>OU862881.1:25000000-30000000 GCA_917880725.1 Selenia dentaria | reverse complement strand
AATAGGTATGACCTAAAGGATATTACAGTAATAATAAAAATAAGTGAAGTATTTTATTGACCGAGCAAGTTAAGCGAGCGAAGCGTCTCTGCTTTAACTGGCCAAATTGACTCATCTGTCTGTATATTTGTTAAGTTGTTTGTTTGGCTTTTTGTACAGGTCGCAGTTTTCAAACAATCTTCACGAAACTTGGTATGAATGTTCTACTATTATATTTTTTAGTAGTCGGTGATTTTGAGTGAAAATATAGGTCTAGACGACATGGATCTGCGTATATTCCGGAATTTGTATTGGAACCAATGTGCGACGGTAAAGGTGGATGGCGAGCAGACGACCCTTCTGTACGGAGACTGGGTTCGTCTGCTCACCACATACATATTTTAACGTGTGATTTCATTTTGTTTTCGTAGCCGTAGAATTTTGTTGTTTCGATAAAAATATAAAACAGTAATAACTGCATAGATGCGAGTTACACGATAGTGGCATAGACGAAACACGGAGTCAAAGTGTTCGATCCCAAATGTGAGTCACTCACTGGTTTGCCCGTTAATAATAGTTTAACGGAGTCAACGGTCAGAAAAATTGTTATTATTTAACCGGCAAATGACTCATAAGTTTGCTCGGTTCTTGCTAGTAGGATAATTGCGCAGGAAACGATTTGTAACCAAGAACCCAGCTCGGAACACTTAAACCTATTTTTATAAAAAACATGTATAGTATATAATCTTTGTTTAATTTTAATAAATATATTGTTCTACGTTTTTATTATATTGATAAATCTTTCGTACTAGAGAGGTAAATCTACCGTTTTTACCCATTACACTCTAACAATTTCTACCGATCTTTAGGGCTTAATCTAGCAATTTTCTAAGGGCTGGCAACACTGGCTTGTGGCATCTGTTACTGTTAGTCTGTGGCTGTGCCAAGTGCCAAGTATTACTATTATATTATATTTGTAGTGCGTTCGAATAGGCCCTTCGTGAGCGTTTTTAGCGAAAATAACGCTAAAAACGCTCACAAGGGGCGTTCGAATTGGGAATCTGTGGGTGAAAATGTCGTTCATGTCTCATTTCGTTCAGTGTTCGGAAAGGAAAGCTAAAAAAGAGCAATTTTTGACTCACATCCGGAGCATGGTTGTTTGTGATCGTTTTTTGACATCTATGTATTTGACAGCATAATCATGCAATTTTACGTCTTATGCTTAGTTGAGTCACCACAACTGATTAAGTTAAGTTTCCAGGGATCAAATGCTTCCTAACTGAGTCTTTTCTTATTATACCTCCCTACCTGTGGAACTCTATCAATACCCCACTATACAGTGCCATTCATGCTGCAAATTTGGCCATGCCAAACAACAGTGTAGAAAAAAACAGTGTAGATCAAACCCTAGATGCTTCCGATGTGGTAAGAATCACGTTGGTGCTTGCTGCGATGTCTCTGAAATAAAGGAATCTTGTCTTCACTGCTCCGGCCATCACTTTGCCACCGATAAATCTTGCCCAGAGTTAGAAAGACAAAAATCCATCAAGTCTATTATGGCCCAAAATAGCATCTCCTACGAGGAAGCCTCTGCTCAAGTACCTCGTGTTACCCGCTCCTACGCGGAAGTCTCTAAAGAATCTGCTTCTCAACTCCCCTCTTCATCACAATCATTTGTTCGTGCGAAATCATCAAGATCTGAGACCTCTAAATCATATGTTAAGACTGTCTATTCTAGCCCCCGCCCGAAACCTCCTCCAGGGAAGTCATATGACAAGACTGCCCATAATGAAATAGTTTCCGTTCCTAAATCAGTATTGGCTAATGGTTGTGCGTTAGGTATCAACCAATCTCTTAATGTGAGATACATTAAGAGATTGGTTGATACCTAACGCACACCCAACAAGACAATTCTATGTTGGAAACTTTAATCACTCTAATTATTAACATTATTTTAATGAACCCTAACCCCTTACCGTCCAACGTTGCCGATAAACTCACTCAATTAGTCTCCCTTTCCCTGTATGGATCCAGTCGTAATACTTCAGTGGAACACACAGAGCTTGCGTCGCAAGAAGCATGAATTGACTCACTTAATTTCAAGATTTCACCCATCAGTGATTGCCATCTCGGAGACTTGGTTGGTTCCTGGGTCCCATTTTCGGGTCTCAGGATACTCCTGTCTCCGGGATGACAGGGCTGATGGGTATGCCGGTAGTGCTTTATTCATAAGACGCTCCCTACCGTTTTCTCAAATTTCCCTCCCTCCTCATCCTTCTGAGATCAACATCGTTGGTGTCAGGTCTATGGATATTTCTTTTGTTTCAGTTTATTTCCCACATCCAGATTCTGCTCTTATTCCTGATTTACTATTTCTTTTTTCATCAATCACTCCGCCTTTAGTGCTTTTGGGTGATTTTAATGCCCACCACATGATGTGGGGATCTAGTCACTCTGATTTATTTGGTCTTTCTCTTCTAGATATTTTCAATAACATTGACCTCTGTGTGCTCAATGATAGTTCTCCCACTCGTAGGGTCCGACCTGGTCAAAATCCGAAAAGTGTTGTTGATCTCTCTCTTTGTTCCGCTTCCCTTTCTTCTCGTCTTATATGGAAAGTCCTTCCCCTTTCTTATGGTAGTGATCATTTTCCTATAATTGTGACCTTACCAATAAATATGTCTCCTCTCTGCAATCCTTCTCCTTGCTTAAAATACATACTTTCTTCTGCTGATTGGTCATCTTATTCCTCTTTCCGTGATTTAAAACTAGACGCTTCCTCTATCTTCCCTTTGCATGTTGACCCTCTTGTCTCTTGTAAGATTTTCACTGATATTATAATTTCCTCTGCTGATTTCTTGATGCATATTCCTATTAAAAACCAGGTAAAAGCTTTAGGATCTCTACTCCATGGTGGGATGCTGAATGCACTGCTGCCGTTAGAAAGCGGAATGAAGATGAGATGATTTATAATTCCTCTATGACAATATCAATTTTTTTAGAGTATCAACAGTCAGCTGCAAAGCTTGAAAAATTGGCCTCCAAAAGGAAGAAACAAGGTTGAATTGGTTTTTGTGAGCATTTATCTCCAAAAACTCCTTCGTCTATTGTTTGGAATCAGTTGAGGCGTTTTCGAGGTTCACTTAACTATGAAAATATTACTTCAAATGATACATCTCTGTGGTTGGAGTCATTTTCAAATAATCTTGCTCCTCCTTTGGCTCCATCTGAAGACTCATTGTCTTTCCTATATCTCCTTTGGCTTCTCACAATTGTTTAGATAGCCCATTCTCATTAAACGAATTGTTGCTTCCTCTTGATGGTCTGTCTGATTTAGCTCCTGGTATAGATGGTATTCCTTATTCTTTTATTATTAAGTCGTCTGAGAAATGTCATAAAATATTTTTAGAGCTAGTTAATCGTTTTTTTGATTATGGTATAGTTCCAATTGAATGGCAATCCCAAATTGTCATTCCTATTCTAAAACCTGGCAAAGATCCATTTGATCCGAATAGTTACAGACCTATAGCATTGTCTTCTGTATTAGCCAAGATCACTGAACATTTAATTAAACATCGTCTTGAATGGTTTGTGGAGAGTAAATCGATTCTCCCAAAGTCTCAGTTCGGATTTCGAAAGGGTTATTGTACTATGGACAGTCTAAGCCTGTTAACTACTAATATTTATATAGCATTTAAGGAAAAACAATATCTCGTTGGTGTATTTCTAGATATAACTTCTGCATATGACAATGTTTTGCTTTCTGTGCTTAGGAACAAACTTATTAGACTTGATGTAATATGCTTATGGAACGTTCTGTCATTATCAAATCTAAATATAGCCTTCTTTTTCCTCCTAAGTCTGTTTGGAAAGGTCTTCCCCAAGGCTCCGTCTTAAGTCCAATCATTTACAGCTTGTACACCTATGACTTAGATAAATCTGTGGACTCTTTCTGTCAGGTTCTTCAGTATGCTGATGACTTGGCTCTATATGTTAAGGTTCAATCTATTAATGAAGCTGCTGACAGACTGAATTCAGCACTGCATTCGTATCTGGGAGATTGGCTTCACTTACACGGCTTATGTTCTTCAAAAAAGCTCGATTGTAGTTTTTACAAAAATAAGGTAATCCCTCCAGTTCAATTGTTAATAGGTTCTCACTTTATCCCTCAAGTTAATTGCACAAAATTTTTTGGTATCCAACTTGACTCTAGAATGTCTGGGATTCCTCACTTTGATTATATCTCCCAAAAGTGCGAAAAAAGTGTCAACGTATTACGATCCCTTTCTGGAGTATGGTGGGGTTCCCACCCTTTTTCTCAAAAGTTGTTATACAACGCTATAGTCCGGAGCCTTTGGGAGTATGGCTGTTTCTTATTAAATCTATGTAACAAATCTGGACAAGATAAAATATTTAAAATCCAATCTAAATGTTTGCATATAATCCTTGGTGCAATGAAATCTTCTCCTGTAAATGCCATGCAGGTTGAATGTGGTGAACCCCCTCTAAATATACGCAGGCAGTTTCTTTCGGATAGGTTTTTCTTTAAACTCGTTCAAAATTCTAATCACCCTCTTCTCCCTAATTAAAGCATTCTGGTAAACCTTTATGGTTCTCAGGTCTCAGATAATATTCCTTGTCTTCTTCATAGCTTTATTAAATTTACTAGACTCCTTTGCCCTGTTTATCAGTTTCCATCTAATCCCCTTTACTTAACTTCTTACCAAGCTCTCATATTTTATCCTGATATTCGTTTGAACTCTGGTATTGATAAAGATTCGGTCAACCCCCGTGGGTTATTCAGTGAACTTATATATTCGCAGTTTTTAAGATGGCACATTTTTTTCACTGATGCTTCCAAATTATCCGATTAAAGTGTTGTTGGGGCAGCAGTTTGGTCTCCTTCTTCCAAAATTATTTTGAGTTTTAAATGTCCTTCTCATGCTTCAGTCTTTTCAAGCGAGGCTCTTGCTGTCTTGGAAGCGATTCATTACATAAAGAACTCACAAGCTAAACAATTCCATAGTTTTCTCTGATTCTAAAAGCTGCCTTCAATCTATTTTATCCAAGCTCTTCCGCTGTTCTTTTTGCTTCCCCCTAATTCTTCAGATAAAACAATGTCTATTTGAGTACCACAGTATGGGTTTATAGGTTGTTCTTGCCTGGATTCCTGGTCATTCTGGAATTCCAGGTAATGACACTGCGGATTCATGTGCCAAGGCTGCTTTAAATATTGGGTCTCTGGAACATTTCAAGCTATATTCTCACGATCTCTCCATTCTCCTTAAATCTCATCTACATGATTCTTGGTCCAAATACTGGGAATCATCAAAAGTTCTAAACGGAAAGTATTATGGTGACATTCAACCGTTTCTTCCCAAAATTCCTTGGTTTTTCAAATTTCGCAAATTCAGCAAAGTCACTACATCGACGGTCTGGCGCCTCCGGCTGGGTCATGCTTGTATCCCCTTTCACTTGGCCAAACTGAGGATTCGGGATAGTTCGTTATGCGAATGTGGCTTAGATGAAGGAGACTATGATCATATTTTCTTTAGCTGTCCAAAATTAAAATATTCACTGTATGATATTCTTCCACAAAAAATATCCCGTCCTATTTCATTCAAATCTCTTCTGTCCCTTACTTTTTCTTCTTTAATTAACTGTATATTATGTTATTAAAATAAATTAAAATTATAATATATTTCTTAATATTTATTTTATAAATGTATGAATTTTTATTAGTATTATTTTTATTATAAATGATATGATATATTTGTTTTGAATTTTGATCTTATGTATGTTGTGTTTGTGTGTTTTAGAGTAATCACTGGAGTGGAACAGTTTGTTTTATTTCTCTCTTCTAATCACCGACTATATTATAAAAGTTTACTTTAATTTCTCTTGCAGTTTTTGAAACTATCATGTAACAGATACTGGCAAAGTTGCGACACTCAAACAAGTCGCAGGGGCCATACACGAAGAATCTATTTATCTAGTTGAGCGTTCGAATAGGGTGTGGGAAAAAGTGGCAAAAATAACGTTTTTGAGCTTTACGAACGCTTTAACAAAAGAACTATCAATGACAACGCCACCAATGCCCTCATAAGCTAAACGAACGCACCTTATACATAGTATCTTAGAGTCTGCATCAGCATTTGTCTTTCTTTCCATTGGGATACATTATTTCTATGTTGGTCTGTGCTTTCTTTCATTCTGTTTGTTATCATAGAGAAAATTGGTTTGTTATTGTTTATAATTCTATGAAGGTATAAAACTTAAGATTAAAAACTAAGTATTCGCAGGTTTTAGGATAGCACGTTTTATTTACTGATGAAAGTGTTGTCGGTGCAGCTGTTTGGTTTCCATCTTCCAAAATTATTTTAAGTTATGTCCTTATGATTCTTCAGTCATTTCAGGCAAAGCTCTTGTTCTCTTAGATTGGAAGCGATTCGTTACATACGCGTACACTAAACTATGGTAGTTCTTATTATGTTTACTAAAATCCACATTCGTGTAATGCTTAGAATGATAAATTCTAAACATATGATTATTCTATTCAAATGTGGGTAGTTTTGCATCAGTTTAGACTAGTTTAGAGAGCACGAAAATAAATGACGATTAAATTTACACTAAAATTCCCTCAAACAGGAACGGCAAATTTTTGAGTTGTCACTTGCAAGCGTTATACGAATTTGTACATAAACATGAACAGAATAAGAAACTACCATAATTTGACTAAAACTAGATTTTAGTTTGCTAGTTTAGTTTGGTGCTCTGAACAGGCGAATTACTACCAATGTCTCAGAAGCTACAAAATTTCGTAGTTTTCTCTGATTCCATATGGTGCCTTCAATCCATTCTATCCAACCCCTTCTGCTGTCCTTGCTTTCTACTAACTCTCCAAATTAAAAAAAGTCCTTAAGTGCCACAGTTTGGGCACCGAGTTTGCCCTTACCTGGATTCTTGGTCATTCTGGAATTCCAGGCAATGACACTGCAAATGATTGTCCCAAAACTGCATCAAACTTTGGAACATTTCAAGTTATTTCTCCCTAAATCTCATCTTCATGATTTCAAATATTGGGAAATATTTAAACTAAGAAGAATATATGACACACTGAGTATTATGTAATTATGTTAGAAATATAATTAAACTGTAATGTTATTAAAATATGTCATGTACTTATTTACTAAATATATATTAATTAATTTATAAATAAATGTTGACTTAGTTGAATTTTGTTCTTATAATAATATTTAATTAACCCGTCCGCATCAGCGCAAAAAATAACAATAGATTTATGAATGAAACTTAACTCGAATGAGTCTTGCTGATTCGGACAGATTAATAATTAGGTATTTAATTTTGTTCTTGTGTTCTCATGAGTGGAACCATTTGTTTGATTCTCTCTTATAATTACCAACCATATTTTAAAAGTTTGTTTTAATATCTCCATGTATTTTATGAATTTATCATGTTACAGATACTGGGTAAGTTGCAACTCAAGTTAACTCACAGAGGCTGTTAACGAAAAATGTAATATAACTTTAGATTACCTTTTATTTGGTTCAAAACTACCTACTCTTTCAAAAACAAGGAAATATGGGAGATATTATTGGTAAGTGAAATTTTCATGATGCTTGATTCAGTTAACAAATGTGATTGGTAGTTCAAGACCAGGGGTCGGCAAGTAATTTTGAATGTAGTCCGATGTAGTATTGAAAATTTTTGACAAGGTCCAGCAAAAGAATACTTATAATTTTTATTTACTAGTAATGAGTATCAATACTAGGTACCCCAGCAATCCAACACTCGCTTGTGCCATACTGCTGTGTGCAGCATAGCCACAGTTATGTGTTCGCTTTAGCTAGGTAGGTATATACTCAAAGGCGTCTATATACTAGTGCTTAACTAATCAAAATTCTACGATGGTGGAAGTTACAATCATTCTGGTCTGGATGTGGACCGTGTTCCGCCTGTTGTCGACCGATGCTCTAGACTATAAGTAGCTAACCAAGTTTAAAGTCTACAGCTTGTAACTGCTTGCCTTATCTACTAAATACTTCCCTCTGCATTGACTGACAGTTGAAGACTGAATTTCATAACGGTTTTAAAAGTACTCTGATCTAAATAAATGAAACCTACCTTTATAAGTTGATACCATGATTTAATTATTTTTTTTAAATTATAGTAGAGCACTGCTTTATTTTACAGAAATAACTACTCGCGCTGACCAACCTGTTCCTTTTTATAGAATATGTACAAGTGGTGTTAGCTTTGAACTCAAGGTTTACAATTCTGGTTTAGTAGGACTCAACAAACACCCTGATGACACATGCCAATATTGGGTAAGCAAAGTAAAATTTTTAATTAATTTTTATTTTAGGTAGTAGTAGTAGTTACATTGATCTTTTATTGGCTTATGTAAAAATGAACAAATATTAATAATAAAATTACAAATATTTGTCAGTTTTTGCCATTATTATAGATGTTGTATCCAGAATAAGAGTTATATAATATAATCCGGGTGAATCATTCATACTAAATGCTAACCAAACCCAACACAAATAGGAACAATGGTAGGCAATTGTTCTTTTACACTTGTTACTTGTAAATTCTACTTATTTATTGGAATCGTCAAAATTTCAAAGTATCTTTGTTTAACTGTGTCCTATGTGGTTTCTATTATTAAGTGCCATATAGCCATTGTGCAAATATAAACATGACAGTGATATTAATGGGCTAAGTGAGCATCCTCCTTCACCATGAGTAGAATATAATATTTATTGGCTTAGCATGTAGGTTTAAACAATAATCAGTACCATATACATTTTGTCGCATAGCAATATGCAAATATTACAATTTATTATTATTTTATTAGGTGGTTATACAATTATTTATGTCATAATGAAACTTATCACTAATGTCAAGAGTGTCATTTTAAAATACATAACTCATAATTATTTTTTTTAAATAAAATTCATCTTTATAACTAGCAATTGTTTTTGTGATCCAACAATGAATAGCCAAAGTTTAAGTTTCCTGCAGAATCTGTTGGTTAGCAGTTGTTTGATCTCTTTGGGTATGGCATTATATAAACGCAGACACATAGCGTAATAGTTTTTCAAATACAGCTTTGTTCTATCTGGAGTTCTTGTATTTCTGGGAAAAATGCCTTTAGCTTTTTGAAAAAGTTCTGGATGGAATTTCACAAATTTGGCTGCTCTCATAATATACAGAGAAGATAGGGTAAGAATATCAAATTCTTTAAAAAATTACAGTAAGATTCCCATGGTGGTATGTCTGTAATTGCCCTAATGCATTTTTTTAGTGCCAATATGAATTTTTTGATGTCTGTAGAGTTACCCCACAAAATAAGTGAAAAGTTTAAAACAGAGGATACATAATATCCATTGTACGCCGCAAGAACCGTTTTCCGAGTAGATGTTTTCTTAAGTTTATAAAGTATGTAAACAAACCTATTCAACTTATTACTTATGACTCCTTCTAGATAAGACTCCAATTTAGATATTTATCTTGGTTAATTCCTAAGAATGTTGCCACAGCTGTCTCAGAAATCTCATTACCCTTGTAGGTATATTAAGTTTATTATGTCGGCTACCGTATGTACAGAATTTAACAAACTTTGTCTTCATTCACATTGAGCTAATCAATTTTAAAGAGTGTACAGAGCTATTTATGTCATTGTTATATTTAATACTCCTATATAATATAAAATGTTATTTTTACATCAATATTTTAGTTATATGACTTGTGCTGTGTTGCGCAATTTCGCCTATGTCATGTACCTAAAACAAGGAAACAAACGAAGGAGATTGATTGGTGCTATTCAAAGTTTGGTCGGTGTAGAGATTTGAGACCGTCAGAATCAAAGAAATGTCATCAGCAAATAAAATGCGTGTGTGGTCGTCATTAATGTACAATAAAAACATATGTGGTCCTAGGACACTACCCTGAGGAACCCTGAACTTGTAAACTTTAAAAGATCTCTAGGATTGAATCTCTTTATTATATTTATCTATATTTAGAGTATTTATGGGCCAATATCCAGTATTCTTTTTGTAACGGTCCCATTAGAAATCTTTCGCAAAAATAATTAATGCATTGTTCTATGTGTTTACAATAGGTAACGGTTAACCTCATTTTTTATATAAGCCGTGTATATAAATTACGTTAACTATATCACTTCAGACTATTATCGTTTAAAAAGTAACAAAACGTTTCTCCCCTGGCAAATGGCTTAATGCTAGCTAATTGTAAGGTTTTATTTCGTGGCAAAGTGCCTATTAATTATTTTATTATAAAGGAATACCTGTGTTTTATTAATTGGGCCGCCATTTCCCCTTTGAATTTCGTTTTGTTTCAGTGTGGCTTTAAAACAGGCGGTAGAGTATGGGTCAAAGGGCCAGAAGGGATTAAGGTGGTCAATACCGGAAATTTCGATCTAAACCAATATGAGTATCAAAAGTTTTGGATAGCATGGGACTGCGGTGTTGTGCGGATTGGTAAAGATGAAGAAATAGCGGCCATGCTGTCCTACCCCAAAGATGGTTCTGAGTTTAATTTTGTTACTTTTACATCAGACGATGCAATGTATCCACCCACATGGAAACTCCATTGTAAGTACGACTTATTGTCGAGAATTAGATGATCGTAATGATAATTACATTATTACAAGACATGTTTTACTATATTATTGCAAAACTGTATTTGTAAATTCTACCCTAAAGTCGGTGTAATAGATGATTGTTGACCAATTAAGTTTTAATCCCTGATCTGTCTATTTAAAGCTCCATTAAGCACTAATGGGCTCTAATGTTTTGTACAACCAATGACCTTCTATACACAAGGACATATCGGCCGCACGCTACTTACGGGACGGCAAAAGTGTGCTTAACCCGTCCGCATCAGCGCAAAAAATAACAATAGATTTATGAATGAAACTTAACTCGAATGAGTCTTGCTGATTCGGACAGATTAAAGGCGATGTAAGCACACTTTTCACCTTAGTCGTGTGTCTGTCGCAAAGCTGTCAGGATGCCGAATTGTGTCATAAAAAGTACCGAAATAATAATCTAACCACGAAAAAAAAGGATGGCGTGACCTACCACCGGTAAGGTTATTATATTTATCAAAGATATCACCCGAAAAAGTGTAAAGAAATTGGTAAAACCATTATTGTTCTCAAATAATATCGTAAATTATTAACAAGTATTGCTACTCCTTTGTCACCCACGCATCAGAAAGAGACAGGTGAAAGGACGTCAAAAGCACACAGTTATAAATGAAAACTATAGTCGCTCTGTATTAAAGCGTCGAAAGGTCATTATTTTTTGTCACATTTTTAGATGTTTTAATTATACACGTTGAATGTTATCGAAATTCGTGAAATATCAGTAGCTGTTACATTAACTAGTATTACAAGCTAGGATAGTCCGGTCCATTTCAGTTTCAGGTGTTTTAAGTCAGGGTTAGGTGTTAAATGTCTATACGACAGCATATAACATGGACTGGCGCAAAATACAAAGGCCTAGTTGACATAGATATTAGTAAGGATGATGCAGACCAAAAGGCTAGTCAGACCATTGTACTTCTTGGTGTTCACTACAGCAGGGCCGGACTTTGCCCATTGCCTATTTTTTATTCAAAGCTTAACTGGAGCTATGAAAGCAAACATAATTATAATCGCTTTACAAACATGCCGTGAAGCTTATATCAAAACTGTATCGTTGACCTTCGACGGATGCAAATCCAACATCAATTGCATGAAAGCGTTCCGATGTAACCTTGACAACAAAGAAAACATGAGTACAACGTTTCAGCACCCTATAGAGTTGCTGTTTTCTTAGATGCGTGCCTCATGGTGAAATTAATATGAAATCTACTAGAGTCTAAAAAGGATTTTTTTGAAGAAAGTGATGCAACCTTAATAAATTATCATTCTCATACGTTTCTTTTATGGTCCTAATTTTAAAAAATCGCATTCATTTAAACACTAACAGGCTTACTAATAAAAATATCGCTATCGCGCTGCTAAACAACTGATAACTAAACAGTGCCTAAGTGGTATTTAAATATTTCTTACCAATAAACGCTATTTAGCCAGTAGTTAGTTATGCAATAGATAATATGGAAATGTATTTTATGTTGACAACATTAAATCTAAAAGGCATTATGAAAGACCCAAAATACCAAAAAGAAGTAAAATTGAGAGATATTTATGTACTTGTCGTTGTCAAATCTGATTGATTTGCATTAGGTGTGCTTTTTTTATTTTGGAAGCTAATGCAATTGCCAATTTCCTACATAGACGTGATAAAGTCTGCTGGCTCATGCCGTGAATATCAGCACAGTCTTCTTGGTCTGTAAGTAAATATATCAGCGACAAAGCCCTTAAATTAAGAAAAAAATATATATATTTGTGAATGGGTGTGTAATGTGAGAATTCCATAGCCTTTTTTGTTTGTCGCAGTTAGCCCTGTATAGATACCACCGGCCCCGGGGGGAGCACGGTGGTTATGTGGAAGTTTCCGTAGCATACCCACTAAAATACAACATCAGTCTCCATCACTGCCGCTTATGGCGGGAACGCGGGAACGCTTTCGTACACGGCCGCGAACCCGCCGCGGCTGTCAGTTGCCGGACCCCTCTTGCCCCCTTGCAGCTAGCCGGAACACATGGCGAGCCGCAACCGCCTCGGGGGACCAAATCTGCAAATGGACGCCAGACTCCCCTGAGTCTGGGCGTCCGAGGTCCCTTTGCGAGTTGAGTACCACCTGGTACTCACCTGACGGTAAGGTGGGGCCACCACCTGCTACTTCGGCTGCAGAGGATAGGGACAGCGGCGCCTCTCAATACCAACAGGCCTCTTCCCTCTTCCCCTTTTGCCTTTTACGGTGGCGGCATCGTCAAGGCCGCGGAAGGTAGGGAGAGCGGCTCAATACCGGGACTCCTCTCCCGCCGCGGCCTCCAACTCTCAGCCGCGGTGCCACCCATACGACACCACAGCCCGCCTCAGTTGCGGTGGCGCCCATACACCACTGCAACCTACAGTGACTGCTCCCATGGACTTGGAGGACAATAGGAGCGGTCCCACCCCGGGCCTGCCAGGTATCTCCTATCACTGGCAGGCCCATTAGTTCGGGGGGGGGGGGGAGAGAACTCCATTGCGTAGGCCAACTTAGCAAGTAGTTACTTACTTCGAGTCTCAATCCCAGAATCTTAGAACTGCCATGACTTGTAAGTCTACCGGTAGGTATACCACCATCTTCACCATGGGCATCTATAGAAAGCTAATTTTCTAGCAGACATGTTATTCTGAGCATGTTTGTTTTGCGGAATCGGTACCTGTCTAGAAAGTCATAATCGCTCAGTTCTGTAATGGGGTCGAATCTCATTTTATACAGCTTTTGTTTCCTTAAAGTTGTTCTTAATTTCCTCAACTCTTCAATATCGTCACGAAAAGTGCGCAGCATATTGATTTTGTCATCCATTGAAAAAAACTTACAATATTATTAGTTAATTCCTGCTTTCAGTTTTGTGCATAGACAATATATACTCCAAGGAGGGTTTGTGTGCTTTCTGATAAATTTACAACTCAATCTGACAGACATATGGCCGCCATCTTCCTATTTAAATTTTAAACAAGGGCAGGAGGTTGTTTATTTTGACAGCTGTTTTAAGTAGTACTTATCTACTCGATAAAGTTATGCAACGTTTATTAGTAAGAAATTTGTCTATCCAACGGCTAAGTAATGATTAAAATTTAAATAGCGTTTATTAGTAAGGCTGTTAGGTACTAGCTCATTACGAAATCTGATACGTAACATACATACACTTAGAAATGTTAGTTTGTTTTTTTAAGGTCATATCATATACCTGCCTCACAAAAAAAAACAGCTCGTCGCTACTCCACTGTTGTCTCTGTTCAACATAGATCTTAAAATCAGCATATGACGCTTCAACTGTTTATTCGTTTTACTTTACTGCTTATAGACCGAGTGCATTTTAAAGGACTGGAGTGGGAGCAGAAATGTATGAATGAATATATCAGTTGAAGCTTCATATGGTGAAGTTAGAGGCATGTGCCATGTTTTGGCTTACTTCTTGCATGGCGTGGTATGTCCTTGTGTATAGAAAGTCATTGTGTACAACTCAAAATACACGATAAAGGACAATTTGACGATTCTTTAAACACATTTAAAGGAATTTTAAAATTTGTCATTTTTCGTTTGTAGAACGATTTAATGACGTCTTTAAAAGTTAAAGATCGTTTCTGCAACTGGCTGACCCTAACAAACCAATACATTCTAACAGCAGTCTGCGATTTTTAGGGCAAAGTGGCATATGGCTGAAAAGGTAAGTATTTAATCCATTATGATTACTTTCCAGTACCACCAGCATCGTTATTCATGGTCAGAAACAGTGAACCTTACAAGCAAATTAAAGGAGGAGAACTCCGATGGGAACGGGCGAAGGATCAACTCCCTGATGATGCTGTGATTGGAGGGTTCGAAGCTGAAACGGTGTACATCATCAGGGGTACGCATAGGGGCTCACTGACACCAGGAAAATTTGTGCCTTCGGAGCGAGAGGCCTATATTCCCTGGGGCGGAGCTGCTATAGTCTTATCAGACTTTGAGGTTACTATTGCAATTATTATTATTATTTGTGTCACACTTAAATTATATCACGATATTTTTTTTAATAATTGATAGGCTAGTATTAACCTATTCGCTTGAGGATAGTTATATAGCGGTTTCAATGTTGTATCACACTAGATCGAGAATCACGGGCTCTCAAGGACTGTCATGGCAAGTCTGTACTTCATAATATGCAATTCTTTACAGCATGCACCTTCCCAGTATATTTTGTGTATGGTCTCAAGAAACTGTGAATAATGTCGGCACAGGTCCACCTTACACACAAAAGTATCTTCTTTATATAATATCAAAACCGACTTTACTCACGTAATTAGCCGCCGTTATCCACTTAGGTTTCGAACATGTCCGAAGCCCGTACTCGGGGAGTTTACGCGGCAAGATCGCGGCGACCACCGTCGGCTAATTCGGTCAAGTCGGTTTTGATATTAAATAAATATGTGTTTTGAATGTGAATTTTAAAACTAAAAAAGTAGCTTCTTTTGGCTTCATTTACGCTTGGGCTGCATGTTTTGGCGGCCTTCACCTGTGACCATCCAGACGACCAGCGACGGACGCTTTAGATTGTCATACACGATCCACTTTTCATCAGAAGTAGCTATCTGATCCAGGACCCACTCATTTGTGTGTATTCAACAAGTTAAGGCAAGCTTCGATCGATGGTGATTTCGTTGTTCATGAGTTTATATACGGTACCTACTTTTAGAAGTTTTTTGTCTTTCCAATTTGACATGAATTCATCAGTATCTGCTGCTAAATTCGGCATGGTTTGAGATTAATTTGCATTCAAAATCTTCCTTGTTTTGTTTATGGTCTGCTATGGGGCTCATTATTGAGATAAAAGATTCCAGAACGGAATCGATCGAACTAAAAACGCACTCTGCACTAATAAACACACGTCGTTGACATTATGTGCCGTAGTTGCTGCGTTGCCGCCAAGATTAACTTTTTTATATATAGTTTATTATACATTTTAGTTGAATGTAGAATTCTTAGTACTTACCTAGAACGAAAGAGCAATTAGCCAGTATTAAAAATCGACAATTTCATAAGTAAGGATAATATAAGGATATAAGTATTCGAGAAATTCATAAATTATGTACTGATTGGTAGGTACGTGGGTATGACAATGAATATCATAGAATTCTTCTGTAATAAATCTAAACCTCTTATTAAGACCCAGATCTAAACTGATGGCCTCTTTCGTTTTTTTTATCAGATCCTGTGCGGATACAACTACACATGGGTGTTAACAAATGATGACAACATACCAATCAATGCTTTCGTAGCTAATGAGGCTGAAGGGAGCCAGGAGAAGTTATACATCGGCCGAGCTAAGCACATGAACTTCATTGTGCCGGGAAATGTACAACCATCACACAAATGTTGCTACATACCGTTTGGTGGTAACGAGTATCCGTTTCACACCTACGAAATACTGACAATCCCCGAGCTCGATCCTTATTCTGCTGGAGGACAATCGCATGCGAATCTGGACCCTGGTATTGTCGCACATGAAATACCAGGCCTCATCTTGAATAATGGCATGCCGATTCGCCATCAGATTAATTTTGACGATGAAGATGATTAAACGGGACAAGGTTCAATTACATAATCAACTGTTGCTAAGCATACAAGTAAGCATATTTAAAGTTCAAGTATCTTGGCAACATCGCGTTGTTTGACTCACCTTGATGTCTGTTGCAGGTCAACTGCTGACAGTCAAGCATTACTACCGCCACTTTCAAATAGTGATTTTTCAACCTTACCACTAAATTTGGTACCTCCACGTCAATATAGAAAGCTTAAAATGGTAATTGATTACGCTAGGAGTTTGAATGACGTTTTAACACAGAAGTTCACTCAATTCGCGTATTTTGACATGATTTTTGACAGAAATTTGATAAAGAAAGTAAAAAGTTACAATTTAAGTTTAAATGTATATGTAGTGTTATAATAATAATATTCGTCTATATTGGGTGGTAGCATGATAATGAGTATATTGTTCTAAGTTTATTCCAAAACGCTCCTATTTTATGATAGTTTCGTAATATAGGGTAGTGGGCAAGATTTTTTAATACATGTACCAAATTATCTGATTTAAAATAGCAACCTTCAATTATAAAACCCACCTTTGTATAGATACTATACTTAGAAAAATTATTAAATAGAAGTACAAGTATTTTACTTGCACATGTAAAGCTATCGCGCCTTAGAATCCTAGTGTGATGGTATGACTGTGTTAATGTTGTCATTGTTATTTGTATAACGTGATATAATTTTTTTAATCAATAATATTAGTTTATCTTGCACATCAGTAATATTTTACCGCTGAGTTTATTCAAATATTGGATTTTGGATGGAGATACAGAAACTTGTAATATAAAGAGATTGAACTACAACATAGAGTAAATATCCCTAGCGACTACAAAATTCCCCGAATATGTGTTTATTTCATGTGATGTAAAGTTTGTTATTTTAAGAAGAATAGCCAAGACCGAAACCGACGATCCCAAACGAGAGTTAGAGAAAAGTCGTGAAAGGAGTCATGCTCTCGATTTATTAGAAATCAATAACTTCATGTTTAGTTTGTTTTTATTTTTGACGGAAATCGAACAGAAAGATTTTTTTAAACAGTATTATTGAATCATTGTTTTTGTTGCTGATAAGGGTTAATCTTTGCAATGAAATTTACATATTACTAAAAAATAAAAAACTAAACGAATTAGCAAATACTTACTAGGTATTTTATTGTTTTTACACGGATTGATTTCCGTCAAAACTAAGATAAAAAAAAAAACTAAATACTGTTTTCTTATAAATCGAGGGTATGACTCCTTTCACTCATTTTCTCGTAACTCTCGTATTTTCAGATTAGGTCATCACCACCCTTCTCAAAGAACCACTCTATATATAGTGATATATTTGAAGTCGACAACACCTGTGACCATATAGTAAATATGAGTGCACTAACCTGCGAAGAAAAAGGACTTATTATTTCTTCGTAGGCACTAACTCACCAAAGCAAATCAAGAATTAGAAGTGAATATAATACACATCACCAAAAGAATTATGTGATCACTAGCATAAGCTGATGTAATTTTTTTAATTGAACTTAATCAACAATGTTTTAATGAAATTTTTATATTCAATATGATATACCTCCTCTCTGGGGTGCGGTGATCTTCCTGGGCATGCTGAAAATCAAGTTATCCAGCATTTTTTAGGGTATAACCTGTCCCATTCTTGAATAGCGGCTTTCCTGTGCTCTGGCACTATCTAGGGACGTGGCTGATAGCTCCAAACAGCTCGTCTATGAGCATCCCACGCGTGCTCTATTGCTGCACTGCAATCTCAGTCGTTGACTTTGCCGGGAATTCAGAGGCGCGCGCCAAGTCTTCCGTGCTCATAATCCAGCCTGGTGCAAGCAATTCCGAATGGTCTGAGTGCTAACTTCAAGCCCAAAGGCGGCCCGAACTTCTGCTTTTACTTTTAGTTGACGAAGAAATCATAATATAATCTACCGCAACAAAAAAGATTTAGATTTTTTCAAAGTGATCGCAAACTTTTTTTGTTGTATGTACGTATTTCACTATTATTTTGTAGTACCTTCTCTGTACTGTATAGATAGATTATACATTATTATAAGTTATTGATGTTTAGTTTGTACGTTTGGTATATTTTTCTCCAAAAAAGAAGTGTCATAGAATGCTCTATTACAAGTAACACAACACAGTACAAATGTATATAGGATTTAAAATACCTTTTGTATTATTTGAATCTCGGAACTGTGATGCCGATCTTGATTGTCGATTGATCGAAGCAGCTAGTCATTGGTAAAAAAGTCAATAAGAAAATATTTCGGCCAAAAAGTTAGGAATATGATATGTACTTAATAGATTTATTTGAGCCCGTTAGGCTGGCCCAATATACCAGTTACTCTTAAGGCTGGGCCACATTGGTCCAGCCTGACTGACTTATTAATTTTTATATAATAATTCTATTATTCAATATTATTTTTTTACACTTCTATAGAATACGTGTGTGTTTTGAACGTGAATTTAAAAGTAATATGATAATCATTCGTCTATGTTAATCGATTGATGTAAGAAGTAGCCTACCCACTGATGATTTTCCAAATGTAATCGTAAAATACTTATTCATTACGGCTGCTTCTTCATACGAGTGAACTATACGGCGGTACAGCATCTGGCAAAAGTTAATTATATTACCAACATAACAATAACAGTACACATAATTCCTTGTCCATAAAATCACCCCAATAACTTATTGAATGTCGACATCGGGCGGGTATCGTAAACGAGCGAACGTAGGTACTAGCGCTTCGTCAGTTATCCCTTGGTTCGATGTTACAAAAGGCAGGTTCGGTTCGTGGTCTCGCATGCTTACCTACATCGCGGGTACATCCGTGGCCTACGTGCTTACATTTCATGAGCATTTCTTGCCTCTACCGAAGCTACCTTTCATATTCACAACAACAATGCGATCGTTGATTGTGACACTTTTCACTGTCCACGCTCGTGTGAATTAAGCGTGAATTTTAATTTGCCTTGGCAAAAGGCACCATGTCAGCGCAAACTTAGAGCACAAGGTATAGACAGCAGAAGTGCGACGTCACAAAATGGTAGTTTTTAACATTGTGTGTAAAAACAAACTTCTGTGACAAAGGGTTTGTATCATTTATTTGGATATAGCACGTTTCTTAAATGTCTTCGATTGTTAGCTTGAGCAAAATTTTGGAGCAAATTTAAAGAGGAAACTTCTGTATTTAACCCTTTGCCTACCATCGACGCAAATCTACTAGCGTTTCATTCATAAATCTTTTGTTTTAATTATCCTACTGGTTTCTCTTGAGACTTTCCTAGTCTAGGCTTGAGACATTTGCACCCGGAGGCAAAAATATACGGCATTTTATTTATTTTTCACAACAAAATAAGCGTGTAATAATTTAAAACGCTCAAATCACATACGTTTTTGTCTTTGTTTCTACCCAAACCGTTACTTTGTGACATCACAGCTTCCACGGTCTGTTATGGCAGCTGCCCCCAATAATTTTCGAGGGGTATAGTTTACGCAAAACTCCATGATCCCTGGCTACCATTCCACGTGCGCCGTGTACGATTTATACGGATTTTTGCTACTTCGCAGGTCGTCTGGTGTCTCTACCAGGGCTTATTAGATTTCGCGCTAGTTAGGTATATAATTGCGTGCAAGTTTTGTACGCGTGCTGTCCATGCGTAATGAGCGCGTTCACGACTGATGAGGTGGAGAATCCGATGCCGAAGTGAAATATACGTGCTAATGATTTCGAAACAATAGAACATGAAAGTGCTTGTGGATTGTCTGTGGATTAGAAACCTCCCACTGATCATAAGTACCTACATGTCCTAATTCACTGACTGATTCATATATGAAGGACGGATATTTCAATTCTTTCCAGTAAGTAAGGATTTTAGGAAAATTGGCCCCTAAGGGGTAAAGTGAACTAAACCGCTGGTCGTTTAGCTACTATTTCATACTACATTACACATATTAGACAACTAAACCCTGGAAATAACTATCCATAACGGTAGGTACTGTCAAAGAAAACGCTAAAAATATCATTAAGATAGTTAACAGATAGTGGTGTTAGCATTGGTGTCGCCAGGTAGGGGCATAAGTGGTCCCGGCCTCCCACAGTTTACCTGGTGACCCCAGAAACCACGATCTAAAATGATTAACTCCAGTCGACAATTAATATCGACCACTTAGATACTTAAGTTGCAACCTCACAGTCAGCCGACTCAGTAGTGTAAGTACGGTACTTTGTCGATCGATAAATTCGATATTTATGTAACATCGATAAAAGGGTTTATAACGGTTAATATTGTCAAGTATGACATTTATAATTAATAAAACCGAGTCTATCGACAACAAATTGTTAAATTTATCGATCGACAAAGTACCGCACTTGCTCTGCAGTTATAGAAGTAGACGGAGATAAATGCTTAGGCACTCCAGATATGAGCTTCTTCAGTTGATTAAGATGGACAAGGTGGCAGGAAGAACAGATGTTGGATAGAAGGAAGTCGTGGCTGCGTAATATCCGAGAATGGACCGGAATCGGAAGTGTCGCGGAGCTATTCTAACTCGCCAAAGACCCGGTGAAATATGCGGAGCTGACAGCCAGCCTTCACTAGTTGGAGAGGCTCTAGAAGAAGAAGAAGGAGATAAACGATTTGAAAAACTAATTTTGTATCAGGTTGGCCTGTACTAGGCATCTCCCAAAGACAAAGATCTGACTATCTGGCCAGTGATAAATAATTTGAAAAAGCCGCTGATTCTTGAGTTTATACATGGGTATACGTTACCCATTAGGCCCTATTTAAAAGTTACGGGCCCAGGTACAGTTCACTTGACGGAATGTATCTGTTCTAGGCAGAAATCACCACTTAACACCAGGTAGGCCGCGTGTCATAACATTTAAAAAAAATCACCTATTCTAATAATTGTCTGGTGCTGAAGCCGCGTAGTTCTTGCCTTGTATACTGAAGGAGCAGTGTGATGTAATAAATATTATTTTAAGTATTTACTTTAAATATATAGGGTGTTTGGTAGAGGGACCGACAAACCAAATGAGCGTGTTCGGGGGACCACTTGGAGAATACAAGATCGCCAAAAAAAATCCCTGACCCCCCAATATGTTTAACTTTTTTTTGTGATTTTTCCCTTTTTCTCCGAAATTGTACCTATTTACCACCATAACATTTGTAAAATCTGTTTTAGACCGGATGTTTTTAGTTGAATTTGGGCTCTAATACACCTTCAGGCCACGCAAAGCAAAATTGGATACAAAACAGAGCTAACTAACTGATTTAGTTAAATTGGGGTGTCGGGGATTTTTTTTGGCCAACTTGTATTCTCCAAGTGGGTCCCCGAACACGCTCATTTGGTTTGTCGGCCCCTCTACCAAACACCCTGTATATAGTTTATGTTATAGTTGGCATTTATTATTAAGTAAATGAAAAAATAAAGTTCCCACACGATTAAAATATGTTTATCTTATGTTATGCACTAGATTGTGGACAGTAGAGCAATGTCAAAGTATAGCAATATCACTTAGGGTTCAAGGATGCTCTTATGAAAGTAATTTAATATACTTACCTACTTAAATAAGTACATTTTATCTCTCGAGTTGACCTAAAGTCGGCTCTGGCGCTTCAAATCACTTATCACGCTAATATAACGATAGTTTGTGAGTGTGTTTGTATACTTGTTATTTCACGCTTTAACGGCTGGTCCAATGTTTATGAAATATGGTTGGAGGTAGATGAGGCGCTGAATGAACACACAGGATAACTTTTCATCAACACGCGGGCGCAGCTAGCAAAGTATAAAACATGTTATATATATAGTCTGTGTTTTGATAACTGTTCATGAGACTATTATGCAGCAAGGGGATTATATCCTAGGAATAGGAATAAAAAGCTAGGCACGTTAGGGAACAACCATAAATGGAATACCGAGAGCAACGGTTTCGCTTAACTGCCGAGTGGAGCGAGGAGGTTTAGAGTTAATTACGACTAAAAAGTTGGAGTGCAGTAAGAGATGACAAAAACACCCAAGACGAAGACAGCTTGATCCTGAGGTGAGTAATCTACTTTTCACTTTACTGCGAGACAGTTAAACCGAGTTATAGTAAGCAAAATTAGTTAGAGTGCAAAGCCAAGCACACCTAGAAAATGACATATTGAACAAATTGAAATGACAATGCGTACGGCTGAAGTATGGAACAACCTACCAGCGTCTATATTTCCTGACATATACAATCTGGGAGACTTCAAATACAGAGTGAATAGGTACCTTTTAGGCAAGCATGTACCACCGTTGACCGCGTCATCACTTTCCATCAGGTGAGACTGGTCAAATGCTTGTTAATCAAATGTAAAAAAAATAAAGGAATATATAACTCTCTCTAAAACATGTATAATAAATAGTACAAATCTACTACACTACTAGGTACTATAGTACCTACATTTATTTATGGCCTTATGAATGCTGCTTAACTTTTAATGACATTCATATTAAGCAATGTATATATGTGGGGCCGTTAGCGTTAGTTTAAGTAAGTTAGTGATACCTATTTAAAAAAAAATCGACAATTGACGAGGGTGATGCGCTGCGCTTTCGGAGCTTTGGTACGACGACGAACAGCGTTCCACTGCTAAAGGGGCAAACTATTGCTTCTATGTTTGTTTCGGTGGTGGTGAAATAAAAGCAAAAAAGAACACGTTTGTATCGATCCATTGCGAAGGCTGAACGAGAAGCTCGCTGCGACTGTGACGGCGTGCGTACCCGCTTGCGTTGCGACGTCGTGCATATAGGCAACGCAGGTGTGGCCTATAATGCGTTGAACCGTTCCGACCCTACGACGCGACGCAACGCAACTCTATGGTACTAATGGGGCATCCCTCTTATTTCCAACGGCTCCAATAATGACATCACCTAGGTACTGGCATCCCTAGGTCGTTGGGAACGCTAAGAGATATTTGGTGAAAGGTTCGTTACCCGTAGTGCAACTAACGTAGATCTTGAACCAGACAGCGTGGAACGACGAAGGTTATACTTATTATAGGTACTTATCTACTATCTTCCCGCATACTGCAGCAGTGGGTACGGTCAGCGATAAAATTAGGTATCTTATGTCTGAAAAATAGGCCAAAGGCAATAAGGTTATATTTTGTAAAAATCTGGCATGTAAGAACCTATTTCAAGCGCAGAAGAATACAATAATGTCATTCTAAAAGTCATTCTATAAAATGCAAATACAACGGAATCATCGACTATCATCGTTTTAATTCCCATATTTACCAACAGAATTACAGGGACTGATTTAAATAAACATACAGCATCACAATGGCTGAAGCAGCGCTTTCGCCCGCAGAGCCCGTTTTAAGCCAGACGTTCGTAGAAGGTATGTTTAAAGTCATCATTGAAAATGCTCTTGTGACTTCAGTAACCGAATTCGCTTATCAATATTTACACCTAATATATTACGTAATATCTAGGATATTAGCAAAAACTACTAAGTATTGGGTATGCTGTGATGCTGATATCAGAACTTGCATGTGTTTTACACGAAGATCAATCTCGTATCCGAACCGACATGGGTCTCAATCCATGATACGAGCGAGTAAAAGGCACCTTACTTCATGCCGGAGTTTCCTATTCTTGCTGCCCCTCGTTCTGTATCTACAATTTAAATTTGTACTGTCTACTGTAATCTTGGACTAGAATATGTCTACGTAGGCATATCATACAATCAGCCATGTACCTAATAAAAAATGTAGCAACACCTTACATTTTTCTCTTGCGTTCCCAATCGCTGTCCGAGTACATAAATGTATTTGTTTAGTTTAGTATGTATTAAATAAAGATGTGTACTTATTTGATTACCGTTGCTTCTAGAAATGTCGGAGCCCATGGGCTTCCCCCCGTACCCTCCATACGCGGTGGAGCCAGCGCCGCCCTCCGTGGCGGACACCATAATCGCGGGCCGCGACCTTCGTATTCAACACAAATCCGTTTTGCCGAAGAAAGCTATTCGACCTCTGCCTAAACCAGCACGACCTAGGTAAGGTTTCAATACCAGCAATTACTACATCTCTCTCTCTCTCTCTATTGTTTTCTCTCCCTTTCTGAAGAAGATTCGGCTCCTTAAGTGAGTTCTTGTTCTTTACTCAGGCTCTGTTACCAAGCTTGGTGTAGTAAGTACCTTGCTTGCTTGCTCCTAATAGTATGGTTCCAGCAGTGTGCTTATTTCGTAAGTCCCTAGTGATATTCTATACATCTATGCATCTTTTTTTATTGAAACTCTCGTGAGTTTGACACATATTTATTAACAGGCACTATTATTATTAACCGGCAAAAGACTCACGTTAAGGATCGAATACAACGACCCGGGTTTCGAGATGTCCGATGCTCATCTTCAGGAGTGTTGCCGTTTAATAATAATAGTTAAATCTATGCATTTATCTATACAATACATACAGATAAATAAAATATGTCATAGTCATTAATTCCAAATTAACAGCTTTTCACTAAATGTATATTTTATGTATAAAGGTAAGTATATGAAAGTATATAGATAGGTACGCTACTTACAAAAAACCCAATTTTTGAAATTTTGGTTCAGTCTGTTTGTTCCGGCTAATTCTGAAACGCATGGACCTATTTTAATGGGACTTTCACTGGCAGATAGCAGATGATGTTATAAGCAGTAACATGTTCTAAATTTATTTTAGAAAAAAAATGATATAAAACTCTGTCTCTCCATCTGTTTACCTTATCACGCCTAAACCGCGGATCGTAATCATCCCGGGAAAGAATGATTCCTTTCGTCATCATCATCATCATCCATCACCACGCGGGTGAAACCGCGGGGCACATTAGTTGAATATATTAAATCTGGTTTCAACGAGTTAATTAGGTATATCTATCCGTATCCATAATTGACTATTGGACACTTTCAGGGGTCCAAAAGCCACAGATGTGAAGTTGTCGAAACGAGCGGCCCGCGCGCACGCCCGCTGCTTGCGGCGCCACAACGCTGTGCTGACGGACCGGCTGGAGTACATGTCCAAGCCGGCCAAGCGTGCTATCATCTACCTCTGGAGGGAGCATGCTGACGTGCTGCCTGCTGATACGGTACCACCTCACATATCACCTTCGCTGACGTAAAATTGTCCAAACGAGCTGTGATTCGGAAACGTATTGCTAAGCTATACCAGAGTGATAACGGTTTTTAACTCACTTAAAAAAAGGAGGAAGTTCTATGTTCGACTGTATGTATTGTTTTTCACCGATTTCTCCTATTTGTGGACCTCTTCTCAAAATTCTTATTTTTATTTGAAAGTGTATACTTTCGAGATGGTCCCATTTAAAGTTCATTAAATTCGTTCATGCGGTTTTTGAGTTGCACTCCAATAACTTAAGTGTTTCGCCTATCATGATGATATCGTAATTGACGGTGAATGACAATCGATCCCGTAAGTAGCGGGTTACCAAATATGGTGTTTTTTTTTTTCCAACTGTCACTAAAAGAGAGTTAAATTTTTTTATACCTAAAAATGGAACCGACTTAACACTAAAAAGTGCGAAATAATTCACACTTTTTAGGGTTCCAAAAGGTAAAACGGGACCCTATTACTAAGACTCCGCTGTTCGTTTGTCCGTCTGTCTATCTGTCCGTCTGTCACCAAACTATCTCATGAAGCGTGACAGTTGGAAAGTTGAAATTTTCCCAAATGATGTGTTTATGTTGCTGCTATAACAACACATACTAAAAAACCGGCCAAGTGCGAGTCAGACAATAATTATAGATACGATATGTTTATGGCCGGTTTTTTGTGTTTAAGCCAGTTCCATTTTTTGGTAAACATTTTGTTTAATACTACTAAGTGCGCTGTGACGATACGAACAAGTAGTAAGCTTTATGTTAAGTGCAACGTCTTCCCATGACAGTAACAGTGCGACTCAGATCTTTAATTAAAAGACCTGTGCGGCACTGCTGTGCACTCGTCAGTTACTTCGTCACTCGCTGTCGAGTCCTATTTACCCAACTACATGCTACAGCGCCTTTCAACCAAAACAATGGCTGTCACTGCGGTGATATTTACCAAGACGGACACTTGCAGAAGTGTCCTACCACGTACGGAAGTAGCACCCTGTATTAATTGGTTATAGTTTGAAAATATGGTTCTCATCATCACCTCAGCCTTAGGACGTCCACTGCCTCATACATTTCCAAACGAACCAGCGGCCATATTGTCGTATCTTTACGGAGAATGAGCATTCTTATAACTTCATTTTGACATTTGAATCCCATTCTGGGCGAAACCCTCCAAGCCCATTGGCTGGAACCATCAATGGGAATGAGAATGAAGAACCATTATCAGGTCGTTAGTTCATCTTGTCGGTGGATGACCTACGCTGCGCTTGCCTGTCCGTGGTACGGGAGTCCAGGCATATATTCCTCAATCAGTGGCCAATTTCTATCAATTCAATAATTCAAAAAACTATAATAAAGTTTTTATTTTATAAGGATTGCACAAATATTTTGATATTTAGCAAATTTTTTTTAACCGACTATTTTTGCGGCCCAGAGCAGTGATATTTATAAATAATCCTAGTTAAAATAGAATTAAGTACCTATAAAGTTATAATTTATGCTTATTTTCTTACTTCGTTTCAGATTGCTCGTCTCAGGTCCATGTTGGATGCTGATGAGCCTTTCAAGCCAGATCAAGCGTACGAGTACTTTATCAACCTGAGGAAGACCAAGAAGAGGCTTGCTGCGTTAGAACCTACTATCTAAAACAAAACAAAAAAAAACTCGTAAAATAAACTCGAATAAAACAAATATCACGATCTAGTAGAATTCCGGCGACAGGAAAACATTATACCTACTCTAGTTCGGTAAAAAAGGGGCTAAATTGGCTTCTTAGAGGCTAATTTAGCCTTATTTCCAATTGACGTTGAAATTAAACGACGCTCTAAATGTCAACGCCCCAAGAATTCTGATACTAGCTGAGGAATTTAGGGAAGTATCCTCAAAATGGAGGGATACAAGATAGGGAGATAGTTTAGCAGTGAATGCGCAAACTTGTGTCTTCTTAGGGTTGAATTGGACTAAGTTCGGCCCCACTTCGAGACAATGCTCGTCTACGTTTGCCCGAGAAGCTTTAGCACGGCCGGCGTATGAGGCATCCACAGTGCTGTCATCCGCATAGCAGTGAAGGTCGCTGAGATTATAATAATATCCTGGAGAAGGACTAACAGCCGTTTTTATATACAAGCAAAAGTAATTACTTAAGCAACAATTTTAATTCTATAGACTAGGATTTGGCTGAAGTTAGGCTAGAATTCTAGGCCGAGTAATAGTCACCATTTTCTTTGCTTAAGCAATGAGAACACGTCAATTTTTTGTTCTTATTGCAAAAGTGAAATTGCATAAAAATAGCATTCGCTCACAAGTCTGAACTGTGAAGGATATATCATGCTGTAATAATTTAAATCCCATGACAACAACCTAAATACAAGTGTCAAAAGATACATCCAATTTTGATAGGGTTATGTCATGTATTTATATTATTATGTAACGTTCATTGCTCGACTATCGAATAAGGTTTTATGTTGAAGTATTCTATTGTCAGGTGGTTACTTCATTGAGAAATTACTTAGCAACAAGTAATTACTTGTTTATGAATACGGCTGATAGATTTTTTTTATTATGATCATCCATCAATGTTCAATTATAGGTACCTACGGCATTTATAAAAAAAATACTACTTTAAAAATGGTTTATGTTCTGACTGGCGGACCTGCTGACTTTATAATGAGTAGGTAATTAAGTGAGTTACTAGGCCACTTTTATTTTAGAAGCGCTGTATCCAGCGAGGTCGCGCGAGCGAAGCCGTGGGCGTGCCTACTAGTGTCAAATATATTATGTTGACTTGTGTCTAACAGTCGAATAGCAGATGTAAATGGTCCACATATTATGTTTGTTGTTGCAGCTTACGCGGCGTGAATCAAATCAAGAAGGATGTGCTGTCGATGTGCGCAGACAAGCGGTTCGTATGGGCGCGTAATGCGACCGTGGCATTCGCCAGGGGCATCCAACAGCGGCTCGCGCGGCCCGGGTGTTACGCTTTGGCCGACGGGTAAGTACTTCTAAACCACGTGTTTACATACACTTTAGATTTAGGAATGAAGCCCAGGCCGCAAGGTCTCAAGACATTAACAGACAATTCATAGGAAATAAAAAAATGATGTTTACACACTGATGACTGACCGTAGGTACCTACTAGGATACCCTTTGTCATGGGAGTCGTGAACACATCACAAACATCCAAGACCTTAGGACAAACATATTAGTCCGGCCAGCTATCGGGCTTTGAAGATAGGGTCACTACCAACTGGGCCAACGGAGCCGTCAAAATTATTTGACTACTTATGCTAATGCTACCTACTTCTCGTTTTTAGCCGATGGATAGAATAAAATACTCTTCATTGAATACATTATGCCGCCGCCCGCACTGTCTTGCCTACTGTTTCGCTAATATCTGACTAACGGGTGAACAGATTTGGCTAAAATGCGATAAGAAGATAGATTATAGCCTGGAATAAGACAGGCTACTTGTTATCCTTGGAATAGGGTTGCGGGAACGGGATCAAAATTTCATAATTACTTTTAGTCGCGACAACCGACATCCACGCGGGCTAAGCCGCGGGCATCAGCTAGTTGACGTAAAAATAATATGCTTCGAAATTCTGTGTGGGACTACACACTGAATTAATTTGCTACAATGCTCTTCAAACTTAACACAGTAATGCATTCACACTTACCAAGAAGGATACGTGCAAGAGTGTTTTGCCACTTAGTAGACTAGTTGTACTTCCTATATCCTATATCCCATTGACTTGAGCTATTTTGGCCACATCGCCAGTCGTGGCGACAGCAACTTGGAAAAGCTCATTGTGGTGGGAAACGTGGAAGGGAAACGTTCACGAGGCCGGTCTCCGACCAGGTGGTCTGACCAACTGAAAGAAACACCAACGTTCCGCTTTTACACCGCGGTGGAGAAGGCCACAGACCGGAGGCGATAGAGACAGTTCGTCAGATCCAAAGTGCTGCCATGATGATCACGATCCACAGTCATGAGGGAACGACCGAAGAGAGATATCCCATTACTCGTAGGCAGAATATGGCACTGCGAACGTGCACGCAAAAGGCTTCTAGAAAAGAAAAATACTAGAAAATCTACCAGTAGTTTTACTATCTAGAGTTAAAGTAAAGAACAAGACACATTTTTTTTCCAACGGGTTTATTCACTTTTTTTGTAATGGTACATCAAAGTGACTCCCTCTCGCCTGATGGAAAGCGAAGATGGAATGAATAAGCGATGACCATTAGTGCAGCCGTAAGCTGCATTGGCAACACTGCCATCTTTAGACTTCAGTGTTGCCAATGCAAAAATACTTATTGCCAGATTATGATTGTACGAGTATATCAGCTGCATTATTTATATAGTATTTATACACTGGCGTATAAATACTACTGTTGACATAGATTGTTCAACACTAGTATGTTGAACTGCTTGCCACTACTGCTTTTACGCATACGACTGCCTCGGTTGCTATAGCTTGACCAAAACCGCTGTACCACGCCTTAAGTGTGACAGACGTAGTGCGTAGAGGAAAAGCCTTAGTAACTATGGTGTAATCCGTGGCAGCCCGTGGCAGCGAATACGCGGGCGAACCCCCGCGCTTCACCGCTCATACCTAAGACGTGGTACAGCTGTTCCGGTCAAGCTATAAATGCTGTATGTGTTAGTGGCGTTTGTTTATCCCGCAGGATGCTGAGGTTGTCCGACATAGTTCTGGGCGAGCTTTGCGGGTACGTGCATATGAAGAAGCCGTCGCGTCTCTCCACCAACCCCAAAGCGAAGTTTATGATGGAAATGTCTGATAAGGTATAATCGGTATACCCATACCCGTAACATAAGAGAAGTGGTGTTTTTTGCATCATTCTATTTATTTTTATAACTACTCGACTTTCACCGCGCGTAATAAAGTTATCGCGATCTGATAAGGTTATTTAATAGGAATAAAAAACCAATGTGTTAATCCTGTCTAAAGCCCCTTCAGTGTGAAAAAGTAAAAAACATAATTACATACTTACTTATAGATACCCACGCGCGGCTACGTCCGCTTGGCATTCGCACGATAATCTGTAATGTGGAAACTAAACAAGTACAATTTGAAAAATTTAATACCGATATATTGTTGATTTAGGGGCGAACCCCCATCCAATCCAATGAACACCATTAGCAAAATATGTTTCTTCTTATACTCGTATAATCCGCTTTTTCCAAACTAATTTACCTTTTGATATGCGATCTTCATGTGTCTTCTAATTAGCTCTTTAAGCTACCTTGCTGCACGTTCAGTACAGCTAGTAGTGTATGTGTGCGGAGTGCATGAAATTATTATTTCGCTTGAGAAATCGTGCAAAATAAAATAAAAAATGGTGTGAGTGTGTGTGTGTACGGTTGCTATTTTTAAGACAGGTCACATATTTTGGTCAGCCAGGTACAGTCAGTGTAATTAACCCCACATGTTAAAGTTCCTGAAAAAGTAATAATTTCTGCGAAATCTATTGTATTATTGGCAAATCGCGAGTCAAGGGGTTAACTATTTTTATGTATCCCATAGGTTGCGATTTGGATAGACGAAATTCTCGCAGAATCTGACGGCAAAATGCTCATGATGGACTTCGACGAAGACGACGGTAAGTGCCATCTATTTTTATTGGGGCTGTTCTCGAGCAATTGTCACCAGCGTTTATTCGTTTACCCGACGCGTTCAAGGTAAGATAAAAAATTTGAAACTGTGACAATTGTTCATGAACACCGCATTCCTGGTGATATCCGAGGAAACTGGACGTCGTGAACAATTGTCGACAGTTTAAATATTGACTTCGTCGGCCAGTATTCTCGGAGTTGCCGACTCATCAGTACTTCTTCAAGGTACGTTTTACATTATAATATATTGATTCCATTTGTTGAGTAGAAGTCGAACAGAGTATGGAAGATGCGAAGCGACCCAAAGCGCAACCAGCCGCTTCAGTTTCGGCTTCGTCACAGTCCGTGCCAGGGACCTCAGCGACGGCGACTCCGTTGGCAACAGCTGTGCCCACGCCGAATGAGTCTGTAGCCCCCAGTGCGGCCACTAGTGGAGCCCCCAGTGCAGCCCCTAGCGGGGCCCCTAGTGCGGCCCCCAGCACGGCCCCCAGTGGGGTTCCCAGTGAAGCATCCAGCGCAGCGCCCACGCCAGCACCCACACCCGGGGGCACTCCGAAAGCATCTAAGACTACCTTACCGAAGCCTTAAAGGTAAATACGCTTAATTATTTTCACTTTAGCTACTACTTGCTTAATTTTTAACAAATATTTTAAAAGAAGAGATACGAAACTTAGAAGAATTACCTATAGAAGGTTGGTTTCCTAACAACGTCTTCTCAAAATGCGCGCTACAAATTCGCTATGTGTGCTGTAATTACTTGCCTCGTCACGCACACAAACACAGAGATATGCACCTACTTACAAAGAACCAACTGTAGGTATTTATAAAACCTTATTAAAAACTAACCAAGTGTGAGTTGGACTCGGGCACGAAGGGTTCCGTACCATTATCTAAAACTGGCCAAGTGCGAGTTGGAGGTAAAGATCGACATATGAGTATAACGACCATAATTAAAAATAGAGAAGTTTTAATCGTCTACAACGACTTATTTATTCATTTTACGTACAATATTATTAGTAGTTATTGAGGTCCTAAAGCATCTTATTTTACTTGTAAAAAATCAAATAATTCTAATAATAAGACTTACATATTTCAATTAAATTCAAATATCTCGAGTTATAGTTAGGATAGGTTGTTTCATAGCTAAATCAGTCAGAAACTCCCCCGTACCCCGTAACGGGAATAGGTCGATTTCGAAAAATAACTAACATGGCTGCGGGTCGATATGCCTGCTTCCATACAAACCCCTTTCAACTGTCTATCAAAGTTCATGAGATACAGCCTGGTGACAGAAAGACAAACAGACAGGCAGAAAGACAGACAGACGGACGGACGGACAGTGGAGTCTTAGTAATGGGGTCTCGTTTCACCCTTTGGGTACGGAACCCTTAAAAGTTGCCGTACATGCTGTACCGCGTGTGTGGATACCCAAAGGATACCTGCAGGATAAACAAACAGGGAGTGTCAAATATAGTGGTTATTAATAATCGTCATTGGATATTGGATTGGACTAGTTATATAACCTCTTTTTATAGCGTGTGAGCAGTGCCGGTTTTAACACTACCAGCGCCCTGGGCGAGATTTATACGGCACCCCCTAACTGCAATTCAAACCCATATAAAAAAGGAAAAAGATATAATGAAATTACTATTTACTAAAAGAAATAACCATTTATTAAAAAAAACTAGTAAAATTTGACTTTTCTAGCTTTTCTGTCGGCGAACTCTTTTATTATTTTATCAAAATCGAGGTTTTCAGCAATTTCATTCTCGATTTATAAAGTTGCCAAGTTTGTCAATCAGGATTGTGATATTGTCAATCGCAGATAGGTTTTTATCAGCTTAAAAGCTTAGAAAAACTCCTCTCCCCACTAGCAACCGTTACAGGTATAGTTAATAATATGCGCATTGCTATCCATAGATTTGGATATAGTTCTCGTAAGTTGCGACCTTTGATAAAATTTAAAACAAAAACAGGAGTAGCCACATTCTGATCAGGCAAAAAATATTTCAGACATAAGTCTGAAATATTTTTTGCCTCATATTTTTTAACTCATAAGAGTTCATCACACAACATACACCCATCTATATCTGATTTAGAGTCTACAGTTAATTTCAATTGGAGATCACCACAGAGTTTGACAAGGTCAGGTTTTTCTGGAATTTGTTTTATATTGTACAAAAAAGACCAATATTCCGAGTACTCATTTAACTGTTCAAATCTCTCATTGAATTAATGTAAAAATTAATGTAGTGTCCAAAAGACAGTTGAAAAATTCAATCTCAAACATTTAATTATTTTTCCGGAAAAGCTATAGGTTTATCGCGGGCAGTTTCACCAGCTTGACGCTTAACATATCGAATTCTTGTCGTGGCTCTAAATACAAGTTCAATTTCCACTTCAGCCAATTCCTTCGCCGTTAAAATAATAAAGCTTTTGAAGCCTGTATTTCTATATTCTTCCAAGAAAGTGCAGCATTTTTTCAACAGTTCTGTGCATTTACCGAGATCTGTGTCTGTTGATTGCAGAGATTTGCTAACGATATTAATTTGAAAAAGTATGTCATACCAAACGACCAATGACACTATGAAGCTATAATCTTTTAGCTGTTCGGCTAGAGTAGTAGCCTCATGAGAGACTTGAACATCAGTTTTGTGAGTTTCAATAGCTAAAGTAATTACTTAAAGCGTCATGGATGGCACTAATTTGATAACGGTCTCCTTTAACACCGCTGATTCTTGCTACCCAACGTGTGTCACTGAAATGCCGTCTGATTACTGCGCCTCTTTGTTTTAAAATAATTGGAATAACTGTTTTAAGTGAATGAGCTGAGTGTGTTCCGCTTCGTCAAAAATAACATCAACTCTCTCTAATTTAAACGTAAAAAAGAGATAATGTTTTTCTCGATGGTCGGGAATTCCCGGTAAAATTAAATGCATGCAGTTCAGTGCTCCGATTTGATCATTGCGTTCCATTCTAGTGTTGCCAACATAACGGTTTTTGCGCTAAATTTAGGGAACTTACGAGTAAGTAGGCCTCGCTCAGTAAGCGAGAGGAAATAAAGACACGCCTGCGGCGACGCCCCTTTATGTCCGGCGCCCTGGGCGGTCGCCCAACCGCGCCCTACCCTAACGCCGCTACTGCGTGTGAGCAGCTCACTTTTTTGGGCCACCGAGGCTTAGGAGACTATTTTGAAACCTAGACTAACCAGTTATGCTCCTAGCTATCAACTTTTACAGATACTTAGCTTTAACCTACTTTTTTCAGACAGTCTCTTTAATAGCGGTTCATAGCAGATCTACCTATAACAAAAAATTTGGCTAATTTAAAAGTTTGATTTTTACCGAAATTGTATGGGAAAAGTTTTTCGCTATTTCTGACATTATTAGTACTCAAACTTCAGTCGGTCTAGTAGAGGCTTTTGATCCTTATAAGAAACATGATTGTTGGCAACGAAAACATTTTTTTGGTGTAAAATGACCATTTTCTTGCTGACTGTACATTATTTCCAAAATCTGTAAATGCAGTTCAAAATACCTTAAAAATTTATGGATAGTCTCCTAAAAACGTTTTCCTGTAACTATAACGGTTAAGGTACCTACCCTTACTGTCCCGTCTCAAAAATTCATCCTGTATACTACCACCCATACCGCTAGCCTTTGATAGTCTTCACCGTCTGTCTCATTTACTGTCCCCTCTACTAATCAGAGGGTAATATCACATTATATTATATCCATATTTTATACTGTGGTTATACGTAGGAATTTCCCTCTTTAGGTTATTGGCATGCCTGAATAGCAACAGAAACCCTATTATCGTCAACCTCCTTACCCCCTGAGAAGTTATTAACCGAAAGGTATCCGAAATGCACCGACCCCACAAGCTATGCCACTAACATAAACACCCAACCTCACGACCTTATTCTTATATCTGTCACCACGGTTGTACTAACTAAGACGGCCTCTTGCACAAGAGATCTACCACTTAGTAAATCGGGTTTCCTCGCCTCGTGCACTTGGCATCCAGATCGCATAGGGAATATTCTTAATCTCCGTTATCTAGCGGTACCACCTCTCGTTCATTATCATCCTCATCTCAGCCGTAGGACGTCTACTGCTGAATACAGCCCTTCTCCACAAACCGAAGGGACCGGTTGGAATCTCCCGTTACAACGTTGCAAACTGTTAAGAGTTTTACTCAAAATTGATCCGTCTTGTCCACAGAAGTTTTGCACGGAGATGAACCCGGCGATGCGGGTTTTGCAGACGACTTCTTAAATATGATGGGTGGAAAAGTAAGTTCAGTTCTTACATAAGCTTACATATCATAAAATGCTTATTCTTTATAAAGGCTAAACCAAGTAAGCCAAGAAAAAAGGATACTGGAAGTGTACTTATATAATGGCTTTAGCAGAAATAATTTGCGGAAAAGTGTACCTATACGGATCGTCGAAATCAAATAGTTTTATTAGTGTGTTGCGCTCCTCAGTACAATCTTAAGCCAAATTTCTAGATAAGTGATGAAGTGAACCTACTTAATTCATTTGTTTTCTGTAACCTTTGCTTTTACGCAAGTTATTTATGAAATTACCGCTCTTTACTTCCTCAGCGAATCGCGCGCGGAACCGCGAAAGGGGCGTGAACGCATAGTGTGGGGCAGTTGCGCATATTTTTGCGACTTCCCGCACCCTTTCCTCTGACTTGTTAGTTTTTAGTTAACAAATGGACCGCGAATCGCGCACGTATACAGCTTGAGACGTCTAGACTCCACATTCACGCGCCTCAGTTCATCTCAGCGTCAGTTCGTCGCTGATGGCAACGGCGGTGTCTGGTCAGCGTATTGATTCGTTACCCTTATAGACTACCTGGTAAACGACGGGTGTTGACGACAATGCCCTTATGCAACGTTGTGTTTTTTTTGTTTCGCAAGTCTATTTATTGGTTTGACCTTACAACCCGGTCACAATATCTGTGCACCTTACCTCGTGACGTCATATCGGCGGTCTGGGTACGGTGTGAAAAAATATTTTTCGAGAAATGTGGAGGTAAAAAAAATTACTAACCTTTTCAAATCAATTTATTATTGATGAAGGGTTTGTTATTAAATAACAATAATTTTGATTACAAAAACATTTATTATTAAACTCAGTCACTATAAATTATTGACTCTATGCCTGACATTGTATCTTCCTCACTCTCACTTTCTGAACTCTCCGAACTGTCTTCCCCTAGTGATATTAAAAGTTGTGTGATGTTGTCATCTGCTAGATGATCCTTTTCCCAGTATTCTCGCTGTAGTCTCTCCACGTGATTCACTTCTTTTTTCCAGTCAGCTGGCGTAATTGACTTAATCGAATCTTTTGTAAGTTGTTCTATTTTCTTTTCCGATTGGTCAATGTTTTTATCTGCCACCCTTTGCTTTACCAAGTTCCATATATATTCGATAGGGTTTAGGTCACAATGATAAGGTGGCAGACGCACAACTTCTTGGCCATGCTCTCGCATCAAATCGTCGACGACATATTTTTTCGGCGGCTTTGTTCTCAGTATAATGGGATACAATTCCCTCTTTGTCATTAAATGAAATATTGTGTTCACGTAGCCAATTTTGCATGTCAGCTTTAAGAGCAGCACTAGTGGGCGCTTTCACCGACTGCGTCGAATGGTAGGGTGCGTTGTCTATGACAACTATACCGTTCGGCGGTAAATTTGGTATAAGCTTTTCACGGAGCCATTTTAAAAAATTGTTTGTGTCCATCTCGTTATGATAATCGCCGATTTTACTTTTACATTTATAAAGTAATTCTGCACCTTCAATGAATCCATTTTCTTCTCCAGCGTGTACAAGAATCCAACGTTGATCCGGATTTAAATTTTTCTTCACACTGCTGTCGGTATTATTTTGCCAGCATTTACTGACCGTATAGTGGGAATGGATCCACGTCTCGTCCAGGTAGGTAACCGGTTTTTTATCAGCGCCAACGTCATTATTCCCTTTCATACGGCGTAGGTAGCGAGCCCTCCATGCGGCGATGTCCGGCTTTTGTGTCAATACACAACGGATATTTTTACACTTTTTGAACTTGTAGCCCAATTTGTTAATTAAAATATTTCTTAAATATGTTCACCCACCTTGAAAATTTAGGTCTCTCTTAACTGCTGCCAGAATTTTCTTCAAAGTTGGGATTTCTTTTTTTACAGCATAAAAACTGTTGATGATATTTCGTATTGCGCAAATGTCAAAATCATCTACTTCGATGCGTTTTTTGTACTGTTTACGCTTCTTACCCGGTGTCGATAATTTTGGTTCTGGGTGGGTTTCTAAATTATTACTAGTACTTGGAGTCGGACTAGCGCCCGGCGAAGTAGGTGGTTGTACTTTGGCTTCATTTTTAATTTTCATTAGAGTCCTCATTGATATCCCAGTTGCAGCACAAGTTCGTTTCACCACTTGGTCTACAGGTATGGTGTACTGTTTATTTGCTTTCTCCGATTCAAAAAACTTGAGCACTTTCAAGATTAAATTTCTTGATTCGCTGTGTATTGTTTTTCCCATGACTTCAGTTTAACAGCTACAACAATTTTAATTACAACCAAACCAGTCCAAACTTAACAGTAAACAGTCTAAACTTAACAATAACAAAACAACAACAAAGCGAAAATATCAAAATTATCGGGACGTGTATCGGCAACGAAGATGCTAACCGTACTGTCGCAGGGGAGTGCGCGGAGAGGTGACAGGGGAAGCGGGAGAGGCGCCGCATTCCAGCGAGGTGCACAGATATTCTGACCGGGTTGTACCTGCAATTGATTAGTTTTTTTAAATTTTCAACTCGCACATTACAGATTTACACCAGAGTACATTGTTTAGATTACTATATTTAACCTGAATAAAAAAACTGTCTAATTGTTACCTCTATAGAGTACTGAAAAATTCAGCGAGCCAGGAATCAGTCCCGATAAGAAGAAAAACAAATCTAGTTTCGAAATAGTTTTAAAAATAATTGAAAAAGTAAAACCGTCACCAACTGCACCCACCTGACTTTTATTGGCTGCATTGTAATTTACAGTGCGATGAATAAAACTACAGAAATATGCATTCAAAGTCACCTGTTTAATGGAAGGACAGAAAAAATGTATTAAGTTTAGAAAGTGATATAAAAATTAAGTAAAATTGTAATGAAAAATTAGTACATATTTTATTATTTCTCACCCTCATTCTCCAATCTTACAAATGAACGCGGATTATACAGGTAATGTTTTGAAGTTCTATATAGGTATGTTCGAATCATTCTTCATTTTCCAAAACAAAAACATTTTGTTGGTATATCCATCGACTTAAAATCTTGTCTTGATCTGCTTCTCTTTGTCTTCTAATAAATGTAAATATTTTAAGATAATGCAGGATTTAAAATGTTCGATGTGTATGATATAAATGAAAACAACTAGCAGTCAGTAAGTAGTGTGTACAAAAAAAATGTATATCGTTTACTATATGTTTGTCTATCGCTCAACAGAACAGGTTTTAGTTTTCCCAGTAAAAAATATGTATAGCTCGATTGTACTGTTCTAATACGGGTCGTATTAGAAGATTATTAGAATTAGAATTAACAAGAAGAACGCGATACCGTCACAGAAGAAATAATAGTACTACACGTAAAAATCTGCCTTTGATAGCGATATGGCTTTGCATTGCAAATTCAGTTAAAATTTGATTTTGAGGAATCAGTCGTGCTTTTGTTTGTAGTCCCTAATAACGATGGATATATTAATGTACGAGTATGTATGATTAATGTTGTTACTTATTTGTTCATTTGTTGAAAAGATTGGAGAATGAAGGATGATTCTACGTGTTATATATTGTACAATTCTATTGTTATTCAATTTACATCTGTTTTTCAGGGTGGTCTGTTAACAAAACGTAAGTGTTTTAATACTAAAGTACTTAATGGTTATTACCAAAAACTCAGAAATATTAAAAAGTAAAATACCTATTATGTATGATTAGTTACTTTCATAAGGCATATTAAGTGATTTGACGTTTTTGTTTTCAGCTAAATCTGCCTATCTGAAGTTCTCAGGTATTTTTTTTTGTTTTTTTTTCTAATGAAATATTTTAAATTCTGATGAAATATACTATTACAAGCAGCGCCCTGCGATTTCACCCGTGTGGTGATGAATGATGATGAAGTATCCTATGATATAATATTGATGATATTGATCTTCCCCGCGATGTCTATCTCCTCGCCAAATTCCATTACGATCCGTTCAGCCGTATCTGTCAGTAAAATAGCGATGTCTCAACTAAGCACGCTTTTAGTGCTTTAAAAAACATAATAAAGCCATGTTTTTGTTTTCAGGGGAGATGTTGGAAGCATTCCTAGTACTAACAGACGCGATGTACAAAAAGGGAGAAGAACCTTTAATTTCCTATGGGAAATGCAAAGAAACTTACACAGTTTGCGCTGACGAGTAAATATCCGTTTTAGTACTACTTCACTTCGCTCATGAGCGAGTCATCTAAAAAGCAAAAGGTCAAAGTAGGTTTAAGTGTAAGTTTTTATTTTTTTACGCTTTATGTGTTAGTAGTAAAAGATATGAAATGCGTTATGTCTGCTTTGCTAAATACCTCAATCTTAATATGGCTAAGTAGCAGTATGCCTAAAATGCATAATTACAGTTTTTCAAATTACCCACACCGCATTATGTCTTAGGAGTCGTCCAGTAATCAAGTGACGTATTTTACCAACTTTTTAACCTGGTGAGGTTTAGATTAACCAGTTTTCAGTTGTTAATAGGAGTATTTGAAACACAGTTCAATGGATCCGTTTAACTGTAAAACTGTAGCTTTAGTACAGTATAGGCAACATGAGTTTTAATATTTAAGGGAATTTGACTATAAAGGCAAATTGCGTTTTAGACAGTACAACTTAGGTTAACTGAGTTTAAAGTATATTGACGTTGAAACATTTTGAGTCTTAGGTATTTAAAATCTTAGGCAATATGAGATTAATGTATATAACTTATCAGGCATATTACTTTAGAGACATTGGTGTTAGGCATGTTACTACAAAGGCTAATGCGTTTTAGATGACTCGCTCATGAGGGCTTCATTCCACCAATAAACTTTCTTTGTAATGTAGATAACTATTGCATTTATGTATAACGCAATATGTGTATAGATTATAGAATCACTATAACTATATAAATAATAGAATATTAGAACCACTCTCATAGCTTCAAGCATTAAAGTATTACTCTGAGCTAGTCCTCCAAAACAATACTAACATATTTTAGTGGGCTAATAAGTAAAATTTACAGCCCTTTGGTTATCTACTTCAATTCATAACAGAGGAATTATAGTGGTGGTGAGAACTAGAAAATGAATAATGGTACTAAGCGAGCTATGCCGATGCTTGGGAAGCCAATGTGTACCCAGGGCATTCACATAAAGTTTAAAATATGGGATATAAGTCAGTGCTTTCTGAATTTTTCAACCTTATTGAATGTAATGTGGGCCAAGCACCAATATCTGCTTAAGTGTGACGATATCGTATCGTTTACATATTCAGTGCAAACTTATCTGTGCCCCTATTGTACTAGATAAATGACAGTTTGTACTAAATACGTTAACGATGCGATTACGTTACACTTAGACAAATTTTCGTGCATGGCCCACACCACCCACAGGATGATTGGGTGTTAACCTACGAATAATAATAAGTCAGGAAGCATAATTCAGAACAAATTTCACACAAAAAGTGGCCCTTCAAACCAAAACGACGTATGATTCCAAATACGAATTACTTCCGAGGTTACAAATAGATATGTTCGGTAATTGGTTTAAATTCAGAAGGAAAGCAGTGATTCGCTCACGCGCGTGTTGCAACGTCTACTATGACAACTGAGTCGTAGCGGCGTGGACGATGTAATGCAACAAGTGGATTGGACCAAGTCAATAATATACACAATGTTTTTTATTTGTTTTTTATATCGGTTACTTTTTAAAATTCAGTGAACTTTATGTCCCGCCAAATATTAAGTTTTTGTCTAGAAGTAATTAGAAGAAACTCTTTTTCCGCAATGTAGTAAAGTGAGATTAAATAACCAAAAATATATTTAACTAGCTGGTGCCCGCGACTACGTCTGCGCAGGGTTAGTACTTCGAGTAGCTTATTATCTTCTCCAAGGCCTCACCCTGACCAGACATCCATCTAAAAATACCAAAATATCATAAAATATGTACATGGTCAAACGCCATTGTTATAATATAAATCCAAGAGAAAAAATAAATACTAAGTGTATCAATCACACACACTAAGCCGTGCATAAGACCTAAAATCGCACGATTCTGCTGTCAAATAGATAGTTGTGTCAAAAAATGATCAAAAACAACCGCAGCTCCGGAAGTGGGTTAATAATTGTACTTTTCGGTGACATAAATAACCATTTTTTAGCTTTGCGGATGGTGGACAAAAAGAGCCCTAAACGACATTTTCATCCACAAATTTCCAATTCGAACGCCATTGTGAGCGTTTTAGCGTTATTTTCGTCAACTTGGGGCTATTCGAACGCACTATATAATCTATCAGAAACTGACACAACTTTGACAGAACTATATTGACAGAAAGTAAGTCATCATTACGATCTTGGCGTCGGTGGAGATCTTGTTATTTTGTCTATGCTGTACCCAAGAATATTAGGCCGTTTCACCCGCGTGGGTGATGATAATGATGATGAAAATTAGCCTATGTGCTATTCCAGACTATATTCTATCTCTGTAACAAATTTCAATCAGATCCGTTTAGCCGTTCTGCTGTGATTGAGTAACAAACATTCATTAAAATCATCCATCCATCCATCCACACTTTCACATTTATGATATTAGTGGGATATAAGTACGAAGTAGGATAGGATATTCGTTATTTGCCTGGTGGACGTTTTTCAGTGGTCGCAGAATACCTTCATTATCAATTATTTTAGAAAAGCATTGTGTTGATATTACTGACAGATTTATGAGCAACTCAAGTAAACCACTTCAAAATTTGCAGAGGGTGAATTTACATTAGCTTGAAAAATTAAACGTACTTACGTAATTCAACCAAACACTGAACTATTTTTTAATGCTATATTATGCAACTGTAGGTAATCGGTTATTACTGTTAATTGTTCATTTTCTGTAGTATTTTTTAGAGATGTTGATTTTTTCGGGACTAATCATCAGCGTTAAAATGCTTAATATAAGATTTGATATACATAATAATATAACTAAAAAAACCAGTAGTACTTACTGTACAAACTGGGAGGATCTGCAGTTTTGTGTAACATGGTACATATACAATATCTTTCAATTTACTTTTTTATTTTTTTTCTTCATAACGAACGGAGTAAGTATATACTTACTCCGTTCATTACATACAATACAACGGATTACATACAACGGAGTAAGTATATAATGCTGGTTTCCACAGACATCTAGTCATACTTTTGCCTTTCTAGCATAAGTGCAGAGAGGCATTTATTATACTGCATTGGATCGGCAAGGAAATGAAAATAAAACAAAATAAGCAAAATACATTGCTGTTACATTTCAATATTCAGTTCTGTAAAAAAATATACATTAAACAAAAATAGACTGACTTTATTTTGCATAGTATTGACCATCTCGGTTTGTATACGTATTTGAACATCTTTGAATATAAATATTATTTTGCTACTACGTACTAATAAAAGTGATTCCTGGACATTTTAATCTTGTATGGATCCTGCACCACTTCACAACACATGCTGGCATGATGATTCACAGCTGTAGTTCACAATGATATAAATTAAAATGTATGCGAAGATTTCACGTGTGCTCGCTTGCAAGAAAAATGTCCGACTGATGACGTACTGAACAAGACTTTTAAGCCCCGCCTACTTGAACACGACTTTTGTTGGGTCATTTTTTTAACGCAGTTACTGTTCCAGACTTATTATTATTCGTAGGTGTTAACGTAACGCCGCCTTTTTGAGAAAACATTTAATATGTACATAATATTGTTACCAGATTAAAAGAAGCTCCAGACTTTCATGCGACCCATTTCAACACTGCGCTGGCACAACAGTTGAACAACGATCTAGCCGCTACTGTCAAACCTGACACTCCGAAAAGTCTAGAACCGTATATGAAAGGTAACAAGAAAATAAACTAAAAGTTTAATAATAGTTTACCCGTACATATATAAATCGTAAATGGCGGCATTTACGATTTGCGAAATACCTCTAAGTAAGTTATATCCAATGAAACGCCATAATGAAGACGAATATAATGTACCTATCTGTTTTCAAAATCGGTTGAGCCGTTGAGTACCGAGTTACAAGCGAACACAGGAACGGACATACTTATATACAGGTCAAACATATAACCCCTCTTTCGGGCTTCGCCGAACTCGGGTTATAAATAAATAACAATTCTATGACGTTCTCTATGGCCATCGCTGTAAGAATAATGTTACTAACACGCACAACTAAGTATTTACTGTCGATCGTGATATCGACCACGCCATCGACTCGATTGTCTCATATCCTCTCCAAAATATTTCTAGAACTTCAAGGAACTGACTGGATTCGTCTAGACCACGGATAAAGACGGTTACTAACGATCCGGTTAACAGCTCTTTTTGAATGGAAAAAATATGATGATTTCGACCCTAACATGGTACAAATACGGGACACGTAAGTGTACGGGATAGTGCAGTCAGATACCGGACGTAGGGAAACTTCAGCTATATAGGTACATATTGAGTTACCTATATATGCAACAGTAACCATCTCTTCCTATTCCGGACACTTAACAACTATTATTTAAAAAAACTCTCGACCTGTTAGACAATAATTTCGTGAATAAAAGAGGTAGCATAAAAAACGGGGTTACTGTTTCAGACATGGTGAACATCTGTGGAAATTATCTTGCCCAACACGCCGAATTCAACAGTAAGTAATATTCGTTTAACCCTTGTTAATTTATTTTTAGGAATCAACGACTCTTCTACTGCTTAGTCCTTGTGGTGTAAAGTCATCGAAATACCCCGGAACTACACCTCGTCTGCAAAAAAGTAGCCTATGAGTAATATCAGGGTATTAAGCTTACTGAATTTCAGCCGTCTAAAGTCCGTTTCACCGTGATGGAGTACCTAACAAACAAATACGGCTTTACTTATAAACGCTGTTTAATATTTAAAATTAGTAAAATTTAAATGACGTCATGTAGTACGGTGCATCATAATTTTGTTGTGCACACTACTAAATAACGTCATTCAAAGTTATGCAGCGTAAGTATATTTACTTACGCTGCATAACTTTGGCCTTCACTCACTAATATTCTCATCTCACTCGCTCACAAACTTTTACATGTATAGTCTTTATTTTAGTCTGAGGATATATATGATATCCTTTTTTATTGGATCAAACGTACTCTTAAATAATGCATTTATTATGAACATGTACTATCCGATTTCAGTTGTTTTTGTAAGAATATTTCCTTTAACGTTTCTTGTTTTTTCAGTCTTTAATATAATACCTAAGTACGTCGACGGAAACCATAGAATAGACCTAGGATAGGCTGAAAGACATCGTTTCGCTGATATTGCACATGTAAACGTAATACAGGCTGAGTCTATCACTACCAACTACACTACTAATAAAATTATTTTCTCTCTTTCTAAGTACCTATTGCACATATGACACTGGTTGTCTTGTGACACAGATTGTCGGAAGACGCGGGTTCGAATCCCGTTCGAGGATGTGAATTTTTCTCTCTAAAATTTAAAATCTAATATTAAAAATAAGAGCTCCGCAATATTTGGTATCGCTAAGCAAGCGTTAGTGCTATAAAAATCATATTAGAAAAATTATGAAGGGTTGTCACATCAATACGAAAGTGTATTTGAAAAAATCTATCGGTGGGATATTGCTGTCAAGCTGTTCAATAGATGTCGCTTCATCCCCATACGATGGTTAAAATCATATAGAGAGTTATAATTCGATGTTCGGCGATCCTCGGTGACCGGTAACCGTGTTGTTTTAGTGACAAGTGTATTATTATTATAGCCATATCATTACCGTCAATTACGTTAATGAATAAATAAGTCCTTTTTTTTTTTTTTTCTTTTTGAGCGGGGGAAATGCTGTCCACTTCCCTTCCGTTACGGGGGTTGACGGAAGGGGGTATGTGGGGCTCAGACCCACTAAAACCCCCCCGTGAGCAGTCCTCCGCCAGATGGGTGAGATAGGGTTGCGCTGGCATTCACCATCTCGCCCCAGCGGTATAAATAAGTCCTACATTATTGTCATGCAATGCTGAAAATAACTTTGCAGAAGACAAAGGGCCAGCTTTCAAGTTATTAACAGCGCAGATGAAAGCCAAAGGAAACGCCCCATTGTACCAGAAGGATAAAGTACGGCGGACCTACGCAAAGGCTGCTCGGGAGTGAGTGGATTATTATTATGTTTTTAGCCGACTTCAAAAAAGGGAAGTTTCATGACAAGGAAGTTTCGTGTACGCGGTTAACTTCGTCGTTCATGAACCGATGTTAATGATTCTTCTTTTGTTTGGTAGACTATACTACCCGACTACTCCCGAGGTGGTACCATTTACATTTAATCAAATTCGGTCAAACCGTTTTTGAGTTTCACTCCAATAACTGAAATATTTTGATGATTTGACGATATCATCATTGACGGTGAATGACAATCAATCCCGTAATTAGCTAGGGTCATTAAATAGGGCAATTTTTTTACCATGGACGGAACCGATTCCACAACATTTTTTTAGGGTTCCTTATGAGACTGCGGGATGCAGTAACTAAACCTATTCACGGACTGTCCGTGCGTCTGTTTGTCTTACCTTTAAAAATAGGCCGTATCTTTTAAACCATAACATGTTTAAGGTTTCATAGAATATTCGTTTAATAACGCATATTCTAGTAAAATGTCTAACTAATAATAAAACTTTTAAAATGTATAAAACCTTATGTCTAAAAATTATAATTTTGTAATACATTCGCACAAACGATAGTCACAAGTAATAGTCATCGTTTATAAGCGTATGTTTGGTTACTATCCATATTTATTTCCGTCACTCTTTGTGTCAGGTATGATCGGACTGGATACACTGGAGCTCAGACGGAAATTACTTTTAGTTGTACACTATTGCCAAATACTTCGTAATAGGGTGAACAACCCGACGGTGTTGGGTGCACTTGCACTATTTGTTCCCAATTGTAGTCACAGCAGGCGTCGTCCGCATCAGTTGTTCCTACGGCCCATATCGAGGACACTCCACGCTAGCAATGCTCCAACGCAGCGGGCGATGCTAATTCTGAACTCATTTGCGCATGAGTTTGAGCATGTAGATCTATTTACTGACTCTATGAGTACCATTGTTACTAGCATTAGGTTATATTTAAGCCATTATTTAAGGTAGTTAGTGCTTTCGCCATGCTGTTAGCTTTCTATCTATACTGAAATTAAATAAATAAATAAATAAGAAGTAAATACCCTTAATAATCGGCATTTAAAAGAAAATAAACTTTCAACAGACTCGAAGACGCAAGAGGGTTAGAAACCGATCACGATGACCCGAATTTATCCCAAGCTATACACGAGTCCCTCACAAAAACAGTAGAAGACGTACCACCGGAGTTAAAGGACGATATGAAAGGTAGAATAACTTTACAATACTGAGGGTCCCGAAACTCAACGATAGCCTCTCACCCGGTGTCACCGGGTGAGAGGCCAAGGTATACCAATTATGGAAAAAAATAAGAAAAAACAACATGGAGTGTCAAAGTTAACTGAAAATAATTTTGTAAACCATAACTCGTCAAAACTTAATTTTACTTATTTAGCAATGTTTATTACTTAGACTTGTGGTTGCGATTAATAGCACTGTTATTTGAGATTAGTACATTAATAAAAAAATCAATCAACTACTTTTTCGAAAAATAATGTCTATTATCGCTTGGCTAATTGACATGGATATTTTTCTAAATTTTTTTATAACTGGCATGCCTTGGCCTCTTACGGCCGGTTTCAATATTCTATCTATCCACAGTTTACCTAACGTCCATACAAATAATGTCAAATACTTATCTCTAGTAAGGTAAACCGGCGATAGATAGATTATTGAAAACTTCCATTACCCGATACCAGGTTATCGTTGAGTTTCGGGACACCCGATATACAGGTGTATTATTCAAGTGCGCGTGGATAAGTAAATCCGAAACTGTGAGGAATAGCGAAAAGTATTCAAAGGAGTCTCAGGCCTGATTATTATTAAAACAAAAACTGCATCATTAGATGGTTTTAGTTTCCGTAAAAATCGGACCCGGGATTATGCTATTCCTCATAGTTTTGGTTTTGGCCATCGAGGGCCACTTGACAAAATCATCATGTGTATAACAAATTAAACAATGTTACCAATATGCTTATAAAAATATTATTTTACAGAAACATTGGATGTTTGCTCGAAGTATCTGTCAGAGAAAGCTATCGACGAATGTAAGTCATTTATTCTTAAGCAATATATACCCCGTTATCCACAATATCTATACAACGATCTCACAATATCTTAAGAGGCTCACAATTGCATCAGGCACCTTACAAGACGTGTCCACGTATGGGAAGTAACCTATGAGGCATTACATTGTGCCTTAGATGAGTAACTCACCCATACTCTTCAAACCGGAATCAGAAATGTAAAAAATATTGCTTCACTGCAGAATAATTTATTCGTGGCATTACATTCCTCAACAAACTCTTTTACACGGAACTAAAGTTTAATAAGCTAGAAACATTGTTAACTTTGCTCATATGGATGATGCATACGCCTCCCCCATATGAGTATATGGGCCATAAATCAAACGCGGGCTCTGTGGGTTGGTAGATAGGCAAGTGATCAATCAACTCTGATGTCGGAATATTCAGACCACCCAAATGCCTCTGACACAGTCTACGACTGTTATCCTCAAATGAGCCAAGACCGAAAGCTCAACGTGCCTTTCAATGTAATACACGGGAAGTGGTCAGTTTAAATGACACTAAGCGGTCTCCCATCCTAGCAGGTGCAGGTTTGGTTAACCTAGTCAATAGCATTTACAAATCACCAGTGGAGCTCTACTATGAGCACTTTAGCTATGAATTTTGAATTTCTTACTTAAAGCGAGCGCATCTACTGCCTAGTAATCACATCTGCAATGTGAATAGCAAAATAAAGTTGTTAGTATTTAGAATATATTGGCTATGAATACAAAATGATCTCTCTTCTTGTCTTCTGATCTTGATGTGATTCTGTTTTTATGCGATGCAACACATTTATGTATTATTGTATTAAGTTTATGAGTTAATTAGAGTGTTGTTTTTATGTAAGAATGTATGTATTTATGGCTTGCTGCACGGCTTGGTATTAACTGTAAGTGCAACAAGCATCTGAACTAAAATAAATAAATAAAAATATAAGTACGTAATACGTATAAAAGTCAATGTTTTCGCATAAAACACATAATCAATATGAATGTCTCCAGTGGAGCGGGGTCCAGCTTTCGATCTACTGATCAGTGAGTTGGAAGAAGACGGCGCAGCTAAGTTCACCCCCGAGCACCAGTGTCTAGCCACGAAGTTCGTGGTGGCCTACGCGTAAGTTCACTACTGCTCTTTTCAAGATTTTTTATATCCCTTGGCATTAGGACGAACAAATCGTTCACCTTCTGTTAAGTGATACGCCTGCTCATAACAGTTGCAGTGACCCCAAAGCTACAAACATTAAAATTATGCATGTCACTGCACTGGCTGCAGTCGATAGTTCGGGTGACTTAAAATTCACCTGATATGCCACTTGCCACTATTGGTGGCCAGGTTTTGGCAGTTTCTAAACGGCAGTGGAGACCGTGGCCGCGTGGTCGCCACTGCTTTTTAGGGATTTGTGTCAGAACTTTCCAAACCTCTTTCTAATTCATGACTGCCTGGTACTTAAGAATGTCTATTCTCTGTTGTTGAATTTTGTCATTATATTTTTTTCCCATTGTACTTCGACGTACGCACGTGCTGTGAATATAGTATTGAATTGCCGACGTTAAGAACCTCCTTCTTATACAGAATGTTTTACCAAGCGATAATTTGACGCTAAGCGATAAGTTATCATTGCCCATATATTTAACGAAGTTAATCTAAAAAACCCCACAGATTGAAGTCTGCTCCCGGACTTTCAAACATAATACCAGACCCAAAAACGGCTCCCGGATTTGCAGAAGCATTGCACCGCGCGGTCGATCCTGCTACGCCCAAAAATATGAAGAATGATATGAAAGGTACCTTTACGTTAATGTAGTGTGCCAGTTTAAATCTCCTGAATGTATCCGTTCATTTTAATTTGCGTTTAAAATTCCTCTAGTGACTTCAATTGCAAGTAATGCACACAGGACTTTACGTCAGGAGTTACTTAAGGTTAAACGTTTTCCATACAAATTAAACTACGCATTTTTGAGTTCTCTGGAGCGAATTTAAAGTTATTGTGAGTTAACATTGTCCTAATTTGTACTCATATTTGCGCAAATCAATGATATAGTTAAACATCAGCGTGTTATCTTATTGTTTTACCATCGCCAAATCGTCTGATTTTACGTTTGTGTGGTTCAATTTTATACATATAGCTACATTATTATTGTACGTTATAATATCTTGACAGTGCAAGTAAGCTACGTTGTCAGATGGTGCGTGCTAGTAGAATACATTTTCTGCGAGAGTAGGACCGCGCTATATCACGGCTTGAACGCGACGTTGCCACTCTGTGCGACATAAAATAAATTCATTTTCTTCCACTCAGTTCTGCTGTCTTTGTGTTACCAGACTCGAGCTGTTAGCTATTTTAGTTATTTTTTACGTTTGTGCACTACTTCCGATCGAAATATATTAGTTGAGTGTTTTTGCACAAAATTAGTAATTACCATAACCTTCATTAGGTATATTATTTTACTGTTGATGTAAAAAATGGAAGCTACCTAATGCTTAGATTTTTTTTGTTTCCAGCGACATTATCGACTCTTGTTATGCTTATTCCAAAATTACTTACATTAATTAATGACCTTGACACAAAAACCCAAATAAAAGAGTGCTAAAATAGTGAGTTTTTTGCCTGATATAGGTACTTATTAGATGACTCGAGTTACTTTTGACTATCTGCCACTAGCAACACTGGTTCGGACGTTTTGACAGTTTTCAATTTCATATATGAAAATTACAATAAATCAGTTCATCCATCTGGCTTATTCATAGACGAGGAATATGGGTTTTTGGGAGCAAGTCTGGCGGTAAATATGCAACAATTTTGTAACCAAGATGTATAATATAAAATAAATTTTGTTGATGCCATAAGTAATGTGAAATTTGTTTCAGGGGTGGTGATAAATGAAGAAGCAATTCTTGAAATAAAATTCTTTCCTTCACTGGCCAGGCTGGATATGAATATTGAAAGAGCTGCACAGGAAAAAAAATATTTCCCACTTGTATTGAAAGATGGAAAATTGGAAATGAATAAAAATCATAATTATTTTTACCAGGTAATTGCTCAATAAAGTATCAAATAGTGATATTGGATATAACCATGAATATAAAATTAGAAACTACTGGCTGCCCAAGTTGTTTCAGGATAAATAGTAGCCTTTGTATAAGTAAAGTATGTACAGTATTTATTGCAATTCTGGAAACTAATATATTTTTGCAGGTGCAAGGTCAGCTGCGGGTAACCAACATGAAAAAATGTTACTTTGTGTGCTACATCTCACCAGAACAACCCATAAAAGTAATAGAAATAGAACGAGATGAAGATTTTATTGCTGGAATGGTCCCGAAACTGGTAGCATTTTTAAAAAAATGTGTTTTACCAGAAATTATTCTAAGAAGGGTTAAAAAAAATGCTAAGTGCTTAGATCTATGAATATACACTATTGAAATGATGTAGACTTTTATTTATTACACAAGTGTCTGCCCGCGGCTTCGCCCGTGTTACGTCTGTATAAAAAGTAACCTTAGTCACCTTCGGAACCCTATACTACTCAAAATCAAGACGATCCTTCGCTCTGTTACAGCAGCAGAAAAGACATAGGGTAATAAAGTATAGGTATCTAATTCAGGTTGAGGCTTAGGTATATTAGAATGTCACTGATAATATTAGTATCTATTCATATCGTTATCTAAAATGACGAATAACGGTTTCTCAAAAAACAAAATCATAAATGCCAAAAATAACACGATAAGCCCAGGTTCGAACCATGCACCTTTGTTCCCATGCGAAAACGTTTCTACGGATAGGCTAATGGGAACTCTGTGAGACGGACGAATTTGTTAAATAGCTACTACAAATTCTTAATTTGTATGTGTGCGTGCCTAAGGATTATGTACTATTACGTAATCTGTGGTATAACAAGAGTTGAGAATTATTATCCATTTTCTCGAAATCCGAGTAATAAATAGTTTCAGTTATGTTTGTAGTGTGTTAATAAATAAAGATAAAGGGCGCAAAATCAAGCATTCTTATTTAATCCTCCCATATTTCATTAAAATAAATTAATATGCAATTATCAAGAAAACAGCGCCATCTAGTGGAATTTGTTTCTTAGCTGACCCTAACGTTTTACGTTAAGTGCAAATATTTAAATAATAAATACCCATATAATGCAGTTTGAATAATTAATCCTGTTTAAATTGAAAACGTGTGCGTTCATTCGTTATTGTTAATAGGGTTGTGTTTCAAACTATATTATTATTCCAGAAGTCATCGGCAGATGTGCCAACTATTTGTCGGCGTACGTTCGGGACAGAGGTGAGTGTTTGTATGTATTTTAATTAACTTCCAACACAACAAACTCAACACGATGCGTATGTAGTGTGGTGCAGGTGTAAAAAGTGTAAAGGTGTAGCTTATGATAGTTGTGCGAGCGGTTAGTAATAAAGTATTCTTTATTACTAATTTGTTTTGACTGGGTGGTTATTGAACGAACCGGACGATTCTTTACTTCGCTCTCTGCGAACCTTACGGCACACCACATGTATATTTTTATTTATGTAAGAGCACGTATCAAAAACAAGTCATTTTTAATAGATTATTCGATCTGTATTATTCTTTTGTTTTCATTGCTCAACTATGAGTTATTTATAACAGTTGGTTGTTAATTTCATCACCATCGACAATCGGTAGAAAAGTTTTTAAGTTACGCCCAATAGTAGACAAAAATTATCAGCCTATTTAGATAATATAGTTTCAAATGAAAATAAGGACCACAGTTAGGGATTCCATGCATACTTCAGTCGAAGTTGGTATCGTATTTATTTCAATAATTACTTATTATTGATCATAATAGGTATACCTCAAGCTAAAATCTAACTGCGTACAAAACAAGATACGTAACTATACTGATACTCACATTTGATTAACAATCAAAGTGGATGTGTTATAATTAGTTATTGACGGAGTTCGAAAACATTTGCGAGTATTGGTTTTCTATATTTCTAGATAAAGCTCTGCAATTGTTGCTGGAGATGATGAAAGCGAACCCTACTAAAATACTAGCGTCGAGGAATAACTACTCCATGGATTATGCGACAGGAGCACATGAGTAACTAAAACGTTTTAACTTGATAAAAACTTATATTCATCTTTTTATTGAAAGTACATTTTAAGACGAATCAGGAGACTTTTATTCTAGACTAATATGAACAATAGATCCAGAAATACCGGACCTTGAACGGAATCTATTGAGTCCGCTCATGGCTTGAAATGGTTAGAATTCTGGTCATTTGGGCGTTAACGTCACCGAAGAAAAACTCCATTTTGAAATTTTTGTAAAAGGCTCAGAATATTCTAGAATAAATAGATTTAGCACAAAATAGAGGTATTTATCGAGAAACATTTTGCCAACCCTAAGGGCTTTCTGGTTTTCGATAACCATGATGCCATCCTTTCGGACCAGTTACTTGCGTGCTATACCGGTATTTTGTCAAGTAATAGACCATCGAATTGCAAGTTAATCATAAAATCCATATCAAAAGTGTAGCCAACATAGACCTTTTCGGGACGAATCTAGGATATATCAGTAGCAGCCGCTTATGGACCTCGTCATTAATGACAGTTGCAGTGCCGCCCAGAGCTCAGAACTATTGCCATGTAACATGTAACATGTTTATGATAACTAAATAGTTAGGTTTATCTTTACAGGAATTATCTAAGTACGAGTATGTGTGGATTTTAATTATTCAATTACTAAATTACTGGTGTACCAAAAGTGCGTGTTTCAGTGGTAATAAACAAATATTTTTTGTTTGTGGTGGAACATAAGAGGAACGGTTCCCTATTTTTTTTGCATAAAATTGTATGTCATAATTTAACATGGCATGGCATATACCTACTTTTACTTATCCTAATAATAGTTACGCATAACATTGATTTGACATAGGTAACTTTTGAGGCACATTATTTTAAAGCGGATCTACTATTTATAAGCGGATATACTATTAAACAAACTTTTCTAAAGCCTAAATTGATAATATATAAGTAATGATATTTAAGCACAATAATGAAAAGGGTAAATTTGGAAATTTTAGTGTAAAATGGTATGGCAAAAAAAACAAATTATGTGAAAATATTATTATGGCATAAAATATGCGTAACTCATTTTTCATTAGAAATACAGGATTACTCACGTAATATTTATCGGATAGGTCCGACTATAGCACTAGAGAGTGTTAAGCGAGACGTCATCGACGCGGGCGTCCCGAACACTCCTTGGAAAAATACCACCGAATGTGGTCGAAACTATAGTCGAACCTATCCGATAAATATTACGTGAGTAATGCCGTATTTCTAATTAAAAATAAGTGAAAACCACGTTAGTTTTTATGCGTTACTCGTTATGGCAATTTTTTTTTTTTTGGAAACAACGATTATCTCAGAACAACACCTAGGCGTTTGTAGTGTATTGTGTTATATACTATTATAGTGTTTGTTAACTGACTACATATGAATTTATTATTTTTATTTATTCGTATGCCAACAGCCACCACTACTCTGCATTTTTATATAGGTACCTATATATAGATAATGTATATTATACTGCAGAATAACCAATCCATTACGTTCCCACTCCTGTGACACAAGTTTTCTCCTTAGAGTGATAGAAGAAGTGCAAGATAATTGATTGAATAAGTTTAATAAGTTTATTTTTTTACTCCATAGTTTTAATTACGTGTTTCAGGACTGAGTCCGCCCCATGGATAGTTCCGTTTCTCCCTGTCAAAGATATTGCTGATGAAATCAAAGGAAAACTGACTGCCGACATGGCAAACCAAACTCCGCCTGCACTCCGAACCGCCACAAAAAGTACGTCGTTTCTTTAGTTGCAACCTCTCACGTGTGTAGAGCAGAATTAATAAAAAAAACCGGATAACTGCACGTCCAGGCGGTACTTCTGTCTGGACTTCTCAGCACTACTCACTGAACAATATTATGTAAATAGTAAATATCTTAACTAATCAATCTATAAAATGTATAGGTAAGTTCCATATTTTATTAGCAGGGTTTTCAAATGTGTATATTTCATATGTTTTCACTTACTTACTGAACAATATTATGTAAATACCTTAACTAATCAATCTATAAAATGCAAATATAATATGTACTTACCGTGGCTATTTCATATGTTTTCAGGTTTGATAAACGACGTCTCTGGCCATTTATCGCAATCCATAGCCTTGAGAAGTAAGTTAAAAAGAAATACAATTATTCAAGGTACACATGTCATGTAACATTACATTCCACCCTTAATTAACATACCTATCTACATTTTGCAATGTTGAGTAATATCATAAATTTAGGTCCCGACTCAGCATTTTACTTAGATCATAAGACCTTAAAATTTTCAGTCGGAACTCATTACATGACATCACAAACATATAATACAACTCACATGAACATATATATTATACAAATTACCTATCCTTGATCAGTATATCCCTGAGTAGGTCAGTGGCCTACAGTTTAAAATAAGTATGTAAATGAATAATAGTAGGTATACCTAATAGCTAAAACAGAAAAAGCACAATTCTAAGCAATATTTTGTTGTAAAAAAAACTAACGTGGTTTTCACTCATATACTTAGAAATACAAGATTACTACTCATAAGATTACTTTAGTAAAATTTATCGGATAGATCCGACTATAGTTTCGACCACATTCGGTGGTAAGTATTTTTCAAGGAGTGTTCGAGACGCCCGCGTCGATGACGTATCGCTTTCTTCATCGTCTTAACGTCGTCCTAAGGACTGTTTGTTACCGTTATCCGCTATGTGTGATGTGTGACAGGTTTAGCTTTAGGTTTCGTGCGAATGCCAGTTATGAACTAAATTTTGGATCACGAATGTAGTGCATCAGTGCCATGCACGCACAATATCCAAATTTTTATGACAATGCAAACGTGAATCCGGGGGCATGACACTTAAGCAATCGACTTGCTTCTTTAGTCACATATTATACAAAGCACATACAATTACAAAAACCAAGACGATTAGTTTTTACTCGAACTAAACACGTTAGATTCAAATTATTTTAGTATATAATATTGTGCGCTTGTGATTAATAGAATAATATAAATGTGTTTTAATAGGTGGCGTAGCTGGAGAAAGATACCCGTTAAATTTCTTAGCTGCTACGAAGAAGTCTCTTGGAACTCGTTCCCTGTTCAAATACAAAACTTATGGACAAACGTATTCTGACGCTGCTGATGTGTAAGTGTAATCAGTACATAACTCTGTTCATATCGTCTATCACGGTCAGTAAGTTGCGAGATGACACCACACGCGCCCGCTAAGGCAAGTCGCCATCGTCAAACTGCTCGGTGGCAGCGGCGGCCGACACAATGATCTCTGTTTACAATTGAACAACGACGAGGAGAATTTATTAAATTGGCGAGTGTAGTGGCCGGTTGTAGAGCAATGAGCTGAGGCAGAACGAGTGCGACGAACGTACACCCCCGGCCGGCGGATAATCTCCGGTCCCAACCAGACGAGCGCTGGAGGATGGCGTGGGCCTCGACACCGTTCGCTTCCAACCTTAACAATATAATCGATCCGAATCAAACACAGTTTAGCGTAAAAAAGTTTCATTTTCTATCACATGTCTTCCTACAGTTATTTGGAACATAGATGCCAAATACCAGGCTAAGGGCAAATCACTATGATTCGAAGCATGTTTGAAAAATAGTGCAAATATATTTTAAACTTTTATAACCATATACATGATAACCATCGAAATTAATTGTGTTTATCTTCAATCGCACGAAAACGAAAGAGGGTTATCAATGAAAATCATTTCGTTATAATACAATACAAAAATTCTGTATTGCACTTTAACCTAATATACAAAAATATTACTTACAAAATATACTCTTAAATTATGAAAGTACAATGGGCGGTCTAATCGGTTATAGCGATTTCTTCCAGACAACCTTTGTATGGATATTATCATAAGAATATTTGCTTTGACTCTCATATGTATTGCACTATAATGTCGGATAAGCCACTTCATACACAACTGCGACAAATATCATAAAATCATTTTCTTTTCCTGGGGAGTAAATTATGAATTATGGAAAATAGATAGTTAATGACCGTAACTGTATCAGACATATTTTAAAGGTATCTTCATCATCTTTTTTAATATGATTTTGGAAGCTCTAAAGTATTTCTTAAGAATATTTCACTTTTGCGCATACGACAGATGAAGTTTAGCAGCATAAAAATATCACTTATTTGGTTGTTTTGGTGTTCCCTCAAATACTGTTCGTATATTTTTTGATATTATGATGCCAGATTGAAATACGCCGGGCCGTTAGACATAGATCACTCTCACCACGATTTGCACGCTGAAATCCACACAGAGATGACTCGCGGCGTGCCTACCCGCCTAGCGCCCTCTGTTGCTGCGGGGCTGACAGGTATTCCTTCATTATAAATACGGCAAACATTATATTCATTGTAACTTATAAGAGAGTTTGTCATCATTTTGACTTCCGTAAAGCAAGAAATAAGTACATACAACGCGGTCACATTAACTCGACGCATCGCTGGAATGCAGGTCCCCGCCCGCTTCCCCCTGCATTCCCTTTTCTCGCCCGGCAAGTGTCAGTACGGTCAGCATCTTTGTTACCGATACACGCGTCGATAATTTTGCTAAATTTGGCTTGTTTTTGTTATGATTATTGTTTTGTTAAGTTTTTTGTTACTGTTGATTGTTGAATATTAACTGTTGAACTGTGTTCAAACCAGAATAACATGGGGAAAGTTATACACAGTGAAGGGAAAAATCTCGTGTTAAAAGTGCTACAGTTCTTCGAGAATGAGAAGAAAAATAAACGTTTTTCCATACCGGTGGATCAGGTTGAAAAACGTACCTGAGCCCAAATAAATAAATATTAATTGGGTAGCCATACAACAAATGTGTGTTTTTCCTATTTTTATGCTCAATATTAATAACGGTAACAGGTAGACACCTTAAATTTTCACAGAATATGTAGTTGTATATTACCTTTCAAAATAAATAAATATTTTTAAGCTATTGCATAGCTTCTATCGCGGGCCTTGAGCGTGGAGACCGAATCTAGAAATTCCGTAACGAAAATAACCTAACACCCCCCACTCCGACTCCATCTATCGATGAATAGCAGAACTTTTAATGACTTTTTGAAATATCACGCTTGTCTTTTTAGTTCAGCAACTCGCCTCTAGATGGCATTGGTTAAATAATTATAACTGCATAAGTTGATTTGGCATCTATCGATGAATAGCAGAACTTTTAATGACTTTTTGAAATATCACGCTTGTCTCTTTAGTTCAGCAACTCGCCTCTAGATGGCATTGGTTAAATAATTATAATTGCATAAGTTGATAAAAACAGCTATGCAATAGCTTTACCGCGGCAGTCTCCGAGTGCCATACGTCTTTTTTTATTCATTTAACAAACTTAATTTTTAATCAATTTTTACTCGATCTTAATAAAGGCCACTTGGCCGGTTTGTTTTTGCACACCGTACTTGAGCGCCAAAATGACGTCACATGGTCAAGCGTCTAGTTAATGTGACCGCGTTGTAGTCAATCTAACAGCTTTAACCCTTCATATGCCGTGATAATTATACCACAAGATTTATGAATGAAACGCACATAAATTTACGTCAATGGTACTCAAAGGGTTAAAGTGCCTTCTACAGTACATCATGCCAGACACAGTAGAAATTCCATTGTTATGAGGCGCGTAGACCTGTGAGGAAGACAACATGATTTAGGGATATATAAAACTTTTTTAAATAACTTAAAAAGTACTGGCCTTACAAAAAAACTATTGATGACAGATTATAAAAACATTAAGTTCCTTTTTTAAATTCAAATTTGTATATAAAAGGTTTTGTTTTAAGATGAAATTCGCATTTATTGAATTGCTTCCAAAGAAGTAAATCTTCACGAACTTTCTAACTAAATGTTAACTCCCTAAATTTCTATAAATCTTTGTCAAACGCATCTCCGGTGTTCATCTAATCATGCCATGTAGACACTTGACCAGGACGAAATGTTAAGAGCAGTGGGCATGATTCAAGCTGGCGCTACTCAAATTGCGGTTTCTGAAGCCATGAGGACCATTCAGAGCGTTATATCCAGGCTTTGGTCACGTTATCGTGTCACGGGGGAAGTGGTGGAACGGCACAGAGGATCTCAACGCATTACAACACGTGTACAGGACCGATTCATAGTAAATGATGCACGAAGTCAACCAAATGTAACGGCGATGCAATTGGTTCAAAGGCTACAGAGAGAGTATGGTTTGCTGGTAAGCGGTCAAACTTTGAGAAGACGACTGCATGAAGTCAACCTACGTGCTCGTAGGCCACTTCGGGTACCAGCGCTAAGGAGAGGCAATTGAGGAAGAAGATTACAATGGGCTATTGCACACGAAAACTGGAACCATTCTCAATGGTCGCTAGTGCTTTTCACTGATGAATCCAGGTTTGGATTTCATCCTGATTCGCGAAGAGTACGCGTTTGGAGAGAACTTGAATCGACTGCAGCACCCACAACAAGTTCATGCATATCAAGGTGGCACGATTATGGTTTGGGCAGGAATTCGTCTCGGCGGTAGAACGGACCTCGTTTGGATACAAGGCAATATGACTGCTCTAAAATACCGAGATGAGGTGCTAGAGCCTGTAATCTTGCCCCAAAGACAGCAAATGAGACAAAATTTTTAGCTAATGCACGACAACAGCAGACACAATGCATGACATGAAAACCAGATTTTCTTGCATCTTAGCAGGACTTGGGACAGTATTCCACAACAGGATATTGACACCCTTGTTTTGAGTATGCAGAACCGCTGCAGATGTGTCAGGAGAGTCTTAAGTGGATCCACGGATTAGATTAGATAGGCTATTAAACAAAGTTTATTTTAATGTGTAGGTGTCTTAACAAAAAGTTAATAGAATTTTAGTGTTTTAGTTTTAATCGAAATATCCCTAGACCATGTTGATGTGTGTATATATATTGTCTTCTCCCTGTGTGGAAGAGTCCTGTGAGGAAGACAATATATGTAATATATATATATTGTGAGGAAGACAATATATATATATATATTGTCTTCCTCACATCCTTCAAATGCGTGAAGTGACTTATATATTATATAAGTCACTTCACGTTTGAGTGTTACTCAGAACATTAGATAGCAAGAGGTTCAATAATTTGACAATACATCAAAAATATAGTTCTCAATTCAATTGGTCTTATTTTTTTATTTGGTTTGAAGTCCATCTATAAATTGAATATGTAGTGTGTATGTGTGTTATTACCCACATACGCAATTATTAATATTCTAGGTGTTTTAATGACTAATTAATGATTTCAATTTAGTCTTTGGTCAGTCACATAACCAAAATCTACGGTTTGACTAATCTAGTTGATAGTGGCGAACATAAAATGATTAATACGCAAAACCGTTATACGTCTATTTTTTGTACTGAGTACCTTCAGTAACAAACTAAAAGGCGTAAACTCTCTTAAAAAAAATCTCGATGACCTAGAATCACGAAATTTGGCCATATGTAATATCTGGCAACACATGTAAGGGCAACAAATTCTAACAAGTACAATTTAAAAAATGTTATACCGAATTCCATTCTATTCAGTTATTGGAGTGCATCTCAAAAACTACTGAACCGAATTTGATGAAATTTAAATGGGACCACACGGGAACCACCAGCTCAATCAAAGAAGTATTTTGAGAATCGGTTCACCCAGTCGAAAGTTATGAGGTAACAAACATAAAAAGAAAAAAAAACATACAAGCGAATTGAGTAACTCCTCCTTTTTTTGGAAGTCGGTATTAAACCGTTAAATACCTATGTAGTCAAGTAAAAAAACTGAATTTACTTTTGATATGATTATTTGCGGTTAGTGCAACAACCGTGTCTAGAGATCGAACGGCACGTCTAAGAACTACCTAACTTACATGCTTAGAAACCTTACCTATAAGTTTGTACGAAACCCTAGGTGCGTGAGTCCAAATCGCACTTAAACGTTTTTTTTTTAATTTTATTTCAGATACAATGCACCGCGCTTCCAAACATCTCGCCAAAATGGGAGTTGAGAAAGGTAACATAAATCTATTTTAGTTTGCAAATTTTCGTGAGATTGACACATTTATTTAATATCAAACCTAGGTCGATGATAACGTCGGCTAATTACGTGAGTAAAGTCGGTTTTGATAATAAATAAATCCATTTGTAATCAGTGTTTACCTAAAAGTATTCATCTATTTCTGTGGATGAGTGACATGGGGTATTTTGCATTTACGCTGTTTACTTGTTACCTTATTAAATATATATATCGTGTTTACAGGTGAAGCCCTAGGCTATTTGGTAAACCTGATGCATAAAAAAGGGGAAGCGCCCCTTGAAGTGTTGCAGGGCTACCCGCAGAGCTACAGTGATGGTGCCAGGAGGTAAATTAATCATACACTATTAGTACATAGGCCCTGCTCCACGATATCAACTAAGTAGTACCACTAGTTCATTTGGGGGTAGGTACCAGGATTTCTAGTAGGTACCCCTCAGGGGAACAACTCTGTCTTACTTTTTGTATATCTTAAGTATTTCTATACACTAGTAAAATTCAATTAATTAATAAACCCACGTTACAAAAGAATAAAAATAGTAAGTATATAAAAATAGTAATAACCATATTGAGGTGTTCGCTATTTTGGTTTGACGGCCATCTTGGATTTGAAATTTATCATAGTGTAGGTATAGTATTCTACTAGTCAAGCCCTTTCATTTGATACCAATATGAGAGAGTTGTGATAAAATATGTTATCCGCCATTTTGTTGCGGCGGCCATCTTGGACCGATTTTCATCAAAAACAGCTAAGAACACTCCCGCCTAATTCACCTTTTAAACAAAAAAATCTAAATTGATCCACACACACACACACACACTTACACACACACACACACACACGCACCCACAGACACGTCAAACTTATAACACCCCGTCATTTATGCTGTGGTGTGTTAAAAATTAAAATATTCTAAAAAAAACATTCTCGAGTACCTAGATACAGCTGGCAGCGAGCCATGACCCAAACTACCGTTGGGTTTAGGTTGTTATTTTTTAATGTCTGTTGTAGAATAACAATCACTCCTACTCTAACCAACGAGACCGTCGATAAGGGCGCATATGAGTCGGTGAGGGGGAAGTTGACTACACTCACGAAGGAAAAGCCAACCACTGAACATGAAAAACATTTACCAGGTAACTATGGAAGTGGAGCGGAGAATACTTATTAAGTATTCGTCACAACACAATGCAAAATATATTTAGGTGAAACGCTATGGCTATATAACGATTAGCGGGCACCATGGCGTCGTCCTAATTGGCTATAAATAAAATAAAATAAAAATAAAATAAAATAAAAAATAAAAAAGCCTTTATTTATTTCCTACTAATTACCTACTTTACAATTATTATTATTATTATTTTTTTTTTATTTTTTTTTTTTTTAGTTACTTAGCTTTAATTTCTTATCTTCACATAACTAGCTTTTCATTAAATTGTGTTACTTATTACTAATTTATAGTACGCTTAACTAGTTTTGTTTACATTAAATTACTGCTTTACTTTATAACTATTACCTATATAACTTATTTAAAAATAACATTAATCTAGCCTAACATAATTTAGTTTGATACAACAGTATCAGCAGGAACCCCATATTGGGTAAAGGCCTCCTCCAAAGATGCCCATTTGTCTCTCTCCTGTGCGGTCTGTTTCCAGTTTGGGCCGGCTATCCTTGCAATCTCTTCATCCCAACGTGTCAACGGTCTTCCTCTGCTCCTTTTACCTGTAGGACCTTTCCAAAATGTTACTTTTAAGGTCCATCTCTGATCTTTAAGCCTCGCTACATGCCCCGCCCACTTCCACTTGAGTTTTTGTGCATAATTCAATGCATTTGTTGCTTTGGTTATTGACCTTATTTTTGTGTGTCGTATTTTATAGAGTTTCTTTATTTTAAGCATGCTGCGCTCTAGTCCTCGTTGGCAGGTTGTAATTTTATTTTTCAGTTTTGAGGTGAACTTCCACGTCTGGCATCCGTACGTCAAGCATGGTAAGAGACTGGAGTTCATAACTTTCGTTTTTATAGTTATAGGGAGGTTACTTTTAAAGATTTCTTTTAAACTCCAGTATTTTTTCCATGTTTGTTGTACTCTTCTTTCGACTTCAAGTTCGTTATTTTTCCTGCTAAAACTGATATGCTTTCCTAGATAGATGTACTTATCTGTATATTGAAGTGGCTCTCCATTGATTGTTATTAAAGTTCTCCCCTTATTCGTCATTGCCATAGTTTTAGTGGGATTCATGTGTAATCCTACCTCGACACTAGCTAGGTGTAAAGTTTCGATCATGATTTGTAGCTGGGAGCTGGACTCCGATAACAACACTAGGTCGTCTGCAAATCTTAGGTGACTTAAGTAATCGCCCTTTATACACAGTCCTATCTTGCTCCAATCTAACTTGCTGATTATAGCCTCCAGAATGGCTATAAATATTTTTGGGGATAACGGGTCACCCTGCCTTACGCCTCTTTCTATAGGAAAGCTAGGTCCGAGAGTTTCTAGCTTTATTTTACCCTTGTTGTTGTTATATATGCTCTTCTGCTATATATACCTCTTCTACTCCCTGCTGTTTTAAGCTTTCCCATATACTTATGTGTGTTACTGTATCAAAAGCTTTTTGATAGTCGATAAACGCTATGTATAGCGGTCTCTGTTGTTCTTGATACTTTTCTATAATTAATTCAAGTGTGTGGATATGGTCAACAGTAGAGAATCCTTTTCTGAAGCCTGCTTGCTCTACCGGTTGTTTTGCTTCCAATGTACTACTGATTCTTTTATTTATAATGGTAGAGAAGAGTTTGTAAAGGCTCGGTAGCAAGCTTATCGGTCTGTAGTTGCCAATATCCTTCGGGTCGCCCTTTTTGTAGAGAAGTATGATATTTGATTCAGACCATTGCATGGGTGTTTCAGACTTTTGCAGTATTAAGTTGAATAGTTTCGCTAATGGTTCGGCTAATGTTAGGTGTGCTGTTTTCAATAATTCATTTGTGATGTTGTCGGAGCCTGGGCTCTTTTCTAATTTCAAACTCTTAATTGCTTGTATGATTTCAATGTCGTTCACTGGTTTAATTGTTGGTGCATTAACGCTTTCGTTGATTTTAATTGAGGTGTTAGTCTTTTGGGTGTTATCGCTGTACAATTTCCTATAGAAGTCTGATGCCGCCTTAATAATGTCAGTTCGTTTGGACAAAGATCTGCCTTGCTTGTCTAGCCCTTCTATCCAAGTCTTACTTGTTCGGAGTTCCTTAAATGCCCTCTTTGTACTTCCTGTGCATTGTAAATGCCTTTTTATGGTATGTTGTCTGTATTTAGCATAATCCCTTTTTATGTATTTATTTGTTATTTTGTAGAGAGCGGAGAGTTCTTTCTTCATAAGTCGAGTTTTATTTTTGGTTCCTTGTAGTTCTTTTCTCCTTTTTAATAACATAGCTGAGCGATTTGATAGTATTTTGTGATGTTTTTGTGTATGTCTCGCATCTTCTCTAGCTTTTTTCAAGCTCTGGCTGATAGCGTCCGTTATTTTATCATAATAGGTTTGTACTAAAGTATTTTGCAAGTTGATGGTTGGGTAGAGTAGCAATGACCTTAGGTTTTTATTAAATATTGTTATTTCTTCTTCGTTATTTAGTTGTATTGCTTTTTTGTTTGTAAATTTAACTCTGTTGTGTTTTTGTTTGGTCACTTTTACTGATGCTCTAATTAATCTATGGTCTGACGGATAGTTTAAATTCATGACTTCAAAATTCAGAAATATTTGTCGTTGGTTGGTAAGAATATAGTCGATTTCGTTTTTGTGTTTTCCATTTGGGGATCGCCATGTCCATCTTCGGTTATGGTTTTTCTTGAAACATGTGTTGATGATGGTAAGATTATGTTCAAGTGCGTAGTCTACAAGTCTCTGCCCTCTGTCGTTTCTTTCGCCATGTCCATGCTGTTGCACTGTTAAGTACTCGCCTTTCCTGGGAGCACCAACTTTCGCGTTAAAGTCGCCCATTAATATAATATTTTTATATGCTGTCTCCATCGATTTGTCTATGGTCTTATAAAATTCTTCTATTTCTTCCTCACTCGCTGCGTCGGTCGGTGCATATACTTGTATAATGGATATCATACACCCTTGAATGCTTAAGTTTAGCGTTGCCACACGATCTGTTAATCCATTAAAGCTCTCTATGTTGTTTTTAAGAGACTTATTTATAATGAAGCCTACACCATATTTACCCGGTATACATCCTATGTGGCAAAGTATTAAGTTCTGGTATTCCTCAATTTCGTTACCAAGTCGCCTCATTTCTGAAATACCTATTATATCATAATTGATTTCCTGTATTGCTTCATCTAGTTCCAGTAAGCGTTCGTATGACGATAAAGACCTGACGTTATAAGTTGCGATTTTTAATTGAGTTGATCGTTTTTTTATCCTGTTGTCAGTCTCTGTAGTTTCTTTTGGAGGGTTTTGGTCATAATCTTCCACGGTGACCAGCCGGGTTGGAAGATGTTTCATGTTTGTGGTTTTAATAATTTCATTTTTATTTTGATCTATGTAGGAGGAGGAGGGGCTTAATTGCTATATATTTGTATTGCTTGTATTCTGGGTTGTATTTGTCTTAGTTGTATTTTTATTTACTAAAAAGTTTAGGATACCAGGTTTTATTACTCCTTCTGAGAAACTATTTGATCTCTGGGCTGTCGAGCCTTGTTGCTGTGATTTGTTCTTTTTATTGGCTTGAGTGGTTTTGTTTTGTTTCGGTACGTTGGTGTTTTGAGGTGATAAAGAATGTTTACTTTTATTCACGCTTTCAGTGATGATCAGTTTGTCATATTTGATTGTGGCTATGTTTCCCTTTTCTCTCTCTACTTTTAACTGCTCTTTTAATGCTTTCCTCTTTTCTAGCACGTGTTTTGGATAGTCCGCTTGAATGTAGTACGAGGTATCTTTCAGTAATTGTTTTAGTTTAAGAATTTTAATTTTTATTCCTAGCGTTGAAAAGGTCACAACTATTGGCCGTGGTCTGTCACCTTTCTTTCCTAGTCGTCTTGCTTCTTGTACATCAAAGTAGTTTAATTTAATAGAGAAATATTGTTCTATCCATTTGACAATGTTGTTTTCTAGGTTTTCATATGACGTCTCTGTTTCTTCGATACCGAAGAAAACTAAATTTCTCTGCCTTGCCTGTTTTTCCATGAAAAAGATTCTTTTCTCCTGGTTTTCCACTAATTCTTTTAATTTTTCATGCTTTTCGTCCCATGCAAAAAATTTTTCTTCTAATATAATATTAATATTCTGTGTAACTTGTTCAGTCACTTTTTCTGCACTTTCCCGGATCGTTGTTTTCTGTACATCCAACTCCTGTTGTATTTGTTTTAGTACATTTAATACCTCCTCCATGATGGTGAAATTCGTATGTCTGCGCTTTGTTTATGTATTCGTGTCGCCCTCTGGTGGTGCACCTTCGTACTATTAAGAACACCTCGTATCGTAACTGATCGATTTGTATGGCAGAGTAATGCTACGGTCGAAGGAATACCACTTCTTTTTACTAGATGGCGTTGTAGGTCAATCGAATTTTGAGTTACATTTGCATGTCATTTTTAGAGTTCAAACTTTGAGGTTATGTTTGTATATATTTTTCGTATGGTATTAGTTTGTACTTGCATTTATATAATTCACTTTCGTACCAAATAGGAAGGAGTCCGGCTGAATTTTGATCGATTGTATCCACAAAGAAGGTCCACAGAACAGTAACACTGATATTTACTTGCACTTTAAGTGTTTACAGTTTTTATATATTTATACGTGTCCATTTCACATTATCTTCTATGCCTTGTTAAAAACACTTAATAGTTCAGCACTAGTTGCATTTTTTGTAGCAAAATACACTGTTTTTCTATTTATAGACCAATGTTTTCTACGGAGTTGATGTTTACTGTAGCACAGTAGCGCCCTCACTCACCTAATTGGCTATACATCTACGAATTAGTAATTATTTATTCGTAACTAGACATCGTAGACAATCGTTTGCCGTGGGGCTTAGAATAGTACCCCCCCCCCCCCCCAGTCCTTCCCGTTGGTGCCGTAGAAGCCGGCTAAGGGATTACAAACCAGGAGGTGAGCAGCAGCACCTTCTGAGCACACCACCACCCAAAACTGCGCTGGCCAACTCGCCTGCCAAGCCTCCATGAACGGTACAAATGGAACCAGGCCCCCAGTCCCCGGCAGTCCCGCTATTCCTGTTATTTCCTGTTATTTTGAGCCAATTCGTTACAAACATACTTACTTATTTTTACTTACTAAATTTTTCCAAATTTGTATGTAAAAAAAAGACAAAATAAAAAAGACTATTTTATTTTGTCTGAGTTATAATATTATATTATACAGTAAATTTGCACTACTGCTTCAGAGATGAATAACTGGCATTGTTGTGATACTTTCCCAGGTGGACTCTGCAAAATTCCTACCACTACAACTTGGTCCACGGTCCCTTGAAGTTTTCTAAGTCAACGCAATCAAAATATACGGCCATATATGCTGCATATGTTGAGACTGGCCAGTAATTACCATACCATCCCTACCATTATCTATAAATCTCCCATACAACAGACATGTTTTTTGCCGTTTTTACGGAAACTTTTGTGCGCGAGTCCGACTCGCACTTGGCTGGTTTTTTAGTATTTGTTGTTATAGCGGCAACAGAAATACATCATCTGTGAATATTTTAACAGTCTAACTATCACGGTTTATGAGATACAGCCTGGTGTCAGACCGACAGATGGACGGAAAGCGAAGTCTTAGTAATAGGGTCCCATTTTTACCCTTTGGGTACGGAACCCTAAAAAGACACAAGTAAAGGCAAATCCAAAAACTAGTTTTTATTAATTTGTTTGTACTCTACATAAATACTTTTTTTGTTGTGAAAACGGTAGACCACAAAACTAGCAGAAACATTAAATTCTTTGTGAGGATACCCATATAAAACCTTAAAACTCAGGACTCCTATTCGAACTTGCTTGAATGAACAGGGTGTGTTTTGCCCCATCTGCTCGCCTTGATAAAACACTTTGTGTTTATATACTGTGGTTGTCACCAGAAGCAATATACTGGGACTTGTTACAATACCTTTCAAACCAAGTGCTTACGTACCGATTTACCAAGACTTGCTGAAGACCCTTTACCCCTTTTTTTTGTTATAGGCTTGATCGATGATTCATCAAAGTTTTTGGCAGGTCCGCTTCCCGAGAGTGAGTAACATATGAATCTATTAAACGATACCATCGATTTCTAATATTATCTTTTTTATATCGTAGGATCTTAAAGATAAATAATAGGTCGGCCGGCAGATTATCTGCCCTTGCCAAATTAGGACGATTTAGTCCTCATATTGGTCCAAACTTGGAATAGACAGCTACATAATAAATAACACAGACATAGCATAGCATAATGGTCCCATTACAATTCCACTGTTGAGTTATTGACAGACCTTCATGTGTGAGAGAGCTATTGCGCATTAATTGCAATTGCTGCAGCTTCCTACCCCTCCGTTTCCAAACTGTAATGCTTGCACAAACTGCTAAGGGGTCATCCATTGATTACGTGAGGCATTTTTAGACCTTCAGAACCAGGATTGGTTGATTTAGCCATATTTTAGTGTAGTGTGTAACACTACTTAATTTAAATCAGTTTTCTCCTCCTCACCCCTTAGTTCGCGTTCGCAGCGGTGCTTGACTCGGCGATCTTAACCAATCAACAAGTTAAGCAACGCTTGCTGCGGTCAGGAGTTGGATGGTTAGACCTCTAGTAGGGGCATTACTCAACTGCACGCTTCCGTGCTTCGGAGGGCACGTTAAGCCGTCGCCCGGTCCCGGTTGTTGTCTCAGGACTGTTGTCGTTAGGCTATGTCGAAGGCCTTGGGGCTGCCTGAAAGCTTCGACATGGGTTGACCACTAGCCTATCAACCAAGCCGTACCTACTGGGCACGCGTAGTGGTTAATGACCCAACTCCTCTCTGAGAAAATTCCCAGCAGTGGAATCATGATGGGCTTGTATGATAAGTAGGTAACCTATTATCTACCAGGTTGAGTGCTCTGTGACCCAAAATAAGACTTTTTACGTCCATCCGCCTTCACATACCTAATGTGTTTCTAAAACTGTTTTTATATTTTCAATAAATTTAGGTAATAAGGACAAGCGGCAAGTGCTAGCCGATTTGATGGCTCGCAAAGGCGATGACATATTGGGAGAAAAGGGCATTTATAAGATGACATATCAAGAAGGTGGCCCAGAGTAAGTTTGCCTATTGCATTTCTTCTCAAATATATTGTAGTAGCATTAGAACTCTTCGTTAATGGGTTCGTCCGGAGATGTACTGCCACCATACCCTATTTCTTACCGTGAAACTGTAGTGTACGCATACTGTGTTCTTGTTTTAAGGGTATGAGTGCTGGCAAAATTACAACTTGTAATTTACAAGCCCATAATGAGACTTAACAACTTTGTCTCAGGATTAAGGGCGCAGAGTAGTTCGTTACTTGTGACGGAATGCATCTGGTGTAGGCAGAGGTTAGCGCGTAAGACCAGGTGAGCATCGTGCTTGTATACCATCTAATAAAATAAAAATTGTGATGCTAACCAGAATTGATTTTACAAAATAAAACTGTACCTGTACCAAGTATGACAAAAAATTACAAAGTAGAGTACGTGGTAGAGTTTTAATTTATATTTTTATTCACAATTGTCTTTGAGTGTCAGAATTCTGAGAGGAAGTGTAAAACATATGTAGTTCGAACGAGTCCTGTATGACGTACCATATTATCTACCCAAGGTGCAGCAATTTTCTGGTTTCTATATTTTGACTTATAATGGCCACTATAACACCAGTCATTTTTGACTAATAAGCATAATATTATGAACCTAATAGTGACGAATCTATCCAAATATTTTTATTGTTCTATTCATTATTCGGAACCCTAATAATTTGATTTATCAATGTAATGCACTGTGGATTTACCTACACATCGAGACGGAGGCTTGGATAAGAGTCCTAGCACTTAGTCAATTCCGTGGCCGCAATCTAGTTCGCTCTATCAAGCAGTTATAAGCAACACAAAAAGATACGGAATACGGATAAATTCTGATCAAGCTAACAATATAACACCTGGTCTTACGCGCTAACCTCTGCCTACCCCAGATGCATTCCGTCACAAATAACGAACTACTCTGCGCCCTTATTTATCATGCGATAACTTGTGCGAAAACGTTATTTGTTCCAGAATAAAAAACGCCCCTGTAGGAGTCACTGTGGCTAAAGACGAAGCTTTGCACAAGGAGACGAAAGACAAAGTCAACGCTGTGATACCTGATAAGAAAATGGCACAACTGCTAAAAGGTACGTAATGGGAGGTGTGACCTTCCGAACAATCTTATAACTGCCTGATTTCTATATATAAATATATATATATATATATATTCTTTTTTTTAATGATAATGTTTAATATAGGATAAGAAAATCATATAATAGAAGCATGCTGTGTTTACCTCAAGATTCGAAGGTAAACACAGCATGCTTCTAGATGTGCACTTGTTGATAGATTTATATATCGCACTTTAATATACGAGTAAGTATTATAAGTGTTATGACCAGTTTGGTTAACTAATAAAAAAAATTAAAGGCACTATAGCCCGGCAATCTCGGGCGCGACCGTCCCGCGGGGTGACAGACGGTGCCGGGGACGAGGTAGCGCGTCATTCTAGCACATGGCTACACACGAAGAGCAGTGTGCCTGGATAAATCTTGCGATACGTTGTACTTACTTGTGACGTAATATAGGAGTAAATAAAAAGATAGAACTACTTTTATTGTTCATATTTTTTATTATCCTTGAGGACAAACTATTAGGAAAACTAAAATTATGATAGATTGTTTTAATTTAAATCAATTTCCATATAACTTTCATGTTCACTCTCTATTTGATCTTCTTCATCACTTTCGTCGTCATCATCATCGATGTTTTCATTTAGTTGAATTATGAATCTAAAAAGATAGAAATGTACTATAGAAATAACAAACAACTTCACATACAATGACCTGATACCGAGAATTATAGCTTGAGCACTCTGCCCAGTTAAAGCAATAATAATCGATTATGTTAATAAACAATAACGTACCTGTCCAGTTCATCGTCACATACTCTATCTGAATTATAATATTCGTTCTTTTTTTTATGACGTGATTATCACAATCGCGCCACTGTTCAACCGAATAATTAGAAAAAAGCAATTCTAAAGCTTTTAACTTTTTATCTAAGTTCGAATCAATGGAAGTCCTTGCGAGCTCGCCTTTTACGTACCCCCACACGAGTTCAATTAGATTTAAATCCGGTGCTATGGGGATAAGCGAAGCACGATATGTCCATTTTCCTTTAATATTTCATCAATTTTGTACGTTTACTCCGTGTTTTGCTTATTAATTATTTTCATTAGATCACATTTACGCATAGCGCTACCATACTGAACACCTCGCCGTTCTAACCACTGCTGCATTTCGCTTTTCATGGTATTCATTGTAGGTTTTTATCGGTCTGAGTGCTATGGTAAGCGGCATTGTCCATTACAATAACAGAATTCGGAGGAATGTTAGGTAACAATTTTTCATCGTTCCACTTTCGAAAATTTGTGGCATTCATGTCTCCATGGTAATCACCGGTCTTGGAATGCGAATGAACATCAATAAAGCATTAGGTACAAAGCCATTACGACTGCCAGCGTGTACAATTACAATACGAGGTCCTTTACCGATGTTTTGCATAGTTCTGTATCAGACTGCCAGCATTTTTGTGTCACGTGATTTTTTTTAACGTAGGTTTCATCTAGGAAAATTATTGACTTACCGTCTCGGCGGTATTTTTTAATGTCTCTGATGTAATGCCACCGCAGGCGCATTATGTCGTGACGTTCAATTCCCGCGGCTTCGCGCGCATGGTGATGGATGATGATGATGATGATGATGAAAAGTGTTCTCTGTGTTATATTACTGTCCTCATCTATCCACATACCAAATTTCGTCCAAATCCGTTCAACCGTTCCGGTGTGAAAAATCCTCCAAATTACAATATATATAGCAAGATGTTGAATCCTTTGTCCGTTCGGAAAAAACGTAACAAAAACGTTAAAAGAAGCAAAGAAGTTAACATTTCTGATAAAAATTACTTTAATTATGCTTCTGTAGGTATTTGCATCATAATGTTATTCTAATGTATAAAATGTTTGAAATTTTGTTTTAGAACCCGTTAACGAAGGCTCTGCATATCTAACTGACGTTATAAAGGGAAGAGGTACGTATTGTTAAACAGGCTTTTTTATGGCATAGGTTGGTAAGTGATACATTCGCGCACGGACATCCGCAATAGCAGAGGTCTCGAGGATGCGTTGCCGACCTTTAAGGAAGGATAGGAAGAAAGAGATAGAAGGGGTGAGGGTGGAGGGGGAGGGGGAAGAATAGGAGGCACGAGGTGAGGGGGAATCGGGCCTCCGGAAACTCCTACGAACCGACTGAAACGCAATAGCAAGCTATGTTACTTCACGTCGGTGTTATGTGGGAGTGTGGTACTTCCCCGGTCGTGCCGGCCCATTCGGCTGTGGGGTTTTTTTAACAAAGTTACTCTCCACAGACTCCAGGGTCCGTGCCTTTTTTAAACGTTTTACAATCTATTACGATTACAACTAATTAATTACATTCAACAATGGCGGCTGTAGGGTTACAGCGTAGCACTACCCCCGAAAAAAGATTCGCGAGGTATCTTGCATTTAACCACTTTTAAACCTTGAAAGCAAAAAATAAATAAAAATTAAGAAGAAAATGGCTGTTGAGAGTTTTTGAGATGAAGTATGCGAAAAGTTTCTATAAAATTTTCGTTTAATGAAAAGCTCGTGAGTCTCATTTTCATACCTACTGCGAAATTAATAGAAGTTTATTAAAATACTCGAGCAATCGACGAGCAATTATATTGAGTCAATATAAGAACATTTTTATGTTTATTATATTTATTTTATTTTAATTATTTTTTATATAGGTTAAATTTGTCATTTAACAAGGTTTTAATTTTTTTTATTCATATATGTAGGACCACACAACTTAATTTCATCACCATCACAAGATGTTTGAAAACCCGTTTTGAGTTATGCTCAATAGAAATAGTGTATGCTTAAGAGACGTAGGTATTTAATACAGATATTCCATGCTTCGATAGATAGTTTTTAGCCAACTTCAAAAAAGGAGGAGGTTCTTAATTCGATTGTATGTTTTTTATGCTCGCGATTATTCCGCCAATGATGAAATGATTTCGACGATTCTGTTTAAATTGGTAGGTCATAATTCAAAGGTGATCCCTACATGTGTATGTAAAAATTGATTCAGCGCTTGAAATTTCCTACTTTTCAATTTGTATCAGTTTGATCCGTACCTTACTTATATCGTCTACAAGATAGTTTTTGTATTTATATCTAATAAAAAAAATTGTCATATAATAATATATAGTTTTCGGTTCCGGGACATGGCTGTTCACTTGACTAAAAGTCTAAATGGTTCACTTGACAATATGCAAAATAATACGAGAGTCAAAATGCATATAAGACATATACTACCATAGATAGAAAAAACGATTGTTGAATGCATTACTTGTCTTAAGTTCAATTCGGTATGCTAAAAAAAATTAACCTATGCCAATTCCGAAACCATTTCGAGATTTTATGTTACAAACCCTTATTTTTCTACTCTGACCTTTTAAAACGATAAGATGCCATTTATTTTAACAAAAAACGATGAAATAATTCGACTTTCATTGACCTCTAAATGACGTCACTTTTTTGCACTTTTGTTTTGATTGAATAGAGACTTACGAATTAGTAGGTGTCACTGTCAAGTGTTCTAGTTTCTTTTTTTTTACTCGCGTGCTTTTCTTGGCTCCTCAACGCAACTACATATTTGTGCAAAAAAGTGACGTCATAGGATTCAAATTTTCAAAAAAATATTATAAAATAACTACTGAATATAAAACAAAAATATTGAAATTAGTTTCTTATAATGACCTAATCTACGAAATAAAAATATAAAAAAAAAACTTTACATACCGAATTGTCGGATCGAGCTAGTGTCAAAATGAACTAATTGTTACAAAGCGCAAATGTTAGAACGTCCGAATAACATACGGCCTTACCAAAAACGCTGCTTAAAGTTACATAACGTCACTAATGGCCAGTGTCAATATCCTATCTATCGCCGGATTACCCTACTAGAGATAGATATGTGACACTAACGACCGGTCCCAATAATCTATCTATCGTCGGTTTACCCTATTAGAGATAGATATTTGACACTATTTATATGGACGTTATGTCAAATTTCTATCGGTAGTAAGGAAAACTGTGGATAGATAGATTATTGGGATCTCCCATTAGGCTACGTTCCGGGAAGCGCCGTCAACGCTCACAACTGTCGCGCCCCGGCTTAGCGTTCCGGTTAGAATGAATGCATGCAATGTTCAACTCAAGCGGAACGGTTACGCGGTCACGAAAAGCGCGGCAACTTTTCTGTCAAAAATCGATAGAATCCTATACATTTGATGCTTGACAGTGACAGCTCGTAAACGACCGCGAAAACCCACCTACGATTTGCGAGCGTTGTGATCGTTTTCGGTAACGTCATCGATCATCATCGATGACGTATCGAGTTCGCTCACGATGACCGTGGGCTTTTAAGGGACTGGGTGTGCGAACGCCAGGAGTGATTTCGGTCCTTCTCGGAACGTAGCCTATGTGTATAGACGTTATGTCAAATTTCTATCGGTAGTAAGGTACACTGTGGATAGATATATTATTGGGATCCGCCATTAGTACGGCGCAAAACAATTTTCCAGTGCGTACAACTAAATAACGTCATTTACAGTTAAGCTGCCGTTATAAATAAGGCCCATTATGTTTAAAATTAATCACATCATTGATATGACTACTAAAAATCAAAATTTATATTATTTGTTATTTTATTAATGTCCCATTAAAAGCTTTTAATTAAAGCTTCTGTATATTTATACCAAAAAAGTACGGTGACTATTGGGATAGTGGTAATCTATTCACAAAAATATATCCTTTCTTCGTGAACTATAAATTGCTCGACTTGCCCTGAAATGATAAATTCTCGTCGTGTGAATGGTATTTTATTCAAAAACATGAATAGTAACTAAAATATTGTAACATTCAAATGTTTAATCACTGACTTGACATACATGCATAGCAACATTTGTACATTATGATACACGCATGATTTAACATAGATGGAATGTGAACCTTTGTTTCTTTGTCACTGCAACATTTTAACCATTAAACTTTGTACATTTTGACACTTACACAATTGAAGCATTTGGACTTTCAGTCATGTGAACAGCCATATCCCGGAACCTAGTTTTCTTACTTAAACATTATAATTTGTTTACCACTTTTAGGTGAGGCTATGCAGGTAATACACGATAATATGAAAAAAGAGGGCAGCAAAGAATTCTTGAATGTTGGCAACTTTAATAAGACCCATGGCCAAGTGGCGGATATGTAAGTAATAAATTGAACTAACTTTAGAATAATATCTAGTTCTAGAATATATAAGTAAGTATTCTTCTGCACTGATCAAATCACTAAGATTATAACAAAAACTGCATAATAAATGTAAATGATATTTTCCTGATAAAATAATTTATAGTAGGTTAGGTACATAGGTCTTGTTTCCCGTAAAACTCCATACGCGCGCGTTTTGTTTTTGGAAGGACCGGGCTTTTTGTCACTACGGACATTCAAAGAACCAACCAGCGAACCAACATAACAGTCCGGTGTCGCTTTTAATGCCCGCCCGGTTCGCCCTTGTTGTTAACGAAAAGGGCGAACCCTTGCCTAGTAGTGAATAGAGGTGCCGTTAGCCGCGAGCACTGTCTGAAAGAAAACAAAACACAGGTTAATGAAATAAAACGCAGGTTAATAATGATGATACTTATAAACCTTTAATCGAAAATTTATACGTTAACTTTACTTTAACACACATTACCAAAATATAACACAGATTGTATCTGATTTCGGATTATTTCGAGGTCGCTTACGACGTGGCTCGAAGAGTAGACCCTGAAAGAAACATATTTTTTAGTAGGTTAGGTACATAGGTCTTGTTTCCCGTAAAACACCATAGGCGCGCGGCCTTGCGCGCGTTTAATCACAACGGTGAGGTCCGAACCGAACTAACCAAACGTGCAAGGGTCGCGAAGGCGGGCCGAGCGTCTACAGGGCTGGGGATGAGGAGTGTGAACCGATTTCTTATTATTACTCGCTCGTTATTAACCGTTACAAGTTCGTAATGACACAAAGTGTACAAAATCATTAAATGTTTGTGTTTTCCTCGTCATAACCTTGAATTGTTTAAAAATTCCACCGCTTTACGAGACCGTGACTTAGACATTACCACTGTACTGTCTAAACGGCTGGTGCCAATATAGGCCGGCCTATCTATCGCCGGTTTACCTTACTGGAGATAGGTATATGACACTATTGGTATGGACGTTATGTCAAATTCGTATCGGTAGTAAGGTAAACTGTGGATAGATAGATTACTGGGATCCCGCATAAGTCAGTATGACAGATTTATTTATGTTACTGTGACTTGACTTTGACTATCTACTTGAATAAAAAAAACAATAGGTAACTAACATTGATCATGCTCCAATATGTTCGTATGTGTCTTCTTTTGTCGAAGTTTTAATTAATTATTTGATTAGTTATCTCCGTGTTTGCCATGTTTCGGAGTAAACCGTTCGTTCCATTTTCAAACTGCGGGCGATTTTTTATTATATGCTTTTTTTGCGTTTATATTTTAACATTGTTTGCGTTTGTATTTTAACGTTTTAGCATTTTTTTATAATTACTCGTATTAAAGGAATACATGAGGACAGATTGTTTTTACTTAACTAGCCTCAGACAATATACATTGGTGAAGGCCTGAAGGGCACTTTGAAAACTATATAGGTACTTAGCCTGAGGGGCACATTTTTTCGCCCTGAGGGGCACACATACGATATATTATAAGGGCATGCAGGACACAAAACATTTTTTTTAATTTCTTAGCCTGAGGTGCATATACAATAATATTTTTAAGAAGAGACCAGAAGGGCATTCTTGCAATTTTTTTTGTACACCAGCAGACTTTTAACTTATTTCTAAATATCGTACATACCGAGAGCAGACCGGCTCCCGCAAGCAGCGCCCATTCAATAGTTAAGTTAGTTTAATATTAAAATAAACAAACACCTGATTTTCATCTAATGGTGGATCCCAATAATCTATCTATACACGGTTTTCCTTACTACCGATAAAAATTTGACATAACTTCCATACAAATAGTGTCAAATATCTATCTCTATATTAGATAGATAGATAGGTTATTGGGACCGGTCGTTAGTCTTCGGCTTAAACCTTACTATGCCGTGATTATTAAAACAAAAGATTTATGAATGAAACTCACGTAAATTTACGTCTCTGGTACTCAAAGGGTTAAATAAAACTTTCATGACCATGCAGTGTTTTACTAAAATTGTTTTAGAATCCATCGCACTGTTGCAAAATAAATAAATTAAATGGAACGTACGTAATACCTATATGTAAGTATTCAATTTTAATCGTATGCTTCCGGGACCTATGTCATAAAACATACAATTGCTGACAAAAGCCATAATAAACAACTATTGTACACTTTCGTTTATTAAGTTTTATTAAAACGCGTTTATTTATCCAGGAACGTCAACATAGAACCTTTTACGTTTAATAAACCTATTCTGCACACTTTGCTACACGAGAAACGTCTCTCGAACACTGACAAATCATCATCATCATCATCATCTCAGCCGTAGGACGTCCACTGCTGAACATAAGCCTCCCCCATGATTTTCCAAAAGGACCGGTTGGAAGCGGCCTGCATCCAACGTCGTCCTGCGACCTTCCTCAGGTCGTCTGTCCACCGTGTCGGTGGACGACCTACGCTGCGCTTCCCTGTCCGTGGTCTCCACTCCAGAACCTTTCGGCCCCATCGGCCATCTGTTCTGCGTGCTATGTGCCCTGCCCACTGCCACTTCAACTGGCTAATCTTCTGGGCTATGTCGGTGACTTTCGTTCTTCTACGGATCTCCTCATTTCTGATTCGATCACGTAGAGAAACCCCGAGCAAAGCCCTCTCCATAGCTTTGTGCAGCACAACTTTGTGCGACTTTGAGCTTTTCTATGAGGCCCATAGTAAGAGACCACGTTTCAGTGCCATAAGTCATCACTGGTAACACACATTGGTCGAAGACTCTTGTCTTGAGGCACTGAGGTATTTTTGACGAGAAGACTTCGCGAAGTTTCCGGAACGCTGCCCAGCCGAGTTGGATTCGACGATTGACCTCTTTCGCGAAGTTGGACCTGCCTAGTTTAACTGTCTGTCCCAGGTAGATGTACTCGTCAACAACTTCAAGCACTGAGTTCCCAACTGATATTGGGGTAGGTACAACATGGGCATTAGACATAATTTTCGTCTTGTCCATGTTCATCTTAAGACCTACCCGTTGGGAAACTCGATGGAGGCCTTCGAGCATTGTACTGAGGTCTTCCATGGATTCTGCCATGACTACAATATCGGCGGGAAATCGAAGGTGAGTGATGTATTCGCCGTTAATATTGATGCCAAGTGCTTGCCATTCCAGAAGCTTGAAGGCGTCTTCCAATGTAGCGGTGAACAGTTTCGGAGATATAACGTCTCCCTGTCTCACGCCTCTTTGCAATGGAATTGCCTTCGAACTCTGCTCCTGTACTCGGACTGACATGTAGGCGTTTTTGTACAAACACTTCAGCACTTCAATATACCGATAGTCAATATACTGACAAATACATACTACGAATTGTAGAAATATCTTTTTAATTTAATTATTTTCTTCGCTAAATGACTATAGGTACTCTGACGCGGTCACCTTACTACTACGGAACTGCAAACGCAGCATCCTCATATTCAGCATGGCTTAGTACTAAACAAGTTTTATAACATTGTGTCTAGGCTGACCGGCGCACCCCATTTTGGTGGACAGCAACCTTCTCCAGTATTATACGACAAAGTTAGCGCGAGGGTCGAAGGCCTACCTAAATCTGGAGTCTCGGAGGAGGGCCGGAAGCATATGGATGGTAAGGATTTTTCTTTTTTTAGTGGATATTATATACTGCTCAAAACAATTAGGGAAACAAGATTTTGGTGAATTCAGCGAAAATTGTAGTTCCCGTAAATGTTTGGAGCAGTATATAGGCAAGTGTTTAAGGAATTGTTCCTCGGGCAGCTGAGACTGTCTTTTTAATAAATGACAAAAAATAGTTTTCATTAAACTACACCTGGGTCAGGCTATAGAGAGATTTTACTTAATGACAGCCGGTAATAGTGATTAAGGTACGTTTCAAATGCTATCAATAAAAATAATGATCAAGCCTGAGTTAATTTAAACTTATATCGACAAACTACCTATACTAAACAATGACCAACTAAGCATCTAAAATTACTAATATATACTAGCTGCGCTATGCGGTTTCACCCGTGCATTGATGGATGATGATGATGATTAATCAAATATAGTGTATGTTACTTAAACTTTATTATATATTTTCTACATTTAATAAATACATAGCAAGAAGCGACAAAATATAAATCAACCATCTTCTTCCCAACTCTGGGTGAACTGTCTTCCCGAATTCCAGCACGCTTTACTAAGTACGTATCTTTTCTCCATGCCCAAATTTCATATCAGTTGCCAATGCAATATTCATGCTGCACTTCTTGCAACTTTCTTATTTTGAAAAACATGAAAACCGAACGAAACGACATTTTATATAAAAAAAAAACGACGAATTATAAGGCAAAAATTGTATAGACGATGATGATGTCCTCAAGAAAGAAGACGTTTCATATGAAATTAAAGCACAATCTTTAGAAAAATGAGACCATCTGGTTATTTATTTGTATTACATTGTCTTATGCGAGGATCCAAACCTCGGCAGTAGCCGAAACTTTTTTTTTTCTAAAGTTTTGGACTTAGGTGGTTGTTTTTAAAAGTTTCTAGCTTCTTGCTATTGTAATTTTAGCTGATGTGCTTTAAGACATTAATTGTACGCTTTTCGTACGTATTGTATTCATTCATATAAAAGTTATCAGTAAAATTGATAAACCATACTTAATAACTTGCCATAAACTAATATTATTTTCAGATGCAACAGACATAACTTCTAAATATATTGCCGGGGTCGCTACAAAAGAAAGTGAGTTCGAAAAGCTTATCTAATTATGAGAGTTTTATGCATATAATGTTTAAATTGTAACTTGTTGGATTTTACCGCAATGTATTTACAAATACACACATATTACTCTACACTAATGTGTTAAATGTATGAAAGGCACTACGACAAGTTAAATTACTATATGAATTACCCAACGAAAACAAAAATATGTGCTTGTGTATCTAGTTTCCCTTTAACTACTTACTCCACAAGTACCTATCCGTTTAAAAGTACATTCGTATCATAAATACTTCAGGTGGTCTCAGACCGACAAGATTAGCAGCTATGGATGCAAGCGCCGGAGGTGAAACAGCACAGGCCAAGGCTAGGACCAGTGCCGGTGGCGGCACGGCTGTTTTTGGAAAGGACAAGGATGGCACAGAATCTGATGCACAGCGCAAGAGAAGAGAGGAAAGTGAGGAAGCAGAGAGGAAGAAAAGAGAAATGGAAGAGAGAAGAAAAAAAGAAGAAGAACGACAGAAAAAAAGTAAAACAGATGGTCGCCTATCAACGGAAGGTGATATTGTATTTTGCTTTTGCTGCAACTAAAGTGCTAAACTTGTTGTTAGTTTTATACCCTTTACAGACTTATAAACTGATATTCTAAGGCCTTATTGTAATATATTTTTATATTCTATTTGATAGATTAAACATTCATTTGCAACACCCACATCAATTTAGATCGAAGTGTAAATAGGCGTATACTGCGAAGCCACTACTTTTGTATTACATATTCGTATATATGTATAACTAGTATCAAAGCAGCAAGTAGTCAACAAAGGCTTGGAAACGCTTTTTATGCAGAAAAATTGGAAAGACTTTTTTCCTCGAGTACGACCTATTTGCCTACTTTTACAGAAAAAAATAATAGAGTACGTGCTCTACTTAACCATGTACACGGGCACAAATAATCATCATCTCATCTCATGTGAATAAATATATTTACAAATCTCATGTAAAGTGCTTGTTTATGCCCTATATAAGCGGACTAAAACGGTTTTATTGCTCACTGCTTATAAGTCTGATTTTTAAGCACAAGAGCATAAAATAATTATTGTGTTTAGAATTGTACAAAGAGGTTCCATTCGTAGTATATATTCTTATGTAGGAAGTCTAACTGGCTCCATAACAATACCCACAGATTAGGGTTTTAATAACGATGCAGACGGAGCTTTTGCCGAATTTCGCGGTATAATTAGGCAGTTTTTGATGTATTCAAATCCTTAATAATAAAACATATATTTCTTAGGAAAAGATAAGGACGGAGCAGACTCTGACGCACAGCGCAAGAGAAGAGAGGAAAGTGAGGAAGCAGAAAGGAAGAAAAGAGAAATGGAAGAGAGAAGACGAAAAGAAGAAGAAAGGAGATTAGGTATAAAAGATGGTCGTCTATTCCCTATGTAAGCGGACTAAAACGGGGTTTTTTGCTCACTGCTTATAAGTCTGTCTATTATAAGTCTTTTAAGGCACACGTTAATAAAATAATTATTGTGTTTAGAATTGTACAAAGAGGCTCCGTTTGTAGTAAATATTTTTATGTAGGAAGTCTAACTGGCTCCATAACAATACCCACAGATTAGGGTATTATTAACGATGCTGACGGAACTTTTGCCGAATTTCGCGGTATCATTAGGCATTTTTGATGTATTTAAATCCTTAATAATAAAAAATATATTTCTTAGGAAAAGATAAGGATGTAGCAGACTCTGACGCACAGCGCAAGAGAAGAAAGGAAAGTGAGGAAGCAGAGAGGAAGAAAAGAGAAATGGAAGAGAGAAGAAGAAAAGAAGAAGAAAGGAAAATAGGTAAAAAAGATGGTTGTCTATCAATGAAAGATGATATTTTATTTACCTTATAACTAGTATAGGGCCAAACTTATTGGTAGTTTTATACCCATGAATAACTTACAAACTAATATACTAAGTCTTTCTATTGTTATATCTTTTCTATAATCGATTTTAAAGATCAAACGTAATACACATCAAATGAAAAATATAAATAGGAGTTAGGGGTTCTTAGCCCTTTCTTCTGCCAAGCTACTGTATACCTACTTAGTTGAAGTTTCTAAGTATTGCAAGATGTTGATGGAATTTAATTTAATTTTTAAACCCTGTTTGAGTAGATATATATTGTTGTAGATAGACGTTCACAACAGATGATGAGTATTCCAGTAGGTATCAGTAATTGACCGAGCGAGCGAAGCGTCTCTGCTTTAAGTGGTCAAATTGACTTTCATCTGTCCGTATGTTTGTTAGGTTATATGTAGGTACGTCTTCCTGTACAGGTCGCATTTTTAACCTATCTTGACGGAACTTGGTATGCATGTTTTACTATTCCATTTTTTTTTGTTGTCGGCGATTTTGTGTGGGGGGTACTTTTCTTTAAAAAGGGGGAAGTTTGCTACGGCGCTATTTACCGAACGATTTTAATAAAATTTGGTACACATAATAGCTGTAGTACCAGACTATAAAATGGAATTTGGAGCATAGTTAGTCAAGTGGTTGCCGAGATAATAGGTTGCCAAGAATAAAAATTGGACGATTATGGTAATATTCGGCATTCTCTAACAATAACATGATATAATAAGACTGTACCTACTCGCGAAGTTTACTGCTCGCTGAACTTCTAGTTGCATAGAGTTAGTTGGTTGTTAAAAACTTGTTGCAGAAGTAGAGTAGAGTATTGTTTTTAGAAAAGGCTCTTTTTCTTCGTGTTTTTGCGTATAGATACCTGATGCCATCACTTCAAGGTACGTTCGAGGGTACGCAGAAAGCTGCGTACCGAAATTCGAACGCTACAGAGATATACTGGAAAGCCACTTCTTTTGTAGTACTTATTAGTCTAAAGCTATTACAAGTATCAAAGCAGCAAATCGTCAACAAAGTCATGAACATTTTTTAACAGAAAAGATATGTAGAGAAAATGTAAGAGTTTTGTCCATGAGACCATTTTGCCTACTTGTATTTACTTTATAATGAATTGAGTACGCGCACTATTTACCCTATTTATAAGAGCACACAATATTTGTTACATTTTAAAATGTTTAAAAACACTTAAATTGGATTAAATTACAGTTTGAATACTTTATGTACGTGTTTTGCAGGTGTTGATCTTGGTGTTTTAGCGCGAGATAGCCTGGATCTAGGTGAGACTAAACATAATCATTCTCCTCTCATCTTAATAAATATATTTTCAGTTCTCATTCTCGTAATGTGGGCCTAGCACGAATATCTGTTTAAGTGTAACGTAATCGCATCGTTAACGTATTTAGTACAAACTGTCATTTATCTAGTACAATAGTGGCACAGATAACTCATAGTTTGTACTGAATACGTAAACGATACGATAACGTTACACTTAAGCAGATGTTCGTGCTCGGCCCACTGTTCTTGTTTACGCCTTATATAAGTGGATTAAAACAGCGTTTTATGCTCTGATGCATAAAAGTCTTCTTAAGCGCAAGGGCATAAAATGATTATTTTAATAATTGAGCAATTTTAAAGTTTAAGAAGATTGCATTGCTAGTACTTTCCATACTAAAAATATAAAAGTAAGTTAGTATGGAAAGTACTAGCTATGCAATCCTCTTAACAATTCATGTAGGAATCATATTAGTTAGTATATTTCATGTAGGAAGTTAGACTGAAATGAAATGAAATGTTTATATTCACGAAAAATAGAGTAATACACAGTCTTAGTAGCTATTTTCGTTCAGTCTATTTTGTCGCTAGCCCACATGTGAAATTGTTAATAGTGATTATAAATTCATTACACTTTTCCATTTAGATATAGAACGGAAGAAAAAGTAATATAAATTAGTTATGTATAAAATAATCAAATAGTTAAAAATGTCAATTGAATTAAAATTTCAAAGTATGTCAAATACAATTTAAAAAGTATGTCAAACAGTAGAATAGTTTTTCTATTACTTAAGATACCTTAAGCTTTCTACGAAAGATTCTATAGGGAAGGTCTTTCAGGCATCCTGGTGTTGTGTTGTACACCGTGATGCACATAGCATAACAATTCTTTTGAAAGAGAGCTAATCTCGGAGGAAGTTCGGAGAACAAGTCTTTGACCATTTCTCGTATTTCGTGGATATAAATCTCTAGTCGTAGTGAAAAGTCCAGCATGACGAGCAAATACTGCTATTTCAAAAATTTACATGCAAATCAGAGTTAAAATTTAAAGGTTTTTAAAGAATGACTTGCAGGATTCATTACGTCAGAAGTGGGTCAATAATACCAATAAATTAGTTAGGGTATTATGATAGACCCAGACTTAACTTTTGCCGAATTTCGCGGTAACGGTTTTAAATTGGCTTAAGCACATGTTTCCATAGCTTTAATAATAAAAATAAATAACTTAAAATATTACTGTTTCATTTCTTCGCATATAAAGTGAAAAGCTGAGTGTGTACCTAAGTCGTGCATAAAACAAATTCTCTCCTAGATTTAAACATCATGCTAAGCGTCTTGAACAAAATGACTAGTTTTATGCACTAAAATCTACTATTCAGCTACGGTTTCATTTCAACTTAGTAGAATCGGCCCACAGGTGTGGACCCAGAACGGCGTGCGGCCCTCGGCATTTTGCACAAGGAACTCCGTGCGAAAGGAGACGAGATCCTGTACAAGCAGCATACAGAACTCACGCACGCTCAGGCATCACAATGGTGAGTATGGTAATGATGTTTATAATGTACGGCAAGCAACAAATCTGCACTCACAATTTTACGAGTCGGTTGTAATATTACAGCCGTTCAGACCTACATACATTGTTATGAAGAATGATACCTACACTAATAAAGAAAAATAAAAATAAACTATAGAAATAAAACTCTCTCGCTAATCCGCCACCATAAAATCCGAATCATCGGTGGATTATAATGTACAGAAACAACTAATTGAAAAAAAATATATGATTTTCTAGCTATATTCTTGAGTTTTGCTATATGTAGTGTTTAGTATACTTGTTTTATACACCACCGCCTTATAAGTTTATGCCTATTTCTTTCCGTGCATGGTTGTCTGGAAGAGATCATTCTGAGCGATAAGACCGCCCATTGTGACACTTTTATTTTTAAGTGAAATATTTTTGATTGTATTTTTATTTTACTCTTGTTTCTTTATTTGTAACATATATTTGTATTGTGGTGTTTCAATAAAGAGTTAATCTATCTATCTATCTATCTATGATTATATTTCGAAGAAAATGCGTGTAATTTTGCTCGTTTGTACCAAAATATATCATCTTGATAACTTCATCGCGCATTTTACGTAAATTTCCAACCATATCGCATAACTATTGACTATCGATGTTCTCGGGCCCATTTAATACAAATAGCTTTTAACATTTACGCTATTCATCTTTTTCATTCTCTTCAGGCATCTGCATATTTGACAGTGCTAAGAACAGTATGAAACATAATTTATTGATTCAGGCGTTACTTTGCGGAAATCCATTATCAAAAAACGATATTAAAAAAATTTAGTGACACTTCCCCTGAAAAAAAAACAATGATTTTGGCCTATTTGGGGGTGCGCACCACCCTCCCTCCCGCATAAACTCTCGGTCTAGCGCTCGACGAGTCAAAATTTTCTGAGGATGCCTCGTGTAGAGGCGAAACACATATTAGTAATACCTCCATCAACGTGTTCCGATACACAATACTTGCAGCTTGAATGAATCGTTAGTGGACCTATTGTACCAGCTGGTTTTGTGTTGCCGCTACAGAAGTTGGTATCATTTATTTGACATCTTTGATAGTGTCTATTGCTTTCTAATGATATATGATTGTAATCTAATTATGTTATTTATGTTATTATTATATTTATTATGTTATTATTCTAATTATCTTCAAAAAATGATCGTCAATGTAGTAATCATTCAGGCAATATCACTCTCGCTCGGCTAAACCCAAATCCATCCTTTCTGTTACTTTTCGCTGTCCATCAAAATTTCTTTAATTTTCAAATTTAACACATCCCCTGGCCAATTCTATGATGAGGTATGATATATACGAAAATAAAAAAGGTAGGTATACCAAAAAGACTTTAATGTGCAGCGAATGAAAATGCGTGATCCGTGCATATATTACACGGTTCTAAATACATAGTTGATATAAGAACTTTTACACATAGAATGAGGTAGTTCGCCAATGTAGTATTCATAGGCAGGGATTGCGCTTACCGTTAGGCAAACGACTTGTCCGAGTCGTTTAATTGTATAAATAACGTTGTTCTATTGTTGCTGAACATTGGAAAGTTATAATGATCCTTTTTGATTTGGCAAAGTATGTATTAATGATTAGGCCAATCATAGTAAATACATATAATGTACTTTTAGTACAATTTAGTTCCATTGCATATATATACTAATTGAATATTCCTCCAGGCTTTCACAGAAACCAAGAATGAAAGTTGACAAGAGTATCAAAGAATCTGCCGATACTGGGCGCCTACACAATAAGTTCGAGAGGAAACTCGGTGATCTAGTCAGCAAAAAAACTCCAGCTTCCATGCAGGACACTATGCAAGGTAAGGAGCTGTTCATACAAACCCTCTCGTAAGATGTAATAAGGGAAGATCACTAAAGCCTAGGTACTTGACGAAAACCGAAATTGGATACAGACTTTGGTATTAAGTACTAGCAGAGCAATGCAACTATGCTATCGTTGACAAAGTGACGGAATCCTACTTTTCAGTAGTAGGTTCAAACCTACTACTTAGTGGCTTTTTTATATCCAACATTTGATATAGTTACTTACTTTGTATTCGTAGGATGTTTTTAATATAACTAGGCTCCACACATTCCAGGGTCCGTGCCATTTTTGCTAATTTATGACATCTTAATATAATTAAAAAAGAGACAACAATACATAGGTACTTAATTAGGCGACATAGAATTTTTATGTTAAATTTAAATTTAAAAAATAAATGTTATCAAATTCTGACAATCGATTTTTGAGTTACAATCTAATAACTGAAAAGTGTTTCGACTATCTCGATGATATTAATTACGATGTCATCGAGATAGTTCATCATTTTCATTCATTCATGCGTTCGTATCAGTACTAAACAAAAAATGAATTATTAAAATCGGACTACTCTGTAAAAAGTGATGCGTGTTATACACAAAAAATATACACGTCGACTTAAGAAAATCCTCCTTTTTTGGAAGTCGGTAGAAAAGATATGATCCGTAGCTTGCATATTGATGCAAATTTAACTGAACGTTACTTATAGATACCTAATAGTAAGTTTAAACCGTTGTTCAGAATTTTCCGAGAGCCGCAAATCAAACATAAACCAATAACAAATGTTCCGTACGTCGCACGACTTTTTGTATTGTAATTCATTATACCTACACAAAGGAAGATTTTATTCATAAATACAATAAACTATTCCAACTATTTTGACAAGACTCCTATATCATTTCTGAGTTTGCGTCAGCATTCAGAGCAGACCAGTCCCCGCAGACAGCACCCGTTCACGAGTTGACGCATGTGGCAGCCATCGCCTTTCTCAAGCATATTTGAGGGAAGATGGCGACCAGCCACACACGCCACCGCCTGCCAACACCTTTTCGTGAGCGTGTCTGCTCTGTGTGCTCATACTTACTCACTCTTACTCTTCAGCAGTCGTAGGTTTAAACCTACTATTAGCCGTATTTTTAATTTCCAAGATTTGAAATACTTTTGCAGCCGTGGTTCAAACCTACTAGTGGGCATATTTTATATTTCCAAGATTTAAAATACTTTTGCAGCCGTGGTTCAAACCTACTAGTGGCCATATTTTTTAATTTCCAAGATTTGAAATACTTTTGCAGCCGTAGGTTCAAACCTACTAGTGGCCGTATATTTTACCACTATTTGAAATACGGATTGTTGTTGTATATTTTTGTATTATTGGCCAAATATGGCGAATCGCTAGTCAACGGGTTAAGACAATAGACAAAAGCAGATTTTGTTCTATCTTAAATTTAATTATGCCAAGAATTCCTAAAGTCCGCAAGTTCACATATATATTCATTCTACTAAGATGATTAATTTGAGGATATTCTTTTTAACAAAATATAGCTACGATCAAAAAAGTTGTGAGGGCTAGTAATGTATGTACCTACCTGACCTGGCTCATACATGTATGACATATAACGTGTAATTCTGTTTTGCAGATGTCGTTATTGAAAGCTCTAGAATTTTGTCGGAGTACTTCGTTTCAAAGAGTAAGTTTAAATCTATTTAGTTACCTACCCAACTTCGCATATAGACTACCTACCTACTGTCAATTCTGGAACATTGTGTCTGGGATAGCCAAATCCCAGAGGGCAGAGGCGCTGGGCACATATTTTAATGGAATATATATATGTCTTTATCATCACCTACGAATATAATATCTATACGTAGGACGGAGATATAATATAATATCTACGTTCTTTCTAAGCTTTCAAATGTTGTATGTTTTAGAAATTGTAATTATATTGCCTTCAAGTACGTAAAAAAGTTTATTTTGTTAATTATCTGTATTAACAACTAAATATTTCTCTAGATTACAAGGCTCTCGTGAAAGACGCTCTGATATCGGAAATGCAGAAGAAAGGCAATGAAATTCTTGTAGACGCTGACGGCACGGCAGAAACATACTTCTTTGCAGCTCAAAGGTACTTACAGCTTTATGATTGAAATATATACTATATCCAAGTGACTTTGTTAATATAATAAAATAATATACAATTTGAAAAACTTGGCACTGACTTGCATTCTATTATTAAAGTACCTTCTCAACATTTTAGGACTCTATGTCTATGATAAACTACGAGTATTATCAAAGGTCAGTGAGCCTATCACGAGAGTTAGCGTAAGTTTAACGTTATCATATCGTTTACGTATTCAATACAAACTATGAGTTGAGTAGATAAATGACAGCTTGTACTAAATAAGTTAACGATGCGATTACGTAACACTGTGGCACAGATATCTCATATTTTGTACTGTATACGTCAGTGATACGATGGCATTACACTTACGCAAACTCTAGGGCTTCGTGCTAGGCCACTGATCTTGATCAAATCTAAACGGGACCACATGAGAAGCGCCAGCTTTCAAATTGAATAAAAATCTGTTTTCTTAGAAATAAATAAATGTCGGTTATAATTGGAAACATACAAATGGTGTAACTGCAATTCGGGTTCAACGGGTCAAGCGAAATAAGCAATACACATGTACAGACGTGGTGCACCAGGAGAAAGATTTGCCCACACAGCTTCGACACTTGATAACAAAATTGTTACGTTGTATTCGGTGATAACGTTTATTGTTATTATATTTCAGGTTAAAGAAGGCACAAGACTTGGAAGCGAAAGAGCCATGCGATCAAGTATCATATTTTTTGTCAAAGAAGTTGGAAGATATAATTCGGTGCCGGTCCATGCCTAGGAAACTGGCGCCTTCCATGAAAGGTACAAAGTCTTATTATTTCCACAACGTTTATGCAGTTTTTATGTTACAATAGTATGTTCAATGAGCTTATTTAATACCCGCTAAGCTAAAGATACTTGTATCGAATTGTATCACTTAATTGGTTCCACATAACTCAGCACCGATGTCGTATTTGTGTTTCAGAGCACATTCAAAACGCAGCGGACTATTTATCCGAGCATGTGACCAAGAAAGGTTAGTGATTATATCCTCTAAAGATGAACATTTTAGGTAAATATTGCTAGTTACTAGAACAGACGAGACGAAGACAACAGATGTTCTTGTATAGAGATGCCCACTTCAAATAGTTTCTCGGGCGAGAAAAGAGAACGCTATCACATTCTTTTTCGATCAACATTCACAAAATCATTTTTACAACAACACACGTTGTTGTTGTAAAAATGTTTTTCTTCATCATTTGTTTTAATATAGTTTTAGTAATGCATCCACAGCTTTACTAGAGAGAACGCGAGTTGGATATGACAAGCTTGTATAAGTTACAGGGACTTGACTCTTACTCTTTGAATAAAAATGTGACTTGCACACACAACAACCATAAGAACCCAATAAAATAATTATCTCAAGGAATATGTATATACCTACTAGTTTATCCACCTGTGTCTTTGACAATGTGGTCTACAAGATGCAGAGCCTACTGTGCAAGGCTCATAGATTCCTAATAATAAATGCAAAATAAATAATGCACAAAGAACAGGACTAGACTCGGGAATAACTTTGCAAAATAGAATACAAATGCAAATACAAAAAAATCTATCCTTCATCGCACTTACCTATTATGTATCTCCCATATTTACCTTTTTAACTTTGAAATATCAATTTCCGCAAAGCCTGCATCTAACGGGTCCGCCACCTAACGTTTTTTTTTTCAACTAGTGCTTATTTCGTGAATGGTAACACTTAGCTCATGTTTGATTTGACAGATAATTAGTTTTATCCTTCCGCTGAACGAATATGGTTGTGTATACGCTTAAACAACGCTGGGAAATATTGCGACATTACTTTGAAAATCTTGGTAATGGTGCAGAATGTGCGAAAATTGCGTACGGATTTTGGAAGAAGAGAAGCACCGTCAGCTCCGTATGTACATTATCTTGTGAAAAAAGTGAAAGAACTGGCATCCTCATCGATAAACCAAAGCGTGAAAAGCCAAAAACAGTGCGTACACCCGAGAATATTGCTGCTGTGGCAGAAAGTGTGCGTGAAGCGCCATCAACATCAATTCATCGTCGTTCTCAACAATTGAACATTTCGGAGATATCATTGAGACGAATTTTGCATAAAGTCCTTTTCAGATGAAGCTCATTTTGATCTTGGCGAGTATGTAAACAAGCAAAATTGTCGCATTTGGGGCACAGAAAACCCGCACGCATACACTGAAAAGCAGACGCACCCAAAACGAGTCACTGTTTGGTGCGGATTTTGGTCCAGAGGCATAATTGGGCCATTTTTCTTCGAAAATGAGCAAGGAGTGGCCGTTACAGTCAATGGCGATCGTTATCGGGCCATGTTGAACGAATTTTTGTTCACAAAAATTGAAGAGGAGGATATTGGCAACATTTGGTTTCAACAGGACGGCGCTACGTGCGTATGTTATTTGGCAGACCCTTTATAACTAATTGTAGATAAGATATTCAGAACTTATTTGGACATGTTGCGATTGTAATACTGGCATTATCCATATACGATTCCAACACTAAGCAGAGTCTCATATATCTAATTGTCTAATCTTATAACAATATTGCAGATGAACAAATCGAGGCTTACGTATCTCTGCTGGGAGAGATGGAGTCGGCTGGCGATGCGCTGCTTGTCGAAGGAAACATACCAAAGTCTTACAAAAACGCGGCCGCATAGTAAGTCTGCCATTTGGAATTTGTACAGGTAGATAATCACTATCTCCCCAGATGAAAAGTGATGATGCTGTCTGCGATGTATCACGCCTGCCTAGAAGAGTACTGAGGCTTATTCACTCGTGACTTGACAATACTCCAAGCGTATCTATTCGGAAACACAGACTCGGACAATGAATTTCACTAGTCCATTATTTTTCTTTAAATCTGTTTTACAGATACTAGATACTCGAAAATTTATATATATATTATTATTATTCGTTACATTTATTAATGACGAACTCTACTCTAAGTTCTACTAAGTTCATGTATTTGGTTCCAAATACATTGTTTTGGTGACAACGTACGTTGTGCGCATTGCGTCCATCAAAGTGAATTCAAAGTTTGGTGGTCACATTTGAATTTGATGAAATTGTTTGATTTGTGTGATTTGAACGATGTCATAAATTTCACGCTTAAAGGCTCATATGGGCCATTCAAATAAAAAAAAATATTTTGTTAATACCCATTGTCATACACAGATTGTTTTATTTAATTTCAACATCTACCCGCCCTTATTTAAGAACCCTTTAGTTTAATGTTACTTGATCGAGGACTTGTACATTGTGTAGTGGTCATTGTGAAATATTTCAGTCTACGGCAGCTCACATCGTTTGAAGACCAGATATGTCGATCGAATTGCAGTTTGCAGTTATCTATTGAAGGGAAATTAATAAGAATCATGAGCAACGTCCCATCGCGGGGCTATACCAAGTCTACTCTTGATGGTAAGCGTTACCTATCTACTTATATTTAATTTCATCATCATCTTCTTCAATCATCATCTATATAAAAATCAATTTCTATTCATTAATCTCGCTTCAACTCAAAATCGGCTTGATCGATTTAAATATAAAATTTTGTTTTGTTCGCTCTAATACGGGATTACGAATAAAAACTTCATCAAAAATCATCAATCGCCACGCAGGTGAAACCACGGGCGCAGCTAAAAGTACTCGTAAAAGTGCAAAAAAATGTGGTCTAGCTCGTAGCATTTTTAGGAAGGTTGTGGAGACCATGGACCGGCGCAGCAATGGTCGTCCACCGACCAGTTGGACAGACGACGACGACGACGCTGGATGCAGGCCGCTTCCAACCGGTCCCTTTGTAAATTTGTGGGGAAGACCTATGTTCAGCAGTGGAGGTTAAAAGCTGAGATAATGATGACTAGCTATACATATTTTCGCACATTTGCTTGGCTTATGAAATTAGTATTTGCAATAGGAACACTATAGTAAGCACCACAGGTAACAGTTTAGTAGGTATTTCCTTGAAATTATCCCCGAGTAGCATAAGAATAAATACGGTTTTACGCATGGTATAGTAGAACAGAATCTGTGCATGCGCGGTGACTTGCGGAATGTAGGAATTTTAGTTGATAATATAATATGCATGCATGGGTGTGTGTGTGTGTGAGGGTGCATGAGTGAGTGTATTGATGTAGCATGAAAGTAGGAATAGTCAAGTAATGAAAACAAGCTTTTCAGTTTCATCGTGTGTAAGTGATTGTAGCCATTCTATAGTTTTTAGTTTACATTTGTGTGAATTAAAATTACAATAATAATATGGTAGGATTCCGTTTTGCGGGAGGCATGGGCACATACACATTAACACATAGAGACCCGAGCACAAATATTTCTGCTCATCAAACAAATATTTGCCCTAACCAGTCATCGAACCTGGAATCCCTCACTTGAATTCAGGTTCCTACCTACTAGGCTAACTGGTGGTGAGCCCAATGCAGTACGCAGAAAAAAAAGATGTTTGTTATTTCAACTCTTCAGAAAATTTTTAACTGTGTGTCCTATCTACAGGTGTAATCCGTGATTCAACGCGGCTACTGGTCTCGTATATTATGTTACAAGGTAAGCTCATTAAAATAGTAATGTACCCGTTCTTATTCGCACTATGCATCTTCTATAAATTTGTCAAATCTGCTGGGCGACCACGTTATTCAAATGCAATAAAATCTTAATAAAAATGGTGGACTTGTATCATTTTTTCAAAGCTCCAGTTAGCAACTGAGTTCCATAACAATCAAAATTATTTTCCTTACTGCCATATTATCTGACATGCTCATCTGCGCCTAACTCAAAAATCCGAAACTTATACACTAAGACATTCCTATTTGCATAAGGATTTTTTATTTTATGTGCTGCCGGGTGAGATTCATGTCTTATTTTTTTCTTAAGTTATTTAATTCATCAACTTTTGTAAAAAGACAGGACAAGATGTACATGTAACCAGTGTTGATCCAGTGATGATAACGAGTTACGTGGTCGCCCTGCTGAGTCTCTTGGGCATTCATCATTCTGTAAGTACGTGTTTAGTTGGTTCGTTGTTATAATACATGTAACCCGGCCTAATATTATGTTCTAGGTAAAAAAACCGATGCGTTGAAGGTGTTGACAGCAAGGCTAAGAGAAGCCGGCTCGCAGATATTATTGCGACACGGTCCCATTAGGAAGAGTTATGCTGACGGTGCCGACATGTGAGTTTTATTATTATTATTAATGTTCAGTGACATGTTTTTATTTATATCCAACTAATATTACAACCGTCAAAACCACGCGGATGTAACCTCGCGGGAGGCACCTAGTTAATATGTCTATAATTTATTCCTCAAATTGGCAGTTGAACTGTATGTATCATAGTTTTCTGATATCGTATCTAATACATTTTTAAAACTATAAGTGAGCTTAACGAGCAAGTCTTGCACCTGGTAGGAACACCGGACTAGACCAGTTGCAATACCGCACAGAGCTAAACGTGCTATAGCACTCTGTGGTGGCCAGTTCGATTTGTGTATAAACCCTCTTTACACGGGCATTGTGAAGCGGGTTTATTCGAAAATTGAACTGGCCACCACAGGCAGATCACATAAAAAGAAGAAAAAATGCTAAGTGTTCCTACAAATTTGAACGTTCCAAATACAAATCACTTAAAGCCCTTGGTAGTTTCATACATTATTAACTGCCTTGGGATGTAATTTGCCTTGCTTTACGTCGAGATTGCGTGATATGTAATTGAACATTGTCGAGCAGGTGGTATGAAAATATAATATTATTCACAGTTTGCGCGAAAAGAACGCCGATCAACTCGGCGTGGACACCGCTGATCCCGTAGTGTCGAGGAAGATACAGATCAAACTGGTCAATTTGATGCAAGGACGTACCCCAGACATGTATCAAGCGCTTATGGAAGGTATGATCATTGTAAATTGTACTATGGCATGATCAGCGACCTTCCAAAATACGAGGTTCTTGGGGATGATGCTCTATGTTTATGTTTGGGTGGAGAGATATTATTTAGAAAACGATACCTAATGGTAGCAAAAGGTGACTTTTCTACGACATGAATATACCTAATAGACTCCATAAAGAAAGTGTCGCCTACTGAATTACCCGACTACTTAGTTATAGTTGATTATGTTTTCGGGTTTATTAATGCAAAATGTGTATATGTATGAATGTAAGTATCTGCGTTTGTTCCTAAAGCACAACTGACCCTCTAAATAATTTATGAATTATGAGGTTTCGCTGGTTTTATTAGATGGTCTTCACTAGACCTGGATTGGCGACTGGCTTTCAATGTAGGACACATCGTTAGTGCTTCGTGACAGGTTGCCAAGGTTGTCTTGAGGGTGGTGGAGGTGAGAGCTAGCCAGGCGGACACTTGAAACTCTCCTACCACCACGCTGCGGATTGCATCACGAAGTGACCTTAACTGAACGGTCAAGATTGAAGAAGGAATAGTACCAAGGACCGCTTGGTTGGCGGGTTGCTCTCTCTAACCCTGAGCTTCGAATATTTATTACTAACTGCTCTCCGCGGTTTCACCCGCGCGGTGAAGGATGATGATGAATCTTATATAGCCTATGTTACTCAGGGTGAATGTAGCTTTCCAATGGTGAAAGAATTTTTGTAGTCGGTCCAGTACTCTTTGAGCCAATTCGTTACAAATATACTTACATACAAATCTTTCCTCTTTATAATATTTATTTATTATAATGAATTTCTGTAAAGATGATCCTTTTGTTTGGTTTCAGATGTTATTGAAGATGCGACTATGTATTTGGCTGTGTATTTGTTAGAACCTAGTAAGTTGCAGTCACACCAACATTTTAAAATTGTTTTTTTTTTTTTTTTTTTTTTTCATTTAAGTAGGTAGGTAGGTACTTAGTATTATTAATAATAGATAATTATCATTCTTAAAATGCAGGTCAGTTAACTAGAGCTGACACGTTTACACATTTACACGTTGCGCTTGTGTAGTGTCTGTGAATAAGCGTGCGGCGTGACGTCACGCTGTATGCACATCATGATAAGTCTATCCGTCTTATCTCTCTCGCGCGCAGTTAAGCTTATGAGTATGAAAGAGCTGCAATTGAGTTGCGATTATTATTATATTTTTTAGCTATTGAACCGCGTTTCAATAGCTAAGAGACTTGGCCCCTGTTAACTTGTGCCAAAGTTGAACTAGATGAATTGTAATAAACATATATAATTTTCTTTTGTAGTACATTCATTTGTTTTCACAAACAACTTGTACTATATAGGTCTACTCACTGACATCGTATTACCTTACAAAATGTTTAACCAAAACACGTTACTATTTCGCAGGAGTGATAAACGTATGCAAGTGCATGAAGAACGTGTTCGTGCAGTGTGAGCTATGGTGCGACGACATATTACGTCGTGTGACGCGGCCGTGCTGTACGTGCTCTAGACACGTGTCCGCGCAACCTTCAACAGAACTCAATCCGACATGTTCCCAACATACTACATCTGGGCTCCAAGTGTCGTTTAAACACTGCCCTGCGCGGTCCGTTTCTCCCGTAGACCCCGTCTTGCCTTGCCCCGCTGCTCGCCCCACCTCCTGCTACTGCCGCAATTCTACCCATTCCTACGTTCTATATTCTACGTCACATCGTCCCCTATCCGCCGGACCGAGCAGCTTCCGCGCTTCTCGACAGCCTTTAGAAACAATATCTCGATCCTCACGCTCGTCTTCGTCTTCGGATTGCGATAAACCTGGCCTGTGGTCCTTGAGGCGTCGCTATTCTATTAGCCCACCAAACCTCGATCGCTCACCCTCGCCCGATCGCGATCCAGTCCACATCGACACGAGTCACGTGACGCGGCCGTTGAGCCCGTCTGACTGCAAATCGTCTCCAGTTTCGCCACAATCGTTCCCAACGGCAAGACGCGAACGCAACGCTCAGTCTTTTGACATTTCTGACGCTTCGCTGCAGATAGCAAAAGTGGAAACTTTCGATGAACTCGAATGCGTGACGAACGCGACGTCGTCTGCATCGTCTGCACGTGCAATTCCAAATCCACCTCCACCGAGCGTAGCGAGCGTGTCAAATACGTCACACGCTAAGTCGCCCACAATTCCTCTTTCACTGACGGTGTCTGTGCTACACCCGCGCCAAAGACGCGCCTCCTACAGTGCTACGACGGGTCCGCCCACTCGGAAGCACAGCCCAACAAAGAGCAGATATAACACTCGTAAGTTATGTTATTGTGTACTCTCTTCTATTCTTTAATCGACTTTAAAAAAGGAGGTTATATGTACGATTATATTTTTTTATTGTGTATGTTAGCCGATTTCTTCCCCTATTTGTACACCGATTCTCAAATTTTTATTTTATAATTTTTTGGTAGAGTAAACTTCCGAGGTTTAACTTAACTTTTATTTAACTTTTAGTTTTATTTAACTTCCATTTAAATTTCATCAAATTTGGTCGAAAAGTGATTCGCCTATCTTGATTAATAACATTGACGGTAAATGACAATCTACCCAATAAAGTAGCTTAGTACGGTGACTAAAAATGTTGAAAAAAATTATTTAAGTAGGTATCAAAAAACGTGAAATAACTTATCGAAGTCGGTAGCATGCGCAGAATATTGTGATAATAGCTAGCTACTTTTGAACTGTCAACAAGCTATTTCACACTTTTTGGTGTTCCGGTTCCATGTTTGGGTAAAAAAAAAACTGTACGTCATTGGAGGCTTGTAATCGTGTATCTACTGTCTTCAGACACTGTTTCATATTAGGACGGAACTACTAAGTCAAGTGAAACGATCGCGGGTTAGTTTTGCATTGGTTTATTAACGTACCTATGTCTGTATAGTGTCGGTATCGGTGGGCGCAGCCACGCACACATACATAACAGACACAGAACTCACCTCGCCCGCTTATCAAAAATTTTGGTGCTGCTCCCTATGGCGACAAAACAATATAAGGAAGTCTATTCAAAATACTAAGTATAGTTTGTAAAATAATAAGTCACTCGCCTGCCTTCGATAGATTCAGTACCACTCAGAAGTGTAAGAAATGCAGAGTCCTAAATTTTTCAGGAATGACAGTAATTCGATGTGCATGTAAATTTTCTCAAATTCGCCGTTATAAAGCGTCTGTGATGGATGCCGGAAAAGTTACAGCCACACGAGACATAGCAATTTAATGTCTCAGGTTGACGGGCGCAGTGCAGTACGTCACTTGTGACGAATTGCATCTGTTGTAGGCAGAAGTTGCCACTTAACACGTCTTTCACTTCGTGTTGAACTGTATCACAACTTCATCGCTCGTACGCTATCGATCTTAGAGTTAGAGATACAATATAGAGCTAGTAGTGAGTATTAGCAGTAGCGCCTATAACCACAGGCTGCTAATTTTGCGGAATCATATTTATTACCACATCTTATAAACAGATAAGGGACCATTTTTAATATCTCATATGTTTATGTTTTACTAGGCCTACATCATTATTTTTATAAATAATAGGAACGGAAGTCAAATAGTGTATATTTTTCAAGGCAAACCTGTAATATCGACGGACCAGATGTGCGACTGGCACGCCATGATGATCAGCCTTATGTGGAACGTGCAGGCGTGGCGCGACTGGATACAAGAGAATATAGACCGCGGTTTGTCTTACCGGACCAAACCTGATGCTTCAATAGGTAACTGTATGTACAATACTTGTGTGGAGGTCGGTAGGGTAGATAGGTGCATAGAGGCTTATTCCACTATACCCCTTGGAATTCCACCTTTAGGGGGAAAACGGGAATATAAAAATGTTTAATAATCCCCTTTATATGTATATCGACAAGTCATTGCTTCGACAGGACATATATTCGACAAGTATTTTATCCCAATTTTTTATTAATAATATAAAATTTTTGGAATAAAGTGCTGCGTTTACCTACTTGTTAAATTAGTTATGCTTCGATAAGGATATATATCCTTATCGAAGCATAACCTAATTTGATGTTTATATTATACTTCATATACTTATATAAGTATTCTTAAATTTTCCAATTTTCTCCGCAACTTTCTTATTATTTTCGTTAGACCTTCTACAAAGTAATAGGAAATCGTAAAAAAGGATGGATGAAATCGATAAAGTCGTTCTTAGTTTTGGCGTGACCAAGGGCAATGGGGATTCATTTTTATATTATAATTTAATGTGATGTTCATACAATAGTAACACCCTGGACACAGTATAACTATAGCGAAACAGTACGGAAACTACCTACAAACGTTCGAAACGGCTCACTAACACAAACATGCGCATCGACGAGACACCTAAGCGGTGGTCGCGGTGCTGTCAGTAGTGAGGCCGCGTCAAGACGAGTGGTAACGTATAAGTTTATTTCCACTTAACTAGGCTTAGTTTCCACACTGTTGCATCTTTATACTATGCCCTGGAGGACGAAGATAATGAATTTATAATCCTTCGCCGAGTGGAATCCTAAGGGACTAGGTTACCCGACATACAAGATCCATCCACTTGGTAAAGGATGGATTCTTTTACATGAGACATCTTGGTTGTTTTTTGTTTTATATATTTATTCCAATATAAGCATGCGTCACTTCCGTGAGAACGTGGTTAATACATATAATATTTAACATTCCTCGTTGTCAATAAATAATAAGGTGCGGCACCAATACATAATGAAAATGTATAATAACCTACTAAGAAATGCGCAAACTTTAAAGAGTGTTTTGTCGTTTATTATGTGTTTATTGAGAGAGTCGTTTTTTGAATACGTTAACGAGCTAATATTTTTTTCACTTCCTTTCGCTACCTGAAATCAGAGAGCAAAATGCGATTTCGCTCACTGAGTGAGACAACGTAACTTTTTTTTGCTGTTCAGATAGCCGCGATATTTTATTCAGCCTTGGGTTAACAAAGTCATACAATTCGAAACATTTACACTTTCCCGCCATTAGAAATAGAGAGAGACATTGACCAGCCCTTTCGAAGTTCCCATTTTGAATTCTACCTCAAAGACACGTTCGGAATTTCGTACTAACTAAAGAAATTTTGCATAAAAGATAATTGTGTCTTTTAATGTAATTTATTGAATTGGTACCTCTACCTACTATGTTTATTATTTTGATTCACAATAAATAGTTATTTCAACCTATTCCTGTTTATTATTTTATCTCCTAAAGTGATCTCGCTGCTGAAGTGAAAAGCTATGTGTGTTACACGAGAGCAAAGGTTTTGCATCGTGCCTTTGAATCCCTCGCCACACTCAGGATTTAACTTTAGAATCACGAGCGTAGCGAATGATTCAGTCGTTGATTCCTTCCCTTGCGGATTCAAAATGAGTACTCGCAGCATAAAACGACTTTGCGCTCTTGTTGCACAAATAACTATTGTATATACGAGTATATTTATTTTTCAAACATACTTGGAAATTTGACCATTATTTTGACAACCTTCTTCGAGATGAATTGAAATTGCTGTACGGGGCAGATACATGCGAGCAGCGGCCGGCAAAAGTTGGGTACGACTTTCCATTGACTGCCGCCGAATTAAGGGGGGAGGGGGGGGGAGGAGTTTCCCTCCCCCCTCTTCTAATAATAAGCACGGGAACCCCCCCTTTTTTACTTTTTTTTTAATTTTCCTAATTTTATGGATTAAAATTAAGATAATATTTTTTAATAGATTGGCATGAAATAGGGGGTTGAAGGGGGGAAGGATAGGGTCCTCCCCTCCCTTTTTCACCATTTTTATTACAAGGTAATGCATAGTTTTTGAGTTATGCTTATTTTTGTAAAATCATGACCTCACGTTATTTAACACTTCGCTGATCTAATTTATTGTTTTGTTGGATGTATAACTGACTTTTTAGCGCTTCGCCGGCCGCTGCCGCGGCACGCTCGCTTCGCTCGCTCGGCTCGCGCGTTGGTTGTCGCAGTTTCAACCTAACCTAATTTTTTTTCGTGTGGTGTTCTTATTTATAATGTCGTTAGATTTCTGTATATTGTTTTCTTGTAAAATATGCATAAGAGGGTTATTGTTACCATCAGAGACCAAACCCTTACCCATCCCCACAACATTTAATATCAATCTTGTGCCAGTCAATTCATAATTCAACCCAAAATTAATAATAATTGTAAAAAACAAGGTAAGACCATCACCTCCGCAGCTTCAGCTTGTTGGTCACCTTTGACAACCAGCCTCAGCGGCTCTGGCTCGTCTGATGCCTACAATTATAACAAACAGCAGGCAGAGGCAGCTAAGCGCTTCAGACTTTATAAAAACACTAGAGGTAGGACATTCTCGTACCAAGTAGAGTGAGAGTCAATCAATTCAGTTCTTTGATTTAAGTTGAACCTAACCTTTATTTGATATCTGCCCTAATAGGTACTGTTAAAATAAAACATATTAAATACTAATTAATAATTTATTAATCAATTTTATACACATATTGTATTGCTTTTATTAGTTCTTCAAAAACATCTTTATGTGCTATTTTTATTTTTCTTCGCCATGAATATTCTATTAACCAGTCTGTGAAGTTTCCCTTATAACCATCCCTACCAAACATCACTTTTAAATTTCGCCAGTGGCTTTCAATTCTCTGAGTGTGTGTCCCGTCTGGTGCCACAAATTTATTTATGGCTTCAATTTTACGTTTCGTTTCACAAACCGGCAAGAGACGGTAAATACTACCCATTTTAATAGCTAGTAATGAAAAACAGCTGAAATAAGTACGAAATATAATTATTTACGTAAAAGTAATGAAAAACAGTTGAAATAACTTCAAAATATAATTATTTACGTAAATTTATATAAAATAAAATGTTACCGAATGTACCACAACTTAACTGTAGTTAAAACGAAACGTTCAATTGCGAGAATTCTACATAATCTGTGGTATGGATTCACGTAAATATTGCAAAAATAATTGATTTTCAATAATTTTTTTCTCAAAAACTACGCGTTTTCTGGTATTGAAACTTGGCGTGTGTTCATATAATAACGTGACCTTTCTGTGAAAAAAATATCAACCCTCAAACCGACGTCAGGCAATGGAAAACTGAGCCAAAAGTTGTATGAAAATCCATGTCTGTCGTGGTTTAGCGGCCAAATTAATTACATAGTAATCTCATATCTGCCCAGCAGTCAAAAATCTAAAAATTCAAAAAACATATTCATAATTAACCATCCCCACGCGGGTGAAACCGCGGGGCGCAGCTAGTTTGTGTTAAATGTTACGACGCCGTACACTATTTTATTTAAAATTGTGTTACAGAAGAAGCAGAGGAGCGTTGGGCGCGTTTCCAACGCGGAGTGGCGACGGAGGCCTTGCAATGGCGGCAATACAATGTGTTCAGTAGGCAGCTCGCTTTGCGGCTGGCTTTGCGATACAGAGATAAAGAAGTAATCAAACTTGTGCATCAATTTCTCTGAATCCCAATTAAATAAAAATAATATCTCTATACATTTTAACATTAGTACTAACAACTCGATTTCTGCGACATTAACCGTGCGGTTAATTCATATTTATAACTAGTAGTTTTGCGAACAGTAGACCTCGCGAGCATAGTCTTATCAGCGACAATATTAATTGGTATCAAATGTTCTTGCCGAATATTACCAAAATCGTCCAGTTTTTAAACTTCACAACCTCGGCAAATCGATTCAAATCTCGGCAACCACTTGAACAATTACACTCATATTCGAAATTCCTCTTTTAAAGTCAGGCTTATGTGTGTAACAAATTTTATCATAATCGACCGGTAAATAGCGCCGCGGCAAACTTCCCCCCTATTTAGGAAAAGTACCTCACCGCTCCCACAAAAAATCGCCGACTTCAAAAAATGTTTATTCAATAGTAGAACATGCATAATAAGTTTCGTCAAGATTGGAGGATTGTACAGAAGGACCAACATACAACCTAACAAACATACGGACAGATGAAAGTCAATTTGGCCAGTTAAAGCAGAGACGCTTCGCTCGCTCGGTCAATCAATAAAAATAAAAGGAAGCATTTGTATTATCCCAGACCATATCATCTACCTTTGTTTGAGATGGAGTCAAATGCTTATACATCCAACTATAAATATCCTAATTATTTCTCTTTTTGTTTTTAGATAGTATCACCAACTCGGGCTACAAATAAAACGAACACGTTTTTGGAGTGCCAACAAGAAATGTTGAAAATCGTTGAAATGTTCAACCGATGGACGCAATGGCTCACAGCTGTTGTAAGTACTTAGTAGTACCCTAGAGTGGTGCATTCCATTTCTACCTTAGTTCAGTCACTATCACAAATGTATACATTTGGAAAAGAAAGTAAACCGGGAAAACTGAATTTTGGACATTACGTGAAGGAGGCTTAAATGGAAAAGCATAACGGAAAAGTTCAGCTTTTCTAGGCTTCCCCCTAATATAAAAAATTCAGCTTTTCCAGTTCACATTCTTTTGTAACTCGTTTATATCGACGTAATGACTGGACTACCTGGATTTTCATCGGCTGGATATCTTATATACCCAATTAAAATTACGCCTTTAGAAAATTGTAGCTAGATTCAACTAGTACCTACATATACTTGTGTGCGTGATCTAGCGCATAGCCTCACACACATTTTGTGTGTGCGGACTTTGTACTTTTTAGCTTTCGTGCGTGTTTGATTGTCCTAGCCTTTTGTTCTCTGTATGCCTGAAACGTAATTAGTCTACATCGCGTATTGCCTAAACTTCATTCTTAAGTAGTGTTTGGCCTAAGTCGTTACTTGTCTAAAACATTAAACTGCCTACTCTCACTGTACCTAAAACGTATACTACCATTTTACAAATTCTGCAAATGTTTTTTTAATAAGCGGTGAATGTTCATGTACACCAAATCAGGAAAAAAAACATTTCCATAGTTACGGACAAATGCAAAGAAGAGGTGTGCTGAACATTTGGTTCTATTATATTATTGGAAAAGGCGGTTTTAAATAATCCCAGTTCAGAAAATACAGAGATAAAAGAAGCACTATTGAAATCTAAAATAAGATTCACACAGAACATTTTAGTCCTGACGCGTTTTAGGCCTAAAGCGTAGTCTTAAAGCGTTTTAGTCAAGCAATGTAGTCCGATGGCTATGTAGGCGAATGAATTATAGTCAAAAGGCGACATAGACTTATAACGTTTCAGGCATACAGAGAACAATGGGTCCTAGCGTCCAGATTTGTTCTGCGAGGGTTGCATCGTCGCGGGGACGTATTGATATACTGTCATAGGAGTGTATTCATATTGTACACTGGTATTTTCTTTTAAATGGAAATGCGGAGGAAAATGGTGTTCCGTGCACCACATATCAAAGTTTATATGTATATGTGCATCTCTGTTTTAAACGACTTCAAAAAAGAAAGAGGTTCTATGCCCGATTGTATGATTTTTTTATGAATGTTCACCGATTTCTCCATTTGTGGACGGATTCTTAAAAATTATTTGACAGAGTATATTTCCAAGGTGGTCATGTTTAAATTTCCTTTTGAACTATCATTGTACCGACTTCACCAAGTTATTTCACTTTTTTTTGTGTTGAAGTCGGTTCAATATGTCTACTAAGATGGTGTAAATAATCGTCCTTATTTGTGTGATCACCATACTATTGTCTAGAAAGGCTTATTGAAGGTTACAATAACATTAATTGGGGCTGATGTACGGACACTGTACAAACGCGGTGAGACAACTGAGCGCACCGGACGACTATTGTCATATCTGCATTTTACGGTGTCCACACTGTATGTACCTACAGATATAACATACGTCTCTAAAAATAAATATATTTTCTTTTGAAATATTATCAACGGGATACCATGTATATTTTCTATGAGTTTCCGATATTCCGGCACTGTTGCAAGCGGCTATGATCGCGGATGAACTGCGTACAGTAAACTCATAGAAAATACGAGTATACATAGTAACTATCCCGTTGATAATTTGTTTACTTCTAATATTTGTAACCATGATAGTTTAAACAATTTTTTTTTGTCAATTAAAACGGTGTGTGTTTTTCGTAACAGACTCACCAAACTATTTTTTTATGTTTTTAGGAAACACCGCTTAACATCAGGTGGACCTCGTGCTTATCCACCACACACTTTATGTTAAGCGGTAACCTTTGCCTAGAACAGATGCATTTACTCACAAGTTACGAACTGCACTGCGCCCGTAATCCTGAGACATTAGGATGTTAAGTCATATGTGCCTGTAATTTCGCCGGCAACCATACCTTCAAACCAAAACGGAGTTTTGTGAACATTACTGATGAAAAAGGTGTGGTGACAGTACCACCCCGGACAAATACATTCACAAAGAGATCTACTGCTCTTACCAAACTGAAACAAGTAATATAATAATCTTAATAACTAATATAAATACTAACTTATACTGACGAATATCCTTGCAGGTGAAAGAAGCCAATTATTTGACTCCGGACAACACGAACTCAGAACAACCCATGCATGAATTGTGCGTTTTTTTAATTTGCTTGATTACTTATCATATTTCCGATATTTCCATAAGATAGGTTTGTTCCATAAGGAGATGCGGAGTCCGTCTGTACGTTCATCATCATCATCTTAGCCGTAGGACGTCCACTGCTGAACATATGCCTCCCACATGATTTTCCAAAAGGACCGGTTGGAAGCGGCCTGCATCCAACGTCGTCCTGCGAACTTTATCAGGTTGATAAAGGTCTGTACGTTACAGCATTGTTACTATGAGTTAGTCCACCGACCCACAGTAATAATGCTCTAACGTATAGATGCAGTGCAATAGTTGAACGGTTCACTGCTAAAGCAGAGACGCTTCGGTCGCTCGGTCAAGTATTTAGCAGAAAAGTTGACCGAGCGACCGAAGTGTCTCTGCTTTAACTACTCAAAATTGTCCTATAATCTGTCCGTATGTTTGTTAGGTTGTATGTTCCTACATCTTCATGTAGTACCTACAAGTCGCATTTTTCAACGAATCTTGACGAAACATGGTGTGCACGTTCTACTACTATTGAATACAATTTTTAGCCGACGGATTTTTATATACGTTTCCTAAAAAAGAGGCATTTTTGCTGCGGAGCTATTTACCGACCGGTTTTGATAAAATTTAGTACACACGTTAGGTGCCTGACTTTAAAGAATATTTTCGATTATTACCGAGAGAATAGGTTGTGAAATTTAAAAACACTACGATTTTGGTAATATTTGGCAAAAACATTTGGTACCAAATATTTTTAAGAAAACTTGGTCAAGGTCTTGTCAAAATAAATATTTGTCAATTTTTTCTGAATTTAGATGAGCTGCAGATAGATCAAACTGCGAAAAATTCCCGGTGAATATGACTGTGCTCGCGAGGGCTGCTTTTCGCAGATCTACTACATAGTAAAACTATAGGGTGTTTGGTAGAGGGACCGACAAACCAAATGACACGCTCATTTGGTTTGTCGGTCCCTCTATGGTCGGTCCCTCTCTTTGGTTTGGTTCGGGGGACCACTTGGAGAATACAAGTTGGCCAAAAAAAATCCCCGACCCCGTATAACATAAAAAAAAAACAAAAAAACTATAACTATGACATAACTATTACATCTAACTATTACACCTATCTTCTACAAATACTACAACTACTACATTTTTACTTGTCGCCTTCGTTTATGGCTGGGCTGCAAACATCTGGCTGGCCCGACACCCTTAGATCGTTATTATCTCTATTTTCATGTACGTTCAGTACAGTCTATTATTGCACTTCAACATTCGTATAGTCCGGCCATTGTCTTATACTGCACCATAATTACTAGGTAGTGGTGGGTATCATTCCATGGTAACTGCATGTATACTACAATTTTTTTACCAATCGAAGGTTATAATATAATTTAATAGTATTAAGGTATTTATTTATTTTATTTCTAACAATATGCAGATGCTGGACGCATTTCAAGAGAAAAGTAGAAGAATATTCCGAAGATTGGGAAAAGTACAATATGCATTTGAAAGTGTGTTGGCAGCACAAATACAGAACGCTTATTTCAGGTAACAACAACATGGATGTTTAAAATGTAGTTTAATATAATATTCAATGTGATAGTTGTACTCAAAAGACTGGCCAAATTATTATATTAATATTACGAGTATGTACGAACACACTAAGGATGTTGAGTTTTAAGTACTAAAACGAGTGAAATTCGAGATAGCCCAATCGAAATAGGATATGACCCAGGAAAAAAATTAAGTAGCAATTTTCCTTCGGAATTAGCTGGGGAAGGTTTTGTGTGGTACCTAATCGATTCGTTCGCGTTGCGTCATCCGCCATCTTGAGGTTAAGCGTTTTCCATGCAAACTTTGCTTGACATTTTTACGTTTCCTGCCGACCTAGACAAAAGAGGTTTCTGTTAACGATAACGCCAAACGACAACTCTAAAATGTATGGCGTTGACATTACCTGTGGAAAAGTCATGACGTCATGCTAAGTTTGTAGACGGGAACCGGCTGTCTGTAGCGTGTGCGGAAAAACGCCTACTTGAATTTTGTCTAGGCTTGCTGCTGTGATTTAAAAGTTATCATGACTTAACATAACCCTGAAGAACGGGATGAGAATGAGAATCAGAAATAAGGAGATCCGTAGAAGAACGAATGTCACCGACATAGCCCAGAAGATTAGCCAGTTAAAGTGGCAGTGGGCAGGGCACATAGCACGCAGAACAGATGGCTGATAGGGCCGGAAGGTTCTGGAATGGAGACCACGGACCGGCAAGCGCAGCGTAGGTCGTCCACCGACACGGTGGACCTGATAAAGGTCGCAGGATGACGTTGGATGCAGGCCGCTTCCAACCGGTCCTTTTGGAAAATTATGGGGGAGGCGTATGTTCAGCAGTGTCAGACGTCCTACGGCTGAGATGATAGCCATAGCCCTAATTTAGGTTTATATAGCCGCAAAATTAATAATATTTTAATTATATGTACATTGTTTTACTCTAATAATTTCGCCAAAGTTTACATTTGTAACGGTGCAATGATATACCAGCACACTGTCGTAGTGTCTGTGAGATTTCGATGGTTTATGACCGTGTATGTACGTGAGACGTTGCAAGACTGCGTGCAATAAATACCTAATTGAAATTACGCCTCTCATCTCGGTGATGTACAGTACCAGTACTTTGCGAGTTGAACATTTTTGTGTTACTTATGACATTATCGCGTTACTTTCGTGCTTTATTACTGAATGTATTGAACCTAAATCGCGTTCCAGGTGACGGAAACGTCCGTGCAGAGGTAAATTTTTTTAACAATCTTTTATTAGCTTATTAGGTATCTATAATCTTTGAACATTTTGAAAGGGGTGAACTCCTTTCAAAGCGTTTGGATTAATTTGAAACTTTGCAGACTTATTAACCCTTCAAGAGTCGTTATAACAATGAAATTTCTATTGTGTCTGGCCGCATGACCAATGACCTTTGATGGATTAAGGACCTATGACAATGCATAAAAAGTGTTTAAAAACTTTACATTTTTTGCGCGAGGAAAATTAACAGCATCTGTGGCTATTTAGCCATGAGCGCAGAAGTATATCGGACGCATTATCATCTATCCAACAAAACCATAGACACGCTCAGATCAAAGGAAGTTTTTTAAAATAAAACCTTAGCAAAAAGTAACTAAATATCGATCCTACCAAAAAAAATTAAATGTACCACAATTGTAGGAAATTAAATTTCAAACGACTTTGGCAGTAACAATTTTCCATGTATAATTAAAAATAAAACTTGATAATGCAATGATATGATTCCCCCCCACCCCCCTTTCGGGTATAAATCCAGAATTTTCGTGTGAAATAGAAAGTAAATGACTAACACAATAAAAAAAAATCCCTTAAAAGAATTGCATAGCTAGTACTTTCCGTACTAAAAGAGAAAACTCGTTTCTACCTCTTAACATTGTCCGGTTTCAGTGATTTTTTTTTCATGGAATCATTACATTGTTTACTATGCCCGTACGTTTTGTTTTTTTTTCAGTTTTTTTAAGTTCTAAATAAGGAAAATTATAGTAAGTAAGGAAATAAGAGTTTTCTCTTTTAGTACGGAAAGTACTAGCTATGCAATCCAATCAAAATCAAGCTGGCGGATGACACTACGGATCGATTACCACTAACCACGCAAGACAAAATTTAGACTGCCATGACCTTCCCCAACGAATTTCGAAGGAAAATTGCTACATACACTTTTTTTCGGGGTTTGCCTCTTTTTTGAGCTAATTCGACTGGGCTAAAAAGTTGTGAATGGCGATTTCGCTGAGTAACTCTAAACAAATAATCATATTGTATGTAATGTAATGTATATAAGTTATTTTTACTATTACAGATAGTTAAGCAGTTTTGCTTCTTTTAGAATGTTGAATGTGTGTAACAGAGTGGTTGCCGGCGTGGAGACAGCCGGGGCCGGTGTGGGTGGTGTCGGCGTGCGGGGCCGTGCCGAGCGGCGCCGTGCCCGCCGGCATGTTCGACTCGGAGCTCGTGTGGATGGCGCGCACTACGCACAGGTATTTGTACTTACAAACTAGTTACACAACTACTGATTAGTGATTTGCACATATTCTGGGGTCTTTTTACAAGCTTTTAAAGCAGGGTTTCTAAAAAACTGCCCGGCTTAATCGTATCATGACAAAATTATACTTATCATACTTGCCAGGTTTACTATTCAAGAACCGCAGTATAACCGTTCACCTATTTTTATGTATGAACTCTCTTAAACATGACGCTCTTAATCCGCTCAGTTGTTCAGCTTACAAACGTCTAGGTGTCTGCAATGTTGGTTAAAGTTAATTGTTAGAAAGCCAGAGACTATTTCATTGTCATTTCAGACATTGTCCGTTCACCTTTGAGGAAAACAATGTTCAAACAGTTCGCCTAAATGAGCGTCATGGTATGATTTCATTCTCTGTTTAAGCCGGGGTTAAGAGCTACACGGAACTTGCATGGTTTTTACAAAGCTGATAGTAAGGCCCCTGGTCGAAACTCCTGTCAGACTATCAGATTTGGATTGGAGATGTAGGAAATATAAGTATACAAGTACCTGAAAAAATCAACCTTTGCCGTTCTACGCAGAATCCAAGGATAAACGCCGACGCTTGCAGTGTCCAAATTATCCAACCTCCTCACAGTACTGTGATGCTGGACCGTTTCCGGGATTGGTTTACTTTCATCTAGTAATCGATTGCCGCCGTTTATAGAGCTCTACTTATATATACGAAAAGTTTGTATATGTATATAAACCTCCTTGTTTGATCTGGTTTCCAAAAATAATAGTTACGATTCTGTTGTTGCTAAGTGTTGCTCGTCTTTAATATACGGAAAAAAACCTTTAAAGATTACCCAGAACTTTAATTATTTCGATGAATCCCCGAGGTATCACGAAACGTTTTGAGACATTTAATTGTTCGCAGGTGTAACGTGTTACCGGCAGCTCTCCATCCGTCGAAGCATTGCTGTATCGTGTATGCCGATGGAGGGGTCCATCGTTATACTAAATATCAAGTAAGAGTAACAACTCATAGAAAACATAATCTTCAAGGCTTCATCACACCAAACGCGGGACGTGCGCGGAATGTTCCGGCGGCTGGCCCGCGCGTGTTGAATTAAATAGAAATATCAAACACGGAACATGAAATAAGCGCGGGTCCGCCGATGCCGCTGTATTTGATGTTCCGTGTTATCTCGATCAAAACGTCGATGTTCTGTGATCTGTGCGCGAAAAAGTCCCGATATTCTCTTAAATCATGAATTTTATTTTGAGAAAAGTTAAAAAATTCTATATTTTTTTTTATCAAGGAATGGAACCGACTTCAAACTGTGAAATAACTTGTTGAAGTCGGTACCATGATAGTTCAAAAGTACAGACTATCACAATATTGTGTGCATGGTAACTGGACTTCAACAAATTATTTCACACTTTTTAGTGTTGCAGTCAGTTCCATTTTTTGGTAAATTTTCACCTTTTTTAGTGGCCTTTTCTAATTACGGGATTGATTTCATTCACCGTCAATGATGATATCATCAAAACAGGCAAAACGTTTTTCAGTTATTGAATTGTAACAATTTTATGAATCATCAAAATCGGTTCATAAACGACGAAGTTATTCGCGAACACATAAAGGTGTGCGTCTCGGGACGCCCGACAGAAGTGATAACAACTTATCTATCTATATATATCGACATTATATAGAAGATAAAGATGCTTGGAATACTCCACTTCTGGCAAGCTGTCACTCTGCCACCCATAAAATGTAATATTTGTAGTAACCTTTACACACTGTAAACATTGTAAACATCTATATAAAAAGAATGGCCCCGAGTTTCTTGCCTTGTAGAGTCTTTAAAGTACATTATAATGAAAAGTTGACGTTCATAAGTGCGTCTTTGATGCCTAAATTGAATAAATGATTTTGACTTTAACTTTGACTTTATCGCTGTGGGTTAGAGTGAGAGAGGATGCGTGAGAGAATCGACTCGGTTTACCCATAAGAAGTTATCATTTCAAAAATATACGGTCGAATGGAGAAACCTCCCTTTATGAAGTTGTATGAAAAATTTGATGTTTCTGTATAGGTGATGTGCAACGCGGAGGTGAGATGGGTCCCGTGGCGCGCGGAGAGGGCGGTGGCGGGTGGCGGGATGGGTGCGCAGGCGGTGCGCGTGGCGACGGGCGTGCATGTGGGCCGCGTGCTCTACCGCGCCTCGCATCTCGTCGGGCCCGTGCTGCAGCCGCACTACAGGTCTACTCATACAACGTTACTGTGTACCAGTTTACCACCGAAAACTCGCGCAAGTGTGTCTTTTTTTATGCGGTTGGCAAACAGAGGCCTCGATGATGCGTTGCCGACCTTTGAGGAAGGAATAGAAGGTGGTGAGGGTGGAGGGAGGATGGGGAGGGGAAGGAGGGAGAGGGGTTGGATGATTCGGGCCTTCGTATCGTAATCGTAACATTGATATACAGTATAAAACTAGGGAATATGGCGCGAAGCATTTATTCTACTGATGACGCATGTCGCAGTTTTTCAATTACGCAAACATACCCATAGCGAAAGTTTCACATCTATATAGATTTTCACTAAATGTATATGAAAGTATATATACGTTACGTACATTAAAAAAAAACCATTTTTAAAATGTGTATCGTTCTGTCTGTTTGTTCCCGCTAATTTCTTAAATGGCTGGACCGATTTTAATGGGACTTTCACTGACAGATATCTGATGTTTTATGGAGTAGTTAGTACTTAGGCTACATTAATTTAAGCAAAAAGTAATTGTGTAAAACTGTCTCTCTATATGTGTGTTACCCTATCACGCCTAAACGGCTGAACGGATCGTAATCTTTGCCAAGGTTATATTATAGGTTAGATTATAACCCCGGGAAAGCACATATGATACTTTTCATCATCATCATCATCATCTATCACCACGCGGGTAAAACCGCGGGGCAAACTAGTGTGATATTGTATAGTACGGTAATTAATGGTAGTTATTTCCGTTTATTTACAGGTGCCACGTGGTGATATTCGGTCGTCCTTTCGCCTTCAACTGCTACGAACTCTTGGTGGTGGGAAAGGATGAGTAAACGATATTTTAGACGTGTTTGGACAAATTTATTGTATGAGAAGTAAGGTAATTGGACAAAATTATTTGCGAAATAACCAAAGTCGTGCCAATAATTGGCTTGCGAATTGTGTTACCTTGGAACCTATGGGGTTTAATTGTATGGCGATGATCCTACTTCGACGAGATAACACGTTTGTCGCCTCATAGACAACTATGAAAAGCGTTTTATTTGACTGAATATTAGAAACAGTCGCTACAGATTTTCGATGAATCCATTTACTGATTTGCCAAGTTGTATTGCTTTATGCTAATGCTTTATGTGACTTATTTATTTTGTATTGTTTTAAAAGTGTTTTCTATTGTTTTAATAAAACGAAGGCTTTCTGTATCGATAAGAATTTTATTCCTACCGCTTTCTTTACCTTCACCATAATCTCATTGAATACTGAAAATTTGTAGAGTATGCAAAGCGTCAACTATCGCCCGCGTTGCCGTTTCATTTCGTTGAAGTATCACTGGTTTGGTTTTGTTGCGCGTTTTCTGTGAGTTGGACCCTTTCGAGCGTGCCTTTAGTACCGGAGAGGCGCACCGTGTCTCCGGTCCTGAATACATCTGTTGCGTTGGAAGCGCCCACAATACACGGCAGGCCGTATTCTCTAGCTATTACTGCACCTGGAAATACAAGCGGCTGAATAAGGTCTGATACTTTTCGAGAATATTCTTGTGATATATTTTTTCTGTCAAGACTCCAGAGGCACAACACACAAACAATTTGCGCAAAAGTATTCGTATCGTAAGCGTCAATGCGTCACGTTTCAGCGTAATAACTATGAGTTATCTATGTCACAGTTGCCCTAGATACATGACTGTTTGTACTGTTTCACGTGCACGATACGATTACGTTACATTAACGCAGTTATTCATGGTAGGCCAATTGAGAACTTTAATTTAGACAGGTTGAGATACCCTAGCATGTAAAAAATTGCTGTTTGTCTAGCACTAATAAACCGATAAGACCCTAACATTATTTCATCGTAAGTTTAAATGTCGTTAAAATATTCTAAAATACTAATTTATTGCAGCTACGTTATCGTACAGTAGTTAGTAAAATAAACTTAACTCAGGGGGTCTGGATAAATGCATATTGTGTCCGTGAGTGTCGAGAAAATAAAATAACATTTACCATGTGAAATAAGTCCACCGAGTTCCGTGACGATGCCGGACAAGAGCGGGAAGTACGGTGACCAGCCGATGTCCGTCGCGTGCGTTATCAATATGTCGCCTTGTTGCAATTGATCAATCTGAAAATAATATACATATTATGAAACTGGATTAACTCCGATAGGTTTTGGTCGAGGGCTCTCGTACTACTTACATTATCCCTGATGAACATAGGCTATAAGCCTACCTATATAGGTATAATATTTTCAAAAAAGTTTGCATCCATATGATCAAACTTCGATAATAATACCCAAGGTGTGAATAATATAAATAATAACAAAAGACATCCTTGTATCGCGTACGCTGCGGAAACTATTGACAATAGAGCAAGTGATGTACTCGTAGATACTACAATTTTAAAGAAGACATCAATGTCTAAAAAAAAGTCAGCGACGCCTACGAAGAAATAAAATTAAGAAGAGTAACTGCCCAAAAAAAATTACCCATTAAAAGTCGTGCTCAAATCAATAATATCGTTCACGCCGCTATGACTCAGCTGTCATAGTAGACGTTGCAGCACGCGCGTGGACCAATCCTTGCTTTCCTTCTGAAATTTAAACCAATCACCGAACATGTCTATTTGTAACCTCGGAAGTAATTCGTATTTGGAATTGTACGTCGTTTTGGTTTGAGGGACCACTTTTTGTGTGGAATTTGTTCCGAGTTATTTCTGCTTCCTGACATTATTTCTTCGTAGAGCGATACCATATGTCTATCACAGTTATGTCACAATAACTACTTTTCTATGTTAAAATATGCTTTGTTAGCGCAGGTACAAACTAGGCCAAATTATTCGTATCTTTGTATTTAATCCATATCTACTGTAATAATAATGAGGAAAGCTGTTATGGATGTTTGTAATGGATAAACGCAGAAACGACTTAACCGATTAAAATATTTCTTTCACCAGTAGAAAGCTACAATATGCCGGAGTAACATAGTACACTATATTTGATTCATCATCATCCAACACCACGCGGTTTCATCCGCGTTGATTTGTGGTCTATGTGACTTGGCGTTTCAAACTGAGTCAATTAGCCTTTGTAAACTCTGATATCCAAATAGACCTATGATTTGATTAGTTGACTTATAAACATGTCTGACGCATGCTAGATCATATACCTCTAAAGACTACTAGTATCCGGGTTATCTCGACGACATTCGACGCCACTTTTATTTTTATGTCTCACATATACCATAAACCTTAATTAATAATAATAAAAAATTACAAAAGTTGTGATAATAACGATTTACATCTCTATGTACACGTCTAAAATAGTATAGTAGGAAGTGTCAACTAACCTCCGAAATATCTTTGACGACGCAAGCTCTGGCGACTACTTCCCCCCCGCACACCGACGCCGCTTTGATCTTCACATCCCCCGCCGTCACCACAGGGCCTTGCGTCTCCAGCGGACCTAACCAGCCTTTGTTCATCTCTGGGAACTTTAACTTTCCCCAGCTGGGGTAGTACTGGCGCCGTTGGGTTGCCCTGGAGTTAGACGTTGCTTAAAATCCAGCAAGTGTTGGATCTAGTCTTATTTAAACTAATATACAATATTTCTCTCTAAAATTGCAATGTTTGGTGTCGCTAAGCAGGCGTTAGTGCTTTAAAAATCTTGTACTTAATAAAAATAACATAGAGTGTTCATAATAGGTATGAATTTTAAAGCACTAACACCTGCTTAGCGAGACCAGACATTGCAATTTTAGAGAGAAAAATTCACATCCTAGAACGGGATTCGTCCCCATGCGACGGTTAAAGTCTTGTAGAGACTTAAATATTCAATGCTCGAACGGTGTGCCTCGGTGGTGGTCTAAGTCTAGTGGTGGTAGTGTGACTGACGGGCTGTTGGGAGACGTGAGAATTTCATTCAATAATATGTACCTACTTATATTCATAAATGCAGCTTACAACAATGTGAATGCTGCATTTTAATTTCCGATGGCTGCGATTCAGTCGATTCAGATCATATGTGCACAAGAGTAATGAAACAGTTGGTATGGCGAGCATACATTGCGCATCAGAAAGGCTAACTAATACAATCGTATCTCTCGAATTGAATGTCGATTCTGATGCGGGACGATTCTAACCATCAAAACCTAATCGAATCATGATAAGGTCGAAAATGGTAGTACCAAAAAAAATGGTAGGAACCATTTCCAATTTTTGATTATATAGGTACCTATATCTATATATAAAAAATAATTCCTATTTCCGTTGGGTCACGCCCTAACTTGAAAAAGAGCAAAGATATAGATTATATCCCGGGAAAGAACATAGGATACTTTCATCATCCAACACCACGCGACTGAAACCACGGGTTTAGTTAGTTTATTTATAATATTTATAAAATTTTGTTTTCAATTAAAAAATGTAGGTATTTTACAGACACTGCTCGAGATAAACTATTTGAGTAATGTGACGTTAAGCGTCTTCGATTTCGACTGAGAGTAACTTCAAACTCGCTAACGAGTCTACCGTTAGCTCCCAAGCCAGACGTACCGATTATGGTCAAGCATAAAATCGAATAACTAGTCAAAATGCGCTTTAGATTGGTCGATCGAACATGATTTTAAGTTATATTGTTATGAGCTGTAGGTCTGCTGTACCTACATGTCCTGACAAACTGTTAACAGCAGCTACACATTCTTCGTGAGTAGGCAATAATTTGGGAACCGAGGCTATCTACTAACTAAAGCAAAGGCAAAAAAAGGTTACATATTAACTTTTTCAAGCAAATATCGTGTACTTATTCCACATAACTACGGAAAAGCAATCTCTAAGACAGGTATTTCATATTTAAAACCCAAACCTATGAAATTTAGGGTAAACTCGCCTAATTTTGTGAAATATCTGATTTCGCTACATATCTTTTTGAAGCGATTACATATTTAAATTAGATAGTTCGACACTTTTAAAGAGAACCTTACTCTGCAGAGATATGATTTATTTTCCTTTGTAAAAATCTGATTGAAGTAGAGCGAGTGAGATAGTAACAACCAGGGACTTGTCACGCGCCGCACAGATTTGCTTATAAGTTGTATCATAAGTTTAAGTTTGCCGAAATAAATATTTGTAAGTGGATGCAACTCACTTCCTGAGTAAAGCGGGGTCTCTGGTATCGATGTACTCGCGCAACTCTTGGAACCGGAAGTAAAAGACGAGCTCTGGGTGCGGCAAGTACCACTGTCTAACCATCAGGTTGCCGAGCTTGAGGAAAGCGAGCCTGATCTTGTGGATGGCGAGGATCATGTGCGCTTTGGTCCCTTCGCGGTGTCTAACTGTGCGCCGGCATAGAGGTATCACCCAGCTTAACACTTTTCTGCAAAAAATATATCAAAAATACTTTTTGGTTTTGTAACCAAAGCTCCAGCATACATACGACTATATTTTATTACAAGAATGGATTTTAATAACATATTTGTTTATCGGAGCTTATTTTTAACTATATCAGAAGGAAGGACTTCCTCCCAGACGACGACAATGCCAAGGAAGTTGTATTATTTTTTTCTGTCTATGTTTGTAGTTTGTTTGTTCAACTGTAGAGAGTAAAATGCAGAACCGATTTTGCTGAGGTATCAATGGATTCGTAATAATAGGCCGGGCGCCATATGCTATTCGAATATAAAACATTTTATCAATTTATAACATGGTGGTTCTTTCCACGTAAATTTATAATCTAGAAAAAATTATTGAGAATCATATTATGTTTCGTTCAGAAGGCGAGCAAATTATACAAATATAGTATAGATTATATCATATAGTATATGTTAGTTCATGTTGGGGTGTGGTGTAGTTTAAGGTAATACACCAAGTGTGAATGAGGCAAGGAACAATTCAATTTCCACCTGTCGCTACTACATTATTACAAGAATTATTTAATCGATCTTACAAAGTATAAACAGTAATTTGAGTAAAATGTTGACGGTTGTAATAGAAACGGCTCAGAACCTAAGACACTATTAAAAATCATGTTCATTTACAGCTCTCCATAATGAGATTAACTAGTTTAAAGCTAACCTACAATGTATTAGATATTTACCTTGTACTGGACTTCTGAGGACTCTTGAGCGAATCAATAATTTCCTTGTCTGTTTTAGGCTTCGTGGTATCTTCGGGCGAAGCTCGTAGGTTCTGGAGCACTTTCATCATATCTTCCGGCACCAGCACCCAGGGTTTGGTTACCAAATCGAACTGCGAAAATTTCGTCAAAAGACTATATATAGTTATTTGTTATGCAAGGCTAAAAGTTGTATTTTGGCGCGAGGACTGTACGAGACGCAGAATAACTTTGCTGCCGAGCGATACACACAACTTTTTTCCTCGCTACAGCATAGCTTCCTTAATTTATCTATGGCTACAGTGAGGAAAATGCTAGTTGCAAGCTTTATTCCTGTTTACACTTGAACAAAAGATTGATGAATAAAACTAACGTCGACGGAAGCGTAAGGGTTAATATATTAAATTTTTATTTTTTATTTTAATAATTAAATTATGGTTACGCTATAAGGACGAACCTCGTTTCGGAACAGTAATAGAAAAAGGTAAGATACCTATTTCATAGTTCGTTACGTTCTAATTTCGAATAACTGTTCCACGCTAGCGGATTAAATAGACTTTTGCGAACGATAAACGATGCCTTTCCAAGGTAGTGAGAGGAAAAGTAATTAACAATGCATAACAAAGAGCTCAAAACAAAGTGAACAATTATAAACGAGGTTTAGATACAGCAATATGAAATCACATTAAACCATGCTAGTCTTTACTTCTTTGTTCATTTGCTAATATTCGTTTAGTGCTAGTTGCATATACTTTCTGAAGGTTGTGTAGTAATCTATTTATTTCATAGTTCACCAGTCCCCTACACAACGAAATGATTACACTAAAATATTAAGGAACACAACACACTTCAACTCAGTGTATTATTCTTTTATTGTATTACCTCACCTGGATTGTGAAATATCATATGCTTAGTATTTTTTCAGCTAGAATCAATAACGATTGTGGAAATAATTATTTAAATCCTGCATACAAACACTGGCTCCCCTTAATCATTTGACGTACACCATCCCTCACATAAACAAAGGAAGATGTACAACATTTTAAGCGGATGCAAATGCGTCCTGCGGCCGCAACTAAAACGTCATTAATGTAATTGTAAATGTAAAATAATTTGTGAAGGAAGCAAATAGTTCCAAGTTACTGCCAATTTGAAGTACTACCGGAAAAAATATTAGAGTCTAATTTTAAACCGATATATAAGATAGATTAATTTGCGAAAGTGATACAAAAATGTATTCACAACTTCCATGCTACGACCTGCCTTCATAAGAATAAGATTTTTTATAGTATTGCTACGTCCAATTCCGAATGTCATCAAGGATCTCCTGATAAACTTACATATTATGCATACTTATTTTGTACGCGACTGTATCTGCGCAAGCCCCCCACTACGCTCTTCCGTCACGTCCCCCCGACTTGATGCTCGTCAAGTCTCTCTCATCTTTTGTGGCGCGATATATACCGAATACTGTTTCTTTAAACATATAAACTAACTTATTTATTCAGGCGTTACTTTGCGGATGTGTCCATATTAAAAGAAATATTTAGAGACACTTCCGTTGGGGATAGCGGCAAATAACACAACACACTTCAACTCAGTGTATTACTCTTTTATTGTATTACCTCACCTGGATTGTGAAATATCATATGCTTAGTATTTTTTCAGCTAGAATCAATAACGATTGTGGAAATAATTATTTAAATCCTGCATACAAACACTGGCTCCCCCTAAATCATTGCACATACAACATCCCTCACATAATACCCGCCCGTATGTACAAATGCGTACTGGGGCCGCAACTAAAACGTCATTAATTACTGTAAAAATAAGTTGTGAAGGAAGCAAATAGTTCCTCGTTACTGCCAATTTGTAGTACTCTCGGAAAAAATAGAGCTTATTTTTTAGCCTATATAGATGAATTTGCGAAAGTGATAAAAAAATGTATTCACAACTTCCATGCTACGAACTGCCTTCATAAGAATAAGATTTTTTATAGTATTGCTACGTCCAATTCCGAATGGCATCAAGGGTCTCTTAATAAACTTACATATTATGGATACTTATTTTGTACGCGACTGTATCTGCGCAAGCCCCCCACTACGCTCTTCCGTCACGTCCCCCCGACTTGATGCTCGTCAAGTCTCTCTCATCTTTCGTGGCGCGATATATACCGAATACTGTTTCTTTAAACATATAAACTAACTTATTTATTCAGGCGTTACTTTGCGGATGTGTCCATATTAAAAGAAATATTTAGAGACACTTCCGTTGGGGATAGCGGCAAATAATCCCGAAAATGGCTAGCGTTGATTTTGTTAGTTTGATTTTCTTGTTTTGTGTTTTGTCCAGTTTTGGCGCGTAGTGGTGGAGTATTAAACGTTAAGTATTCGTATTGGTGCACTTGAGGAAAGGCAAATGTACAAAGTAAGAGTCCAACTGTAAAGGAATAACAGTTCCGCTGAGAAAAATATTATGGCAGAGATGCAGTGTGCAACACTGTATCTACCACAAAAAAGTGCATGCAAGAAGTATATACAGAACATGCAACACACAATATGCAACTCGCTCAACCAGAAACACTTAAGAGTTTTTTGTAGAGTGAGTTGCGGAAGTGTCACTAAATATTTTATTAATATTATTTTACATATAAACTAGTTAGCTCTCGAAAGTATACTTATAACTAACCTCCATAATAGCTCTATGTCCATGTCTTTCTAAGAAGTGACAGACTTCCAAATAGACCTGAGAAAGGCACCGCTTGAGCCAGGGCATGGCATCCTTCGGATCGAGCGCTCTGAAATGATCGTAGTGTCCCGAAGCATCGAGCATCCGCGCAAGCTTAGCGAGTGATTTGGGGACCTCGGCTGACAGGACCTCGCCTGAGCTTAGCAATGCACCTATCTCGTTGCAGATCTCGTTCGAGAAGTCTGTAATCAATTGTACGAGTAATTAACCGACTTCAAAAAAGGAGGTTCTATGTACGACTGTATGTATTTTTTATGTATGTTCACCGATATATCCCCCATTTATGGACCGATTCTCAAAATTATTTTCCCCATTTTATTTGAAAGAGTATGAGGTGGTTACATTTAAATTTCAAGAAATTCGGTTAATCGGTTTTTGAGTTACACTTCAATAACTGAAAAGTGTTTTGTTAAAGTGATCTTGATGATATCGTTATTGCCGGTGAATGAAAATCGATCCCCTAAGTAGCAAGGGTCACTAAAAAGGGTGAAACTTTTTTTTACTAAAATTAAACAGACTTAAACACTAAAAAGTTTAAAATAACTTGTTGAAGTCAGTACCATGCGCACAATATTGTGATAATAACCACTTTTGAACTATTATGGTATCTATTATCCAACGAAGAAATAATGTCAGGAAGCATAATTCAGAACAAATTCCACACAAAAAGTGGTCCTTCAAACCAAAACCGCGTATAATTACAAATACTTCCGAGCTAACAAATAGACATGTTCGGTGATTGGTTTAAATTTCAGAAGGAAAGCAGGGATTGGTACACGCGCGTGCTGCAACCTCTACTATGACAGCTGAGTCATAGCGGCGTGAACGATGTTATAGATTTAGCACGACTTTTATTGGGTAATTTTTTTAAGGCTTTAAGGTTACTCTTCTTGATATTATTTCTTCGTAGTTATTATCACAATATTTTGCACATGGTATTGACTTCAACACTAAAAAGTGTGAAATAACTATTTCACACTTTTTAGTGTTGAAGTCGGTTCTATTTTTTGGTAATTTTATTTTGAATATTGTTTTCCTAGCAGCTTGTTCTGTATAAACTTAAAGGAAACTACAGTGTGCTTTTCCGAATAGTAAGGGACAAATTAAATCTAACAGTACATTTTATTATTATCTCAAAAAAACTACTTCTATATCCGTCTTCTGTATACGTGAAGAAATAGATTCAGGAGAAAATCCATATCAATGCAGTATTGAAACAAAAATTAACCATACAATTTTGCCAGAAATATGCTTCTGACTACGATGCATTGACGTTATGATGATTACTAGACATTGAAACTAAAAAAAAAAACAATTTCAAAGCGATGACAGCCGGCTACGAGATCGAACCACACTTCGGCTTTCGTGAAGAAAACATGTGATGAAATCCAGAGCATTGGGTTAGGCACTTCTGGTCTCCGCCTGGATAGCTGCTACCACTCTCAATTTTGAAAATCTTACGCTAAGCACCTTGTTTCCTCCTAGGAAGCACTCGCAGCGGAGCTTGACTTGGCGATTTTCACCGATCAACAATGTTGATCATGAAAAAATATAGAACTATTATAAGTAAGGCCTTAAGTGTTATTACCCTACCTACAATTTGTACAAATGGGGCTACCGTGACCCATTCTTTGTGATTGCAGGGTCGCCATTGAAACGGTGTAACATTTGCTAGTTTATCCGTTTTGCTCTACAATTTCAAACTTGTTTTAAAGTTGTAGGCAACTACATATCAAGCTAAGCGGTACTATTGAAATAAAATGTACCCTGGCGTCCCTCCAACAAGACGTTCATAGCCACGAACTGGCTGGAAGTGCTCGCCGTGCTGGTGACGCTGTGGTTGTATGCGAACTCATGCAGCCCGTCCTTGGCTATCGCGATGGCCTCCAACATTTGCTTTGGATCGTCCGGGGCGGTCACTTGCAGCGCATGTGCGGCTTTGATCGTTTTGGTCATGGACCGTTTTGACGTCAGGAGAGTCTGAGAATAATGATCATATTCAAGAAACATTTGCATCGCAGACCTAAGAAGATTTATGTATATCAAGGTCAAAAGTCAAATTTAAAATCATCTTTTCGATTTAAGCATCAAAGACGCACTTATTGATTGATGAACGTCAATAATACATTACGGCGGTATAGAATCTTTAAAGTACATTACTTTAAAGATTCTATACCACCGCGTTCCAAAATATATAGAGCCTACCGAGAAGTAGCGGCAAGAAACTCGGGGCCATTCTTTTCATATAGATTTTTACAATGTTTCTGTATATATAATTGAAGGATACTCTGAAAAAGACCTTGGTTGCACTCATTGCCTGTAGTCCAACTGAACCGTACCACGGCAATGAGTGCTCTATTGCTGTAAGCATACGTAAGTTATTAAATACTGATATGATTTTTATTGAAGTCTCGCAGTAGTATTATAATTTGATAATATGAAACAATAACTAATTAACGCCGCGTTCCAAAATAAACGGGGCTTATACCGAGGAGATGCGGCATATGACATATCTCAGAGTAAGTTAGTGGGATAAGACTTTTATAATTTCGTGTCATCAATAGTTAAAAACATAGGTATACAACTACCTATTTTTCCCAGTAGATTCAATTCGAATCGTTCAGTCAATTACTGACAATAAGATAGGATTAGATTAAGCAAATGTGGATCAAGCATATTTTCGACGAGGCACCGTCCTGAGCTCTTGAACACGCGAGACATTATTCTTATGAGGAACGAATATCTGTCTTGTAAACTGTCATAACCTAGTATGTGATTAGGTTACAGAACAACCACTAGGCCCACCAGAAGTAACCTCTGCCTATAACAGATGCTCTTCGTCACAAATGAACTGCACTGGTCCCATCAACCTTAGATATTAATTTGTTCTCATGTACGGGTGATTTCACTGGCACGCATAGCCTGCAAACCGAAATACAATACTGCGAACATAACTGCTTAGAAATAGAAATAGGTACACATGGCAGTACTTCCCCGAACGAAGTCTTTGACAAAGAGTTGTACTGCTACGTAAGATCAAAACTAGAGGAAATACCTTCACGAGTAATGATATCATCTGAACTCTGTGGTACCATCGAGGTTGGTTTCTGTGCAACGCCGTGTTGAAGATATAGTCGTCTGCCACCGGGTGGCCGTGCACCGCCATCTCTATCATGCGGATGTTGATGTCTATCTCTTTTGGAACTTGTCTGTATATTGACTGAAAAATAAATACAACATCTATACAGATAAATCAAATTGAAATGTCTGTTTGTAATTCCAAATTAACAGCTTTACTTAATAGCTTTTGCACATGAAAGTATATACAGTCTCAGTGGACTCACTTTAGTTTTTAAGCAATTTCCACCGTAGCTTAAAAATGTTTATTGTGATGTTTGGAGAACGAATATCCAAGAAAAATGTATATAAAAAAAACAAATCTAAAAAAGGTACGGACCAAAGAGTCTGTAGTGTGGAAGAATAATTAAATATAAAAAAAAGTATATACAGGATACAAGTTAAAAATTATTTTTAAAATTTTTGTCTGTTACTGCAAATATTTGAAACGGCTGGAAAAAAAAATACGGGACTTTCACTAATATAATAATATAGATAACTAGAGTAACTTAGGCAACTTTTCTTTCATCGACATCATCATCATCCATCACCACGCGGGTGAAACTGCGGGTCATTTATAAAAATGTAGTAACGCAAGATAATGGGATCAGAAAACACGAGAGAACGAAGAAATCGTACAGAAAGCCCGTTTTTACTTAGCCACTCGGAATAACCACTATAAACTTCAGCGCATGTGCACCTAAGAAGACCACTTCCACTCATGAGATATTCCTTGCTTTCCGAGTGGCGTCAAAATCACTTTTAGCGCTGTGATTGCCATTCCAAATCAACGAAACCGCGACAACGTAGGCCCATGTGACTTCATGAATTACGTCACCAAGGACGCCATTTTGCGATTTCAACGACCGCGCTACAAACTGAAATCACCGTGAGCAGTCCGTCAAAAATGACAGTTTGTTGATGTGTGCGTGTTGAGATAGCTAGTATCTGTCTGTGTGTGCGGGTATTCCGTGAGCGACGTGAGCGTAATTTCAACCCATTCCGAATGGCTAACAGATCACCCAAATAACAGTCAAAAGCGTGATATTGGATTGGAATGGAAAATAGTGATAATACCGCCAAAATCAGTGTTGAAGCCACTCGGAAGGCGCAGTTGATCTCTCTAAAATCCAGGGTCTCTAGTCTAGTCTCTATCTAGTTGTCTCTCTCTATCTAGCTAAGGGGCGCGACCGAATTTGTTCAAGCGACCGATAGCGCGACAGGTGAAAGGAATACTCAGGCTCAAAATGGCGGGAAACACAATAATATCGGAATCACTTCAAAAATGCCAATTGTTTCAAAAACGACTTATTCATTTTATGTGAAATAAAAAGTAATCAACAGAATAGCGTATGTATTACATTAGGTATTATCCTGCACTATTTGTACATATGATTTGTAAAATAACATATTGTATTTCTAGGACTGAGTTTAGTTAAACATCCGGTCCGTGTCTTGTTTGAATATCATGTCCAAGAAAGAACAAGTGCAATTTGAAAAATTGTATACCGACTTCCATTCTATTACTTTGGTAAAAATACTCGAAAACTACTGGACCGAATTTGATAAATTTTAGAAATCGGTTCACCCAGTCGAAAGTTAAGAGGTAACAAACATTAAAAAAAACATACAGTCGGATTGAGTACCTCCTCCTTTTTGGATGTCGGTAGAAAACGAAATTCTTTAGAAATGATAGTGATATTGCATACTTTTTAATGATAAAAGCAACACTTATCTAACCTTTTCATCGTTTTTCAACTTCCAACTTTAACCAAATTTCCTGTTGCAATTCCTTAAGCCACGGTTTAAACTCGGGACTATCTTTAGTTCACGTTTAAGTATAATGCGCTAAGTGTTCGTACCGGTGCACGAGTGTAGACGAAGTGTACAAAATCATAAACGATCATCGTCATTCATCTTAGAAAGTTGTAGTAATTTTATGCATTCCCCGTCTCACTACACAGGGCAGTAACTTAATTACAGACTAAGTCTTGTTATATGACTGCGACTCTACTCTGGCTACATAAATAAAACTCTCTCTTGACATAATTATAAGTGTCAACTTATGGAATGGTAAATGTACAAACTTACGAGTCGTATAAAGAAAAAAGTATTACGAAACCTTAGTTATTTTGAATGTTACTAGCGACTGCCGTCTGCCCGTGACTTCGTTCGCGTTGTAGGCTCGGCCTTCGGCCTCAACATAACCTCTCATCTTTTCTTGATTTTTCATCCGACTTCCATAACAAAAGGAAGAGGTTCTCAAGTCGTCGCGTATATTTTTTTAATGTAAGTATGGTTTTATATGGTTATAGTTTTACGCATTACTTGTTACAGACTAGTCCGATTTTGATAATTCTTGTTTTGTTTGGTAGAGTATACTTCCGAGTTGGTCCCATTTAAATTTTATCAAATTCGGTCAAGCGGTTTTTGATTTACAAAACATTAACTGAAGTGTGTTGCCTACCTTCATATTGTAATTGACGGTGAATGACAACCGATCCCGTAAGTAGCAAGAGTCCCTAAAAAACAAAACAATTTTTACCAAAAATGGAACCGACTTCAACACTATTGTGAAAATAACTAGTCAAAGTCGGTACCATGCGCACAATATTGTGATAATAGATAAGTACTTTTGAACTATCATGGTACCGACAACAAGTTATTTCACACTTTTTAGTGTAGAAGTCAGTTATATTTTTTATAGAAATTGTTTTCATTCTGACAATAATTAACACAACAAAAGAATTAGCAAAATTGTTCTATCCGTTCACGCGTGATGCGATGACAAAGGTAAATAGAGATTATTTTTTATATATATAGATAACTTACGTTATACAAAGCAAGAGCGATCCTATTGTGTGTTGTGACGACACTGTGGTCAAAGCTATCCTTTGTTTTGCCGACGATTGAGTCGATGCCGATCGTCAATGGTGTTTTGACCAAGTCTTGGCTCAGTGGAGTCATGGGACGAGGTAAAACCTGAAAATACACAATTATATGAAAATTATTATTAACCTACTTCAGAAGAGGTTATATTTAAATAATCACTAGTTTTACGATACTTCTACGATAATTCCAGTTACTGATTCCCTTTCCTGTATTGTCAATGGTGGTGATGCTGAACTATGTACCTAATTATCACCTTGATGCTTTTACTATGATGTAAAAGATGATTCCGGCGTAAAATTGTTCCTGGTCAATCGAACTATGTTGGAGGACGCAGCACAAACAACTTGCGAAAAGGTATTCGTATCGTAAGCGTCAACGCGTCACGCTTCGGCATACAAACTATGAGTTATCTGTGTCACAGTTGCCCTAGCTACATGACAGTTTATACTGTAAAGTTATATGATTATTAACGGGATATTTACCGTGGTAAGGTTGTGGAATGAGCTCCCGATATTTCGGCGCAGTTACATGCACCATGTTCACGGGAAGACTGAAGCTTGAGTCTAAAAACTAGTTGTACCATACCTATTCCTGAAGGCGATGAGTTTATTTTCAGTCTTGCTAAATACTGAGGCTGTCAGACGACTTCTGGAAACTATGTGCAGTTGATCCCTACCTCTCCCGTATTGCCGAAGGTGATAAGCTCATCATCAGACATGATGGGGCAGTCCAACTCGTGAAGCAGCTCTTCTTCAGTCCAACGGTCCAGCGAGGTGATGGGACGGGCTTGCAGTAGGAATATGTCGTTCTGTAGTATTAATTAATTCGTTTAATAACCTTTTCTAACAAGCATGGTCGGGGTTTGTTTGGATATAGAAAAGATCTTTGTCTAAGTATGTATATCAGTCATACGGTTACCAGAGTACAGAGTCTCCTTAGTGTTTTTTTTTTTTTAATCAATGTTTGTTTAGGGGCTTTTCCCAACATGGTATGCCAGCCCCATCGTACCCTAAACTTAATTGACTACAAACTTAAACATGACTTAAAACTTATTTCTTAAAAAACTTATATAGGGCTTTTGCCGCATCACACGCAGGTGAACCTAAAATACTAATAAATGAACCTAAATCTAACTTGTTTATACAAAAAATATTAAAAAGATCTTCTCTTTCTCTATAATTTTTCGGGCATTCCATAAGAAGGTGGTAAACATCTTCAAGGGTGCCACACAGTTCACAATTTGGTGAAGCAGTTTTTTTCATTAGATACGCAAACTTGTTACACGGATAGTGACCAGACCGTAGCCTATGCGCAAGAACAATATCATTTCTAGATATTTCAGATCTTAGAAACCAGGGTACACGAGGAGGCTGACACTGAATCGTTTTATACCAAATGCCTTTTGCCATGCTTCTTTCGTCGAAATATTCTTTGAATGTATTATAACAAATTTCTTTGCATTTAAATAATTGTTCTGTGTAATAAGGTTTAATTTCGTAATCAGTGCCTTCTGTAACCGCTAATTTTGCTAATATGTCTGCCTCCTCGTTACCTCTAATACCGATATGAGACGGAACCCATTGCAACTTCAGTCTAACACCATTTGTAATAAGGTTGTTAATACTTTTTAGAATTAGGTAAGCTACTGAAACACCTCTGAGGCCAGAGGCGCACCGAGCTATATGCTGCAGGGCACTTTTGCTATCCGTGAAAATAACAACACGCGTTAACTCCTAACACGAAAACTCCTTAGTTTGGGACTCCGAAGGCCTTGTGCGATGTTGTCTCATATTATTATACATATGTTCGACTTATATTATGGATTTTGTTATCCGGTCTTTTACAAAAGCATAAGTTAAGCCAACACTTAGAAGCCTGTTTGCTATAAAATATACAAAAGTGTATAAAACAGAATTTGGGATGACGGTGGTAACTTATAAGACTATAAGTGATAAAGGAGATAGACGGCTATGGACGAGACTACGGCACCTGCCAACTTCAGTCTCATCTTAAAATTTTTAGGCAGTCGGTGACTTGCCACCCACTGAACGAGCCCCCCATAAGGGCCACCATCAACGTTGACAAAAGGGTGTCGAGAAGTGTGCTGCAGTTTCACTAGAGCGCTACTACCGGCGTTATGCCCTTTAACAGTTCCACCCTTGGAGCATTTAGTTACTCGCTCTTGCGTCTCCACCCCAAGACAGCCAATTAAGGCAAGCCGGGGTTCATTAGCCCTAGGGAGATTCGGGGTCCACGGTGTTGCCACTCACCAACGGCTCGCCCGGTAAGCCCTACGGTACTATTATTATTATTAGTTTAGCCACCATTAATATTACTTATATATATATATATATATATATATATATATATATATAGTAGGCAAATGGACATACGTCTTATGTAGTTTTTGAAGCTACCGAATTACAAGGCTAATTTTCAGGCCGCCCGAAGGCCTTCGACATAGCCTAACGACTGTTGGCCTAAGACAAACAACCGGGACCGACACCTTAACGTGCCCTCCGAAGCACGGAATCGCTCAGTTGAATAATGCCACTAGCGGGCACCCATCCAACTCCTGACCACAGCAAGCGTTGCTTAACTTGTTGATCGGTTAAGATAGCACAGTCAAGCTCCGCTGCGAGCGTTTCAGTCAAGCTCCGCTGCGAGCACTTCCTATACTCGTAGAAGGTCACTCGATTGGCAATACTCGGCGACACGTGTCGGAAATTTGCTGAATGGAACATCCTACAAACATGGGGTAAAATTAGCCCCTCTTAATTCAATATTACGAATAAAAACTTACACCAGCTAAAGCCCACTCGATATCCCGTCCCGCTCCCCACAACTCCTCCTGCACCACGCCAAGTCTCGCCAGCCTCAGCACATCACTCTCAGCAAGGCAAGACATTCCTCGTTGCGTCTCTGGAACGTCTTCCATATCCACTCCCTGGCCCACCACAGTGACTCGCTGGCTCTTGGACCCGAGGATAGTTTTAGCTAGGGTGAGCTTGTCGATGGAAGCTCCGTGAGTGGTGCGCCTTATGATAAATGTGTCCGGTTCTACTGCGCCGGATACTACGCTCTGTAACGATTCAAATGAGACGTTAAAGTATGCTTACAACTCACTTTAAATTAATATTATTTTTGACGTAAAAACGTCTTACGGCAGGTGCCAGTAATCTATCGTCGGTTTACCTTAAGACGCAGTCCAACCTCAATTTTAAAATAATTTACGATGCTTTACGTAAGGTTGAAAATTGCTTGTTAGATTGGACGATGTAATGCGAAAATGCGTTAATTTTGTACGTTTTCTTTATATTTTTCGATATGTACTATCTTTATTATATATATTTCGATATACACAATTAAAAAAACTACTGGTTATTACTTTAGTACTATAAGTTGGCAAAGTATTACCTAAAAAAAGTATAGTGTTATCGCTGGAAATTCTGTGAGTTTGGACGTGAAAGTTTATTTTTGTGGACCTATTCAGGAGTTTTTACTGCTGAAAGAGTTATATTTATGAAATCTATTCGGTTATTACTCTTTTCTAACCTTTGTATTTTTTTATAATATATTATTGATCTGTTTCGTTACATTACGTGCTTAAAAATTCTGCTTTTTATTATTATCAGGATACGAGCGCGCCTTAATAGAGATAGATATTTGACACTACTTGGAACGTTGTGTCACATTTGTATCGGTAGTAAGGAACTAAAGTAAAGGAATAGGTAGTAACAGTGGATAGATTGATTATTGAGATCCCCCATCATAAATCGATGAACGCCGGCTGCACACACCGAAAAGTGACTGACTCATTGTCAGGTTCCGCCTGAGCCGAGCGTGCAAGCGAGGGCGCGGAACAAGCGATAGAGAAGCACGATCCACCTAAGAGGTCGGCTTGTCATAAGACGTTATCACGTAAAATTTTCGCCCGTGAACCGACATTACAAACATTTTATTTTTTCATTGGGGGTTTTATTTAGACAGGCCTGTTGGTCTAGTTGGTTCATGGACCAAGACCTATCGACTACCAGTATGTATGCTACGCAAAATTCACGTTCCCACACCGTACCGAAGGGACTCAAATTTGGGAATTGAGTTTAGATCGAATAGAGATCGATAAAAAATTTAGTTTGGCTGTATCATGGACACAGCCGTGTGTTGTACGTGAATACGTTTCTCCAAGTCAAAAGTTATACTAATTGCAAATGTTAATACGCAGCAAAATAACCTCAAAATGGCGGCGCTTCCCCCTCCACCGCGCGCGATGCGTCTCGTTTATTGTAATGAATTCTTTGATTATTTAGCTTCTTCTTCTACGTCGTTGCCTCATGGCTGAGGGTCGTGGTCATCACAAGTGGTTTTACCCACTGAGATCTTCCAGGCTTCTCTGTTTTGAGAAAGTTGGATGGATGCGTGAATGGTGGATTTATTTATGTAGCTATACAGTGGTATAATTTAATTTTATATGTAAAGGATAGATTCTAAACTACAACGTTAAACTGTATCCCCCGATTTACTTATCATTAGGTTTTTTGGATTGCCGTGTGGTAGCAAATTTAAAGACTCATGTCAAAACTTTTTATAAAATCGATTATGTATAAAACAGATATCCTTAAGCCGGTATGACAGTACCTCGCCCAGTCCGTAGTTAGCGGTGAGCAGCACACGACGCGTGTCGCCCGCGTCCGGATGTCGTGTGAACAGCACGCCGGCCGTCACCGCTCTCACCAACACTTGCACCACTACACCGCCGCCGCAACTACATTCTTGGCCGTTTTGTCTGTTAACCAATAAAATATATACTAGTAGTTCTGCGAAGCAGTTCAGTAGACCGTGCGAGCACAGTCTTATCAGCGGCAATTTTTCGCAGCACTTCACAACCTATTATCTCGGCAACCACTTGACCAATCATGCTCATATTCGCAATTCCTCTTTAAAATTAGGTACTGTGACTGTGTGTACCAAATTTTTATCAAAATAGATCAGTAAATAGCGCCACAGCAAACTTTCCCTCTTTTTAGGTAAAGTACCCCACTTAAAAATCGCCGACAACAAAAAATATATTAAACAATAGAACATGCTACCAAATTTCGTCAAGATTGGTTGGAAAACGCGATTTGTACAGGAGGACCAACATAAAACCTAACAAACATACCTATGGACAGATGAAAGTCAGCCCAGCTATAGCTATATAGATATATATGAAGAGGGCTATGTTCGGGGTTTCTCTACGAGATCGAAGCAGAAATGAGGAGATCCGTAGAAGAACGAAACTCACCGACATAGCCCAGAAGATTAGCCAGTTAAAGTGGCAGTGGGCAGGGCACATAGCACGCAGAACAGATAGCTGATGGGGCCGGAAGGATCTGGAGTGGAGGCCACGGACAAGCAAGCGCAGCGTAGGTCGTCCACCGACACGGTGGACAGACGACCTTATAAAGGTAGCAGGACGACGTTGGATGCAGGCCGCTTCCAACTGGTCCTTTTGGAAAATTATGGTGGTGACCTATGTTCAGCAATGGACGTCCTACGGCTGAAATGATGATAGCAGATACGTTTCACTCGTTCTGTCATTTAAATAATAAATTCGTAATGTTGCACCATTGCTCATAGTCCATAGACAATCATATAGTTAATTGCTATCCACTCAAAGTCTATTTTGTTTGGAAGAGATCGTTTTTAGCGATCACCTCGTTGAGAGTCAAAGAGTAGTTGTAGGGGACAACCATACAAAAAAATGTATATCCTAGCTGAACTTGTTAACCGACTACAAAAAAGGAGGAGGATATATGTTCGGTTGTATGTTTTTTTTGTATGTTCACCGATTTCTCCGCCGTTTGTGGACCGATACTCAAAATATTTTTTTGTTGGTAGGGTATATACTTCCGTGGTTGTCCCAAATAAATTTCATCAAATTCGGTCAAGCAGAAAAAGTGTTACCTATCTTGATATCATCATTGATGGTGAATGACAATCGATCCCGTAATTAGCAAGGGCACTAAAATTTCCGACTTCAATAAGTTATTTCAACCTTTTTGGTGTTGGTTTTTTGGTAAAAATTTGTTTTTACTATAATGTTGGAATACAGTTTCGGTCGGTTTCTCCATTGAAGCTAGTCCTAGATCCTAGTCACCCATTAGTCTCGCTCCACAATTGGATGTAACTTTCCATTGAAGCTCACAATCATACACAATACCCTCTACGATTGTGTACACATTATGAGTAACACGTAACAACCGTAAACGTAACGTAACCTTAACAAACTGTTGTTAACGTAAATCACAATGTTAACGGGATACCGACTCGTAAATTGAATAAAATTGGTCTTCGGTTGGGCCACGAAGAAATCGTTGATAAACGTGGAGTGGATGAGGCTAATCTTTTTTTGCTATAAAGTTGAATACAGTTGGTTATGTTATATTTTCGATAATTATGTGAATGCTCGACTAACCTCCGATAATAAGCGCTGGTGAAGGAAAACATAGAGCCCCAACATTTCTGGACGCCCTTCAACACATCGGCATCGCTGCTGCACCCGAGAATGGTTTCGTTCTGTCCAGCCGCAGACAGCACCTCACTGTCTTCTCCCACAGCTGTACACAAACACTTTTTTTATTTGTTTATTAAGAAAACAAGAGCTTTTCTTGTAATATTGCAATTAAGCCGTATAGGGCAGTTTAAACGAGGAAGATTGCCTGCGACGAAAATTTTAACAGAGAACAAAAAAGCACTTTTTCATAATTCATACTCGATAATTATTTTAGACACGGTAACGATTCCCTATTCTTTTGGACGTCCATGTGACGGATCTGACACTAAATTTCCGTTACTAAATTGCCGATTTCAATATTCGAACCGGAACGTTCGTTATTTTTTTATTAACTGACAAATATCAATTCAGATATTATTATCTTAATTATAGATCAGAAATTAATAGCAATAATTAGTGTACCTAAACGGATTTTACAGATACTTACAACATAAGTTATTTTGTAACTTAGTGTAGGTTTATTGAAAAAATATATGTAAATAACAAGCCAACATAGCGGCAAATCAATTGTAATACTTACTCTAGATATGTATTTTTGTATCTGAACATTGTGCTTATTTGTTGCTAAATAAATTGAAATAGAATTTAAATACGAAATAATCATAAACCCGTAAAACGCTAAAATGGCTGTCAAAATGCACAGATAATAGGAGTATAGTGATTTTTATTGATATTGTTAAATATTATCATATAAATCGGTTATTTAAATATGTGTAACATACACAAGTAGTAATTTTTCTATGCCTATAAAGCGTGTAATAATACTGGAATTTGTGCATAATTATGTACCTAGCCAGGATTCACATGGCAAGGAATCAAAATTATATTTTTTTTGGCAGAAAAGGTAAAATCAGATATATTTTTTTACAATTTTATCAGACATGCACATTCTTTGAGTTCGTTGTGGTCAATGCGCTCTGCTATTGCCACGCCTCTCTTTCTCTCTTCATTCGCATCCGTCCCCAACCCTGCATGTGCCGCGCCGCAGCCCGCACCCCAGCTCAGGCCCTACTTAGGTCCCTAGTTTATGTCTACGTTCTGGAGGCCATTGCCGTCTTTGGCCTAGTTTTTCAGGGTCATATCTCGCTGTCTCTGGTCTGTATACCCATAACTCAGAATGTTTACTACTTCCTGGAACGCAGTAGTTAGGTCCCAATTATTTGCCAGCTTCTGCGTGTGTGGGTTTAGTATTACTACATTTTTATGTTACACGCTGTATAAAAGTGACCAAAGTAGACAATGTATCATTTGGCTTACGATTCTTGGAGTTATGTTGCAGTACCGCATTGCAAATGCAACCAAAGTAGGCTAACAAGAGACTTGCCTATATAGGCACTTGAAAGTTTTAATACATAAAGAAAACTTTCGCACATTATACACAATAAAAGTCAAACGTTTGTTCAAAAATTACCTGAAGATCGAACAGCAAAGCGTAGATCCGATCCCAGATTCTCATCAGCAGCCTTCTTCCTTAGATCTGCCATACTAGCCAGCACTTCAACTTTCACATCGCCTGTAATTTCAGTGGCGGCGAAAAGAGAAGATGCTCTGAAAAGTATGAAAATGAACTCCATGGATTTTTATATTTATACTGAACAGCCACGATCAATAACGTTTCTAAAGTTTCAAAGTGACGTATCTATTTGACTTATTTTATTATTTATAAGTACTTATTATTATTATTTTTGTCAGAATTTGATGTTTACTTATTTATAAAATCTATTTAGTGCACTTGTTTCTGCAAAATCTTTAGTTACATGAATTTGAAACTTTGGAAACGTTTACTTGTTAGGACGTCACGGATCTGTATAAATACTGAACAAAATGTCATTGAGATAATACAGCCGGTAGTTTCGATATAGGTTGTGATTGCTTTACAACCGACATCGTTCGGTAAATCGCCAGACAGGAATTTTACCTTAGCTGCAATCATCCTCGTAACGGGCCGCGATAACGTAAAGTTGACTGTGGCGATTCAACGTCTGTCGTTACGGTAAGTAACTCGTGTCGAAAAGTCCTGATTTAAATTTATAGTTGTATCGAGTTAGATTTCCATTCAAACATTCAGAGCCATAGTAACTAATATACGTCAGTCATTTATTCACTGTCCTGTCTAAGTCCGTTCTACTAATCCGGTGGATGCTATTACTAAAAAAATGCGAGGTAACTTGTAAATCCCGTTAGAAAGTTTTAGTAATAGCATCCATAAAAAAAAACGTTGTATGATTTTGTTCACTTTGCCTGCATTCGTTCACAACTACAAACACTTAACGGTAAATATTCCACCACTAATACACGCCAAAACTCGAAGAAACACTAATCGAGGTAAATTAAATTAAATCAACGTTAGCTATTGTTGGGCATTTTGAAAAGTTCTACCTTATTTCTGTTGCTAACTATGTTCTTTTCACGACACACGGAACGAAGAGTATATATAGCATAACTATATAACTCTTTTTTTCAGTCCTTTTTGGCGTGAACACACCCTAACTACGGGGTTGTAGGACAAAGTCAAAATCATTTATTCAATTTAGGCATCAAAGACGCACTTATGAACGTCAACTTTTCATTATAATGTACTTTAAAGACTCTACCGCCGCGTTCCAAAATATATAGAGCCAAGAATCCAAAATATAAAAGCGGCAAGAAACTCGGGGCCATTCTTTTTATATAGATGTTTACAATGTTTACAGTGTGTAAAGGTTACTACAAATATTACATTTTATGGGTGGCAGAGTGACAGCTTGCCAGAAGTGGAGTATTCCAAGCATCGTTATCTTCTATATAATATCGAACTTTATAGTAAGCTTTTTTTATTAAAACGTTTTTACAGTCAACTTGAATTTGCCCTCTGTGAGCTCAGTTATGTGTCTTGGGATTTTATTGTAAAAACGCACACAATTTCCTAGGAATGACTTATTAGTCTTCGCAAGTCTAAAACTAGGTACAGCTATCCTATTTGTATTTCTAGTATTAAAAGTGTGGTAATCACTATTTAACTTCTATTTATGTAAATTTTTACGAACATACATTATATTTTCAAATACATATAAGGAAGGCAACGTTAATATATTGATTTCTTTAAATAAATCTCTCAAAGATTCACGGGAACCCATTTCGTATATAGCTCGAATAGCACGTTTCTGAAGGATAAAGATGGTCTCTATATCTGCCGCTGAACCCCATAGCAATATCCCATATGACATTACGCTGTGGAAATATGCAAAATACACTAATCGCGCCGTAGGAGCGTCTGTTAGCTCTCTTATTTTACGTACCGCATATGCAGCAGAACTGAGTCTCCCAGGTAGTGAATTTATAATGAGGACCCCATTGTAATTTTGCGTCAATTTTAATGCCTAGGAAGTCTGTTGCCTTGTCCATTACGCGTTTAACTCCATCAAGCGTAATGTTGGACTCCAAATATGGAACAGTAGGCAAAGAAAACTTCAAACATTTTGTCTTTTTTTTAATTCAGAAGTAAATTATTAGCTGAGAATATTTAGAGATACTAGATAGAGAGTTGTTTACTTGAATTAGTGTGCTATCTTCCTAACTACTTTGAAAATCAGAGATGTGTCATCCGCAAATAAAACAATATCACAAAGATCCTTGGCCATAAGTGGCAAGTCGTTAATGTATACTAAGAACAAAAAAGGCCTTAAAATGGACCCTTGTGGAACACCCATTTTAATTATAGATCCCGAAGATGTTACACCATTTATGCCAACCTTTTGCATCCTGTCAGATAAACATGACTCGATGACATCAAGCGCAGCTCCACGAATACCATAATGGAAAAGCTTTCGAATCAGTATAAGGTGTTCCTCACAATCAAAGATCACAAAAAACACCAATAGCATCATGTGACCACCAATAGCTCTCCCAAGCCTTTAAGACATACGTCATTAACTTCACACCGGCATCCGTAGTTGATCTTGTTTTCGTGAAGCCGAACTGATTTTCGTGCAGTATTGAATGCTCGTTGAAGTGCGCCAAAAGTTGTTTGAGCATAATTATTTCAAAATCTTACTCAAAATTGGTAGTATAGATACTGGTCTATAATTTGAGGGGTCTGTTTTCTCTCCAGCCTTATAAACTGGAGTGATTCTACTATATTTCATTAAATTAGGAAAGGTACATCTATCTATACAAAGATTAAATAAGCGGGCCAAAATAGGACCCATAACACTAATAATTGGCTCTACAATTTTTCCTGACATTCCCCATAAGTCTTCAGTATTTTTTTATATTTAAGCTTTCAAATGTTTTTATAATTTCGACAGTTGAAGTATATTTAAAAGAAAAACTGGGTACTTAGTTCGTGAAATTAGCTTTAAGAATAGCTTCTGCTGCATTGGGGCAAGAATTCAGTGACTTGGTAACTTCTAGAGGTAAATTAGAGAAGAAATTATCAAAGTATTTGCTACACCTCAACAGTATCCTAACAGTTACCTATCCCTATTTAAGTTTGGGTGTTCTGTGATCTCAATTGCTTCTCTTACCAATATCGGTGTATAGTGGCGTTCTGTAAGTACCACCTTAATGTTATGTAGCCTGATTCGGTAGTTCTGCCCGGCTTCTAAAAGGTGCTGAGCTATTGACGATTTATGAACGTTCTAATCAAGCAAATAAAGCCAATAGATACAAACACGATTCTATAAACATATCCTTATGCGTTATACGCCTAGAGTTAACTTACTTTTCGCATTTAGCTTTAAAGTTGCTTTCCTCATAGTTCTCATTCGCAGCTTCTATCTCCTTGATAGCTGCTCTCAGTTCCGGATTCTGCTCCAGATGTTTGTTCAACGCGTTTATTGTTAAGCAGAACCCTGGTGGTACCCGGTAGCCCTAGAAGTTAAAGTTTAATCGGTAAACATTTTAATCAAGTCCTAACTTTTAACGTCTAAGGACACGCCGAACGCTCCCGCGCCTCTCTATCGCTTGTTCCGCGCTCTCGCTTGCACGCGGAACGTGACAAGAGTCATACTGTTACGGAGACGAGTCGAAAGAAAAATAGAAGATTTTTTTTAATTTCCCGACTCTTACAGGCGTTTTCAGTAGGCTGAAGCGCGTTTTCAGGCCGTTTCAGAGAAGACCTAACACATAGCAGTTAATCAAAAATTACTCCAAGTTAACACCGTTTTGAGCAGGCTGAAACATGTCTTCAGGCCGTTTCAGGACACCAGCAATTAATACAATAGCAAACAGAACACTATTTCCTGAAAACCCATTTTCAGGCCGTTTCAGGCCTAGTTATAACCCTCCAGTCTCCAGAACATCCAACTGCAAACAACCGTATCCCTTGAGGCCACACGAGCGAAGCCGCTGGCGGGTCAGCTGGTTATTAAATATTGACGGTGGTAGCTAGCCAAGGCACTGAAAAGTTCCCTACCAGAATGCTGCGGATTTCCTCACAATGTTACCTTCACTGGAAGCCAAGCTCAAAGTCAGTCGGTGAAACCAGCGACAACCTGATCAGTGGCCGACCTTCGTTTCCCCAGAGGTAACGATTAAAGAAAAGAATGTTGCCAATAAGAAATATTCCGAATCCAAGAAAATGGCGAATAAGGGAAAGTAGGGAACGAACTAAAGTGTCGAATAAGGGAAAGTAGCGAAACGAACTAAAGTGTCGAATCAGCGAAAGTATGGCACGAACTAGTCTCGAATAAGGGAAAGTACGTAACGAACTAAAGTGTCGAATCAGGGAAAGTAGGGCACGCACTAGTGTCGACTAAGGGAAAGTAGGGAACGAACTAAAATGTAGAATAAAGAAAGTACGGAACGAACTAAAGTGTCGAATCAACGAAAGTAGGGTACGAACTAGTGTCGAATAAGGGAAAGTAGGGAACGAACTAAAATGTCGAAACAGGGAAAGTAGGGCACGAACTAGTGTCGAATAAGGGAATGTAGGGAACGAACTAAAATGTAGAATCAGGGAATTACGGAACGAACTAAACTGTCGAATAAGACAAAGTAGGGAATGAACTAAAGCGTCGAATCAGGGAAAGGAGCAAAACAAATTAAAGTACTAGGGAAAAGGTTGCTGGACTCAAAAACGTACGTAACTGGTGATATAATATGGTTGTGTTACATACCTCTTCCTTCTGCATAGAAGCGAGTAATGCCAGTGAAGCGCCCTTACCCCCCACATAGTCGGGGCAAGCAGCCGCACGCTCGTCGAACGTCGCGCAGTGTCCGACTGCACCCGCCTCCTTCTTGCTCAGCCACTTGAGTAGTCGCGGTCGAGAAACGTTGGTAGGCTCTTTTGTTACTACGAAAAGAAGAGAAAATTAAACTTTTTACATATTTATGTGATTGAAAACTTGTCGAGTGCTCAGGCATAAAAGCTGTGTATTGAATTAACAAATAAAATTAAAAAAATGCGCGTACTTTTCATTTGTTTTTATAGATATGTTGTTTACATTTTAAGTAAACTATAATTGAGTTTGTTGTTCATTATTTGGTAACTTATTTTTTATAAGTTTCATATTATAATGGATATAACATTTTTCTTAAACTCATTAGTTTTTATGAGTTAAGAAACCGTATTACCTAAATTTGTTTAAACTTTTATTTAGGTTTTTTCTGAACAGTTCGTATTTATTTAACAATTTTTAGATATATACGCACTAAAATTTAAGAAAAAGAGCTGTGCGAGCATGGACTGCCGATAGGATTAAATTATCGAAAATCATCCGTAAAAGACAGCCCGCGATATAGATATCGCAGCTAGATCCCTACTAAAGACAAGGTAAAATAGCTGTAAAGACAGTTTAACGACACAACAAGTATATCGTGAGATCCATGCTCGCACGGCAACACTTACACATATAGAGAAATATTGTAAGAAGATGTTCCTAATGGTTGCTTTTGAAACCCTAACATCAGGTGTCTATTTTCAAAAATTAATTCACCTACCCGAAGTCTCATACCCCAGTTCCAAAAATCCCGAACCGCTGTATCCATCGATATTCACCGCGAGGGTTCTGTACAACGTTTCTTGCTGGAACGGAACGCCGCTGAAATACTTTCCGACGTCTTTGTTGAACCTAAGTACCACCCTCAAGGTTCGGGTCGACGCTGAAAAAGATACGATAACAATATTCAATATGAGGTATATTGAGTATAGATGAAGATATTTTTTTTGTTTATCACCCGATCTGTGCATGTATCAATTTATAAAGCATCAACTAGATCAGAAAGTATGAGCACTACTCGAGAATAAATATTATCACAGTACAGAAAACAACAAGTAAATACTTAACTTAATGATAAAGTAGGTACCTACTTTATCATTACAAATATTCACAATATGAACGGGATAGTTACAATATCTATATTGTGTTTGAGTTTCTGATATTTTAGCACTAATGTCGATATTTCTATAATGTTTGCGGATCATGATAGTTTAAACCGAGCGAGCGAATCCAGCGAAGCGTCTTAGTTTTGAGTTTGGCCAAAAAATACTTTTGTCAGTCTGTCTGTCTATCTGCTCTCGTCTACAGATCGCATTATCAACCGATTTTGACAAAAATTGGCACACGCCTCAATTTAGTTAAATTTTTAAATTTTTATTAGAGGGAAAATGAGGGGCAAAAGGGAGGAACTTTGCCGATACGTTATTTATCGATTTTGGATTGGATTTCAATAAAATTTGAGAGGCACACTAAGGACTTTATTCTACACCAGATGTTGCCCAAAAAATATCCAAAAGTTGGGAAGGAGAGTGGAGGGAAGAGGGGTGCTGTAGATATACGATGATACGATGAGTTTCTTTTTTTGAAAACAGAGGAAGAAGAAAGTTTAAATAGAAAACATGTTACAACCAAAACCCTCATCCCCCACCCCAAGGGGTGGTGGGTGAGGGGGTAACTACTTTCTCTCCAACATAGGTTGGAGAAAGGGCTAAATATCGGTAATTGCATGGTTATAAGGGCTCGCGAGGTCTACTGTTCTCACAGAACTACTAGTATTGTACGAGTACTTTAGCATGTTGAGAACGTCAGGCTACTATCCTTCAACTCATTCGTAACTCTGCGAATGTATTTTTAATTTCCGGTAAGCGCCGTCAACGCTCACAACTGTCGCGTCCCGTTTTCTCTCTGGTTGACAGTGACAGCTCGCAAAGACCACGTAACCCACCTTTTATCCGCGAGCGTTGTGGTCGCGGTGTAAGCGTTTTCGTTGACGTCATCGATGACGTATCGAGTTCGCTCAATCGCTCACGATGATCGTGGGTTTATAAGGGAAGGGGTGTGCGAACGCCGCCAGTGCTTTCGGCGCTTTCCGGAAAGTAGCCTAAATGGTATGTGATATTTAATCTGTAGCAAAAGGACTGCATAAGACCTTGTCTTGATAGGCAATTACAGGCTTTCCGAGCTAACAACGCATCCATTCCGGCAGAAGTGTTTAAGAGTAAACGACAGTATTCGGTGGCCAATGTTATAAGGCTGCTAGTAAGCGGTCTGTCTAGGAAGCTACGAAAAAGAGAGGTAGTGTTTGAAGCAATTGCCCTGTGACACCAATTCAGCCTTGACGTTATTGTAGTAGTTATGGTTTCAAATTCAAAATTCTTCATTGCAAATCGTAGGTAGGTAGGTACTACAATTATAAATCATTCAACAACTTACCACTTTAAAGGTGAGCAACATTAACATTACTATCGATTTCATTTAACATTAAAATAACTAAAATAATATTCACATTTACAATATTCAATACTGAACTCATTACTTAATAAAATATCAATAAATAAATTTAAATAGTTTGTCTTGTTCTTAGCTCAGTTCTATTTTCGTTTGGTTACCACAGCTCATGAAACTCATGTTGCCATTTACGACGAATTGGTTTTTATTTTGCAAATCTTGCAACAGTAAACACTATTGTTAGAAAAAGAGCAAGGCCATTTTTTTAACACTATACTATGCTCTTACTCTTCCTTCTTACTCTCTTGACGGCGTTACAAATAAACAATATGTTTTTCAATTATCTAAATAACTGCAGCAGTTCATAGATCACGCTACGTTTTACTATGTAATTGCAGTTTCAAAACTTTTTATTCTGATTAACAGACACGAAGTGTTGAATAATAATACTATCACGGTAAGTATAACATAGAGTTATCAACAAGTTATTGAAAATTCAAAGCTATTGAAGTATCAACGATATTTTGCAATTCTCTGCGAGATAGGCTTAAGGGTGGCGAATAGCAGATGGAGTCAGATGCCCTAGCACCGGCGACACGTTTTTAAATAGGAAAAAATATTTTATACCAAACAATTTAACTGACTTCAATACAAAAACGTTTGAAATAACTATATAGTCCGGTCAATTAAGACATTCGAAGGTGCATAAAGTCCCAACAAGCAGAAAATCAGTCAAATTGTTCAAAACATAATTATAAATAATATTTAAACGTTCCCCATCTTTCCCGTGTATGGAAAAAAAATATTCACGGTCAAAGGTCAAAAAATGAGTTTTTCGCGATTTTCATCAAAACGGTAAGTTTTATCATAATAGTACCTAAGACAAAAATTGTAGATCATAAAATTATCTATAAAAAATGTTTCAATTTTTTTTTTCCTACGAGCCACTGTTTCTGAGATATAACGATTCAAAAAGCTATAAAAGTTTGTTATCACGCCACCATGCACACGTTTTCACGCCACCTATGAGGTAGTGTACTTAGCGCGTTAATAAAAAATAATAGTCGTTATTTGCCTGGTGGATGTTTTCCAGTGGTGGCAGAATACCTTCATTATCAAATAATTTAGAAAAGCACTGTGTTAATATTACTGACAGATTAATTAGTAACTCAGGTAAACCACTTTAAACATTCCAGAGGGTGAACTTTCATAGCTTGTAAAATTAAACGTGCTTCAAAAATTAAACTTCAACGGTTAATTTGAACAAACAATGAACTGTTTTTTTAATGCTGTAGTTACCTACATTACATACCAAATGTAGATGTTGATGTTTCTGCGGAACGAATCATCAGCATATAAACATACTTATACCTACATGAGATTTTACATAATACATAATTTAAAAAAACAGTAGGTACTTACTGTACAAACTAGAAGGTACTGCAGTTTTGTGTAATATGGTCTTTTGTTTTTAAAGTCTATATTATGTTTTTATCAAAATTAACCGAGTATAACTATGCTGATTTTCACAGGCAGTCATACTCTTGTTTTTCTAGCTTGTGTGAAGCTAAGCACTTATTTTGCCGCATTGAATCGGCAAAGAAACGAGAGTGAAACATAATAAGCAAAACACATTGCTGTTACATTTCTATATTTAGTTCTGAAGAAAGAAATACATCCTAAATTAAATGAAAAATAGACTGACTTTATTTTGCATAGTATTGACCATCTCAATTTGTTCACGTATTTGAACATTTTTGAATATATATAATTTTGCTACTATTTACTAGTACAAGTGATCCCTGGACATTTAAATCGTATATTGCTCCTGCACCACTTCACAACGAATGCTGGCATGATGATTCACAACTGTAGTTCACTATGATAATAATGAAAAAGTACGCGAAGATTTGAAGTGTATATATATATATATATATATATTATAATGTTATTTTTTATTATATTATATATATATATATATATATATATATATATATATATATATTTAAATACATATATATTTATATATTATAATGTTGAAATATTTTTCTATCGGTCATTGTAACTTATAATATAAAAATAATAGTCGTAAAAGTAAGTCATTGTACGTAAGTCATTGTACCAGAGATGTATATACGTGGCGTATATACTCATGCATATTATGACGATAACAACTTTTATAACTTTTTGAATCGTTATATCTCAGAAACGGTCGTAGGAAAAAAGTATTGATACATTTTTTATAGATAATTTTATGATCTACAATTTTTGTCTAAGGGTTTTTTACGATAAAACTTACCGTTTTGCTGAAAATCGCGAAAAACTATTTTATTTTACATTTGACCTTGAACAATTAAATTAAAGTATGTAGTTTTTATTACTTTAAAATCATAATACAAGATTATAGCAAATCTCCAAACATGGATACCAAACGGTCATCAAACGAACCGTCGGTTATGGCGGCGCGTTTCTGGGAAATACTATACCATTTTAGGTTTGCGTCGTGTAATATGACAATAATAGGTAATCATAATTAGAACTTACTGGCCACATTTATTGTGTAGACGTCCGGTATGACGTCGTCGGGTCTCTCGCAGAAATCTGACATTATCAAGTCTGTTGATGTGATGCTTTCTACTTTGAAATTAGGAAATCTCACTGAGCCCGATGTTACCCTGAAAATTATAACAATCAGCACATGGAAAAGTATAATACTAAGCTTACTAATCACGGTGTATAACAAAATACCAGGATTTCTGAAAGACCTCTGTGGAATCTTTCGTAGAAACCTTAAGATGTGCTTGATAGAAAAACGATTCTACTGTTTGGCAGACTTTTTTAATTGTATTGAGACCAAATACCTTACACTTACTAACAAGTGTAAGGTCTTTGATTGAGACTACTTACTTTGTATTTTAAATTAGTTTGACATACAGAAGTAGTTAGTTTGAAATACATTTTTTTTTTAATTGTATTAAGACTACCCTGTTATTTTCATTCATTTTACATACTGAACTATTTTATTATTATTTAATTGTATTGAGACTATATACTTCGTAATTTTAATTCATTTGACATTCCTTACCATTTTATTATTTTAAACATAACTAACATATATATAACTTTTCTTCCTTTTTTTGTCTAAATGGAAAATTTTAATAAATTTATAATCATCATTCAGATGCCGGTGAACGACAAAATAAAAATATATAATACTAATAAATAAATATTCCACAACTATCACACAACGCCATCTAGTCCCAAGCTAAGCAGAGCTTGTGTTATGGGTACTAGACAACTGATAAACATACTTATATATTTCTAAATACATACATATTATAGATAAATTACACCCAGACACAGAACAAATGATCGTGCTCTTTACACAAACATTTGTCCTGGGTGGGAATCGAACCCACGACCTCCAGCATAGCAGTCAGGGTCACTATCCACTAGACCAACAGGCCTGTAAAAAAATAGTCACTAAGATCTGTTTATTTACTCAATTTGTCGTAAATAAGTATAATCATTTCAATTCATTTTATTAATTAATAAATAAAATAATTAGTACTTAAGTCACATTTTATTACATTAGTACACGCTACATTTTCGATGCCCTCATCGTTATATGAAAGCGGTAAAGGCTGGTGACGTAATTCTAGCATTACAATAAGAACTTACTGAGTCAGCACATTATTGTAGGAGAGACATCTCATCTGCACAAAGGTGCCGTCCGACGTCGAAGCCAACACATGGATAGATCTCCTGAGCTCCTGGTACCCACGCGGCGCCCAACTCCTCTCCCTGACCCCTCGCGTTTGTAGATACACGCTCTGGTCTATGATGCCCTGGTCGTCGTACGAGATGAAGCGGCCCTGCATTGAGCCAAATGTCAGCCAGCTACCGTCTTTCCATTTACCTCTGTCAAGGAAATGGTGTCTGGTGAGCAGTGAAGGGAGCTTTATACCAAGTATTTTATATGGGATAATTTACTCTTGTGCCTCCAGGCAATCAACAACAAAAACTTGATATAATATCCCACCGAGAAAAGATTCTCATAATGTTTCTTAATTCAATATAGGTGTCGCGACGTATCGCGAATTCCGACTAGCTCCATCTATTGGTGAGTTGAAAGATTACTAATATTTTATACTGGCAATTTCTACAATGTGTTTGACATTTGATAGAACGTTTTCGCGCCTTCGGCGTGCGGTCGTGCGATAAGCAATATTAACCTTTTTTAAGTGTGTACAGGTATCAGCGCGATGCGAGGCGATTGTATGTGCTCTCGAGTGTAAGGATGCGATATGAGGACTCGTGGCGCACATGATACGATGTGCGCACTGACGAATGACGAAGGATACGTATAGGACTCACCGACTACGGTCTCTGTACCGTACGGTACAGAGACCGTAGTCGGTGAGTCAACCCAATTGTTCATTATTCTCTATTGCATCTGACCTGTATGTAACATTGAGTGATCTGAGGCAGTGGTAAGATTGCGACCATTTGTAGTAATAGCCGATGACCGGCATTGTGAAGTAATATAATGCACGTTGTGGCCATCGATTGCATCTAAGCGCACGTTCCAATATGCAGCCAGGAGACGTCCTTGGCTTTGCTCTGTGGGTGGTGCGGTTCCACCAGGATCTAGGGTCAAGCCCTGAGATCAGTAGTTGGAGGTTTGCCCAGCGTAGAGGCGCAGGAAACCGGCTACAGTTTATTCTCATGTCTTGGTGTCACCCAATAACCGGGGTAAACAGTAACTCTGGATATCGGTGACGCCAAGAGTATAGATTTATAGGTATATATATATATATATATATATTGGATGCAACCAATCTATTATGTATAATAGGTTAGGTTGGGAAGTGAGTCATCCGCATTGACAGTGATTCTGATACAGTGGCAAACGCTCCATGACACCCAAGCATTGCCGTAGGGGCCAACACGCCTGGGATAGGAAACCAGGTACGCATACGCTGATCACCAGCCGCATGGGATAGTCAGGCCCGTCCTCACCTCTCCCACCGGCTTACACGTTAGCGAGACTCCCCGAAGGAAGCCCGCATATTAGGGGGTTTCCCCCCACAGACACCCCTTACAGCCTGCCCTTCCTCCAAGTCACACACGTTCCCAACTAGTTTCTGGTTTCCCTGCGCCTCTACGCTGGGCAAACCTCCAACTACTGATCTCAGGGCTTGACCCTAGATCCTGGTGGAACCGCACCACCCACAGAGCAAAGCCAAGGACGTCTCCTGGCTGCATATTGGAACGTGCGCTTAGATGCAATCGATGGCCACAACGTGCATTATATTACTTCACAATGCCGGTCATCGGCTATTACTACAAATGGTCGCAATCTTACCACTGCCTCAGATCACTCAATGTTACATACAGGTCAGATGCAATAGAGAATAATGAACAATTGGGTTGACTCACCGACTACGGTCTCTGTACCGTATCCTTCGTCATTCGTCAGTGCGCACATCGTATCATGTGCGCCACCAGTCCTCATATCGCATCCTTACACTCGAGAGCACATACAATCGCCTCGCATCGCGCTGATACCTGTACACACTTAAAAAAGGTTAATATTGCTTATCGCACGACCGCACGCCGAAGGCGCGAAAACGTTCTATCAAATGTCAAACACATTGTAGAAATTGCCAGTATAAAATATTAGTAATCTTTCAACTCACCAATAGATGGAGCTAGTCGGAATTCGCGATACGTCGCGACAATAGGTACTAAAGTGGAGGGGACGGGTTTGCGCATGGGTACACTCAACGACGAACCAATAGCGCTCCGGCAAGCATGCGGCGCGTGCGTGACCCGCCCGCCCCCCGCCGCACCTCATACCACCAAATAGACCGATAAATCGCCTACTGCGCACTCTAACCGTCAGCGTTCTTTTTACATGACGCGACCTGTATATCTATACTAGTATTTTGAAGAGTAAAGATTTGTATTTTTGTATGTAACAAATTAACTTAAAAACTACTGCACTGATTTCAAAAAATATTTTGCCTTTCGAAAGCTACTTTATATCACTGAGTAACATAGGCTCTATAATATTTTCAAAAACGTTTGGGATCCGTATGAAAACTTCGATAACGTAACCCAATGTGTGGAAAAAATACCAAAAAATATTCTTGCGTACTCTGTGTAAACTATTGATAATAGATCAAAGTACTTAATGTATTACAGTTTATAGAGGACATTAATCTCTTCAAAAGCGTATGCAATAGCATATTATGTCTAACTGTTGCAGTTGTGTCACAATAACTACTTTTCCGTGTTAAAATATGCAATATTAACACCGGTACAAACTATAGGCCACATTATTCGTATCTTGGTGTTAATACTTATCTACTAAAGGATTTGATAGTTTGTTTGTAACGGATAAACGCTAAAACTACATAACCGTTTCGAAAAAATATTTTATCAGTAGAAAGCTATATTATGCCTGAGTAACATACACTATATTTGATTCATTATCATCCATCACCGCGCGGGTAAACCGCGGAGCACAGCTAGTCAATCATGTAGTAGATAATTAGTTATTTGTAAGTATGAAAACTTGATACGCGTTTTAATTACGGGCAAAGCTATTTATTTTTTAAATCTATCTAGAACGTATATCAAAACTGTAACCAAGGCCGTGTCTACACATAATGTGTTAATTAGGAATAAATACATTTTTGTTAGTATATAGGAAGGTGTTTGAAACTAAAACATTTTTCAAAATTTCTTGTGTCTGTTTTCGGACAACGCGTAATAACCACTGGATTTTGATATCGTTTTCCGTCATATACACTGGAGTCCTGCGGGGCTACAGGTTTTTGTTATTCGAAATCTACCCTTAAAAAAGTTAACTATATATCCCACTAATATTATAAATGTGAAAGTTTAGATGGGTGGATGGATGCATGAATGTTTGTTGCTCTTTCACGCTCAAACGGCTGGGCCAATTTTGATAAAAGTTGGTATGGAGATAGATGAGGCTTTGGATTGACACATAGGATACTTTTCATCATCATCATCCAACACCACGCGGGTGAAACCGCGGATTGCAGCTAGTATTATAATAAAACTGTAACTGATCCAAAACTGTACAGTAATAGTAAATTATAATCGAGGTGTAGTTACTTTCTTATCGATGTAAAAGCCAAAAATGTTATATTTCGTTTTTTTTGTGTTTGTCTGTCTGTCTGGTTTATAGGGAAGTCACGTGGATCTTAATGATAGGAACGACCGTAGCTTTGACATTATAATAACACAGGTATTATTTTAGATGAAAGCTTCATTAGGGTTTAGAAATACAATATCGAAAATATGAATTTATGCCAAAGACCGTGCCCGTATTCAAAAATGATCTCTTAAAGATCTGTACCTATTCGAATATTTTTCTACATTTATATTTCCGCATATTTATTTACCGAAGTAAATCGCTTTGTATAGAAATAATGTTGTCTCCTTTGACTGTTGTTAACGTAAATCTTTAAAAGTGTTCCAATCATTATAAGAGTTTATTCCAATTTATTTCTGTGGCTTTCGTCTCCCGAAGACCAAGCGAGCGAATTCGCGAGCAGATCAGCTAGTTTATGAATAAATTATCATTCTAAAATTTGTATTGTCTCGATCAGGGTTTCTCAAAGTGGGGTACTGTTGAAATATTATCTATGCCTGCTTTGTGAACGAAGACTATATAGTTTGTTTTATCTGTGACAGCGCTGTCTATAATCCTTCTTCTTGCTCTTGCCTCCGTAATGGCGGCTGCTTGTAATTACGTGTGAGTGAATAATTAATAAGTTAGATACGTTATGCTTGTGACATTTAGTGGTCTAATAAGTACTTGTTTGTACCACTGAACACGTTGTATTTAATTACTGCGAACCTGCTTACATATCCTCCGGGATATCCAACAGGTACGCATACCCCAAGGGGTTCGCCATCCGACGGAAAGATATACGTAATGGTGGCTTGATGAGGCAGACACGTGCGGCACACATGGTGGCCCACGCCGCACGCGCGACTGAATTCGTCACAAGCTCTCGCGCGCCGCGCCACCCTATTTCCGGATATTCATAATGCTAAAGATGCCTGGATTCCTAACCCATTTGCGGTCACTAAAGCATACATTCTAGTTCAAGTGTTAAGCAACAGGAGTCATTATTAGAAATGTACATAGATGAAATTCTTCAAGCTGATTTAAAAAGGATGTATTTGATAGATTTTTGGTCAGCTAGACAGGAAGAGTATCCGGAACTCTCATGCAAAGCGGTGAATCACTTTTTACCTTTGCTACAACACACTTATGTGAGAGTGGGTTTTCAAACCGGATCATGATAAAAACTAAATACAGGAATCGACTTGATACCGAGTCAGAATTAAGGTTAAAATGTCTAAAATTACTCCTAAAATTGACTCCATTTGCGACAAGAAACTAGCACACCCATCACAGTAATATTAAAGAGATATTTTTATATTATCTTTTGGCACTTTTATTTGTTACCTTTTATTTTAATAAAAACCTTATATCCTTCATCACTCAATCTTATTATTTTCTTTGGGGAGGAGGGGGGATTTCATTAGTTAAGAGGTTCGTTGTCACCTGGAAACTTTAACAGGGGTTCCTGGAACCGAAAGTTTGAGAAACCCTGATCTAGATAACAGTAGGATTGTCTTTTCTACCGACTTCCAAAAAGGTATTGTATTTCCTTCCTCAATTCGACTGTATTTTTATGTTTGTTATCTCATAACTTTCGATTGGGTGAGCCGATTCTCAAAATTGTATTGTTTGAAAGCTGGTGCGTCTATTTAAATTTCATCAAATTAGGTCCAGTACTTTTTGAGGTACACTCCAATTACTGAATAGAATGGAAGTCGGTATTAAATTTTTCAAATGTACTTGTTATACTATTAATATAGTTAGGTGAGCTTCTATGGTCTAAATCGGTTTTTGATTTTGAGATTTTGCTTGTTAAGTAAGTATCTCTATTTGTGGTTAAATTACTATAGTGGTCAGTAGCACTATCTGCACTTACCTAAGTATTAATAATGCAGAAAGTAATTCAACAGTACGTACATATACATACCGCCTGAGTTTAGTTGATTAAAACCAACATAAGTACCCTACTTGTTATTAAGGAGATAGATAAGAGATAAATGCAGCAGGTGTTCAGTTATCTCTATTGCTATTTGCTATTACTAATTACCCAAAGTATACAGGGTGTCCCGACTATGCGGCATGAATCATGCCGCATGATGGAAAGTGCCTTTTATATTGTAGATAGGATGTTTAGCTGAAAGGAGAGTTGTATTTATTTTTTAAATTTAGTAATACTGAAAACCAAGATTATGTAAAAAATACTTGTTTCTTCAGGGAATCGAACCGACTCAAATGTAAAAAAACACCCGTATTTTTATGGTGCCAATCGAAATAATTGACAATAATAATTTCTCTTAAGTAACATACTATCTTAAAAGAAAGCTTTAAGCTATTGTATACCACAGTTATATCCTTAAGCAAGCATCAGAATAGTGAAATGTCAGAACACAAAGAAGTTGCTTTTTACCTTCACCGAATCCTTATAGCCGTAGAATTAGCAATGAGAGACAACGAGCGAAACATGTTACGTACAGCATTTCCACCCATTTGTTATCGCGCCATGGTTCCAAGGCGAGTGCCTGCGCGGCCAGCTGGTTGCTCCAATCCCCTGGGTGGCGCACCACTCCCGTCGCAGATACCCAACTGAAACAAACATTCTGGCTCATATTTTATAGCTGATACACATTAGATGGTATGCGAACTGAGCATGGAGTTTACCAGGCTCAGCAGGGAGAGATCTTCGCTTATTTCTGCTGAAAGCGTGTGCCACTAGGGGCTCAATGCGTGTGGTCCACACTCCCAGCGTTAGATGCGCCGTATCCTCCAGCGCTGCACTTTCGTGGCAGGCTGGGGTCGCCTCCCATCTCGCGATTTGGTGCACATACTTTCCGAGGCATTAGCGTCCGGAAAGCACCTACACCAATCGGAAGGTCAGCGACCCAAATCGCTGCCTCACCCACCTTCGAAGGCCCGGAGGAATGGCCTTCTCTGTCCACAACCGTGGGACAGAGTTGAGTAGAGCCAGGTACTCCGTCCATCGCCGGAACAGAACGGCCCGCGCGCCTGCCATCGCATAATTGTAACCGCTTCCAACGCTGGAACGCTTTTCGGATTTCCTCGTCGCCACGAAGTGTTCCAGTATTACCTCTTGCCACAGCCTCCTATCTAACATCTTACTTAAGCATAGGCTTAAGTATATAGTAGACTGCGGTAAGCAGATGTGAACAACCTTTTACTCAAGAGATTTACCCCCTGGTAGAACTTACATAAGATTGAGTTTGACATGTTGAGTGACGTTATCTCGTTCTCTAGTCAGGAGCCCATTGTAGAGGATCCTGAGCCGAAGCTGCGGCTCCAAGACTTGTATCTTAAGACCGTTTGAGCTCCAGCCCCCCGGAGTATTTTCCCATGCGCTCACTGCTGCTTCGGGGCTTTCTGAAAGATAATGATTTTAATGATAATATTGGGAACGTTTATACGGTAATCAGATTATAATATAAGTACATATCTGAAACATCGATACAGAAACAGTTAGAAATTCCAAGTGTGCAAGCCAAATGTAAGAGTAGGTAAACGTTCTGGTAAGAATATCTTGTCATATAAATTGTGGAGTCAATGATGCTACTATGAAGGTAATTCATTAATTAGGTAGGTATATAATAATATCCACGATTTCATCTGCTGCTTTAACTGTGTTGGATTGGAATGTAAATGAATCTATGTATCACAGGCTAGTTTACAGATTTATTTAGCCTTTTAGTATCGTATGAGTTCGCCGACCAAGCAGCTTTATGAGGGGCGATGTAAATTTCGAAACAAGTGTCATTCACGCAGACAACACACACAGTGGATGTTAAGCCTAGCACTTTCGAACAAAAATATAGTATGTTTGTTGTATATTGATATGACTTATTTTTAGATTCCATAACTATATCGCAAAAAGTCGTTAGTTTCATAAAGTTTATATTAATATGTTTTCTTTATAATAAAGTGCATAAGGTAACGAGGAAAACGGTTTAAAAGTAAAGTAAAATGTTGTGTTCCACCCACATAGGTGCTCATTTATCTCTAAAACAAAAAACACGTCAATCTGAGACTGCATTTTCGATCATATAATATGTGTGGTGTGAGGGACGTTCTTTTTTTTTAATTCTCTACTCTCGTTGCGATAACAAATAAACACAGCCACTTCCGAAGAACTGGCAAGAGTCACGGAGGTCATTTATAACAAAAGTTGAAATTTTGAAACCTATGTTTGTATGTTTTTATATTGTTTATACAAGGATTGCCAACCAATTGCAAACTTTTCTGTGTGTGTTTCTAATGTCTATGTAGGTGACATAAAGTGGTATTTCGCAATGATTACTTACAATGCTTACAAAGCATCTTCATTTTAAAATAATAGGTAACTAAACGCCATGTAGGTAGACTTTTTCATGTTTACTTTCGTAGAAATGTAAAATGGTGTTACTTACGAGGCAGCGCATAAGTAGTTCCATCGGGGAGTTTAACATGCACGATGGTTTCCGCAAGCGGCTGCCTCGCGCACAGCTTCCTTATCACGAGCAATACGGTGGTCCCATCAGGTGCCGTGGCCCTGATTGTGACAGAGTCCCAACCCTCACGTTGCTCCGGACGAGGCTCCTCTAATATAGGACTTCTTCGCAACTTAGATTTCCAACCACGGACGGCATATCGGGCAAACAGTAGTTTAAGAGGATAATTCCAGCCTGCAGGGTTTGAGTAAAAATTTACAACTTTATAGATTAATGACAAATAGCAGAGCAGCACACGGTCAACCTAAGCTATCAACCTAAGCTGTACAGTTTAATTGTACGTATGTTTAGAATTGTCGATCTAGTAATTTCTAAGTCAATGTGAACAAAGCTAGTTAGTTTCAGTAACTGAATTAAACCTTTACGTTTACCAGACAACGATTGTTCCTTATGGTATATGAACACAACACAACATAAATGCAATATTAGCAAAACGTATCAAGGAATCGTAGGTACGCTACATGTGCCTGTTACTACGAGTATGTGATCTACTGCACATTGTTTAATAGTATGAATATCAACAATAGTACCTAATTTATTTTTGCATCATTACAGCCGATGAATGAAGAAAAGCGAAACAAACTTTCGTTGTACCTACCTGTATTGCATTTTGGATTATCTTCTGCGTTTCTATATTGATAATACGGTAAAATATTTTATGAACAATAGGGCCCTGCTGCAGTTATACTTATGTATGTACCTATAGATTAAAACTCGAGCGAAGTCATAATCATCATTGTGATGATAAGTGAATACCAGACGTTTTGTAGGTAACGAATAGCTTTAATATAAATAGGTGTAATTATTTCATTTCTCTTAGTCATCAAGACCAAAGTAAACTACTATTTCCTAACTGATAAGTGCCTATACTTAGATAATTGGGTAAATAATTATTTCGACATTATTAGATCCAATTTTGGATTTACCGCGGTGCAATTATCTATATCTACCAAAAAAAACAAAGCAAACTAGCAACAGAAGCAAATAATATAAACAAATACGTTTATATTGACACAATAGCGTCACAAGGCCAAACTAATTTTGTATCAATCATCTCTCATAGCGATATATCTTCAATGATAACAATAGGATAGATAAAGAACTTTGAGCTCACCTGCTTGCTTATAATTCACATATTTAGGCACAGTTCTTCTAAATAGTAAATAGACAACTATACCGGAAGTTATCAAACCGGCTTGAAGGAGGACGTCGAATATGTCCATGTCGGTAAACACAGGCACACTGTGAAACGGCGAGCGGGCCTTTCTGAGAGTCTATTCATAAAGCACTCGTAGGCAACTGCGTAGCTATGACATCCGTGGCATAATGATTATAAGTAGGATATAGATTTGACTTAATCAGTAATTACGTAGATATATACAGTAACCGAGTACCCACGAATTTTATCACGGACAGTTGATAAATGTTGCTACGAATGTTTTAGCTGATTACGGGTAACCTCTCAAATCACAATATGCAATACATAATTACTTATATATGTATCAAGCCCTAATTTTTAATTATTTGAGTATATAACAAGATACTGATATCTATGGCACTAAGAGTTATCAAGTGCTATATAAACAAACTATACTAAGTAAGTACTCGTATTAACTTGAATTTGGCTGTTTTGTTTATAAACTTTATTTATTTGCGAAACCATAACAAATTATTATAAAATCGATTTATGATTATGTTTATTCTCGACAAATTGTGCTGTGCATCCGACGGGCACTGCCAACTAACGGCAAATTTTAGTCACGTCCATTCACTATAGAGTAAGGAACATGTAGGTCACTATTGACCTAGGAATAACAAGCTCGAAGCATGCCTAGAACAGCGTGACCTGCTCAGCGCGCGCCAAAATACCGTGATCGAATTTAAGCATTTGGTAGACTAGACTTTACCCCTGGGCGACGTAATTGATCTTTACCTACCATGATTATTTTAATATGTGGGCCAGTTATGTGTGGAGACAACGTAAATACACCGTTAATCTCCCGAGAATCGCAATTCTACCACAAAGCTCATACATCAGCTTTTTTTGACATTTTGCATGAACACTTGAGTAAGTTTCATTGAGAGAAACACCACGAGCGAACGCTACCTGGAATTAACCTAGAAAATTCAGACCTCAAATCATAAGAGCACAAGGCCACGGCGCAATCATTAGAATGCGCAACAAGATGAATGAGACACTGAAGGTTCTTATTTCTTAATTTCTTACCAGAAACGAACTTTGTTACCTATTAATATTTAAAAGAGCTTAATTGTTAATTTATTATATTGGTATCTTTGATGTTCAATGTCCTGGTCTGGAGAACACTACTGGCGTGATACTTGCCATCCGGCGAACGACTTGTTTCATGGTTTTATATTATAAAGAATTTGAAGAATTACTCAATTCTGTGTGGATGTTATCCCATATAATAATAATAATAATTATTATATATTAATATAATAATTCCGCAGGGGCGGCTTTGTGGCGAGCCGTCGGTGAGTGGCGACACCGAGGACCCTGATTCTGCCTGGGGCTAAACGAGACCCCTGACACCCGGCTTGCCTTAATCGGCCGTCTGGGGGTGGAGACGCAAGAGCAAGTAACATAAAACCCTTGGAGCTTTTTGGAAATGTTAAAGGGCATAACGCCGGTAGTAGCACTCTAGTGAAACCGCAGCACATCTCTCGACACCTTTAGCCATCCACATCAACGTTGCCCCTCTTGTCACCATTGATGGTGGCCCTTATGAGGGGCCCGTTTAGTGGGTGGCAAGTCACCATCTGCTTAAATATTATGAAATGAGACTGAAATTGGCAGGTGCCATAGTCTCATCCATAGCAATCTATTTTCCTTACATGTATAAGTTCACATCAATATCCTTGTTATTTAACCCATTTTTGTAATAGATAATCCATGTCACCGTCATCCCAAATTCTGTTTTTTATACTACATTTTATTTTTTTATATCAAACAGGCCTCTAAGTGTTGGCTACAGCCCCACTTATGCCTTTGTAAAGGACCGGATGAAATCCGTGATAAAAATTAAATAAAGTTAATAATAATAATATGGGACAACATCCACGTAAGGTTTTCAGTAGCTCTACCATGAGTTGGCAACATAAACGTCAATACAGTCGTTATTCGATCTCGCCTACCTAAGGGTCTGTTCACAGAGAGAGCGGTCACGCGTTATTATGTTCACGCAGTCAGTTTTGCGGTCTTTGTATTGTATTGGGTTTCATAGACACCGTAACTATAGAGAACGCGTTTACGCATTCTCTATAGTTAGGTACAGTGACCAAATTGGAAGGAAGATGCAATTCTGAAAAGGTAAGTTACTTTATTTCTTAAGCAAATAATGAATGCCTTTATTATTAATAATTTCTGCAGCTTTTTCATAACTCTGTATAAGTGCAGAAAATTATGATGCACTTTAGAACGGTGATGTTATATAACCTTGACTTTGGTCTTGATTTGCTTCATTTTACATAACAATTTGCACATCATGTAATAAGCTTGTGATTCGTACGTAGGCGTTACCCATTTTGGTTCTACAATAGACCGCAAGGTGGCACTGTACTTTTTCATATATTTTTTCACGGCAGTCGATACCGAGCTTCGATCGGTTACAATTGTAAACTCATGGTAGACCTACTCGTCCCGTATCGTATTCGGATATAGGTACATATTTATACACATACCCAGACGCAGGTCTAACAGATACAACCCAGGACCGGTGGCTCAGAAGGCAGGCTTGCTACCAACTGCGCCAACTTACGGCCAGTCAAGTTATGGTTTAATTAATTATTTAACTATGAGTTTTCAAGCATGATTGCGGCCCTCCATAAATATTTAAAAAAGGATCAATGTTGTACCTGTGCAAGATCTCGCCAGCAGCGGTTCATCTATGCACGATAGATATATAAATAGGTAGATACCACCGTAACCCCGGATAGTTTACCTCTTAATAGTCCTCCGGATAGTTATCCTCCTCTTATACGCGTAAGTTTACGCGTTTTAAACGTAGGCGTAAGGGCACGATACATGCAACGTGAGCGCAATTTGCTGTTAGTGCAAAAGTCGTGCTATGCACTCAGTTGCCCTTGCCGCGTTTGTACGGAGTGTCCGTACTTCAGCCCACCTACATAATGTAACCTGTTGATATATATATATAGTAATTCTGAATAGTGAAGAACAGTAATGGTGATCACCTAAATGTCGTACTTTCATTCATCCATCCCAGTACGCAGGCAGAACACGCATGCGGAAGGATCAGGGCGCACATATAAACCTAGATAGGTGACGTGCGCCACGTGCTGAGTTAACATAACCTGAAACCCCACAGTGTTCTGTCTGCCTACTGGGATGGGTGAATGAAAGTACGACATTTTGGTGATCACCATTACTGTTTTTCATTATTCAGAATTACTATATATATATATATATATATATATATATATATATAGTAATTCTGATATATATATATATATCAACAGGTTACTGCCAAATATGAAAAGTGTGTCTATTGGTCGATGGCAATTCGGTTCGTATTCTATTACGGCCGGTTTCCATTAGCTTTCCGCCGACGGTTTACCTAGCCAGGGATAACACTTTGACACCAGCGGTGCGAGCTTGAATTGTCGATGCGATAAATTTCTCGAAACTTATCGGTAAATTCCAGCCCGCGACAAAGCTAACGCAGTTAGATCTATACTAGAGACAAGGTAAAATAGCTGATAAAGTATGTATATCGAGTCGACAAGTTTATCTAGAAGTCCATACTCGCACGGCAGGAACTAATGTCCAATGTATATATCTAGTATGAGAAATCGTAGATAGATAGAATATAGAAACTGATTGTTAGACTCTACGAAGAAATGTCAGGAAGCATAACTCAGAACAAATTCCACACAAAGCCCTTCAACGTATGATTCCAAATACGAATTACTTTCGAGGTTAAAATAGACATGTTCGGTGATTCGTTAAAATTTCAGAAGGAAAGCTTATTATATAGATATATAAAGAGTGGTCCACGCGCGTGCTGCAACGTCTACTATGACAGCTGAGTCATAGCGGCGTGAACGATGTTATTGATTTAGCACGACTTTTATTGGGTCATTTTTTTAAGGCAGTTACTCTTCCTGATATTATTTCTTCGTAGATGAGACTACAGAATTTTAGAAACAGAACATCTATGCATTTTCTTGTGGACAGGAGCATGTAATAAAACACTATAAGCTGTAATACAATTATATTGCGAACACAAAGTTTAATAGTAAAACATATAGAGCTTAGGAACATAAACGCGTGCACCAATTTTACCCAGTTTTATCCATGGTCTTTTAGGCAGCAATCGGAACTGTCACAGATACAATACAGGAATACAGATAAAAGAAAGAAATACAAAAAAGTGACTTCAGAAATGTAAGCTCGCCTTCGAAAGAAAATTCTAATTCTTAAAAAAATGGTGAAGTGATTTTTGTCAAAAATTATTAGTAGAACTTTAACTTTTTCGACCCTTTAAATAAAATATTCAATTATATGTACTGTATGTGATAAGTTTACGGAACAAGCACGAGGCCCGCCTGGTGTTCAGCGGTAACCTTTGCCTTTAACGGAAGCATTTCGTCAGGCACTGATCGACGATCTGCACTGGGCCCATCAACCTGACACATTAAGTTGTTAACTTTCATGATATGATTTGAAAAACTTCAATTGTAATTTACATTTTCTATTATGAACTTCAAGAAGGAACTCTACGGATAATAAACTAATTCAACGGATAAGAATATTACATTATTAGGATGCATTCGCGATTCGCGTGAATAATTTTACAATTCTGTATTTTTTAAATTTTTACTTTATTGAATTCAATTTAAGTTAGGTAAAGTATATATCACTTAACCGTACCGACTGCTGACTGAAAAGCGCGATATTGAATCGGAATAGAAAATAGTGATATAAAAATCTCTCACTGCGCAAGTACTTGCTATGTAGGGGCCCACTTAACTTGCTTATGAAGAAAAGTTCGAAATGCTTCATTCATTCAGAGTGAATGAGAAATACAAAGAATCCGGTCAGTAAAAATTTTACTTTTAAGAACACGTTTAAGTTTTGCTTTTTTCCGTGTGTATTCCCCGATATAAGTGCATATTTACGAACGCTATGTATATTTCGTTTCAGAAGCAGAAATAATATAATTAAAAACACACACAATTACACACACAATTTTGAGCTTACCAAAACATATTTTGGTTATTTACCATTAAAAAATTTGCCACCTTAATATGTAACACATATTTTCAGTCTTCGAGAGTAGGAGTAGGAGAAGGTTAGGGCCAGATTACACTTGCATGTAGAGCAGGCCAATAATTCAAAGTGCATCGTAAGTTCAAAACTGTCATATATTGTAAAAACGTAAAGTATCGACAAACAAAAATTGGGAATTTTTCAACGTATTTTGAATATTTAGATTCATTTTAACGTGGTGCAGCTTATACTTAATTTAACAAATGCATACATTTATAATAAAACAATTATACAAATATATATTAAAATTATCTAATAAATATTCTCATACAATAATCTCATGTCATGATAAATAAATAGTAGCAAACTTTTTGGAATGCACAGAGATATAACAAAGTCCATTTATAATTAGGTCTAACTGTAGTAAACATTATTATTTGTATAGCTACTGCTTCTTTTACACAACTGCTGCAAACTATGTACTCTTGGAAAGTCGATGAAATATGTTTTTATATTATATGTTTCACGACATACACTAAAATTAAACCATATTCGAAATATCAAACTGTCTCTTATCAGTACCCACACAAACAGTATATTTCTATAACTTTATCCAATATTTATGTATTCGCCCACTAGCACCAATTCATATTCATTACGATTTAATTTTTAGTCTACACAAAGTAACGTAGGTAATAATCAACATTCTCTTCTTAATATCAACAACTACTCCCGAAATTAAACTATGTTCATAATTTTATAATGTGACATACCAGTATAATAAAAACACATAAGAAAGGAAGCACCGTGAGATTTGGGCAACTTTATTCATAATTCTATAAGTTAGAAGAAAAAAAATATCAACAGCCCAGCCGTGCGATTCTTTAGAGCAAACACCGTTGCATCTTTGACAATATCCGTGAAACAAATGACGAGATGACAAGAAACGTTGGAAAAACAACCTTGTGAACAAGGGCGATATCTCATAAAGTATTTGACATCTGTGAGCTCGTCGACGAGCGCATCGAGGAATCGTTAGAGAATCGCACGGCAGGATATGATTCGATGTTCCCAGATGTTCTAGCAACAGGCAGATGCTTGAGTTCCTTAACCATACTTAGTGCCTTAGTTTTTTTGAGAAAACGTAATTATACTTTTCAGACATTATTCTAATGCATATTCGCCTACATATTGTAATGTAATTTAAGCACAATAACCAAGTCTACCAAGATCTCTCGGCATTTGCTTCCCTAAACCGACATTAAGATATATTATAACAAATTACATACCACCAAAATATACACATAAATTCTTTAGACTAAAATAAGATCAATATAAATATAAATTAATCTGTTTATTTAATATAAAACCCGACTTTATTCATGTAAATGTAAATTCCCCGAGAATGGATATCGGAAATGCTCGAAACCTAAGTCGATAACGTCGACAAATTACGTGAGTAAAGTCAGTTTGGATATTAAATAAATGTGTCAAACTCACGAGAATTTAGAAACATCTCAATAATTTTTAACATTCGTCATCTATAAATGCATTAGTTTTAGAACACAATGTCATGGTAATTTAGTATTTGTTGAACACGTTTCAAATTTACTTGGGAGTATTTATGTATGTATTTTTTTTTTAAATAGCTGGAGGTATAATTAGTCTAAATATCGCCTCTAATATTAGCCTCGTAACGAACTCGTATAAAAATGCCAATTTTCTTTACAGTTGTACCTAAACTGTACAATGTCAGTCTATTTTGGTGTTATTAAATTAATATTTACTCTTCCTTTTGTTTGAGAGGTTCTTGCTCCTCAGAGGTTACGTCCATACTAGCAGCTGTGTCCGTACGGGACTTATCTACTGGGTATAACCTGTAAAAAATACGATTAAGATGTATGTAGAGATGTATCCTTTTCACGAAAGACGTCCCTCAGCAGTGGCGCTAGTGTCTATGCGAAAAAGGCTTGGAAGCGAACTTTTTATATGGGGCTTAGTTAGTTCCACTGAAATCCGTGGATCATCTTTCGTGAGACAAGCTATATGATATTATCAGAAACAAATATTCTAAAATTTTGGTGTAACAATGTGCGGTCCTATACTGCCTAACCCTGGCCGAATCTACGCTGATGATATCAAGCTTATTCTTAATACCCACAAAGGCATAGTCAAAATGTACACACATCAACATGGTCTAGGGATATTTCAATGAAACCTAAATAACTAAAGTTCTATAACTTTTTGTTAAGACACCTACACATTAAAATAAACCTTGTTTAATAGCCTATCTAATCTGATAATAAACTTTTAGATAAAGTGAAATTTAAAAAAAACTTAGAAGAAGAGGAAAAACTCAGACAAAATGTCAATCTTAACTTTATTTTTGAAACATCAAAACCTAAACAAAACAACAATTTGAGGGTTGCTGATCCCAACATATTAATGGAACGTTGGCAAAGACTGTAAATAACGATGCTCGCTTTGCATAGTTTGATACTATATGCCTTTTTCTCGAGAAACAATGTCAAAATATTATTTTAGGAGCATCGAAATATTGCTTTTGTATCTGAAGCGCACTTCTGAATACTCTAGCTTCATGAAAACTTATTTAGCTTCTCTGGCCAGTTTATCGGAAGAAGCTATTAGACATGCCAATAACTTATATTCGAAACCAAAATGTCCACATACACCATGTCATGTCTAGTAGACATCTATCTATGCCAATAACTTATTTTCGAAGCCAAGAGACCCACATATTTTACACACCCGTCGGAGTTCTACCATTTGCTGAAGTAGAGGTTTCTTCCATTAAATAATTTTTCAGGCTTACATATTCTGCCTACATCACGGTTTGCAAGCTTTAATGTGCTATGTACTATATACTAAGCTCCTGTACTCTATAATTTACTATGTTCAGCACCGAAGAGCTCTGTAGCCACTGAAATTACTGGGCAAAGGAGATTAACCCGTTGCGTTGACTCGAACTGCAACGTGTGAGGTTAACAAATTATGCTTACGGTAGCCAGAGCAGTGTAGTCTTAGTTTGAAAAAGAAATATTTCCAGTGGCAATAGGTCAGATTTTTGCTTTAGTATATTCATCACCTAGTCCTGACAGTTGTGGCTCTTAACCAGGAAACCACATGCCCGATATTATTTACTATCCTGAAACCAGAACTCAAAATCTTCAAATCAACCACTTTAAACGGATAAGACTGCGTACATTTTGTATTATTTTGTTCCCGACGTTTTGAACACTTTTAATAATTTTATTGTGGTCACGGGTAGACGAGGTGACAGTTGTATGTTACATTATAGTTAATTAACTTGATAGTCATCAATCATCCCAAGCAGATGGTACAAAGCTTGCCAACCATCTTCACTAGTTTGGAAAATAAATAAATCATTGCGAAATTCTAAAACATCAAAGTAATAACTGAAGTAAGTAATTATGTTAGACTCACCATCTCTGATACAAATACACCAGGAATACTAAATCATCCCTGAAGCAAGCCACGCGATGCGCAGTCGGCATGGTTATGACAAAAGCAAACACATCATCTATGAAGGTGTTGAAAGCCTTGTACATAAATGCGCGCCACGGCAGCGCGGCGACCGAGCGCAGCCGGTAATTCACGAACAATTGTGGAAGCATGAACAGGAATCCGAAAGCGTACACTCCGTTCACGATGCTGCGAAGTGCCCACGAGTACCAGCTGTAAAGGAGAGGCAAAATTATTAGGTGGTTTATTGCCGAAGACCATGGAGATCTTGTGAGTAGGTTAATTAATTTTACACCTTGATTTTCTTTCATATCAAATGTATTTATTTGCCAGAATATGAGTGAACACAAAAGTTGTTACAAACGTAGGTTAAAAAGTACTTCACATTCCACCTTTTAGGTATGCAAACATTAATATTATTTATTAATTTTTATTCACGGATTTGTTATCCGGTCCTTTAGGCATAAGTGGGGCTATAGGCAACACTTAGAGGCCTGTTTGGTATAAAAAATACAAAGTAGTATAAAAAACAGAAACTTTTGGATGGATCATGACATGGTATATCTATTATAAAAATGGATAAAATGGCAAGGCTATTGATATGATTTTATTAGTGATAAGAAGATAATGTCAGATAAGAAGATGCCAATTTCAGTCTCATTTTAAAATTTTTGGGCAGGTGGTGACTTGCCACCCACTAAACGGGCCCCCCATAAAGGTCACCATGAATGGTGACAGAAGGGGCAACATTATTATTATACCTACTAAAATTTCTTTACTTGTTCATTGCAGATAAATTGAATTCATTCTTTCAATACTACCGAAAGAAACCAAAAAAAGTTCGCAAACGGATATATGTTTCACTCGGCTGGTAAAGACAAGTTAAAAGGATCATGGCAAATAAACCACTTGCACGAGTTTGAATTTGTATACTGACATAGACATCCTCATAGTTTGTACGCCGAAGCGTGACGTATCGATACGAATTCTTTTCGCAAATTGTTTGCGCTACATCCTCTGGAGTAACGGCTGAAAACTCTCGTCACACAACATATTCGCCAGACGTTGTTGTGTCCCCATTATTTCCATTTTTTTTTTAGTTTTAGTAATAATAATTTATGATTCAGGCGTTACATTGCGGAAATCCATTATCAAAACCGATATTAGAAATAGTAAAGTGTCACCAAATATTTTTAATTATCAGGTTTTTAATAATAATAATAATAATGTTTATTGTACAAAAATACAGTAAATATAAAATAACAGAATATAGTAAGTTACCCTTACCATTATATATAAAAAACTAAGAATAACACCACTGTTATATTAAATCTAAGTCTATCTAAGTACTAGATAACTATTCACCTGTAAAAGGAAACAATTAAAATAAAAAAGAACAGGCATTAAAAAAATTCGAATTAAATCATATCAAATCATTTATGCCTACTTGCAAATTGTCAATAATTCGGTTGGTCGGCCTCTCTCTATTTATGGATGAATATAAATCAGCGTAAACAGGATTGCTATAGCAGAAACATCAATGTCTTTCTAACAAAATGGCACAACTTTATATAAAAATGTAACACGGGAATTTTGCAGGTATGGATATTATATATGTATGTTATACATTATGTCCTCTGTATTATATAGATCGGTTTTTGCTCATTAGTGCTTACAATAAAAACATCGAAGAGAATTAGAACATGTTTTCAATTTAGCAAAATTTCTAATAAAATTTTGAATGGTAAACAATACAAATTTTAATTGTTTTTAAACTCTTCTTTCGGTCATAAAAGCTTTTCAAATTGCCCGATAGATGGCCGCTCCGTCTTCATACGACAGATTAACTAGAAACATAAATTTCTTAGCATTAGGTGCTTCAGTGGCCACATGCTCATAAAACGTCTAAACAAATGCATTTCGTCACAAGAGACGAACACACGGGTTGCATAAGTGTTACAGCGAGCCTATCACCCTGAGATATAAAGCTAAGTCTTATGTGCCTGTAATTGTACCGGTATGTCATTATTGGCACAAATAGTTATGGTGAAAGTACCTACTTCCCAGAACGATACTCGTTCACAAACATCTTACCTTTTATGTGGTTCATACACCAGCGAGTAAACGGCCCCTGCGACGCACAGCGGATACAACAACATGGAGAGGTACTTCATGGCCTCGGCATCAGCCTGCGCAGTACTGCGCTCGCCCGCGTCTGCACTCGTGTCGCGCCACACGCGCAGCCGCCACCCTTGCCACGATATCCGCAGGTGCAGGACTTTAGTCACTTTCCATAACTGTAAAACACGTCACTTACCGTTTAGTAGCCATATGTTAACAAGCGAATTAGAGAAGGCACACGTTATAAGAAATTTCTGTTAGAAAAATTCTAACGCGCGTCAGAAAGGTACTAAGTGCAAACTAATTGCTTCAGAAATTTTTTGATGGTCTGTGAGGTATAATATAAAATGTATCCGAAAGATAAATCACACTTAATAGAACTCTGGGGTTTAAATGATCTTCCTATTAGAAATGTATAGATAACGAGGCTAAATACTTTATGTAACAGTGTGTTTAACAGTGGTAGTGCCACACTGTAACAGTATTGTTTACAGCTTGGGACCGACGTGAAGTAATGTAGCTTGCTGTTGCGTTTCGTCGGGTCAGGATTGGAACAGGATTAGTGTTAAGCGCACTACATGCTGGCTGGTATGATATGGTTGGGCGGGGGTCAGGGAGACCCGGTGAAACGGCTGACCGCTGCATCTTTGCCTTCGCCTATGGTTTTACTCAACTGGTTACAGAGTTCACCTGCATACCGGATAGAGCTTCTGCTGACCACACACCCGGAGAATTATCGGATCTCAGTCAAGGCCCCTTTGGGTTCTTCAGATCATTGTCTGGTGACATCCGAGATACCCCTTGCTATTCACAAACGGACTGGTTCCAGTGGGAAAGGAAGGTGTGGCGATATAAGTCTGCAGATTGGGATGGACTGCGTGAGTTCTGTGCGTCCTACCCTTAGAGGCAGGTATGTTTCTCCTCGGACGATCCCGACACGTGCGCAGATTTGGTTGCCGATGTGATGTTCCGGGGAATGGAGTGCTACATTCCTCACTCCGTAATCCCAATCGGCGGCTCAAGCCAACCATGGTTTAATAAGATGTCTGCTGAGGCTGTTGGCCAAAAACTGACTGCTTAAGAAGCATGGAAAGCAGCTAAACACTGTCAGGATCCTAAAACTTCTGCATTTAAAAAGAAGACTCAACGCTACCTCCTGCTGCCTTATTGTCTATATTTACGTAGAATGAGAATGGACTTCATTTTGACGTTTGAAGTCCATTCTAGGCGAATTGGTATTGTGTAACTTCCACCTTGAATGCCATTCCATCGATATTGAAACCCATTGAATGATCGAAACTGAGTACTTTTGACATAAACTTGGTATTGTCTAACTATGATGGCAATGAAAAATCAATCCATCCATTGTCATTATTAAACGTCAAAGGAAACAGAGAGCTCATTCGTTACCGTTTTCACAAAGAAAGAGTCTATGTAAGTCATACTTGTCGAGTTTTCATCAAAAAGCAATTTAATCAAATGCTGAGTAAATAGCTATTTAAACTAAGTAGCCAGCGGCTTCGCTCGCTTGGCCTTGATGTAGTGATGGAAGTGCCGTTTTGGAACCTCGAGGTCATGTGTTCGATCCCCGGATTGGACAGTTATTGGGTTTTTATGAGAAAGAAAGATATTCCCAACCACAGTCAGGAGACTGAAACAGTGTCCCTCTGATGGCAATAGGCTCACCCCCTATTACATGATCACATGACCAAAAACATATATGGTGAAACATAGGTGTTGAAAACACCGCTGCTTACCCATTCGAGGATATATACGCGAAACTATTTTGTGTTAAAAATAATTTTGAGTTATGTTGTGTATAAAATAACATGTTAGTATTGCGGGCGAATCACTCAATACCGCTAGACTGACGTTTCACCTCCGTGGTAATGGCGGAATCGCTCAACTACGGTCGGCTGAACAACAAAGATGGATGACATGGTGCAGGTATCTCTGAATGGGGAAGACAACATTTTGTCTAATTTAAACAAAGACACAAGTCTGTGCACTCGCCGTCAAAAAACCCCGTCAGCCTTGCGCCACATTTCCCAGGAACACCTTTGAAGATCTCTAGCAGTATCGGGATCCTTGGCGTCAACATAAAGTGTGACGTGCAATTTAGGGGTCACCTGGAGAGCAAGACCAAACTTGCCTCTAAAAAGCTTGGTGAGCTAAACCGATCCAAGCAGTAGTTTAGCCCGCGGCAATGGCTTGCGCTTTACAAAGCACGAGTCAGACCGCATATGGAGTACTACTCACATCTATGGGCCGAGGCACCCGGTTACCAGATTGACCCCCTAGACTCCATCAAACGTCGTGACATTCGTATAGTCGACCATCTCATACTTACAGACGGTCTGGAATCGTTTAGTCTTCAGAGAGACTTTGCATCTCTCTGCGTATTCTACCGTCTGTACAACAGCGAGTGTTCGGAGAAGCTGTTTGATCTGATGCCATCGTGTCCCTTTCACCACCACACCACTCGCCATTGACGGGATGTTCACCCTCATTACCTTGAGCTACCTAGCTCAACCATGCAACGGTTCTCAAGAACATTTATTCCGCGTACAACAAAAATCTGGATGAAGCTTCCCACCGAGGTTTTCTCTCTGCGATACGGATATAGGGTTGTTTAAAAAGGGCGTCATTAAATTTCTTAGAGGTCGGCAGCGCGTTGGTAATGCCCTCGGTGTTGCAAACGTCTATAGGCGTGTATGTGTAAGATCTTGTATACTGTTTTGTGTATGTATACATTGTATACCTACCATGTGCTGACAAATAAATGAATCTTGCGACGGTGACCACTTTCAATCATGTGGGCGGGCCGCCCGCTTGTCTACCTACTTTTGGCAATAATAGAAAATGTAAATTAAAGGTCGCAAGACGACGTTGGATGCTCTGACTTGAACTTTGACTTAACTTTGACTTTGGATGCAGGCCACTTACAACCCGCTTTTCCTTTTGGAAAATCCGGTTGTAAGGAGAGACCTATGTTCAGCAGTGGACGTCCTACAGCTGAGATGATGATGAATAATAGTTTAATAAATATTTACTTCAATAATAGCACTGATTCCGGCCGGCACCAGCACCAGTTTTGACGTCTGCTCATCCATTAGATAGAAGAATACAACGGCCTGCGAGAACGCGCGCCAAAAGACAGTGCGTGCCGACAACCCCGCCAGAGACCGCTTGCGTCGCCAGAACGACACGTCATTCTTGAACGCAAGGAAATCGAACAGCAGCTGGAAATATTGAAGATTACTTTATAGATACTTACGTGATCTTAATAAGTCAATACATTCAATAGCTGAGACATAAAAATTAACTCATTTAACCAAATTGCCCTAGTTAATAAACTGCACGATAATATTTATTTGGTAGCTTACAGGCACAACACACTTTTTTTAAGTGATACTAATAAATTCTTCAATCACCAATCTTCAATCATTTCTTCAGTCACATTGTACACATATATGCTTAATTCATTATACACCTAAGATAAGACAAACATATAGTTCTAGAAAATCTCTGTCAAATAATGTTCTGTGGAGCAGTGCAGGGCAAAGGTACACACAACAAAATTCTACAGATATTCTGCATTCTGATGATTCATGAAACACCAAAACATGGCTGCCAGCTGTTGCATATGCCATTATAAAAGTGTCACAGTGTCCCACAATCTTAAAAGTCGTTCTATGAGTCCCGCATTTCATTCATCTACAAACGTTATGATATCAATGTATTTGTGTGTGTATAATCACATCAAATATTTCAGTCTACGAATGCAGACACACCATGTGATTGTTGACCAAAACTAATAACTTGTAAGTACTTATAGATGGCTGGTCAACATGGTACAAGCAGTTAACCATATTGAATTATTTCATTTTGAATTAGCAGAGTTGACTAGTAAGTAGGTATATTTCTAACAAATAAAACATACACAGGAAAAATTATACCTTGTAACTGGTTATATACACTTACATGACAACTAGCGATCAAGACCGTAGCAGAGAGCAAATAAAGATTTGTATCTGCCATTATTCCTTTCACATCATCTACATCCTTTTCACGAAAACCTAGACTATGCAGGTGGTCCAAAGCAAGCCGGACATGTAATGCCAAACGCATGGAACCATAAGATGCTGGGTCAATTTTCATTGTGATATTGATAGTTGTGCTACTGCTGTTTAGCAATTGTAGCTGTGAGATTCTAGATTTGAGTACATTATGTTGTATGATTGGCAAAAATTTGCCATTTCTAAACCTGAAACAAAGTAATATTATTTTCAATTTAATGTTATTTCTGAATTTGAATATGATAGTATGTACACATAAGACACAAGAAATCAGTCGATCCATTGAAAATTATTCAGAGATTCTTTTTTACCTAAAGGTGTTAGGAATTATGTAAAACATGTAGAATTAAAAAATTAGATATGGTAAATCACATTCCATGAACATACTATAAATCATAAACCCACAATATTAAACAAACATATAATATTGATGCTTGTGCTACAGGAAATTTACCATAACACAATCACTTTTTTTTTTATGTGAGTTTCATTCATAAATCTTGTGTTCTAATTAATTACAGGCAATGAAAGGTTAATTGATTTGATTAAGAGTTAAACACCAGGTCCATATAAGTGATATTGTAAGGGAGAGCCGATGAAAGTTCTGTGAGTAAACTGCTCATTCAAGTTCAGGTCTGTGTAGTGCCTATACATATAGCATTATTATTTCTTATGATGTTTCGGTCTTACCTTATATAAGGATACAATTCACTAGGAATTTTGTTGGATGGCAGATTCAGGTTATCCGTGAGAATTGACAGGGGCACCACAGTACAAATGTGTGCATATGGACGTACATTCTTTTTCAATGGTTTCTGCTTTTCGCCAGACTGAAAGAATATGATGTACTTATTGTTTAATTCCTAGGTAGTAAATTCTAGACCAAAGGTAATCAATAATTAGATACACTCTCATGGCAAATTAATGTCCTGCAGGATCTTAGCAAGACATAAATAAAGATAGGGTTAATGGTGCAACAGTTTGAGGGTCTTTAATAATGACTGTACATACCACGGGGATCCATTTTATGGCCTGTTCCTTCTTAGTATACTTAAATATAGTATGGATAAAAATACATGTTCATAAAAGTGTAGTAATACTGAACAGTGTGAGTGTGTATCCAGTCAGTAATCACATGTCACAATATAAGATTTAAAATCAAACATATAATTTTTCATACAAAGTTAAAAACTATTTTATCGACCAATTTATTGACAACCCTATAATACGCAATATGCAAGTCATTCATGTCGCTTCCCTATTTATGCCGCCCGCCAGGGGGCCAGGGGGGCCGCATTATGTCAGAGAGGATCCATTCCCCCATACTTTCCTTACTACTAACTTTTTTTCCATCCAAGTGAAGGCAACAATTATATGACTTGTGTCTGTAATCTTAACCAAAACTTACATTCTGCTGCAGCAAATTAAATGTTTCAGCTTGTGGCTCAGTGTATGTTACTAATGGAAAAGTATGAACAGATTCAGAGTGCTGGATTACTTCAAACTCGTTATACAGACGTCCATTATCTAATAGTACTGCATGCATAAATAATGTCCCGTTGTTTCTTGTTTCTCTAGGTATTCTCAATGGAATATCACTGAAAAACGAGAATGATATATTTAAAACTTTCTTGATATATTGTAATTCAGAGCCAGTCAATAGTTATCAATAACATTAAAAGTTTCTAACAAGGTAAGTTCACTCACAAGGTAGCTGGGTTCCGATAGTCGAATTTCATTAACGTATGTACTTTTGTTACGATTTCTGATTTGGAACCAGCAGCATGAGGCCGTGGCTTGATAGAAGTAAAGATAACGAGATGCTGGATAGGATTTGAAGATAAATATGAAGTATAACATCTCTCGCCACGATTGCAGTCCGGCGGTATAAATATTTCAGCCAAAGTCCATATCGTATTCACTACGTAAACAGCAAATATTAAAGTCAAGATTAAACTAACTGATACATATTTCATTACGTCTTCTAAAGCGAAAGATTTGTTGGAAATATTTAAAGAAAGGATTTACTATATATTATTAGCTTGGAATTTTCGTTCGTGTTCGCGCTGGCCATAGATTTAACAAAGTATCTATGGATTTAACCTACTCATCCACAGACTATATGATACTACGTATCAGAGAGACGGACATCTGAAGTACATTCTTTGCTAGACACGAGTTCTGCGCTCTGATTGGCTACAGCAAAATGATGTATGACAGTGATTTTTAAATTTTGCAAAATGAAGGATACAAGTGCCATAGGTACGTACGTAAGTAGAACTACTTACGATCAACATACATCATAGTAGTTCTACTTACGTACGTACCTATGTATGTTGATCGTAAGAAGGTTGATAGGTTATTACAGTAACTTGACCTTTGTATACGTACTTTTAATTATTACTGAAGACTCCTTAAATTAAGGATACAAGCGCCATAGGTACGTACGTAAGTAGAACTACTTACGTACGTAACTCTTTCTATTTCTGCATTTGAGTGCGGAAGTGACAATATTGTGATAGCAAAATCACATAAATCCTTAAATGAATTTATTCCTATCTATAGCATTTTTGTGTGCAGCTACTTTTGCCCAGAAACTAACAGGATCACCGTATATAGGAGATCATCAATCCACGAAGTGAATGGTCTGCCATTGCTGTAAGATTTTATATTTTTTTTCTAAATATATGAATAAGTATTATTTTGTTAATAAGTATTTAACTAGGTATATTATTTGTTTAGAAAAGAAAACAGATTGTGAACGAAACACATTTTGGGGTTGACGCTATATTTTATGGATATTTTGTGCAAGAACAGATGTTTATGAGTGTTCAGGTATAGTGGTGGTCTTAAAAACACATTACTCTTCAAATTCTCAAAGAAGTCTCTAAATATTTTTTTGTCGCTAAATATTATTTTTTTGCCGCTAACCACTCAAGAATTTCGCTAGATCTAGCGACAAAGTCTCTAGAACGGCAACACTGCCATAAATACGTACACTACTTGCGATATACGGACCAGGTCAGAATAACGCTATTTGCCAGGGTATGTACACGGGTAGTTTATGGTTCAACTATGTCAAAAGCTCGTTAGACGGACTTCAACAATGTGTTTAGGATGCTGTTGGGACTTCCCCGGTTCTGCAGTGCCTCGGAAATGTTCGCACAGTACCAAACTTTCGTAATTCGTAAAAAAGTAGCAGCATTGAGGTGCAGCATCGGGGTAGGTGACAACCCTATTTTACAAATGATGGCAGAAAGCTTATCTTCACCTTATATAAAGCATTTTGTTAAATTGATGGTGAAATAATATACATAAGTATATATTTTTGGGTACTTACTGATGTTCATTATTTGACCGTCAATATATATATTATTATATAATTTTGAACGTAAATTTTAAATTTATTTTTTTGATAATTTTTCTTACTAACATTATATTTTAAGTAATACTTAGTTACTAAAACCATGGATCTTTATTATCCGAAAATAAAGAATTTAAATTTGATATTTTTGCTCACAGTGCTAACGTCTACCATAGCTAGTCCGAAATAAATATCGCGATTTTGACAGCTCGTGGCACTGTAAGCGCGTTGATAAATCGGACCAAAGTTGTTGCACAAACAACCTTTCGCGCGCGAAAAACAAATGCATAAAATTAAAGTGCATAGTGTAAAGGTTAACATGTGTGGTGTTCTAATGTTTCTTTTTAATCTACACAAGATTAAAAAGAAACATTAGAAGGACATTTACAACATTTACATCAAAAACAAGGGATAAAACAGTAAAGAACATATATATATATTTTTAAATCTGTTGAACTAAACCAGTTTACTGCCAAATGATTATAAAATATTTTAAGCGTAAATATTTTATATAGAGATGTAACTTGGGCCCCGAGTAACCATAATGGGTTCCAAGTATTTCGCAAGGAACTCTTAACTAAACTGTTGCGTCTTAAAGCTATAGCCAGTGACTGCAGTACAGAGTAAAACTCTCTACTGCAGTTAAACGTCTCCGCTAAAGGTATTGTAACTCACTTATATAAGTGAGGAAGTCACTTATATAGGTTGATATCAACCAAAGACGTTATAATACTTTCTACTCCCAATGATATAATTCAGTAAGTATTTCAATAGGATTATGCGAAGACTTTAACTTTTAGATAAAGTCCCCATGATTTAATCAACTTTGTCAATATAACCCAAAAATATATTGATAAAAAATACTTTAAAACAACAAAATACTTCATTTTACTATGTATTCAAATAATTAAAAAAAAAACATTTACTAAAACTGATCAACATTTGAGAATTAATGACTTGATACTTTTTTATTTTAAAACAATTATATTTTTATATCTTATTTCTTTATAGGAATTTATATTTGAAGGCGCAATAAAATTGAGTTGGGAAACATCCTATACATTCACATAAAATTTACAAGCGCATGAATAATAAACTTCAAACTTCAAGAAACCTGATAATTATTTGTAACATACGTTTACTGATGAAATTGAATGTCGGTCATTTTCTTACTGTCACAACATCAATGCAGCACAAACAAATGTAATATAATACTTAAATAAAAAGTCTTTGAAGCATTCCTAACACCAAAAGTGGTACAACTTAGTAATAACGTATCAAAATGCCGGTATAAACTATATCTGACACTGTCATAAATACTTTGTACAATGAGAAGAAAAATAAACGTTTTTCCATACCGGTGGATCAGGTTGAAAAGCGTACCTGTGCCGCAACTGGAACATCAAAAAGTACTCTTACTCGGATAAAAAAGGCTAAAATGGCATGTGTATCATAATATAGATAAAAGACAAGATAATCGACTAATCGACTAAATTCCTGTCGAAAAATGCAAAATAAATAAATATTAATTGGGTAGCCATACAAGAAATGTGTGTTTTTCCTATTTTTATGCTCAATATTAATAACGGTAACAGGTTGACACCTTAAATTTTCACAGAATATGTAGTTGTATATTACCTTTCAAAATAAATAATAATTTTTATTAATTTAACAAACTTAATTTTTAATCAATTTTTACTCGATCTTAACAAAGGCCACATGGCAGTTTTTTTTTCACACCGTACTTGAGCGCCAAAATGACGTCACATGGTCAAGCGTCTAGTTAATGTGACCGCGTTGTACAGTTCAAGGTTTCAAGTAACTCCATTGTATAGCAATCTAACGACGTTATAATGTTAGTTGCAGTATTTTAAAATTTTCTATAATATTAGTGTCCATAAACTCCACTTTGAAACTAATATAACGCTTAAAGCGTCTATTTACGATTTAATAACACTCTTGAACACTACCACTAAAGCATATTATATAACCAATCTAGAGTCTGGCTAATGAAAGTTGATACTGAAAAAGCGCGGCAAATTTAAAAAATATCAGCATGGCAGCCCTAAAGTAAAAAGGAAAGTTGGAACAACTCACTTTGATACTTTGACATTCATTTATTTTTACTAGTGGATGCTTGCAATTTTGTCCGCGTTATGACGAGATTAAAAGTAGCTTATATCACTTGTTAACTCTTTATTAACTCCATACCAAACATCACACGGATACGTCACTCCATTGTGGCGTATTAAAGGAACAAACAGGCTATCAAACACTATCATGAGTATCAATATTATCATGAGTTTAAATTTTTGTAAATCTATGTGAGTATGTATCAAAGAAAACAACACCATATATTTTTATACTGTATTTTAATCACTATAATCAAAATCTGAATCTAAAAATTCAACATGGAGTGAATCGTCACAATCACTGGAGTCGCTGCTGTCTCTTAAATTGATGATGAAGCTTTCTAAATTATTTTCAGTTATATGGTCTCTTCTTTTGTACTTGTCTTCCACATGAATGACATGGTCTGTCATTTTTTTCCAATCATCTGCTGTAATACACTCAAAAGATTGTTTAATGAGATCCTCGAACTCTTTTGGAGTTCGGCTTACATTTTTGCTTCCCACATTTCTTTTTAATAGACTCCATATGAGTTCTATAGCATTTAGGTCACAATGATATGGAGGAAGTCTTAGCACTTTATGACCATTTTGGCTTAAAAGTTCATCAGCTTCATAAATAGTTTCTGGTGTGTTCTGTTTTACTAAGCAGAGCAACTCTGCTTTTGAATTGTATGTTTCAAATGAAATACCATTCAATGTAAGCCAATTCTGTATCTCTAACTTTCGATTTTGAGATGTGGGCGCTTTATTTATTATGACAGAATGGTATGATGCATTGTCCATTACTATTACACTTGGTTAATTCAAATTGGGAATAAGCTTTTCTTGAAGCCATTTGTTGAAGTTTGTGGAATTCATGTCATGGTGGTAGTCGGCCATTTTCGATTTGGTGCTAAATACTAACAATGAGTTTGGAATAGGGCCTTTCTCTGATCCTGCATGCACAATAATATATCGTTTTCCTGACGATATATTTTCAATTATTTCACTTGTTGATGGACCTTGCCAACATTTTTTAGGCTTCTAGGTTTTGTGGACATAATTTTCATCTAAGTAGATTATTGGCTTGCCTTCTGCACGTTTCGATGCAATGGTACGCAAAAAGCGATGTCTCCATGCAGTTATATCATATCGTTCAATTAATAATGAACGTTCATTTTTGTTTTTCTTAAATGCATAACCGTTGGCTAATAATATGCGACGGAGAGTTTCACGACATCCACCAAATTATATACTTTCTTTTAACTCTACCAACAAAGATCTTAATGTTGGTACTTGTTTCCTCATACAGTAAAATTCGTTTACTTTATTACGAATAACATCCATATCGAAACTATCTAAGTTCGACACTTTTGAAGGGTGAGGTCGTTTTTTACCTGGAGTCCTCCAGACCCCTTCGTTCACCGCACCTTCTTTTTTAATTCTCTTAAATGTAATAACACTTACATCTGTAAAAAGAATAAAATAAAATGTCAATTATCATGAGTCTCATAACTAAGAAATAATAGAAAATACACAAGTATTGCAAAACTAGTCTAAGATTAACGTTGAGTGAAAACTTACCGGTGAGTGAAGATAGTTCTTCTAAGTACTGGTTCTGCGATTTCATCATATCTTTTTGATCTAAATCTGTGACCTTTTCAATTGCTTGTTTTACTTCAGCAGTTAGTGCATTATCCTCAAGACTATCTGTAAAAGAACAATAACATTATCTAAAGTAACTAAAACTAATATGTACTTATTTAAAATAAAAAAATATCAAGACATTTTGACCGTACTAACCTAAAAAATCAGTCACAGTACGTAAACAATCCTGTTTTTCTCGCAATACGGCTTGTTTCACAAGCTTTTTCTCTTCATATTTCGAAATCATACAAAACAATAGTTTTCGCACTTCACTCTTTATAGTTTTATTCATTTTTATAGCATTAACACGGATATATCACAACAAAACTATACGCAAGTCAACCACAACGAAACATCAACAACACGCCATCTTGTTGCGTCAGAGATAGGGATACCATACACTGATTCTGATTTTACCAAATCTTTCGGAAAACAGCCGAAAAATAAATTTCTTTAAAATAAAATTGCCAAGTTTTTCTCTAGTAAATAGTGTACCTAATTAATTAAGCTATTTATTAGACCAACTTAAGGCTTAGTGTTGCTCTTGAAATGATCCAACACGTACATACGATACTTATTTTCGATGAATACAATTTTAGCACACGTACGAATTTTTAAAACTCATTTTATAAAATGTTTAAAATAAGTTTGTTTTAAAAATGCCTTTTTGGAATTAATTGTTCCTAAGTACTTTCTGCTTAAAATACCCCAATTTGTAGGGTAAATATCCGATGGTCATATAAAAAGTTTGCAAAAAAATCCAGTATCTACTTTCGTTAGCCAGACTCTAAAAGCTTTATACAGGTTTTGCCTGCAAAATTCTGTGCCAAAATCGAAGATATAAAGGTGCTATACCACACTGTAACACTCTTATAAGTAATGTTTTAAATCTTGAAGATCTAAGTGGAACCCAAATACAGGCCTACTGATGCATATATTACAGCTAAATTGTTAGTAGGGTTATTTCACGCAAACGCCCAATAGATTTCGATTTTGACAGAACTATCGACTTCGACACCCTCGAAAACCATAAAATTATATTTTGACAGGACTATCGGCTTCAACGCCTTCGAAAACTATGAAAACGAGATCTATGACGATAAAGTTTATAATTTCGCGCAAACGTCTAATTGGATTTCTATTTTGACAGCACTATCGACTTCGACGCCCTCGAAAACCATAAAAACGACACCCAAGATGAAAAAGTGGCTAATTTTGGGCAGATGCCATCTTGCATTTATATTTTAACGGGACTATCGGCTTCAACGCCCTCGAAAACCATGAAAACGAGACCCATGACGATAAAAATGATAATTTCGCGCAGACGCCTAATTGAATTTCTATTTTGACAGGACTTTCGACATCCACACCCTCGAAAACCATAATAACAACACCCATGACGAAAAAATTGCTAAGTTTTGCGCAGACGCCATCTTAGATTTCCATTTTGTCAGCACTATCGGTTTCGACACCCTCGAAAGCCATAAAAACGACACCCAGTACGGTATAGTTCATAATAATATTATAATTTATTGCAGCCGCCATCTAAGATTTGTATTTTGTGTTACGTTTCACGAATTTATTATGATTTATGATCGCTTAAGGAATATTTAACTCTCAACCGAGAGTTATTAATTATTTAATAAGTTATAAATTAAGAGTTATAAATTATTTAATCGATTACGTCACAGCTCACGCTCACGCCACGACTACAACACTCGGAGATGGAAGGTTTTGGACTTGCGGTCGTTGTGAGCTGTTACTGTCAAAATATCAAATAGGTTTATGATTCATTCGATTTAATTGAGAGAAAATATGACGCGCTTTTTGCGACTATGTGAGTGTTCTATTTGGGTTGGGCATTATATGTATTCATCCTAAACGAAACACGAAACCGGGGCACGACAGTCGTATGTATTGGCGGTGTTTACTGGAATGCACCATTAGGGTCGATTTCGGCTTAAAAAGGAACACGCCGTAAATAATATTGAAGTAATATTGTTCAACCATTTTGTGTTGGTACAATAGTAAGTATGATTATTTTAAGCTTATTACAAGACGCTCCTGATTTATGATAGTTTCGTTGTGTCATCCATCAGCCCACAAGCAATAGTAATTACATTTCTGCAATCTGACTTGAGAAAGATAGGAAATATGGTAGACGAAGGTACAGGCACATAGTACCTGTATGATCTTATTATAGGTATCACATGGAGATCAAAGTTAAATTACATGTTTTTAACTAACTGTAATAATAATACCTACTGTAGAATTGAAAACGAGAGTAGGTACCTAACTATGCTATTAGTTTTTCAATATAAGCAAGATAAAGCATATATGAGCATAAAAATATATATGATTAACATACCGTTCAACATTTGTTTTACCAGGCTTAGGGAAACGGTGAAATGAGACCCACACCATCTTGAACAGGAGTTGCTCCACATTTTGCACATTTTCTGTACATGTCCGTAGACATACTAAGATTTTATAAGTTTTTAAACTATCATGATCACTTTTGCAAGAGACAACATTAGAAAAGGGATATTTACCGTGTAATCTATTTTATTTGAGTTCGCGATTTATAATCCCGACAACATAGATGACACGGTAAATATCCCGTTTCTAATGTTACTAATACTTGGATAGTTCTGCGGAAGCTTAAATTAAAGGAGGGTCACTATAATAACATGAAATATCCACGAAAATACGAAACATCAGCAATTTAAAACTAATTTATAACATAAATGTTCAAATTGAAGTGAATCATTATTCTTTAGAGAAGTAAACATCTCAAACCACTAATTAACTCTTCGTGGTTCGTGGTCGTAATAACAATAAAATTACAATAAGATTTAATTTCACAACGTTATCATTCCACCAAAGTTGCTCTAATTGCCTGTACTAGTTAAGAATAAGCTTCAAACGTAACGCTTTGATTTCTTTTACGTGTTCTGTTTAAAAGTCGAGTTATTATTGGGTCATATGGTTAGGTAAATCTAACCCTTCCTTCTCGAGCAGCCTCACAAGCATCATTTTAATCATTTCAAGGGGTTTTTTATGGCCGGGAGTCTCTTCGCGAAGTCCCCGCAGGAGCGCCTTCGCCGTAGCTGACCGTCCGTCGGCCGGTTCACTGCCTACGGATTCATCAACAAGTAACATTCTCAGCTTGGCCCTTGCCAAGCTGGGTGGCGCCCTCTTATTTTTTTTATTAATCAACCTTTGGCACTTAGAACTACCCCGCGTAGGAATTGGGAACCCTCCCGGTGGGGGTTTTGGCTTCACCGACAGTATTAGTCCTTTTTTTTATTTTTAACACCGTTTAAAAAACCTTCAACAGTATCTTTACACCACACTAGCACTATTATATCTATATGTATTGTATTGTCCCGCCCGGTCTGACCCGGCGCGGCGGTAAAAAGGGGCTCTTATTTAACTTGCATTCTCTTTGCGGCTCTTCCCGCTTCCACGGCGATAGCTTTTCTTCCTTTTTTTTAATATCCCTCCTCTCATCGTACGGTCGGGCCGGGCAGCTACTAGTTAGTTATTAATATTATAACCAAATTGTAAATAGGTTAAGCTTGGAGGAAAATAAAACCATCCTGGGTGGGTCCCACCATGCGGTGGGTCGGATACGTAGCCCCACCGCATGCTACGTCAGCCACAAGGGATAGCCCCCCCGCGACCCCACTTCCTCGAGTCTGCGCCGAGCGCCCGGACCCCACCTCCTCGAGCCTGCACCAAAGTGCCCGGGCCCCCCTCCTCGAGTCTGCGCCGAGCGCCCGGACCCCACCTCCTCGAGCCTGCACCAAAGTGCCCGGGCCCCCCTCCTCGAGCCTGCGCCAAAGCGCCCGGGCCCCACCTCCTCGAGTCTGCGCCAAAGCGCCCGGACCCCGCCACTCCTATGTGGACTTGGCGGCCAAAGCCCATAGGAGCGGCCCGCCTGAGCCGGCCAGCGCACCCCAACGCGGGCGCGGCCCCTGGGTTCCTCTTGGCTTCACCGTGGTGTACCTAGCCACGGTTACTGAGCCCCCCCGCCACGTCAATGCGAGAACCCTTCGGGGGGGAGTGTAGTGCAAACCCATGTATGAACCCCAAAGAAACTGCACTATTAACAGTTAAACAATACAAAGCGAGACATCTCTACAGAAAAAGGCACGCGTTATTGAATATTTTATTTAATCTAGTTATGATAAAATTAAAGTTAAGAAATTATAATTTATTGTAACATTTACATAAATAAACCTTCTATTTAAAAACCCTTGTATTAAGGTATTACTTGATACCTATCAGCCCAGATTTTCTTCAAAAATCTTTTATTATCAATGTAAACATTTGTTCCATGCGTTTTAAAAACATTATTGTTATCTGTTTCACATAATTATGACTAATATGTACGTATTTACAGTTATTCAATGCATATTAATTTATTGTTAGGTACTTATCTAAGTAACAAAACGAAAATGTTTAGTTAGAAATTGTAATAATGCATTTTTTGCATGAACGCCCCTTGTGAGCGTTTCTAGCGATATTTTCGCAAAAAACGCTCACGAAGGGCCTATTCGAACGCACTATATAATCCGTCAAAATGGGAGGCACTTAAAAAAATAAACTTCCCGCTAACGTCCCGTTCTATGCTTCAGTGATTTCCATGTTTCTTTCGATATAGTCTAATTAATCTATGGCTTGGCGGCTGGATGCAACCAGAGTTGCCAGCCCATATTTATAAATTGGTAGATTAAGTCCTTAAAATCGGTAGAAGTGGGTAGAATGCAATGGGTAAAAATGGTAGACCTATCTCTCTAGTTTGATAGATTTATCAATATTATATAATATTAACGTGTGGCGGTAATTTACCCCTGTTGCGCAGGAGTTGTTTCGCAGGCCCGAAAATATCATAGCATACCTTAAGTCTGCGGTTATTTCCTGGCATAAATTTTCCCATCCTAAAAATTGCAGTTGGTTTTGGTAGGTCTTTACTCACTGAAGAAAAAATATTCAAGATGTCAGTTTCGTCCTTTTGTATTCTTTTTTCCGTGGTGAGAGAAGACGTCTGTTCTGGTAAGCCCACTACTATTAAGTTCCTCTCCCTGTTAGTGCGATCTTGTATCTCTTTGTATATCTGTTCATTCATGTGCAAATCATTTTCAGATGTAGTAGTCGCCGGTTGAGAAGTTAATTGAAAGGCACTGAGGTTGGATTCTAGTGACTATAGTTTAAGTTCATCCTGATTAATTTGTTGTTGAAAGTGCGTGATGGCAACCCTTTGTTCTTTTTGTTCAGTTGTAATGGTCGACGTTAAAGCCTTTGTTTCAATAATTTGAGTCACGTTTTCACGAATCTAATGCATAGAGTTCTCGTTAGATAACTTCAGCTCTGACATTTGGACTTTTATCTCTTCTATACTTTCATGCATTTTATTCATCATTTGTTCATTAGACGCAACATATTTTTCCAATAGTAAACCGATACGTGATAGCTCTAATCGAATGTCTTTACTTTCGTTAGAACATTCACAGTCATGTCCCGATGGCTGTTTTCTCTTACGAAACGTTATCAATGGATCCACTACACTTATAGCACTTAGTTTTGATAGATCGGGGTGAGACCCACTGCCCATGCTGGCAGTCCCAGCAGATGAAGGTGGTGGTGATCTTTGTACACTCATTAGGGCTACGGCGCGACGGTGTCAGCAGAGAGCGACGCGACGATAACGGTGCGAGCGCGGCTACGTAGCAGCAAGATCAGTGGCCGTAATCTAATCGCAAGTATAGCCAGAGCCACGGTCAAACTGCAGTTGGTTAAGTGATATGCAGGCCGGTTAGCGTGTGAGTGGGTCAAACAATAGCAACTATCTTGCTCTGGCGGGGGTGCGGTGCGAACGGTATATGCGGTGGTGAAGGACACTTTCACTGCACGTTTTATTGTTTAGGGCTCGGAACACAGAAGTTAAAGAGCACAACAAACAAATCACTGATTTTACACTTTAAGTTGTATTCACTACGTGTTTAGATTTATATTTGAAGGGAAACAATAAAGATATTTTTACAAAATAGTGACACACGTCTGCTCTTAATGACTGGCGAACAGCGATTAAAATTCACACACGCGGTCACAGATAATAATAATCATAATATTAGGACATCAGACATAACACAAAGATACAAATTACAATTTTTAACCCGATAAGGTGTCCACTTATTTTAATTCTAACCTATCATTTATAATCTTTAGGTTGCTGTTACGGCTGGCTCGCACTCGCTTTCGTAATGAGGCAACCTTCGCATGAAAATCGTCCGTACGTGCTTCAGCGAACAACAGAGATGCACTGAACCAGCGAGGCAGCTTTATTGACGATACTCTAAATGTACGGGCTAATGTTTATGATAAATTGTTATTATACAAAAACTATTTTTTCGTAAATAGATTCACAACCCATGACATTTTCATGTGGTAAGATACATATTGAAATGAAGTTTTTAAAGCACTGTATCAATTTCGATAACATTGATTTGTTACCGGCTTGTTACCGTTCTCGGCAATATAGCCTAACAAGATAATAGTTATCAAAATATTATTCATAAATTAGCAGACGAATCGCGGAACAAATGTACAAAAAACGCATACAATCAAATTGAGAACCTACTCATTTTGCCGTAGGTTTAAAATAAACATTAAAATAATCGTCCTCATAAGCAATGGTTAAACTGACGCTAATCAAATCAGACGATTGTCATGAACAGTTAAATTAGTTAAACATCAATTCAATCTGAGTGTTTTTTTTAATTTTAAGAAAATTATATTTAAGGTCATAACTTTGTACGGCAAAACAGGTAGCAATCTTTCCTCTCGCCTGCTCGCTGGAGTAATCAGGATGGAAGATTTAGCAACACACGCAAATCAGTGAAATAAGAATATGCGATAAGTTAATTTTGTGTCAGGTCACATAAGCAATTGCGCCTACTCTAACGAAAATTTTCTTGGATGCGTTCTGTTTCACGATTTTTGATCAAAAAACTAATTTGCTGGATAATATTTAGTAAATTTTATTATGTCCTAAAAGTGACGTAAAATTAACATTTTGAGTAGTGTAATTATGAGGGTAACATGAGAGGGCCAAAGTAACGTAAAATGTTACATAAGTAACATTCTGGCAACGCTTACACAGATTACTATAGCCTAAATTTCCGACATAAAGATGACTATAGCACATTTTCATCAATGAGAACATACTGTGTTTCGTATCAACATACACTTGGCATAAAAGAAAAGAAATTAATAGGGGCATTACTATCGCAAAAGTATCTTAGCGCGAGCAACCCCAATAGTACGACCCAGAAACTTGATACTTATACCTATTATAGATTAGAGATATACAGGCATCTTAGCCTTCAAAATTGGCTGCGACATTAGCGCCAGCTCCTGCGGCGGATAATTTTACAGCTCTGCTGCTCCATATATTAATATATGCCTATAGGTATTTATATTTTAAATTGTATTTAGTTTAATTTTATGATACTTTATCTAGTCGAATGCTCACAGGGTAAGTACAGATAGATAGATATTTATATAAACTCTTACAAAACCCCAGTACAAAAAATAACACAAAAAAATGGATACAAGATAATTTAGTCAACATTATATAACTAAAGATAACAAAGTATACTTAGCTTGAGAACCGTTTGCGACAGCTCAACACAACAGATCTAGCACAAAAAAACGAACGACAGTCCAATTACAGTCAGAAAACAACAATAACAGTAGTACGCGTAAGAAAATCAAATCCAAACTGATATTTTAATTGAAAGGCAACCATAATAATGAACAGTTAAATAATGTACAGCCAATAATGCACGACCAATAATACGTGTAGATTTTTGTACTAAACTGGGACTATAAGATACGTAGGAGATGATAGGAGACCAGGGGCCTCACTATGTGGTCTTAAAGCAGGACTTCTAGACAGTTGCCCGGTTTATTCGTACCATGACAACTTTAAAGCAGGCCAGCCCAGGTCTACTATTCAAGAACCACAGAAAAACCGTTAACCTGTTTTTTTTGTATGGACTCTCGTTAACATGTCGCTCTAAATCCACTCAGTTTATTAGCTTACAAACGTTGAGGCGTCTCCAATGTTGGTTAGAGTAAATTGTTAGAATGCCAGAGACAATATTATCCGTTCACCTTTGAGAAAACGATATTTAAACAGTTTACCTAAATGAGCGTCGTTGTATGATTTCATTCAAAACTGTTTATGTAAGGTTTAAGAACTGCACGGAACTTGCATGGTTTTTACGAAGCTGATAGTAAGGCCCCAGACCATTATCAGACTATAGGATACTATGATTTAAATAAAATTATCGAAACATAACTTTGACTAACTATGTCTAGGATGCTTCAGGAGGATATTAACATGGTTACCATAATCATTCGTGTCAGTACGCTGATACCTAAATTACAATCCTCATGCATTTTCATGGATATTTGATCAACAACACGGTTTACATACTCTGCAAGAAAATAAATTTATAATTTTATTAATAACATTATTGAATGATAAAATGACAAATAAAATCCTACTTCCTACTAATCCTACTCCTACTAACGGCGCGGCGGGGGCAATTTTAATGAATTTTGGTATGGAGGTAGATGAGGCGCTGAATAAACACATAGGATACTTTTCATCATCATCCATCACCAAGCGAGTGAAAAAGCGCTAGGGCACAGCATAGACAAAATAATATGATCTCCGCCTACGTCAAAATCGTAATAAGGACGGTTTTGTCAAAGATTGTGTCAGTTTCTGATAGCTTAGTCAAAGCCAAGTCAATTTGACAGCTCCATACAGTGCCACCAACTTAACTGTTCAGGTGGGCGAAATGGGAACTACAGCCGCGTCAGCCGCCATTTTCTAAACGTCATTCCACTGTCAGTTGATGTCTAGTGCGAGTGCTCCCGTGTTATTTTATTGATTTCATTGTGAAAAAAGCAAATAAAATGCCGAAATCTCTCAAAAGTGATGCACGGCTAATTATTTTAAAAGTTTTATTTTTTATGAAAGAAGAGAAACGCCTCCAAGCTCCATTAATACCATTTGAAAAGCTGAATGAACGCGTTGCTGCCGCGACAGGTCAGTGTAGCCAGATATGGAAATTTTAATCACTCATTTTAAAAAAAAATCATTTTTATAGCTGGTGATTATATTTTAAAATATATAAAATAAGCTAAACATATTCAAATAAAATTGCCACCTGAGTATATTTTAACCGACTTTAAAAAACAGGATAATAATTATCCTGCTATGTTATTGCTATGTTCGATTGCATGTTTTTTTATGTATGTTCACCGACATCTCCGTCAATTATTATTGTGGATTGATTTAAATTTGTTTTTTTTTGTTGAAAGGTATACTTTTTAGGTAGTCCACACAGTAATTATTTCGAAATCGATTTCGTAGTCAAAATTTTGTTTATTATTTATCCTGATTGGTCGGAAACAATCTGAAAGTAATGTTAACTTTTTAAAGCGGTTGCTGTATTTTATTTTATGGTTGTTCATTAAAAAAACCTATAAAATATTAAATTGTTCTTTTTGTTACAGGTGTTTCAGAACGGTTTGTCTACAAATTAATCAATGAAGAAAAACAGGCTCAAGAAACTAATTCAAAAATTTCTACCCCTGGCAAGAAAAGGGAAAGAAAAACAGGGAAACTGGATATTGATGATTTTGACATTGGTGTTATAAGAAGAAAGATACATGAGTTTTATTCAGTAAAAAAAGAAATTCCGACCTTACCAAAGTTACTGACTGTTCTCAGGGAAGACATAAATTTTCAAGCAAAACGTGAAACTCTTCGAAAATTGCTCCACAAAATAGGGTTTCGTTTTAAAAAAACAAAATCGAATAGAAAAGTGCTGTGTGAACGCAACGACGTAGTTGCCTGGCGGGCATCCTATCTACATAAAATTAAGGAAAATGAGCGAGGAGAAAAAAAGCCTGTTGTTTATTTAGATGAAACTTACATACACTCGTCTCACTCAACTGGCAAATGTTGGCAAGGTCCTGAAGTTGACGGCGATTTGGAACCAGTTTCGAAAGGAAATAGGTGGATCATTGTTCATGCTGGCGGACAAGAAGGTTTTGTCGAAAATGCCCTTCTCGTTTTCAAATCAAATACAAAAAGTGGGGACTACCATGACGAGATGAACAATAGTAATTTCAAAAAATGGGTTCTTGAAAAATTACTGCCAAATCTGCGTCAACCCACACTTATTGTGATGGATAATGCGCCATATCATAGTATTTGCGTAAATAGGTGTCCTAACTCAAACCACACTAAAGCTGATATGCAAAAGTGGCTGGTAGAAAACAAGGTCGAGTTTTACGAACAAATGACAAAGCCTCAGCTTTACGAGTTAATAAAAAGAAATAAACCTACACCTGAATATGAAATTGACAACATATTGAAAAGCCATGGTCATGACATTCTTCGATTGCCTCCTTATCATTGTGATTTGAATCCAATTGAAATGATATGGAGCTCGATGAAGAGGAATGTAGCAGAGAAAAATATCGGAAAATCAAGTGCACATATGCCTCAATTGATTGAAGATGCATTCCGCAAAATCACACAGGCAGAGTGGAAAAACCATTGCGATCATGTAAAAAAAATTGAAAATGAATACAGACAAAAAGATGCGTATTTAGATGAACCTTTTATCATTCAATTACAGAGTGACAGTGAAAGCGATTCGAGTGACTCCGAAGATGAATTGTGGGAATCAGCAGATGGTTCAGGAACATCGACCGGAATTCCTGGAGTGCGGCCGCTTGAGCTCAGAGACCATGACCACAATTATTTTTATAAAATATAAATAAAATCCTATTGTGCCGCATTATTGTTTATTTATGTAGTTAATAAGATTCATAGCTATATGTTATATTTATTTATTTGTGAGCCTGTCGCAAATTTTGACCTGTTTGATCACTATCTCACCTGATGGTAAGTGACGATGTGATCGAAGCTGGTAATTATAGTTAAGCCATATTGAATCTATACTATGTTAGTTAGGCTTTGTATGATTGATATTGTAGTTTCTTAAATTTTAATGATATCTATAGACTGACTTGCAAGACATGTTTTAATTACCTTTGTTTCTTGGTGAATTTCTTATATGGCAATACCAAATTCTCCACTAGCGACGCTGTCAACTGAACAGATAAGATGGTGGGACTGTACACTAGACGTGGTCGGCAACCGTCAAGGGTGATGAAATGTAACGACTGGTTTTTCTATTATAAGTCCTGTATTTTATTATTAATGTTTACTGATTTATATACTAAGTAATTAAATTTACTCATATAATACTATTATAGCAATTGCGTGTGACCATGTATATATTTTATGACATTTTGGTATAATGATAGATCTGCCCTTGGAGAAATAACAACATACTCGAAGTACTAATTCACGGAATTCGCCCTATTTACATAGGTCCAGAAAGATAATTTTCATACAAATGACATTTAAAAAAGAAGCAATAAATATTTTTTTGGACTTGGCCATTCTGCCAGACCCAACTGAATATTACAAAACAAATCTTATGGCTGTATCTTGCCATATGAAATATTTAACCCGAATCATCTGATAACTAAGATATAAAAGGACTGAGTGATAGGAAAACACGTTTTGGTTTTCTTAACTAAATTTAACTCTCAACTAAGTTAATAAAATTGAGTGTTGTGCGGCGCTAGTGAACATTAATATTGCAAAGCTGTAGCTCCTCTATCATCGCATTAATACGTAATCTTGTACGTGTGTTGGTATGCCTGTGTGTTTGGGTTATTCCTTCACGCTGTAGGGATTAGCACATTTTGAGCAATATTTGCCGATGCCATGGATAAACACTTATGCTTCTTTTTTCCACCATTATTATCATTTTCACTCATTACATAATCGCGGGGTACTTAATATTCTATTTAAACCACTCTGTTATGTACTAACTACGCCCCGCGGTTACACCAGCATAGTGATGGATGATGATGATGATGATGAAAAGTATCCTATGTGTTCATATAGCACCGCATCTACTTCCATAACAAATTTGATCACAAGATTAAATCTTAGTCCTGCTTTGTGTTTGACTTGATCATATCAACTCATTGATAAACTGAGTGGATAAAAGTTGGTTTTACAATCATCTGCAAACAAACTTTTTTCCCAGTTTTGGTCTTTTAAACTTCTGGTCCCAGTCAAAAGTTTAATAAAATCCAGTTTAGAGTCGAGAATTTAAGTTTTAAAAAAACCGCGACTATGTATTTTACGGCTATTCGATCAGAAAAGAGCGAATAGCCTAACGGCCGGTCCCAATAATCTATCTATCGCCGGTTTACCTTACTAGAGTTAGATATTTGACACTATTTGTATGGAAGTTATGTCAAATTTCTATCGGTAGTAAGGAAAACCGCGGATAGACAGATTATTGGGATCCATTAATGATATACAACAGACTATTACAATATCACAGTTCTAAAATTGATATATGTTTTTATTCCCGTAAAATATTGCTAGTGGAAACTATACTTTATTAAAACTTAAGCCGTTTTATATAATGATCCGAAAAAATATCTTTTTATTGTGCCTACGCGAAAAAAAAACTAGTCGTACCAAATAATAGATAAACCAAACTTCAAAAATAAAGATGGCGTTCTGGGATATTATTAATGTAAAATAAATAAAAAATTGTCTCTAAGAGTTACCAATCTGCATTATACGAGTAACTAGTTCTTTAAAAACTTATGTTTTTTAAACAATAGCATTGCAAAAGTATTTTATAAGTTAAAATAAAAATATTGATATGTGTACAACGTGTATCTACGAGTATAACTTGATCCTTTATTTAACATATACTCTAATTTTTACGCAATGTAATTGCACAAAACGGTATTTTTGATTTTTCATTTTACTCAGTATCCACAGCGAGTGACACTTGTCGACTGATTTTGAATTTAAAAATGAAAACCAAGTATCCCTGCTAGGGTTACATTTTTTGCTTCATTATTTTTGACGTATTAGGCATCTGAAGACTATAATCTATGTACTAATCCTACTAATTCCTAAATGGTCGGATGGACATTTAAAAACAAGTTACAATAAAATTGTTATAGAACAATGGTTATCTTTGATTTAGTTTCCCTTTCCTGGATTTGTCTTGAAGAAACCTCGAAGTTGTAACGAGTCATGGTAGTGGATTATTAACCGTTAAATGTCTGTAATAGTGCATGATTGTACGCAAAGTGAACAAAATCATAAATGATTGTTTTGTGTTATCCTCGTCAATTGTCTTTAGAAAGTTTTAGTAATGCATCCGTCGCTTTACTAAAACATGAGTAACTCAATGATGAACTTATTCTTGTGTGTGACTTGATTTTTCAAAGCGGAAACGCTAAAAGATACCGTTGAACCGAGCATTTGATACAAATTCACTTTCAAACAAATAACCTGAGTCTGCACGAAAGCGTCCCGCACGTGGTGATTACAGTCTCACGGCACACCAAGTCCTTCACCTAATACACCAACGACGAAGAACACACCATCAGCCGTTTCTTGCGGCATTCAATGTCTGCGTCATCGAATGTCATCCGCGTGTACAACCTGTAGATGGCAATAAAATCCGAACGAGGTGGTGATGGAGGCTCTGGGCCAGGTGGATAAAGTGGACTTAAATAAAAATTAGTTATTTATTATGTCATATTAAGTTGAAAATAAGACACGTAAAATAACGACTGTTGTATTAGGAATGCGTGTATACCTTGAGCATTCACACTCACTAAAAGGCTTCTTCTCGCGGCAGGGTTTTGTGGCGGGTCGTCCTCTTCCCTCAAATATAGTTGAGGAGGGCGTTGGCTGGCATACGCCTCAAGCTCGTGAACTGGCGCTGCTTGCGGGAGTCGGTCTGCTCTCGGTATGTACGATATTTAGAAATAAATTAAAATTCTGTTAGCGTCCAAAGAAAAAGAATTTCAAAAATGCCCTTTTGGTCTCTTCTTAAAAATATGTTTATATATAGTTTGTTGAGTTTATTGTTTTAAACATGCCTAAGCATACAAAAAACTGTTTTGGGTAGGCCAGGGAGCTTGTTGTTCGCCTCCGAGACTGTATTGTAGACGGATGTATCAAGGACCAGACACAAAAGGAAGTACTCCTTGACACGGCTCGTATAATTCTCAAGAGGTTCCTCAGTCTGCAGCCCTAATCACCGGTGGTTTGGGTCATGCCCCACTGCCGATGGCAATCTGGGATTAGGTTTTTGTAATGTATGTGTTTTATTTTATATACAAATATTGTAATCCTTGTAATTTTAAGAAAAGGAAATAATTAATGAGAAAAATAATTATTATTATTTATTTCACCCACCAATATTTTTAACATTCTTAAAAGTAGTAATTTTACATTATATGTAACAATTAAGTTGTTGAGTGAGAATTAATCTGGATTATATACTGAGGAAATACAAAACATTCAAATATTACATAATACTATGACAACCATTTCATTTTATGAATTTCCGCTAACTTTTATTGATTTTGTTGAATATTTTGATGTCTATATTTACTACTTTCGACTTACTGACTACTAACTATACCTATTTATGGGAAAGAGGTATGAAATTACTATTTTAATTAATATAGAGACTCGTGGATATTCGTTTGGGTTAGTTATTTTTTACATAAGTACAGTATTTTATAAGAACCTACAAATAATAGTGTGAATACCAAACGGGCGGCAGTATAGGCGAGAGTGGTTATGGTTGTATGTTTAAAATACTTGGATTTAAGAATATGTAGTGAACAAATTTATTGCCACAGAATTGAGACGTTAGTGCGATTGGCTGTCCATGGGTTACGCAGCATCTTTCTCCAGTATCACTTCTCAAAAGCGATTGTCTACCTTATGTCATCGTTGTATACCGAGCTATTTTGGCCACATCGCCAGAAGTGTTGACAGCAGCTTGGAAAAGCTTATTGTGGTGGGAAACGTGGAAGGTAAACGTTCACGAGGCAGGTCTCCGACCAACTGAAAGAAACTTCAACGTCCTGCTTTTACGACACGGTAGAGATAGCCACAGACCGGAGCCGATAGAGACAGTTCGTCAAATCCAAAGCGCTGCCATCATGATCACGATCCTCAGTCATGACGGAGCGACTGACGAGAGAAAGTAGTCAATAACATTTATTAACTAAATGAACTATTAGGCGGCTACGAATATTATTTTAGATGTATAAAATAAAATACTTACAAAAGATGTTACTTCTTACAAATCAAGTAATTACTTAGATATTGTGGTTTTAACTCGGGTTTCATTGATCTTTGCCTATGTATTTGTAGATCTATTATTATAAAGTAGAGTGTTATTTCACCTTTGACCTTAATAGAACTTTGGTCGTCTTGACTTTTAACTTGTAAAGATCCTATGCGCAAATTAAATTCAAGAAATTTACGTAAAGAAAGTATGCCTGTATATTTTAGGAGGTTTAGCCATGCGTAGGAACTATCGACACACTCATACACTTTATTGTAAAATTGCTATGGCCTAATGCGGATAAAGTATCAAAATCATTTATCGCGCTTTGCCACTATTACCAGGTATCAGATGATTTGTCCTACTATCGGAAAAGAAAATGATATATGGTAATTTCACTATGAATGTAATAGCAACACCAATATCTATACATGGGCGACTGCACGGAGACGTAATAAATCGTTGTTTCCTTGGAAATAATATTGATGTTTTGCTAAATATATGGGTTCCATAAGGTAAATTAATCCTTCTCTATAGTGGTTCTACAGTTTCACGTTTTCTTCAAGAGTTTTTCTAGAGCCTTCAGCCTATGTGGCAGTGTTTTGACAGTTGACATTGTACCTTTATTATTTTGTTTATATTTCAGCATGGAAATTGTTGTTTGTACTACGGGGCTATTTTCTTAGACAAAATCCCAAAAAATGATAACACTAAAGGAGAACATGCGTCAGTCATTCAGTTGCAATGGATGTTAAAGATTTGAGGACGGAGAGTGGTTTGAGCGAACGCAACAATGATGGCAGTAAGTATACTCAGGGTGGCGTCGCACTCCCGTGCAACAGAAATAAGTCTTATCAAGATATCGGATCTATTCCAATGGCTAAAGCGGAGCCGACGCCGGTTCGCCCGTGCGCCGTCATCGGGCCCGATAGGGTGGTGCCTCCGCCTGCTTCTAATGACGTGTATCTCAAAAAAAGTGCAGTTGAGCCATGGCTGAGCCCCGACAATTTATATCGTCGTCCACCCGAGTATCCTCACAAAATATCAAGTAGTCAAAATCCTTCAAGAAACATATCTCCGAGACAAACATTCCAAGAAAACATGCAGCGTATATCTGTGCCACCTACTTACAATGCAGTCAGACATAGTGATGAAGCAAATTTTAATCATATTCATGACAGAAATGTTACAATATCAAAAAATGTTAAACCAAATGTAGTCCTAGAGACCAAATACTGTGATGTGCCTTATGCTATTAATGCTTTGACAAGTGAACCTAAAAATGTTAGGGACACAGAAATGCATGTGTCTAGTGTAAACTCACCATTGACATGGACTGCTACAAACAGTTGGCCTGCAAGTAGTGTTAATGTGCAGGCTCCAAGGGTCTATGGTGCTCATGAACTATACCAATACTCGCAGTATCCCAGCTGTGCTGGCCAAAGACCTACACTTATTCCTATGACTCGGCCTCATCGGACCATTCAAGAAGATCCAGCATATGCATATCCTGATCATTATTACCAAGATGCAAGTGCTCGGTTTAAACCTTATCTACCTGTAAAAGAAAGGTATCCACAACCAAGGTATGAGTATATTACAAACTATCCGAGCCATAATTTCCACCCACCGGCTCCATTACAACCTCATAAATATGATATGACTAAATCAGGCCAGTCTCATCCATATTCTGTGTATCCTCATTTGAAATATTTAGATAGTAGGGTTCCTGATCACTCTATGGAAGGATACCAAAGATCGGCAAATCAACCATCTAACTATAATATCCAATTTCGGAACCAGGTTATTCATCCTACGTATGCAACAACATCAGGAAATAGCTCACAAAACAAGTTACATCCTTATCCACTTGAAAGCTCTGTTAAAATTAATGCTTCAAATAAATTACATAATGACACTAGTAGCAAAATGTATATAGACTATGAAAATGCAAGAACTAAAACTTACCCAGTTTCTGATAATTACTTTGCTAATGAAATTGGTAGGGTTCACCCACATAAAAATCAAATGGTAATGCCAAATTATTCATCTATTGGTGTGCATGCAATTCCTACCCAACAATATTATAGAAAAGATAATCCACACATGAAACACTTTGAATATATGCCACATTTTAGAAACTTTGAACACCCATTGAATAGCAATGCAATGATGCGTCATGCACCACAGTTTTCTCCCAATACATTAGCAATATCTCCAACTGAATCCAACACTAGCAATGACACTTCACAAACTCACGGAACTTCTCAAGAAGATTGCGGCTATGTGAGCCAATCATCTGCAGCAAGTGTGAGAAGTATTGATTCAGGTATTTACAGAATGCCTAATGAATATTACAAAAGATATGACTTTAGGTATGGCTCCATTGTTGGAAGCTCACCTACACTGCCTAGATCTGATTCAAGGTCTGGTAGTGTACATTCTAAAGAATCTAAACAAAAGCAAATTGATGTTAGACAATTTTTACAAATGTGGAATGAAGGTGAGGAAGAGAATTCTGAAAATAGTATAGCTAAAGAGATTGTTATTCAAACAGGCTCTTGTGACACAAGTAATTATCCAAAACACCATACCCGCAACCAGGATCAACTCTATGTACTCGGATTAGTCAATGTACCTAGTGAAGAGTTAAGTAAGTATGAGCATATCCAAAAGATTTCCAAACTTCCTGAAAATATTAAAGGTTATAACAATTTAGAACTCTTGAGTCAGTTTGAAGAAGCAATTGAATCTTCTAACACATCAAGTTTTAAATCTAACTTAAAGGAATTCCAGATGACGTTAAAAGAAAATACACCAAAACAAACAATTGAAAGTTTACCAAGGCCAGTGTCACCCCTTGACGTAGAAGCAAAAATCAGTCAATCAGTCATTCATAAAGAAGTTCGCTGTAATTTTGAAATAAAACCATGCAGTCCAAAAATGTTAAATGTTGAAGTAGCTGCACCAGTTCAAAATCTTTTAGGTGAAAGACTAATAGAGAAAGTAACAAATCCACTTTCTAATACAATAAAATCTCCTATGAGCATGAATCCTGAAGAGAATTCAAATTGCCATACAGTTAAAAGACAAGAAAATACTTTTGCAATTAAAGATAATCCAAGTTGCAAAATGGTAAGTAGTCCTTATGCGACAAATAATGCAGATTCAGTTAAAACAAATTATACCTTACAAGATTTGGAAATAAATTCGGGTGTATGTTTAGCATCTTTGCCTCGCTTAGATAATGAAATAGAGTTTAATTTCCCTGAAGTGAATCAACAATTTATAAATGCCAATAAAAAAGATTGCAATACAATGCAAGATAATTATCCACGAATCTTGGAAGAAGAACAAGGCTCATTGGATAAAAAATGTGATAGGAAAGACATTGACAAAAATGAAAAAGCTTTAGTGACAGATGAGCCTGGAAAAACGTTCATGAAGCTAAGTAAATATAGAAAGATGAAAACAATTTCGTGCGATTCCATTGAAAATAACCTGTTAAAAAAAGCTGTAAGAACAGACAGTGTTATCATAAAAAATCCTGAAAATATAAGAAACATTGAAGATAAATTGCTGGAAAATTGCTATAATGTACCTATGAACTTATCTTCACAATCATTAGAATGTCATGCAACATACAATTTAGGTTTACCGGATAAACTGTATGAAAAGAAAGACAACAATATCGACATTGCTTTGGATTTCAGTCTGAACAAGTCAGGCCTGCCAATAATTGACAATAAGAATTGTAACTCAAAACCACTATCCACAGAAAATGTTGGTGTGGCATGTGAAAATGTTTCACTTACTGATCCTGATGAATCTTTTAATAAAACTACAACATTGAATGATCATATTTTATTGAAATCGAATGACACCATTACCAATTGTATAGAGTCTGAACAGCATACTACTCGTATAGAAAACGTTCAAAACGCAATGAATGACTATTTAGTTGAAGATATAACAAATGCTATTGGTATTAATAGTAATCACAAAGTTTTAAATGAGACATGTGTTGTTTCCGGGGAAACATTGACTGCAAATGAACATCTCAAAGATAATTGCGACGCTGATCATATAAAGACAAATAGTAATAATGAAATGTCAATCATTATGAACAACAACGATACTGTTAGTTCTATAGATCAACCAATACCACTTAATAAATATGATACTCCAATGAGTGCTAATAAATCAAAAGATAATATTTGTGACAAAGAGAATCTAGCTGAGGATTTTGTAAACGCTACTGACATTATAACAGCATCAGAACTTGTGTCCAACTACGAAGAAGGTAGGGAAATGATGGAGCTTCTCAGTTCTGAAAATGGTGATTGTAATTTAATTAATGACAATGAAGACAGTTTAAGAATAATAAATCATACGTCTCCTCAAAATAAAAACTACTTTGAAAATGACGAAATATCTGCAAAGTTAGAAAAACTATTTCAAGAAAGTACTGAAGATGTAACGTTGGATACAGAGGTTAAAGTGCTATCTAAAAGTGATAAGATGAATTTGCCTGTTACCAAATCTGTAGAATGTGTTGGCTTCCATCAAAGTAAAGAATTATATTCACCTAGAATTCAAAAACTTATTACGTATACCGAGGGGCTATGTACATCTTCCAGAAATGAAAGGATTCAAAAAGCGTCACTAAATCCTATATTAGAAAACGAGATATATCTTAAAAAAACCAAGTCAGTTAATACAGGCATTAAGAAAGATGAACAGCTGCACAATCAAAACTATGATCCTAATAATAAATCAACCTTAGATCATACGATGGCGAATAAAATATGCATTATGGAAACCATAGAAATGTCAGGAACTAAATTTGAAACTAAACCTGAAAATAGCACTAATATGTGTGTATCGGACAATGTCGAACCTCTAAAGAACTATCAAGAAAATAAATCATTAAATTTAATTATTCAAGAAAAAACCAAAATATCAAACACAAAAATAATTGGTTTAGAAAACCTCCCAATCAAGCTCAATGGTAAGTTTGAGCAGAATGAGTGCGAACTAAACACATGTGACACAGTTGAAAATTCCGACGTTAGAAACTCAAAAGACAAAAGCATATCAACATTTGACTCCATTATAGCAAAAAGAGGGTTACATGAGACAAGCGACACGAAAAGCTCGAGCAATCATTGTGTTATTGAAACCGAATATAATTGTGCGTTCAGTAACGCCGAAGACCAAAAAGATAATAATCCCCGGGAGAATAGTATAATTAAAAAAGTTTATAAGATTGAGGAAATTTGTACAGATTCAGAGACATTTGATAGAAATAATATTAAGCTGGAATTCAGTACAGTAGTATTAAGTTCAAATAAATCTTGTAATAGCGTGTCAAAATGTATTTCCGAGACTCATACCGTAGAAAATAGAGAAACTTTCATAGAAAATGCGGCTACCCATCCCAATACAGGTGCCGTTACAAAAACATTTGATAGGAGCAAGTTTGTTAGTGAATTTGACAACACCCGCCAAGAAAATATCAAGAATACTAATCTTGATGTAAACGTGTCCTTTGATTATAATGAGTACGAGAGAGAAGATAATCAAGACGTTTATTGTTTGAAAGACAATAATGTATTTGAAAGTAGCAGTAGTAATACTGATATAACATCAACGCAAGAATGTTTGAGTAGTGCTGGTATACTAAAGTCATCCAAAACTTCTGATATTAGCGCTGCACACCAAATAGTAAAAAATCAAGACAGGGAAAGCTTAGTTAAAAAAAAGATAGCAAACGACGATAACAATATATGTAGTGACGATATTAAAAGCGTACTAGTCAATATCCCTTCAGAAGGTTTAAATTGTCCCATTATGTCTAATAACAGTGTTTCTGATAGCAGAATAGGACAACATACAGAAGAAAAGCATGTTAAAGAATCGTCTACAGATAAAATGATAAAAGTAATTGATAATGATGCAAGTGAGGCAAATCTATCAGTTTGTAATACCATTGCTCGCGAGCCTGATAGCAAAGTTATAGAAGATAAAGATAGTCTAAAAATTGAAACAGATAATATTGATTGCACCACGCACCATAGAACACAAAATAAAAGTGAGTTTTTTTCCATTGAAACATGCGATAGTAATAGTACAGGCAAAGAGTTTGATGGCAATAATATTGGTAGTAAATGTGATAAAGTAAAAGAAAAAAATAATGATCCTGGTGTAGAATGCTTTAGGGTTAGAAGCGAACCATTAGAAGCAGAAGATTGTATTAATATTGATCGGGATTTAAAAAATCAAGTTCAAAGCTTTTTTAATAGTCAGAGCATTGACGATTCAGGCAAATTTGTTACCGATTCTCATTCAGCACATCAAAAAGAAAAATATCAAACCGATTACAATTTAATTGATAATAGCAACAGTAAAAGAGGTGACGATTGTGGTGATGTTGTAGATCATTTTAATGGTAAAGTTCAAAATGATTTGAAGTATCCTGGTATTGAAAGTGTAACCAAAAATTATTCTGATGTTTATTTAGCATACCAAACAGAAAGAAATCACAATAAAGAAAGTGTAGTTGTAAATAACGATAGTGATACAGTTCAAGTTTTTAATTGTAGTAAGGTGGAGTCTTTAATTGTGGATGATGATGGATGCGATGATGTTGATAACGTTGTTAATAGCGATAGCGATAGGCGTGAAATCCTGAAGATTAATCATACATGTGAAGATATTGATAATGGTAAAAAACATTCAAATAACTTTGTTGGCAGTATTGTTCCCTCTGATACTCTTAATAATATTAAAGACATGTGTGCCGCTCACGAAAAAGAACATAATGAAAATAGTAGAAATTTGATCGAAGAAGGATCAGATACATTACCTTACGAAAAAAAATTGCGTAAATCTGATTTTGATGAAAGCTTTGCGAATTCTCTTATCAAAACTTGTAATATTTCTGATAATCACACAGCAAACCAAATCACTGTAAAAAATGATGATGCTACTAGATCAATAGAAAGTGTTAAAAAGATACGCGACAACACGATAAGTGAAACAACGGAAAGCGCAAGTGATGATCTTGATGGTAATGTTCAGAATGATTCAAATAATTCAAACGTAAGCAGTATCAAAATCTCAACTCTATCCAACGTCGCTTCTGATTATTGTAAAACAAGTAGAACAGAAGAATTGCAAAGCTGTGTTACTGACACTAATAACAAAAATGAAAAATCTAGCAATGAAATAGGTGTAACTATCAATAGTGCCAATACTGAATTAGATGGTTTGAATCAAGTAAGTTTAAAAACTGTTAGAGACAAAAGTATAAGGCACAATGACGAAAATGATAAAGATAATCCAGACATAACTCTAGAAAGTTCAAGTGATTTTAATTCGGAAAATGTTTTTATTGGTAGTATAGACGGTAAGATTGTTCATTCTCCCAATATATGCGACAGTAACGTTGAAAACAATCCTAGTGAGATAGTTAAAGATAATGATAAAATGCTCTCAAAAAACAGGGAAATATGTTCAAATAATAAAGAAATATCCATCGTAGACTCTCCAATAAGACGTAAATGTTCATTAAAAAGGTCATATTCTGATTCTGCTTTACACAGTCATAAATATAAAGATGCTGCTGCTACACAAGCTATAGAAAACACACCTCTGACATGGCCCGCTAAACGTCAAAGAGTGTGTCATGTTGAAAATATAGAGCAAGATGTAGTTGATGAAAATTTATGCAACATTATACAGAACAATCGCAGGAAGTCTGTGTCATCGTTTTACAACGACGGAAATGTTTCCTTTTGTATATTGATCGATAATAATTGTATTATAACAGAAGAAAATGAAGAAGAAAAGATTTGTTTTGCAGAAATACCAGAAGGCTGTATTACCGAAATAAATACTATGAATGAAGAAGATACGGAAGAGATAGGTGAAATTATTTGTTGTTCACAACAAAATGCGATAGATTTTTCAGATTCAGTTATTTTAGATTACGAGAATGAGAAATCGATGTCAGAATCTTGGCTTGATGATGTGGCCTGTGTAGAAACAGTGGTCAGTGATAATATAGAAGAAGATTTTACTAACGTGCATGAGCCGGTAATAGATGTTGAAGTATCAGAGTATATTGACTCGAGAATTGGTGACTACAAACATACAGATGGAGTGAAATTTATGGATGACGAAAATAGTGTCAATGTATCTCAAGATGAAGATACATATAAAACTCCGCCTCATACACATTTTGATAGGACATGCGATAGTGTACTTGATGATACAGAGATTTGCAAAGGTTTATATGGTCCCGATTATATAGAAAATATTCTTTCGGAATCTAATAGTAAGGAAATTTCGTGTACTTCTCATCATGATGCTATATTAGTTTTACCAGACGACACATCCTCAAAAATACCAGAAGATAAAGAAAACATATCCATTGAAATAATAACACTACAGAATTATAATAATAAAAACAATGTACAAAATAATGATAATAATGTCAATGGTGATATTAATCAAACTGGACTATCAACATGCAATATGACTCGTGAAGATGCTACGCCTTTATGTGAGCATGGCATTGTCAGCGAATTCAACAAAAAAGATACAACTTCAAGTTCCCCTGAAGTATCTTCAACGACGTCTGAAGAAAAGAATTCAAGTATATTACTAAAGATAACAAATTATAATGGTTCTAGAACATCAGAAATAAATGAAATTAACCATAATAGACCACGTTGCAAGTTTACCGAGGAAAAAGAATATTCAAATTCGCATGGGAGCTTCCCAAAAAGACCTTTACTGACCAAAGCTGCTCAGAAATACATTCCACCTATAAAAGAATCGATCCATGATCTTAAAGTGAAGCTTACTCTGCCACAGCAAAGGCTTCTTAAGTTGAAACAACTTAAACTGTCAAGAAGCGAACCAAAGACAAATAAACAGAGCAATGATAGTTTAACCAATTCGAAGAAATTAAAGCCTAATTTTGAAGATGTTCTTAAAAGCATAGATGAAGTTCAAATTAAGATGCATAAGGAAAAGAGTAAAAAACCTAAAACTATCATACCCAAAGTAGTTATTAAAAAAAATGGTTCCCACTACACAAGCTCGTGCAATAAAGATACATTCAATCCTGACCTGACAGGGAGGAAATGGCAACCTTGGGTGTTCCTTGAAAAAAACCATTTCATTGACAAAATGGCTATCAAAAATAAAACTAAAGCTATTTATAATCATAGAAAAAATGCGTATGTTTTATCCGAGAATTTCAAAAAGTATAAATCTGTGAACAACAGTACCGCTAATTTCGTTATATCGCAGGCTAAAGCTGGCGACTTGTCTAAAGGAAAACTTAAATACACAATAAGACTTAAGCACACTTATTGATGTCCTTGATTTATGTAATTTATTTGATGTTCCTTCCGTTTGTTGTTGAGCAAAGTCAAATAATATACTTGAAGGAATCCCACCTCATTCTAAGCTTACATTCCTATGTCTCGCTAGGTTTTCAATTTGTTACCCCTGTTAGTTTACTATGTAGTTTTTAAATAAATAAGCCAAATTCTTTACCTAAGTGTGATATAAATAAAACAAAGAGACAAAGAGTATTTAGGGCATTGTAAAACTTGTGATTTGATCTGATTTTGTTACAATGTTTCAAAGTTTATTCGAATTGTGTTACTATTCATTCCATTTTTAAATGTTATTTATGTTATAATTTTAATGATAAATTTAAAATTGCATGTTATATATTTATATAGTGTTTAGTGTGGTTAAATCATACTATTTATAGTCTACCTAAGTAATTTTCATACTATAGTAAAAAAATACTATTGAGTGATCTACTTTTGGTACAACACATTTTTTTTGTTTTTGTGCTTTCTGTTAAAACGTTGGAAAAAAATAATGCCGCCTTTTGTGGCATATATAAAATAAAGTGAGCTTTTTTTAATTTTTTTAAGTCTCATATTGAGATAAGCTAATTATATTTGTAAATATTTCTTGTCACATTACTCCCTAATTCCTTTTAAAAGACAATTCTATTTTAACTTTTCTGTAAACCAGATAATATATAGATAAGTAATTATTACTTTTAAAATTGTGATGTTACTATGGTTTGTAAAATGTATAAGTAGGTATGTAGCTTTCAACATAATAATAATAATGTACCTAGTAAAGTTAATGTTTGCTCATATAAAATATTATAATTTTAAGCACTTTTATAAATCTTGTAATATATTGACTGATGAATAATGATTGGGCTGAAGTACAAAAAATAAAAATTATAGGATACCTAGAGGTATCCTGTAACATATGGACTTATCATAATATTGCGAAACATACAATATATTCGTATATGATCATAATTTTCTTTTGCGTTCTTGAGCTAGACGTATGCGATGTAGGTAGGTAATAAAATTAAACCGTGAAATAACCAATGCCAATACTCATAAATCACAGATTGCCGAATCAGAATGTACAATTTCGTAAAAAAATCAAGTCCTAAGTACTGTGTTAAATAATTGTATTCTCTGGGCTTCGACAGCTAGTGAAAATCTCAAGAGTATGATTTCTTACTTTGTGAAAAACGTCCATGTTGGTTATTTTGCATTATTATGTATGTTGGACCATTTTATAATATACACAATATTACAGGTCTGTTTGAGTATGCTTTGACCATCTGTAGATAAGGGCTTCATTATAGTTTAGAACTTTGGTGATACAATTTGGCATATAATTCATGTAGACCTATAGAATGTCATTAACTAATAAAAAAAACATTCTTTGGCACACATAGTTTGGGAAGCATTATCGTGATAATGGGTTGATTAAGCCCCTAAGATTACTCTATATATTATATACATTACCTACCATATCCTTATCTTTGCTTAGTGGTAGAGCCCAAAACTATGTGCTTGCTCAATGCTCATATATACATATATATATATAGTGATACGGAATAGTAGTAAAATGAAATGATGTCTACTATGCATCACTTTTAAAGTATCCGCGCAGCCTGCGCCCGTCGTGCCTTTAATATATCATGCTGATATTACACTACACCAAATATATTGGAATATTCTAGATGTTATGTACATATACTTGTTATTTATATGAATATTTGGCCATTTTGAGAGTATAATATATTTATTGATCTCATTACCAAGGCACACCCAATGTTTCGTATCTGCCTGTTTGTGCCTACTAATGTTTTAAATACACTATTTTTATATCATGTACAGGGTGTCCATCAAATATACCAAATATATGTGCTTTTATGTCTTGCGTGTATGCAGGTACTATGTATTTGCAAGTGTTGCCTATGTTGTTAGCAAATGTAGTGTAAGTAGTAAATAACATTTTATTGTTTATAGTTGGCTCCTTAAGGTGACAAGACCATTTTAAATTATTAATAGGTTAGGTGTAATATTTCAACTCAGAGATAGTTATAATTTTAAGTGTATGTGGTTATATAATAATTTTGTATTGTACGTGTATGTGTATTATGTATTGAATGTACAAAGTAAAATCGAGTAATCGAACTTTTTGGGGATTTGGTGTGAGTAAAACTAATGGTTACTATACCATACCAGTCCGGCAAGTTTAAATGAGTTAAGGCATAGTCCAGTGTATTGGACTATTCTGTATTTCACACTGTGTATTTATGCACTTTTCATTGCATAGAGGTCATATTTTTGAATAAACTACACAAACCTATATTAGTGTACCTTTTCTGTGTATAACACAGTTCATTCCACGATATAATCTCTAACACTTAAAGATAGTTTAGTGAATGAGTTAATGTACCAGAGATTTTATCGCAATACAAATAAAGCCCGACGACTGATATCTATTTATAATATGTAATGATCATTATTTTATAATTTTGTTTTTCCTTCATAGTTTTAAACGTGTTGTATGTTTGTTACGCACTGTTGAGTGGGTTGTTATTTTAATTTTCTAGCACTATGTTGGCCATTGTTGTAACATTTTAGTGAATCGGTATATTTACTGTGGTTGAAATACTATTTAAGGGTTATGGAGTATATTATGTAATAGTACCTACCTAATATATAACTTAGTTATGAATTTTATTAATTTATGTTATAGCATATCATATGCCAGTAACCAACGTGATCTTGTTCGGTGATATGAGTACTTTTGCGAGCGTTACAACTTTTTTGACTCGAGTGAACTGTGTGGGCCGCACCATAATGTAAATGGGAAAGTGTATTGTTATGTTTTCGAGTGAAACTTAGTTTTAAGATAAAAAGTTGAAATTGACCAAATAAATGTGTTCTCAATAAAACACTGGTTCTTTTAATCAAGTAATAAGTTTATTTCACACAGGTATGTTCACTTTCACAGCTTCTTGTCGGATCGCACTGATCAGCTCCAGGTTTATCAGGAACACGAACCGTAGTCCAGAAATCTGAAACAAACGAAATATATTAGTTAATATCAGGGAAGTTAATTATAAATATTACAATTATGACAATTACGTGGGCTAAAAATGTAGTAGTTTTTAAGTGATTTGTTCAATTTTTACTATCAGTTGTATTACAATAGTACCTATATTTTGTTACGAAAAGTACCTAAGTATTATAAATTATAATAATATTCTAATATCTACGTACGAAGTAGGTACATAAATAGACATATCACCTAAAATCCAAGATATTACTAAATATATTAAGCTTTGCAAAGTTACACTATTGTAAATGCGAATGTTTGTTATACCTTTCTCGCTCAAACTACTGAATGGATTTGGATGAAAGTTAGAATGCGTATATGTAGCTCATATCCTAGATTAACAGCAAAAAGGATACTTATTAGTTTCAATCCAACCAACGGCAACGGGTCGTTCTCCGAAAAATCGCGATAATCTTATTTCACGCGGACAGTCGCGAGCAGTACATATTATTCAATAATTTAAGTTTCAACATTTTCAACCAGGCAACAACAGGTTTAAAACCGGTAAAAAATAGATCCATAACAATTCAATCGCACTAACAAATTAGCCACACATACCTAAGCATGAAGGCTCTCAAGCAAGCAAGCCAAAACTACGAACTCTTCAAAGTATTTAACATAATAACGTCCGGCGCGCGAATAACATCATTAACATAACCGAGGTTAATTTCAATTTAGTTCGAAATTAACTTATTCCATTGCTTTTTTGCAAACAATTGAAGAATAGGCAATGTACATAATTTTATAGGTATTCACCTCGATGACGCTGTTATGGTTGAGTTTGACTTTGTTCCCCTGCAGGACAGGACGGCCGTCGACGAATATGGGCCGTTTTCCCTCTGACGTCATGAAGAAGTCGCCAGTGTTGCGCAGTCGGATGGTCGCTTGTTTTCGGGACACCTTCGCCGCTGGTCCTTCAAGGCTCAAGTCCACGTCGATGGAATGGTCGCGAGTGCTTCTTCCCACAGCAATCTATATAAAGGAAGAAAGTTGGTATAAGCTTTATTTCGACGAATTATTCTAACTAGTTCTAGGGGTGGAGCATAATTAAACCCTATCAGATAGATTCGGGGAAGTCTAGTACTTCCCCATGACACAGGGAATCCTAGTTTGTAAACCAAAGTGTAATAATATGAAAAAATATAACTTTGTGTATAAGTTATGAAAATGTTATTTAAGTTATTTTATAACATATAACTTTAGTTGCCTAATAAAATTGATTGGTATCAGAGAGGCCTGTTTGGTATGAATGTGTAATGGTATAGATAGCTATTGCAAAAATTGGTAACATAGTAGGGCTATTCACATGAACTCTTAAATGAAAGAAAATGGCTATTGACGAGACTACGGCACTTTATTATTATTAGTACTGAGAATGCCTTAAAAATGGGTTCCCACCCGCTTGACATTGGTATTAAAATATTATATTTTATTCGTAAATTATATGAATAAAATCCAAGTCCAAATAATCAGGCTCGCTTCAGTAACCTTTTCAACCTTTTTCTGGCTCCTATTGACCACTTCATTACGTGTCGGTTCATATTTCATTGAATATAATCTACCCGTAGTTTTATGAGGGAACATTTTGAGCATTCATCGCTCATACAGGTATCTGATCTGTGCATGATGCGATGAATTAGCATGAAATCTAGCCACAGCAATTAAGTACATATATTACTCTTATCTAATTTTCTTATTTGGGCTTTTCTTGCTTTTATATTAAATGTGGCTAAAGTTCATACAATGTAAAAATGTCGTGCCTACCTAGATTTACCATGTATGTACGTATCTACAAATAACCCTTCGATTACATCTTCTGTCCACGCTATAGTCAAAAATTCGAAATAAAATAATGGTGGCGGCGGAGAAGTGTTGTAGGTTCAAGTATTTTTTCTGGCGTTCGTCAAAGTTTTGTTTCTCTGTTCACAATTATCCTTTAGGCCTATGTTTCCTTTATCCGAAGTGTATGTTTAATCGCTGCTACGTAATAAGTAGGTATTTCCTTGTCGCGCAGTACAGTTCTTAGGAAAAAATATTACTACTCAATTATGTACTACACCACTTTTATATTATTTCCGTTATAAGTTAAGTCCACCAAATTTTTATCAGAAATAATAATGCGTTCTCTACAATCCGGTAAGACGTATTATGTTACTTTATCTTGAAACGTGAGTACCGTGACTAAACGATTGTTATTTGGTGTTCCCAAATTTTAAATTTTTATTCGTACCAAATTATAATACCAGCCACGCTTACAAGTTTGATGTTCAAAATTAATGATTATTATCTTCTTCTTCTATATATAAATAAAAATGGATAGTTGAAATGTATGTACGCGTAACTTCCGAAAACTTAACTGATTTTAATAATTATTATTTTGTGTTTTTATAGCTCTAATACAGAAATTATTTAAAAATAAAAAAAATCTTCATTATCATCAATCACCACGCAAGTGGAACCGCGGGGCGCAGGTAGTATAATATAAAGATTTTTAGACAGCGCGTGTGCTATTGGTTTCGAGCCGATTCTATTTGTGTGTATTTTTCCAATCGCATAAAATTAATATATAAAGATATATGTATATCGTTAGTCGTCATCGCGCGCAATACTTTACTAATTATTATCGCAGGCATATGCACAGCTGTTAATTGACACGGTTAATTAAAACAGAATATTAAACACTACACCGACCACCAACCTTGCAAACCATCGGCAACACATCGGCATGGCAGAGAAAAGTCGCTTTCACACGAAAACGGCAATCGCAGTCTATAATCGTTATACCAAGTATACAATACCAATTTATATTTTATTTAAGTATAGTTTGTTACAGCGCAATGGACTTCATAAATGAAACTTAGTAAACGAACCGGGCAAGTAAGTGCTTACATGATTAACATAAACGCCGCATTATCCTTCAATTAGCGTTTTTCTAGCACATACAATGTATTTAATTACAGCCGATTGAATACAATTGGGAGTTTTAAACCAATGCCAGTACGTGGTATACTCACTAAATGTTATAGTCTGGCAAACGAAAGTAGAGAATGAAATAACGGTAAAAAATGTATATAAACACGGCTTGTAGAATTGTAATATTTTGTCCAACTGAAGCAATGAATTGCGTTATATAAACTATTCCGTTTGAAATATCTATTCAGCATTGTAATATTCTGTTCAACTGAAAGAATGAATTGCATTATATAAACTATCCCGTTTGAAATATCTATTCAGTATTGTAATATTCTGTTCAACTGAAAGAATGAATTGCATTATATAAACTATTCCGTTTGAAATATCTATTCAGCATTGTAATATTCTGTTCAACTGAAAGAATGAATGGCATTATATAAACTATTCCGTTTGAAAAAACTATTCAGCATTGTAATATTCTGTTTAACTGAAGAATGAATTGCATTATATAAACTATTCCGTTTGAAATATCTATTCAGCATTGTAATATTCTGTTAAATAATGAATGGCATTATATAAACTATTCCGTTTGAAATATCTATTCAGTATTGTAATATTCTGTTCAACTGAATAAATGAATTGCATTATATAAACTATTCCGTTTGAAATATCTATTCAGCATTGTAATATTCTACTTAGATGAAGGAATTAATTGAATTATATAAACCATTCCGTTTAAAACATCTATTCTGTGAGCGTACTCGGAACATTCAGCTGCTTGCAACGACATGATTCGATGATTAAAGCTACACCCTGGTGTTTTTAGTAATTGTATTTTTGCAATAAATATTTTTTCATTGCATTTAATTTCACTAAAGAAACTTTAATAATTAGCGGTAATTGTCAGACAAAGTGTATTGTCGTATGTATGTAATGTTGTCACAAAAAAACACTAAGTATTAGTAGATATTTTCTACCGACTTCCAAAAAAAAGAGGAGGTACTCAATTACCGTATTTTTTTATGTTTGTTACCTCGTAACTTTCGATAGGGTGAACCGATTCTCAAAATTATTTAATTTTTTTTTATTTCAAAGCTTGTGCTTCCCGTGTAGCCCCATTTAAATTTAATAAAATTCGGTCCAGTAGTTTTTGAGTTACACTCCAATAACTGATTTTTACCAAAGTAATAGAATGGAAGTCGGTATTAAATTTTTCAAATTGCACTTGGTTTTTCTCTGGTTTTAGCAATAAATATTTTTCATTGCATTTTATTTCACTAGAGAAACTAACAATTACCGTTATTTGTTAGACAAAGGGCTTAATTTTGCATAAACAAACCAATGAGTACTCGTAACAGTAGGTAAGGAAAACTTTAGCAAAATATTGAAGCGCAACTTTGAGTTATTTAGTTGTGGGCACTAATCATAATTTATCTTAGGTTATTTATTCTCTGTACTCACTACGGAGCTTAACGTAATATGAAAAAAGATTAAATACAAATAAGAGAGACGCTACAAGAGGTATTTAGAAAAAACCAGTAAAGATTGCCATTCAAAAATCTACTAAGTCTATTTGCGTGTAGCTTTGTTAATTACAGATAAAAGACCTACGATAAACCGCCTGGGGAAAGTAAACCAGAAGATTCTTCACGTGTTCTCGTAATCGATAAAAATGGCGGCTCTGTGTCAGTTTTTCAATCAACATTTGTTAGCAACTGAGATACATAATAGCCCTACAGCAGGTCTAGTAAATGTTGATTGAAATCTTGAAAAATGACGCCTCTATGTAAAACTCCAGTAAGCAAAAATGTTAGCACGTTGATGACTGGATTTGACAAAATTGACATAGAGCCGCCATTTTTATCGATTTCAATCAACATTTGTTAGCAACTGAGACACATAATAGCCCTAGTGATCTCAAAACCAATAATTATGTATTTTTGAAAGTTTGCTTTCCAACTTATCTATCTCTAAAAGTCACAAAGTCACTGGGCTCTTGACCCGATGCAGTATAGAAACTATTCTAAAAGATAATTTTACCTCCGAAATATACCTACTGAATTATTTACTTCATTAAATATTACTATACCTCTTACTTTAGAGATTGTTAAAACATTTTAAATAAATAATAGTAGTAGTAGGTAGAACAGTAGGCCTCGCGAGCACAGTCTTATCAGCGACAATTCTTCGCAGCACTTCACAACCTATAATGTCGGAAACCACTTGCCAAATTATGCTCATATTCTAAATTCTTCTTTTAGTCAGATACTCGTAATGTGTGTACCAAATTCGATTTCGATTCGAAATAATCAAAATCGGTCGGTAAATAGCGCCACAGCAAACGTCCTTCCTTTTTAGAAAAAATATATGATAATTATTGCGTAAAATTATTTAAAACGTCGTAGATGTATAACATTCTTACCTAATTTGAATTCTAAGTCCCGGTAATGTACCAGAGTAAAACAAGAAAGCCCACCTAAAGTTTAATAAGCCGACTACATATAGGTACGGAAAATAGTCCCAAGCACGCCAAAAAATGTCCCCTGCTATCCACCGACTTGCAATTACTTAATACAGAAACAATAGTTAATCAGACCGTCTGTACCAACATAATATGTATATTTAGCATTGCTAACAATACCAGATAGTGCTGTTGACACATTAATTGAACAGATAAGAGTTATCAGTTGTAATAGTATATGTACGTTGTTGGTGGGCAATACGAACGAACACATTGCCATAGTGTATTGCGAGCTGTTCGTATTGATACATATATACGATTTCTATAGGGGAACAATTTTATCGACCAACGACCAAATAGGTTTAAAATTGTGTAACTAATATGGTTGCTCATCAAATTGTGGTCACTAACAAAGAAATCACTAATAATTGTGTGTAAATAAAAGCAAATAAAGTAGGTGGAAGCGATTACCGTCAGCCTACGAACTTGTGGAGTTGGTAAAGTGATCAAAATGTCTGAGTATGGATCTGCATTTGCCGAATGTCTCTTGATTTAAAATGAGGCGGAAAATTACGTATCTCACGGGAATAAATTGTTCGGAATAAAAAATAACCTATGTTATTCCATCATGTCGTTTATATTTTAAGCTATCTGTAACTACAGTGGTCTTAAGGGGGATCCCAATAATCTATCTATCCACTGTTTTCCTTACTACCGATAGAAAAGTGACATAACGTCCATACAAATAGTGTCAAATATCTATACCTATCTAGTAAGGTAAACCGGCGATAGATTATTAGGACCGGCCTTTAGTGACGAGTAATAAACAGATATGCTTTAGTCTAGTTATAAAAGGGCACTTCCTATGGAAAATAATTTTAAAAGTAAACATGATTTGATCCTAAGATGTAACAATGTAACATTTGGACATACGTCAACAATGCCTTTAAGTTCTACAGGCTCAAAACTGAGTAAACTCATAATAATAATGAACCCTTATCGTCATAAGATTAAGAGGAGCATGATTAAAATCGTTTTCAATTACATTATATTTTAATACTACAGTAATTTTGTAAAACTACTTTTTTATAATTGATATCTAATGAATAACAATATAGATTACTCGTTATATAGGATTAATAAAATACAGCTAAATTACTAGACGATTCAGTCTTAAAAACTTATGTAATTAGTTTGTAAAAAAACTATTAATGCGTAAACGAAACAGATTTCGAACCTATTAAAGCTCTCGCCCAAAGATTAACCGCCTTACTTATAAACGCTGCTTTACTTAAAACAGGGACTGATTTGGTTACCCATTTTTAGGGTTTAACCCAGGGTATTTTAACAGGGTTAGTAAAAAACCTAAGCTATAAGTGTTACCCTTTAAAACGGTAACTTATTTTATTGAATAACCCTATTAAAACCTCTTCAATTGGGTTACCCTTTGGTAGGGTTTTTGTCGCCGTTGGTTTATAGGGTTAGTAAAAACCCTATCGCTGTGGGTTTTTACTCTCAGCAGTAAGCCATGCCTATGGGTTACCCTTTGAACTGTGTTAACACGGTAACACAAGGGTTACCCTAATTTGGATACCCATTTGTAGGGTATTTTTAAAAGGTTAATAATTAAAAACCCGACCCGTAAGTGTTACTCAATGCAAGGGTAACCTATCGTATTTGGTATTGTTGTTGTAGTCCAAAGGTTAATAATACTTAAGATGTGCGAACAAGTAAGCCGGCGGTATTTGGAACAAAAAAGTGATGTTGCAATTCTTTGTTATGTTCACAGTTTACTCACATATCACGGAAAAAGATGATATAGTTTTATGATTATTTATAACTATTTACTACTGGTTGCTGTCATTTTATTATGTAAATGATCTTAACTGTTTTGTTTTTTAATGCTTAAGAGCCTTCATTCTGCGCAGCGCTGCGCGATTTTAGGTATTTTAGGAGCTACTCCCTAGCGCGCCCAGCGGCAGTGGCCCCACCACTCGAGCAAAACAGCGCCGCATTCATATTTTGATCTTTTTGTGTCAACTTTGGTTTTTATATCACAAGTAGATGTAGGTCAAAAAGTTTAAATTAAATATCACGCTGGACTCGATTTATTTTTAATATCAACATTATTTAACACATGATAATTATTAATCAAGTGTTTGTTATCTACCAGAGCATTGACTAGAAAAAAGTGAGATTTAACTCATGGAACTACCTGCTACCTACATTTACAATAGTGCCTGCTACTTGTTTTCGGCTCCTGCATCATGTCGAGGGCCCCAAGTCTCTTACCCATTGAGCAATTACCGCACTATTGCGACGCTTCTACGGTTGATACGGAATTTTGTGTATCTTTAAACTTACATACAAACATACGTGCACGCTACTACCCCGAGGCCGAGTATTTGGCATGGCGGTGGTACACACCAAGACGAGTAACTCATTCGGCAATAATTTGAATGAGCGTAACCATAATGTGAACAGTGCACCCTACTACTACCCAAGGCAGAATCTCTTGTACTGCGATGGTACCCATGAAGACGAGTTGTTGAATTGGAAATAATTAATTTAGTTCCAATACATACATGCATGTCTAGACACAATTATAAGTACACTGTGCACACTACTTCTTTCATTCAAAGTAACTGGCATTGCGGTGGTACCCAACAAGACGGGTTACTATTTGGGTATGATTTCATTAGTGACAATGCCTTCAAGCTTTAACACAATATACGTGCACAGCGCACACTACTACTTACTAATCAAAATAACTGGCATTGCGGTGGTACCCAACAAGACGGGTTACTATTCGGATTGGATTTAATTAGTTACAATGACTTGTGGTACCATACAAGACGGGTAACTATTCGGAAATGATTCAATTAGTTACATACAATGCCTTTAAGCCTTAATATAGTATACGTGCACAGTGCACACTACTACTACAATTAAAAGTAACTGGCATTGCGGTTGTACCCAACAAGACGGGTTACTATTCGGATTGGATTTAATTAGTTACACTGACTTCGAACCTTATTACAATATACGTGCTCAGTGCACATTACTACTCCGAATCAAAATAACTGGCATTGCGGTGGTACCCAACAAGACGGGTAACTATTCGGGTATGATTTCATTAGTAACAATTCCTTCAAGCTTTAACACAATATACGTGTACAGCGCACACTACTACTTCGAATCAAAGTAACTGGCATTGCGGTGGTACCCAACAAGACGGGTTACTATTTGGATTGGATTTAATTAGTTACAATGACTTCGAGCCTTAATACAATATACGTGCTCAGTGCACATTACTACTCCGAATCAAAATAACTGGCATTGCAGTGGTACCCAACAAGACGGGTTACTATTCGGGAATGATTACATTAGTAACAATGCCTTCAAGCTTTAACACAATATACGTGTACAGCGCACACTACTACTTCGAATCAAAGTAACTGGCATTGCGGTGGTACCCAACAAGACGGGTTACTATTTGGATTGGATTTAATTAGTTACAATGACTTCGAGCCTTAATACAATATACGTGCTCAGTGCACATTACTACTCCGAATCAAAATAACTGGCATTGCAGTGGTACCCAACAAGACGGGCCACTATTCGGGTAAGATTTCATTAGTAACAATATCTTCAGGCTTTAACACAATATACGTGTACAGCACACACTACTACTTCGAATCAAAATAACTGGCATTACGGTGGTACCCAACAAGACGGGTTACTATTCGGATTGGATTTAATTAGTTACAATGACTTCGAGCCTTAATACAATATACGTGCTCAGTGCACATTACTACTCCGAATCAAAATAACTGGCATTGCGGTGGTACCCAACAAGACGGGCCACTATTCGGGTAAGATTTCATTAGTAACAATATCTTCAGGCTTTAACACAATATACGTACGCAGCGCACACTACCACTTAGAGGAAAAAAGTCCTCGATAGCGTATGTCTATCTCTATCTCTATCTATCCATTTCTCTATCCATCCAATACGGTATTAATCCTTATCATTTTATATAAGTTGAAGGCTTTAAGCATTGCATGCACATTATTTCACTCTTTTACACTATATAATTTAAACGAATATCTTAGTAGGAGTTATCGCAAAAAAATAACTGACGCGAGAATAAATTATGTAAAATGAGGAAAGATGAAAAATGAAGTATATAATATTCATATATATGCTTAAAGGAAATGTCCCTCTCTTTTACGGTGCAAACCTAGTAGCGCTAGAAATAAAAGATGGGGGCATCCGCCCTATTGCAGTTGGTAGTACTCTGAGACGCCTTACGTCTAAAATTTGCTGCCGAGTAATCCAGGACCGCCTATCAAAAAAATTTCACCCTCGTCAGCTCGGTTTTGGTGTTAAAGAAGGCTATCAGGCAGCTAGCTGTACACGCAGCGCGTATTTTTCTATGCTCTACAGACTATGAAGTATTCACCACTATACCAAGACTAAAGCGAGTGAAGCCGCTGGCGGGTCAGCTAGTAATATAAAATATAAAAATCTAAAAAAAAAAAAAAAGATATAAAAATCAATATAGCCATTTTTTAAATATCTTCTAAATAATTTTATTAGAAAAGTATTGCAAACAATGTTTTTCCGTAGGTATAAAAAGAAATACACTTACATAACGACTAATCATACTCGTTTTGAAACATAAAACGATAATTTGATTTCGTCATCCAAAATACAAAAGTCCCAAACCACAATCAAGACAAATAAACTCTCGCCGGCGCGCGGCGTTTCGATCTCGCACACAGTTGCAGGCAATGCTGAGATAGCAATATATTTTCTGAATACCTACAACGCGAAAATAGTGATCGCTCGGCGATTCTCTTATTCAATTTAGACAACGCTACCTTCACGATCAACAACCCAAAGGATAGGGTAACCCAGGGTTACCCATCACCAAGCACAGGGTTTTTAAAAGTTACAAATACCTCTTCATACGAATACCCTAAGCAAAGGGTTACCCTATGAGGTAAAGGGTAACCCTACCATAGGGTTATAAACAGTTACAAATACCTCTTCAATTGAAAACCCTAAGCAAAGGGTGACCCTATGGCTGGATTTAGGGCATGGTAACCTTTCTAATTGGTAACCTCATAAAAATGGTTTTTGTTAAATGAAAAACCTCTTCGATAGGCTTAACCCAAAACCGGGGTTGTACGGTCCCTGCTTAAAATGGCGTTATTTAGTTCTGCGCAAAGGAAAAATGTTCTGCGCCATACTAAATGACGTTATCTAAATTTAAGCAACGTTTATAAGTAAGGCCGTTAGCCTCTAACCCTTTAAAGATGAGTGTTTTAAAGTTTGCACACAGTGCGCAAATGTGATCGTAAATTACGTATAGGTGACATCACATTATCCTCATATATATAGTAGTAAGTAAACACGCTACTATTAAATTACACAGAAATATGATCCTTCGCGTGATAATGGATATTATACATTTTACTGTAAGCAATTTTACGTAAATATTGTTATATGTAGACTTCGAGTACCTACCTACACAAATAAAACTCAGTAACCTCATACTATTTCAGTAAGTATACTGAATAAGTATAGTCCTATTTTGGCTACGTTCCGGCAAGCGCCCTCAACGCTCACAACTGTCGCGCCCCGGTTTGTCGTTCCCTTTGGTTGACAGTGACAACTCGCAATGATCACGTAGACTCACCTTAGATCCGCGAACGTTGTGAGCGTGGCGTGAGCGTTTTCGGTGACGTCATTGATGTGCGAGTGATTTCGGCGCTTCCCGGAACGTAACCATAGTCGAATTGTAATTTAATGTACAACGCGGTCACATTAACTCGACGCATCGCTGGAATGCGGGTTTTCGCCCGCTTCCCCCCGCATTCCCTTTTCTCGCCCGGCAAGTGTCAGTACGGTCAGCATCTTTGTTACCGATACACGCGTCGATAATTTGGCTAATTTTCTAATCGACTACATTCCTGTCGAAAAATGCCAAATAAATAAATATTAATTGGGTAGCCATACAACAAATGTGTGTTTTTCCTATTTTTATGCTCAATATTAATAACGGTAACAGGTAGACACCTTAAATTTTCACAGAATATGTACTTGTATATAACCTATCAAAATAAATAAATATTTTTTATTCATTCAATAAAATTTATTTTTAATTAATTTTTACTCGATCTTAATAAAGGCCACTTGGTCGGTTTTTTTGCACACCGTACTTGAGGGCCAAAATGACGTCACATGGTCAAGCGTCTATAATGTGACCGCGTAATTGGTACTGGGGCGAAATACTAATCCGGAAGTCGTACGTCGGAGAGATAGTGAAAGATAAAAACAAAATATACAGTAATTATAACAAAATAATATTTTTAAAGATAACATGTTTAATACGAATAGGATATCACATTGGCAATGACGTAACATAACGTTAGTTGGCTATAACCGACATATTGATAAGATAATAATTCCATTACATATAGTTTTCAGACACGAACCGACCTATACTCGGCATAATGCCAGTTGTTACAAACCAGCGCTGGTCTTCCGTATATAGTTGACTGGCAAGTGACGTCACACACGACTAACAACACAAATACTCGAATTACATTTTTAGGGTTCCGTACCCAAAGAGTAAAACAGGGCCTTACTAAGACTTCGCTTTCGATATAGAATTTATAAAAACCCAATGGATGAAATAGTATTAAAGAAATTAAATCAGCGCTGTGATAAATTATCAACCGTTTGTTATAATAATTATCGCGATTTTATAGAAAACAAACTAAAGTCAAACCCTAAAATATTTTGGTCATTTATAAAAGCTAAACGAAAAGGTATATCTACATATCCTGCTTCTCTATCTGATGGTAATGAAACCGTTACCGGTGGCGGAAATATTTGTAACCTTTTTGCACACTACTTTGCCTCGGTATACCAGACTGACACTGATGGATTTATTTCTGAAGATAGCGGTTCTTTATCTCAGTTAGGGATTCAGCTAAATAATAACAACATTATACTGTCAAATATGTATATACCGGAAAGTTCCGTTCTCAATGCTTTCAAAGCTCTTGAAGTACATAAAGGACCTGGAGCAGATGAGATCCCACCAAAATTAATTAAAAATTGCGCCCCAACCCTTGCACTACCCATGTCATTAATATACAATAAATCACTCCATTCTGGAGTATTTCCAAAGATATGGAAATCTACTAAAGTGGTTCCGGTATTTAAAAGTGGTAAAGATGATAAAACCAGTAATTACCGACCAATTTCTATAATCTCAACATTTGCCAAAGTATTAGAGTCATTAATATTTCCTATTATATCTCAACATTTTAAACAATTTATTACTAAATATCAACATGGTTTTATTAAGCAACGTTCAACATGTACCAATTTGTTAACTTTCGTGGAAAACATTATTGAGGCTGTTGATGGCAACAATCAGGTGGATGTCGTCTACACAGACTTTAGTAAAGCATTTGACAAAGTCTCCCATGCTGTGCTTCTGTATAAGCTGGCAGCATATGGCTTTAGTGGTCCTATGTTTGATTGGTTTAAGTCTTATTTAAATGGAAGAGATTTTTATGTTGTGGCAGCGGGTTTTACCTCTTCAATACATCCTAAAATTACCTCAGGTGTGCCCCAAGGGTCACACCTGGGTCCCATTCTGTTTAACATATTTTTAAATGATTTGCCAGACTGTTTAAATCACTGTACACCTTTTTTGTTTGCAGATGATCTCAAAGTTTTGAAAGTTATCAAAACTTTTGATGATGCTAAAATGTTACAGGAGGATTTAAATAATTTAAATAAGTGGTGCGAGTCAAACAGAATGATTTTAAATACAGAAAAATGTTTACAAATAACTTTTAGTAGAAAAATAAATAATATCATAAATAACTACAAAATAAGCACGGCAAAATTGAAAATAGTTAACACGGTTCGGGATCTGGGTGTGACGTTTGACAGTAAACTTACTTTTGTTCCACACATAGATAACGTCATTAAAACGTCTTCCAAAATGTTAGGATTTCTTATTCGCACCGGTAAAGAATTTCGTAATCCAAAAACAAAGCTGACACTATATAATACGCTTGTTCGCAGTGTTCTCGAATACTGTTGTCCTATCTGGAGGCCTCATTACGCTGTTCACACACTTAGATTAGAAAGGGTGCAAAAAAGATTTATTTGGCACTTGGCTTTCTCCACGGGGCAAAAAGATAGATTAAAATCATACAAAACTAGATTGGACTTTTTCAATTTGCAAACATTGTCAGAGCGCCGTGACAGGATAGATTTGATAACCTTACATAAAATATTTAGTAATGCGATAGACTGCCCCGATCTGCTTTCCCGTTTTAAGCTTAGAATACCTTTTAGATATCCTCGAAAGCCCCTGACACCATTTTCACCCCCTTTTCGCAGGACTGTGTTAGGCGCCAATTCACCGGTGCCACGAATGTGTAGGCTTATAAATGATTGTGGCAACTCGATAGACATTTTTGGGGATTCTCTGCTTGAATTTAAGATTAAATTAAACTCACTTAGGACCGTTACGGTCAACAACTCTCTCTGACTGTTCTACTTAAATTACTTATATCTATAAATTACGTATATTTTAAATTTTGTAAAGACTACTAAGTAATAATTATGTGCATGTCATATATCTCGGTTACCTACTCCTTTTTTAATGTTATTAATGTTTATGCATGCGGTGTTTCTCTTAAATAGGTAATACATTTAGCGAATAATATATACTTACATGTATCCTAGTATAAAATGTGATGTAATTACCCTTGAGAAGCCTAATAAATAAATAAATAAAAAAAAATCACGTAGACTCACCTTAGATCCGCGAACGTTGTGAGCGTGGCGTGAGCGTTTTCGGTGACGTCATTGATGTGCGAGTGATTTCGGCGCTTCCCGGAACGTAACCATAGTCGAATTGTAATTTAATGTACAACGCGGTCACATTAACTCGACGCATCGCTGGAATGCGGGTTTTCGCCCGCTTCCCCCCGCATTCCCTTTTCTCGCCCGGCAAGTGTCAGTACGGTCAGCATCTTTGTTACCGATACACGCGTCGATAATTTGGCTAATTTTCTAATCGACTACATTCCTGTCGAAAAATGCCAAATAAATAAATATTAATTGGGTAGCCATACAACAAATGTGTGTTTTTCCTATTTTTATGCTCAATATTAATAACGGTAACAGGTAGACACCTTAAATTTTCACAGAATATGTACTTGTATATAACCTATCAAAATAAATAAATATTTTTTATTCATTCAATAAAATTTATTTTTAATTAATTTTTACTCGATCTTAATAAAGGCCACTTGGTCGGTTTTTTTGCACACCGTACTTGAGGGCCAAAATGACGTCACATGGTCAAGCGTCTATAATGTGACCGCGTAATTGGTACTGGGGCGAAATACTAATCCGGAAGTCGTACGTCGGAGAGATAGTGAAAGATAAAAACAAAATATACAGTAATTATAACAAAATAATATTTTTAAAGATAACATGTTTAATACGAATAGGATATCACATTGGCAATGACGTAACATAACGTTAGTTGGCTATAACCGACATATTGATAAGATAATAATTCCATTACATATAGTTTTCAGACACGAACCGACCTATACTCGGCATAATGCCAGTTGTTACAAACCAGCGCTGGTCTTCCGTATATAGTTGACTGGCAAGTGACGTCACACACGACTAACAACACAAATACTCGAATTACATTTTTAGGGTTCCGTACCCAAAGAGTAAAACAGGGCCTTACTAAGACTTCGCTTTCCGTCCGTCTGTTTGTCTGTATGTTCGTCTGTCACCAGGCTGTATCTCATGGACCGTGATAGTTGAGATTTTCACAGATGATGTACCTACTCGTATTTCTATTGCCGCTGTAACAACAAACTAAAAAACAGAATTAAATAAATATTTAAGGGGGCTCCCATAACGTAAGTGATTTTTTTGCTCGTTTTTGCTTTTTGATAACGGCAACAGGTACATGCTTGAAATATTCACAGAATATTGACTTCACTTTAAAAATAAATAATTATATAATATTAATATTTAAGGGGTGGCCTCCCATACAACAAACGTGATATTTTCCCTTTTTCTCGGTCTTAATAACAATATTAGGTAGACACTTGAAATATTTAATAAAGATAATGGTACGTACCTACGCCAAGTTATACAGAAGACCGAAGAGTATAGCTTGCCTCTTTGTTTAGCGTTTATGGACTATGAGAAGGCCTTTGATTCGATCGAGACGAGGGTAGTGCTTGAGTCTCTCCAGCGCGAGCGGTGCGGTATTGAATATCGGTATATTGAAGTGCTGAAACGCCAACATGTCATGCAAGCTTTCTATTCGTTTGAAGAACTAACGGACACAAATATTTATATGTAAGTGACATTGAAGCCTATATATATATAGGGTATTTACCGTTTTACTATTTTTTGTTTTATGTGACGCATTATTATTTAGGAAATTGACATGTAACATTGTTACTAATAAATGAACTATGTCAGTCCGAGTATAGGAGCAGAGTTCAAAGGCAATTCCATTGCAAAGAGACGTGAGACAGGAAGACGTTATATATCCGAAACTGTTTCTCCGCTGCATTGGAAGACGCCTTCAAGCTCTTAGAATGGTAGGGACTTGGCATCAATATCAACGGCGAGTATATCACTCACCTTCGATTTGCCGACGATGTTGTAGTCAAAGTCAAAATCAAAATCATTTATTCAATTTAGGCATCAAAGGCGCACTTATGAACGTCAATTTTTCATTATAATGTACTTGAAAGACTACCGCCGCGTTCCAAAATATATAGAGCCTACCGAGAATAAGCGGCAAGAAACTCGGGGCCATTCTTTTTATGTAGATGTTTTTACAATGTTTTTACTTAGGTACTACAAATATTAGCTCCAGTGTGTTACCTTACAAAAGAGAACATAATAATGGTATTAGTAGGGCAACACACGCTACACTTTGACATCTTAGTACACGAGGTCACATCCTGGAATGATCAGTCCCAAGCTGTTTTATCCTCCAAGTAATCCGAAATTTTGTAATAACCTTTTTGACAGAGTTTAGTTTTAATAGTAATTTTAAACTTATTAATAGGCAAATCTCGGATAACATTGAGAACTTTATTATAGAATCGTATACATTGTCCCTTATAAGAATGACTTATTCTGTGGAGACGCAAACGTCAAATTAGGCTGATCCAAATTCGAGAAAAAGGTAAATCGTCGAATCCAACTCGGCTTGGCAGCGTTCCGGAAACTTCGCGAATCTTCTCGTCTAAAATACCTCAGTGCCTCAAGACAAGAGCCTTCGGCCAATGTGTGTTACCAGTGATGACTTATGGCACTGAAACGTGGTCTCTTACTATGGGTCTCATAAGTAAGCTCAAAGTCGCACCACGAGCTGGGAGGGCTACGCTCGGGGTTTCTCTACGTGGTCGAATAAGAAATGGAGAGATGCGTAGAAGAACGAAAGTCACCGACATAGCCCAGAAGATTAGCCAGTTAAAGTGGCAGTTGGCAGGTCACATAGCACACAGAACAGATGACCGATGGGGCCGGAAGGTTCTGGAATGGAGACTACGGCATGCGCAGCGTAGGTCGTCCACCGACACGGTGGACAGACGACCTGATAAAGGTCGCAGGACGACGTTGAATGCAGGCCGCTTCCAACCGGTCCTTTTGGAAAATTATGGGGGAGGCATATGTTCAGCAGTGGACATCCTACGGCTAAGATGATGATGATGGTGATGATGATGAATGGTACGGAACCCTTCGAACGCAAGGCCGACTCGCACTTGGCCGGAGTCTTAGAGGCAGTAAAACATAAAAATTGACAACAAATACCATAAATAAACGATTTTAGAAAGGACCGGAGCTCAACTATTATTGGCTAAATCTATGCTAAGTATTCTAGTTTTTTTGATGTTCGAGAATAAATTTCTAAAGTTTACTCGCGTTCCATAGCGGCGGTCAGATCGTTGGCGGCGGCGCAATATTGTTCCAGCATTTGGACGCAGCATAGCGAAAGTCACCCCTAAAAGCGGCTGGGCTGTGTCGCTGTAATGAGTAGCGAGGAGCATGAGCGAGATAAGTGCGACCTCGCCTTCCACGATAACTTTGCGTGCAGATAACTAGGTTATTTATACTTAATAACCTAATAACCCTTAAAAAGAAGACACGCCAAGTGAAGCTTATGGCGATACTGTATTTTTAATATTGAGTGTTTATTCAAGAAGCGGGTCACGTGTGATTCTCAGAGCTATTATGCTCTATCTCAGTTGCAATCAAATTTTGATTAATATCGAAAAAATGACAGCTTTATGTCACTTTTCCAGTCATCAACATTATTAACAGCAACTTACATTTTTGCTTACTATAGTTGTCAAAACTGACATAGAGCCGCAATTTTTCAAGATTTCTATCAAAGTTTGATTTAAACTAAGATACATAATAGCCCTGCTGAACGAACATCAAAACAAAAACGTGCGCATGCATTCTGAACGCGTTGCACGAGCTTTTTCGTTCTGTCAATAAGATTTGGGCCACAAACAGTATACATGTGATTTAGCTTTGACAATATCAAATATTACTTCCCCCAAAAACTCTTGCATTCTGTACAGTACTTTGAGTTACTGTTAATAATACTTATAGACAGCTCTAAGCTAAGGTGGAAAATTAAATTATCAAAATACAAATCCACACTGTCGTCGGTTTTTAAGTAATGCTCAATAGTTAAAATAGTGTTTGGTAATCCTGATGGTACTATAATTTCAAGCGTTTTTAATTTTATAGTAGCGGAAACCGCATTCGAATTTCCGACCAAAAAATAGAGCATGTTTTATTTACAACTGTATGATTTTTTGTATGTTTGATTCCTCGTCAATTGCGGTTCGATTAGATAATTATTTTTTGATAAGGCATGACTCCAAGGTTCTATGTATTTAAATTTCATCAAAATCGGCTGTAAACTTCTGAGATATGCTCAATAATATAAACTAGTGGTTCTGTCTGCGAACAATAGACCTCGTGAGCACAGTCCTATCAGCGGCAATTTTGATCAATACTGCTAAAACTATATGTGTTTTGGTACCAAATTTTCTTGCCGAATAATTGTCCAGTTTGATAGCCCCTCACCAGTCGATTGTCAATATAACAATGACATTTCTATTGTGTCTGGGTCGTTCGACTGATGAAGTATTAAACTTCATAACTAACCTATTATGTCGGCAACCACTTGTCCAATTATTATGCTCATATTCGAAATTCCACTTTAAAGTCGGGTACCTACCGTGTGTACCAAATTTTATCAAAATCGGTCGGTAAATAGCGCCGCATCAAACGTTTTAGGAAAAGTACCCCGGACAAAATCGTCGACGACAAAAATATATTGAATAGTAGAACTTGCATATAAAGTTTCGTTGAAAAATGCGACTGTATATGAAGACCAACATACGACCTAGCAAACATAAGGACAGACGAAAGTCAAATTGGCCAGTAAAGCAGATCGATCTGTAAATAAGGTATTGCAAATGAGGATGCAATGCTATTATAGTCTGAGGCATATAAGTAGCACCGGTCAGTAATGAAGTTGGTTTGTATTTGAACTGTACTGCAGAAGCTCGGCCAGGTGATCTTTTCTTAGGCACTACTACTGTAAAGGGCAGGCTTGACGAAGAATACTAGCATCACGAGCCCAATTTATATATGTCGCCATTTGATTTAAAGTAGGTAAGTACCTGACTCAACATTAGCAAACAAGTTAAAGGCTGCGGACAGCATTTTATATAGCTGACTGTTGTCGGCCAGCTGAGTACACCACAGGTGTCATTGGGTGTCTGTATTGATACTGGTATACTGATTCCATTATTGGGTCTCAGCAGGCCTTCAGCTGTAAAATACTACCCTAATATTGTAATAAAATTAAATAGAAGGTACTAAGTTGAATTATGTATTTGAAAATATAATGTACTCGTATGTTCGTAAAAATTTACATAAATATAAGTTAAATAGTGATTACCACACTTTTAAATCTAGAAATACAAATAGAATAGCTGTACCTAGTTTTAGACTTGCGAAGACTAATAAGTCATTCCTAGGAAATTGTGTGCGTTTTTACAATAAAATCCCAAAACCCATAACTGAGCTCACAGAAGGCAAATTCAAGTTGACTGTAAAAAACGTTTTAATAAAAAAAACTTATTATAAAGTCCGACATTATATAGAAGATAAAGATGCTTGGAATACTCCACTTCTGGCAAGTTGTCACTCTGCCACCCATTAAATGTAATATTTGTAGTACCTAAGTAGAAACATTGTAAACATCTATAAAAAGAATGGCCCCGAGTTTCTTGCCGCTTCTTCTCGGTAGGCTCTATATATTTTGGAACGCGGCGGTAGGCTTTAAAGTACGTTATAATGAAAAATTGACGTTCATAAGTACGTCTCTGATGCATAAATTGAATAAATGATTTTGACTTGACTTGACTTGACTATGATTTAGTCATACTTACATAGTAAATTCACTATGATTTCACCTCTGCAATTCAACTTTGGGCTATGCTATCACTTCTCAATCAAATATCTCTTACCTACATGATACTGAAAAATAATTTGTGTTTATAAATACACTTATTTAGATCCCTGAAGGGGTCAGCAGTGCTGTATAAACACGCGTATTTATCAACGCATAATCATGTTATATATTAGACTAGTGACTGCCACTTCGCGACTTCATTCGCGTAGCAGGCTCGCCATAACCTCTCGTCTTTTCCTAGTTTGTTTAATGTAAGAAGTAGAGCTTTCTACGAAATATTAGAAAACATTTAAAAAAAGATGAATGAAATCGGTTAAGCCGTTCTCAAGGTAGAGCGTGACCAGGAGTTATTACTCACGGTCACAGGGTTAATTTATCCTATCCTACTAATATTATAAACGCGAAAGTATGGATGTATGGATGTTTGGATCTTTGTTATTCTTTCACGCTCAAACGGCGGGGGCAATTTTGATGAATTTTGGTATGGAAGTAGATGATGCACTGGATTAATACACAGGATATTTTCGCCATCATCCATCACCACGCGGGTAAAAAAGCCTAATATGCTTGGGCACAGCATAGACAAAATAATAAGATCTCCGCCTATAGGTCAAGATCGTAATGATGACAGTTCTGTCAAAGTTTGTGTCAGTTTCTGATAGCTTAGTCAAAAGCCAAGTCAATTTGACAGCTCAATACACTAGACTCGGCGACCGTCAAGGGTGATGAAATGTAGTGACAGTTTTTTTTCATGGTGATTAAAATGTTATATTTGTATGTACGTAAGTCCTGTATTTTATTAATGTTTACTGATTGATAATAAGTATTTAAATTTACTCATATAATACTATATAGCAATTGCGTTTGACAATGTACATATTTTATGACATTTTGGTATAAAGGTAGATATGCCCTTGGAGAAGATAAGCTACTCGAAATACTAATCCTGCGCAGACGTAGTCGCGGGCAGTCGCTAGTATAATTTTATTAAAAAAAGAATTCGTTCGCGTAGTAAGAGTAGGTTTGGCCTTAGGCCTCGCTGTAACCTTCCATATTTTCTTGGTTTTTCTTTCATAAGAACCTTCTCTTGACAATAATTAACACAAAAAAATATATTAGCGAGATTGTTTCATCCGTTCTCAAGTTATGGCGTAACCAGGAAAAATGTTGTCATCAGGCGTTCATTTTTATATATATTTAGATAGAAGATTACATTATTTACCTACTTTACTAAGAGGCGAATGCGCAACAAAAACAATTCTTTGCAGTATTGCTCGTACGAGTAATTAGTATGTTGCGATAAGCGTCAGTTTAAAAATAAATGAATTAAATATGAATGAAGTCGGTCGACTAAGAATAAATGAATCAACCGACACAGTAAAGTAGCAATTTTCAGCCCTATTTCGTACTCTGATAGATATTGAATATTGATACTTTTACTTTTGAAAGTTATTATCATATTCATTGAGTTGTTGATTGAAATCGAATACAGTAGAACTCCAATTATCCGAATTAATGGGGACCGGTAGGGCTATTATGTATCTCAGTTGCTAACAAATGTGGATTGAAATCTGAAAAAATGGCCGCTCTATGTCACTTTTGTCAGCTTCAGTGATCAAATTACTAACACTTTTCCTTACTGGAGTTGCCAAAACTGACATAGGGCCGCCATTTTTCAAGATTTCAATCAACATTTGTTAGCAACTGAGATACATAATAGCCCTGCAGGACCCATTCGGATAATCAAATATTCGGATAATCGGTTTTTTTAAAAAAAAAATGCCATTGGAGAGAATAAAAGCTACGTTTTGATATTGCACTATTTTTTTATTGAATTAAATGAAAGAAACATGAAATTTTCACATGTTTTAAATATAAATAAAATGTACTTATGTACAAGTTTAGAAATAAAAATCATTGTTTTTTAAACATCTCCGTCAATGTAATCTGTTTTGCGGTCTTCAACCGTTTTCGGGCAGCCAGGTCACGCATTCGCTTGACGGTGAGCAGTTGCAAGTGGTCACACTCGGGCTGACGCTCCATCCACTTCAAAGCAGTCTCGAGGCCGGCAAATGCTTCACTAGCTGATGGTCCAGCGTCTACTTCAACATCAGCAGAAAGTTCTTCTTCCACTTCCACTTCAACATCTTCTCTCACACTTACAACAATTTCATCGTCATTGAGAATTTGAAAACCAGGGTCAGACGTGTCACAAGCCATCCACTCTCCTACATCTTCAGCACTTACTTATAGCACACTGGCTAATCAAAACAAACAATAACAGGTGCGCCGTGACTGCAATGCGCCGGAACTTGTCTTAACTTGCCGTTGTGCCTACACACGCGGGGGGAAGTCAGTGTAGGCACAACGGCAAGTTAAGACAAGTCAAGTCAAGACTTGACGCGCAAACACTGGCTTCGCGGGGGGAAGAATAATAGCGCACTTAGACTTTTTTTGGACAATTTTTTGTGATTCGGATAATCGGCGATTCGGATAGTCGGAGTTCGGATAATTGGAGTTCTACTGTACATCCATAATCCAAACTTGATACTACGAGTATATGTGGTTGGATCAAGACTGAACAAGCATTTTTCAATAAACATTTTAAAACATTATCCGGATGATAACGCTTATAGCGAGAACCCAGCCCAAACAGAGTTAAGAACGGACATGAGTATTTCCTTTTAAATATGTTTAACAATGTAACCACTTGTGGAAATTGAAGAATGGTTCGAGGTTAATGTGGAAAATTACATTTCAGTTTTAATTGCGTAAGGAAGACGTATCACGTACAATACAACGCCTTACCTCAAGAGCTAAAACTACGCCGCCATTTTCAGTACAATCATTCTTCTATAAGCTGTGTTTCTTGACCACTCTTCTTATATTGTATAACTAGCGACTGCCCACGACTTCGTTCGCGTAGTAATCTTGGCTTTCGGCCTCGCCATAACCTTGCGTCATTTCTTGATTTTTCTTTTCATAAGAACCTTCTGACAATAATGAACACAACAAAATAAGAATTAGCGACATTGCTCTATTTATACACGCGTGATGCGATGACGCCGATGAGCAAAGGAAATAGAGATTTATTATTAAAACTATTTTTAATGAAGATTTGGATCGTATTTTTCGTATGGTGCGATTTTGAGCCAGACTATTTAAGCGTTATACAATTTAAGTAATTATTATTAGTTACGGTTAAGGCACTGCCAGTTCAGAGCTTGAATTCTTACAATTTTTTTCACTGGAAATCGAGCAATCTCGTAAAACGTACAAAAATTCATAAAAAATATGTTCACTATTCAATAAAAACAGTATCCGTCAGTGTATGTGTTTTTATGTAAGTGTTTTTTTCTAGCTATATTCTTGAGTTTTGCTATATGTAGTGTTTAGTACACTAGTTTTATACACCACCGCCTTTATAAGTTTATAAGAGGTATTCAAATTATCAACGGGATAAGTACCATGTAAATTTTCTATGAGTTTCCGATATTTCGGCACTGTTGCAAGCGCCATGATCACGGATGAACTACCATGATAGTTTAAAAAAAAATTATAAATTTATGCCTATTTCTTTCCGTGCATGGTTGTCTGGAAGAGATCGCTCTGAGCGATAAGACCGCCCATTGTGACACTTTTAATTTTAAGTATTTAATTGTGAAATATTTTAATTGTATTTTTATTTATTCTTATTTCTTTATTTGTAACATATATTTGTATAGTTTCAATAAATAGTTAATATATCTATCTATGTGTATTAAAAATTGCTATTTTATTATATGTGTTTCATGACATATACATACAATTATATGTGAATAACGAGCAAAACTGTTATATAGGTGAAATTAAGTGGTATGTTTGAATTTATTTTTAATGTACTGTATGTATGTTATAATATGTTTTAAGTCCGTTAATGTGTACTTAAAAGTTTTAGAAATGTCATATTATTTTTTGTAATTTTAAGTAAATCGCTGCTTATGAGATAAACTGCTTCAAAACCCTCATTTTTATCGTCGTCATGAATTACAGAACCTTAACTGCGGCACCCATGTTAGGCCTTCTTGCTATAAACATACAGCCTAAGTTTAACACTATAACTTTCTAGTTATAATGTTATAGTTGTAATGATTAGGAAGTAGGGGAAGACTCCCCGACGTCCTCGATTCAATAGATGTCGCTCCGTCCCCGTAAGACGGTTAAATCAGATAGAGTTAAAATTCGATGCTTGGACCTCGAGCCTCGTTGGCCTAGATGGTCATGGCGTCTGACACGGATAGTCAGAAGACGCGGGTTTGAATCCCGTCCGAGGATGTGAATTTTTCTCTCTATAAATTTCAATGTTTGAGATCGCTAAGCAGGCGTTAGTGCTTTAATAAAGTAATACTATAAAATTATAAAAGATTGCGACGTCAATACGAAAGTTAAAGATGCTTCTTTCGGTTGGATAGTGCTGTCAAAGCTGTTCAATAGATGTCGCTCCGTCCCCGTAAGACGGTTAAAACAGATAGAGAGTTAAAATTCGATGGTCGGACCTCGAACCTCGGTGGCCTAGATGATCATGGCGTATGACACGGATAGTCAGAAGACGCGGGTTCGAATCTCGTCCGAGGATGTGAATTCTTCTTTCTATAAACTTCAATATAATGTAGTCAAGAAAGTCGTATAGTATCTACGAAGAAATAATAGTTATTTCTTCGTAGTATAGTATCATATAGTCTATGAATTGAATAGCGTTTCGGTATTGCCCATAAGCAATATCTGCGTATTCATTTTATTCTGTTATGTACATTTAGGTTTTCTCATTTTTTCCAACGGCTAATTAAATATAAATATATGAATTATTTGCATCTATTAATTATAAATAAATTTGGTATAGTTTCATCCTCTGTGGTTTTCATTCTCAGTGGTTACCCAGATGACCGATCTTCTATAAACACGTCTATCTATCTATCTATCTATCTATCTATCTATCTATCTATCTATCTATCTATCTATCTATGTTAGTATAGATGGTAGTTACATCTCATACTCCTATACGAGTGTGAATGGCCAGTTTTATTGTGCCCACTGTGAATTGGTATTCAGCAACTGCATCGTGAATTTCGCTGAACGCTGACCTTGCGCTTTGTGGGAAGGTGTATTGAGCAAACCCGTGGCTCCCCGCGCCCTACGTGCGAATAATATTACCGTGTGCGAAGTGTAAAATAAAACCGAACCTCAGATAAAAAAAACGCTAAACAAACCTAACTGCACCGTTCTGAGAAATTGTACCTGATAAACTCCACTTTATATTGACTGTACTTTTAACCAGTGTTACTATGGTATTATAAGCTTATCCAATACTAAACGATAAAAATAGTTGGGCGCCCCCTTTTTGGATCGGGTGGTAAAAATAAGGTAATAGAATTCCCCATCGACATGTGTAAACAAGTAGGCATTAGTTGCATGCCTCAAGATAATGATAGTAAACTATACTAATATTATAAAGAGGAAAGATTTGTATGTAAGGAATACACATACAAAACTACTGGCCGATTTCAAAAAATATTTTGCCGTTAGAAAGCTATATTATCACTGAGTAACATACTATATTATAATATTTCAAAAAAGTTTGGGATCCGTATGAAACTTCGATATTCTAACCCAAGGTGTGAAATACATACCAAAAAACATCCATACATCGCGTACGCTGCCGAAACTATTGACAATAGAGCAAAGTGGTTCACTGCAGTTTTATAGAAAACATCAATATCTACAATGAAGTCCGCGATACCATATTATTACAATTATGTCACAATAACTATTCTTTCATTTTATTTATAATATGCAATAGCAACGCCGAAAAATTTTTGATAATAGAGCAAACTGATGTACTTACTATAATTTTAAAGAAGACATCAATGTCTACAAAAAAGTATGCGATACCATATGTCTAACTATTACAGTTACGTCACGATAACTACTTTTCCGAGATAAAATATGGAATATTAAGGCCGGTACAAACTAGACCACATTATTCGTACCTTAGTGTTAATCTTTATTTAATGTAATAATGAAGAGGAAAGATTTGATAGTTTGTTTGTAACGGATACACGCAATAACTACATAAAAATATATTACACCGTAGAATGCCATATTATGCCTGAGTACCTACATACGCTATATTTGATTCATCATCATCATCCATCACGAGTGAAACCGCGGAGCACAGCTAATGTTAAATAATATTCCCCCATAAGGGGAAAATCACATTGTAAAATATTATGTCCTGTCGAAGCAATGACTTTTCAATCTATGTTTTTTCAAAGTAAGCGACTTGTCTAAATTCCGAGGTACCTTACATTTTCCCTTATTATTTAGATATCATTATGTGTAAGTAAGTTATGCTCATATATATAAAAAAAATAAAAAACATTGTACCAAAAAGTTATGTCATATAAATATTGTGCGTAACTATTATTACGATAAGTGAAAGTATTCCATGTTAAATTATGAAATAAACTTTTATGCAACAAAATGGAGAACCCAAACAGACATATTCATGCATACAAATATTCAACCTATCCGGGAAGCGACCCCGGGACCAGCGACTCAGGAGTTATGGCAACAAACTGCGCCAACCAGCCAGTCAAGTATTGTATTTCGTAATTTACATTTTCCCTATGATTATGTAGATAAAAATACAGAAAGTAGAAACATGTTTATAAGGTCTTATTATAATTTTTTAGGGTTCCTTAGCTGAAATACGTACCATAAACATTTTACCAAACTACATAAAAAATTTCCCTCCGCAATGTTCCTTACTATATCAGGGTTACGTATACGGAGTCCTCGACGAGCGAGTTTATAAACGGATTTGGCCGATTTATTGACGTGATAACGTCTTATAAATCGATGAACGCCGGCTGCACCCACGAAAAAGCGTAACTCATTGTCACGTTACGCCTAAACAGAACGTGCAAGCTGGATCGCCGAACAAGCGATAGAGAGGCACGATCCTCGTCATATGATATATTTTACAATAGTAAGTATGCCGTTCACCGTGTTTAATTAGTTTAGAGATACAAGTACAATTTGAAAAATTTAATACCGACTTCCATTCTATGCAGTTATTGGAGAGTAACTCAAAAACTACTGGACCAAATTTGATGAAATTTAAATGGGACCAGGGAAGCACCAGCTTTCGAACAAAACAAATATGTTGAGAATCGGTTCACCCAGTCCAAAGTTATGAGGTAACAAACGTAAAAATACAGTCGAATTGAGTACCTCCTCCATTTTGGAAGTCGGTAGATAAAACTGTAAAGATATCAGGAAACGTATTATGAATAACACTTTTAAATAATTGGATTTCCCAGAATTGATAATACATACATGAATTAAAACAAGAAGTTACAACAAATAACAGAAGGACTATACCTTCAATAATTAGTTTTATACGAGTTAATAAAAACAATTTAGCGATAATATTTATCACCGCAATCAACGTGACTGATTAACACAATCAAATGATAAAAATGACAACAAAGTCCAGGACTATTGTCGCGATACTAGTAGTGCTGCCGCCCAAGTGTGCCGTTACAAATTATGATAAACAAATTTTTATTATTCATGTATCTATAGATAAAATGACTACTGTAGCTATACTTCCACCACTGTGATCCGCCTCAATTTCGGATCGCTATCAATAACGTATCATCACTGCGGGCAGGGTACCGAAAAAGCAGGCAACGTTACCTGTCAAGTATAAAACATATTAGCAAATAGTAGGCCAGTGCAAGTCAGACTAAAGCACTAAGGATAAGAACATTAACTAAATTGTGTAGTGGTACGGAACCCTATGTGCGCGAAACAGACTCGAACTTGACCGAATTTTTACTTCAAATAATGACATCTTTATTATCGGTTTTAACTATGTATTCGGTAACTTCGGTATGATACCATATTCCATATTCTCGTTCTGAATAAGTGTTAAATTAGCAACGCTATCAGATACAATGAATATATCTTAACTAGCGACTGCCCGTGACTACGTTCGCGTAGTAAATCTATATATATATATACCCCATCTTTTCTTGGTTTTTCTTTCATAAGAACCTTCCTGACAATAACACAAGAAAAAAGAATGAAGTAGCGAAATTGTTCGATCCGTTCTCAAGTTATAGAGTGACCAGAAGAAACAGTGATTCATTTTATATCATAATATATAAAGATGGATATACTATATATATATATATATATATATATATAGTATATCCATCTTCTAACCGTAATCTATATATACACACATCAACACTGTCTAGGGATATTAGATTTTTATTTTCATTTCTTTGGTTTTCAGAAAAACTACTCAGAATTAGGAAAAAGTTTATATGTGGGATTAAACCTCCTTGTTCCATTTTCAAACTGACATTGAAAAAAAAAACTAAAACTTATTAAAACAAAAGAAAACGCGGGAACACGCATTTGATTCAGTTAGCAGTGCTAGTTTTGTGTTGAGATTTGTTTAGAAAAACATTAATTAACTAACGCTATCAATTGTTTTAGTGATTTTTACTGTTTGTGTCATCTCGTTGGTGCCATGCAACGTCGACATTTCACGAGAGACGAGATGATAAGAGCGGTAGGAATGTTGGAAGCTGGCGCTATCCAAAACGTTGTTGCGGAGACTCTAGGCACCAGCCAGAATGTGATATCAAGGCTCTGGTCACGTTATCGTGATACTGGAGAAGTGGCGGAACGGCATGCTGGCAGAATTCGGATGACCACCCCTAGAGAGGACCGTTTTCTCCAAAATACCGCCAGGAGAGAACCTACTCTGACGGCAATGGAAATGGTACAGAGGCTCCAACAGGAGCATCAGCTGTTGGTTAGCGACCAAACAGTTAGAAGAAGGCTACATGAAGCTAATCTTCATTCTCGCAGGCCAATTCGTGTTCCTGCTTTGCGACGTGGCAATCGCGGAAGGCTACTATTGTGGGCCCATGAACACGTGTTATGGGATAATGAAAAATGGTCGACAGTGCTCTTTACGGATGAGTCTCGGTTTGGATTTCATCCAGATTCGCGAAGAACACGCGTTTGGAGAGTTCCAGGCAGGGAAAGCCGTCTCCGGCATCCACAAGAGGTTCATTCGTACCAAGCAGGAACGATCATGGTATGGGCGGGAATTCGTATAGGCGCGCGAACCGATCTCGTTTTTGTAAGAGGCAACATGAATGCTCAGAAATACCGTGATGAGGTGGTGGAACCTGTCATTATTCCGCATAGGGTGCAAATCGGCCACCAATTCGTACTCATGCATGATAATGCCCGTTCACACACGGCGAGGCTGGTATCAGCCGCCCTTCAAGACAACAACGTCACGGTAATGAGATGGCCTGCGCAGTCGCCCGATATGAATCCCATCGAACATGCGTGGGACATGTTGCAGCGAAGGGCTATGCACGCCCTCCCTCCAAATCTGGCCACAGAAGAGCAACTTTTCCTGCACCTGCAACGAACCTGGGAACGCATACCACAGCAAGTCATCGACACCTTAATTCACAGTATGAATAACCGATGCCGAACTCTAATTAACGTGAGGGGTGGCAACACTGATTATTAAGAGTAAAAATGTCTAACTTTCTGTTGTTATTTTTAATAAAATTAATAATTTTTTATAAAATTAATTTCACTCGTAGACTTAGCGCCATTTTTAGTCTCTTTGTTATTTTTTTTTATTTAAATATTTGATTATCTAAAATGTTTTTTATTTATTTAATTAAGTTGGTCATTAACTGAGGTTTCATTCCATATACTTCTCTGAACAAAATATTTATAGTTTATCAAAAAATTTAAGAAATACAAAATATCCCTAGACAGTGTTGATGAGTGTATATATATATATATATAGATTACGGTGGTGCTAAAAGTACCACCGTACTTTTAGCACCACCATTTTTAATCCTGAATAACAAACGACTTATCCGCTAAATATGTACTTTTGTTCGTGATCATATGTTTTATTGTTTGTACAGAAATATTAAGGAGGATTTTCATATTTACTGTAGGTACAGATATACGATATATCACGGGATTAAGCCGCCACAGAACACCGACGTACTTTTACTTTTATAAAATTCCGTACTAGACTACTACTATTATTTATTCTGTGCCTACATTGTCTGTCCTACTTTAAAAGCAATATTATTATCTTTTCGATCCGTAATGTCTTGGTGGTTTGGTGTTAACACCGAAACTTTACGGATCGAAAAGAATGTTAGGCAAACGTAGGTATAATACAAATCACTGTAAGCTCATTTTCAATATTCGATAGCATTTATTTGCATAATATTTTATAAATTATTAGTAAACTGTAGGAAAATAACAGTCTGTTAATTACAGGTATATAATATGAGTGGTACTGGGTATTTACTTACATAAATAGAATGATACTAAAATACAGATATTAAATTAAAATTGTTTATTGTCGAATCGATACTTACTAAGAGTTTGTTTGTTATAACGCGCTAATCTTAGAAACTACTGCTTCGATGTGAAAAAAATATTTTAGTGTTGCAAGCCCCTTTATCGAGGAATGCTATATAACATCACACTATACGCTATGCATTATAATAATAATAAATAATTATACTTTTCCGCGAGCACTAAAAGGTCTTCTTCTTATTGGATGGCTTCTGTGACTAAATTGTCACAATTCTGCTAGTGTTCGTACATGCTAGTTCTAAAAGGTTATACTGCGAACTACGAAGAAATATTTCTTCGTAGACTGCGAACTGTTTTGAATGATATGACGACGCGCGCAAGTCGTTTACCCCATGGTAAACGTCACGCCTGTCCAGTCCAGTGAGGCCGTAGCTCAAACAATTTGAGAAAAAGTGTTCGTATCGTAAGCGTCAACGCGTCACGCTTCGGAGTACAAACTATGAATTGTCTGTGTCACAGTTGCCCTAGATACATGACAGTTTGTACTGTTTCACGTGAACGACACGTTACACTTACGCAGTTATTTGTGATAGGCCTACAGACACAGAGCTTAGTGCTAGTTACAGTAGTAGAAGCTCTGGCACTGCACTACATACACCCAACGTATTGAAAGAAGAAAATAATCATAAAAACGAACAGTTTCAGTGGGCTGAGCACGAACATCTGCTTAAGTGTAACGTTATCGTATCGTTTACGTATTCAGTACAAACTATGAGTTATCTGTGGCACTAATGTACTAGATAAATGACAGTTTGTACTAAATACGTTAAATATGCGATTACGTTACACTTAAACAGATTTTCGTGCTCGGCCCACTGCCCGCAACGTCCGTCCGCGTGAAATAAAGTTACCTCGAGTCCTGAGGAAATATCTCTTTGATCGGGATACCGCTCAACTGATTCAGCGTGAAGTAATAAACTTAAACATTCTCACTAACTCTCATCGATAAAATCCACTGGCAAATAAATACAACTTTACAATCTCGCAGCAAATAGTTAAACCTTTGCGTCCCAGAGACGTATATACGTCAGTTTCATATACAAATCTTTTGTTTTTATTAACACGGTATAGGAAGGATTAAGTAACTTGTATTTTTAAAAGTCGCAATTATTGTTTTATTTTTAAATATACTCGTACTTAGACGAACCCTGCGGCTACGCGCGTGCTAAAAATGCTTAATTTGTAGGAGCATTTATTCGGAACAAAAAGTAGCTACAAATGAAGTAGCATGTGATATTGAAGGCCATCATGTACCCATTATAATTGATTAGACCCAAATGTGCAATGCTTTTTGGTGCAATTTTTCAGCCCGCGTTTGTCTACATTGAGTCTTAGTACTTACTATGTAATATTTCACTGTCCTAAGTAAAAGTAAAAAAAATTGAAACCTTGACACAGACATAACAAAAATCACATACAGATAATAAAAATTGTATTAAGTACTCAATATGAGTAGTTGTGCAAATCAAATTAATTCGCCATTTTGTGGTGTTAAAAATTATCATAGTGCGTATTCTACCAGTCAACCCCAAGTTTCATTTGATACCGATATTGAGGGAGAAAAATATGTATTCCGCCATTTTGTATTCACCTTTCAAACAAAAAAAAACAAAATGAAAATCGGTATATCCGTTCGCGAGCTACGGTGCCATGCAGACACACACACAGACAGAGAGAGAGACACGTCAAACTTATAACACCCCGTCGTTTTGCCGTCGGGGGTAAAAGTTAGAATCGCTGCAAAACTGATAGCCCTGATATTATCGACCATATAAATTAATCTTACCTACTGATGATACTCATGTGTTGATGATGATGATATAGTTTCTATTTAATATATCTGGCATCTTTGCAATTTGACACTGTTGACATTTCGTGCCGACCTCACAGAAGAAAACTTATAGAACAGCACACAAACATTCGTAGAATCGGCAACAGTGGAGTCAAGTTCAGGTGTCCTTTAACATTCCGTACCTTTGTAGTGAATTATCTTTGGACTTTCACTACTTTCCAAGTAATGTAGATTATTGGCATAGGACATAATACACAATAAGCAGACATCGTTTTACTTGTGTTATCAATTTACCGAGCCAATTAAACATTGGCTTTATCAAATATGTACGCTCTCTATAATAATGTGTAAACAAGAACATTGCGATAGCGTTGTTTAAAATATACCTACTGTGTATTAATAAATGTAGAGATATAACGTGCGCGGTAGAGTTCACTAAATGTGTCGCAAATAAGGTAATATTATATTCATCGACCGTGGTACGCGTAAATTTAAGAAATAATAATAAATTTACTGTTGTACTTATCAGTAAATTAACTTATGGTAAGTATAGGTATTCTTTAGAATATAGAAAATATTAAAACGTGCGTCTTATTGATTTAACTTTATTGATTTTTAAGTTAACAAATTAATGAGAACTTTAAATCAAATGAGCAGTATTATACGAACATGTTTTATGGGTAAGTAATAAGTGATCGCTTTTTTAAATATAAATGAAATTAAATACATAAAATAAAAAAATAAAACAAAGCAAATATAATAATAATAATAACGCCGCAGGGGCTGCTTTGTGGCGAGCCGTCCGCGTTGGTGAGTGGCGACACCGTGGACCCTGATTCTCCCTGGGGCTAAATGAGACCGCTGACCCCCGGCTTGCCTTAATTGGCCGTCTGGGGGTGGAGACGCAAGAGCAAGTAACAAAAAGCTCCAAGGGTGGAAGTGTTAAAGGGCATAATGCCGGTAGTAGCGCTCTAGTGAAACCGCAGCACACCTCTCGACACCCTTTAGCCATCCACACCAACGTTGCCCCTTTTGTCACCATTGATGGTAGCTCTTATGGGGGGCCCGATGACAAGTCACCACCTGCCTAAATATTTTAAATGAGACTGAAATTGGCAGGTGCCGTAGTCTCGTCCATAGCCCACTATCTCCCGTACCACATATCAATAGCCATGTCATTTTACCCTATTTTGTAATAGTTATATGTACCATGTTACCCTTCATCCAACATTTTTTTTTCTGTTTTTTATACTCCTTTGTATTTTTATACCAAACAGTGTTGGCTACAGCCCCACTTATGCCTTTGTACAGGACCGGATTTTGTTGTTTTTTGTCCGAGATTTTGTTTTGAATAAAAGAAATGATAATAATATTTATTTCCAACTTACTAAGTATTACTTACTAATAGCCTATGTACTTAGGTTACAACTATATACTAGATTACTTACACCATAAACATTTATTTTACTTATATAATACTAAAATAAGTAAAAGGTAATACTTACTTAATTTTATACGAACTTAAGTATTACCTTAAACACACTTAAAAGAGAGAAAAAAAATACCTAAGCACCATGCTTTTTACACAATATGGACCTACCACAAAAGAAAAGAGAAGTATATAACATGAAACCTGCTATTTTAATATAAATGAACTAACAGAAAGTGAATGAAACAAGATTTATTTAATTAGCTTTAGCTACGTATATGTATAGATATACTTGGCTCATTAATGGTTTGATCATGGTAATTTTATGTTTTTTGTATTAATTTAACTGTTGGATTAAGTATGTCAATGTAGGTTTTTTATTGTAAGTACATGGCTAAGCCCTAACTCCTAACTAGGTTTCCATGTGTTTAGGATATCAGTGCCCTTCAGTCTTCGTTAAAACACGCTACATATTAGGTACAGTATTAGATTAGTTTATTTTCAGTACAAATATAAATGTATGATATACCAATCATTTTGTATATTACAAATTCCTTACTTAATGAACGTCTGATCGATTTTGAATATATATTCAAAGTAAAACTATTCTTAAATTATAAAATCCAAGTACTCCACGTATGAAATAAAGAATTATTAAGGATATAAATCACTACCTTACTAGTGTTTTATTCTAATTATAAATAAAATATGTTAGATATTAAACATCGACAAGATGGAATCGAAAATATATTACATATTGTAAACTTCTCGCGTCGCCGTACCTGTTTATGACTTTGCCCTAGACTAGTAATTTGATGACAAAATAAATGTCTTAACATTCTTCTTCTGGCGCATAGTCCGCCGCTGCCGCGGCATGCTCGTTTCGCTCGCTCGGCTCGCGCATGGAGGCACACTAGTAATCTACCACTCCTCGCTGCGCTCGTCTACGTACTATATACGACTTATTTATAGACTTTACAATAGGGCCCACTTGCACGTTTGCTCGGGTTGAATAAATAAGTCTACGAGTTTGTAAAATTGCGTTAGTCATATCAATTTTAAACTCTCATTAGGCTTGCACGACTATAAAAGATCACCGCAGATCACCGGTTTTGCTAAACTGACATTTGTAATCTTTAGATGGGATAATTGAATTCTCTATGCGCTTATATTGTAACCTGACCAATAATGAGCGAAATCGAAAAAAAAAAGTGAAACCTATATCTATCTCTTTGGCACTACAGTAAAATGTATATTTCTTGTTTATCCCTTTGTTGTATGAATTTTGACGACTTTTTATTCTATACGTATTGTCTCCTGTCATTTCGTCCAAAGAGTACATTATACAGCAGAATGTAACCTCAATTTCTTTTGACACAAAACTTCACTAACCCTAGTTAAAGACTTAACCCCCCCCCCCCCCCACATTGTTGGGTTAAATATCAATAAATAACCTTAGTTTTACTATTAATCTTTAATGGTGCAAGATAAATTAATTATAAAACCCCGTTTTAGCAGTTGACTCTGAGTTATTGAAGCTAACTCTGGAACGTGCAAGTGGGCCTTAATAAAATATTACTAGGTATATTAAACAAAACAATTTAGGTCAAATCATCAATATGTTATTAAAAATATATATTATGAACAGTATATAAAATTGGAAGTATACAAAACAGAACTACAGGAGATCTATATGTTAAATGCTGGAATGAGTTATAACGAATATCAAATAAAATTATACCAACTGTACGTTACGTCATTTTTACCCAGTGAACGATACTTATACAAAAAAAAAATACCAAAAAGGGAACCGACTTCTACACCAAAAAGTGTGAAATAACTTGTTGAAATCGGTACCATGATAGTTCAAAAGTAGGTACCTATTATCAAATATTGTGCGCATGGTACGGCTTCGACAAGTTATTTCACACTTTTTGGTGCTAAATTTACTACTCTACTATTAGTGACCCTTGCTACTTACAGAATCGATTGTCAATGGTAATATAATCAAGATAAATCAACACTTTTCAGTTTTTGGAGTGTAACTCAATGGAACTTAAATGGGACCACCTCGGAAGTGTACTACAATGCATCAAAGGTCGCACGGCCAGATACTATAGAAATTTCATTGTTATAATGACATCGACCCTTGAAGGGCTACTAAACAAAAATATAATTTTCAGAATCGGTCCACAAATGGGGGAGAAATCGGGTAACATACACATAAAATAAATACATACATAACATATCACCACCTCCTTTTTTGAAGTCGGTTAATACAAATATTTTAACTACATTTCGAACAAAAGTGATGCAACCGTTTTTATACGTGGAACTACGCTATGGCTCGTCAGCCGGCAAAAATGTTTACATGTCTCATTTCGTTCATTGATTTAACATACTACAGTCCCCTTCGCATGTTGACACAGTGGACTAACAACATCGCTTCGGGGCAGAATATATGGCACTGCAGTCGCACCAGATTCTTGCAGAGAAGGTCTTTCACCTCAGAACTCTCAGAATTTCTCACCTCTTACCATTAAGTTAGAATACTATAGAGTCACAATCAGACAAATAAAATGTCCGCGCCAAAACTCGGCGCACTGCGTAGCGTGCGCCGAGTTTTGTTCAGTTGTACGGTGACCGCAATCCTCGTACGACGACCACGATGCCAAAGTGTTCGGTGATTTCCTGCTCAAATAACACTAGATACTTGCAAAAAAAGGATGGTGTTTCATATTTTAGGTAAGTATCATAACAAAGTGTATTAACAGTGCGTGTTTCCATTTTAATTTCAGTAATTTTAATTTTATTTTGCAAAATAAAACGCTCACTTCCTTGTCTTGGCGCCTCGATGGCGCATCTCTTTCACACATTAAGCAAATATGTAAGAATAAAAGAGAAACAATTAGTCTTACGCGCGCTTATTTTGTTCGAACGCAAAGCTATGAAGTGGATTGATACACTAAATATTTTTACATATTTTAACTTGTACGTGTCATAATAATATTACCATGTTAAAAATGCTTCATTTTTTATTTTCCAAAAAAAAAGGAGATGAGTCGATAGCGTTTTATTATTTTGAAGTATAATTACAATATTTTTGTATGCTTTGTTTTTAGTTTTCCTCGAAACCCCATAAGGTGTTCTGAGTGGACAGCTATTATAGGTAAAGCCCGAAATGAAGTGAACTACAAGCCATACAAAGGGTCGGTTGTATGTTCCAATCACTTTCCCGCTTCGGACATTTATACAACAACCAAGGGATTCAGTAGGCTTAACAAAAATGCAAAACCCATTTTGCACGTACGTAATTATTAATGCTTAAAATATGATTTTATTAATAATTTTTAATTTTGTATTCTTATGATTGTGAGTATGTATTTATTAAAAAAAACTTTTACGACTTGTAGATAAGTTATACTCTATGTTTTCTATTACAGCTGCTGAGTAAAAACCAAATTAGAAATTACGATGATTCAGATCAGGACAATAATCAGCAAACAATCGAACAAAATGAAGATAGCATTGAATTGTCTTTTGATGTAAGATAAAAATGAAATAATTACTGTAAATTCAATATATAATAACAAGATATAAAGACATCACTAATTCCTATTTATTTATTCCAGATTGATGATGAATTGAGGAAAACTGCTGCAATAAGCCAACAAACTAACATTGCATGCTTGCAGGTAGATAACTTACGTCTTAAATATTGTATGATTTAAAATAAATATGTTTTATTATCATAATTTTATTTGCTTCAGGAAAACAGTTTAAGAGAAATCGAACAAAGTCCATCTACGTCTATGAGTATAGGGTCTATTTTAGACACTCCTAGAAAAAGTGTTATGAAGAGGAAGCTTAATCTTGGCGAAAAAATTATTAAAAACAAAAACCGCCAGATCAATAGATTACAAAAACAAAATAAAAGACTTATTAAAAAGAACACAACTTTGAAACATGCCTTAAATGTATCAAAGAGTAGGAAAGGCATTGATCAGTCGTTGTTTTCTGAATTATCTCAAAGTTTAGAAGTTACCGAAATGTTCAACGCTTTATACATAAAAAATGTTAAGAAAAAGAAAAGGCCATTTAAAAAGTATCCGCCTGCTGTTAGGAAATTCGCACTAACGTTCCACTTTTACTCGCCAGCAGCCTATAAGTATGTGAGGTGTCTCTATAACACATGTTTGCCTCATCCAAACACGCTATGCAACTGGTATAAGAGTGTTAACGCGGATCCAGGTTTTACAGTGGAGTCGTTTAATAGATTGAAGGAAAAGTCCAACAACACAGACAAAGAGTATATTTGTGCCCTAGTAGCAGATGAAATGTCAATAAGGCAACAGAAAATATGGACAGGGAAACGATACGAAGGACTAGTGGATATGGGTATAGGATCAGAAGAATCTGAAGTTATAGCAAGTCAAGTATACGTCATAATGTTGGTAGCTATCAATGATTCATTCAAAATTCCATTGGGCTATTTTTTGATAACAAGCCTAACAGCAGAAATGAAGGCCAACATAATTAATATTGCATTGCGAAAATGTCATCAAGTCAAAATGAAAGTAGTTTCATTGACTTTTGATGGTTGTAAGACAAATATTGCAACAATGAAAATTTTAGGATGTAACTTAGATAATAAGCAATCTATGAAAACCTTTTTCAAACACCCTTCCGCTCATCACAATGTAGCGGTGTTCCTTGATGCATGCCATATGGTAAAACTGATGAGAAACGTGTTTGAATCTAAAAAAATAATTAAAAATGGGGAACACGAAGCCATCAAATGGAAGTACATCACGGAGCTTCACAAATTACAGGAGGAAAAACAGTTGCACCTAGCAAACAAGTTGACGCACAGGCATATAGCCTTTAAGAACGAGATCATGAAGGTTAAATTAGCCACACAGCTTCTAAGCCGCAGTGTAGCTAAATCTATACAGTTTTGTAAAAATGACTTGGCTATAGCTACATTCGATGGATCTAATCCGACGTCAGACTTCATTATGACCATTAACAACATTTTTGACATTTTGAACACACGGAATCTACAAAACTATGGTTTCAAAAAACCTTTGAGCTTATCAAACGCTGGTGAAATACTCCCCTTTATAGATCATGCCAAGGAATATCTGTTATCTCTAAATATTGACATTTTGCGAAAACGAACCACTAAAAAAAACAATGAAACAATAATTGTGCATACCACAGAAAACGTACCGTTGTGGAAATCCCAATCAGGGACTGGAGCTTTGGGCTTGGTTGTATGCCTTGACAGTTTAAGGCACCTATATACAACATTAGTTGAAACATCAGTTTTGTCATTTTTTTGACGTATAAAACTAGCCAAGACCACGTCGAATTGTTTTTTGGAGATCTGCGAAGCCAAGGAGGGTATAACAATAACCCCAATTCTCGCCATGTAAAATCCGCTTATAAAAAAATGTTAACACATCTGGAACTGAGTTCTAAATTTTCCGGAAATGCCATACCACTTGAAAATATTCCCATTTTGAGTGGCGACAGCACTTGTAACAATTTAAATAATTCAGCAATTGGCTATCGTCATGAAATAGAAAACGAGAATGATGATTCACAAAATATTTCATTCCATGAGTCTGAAACGTATAATAATTGTGATATTTTGTCACAACAGCTTGACGCATCTGAATTTTAGTCCGAATACATTGATCAAATTGTGGGGTATATTTCTGGGAACGTTGTACGCCATATTTAAAAAAAGGTTAAATGCGAAATTTGTTGTAACTCTTTGATGGCTAAAGAAAAAATGTCATTCCACAACTTGATTGATATAAAAAACATGGGAGGATTGTTTTATTCATCCAAGGATGTGTTTAATTTATGCAAAAAAACCGAGTGCACTATAAGACATTGTCAACGTTGTGAACCTAAGTTGAATCCACAAAAAAATATTTCTGCAGTTCTGAAATCATTCGTAGGTAAAAATAAATAATTATGGAAGATTTAATTAAACATGAGTTTGAATTTTCAAACCATAGGACTATTTTGATGAGAGCAGTCATTGAACGGTACATAAACATAAGATTTCATTACATTGCAAAAAAATGTACAGAAAAAATAAAAAATCTAAGTAAAAGGCAACGTTACAATAAATTAACATTGTTTCAAGGTAATTAGGTTCATCAATTCAGTTTCAGTTGTAAGTTTTTCTGTTAAAAGTAGCAATAAAACACTCATAATATTAATTTTGTTGTATTTATTATTATCTTCGCCCCGCGGTATCATCCGTGTTATCCGGTATAAAAAATAGGTAGCATAAGTGTTTATCCAGGGTATAAGCTATTTGCTAATAGATACTTATAAAAATAGGTATCACATTTCACAACTATTACCTCTTTATAATTTTTTTTAAATAGCGTCTCCACTGCTCCCATTGTTCTCTGTTTGTACGCATGGCCTTGAGTGAATAGTTATGACATTGTGTACAAGCAACATTGAACACTAAAACAATCGAGGTAACTTCTACATTCGAGTAAATGTCATTGCAAGCGATATAATAACAATGTATAGGTATGTAGAACGGTGCTCGGACATTTTTTGAGTGTTGTCAGTTGTAGATTGGGACTCTATAGGATTCTAACTCAATGCCTCTTACGATTCGAATTCAACCCGGCGGCGGCGGCGAAGACGTAATTACTCTGTCCCTCTCGGTTTAATAAAATAGGGTAGGTAGGTCCGTAGTTGATGATCTATGTATATTTTACTATTGTTTATCCAATTTAAGATAAGAAAACAAAATATGAATGAAGTATCTACAAGTAGAGCATGTATATATATTATCCGACGGTTATTAAAATTGATTTGGAACTTTATTCCAGGTACAGAAATCCACAATATAAACGCGGATATTACCTCATGGCATTTCAATAAAATCGATAAGGCTTAGCCATTGCACGATTCTAGGTACAAGTCCACATGTACGGCGAGTACTGCGTAGCACTCTAAAATTAATATTAACTAATGACCAAGGCAACATGTGTGCCCATAAACTGTTCCTAGTTTCAGTTCCTAGTTTTAACAAATTTTCGAGCGGAGGGTACTCCTCATAAAGAATGTACTTATACGTGTATATGTCTATGATAAAATGCTAGTTTATTCTTTTCCTTAATATATTTGAAACAGGGATCTAAATTCGTAGACCTAGGGCAAGCCTGGTCTACGAATTATGATGCCTGTTTACCATTAGATCACGTACAAAGAAATCCTACCGTTACGTTTACGTTGCCATCTCGGAGAATGAACTTTACTTAACGGCGCTTCGTTTTTCATCATTATATATTTTACTTTAGACTCTTAAGACTCTAAAGTAAAGTAGATGGCAACGTAAACGTAACGGTAGGATTTCTTTGTACGTGATCTAAGTGTAAAATTGATCAATATCAAGAAGAACACAGGAAATAATATCTATGGTTAGATATTTTTTGGTGTTCTTATTGGTCAATCCCAAATAGACATGTTTTCGGATATATGGCTATTCTATCATTCTATCTACTTCCAAGCTCTTTCTACGAACGCTAATCTATTTTGGGGTTTTTCTAAGAGTATGGTATAACATAATTATTTAGTTTTAAAGATAACTACGAAGAAATAATATCAGGAAGAGTAACTGCCTAAAAAAAAACGACCCAATAAAAGTCGTGCTAAATCAATAACATCGTTCACGCCGCTATGACTCAGCTGTCATAGTTGACGTTGCAGCACGCGCGTGGACCAATCCCTGCTTTCCTTTTGAAATTTTAACCAATCACCGAACATGTCTATTTTAACCTCGGAAGTAATTCGTATTTGGAATCATACGTTGAAGGGCCACTTTTTGTGTGGAATTTGTTCTGAGTTATGCTTCCTGACATTATTTCTTCGTAGAAAGATAAGAGTGAATATACTTATATTATTATTATTGTGCGGAATGGTGTACTATTTTATAATACACGTACATTAATATACATTTTAACAGTTTTTTCGTTTCTACAAATCGCTTTATGAAGGTGCCAGTGAGGGCCGTTAAACAAAGATTCCATGAACAGGGATTGACAATAGACAGACAAATTTAGGTCTCAAACGGTCAGGAAACGCCTCACGAGGGTTCAGAGACATGTCAAACCCAACTCAATTAGCACTCATGAGCTTACATTTACAACCGTTTTGTACTCGTAGATTTACCGCTTTACTAATAGAGCGACGAACTGCAGAACTATGTATACTATCTTGACCTGTAGGTCGATTACATATCTCAGTTGCAATCAAATGTTGATTGAAAACTTGAAAAATGGCGGCTTTGAGTCAGTTTTGACAACTCCAGTCCGCAGAAATGTAAGCAAGTTGCTGACTGGAGCTGACAAAAGTGATATAAACCCGTCAATTTTTAGATTTCAATCAACATTTGATTGCAACTGAGATACGTAACTGACCTGCTGGTCTAATATAGCTGAAATATAGGGTAACAGGTACTTTCTCAGTTAGCATCAGTCATGATCGCTAACAAAATGTCTTTCAACAAATATTAATAAGGTTGAGATCGGAACCAGCCTCTAAGTTGGTCTTCCAAGAAAGACGCTCAGTTGTGAATCTTGAATTGAGATCTATACAGTGAATGACATACAAAATTAAATCAAATCTGTACTCAAGTCTAGATCCACTACTGAGTGTGCTTCTGGAATAAGTAATCGATATATTCGCGATTCAACGAGCTATGGAGAGGGCTATGCTCGGGGTTGCTCTACGCGATCCATTCAGAAATGAGGAGATCGGAAAACGAACTAAAGTCACCCACATAACCCAGAAGAGAAGTCAGTTGAAGTGGCAGTGGGCAGACCACATAGCACGCAGAACAGATGGCCGATGCGGCGGGAAGGTTCTGGAGCAGAGACCACGGACCGGCAAGCAGGTCGTAGGTCGTTCACTGACAGGTAAACAGACGACCTGATAAAGGTAGCAGGACGACGTTGGATGCAGACCGCTTCCAACCGGTCCTTTTGGAAATTTGTAGGGAGGCATATGTTCAGCGGTGGACGTCCTACGGCTGAGATGATGATGATGATTATATTTGCGATGAACCGTCCCAAATCGGTGAGAGCGTGCCGACGCAAAAGACCATGTGACGTACGAGCCCTTATTTAACGTAGGCAGCCTGATGAAGTGGCCTTCTTTTCAACCGTATACGGCACTGTCCTTCAGGCCATTTTACAGTTTTGACACGGTTTTACAGGGTCTGTTAGGACTAGCTTCATTCGCATACGAATCGGTAATGAATGAAACTGAAAATATATTAATGTGTATAAAGCCAATTATCAGGGAACCTTTCAAGTAGCCACTTAGATCATGAAGTTGTGAACGACAAAGTGAGCCTTAGAGTTTCATGCTGTTAACGAGCGCCTAAAATGAGGAATTTTACTACAAGAAACTTTTCCGAGATCCGGAAAAAATAGGGTTTAATGAGTATTCAACTTCACGTCATTTGATATGGTACTGGTCATAATGAAGATATAAATAAAACCTAGAAAGTATTATACATAAAGAAATCTATAGCCTTAAAATCATACGAAGGCGGATAAATTATACTGCACCTATCCTATACGCAGCTTTATGCCAATACGATCTCGAATAGACAAAATTTGTTTTACAATCTTTCTCACGAAGTTAACACATACAATACCAAAATATTCAGTTCTGCTATGCGTTAAATAAAAGTATATATTTATATACAACTATCATTTACCGTGATACTGGGTTTTCTTGCCTACTTCAATTGATACATCGCCACATCACAGACTAGCTGAAGCTGTAAGATTGTAGCACTATACGTTTAGAACAGTCGCGGCACTGTCACTTGTGTACAAAAAGACTGAACGCCGCTCTCTAATTGTACTAAATGCCCCTAAGTGGAGTAGCCGTTACCGTGACACTGGTCTTGCCATTATTTATTCAGTGTCCGTTGTAAATTACACCTGGCCAACGGGGTTAGCAGCTCACGGCTTCTCATTCATAACGCTGCTTGGGACTGTTGAATCGTACCATCGATTTGTAAGGAAGTCGGTCGTATTATTATATATTGGTATTTGTGGAATGTGGATGACCATTTTCCTGTCAATCGCACAACTGGTATTTAATACGCAACTTGATATGTACTTTCAGTCTAGAAACAAGTTTATGTGTGAGAATGTAAGATTAAAAAGCAGCACAATGTAGAAAGAGCAAAGTTAAAGCACATTATTCTCACTGCTGAAGCGCTCACAGCGGAGCTTCACTTGGCGATTTTAACCGATCAACAAGCAACGCTTTCTGTTGTCAGGAGTTGGATGGGTGAGGACACAAGGATGAGGTTGGATGGCGGAGGACACGGCGCAGCACACCCTCGAGGTGTGTCCGTCGTGGTCCGAGCTGCGCCACAGCTTTGTTGCCGTAGTCGGGCCGGACCTCTCGCTCCCCAGCGTTGTCAGCGCCATGCTGGAGGGTGAGGGGAACTGGGTAGCGGTCGCCTCCTTTTGCGAAGACGTTATGTCCCAAAAGGAGGCGGCAGAGCGCGCAAGAGAGGAAGACCCCCTTGCGGCGCCACTGCGTAGACGAAGAAGGGGCGGAAGAAGGCGATTGCGCCTTCTGCCTCCCGGTGGTGAATAGCGAGAGTTAGGCGCGGGGGCGCCTTCTCTCGCATTGCACCTATTCACCACCTCCGTCGGGCGGGAATGGCCGAGCACTCCTGGTCATTCCCTGGCCCTTCCTGGTGGGAGGGGCGTGCAGGCCCCGCTGTAAAAGCGGGCGGTCGTCGGTGGGAGACTGGACGTAGAGGCTCCGCCAACTTCCCAGTCCTCCTCCATACAGACGAAGCCGGAGTGCCGCTGGGTTAGTTTAGTGGGTATACCGGTTGAACCGGGGAGTCCCACATACCCCCCCCCCCGCTATCCCCAATGAGGGGGGATGCGTAATGCATTTTACCCAGCGACAACAAAAAAAAAAAAGGAGTTGGATGGGCGACCGCTAGTGGCATTATTTAATTGAGCGCATCCTTGCTTCGGAGGGCACTTTAAGCCGTCGGTCCCGGTTGTTTGTCTTAACAGGCTGTTAGGACAACAGTCGTTAGGCTGTCGAAGGCCTTCGAGCGGCCTGAAAACTTCTACATGGGTTGGCCACCAGCCTACATCCACCAAGCCTGGGCCCGCGTGGTGGATTATGGTCAAACTCCTCTCCGAGAGGAAGGCTAGAGTCCCAGCCGTGGGAACCTAATGGGATAATTAAGTACTCTCACTGCTGGGACCCGACCCTTTTTCTTAGAGAGAGTAATTACCTATAAATTATGGGCAATAACCCACCATGCGCCAAGTGCGGCTTGATGTGGCCAGTCCTATAGTGTCGAAAATTACAGACCACTCAAAGCCCCGGGGTGTTCCGTCAGTGCCGCTTTTGGCGGGAACGCGGGACAGATTTTGCACACTACCGCGAACCCGCCGCGGCTGTCCGTTGCCGGACCCTTCTCTTCGCGGCACGCCAGAACACATGGCGCGCCGCAACTGCCTTAGAGACCGAACCCGCCAACAATGGGCGCCAGACTTCCCCGTGTCTGGACGCCCGTGGTCTCCCTGCGGTGGGTCGGATACGTAGCCCCACCGCCTGCTACGTCAGCCACAGGGGATAGCCCCCCCCGCGACCCCACCTCCTCGAGTCTGCGCCGAGCGCCCGGACCCCACCTCCTCGAGCCTGCGCCAAAGCGCCCGGGCCCCACCTCCTCGAGTCTGCGCCAAAGCGCCCGGACCCCGCCACTCCTATGTGGACTTGGCGGCCAAAGCCCATAGGAGTGGCCCCGCCTGAGCCGGCCAGCGCACCCCAACGCCGGCGCGGCCCCTGGGTTCCTCTTGGCTTCGCCGTGGTGATCCAAGCCACGGCTACTGAGCCCCCCCGCCACGTCAAAGCGAGAACCCTTCGGGGGGGGGGGGGGGGGGGGGAAGGGCTCATACATAGCTTAACGACTGTTGTCCTAATAGTCCAGTCAAATTAGGCGATATTTTGCAAAAGAGTGGAAATAATTAGCGACAGTGGGTCTTTTATTTTATTATGGTTTGATATGCTTTAAGAATCATGCCTAACTCAATCCCTACGAAACTTAACTTACGGAAGAGGGTTAAATCTAGTAAAAACTTTGAAATTGCATAACTTCATTCAGGAAAGAGCTATATTTTTATACTATACTTAAAGTATTATAATCTACTTTCGTACTAAGTATTTTTCAACAAACTTCTAAAAACAGGAGTATTTTATCAAAGTCAACACCATTTGTTAAATTTAGGCATCAAAGACGCAATTATGTACGGATGTTTACAATGTTTCTACTTAGGTACAACTAATATTACATTTTATGGGTGGCAGAATGACAGCTTGCCAGAAGTGGAGTATTCCAATATCAATCTATCCTTCCATATCAAGTCGAGGTGTATATTTTGTATCTATAATCATGAACTATTTGCAGAATAGTCCGATATTAACAATTTTTATTTTAATACTTTAATTTTTTATTTGGTGGAGTATACGTCTGAGGTAGTGCCATATAAATTTTATCAAATTCAGTCCATCGATTCTTGAGTTACAAATCTAATAAGTGAAAAGTGTTAAGCCTATATGATAGGTATCAATTTTATTACGATATCATCGAGGTAGGTAAAACACTTTTCAGTTATTGGATCGTAACTCAAAAAACCGTTTGTCCGGACTATCTTGGACGTATACTCTAGCATACAATTTTTTTTTTAATTAAAATCGGACTATTCTGTAAAAAGTTATGCGTGATTATACATGAAAAAGAATATTCACTTCGACTTGATAATATACTCCTGTTTTTGGAAGTTGGTTGAAAATATATGATTCGTAACTTGCACATTGGTGCAAATTTATCTAAACATTTATGATGCTTATAAATACCTAATTTTAAGTTTGCACCTATGTCGGATTTTCCTAGAGCCGCAATTAAAAAAATACCAATAACAAATATTCTGTATTTCGCACGACTTTTTCCACTGTAAGTAAACTATACATAAAGGAATCCTATATTCCAACTTCTTTGAATTCTTCTAATTAACGGCCTGTTAAATTTTATACCAAATATTTAACATGGCTCTGTAGGTCCTAGAAACGGTGCAAATCGGGGAGATACTCCTAGTTGTGTTTCCTAACGATTCCAGAAGAATTTACTACTGTCAGAAATTATTTCCATACTTTATCCTAATTTGACTGGACTATAAGAGAAACAACCGAGGCCGACGACTTAACGTGACCTGCGATTCGAAGGCTCCGATGCACGGAACCAAGTCACATGCTAGCTCAAAAATTACTCAGAAATACTCTATTGAAAATTTTAATGGTAATGGTTCTTCTACCGATTATCATACCGTCAAATATCACTATTGTATTTAAATCAAAACGATATTTTCCCCTACTGGCTGCACCTATCTGAATTATTTCAACTAAATAAATAGGAATGTTTTTTATCACATGTAAAAGCCATTTTACCATCTTTCTACCGGTTACCAGTCCTAATATTTCGAGTGTCGACGAATTCCTTTTTTACCAAAATAGTCATAATTTACAGATTGTTTATTGGATTTGCGATTGACCGTAACTTGTATGTACTACTACGAGTATAGGTAAAAATATGGCTATTGTTTTCATACAAACTATTACATAATATCTCCGCCTGAGTTCAAAATGACTTTACCACATATAAATCTTTACCGGGATAAAAATTAGACACTGTGTGATTCCAGGCCATATTCAACCAACTTATTTTCAGCCAACAAACATCCATCCAAACATACATACTTTGGTATCCATAATCTTAGTTTAATGTGTAAAGAACTAAAGCTTAAAGGTAATGCAAATTCATTTTGATACAAAAAATATGTTTACACTATTTTAAGTAATGTTTGTTTCTAATATAAGATACGAAAATATTCCGTCTTAAATAATAGTATTATATTTTTATCATTGACGTAATAAGGTTATTTTACGAGATATCTTCCTGTTGTCTGCGTAAATAACATGTACTAATTGTAATTTATAAATCATTGTAAACTTGATATTTATAGTAGGTACTTAGTAATAAATATGTATAAGTGGGTATGAACAAATATGACAGATCATGTATTGTTTAAAGGACAAATTCAATTTATGAAGTACTTTCGATTAGTCACACCTATAATAACTGTAAATGATACACTGACCGAATAAAAAATGCCACGAGGCTGACGAGGCGTCTATATGAATAGAATTCGCTGTTGTTTTCATAGTTCATATGTTGATTTTTGTTAACCTAATAATAATAACGGACAACTTCCACACAAGGTTATCAGGTCCCAAACTAGGCAGAACCTACTCAACCTTTTGACTTCATATTTAAATGGTAGAATTCAAAGGGTTGACATAAATGGTAAAAAATCGCCCGGCTCTATAATCTCAATGGGCGTTCCACAGGGTTCAATACTAGGGCCGTTCTTGTTTTTAATCTATATTAATGACTTACCTTATTATGTAGAGAAGAATCACGAGATTGTATTGTTTGCAGATGACACTTCACTGTTATTTAAAATTAAAAGGCAGTTATTAAACTATGACGATGTTAACAATGCATTAGCTAAAGTTGTGAATTGGTTCAATACAAATAATCTTCTCCTCAATGAGAAGAAAACTAATTGTATAAAGTTCTCGACACCAAATGTGAGACAAGTAGAATCCAATATACAATTGAATGGAACAGGGTTGGACCTTGTGGAGTCAACAGTCTTTTTAGGAATTACTATAGACGCTAAATTGCAATGGGGTCCCCACATTAAAAAAATGTCTAGTAGGCTCAGTTCAGCAGCTTATGCTGTTAAAAAAATTAGACTATTAACTGATGTAGACACAGCTAGAATAGTTTATTTTAGTTATTTCCATAGCGTTATGACTTATGGCATACTGCTCTGGGGATGTTCTGCAGATATTAATTCTATTTTTATACTGCAAAAAAGGGCTATACGAGCAATCTACAGTTTGGCTCCCAGAGTTTCCCTTAGACAGAAATTTAAAGACATAAACATTCTAACTGTTGTCTCTCAGTTTATCTATGAAAATCTAATGTATGTAAAGAAAAACATTAGCAGTTTTGATAAAAGGAGTGATGCTCATTCCATCAACACGCGAAATAAGCACAAGCTATCCGTACATGTAACGCGTCTCCACAGATTAAGTCATTCTTTTATGGGACAATGTATACGATTTTATAATAAAGTTCCCAATGTTATCCGAGATTTGCCTATTAATAAGTTTAAAATTACTATTAAAACTAAACTCTGTCAAAAAGGTTATTACAAAATTTCGGATTACTTGGAGGATAAAACAGCTTGGGACTGATCACTCCAGGATCTATCTACTCGTGTACTAAGATGTCAAAGTGTAGCGTGTCTTGCCCTACTGATACCATTTTTATGTTCTCTTTTGTAAGGCAACACACTGGAGCTAATATTTGTAGTACCTAAGTAAAAACATTGTAAAAACATCTATATAAAAAGAATGGCCCCGAGTTTCTTGCCGCTTCTTCTCGGTTGGCTCTATGTATTTTGGAACGCGGCGGTAGGCTTTAAAGTACATTATAATGAAAAATTGACGTTCATAAGTGCGTCTTTGATGCCTAAATTGAATAAATGATTTTGACTTTGACTTTGACTTACCCTATGGTAACCTGATGACTGATATCTTTTCATACTTATATGCATACTTATATATATTCGCACCCAGAAACAGTTCAAACAGACATATTCATATTGTTCATGCACACAAATGTTTGACCTGTTACTGCTCTACCGCCACTATACCTATTTCTACCGCAAAACTGTAATGTTCGCACTACTTTGTCGCGGTTTGAAAGGCAATTACAGGCACATTTAATATACTTAACAATTTATGTGTCTGTGGGCCTAGCACGAATAACTGCGCAAGTGTAACGTAACGTGTTGTTCACGTGAAACAGTACAAACTGTCATGTATTTAGAGCCACTGTGACACGATAACTCATAGTTTGTACGTCGAAGCGATACGCGTTGACGCTTACGACACGAATACTTTTTCGGAAATTGTATGTGCTACGGCCTCTGGGTGATATGGACCCCGTGCAGTTCATCACTTGTGACGAACCCGGGACTAGCGGCTCAAACATGGTTACTACCAACTGCGCCAGCCGGCCAGTATAGTATAAAGTCATGTTCAATCTTTATTCATATGAATTCATCACATCTCGGTGATAAGAAACGTAATCAAATATTATGTTACGATAGTGTTTAAAACCTAAAAGGCTAGATGGTTTTGTACGTTCTTAAAACACGCAAGTATTTAATTCGTGTCTTGTCACTAACTGACTCGCCAACGGCTACGTTCCATTCACCCCTTAAGGTTAGAATTTTCAAAAATCCTTTCTTGGTTGATGCTTACAAATAAAAAATGTACCAACTGAAATGTTTTTGAAATAATAATATAATATAATGTAATAATATAATATGGGACAACATCCACACAAATGATTTTAAAAATGATTTTAATCCAACTGCCAAAGTGTCAAATTTGTAGACTCTGCGACTAACCAGTCAGTCAATCAATCAGTCAAAGGACAAGTAATTATAATATTAGATTGATGTATTGTTATATTGGTTTGTTCTCTGTTATTATTGAATTCTGCGCTGATTGTACTTAATTTATTTCGAAGTCATATTATGACAGCTGAAATGATAATTGGTTATTAATTATTAATGAGGCGACCAGAATGCTAGTTCATACACACATCAACATGGTCTAGGGATATTTCAATTAAACCTAAATAACTAAAATTCTATTAACTTTTTGTTAAGACACCTACACATTAAAATAAACCTTGTTTAATAGCCTATCTAATCTGATAATAAACTTTTAGATAAAGTTAAATTTAAAAAAAACTTAGAAGAAGAGGAAAAACTCGGACAAAATTTAAATCTTAACTTTATTTTTGAAACATCAAAACCTAAACAAAACAAAATTTTTTTTTTAAATAAAAATTGTCGAAAACTTAAAATTAATAATCCGAGGATCCACCTAAGACTCTCCTGACACATCTGCAGCGGTTCTGCATACTCAAAACAAGGGTGTCAATATCCTGTTGTTGAATACTGTCCCAAGTCCTGCTAAGATGCAAGAAAAGCTGGTTTTCATGCACAATATCTTCAGGGAAATTCCTAAGAGCTCATCTCTGAAGCATGTTCAATAGGATTTAAGTCAGGGGATTGTGCAGGCCAGTGTAAAGCTTCGATATCATGCTGTTGTAACCAACTTGTAACGATACGCGCCGTATGTGGACGGGCATTGTCGTGCATTAGCTGGAAATTTCGTCCCATTTGCTGTCTGTGGGGCAAGATTACAGGCTCTAGCACCTCATCTCGGTATTTTAGAGCAGTCATATTGCCTTGTATCCAAACGAGGTCCGTTCTACCGCCGAGACGAATTCCTGCCCAAACCATAATCGTGCCACCTTGATATGCATGAGTTTGTTGTGGGTTCTGCAGTCGATTCCAACATCCAGGTTCTCTCCAAACGCGTACTCTTCGCGAATCAGTATGAAATCCAAACCTGGATTCATCAGTGAAAAGTACAAGTGACCATTGAGAATGGTTCCAGTTTTCGTTCGCAATAGCCCATTGTAATCTTCTTCCTCGATTAGCTCTCCTTAGCGCTGGTACCCGAAGTGGCCTACGAGCATGTAGGTTGACTTCATGCAGTCGTCTTCTCAAAGTTTGACCGCTTACCAGCAAACCAGCAAAGCATACATTAGTTGACTTCGTGCAGCATTTACTATGAATCGGTCCTGTACACGTGTTGTAATGCGTTGAGATCCTCTGTGCCGTTCCACCACTTCCCCCGTGACACGATAACGTGACCAAAGCCTGGATATAACGCTCTGACTGGTCCTCATGGCTTCAGAAACCGCAATTTGGGTAGCGCCAGCTTGAATCATGCCCACTGCTCTTAACATTTCTTTCCTGGTCAAGTGTCTACGTGGCATGATTAAATGAACACCGGAGATGCGTTTGACAAAGATTTATAGTTGTTTTGTTTAGGTTTTGATGTTTCAAAAATAAAGTTAAGATTTAAATTTTGTCTGAGTTTTTCCTCTTCTTCTAAGTTTTTTTTTAAATTTAACTTTATCTAAAAGTTTATTATCAGATTAAATAGACTATTAAACAAGGTTTATTTTAATGTGTAGGTGTCTTAACAAAAAGTTAATAGAATTTTAGTTATTTAGGTTTAAATGAAATATCCCTAGACCAAGTTGATGTGTGTATTTTGCACAAAAAAATTTGCTTAGCTATTCAACGTGGAAATGCAGCCAGCATTCTAGGCACTTTTCTTTCAACAAATTGTTTAATACATTTTTAAGTGTCTTTTAATCTTTGTAAGTATGTACCTATGTTATATTATTATACTAAATTGTCTATATAATATAAACATCACATACTTCATATATCACAAATAAATAAAAAAAAATTGGTTATTAATATTCATTCAATTCTAATTTATACCATAGGATTCAACTTTCACAGATGTTTTTATTGATGTTTATATCTGAAATATGATCTATAATTCATTTCATTAAGACGTCTGAGAGCATAGTTATGGAGGGTAAGATGTTCAAAATAGTAAAACAATATTACACGTGATAAACGTAGCGTAGGCAACATAGATACAAAATGATCGTTAGAAAAAGATAGTCTAGATAGAGACACCAAATGGAAGTTTCAATGAAATATAAATCTTATGACCTCGGGGACATAATTATATCTCATGCACAATTAAATAAAACACAGTTGTGAAACATATAAATTTAATCTCTCGAGGTAATGAATAACCAGCTTATTCATTACTTCAAGAGGTTTCAGCTTATTCGTAATGATGGAAATAGCCAAGAAGTCGACTTTTTTATATTTTATTAGCGACTGCTTGTGATTTCGTTTGCGTACTCGGCCTTTGGTGTCGCCATAACCTCCCATCTTTTCTTGATTTTTCTTTCATAAGAACTTTCTCATGACAATAATAAGCACATCAAAAAAAATTGCGAAGTTGTTCCATCCGTTCACGTGTGATGAGAAATATAGAAAATAAAATAAAATAAAAATAATAATAATAAAAATAAACCAAGGGAAATACAGATTAATTTTTATATATAGACCTGCGACTACTCGCGACTTCGTTCGCGTCGTAGGTTTGCCCTTCGACCTCGCCAAAAACTATCATCTTTTCATCAAGAAAAGATGTTCCTGACAATTAACACAACAAAAAAGGAATTAGCGAGATTGTTCCATCCGTTCTCAAGCTATAGCATGACCAGGAGAAATGGGGGTTCATTTTATACACTAGTGACTGCCCGTGACTTCGTTCACGTACTAGGCTCGGCCTTCAGCTTCGCCATAACCTCCCATCTTTTCTTGTTTTTTTTTAATGTAAGAACCTTCCACGAAGGAAAATTAGAAAACATTAAAAAAAAAATAATGAAATCGGTAAAACCGTTCTCAAGTTATACGAGTAGCGTGGCCAGGAGAAATAGTATATAGATGAGAGCGTCACGCTCTCATCTATATACTATTATCTCCTGTGGTGACATTTTTAGATTTAATTAAAGTTAACTGACGAGCAGGGAAAATACAACTGGATCTAAGAGATGAACCATCTCTTAGTCTCTTCATACTCAACCTGAAGCATTGAGTTTGTATCTAATATATATTAAGTAACTCCGGTTCTTAAAAGTAAGTATAAGTTTTAGAACCAAATGACCACAGTTTTGAATATTAAATGAATATTGACATAATTACTTTTAAATCTAAAACATGGAGAGTGACGCTTTAAAAGCGACTTAATCTGAGGCACCGTATCCTGCAGTCCACGAAAGCAAAGCTGCGGACGGGTCAGCTAATTTTTAAGAAATATTGACAAAGACTTATTATACATTGATATTACTTTGTTGAACAATACCAAGAGTCCTGTAATGGCGGCATAGATATAAAACGTACCCCAAGGCCGCCAGCACATTAGTTTATTATTTTATCGGTGACCTGACACAATATGCCTGCTGGAGGTTACAAATTATCCGATGTTATCGAAGCCCCGTCCATATTTTTCATCAGATATCAAACATTGACATGACGTAGGTTTAAAAGTTACGCTAATGACCTTTTAAAAGAGCCAAATGAATATGCTACTTTGGATTTTTAAATGTTTAGTTCCTTATAATTCTTTACAATGTATATGTAATTAATATAGTTTCTCATAGTAATAGAAGCACAATAAAAACAGGTAGGTTTACATCGTAGTTATAATGGCTCGGTTAAATGTTCGAGGGTAACAATAAGTATCGATTAGCGAGGAACCTTAAAATTGTAGACATTGCCGTTGTCATGTATTTTTAAGTGTTGGATATAAGAGCCGATAGTTCTAAGAACTCCCAAACCACTTACTGTTTCTGAGTACTGGCAGCATGGGCAATGACGCCATTTTGTAGTGCTTCAAAATGTAGTCGGCAGTGTTTGCCAGTGTTGTTGGTTGGCTAAAATATGAAACAAATAAAAACTGTTGCAAGAGTATGTTTTGACGGGGTTAGAGCTGAATAAAATAATATATGAACCTTATTAATAGAGAGAATAGAATTGATTTTAGTATATACTCCGCTCTTCCCCCGATATGGTCCGCATTATCCCTGCATGGTAAACAAAAACATTAAATTCTCAATTTGATCTCATTTTAATAAAAATACACCAATTATAATAGGTTCAGTTAATTGTATACATAAAGCGTGGTAGTTTTTTTCCATAAAAATATTGTTCGTTATCAATACAGAGCGTTGAAATAAATATATTACTGTATAGTCTTTCAACAACATCAAAAAACCACCCACCCTTACCCCAACAAACCTATGTGATAAGAAGATCGTACAAGCACGAGGCTCATTTGGTGTTAGCGGTAACCTATACCAGTGACGAAAGTTTATTTACGATTACAATATATCCATAGTGTCTTTTGAAATTTAGCACCTATTGATCAATCTGTAATTATTGGGTTATTACGAGTATTATTATCTGGGTGTGTTCCAGTAACTGCAATTTTCATAATTTTCGTAAATTTTATCCATGTTAGCTGTTCCACACACGATAAGATTGATCCCTATGGCCGTTGTTAGAACTTTTCTTTTCCCGTTCCACACACGATAATTTTGAAGATTAAGATTTAAGAGTACTCCAACAAATTACTAAGAATGATCACATCATCCGTGGGTGAAATTTAAGAAAGAAGAGATAGTATTTAAAATGTATCCTTGATATTTTTGATAGTTATCTGATAAAAGTTTTAGGTTCAGATTTATCATTCACTATTGATATTCATTTAATTTTCTAGATCCTTTACTCATATATGCCATTGATTAAATTCTAGATTAATTGGGAGTAAACTAATATGTACATTGAAGTTTGGCCACAGATAAAACATTTGTAGCAATGTCATTGTTTAAAGTTACATTGTAATTGATGCTACCATAAGCTTATTTTGTACTTATTTTTAGCAGAAGATGGAATCGGAACATTATTTATCATTTCTTCATTTAATTATCATTTCATCAATTTTGATAAAAAGAAAATATTAAGCTTTAAAAGTTTCCACTTATTCATTTGATCCATGTTTTTGACGCAGAAGTTTTTCCAGCCTTGACGATCTAAATAAAATATACGTAATTTTCGAAACATTCCGATGACTTCCAAAAGGAACAGGTTAATTGGGGTGTGATTATTATTAACATTCTCAGAAAAAATATCATGCGAATGGAACTCACCCTTAATCCTTCCTATGCCGCGATAATAAAAACAAAAGATTTATTAATGAAACTGACATACATTAACGTATCCGGGACGCGAAGGCGCGAAATTAAATAAAAACTCTCTGATTTAATTTATAAATCATTTTACTAATTACTAAATATAGTAACTAAGTATAGTAATATATACTAAATACTCTCGGCAAACGTAGTGTAGGACATCCTGAGGCACGGTGGAGTGACGATCTGCGCAAGACGGCTGGCAAAAACTGGATGCGAGAAGCCCAAGATAGACCTAAGTGGCGTGCAATTGGAGAGGCCTATGTCCAGCAGTGGACTGCTACAGGCTGATGATGATGAAAATGATGATTACTAATTACAAGTCAGTTAAGTTTAGTTTATTTTAATTATTATTAAAAATACGAAACTTTCATAGAAATATGGAATCCCTACAATATGTGTTATATCTACGCCTGAAACTGTAATATTATCTACGTACATACGCCGATGCTTTTATTTTTTAACTCAGACGGTTTTGGCGAACAATGGTGTGATGATAAACATTAATGAGACCAACTTTTAGTTATAAATTAACGTATTCTTCAAAACAAAAAAAAACAAATTCGGATGATCTAGTGAAATACATTAAATAAATATACTCATTTTATTTAAAGCTCTTATTTAATAAAACATATGTGTACAACTATCATATGATAAATATCAGTAGTTAATCTAAGTCTAATATTCGAGTGCAGATATAAAATGTGATTTACTGTCAAATTTACACTCGAGTCGACATTCACAACTGATCGATCGGACTTTCCGAATACAGTTTTTTTTCTTATAGTCTTTATCTACAATCAGCCCTTTGCCTATAAGCAGATGCGTTGAACGTTTGTGTCTAGAGAAGTGTGCTCTCCATTAAAGGCGTCTACTTATAGGTTTCCTCTTCTCTGACCGAATACAGTTGGCAAGGCTACCCGAAACCACAACCACGGAAAAGTATCGAAAAGTTCGCGACGTCGTCGCCTAAAATTATAAACTAGTGGATCCGACAGACCTTGTCCTGTTCCACAGAGAAAAGCACTTTCAGTTCTCGAATTTTCTTATTATACATCATATAAAAAAATGTGTTCATTTAATATGTTCTCGGACTATTTAAAAATATTACTTTCGGTCCAGCTGTTTTTATTTTAGTTCTTCTTACACGTCAAAAGTAATGATCGGATTTGATTATGATGATGATATCTTTAACCTAAGATGATGATGACTTGATGAATGTGACACATGTGGTCACGGAAAATGTTACTTTGTGGTTATCATTCCGGGCGATCGTAGAAGCGGGAAGAAGCTAATTTAAAGCAGTATGTTATTTGAAGCGGATACTTTTAGTAACAATATCGTAAAATCATTATAATTAACTCATAGTAAATATAATAATTGGTATAAGTATTATTATAACTATAGCGATTGGCGAATTATTGTACGAGACTCAAGGTAGGTACCTAGAAATGGATAATAAATGAATAGGTTAATTAACATGTATCAGAATCTAATGCACCTAATGAGTTAATATAAAAATAAAAAGGTGGAATCAAACGGACGTAAACATGTATTATAAAATAATATTTGCTTGCTTGCTTGCTTTTGTTTCTGCTTGCTTTAAATACGTAAACTTCTTGACAATAATTATGCAAATATCTAATATCTATATAATGCGTAATGACACCAATGAATATTACGGTAAGACCCCTAAAACACACAATGGCCGCAGTGACTACTATTAAAAAGACCTTCAATTAGATCCAGCGGATCTTTATAATAAAAAACTGAAAAACCTACCTATATTACATTTATCTCGAGAAGTCGTCGAGCGTAGGTCTAGTACGCGTATACACACGTAGCTATATATCACCACGAGACGCAACATCACACCGCATAAGCATTGAAAAACATCATAATAAAAAACATGGAACAATGTATGTTAACGTATCGTCAAAGTTGATGTGTTGTAACGCTCTGTATGCGTAGAGATTTAATCTTTACCTTGTGATAACACCGAAATGCGTTTAAATAGAAAAATATGAATTATTATTAATTATTTAAAATTATATAGTAACAAATGTTAAATACCAAATAATCTTCGTGAATATAGCGATACAAATCTCCGCGGTACGGATTCACCGGACATTGACACATTTCCCGGGCATCCATTCCAACATGTATAGATGCATAATATTTGAACATCGGCTCCGCTGGCCGCGCAAAACAATACCGTGTTGCAAGGCGATGTTTGTAAATACATAAATGTTTGAATCGCCACTTCTTCGAACAATAACACAATGCGAGTTTTTACATGAGCGAATCAGTTGGGTTGACTTACTGAAGAAAATAAAACTAATTTTATGCCAATCCGTTACTGTTGAGTGTTTCCGTTGAGACTATTTTCTCGTATATATCAAGCTTAGTCTAAATCACCTGTTACATCTGTTTGGTGTTACCTACTTCAATCAAAGTCATGGCATCACCATCTCCATCTTGATACTTATTTTTAGTGCAAAAACTTTACCTACTTGAAACTGTTTTTATGTAGTTACTTATGTTACTCGTAAAGGATTATACCTCTGGGAACCCATTTTCTTATCACGTGTTTCATATATTGTTCTAATGAAAAAAAACTAAAAATAATACTCGCCGAGGTAGCGAGATTCGCACAAATCGTGGTAAAATTTAATTGTATGTTAATATGTTTAATTAACTCAGAGTTTCTTGATCTGTCCAAACATAAAAGCACATTATTATTTTCTTATTCAGATTTGCGTCATTTAATTACACCTGCTTGAATTGTATATTATGCGCATTAATTGGCCGGGTTAGCTACAATTGCTGGGGTTCAATTAGCGAATTAAATTAATACGACAAAAATAACATGTTTTATTCTAGATCAAGTGTGAGTTTAGAATTCCTCAAATGCGCCAAATGGTAGCGCACGGAATGTGATAAAGTTTGTACGTAATCGTCAGCGATAAAATGATATCGGCTTTAAAACGATAAGATATGAGGGGATTTAAAATAACGTGTTTATGAGTACGGAACATTGCTGAGGCATTGGAAAGAGGGCAATCAATAGCGCCCGTGTGATAGTGAAATGAATGGATTATAATTTGGTGTGGTGGGTGGTCAATCGACGGGCTGTCATTAGCGGTGGCACAGGCGGGTGGAGGGTGATCGTTGCCCTTGAGGCGGCGTGCCACCCTGACACGAATACCTACATTTCAAACTTTCGTTTTCATCGGCCCTCGATTGACGAGTTGGAAAAACAATCAGCTTATGGATCGGTTTAATTATTGATTCTTGGACACGAGCCGACATGATTCCAATTCAATTAATACAGGTAGAGTAGTGAAATATATTTGATTCTCAACTTCATTATGATACAAAGTAAGAATAATTAATTATTTACTAACATCTATCTCTATTGGAAAGGTTAGATTTCCAGACGATAACATAAAAGAACCACGTTGCATAACTAATTTTATGATACTCATAATAAGCAACGCTTAGATAAAACTATTTTTGCTAAGTATCAAATCTTATGTTTCAAATCACATATTGCGTAATAACTCCGGGGAATCGCACTAATATTCAAAATAAAAAATCAAAATCATTTATTCAATTAGGCGCACTTACGAACTTCAATTTTTCATTATAATGTACTTTAAAGACTCTACCGCCACGTTCCAAAATATATAGAGCCTACCGAGAAGAAGCGGCAAGAAACTCGGGGCTATTTTTTGATAGAAATGTTTACAATGTTTCTACTTAGGTGATACAAATATCACATTTTATGGGTGGCAGAGTGACAGCTTGCCAGAAGTGGAGTATTCCAAGCATCTTTATCTTCTATATAACGTCGAACTTTATAATAAGCTTTTTTTATTAAAACTTTTTTTACAGTCAACTTGAATTTGCCCTCTTTGAGCTCAGTTATGTGTTTTGGGATTTTATTGTAAAAACGCACACAATTTCCTAGGAATGTCTTCGCAAGTCTAAAACTAGGTACAGCTATCCTATTTGTATTTCTAGTATTAAAAGTGTGGTAATCACTATTTAACTTATATTTATGTATTTTTTTACCAACTTACATTATATTTTCAAATACATATAAGGAAGGCAAACTTAATATATTGATTTCTTTAAATAAATCTCTTAAAGATTCACGGGGACCCATTTCGTATATAGCTCCAATAGCACGTTTCTATAGTATAAAGATGGTCTCTATATCAGCCGCTGAACCCCATAGCAATATCCCATATGACATTACGCTGTGGAAATATGCAAAATATAGGTACTAACCGCGCCGTAGGAGCGTCTGTTAGCTCTCTTATTTAACGTACCGCATATGCAGCAGAACTGAGTCTCCCAGGTAGTGCATTTATAATGAGGACCCCATTGTAATTTTGCGTCAATTTTAATGCCTAGGAAGACTGTTGCCTTGTCCATTACGCGTTTAACTCCATCAAGCGTAATGTTGGACTCCAAATATGGAACAGTAGGCAAGGAAAACTTCAAACATTTTGTCTTTTTTGAATTCAGAAGTAAATTATTAGTTGAGAACCATTTAGAGATACTATATAGAGCGTTGTTTACTTGAATTAGTGTGCTATCTTTCCTGTCTACTTTGAAAATCAGAGATGTGTCATCCGCAAATAAAACAATATCACAAAGATCCTTGGCCATAAGTGGCAATTCGTTAATGTATACTAAGAACAAAAAAGGCCCTAAAATGGACCCTTGTGGAACACCCATTTTAATTATAGATCCCGAAGATGTTACATTATAAAAGCTATATAAAATATTATAAAGGCGAACGTTTGTGCGTGTGTTTGTATGTTTGTTACTTCTTCACGCTCTGCTGGACCAACTTGGATAAAATTTGGTATGGATAGACATGAGGCGCTGGACTAACACATAATATACTTTATACTAGACCTGCTCGGAAAGTACCTTGATACTTTATCAAATTTACGGTAGAAAGTACGTCATTGCATATCGAACAAATATGCGGCGAGAAAACGCATCTGAGCGGGAGAGAAAAGTGTATGAAAATCCATTTCTTACGTGGTTTTTCTTTTTTAATTTTGGGTAAGACTATGCGCTGGTAACCTAAATATCAAAAGCCAAAAAGTTTTTACAGTGAGTTTTTATCTCCAAGTTCGCAAAATGACACTGGCCACTAGCTGTGTGTTGGATGGTGTCAAACAATTTGAAAAAAGAACATGTGAAAATTGCAGACGCCATTGGCGCCATTTTCAATTTGTGTGTTGTTTGAGGATTCAGTTTTCGTAGAAAAGTAAAATAAAACTATCAAAATGATAAGTAGTGATAGTGATGATGAAGATTTTTTAACTCCGCCGCAGTTGAAGGAAACAGCAAAAATACTGATTGATAACCTTTTACCACAGAAATCAATTAAAAAATATAATAAAACTTATGACGATTTTTTGCAATGGAAAAGTGAAAAAAATGCGGCATCTTTTTCTGAAACTGTTTTTCTAGCTTATTTCAGTGAAAAAGCGCAAAAATACAAACCAAGTACGTTATGGTCTATGTACTCAATGTTGAAAAGTAATATATTGACAAGAAACGACATAAATATTCAAGAATACAAAAAACTTACAGCATTTCTGAAAAGAAAGTCGGAGGGATTCCGTAGTAAGAAATCAAAAGTGCTTACTACAAAGGATGTTTATTCCTTTTTGCAGAATGCTCCAGATGACAAATATTTGTTGATGAAGGTAAGTTTATGAACAAAATTATCTAATATCAGTACCTATTTATGAGTAGAAATCTACTAGGTTTTCATGTATGATATTTTTGTTTACAGGTTATTTTGATTTTAGGAGTAAATGGGGCCTGTCGTTCGCAAGAACTTGTGGATATGACAACAGACGATATCGAAATCCTCGAAAATGGAATAATCGTCAATATTCCTAACACAAAAACCAAAATTCAGCGATTATTTGTTATATCGGGCTTATTTTATGAGATATTGAAGAAATATAACGAAATTCGCCCCAGTGACCCCAAAACCAATCGGTTTTTACTACAATATAAAAACAAAAAATGTACGAAACAAGTAATTGGGAAAAACAAAATAAGTACTGTGCCAAGAGAAATAGCTTCGTACCTTAATTTACTCAATCCACTAGAATACACTGGCCACTGCTTTCGCAGAACTTCAGCGACTATTCTTGCCAATACTGGTGCTGATTTAACCACAATAAAACGTCACGGTGGTTGGAAATCGTCCGCTGTTGCAGAAAGCTACATAGAGAATTCCGTAGAAAACAAAACACGAATAAATAACCAAATATCGGGATCGATTAATGTGCATCAAGACTCATCTCCTCAACCATCAACGAGCGCGGCGATGCCAGATGCCCCTCAGCAGCCAGTTGCCCCTTTGGCACCACAGCCTTCTACGAGCGCAGTGCCAACAGCACAGCCAGTTATTCCTCCTACATTATCGCAAACATCTCAAACAAACATTAATGGAAAAAGTGTTACATTAAGCTTCACTAACTGCAACAATTTCAATATAAATTTCAATTAGTAAAGATTTAGTTTTTTATTTTCCTCGTAGGTGTAGTATAAAGCACTATGTATCACTCGAGGGAAAGTGCGATTCCCGATCTCGGGTGTTTTAAAGCCCTCGCCTACTCGACGGTAATCGGTCACTTTCTCCTCTCGGTGAACAATGTACTATATCATCATCATCGTCATCCATTACCACGCGGCTGTAACCCGCGATATGATTCCACAAAAGGCGTTTTGTAAAATGAATCTGAAACATAGGTCTAATCTATTCGAGTGACAGTTGTCAGTTTACTAAGGTTTGTCTCCACGTCTCCGGAATACGTCCCAACTTTATTATAAGGCCTTTAACTTCGATAGGAATTCAGTACTTTCCATTACTTGCGATAAGCATTTTTCTCACTAGCTTTGCATTTTATTGTAAAGAAAAATTAGACAATCTGACTAGTGATGTCCTTTAATTTATTATTTTTTATGCTTTCAGAAGATTGTTAAAAAACATCATGGAGCCAGCCTGAACTACCAACAGCTTTAGTAGTAACAATTTGTTCCATTAGAACTAAAAAAAAACAATATAAAACAGGCATTTAGACTGAGTGTGTGTTTATTTTCTGCCGACTTCCAAAAAAAGGAGGAGGTCCTCAATTCGACTGTATCTTCTTTTTCTTTTTTTTATGTTTGTTAACTCATAACTTACGATAGGGTGAACCGATTCTCAAAATTCTTTGTTTGAAAGCTGGTGCTTACCGTGTAATCCCATTTAAATTTCATCAAATTCGGTCCAGTAGTTTTTGAGTTACACTACAATAACTAATTTTTACCAAAGTAATAGAATGGAAGTCGGTATTAAATTTTTCAAATTGCATTTGTATTTTATAGACTAATACTCGTAGTTATTAATTACTTATGCACCTAATTTTTCATTTTCAGCTCCGGTGCTGGGCTGGTAGTCACTGTAGTGCGCGCACGTATAAACGCTATTTCAATGTGACTCACTTCGATATTTGCATGGGACTGCATACTGCGGCTCGGGCATAAGCTTTAACTATAGTAGCACCGTTACTAATACCGATGATGATTCCATGTAGGGATTGTTTGAACCCATCTTTCGAAAAAAGCATGTACCATTGACCCTTAGACCCTAGTATTAGATACACCCAGAAATCCCCATTTTATCAAATGATACTGATTTGCCAATTGATGTGGGAACGTATGAAAGCGATGACGTATTATTTAACTGATATAAAATTAATATATTTGCGCGGACCAGGCGGAAACTTCGTTCAAACTTTTGACAGCAGCTAACAAGCGGCTACTCGTGGTATTTGAACCTAGGAAACCAGAATACCGATATTTTCCCAAATGATGAATAGTAAAAGTCACGGTAAGAGAACAGCACCATTTAACCGTACATTTGAGTTCCAATACGAACTTTTATTCAGCAAAATGGTTGTGAACCCTACCTGATCAATATCAGACTCTCAGATTGTGAATAGGAACTTTTGAACTGAAAGTTTGTAACTGCAGTTTAACATTAGATTTTTATAACGGTTTGCACGCTAAAGCAATATTGTGGCTTAAGATAAGATCAGATAAGATAAATTTATTTGTCAAAAACATGAGTAGATAGTATAGGATAGGTACATACACGAATACATTTCTGATGGTAACACATTTGTTCTCTGTTGTCCACATGTCTTTGCATGCAAGGCGTGCCAACATTGCGAAGAAATAGGCATGCATGTAATAATTTTACATGATTATATTCAATATATATATGTATATAAATGAACCGCTATTTCTCCTGGTCGCGCTATAACTTGAGAACGGATAGAACAATCTTGCTAATTCTTTTTTTGTTTTGGTAATTATTGTTAGGAGACGGTTCTTATAAAAGAAAAACCAAGAAAAGATAGGAGATTACGGCGAGGCCGAAGGCCGAGTCTACTACGCGAACGAAGTCGCGGGGCAGGCGCTAGTATACAAACTTTATCGAATTACTTAGGTTGACAACTACATTTTATATATTTGTCACATCATGGTCATATCAATAATATAATTAATTAATTCGTCACTAATCTCAAAGAAAAAGAGTAATTAACTCCAAGAAGGTATAACCAGTTTTAACCGAATATGGATAATGATTGAATACGACATCATGTCCCAAAATATGATTTCTAATACAAAAAAAACGCATAAAACGCAGTCCACTCGGTCCGGAACACACACAGAAAGAGAGCGAAGTCAAAAAATAAACATGTCTCTTTTTTGGAGTTTAAAATGTTATTAAGCAATAAAGTAACGGTTTGTGGGCCGTTGCAAATAGTTATGTTTAATTGAAATAAAGTTCATATTTGCGAGCGCTATTGCGCTAAGAAAATGCGAAAGAGCACCCCTACGCTAAAGATTTAGACTAAACAGAGCATCTCATTCCAAGTGACGCAAATTAACAAATTGTAACTACGTAAGCTCCATGTAGCTCTCACACTGATTAAATTTGTACTTTATTGCGCCGTAGCCAGAGTCGCTATTTATTACAATATTTTAACGATGAATTTTCTGTTGTCTCCTATACGACGGTTATCGTTCGTTGTATTGCTTTGCTGCCATTTACACTGGTATTAGATATTATTAGCGTAAATAGCAACAGGTAGTGGTGAATATGAAGGAAAAATTCTATATTTTTAGACTGTGCCATATCACAGTCTAAAAATATAGAATTTTTCCTTCTGTGAATAAAAGCCATTGAAAACATTACTTACCACAATTCATCGCGTTATTTTTAAAACTACCAAATCTACGAATTGCAAATATGTACCTGTAAAACTATTTTCAGGTCTAAGTTTTGTTAAGAAAGGATCTGCTCAAATTTCTATGGCAATTGTCTATCACGCAAACAATATCCTACTCTGCATAAATTAGTTTTATACTACCTGCTCTTAGACATTTCAATGAATGTTTGTACAGTTATCCATAATTAACAATCATGATTGTGATTTCATTTATGTAAAACATCTAGTTTACATGTTCTTATGTAAACTTTTGCGTGACAAATGGTTCAGACTTTGTGCTGAAATTTTAAAAGATTTTTAAGGTTCCGTTCCGTATCTCAAAAGGAAAAAGGAACCCCTTTAACCCTTTGCGTCCCAGAGACGTATATATACGTCAGTCTCATTCATAAATCTTTTGTTTTAATTATCACGGTATAGGAAGGATTAAGATACATTTTTGTCCTTCTGCGTAGCACGCATAAAGGGTATTTATATCAAAGTTGAAATTTATATCACATCCTCGTGTCTAGTCTCTTTCAGCTATGAAAAAATCAAACTTTTAAGTCAATGCGATCAAATAATATTATAGCATATACTTACTGCGGGTTCACAAGGAAATCAACACCTATCAACTACAGTCAATTCAACAGTCAACTTCCCGTTGACCTACAATCACTGAAAGCAAAAATGTCTTACAGCATATATAAAGATATAATCTGAAAATAGCAAAAATGTAGTTTAATAACAAAAGTTGCTAATTTACCTATTATTGCAAACTTATTATATAAAGGCTAGGCTAGGGATCCAACGGCAAAGTTAAGTTTGAAGGAAACATACTTCAATGGGCGAACTATTGTACTTATGTACAATGATTTGTGTGTATAAGGTACATACAAACAAAAGTTTGTACGGAGCCCTCAGTGCGTGACTCCAACTCGCACTTGGCTGATTTTTTTATTGTAATGATAGCAAAATCTTGTTACTGCATCTTGCAACCCGAGTAATAGGTACAATTTAAATTAAGACCATAGCCACCCGTGTATCTGCCACCCGCTCCGGGCCCTCGAGGTCGATTCTAGTAGATCTCGTACATACTTCTCTCTGGTAAAGGCCACTGTCACGCACAATTTACTGCATTCATCAATATAGAAAGCCTTGCTTAGGTCATTTCATTACAAAATTGTGGTAATAGACACCCAAGTATAACTTACATTACAAGTCCAAGTGTGTTTCGTATAGTATGCAAAATGTTATCTTTTGTTTCACATACCCGTGTATTATATTATAGTTAACAGCTGACTCAACACAAGACCGTTGTTATCACCATGGCAATGTTCTAGACAACAGTCAACGAAAGTAAACAGCAACGTTAACAACAATAACAAAAAACAAGGAATGATATCATGCGATTTTACTTGAACCTTAAAAACACATTTCAATGGGATAATATTTTTGTGTTCACCAAAAATCTAAAGGTACATCTATGTATGCATTTCTAAAATATTGATCTTAAACCCGTTTAATTGTTTTACTATAATTAAACTACTCGGCCAACAAAATATGTTATATCAAACAAATTCCAAATTAACACCAAGATATAACACTTTTTTATTGTAGTGCGCTGCAAATATTCTATTGTATAGTAGATCCAACCGTTTATCCTCTTTTTGACAGCACCAATAGAACGTAACATGACGATGTTACGCAAAAGTTAACTTATAAATGCGAGGTTTTAAAAATATGACAACTGCTTAAATTTGCTCCTTGATCCCGTATAATAATCATCTTTCACAAAATGAGTCCATAAGTGCAGTAGTTTTTTTATAAATTCCATAAAATAACAAACGTTTTTAAAAAATTACGTTCTATGGCTATCAACATAGTGATGTTACGAAGTTACGATTGAGATATCGATATTGTTTATGAACTATTTTTACACGGGTGTTTTCCGTTCTCGGCACATAATATCGGATTTATTTTTATGTAAAACCGTTATATTGATGCGCCTCAGGAAAACATACAGCATTATTTGAAGACGTGTTTATCTCCTGGTGTATATCCAAAAAAGAACAAGGTTATGATGACTATGATGATTACAAGTACAAGTCATACTTGACGAAGCTGTTACCGGTTAAATCTGGGATGGCCAGCGAGCAACACGGAAGGGAGTAGGCATACACAGCGTTTCCCCTCTGTCAAAGTACAAGTCCGCATGGACCATGGAGTTTGATAATATACTGGGGGGTGAGGGCGGGGCTAGATTTGTGAATGGTGCTTTATTTTTTATGTGTTAGTGATTTGGTTGTGTGAGTATGATCGGCAATGGATCGGTACAGGTATGTTTTGTATGTAATAGTGCGGCTTTGCGCTAGTGTGCAACTTCCCCTCCCGCAAGAAATGACAGAAAGATTTGAACAATATTTTTTAGCTAAGGCTACTCCCTTCCGTGTTGCTCGCTGGGGATGGCAGACATTAAAGTCTGCCGTTTGGTACCAGAAAATAGTAAAGTTTGAGCAACCCCAATTCCAATTTAAGCAAACGAAATCTAATCTTTTATTTTTATTTATTTATTAATCAAAATCAGATTCATCGTTGCTGTCACTCGAGCTATTGCCGACATTTATAATTAATTGTTGACTCATATAATCTATCGCCACGTGTTTATCCCAATCTGCCATTATAGTTTCTTGTGTTTTTTGAATTACATTTTGCCAGCTTTCCGCAGTTACTTTCACACATGCATTTTTTAATAAATTTACCATTTTGTTTGCCGTGAATGGGGGTTTTGTGTTATTTCTAGCAGCGTGTCCTTTAACTTGAGCCCATATTAATTCAATGGCATTGTATTGACAATGATAGGGTGGAAGTCTAAGAACCCAATGACCATGTTCTGCAGCTATTTCGTCGATCACATATCGTTTTGGGAAGTGTTTTTTTGTTCGTAATATATTTAGTAATTGTACTTTTAGTAAGGAGTTATCAACATTTTCACCATGTCGTTGAAGCCAGTCAATGATTACTTGTTTTTTGTCGGCCTGGGTCGGCATTTTATCAATTTGGCGTGAGTGATAGGATGCGTTATCCATAATAATAACTGACGGTTCTTCCAATGATTGTACCATTTCCTTAAACCAACTTTCGTAAACCTCAGAATTCATTTCTTCGTGGTACTCAACTGTTTTTTTGGATTTAAAGGCCAACAAAGCATCTGGCATGAATCCTTTCACAGACCCTGCATGGCAAATGATTAGACGTTCTCCTTTTCCCATCGGTACTGAGGTAGTGGAAGCAGCGGTGTCATCAGTCCAGCTCTTAGACACTGTGTGGTTCGCATTCAGCCAAGTTTCGTCAGTGAAAACAACATTTGACCAATCTGTAATTTTTTTGGCTTCGCTCAAAAATTCGCAACGAGCAAAAGCTACGTCGCGACGCTCCATCAATATTTTGCGTTTGTCCGATTTTTTATAAGTAAATCCAATTTCATTCAAGACCTTTACCAATGACGATTTTTGACCTCGGAACAAATCACATTCACGCAAAGAAGCAACAAGTTTTTTAAGTGTTGGAACTTCTTTACGTAAGTAATAGTTATATATATGACGGCGTATAGCGTCTGCGTCAAAGTTGTCAACCGAAGTCACACGACGTGGTTGGCGTTTTTTCTTCGGCGTACGAAGCTTATTCTCCTGCATGCCGCTTGTTCCGTAGGCTTCGGTAGTAATTTTTGTAATCGTAGATGCACTAATACCTAACGCGGCCGCAACGCGCTCTCTCACTTGCGACAATGGTAAAAGCGGGCCGCCATTTTGATACTCTGCTTCAAAGTAATTACGAAGCTTGATCACCATTTCTCTCGTCTGTCCTTTCAGCACTGATCCTTTCGGCATTTTATAGTTCCAATATAAAACTCAGCAAATAATTACTAGCACGGGCGTCTTGTTGCGAGTGACAGTGACAAATACAAAACGGCGGTGGACCATTGAGTTTTACTACCTTGATAAAATACTACTGCTTACCCATAGACAAAAAAATTGGCAGTCATAGGAATTGCCGATAGAAGTGAAAACTTATAACTCAGAATTTGATAGCTTACCTTGGAAACTACACGGGTGTAACCGGACGGCGTGGCCTCGCCATCTGGGCATGGCCATCTAGAAATGCGTCAGCATTTCCCATTGGCTGATGCGTTTCTAGATGGCCATGCCATGACGGCCTGTCCACGCCCTTTCAACATTCCCCATTGGCTGACGTATTTCTAGATGGCCAATAGCCATGGTCATGGCGCCATTCCTAGGACTATTCTCTTTCCGCACAGACTCGATAGAAAAATGAATCGAAATCGTGTCCACTATAATCACTTGGTCACAACACTTTAACTGACAAATTAGATCTGTCAAAAAGAGGATAAACGGTTGGATCTACTATAACAATAACTATTTTATTCTTCCCCGAAAAATACTGATCGCGCACCAAATATTCCTGAATGTTACACAAAATAGGTTAGGTTAGGTTAGCATTTTTTATTAATAGAGCTACATTGGACATTAATTGGTGTTTGATTCAAATACATTTTGCAGTGCATTATCTGAAGTAAAACTAAAAAAATAAATGCTTGTTTTTAAAATTAGGTGTATTACTATTTTTACAAATTTGCAACAGTTGTTAAATAGATGCTCGTTATGACATATTTTAATGAACATATTTTGGTGCACATTCAGTATATTTGGTGGAACACAGGCAAAATTAGGTAAATGAAATGGGAATAAATTGAAGTACTTTTAAATACCATCCATTTCAATGTCGACTGAGTGTTTACTCAAAAATGCTTGTAATGTGGTTCATTATTTTGACAACCTTCTTTGAGCCAGCAAAGCTTTATGTGATTTAATTGCTGGTGAGTTTTAGCCACCGGGAATTTCCTTTGAAAATCCATTATGGACGACTCATTTCAAATGTATTTGTTTACAATGTAATATATTTATTATATCATGTTTCAAAAACAATCAGGTGCAAAAAGATTTAGAATTTGGCTGTATATAGGCATTACAAGCATAATGGCCTAATTAAAAAAAACACAAAAGCGCGCGAAATAGACAAAAGCCTAGTAAATGTTTATGCAAATTATTATCAATATTCGTGATATATTTAAAATTAAATTGTATAAATGACATATTCAAGCGTAGAATCCTCCAACTCAATATGATTAAACGGGCGGACATTCAAACTTAAGCTAAATTAGTTAATGAAAAATTATTGCCCCGAAGTCATAGGAAATGTAATAGATATACCTGTATATTAAATCTCAAGTTAAAGCGTGACCAGGAAAAATAGGGGTCCATTTATATATACAGGATGTCCCAGAACTCAACGTCAAGCCGGAACGAGGTGACAGGATTGATTGTAACATCATGAGAAAAATCAGAAAAAAAATCTATCCCATGCAGTTTGAAAATTATGAGCATTTATGAAAAACCTAGAAATTTGGTCAAACTGTAACCATTTTTCAACCATAATATATATATATATATATAATATAATACCACAATAACCGAATATTATTGTTGTTCATTATAATTATTGTTATTGTATATAATTATTGTTCATTTTTTTTACTTTGGCACCGTAACCCTAAATAACATTTCTAGAACCATAGTCAAAAATAATGACACAACTGCCCCAAGTTTTCTAGAATTAAGACTATTTGCTAAACTATTAATTTAAAATTTTCTAAATTTTTCGACTTTGAAAGTAAAAAAAAAAAATCCTTTAAAAAAATGTACTAAAGTGCCTTGGCAAGTGCCATTAAAAGCTCACGCATTTAATCAGGATTGTAAAATGGTACTATACTTGTTAGTTTCATACTAAAAAAAACTAGTAAAAAAAAACCTCGAGTATCCCGATTTTTGCTAACCCATTTTACTCAGTTCAAATGTGTTTTATTCAAATGATTTTTATTGATTTGAGAGATGGAGAGTACAACACCAAACATTTTACGTTTACGAAATTATACGTTTAAAGAAATATATTCCAGCTCGTTTGCGATCTAAATCTGGCACATCACAATACATCGATTTTCGAGGTTAACATTTATGATCTTACTCTTAACATTAATTAGAAAATGTAAATAGAGGAGAATAGAATGAAAATTATTTATAAGAAAACTAGACGCTTAGAAGAGGCAGAGACGTTGAGTTTTGATTGTATAATGCTCCGGATTATATTTTAGACCCCGTTTTAGAGCTGTCTAGCAGGGAGTCAAATTAAAAGCAATGATGGGATCGAGCACTGTTTTAACTCAGCTAGAATAAAGTTTTATTAAACTTGACTTGATTAAACACTCAATGCCCAGTAAAGGATTGTTCTGGGACCCTTGCTATGATATATAACACGTATTAAAAGGATCCAGGCAAGTTTACTACGTTATCTGCGATTTCGAACTCTTATCAGTCTGAAAGCGATTCCATATTTTACCACTATATGAAAGAAGACGAATAGCAGACCTTGTCTACTTGCTCAAAATAGCAAATGGCACAGTCAACTGTCCAGAGTTGCTGGAACACATTGGTAACACAGTGCCGTACGCCTCGTATCGAAGACCTGTTTCACTTCATGTTCCCCGGGTAAAAAAATCTTACCTCATAAGAGCGAGCAGCTGTTTTAAACAAGCAATTCAAAAACATGTTGTTGACATATTTTACACATCTGCCATTCAGCTTAATAACTTACTTACATATGATAATTCATCAAGTTAAGTAGACATATTTGCTTAATATTATTGTTATGCAGTATTGTTGTGTAATTTTAAGCGTCTGTCTACGGTAAATTATTCTTTATTACTATTTAACTATGAGTAAAAATATACGCATAGAACAAAAGATTTATGAATGAAACTAGCGTCGACGGATGCGTAAGAGTTATATGTTATGTAGCGTTATTAGTATGTATCTCACCTTCTTAAGTGTAATACTGCTCGAGAAAAGGAGTAAGCTGAAAGCCAGCCCTGCGTGGACCATCAGGTCTATGCAGTACAGCGCTGAGCTTACTCCTATTGTCATTTAATTTTATTATAATTGGTTTTTTATGTTATCATGTTGTATGAATTATTTAGTGGCAATATAGTAGTTTATGCAACTGTCATATAATAGAGGGTATTAAAACATGAGTGTAGCTTTTTGAAACGAGCCGCAGGCGAGATTCAAAATTAAGATGTTACACGAGTGTTTTAATAACTAATTATATGCAGTTGCATACACTGCTTTATTTAATCTCATGACATTTTTGCTACTAAAGTTTTATCCAACAAAATATTACTCAAATTCGTATGTACGAAATAGCGCCAAAATGTAAAAAGCCTTCTTCTTCTTCTTGTTTGTATGGCTTGTGCGGCGTAACCACAGTTTTGCCAATATCAGTGGAAAAAGTCCGGTGACCGCTAGTGGCATTATAAAACTGAGCGCTTCCGTGCTTTGGAGGGCACGTTGAGCCATCGGTCCCGGTTGTTTGTCTTAGGGCAACAGTCGTTAGGCTATGTCGAACGCGGCCATTCAGGACGGCCTGAAAACTTCATGGGTTCAACTTCATGACATGGGTTGGCCACTAGCCTATCCACCAACCGCACCGGGACCGCGTGGTGGATTATTGCCTAACTCCTCTGTCTGAGAGGAAGGCTCGAGTCGAGACCCAGCAGTGAGAATAAAATTAGTTGTTTTGATGATATGATACTGGCGTACCTAGTGCTAAGTGCCAAGTTAGTTACATGTTTAAGTTCATATCAATAGCCTTGTTATTTAACCCATTTTTGTAATAGATAATTCATGTCACCATGATCCCAAATTCTGTTTTTTATACTACTTTGTATTTTTTATATACCAAACAGGCCTCTAAGTGTTGGCTACATCCCCACTTATGCCTATGTAAAGGACCGGATGAAATCCGTGACAAAAATTAAATAAAGGGAATAATACGTAAATAGATTTTTTAACCATCACCACCATACAATGTTGATAAAGTAAATAAAAGGGCTTGGATGTTAAGATTTTTTATATGTTAACAACTTAATAACTAGTATTATGCTGAGCCGGGACCGTTATGTGACAAGAAGCATTCATATTTATTTTAACAAAAAAACCTACGCCGTTTTTAAAGTTTTCAAATGTGTATACATTGATTTGTGACAGTAGCCACAAATAAATGTATTTTCTTGCTGTCTTCTTCCTCTCTTCCTTATATACAGCGTGTAACAAAAAGGTGTAGGTTAAATACTAAAAGCACACACGCAGATCCTAACTACTACGTCACTCTACGTAAGTTTCTTACTCGATGGTCATTGATGATGCTGTCGAATGTGGTAGCCATACTAGATCTAGAATGGCGCAAGACTGTCAAAGATGGTCGCTTTTAAGACGGCCACTCCTCACACCACCTAAGCTACTCGTATCATTGCTTGAAAATCGTATTTGAGCGCTTATAGACATCCAAACAAAAGGTGTGGGGTATGTGGTTTAATTTGTGATAGCGAAGCTACAGGCAGAACTAGGGGCCGCTTCCACTAACTAAATGCAATCGAATCGCAGCTGAACGGTGACTTTTATACGTTTTCTAATTCTGCTATTGAAAAACAGTCCAGCTGCAGTTACGTTTCTAATGACACAAGCGATCGATGAAAACCATTATACATAATCTGTTAACTCGATAGATCATGAGCACGACGCTACTCATATTCGTATATAGCAGCGTTTAATGTATATTTTATTGTTTAGTAGTGATTCATCACTGATGACGTTACGTTCCATTTTATCTCTAGAAATAGTAGAATAGCTTGTAGGGTAATGATCGAACTACAACAGGAGATGGACGAGCAGTTGCAGCGGGATAGATTGAACGTTGTAAAATAATAGAATGAATGGTATCGTATGTCGTAACTGAAAATATAGAATTTCGAGACGCGAATCACGTCCGTAGACCTAATAATAGGTACCCCTGAAAGAATTAGTCTTGGTTGTCCATCCTTCAAGCAGTAACGTGCAAGCATTACTGCTTTTAGGGTTGAATGTACTGTAGCAAGTAAAACTATGGGGCGAATATGAAATAAAGAGCTCAAGGTATTGAGCAGTGTCATGCAGATCCATGGGCGGCATTTTAACTGTTATACGTATCGCCGGAACCTGCGCCATAGAGCGAACGACTTGCCCATGATGACATAAAAAATTGTTGGAAATCAATGATGAGAGAACTATCAGAAAAGAAACCACATCGATAATGGAGAAAAATCTTGCTGAAAATCTTTATAACCGGGTATTTAAGTATGCTGCGACATAGTACCTACTTAGTCTCACACATAAATCAACATGTCAAATTGGTATATAAAAGATTAATATCAATGATTATACGAATATATATATTATATATATATTACTCTGCCTACATCAAAAATGTTTCAAATACGTCCTATTTGGGACGTCTTTCGTATTAACGCGCAGTACGTGTGTACCAATAAGTGAACACTACTATAGTCTGACCGCAACCGCTGTACTGCGCTTTGGTAAAAGGTTAGGTTTTATGTACGCGGTAAGGCGGTTCGCCCGCCTATTAATTGCCACGGATTACACGATAGTTCTGAGGCTTTTTCTCTCCGCACCACGTCTGTCACACCTATGGCGCTGTACAGCTGCTACGGTCAGACTATAAGACAAGCGCGAAGTTCCCGCGTCTTATATTTTTTGTCGACGTCTCGTCTCTGCGTATTTATTTACAAATACTCTTGTACTCCGGCACATTCCGTTCATTAATACTTATTGGTGAAACCATAAAGCACACATATATTATGCATATTTAGTTTTATAGGTATGTGTTTGTAGCACACCTACATAACGAACGCCACAAACTTTTCATGTCTATTATTGTCTAAATGACATTGATTAATATCGAATGTTGTTTACTTATTGCTACCCACTGTGATAAAGCCTAACATTAGGTACTAAAATACTTCAATCATTGTAATACATTTTGTATATCTTATCACATTAAGTAGCCATATGTTTTTAAATTGATAAGAAAAATACACCAATAAAATGATTTATTATCCATAACTGATAGCTAATAGCTACACAGTCTAATAGTTTACTGCTTCTTAATTACTTTATTTATGCTATTATATAATTTAAAGAACTTAATTAGCTAATAATTGATGATGATGATTAATGATGATAACACAAGAAGAAATAAATCTATTACTTTTAATTTACAGAATTGCAGTAATTTTTCTTTTAACTTTTAAAATGTTCCATTTTATTGAATTGGTACCTACCTCTACCTTGCAAAGCTATTATTTATCTCAGTTGCTAAATTTTGAATGAAATCTTGAAAAATGTTACTAGAAGTAGTAGAGAAAGTTAGTTGATGACTGGAGCCATTGATTTATATGTTAATTCAGTATTATAATACCTATAAATTTATACATTTTCGACAAAATCGCTATCAAACATTGGCGAACTAACGACTATAATTATGGCTCGACCAGATCAAGATCACCTCCACGGATACCATAATGAAAAGGCTTGCCAAGCAGAATATATTATTCTAGACAATCAAAATTATCCTAAAGATGAACTGCGTGACGTCGAGGCTGATTTCTACCGCCAACCAATGGTATAAGTAATAATAATAAGTAAGTATCTTTAACATTAAAAGTATTACAACTTTCAACACCGGTGGTTTACCAAGTAGGGCTACAAACTAGAAATGTTGGCCGATAATTCTGGTGATATTTCGATTGCTAAGAAAACTAAACTAGCGAACTAAAATCTAATTTTAGTAAGTGTTGGTATTCTGTTAATGCTAAGTTGTTCGGTCATTTGCCTGCACTGTAGTAGAAGGACATTTTTACGAAATCTATCGCCGCAAAAAAGGAAATTGCAATAAACAAATATCACTGTCTACATTTTTGACTTTGTCGGTCGATATCTCGATAACTATATAACGACAGGTGAAAAATGTATATGACCTGAATTCTAGAGCATAAAAAAAGCAACAAAAAACTTTTTCATCACTATTTTAGTAGCTCGACGGAGAGCCGAGTTATTGTAAAAAAATTGTTAAACGCGTTTTTCAAGATGGCGAAAATGCACCCAAAAATCATGGTCGAGTTTTTCATGGTACCCCACGTAATATCCAAAATTCAGAATTCCCGGTTCCCATTCTTTTCCAATTGTATATAGTGACTGGACTTCAAACAGAATAATAACTACCATAGTTCAGATAAATTTGGTTAAGTCTTATGCACAAGAAAATTGCTACCAATATGCCTGCAACATCCAAGAAGGAATTATTTTCGAACATTTCACTCATATGGGTGTGAAGCAAACCAAGCCACTTGCGAGTCAAGTAGTAAGTTTAACCTCCACTTGTTAACAAGTCAAGTCTTGTGCAGTATAGAATATAGAATAGAATGCAATATAGAAAGACCCACGTCCATATAAAGGTGTACCCTACAACCTACACGTTGTACTTCAAGCAAAAACAGTTGTGTGCAAGTCTTAAAGTCAAAGTCAAAGTCAAAATCATTTATTCAATTTAGGCATCAAAGAAGCACTTATGAACGTCAATTTTTCATTATAATGTACTTTAAAGCCTACCGCCGCGTTCCAAAATACATAGAGCCAACCGAGAAGAAGCGGCAAGAAACTCGGGGCCATTCTTTTTATATAGATGTTTTTACAATGTTTTTACTTAGGTACTACAAATATTAGCTCCAGTGTGTTGCCTTACAAAAGAGAACATAATAATGGTATCAGTAGGGCAAGACACGCTACACTTTGACATCTTAGTACACGAGTAGATAGATCCTGGAGTGATCAGTCCCAAGCTGTTTTATCCTCCAAGTAATCCGAAATTTTGTAATAACCTGTTACTGTGTCGTACTACAATATTTAGGCCCGATGTTAAATATTACAGCTCACGTACTCCGTCATCGGCCGAAGTTTGCTCGGGCGACGACGGCCGAACTCGGACGATCGAATGAAACACTTGTAAAAGAAAGAGAGCGCGTACACAAACACGACCGTCATCGTCCGATGACGCCCGACAACGGCCGATCAACCGTCGAGGTGTACTTGTTGGGATTTTTCGCTAGTCTACCGACGTCTACAGTGGAAATTGAGTGTATTTATTGTTTACTTTAATTACCTATACATTAAAACACATTGTAAAATGGATCATGCTGGGAAGCTGTCTAATGGACGTCGCTCCGTCTCCATACGACAGTTAAAAATCAAGTATAGAGTTAATGCTCGCCTCGTGCCTCGGTGGCCATGGTCATGGCGTCTGACACGGATTGTCGGAAGACGCAAGTTCGAACCCCATCCGAGGATATGAATTGTTCAACAATGTAAAATAATCGAAGAACTTGATGGGTTGAAATTTTAATTCTTCACAAAGATGGTGGTATTCACCCAGTTGTTGACCCACACACGCCGATGACGAATTAAATTGCGGTATGGATTTTCTAAATGATACATTGCTTCGAATTCCTCCATTTTTAAAACGCTTTAAAACGCTCTGGCAACACAGTCAACTCCAGAATACCGGCAACGTCCAATGTCGGCACAACATTCACACTTGCTCAAACCAGTTGCACAGCCACCTAGAGCTTAGAAGAGTAGTGTTGCAGAGCACTGTGCTCGTGACCCCGAGACATTCGTTTTGTTATTAATCTCACTTGTTACAGTATAGATGTATCCTTGCGTTACACTAACTACATAATTGTTTTCTTACCTCTCGAGACCTCATTAGGTACCGCACCAGCTTGCCCCTCAGTACTGCGAGAGTATTCTTATCTAGCTCCGTATTGCCGCCGGCTACGGATTGTACTAGAACTTGCCAACGGGTCAGCGAGTTCTCCAATATCCGGATGTCTTTCTTTTCGATTCTGTTGAAAAATATATATAATTTAATCAAGTACACCAAGAATGTTGTGCGGGGCGAAGATTTCATGTGACAATATGAAAAGTGTATCCAATGCGTAATAGTTGAGTTTCAGGCCGATTGATATTTGATTTTTATTGATTAACGAGCTGTGCAAAGATTGTTTTTATACGATACCCCAATTCGAACTCTAATATAAAAGTAAAAAAGCAGCGTAAACAATCCTTATAAAAACAGCCAGTGAAAGTCCCGTAAAAATCTGTCCACCGTTTTGGAGATAAGCTGGAAGAAATAGACATACAGAAATCCAGATATTCATTATTTTTTAATGTATTTTTGTTATAAGTACTATCATAAGCATTTAGTTATGCGCTGTTATTTAGACATTGTATACACAAGCACTTTTTTATTTAAACATTACTTTAACGAATGGCCTGTTTAGGAGAGGGAGAACGGGGAAGGGGGGAACCTCCCACAAACCGACGAAACGCAATAGCAAGCTATGTTACTTCACTTCGGTGTTATGTGGTAGTGTGGTACTTCTCCGGTCGTGCCGGACCATTCGGCTGTGGGGTTGCAGCGTGGCACTACCACATACTGACCGATGATGAGACGATTTGCATAACTTTTTTAAACATTTCGGATATTTCACATCGCCTCGCCCATTGTCGATTTGGATAGATTTGGGGCACGACGCGTTAATCACATTCGTACATGTTCACAATGATTATATTGAACTGTAATTGTCACACAAAAGAGGGATTTCGTTTTGTTCATATTACAAGTGCTATTATAGTACGGTTCCGATAGCTAAGTCGGTAGGGGCTTTCGATATTTGTTCTCGGGTTTTGGATGCGCGTGTCCATAACTCGCGCGATACGAGGAATCCTACTTCCAGAGGTATACGAGTTTAAATTTTAATTATTACACAATGGTGATATATCTACAGCGCGTGACCAGCCACCTAAATTATGGTAATAATCTTGGTTTTAAGAAATATGAATAAATATCTTTAGTTTCTTTCTAGTAATGCATGTTTATACTGAATTATTTTCGGTAAGTCCGGCACAAAGATAGCTAATACCTTAAGACGTAGGAAGCTATTCGTCCCGATGATTTAAAAAGCAATTAGGAATTGATTTTTCACATTTATGAATTCCTATACTGACGCAGTCAGACTTTTAGTCACTTTTTAATTTAATCTAAATAGGTTTGCATTTGCCCTCACGCCGCGTATACTAAATTTAATGATACCTATTCACTCTTCAAACCGACTTCAAAAAAAGGAGGCGGTTTCTTAATCCGACCGTATATTTTTTTATTTTTTTTTTATCTGTGTTCGCGGATATCTTCGTCGTTTATGAACCGATTTTATTTTTTGTTTGATAAAGTATACTTTCGTGGTGGTCCTATAAAAATTCATCAAATTCGGTCAAGCAGTTTTTGAGTTACACTCCAAAAACTGATAGTTCGAAAGCACCATATTGCGTGCATGGTACCGACTTCAACAAGTTATTTCACACTTTTTAGTGTAGAAGTCAGTTCCATTTTTTAATAAAAACAATTTTCAACTACAGGATTGTATCAAGGCAATGAGTTCCACTCCTCATAGGAGATTATGAGAAAAGTTGAAACAACACTTGCCTGTCTGCCAACTGCATCTCGATATCAATGCCATCTTCTTTATAATCTGGTAGCTCTGAATCATTTATTGTCTCCTCAGCATCGGAAAATGTTGTTATCTTATCATTGTGATCTGTAAATAATACAAGTTCTTGTTAGAATAAAAACTGTTTTTACGAGAAGATTTTCTTATTGTTTAATATACAATTCGGAATGGAGATTATAATTCCGGAAACACATATCCTATAGGATAGACATTTTCCTCGTGGGTGCAGCCACTGGGCACAGCTAGCGAAATAATGGATGAGACTAGACACTTATACCCTGGACAGGGTATCCCGGACCATGTGAAGTTCCAAGTAGAACACATATAGATGAGATGATTGGTCTCTCGTATACCATTTTGATGTCTACAATCAAAATATATACGCGCGTAACAAAAGAAGTATAGTAATAGGTGTACGTGTACGTAGTCAGGATTCACAAGTATGAAAATTTAAATAGCTTATAATTTTTTTCCTACAAAATTATAAAAAATATATCCGTAATTTTCATGGACAGTTCTAATAGACATGCCTTTCTTGGAGTTCTTTGGGGTCCCCACGACTCCTATTCATTCACTACCATCCCCGTACCCTGCATATGCCCTCTTCCCGTGCCACACCTAGCCAAGGCCCCTTGTTTACCTAGTACGTTCTAGAGGTAATTTCCGTCTTTGGCCTAGTGTTTCAGGGATGAACCTGCTTAAGTATTAGAGAAACTTTGGTTACTCATAACTCGGAAGGTTTACTACTTCCTAGGACGCAGTAGTTAGGTCCCAACTGTTTACAAGCTTCTGCATGTGTGGTTTTAGAGTTACTACACCTTTTTGTTACACGCTGTACATATGTTTAATTATACTGTTGACAATAATATTGCTCGTAAAATGTAATGTTAGGAGTATACGGCTCTCTGAATGTTTTGTGAGCCAATGAAATTAGAATGCCAACTTGCAGTATTACGAAATTGACTTTTGCTTACTGGTTGTAAGCAGAAAAGGTGCCTATTTTGAAATAGTGAACTTGGAAATAACAACTTATAAGTATATATTATATAAGATCATAATAACTGCAAAAATATCCTCACTACTTGTATATATAGATGTGCCTTATTAATCTTTCCACCATAGAATGACACTCTGGACTTTGATTGTCATAGACAAATCTGGCAATATGTGTGTTAATATGTCTAGTCATTTAAATACATACTACACTAAACTATTAAAAAAATTCTTACTTTATAGTAAGCAAGCAAATTGGCAACCAAAAATCTAACCAATTACATACATACTACACGAAACTATTCAAAAATTTCTTACTTTATGGCAAGCAACAAATCTAACCATTTAAATACATACTACACTAAACTATTCAAAAAGTTCTTACTTTTTAGCAAGCAAGCAAAATGGCAAGCAAAAAAATCTAACCATTTCTATACATACTACACTAAAGTAGTGAAAAATTTCTTACTTTATGGCAAGCAAAAAATCCAACCATTTAAATACATACTACACTAAACTATTCAAAAAGTTCTTACTTTTTAGCAAGCAAGCAAAATGGCAAGCAAAAAAATCTAACCGTTTCTATACATACTACACTAAACTATTCAAAAAGTTCTTACTTTTTAGCAAGCAAGCAAAATGGCAAAAAAAAATCTAACCATTTCTATACATACTACACTAAACTATTCAAAAATTTCTTACTTTATGGCAAGCAAAATATCTAACCATTTAAATACATACTACACAAAACTATTCAAAAAGCTCTTACTTTATGGTAAGCCAGCAAATTGGCAACCAATAATCTAACCATTTACATACATACTACACAAAACTATTCAAAAATTTCTTACTTTATGGCAAGCAAAAAATCTAACCAGTTAAATACATACTACACTAAACTATTCAAAAAGTTGTTACTTTATGGTAAGCAAGCAAATTGGCAACCAATAATCTAACCATATACATACATACTACACGAAACTATTCAAAAATTTCTACTAAGCCAATTATGAAGCCTATGAGGATAGATTACAATTAAATTTTAAAACTGATCCGAAATCTTTTTGGAGTTATGTTAGGTGCAAACAATCCAAACACAAACGAACTCAAATTACCAAAAATGGTCAAATACTAATAGAGCAGGAGCGGAAGGTTTTGCATCATATTTTAAATCAGTGTATGTTGAAAAGCGGCCAGTGCTGGACCCAGAGGCAGCAGAGTCTGCAACAGGCACGCGAGGCGGCGACGCTCGCGTGCATGTCGGCCAGCTCAGCGCGCGCGACGTTCACACGGCACTTTGCCACCTCAAACCAAAGCGATCTGTTGGCCCGGACGGTATACCACCTTTTCTCGTTAAGGACTGTCGCTTTGTCTTAGAGAAGCCTCTGCTGCATGTTTTTAATCTGTGTCTCCGCGACGGTCACTACCCGGGCAAATGGAAAGTAACTCGAGTGATTCCAGTACCGAAAGGAGGTTCTGGTTCCGATGTGACCGGATACCGACCTGTGGCGGTCTTGTCTGCGTTCGCCAAGGTGTTCGAATCTGCATTGCATAAATGTATCTATACACAGGTCAGTCCACAACTGTCCGACCTTCAGCACGGCTTCCGACCTGGTCGAAGTGTGGAGACTAACCTGCTCTCGTTCATGTCGTACCTGACACCAGTGATCGACGCCGGAGGGCAGGTAGACTCCGCGTACTTTGACTTCCGGAAAGCTTTTGACACCGTGGACAATGACGTTTTATTATTAAAGTTTGCAGCGATGGGTTTCACTCTACATCTTCTGAAATTCTTCTCGAGCTACCTTGGTGATCGCCGGCAGTACGTCGAGTACGCGGGCTATGAATCCGAACCCTACTATACGTTCTCAGGAATAAGCCAGGGTAGCAATCTAGGACCTTTAGAGTTTATTTTAATGATAAACGACCTCCCGGTGGTCGTTAAGGATGCGAAATGTATTCTCTTCGCTGACGATCTGAAATTGTTGCTATCGGTAACGGATATTTCAGATTGTGAGCGGCTTCAGCGAGACATAGATAGGGTCGTGCAGTGGAGCGCTACTAATAGACTATATTTTAATGCGACTAAGTGCGAAGTGGTAAGCTACGGACGAAAGCTGGCACCGCTACAATACCAGTACGAGGTGGAAGATACGGTGATGCCGCGAGTATCTAGCGTGCGCGATCTCGGTGTGGAGATGGTACCCGAGCTAACGTTTCGTAAGCACATTGTTGATGCCTGCGGTAAGGCGTTTAGAAACTTGGGTTTTGTTCTCAGGCAATGCAAGGCATTCCGCAGTACGGCGGTGATCAAGATTTTATATAATGCACTCGTTCGTAGTCGGCTCGAGACTAGTGCAATAATTTGGAATCCCCATCAAGATAAATATAAAAGCATGTTGGAAAAGATCCAAAATAAATTCACGCGTTTTTTATATTTAAAGGAGTACAACGTCTATCCTTTCTATCCGCTGATGTACCCGAGTTTGTTCGTCCTGGGCATGGTCGGGTACAGCAGGCTGGGTGTAAGGCGAGACGTCGCGCTCTGCAAGTACGTGTGGCGCGTGCTGCGCGGCCAGCTGCACCATCCCGAAGTGCTGGAGATGTTACAGCTGTGCGCGCCAGACAAGGCAGTGTGTAGGCGACGCAGATTCACTACGTTTCGGGTGCCGACGTATAGGACAAATCTGCTCAAATTTGCCCCCATGACACGCGCTGTCAGAATACTAAATTTAATTTCTGAAGAGACGGATATTTTTCTCTGTGGCCTGGCAGAATTCACAGAGACTGCATATAAAATATGTGAAAATAATGAATTATGAAATAATAAATAAGTTATAATATATAATAAAATAGATTTAGGTAAGTGTAGCATTGTATTGGGTAAACTGTAATGATGCTATAACTGTTCTTAAGAAATAAATAAATAAAAATAAATACTTTATGGCAAGCAACAAATCTAACCATTTAAATATATACTACACTAAACTATTCGAAAAGTTCTTACTTTTTGACAAGCAAGCAAATTGGCAACCTAAAAACTAACCATTTACATACATACTACACTAAACTATTCAAAAATTTCTTACTTTATGGCACGCAACAAATCTAACCATTTAAATACAAACTATACTAAACTATTCAAAAATGTTTTACTTTATGGCAAGCAAAAAATCTAACCATTTAAATACATACTACACTAAACTGTTCAAAAAGTTCTTACTTTTTGGCAGCGGTTGCACAATCTGATCTGGGAGTAGCTGATATTGTTTCAACAGCTGCCAGTGCGACATCAGAGTCTTGGGTGTGCGAGACTGGTAGAACACGTGAGGGTTGGCTTCTAGTAGCTCTTGAAACTTCTCTACAGTCGGATGAGAGTTCTGGAAATACACGTACAAATCATTATATATTATTAGTTCATATAACATTAAAGCGGTCGCAGGAGACGTTTAATGACGCCATGACGCAACGTGGTTATAACGCACAACTGTTGCGCTGAAACAGTGTTATCACATACATAAGTAAAGTTATATTTACATCATCATCATCATCATCATCTCAGCCGAAGGACGTCCACTGCTGAACATATGCCTCCTCCATGATTTTCCAAAAGGAACGGTTGGAAGCGGCCTGCATCCAACGTCGTCCCGCGACCTTCATCAGGTCGTCTGTCCACCGTGTCGATGGACGACCTACGCTGCGCTTGCCGGTCCGTGGTCTCCACTCCAGAACCTTTCGGCCCCATCGGCCATATGTTCTGCGTGCTATGTGCCCTGCCCACTGCCACTTCAACTGGCTAATCTTGTGAGCTATGTCGGTGACTTTCGTTCTTCTACGGATCTCCTCATTTCTGATTCGATCACGTAGAGAAACCCCGAGCATAGCCCTCTCCATAGCTCGTTGTGCGACTTTGAGCTTATCTATGAGGCCCATAGTAAGAGACCACGTTTCAGTGCCATAAGTCATCACTGGTAACACACATTGGTCGAAGACTCTTGTCTTGAGGCACTGAGGTATTTTTGACGAGAAGACTTCGTGAAGTTTCCGGAACGCTGCCCAGCCGAGTTGGATTTGACGATTGACCTCTTTCTCGAAGTTGGACCTGCCTAGTTTGACTGTCTGTCCCAGGTAGATATACTCGTCAACAACTTTGAGAACTGAGTTCTCAAGTTATATTGGGGTAGGTACAACATGGGCATTAGACATAATTTTCGTCTTATCCATGTTCATCTTAAGACCTACCCGTTGGGAAACTCGTTGGAGGCCTTCGAGCATTGTACTGAGGTCTTCCATGGATTCTGCCATGACTACAATATCGTCGGCAAATCGAAGGTGAGTGATGTATTCGCCGTTAATATTGATGCCAAGTCCTTGCCATTCCAGAAGCTTGAAGGCGTCGAGGGAATTATAAAATTATTATATTTACAATAATTTTATGATTCCCCGTCTTGGAATCTGCTTCAATTTTACTATGTTCTAAAGTTTAGAGTCTAAACTATCGAGTGAGAGTTACTCGAGTCGAGATACTTTGACGTAAGTTAAACCGACAATATAGCAATAAAATATCGAATTACATTTATTTATACTGATCGAAAATTAACCACGCGTCATCTGTGTCCAATATATAGTAATGTGACCAAAGCCTAGATTTGATTTTCAACAAGACTCCTATGCAATATTATAAATTTATAAAAAAATATAAAAAAACAGCTAAGTGTATAAAACATAAATCTCTTATTCATAACACTGTTTGATACTGTAAAATATCAATTTATTAAAGAAATAACTGATATTATATTACCTATTTATTGGAGTCCTTTAAGATCTTTAGAACAAAACTAAAAACTATTCAAAGATAAGAGTAAATAAAGAGTAAGATAACTCCTAGGCGAATCAAATCTTTACGTTAACTTAGTTTCTTTTTAACTTCCACACAATAACTTCAGGTCTCAAACTAGACAGAGCCTGTACTATGGTAACCTGATAGCTGATATGTGCATATCTTAAATACACAAACACAGACATGACGAATTAGGTATATAAATGCCATTCATATTTTAACCAGTTCATTCCAACTTTAGGTACTCATTTGTTTATTTCAATTAGTTCACATTTGTATCTGCTTCTGTGGGCCTAGCACGATTAAGTGCGTAAGTGTAAATTAACGTGTCGTTCACGTGAAATAATACAAACTGTCATGTATCTAGGACAACTGTGATACACATAACTCATAGTTTGTGCGCCGAAGCGTGACATATGACGCTTATGATACGAATTCTTTTTCGCAAATTGTTTGTGCTACGGCCTCTGTTTCCAAACATGATGAAATGATTTGATTGATGAAATGAAATGATTTGAATGGTTAGTTGTCCCTTTCTGTAAATTACCGCGTAACTCGCGAAATCGTACTTATTTGCCATATAGAATCATAACCAGCTTTTCATCGCAAGACATTAGGTTTAGAGTCTCATTAGCCCTACAATTTTACTTGGTGTAGCTTTCCAAACCTGACACAGTAAAGCTTGGATACTCTTGCTTCACGGTAGAATATCTCACAGTGTGTTGGTGTCAACTAAGGCGATTTTTTAACAAGAGTAGCCTAGTAAAAAGTAAGATGTGTTTTCTCGCCTCTAAGATTTGATTTGGGAATTCCGTATATATATACGGTCTTTGTTAATTAGTGCGCAATATTGAACGGGGTGGTTTAGAATCGATAAGAGGAGGCCAATTCTGTTATTTCACAACGTTTAACAATCTATACCGCTGCAACTGCAGTTCGATTTCGGTTGTCGCTCGATACTTTGGCAAAAAGCCATTCTAATATTTCTGTGACAAATTGGATTGTAGCGTCACATAAACATAACGTAAACGCTACTTTATAATAAATATATAATTGACACTACTATATACGAATATGCGTTAACAACGCGTTCATGATCTATCGAGTTAGCAGAACATAAAGATTTGATCGAGCGCTGGCGTCAATAGAAACGTAACTGCAGCTGGACTGTTATTCAATAGCAGAATAAGAAAACGCATAAAAGACGCCGTTCAGCTACGGTTCGATTACAATTTAATTAGTGGAATCGGCCCCCTGGTCATGAAAGTGAAAGAAAAATATTACATATTTTTTATTATTATGTGCCCATTATTAAGAACCAATGTGCGACTGAAAGCACGACGCGACGCACCTAGACCTAGGCTAGATCAGAGAATAGGTAACGGTAACTACGTGAGACATAGGTAGGTACCTATTCTAAGGCGGTAGGTATGTCTCGTGAAGTTACTGCTATGTATTCTTTAATGCAGCGGCGCCGTCGTGCCTTCAGTCGCGCAGTGGTTATTAGCCGCGGAGCAATGAATATGGTTTCATAATAATATTATGAATTATTAAAAAACATGTACCTATATTTTTCCTTCACTATAATGACCAGTTATCGATTCCAAACAACCCCATTCAATATTGTGCACTAATTAACAAAGACCTTATATATGTTGTAAGGAATTTCCCTCACAAAGTAATCTAACTTACACTTTCAAAAGTGCCTAGCAAATCCTCCTCAGCAGTGGAGTACAAAGCCTGCTGCTGCACTGCTGCAATCAAATCTGGATGCAAGTTGCTCATCGCTGCCACAGCTACTCGGGACACCTCCGCATTGTAGAGTAGAGCATACCACCGAGACTGCAGCTCACTCACTGTGAACCGACACGAGAACTTGATGCCTCGGTGGACCATGCGCAAGTCATTTGTCTGTAACAGATAGTGTACTACATTAGAATTTGCTTTATCTCTCAACTAGCTGACCCGCCAGCGGCTTCGCTCGCTTGGTCTTGGTATAGTGGTGGAAGCGCTGCTTTGGGATTTCGAAGTCCTGTGTTCAATACACGAGCTGGACCATTATTGGGTTTTCTGACAAAGACATTCTCAATAACAGTCTGTAGTCTCGACCATTTCCCGGTAGATGGCAATAGGCTAGCCTACTATTACATTGCACCAAAAAATATTATCCCTCTAGTGAAACTTATGTGTTTCAAACACCGCTTTCTGCTCCTTCAAGGGCATGTTGGCTTGACGATTTGTTGATGATGTGGTTGTATTCCATTATGTACAGTATAAAGTACTCTAAGGGTAGATATGGCAAAAATAAAAATAATTATTAGACTCATAATTATAATCATTTATACACCTCTACCCCCAGTAATATACGCACCGGTACGCTAGTTTTATTTTAACTTTATAGTGTAGGATTTTAGCGGTATCATAGATCATGCGCGTCAACCAGTCTATCGAGAGCCCAGTTTTATATGTGACCGTGTAGTATAGAGATCAAGCTGCCATCTTAGATTTATGTGACGGATCAAGATAAAAAGTTTTTCGTTAGGAGATCTGTGCTCTGTACTATCCATATACCGAATTTCATCGAAATCTGTGCGGTAGTTTTAAGTTATGCGTGAGCATACAGACAGACATTATTTTCAAAAAAAATATCATATTCTTGTTCAGTAATTTTATGTCTTCTGACGCACATTTTTTTCTTCTAAGTACAGACTTTTTGGCCTCTACTTCTTTATTATAAGTATATGAGGATATATCTATAGACAAGCTAGTAAACTAAATATAAAGTACCTATGAGGCAGCCCCAGATCTAGGGGGAGTAAACCGGGGCAAGTACAGACTTTTTGGCCTCTACTTCTTTATTATAAGTATATGAGGATATATCTATAGACAAGCTAGTAAACTAAATATAAAGTATGTACTTGATGGAATAGGAACGATCTAAAGAAATACAGTTGCAGATTGTAGAACTTGTGCTATTATCACACAGGTGAGCGTGTAATTCAAAGGAAGCAGTTGGTTGACCCGTCACATTGGGAGCAAAAGCAATAAAATTAGTTTTGGATAGGTTAAGAGTTAAATAGTTACAACATAACCAGTTCATAACAATCCTTAATGCATTCTCAGATAACTCCCGCACTTCTGCCCAGCTGTGGCCATGAACCAGAAGAACTGTATCGTCGGCATAAGTTATTAATTTACAATTTGGGATGGATAGGTTACATAAATCGTTTACGTAAATTAAAAACAACGTAGGTCCTAAGACGCTACCTTGTGGGACGCCATAGCTAAGTGGTTCCTCTCGGCTATGAATACCATCTATCACAACCTGCTGGGTCCGATGGCAAAGATAACTGCAAAACAGGTCTTGCACAACTCCTCTAATGCCAGCACATTCAAGTTTAGAAAGAAGAATAGGGATAGAGACAGTGTCGAATGCTTTTGAGAGATCCAGAAAGATACCAATAGTCCTCAGCTTGTTGTCAAAATTTTCAATCACCGTTTCCGAGAGTTTCAAAACAGCTTCGTCTGTGGATCTTCCACTTCTAAATCCAAATTGATTCTCGGAGAGGATTATGTTCTGATTTAGGAATTGTACTAAGCGCTTGTTGATAATCTTTTCAAAAACCTTCGACATAACTGTTAGCACAGAGATGGGTCTATAGTTTGAGACACTGTCCCTATCACCACTCTTAAAAATAGGATGAACTAAAGCTTTTTTAAATATTTGTGGGAACACGCCAGTAGTAAAGGAGAGATTGAAAATATGACATAGAATAGGAGTAAGTACCTTTTTGGTGGCTTTGATAATAGACGTTGAAATACCGTCCCAGCCAAGAGCACAATTGTCTTTTAGACTGTGTATTACATTAAGAATTTCATCATATTCAACCGTATATAATACCATAGAATTTGAAGGTGGGCAAGGCTTACCGGTAAATTGAGCAGGATTTGAGGTGTAGTTAGAAGTATTTAATTTAATTGGAGAGGGGATTTTGGAGGCCAAAATTTCTCCAATACTGGCAAAATAGGTATTCACCGAATCAACCGACAAAGATGGGTCATCGTGAATTTTTAATAGATTGTTTGCGGAACTTGGTTTTTTGTTTATATTGGCAATTTTATTAATCATACTCCACGCCTTTTTTGGATTTCCTCTAACCTTCTGAAACTCAGTTTGATGGTACTCACGTTTTACTTTTTTTAGTAGGTTGTTACAGAAGGTACGGTAGCGAGTGTAGGTTAATTTATGGGTTAAGTTACCTGGGTTCTTTTTATATTTTTTATAGAGCTTGTCTCTATTTCTAATGCATCTTAAAAGGCCTGGAGAAATCCATGGCTTAAGTAACCTTTTTTTGCTAGAAATTTTAACTAAGCGAGTATGTTTACTAATAATGTCCGATATAATGAGAACAAAAAATTCAGAAGCTATATTTGGGTTTTTAGAATATAAAATAGAAGAATAATCGAAGTTTGTCAGATCTTTGACTATTGCTGCAATGTCTAAATTTTTTGAGGTATGGCTGGAGACGCTTCTTTCCATGTGTAAATTGCAACTAAATAGAACAGGGTTGTGGTCGGTAATCACTGTATCTAGGACTAAAGTTTTGGCGTTAAAGGGAGTGCGAGCGATTACATGATCAAGGCAGTTTTCCTCTCTAGTCGGATAATTATGAGCTGGAAGGAGTGCATGTGACGCCACTAGATTAAGGTATTCTTCAACACTAGAGTCAGTCATTGAAGGTGTGATATTGATATTCAGATCTCCAATCATAACTAGAGAGTTGAACGATTTTAAAGAGGTCAGAATGAGGTCCAAGCTGTTAAAAAAGGGGTTCAAATTTTTATATGAAGGCGATCGATATAAAGCCACAACAGCTAATTTATTCGAAAATTGGATTATTAAACAATTAGCGTCATTGAAGACTGGTTCAATAATAGTGTATATCTTATCCTTCCTAATGTAGGCTACAACGCCATCATTTTGATTCTTAAAACCAGATTGATGGGAAGCGAAACCAGGAAGTTCGGGTATATAAGGGCATTTGCTTAACCAGCATTCGGACAAAATAATGACATCAATCCTTACGCTAAGTCTATGAATTAAGATTTGAAGACTATCAAAGTTGCAGTTTATACTTCTTATATTGACATGGAGGACGTTTAAACTGTTGTTAGTATTAGATATAAAATTATCAACAGCTTCTGGTGAACATATAGCAGAGTCTGAAACAGATACTTGTTCTATATCATTTATCAGGCGATTTATATCATCCATTGTAACATTGAGAAAGGAACAATTGGGCAGAAACATATGATTGCAAAGCTAAAAAGTAAATGCATTGCCAATGCTTTAAATACGAGCAGTAATTTGTTGATAAAGATTGAGCTTCAGTAGTTTTTGTGTGTATGTTAGTGTCTGTGAATGAGTTTATAAGTAGTGAGTATGTATAAAAGCGAACAAGTATTGTGAACATAAGCCTAATTAATATTTCGTAATTTATAAAATAAGGAAGGAGAGTGGTGCGAAGACACCACTTTTCTAACATACCACCACAGCCTAGTCATTTCTGAACTTGCAACTTCTCTAGGTCCAGCTCACTGGTCACTCGAATTAGAGGCCCATTCTCTCTTTTACGAAGAAATATTTTTCCATGCGATACCCAGCAGAAGTTGTAATCATTAACTTTAGCATAGTCCCTGGCTAAAAAGAAAAGCCTCTTCATTTTTGCAGTAAGGTTCTCTGATACGAAGATTGGCTTCGGCGGGCCACTTATGCGGAGATGTTCCGTGGTTAATCTAAGTGTGCCTTTGTTAAAGTTTCGGTACTTATTTATTATATTTTCCTTTTGCAAGTTAGAACACAATTCCACTATAATTGTTCTTTTGGCTGGGTCTTTAGATCTAATGCGAAATATATCTTTTATATCATTCTTTTGAATGGAAACCTTAATGGCCTCTCCAACCTTAATTAAATTGTCCACAAGGGAAGATTTTGTCTCCGAAGGGGCCACTGGAACGTTTCTAATTTCCAAGCAAGATGATCTACAGCCTCGCTCTAAAGCGTCCAATCTATCTTCCAAAACTTTGATATGCTGGACGTCTGCTTGTCGTATAGCCTCCAATTCAACAATCCTGGCCTGAGCCGACTCCAGATTTTTTCCCAAGAAATCCACCGATATACGTAAGTCATCAACAGCAGCGTATAGCCTATCCGCCCTTTTGTTTTGATCTTCTTTAAAAAGCAAAAACATTGATCTCATCTCCTCCATAAAGTCATTTAACTTATATTCATCACTCTGCGCTTGTTTTTTTCTTCGAAGAGTGACATTAAGACTCGGTTCTGATGAAGAGTGTAGGAGTTGCTGGTTAAAAGGCACCGTCAGAGATGAGACGGGTGCAGAAAGCGGCGCTGGCGGCGCAGGGTCCCCCGAAGGCGTCGGCGGCGTAGCGGCGCTCAAAGTGAGCGCGGGCGATGAAGGTGGGGTGCGTCTTAGCGGCATTATAACTTGCTTGTATACGAGAAAAAAGTACCAGGCGATCAGCAACGCAAAGATGTGAACACGAGCTTAAATGCAGCGGAGGTCAAGTCAGAGTGGTGACTTTCGGCGACTCAGAGCGTAAGCAGCTGTACGTCCAATTTAAGTAGAACTCTGGCTATGTTCTTGTATGCACGGCGTATCTCACTGGTTAAAATAATATTGTACACTCACATTAGCGCATGTGTGTGTATGGGTAGACACACGTTGAGTAGCCTGTAGTTGTGCCGCGTTGCCGATGTGTGCAAATGATACTTCCACGTAGCTTATGATCGCCTAATTTATGTAGTTTATTTAAATGACTATTTGTGAATAATTTTCAGCGAAAATTCGAATAGAGAGTGGTTAGACACGTCTGTACTGGTCAGAGTCCCGGAGGGAAGGATATAAAGTATGAGGCAGCCTCAGATCTAGGGGGAGTAAACCGGGGGAAGTACAGGCTTTTTGGCCTCTACTCCTTTATTATAAGTATATGAGGCTATATCTATAGACAAGCTAGTAAACTAAATATAAAGTATGAGGCAGCCTCAGATCTAGGGGGAGTAAACCGGGGGAAGTACAGACTTTTTGGCCTCTACTCCTTTATTATAAGTATATGAGGCTATATCTATAGACAAGCTAGTAAACTAAATATAAAGTATGAGGCAGCCTCAGATCTAGGGGGAGTAAACCGGGGGAAGTACAGACTTTTTGGCCTCTACTCCTTTATTATAAGTATATGAGGCTATATCTATAGACAAACTAGTAAACTAAATATAAAGTATGAGGCAGCCTCAGATCTAGGGGGAGTAAACCGGGGGAAGTACAGACTTTTTGGCCTCTACTCCTTTATTATAAGTATATGAGACTATATCTATAGACAAGCTAGTAAACTAAATATAAAGTATGAGGCAGCCTCAGATCTAGGGGGAGTAAACCGGGGGAAGTACAGACTTTTTGGCCTCTACTCCTTTATTATAAGTATATGAGGCTATATCTATAGACAAACTAGTAAACTAAATATAAAGTATGAGGCAGCCTCAGATCTAGGGGGAGTAAACCGGGGGAAGTACAGACTTTTTGGCCTCTACTCCTTTATTATAAGTATATGAGACTATATCTATAGACAAGCTAGTAAACTAAATATAAAGTATGAGGCAGCCTCAGATCTAGGGGGAGTAAACCGGGGCACCCACCCCAAGCGGCAATTTCTAAAAAAACTAAAAATAAACTTAATGAAGTAGTTGATTTTGTTCCTGTTCTTGTTGTACCCATGACAGGTCATTGTGAAAATGATTCAATATTTCGATTTTATTTACCCCAACAGTTTTATTGACTGAACGAGCAAACTGTCTCTGCTTTAACTGGCCAAATTGATTTTTATCTGTATCCGTATGTTTGTTAGGTTGTACCTATGTTGGTATTCCTGATTGATTCAGGTCGCATTTTTTAACCAATCTTGACGAAACATGGTTCTACTATTCAATATAATTTTGTTGTCGTCGGCGATTTTGAATGAGGAGGTACCAGACCTGGATTTGTCAATAGGCCGTATAGGCCGCGGCCAAGGGGCGGCCGCGTCCTAGGGGCGGCAGATTTCAGAGGACGCTTGCTCACTCGATTTCGGAGGATAAAAGTTAAACAAGTTCACTGGTTGTTTCATGGTTTTTATATCAATACGTTAAATCCCTATAGAAAATCGAAAATTATTAAGCCAAGTACGTAATCTTATTGTACCTATTATATCTATAATCCAACTATAATATTACTGTGTAAAATTGAAAATTAACGAGTTGTTAATCAACCAAAAAATCGCCCCCTCTATATCGGAAAATATCGATCTTAGAAAAAAAATTGTTTGTATCTAAATTGTAGGAAATTCGATTGGAAACAACTTTTGTAAAACTATTTTTCGTGTGAAATTGAAAATAAACGATTTATTCAGTAAACAATAATTGACCCTCAAAATCAAGATGGCGGATGACGCAACGGATTGATTACCACGTAAAAAAAATTTAGACTGCCAGTGACTATCCCCAACAAATAATTATGAAGGAAAATTGCTACTTAATTTTTTTTTCAGTTTTGTCCCTTTTATGCGCTAACTCGACTGTGCTAATTCGTTATTCAACTTTAGTGCTTTTTTTACAAAGTACAAATTTCTTATTTTTGCCTAATTTAACCCTCCACTAAACTAAATATACTTGTGTCTGGAGTGGGTTCACGTCGATAGTGCAATGGATGGGGAGCGAACTCACGACCTCTCGATCGCAATGGAAAATTATTATTTTAGACTGGTACATGGGGCGGCGGAAATAAAGAGGCCTACACTCATAAAAAATATAAATCCGGCACTGGGAGGTACTTTTCCTAAAATGGGGGAAGTTTGCTGCGGTGCTATTTACAGAACGATTTGATGAACAGAATTAGGTACACACATTAGATACCTGACTTTGAAGAGGAATTTCGAATATAAGCGTAATTGTTCAAGTGGTTGTCGAGATAATAGGTTGTGAAGTTTAAAAACTGGACGATTGTGGTAATATTTGGCAAGAACATTTGGTACCAGCAGATGGCTCAGACTCCGAAAAATTACTGCTGATAGAACTGTGCTCGCATAGACTACTGTTCTCAGAACTACTGGTTTTAAACTAGCCGACCCGTCACAATCGGTTCAGCTGTTTCGGATATTAGCCGGAACAAACAGAAAACATACATTTTTAATTTTTTAATTTTGTTTTTTAAAGTTTTTGCTACACTGGATGCGGTCAGCTCAAATTGAACGCAACCGACAATGTTTTTCATGCATAATGCGGGCGCATTATGTATGAAAAACATTGTCGGTCAGATTATCGGTCAGCGGTCGACGCAAGGCAACCGATCAACGATGCGGGCAGGGCAAACAGCGGCATTCACACACGGCAGTCACTGGCCGTGACGTGACCGATTCCTTGCCTTTTTACCGTTTTACCTGCCCGTACGCGTTCTTCCGTTACTTCCGCGTGCCCGCACCACAGTAATGTCTATCATCTGTATATCTACCAGATAATATTACCGTGCCCGCAAGGTCAGATCGCATATCTATTCAAAATATACAGAAACCGACAATGTTGTTCATACATAATGCGGCCTGCGTTCAATTTGACCTGACATAAATTATAGGTAAAAAAACTCAAAGTCCCATTTAAATTAATCAACGTCACTCGAAGTAGTACTACTTGTAACTTGTAACGCGAACTAACTGAACTAACATATGTATATAGGTTGTTTGGTAGAGGGACCGACAAACCAAATGAGCGTGTTCGGGGGACCAGTTGGAGAATACAAGTTGGCCAAAAAAAATCCCCGAACTCGCTCATTTGGTTTGTCGGTCCCTCTACCAAACACCCTGTATATATATATATATATATATATATAATGTGATCGTTAGTCAGCAGCCGCCCGCCGCGTCGTGCTACTTGTAGGTATTTGTTACTGTGTGTGCGTCACAGAGTAAATAATAGTCACGACTATTCAGAAATATCATTGCTTCTCTAATTAAGTAGCTATGTTTTTAAACAATTAGCTTCTGAAAATATTAGATACATTTTTTTATACTTGGTAGTCATTGACAGCAGGTTTATGCTACCTTATGGTTGTCAGTAACTATCCGCACAGGATAACTAAAAACTATCACATACTTTTTATTTGTCTTATTAACAATGTTTTCATGTTATACCTCGAATCGCGCGTTTATCGCCTATCAGCGACCCTATCGTATTGCGCATAAATTCTAGTCAACTCTATATAATATAATAGTATATTGGTTGCAAATAAAATAAATACGGGTCCGAAAGTTTCATTGGCTTTTATCGAAAAAAAAAACTAACAAATTTAAAAGCGAATAAGAGAATAAATGGGATTTACCACGGGCCGTTAGCTTCTGACGCGCTCACTCGCAGCCTGCATCAAAATCTTTTCATAGTTTGCGCGTACAACAGATAGACCGTTAAAATTTTAAAATAATATATTTTTGGCTTCCATGTTGATAAAAACAAGTATAGTTTGAAAAATTTGATACCGACTTCCATTCTATTCAGTTAATAACTCAAAAACTACTGAACCGAATTTTGAAGAAGAAATTTTGATAATTCGTTCACCCAGTCGAAAGTTATGAGGTAACAAACATAAAACAAACAAAAACAGTCGAATCGAGTACCTCCTCCTTTTTTGGAAGTTGGTAGAAAAACAAAGTATACACTTCGATTATAATTTTCAAATTTTTTAATATGTACAGATTTGGCTCAGTTACAGTTTTATTATTCGTATAGATTTGACTACTGACTTCTGTCCCCCAAGGTTTAAAATTTTTCACTATGTCCTAATAACATGATATTAGTTAATAGTAAAATAAAAGTATCCCAATATGTTGATGGAGTAACTTTCGATCGAAAGGACTAACATGCCATGCATTGCATACCACTGTGAAATACACATAATATATATGTTCTTTTATTATAATGGTCTCGCGGGATACGGTTAATTACAGTTTTCTAACTCTTTGATTTACCGGGATCAAAAGTATCCTATATGTTTACCAGGGATATAAGCTACCACCATACAAAATTTGAATTTGTTTGAATGGTCCAGTCGTTTTGAAGATTAGCCCGTACAAACCGACAGAAACAAAAATTTGAAAAAAAATTCTTACACTCCTCCTACCCCTGACTCTCGTTTTTAGCATATTTTTTCATTGTACAGAAATTCGACCTCTACAGTATTATTTATATGTAGTGATATATTTGTAGAACAGGCGAATACAGCCGTTCGGGGAGCAATTTTGCCTTGAGATTTAGCTAAGTTTAATTGATGGTACATTATATCGAAGGATTTTGCTTTCGAATTGATTTACTAAAATCAATATTAAGGCTAACAGAAAGGTGTAGCTAATAATAATTCAAGATGACCTACCCCTCATTAATATCAATAATAAAAAATATGTTTAATCGGATTGGTAGTTTTAGAGATAAGCACGTTATAACATACAAACAAAAAATCTTTCCCCTTTGTTACTTTTCTATTCATGCTTTTTTTCTTTGATGGCAACCCTGCCTTTGACCAGTTCACACTCTCACTTATTTTAACATTTATTATAAATTAACCTTGCAAATAAAAACAAAGCGTTATCACCTGTAAATATTGTACCTGTGAGAACATCGTTGCGTGTTATCCAGCTTATCCATCGGGAAAACACACCAAAAACATTTTTTTTTCTAACGGACTAATGCTGTTTGCCTCTACCGACATTTACAGCGTCACCGGATGGGTGGAGAGGAGATGGCACTCAGCCAGAGCAAAAACATTGAAGATAAGTCGTATTTATATACCCACAACTAGAAACATTCCGATTGCCACTTTAATCAAATTGTCCCTACCCACATACTAACTGTCAAGTTCAATTGACAACCAGGAATTGACGTTGGCACCGACTGACATAACAGTGTTGCCACAGCTACAAGAAAGATCCTTATCTTTGGGTAAAATTAAACAATTCTTGCCGTGGGGTACCGGCTTAGAATAGTACCCCCCCAACTCTACCCGTGGGTGCGTAAAAATCTGCTAAGGGATAACAATCGGAAGGTGGGCAGCAGCACCTTCCCAGTATTAAAACCCCAAAACTGCGCTCGCCAACCCGCCTGTCAAGCGTGGCGAGTATTGGCAAAATCCCCCCAATGACGGACACATTAGGAACCAGGCCCCCAGTCCCCGGCAGCCCCGCTATTCCTGGCTACGGTAGCGGCCACGGTAACGGTGGGGCAGGGGGTGCTAAGAATCCCCGGCAGACGCCCGGCTACCACCCCCAACGACGACGACGACTGGCCCAGGTGACACACAACATACGCACAATGAGGACAGACGAGAAGATATATGAGCTGGAAGAAGAAATGAGTAAGTTACACTGGGACATTGTGGGGTTATCTGAAGTCCGCAGAGCGGGTGAGGACACGATAACCCTGAAATCAGGTAACCTACTCTACTACCGGGAGGGCGACCAAACAGTCCCAAGGTGGTGTCGGTTTTCTCGTCCACAAGTCCCTTACTGACAACATAGTTAAGATCGATAGCGTTTCCAATAGGGTCGTATACCTAATACTCAGAGTATCCAAACGATATTCGCTGAAGGTCATTCAGGTATACGCACCGACGAAGTCGCACCCGGATGATGAGGTGGAGGATATGTATGAGGACATTAGTCGGGCCATACATACCTCTGAAACGCACTTTCTAGTTGTTATGGGGGACTTCAACGCGAAGTTGGGTAAGAGAAGCGAGGATGAGTTGAAAGTGGGGCAATTTGGATATGGACAACGGAACCGTAGGGGACAGAGGTTGGCCGACTTCCTGGAGAAAGAGGTACTCTTTATGATGAACTCTTTCTTTCAGAAGCCATCTCACAAGAAATGGACCTGGCTGAGTCCCGATGGTTCCACGAGAAATGAGATTGACTTCATTATGACCACCAAAAGGCAAATATTCACTGATGTCTCCGTGATCAACAGGGTTAAAACCGGTAGTGATCACCGAATCGTAAGAGGCACGGTGAATATTAATGTCAAACTGTAGAGGTCTCGTCTGATGAAGTCTACGCTCCGACCCACTCTTGCCCGTATTCAAGACCCCGAGAGCTTTCAACTTGAGCTATCCAATCGCTTCGATTGCCTTGAGAACATCGCTTCAGTGGACGAGATCAATAACAGGTTAGTAGAAACTGTCCATACAGTGGGTTCCAAGTACTTTAAACCCCACCGTACAGATAGGCCACAGAAACTCTCCAATGATACCCTCAACCTCATGGCTGAACGACGCTCATTGAAACTGCAGTCTTCGGATGATGCTGAAGCTTATAGGCTGCTCAATAGACGAATATGGAAGTCCTTGCGACACGACATCCGGATCTTTAATACAAACCGTATTAAAGAGACGATAGAGCGGAAAAAAGGCTCCAAAGTGTTTGCAAGAGACATGTCTATTGGGCAAAGCCAGTTGACGAAGCTGAAGAGAGAAGACGGCAGTGTAGCGTCGACCAAAGCAGAAGTATTAGGAGAGGTAGAGAGTTTCTACGGACAGCTATACACCTCGGTCGCTAAACCTGTTAGCAGCTCGGCCAAAGACCCAAGAGCCAAGCTGACCCGACATTATACCGAAGATATCCCGGACATCAGTCTGTACGAGATTAGAATGGCCTTGAAACAGCTTAAGAACAATAAGGCGCCTGGTGACGACGGTATCACATCTGAGCTTCTGAAAGCGGGTGGAACACCGGTACTTAAAGTCCTTCAGAAGCTCTTTAATACCGTCTTACTCGAAGGTTCAACGCCAGAAGCATGGAACAAAAGCGTGGTGGTGCTGTTCTTCAAGAAAGGTGACAACACTTTACTTAAAAATTACAGACCCATCTCGCTTTTGAGCCATGTTTATAAGCTGTTTTCGAAGGTCATAACGAACCGTCTCAGTCGCAGGTTTGATGAATTCCAGCCTCCGGAACAAGCCGGTTTCCGAAAAGGCTATAGTACCATAGACCACATCCACACGCTACGGCAAGTTATACAGAAGACCGAAGAGTATAACTTGCCTCTTTGTTTAGCGTTTGTGGACTACGAGAAAGCCTTTGATTCGATCGAGACGTGGGCAGTGCTCGAGTCTCTCCAGCGGTGCCGTATTGACTATCGGTATATTGAAGTGCTGAAGTGTTTGTACAAAAACGCCTACATGTCAGTCCGAGTACAGGAGCAGAGTTCGAAGGCAATTCCATTGCAAAGAGGCGTGAGACAGGGAGACGTTATATCTCCGAAACTGTTCACCGCTACATTGGAAGACGCCTTCAAGCTTCTGGAATGGCAAGGACTTGGCATTAATATTAACGGCGAATACATCACTCACCTTCGATTTGCCGACGATATTGTAGTCATGGCAGAGTCCATGGAAGACCACAGTACAATGCTCGAAGGCCTCCATCGAGTTTCCCAACGGGTAGGTCTTAAGATGAACATGGATAAGACGAAAATTATGTCTAATGCCCATGTTGTACCTATCCCAATATCAGTTGGGAACTCAGTTCTCGAAGTTGTTGACGAGTACATCTACCTGGGACAGACAGTCAAACTAGGCCGGTCCAACTTCGAGAAAGAGGTCAATCGTCGAATCCAACTCGGCTGGGCAGCGTTCCTGAAACTTCGCGAAGTCTTCTCGTCAAAAATACCTCAGTGCCTCAAGACAAGAGTCTTCGACCAATGTGTGTTACCAGTGATGACTTATGGCACTGAAACGTGGTCTCTTACTATGGGCCTCATAGACAAGCTCAAAGTCGCACAACGAGCTATGGAGAGGGCTATGCTCGGGGTTTCTCTACGTGATCGAATCAGAAATGAGGAGATCCGTAGAAGAACGAAAGTCACCGACATAGCCCAGAAGATTAGCCAGTTGAAGTGGCAGTGGGCAGGCCACATAGCACGCAGAACAGATGGCCGATGGGGCCGAAAGGTTCTGGAGTGGAGACCACGGACCGGCAAGCGCAGCGTAGGTCGTCCACCGACACGGTGGACAGACGACCTGAGGAAGGTCGCAGGACGACGTTGGATGCAGGCCGCTTCCAACCGGTCCTTTTGTAAAATCATGGGGGAGGCCTATGTTCAGCAGTGGACGTCCTACGGCTGAGATGATGATGATGAAACAAATCACTCAGCTGTGAACGCTCACGAGGAACCCACGCTCCCACTTTTTTCGTAAAGCCGCAGGCTCTCAAACTTTTCTTTGAAACAATGAAGTGTGCTACATGTGCTATAGAATTTAACGATGGAGCGCAGTGCCTCTGGATTTTGGATGAGCGCAAATCGCGGAAACCACCTGGCGGAAACTCGGGCCCGCCAAGCGCGCAGCCTGGAAATGCCCTGTCTGCAGGTCATTATTGCCAGCACTTTCATCTGCTCTCTCGCCGGTCGCTGAAGTACAGTCAGATCCTGTGACACTTGAGTTTGTCTTCAAGGAAATTAAAGGACTGAAAGCTCAATTGTCAGGCTTGCCCGATTTAGTCGCAGATGTTCGAAAGATTATGGAAAAATTATCGGACCTTAAGGACTCAAACGAATTTGTTAACACAAAGGTTAACGAGCTCTCTGCAAAAACGTCCTTGATCGATTCCAGAGTAACGGAAGTCGAACAAACAATAAACTCCTTGCAGAGTGAGCTTGTGGCTCTCAAGGCACAAAATACTGCAGTCGAACAGAGGTCGCGACTCAACAATGTGGAGATTAAGGGAGTTTCTATAAAGAAAGACGAAGACCTGTTCGAAATAGTAGACTCAATATGTAAAAAAGTGAACTATAACTTTCCGAAGACACAAATCAACTATGTGTTTAGAGTTTCGACACATAACAGCAAGGAAAAGTTAGCTTCCTCAACAGATATATTAAAGAAGACTTCGTGGCCGCAGCACGCGTACACAAAGTCCTCACGGCGGCCGATATCGGGTTTCGTGATTCCCAGCAGCGACGATCATCTGTCGGTTGAGTCAAAAATCCTGCTAACCAAATGTAAGACAAAAGCCAAGGAAAAAACTTCAGCTACGTCTGGGTTAAATTTGGTAAAATACATATCCGCAAGAATGACACATCTCCGATTATGATGATAAATAGTGAAAGCGATTTAAACAAAATTGCGTAGAATGTGTCCCTTTTGCTATTTTTATCGATTTAAGTTCATCTAACACATGTGTCATAGCCGCTGCATGGCTCGAACAATGGTTTTTGCTAGCGTTGATGAGACCGTATAATTTATTCTTCCTCGACTTTACGATGGTTACTTTACACAAACTACATTTTTTGCTATCATCTAATTGAATATGACACGTTATGTACACAACACAATGATTTTATTATTTGTCTAATTCTGTACGGTAACAATGAATAATGAGGGTATGGATCGGATCAGCGTCTACTATCAGAATAGTCGAGGTCTACGCACTAAAGTCTCGGATTTTTATCGAAATTTACTTACTTCGTATGATATAATTATTTTGACGGACACATGGTTGAATGAAAATATTTCTAGTTCTGAATTATTTGACGAGCGTTATATAGTATGGCGCCGAGACAGAGATTATGTACTAACGCAGGAAACCAAGGGAGGTGGAGTGGTCATCGCAGTCCGTAATGAAATAGCAGCTTCGGTACAACCCAAGTTCCTCTCCTCGGCCGAAGACCTTTGGGTTACCTTGTCGCTTAGACGGCATCACACGAAACAAACCATTAAACTCCACATCTGTGTATTGTACTTAATAGCTCAAAACTTAGGTATCTCGTTTATAGAACAGTTGAATAATTACTTGACTAAACTCAACACTATTATAATGACTAACTCGGATGATAAATATCTACTTGTAGGCGATTTTAATTCAAGTCATATAAAGTGGACGCGTAGTACTGACTCTCACGCAATGGTTGCCTCAAATGTCACCACTGAGGAAGGCAAGATGATGTTGGATGATCTCTCATTGGGATTGAGTCAGTACAACTGGGTAGTCAACCATCAGCGAAGGATTCTTGATTATGTATTGTGTCATGATGATGTGCGTGTTAGTGAATGTGACCATGTTCTTTCGAAAGTAGACAATTTTCATAAGCCGATATTTATCACATTACAATTTATTGACCACCCGGGGTTAAAACCACTGTCACGTACCAAACATTTATTTAATAAAGGTGACTATAATTCAAGTCAGTTCTCTGGTCGGCGAATTGGGGAAGCTGTTTCATTATTTTACTCGCATTTAGATACATTAATGAAGAAACACGTACCGACCAAATTGGTTCGATTCGAGGATTACGGAAAAATCAAAGGAAATCGGCTTTCATAACCCCGGTTCATAAAAAGGGCGCTCGGACTGGTGTTGAAAACTACAGACCGATTTCGAAACTCTGTATTATAGCGAAAGTTTTCGATCGGATAGTCTACAACCAAACATATAGCGCATTGAAAAGTGCGTTTCATACCTCACAGCATGGCTTCCTCAGAGGCAGATCTACAGTCAGTAACATAGTGTTGCTCAATGACTATTTGACTAAACTATGGATAGGCGCTGTCAAGTAGATGTAGTTTACACCGATTACAGCAAAGCTTTCCACAGAATAGACCATAGGATCCGTCTAACGAAGCTGAGACGATCGGGAGTAGCTGGGGATCTATTTAGGTGGTTCTCGTCGTACATACATCGAAGGACTCAGGCAGTAGTGGTTAGTAACTATATTTCTAGCTGGGTTACGATACCCAGTGGCGTCCCTCAAGGATCATTACTTTTTGCTATTTTTATCACTGATATCTCTATGTGTTTCCATAATTCCAAACTACTTTGTTTCGATTATTTAGGGCGATTGGCTGTGTTGAAGACTCAGAAAGCTTGCAGACAGAGTTGGCACGGCTAGATAATTACTGTCGTACTAATAAGCTTGACCTAAATCCTTCCAAATGCTCGGTAGTTACATTCACTCGCAAATTCAAAGTAATTCAGACCGTGTACAAGCTGAAGAATCAACGATTAGATATAGATTTATTCTGTTCGAGCATCGCATCGGTGAGGCAGCGGCTTAGTAGCGAGTTTTTTGCTTAAAATGTTTTTATATAAGAATTAAACTTCATTTTCTATTTTTTATACCTTGTAAATAAGTTTGTAAGTAACTGTTATATGGAGTTGATAGTGTATGTTCTAACTAACTAATAATTAAGTGATCATGGTTAAAATTATTGTATTGTAATATGTGTTGTCCTAAAATTGGCCCTATGTATCTAAAAATATTTATTTAAATTTGTTAATAGGCTGTTGGATGACCAATTAAATAAATAAATAAATAGAGTGCATAATCCTTTATAGATCGCGGCACATAAGTTGAACTATGCGCAGAACACATTTTTCGGGTCTCCATCGAAGTGCGGTATACGTACGCGGGCAGCGAGGGGCGGAGTGTGTTTGGCGCCGCGTTGCTATGGTTACGCACCGCCCCTCGTCCCGCACCGCATAGCTCAACTTATGTGCCGCGAGTTATACCCAAGGTTAGGGGGCATCAATCACGACTGTTCCGAAAATGACAATTTGTATTCAATAAAAGTGTCACGGTTTTCGAGATGATAGACATTTGTTGAAAATTTTAAATTTTCCACTTTCTCCATCTACAGTATACACGCTCGTACTCGTCCCGTCTCGACGAGCGTATACCATCAGAGATTCCGAATGGTCAAGTAAGAAACAACCGAGTGAGGCGAAAAACAATCCGCGGATAGAGAAACGGCCGAAACGCGAGTATACATTCATGTTGTGTTTTTTGATTACTTAATATATTTAATAAAAACAACCCATATAAATTTAGAATGACTGAGACTGAAAAATATTTGCGCCTCCTGAGATGTACGAAAAGTTTTACTCGAGCGTAGGTAGGCATGGTACTTGTCTGTCACATTTTTTTTTGTTAATTAGTCCGCACCCAGTTCAAGCAATGGGATCCAAACCCCATTGCTTAAACATGCAACTGTATTTGGGATACATTTTATAATTATTACCATTTATCATGTAGGGAAAATAACTAGTCTAGTAGAATCTAGTAGTGTTTTTAGTATTTATATTCAATAAACAGTTTATTAATCCAGGTATTTTACTTGGTGGAATAAGTGAAATACACACATATATATTAGTATGTAGGTATATAACAATATTTTATAGTTTCCAGGTAATTTAAAAATTATCTCTGGGTGTGTTATTGAAGAATCAAACAAATCAAACAACTAATAAAATCATAACATAATCTATAAGTGCATTAAGTAAGTACATAGTAAGTACTTGTACTTATTTCAATCAAATATTCACAAATCGCACGCTTACTGCTTACAAAACCATCACACCATTCATTCGTCAGAGCGGAGCATTCGGGTCTGGCTGCATGCCTATATAGCCTATTGCATTGCACACCAATATCGAGGCGCGTAGGTTTAACTCGCGTTTCGGCCGTTTCTATGAAGACAGATACTGGATAGATAATATTACCATGGAGATACCATATGTCACAATAACTACTTTTCCATGTTAAACTCTTACTCTAATAATAAAAAGAAAAGATTTGATAGTTTTTTTGTAATGGATAAATGCAAAAACTACATAACTAGTTCAAAAAATTCTTTCGCCTAGTAGAAAGCTATATTATGATCATCATCACCTATCACCGCGCGGGTGAAACCGTGGAGAGCAGCTAGTATTATGAATATTATACAAGTTGGGTAGACTGTAAATGCCACTAAGAATTTTATATGTTTTTATTGGATCACCACAAAAGCGACACTCTTCAAGAGTAGTGAGGCATAGTGTGGTGGAGTCTGTCCTGGTAAGGCTTACGCTGTAGGACATGAGGTATCTTAGTAGCTTTTCTGTGTACACTCTCAATCAGATTAATGTCCTTCTGAAAGTATGAGCTCAACACTTGAAACCAATATTCCAAAACAGGTCTTACATATATATGTTTTGTAGATTTTTAGGAAGACTTCTATGACATGCAAGAAGGAATTGGCTTTATTTATAATCATGGTCATAATGATCTGACCATTCCAGGTTTTAACTTAAGTAATTAATATGCCTTCATGATTTTGGAGATCTGTGGAGTCTATTGTATTTCCTTCTAGGCTGTATGAGACTGGAATTTAGTACTACCCAAGGGTAGAAGTACACACTACACTTTTACATTTAGTTGGATCTACCCAATTCCTAGTCCAGTCCTACAACCAGGGTCCCTCTGCAGTAGACCCAATTGTAATACAATGATGCTTTACAGTCATCATCATCATCCGCCTACATCCATTTACTGTTGGAAATAGCTCTCTCGCTAAATGTGGCCAGCCCATTGCCACTACATGTTGAAGAGGTTTGTAACTGAGGGTCTAGCATTAGAAACTCTTTTTTAGATAGATGTATTCTTTTTATATTTTGAATGTTATTTTTGTTTTCTAAGCTTTGTCAATCATCTATGTCTGTCTGAAAATTTTTATTGAACTGTAAAGACTAAATATTTCCAATATACCTAGCTGTTTACTGAAAACCAATGTTTATTATTTATATTACAACATGGTAGCAGAGCGTGGTTTCGCCTGATACAACGACGACAGACGTTGAGTTTAAAATGGAAAGATCACTGGTGATAGTGGTGCTAGCGCAAACATGCAGCATACATCCGTCCCCAGTGGAATACTTCAAAGTATAGAAAAATTTGATGGTGCGTCGAACTACGCAAGTTGGAAAATCCAAATGGAACTATACTTGGTTATGGAAGATTTATGGGACTACATAGAGACAACACCGTCTGATGACGCAGGTCTCAAGATAGATAGAAAGGTACGAGCAAACGTGCTCCTAATGATTAAACCCCATTGTTTGGTGCACGTGAAGAAAGCAACTACAGCTAAAGAGAGCTGGAATGCCTTAAAAGCCGCCTTTGAAGACCAAGGAGTTAACAACAAATGTCGACTACTAGGACGCCTTGTTAGTCAGAAGTTAAGCATGTATAACAGTCCACGAGTCTACGTCACCGAGATGCTGTCCCTAGCCAATCAACTAGCAGACATGGGCAAAGAAATAGATGACGAATTGTTGGCTGCACTTATGCTACAAGGGCTAGGAGAGCAGTATGAGCCGATGAGAATGGCTATTGAAAATAGCAATATTATGTTAACAACGGATTATGTTAAAACCAAATTGCTACAAATCGACGATAGTCCGACGTCTGGAGATTCGTCGCAAAATGCTTTGAGTGCTGCTGGAAAGAAAAGCTATAGCAAAGCGAAGGGAACGGACAAAAGAAAGACAGAATATAAGAAGATACAGTGCTATGTGTGCGGGGATGGACACAAAGCTCGTTTTTGCCCCAAAAAGCATGACAGTAAAGCACAAGCACACACTACGCATATGGCACTTCATACCTACAGAAATGCTTCGCAAGAGTGGATATTAGATTTAGGAGCGTCATTTCATATGACTAACAGAAAAGATTGGCTAGACAACTATGTAAAATTAGAAGAGCCAGTCCAAATATCCTGCGCGAATGGGAATAGGGTGGAAGGTGAAGGCCGAGGTGATGTATGTTCAGATGAGTTGAACGTAAGTGTGAAAGGAGCTGTCTTTGTTCCGAAGTTAGCTACGAATCCATTAAGTGTAAGTACATTAATAAATCGTAATTTTGTGGTAGTATTTTCGAAACGAGGTTGTGAGTTGTATAAGGCGGAAGATTGTCAAGTGAATGGTAAGGTTGAGTTGGTATGCGAGGAAGAGAAAGGGATTTATATGGTTAAGTCTTATTCTCGTATGTTTTCAGCTCTGAAAACCAACACTGATGATGAAGTCCAACTATGGCACCGTCGACTTGGACATTTGGGATTTATCAACATGAGGATACTACGCGACAAAATGGCTAAAGGTATATGTTTCAAGGATCCAGACTCAGTACAATGTGTGTCGTGCTTGAAAGGTAAGCAAACTACGTTACCTTTTCCGAAACAGACAAGTACGCGTGCTACTGAACTCCTTGAATTAGTACATAGCGATGTATGTGGGCCAATGGAAACAGTTTCATTTACTGGATACAAATATTTTCTGACGTTTATTGACGACAAATCGAGAAAAGCTTTTGTTTATTTTCTGCGTAACAAAAGTGAGGTCTATTCAAAGTTGGTAGAGTTTAAAACGCTTGTTGAAAATCAAACGGGTAACAAGCTAAAGACAATTCGAACCGACAACGGGACTGAGTATGTTAATAAACAAGTAAATACATTTTTGCGCAATAATGGCATAATTCATCAATTAACAGTGGATTATACTCCGCAGCAAAATGGAGTGAGTGAAAGAGCTAATCGTTCAATTGTGGAACGGGCCAGAAGCATGCTTGAAGAAGCGAAACTTAGTAAAAAGTATTGGGCAGAAGCAGTTAATACTTCAGTTTATTTAAAAAACAGGTGCCCAACATGTGCTGTTAAAGGGATGACGCCTGAAGAAGCCTGGTCAAACAGAAAGGTGGATCTCAGTTATTTAAAGGTTTTCGGCTGTAGGGCCTTCATGCATGTGCCTAAACAAAAACGGAAGAAGTTTGATTCAAAGACCAGAGAACTGCTGTTTGTCGGCTACTGTGAAACAACATATATATACAATTATACAAAGCTAGAGATGTAGTTTTCTTTGAAAATCAAATCGGAATTCATGCGAACGACACTAATGACATTGTGGAAGTGACTTCATCAGATGATAGCCTAGAGAAGCCTATTGTAAATAACAGAGAAGTTGAGACACCTAATGTAGGTCATCGAGTAGACCAACATGACGGACAAAGAAGAATAGAAGAATTCTTTGACTGTGAAGATGTTTGTGAGCATCAGTGTGTTGAAGATATCACTGAAGAGGAACATCCACCTGAAGTAGAAATTTCTGAATCTGTAGTGGAAGAACGAGAAAATTCTGTACCAAGATTTGAAATCACTTATGATGTTCCTGAAAGAAGATATCCTCTTAGAGAAAGGAATCCTAAAAGCTTTGATGATTACATTCTCTATTATGCAGAAAAAGATATAAAGGAAGAACCCTTAACCATTGAAGAAGCTTTATCAAGAAATGATAAAGATAAATGGCAAAAAGCTATTCAAGAAGAGCTTGATGCAATGAAGAAAAACCAAATATGGGAATTAGTAGAAAATACTAATGGCTACTTTGTTGATTCTAAATGGATATTTAGAATTAAAAAAGAGCCAGGGAAGATAAGATATAAGCAAGACTCGTAGCCAGAGGTTTTACGCAAACTTTTGCACCTGTAGTACGTCATAGTACTCTGAGACTACTTTTAGCTCTAGCTGTAGAGAATAACCTTAAAGTTGACCAAATGGATGTTGTAACTGCATTCTTGAATGGGGACTTGAAAGAGAAGGTCTATATGAAACAGCCAAAAGGTTTTGAAGAGCAAGGCAAAGAAGGACATGTATGTCTTTTGAAGAAATCTTTATACGGGCTAAAGCAAGCTCCCAGAGCATGGTATGAGAAATTGAATAAAGTTTTGCTAGATATGGATTTTAATAGGTGCGAAACTGAACCCTGTGTTTACATGAGAAAGAAACACAATAACATGATGTTCATTGCAATATATGTTGATGATATTCTAATTTTTTGGAATAGTGAGAAAGAGAGAATATCAGTGAAAGGGGATCTTCAAACAAAATTCGAAATGAAAGATCTAGGTGAAGTAGATGTCTTTCTAGGTATGAAAATTAAGTGTGAGGAGAATTCTATACGACTCAATCAAACTGAGTATCTTGATAAGGTACTGAAGAAATTTGGAATGATTGATTGCAAGAGTGTGAAGACTCCAATTGAAAGTGGAATTAAGCTTGTGAAACCACAAGAAGAGAATTATACTCCACCAAGAGAACTGCCATACAGGGAGCTGATAGGTTCATTGGTGTACCTAGCTGTCTGCTCAAGACCTGGGGCCTTACTATGAGCTCTTAAAGCAGGCCTTCTAGACAACTGCACGGTTTATTGGTACCATGACAACTTTAAAGCAGGCCTGCTATTCAAGAACCGCAGAAAAACCGTTCACCTGTTTTTTTAGTATGGACTCTCGTTAACATGTCGCTCTAAATCCACTCAGTTTATTATCTTACAAACGTCTAGGCATCTGCAATGTTGGTTATAGTAAATTATTAGAATGCCAGACAAAATATCCGTTCACCTTTGAGAAAACAATATTCAAACAGTTCAAAATAAGCTAAATAAGCGTCATGGTATGATTTCATTCAAAACTGTTTATGACAGGTTTAAGAACTGCACGGAACTTGCATGGTTTTTACGAAGCTGATAGTAAGGCCCCTGATATTGCATATGCAGTCAGCCATTTAAGCCAGTTTAATAGTTGTTTCAATCAAACACATTGGACAGCTGCAAAACGAGTGCTTAGGTATTTAAATGGAACTAAAGATTTTAGATTAATTTTCAAAAAGACTAAAAAGAAGCTGGTTGGCTATGTGGATGCAGATCACGCAGGGGATTTATGTGACAGAAAATCATATACTGGATTTGAATTCACTCTTGGAGGATCTCCAATAGCATGGGAAAGTCGCAAACAAACGACAGTATCACTCTCAAGTGCTGAAGCCGAGTATGTTGCTCTTTCAGAGGGATGTAGTGAGTCAGCATTTTTAATTGCACTTCTAGCCGAGTTGACTGGGATTCATGAAGCTGTGATACTATTTAGCGATAGCCAGTCTGCAATTCAAATCGCAGAGAATCCCATGCATCATCGACGGACTAAACATATAGATGTGAGGCATCACTATATTCGGGAAATGGTGCGAACAGGTAAGGTAAAACTTAACTATCTGCCGACGAATGAGATGCCTGCTGATGTGTTGACGAAAGGACTTAGTAGAGAAAAGCATGAAAGATGTTTGAAAGGAATGCAAGCTTAGGAGGAGTTGGACTGGCCCTAGAACCTCATTTAAGGAGTGTTGAAGAGGTTTGTAACTGAGGGTCTAGCATTAGAAACTCTTTTTTAGATAGATGTATTCTTTTTATATTTTGAATGTAATTTTTATTTTCTAAGCTTTGTCAATCATCTATGTCTGTCTGAAAATTTTTATTGAACTGTAAAGACTAAATCTTTCCAATATACCTAGCTGTTTACTGAAAACCAATGTTTATTATTTATATTACAACACTACAGCTTACACTTATTTTTGAGCTATGTTGACTACTTTGGTTCTCTGTTGTATAAAGGTTACGCCGCACAAGCCATACAAATAAGAAGAAGAACTTCATTTTGAATCCTATTCCTCAGAGAACTTCCAAGTTTAGCTCTCTCCATAGCTTGCTTTGGTCCTAACTTCTGGACTAATCACACAGTGGGTGTCCCAAGTTTCAGCTCCGTAGATCTGACCATGCTTTACAGTGAGCAAGCACATGAGTCAGCTAGTTTATGAACAAAGTAATGAACAGGAGTATTAATGGTAAAGTGTAGATAGATAATGTATTATTTTACCTGTTGAACACCTAGTATCAACGCAAGATCATCAGTCGGCTTCCAACGACCCAAATCCTTTGTAGACAACTGACTGAGCTGGCCTTTCCGCCGAGCTTTACGTCCCATGCTACCAATAGACGGAACCTTACTAGCCACCCTCCTGCGCTCAGGGGGTGGGTTCACAGGTATTGGAGGAGCACTGCTGGTGATTGGGAATTCTGGCAATTGACTAGTGTATGATTGTGTGCGTATTCTCTTGTCTCCTTTCCCAAGAGAAGCTCCTGGCTGTACGCTGTACTCCACCAACTCATCGTCGAAACGCCTTCGTTTTATTGACCGTGAAGAACTGAAACATCAAATGCATTATTTCATAAGGATATACTAGGACTACTAAATCTTTTTTATTTTATGTATATTGGAGGCGAGACGAGTCAGTCGCTCGCCTGATGTGAAGAGACACTCATGCCCTTAAAAGTTCAGTGACATTTAGAACTTTAAATTAAAAGAGTTCAAACCGCTGTATAGCATTGCACTCATTTTTTATTATAAAAAAAAAAAAAAAATAGCACATGAAACTCACACCCCTGACATTTTAGATGTTACCTCTTACCCCGTAATTTCGCAGGAAACATTGCTTTTCAACAAAACACAGTAGGTAATGTTCACACATTACTGCTTCACATCACAGTTGAATATCGGGCGTAGGTGTTGTATATCCCCAGGCAGGTTCTGCATAAGTCCTACCATTACAAAAACTACTACTAGGTATTCAGTACGCAATAAAGCAACAACCGATATAGAAATATATACCTGCGTCGTTTGTTGTCGTCGCGGGAATTAAGGTACGAAGGGGCCGTAGCTCCGTATTCGTTCGCAACAGAGGCATTTGTTGGTGTTGCAGGAAAATCCATACTTAAATTAAAACCTTTGCTTAGAACTTGACACTGTTCTCATACTATGACCATAGAAATTAGCAATCCGAAATAAATAAAAACAACTGTACTTGTACTTCTTCTTCTTCTTATGTGGCTTTTTAACGTGGAAAGACGTTCTCTGCCAGTGTCATGTTTTGGCGGATATTTTGCCCTTGTACTCTCCCAACCCTGAAGGAGTGACCATTGTACGGTACGGAATCAAATGAAAGTAATATGAATATCAAAAGTATTAAAAACTGGTTTCGCTTTTACAAACGTATATTATTGGTTTTAATAAAATTACATAACATATAAATAAATGGTGTGAAAACAAGCGATAAAAGAGAGTTAATATCAGTAGGTCTAGCGATATCAGAATTAAGTTTATCATACAAAGAAGAACTTAACTTAGGACATGAAAAGAAAATGTGATTTAAAGTACCGTCATCTAGGCCACACTCACAAAGCGAATGATCCCTGACCCTGATTTAAGCAAGAAACACGGGAGAACAAACGTGACCTAGGCGCAAACGAATTACGGTGGAAGTGACCCATTTCTCAGCATTTTTAAACATAAAAAACCAAGGTTTTGAAGGTATTTCGAATTATAAGGTTCGATTCCAAATATTCAACCATTTATCATTTAACTGCACTTTTGCAGAGTTACGTAAATCGCGAGAAAAACAGTTGCAGTATGATTCCAGCCCCAAATCAGTAGCCTGCTTAGCAAAATTATCTGCAATTTCATTACCTTTAATGCCGCTATGGCCTGGTATCCAAGCTAAAACTACTTCGATACCAGCTAAATAACATCTATAAAGAAATTCTCTAATTTTCAAATAAGTGTGTAACATATCCTTCGTACGAAATGGAAATTTATAAATATCCTGTAAACAACTAAGAGAATCCGAAAATATGATGCATTTATTTAAATTATAAGATTCGACATATTTAACAGCTTCTAAAATTGCCACTGATTCACCTGAATAAACAGATAAACTAGACGAACATTTAAAGTTAAGTATAATACGATACCTAGGTATCCAAACAGCTGCTCCGATATAACCATTACTCGTTAACCTAGACGCGTCCGTAAAAACCGAAAGCCAACCTGCCCAAGAACGATCTAAAATATCAAGAAACTTTTTATCCGCACCAGGAGAGTTCTTATCAACGCCAAAATTTAAAATAATATAAGGTCTGAAAACTAAACACTCATAGGGAACAGTAAAAATGGGTTGTATAGTAAATTGATAAATAGTGTGAGACAAATTAAATAATTTGTCGTGTGAATTCAAAATACATGGATGATCCTTGTGACGCCAGTAACGTGAGGATGAAACTAAATTACTAAGACAAATTAACTTCTGTAAAATTGGATGATTAGAAAATTGAGCAGCATGAAAAAAAAACGATCAGAAAGATACTGACGACGAAGATAAAGAGGGGCTCTACGCATTCAACTTGAAGAGCATTGATAGGAGAAGATTTCATGGCTCCAGATATAATCCGAAGACATTTGTATTGCAATAAATCAAATAAATCTCAAAGAAAGTTTACTGCAAGGTTCTAACAGAAAAGTAGCGTAATCAAAATGACTTCTTATAAGTGCATTGTACCTATAGTATTTTTGACAAAAAGGATGAGCACCCCACCAAACCCCTGAGAGAGCTCGGAGAATATTCACATTTTTTTCACATTTATTTTTTATATACTCTATGTGAGGAGAACCAGTTAGTCTTGAGTCTAATATAAGACCTGTATGTATTTACTTGTACTTGTACCTACTGATATTATGCTCTCTCGGTAGAGTGTAAAATATTCCTTGATTATGCTTCTTCTTCTTCTTATTGGATGGCGTAAGTTTTTATTTTTTTCTTCTATGGCCATGACGCGACCATCGTATTGTGCCAGTGCTTCGAGTTTCATTTTGCATTTGATTGATAAAACATGACGTAAACTTGTATATCTATATTTTTTACTTCTAAATAAAAGCGGGGAAACTTGGTAATTACAAAATAAAATTACACGGAATAACTACGGATAATTTAGAAATCGAAGAAAATCAGGATCAGGAAAGTGTGAAAGGTTATTTCTTCTTCTTCTTCTTATGTGGCTTTTTAACGTGGGAAGACGTTACTCTGCCAGTGTCATGTTCTTGCACTCCAAAAGTTTTTGGCGGATATTTTGCCCTTGTACTCCCCCAATCCTGAAGGAGTGACCGTTGTACGGTACGGAATCAAATGAAAGTAATATGAATATCAAAAGTATGACAAACTGGTTTCACTTTTACAAACGTATACTATTGGTTTTAATAAAATTACATAACATATAAATAAATGATGTGAAAATAAGCGATAAAAGAGAGTTTATATCAGTAGGTCTAGCGATATCAGAATTAAGTTTATCATACAAAGAAGAACTTAACATAGGACATGAAAAGAAAATGTGATTTAGAGTACCGTCATCTAGGCCACACTAACAAAGCGAATGATCCCTAACCCTGATTTTAGCAAGAAACACGGGAGAACAAACGTGACCTAGGTGCAAACGAATTACGGTGGAAGTGACCCATTTCTCAGCATTTTTAAACTTAAAAAACCAAGGTTTTGAAGGTTTGGTAGGCTGAATTAAGCTAAAATGCCTACCTTTGATCATTCTTGTTCGATTCCAAATATTCGACCATTTATCACTCAACTGCACTTTTGCAGTCGTTGGGTGACATAATAATTATCGAGGAAGAGATTAATATAATTTAACTACAAAAAAGGTATTTTATTTATCTATGTCTTCCACGGCGTAAGCGTTTTCTGTGACGTCATCGATGACGTATCGAACGCCGCGAGTGATATCGGCGCTTTCCGGAGCGTAGCCATAGTCTGATTAATAACACAAACAATGAGGATAAGTAAAGTTATAGCAAATTCAATAGATCTATCATCCACATTATTCTTTGTGACATAAGGATCATATATCTTTTTGAATTATCCAAATCGGACCATTACTAACGAAGATATTAAGTAATAAACATATACCGTTCCTGTCGCTAAAAGTCAATGCACGCGGGAGCGTGTGACGTCACTGTGACGGAACCGAGCACGGCCGGCCGGTTGGCCGGCACTCTTACTTCACGGTTCGACGTAGCAGCGGCGACGCGCGACTCGGTTGGTCCCTAGTATTTGGCAATTTATTTACATAAAGTGTTGTTGGAGTGTAATTTTGTGATACTTAAGTATAAAACGTACATAAGTAATATGAGTACTAATAAAGTAGATGCGGGTTTTGTGCAAGCTCAGTCAGATAATCTTCCAAAAGTGGATTCTTTTATGGTATTTGATTATCTAGGTAATCATTCCAAGTTCACCAGCGCTGAAATCCGTGGTCGGAAACTACAAAGGTAAGGATGCTGCTTATTTATCTACGTACGTAGGTACTTATTAGTAATCTTTAATTTGTTAGTTAGTGGTAGGCAGGTGTAATGAAGTGAATGTAAAGTGTAGGTACAGGGACATATTCAGAACTTAAGAGTTTATACTATCGAATGTAAATGAAATAAATGTTTCCGTTCATTCATATGTAGATCATTTCGCGAATGATTTTTTAACCTACTTGCGCTTTATTTAGTGCATGGTTCTCTCACTTGCTGATCTAGGTATGACAGAATCCAATATAAGATGTCATGGCTGTTTTTTTTCCAACTCGCGTTTTGTTACAAATCGTTCGTTCAGTATGTACTTAGGTAGGACGATTTGAATATAAAGCAAAAACATTTTTTATGCATATATTTTATTTCTGTTTTATTTTTATTACCCACGACGCAACGCAGACGGTCTATGCGTTGGGGGTGGGAGGGAGGATGTTTGTTTGTGCAATTTATGTCGCCATTTTTCTCCAAGATTACTTGTCTGATTTTGATGCAGTTTTCAGCTATGGATAGAACATGCACCAATCAAACCCAAACGGTTTGATTGGTGCATGTTCTTAGATAGGTGTTACGGTGACAACTCACCAGGAGCCGCTAAAGCAAACATTGTTTGTTCCATGTTGCCATTTTTCTCCAAAACGATTTTGATGCAATTTTCATTGTTAGAAAGGTGAATTAGTTGGAAGTGTTTTTAGACATATTTTATCAAAATTGGTTTAGCCGTTTAGTTTTTATAGGTATTTTCGTGTTTTTTCTTACGAATTTATACTTGTTTATTACAGATCGGCACGTGAAACCTATGGAGATGATGCTGTAGGTTTTGTCCAAGTCCAGAGGTCGGGACATGTTTGTACTGTGAAAGCAAAGATAACGCCTGAATATAGAATAAAAAGTAAAGCGTATTGCTGCACATTTACATGTGATGAAAATGAAGAGACGGTTTTGAACGTGGATTGTCATGACTGTGCTGCTCAAAAGGGAGGCTGTAAACATAGCGTAGCATTTTTGATGTGGCTCCATAGACGCAGCGAGGAGCCATCTCCCACTGAAAAAAAATGTTATTGGGCCAAACCAAAACTGGCTACTATAGGTACAACTAAGAACTTTATAAAAGCTAAAGATATGGTTCCCAGCTCAGTTACTATTGAAGATAAAAACACTGATAACACTAATGGAGACCAGTTTTTCCAAGCGGTTGTGCAAAGCCTACAGGAAAATTCTCATAAATCAGTTATCAGCATACGTTACAAATAATGAGTTTATTGTAGAATAACCGCGTCTAAAGTTCACGAAGCTGCACATTGCAAGACATCTGATGGTGCATTGGTTGAACAAATATTTGGTACCAGAGAATCTAGCGATGAAAAGAGGCAAACGATTGGAGTCCGATGTCAGAGCAGAAGTAGCCAATATACGGAAAATAGTTATTGAAAATGGTGGTTTCTTTTTGAAACCTGATTGGCCTCATTTAGGTGCTTCTCCAGATGGATTGAAAAGTGAATACGTAATTGAAATAAAATGTCCCACGACAAAGAAAGGAAAGGAAAGTTTCATAAAGAATGATGTTCTCGGCAGCAAATCTAAAGCTCAAATTCAGCTATAAATGTTTTTTGCAATAAAGTCAAGGGATTGTTTTGTGTAGCTAATGAAAATTTTGAAAGCAATAAGATAGTAGAAATATTTGAAGAAGATTATGATGAAAACTATTGTACTGATCTTTTAGAGAAGTCCACACATTTTTTGGAAAATAGCAGTGTTTCCGAAACTGGTTGAGACTTAAAAATATTTTTCTATTACATAATAATAATTGACATATTGTGCTTTTGATTATTCAAGGTTGTCGAAATAAAACTATAAAAGAAACGAAAGCATTTTTATTTTTACACTTGATTACTAAATAGACAATCCTGTAAATTAACTAAACCACAGGCTATTGTTACAATGTTATCCAACAATTTTATGTATGAAATATCGACACATGCGTGAGGTCCGATCATTTTAAAGTCTCTCAATTTCCCTATGCTTCTTTCATCGTGAACTCTTAAAGCAGCGATTCTCTTTGTTTGCAAGACCTCCTCTGCTGTTGGTTTTGAGTTGGAACTCACACTAGGCGGCCTCAGGAGTATGCAACCACGTTGTTCCAGTAAATGGAAAATATTTTTGAAACCCCTGTCAGCTAACACAATACTTCCTTGTGGCAATTTGTCAAGAAATCCGCTGTCTTCAAATATTGTTGAGTCTGGGATCCTCCCTCCATATCCCTCAGAGATAAAGTTTATCAAACCGTCAGGTGTAATTTAAAACCAAATACTTAATGGTGTTGCAGCTTTTATATTGCGACCACGTAAGCGCTTGGTGCGAAGCGTTGCTAGGTTTCTCGATTTGAATTTCGAAACAATCGATTATTGAAATCGCTTTAGAAAAGCGCTTCCTAAAAGCTATCGGTAAGTTTTCTTGGATATCATCTGCTGATGGCCAGATAATAAGCTGATTCAGGCATAGTGAAACCTTCCGGAGAGTTTTTTGAAAATATTTAGTTACAGAACTCTCAGAGAGACCAAAATGTATTGCAAGGATTGAGTTAGGTTCATGCCATCGGATTTTTCGTAAAATCACTAGGATTTGAATAGATTATATTCCCGTGAAGTTTTGTAAATGTTTAATACAAAAGAATGAATGGGCAGGAACGCGTATCAGTAGTTTTGGATCTTGAGATATAGCCATTAAAGCGCCCTTTTGCATGTGCTCATTGAAGACATTTTTATTGATTGTTTTTGTGATTTCCAAATCATGTGACTCCTTATCACTAGCATTAACACCAAAAGAACGAGTAGTCTTACTTGAATTTGAGTTGCTGATCGTGAAGCTAACGTTTGTATCGAGATTTTCAGGGCTTGCTTTTTTTTTAACTATGCGTTGTTTCCATTTGATTGGCGTATTATTAGATTTAGTTTTCATTTTTGGTTTTATATTAACTTGCACTGCTTGTGTTTTTTGACCCCTTACATTGTTTTTTGATATTACGTCTATTTCTTCAGGTATGTTGAGGGGATCACTGTTTTGGATGATGTTTGAGTCTTGATTCTTACACTCTACTACTTCAAAGGAATGTGACAACAGATCTTCGTGTCCAATGTTTTTACTTAAAACTCTTTCAAAATATTCTATATCTTGTCTTTTCTTATAACCTGGTCGGTCAATTTTCTTTTTTTGAGGCTTTTGACATTCAAACTTATGAGGCAAAACTCCTTTCTTTAGTTTAAGCTTTCCTCCAACTAACTTAAACTTTACCTAATTTTCCATATCTTCTTCCAACTGAAATATAAAAATACTAGTTAAGCCCCGCTGATGATGATGATTGAATTAGCCTGTGTCCGGAGTATAAACTATCTACATTCCAAATTTCATTAAAATCGGTCAAGTAGTTACGGAGATACGTGGTAACACATTCAGACACACACACACGCTAACTTTCGGATTGATTATATTATTAGTGCTTGCATGTCATGTGGACTTGTGGGGCAGTCCTGGTGTCAGGATTTTTCAGGCCGCCTGAAGGCATCCGACATGGCTTAGCGACTGTTGTCTTACGGTTACGACCAACAACCGGGACCGACGGCTTTACGTGCCCTCCGAAGCACGGTAACACTGAGTTGAACCACAAAGCGGTCACCCATCCAAGTACTTTCCTTACTGAACATTGCTTAACCTTGGTAATCGGTTATGTTCGACCAAGCGGACTGCGCTACGTGTGTTACAATTTATGCGAGTGTTATATTAGTAGGATTATATTAATGTAGTTGCTTCTAACAGTAAGGCATAGCTGAGGCAGATACATAAATGCACCGCTGTTGTGTAGATGATTAAAAAAAATATAAGTAATATGTCATTCACTCTTTGATTTTTACCTAAGTACGTTTCTGTGCTTCAACCTTGGAATATTACATTGAAATGAGAACGGGCAAATAGGTAGGTACGTAGGTTTATACACAATACTCAGAAAAAGTAAGAAGGTATGTTTCTATTAATACAGCAGCTTAAAATAAGATATATAGAAAGGTACACTGCACTTAATAGTAGGTATCACCTTATTTTAATAAATATCAACCAAATAGGTATAGTAAAAAATAGGTATAGTTATGTAGGTACTCACATCGAAATGATCTTCACAGCAATGTCTTGTAGCCTGGGCAGAGGGTGGAGTTTTATCATCTAGTTTTACAACCGAATACCATTTTTTACGAAGTTTTGGGTCTTTCGGCACGTTAAAAAATTGTTTTTCTGGCGTTTTAATTGAAGTGTTTATACATTTGGGCACTATACAATATTTATACATAGTTTAAAAAGTGAATTACACACAAATCGGACACTTAATTTGTTTTAAAGTCACAATTAAAGAAACAAAACACTGCGCGCCTTATCGCTGCCAACGGCTAACTGGCGGTGACCGTCACAGTGACGTCACAGCTATCGCGACGGCCACTCGGTAAACTTCGCTAGTAATTCGGTCATAACTTCGTCAATTTTTGTCGTAGAACAAAAATTTTTACACTGTTTGTTAAGGATTTCTTAACTCTATAAATCTGCATTGTCAACTAAAAACGTTACGGATCCTCATTGTATGATTATAATTTAATCTATGGGCCGCAGTCCATAAACGAACGCCGCATAGATTAGATTAGAGTTGGCCACTGTTTAGTAATACAATTCTAGTATTAAATCACAGACCACGAGGTTTCACTTCCTAACTGCCCTGTGGGCCTTAGAAAGATGTTGTCTATGGTTGTGCCACCACGCATTATTTACCACAGTTATCTATAGTCTATCAAACGGTGGCTAAGTTCTCTTCATTTCTATTAGAGCAAAGAGTTAATAGAGAGAGTGCATAATCTCATATCGTTGTCTAATCATAATTTTTTTAGAGAGTTGTCATTGATTGACGGACGAATATCAAAGGGGAAAATTATTATGAGCTAAATTACTATATTTAATTACCGTGTTTCTATACCTATAATTTAAGTTTATACACAAATGTTGTGTAACTTCATTGTACGTTTTCGGTGAGTAAAGATACTCAATCCCGCTCAGGTTATGTATTATTCGATGTTTCATGCAGAACGGGTGTAAACAGTATTATGGCTACAGAAGGTAAAGTTCGAGCGGCGAACCACTGGGGAGATCGCAGCCGGCACACGATACGGGTATGAGTTTAACATACATAGAGAAATTAGATGGAAACTCATTTTACAATACACTGAAATTCATGATCTAAATGTATCTTATCCATGGCGATCTGTGGGAGTACACTCATACGACACTGGTGAATTCTGATAAAGCATAAAGCGAGACCAAAAAGCAAGAGCGAGGATATGTTTGATGATTTACATTGCATGGTTCACGTGAGATATGCAAAAATAGCAAAGGAGTCATGGTAAGTTTTAAGGTTAGCTTCGGAAGAAAAAGGTCTAAAAAATGAGACTTGCAATGGAAAACTCAAGTATAGAGTTGACTATAGACTATGTGAAGACCAAGCTGTTACAAATGCAGGATTCATACAGTGAGTGCAGATCCAAGTACAAACACCAAAGATACTGTACCATTAACGGATAAACCACACTAAGCAAGCAATCCCTACAGAAAAAGGCACACATTATAGAATTTTTAATTTAATCTAGTCATGATGTGATACAATTAAAGTTAAGAAATGATAATTTATTGTAATATTTACGTAAATAAACCTTCTATTAAAAACCCTTTTATTAAGGTGTTACTTGATACCTATCAGCCCAGATTTTCTTCATAACTCTTTTATTATCAATGTTAACACTTGTTCCATTCGTTAAAAACATTACTGATATCTGTTTCACATAATTATGACTAATATGTACGTATTTACAGTTTTTTAGTACATATTAATTTATAGTTAGGTACTTACCTAAATAACAAAACAAAAGTGTTCAATTAGAAATTGTAATCATGCATGTTTTGAATCGTCATCTAATAAAACAAGTGCTTTCAATATGCAAGGTAAACAATATGTATTACTCTTAATAAATTATAATCTTTGTTATTTTTAGAATGTGTTCTTCAATAAATGGATTAAATTATCTAAAACTTGATCTTTAGTTTCATAAACCCTGGTTTACATAACAAAATTTTAATAGATTAGATAGGAACGCTTATTGCTACCTCGATATCAAACAGCACATCTCTATTTATCGATATCGATACCCGCGCGCTCGTCTTCCTCGTCACTAATGCGTTCACGTCACTAATGTCACACATGGAAGACGAGCGCGCAACTATGATCCGTCAAAGTGGATGGCACTGAAACAATTAAAAGTCCCGCTAACGCGGCGTTAACAATCCGTTGTGTGCTTTAGTGATTGCCATCTATCTTTAGATATAGTCTGATTAATCTATGGATATAGTCTGATTAATCTATGATTATTTATATGTACTTATATATTATTTTATTTCATAGTTGATGCTAAATGCTAGTGTTATTGAGTTTTAGTGTGGTGTGATACCAATTTGTTCCCTAAATTATTAAAACGCATGAGAGATTATAATACAAACAAATATCTACGATGAGTTATAGAGATTCTGTAAGTATTGTTAAACTTTTTCAAAAATACTTTAAATTTCCTACGCTATTTTCTGATCAAAACGGTGAGGGATGAAGTTTTCTGTATAGTTTTTATGTGTAGTTTAGTGTAGATAAATGTTCCAAGTTCCAACTGTTTTATTTTGGGAACATATTAGTCATGAATTCAAGGTCAAATTATAATCGGGAGGCATATCATTTTTCATATACCTAATGCTATTCTTAGCTTTCCAAGATAATATTTCTGCACAGTTAGTTACTTTCTGCTGAGTTATTGAAAATTGCGTCAGAACCTATAAACCAAAGCAAGTTTTGGTACTTTACCTGCCTACTAAATTATAAAGAAAGTTGATTTCTAATTTAAATTACTATTTTAAAACCTCAAATAAGGTATTTTTCCACAGTATTTGTACCCTCGGTGTTCCCGTCGTCATGTATCCTATTATGATGTATGTACTGTACTCATCTTTCAATTAAAGGTTGATTTGACAAGTGGCTTGTACAATATTAATATTAAATTTATTTTAAAACATTAATGTTGCATGTTGTGTATATTAACCATAAATGTAAAAAAAGAACATAATTTTGTTAAGCTTTTAAATTGAAAATTGCTGTGTAAATTGTGTAATCCACCAACTTAACCCTTATGCATTGGTTGACATTAGTTTTATTCATAAATTGTTTGTTCTATGCATAAACACAATGCTGAGTAGTTAAATAATTAGTTAAGAATATTTGGTATACCTTTAACCCCTTGAAGATGTAGGTATATTATACATATATAATTTTATTGGCTTCACTTTCCATTAACATCCATTGAGTTGAGAGGCAACCCCCAAGGAAGAACTGCAGAGGTTGTTTTTGAGGTTTTTAAATGTATGTATAATTCTTAGAAAGTTATATTATGTCTTTGTTTAAGTTACACATTTACCACTATAACCAGTAAAATTATTGAGTTATTGAGATTAGAGAGCTTTAACAAAAGATAGAAATGTTTTTTGCATGTTAACCATTCAGGGCTAAAATAATATTAAAATTATTTTGAGGAAGAGGAGACACATATATAATTTTTATTAAGAAGGATACTGCAATCTCCCTGACTCTCCACCACAGGGTTGACAAAGGTGTGTGGGTGTCTAACTCGCTAAAACACGCCCCACATAAGCAGTCTTCCAACAACCAATAACTTGCCCTGGGGGTAGACTAGTTCAATCGTTACTGAGCCTTGACTCCTGTTTAGGAATGGCAGCTACACCTGAATTGATGTACTCAGGCACTTCATCAATTTGTTTTGAGAAATTTTAGTTCATAGCTCTGAGTGTATAATTGTCATTGATTTTATTGTCCAATGCATAGTCAGGAAGAACCCAGAATGGAACCCCTTTGGCATGCGCTGGATAATCCATAGAAATTGTGACTCCCAAATTAATAACGAGGATGCAATGAGCAAGTTAACTGAACTTCTACATTGACTCCCTAGAAGAGGTGGGTGCCGCGCCAGACTACACGCGCTTCCATCGAGCAATTAAAAATTAGCACCAACTGTACCAGTTCCCAATTGTCCATTAAAAAAAATGGCAAATCATAGGGCTTGATAATTAAAGATAATGAGGTCAGCGAGTGCCTTCCGCGTCAGTCAAGTGTTTTGTGATATTTTTTGTGCAAAGATAAAGCAAAAAAATATAAGTTGATGGATGTTTCGGGCATACATTGCAGTTGGGAAAAAACAACTTTGAGAACGAGGTGAATAGAAGAATTCGGCTGGGCTGGGTAGCGTTTGGGAAGCTACGTCGAGTCCTTACTTCGCCGATTCCACAGTGCCTGAAGACGAAAGTCTTCAATCAGTGCGTCCTACCCGTCATGACATACGGAGCCGTAACGTGGACACTGACTGCTCGAATGGTCCACAATCTTAAGGTCGCTCAGCGGGCTATGGAAAAGGCTATGCTGTTTCTCTGAGGGATCGCATCAGAAATGAAGTGATCCGTCAGAGAACCAAGGTCATCGACATAGCCCACCAGATCAGCAAGCTGAAGTAGCAGTGGGCTGGCCATATTAGCCGTAGAACTGACAACCGTTGGGGTAAACGACTTCTAGAGTGGAGACCGCGTCTCGGCAAACGTAGTGTAGGATGTCCTGAGGCACGGTGGAGTGACGATCTGCGCAAGACGGCTGGCAAAAACTGGATGCGAGAAGCCCAAGATAGACCTAAGTGGCGTGCAATTGGAGAGGCCTATGTCCAGCAGTGGACTGCTACAGGCTGATGATGATGATGTTTAAATTCTACTTTCTTTACTTGAAATTCTTGTATCAGAGAGGTAAGTAGGTAGATATTTGCTTGTATGTTAACGTAACACAGAACAGTATGTAGTGTAACGTTCGTTTTTCGCTCCGTTACACGTTGTCCATTCTAGACACATATTTTCGATTTTAAAATTTGCCAATCCTTAGAGGAAGCTATTCTGGTAACATTTTTATTGCAAGGGTAACACCTTTGGCAACCCAAGGACGCAAATTCTACATGTTTTTGCTTAGATGGTTGGCCACACTGGAGCGTCGTCTTGGCTATGAGAGAGCTCGGCCATTTTGAAGGCGTCACTTTTCTTCCAACAGTCGTCATGTGAAGTCGATAATTTTTGCTTTTTATTTTAATCCATTCGAATCTGAGTTTGGAGCCGATTTCTCAAGATGTTGAGGCGAAATTTAGAAGCCACAAGTCAAGGGCTTTACATATTCGACGTGATTTTACCAAAATAATGGAATTTTTGGCGTGTCTGCCATAATCTAAAAAGAAAAACGGTGAGTGCGTTTTCTGTTTAGTCAAAATTACGTGATACTCGAAATTCGGACATTCTTTTAAACGGTGGTTTTGTATTGTTTCAGCCACTGGCGTTTTTCTTCCTTTTTTTTATTTTTCTCTTATGGAATTTTTTTTTACTACACGTTTTGGAGTTATTCTTTCGGATTTTTCTTCCGAATTTACTTTTCACCATGAGTTCACCGTGGGAAGTTGAGGACCGACATCTTGGCATTTCATCGTGCTCTGGAAGGAGAATCTCTTCTCCGCGTCATGATATAAGCACAGGTTTCGTGTCGGAGTAAGGTATTGTCAATTCTTTGTCTTACATTCCGCGCTACTTGGCACGTGTAATTATAAAAACATAAAATAATTAATTTCCTTTAAATAAGGGTGCAATAACGATAGTGTGCGATAAAACTAAGATAAGTCACTTTAGCTTACTATGGGAAAGCTTATAAAGCCCCTCAGGCTGTCTACCACATCAGTATAGCTGCAAAAGTCCTTCAGACCTTGCATAATTGCTAAGACATTATCAAACTAGTATAAAACTCTTCTAAATTAATTGTAACACTGTGTTCCTTCCTGGAAATAAAAGTTGAACTAAATTAAATGCTTTGCTGCTTATTTCAACTTCTCCCCCGCTTGAAGATTAAAAGTACCAAACCTCTACAGCTGCTATTCCAGGTAAATTTTTGTTTATTTTAATATATATAAATATATAAACTTTTTGTGAGGTGGCTCCAGGCGCCCGAACTTATACTTTTATCAATTTTCTAGATAACTTAGTGAGATTATCACTTTACAGGAGCGCTCACATACATATTTTTTAGACATTACATATACTTACTTAATATAACTTGTAATTGTTTATTTTTTTTTTACAACAAGGTACTATTCAAAACTTCATTATTTTACCTTGTTGTATTTTACTTTATTTCGATTGGCTTACATAAACCTTACCCTAACAAACTTTATATTATTACAATTGGCTTTAGCGTACTGGTACATGAAGTTTAAAATCATATTTTTTCTATTCCATATTTCTCAATATAACCTTTTTATTACAATTGGCGCCCGAACAGGGACACATAGTTAATATAGACTATTCCCGCTTGCCTGGTATTGTACTTATAACCTTAATATTACAATTGGCCCCACGAAACAGGGACTTGAAAGGAATGGAACTTTTTTTCATACATAGATAACTATCGTTACTGCATTTCCTTGTTATCTTGATCTGTGTTGCAATCTGCCTTGTACATTTATTGAAATTTAATATATGCTTTATTACAAGACAATACTTTTGTGTGTTATAAATTGCAACATGTTTTCTTGTGCTTTGACAAGATTAATTAAGTCATTTTGATATTGTCTGTTATATCTTATGAAAAAACTGGTAAAGTGTTATCATGTGTTATATTGTGTTCAGCGATACTGGTGTTATGAAGATGTGATATTGTACAGTGGTTTAGACTTATATTATAGTTGAATGTTTTCATGCTATTGTATACTTGGATTTTGGTGAGTTTATAATAACATTATTGTATAGATGTTTACATTTTGAGGTTAAAATACATTTGTAAATCATTACTGCACCTTTTAAAAGAAAATAACCTTTTCTTAACTTAAATAAATACTAAATCGGGTTTAGAAAGAAAATAATAGTTAAAAACTTTAAAATTCAACTTTAAATAAATAAACCTTTGAATTATTTCAAATAATTTCATAAATATTTTCTTGGAGTTTATTGAGTTCTGACATCTCAGCTGTGTTTTTGCTTTTGGGTTTTTATTGTTTGTGTTCGCCATGGATACAGCGACTACTAGATTATTTGATTTAAAAACAAGTAGGACTGTGTTTGACGGTAAGACTTGTGTTAGAGAATTTATAATTCAGGTTGAGGAATACTTTCTTTGTAGGAATTTTGTTAAAAATATTTTGGTTGGTTCTTTTTCGGATCTACTTTCAGATATAGCTTTGAAATGGTTTCGTATTGTACGGATTAACATTGGATCTTGGAGACAGTTTAGGCAAGCATCATTGAAACGTTTTGATAAACCTAAATTTGACTACTTTTTGGTAGACTTTCTACTTCAATATTAGAAGCACCTATTATAGATATTATTTATTAGGCATAATATGCTATCAATTTATACACCTTTTGTGTTTGGTACATTTTTTGGTACAATTTTTAATTTTGGTAGACTTTTTACTCCAGTATTAGAAGCACCTATCATTGATATTATTTATTAGGTATAATATGCTATCAATTTATACACCTTAATTGTGTTTGGTAGAATTTTTGGTACAATTTTTAATTTTGGTAGAATTTTTTAATTTGTTAGATCAGTTCTTACATCTCTGTAAGGAATTAGAAGGTTTTTGTGAATAGAAATAGTTTGATTAATAATAAATCTACAAAATTTAATGCGGTTCAAAGCAATAATAATTTAATTTGTCCGTATGCCCTATGGATTAACCAACGCTCCTGCCGAGCTACAGAGATTAGTAGATAAACTCTTCGGTCCAGGATTTGATAATGAAGTTTTCTGTTATCTTGACGATGTGATTTGTGTCCATTCAAGCTTTAAAGCTCATATAGAATGCCTGCGGAAGGTCCAAGCCATTATTAGAGATGCTGGTTTGACTGTGAACCTTAAGAAATGTGTATTTTGCAAAGATAGACTCAGATATCTTGGTTATATAGTAGACAGTAGCGGTTTGCATACTGATCCTTCAAAGTTAGAAACTATTAATGATTTTCCACGTCCAGAAACTATAAAACAATTGAGAAGTTTTCTTGGAATGTGTTCATACTATCGTAGATTCATTTGTAAATTTGCTGACATTGCATCTCCTTTGACTAAATTAACAGCTGGTAGTAAAACTAAAAATTCAAAGAGACCACTTGATTGGAACGATGAAGCTGAAACCGCATTTCACAACCTTAAACAGGCTTTAATAACAGCACCTGTTTTACAGTGCCCTGATTTCAAGAAACCTTTCTTTTTACATTGCGATGCTAGTTCTGTTGGGATCGGTAGTGTTTTGAGTCAAGAAGAAAATAACGGTGAACAACATCCTGTTGCTTTTTATTCAAGATCACTTAATAAATGCGAACGTAACTACAGCACTACAGAGCGTGAATTGCTTGCAATCTTAGACTCCATAGAACATTTTAGACCTTATATTGAAGGAATGAAATTTACAGTAATTACTGATCATGCTTGTTTAAAATGGCTATTAAAATTGAATAATCCTAGTGGACGATTAGCTCGTTGGGCTGCTAGAATCTCCCAATTTACATTTGATATTATACATAAAAAAGGTAGCTTACATTTGGTACCCGATGCTTTGAGTAGAATTCAAATTAATGTTATAAACTCTCCCATTGTCAATATTATTTCACCAGATGAAGAGATTGAAGATCTTTGGTATAGGAAAGTATTTATAAATTGTCAGAAATATCCTGTTAAATTTAAAAGCTTTAGAGTAGAGAATAACACTTTGTATAAATATTGTAAGAGTAAATTTGATATAAATAGTAATTTAAACTGGAAAATAGTCATACCTAAAGAACATATCATGGACACTATTAAATCAAACCATGATGATGTAAATTCAGGCCATCTTGGCATTCATAAAACATTAAAGAAAATAAAGCAACATTATTTTTGGAAAGGTATGTTTGGTGATGTACAAAAGTACATTATTTCTTGTGAAACTTGTAAAGCTTATAAACATTCTAATTCTCCTACTTTTGGAACTATGATTAATCCTAAAAAAGTAGATAAGCCAATGCTTATGCTTTCAGTTGATATTATTGGAATTTTGCCTAGAACTTATTCGGGTCATAAATATATTCTCTCTGTTGTTGACGTTTTTACTAAATATTGTTGGTTATTTCCTATGATTAATGCTACTACTAAAGTAATTAATAAACTTTTTGAGAAAGAAATATTTCTTAAGTTTGGTTGTCCTAAAGTTATAGTATGTGACAACGGAACACAATTTGCTTCCAGACACTTTGTTGAATTTATGAAAGGCTATAATATAACTAAAATATTCTACAACACCTTGTATACACCACAGAATAACCCAGTTGAAAGATATAATAAGACTGTTGAAACTTGCATATCTTGTTTTGTCAAAGATGATCAACGAACTTGGTCCAAGTTTTTGTCCAATGTTCAATTAGCTTTGAATAATAGTGTAAATCTAGCTACAGATTTTACACCTAATTTCTTAATGTTTGGTAGAGAACTAATTTTTGATGCTTCTTTACATCGTTTTAGTAATTCTTTTGATAATTTAACTCAGTTGGAGATTGGTGAAAGAAATACCTTTGCTCTTGCTTTAAATTCACTTAGTGAGATATATGTTAAAGTTCAGGCTTATCTTTTAAAAGCTTATAAACGGAATGCCCGTTATTATAATGTTGGTAGGAAGGTCATTTCTTTTGATGTTGGAGATATTGTTTGGAGAAGGAGTTTTGTTCAATCTAATGCACCTGCATATTTTTCGGCTAAGTTTGCACCTAAGTTCTTAAAGTGTGAAGTTATTGAAAGAGTTTCAAGTAACGTTTATGTTCTGAAGGACTTGAACAAAGGTACTTCAGGCCGCTATCATGTTAAAGATATTATTAAATATTAAAATTGCTTTTTATAACCTATAATTTTGTTCTTGGTTTTGATAATTTAATTGAGTTATTTTACATTTGAAAGTAGATGTATGGACCGTTATTGTAATTTGTATGAAGTATGATAGGGAACTTATTTTATATTATCAATTCTGACTCATAAAATATTTAGAATTCAACTTAGGTCATTTTTGGATTTTGCTATAATAATATACCTGACAACATCAAAAGATCTTAATATTTTTTTTACTTTTTTCTTTTTATGGGAACTAATTTCTTATTTCTCATATAATTTTGTATATTTATAGTTTATAAAGGAACTTAATTATCCTCCTTTTATATAAATATTTTATACATATAAATATTAACTTAGAGTTATTGCCTTAGGTTAATTGTTCTGTCTATTTAGTAGAACATATTTTGTTAGATACCGGTTTTAATTTAAGTATATCGGATTTGACACCTTGAGTACTCAACCCTTTTTGGACTTTACTTTGGATTTGTGAAATCTTTGAATTTCCGTCCCAACTTTTGATAATTAGTCCTACGCCTTTTGTTAGGATGAACATCAGCAATTTATGGACACTTGTACCTAGATTGATTTCTTTTATATGTCATTGTGTGCGGAAAGTTGGTGGAGTTGTGCCGACCACAGTGGTCATATTTTTTTTTTTTTATGCATAGTGCACGGGAAGTCGGTGGTGTTAAGCCGGTCACTATTGCTAAAATTATTTTTTCCTGTTATTTTAAACAGTTATGCATAGTGCACGGGAAGTCGGTGGTGTTAAGTCGGTCACTATTGCATCATTTCCCTGTTCTTTCAAGCAGTGATTTGGAATAATTTATTTTTCTGTTTTTTTCTAAACAGATATTTAATGCATGGTGCTCGGAAAGTCGGTGGTGGTGTGCCGGTCACTATTGTCATTATTTTTGCATAGTGCACGGAATGTCGGTGGTGTTAAGCCGGTCACTATTGCATCATTTCGCTGTTCCTTCAAACAGTGATTTTCTTTAATTTTGCTTTTCATGCAAAATCTTATTGTTGATTTCTCAACAATTTGTCACCTTTTAACCCGTTTGTGTACTGCATACTTTTACAGTAGAGCACAACGTCGGTGTGAAGTTAAGTGGTTTTTCAAAATTATAAAATCTTAGTCGGCGGCGAAAGCTTAACCGAATTTTAGGCCAGATGAGTAGGAGTCGGAGACGTAGGTGTCCATCTGTACTTCGGAGAATGGTAGAGTAGAGGAGAATGGAGTCGGTGACCAGGGTTTCCAACCGCACTTCTGAGTAAGAGGAAGTTTCAAAATTATAAAATCTTATTCGGCGGCGAAAGCTTAACCGAAGTTTAGGACTGAAGAGTATGAGTCGGTGACGAATGCGTCCAACCGTTACCTCATAGAGTGGTAGAGTAAGGAGATAGTTTGTTAACATCAGTGTTGTAAGAGTCGGTGGCGAAGGTGCCTAATCGTACTCAAGGAAGTTTTATAGGCTTGAAGGTGGGTTTGATGGAAGTTAAGATTTAACTTGCTTTTGTCTAGGTTTATGCTTCTTTTATATATAACTTTATTATTTTAGTTTGCTGTTTGGCAACCATTATCCTATGGATTACTATTTTTTGTTTTGGTTTTTTTTTGGATTTGTTTGTTCCAGCTAAGAGCTTTGTCTTTATTATGAGACTCCTTAGTTTGGTAGAGTTCTGAATTTTGTTGTCATCCTTTTGATGAATATTTAGTAGATTTTGGTGGAGATTGGTTTTTGTCATAAAAGAAAAGTCTTTCTTTTATTTATTTTTTTGGGAAGGTATGTAATGTAACGTTCGTTTTTCGCTCCGTTACACGTTGTCCATTCTAGACACATATTTTCGATTTTAAAATTTGCCAATCCTTAGAGGAAGCTATTCTGGTAACATTTTTATTGCAAGGGTAACACCTTTGGCAACCCAAGGACGCAAATTCTACATGTTTTTGCTTAGATGGTTGGCCACACTGGAGCGTCGTCTTGGCTATGAGAGAGCTCGGCCATTTTGAAGGCGTCACTTTTCTTCCAACAGTCGTCATGTGAAGTCGATAATTTTTACTTTTTATTTTAATCCATTCGAATCTGAGTTTGGAGCCGATTTCTCAAGATGTTGAGGCGAAATTTAGAAGCCGCAAGTCAAGGGCTTTACATATTCGACGTGATTTTACCAAAATAATGGAATTTTTGGCGTGTCTGCCATAATCTAAAAAGAAAAACGGTGAGTGCGTTTTCTGTTTAGTCAAAATTACGTGATACTCGAAATTCGGACATTCTTTTAAACGGTGGTTTTGTATTGTTTCAGCCACTGGCGTTTTTCTTCCTTTTTTTTATTTTTCTCTTATGGAATTTTTTTTTACTACACGTTTTGGAGTTATTCTTTCGGATTTTTCTTCCGAATTTACTTTTCACCATGAGTTCACCGTGGGAAGTTGAGGACCGACATCTTGGCATTTCATCGTGCTCTGGAAGGAGAATCTCTTCTCCGCGTCATGATATAAGCACAGGTTTCGTGTCGGAGTAAGGTATTGTCAATTCTTTGTCTTACATTCCGCGCTACTTGGCACGTGTAATTATAAAAACATAAAATAATTAATTTCCTTTAAATAAGGGTGCAATAACGATAGTGTGCGATAAAACTAAGATAAGTCACTTTAGCTTACTATGGGAAAGCTTATAAAGCCCCTCAGGCTGTCTACCACATCAGTATAGCTGCAAAAGTCCTTCAGACCTTGCATAATTGCTAAGACATTATCAAACTAGTATAAAACTCTTCTAAATTAATTGTAACACTGTGTTCCTTCCTGGAAATAAAAGTTGAACTAAATTAAATGCTTTGCTGCTTATTTCAACTTCTCCCCCGCTTGAAGATTAAAAGTACCAAACCTCTACAGCTGCTATTCCAGGTAAATTTTTGTTTATTTTAATATATATAAATATATAAACTTTTTGTGAGGTGGCTCCAGGCGCCCGAACTTATACTTTTATCAATTTTCTAGATAACTTAGTGAGATTATCACTTTACAGGAGCGCTCACATACATATTTTTTAGACATTACATATACTTACTTAATATAACTTGTAATTGTTTATTTTTTTTTTACAACAAGGTACTATTCAAAACTTCATTATTTTACCTTGTTGTATTTTACTTTATTTCGATTGGCTTACATAAACCTTACCCTAACAAACTTTATATTTTTACAATTGGCTTTAGCGTACTGGTACATGAAGTTTAAAATCATATTTTTTCTATTCCATATTTCTCAATATAACCTTTTTATTACAGTAGGTAAGTGACGCCGAAAAAGCGAACATGAGTTTGTGGCCTTGTAATATTTTTACAATTTATATTATTTATTGTAGTACTAGCTGACCCGCCAGCGGTTTCGCGGCATACGGTTAATTACAGTTTTTTAACTATCCCACAGGAACTCATTAATTTAGTGAGATCAAAAGTATCCTATATTTTGACCAGGAATATAAGCTACCACCATACAAAATTTCATTTAAATCGATCTAGTCGTTTCGTAGATTAGCCCGTACAAACAGACAGACAAACAGAAACAAAAAAAAAATTTCGATTTCACTCCTTAAATCCCCCTGACGCGGTTTTGTTTTTTTTTCACACATAAATTAGACCTCCACAGTTTTATTATATGTAGAGATATGCTTTATAAGTCTTGTGTTCATTGCACTAGAGCGTCCTCCGCCGCCTGGCAGCAATTGGTAGTAGAGACTAGCAACTTAGACCATTGCAAAGCGTATTTCAAGCCTTGGAACAATTAATAAATAAGATATTTTTATGATTTTCTCAAAAAATAGGCGTCTTGAAGGTTACGTGCACTCGAACGGTTTTTAATTTTCATTTATATTGTTACTAAATGGGAAAAGCAATTATATTGACGGCATGTACTGCTACTTTTTAGCCTGGTTTACGCTAATGTAATTTCGCAATTAATAATCAGTTTCAGGCTTCTAATAGTAGCTTGATTCTACAAGACATAATTTTATATGACAAGCAGAAATCTAAACCGCTATAAACTAGGTATAAAATGACAATAAAACGATATTATTTATTTTTATTTCCGTTCTTCCTGTTTTAACTTACTGTAAACAACTAGATACGTGTGCCACTTCCACGATAGTTTTTTTCGCTTAAGCCACAGTATTCTCTGTGCGACCTACCTAACCCTAGTGCGACCGCCGAGTTTAGGAATTAAAACTGAAGTACCTATATACATGAGCTTAGAATATATATATATATAAAAGCGAAAGGTTACTCACTCACTCACTCACTCATCACGAAATTTCAGAAACTACAAGTTCTTTTTAGGACGTAGGTGCTCACTAAGACGGGATTTTATGAAAATCAACCCCTAAAGGAGTGAAAACGTTTGTATGAAACTCCTTTGTTTTTGAACTTATAGTTGTGAAAATTTGTATTTGGATAGGTCATTCAAAATAAAAAACGTTGGCCTAATTTTTTTTTGGATAGTGGTGGTTTAACAGGGAAATGGAGGGGTGAAAGTTTGTATGGAAAGTTTTGTGTTTTGGAACATACAGTGGTGAAAATTAGCATTTGGACAGTTTAAAATGATGATTTCAATATTTATTGACAGGGATAACTTAGGGGGGTCATCCCTGGTCATAAAACGGGGGATAAATTTTTTTCAGAAGTTCTTTGTTTTTGGAGCTACAATGATAAAAATTGATAACTGGATTGGTAATTTACAATAAATAGTGATGCTATCAATATTTTGTCAGGGATGACTTAAGGGGGTAAAAGGAGGGATGTAAAAACTACTACATATTATAAACAGTAGAGGTCAAATTTCTGTACAATGACAACTATGCTAAAAACCGAGTCAGGGGATGTTAGGAGTGAAAAATAAGTTCAAATGTTATACGGCATTGATTTTCAAAGTGGGGGGGAGGGGGGGACGCGCCCCACTAGGGAGGCGCGAAGACATCTACAGGGGGCGCGGGTGCGGGCGGCGGTTATCACTGCGGCATACGCGCGTACGTATCGCATGATTCGCTCGCTCCTGACCGCTCTTTACTCCCTGCGCCGCTCGCGCCTCGCCGTTATTCTTTTACGTTATTCTTCTTTACAATTGCTTGGAGAGCCCACTTGCTGCTACTTGCTGGGCCCTGAGCCGAGGGGAGGCGTGGGCATATTAATTTTAAGCAGGGAGGCGTAATACTCATAAGTTTGGGAACCCCTGTTATACGGGTTGTTGTACGGGGTAATCACCGAAACGACTTGACCGATTTCAATGAAGTTTCGTACGGTGGTAGCTTATATCCCTGATCAACATGTAGGATATTTTTGATCCCGGTAAATTAAAGAGTTCCCGTGGGAAAAATTAAAAATCTGTAATTATTGTATCCACGAGGGAGGCCACGCGAGCGTAGCCGCTGGCGGGTCAGCTAGTAATCTTAATCTATATATATAAAAGCGAAAGGTCACTCACTCATCACGAAATCTCAGAAACTACAAGTGCTAGGAGTTTCAAATTTTGCATACGGGTTCTTTTTAGGACGTAGGTGCTCACTAAGACGGGATTTTATGAAATTCAACCTCTAAGGGGTTTTTTTGGGGTTGATAGTTTGTATGAAACATCGTTACTGCGAGTGCTACAAGTTTAAAATTTTGCATGGTGGTTCTTTTTTGGACCTATGTACTCAGTAAGACGGGATTTTGTGAAATTCGACCCCTAATTGAAATCTGACCCATTAAAATCTGTAATTACCGTATCCCGCGAGGCCACGCGAGCGTAGCCGCTGGCGGGTCAGCTAGTACTACTATATAATAATATTTACTACATACATAATATAAGACTACTATCGACGACATCTTGGGTTGGAATTGATGTGATATATATATATATATAGCGACCGGCGCGGCGTGTGGTAGTTAAGGTGCTTATCGAAGGGGTAATTACCCATTTGGTAAGTGCTTACGCACCTCAGTAGGCCTAGACAAGATGCCATCGCTTCATAGCGATTCTCTTTCTCCAGTCGCTAACGCTTCAGCGTTTGCGCTAGGAGATTGGTAGACAACGTCACGCGTTCGCGGCGAACGCTCCTTCTCTTCGTTCGTGCGCTAAAAGTTTATAATGCTCTATGGTTAGCGTAGCAAAATATCAAACTGACATTCCCGCTGCTAACTTGACCCGCGAAAAGTGTCTGTTTTGAACTATCTTCAAGTATTGTGTGAAGTTTTTTGTGACAAAAAGTAAGTAATTGTGTTATATAAATAATAATCAGTACTTACGAATATATACTACCTTTAAAATAATATTGTTGCTTTAAATTCCAGTTTACTTTTGGCCAATGGAACCCAATCGCGAGTAAGTGCGGAATAATTCAGGATAACACTTGAATTTATGGAGAGGTATGTCTTTTGTTTAATATAACTTTTGAAATTAACGATGTTTGTGTTATTTAAAGTTCACAAAAAGTTATGTAGAAGTAATTATTAAGCTAGAAAAGTGCATAACAAATGTTATAAAGGCACCATTCTTGTCCTTACTATGAGCCGCCGTACATAATATAAACAATTTCGTCATCATTTTAAGCGCACTACTTATGTTGTTCTCGTGTTTTGTAGGAATGGAGATATAGCTAGGCCCCGTTCGGGGGGGCTCAAGCTCACTTACCTATGCCTTTGTGAAAAACCGGATGAAATCCGTGAATATTTGAATAATGTTAAAATCTTTATTTGTTATCATAGATATACCTACATTATACATTTTAATTTTTTTTTACAGATATTTGTACAACAGCACCATTACCACCACCGCCACCGCCACAAGTAGAAGCCGAATTGCTTTCGCTATGGGCGACGGCTTTGGCAGAGTAGGTATATAGTCGTCGAAGCGAGCCTTCAACTTCACCATAAACACCCACATACTCGTACCAACCATAACCGCAACACTCAACGCACACACCGTGCACTCAGCAGGGACGAAGAAAACGGGCAAAAACAAACAAAACACCATCATTCGACTTTGTTTCGAAATGAGAAACTCGCTCGTCCGTTTAAGCGTCACATAACAGTTTAATGTCTTCTTGTAATTTCTGTATATTTGGGTACGCAATAAAAAGTATTTGTATTGTAATGTTTTACAGAGTTCAAATAAAATATAAAAGGTTTTAGTGTACTAGGTATATGTTTCAATGTTTAGAAATAGCGAGACGGATAAAAGTAAGTTAAAATAATATGCTCGTATTGTTGGTTCTCGCCTGCCTTCTAAGCCATATTTCTTTATTATGCGCAGCCCACATCAATTTTAAAGCATGCATCTTGAATAAATCGCAATAATAATAGATACAAAACACGACTTTGTTCGTCAGCTGACTAAAAGACGCCATTTTGTAGCGTTATCTGCAGGGTATCGGAGACCGCAAACCTAGCGATCAAACGAATAGAATAGATGGCGTTGTCGCTTGTCAACATGGCGTGTTGTCTAGGACTTTGTATGGACTAGCGTCTGACGGAATAGAAACGGTAGCGTTTCGTTTTAACGAAGAGATAACTGTTGTACATTGTCTACCAATTGTCTATTCCTTTTCGATGATCACGTGATATATCGCTTCCTTATGTCAATCCCATACATTTTTTAACTTTTCTCTTAGCGGTAGCGCTTGGAGAATGTTACTTTATCTAGGCCCACAGGTCAGGATGATAACACTTGATTTTGGACCGAGAGTCTCACTGCACAACACCGTCTCCTTGTCATAGATCTTTGCCTGAAGCCTAAAGACAAACGCCCAGAGCAATGTCAACGCTAAATCAAGTGGTGGCTGCTTGATGTAGTCGGGTTCCAGGAACTAGTCTCGGCCATGGGTATTGGACGGCGAGTTAGTCCAGGAGCACTGGAACAGGATCCAGTCAACCGTCACTGGTGCGACGAAGGAAGTGCTCGGCATGTCTAAAGGTGGACGCAAGTATAACAAGGAGACTTGGTGGTGGGCCTCTTTGTAAGTGGCAAGCGACCAAATCTTCAGAAGCCCGCGACCATATAGGTCTTACACGTGCCACATCTTCAGCAGCGTGTATCGCATTATGGACTTTACTGTCAAGTGCGGTACGGATTTGGTCCGACCAGCGCATTGGACTTCTTCCCCTTGGAGAAGGCAAAATGCCTTCTAAGTTGCCTGTGATGACAAGTTTCTCTAGGAGGTATTCAAATTATCAACGGGATAATTACCATGTATATTTTCTGTGAGTTTCTCTAGGTTGTCGCCTTTTTTGCGTGCTATATTACCGAAGTACTCGAGTATCGACGCGTTTGTTCTTCTGGCTGTCCAGGGGATGCGCAACATTTTCCTCCAACACCACATTTCGAAGGCATCTACGCGTTTTCCGTCGTTTGCCTTACGCGTCCAAGTTTCAGCCGTATGTAAATGGAGAACACTAGGCTTTTAACCAGATTTATTTTGTTTTTTTTTTCCTGATATGTCTGTCCTTCCAAATTCCGGCTAGTTAGGGTCATCGAATTTTTGGACATACCAATCCTCCATCGCACTTCGGTTTCGCAGGAGCCAGTGTTGTTAATGTTGGAGCCAAGGTAAATGGGTGTAGCCGCTATATGATCGGGTAAAAATAGGATGTCTGACACTGTTTTCATGGTTAGAATAACTTAATAAAGTGGTCTTCACTAGCTGTACAAAAAGGGCCTCGACAACACACATTTATGTATTTTGTATACTTTAACGATCAAAACGTCTACGTTAAAATGTATTTAATTATATTGAAAAAAAAAGAGTGCGTTTAGATTCATTTATTAGCACAGATCCTTAAATAAGTAAATAAGGTAATTAATTACCACGAAAACTCTTTGTAGCTGAACTATAGTGCGTGATTTGGGGTGTTTGGCGCATACTTCAGTCGATATTGTAAAATAAAAATAAGTCACACAGATATAAGTTTTTAAACTATCATGGTCACAAACATAAGAGGTATTCAAATTATGTACGGGATAATTACCATGTATATTTTCTGTGAGTTTCCGATATTTCGGCACTGTTGCAAGCGCCATGATCACGGATGTACTGAGAAATTGCGGGTGGGTGAATGTTTACGAGTAGATGAAACGGTCTACCCTCTTCCGTACTCGGTTGTTATGCGAGGCACCACTACTATTGTTCGCACTGTTAGTTTTTGATTTATCTCGACTCACAACATTAACCGTATGAGCTCGAACTTTGGGACTATTACTGTTTTTGTTATTACACAATAATAATATAATTATAATTATATATAATTATCGGAAACTCACAGAAAATATACATGGTAATTATCCCGTTGATAATTTGAATACCTCTTATAAGTCACACACAATATTTGTAGCCCTTTCAGTTCACTGGTTAAGAGAGATTTTTCCTGGAGCGTGAAACAGGAGTTCTCGACGTTCTGCTTATAGAGATATGCTCAGTGGATCAACTTAAGGTCATACTGGATTTAACTTTGAGATCACCTATAAATTAATCTGTAGCAAGATGCCTACTATCGACATATTCAACGGTTCTAACTCACCATAGCACTTTGTTCTCTTTGGCAAATTAGAGTACTTGGTATAGGATTATATAATAAGCTAGATGAGGGGTGTAATTTTGATACTGCGTCATTCAAATATATATCTATTTGTATTACTTAATAAGAATATCTTCATGCTTATCATGTAAATAAGAACTAAAAATGCATGTGTATCGCAAATAACCACATTACAATTGATGTCTATTATCAACAGTACTCGCTATTTCCGAGATCTCATTCATATTGCGCAGCTACCGAGCAACGCGTAGGATCCTACTTGAGGACTCTAATGGTATCTATTTATTGAATGGAAATGTCTTCGCGTGAGCCCTCATAACAATCGGATGCTTTTGAACTTACTAACCTCTTAATGTCACATTCACTAGGTGTTTGAAAGTACAGAGACCGTAGCACAAACAATTTGCGAAAAAGTTTTCATATCGTAAGCGTCAACGCGTCACGCTTTAATCTGTGTCACAGTTGCCCTAGATAACTGTCAGTTTGTACTGTTTCACATGAACAACACGTTACGTTACACTTACGCAGTTATTCGTGCTAGGCTCACTGATCAGATTCACAAGTCCCTTATCCGCGTATAGATTAGTATCTTAGTAGTACCTAGTATACGAGTAGTAATCTTGATCGTATTAACTTTAATATTTTAGAAACAAAATAAACCATTACATTTAAAACGATAACCTTATTTTGACGGTTTAACTTACGCGGTAGGTATAGTCGAATATCTCGACCGGTTTCGTGACCGTACGGGCCACTTCTTCATGGAGTACTGGCGCACCCGGCTGCGTTCGCGCTAGTACAGGCGAAATGAACCATTATAAAAAAGTACTTATAGAAACTAAAACAATCGCAAACAAAAGTAGGTTTTTAGCCAGCACCGAACTACTGATACAAGATGCGGCTCATATGTCCGGGTGACGTGTTCAACCGAATTACTGATACTAGGCCAAATGATGGCCTTTGGACCTATAAATTGCTTTACACATAGGTCCACAATTTTGTGAAACGAATCAAATTTTGGCCGGACACCTGAGGTCTGAGTTTGTTTTTCGTCTTTACATTTTATTATATTGTACCTACACAATTATGTTGGTGTTTACTTATAAACTTTAAAGTGTGTACATAGATACATTATTATGTAAGAAATCTATAATTTTCCTGGTATATCACTTTCATATACTTACAGCATATTTTAATACATAGTATACCAACCATTAAAATGAATTGTATTGTTTTATTTAAATGCCACTGAAACAAGAACATTATAAAAGACACGATCACAAACTTAAACATGTAAATTAAGAACTTTAGAACCCTATTGAGTATTATGAATTATATTATAAATATTTACTTTTCCCATTATCTCTTGCAACGTCACACGCTATCGTGTAATGGTTTACTGTCCCAAGTATGTAAATGCAATTAGTTAGTGACACTAACAGTTTGTGCACGGGCGTGAGTGTGCGGTACAATAATGCAGTATTAAAGTTTGGGAGCATGGGTGCAGTGTTGTCCAATTGTTTTTCAAATGTTTTCGCTGTGCAGAGTTTTGGATCGGCGCCATCGTCGGTGCTTAGCTCGCTGTCGTCAATACGCTCTCGGCCCTTCGCTGAAGTGTCCTACAGCCCCGCGCCGGATATGAATGAAGTTTACCCTGGATTGTTTGTTGGAGATTCGTATGTATTATTCAGATTTTTCAAATCGAAGTTGTAGTTGAAGAGGCTTGTAAGCGAATTTGATATTCATTACGAATATTGTTGACTAGCTGACCCGCCAGCGGCTTCGCTCGCTTGGTCTTGGTGTAGTGGTGAAAGCGCCATTTGGGAATCTCGGGGTCCTGGGTTCGATCCCCGGGTTGGACACTTATTGGAATTTTCTGACAAAAAAATCTTAATAGCAGTCTGGAGTCCGGAACAGTGCTCCGTAGATGGCAATAGGTTCGTTCCCTTTTACATGGGACCAAAAATATATCCGGCGAAACAGAGGTATTTAAAACACCGCACCTTCGAAGACATGTAGGTGTAACTATTTCTTATCTTGTGTTTAAAAATAACATGTATATTGCATTATTTTCGTTAAAGTTTATTTTACTATGTTTCGAGTGAATTGCACCAGAAAAACTATTTTCAACTCAACTATAATAATTTCTGAACACCTTCTGTAGGTATATTTGTAAAAATTAAAAAGACATGTTACATTCTCAAGTATTACGGTTTTTATCAGTACCATAGAAGTTCATGCACCGGCCAGTCAATTGCGACCTCAGTTTTATATGAGAACGTGTAGCATAGAGAGATTCAGCTGCCATCTTAGATTTATGGGTTACGGGTGCTCCGGGATCTGTTCTATCCATATACCAAATTTCATCGATATATTATGTGCGGTAGTTTTTAAGTTATGCGTGAACATACAGACAGAGACATTTTTATCAAAAACGTCATATTCTTGTTCAGTAAGTAATTTTACCTCTTCTGACTACATTTTTTTATTTTTCTTCCACGTTCAGACTTTTTAGCCTCTACTCTACTCCTTTATAATAAGTATAAATATTCAGATGCAAAATATTTTAAAAACAGAAAGTACTAGTATTAATTAGATTCCAGAAAAGTTGATTCTGTAGTGGAATATACTCGTTATTTACTGAAGATGCTTATATTTTGAACCCTTTCTGCATCTGAATATTATGTCAACATTGGCCGAATATTCATGAAGAATAGCACGCAGCGGAGCTTGACTTGGCAATCTTAACCGATCAACAAGTTAAGCTACGCTTGCTGCGGTCAAGAGTTGGATGGGTGACCGCTCATTGTTCAACTGAGCGCTTACGTGGTTCGGAGGGCACGTTAAGCTGTCAATTTTATGTATTGCCACATGGACCATGATCAGTTTACCTACTCTTAGCCGTTTATAGTGTTGCATTGGCAATTATTCACTCTATTTTAAGTATATTCTTTACACTGCATACCATGGCACTACATTGTAAATATAACTCAAAACCAGAATGCTATAAAAGTTTTACTACATTTGTACTACGAGTAATTTATATTTGAAAACGATAGCATTGATTAACATATTTGTAAGTACTTTATCTACTTACAAAACAGCATAGGAAATACTTTCTTTGAATACGTTGGGACCGGTCAATGATCTTTTAAGCCACGAAAAATGACCCAAACTAAAAGATTTTTTTTAATTAAACAGTGTCGCGGCAAAAGATAAAACTTACCTTCGACGCATGGGCATCAACTACGTCCTGAACACGGCTGAAGGCAAGCGATACACGCAAGTTGACACGGACCACTTGTACTACCGCGACTGTCCGGGGTTACGGTACAAGGGCTTCCCAATGATGGATCTGCCAACCACGGATATATCGAAGTACTTCCACATTGCCGCCAACTTTATTGATGAGGGAGTTTCTAGGGGAGGTACGTATAAAACTTCAATAGCCTGTAACTATTATGTACTCTATAGAATCTACGAGACCCGACCTATTTGAAGCTAATCAGAGGCCGTAGCACAAATAATTTGCGAAAAAGTATTCGTATCGTAAGCGTCAAGCTTTGGCCTACAAACTATGAGTTGCCTATGTCACAAGTTGCCCTAGATACATGACAGTTTGTTATGTTTCACGAGAACGACACGTTACGGTTATTATTGGTTACACTTATGCTGTTCCTGCTAGGCCCACAGTGGCACGAACATTTGCGTTAGTGTAACCTAATCGTAGCGTTGACGTATACAGTACAAACTATGAGTTATCTGTGTCACCAGTTGCCCTAGATACATGACAGTTTGTATTGTTTCACGTGAACGACACGTTACGGTTATTATTAGGTTACACTTATGCTGTTCCTGCTAGGCCCACAGTGGCACGAACATTTTCGTTTGTGTAACCTAATCGTAGCGTTGACGTATACAGTACAAACTATGAGTTATCTGTGTCACCAGTTACCCTAGATACATGACAGTTTGTATTGTTTCACGAGAACGACACGTTACGGTTATTATTAGGTTACACTTATGCTGTTTCTGCTAGGCCCACAGTAGTGGCACAAACATTTGCGTTAGTGTAACCTAATCGTAGCGTTGACGTATACAGTACAAACTATGAGTTATCTGTGTCACCAGTTACCCTAGATACATGACAGTTTGTATTGTTTCACGAGAACGACACGTTACGGTTATTATTAGGTTACACTTATGCTGTTTCTGCTAGGCCCACAGTAGTGGCACAAACATTTGCGTTAGTGTAACCTAATCGTAGCGTTGACGTATACAGCACAAACTATGAGTTATCTGTGTCACCAGTTACCCTAGATACATGACAGTTTGTATTGTTTCACGAGAACGACACGTTACGGTTATTATTAGGTTACACTTATGCTGTTCCTGCTAGGCCCACAGTGGCACGAACATTTGCGTTAGTGTAACCTAATCGTAGCGTTGACGTATACAGCACAAACTATGAGTTATCTGTGTCACCAGTTGCCCTAGATACATGACAGTTTATACTGTTTCACGTGAACGACACGTTACGGTTATTATTAGGTTACACTTATGCTGTTTCTGCTAGGCCCACAGTAGTAGCACAAACATTTGCGTTAGTGTAACCTAATCGTAGCGTTGACGTATACAGCACAAACTATGAGTTATCTGTGTCACCAGTTACCCTAGATACATGACAGGTTGTATTGTTTCACGAGAACGACACGTTACGGTTATTATTGGTTACACTTATGCTGTTCCTGCTAGGCCCACAGTGGCACGAACATTTGCGTTAGTGTAACCTAATCGTAGCGTTGGACGTATACAGTATATGAGTTATCTGTGCCATAGTTACATTATAGTTTGTACTGTATACGTCAAAGATACTATTTCATTTCAATTACGCAAATTTTTGTATTAGGCCCACTGTGACCAGTTACTGACGTAACCATCGAATCGTTTAAATGTGTGGAAACATTACATACCTAGATCTATCAGTTCTGTGGGAAACATGTTATCCCTAGTCACATTATTCATTTAACTAGTAGAATTTGGCTAACTGACCAATATTTACCAAGTTAAAGTAAATGTAGACCAAAATTTTTTACTGTTTAATATGTAAACTACCACCAAAATGTAAACCCCAACGTAATTTTGAATTTTAAGCAAATCTGTTCCATTCCGATTGGTTTATTGCCCAGTTTGCAGCGATTCTCCTATACATGTATTTGTTGCAACAATCTATCTATATGTTCCCAGGTCGTGTGCTTGTCCACTGCTTCATGGGCGTATCTCGGTCCGCTACATGCGCGATCGCCTTCCTTATGATAAAGCGCGGCATGTCACTCACTGAAGCCCTTTCTACGGTCCGCTGTCGGCGTGATATCCACCCGAACGAGGGCTTCATCCGTCAACTGCAACAGCTAGACAGAGAGCTACGCCTGTCTCGCATCCGCTGACCCTTTACCCCTTACTCACTCTTCGGGTTGTCGCGTCTCGATACCGAGACCCGGCGCGTGCGCAGTTTAGATAGGACGGTTAGCCACCGGTATTATTAAATTACCAAAAAAAAGCACAACTGGATATTTAAACGTATCAAGCTTCAGTTATAACTTATAAGGTACTCTACATTACAAGTTGTAACTTATACGTTAGATTAGACATTCAAATAAAAGAAACACAGACTGTGATCTGCGAGTATAAGTTACTTATATCTGAAACTTGAAGGTTTCACGTTTCAGTTATAATTTATACCTCTACCTTATAAATTGTAACTGAAACTTGAAATGTTCAAATGAAAAAGCACAGACTGTCATATGCGATTATAAGTTATAACTGAAACTTGAAATGTTTCAAGCTTCAGTTATAACTTATACCGACTACCTTATAAGACATAACTGAAACTTGGAACTTTCAAATTAAAGACACATACTATTTTCTGCGATTATGTAATTATATGGGCCTGTATTCCAGAAACACTTCCGGTTGTCGAATATTGACTTTTACTGAAGCTTTGATTATAGTAGGTACATCCATACATAAATCACTCATATTTGCACATAAACAATATTCACTATATCACTACTGAGGTACACGACACCTTTCTGGATATGTAGTAGAAAATAAACATATTGATGTAAATGGATATACAAGTTACGTTAGAGATATCTAGTTGTGCTTTATTTTATACCAGACTAGAAGTGAAGCTAAACTGCGACGTGAATAGTTCGAAGATAGAGTAAACAACATTAGGACGTGAGGACGTGTAAAATAATTTAAACTGTGGGTAGTTGGAACAGCACTACCGTTTTACTATTGATTGTGCATTTTGAAGTTCATCATACTCACAATTTCGCTAATATCGACATTGGTGAAATTATGTTGTCACCACAAAATCTACGAAACCGGAGTTGCTCAAAAAGTGAAGTAAATAATCAATTAATTACCTATACATACAATCTACATAATTTCTATCGAAATCAGAATGAGAAGCCATAAAAAAATAATTGTTAATTTGATACTATGTATTTAGATATACAGGATTTTTTTAACTAGAGATGGGAAGCCAAACTAGGAATAGAGAAAAATTATCAAATGAGTGTCGGGTGAGGAAATAATTGTACAAGTGTTTTTGTGTGTGTAACGAATGGATCCCATTTCCAGCTAAGGAATTATTTGTTAAAAAACCAATGATGATATCACATATTGTTTTCTGCGAAATCAAGTCCGAGATATCTTTAACCACTTTTCGCTATACCTTGTTATCTATTTATTTATTATTTATCCTATTTCCCTCAGTTGTCGTTAACCAGGAAAACTATGGTTTATCTATCGTGTCTCATTCAACGAGCGTCTTTGTCAAAAAATATTAATAAACTATGACATTTTATTATAATGAAAATGATATATTTTACGCTAGTCTTACTTATAAGAATATATTATAATATGGAGAAATTTGAATTGCAAATCATTTATCGTTATTTACAAAATATTCTTAAATCAATTAACTATTTTTTATATTAAATATTATTTTTTTGTAAATGGTGATGTGGTCTCACTCTCTGACTTTATGAGCATACATTCTGAAGTTAATTACAACAATCATTATTCATGTAAGCAGTTAATCAAGTTTGTCTATTCATAATAAATTAAGCCATGTTAATGTAAATTTTACTATGTATGAAAAAAGCTATAATGCAGCACGTACATACATACAACAGTTTAAAATGATTTATATCTTTTAAATTGGCTCACCACCGTATGTAGCATTACATATTATTGTACTATGCTCTTGGCCTAGTGGGCGCTGAATCAAAAACACTGGGAATGTGATTTATCTCTATATTCTGATGTGATATGTCAGTATGTGTTCTAATAGAGACACATGAGTTATTTTTGTAAAAAAAATTAGACTTTGTGTAAGAAAATTTATAAAGTCCAGTTTTAGAGAAAACATTAAAGCTTGATAGTGTGTAAATCTTCGACTATAGTACAATTCTAGCCTTAAAGTCATGTGATGACATCATATTCCTGTTTAAGTTGATAGTTGTTAAGTTTTATTCATCAAGACTGGCAATTTTGACATTTGAGTGATGGTTTATTCAAATTATGCATAGTAGCTGCATTTAGCTTAGCATGTGTGTCAATGCCTCTGTACTTGCTGTTGTGTCACAGACAGTGAGCAGTGTTTGTTGACGCTTTGCTCTAGTTGCCAACACACGCAACATTTGGCTGCACATTAGTGTCACCTAAAACATGTTATGTGTGACTTAAAACACAACGGCTATTATTAACGAATATTTAATAGGAATTTAAGGAAAATATATTTTGTTATGTTATGAGGAGGGTATTTTGATATGCAACCGCTTGTGATGTACTAGTCTGTTGATATGTGTAATATTGATTGTAAATGGCACCAAAGGAAATAATAAACATTGTGATATTTGTATGTGGAGAGTCTATTCTATTTTTCTGGTAGGATTATTGTACTTATATAAACTTCCACTGTATAACAGAAACACATAAATTAACTAAGCACATATAGATACCTACATATTTTATGTAACACAAACTATTTTTTAATATGTTTAAAGATCTAAGTTTAAATAAAGCAGTATCCATTCATAGACATTAGATTCAACATGTTTGTAGATATTTCCGTAATAAATAAATATGAGGCTAGAATTTAAAATGTTGTGTGTACTTATTTGAACTATGGCTTGTACATGTAAGGAATTTTTATAGCGAATAGATTTTATAGCAACATATATAGCGATATGCCCACTCTGGCAAGTATTTTTTCCAATTCAGACCATACAAGATGACAATATCTAGCCAGGCATTGGAGTACTCTGTGATACCCAACCATCCCTTCAAGCTTTTATAGGATCCAGACTTTGTGGTTTTATGGTCCTGCATACTGATGGTCTCTTTGAATGACAAATGCCACTTTATTTTTATTCTCATTAGTGGTCCCAGTCCCAGTCAATGAGTTTAAAGGAAACATTTCAATGATTTGTATCTGATGTGTGTACACTGCAGAAATCAACATTGTCCTGTCATTTGGACTCTAGTTTATCTTATTATCATAATAAACTTTTTATTGTCTAATTCAAAGTTAATCAAGTGGGAAATAGGTGTTATGCCTATTCCAAACATCAAAAGAAACAGAGTTCGATACGTAATTAAAATGGTTTACTAATGTTTTCAACGTTTAATGACATTTAAATGTTCAATTACTTCAGTTAGTTGATTTATTTATGCTAACAGGGTTTTATTGTACAATAATAGTTATGCCACTGTTGTAATGAAACTAGTAAATTAAAATTTATGAACACCTACACAAGTGCATGTCGGACTCGCGTACTAAGTGTTCTGTACCACCACTCATATAAATAAATACATGTTATGCAAGACAGCCTAAAGCATTATTTTTAAGTTGAAATAGAAGACAGAAAAGAAAGTTTAAAACAAGACACAGGAAAAATATCTCAAATACCCCAACAATTCCCACTGGGGACAGACCAGTGGTGGCACATGGGAATATCCTTTTTTCAGGGTCCTTAGCGTGAGCTTTACTTAGGTAACAAAGAGTATTTTTATATAATGTATACTTGAACAATTTTTATTATAAGTGGTATAGTCTATCTATATAGCATGTAAATTTAAATATATATAAGTCTATTCCTCCAAATCAGTTACTGGGATCACAAATGAGAATAAAGAAACCTGACGATAAGGGTGGATTCAGGAAGAGCTTTCGGTGAAACTCAATGTTTTTGAATGAGAATGGAGTTCTATTAGTCTTAACTCAGGAGTTATCTTCCAATAATTTTAAACAATAGGTATTAAGTTTATAAACTAACTACCACTACAATAGTTAACTAGGTTTAAAAAGCCAATGGGATTCAAAGTGGAAGGAAGTTACATGATTCCAATTTATTCAGAATTGGCTTGAATTGATTTCAAACTACAAACAAAGCCCACCCTGTCTAACAATAGCTTAGATAGTTTACTAAAACTACTGGTTTGAATGTGAAGTGTAGCCCAACTCTCCTCTCCTCTCCATGAAATTTCCAACCAAATAGTCATAGGAAGACATTTGCCTGCATGATAATATCATGGAGCAACCCTTCATAGGTACTACCTATTGTACATTCAGTTTAATCAGTCCTACTGATGAATTTTTGTGCATCAGTCATGTATTCTTTTATCCCTAGCACACCAGGGATCTTAGGTACTTGTGCTAATTTACAATTTTATTATTATTAAACTAATGCATGGTCTGCTACATGCACTGCCAAAATATTTCTACATCTAAATGTCTTGCATAAAGTTGTATCTGAAATAACTAAGAATTATTATTGAAACTTGCCTGCACATCAATATATTTTTTGTTTTGTATCTATTGTAAAGAGAACTTGTTCAGTTAATTAATTATTGAGGATTGGCAGCTAATTGTAGCAGATATAAACTGTATTACTATTGACAAGTAATGTAATTTTTTATTTAGTTTTAATACAAATTCTTCATATTTAAAAAGTGACAACAAATTATTTATATCACACATTTGCATCACTAGTGACATTAATACATAAAATTAAACTTGCATATTTAAAAAATACTTTTTTATTTCAATAGTTTATGTAGGTACCTAACTAGATTTAATTTACACAGGTTGTTTTACTTGTTAGTACCTAATAAACATAGTAGCTAATGTGCTAGTGAGTTTTCATGAAGAAACATTTACAAATAGGGTCTATTCATCTCAGTCTTCTTAGCTTTTTTGTCTCGAGCTCTAGGGAACCATCTGTGTTCAGTGGTCAATGTGATAGCAGCCAACTGTTTTCTCGCGATCTCGGGTTTCGTATCTTTGAACACTCTGTATACCTCAGTAATGTTATCCATTCGTAAAATACTGTCGCTCTCTTGTGGTTCTTTTGGAAGTGGTCGCGATAGCTCATACGGGAACTCCTCATCTTGGTGTAGCGCAACTATGGTGGATCCATCGTTGGTAATAACAATGTTGTTGTAACATCTGGCGATAACTTCTCTAGGATTAAACCTAACTACACGAGCCAAAGTAGCCATTATTTTTAGCTAGATGCTAGAGACAAGATAATTATAACAAGTATCTCTTATCATAACCTAACTAAGCAGTGTTACCACAACGGAGTTCCAAAAAGGTACACGTCCAGAGCCGGAAACGTAAATTTTGGGGTAAAAATGTACATAAGCAATTATTTTGCTTGATTTTTAATTTTCCACTCGCAAGTGCTATTTTATTACCTACATTGTTTTCGCATTCGATAAGGCGTTAACTACTTCAAAAAAAGCCTTTTAACTTTTTTCAAAAAGAGAGTAGAGAGAACTTAGAAATTAGGAATTTAAAATGGCATCTTGCCTCTGCCAGCTGTAAAATATCAAATTTAGCTGTCAAGAGCATAGAAAAATTGTATCCTAATTCCTAATTCATTAGTAAAATCCCTCGTTTTCACCAACGACAGCAATGTATACTGCACATCTGTAAAGAAATGGAAGTTCTTTTTCTTTACTTGTGTGCTATAGGCACACTATATAGGCCGCAAAGACAAAAATTGTATTTATCTGCAGGCGTATGAAAGGGATGCTTTTATATAGAGTACTACTAGAGCAACGGAGATCTAACGTGCTAGCTATGTTGCAAAACGAAACTGCAAGGTTTTGAACACGGTAACTACTTGTACTTTGTATTCCGATACGTGGTGGGTTCATATTTTTTGGCGGATGCAAAAAGGTACGTAAAATGGCCCATAACCCATCACCCACGATTTTACACATTGCACATGGGAGTCTAAAAAGGTACGTCAAATGTGTAATATGTACGCTAATGGCAACGCTGCTTCTAAGGCCATGACGCGACCAGCGTATTGTGTCAGACCTAACGAATTAGCCTGTGGAATTAACGATGGCAACCAGTCTTAAGTATCTACACACGATGCAATTTCGAATGCAACATGCTGTAGCAATCTGCTGTGATCCAGCAAATTGTATCGTATGTAGGTGTGTTTTGACTTCCTTCCATCCAACATGTTGGACGTCGTATCGTACGTCCTAGCATCCAGCAGATTGTTACAGCAAATCGTAAGCTGCGTTGTAACGTGAGTAGTGCGGTTGCATGCAATCTGAGCGTGCCGCCGCCCGTGGCTAGCGTCGCTGTGAATTTTATTAAATAAAATGTGTAAATGGATGAAAAATTATATTGATAAGAATTTCAGAAATCTATTAATGACTTGCCACATTTGTGGAATAATAAAACAGTTATGGCGTATTTTTACTATTCTTAGCAGCTGATTTTACTTTGTGAAAATAATTGACACGCCATTGTTCCTTCCTATCTAAATTTCTCTAGACTAGAAATAATGAATTAAATTATTAAATAACATAATAATAGGTATTATTTATTGTAGTATTGCTGTGCATCTATTAATATTCAAAGTGAAAATTAATATTTATTGTCTCTCAGTCTCAGTAGGTATAGTTCAGCCACAGACCATATAACCACTTGACTGCTCATACGGTTTCCCCTCAGCTGCCAAGACTATGACAATAAAAAGCTAACGTATCGAACCAACACGTCAGTACCAGTTTGACTGAGCGTGGAGAACAAGCGGATGAAAAAAATTTAAAACAAATTCATTTATGCCTTATTGTTCAGTAAAGTGGTACCGGAAAAACAGGTAGACATCCAGGTATGCAAAGGATGGAATTACATTTCACAGATAATTTTAGTTTATTAATTATTAGAAGAAAACAAAATACACAAATTAAGTAATTAAACAGTGACTCAAAAATAAAAAAATAAGGGAACGCGTTGATGTCTTTTGCCATCCCGTACTGTTCTTTGCAGTTGTAGATAACGCCGTCTCTTTTATTCACTGGCACGTGTAAATTAGTGCGGTACTCCAATATTAACTGGCAATTTATCGATTGTATATATCGACTGTGAGGAAAATAATTCTTCTATACAATATATTCATTATATTAAGAGTGCATAAAAATACAAATAAATATTCGGTGTTTTATTTATATTTATTTATACCTTCACGTTATCATCAATTATGTAGTAACATTTATATATCTTTATAGTATTAATTTTATGAGCACTAACGCCTGCTTTAGAGATCTCAAACATTGAAATTTTAACAACAACAATTACAAGGGCTGCGATGTCAATACGAAAGTTTAAGTATTTCTAAATAATGCTTCTTTCGGTTGGATGGTACTGTTTAACTGTCCAATGGATGTCGCTCCGTCCCCGCAAGACGGTTAGTCAAATAGAGAGTTAAAATTATATGCTCGGACCAGCACCTCGGTGGCCTAGTTGGTCAATGGCCTCTGACACGGAGAGTCAGAAGACGCGGGTTTGAATCCCGTCCGAGGATGGAACTTTTCTCTCCATAAATTTCAATATTTATATATCTTATCTAATAATAATGTAAATAAACACGCGAAAAAAACCCGAGTGTAATATGAAACATAATAATAATGGTCTTAAAATAAAGTACTATGGACATATACTTAATATATTTTTAAATAAAATCACTATACCTAGCACCTACTCTGATTGTGTCTCTTTAAGTGACTATTTAGTTTGACTAATTGGATAACTCTAATACTTCTAATACTTCTTCCCTGCCCAGCTGGCATCTTTTTATATGATTTAGATATACACACATAGTTATTTTTAACAATAACATGGAACCGGCTTCTAAAAGTAAAAAGTGCGAGTCGGTCAAAAATATATATAATTTGTAGGTCTCGTCCTTACATTGACAAATTTTACGGTAGTACAAATCCAGTATTGTATAGAATGAGGTGTTGTATCCTTGTATCCTAATGACTGTATGATATACAGTGCCTAAAAAGTATATAAATATAATATTATTGTTTGTTTAAAATCATTACTTAATCAAATTTTGTGTAAAGGCTTTGGATACTTTGTACAATTAAAACTATTTTAAAATTATAACGATGTTGTTTTACTGTGGTAAAAAATATATAATTATTTGATGGTGGTATTAAGTAAGTACTTACATACTTAACAATTAGTAAGAATACGATAAACAGACAGTAATAACTATTTTTAAAACGCAAAATATACATACTCAGATCAATGTGTTCTGTTTCACCGTGAAACATCGAATGAATTATTAAGATAATTTCATTAATAGAAGTTTTTTTTTACATAACCTTATTTGCTTAATACTTACATACATATTTCAGATCTTTGTACAGTTAAGGTAAACGATAATATGTAGTGAACTTTATCGACAACTAAGGTGATTACATAATGCTGTACCACAACACTATTTAGGTACTATGAGTAGAGCTACATTTTGAGCCGGCCAATCAAAATCCTTTTTTATACGTAGCCCCCCGACCTGCAGTGGTGACTTGTGTTCTTAGAAGAAATTGAACTACACGCAGTCAAGTGCTTATATGGTTTGTGAGTTCAGCGAACTCAGCGAAGGCAATTCGGTATGTAAAGTTTTTTTTTGGTATATTTTTTATATTTTTATTTCGTAGATTAGGTCATTATAAGAAACTTATTTCAATATTTTTGTTTTATATTCAGTAGTTATTTTATAATATTTTTTTGAAAATTTGAATCCTATGACGTCACTTTTTTGCACAAATATGTAGTTGCGTTGAGGAGCCAAGAAAAGCACGCGAGTAAAAAAAAAGAAACTAGAATTTACTTTGACACTTGACAGTGACACCTACTAATTCGTAAGTCTCTATTCAATCAAAACAAAAGTCCGCTCGTGTTGTTAGATAAAGTTTTACTTCAATAGTCACACAGATAATAAAATGCAAAAAAGTGACGTCATTTAGAGGTCAATGAAAGTCGAATTATTTCATCGTCTTTTTTGTTAAAATAAATGGCATCTTATCGTTTTAAAAGGTCAGAGTAGAAAAATAAGGGTTTGTAACATAAAATCTCGAAATGGTTTCGGAATTGGCATAGGTTAATTTTTTTTAGCATACCGAATTGCAAGACCCGTTTTTGAATCTTTGGACAGCATTTGAGCCATTTTCATTCATTTGTGCACCTTGTGGCGATCCAACCACAACGCGGAATGAAATTGTAATCACCACTGCAACGTGTGTAGAGTATGTACAACCGTGACTACAGCAGATTGCTACAGCATGTTGCGTTCGGGGTTGCATCGTATGTAGACACTTTTACGAAACTCAGTACCAAAGAGGATATAAACACCACGTTTTAAGAACCGGGACTTTCGTAGAACCAACTTTTCATTCAGTTTAGGCTCGAAAGCTATACCACCATGACAAAAAATAATTATTGCCAACATAATCTAGTAACAACGTCTGTCAGCTTAATTTAAAACGATTAATATAAAGGGTTGAAAAAAAACGATTATTAGAATCAGATAATGAAATATATCGATACGTAATCGATTCGTTACAAAACTTTCGCTTAAATGCTAAATATTTTAATTGAAATATATGTAAATTAAACAAATTAATTTAGTTTTAAGATTAAATGTATATATCTAAATATGAAATACCCCTTCTATAAATTACAATTAAAATAAGTTTTTTGGAAGGTTACAGAATAAGTTCTTATATATATAGTTGTTATTTGTATAGTTACTCACCACACTTACCTAGGATTAACTGCAGATAAACGATGTAGCTGGAGCTTCCATATAGACTATATATGCAACAAACTGCGAGCTATACTAGCTAAGTTCTACATTCTAAAACCAAAGGTACCGTATAAAATACTACTCAACATGTACACAGCCTTAGCAGAATCAATTATATCATACGATATTACGAGTTATGGTAGAACACTTAGAACATATATTGAAAGAATATATAATCTACAAGTAAGACTATTAAAACGCATTGTACCCTGTAAAATAAAACAGAAATATAAAGATTATACCATAGATATTTTCAAGTACTGCAATATATTGCCTGTACATATAATACTTCATATGCCCTCTTAGTTAAATAATTTAATAATAAAGAAATACAAATACCCGTATTCCATAAATTACATAAAAAACAAATTATTATAGTAAGCGAACTGTCGAATACTTAATCCCAACCATAATTAATAACATTCCACAAAACAAACGAAAAGAAATTAACATAACAAATTACAAAATTAAATACAAAAAACACTTATATGAAAATATTACATAAACAAAACCCATATCACTTATTAAGTTATTAAGCTATTGCATAGCTTTTATCGCGGGCCTTGAACGTGGAGACCGAATCCAGAAATTCCGTAACGAAAATAACCTAACACCCCCCACTCCGACTCCATCTATCGATTAATAGCAGAACTTTTAATGACATTTTGAAATATCACGCTTGTCTCTTTAGTTCAGCAACTCGCCTCTAGATGGCATTGGTTAAATAATTAATATTGCATAAGTTGATTAAAACAGCTATGCTATAGATTTACCGCGGCAGTCTCCGAGTGCCACACGTCCTTTTTTTTAATTAATTAATTAATTAATTTAAATTAATGTTATTATTATTATTTATTTTTTACGGTATATTAATATCTTACAACGTTTGTATGAATTTACCCTTTCACTGCATTACAAATCGATTCAACCTGTATATGAGTGTTTACGCCGTCCAGCAGCACCAGTTCACGGTAAGAGGTTATTCCACGAACACAATATGGCGGCAGTGAGTATCGAATGAGTGTTTGCATACCGCATAATTAGTAAGTACTTAAGATAAACATTTATAAGGCATACCCTATTTTTGTATATGATACCATAAAGTTAAGTTTAATATTAAGCAGTGTACGTTACGAATCTGAGTACCAATACAAACCATGTCTGGGTTAATGGTACAAAACAATAAAGATTATGTTAAATATGTAATAAATAAATAAATAAAAAAGTTAACTTCGATAGCAACATAATATATTTATTTTATTCATACACCTACCATACTTATAACATCTGCGATAGATTGCGGTGGGGCATAACGAAATAACAAGGATTTACAAGTGTCTGTGAACTTAGCATAACAATTTGCAGAATCTCAATTTTTTTTGGAGTTCTAGTAGCATCCCCAATAGTTCTATAGTTCCTGATAGGTATTTTGAATAGTTTACCTATTTTTGACATGAAAAATCGAATTTCAAAAATGAGATGTTAACTTCGCATGCCGTCACCCAGCATCTCAACAATTTTCAATTATTAGACCACAAATATGGTTGACAATACAGAGATCTATCGACTGCCGACGTTCCGACAATAGTTTTAGTGAAAAACATTAAAAAAACAATTTAAAAAAATTGTGATGCTAACTTCACACACCATCTTTTAGCATCTCAGGAGTTCTAAGATGGTAGATCACAAATATTCTTAGAAATAAATAGTTCTATTCATTTTAGGGCGTTAAAGTAATAATTGCACACTAACAAGTAAGATAATATTTTTTTTTAATAAAATCGTTAAGTCTTGAGATGCTGCACTATAGCTTGCAGTTCTACGTAGCACCTCAGGCGTTCTTGACTCCAGGAGCACTAATACGACTGCAAAGTTCTGCAGCCACAAGGTCATACAGTCATAGTTCTAGTCATAAACTTGGAAAAAAATGTAAATAAAATCATTAAGTCTTGAGATGCTGCAATACCGCTGGCAGTTCTACGTAGCATCTCAGGCGTTCTCGTACTTCTAAGCATATTTGTGATCGAACTTCTCAGAACTCCTGAGATGCTAAAAGATGGTGTGCGAAGTTAGCATCTCATTTTTTTTTAAATTGATTTTAATTTTCAACCATATTTGCTGTCTAATAATTGTTGCAATGCTGGGTGTTAACATCTCATTTTTGAAATTCGATTTTTCATGTCAAAAATAAGTGATCTATTCAAAATAACTATCAGGAACTATAGAACTATTGGGGATGCTACTAGAATTCCGAAAAAAATTTGAGGAATTGTTATGCTAGGTTCACAGACACGGTTTACAACTGTTGGTAAATTGTCTTTGATTTTTACCAATATAAAAAATATTAGCACTTAAATAAAGCGTGAGTCTCCGACAGCCAGAACTCACAAATGTATCTTAAAATTAAGGTTGTGTAAGCCTTTAATCACTTAATATTTATGACCAGTTGTGAATATACCTATACTAGAAAAACTTTCTAGTATAGGTAAGTTCAGTAGCTTAAAAATACATTCCAAAATGCAGTTTCTAATATACTTCACAGGGACACATAATAAAGTTAGTGATATTGTTGCGAAGAATCTGTTATCAATATTTTAATTACTCTGTTGATTACAACATAAATAGGTTACCTCTTAATCTTTTTCAAATAGAGAAAATTGTTCATTAAATTTTTAATTACTACAGGTATCCTGTTAAATGTTTACACTTATTTAAATTTCACACCTTTGTATGAATTGGGTAGCATTAGTTTGTTGAGGTTTGTGAGGGATCTTTTATCTTGCCACCACTTACTTAGTCTGATATAGTTGTATATGGAACTTGGCTGTGGGTCATTAACTTTCAGACTTGCCTCGCATCTTTCGCACTGCCACTGCAGATTTTTTTTAAACCTATAAACAAAAAATGTTTTATTCTACACAACCATAACTTAACCACAAATAAAATTGCAAATGATTAGTTAGTTATGCTGTAAAAATCATGTACCTAACTGTTAACCGCCTCAGCGGCTTCTGACAATGTTGTGGCATCATTGTTTGCAATGACAACCAGTTTCCGTCTGAAAGAAACCTTTGGGTACTGTACCTACCTAAATGTGGAAATGAATATATTACTTCCGTGAATACTCGAATTCATACATAGGTATGAAATTTAAATAAGTGTAAACATTTAACAGGATACCTGTAGTAATTAACAGCTATGCTATAAATTATGGTTGTGTGTAATGAACTTTGTACAGTCAAATTAATGTTTGATACATCACTTTCTTTCAGTTGTACTGCTTGTAAAATAATTGATAATATGATCTGCCAAAGAAATTTGCATGCATCACATTATATTACAAAACCTTAATTTTAAGATACATTTGTGACTTCTGGCTGTCTGAGACCCACACTTTATTTAAATTCTAATATTTTTTTATTATGGTAAAAATTCAAAGAATTTACCTACAGTTGTAAATCCTTGTTATTTCGTTATGTCCCACCGTAATCTATCTATAACTACGTATCATGTACATCGGCAGATGTTATAGGTATGGTAGGTGTTTGAATGGAATTAATATATATTTTGTTAAAATGAAGGTATTTATAATAACTTATTCTGTAATCTTCCAAAGAACTTATTTTTATTGTAATTTATAAAAATAAATATTTCTAATTTACAAATATACCTACATTTAATCTTAAAACTATATTTGTTTTATTTCATTACGTTTTAAAATTAAAATGCTGAGCATTTAAGCGAAAGTTTTGTGCCGAATCGATTATGTATCGTTATATTTCATTATCCGATTCTAATGATCGATTTTTTTACTAACCCTTTATATTAATCGTTTCTCATTACTTTAGCTTACAGATGTTGTAACGAGATTATGTTGGCAATAATTATTTTTTGTCTTGGTGGTATGGTATAGCTTTCGAGCCTAAACTGAATGAAAAGTTGGTTCTACGTAAGTCCCGTCTCTTAAAACATAGTGTTTATATTCTCTTTGTGTATAGATATTAGATAGTTTGTTAGATAGTATCATAGTATGTTACTGGGAGTGCCTTCGAATAGATCACTTCTGATCGTTTTTGGCGAAAATAACGCTAAAAACGCTCACAAGGGGCGTTCGAATTGGGAATCTGTGGGTGAAAATGTCGTTCTGGCCTCATTTTGTTCAGCGTTCGGAAAGCTAAAAAAGAGGATTTTTTGCCACCACAAAGCAATTTTTTACCTACATCCGGAGCATGGTTGTTTGCGTTAGCATCTGTTAGTCTGTGGTTGTTTGTGATCGTTTTTTGACAGCTATGTATATGACAGCATAATCATGCGATTTTAGGTCTTATGCTCAGTTGAGCGATATCTCTAAACAGTCTGTGGTTGAGCGTTCGAATAGGGTGTAAGCAAACGTGGCAGAAGTGGCAAAAATAACGTTTTTGAGCTTTACGAACGCTTTGACAAAAGAGCCAACAGTAAATACTTCGGGCATTGATGGCGTTGTCATTTACTGTGATCGAACGCACGTTGGATAGTCCAGGACAGTTATTCTACTCTTTGTGATAGTATCACGGAGGTTTCACTTCCTTATTGCCCTGTGGGCCTTAGAAAGAATTTGTCTATGGTTGTGCCACCAAGTATTACAACACCACAGTGATCTTTATTCTATTAAACGGTCGCTTCGTTATCTTCATTTCTATTAGAGCAAAGAGTTTGCGTAATCTCATATCGTTGTCTAATCATCATTTATTTGAGAGATACTGATAAAGATACTCAATCCCACTCAGGTTATGTAAATTCGATGTTTCATGAAGAACGGGTGTAAACAGTATTATGGCTACAGAAGGTAAAGTTGCAAGCACGACTTCGATAGATCGCAGCCGGCACACGATACGTGTAGGAGTTTAACATAGGTACATAGAGAAATTAGATCGAAACTCATTTTACAATACACGGAAATTAATGATCGAGTTGTAATGGCGACCTGTGGTGTACACTCGTACGACACTGGTGAATTCTGAAAAGGCATAAAGAGAGACCAAAAAGCAAGAGCGACGATATGCTTGATGATATAATCACATTGCCTGGTTCACGTGGAATAATATTCAAAAATGTCAAAGGAGTCATGGTAGGTTTTAAGGTCAGCTTTTGAAGAAAATGGTCTAAGCAACCGCTGCAGACTTTTGTCAAAGTTACAAGGCTAAGCGAAATATGTTCAACCAATGAGACTTGTAATGGAAAACTCAAATATAGAGTTGACTATAGACTAGGTGAAGACAAAGCTGTTACAAATGGTGAATCCTGCATTTGTAACAGCTTTGTCTTTACAACTACAGTGCAGTGCAGATCCAAGTACAAACACCAAAGATACTGCACTATTAACGGATAAACCACACTAAGCATGAAATCTCTACAGAAAAAGGCACACATTATAGATTTTTTTTAATTTTATCTAGTCATGATATGATAAAATTAGAGTTAAGAAATGATTATTTATAGTAACATTTACGTGAATAAACCTTCTATTAAAAACCCTTGTATTAAGGTATTGCTTGATACCTATTAGCCCAGATTTTCTTCAAAACTCTTTTGTTATCAATGTAAACATTGTTCCATGCGTTAAAAAACATTACTGATATCTGTTTCACATAATTATTACTAATATGTACGTATTTACAGATATTTAATACATATTAATATCCCTATTTATCGATATCGATATCGATACCACGTCACTAATGTCACACATGGAAGACGAGCGCGCGACTATGATCCGTCAAAAAGGATGGCACTGAAATTTTAAACGTCCCGGTAACGTTCTGTTGTTTGCTTTAGTGATTGCCATCTCTCTTTAGATATAGTCTGATTAATCTATGGATAGTATTATCCATAGAGAAAATTGTATAAATTCTCTATGATATTCTCTTTGTTATCTATAGTCAGCAGGAGGTACTATGTTTAAGTCTTGTTATTGTACAATTTATTCATTCTATTTCAATTTTTCTTGTTATAGACAAGATATGATGAACACGATAAAACTATAATTGTGAAGTAAAGTGTTAGTTGGCTCAACATTCATTGCACAATGGACGAAAAAGAGGAGTTGCATCTAACCTCTCAAGAGTTGCAAGTCTTGTCAGAACTTGACAGGTAATACATCTTTCCTTACTCTTCTGTCCTTGTTTTCACCCGTCTTTATCGCAGTCATGATATTATAATATTAAGGTTTTTAGTTAAAGCACTTGTGCCTAGAGGTTTTCTGTCAACACTAGTTAACTAACCCCTGATTAAGCTGTCACGCCACAGATTCTGCTCATTAGTCTGACAACCCGCGCTTTTCCACCTGAGGAATTTGAATAAATATTATGCGGTCATTTTTATAAATACATATACAGTGGAATCTCTAACTCAAATAAATAAATAATAATAAATCAACTCTAATCTCTATCTCAAACTCTTTTGTCAAGGGTATTGAAAAAATATCAAGTTTTTGACTTAGTTAACAATAACAAGAACTTCGAGATAGATGATATAACGATTTTTATGTATGTTTTTGGAATTGTAAAATTAAAAATTGAATAATAATTCAATTAAGTTTTATAGTAGGTATACATTTTTTACATATCCCCTCAAGTGTCGATGTCATTATAACAATGAAATTTCTATTGTGTCTGGCTGTGTGACCTTCGATGGAATATACAGAAATGTGCAGATGGATAGCGAGACTTGGAAGATTGTAAAGGAAGTTTGCAACTTTAATCAGGCAAGGGTGAGATCACGCAATTTATTAAACTTCACAAAAAACCTGATTGATTCCCTTAACAAAGTTAATACGTATTTTACGTATATTGGTGGAACTCTAGCCCATAAAACCTTGAATATGATGAACACTACTGAAAAGCAATTAGCTACTCTTGCAAAAACATCAAACTGCCGAGCCAATCTACGTCTCTCATGCCTACAGATCCATTTGAAGTTAAACATGTTATTTTCAAACTTAAATCACGTAGCGCATCCGGTTGGGATAAAATTACTACAGCTTTTCCAAAATCATCGTTTCCCCTTTTTGGTAGAGCCAATCTCGTTTATTTGTACAACCCGGTCAGAATATCTGCGCACCTCGCTGGAATGCGGCGCCTCTCCCGCTTACCCTGTCACCTCTCCGCGCACTCCCCGGTGCGACAGTACGGTTTGGTTTTATGTTGTTGTTTGCTTTGTTGTTGTTTTGTTTTTTAATATTTATTGTTAAGTTTAGACTGTTTACTGTTAAGTTTGTACTGGTTTGGTTGTTATTAAAATTGTTGTAGCTGTTAAACTGAAGTCATGGGAAAAACAATACACAGCGAATCAAGAAATTTAATCTTGAAAGTGCTCAAGTTTTTTGAATCGGAGAAAGCAAATAAACAGTACACCATACCTGTAGACCAAGTGGTGAAACGAACCTGTGCTGCAACTGGGATATCAAAGAGGACTCTAATGAAAATTAAAAATGAAGCCAAAGTACAACCACCTACTTCGCCGGGCGCTAGTCCGACTCCAAGTACTAGTAATAATTTAGAAACCCACCCAGAACCAAAATTATCGACACCGGGTAAGAAGCGTAAACAGTACAAAAAACGCATCAAAGTAGATGATTTTGACATTTGCGCAATACGAAATATCATCAATAGTTTTTATGCTGTAAAAAAAGAAATCCCAACTTTGAAGAAAATTCTGGCAGCAGTTAAGAGAGACCTAAATTTTCAGGGTTTTTTTTATATTTAGGGTCTTTGAGTCGTCTAACGACTATGTCAGCCCCATAGTATACACCATTTTCTATTATATATTCCTAATAATTTTACATGTGGATCGATACAGCATCCTAGCTGTGGTAGATGTTTGATCAGCCAGGATGCCCTGGAATAGACCCACATCAAATATACTTATATCTAAACTATTATATAATTCAATTCTCATTGTTTCACTCCGGACACACTCTCTCAGAAAATGATGGACATCCTCAGGCACACCACACAAATCGCAGTTAGGGCTACTAACTTTTCTCATTAAAAATTTGAACTTATTCAGTGGCATGTGTCCAGAGCGCAATCTATGAGCTATTACAATCAGCTCTCTACTCAACTTCACATTCCCACACCACGGTATATGAGGCGGCTCGCATTGTATCGTTCTCTACCATATTCCTTTTTCCAGAGAGACAATATCAAAGTACTCCTTCCATTGTGCATATATAGATTTTTTGTAGCTGTTGAGTACCTCTGAGTATTCTGGTTTTAAATGAACTTCTGTACCACTTGATATTGCCTCTCTGGCAAGTCTATCTGCCTCCTCATTACCACCTATGCCAACATGTGAAGGAATTCACTGCAGCCCCAGAGTCGCCCCCGCAGCCAACAGTGCTAGGACTTTCTTTAATATTGTATAAGCTATCGATGTGCCTCTGAGACCAGAGGAACATCGAGCTATATGCTGCAAGGCACTTTTGCTATCTGACAAAATAACTACCTTTTTAAGTCCCGCACTGGCTACATACGATAGCGCCTCCGAGACGGCAAAGAGCTCCACCAACATGATACAGTGATTGGATGAATTTACCAATTTATAACCTTAAAAATTTTTTCAAGGTGGGAGAACATATTTAAGAAATATTTTAATTAACAAATTGGGCTACAAGTTCAAAAAGTGGAAAAATATCCGTTGTGTACACAAAAGCCGGACATCGCCGCATGGAGGGCTCGCTACCTACGCCGTATGAAAGAGAATAATGACCTTGGCGCTGATAAAGAACCGGTAAACTACCTGGACGAGACGTAGATCCATTCCCTATACGGTCAGTAAATGCTGGCAAAATAATACCGACAGCAGTGTGAAGAAAAATTTAAATCCGGGTCAACGTTGGATTCTTGTACACGCTGGAGTAGAAAATGGATTCATTAAAGGTGCAGAATTACTTAATAAATGTAAAAGTAAAATCGGCGATTACCATAACGAGATGGACACAAACAATTTTTTAAAATGGCTCCGTGAAAAGCTTATACCAAATTTACCGCCGAACGGTATTATTGTCATAGACAATGCACCCTACCATTCGACGCAGTCGGTGAAAGCGCCCACTAGTGCTGCTCTTAAAGCTGACATGCAAAATTGGCTACGTGAACACAATATTCCATTTAATGACAAAATGACAAAGAGGGAATTGTATCCCATTATACTGAGAACAAAGCTGCCGAAAAAATATGTCGTCGACGATTTGATGCGAGAGCATGGCCAAGAAGTTGTGCGTCTGCCACCTTATCATTGTGACCTAAACCCTATCGAATATATATGGAACTTGGTAAAGCAAAGGGTGGCAGATAAAAACATTGACCAATCGGAAAAGAAAATAGAACAACTTACAAAAGATGCGATTATGTCAATTACGCCAGCTGACTGGAAAAAAGAAGTGAATCACGTGGAGAGACTACAGCGAGAATACCAGATGACAACATCACACAACTTTTGATATCACTAGGGGAAGATAGTTCGGAGAGTTCAGAAAGTGAGAGTGAGGAAGATACAATGTCAGGCATAGAGTCATTAATTTATAGTGACTGAGTTTAATAATAAATGTTTTTGTAATCAATATTATTGTTTTTTAATAACAAACCCTTCATCAATAATAAATTAATTTGAAAAGGTTAGTAATTTTTTTTACCTCCACATTTCTCGAAAAATCTTTTTTAACACCGTACCCAGATCGCCGATATGACGTCACGAGGTCAGGTGCACAGATATTTTGACCGGGTTGTAATTAAGGCTTTGAGACAGGTGTTTTCCCATCTCTATTTAAAAAGGCTATCGTATGTCCTATTTTCAAGGCCGGCGATTAATCTAGTCCTTCTAATTATAATCTTCTATCTACGCTTTCTAAAGTTCTGGAAAACCTGGTTAAGGGAAGAGTTATGCGGTATTTAGAAAAAAATAACCTTTTGAGCAAAAATCAGTACAGATTCCGAGAGGCCAAGTCTACTGAAGATGCAGTCCTGACGCTAACATCATTAATAACCTCCTACATGGACAAGGGAAACAAGTGTGTGGGAGTCTTTATGGGCCTCCTGAAAGCGTTCGATACCGTTTCCGTTCCCATTTTATTGACACGGATGGAAAATGTTGGCATCAGAGGAATAGCATTAGATTGGTTCTCAGATTATCTCTCCGGAAGAACACAGATTGTAAGGGTTGAGGACTATGAAAGCGATAGTTCTTCGTGTACCTATGGAGTTCCGCAAGGTAGTACACTAGGACCTACACTCTTTCTCATCTACATAAATGAGCTTTGTTGTACTACCCTACCCGGCCTGGACTTATTAATGTTTGCTGATGACACGGTGTTACTCGTTCATGACAAAACCTGGCAAAAAGTTAGCTAGCTAAGACGTGTCTCTCTAGAGTAACGAGGTGGTTAGAAGAGAGTCTATTATCACTGAACACGGCCAAAACAAAATATATGTGTTACAGTATAACACCAGCTGGCAGTCCTACATCTCCCAGTCTAAAAATTCACTCTTTTCCATGCAACCGTAATATTTCCAGCCCCACACAGTGTGTGGACAACCTGCACTGTTCTTTCACGGGTCAATACTATTAAGTACCTCGGAGTATCCATAGATGAAAATCTTAACTGGAGCTATGTTTGTTGTTGTTTCATTAGCGTCGAGAATAAGGAAACTCATCTATGTATTCAAATCACTTCGGACTGTTGCAGATTTAGAACTGCTGATTCGAACATTTAAAGCTCTTTGTGAGTGCCTCATTAGGTATTGCATATGCGCATGGGGTAGTGCTGCAAAAACTCATATCAGAGTAGAACGTGCTCAGGGCACTGTCCTAAAAATTTACTCTACTTATATTTCCGACATCCAACTATGGCAGTATATGAAAAAGCTAACGTTTTAACTGTACGAAAGCTATTCATATTCGAAGGTCTCCGTCGATTTCATAAAATGGTAGTACCATCTCTACCAGAATCAGAAAAAAAGAGTAGATAGAATTCGTACTAAAGGGGTAAAAACGAGATTTGCTCAGAAGCAGTTCGATGTAGTGGTTCCACAGATTTATAACAAATTAACTAAAGCATATAAAAAAATTCAAATAATAACGAATTTAAAAATAATATTATTACATGGCTTCAAATTTTGTTAAAAAGTCACCCACATCTGCTGTTAAGTTTGTTACCTCATAACTTTCGACTGGGTGAACCTATTCTCAAAATTCTTTTTTTGTTAGAAAGCTAGTGCTTCCCGTGTGGTCCCATTTAAATTTTATCAAAATCACCACAGGTTACCTTATAGCCTTTAGAAATAATATTTAGTCTTGCTTTATGGCAAAAGCCATAAAGCAAGACTAAATATATTTTTTTATTGGCTTTTTGATGAGCCATTACAAAATTGTGATGATATAGTTCATGACAATAGTGAAATCACCAGTGCCACTTTAAAGACTATTTCATTAATCTCCCAAAGAAATATATAACATGCGTCTACCTTACATATTGTGATAACAAATAAATGTCAGAATAATTAATGTACTGCAAAAATTGCATTAAATCTTTACAATTTAATTGTCGATGTTTTCTTGCTGTCATTCGGCCTGAAACGCACTGCAAGTATACTCACTTTGCGCCTGACGTCTAGCCCGATACCATGAAGAAAAAACAAGGACTATGCTTGGTATGCTACCCTCACTTGCTAGTATATAAAGTACGCTTTGAGTCACATGGCGTGTAGCGAAGCGAGCAAACGAGTTCTCTGTTGCAGTACAGCCACAGCCTTCTTTGCTTGAGTGCCACGCTTCCCATGCAATATAAATTTAATTAATATTAATAAGTATTACTTTTTAAGTTAAATTTACAAAAAAATTAACATAACAAAAACAAATTATGTTCCAGCCGACAGTTTGGTTTCCTGAAACTCCGAGGCACTGAACATGGCAGGACCAGAGCACTTGTTCTCAAAGCTGTCAAGTATTTGGAAGGCATGCTGGTGCAAGTCAAGGTACATTACCACACTTACCATATATCATTGTCCTCACCATCATCATCATCAGCTCACATTTGTTAATTGATATAATACGAAAATATATAACAGGCCTTTGTCTACTTTAACTCTTTACATACAGCTACTGTCAGTAGCTTTTTGGAAGTTATCCATTACCTGGTTAAAGGGGTGTCCATACATGATGTTTGCCTTAACATTGTCTCTACCTTAGAACTCTTCTTCTTCACAGTTATTGGTGCTTGACAAAAACTGCCAGCCCATTGTCACTTCAGTTTGTTTACTATTTTTATCTGTTAAATTCTTATTCTCGCTGAGAACCAATATAGTCATATATAATTTATTTATTAAATATTAAAACCGACTTTACTCACGTAATTGGCCGCCGATATCGACCTAGGTTTCGGGCATGTCCGATGCCCATCCTCAGGGAGTTTATGCTGCAAGATCGCCGCGACCACTGACTGGCTGGAGTAAAGTCGGTTTTAATATTTAATAAATATGTGTCAAACACACGAGAATTTTCAAACTAAAATATATAATTTAGTTTGAATTATGTCTGTGAGAGCAACTTAGATCATATCACCCTTTGTAGCTTGTTAAGTGGCCTTAAGTCTGAGGACTTGTCCCACTGCGAGTATCGCATTGGATTCAGCTCCATAGGTCATGACATGATATGACGGCATTAACACCGAGACATGATGATGAATTGAATCTTTACAAACATATATAATTATATTAGCTGACCCGCCAGCGGCTTCGCTCGCGTGGCCTCGCGGGATACCGTAATTACAGATTCAATGGGTTAGATTTCAATTAGGGATCGACTTAATCAAAATCCCGTCTTAGTGAGTACATAGGTCCAAAAAAGAACCCCCATGCAAAATTTTAAACTTTTAGAACTCGCAGTAACGAAGTTTGATACAAACTATCAACCCCAAAAAAAACCTTAGGGGTTGAATTTCATAAAATCCCGTCTTAGTAAGCCCCTACGCCCTAAAAAGAACCCCCATGCAAAATTTTAAACTTTTAGCACTCGCAGTAACGAAGTTTCATACAAACTATCTACCCCAAAAAAACCCCTTAGAGGTTGAATTTCATAAAATCCCGTCTTAGTGAGCACCTACGTCCTAAAAAGAAGCATGCAAAATTTGAAACTCCTAGCACTTGTAGTTACTGAGATTTCACGATGAGTGAGTGACCTTTCGGTTTTAAATATATAGAAGATCACGTTACAGTATTAATATCATTACAAAATATTGAATTTCTTATTTAATTTGGCTATATTTATATCAAAAACTTACTATACGACGCTTACGCATCCGTCGAAGTTAATTTCATTCAGTATATCTTTTGTTCTAAGCGGAAACAGAATGCAGAGTCATTAATATTTCCTATACCATGATAATAAAAACAAAAGACTTATGAATTAAACTGACGTACCTATATATTTACGTCTCTGGGACGCGAAGGTTTAATATTGCTACTATAGTAAAATATCAGAAGCACCTTTGATGCATAAATGGATGATTTTAATTTTAGTTACAAGAAGCAAATATATGAATCTAAGATCCAATTGGTCAATATATGTTAATTTATATCATTTGATTTGATACACCCATGAAATACATATTAAATATCAGTCATACACGCCTGCGTGACACGAGAGTTAAAAATTATGACAGAACCAAGCGAATTTTCCACTAAAACCAATGTTCATAAAGATAAAATATCCGCTCGGGACTAGTAATTATCATATTTTACGTAAGCAACTGTTCTTCAAAATCATTATGTTATACAAACATGTATCTATTCTTGTTTTTCAGGAAGAAGAGCGTTCCTGCTCGCCGGTTGTCAGAAGGGACATCTGCATTGATCCCAAGACATACTGCAAGTTGGGGCATTTTCACCTCTTGCTTGAAGACTACGCAAAAGGTAACACAAAGTCATTATGATCTATGGCGCAAAATCTGGAACTAACTAATTTGCACCGAGAAAACTGTGTCAGTGACCTGTAGGGCTATTAAGTATCTCAGTAGCAATCAAATGTTGATTGAAATCAAAAAATTGGCTGCACACATATGTCACTTTTGTCGGCTCCATTCATCAACTCAGCTAACATTTTTGCTTTTTTGAGTTGTCAAAAGTGACATATAGCCGCGATTTTTTAGATTTATCACCATTTGGTTGCAACTGTGACACTAATCCCTGCTGCTATACATATACAAAACTTTGGTAGCGGCCCATGCTCTGTGGCTCTAGCAGAATTTTTCCACTGGGAGTGATATACCGAAAATGATAAGTGTAACTTGTCCCGTCCTTGCCGGTAGCAAAAGTTATTTGAATGTCTATACGAGGGCGGCACTGAAAATTTCGGGAATCAAGGAAGTGACAACATTACTATTTCAAAATGTATTTATTGCTTTTAGAAGTATTCTCCGCGAAATTTGACACATTTCCTTACGATGGAACCAATCATTGAAGCAACCATTCCATTCGGAAGTTGGGGTCTCCAAAATGGCCGTTTTGTAGGCGTCCACAGCTTCTTCAGGTGATGAAAATTTCTGTCCACGCAATTTATTCTTTATTTTAGGGAAGGTATAGAAATCATTAGGCCTTAGGTCGGGGCTGTACGGCGGATGGTCTAATAATTCTATGTTTTCTTGCTCTAAAAACTCTTCTGAGCGTTCTGAGCGCGGTGTGAGAACTCGCATCGTCGTGATGGAGGATGATGCGGCGGTTGCAGTTCTCTTTACGGAGTTCAGAAACGACCTTTTTTTTTTTTTTTTTTTTGGGGGGGAAATGCTGTGCACTTCCCTTCCGCCACGGGGGTGACGGAAGGGGGCGTGTGGGGCTCAGACCCACTAAAACCCCCCCGTGAGCAGTCCTCCGCCAAGGTGGAACGAGACAGGGTCGCGCTGGCAGTCACCATCTCGCCCCAGCGGTAGGCCCGGATTGATCTTAACCGGGCCTCAGCGCCTGTGAAGGGATGACCTTGCTCACCAAGGTCACCACCTAGACGTGTAGGGCCGTGCAAACCGGCGAAGAGTCCCCCGACTATTCGCCAGTGGCCCCACTACGGAGGAGGGAGGAGACGAGCAAACCGTCTCCTCCGTTCCCCCGGTCGTCTGCGCCGGAGCGGGTCAGCTCGAACATCGTTCTCCCTGATCCGCTCCGCGGCCTCCTTCTGCGTCATCACCGCTTCGCAGAAGGTGGCCACCGCCTGCCACGCTCTCTCGCTGCTGAGCATGGAGATCACCACGCTCGGCAGGGAGAGATCTCCGCCTATTTCCGCCGAAAGCGTGTGCCGCTGCGGGCCCCATGCAGCACACACTTCCAGCGTGTGTTGCGCCGTATCCTCCGGCGCCCCACACTCGTGGCAGGCTGGGGTCGCCTCCCGTCTCGCGATTTGGTGCACGTACTTTCCGAAACATCCATGTCCGGAAAGCACCTGCACCAATCGGAAGGTCAGCGAACCGAATCGCCGCCTCACCCATCTCTGGAGGACTGGGCGGATGGCCTCCACCGTCCACTGCCCAGGGACTGGTGGAGCCAGGTCCTCCGTCCACCGCCGCAACAAGGCAGCCCGCGCCTGCAACCGCATACGTGTAACCTCCTCCCACACTGGAGCGTCTCCACGGGATCTCCTCGCCGCCACGAAGTGATATACTTCAGCGAGGATCTCCGCTTGGAGCTCCCAGGGGGGATCACTGGCCAGCACGCACGCCGCCGTCCAGGACACCGTCCGGTACCCGCGTATCGCCCTCGTCGCGATGACCCGTTGCGGACGTCGCAGTAGAGTCTTGTTGTCGCGACTGAGGGCGTCCACCCAGACTGGTGCTCCGTAAAGAGCCATACTCCGGATCACTCCGGAGTATAGCCGACGGCAGTTGGCATTCGGGCCACCCACATTGGGCAGCAGCCTACCCAAAGCAGCTGCAGCTCCTACAACTCTTGGGGCCAGTTGTGAAAAATGGCTCCTAAAAGCCCACCGTCCGTCCAGGTTGAGGCCCAGATATTTCATCTGGGCTCCAACCGGGACCAGGACCCCATCCAAAATAACCCGCGTTCCCGGAGGGGGTCCTCCTCGAGGCCCGTGGAACAACAGGGCCTCGGTTTTGGAGAGGGCAACCTCCAGCCCCAGGGTGCGAATGCGATCAATTACGAGGGTTGTGCCCACCGTGGCCAACCGCACCGCCTCTCTTAGGTCCCTCCCCCTGACTACGACTAGAGTATCGTCGGCGTAGCACGCGACCCGCATGCTTGCAGGTAGCGTACCACGCAGCACCCAGTCGTAGCCTACGTTCCACAGGAGTGGTCCCAGCACTGACCCCTGTGGAACCCCGCAGGAGACACGACGGCGCCGCAAACCGTCGCGCCCTTCCACCAGGACCTCGCGGTTCTGGAGGTAGTCGGCCAACAGCCTCCGCAGATACAAGGGCACTCCATGATAGCGGAGCGCCTCATGTATTGCTCCATGCGGTAGGCTGTTGAACGCGTTGGCTATATCTAGCGAGACAGCCAACGCCTTTTCCCCCGCACTGACCGCATCTTGCGTCCATCCTTTCAGCCAGAGCAGGGCGTCAATTGTTGACCGCCCCGCTCTGAACCCGAACTGGGCCTCTGACAGCCCAGGACCTGTACCCTCCAGGTGCCGGATGACACGTGACGCTACCACTCTCTCTAGGAGCTTGCCCGTGTCATCCAGCAGTACGATAGGCCTGTACCCGGAGGGTGAGTCAACGGCTCGGCCCTCCTTCCGCAAGAGGCACAGTCGACCGTCCTTCCAAAGTTTCGGAAACTGTCCTGACGTGAGGCACTTGTCGAACAGTTCCCGAAGCTGGCCGCTCAATTCTCCCAAGGCGATCCTAAGGACCCGCCCTGGAATACCATCTGGACCCGGTGTGGTCCGCCTGCCTTTAAGGCGACCGACCGCGATTTCCATCTCCACTTCAGTCACAGGTGGAATGGGGGCTGGGTCCAATACATCGAAGGAGGACGCTGCCATCGTCGGAGGGATGTAGTTAGGGTTGCTAGCAGGAAAGAGCCCCTCCAAGACCCTGTTTAGGAGTTCTGGCTCTAAGGCTCCTGCTACTGGGGGCGTCCTGCCGCGGAACTTATTCCGGGCGGCTTTATACGGACGCCCCCATGGATCCCTCTCGAGGCCCACGAGCACCTCACCCCAAGCCCGCGATTTGGCTTGACTGATGGCCAGTTGCAGCTTCCGCTTGGCGTCGCGGTATACGTCGAGCAACCGGTTCTCAGCTGCCAGCTCCTCAGCTGACAGCTGGGCATCAGTGCGGCCTTTGCGCCTTCTCCTGCAGCGAGTGTAGGGCCGCCGCGACTCCGAGCAGACAGCTCGAAGATCTGCAATTTCTGCGCACCACCAATACACCTCTCGGCAATTGGCGCGGCGCAGGGACCTCGGCATGGCCGTGTCGCATACGGCCGTTACCGCTTTGCGGAAGTGGCTTGCCGCGGCTTCCACTTCCGGCTGCGAAGGGGTGGCCAGCCACGACTGAACAATAGCCGCCTCTTCCGCCAATTTGACGTCAAGGCGACCAATGGCCCAGCGCGGAAAATTCGCTCGCATCCCGCGTTGCGCTCCTCCCTGATTGTGTGAGGTGGAGATCTCGAACCTAATATATTTATGGTCCGAGAGAGTCTCCACCTCCGACAAAACTCTCCAGGCCCTGACAAGTGCTGCGACCGCTGGGGTGGCGAAAGATACGTCCACCACGGACCCCCCATTATGTCGTACGCACGTGTGGGCCGACCCTCTGTTTAGCAGGGTAAGTCCTGTGGCAACCGCCCATTCCTCGACAATCTCCCCTCGGGAGTCAGTGGACGGGTTGCCCCATGCCCGGGCCTTGGCGTTCAAGTCCCCTAGTAAGAGGACCTGACGTGGTGCCTGCCTCCTCGCCACTGCGGCCAAGATATCCATAAATACCTCTAGCTCCGCAGCGGGTCTGTTGGGGGAGAAGTATGCGCCTACGACAGAATAATCTCCCCACTTAGCCACCACGTACCCCGAACCCCTCTCTTCAACTGAGAGAGGGCCGCCACTCATTGGTCCCACAATGGCCACAGAGCCGTCCAAGTCCCCAGCCCAATTGTGATGAGGGGGAACATAGTACGGCTCCGTGGCAACTGCCACGTCTATTGACCACTGTGCCAGTGACTGCATAAACAGATCTTGCGCCCTGGCGCAATGGTTAAGATTAGTCTGGAGGAGATTATGATGCCCGACCTGATCCATTAGTCTGACATTAAAACCTCCTCGCACTCCGGATGCTGTTCAGCCTCACGAGCTAATTGACTTACTATCGCAGGGATGGCCTGGGTCCTTGAAGCCGTTCCCTTCGTCTTCGGGGGGACGCAGTTTCGTCCTCCCATTATGTGGCCAGATGGCCTTCCCGCATCCGCGCATACCGCGCAGCGCGGGTCGGACTTCTTGCAGTTTGCCACTCGATGACCGGCGTCTCCACATTTAAAGCATAAGTCCCCTCTGTCGGTTGACGCGGGACACTTGGGGCGCGTATGCCCTAGACACATACATCTAAAGCAGCGCATGGGGCGATCCCCCAATGCCACTACACGTACCGAGCTCCACCCTATCAAAAGCCTGCCCCTTTCGAGCAGCACTTTGGCTGCCGGAACTGGGCAGGAGACAATAGTGGAACCGGCGCCGCCAAAGCCGGGGCGTATCTCCCCAGCCTTAACGAAACGCACTTCGCACTTGCCTGCATCGGCAACTGCTGCTGCCACCTTCTCTTTCGTGGCTGCATCATCCAGGCCCGTAATCTTTAAGTCGGTAGATTTCACCGGCCTAGTGACGTTAACAACCTCGGATAGAACGGCACGGAGCTTCTCCGCAAGTTTATCCGCTTTCTCACTGTTTTGAGGGCCAGGTATCTCCAGCATCCTGGCTCCCGTTGCCGTCTGACGAAAGCGGAGCTGGTCGATTCCCAGCTCCTGGATATTCACCTTCTCCTGGGCCGTATTTAATATGGTACTGTAAGTGACACCCTTCTCCACAGCTTCAGGCTGAAGTGATAACACAACAGCCGCAGTCTTTGGAGACCTCAGTGCTATTCTAGTCTTCGGGGCACTAGCAGCCTTAGATTTGGTTTTGGACTTAGGGGCCGGAGCACAAGTTGCGGTACTTGCGGGTGCGGCAGAGGGAAGGGAGGACTTCCCCTTACCTTTGCCTTTTCCCTTACCCTTCCGAACCACCGTGACCCAGGTTTCCGCCTGAGCCATGGTGGAGGGGACAGCCACATTGGCCCCGTGGTTTCCCTTGGAGGTAGAGGAAGCCACAACCGGCGCTACTGAAGAAGCAACAACAGTTTTTGAAGCCTGGCTAGCTTGCTTGTCCCCTTTGTGTGCAGGGTTGCAAGCCAGCTCAGATGCCGGCCAGGATGTCGCGGTCTCTGCTGCTGCCTTCTTGGCATCCGCCTTTAGGGGCGGGCGTACCTTCGCGGCGGGCGGAAGCCGCTCCTCAACCACCGCAATTCGGGCATTGAGCATGTCCCCGAATGTAATGGTCAAGGAGCGTTTCAGCTCCTCTACCAAATCAGTCCCCAGCAGGGTAGGAGAGGGTGCCTGCATGTCATTGGCAGTGGCAGCGGCAACCGCAGCGGCATTGGTTGCCGCAGCAGCTTCCGTCTTAGCTTCGGTAAAACCACGACGCAGTGCTTTCACTTCTGCCTTCCCAGACTCAACCTCGAGTCGCAGGCGGCTATTTTCCGCCCTAAGCCGCCTAGTCTCGTCCGCCTCGCTCCTGCTCGCCAGAGCATCGACGACTTCTCTCAAGATCGATGCGGATCTCTTTAGGCGCCCGACAAACTCGCCCTTGAGGTTGCCCGACTTCTTAGCGACCTCTAAAATACAGGCGAGCTTTTCGCCTGCCTGCGCCCTCAGCTCTTGAGCGTTAAGCATGCTGAGGTCGTCCACCATGGGCACAGCGTCGGACTCGCTTCCAGTCTCTGTACCAAGGACTGCGACTACAGCAGCAATTGGCCCCTTCTTATAACGCCTGCTTTTCAGGACATCCCCGAGCTCTCCGTCTGATGGTACGGGTGATGGCAACGGTGACGGAACCGGAGAAGGTTTTAGGAAAACCTCTCTAGAAGGGACCGCCTTGTTGGTTCTCCCTCTCCCTCTTCTCGCCGTACTTATTTTAGCAGTGGCCGCACCTTCGGTCTCCGTGTCCGAGTCTAAATACCCGGGCGCGAAAAACGAAGACGCCGGTCGCTTTCTACAACTCCCCTCCTCGTCCGTGGTCTCCACAGCACTGGGCACCATCATCCCAACGGACTCCGCGTCCGATATTCCGACTTCCGTGGGAACCTCTGGGAGGTCCACAGAATGATCCGTCGAGTGGCCCTGAAAAGGGCCTTTTAAAAATTTCCCCGACGGGTCTCTCTCTCGTTGATTCTTAGGCATACCTACTTTGTCGCAGCGACGGCGCGTAAGCAGCGACGGCAGAAGATTGGCCTGTTGGACACCTGCGTTACCGGGTCCAAACAGTTTCCAGGGTGCACCACGTGGAGGTTCTCTGCATACCACCCCGTTCAGAAACGACCTGTGGCAAACAAATGCTAGCATACCATTCTGCATTAACCCTTCTTTGTCCCTCAAGAGGAATAGTCGTAACATGGCCGGTTTTGGAGACAAACGTGGCCACCATTTTTTTTGCAACACTCCGTGAACGAACAATTTTTGTTGGCTTTAACTCATTTTCGAACACCCAAACTCGTGACTGGCTTTTTGTTTCGGGTTCGTACGCGTATATCCAGGATTCGTCACCTGATACAATGTTGTATACAGCATTTGAGGATCCTGCTTGGAATCTTTTGAGAGTTCTGACGCACCAAGTAATGCGAGCCGCTTTTTGCTCTTCACAGAGCGAATGCGGTATCCATCGGGAAAACAACTTCTTTACACCTAATTGTTCATGCAAGATTATTTGTATTTGACTCATGCCAATGACTTAAGTTGCCTGAATTTCGCGGTATGTCACATGTCGATCTTCCTCAATCAGCTTACGCACAGCATCAACAGTTTCTTGGGTGACTGCAGTTTTTGGACGACCTTGACGGGGATCATCACTGAGCTTGACACGTCCACGTTGAAATTCAGCAAACCAGCGATAAATTGTGGTTTTGGATGGGGCTTCATCACCAAATGCAGAAATCATCCGGTCAACACACTGTTTTTGTGTTAAACCACTTCGAAAGTCATAATAAATCATCGCTCTTGAATTTTCTCGAGTCAATTCCATTTTCTCAACGACTAAACAAGTTTGACAAAACCTTGTGACAAGACCGAGAATCATTTTTTAAATAAATAAATGGTATTCGATTTTTAAAACCAAGGAGTTTTCAATAAAAAAGATTTTAATATGACAGGAACAGTGGAAATATTCCATTCCCGATACTTTTAGTGCAGCCCTCGTACATGATTTTATCACTCCGAGTAACTCGCCTTCTGAGGGCTACAATTAACACATCCATGGACATGTACTAAGTAATTTATTAATTCAGGCGTTACTTTGCAGAAATCCAAATTCATCATCAACTCAGCAGTATGTCCATATATATATGCTCCTGAATATGTTCAGCAGTGGATGTACTACTTCTGTGCGTCTCTACCCCTAAAATCCAAAGGAACCGGTTAGAAGCGGCCTGCATCCAACGTCGTTCTGCGACCTTTATCAAGTCGTCTGTCCACCTTCTTGGTAGACGATCTACGCTGCGCTTGCCGGTCTGTGGTCTCCACTCCAGAACCTTCCGGTCCCATCGGCCATCTGTTCTGCGTGCTATGTGCCCTGCACACTGCCACTTTAACTGACTAATCTTCTGGGCTATGTCGGTGAATTACGTTCTCCTACGGATCTCCTCATTTCGGATTTGATCACATAGAGTAACCCCGAGCATAGCCCTCTCCATAGCTCGTTGTGTGACTTTGAACTTACTTGTGAGGCCCATAGTAATAGAGACATGTGTCTTGCAAATACATGGAGACTTTTTTCTGTCTCTATAATACGGTTCGCATTAAAAGTCTGGAAGTCGTGTCGCAAAGTATTCCATATTTGTCAATAGACATATAAGCTGCTCCATAGAACAGCTTATATGTTTAAGCATCATCACAAGACTGCAGTTTTAATTAGCTTCGTTCAGCCACAAGCTTGAGGTTTGACAGTTTCTGTGGTCTATCTGGACGGTGAGGTTTAAAGTACTTGGAACCCACTGTATGGATAGTTTCTCCTAACCTGTTGTTGATCTCGTACAATGAAGCGATGTTCTCGAGGCAATGAAAGCCATGGGATAGCTCAAGTTGAAATCTCTCGGGGCACGTATATATGGGCACGAGTAGGTCGGAGCGTAGACATCATCATATTTAAATTGCCTCTTAACACTTGGTGATTACTACCGGTTTTCACCCTGTTGATCACGGAGACATCAGTTAATATTATTGTCTCTTGGTGGTCATAATGAAGTCAATCTCATTTCTCGTGGAACCATCGAAGCCATGTAATTAGGCCCTTCCTAAATCCGTGATCGGAAGTCAGCCAGTTACATTTCGTTCTGAAAGAAAGAGTTCATCATAAAGAGTTGTAGTGTAACATTGTTCTAACTTTAACCTTCGTTTATATTAACTTAAAGAAATAATAAATGGAACTTTAGAAATAAATACACTTACAATAAACAAAAATACATGACCTGACTAATTCACACTTCACTGTAAGGTCAGATCATCCAGCAAGTTACACGCGTAGAGGTTCCAGTTAGCTTCTGGCTTCTCTTCTTCAGTTCTGCGATAAGAGCGCGTGGGATTCAATCAATTAATTAATACAAAAATGGGACTGTATGAGGAGTTTATTGAATGCTTTACGAGCTTTGATTACATCGTCAGGGCTAGAGTTCTTAACAAACCAATACCGAGGGTATTTTTTTGTTTATATTGTTATCGCTTATAAAAATGAAATCATCAACACCCTGGGTCATTAATGTATTCAGGAATGTAATTGACGATAAGTTGTTGGGCGATTCCTCGGGTCCGAATCCCTATTCCATCTTTTTGTCAATTTTCACTACTCACTCAGCATCACCCTTCGTCGACACTAAGAGAATATCCTCACTTTGTTCCTTGACCCACCAAATTGGAATCCAGATATCTAGTCTCATGAAAAATTAAAGATTAAGATTAAACACCTTTATTATAATCAAAGACAAATTGTCACTTACATAACATAATTTAAGTATACAATTTATGTTCGTCGTCGCAAAATATGGACATATGTAATTAGAAAACATACAAAACAAATATTGCAAATATTGTACCTTAAATTAAGTAGATAATTAAGTGCCCAATAAAACAAAGGTTCACTAATAATATAGTGTATAAGGTACCTACTCATATCACGTATTAGATTTATCTCAAGATTAGTAAATCCGGCGAATTCGTGATGTTTCATTCAATTCTCTGACTTCTGTACTTCAATCCCATATATTCTCATTTTCAAATTAAACACATCTACTGGTCAATTAAAATGAGTTTAAATACAAAAAAATACAGGAAGTTCAGGAAGGTTTAATCAAAAAGGCTTTATTTAATGAAATGAGTGATCCATTAATATATGTACTACAGAGTCCCTCTTTCTTCAGCAAGTAGGTCAACCTCTGTCCACTACGGTTCCGTTGCCCGTAGCCCCACTGTTAATTCTTCATCTTATTATTCAACTTCGCGTTTTAGTCCTCCATACCAACAAGGAAGTTCGTTTGTATGGCCCGACTAATGTCCTCATACATATCCTCCACCTCGTTATCTGGATGCGACTGTGTCGGTGCGTATACTTGAATGACCTTTAGCGAATAAATTTTGGATATTCTGAATATTAGGTATACAAGCCTGTTGCAAATGCTATCGATTGTAACAATGTTGTTAACTAAGGGACTTGTGGACGAAAAACCAGACATCTCCTTGGGATTGTCGGTCGCCCTCTCGGTATTAGAGTAGGTTCACTGATTTCAGGGCTATCGTGTCCTCACCCACTCTACGGATTTCAGATAACCCCACAATGCCCCAGTGTAACCTATTCATTTCGTTTTCCGGTTCCTCAATCTCCCCTGTGCCATCATTGTGCGTATGTTATGTGTTCAGGCTAGACCAGACCAGGGCCAGTCGTCGTCCATGGGGGCGGTAGCCGGGCGTCTGCAGGGGATTCTTAGCACTCCCTGCTTCACGTATATCGTGGTCGCTATCAAAGCCAGGAATAACGGGGCTGCCGGGTTGAGGGCCTGGTTCCATTAGTAATATTCATTAGGGTGGTTTTGCCAATATTCGCCACGATTGCGGGCGCAGTTTTCAAGTCTTTTGTTCAGAAAGTGCTGCTTTTGGTTTGCTACACCCATATTAAAATAATATTAATAAATATATTTAGTGACATGTCCCCTGGGAAATTGCTTATGGCAGGGATGCAGTTTGCACCTCCCTCCCTCACGCATAAAATGCATGCAGTAAGTATACAGAATAAGTACACACATGCAACGCACTCAAGATATATAAAATGTATTTTGTATTTATATTCCTTATATTCGAAATGTAAAGTCGAGTGTTTACCTCGTGTGGCAGACCTATTCAGACACGAGATGGTTATACTCTTTGGTTCAAGTTTGATACATTATTCCAGTTATAGAAATACCAAGTTCTGTTTGGAGCTCTCTAGTAAGTTTTCGTATTAAAATTTGTCATCATCCTTAACTTTATCCAAACCTTAACTTTACATTACTGTTGAACGATCTACCGGATTCCATTCCGGACGCACAGCTGTTAATGTACGCGGACGACGTGGCTGCGATTGTTACTGCCACAGGAACTAAAGAGCTAGAACGGAAACTGAATACCGTGGCACGTCAACTGGCCTATTGGTTCAAAGTAAACGGCCGAAGAAGACTAACGTCCTTCACTTTAACTTATCGAGAAGACGTTACTCTGAAGTGATAGTAGACATGGAAGGAGAAACATTACAGTTGGTGGATGCATTTACGATGGTAGGCTTTCAAATCGACAGATCTCTTACCTGGGTCGGGCACCTTAACACTATACGATAAGCTGGGTCGAGCTTGTTTCGCTCTGGGCCGAGTTGCTCAAGTCCTGTCGCAACAAGCGGTCCGCAGCTGTTTCTTTGCCACTGTCCAGTATCTGCTGACTTACGCTGTCGATTTGTGGGCCCTCTCCGCAGATTGGCACAGAGCCTTTGTCATACAGAAACAGGCAGTGCGCGTCGTGGCATGAGTCGCACCGCGGACAACAGCAAAATCACTTTTTATAACATTAAAAATGTTGACGTTGCCAGCATTATCCATATATCATGCATATATATACGAGTATGTTTTTACCTGTATTGAACATTTGACCGGCACATAACCACAAGAAATGCACTAAGACTTCGTTTGCCGCCTCATCGTTTAACTAAGTCGAGTAAATGTACGCGGGTATTCGGTGTGAAAGCCTTTAATGCTCTTACTGAACCCATACGTACCGCCAAGGCATTAACCATATTTAAAAATAAATTAAAAACGTTTTTGCTCGGCATGGCACCCTACAGCGTCGAGGAACTCGTCCCAAATTGGAAATAGATTTTTATTTAATAATTATGTTCTTTTTATTAAAATTAGTATTATTATAAATAAATTAGTTATTTAATAATTATATTTTAAGATTTTGTGTTTTCAAATTTTTCATTTATATATTATTTTCTTTGACATGTTTATATAAAATTGGAATAATTATTATCAATTTTTGATTCATTTATTTTTATTAATAGACTACAAGTATGTAAATTGTAATTTACGCAATATTTTTTTTTTGTCTGACCTGCAATTTTGTTATTATCAATAAATATTATCATTATCATCATTATCAGCCGGTCCACTGCTGAACATATGCCTCCCCCATAGAACGCCACTTGGACCGTTTACTAGCTTCCTGCATCCAGCGATTCTCCGCGGTTTTGACGAGGTCGTCGGTCCACCTAGCGGGGGGCCGGCCTACACATCGTCTTCCGGTGCGTGGTCGCCACTCAAGAACCTTTCGTCCCCATCCGTTATCGGTTCTGCGAGCAATGTGGCCTGACCATTGCCACTTCAACTTGCTAATTTTGAGAGCTATGTCGGTGACCTTAGTTCTCCTACGGATCTCCTCATTTCGGATCTTATCACGCAGGGAAACCCCATCTCCATTGCTCGTTGAGCGACTTTAAGCTTGTTAATGAGGCCCACAGTAAGGGACCACGTCTAGCCGACGATATAATAGCGTATGATGTAATAGAATTTAGTAACTCATTTAGTACTTTGTTCCAGCGATGTCGGCCTATCAGAAGTTCTATGCACTTGAGCAAGAAAACTGGAAGGACCCGCTTTTTCTCTATGGTCTTGGGCTGTGCTATTACCACTACAATGCGTTTGAATGGTAAGTTCCATAAAAATAACTAATGATAGTTCCAGTTTTCCAATAAAATATGACAAATTATGCTTACAGCTTGTGTGACATTTATTTTTGCGCTTGCTTCATTCAAAATTGTTTTGATCAATAAAATAGCATTGTTTGGAAATGTGCTGCGTAAGCAGAACCCTGTCAACATACGAAACAATTGTTTTTTTTATACAAACTCAATTCAAACTCGTATAGAAAAATGCCGAATAGATGACAGAGTTCAACCGAATTTCAATTTAGGAAAATTGTTTAGACCGTAAGGAGAGCAAAAGTGCTGAGTGTAGTCACACGATAAATATTCTATGTTGCAAGAAAAACTATAAATGACATTCGGTGGAACTTGCAGTGTGCTAAGGCGGTAATTGGATAGACGGTTGGTTAGTCAATCTTAAATCTGGAAATGTTATTTAAACAGTAAATTATGGTCTTAGTTTAGAGTTTCGGTATAGGTATGTTAAATGTGCGTCACTTCTGTTACATACCAAAATAATACTTAGTCTATGGACTTCAGGTCATTGCCGTCTTTTGGCCGATTCCATGTATTGAATTTGCGTGTTCTTCCCAAAAACTTTGCCATCCCTTAACTAATAAATCCCACTAATAATATTATAAATGTGAAAGTTTGGATGGATGGATAAATGGATGTTTGTTACTCAAAAACAGCAGAACGGCTGAACGGATCTGGATGAAATTTGGCACAAAGTTAGATTATAGTTTGGAAACATAGGCTACTTTTCATCATCATTATCATCCATCACCAAGCGGGTGAAAAAGCGTAATATTCTTGGGCTCAGCATAGTTAAAATAACAAGATCTCCGCCTACAAAAATATCGTCATCATTACGATTCTATCAAAGTTTGGTGTCAGTTTTTGATAGTTTAGTCTAAAGCACGCCACAAGTCATTTTAAGTTTTGACAGCTCGATGCACTGAACGTGCTCGATGACCGTCAAGGGTCATGAAATGTAACACAAATGATTATGACTTCTTTATGACTGAATTACTAAGTATTTAAATTTTCTAATACTGTATACTATATACTGTATATATATACCAGGTGCGTTTATAAATTTAAATATATGGGTTTATAGATAGTTATGGCTTTGGAGAAGATAATAAGCTAGACGAAGTACTAATCTTGCGCAGATGAAGTCGCGGATACCAGCTGGTAATATAATATAACATTAGCTACTTCTCTGAAAAGTGTTACTTACATGTTGTAGTGTTAGGGCTATGCTACACGGGCGGTTCTCCCGCCGCGGGAATCCGCTCGACAAAGCTCCCGCAAACCAGCAACCTACACAGGACGCGGTTTACCGCTGTGTTTTGTGTTCTTTTCAACATGGATCCGCCAATGATAACTGCGCTTGCAGCTCTTATATTATTAGAATTGTTAAAAAATAAAGTAAACCGCAATGTTTGGGTGGAACCAGTGTTTAGTAACCGTTTAACTTCGGGAATATTTAATTCAATGTTTAGTGCACACCGTGATAACCCTCATAAGTTTTTCTCTTACTATAGAATGTCTGTAAACTCATTTGATGAACTTCTATCAATTATAAGCCAACGTATTAAGAAACAGGATACAAATATGCGAAGATCCATCACACCTGCGGAACGTTTGGCTGTAACTCTCAGGTAAATAAAAACGTTATTTTATTATGTAATCTTTTTTATTGGGGTAAGTAGTTCAGAACATTAAAATATTCATCATTTTCCGTTGATGTGTCCGAAGCAGTACTATCGTTTTGTGGCGATGCGACACTAGTCATTGGAGTTAATGTGCCCTCGTGATATGCTCTAGACCCAGAGCTCCCAGATGGCTCCTGGTTCCTATGGTAAATAAACTCGGACAAGTTGCTAGGAATACTGCGGTTTCTTTCGTTTCTTTGTATATTTCTGAATAAATTCGTAATTTCATATCTAGTTTCCATAGCCAAATCAGGAGTCATGGAATCCATAATGGGTACAAAGGACATAAGAAATGCTCGATTTCCTTTTGCGTCACTATCGTTATTTAACTTTTGTAATTGTAAACTTTCATTCAAATTTTTTGTTATTTGAGGAATTTGGATACTTTCCATTTGTTTCTTTCTTTTGATAGGAATTCAGTTTTGTCGCGGTGGTCTCATCAAATTATCTTCTTCAAAATCCTGATTTTGTGATGAATTCGAAGGTATTGGAGATACTTTGGACTCACGTTCTTCTGCAATACTGACGCTAGGGCGTAAAAAGGACAACAAATCATAATAAATGTTTTTTTTTTTGGAGCCTATTGTCCCGACACTGTGGTAGTTTCTAAATTTACTTCTTTTTTATAGCTATCTCTGATATTCTTCCACTTCTTCATTAGTTCCTTTACTGCAAAAAAGAAATGTATTATTAATGTGGCATTTATTTATTTTTCAGATATTTGGCTTCGGGAGCAACATTCACTGATTTTGAGTACGATTTTCAAATTTCTCGAAAAACTATACCATTAATTGTAAAAGAAACCTATCAAGCTATTTGTCAAGAATTAGCACCTTTAGAGATGCCAAAACCAAATAAGGAAAAATGGATAAACATTGCTGAGAAATTTTACAAAGAAGCGAACTTTCCTAATTGCGTTGGCGCCATTGACGGCAAACATATGAGAATTGTTTGCCCTCCGAATGCAGGATCTCAATATTATAATTATAAAAAATATCATTCGATTATTTTATTGGCAGTGGTTGACGCAGACTACTGTTTTACATTCATTGACATTGGTGCTCCAGGTCGAGAAAGTGACTCTTCAATTTTTAAACGTTCAAATTTCGGGCAAAGGTTAACTCGTTCTCAATTGGATTTACCGGAGCCAATTCATCTTCCTAACAATATAGGAAATCCTCCTGTGCCTTTTGTATTTGTAGCTGATGCTGCATTCGGTTTAAATAAAAATGTTATGAGACCATTTTCTTTACGAAACATTGACACGCCTAAGAAAATTTTTAACTATCGACTGTCTAGAGCCCGCCGCTTTGTGGAATGTCCATTTGGTATCCTCAGTAACAAGTAGCGAATTTTTCATTCAAGCATCTTAATCAATCCACAGAGTGCAAAACACATTATAAAAGCTGCTTGTGTATTACACAATTTCGTAAGACGCAGAGATGGTTATCAATTTGAAGATACGATTCGATGTGATATGGAAGAATTCGACGAAGTCCAGGCAGTTGGAGGCCGATCTAGTGGCATTTCAGTAAGAGATTCGTTTGTTCAATATTTCAATGGCCCTGGAGCGGTTCCTTGGCAAAACAGGATGATACATTAAAATAAGAAATAAAATAATAAGTAAACTTACCAGCTTTGTTTTTTTCTTCTGGGCCTAAATCAGCCCAATGAGCAACCACTTCCTGTCCTATCTCCATCCATAACTTCGCTTTTAACTCTCAATTGGCGTATTCTTTCGACTTCACTTCATATAAAGCAGGTCTTTCTTGGACTTCAATAATAAAACGCTCAGTGTCGAACATTTTGACGCGTCACTAGCCAGCTCGAATAACTGCGTAAGTGTAACGTAATGTGTCGTTCCCGTGAAACAAAACAAACTGTTATTTATGTAGGGCAACTGTGACAGAAAACTCATAGTTTGTGCGCCGAAGCGTGACGCGTTGACGCTTACGATACAAACACTGTTTCGAAAATTGTTTGTTGGCCTCTGTAAGCATAGCTTCAGTATTACTTTAAATACACATTTTTGTTACACATTGTACACAACGAAAAAACTGAACTGGTATATGCCACTTTGACATGGGTTGGCCACTAACCTATCCACCAATCCGCACTGGGCCCGCGTGGTGGATTATGGCCCTTCCTCTACGTGAGAGGAAGGCTCGAGTCCCAGCAGTGGGAACCAAATGGGCTGATTATGATGATATGCCACTGGCAAGTATTTTATGTTACACTAGCCGACCCGAGCGGCTTCGCTCTCTTGGTCTTGGTGTAGTGAGTAGTAGAAAAAAATGGTGATGTGTGCAGGACGTGACACGGCTTTGCTGTGCCACACCACATGGAGAGGCGATACTTTAAATGTTGAAGATAGGACGTTTGTCTGAAAGAGGACTTAATTATTTTTTAATATGTAAGATTGCATTCATAAGTTTTTTAAATCACCAAACGGGAATTGAACTCGCCCGAATTGAGAATTATATTTTCTACCGACTACCAAAAAGGAGGAGGTACTCAATTTTTTTTCATTTTTGTTACCTCATAACTTTCGATGGGGCGAACTGATTCTCAAAATTCTTTTTTTGTTTGAAAGCTGGTGCTTCCCGTGTGAATTACGTGTATGAAATTTAAATGGGACCACCCATTTAAATTTCATTCCCTTCAAATTCTGTCCAGTAGTTTTTGAGTTACAGTCCAATAACTGAATAGAATGGAAGTCGGTATAAAATTTTTCAAATTGTACTTGTGTTTAGACATTTTAAAATTGTCTTTTAACATTAAGTTTTATTGCGTGTCCAGTATTGCAGAGAGTAGTTGTAAATAATGATAAATAGTGAACCTAAATTAGGTCGTAATGTTTATCAGTATAAGCGTAATTAAGCGTAACCTTGGACTAGTTCTACTGCACTTCATACTGCCCATCTCCAGATATCTGGATATCCAAAATTCATTAATGTTATTTTGCTAAAAAAAGTTTGTATAATCCTTGGCGCCACTTTACGACAAGGTTAAAAATAATTTAAAACCATTATTTTTTCTCTTTCGAAATTTTTTAAACAGTGACTCAGAACAATGCTGATGTATACAAAATATGTGTGTATATTAAGTTATATATTTCATCTACAGTGTAGTGTCGTTCTCTTCGCTTGGCATGATACAATTTCACGACTTTTATATCTCTATGGAAACACATAAAAAGGAGTTCCACATGTCATGAAAAAAGTAGTGACAATTTGTGCTTATATTTTGAATCTCTATCATGTAACCCTGATGCATAGTAGTGAGTTTGGTGGTTCGATGGAAAAAGGAAGATGGCGGGATCAAATAATTAAGTGCATAGCACTTTACAATTTTAAGGCGAAAGTAGCGCCACCTATGTAATTGGCTTCCAACCAATACCCTCTCATGCCACAAGATAGCTTGATGCTTAACTGTTTTCAAATGAGATCGCTAGATGGCGTGGGCAGCATTATAATTTCAAATCGATACAGTTGTCTTTTTTCTTGATGCATGGCTGACTAAAGTCGACAACATGAAACTTTGGAAACCTCGCTATGATGTTTTATTTCGCAATTTTTTCTAAAGGTTCGTTGTAACGTCCAGTGGTGGACTAACTTAATATGAACTATTGTCATACTCTATGACAAACAACCGGGCCGACGGCTTTGAAGCACAGAAGCGCTAAGTTGAAATCTCACTAGCGGTCACCCATCCAAGTCGTGACCGCAGTCAGGGTGCTCTTGCAAATCAGTAGAGAAAGACGAGGCAGCTTCCTTCCTGCTTGTAACTTATAAACTTACTATCATAAAACATTTATTCGGGTTTAAACTTCTCGTCGGTATTAAACTATTGTATTTTATTATTTCCTTTTTTATCGTTTTGCCGAAAACAAGATTGCACATTTTTTCAAGGGCTAGGGTTTAGTTTCACATTAAGAAAACCTTTTTTGTGGTTACAAAAGCTAAGGCTTACAGGTAAGAAGATACCTCAAATTAAAACTATTCGTTTCATTCGTGGTTTTTATTTTCACGCGAAGTATCTGTTACTCTCTATGAAATAGCCTCGAATAAAATAGAATAATAATATAAATAGAGAAAAATCAAAGAATGATTACTAGACTTTTCAATTTTAGAGAGTTAAATATACATCGAACCCACGTCTACGGAGAATCAGTGTCAAACACCATGACCGCTAGGCCATTGAAGTTTAACGTCCGGGCATCGAATTTTAACTCATATCTGATTTTAACCTTCGTATGTTGACGGAGCGACATCTATTGAACAGTTTGACTAAAGTTCCACGGTAAGTCTCAATGGCCTAGCGGTCATGGCGTCTGACACGGATAGTCGGAAGACGCGGGTTTGATGGAATCCCGTCAGAGGATGAGTATTTTTCTCTAACATTGCAAAGTTTGTTCACGCTAAGCAGAAGTTATTGCTTTAAAAGTCAAACAATAAAATCATTTTATTAGGTTTATATGAAACGAATTTAATCGCGTAAATTTAAAATTATTTTGATGGTGGGCTGAATGGTAGGTAGTCTATTATACTTTAAATAGGTATAGAGTTGCGTTGTGTGGATAAGCTTTGTCGTGCGACGTGTGGACGAGCGTTGTCGAGCGGTGTGCGGACGAGCGTTGTCGTGCGGCTTGTGGACGAGCGTTGTCGTGCGTCGTGTGGACGAGCGTTGTCGTGCGGTGTGCGGACGAGTGTTGTCGTGCGGATTGTGGATGAGCGTTGTTGTGCGTGTGCGGACTAACGTTGTCGTACGACGTGTGGACGAGCGTTGTCGTGCGGCTTGTGGACGAGCGTTGTAGTGCGACGTGTGGACGAGCGTAGTCGTGCGTCTTGTGGATGAGCGTTGTCGTGCGTGTGCGGACTAACGTTGTCGTACGACGTGTGGACGAGCGTTGTCGTGCGGCTTGTGGACGAGCGTTGTCGTGCGGCTTGTGGACGAGCGTTGTCGTGCGTGTGCGGACGAGCGTTGTCGTGCGACTTGTGGACGAGCGTTGTCGTGCGTGTGCGGACGAGCGTTGTCGTGCGACGTGTGGACGAGCGTTGTCGTTTTTTTTTTATTTATATGTTAACCGTTAGGACCAGTACTTGGATTTCTTTTGTTATTCCTTATGTTTAAAAATGTATATTGCTGTTGGTCTTTCTCAAAAGGAAAAATAAAATAAATATAATAAAGTATATATGATTGATTATCTCTTGTTAATACCATAGAAAATTATAAATTTTATCCCGCTACAGGGGAAAGTCCCATGTTTACACATGGTGACTTGTTCAAAGCAGTAAGGTATATGTATATATTACATACCTATGCCCAAATTATATGATGCGTTATTGTTATCAGGAATAGGTACATGTATTAAAAGTAGTAGTAGCAGCTTACAAATTTTTTAGTTCCTGTTTTTGCACAGTATCCGTTTTCGCACTCTGCCGAATTTCGCGATCTGTTTTTTGTTCGATTGTAAACATTTATATCTTTTGTTTCTAGGCTTGTTAAATTTCCCCAGGTAATTGAGAGAAAGTAAATTATGTTTGTTTGTTCGTTCGGCATTTGGATGTCCTCATCCTGTAAATCATCCGCAGCTGCGGCAACGAGTTAGCGGAGTTAGACACCTGTTCAAGAGGGTCCCTATTATCTTAGCTATTGAACTGCATTATCGCATCTCAATTGCAAGAAAATGGTCGTTTTTTACAGGTTTTGTAGTCTGTTCGCTATTTAGATGATAAATGGTATTCTGTAAACTATTTTGATGCGATTACGATGCTACAGTGGTGTACGTCCGTTCCATAATGTGTTATGGTGACTTCCACACCACTGTTGAGTAAAGATTTCATTCAGCTTAGCATGTGTAGTGCGCACGCAAAATTCTATTTCGGCTGGAAGGCACTTTTTGAATTATTGGGCGAATACGGTAGTTACCACTAGTCTTTGTAGTTACCACTAGTGACAGTTCATTTGCCTCGAAGTAGTAGTGTGCACTGTGCACGTATATTGTGTTAAGGCTTAAATGCACTGTTTTAAATTAAATTATTTCCGAATAATAACCCGTCCTGTAGGGTACCACCGCAATGCCAGTTACTTTGAATCGAAGTAGTAGTGTGCACTGTGCACGTATATTGTGTTAAGGCTTAAATGCACTGTTTTAAATTAAATTATTTCCGAATAGTAAGTCGTCTTGTTGGGTACCACCGCAATGCCAGTTACTTTTATCGAAGTAGTAGTGTGCACTGTGCACGTATATTGTGTGAAGGCTGAAGGCACTGTTTTAAATTAAATTATATCCGAACAGTAAGTCGTCTTGTTGGGTACCACACTGCAATGCCAGTTACTTTTATCGAAGTAGTAGTGTGCACTGTGCACGTATATTGTGCTAGGGCTTGAAGGCATGATATGAAATTAAATTATTTCAGAATAGTAAGTCATCTTGTTGGGTACCACACCGCAATGCCAGTTACTTGCCAGTTGAATCGAAGTAGTAGTGTGCACTGTGTACATATAATTGAACCTGAATGTATTGAAACAAAATTAATTATTTCTAATTCAATAACTCGTCTTGGTGGGTACCACCACAGTACGAGATATTCTGCCTCGGAGTAGTAGTGTGCTGTTCACATTGTAATTACGCTTCCAGCAAATAAAATTATTCCAAAATGACTATCTCGTCTTGGTGTGTACCACCGCAATGCCAAATACTCTGCCCCGGCGCAGTAGTGTGCACGCATATTTTTGTATGTAAGTTTAAAGAATCACAAAATTCCGTATCAAAATCAATAATATTAAATGACCCAGTACCCCTAGCACGGGGCGGAGAGAAATAGTCTTTCCACCCTTTTTATCCACCTTTCAGGGGAACTAATTGTCTTCTCCACCTTACAGAGCACGGCGACCGGGGAAAGAGATAAAATGTTTCCTTTTGAGGTTTCTCGTAGACAGTATGTCCCGCTACTCCCGCTATAGAGCAAGGACTCATCGAAACGTGGATATTATTATAACTCTCCGATTGAAATAACACAAAGTTATCACATTCTTCGAAGTTGGTGGATAAAAGTTTATTTCCATTTAAATATGCCTCGCTCATATTATTATAATTATATTTGGTTACATTTCTTTAAATAGTACCTACTAAGTACAAACCACAGAGAACGCTACTCCCGCCGTCTATCCACGTGGATAAACAAACTATCCTCTGGCGTTGCCGTGCTTGCGAATGACATGGTGACAATAGATTTCTTTCCTCTCCACGGGGATAAATAGTCCACTGCCCGTGCTAACCCTGCAGGAGTCCCAGGACGAAATCTTAAATTACGTTCATTAGCAAAATTCGCAAGCCGTAGCACAGCCATACAGTATGTACGTACAGTAGGTAGGCAGCAACGCAATTGCTATACAACTGCGGTTGAGAACTAGATCTAACAGACTACCGAATATGACATCAAAGGCAGTTCAATCGCAGAAGCATCGCAGTAGTGTGGCGATCGCTCAATAGCTAAGAGAATAGGGGTCCAGAAAATGGCCGCTCTATGTCACTTTTGTCAGCTTCAGTGATCAAATTACTAACATTTTTGCTTACTAGAGTTGCCAAAACTGACATAGGGCCGCCATTTTTCCAGATTTCAATCAACATTTGTTAGCAACTGAGATACATAATAGCCCTGCTGGTATCAAATCAACCACCAAGACAAGATACACCACCTTACACTAAACTTCAAAATCGCGTGAGCCGTATCAGTAATTACATAGTACGAGTATTTATTGGGTAAGGTTTTCGTTCCCAAAAGCTGTCAAAGTCAAAATCATTTATTCAATTTAGGCTCAGATTATTGTTTTATAATCTGAGAATTTAGGCATCAAATACGCACTTATGAACGTCAATTTTTCATTATAATGTACTTTAAAGCTTACCGCCGCGTTCCAAAATACATAGAGCCTACCGAGAAGAAGCGGCAAGAAACTCGGGGCCATTCTTTTTATATAGATGTTTTTACAATGTTTTTACTTAGGTACTACAAATATTAGTTCCAGTGTGTTGCCTTACAAAAGAAAACATAATAATGATATCATTAGGGCAATCAGTGTGTCAATGCCGGTCGTGCATAAAAAGTTTATTTTCTCCAAATAAATTGATACTTTTACATCAAAAACTTTCCAAAGGACTCTGCTGTCCATTCCTGGGTACCTATAGGTCTGGCACGCTAAGATACACTTGCGTTATCGGGTTTCTTGAACTCTTACTAATATCTATTATCTAGCTATATAATTGATGTTATTTGCAATAACAACTCCTTAAACAAAATATATCTGTTTTTTTTTCTCGTACGTAAACAAGTTTCTACTGTGATACACCTGATTACTATTCATGGAAATTTTAGAGAGAAAAACAATCACATCCGCGGGATTCGAACTCGCGTCTTCCGACAGTCCGTGTCAGATATCATGACCACTGGGCCACTTATTCTCGAGTCCAAGCTACGAATTTTATCTGATTTTAACCGTCTCGTATGGGGTCGGTTTTGGTTTTGAGTTTCTGATTCCTATTCGCCGAATAGCTCTTATTACCACGTAGGTACACTAGTATCAAGAAAATAATACCGGAAAAATTATAATGTCTTATGGCTTCCAAAATATTCATGATGCGTCAGTACAATAACATTTACAATAACTCTCTAACATTTCTGAATTTTGTATAAATAGAATTTTAGCACTTTGATCTCAATACATCGAAATATTTGGCCTCTCTGATACTTTTCAATGAATTTTTAGTTTGGTTTGTTGGCTTTGTCCAAAAATCTTGTATAGGTGTGTGTCTCTGTTAGTTCGTGTCGACATCGTGTCGTGATTCACCGGACGTAGGACGAGCGCGGCCGGAGTTAGGGCCGGAGCGGGGCGCGGAGAGGGAGAAGGGCGCGCGCGACGTGTGCGGGGGGTGCGGGACGGTGCACGCTGCAGCGCGAGGTCGTCGCTCGCTCGCGGCGCGTATTGCCAGTCGGGAGCGGGATGCGGTGACGTAAACTGCAACGGCGCGAGCCGCGAACGTAGTGTAGGACGGGACGTGTTGTGTTTATATGTACCGAGTGCATGACTTGAATAATTTTGTGTGAACGAGTTCTTGTGGTAATTATCTAGACGACGTCTCCGCTCTTCACTACGTGGGCCGCTGCGGCCACACCTGCCAGCCCCGGATCTGAATATCTCCAAAATGGTGAGTGCGGTCGAAACTCCCGATCGTGGTTTGTTTACGTCGGCCCTCTTGTCGGCTCTCTCTCTCGACCTGCCGCCTGTATCCCTGCATCGCGTTCGCACGCGACTCTTTCTATTATGTTTTGTTTCCGTAATGCAGACACCTACGTCGTGGGCTCCGAAGCTGGTCCCGATGAGAGGTCGCGTTTTTGTTCCCTTGCATTATTTTGTGCTTGTTTTTTTTCAATGATTTTTCGTAGGTAGCCCGCCGAAGATGTCCTGCCCATTCATCCGATCGACCCATGTGGGAATCGTTAGCGAAATAATGCCATGATGGAGGGTAATAAAACAGGAGGGTGCACTGCGTGAATGGTTAGGCTAGTAACTAATGTGTTGCCGTCGTATAAAATGTAGGTCGGTCGGTAGAGTGGCTGTAACCACGGTCGCCGCACGCGATGCTATGCTGCCTTACCTTGCTGCCATTCCGAGCCTATTTTATGCACCGCTATTTCATTGCATTCTTCCACGGTACTAATAGGTACCTACTTACATAATTTACAGTTACTTCCTACCCGCAAACTACCATCAAACAACTCTACGATGTACTCATTCAGGATTTTCCAAACTGTAATTTTACCTTAGATTCCGTTTCCGGCTCCACTGTTTGAGTCATGCAATAATCCAATACTGCCAAGAGGATGCGATTCCATCTCCTTCTTTGTCACTTTACATTCAATCAAGACAGGAAATTGAACAATGAGTCATGGAACTCTCCATATCAGGTGGATTTCGCGCAATTTTGTCACACGTCATTGCCCAATGAAACCGGTAACGTGGAGACGCGAGTCGGAAACTTGATGAATTAAAAGAAGCATTACTCATTCACTACGCCCAAATATTACTTTACTTTATGTATTACGGTGATATAATAAGAAGTAATATTTTCCGAGAATTGTGTAGCGTTAACTTTGTATCGCGTATATATTTAGGAATGTATAGGTACGCGTGTTGCGTCTAGTGATTTCGATACGGTATCGAGTTGCTAGGGTTGATATCGCGGTTATTCCACGCAACCGCTATCATTATCATGCATCATAGTATTATTGGCTATCGGTCGATGGCCGTGTCGCAGATTAAATACTAGTTTCTATAGCTTCATATGCGCAGCACGCCGCTAACCGCACGGAGTAACGGGACCCATCTCTAGGGCCCTCTAGTTGCTACCTAGCTAGACTCGCCTGGCCCGTTTCGCAAACTTGTTCATAAATATGTATGCTAGCCAGCCGTGTCCTTTCTCGTTGAACTAAGCCGGAAATGTATTTCCATATGCTATTACAATTCGACTTTACATAAAAAAACTAGTAGTGCGTTCGAATAGCCCCAAGTTAGCGAAAATAACACTAAAACGCTCACAAGGGCGTTCGAATCGACTTGGAAATCTGTGGGTGAAAATGTCGTTTATGGCTCTTTTCGTTGAGCGTTCTGAAAAGAGAGTTTTTTTTTGTTTTGCAATTTTTGACCCACGTCCGGAGCATGGGTTGTTTGTGATCGTTTTTTGACAACTAGCTATTTGCCCTTATGCTAGGTTTAGCGTTCGAGTAGGTATGGTCAAAAGTGGCAAAAATTACGTTTTTGAGCTTTACGAACGCTTTAATGCCTTGGCCACACCGAGGTTGGCCGCTTCAACGCAATAATTCTCGCGTTAAATCTCTTTGATGTGCCTAAAAATACCGCCAGCCGATTTATCGGCCAACTTCAACGGCAAAGTTAATGCGGTTGTCGAATTATCGCGATTAGGGGTGGCTACATATACGGTTAACGTTCAACAACGCGATAATCAACGGCGTTTCTCCTCGGTGTGGCCAAGGCATAACAAAAGAGCCAACAATGGCAACGCTAATAATGCCCTCATTGCTAAACGAACGTACCTTAGGCAGCTATGTAGGAAAACAGTGCATACATACAATACAGCCAAAATGGATTCAAAAACTCGAGGACATAAATAGTTTAATTCTATTTTTTCGGTGTATAGATTTCAATTTATCAATATTTATTTATTCATGCCGTTATAGGGAACCTTCATAGTCCAAACCCAGACATTTCTGAGTAGTAATAAATATGTATTGTTTTTCGATGAATAGGTAATTCGATTTATTTATTCACCGTGGAGACTTATATTGTATTTTATCATTGTTTTCTTACGTACCTACTGTTTTATAGCTCTTATATAAATTTTGCTTTGTGTGTACCTACCTAACTACGATGCTATTGAATTATGTAATAACAGCTCGTCGACATTTACAAGTCAGCTGCTGGTTATGTATAGGGTATAATGTTAGTCGTTGGACGTAAAATGTTTTATGAACATAGGTAATTGATGGTATTCGAGTACTAGAACAGCTTGCGGTGGCGCGTGCCGATGGCAGGTGTCTGCCTCGTATGCCGGCTGCTGCCCCACACCTGTCATGATATCAGCTGCTCCTTTGGTTATCAAGAATATTTACTCACATTATATTCTTACTTGCATCATGGGGACATGTTCGCCAATGTTGGTGATATGTATGGGGCATGGATGGGCCATGAGCAGTAGAACTTTTTGTGAATGAGTTCGTCCGGGGTAGTACTGCTATCATATCTTATTCTTATATTAGGCAGTAATGTCCGCAATACTGTGCTTCGGTTTGAAGGTATGGTTACCGGTTATTACAGGTACATGATAGGTACTTAACAACTGAATGTGTCAGGGTTACGGGCGCGGTAAAGTTCGTCACTTCTGAAGATTTCCATCTGGGGCCCTACTCCCAACTCTTAAAGTAGTCATGTTTCAACCTTACCATTAAATTTAGTACCACCACGGCTATATAGCAAGCTTAAAATAATAATGGATTACGATAGACGTTTTGATGACTTACCTAGTATCAAATATTTCACTCAATTCGCGTGCTTTAACGTGACTTTTGACGTTAAGTTTCATTGTTCAATGACACATTTTTGAAGATCCGTACTCCCATCTCTTAAAGTAGTCATATTGCAACCTTACCATTAAATTTGGTTGACCGTTTTGTGTTGGTGGGAGTACGATAGTAAGTATGATTATTCTAAGCTTATTACAAAACGCTCCTGATTTATGATAGTTTCGTGAAAGGTAGGAGTAGGCCCCCTGTTCTAGGCATAGGTTATCACATCAGGCAGGTGGGCCTCGGTTTTGTACCGTTTCCTAATATACAATACAATACAAAAATTCTTTATTGATAACCAATCATAAAAGAAAAACATAATACAATAAAAAGCGCTACAGTAGATTGGACAATTGGCGTATACCATATATAGCACGCATGCGAATGGTGTTAGAAAATATTCCGCAACAAATGGATAATTCGCATCTATGCTAAACATTTTCGAGAGTGAATTTTAAAGACGGGTACAGCGTGAGTTGCAATTATTGAGAAATTACGTCAAGTCGTTTTGTCACTTGCTAATTTATCACTAGTGGTGAGATGTTCCTGAGCCTAAAATGCTAACGTTTTTATTATATTGAGTCACGACGGTCTCTTGCACAAGAGGGTTACTACTTAGTTAATCGGGTTTCCTCACTTCTTACGATTCACATAATACTGAAAATAATGGAAATAGTCTCCAACTTCCGTCCCCTCATTCACAAAAAAATGTTTATTAGGTACTCGTTTAAATAGATTTAGATGGAGTCATTTAAATGGTGGTCAACCAACACTCTTGAAAAATCTTTGGTAATATTTAGTTATTACTTCATCAGTCGAACGACCCAGACACAATAGAAATTTCATTGTTATATTGACAATCGACTGGTGAGGGTTATGTAGTGGAAATGCAGATTATATTATGATTTGCAGTAAATGTCTTCTACTTATTTTTCTATTCGAAGAAATCATTTTTCCATGCTCAAATTCTGGGAACCATTTTGGTACAGAATAAGTTGTACACATTTCGCCGTAATGTGAATTTATCGTGAACTAGCTGCTCTCCGCTGATTCACCCGCGCGGTGATGGATGATGAATCTTATATACCCTGTGTTACTCAGGGTGAATGTAGCTTTCCAATGGTGAAAGAATTTTTGAAATCGGTCCAATACTTTTTGAGCCGATTCGTTACGAACTTACTTTTCGTTACTTAGATACAAATTTTTCCTTTATATAACATTAGTATAGATATATATTAGGCTGGTTTGCCAACGGGTTAAACATAAACGGAATACCTACGCTAGATATTATTGTTACGAGTTTTACTACGTTGCCGTTGTAAATAAACGGGCGTATCGTCGTCTAGAAAGCGATAAAATTTCCCGACGTGTGTTTGCTTACTCGCCACTTCGCAGTAATTGCATTTGGTAGCTAATTTCTCCATCACCGGATAACTTTTCCCGTGGTCCAAGTCTACGCTGTTCGCTCATAGAACAGACAAGTTTAGTAAGAGCATCTGTTTTAAATCTTATTAACCACACATGTCGCAATTCCTGGAAAAGTAGTGTGATTTCTTTGAAATATTTTGTATTATTGGCCAAATATGGAGAATGGCGCGAGTCTACAAGTTTAATCGAAACATTTTAGATGATATATACCTAATTGCTGTTTTTGTTTTCTTTTGAATCGGGATTCCTCGGGTAAGGGTTTGAGTACTTTTGTCACGTTATAAATAGCGTTTTCACTGATGATGTTTGGCGTGCTACCTATTTGTTATCAGCACAGAACATCAAAGTACAGAGGCCGTAGCACAAACAATTTGTTAAAAAAGTTTTCGTATCGTAAGCGTCAACGCGTCACGCTTCGGCGTACAAACTGGGAGATATCTGTGTCACAGTTGCTCTAGATAAATAACAGTTCTATTTCACGTGAACGACACGTTACGTTACACAGGTTACACTTACGCAGTTATTCGCGCTAGGCCCACTGAAAAAGGCTGATCATTTATAAGGTAATGCGTACCAAACATGTGAGGACATTTATACTTCTGAGCATTACGTAGGTATGATTTGTGCTCAAATACGAGTATGTTCAGTATATACGTAAAGTGCACGAAGCAATACATTATTTACGTAAACTATCATGTGCGGGAATGTAAACTGCTAGAGTAGTAGATGAAATGCAAAACAAAGTAATAAAAAAAGAAAAAAATAATATAAAAAGAAAAAATTAAAAAAGTTTATATATTTAAACGTTTTCATAACGTAAGTACTGAAATTATGAGGGAATGTATTACTGTTGCAAAATTATTTCGTTCAAATTTATTGTATTTCGTCTTACCTAATGTTTCCTTTACTTTTAAAACTTATACGATATAGGTAGTTATATCTCGTATCTACTTCAAACACCTCTGTCATACAATTTACGTATCAAAGCGTATTACGTCACAATGACTGTTATAACATACCTACGTTACTGCCTAACCGTGCAAACCATCGCATGGTAACAGAATAGCGGAAAACCGGTATCCGTAAATACTTTGCTAGTAGCTTTAAATACATTTGAAAAAACTAGACGCAGCACGTCTTGAGTACTGTCGGCTATAGTTTCTATGGAAATTAGCTGGATATGAAATGGCGTAGTAAAGGTGTAATTTGCGGTCTCTGACCTTAGCCAAAGAGCGCATCTAAGCAGAGGTGAAGATGTGCGAGAGGACGCGACCTCCTCGCCCTGCGGCCCGCAGTGTGAGTCACATCACGTACGCACGAGCCCTCACGCACACAGGGATAGGTCGAGGGCCCGCGCGCGCACCCGAAACTCGACGTGTCTCTATCGAATCTCCGAAGGGCGTATGCATTATTAGCATCCCCCTTCGCCCGTTCCCGTCCCTAGCCTATTTTAGCTTTGGCAGGGCTTCGGAGAACGAGGCACCCAGTATGAAAGGAGAATGCGACTTTTGCTTTTTGACTCGCTCATAGTTACAATGGAGGTTTTGTTTATTAATCTAGGTCACGGTTCTGAGAGTCGCGAGCAGGATGAGCGTGATGGTGACTCCGACGACGATCGGTCGTCGACACTAACGGATCGCTATATTTATACCTGCTCCGTAGTGCACCGGAACTCGCTCGGTGCAATCGCTGCATCCGCGCCACCCGCCTCCGCCCTGTCAATGACCTCTCCAGTGCCTCGGTACAACATTCGACCATTCGTTTCCTTATGACAAAATGAAATAAACAAACTGTTTCGGATATTATTTGAAATGTTTGATAGTAGGTAGGTAGTAGCTCTTACAATAGTCAAAGGGCGAGCGTTGCAAAATGCTGTGCCAAGCGGTTGCCCTTCGGCTTTGTTTAAGTTACGTAAGTGAACCCGCCCACATCGGCAGGGCAGCCAGCCCGCCACCCACGTTGGGTATGAACTGTGTCAAGTAGGCTGCCCTAGTTTTGACACGATATTATAACACACAATTAGATGCGTTTTTTAATGAAACATTTGTCTCTTTCATGTCTGAGACATCTTTGACACGAATAATTGTCAATCTCTACCAGCTTTACCTCACTGGTATAGGTACCTACCTGTAATGTCGATTTTCGGAACAAACTGTCGCACTCTTGAAACATCAACTTTAAAAAAAAAACATAGCTAAAATTATTTATTATTTAACATATCTGATGCATCTAGACCTACCTTCAGAGACAATGCTTTACGATTACCATTATGTAGTGTGTACTAAAGAAACTCATTTGTGGAAACATTTATTATGCTCAAATAAAAATAGTAAAAAAATATATAATAAGTAAAATAGGTACTAGCTACTTAATTTAAAGTTTTGGAAAAGCAACATTTTCTGCACGATAACTATCTATGTTTATGCTTATAAATTTCTAATGGTGTGGTTGAACGGCAAAACAGTCGGTTAGTGGACGGTATTCACGATCTGTGATCGTCGTCCGCGATAGAATTTGCGCGAAAAAAACGATACGTCACGAAACGTCACGCGCACAAGAGTGTGGCGGCGCGCGGGGCGGGTTCAGCGTATCGACACGCTCGCAAGGTCGTTGGTGAGTAACCAGCTACCAAATGATTCTTGTATACACCAACCAATGCCTACTACGAACAAACAAACATGATAATAATGTCTGGAATGACTAACAACTCGTTCATCTAGCAACGAGTAAAGAAATGCTGAAAAGAATGGACGATCTCTTCAAACAATTCGCTCTAAAAACTGCGCCTTATAAACACGTTGGAATACGATATTGATAAATATTATAAAGGGCTTTGTCGCTGATGCTATTATTCCGCCCTGGTAATTACAACAGAATACTGTAAAACAATAACTAATTGATCTTTTGCTTACTTTTACTGATAACGGGTCTGTTAATAAACATCTAACAAATAATACAGCTGCAAACTAAATATAAATCCAAAGTAAAATTAGTCCTTTCTGCTGAGTTCTGGACATATTCCATTAAAATGTGGTACTACGTCCTCGATAACATTACAAGTCGACAGTTAAGGGAAGTAGGTATAGTCGATTTATATCAAAAATAAATTCCTTGTAATTCAGAAGCCACTAGCATAGCTACTGGATTTTCCGAGTAGCCATTGTTGTCCACACGCATGGGAATCACGTTTATTCGTGGTCCCGTATAAGTACGCAAATTACATAAATTAGTACGTCCCGTAGTTTACACTACACATCGCATGTGTGCGTAAAGATAAGAGTGTTAATTGATATGAACGACGTCATCACTGTATGCGTACATCAGTAGTATCAGTACCCATATTTATACCTACTATGTCTATGGAACTATTCGCCCACACTCGCGTGTTGTGGGATATTTCTGTGAGCAATATCTCTCGTAAACCGATAACACCTCATAGTACTAATACCACCTCATAGTAAGTAATGTGCGAGTAAAATGCTTTGACTAACAGTCATTGTTTTAAATTAAGAAGATTGAGTAGTGCTGCGGGTAGCCAACTTTACAAGTGTTCCTGGAGCCGGAGGGAGTTCAGGGATTAAAGTTGAAAGGGACTGAACAGGCTGTATCGGGGTGACGAGGCCAGTACAGTGCCGTGCAATATTAAAGATCTGGGGGACGGACTTTTCATATGTAATATACTACAGCCGAATAATTTGCTAGTCAGAAAAAGATGAAAACCTCTTTGTTACGTGTTAAGATGGATCCATCCAGAACAGTAAATGGATATAATTTATAAATATTCATATTCTTTACGTTAGCTCACAGAAATACGAGATATATATTTATATGCCCAAAGAGATTTTTAAAACCCGTTCTATAATAGTGGTCGCTCGGTGAGGTGTGTTGACCGCACATAGAATACAAGCATACGTAATTAGGCAGGCAGCCGAGCGGTTCTCACGGATGTCGATCCATACTCACAATCTCGCCGTCTCGTTGCTTTGTACGCACAATGGGCATTAGAAAGCGGCCGGCGACCGCAAAAAGGGAGCAGTGGAAAGGGCTTCGTGCTTGCGAGATGATGTTGCGTTGCGTCAGTATTGAGCGATAACACCCGCCCTCTGCCCGGCCCTTCCGAAGGCCCGATGACCCGGGGAACGGAACGCACGATATGCGTGTCGCAGCCATTCTAACTTGCACGTATGCGCTACTGCCCTCGCTTTGTCTATCTCGCCTCTATGACGTCGACGATAAGCCTTGAAATTTAAGTTCTCAAAGGGTTGAACCCTTCGAATTTGTAACGAGGGATGGGGCTGTTTTTTAATTCTGCATGTTAATAAGTATAGGACTCTTTTATACACTTGTATGCATAAATCGTATGGGGACTATCAAGGGCACTACACCGTTTGTAATGTAATAATAGTGCAAAATGTCTGTCCTTTGAATCTTTCGTTGGGGGAGCGTGGTGTGCATGTTTTTATGTACGTTTCGAACCAAGTTTTATTCCGAGCTTCATTTGAATGTTAAACATTACGCATTGATATTTTCATCATAATTTTCTTGTATTTCACAAGTTAAACATTTTTGACGTAGTTTTAATTTGTGTTGCGTAAGTAAACAAATAAATAAATATCCGAAGATAAAGCTCCATGCGTGCCCGGAAACCTGTTCAGTAATGGATTCGTATGATATGGCAGTGACATCAGGTTCACGTCAGGTTATATCGACGTTCCGAGTCTGTAATGTGGTGCGGTATGTCGTATGCCCCAGGTGCGGCAAAGCGGCCGTTGCGCATCTTGCTTCCGGGTTGACAGACACAGAAATACATTATTGTCTTTCTCTCTCATCTTTATACTCCATCAACCACTAGTTAATGTACCTATGCTCAAATTAGTCCGAGTATTCATATACATTTAGATATAGGCAAGTATGCATAACTGAATACTTGGCACAAGAAGCGAAGTCCTTTCATGTTGCAGTCACGAGCTCACTGCCTATCTGAATGTAAATTATATACTAATGTAGTTAAACATTGTGGAACTAAGGTTTCTATTTCTATTATGCAAGGCTGGCCTTTGATTTACTCTGTTGGTATGTTTACTGATGCAGCCACCTGCATGTATAGATTATGTTTATGATTCGCTCAGTAAATGTTGTCCTGCATCGTAGCTCGTTCGAAGAAGTAAAATCTTTAACAAACCACTTATAGCCTATATTTGAGTACATATAGTCGTTAGCTGAACATTTTTTGTGGCTATAATACTATTATTTAGTAGTTTTACCTATGGAAAGATTTCGGAGAGCTTTGATAATTGGTATTATTATTGATATAGACGTGCTTTTTCAAATTTTTATTTTTCCAACTTGTACGTTGCCGTTTGCGTCGCTTTATCTATCTATCTATCTATCGCTTTGCCAGAAAATGGCGCCCAACTGTGATGCAATACTATTTTTATTTGATTTCGTGAAGCATGTTTATGTATAGTGGTTTTACGACATTTGTTTCATACCACTGTAAACGTATCGTACTGCACACTCTGTGTCTGCAGTGTAGTTTTTGAATACCTATACAAGAACACTACTTAAATCTGGGGTTCTTCGGAGTACATAAGGATTAAGGATCATTTATTTTTTCTTGATAAATACTTCTATATCACCAGGTACAGAGTTGCTTAAAAAGATAAAATACAGAAGGTTTGGAATGGGAAAAGGCAAGAATGGCCTAATTAAACTTGAAACTTGACTTTTTGGCCAAAATAATAGTTGGAGTAGTTAGACTTTGCGATGCTTGTACACAAACCGCACAAACGCTACACAAAAATAAATACAATTTTCTTTTGTCTTGTTACAAAATTAATTTCACTCAAAACGATTCTAAAAGGAGATAATTAAATATCTAACTGTTTTTTTGGTACAATTTGTCCTATAAGGCGACTCGAGCGCCAAAGTTACGTCGACGTGGTAAAGTGAAAATTCAAAAACAGCTGCATCAAAATCGAAATAATCATAAATCCCGGAAATATTTTTTAACACCAGGTGGATACTATTAATGCAAATAACCGTACACTCCGACAAACCGTGGCGAAATTTATAGGAGTTAGTTTACAAACACATTTTTTTATTACTTAAATATGAAAGAAAGTTAAATTTAAATAATATCTTAAACCGCGTGCGCTACAACGTGGCTATTGCGTCCAGCATCTCGAACCTGAACGCAAAATAAGTTAAACAATAATTACTTACAATTAAGGAAAAATAAAATATAAAACCTAACACGCCATTCTTATTAATTTTATGGACGTTAATTGAGAGATGAGTTGAGAGGAGATTATATTGTGTAAAACACAATTTAAATATAAATTTACCTTTTCGATAATTTTTTTTCGTGAAAACATGTTTTGGTCACAGCAGTTGTCTCTTAAATACGATCTTTACTAATATTTATTGTTTACGTTGTTATAAATTTAAAACATTTAGCTAATACCATGTTAAAGTGAAGCGTTATAAGATTTAAAAGAGGAGCTTTGGCTGTCAAATAATCGCATGCTACATTTTACTCAATTTGTTTTGTTACCTGCGCAGTCCTTCGCCCACCCTTCCACCCCGTTGCTCGCAAAATAAATATATGTAAGGATTCACTTACATAACAAACTAAAGTTTTAATGAAGTATTCATGAATAATTCGCATAATACTCGTGGACAATTGGACTGGGCCTGGCTGACCTTGCCCTGACATCATTTTGATTATACTTCTGGTATGCGCTCCGATATATACTTTGGTTGAGTGTTTTCAATCTATCACAATATCAATCAAAGATGTGTTTGAGCATTAAAATAACATAAAATATTAGTGATTTCTTCCTTTTAAAAATCCTTTGAGTACTATTGACGTAAATGTACGTGCGTTTAATTCATAAATCTTTTGTTTTATTATCACGGTATATGAAGGGTAAAGGCGACGCCCAAAGCCAAAGTTCTGTAAAACGCTATGTTTTTCGTCGCACTGTTTAGACATATCAGTTACTGATATAAATTTGATAAAAATACATTGCATACCTAATTAAGAGTTTAAAAACATATTTATAAATATTGTACAATATATACCTGGCATCTTGAAAAAAACAATCGCAAAACAAGTCATCATAAAATCGCATCTTTTATTTTAAACAAATTACAACTTAGGAAAAGTTATCGTGTTTCAGACACACGCTTGTTTTTCTCACGGCGAGACCAGTGCTTCACCCCCTCAAATCAAACCTAAAAGTATGCTCTTGCAGCGCCTTAAAGGCCTATTCAAACCTGGGCGTTATTCGCTACCGCGAGCGATAGAGAAATCAGAATGGGTATGCGTTAATTCCGCTGTTCACACCAAAGGCGGTAGAGATATTCGTTGACAACGGTTAGCGGGGCGGCGGAAGTCACTAGGCGGTACAAGTTTCGCTGCAGTTATGGAACTTCATACTATTTACCCATCGAGTTCCGCGTGGTATTTTTCGCTACCCACAGCGCGAGCGGTAGCGAATAACGCTCAGGTCTGAATAGGCCTTAACATGGAAAGCCTAAGAAATCATTACATATACAAGTGGTTTTGTATAAATACGAATTTGTAACTATGTATTTACATTTAGACGATGTAGAAATAATACATTTTCGTATTCGCTCTAGCTAGAGTATAAACATATAGACGACCTCAATCCTGCGGCCTTAGAGCGAAATAGAATTGGGAATGATTTCCTGTTTTATGAGCTCTTTATTCTAATTCGGTGTAGTAAATTACCGTTGAAAATAGCCAGCTAACTGAAATATTGTGTTCATGAGATCATATCGTGTAGGTTACTCTATAAGTGGTATCGAATGGGACAAAACTGGGTCAGCGAGTATGACGCCAGCGATAAAGGAGCCCTTGTTCGTTCATTATCAGTTTTGTACCACTGCCACTTTGCGGTTGTTAATCCAAATCCAAGTCGTGTACTAATGAAAGTTGACTGCAAATCTTTTTGACTGACCCTGCTTTCTGAGCCACTGGTCTCGGGTTTGATCCCGGACAGGTCAAATATTTGTGTGCATGAACATGTCGGTTTGTCCTGTACCTGAGTGTGCATACATATATAAGTATGTAAATCAGTCATCAGGTTACCATAGTAACATGCTCTGCCTAGCTTTGGGACTCGAAAACCTTGTGTGGATCATGTCTCGTATAGCTACAATATTTTAATATTAAGATACAAAAACCCCTTTTTGGATCTTAATATTAAAATATAAAATATAATAAACAAAAAATAAGATAAATAAATAACAAAATGTATAAAAATATATACATAGATGCTCTCCGGTAAACATTTAGAATCGTGGCGCCTGAATTCGGGGGGGAGGGGGGAGGGTGGGGGGGGGGGGTCGGGTAGTGCCCCCCTGCAAACCCCACCCGCCGGAGACCATTAGTTTTATTGTTTAGTTAGTTTGTGAGTTATGTTTGTTTAAGTATTTTGAGGTTAAGTACTGCATTTCGATCTACTACCACCCCCGCGTCGGCTCTGCAATCCGACAAGACTGCTAGAAATCGGGGTGCTATGAGTCGGTTCTGTCACTGACTTCGACCTATTCTAACTAACTATAACTAACCTATAGGTATGTCACAGACAAGTGACTTTGCCAATTCATTAGATAGCTACTGATATACTATATCCTATTAATATTATAAACGTGAAAGTTTGTATGTATGGATGTATGGATGTTTGTTACTCTTTCACGCACAAACGGGGGGGCTAATGTTGATGAAATTTGGTATGGGGGTAGATGAGGCGCTGGATTAACACATAGGATACTTTTCATCATCATCATCATCATCATCCATCACCACGCGGGTGAAACCGCGGGGCGCAGCTAGTATATATATATATGAACTGTGACCCACCAGGCGCGAGCCGAGCGAGCGCAGCGAGCGTGCCGCGGAAGCGGCTGGCGAGTAGTTTGATGAAGCGCTCGCCAGCCGCTTCCGCGGCACGCTCGCTGCGCTCGCTCGGCTCGCGCCTGGTGGGTCACAGTTCAAACCTAACCTAACCTAACCTATAGGTTTGTCACAGACAAGTGACATTGCCAATTAGCACGTCGAGCTGGTACCAGTTATCAAATCTTCCAAAGGCAATCGCAGTGTCCAGTAAGCAAGCAGGTGTCGTACAGTAAAGCAGCAAAATCGGAGTCCGAAATCGTAGCAAAGTCGTTGAGATATCAAAAGAAAGCGCAGAAAAACAGGAGAAAACATTCACGTACACTCGGAAGTAACGGAATGACGCGAGTATTCCGACAGTGACATTACGCTATCTTCGATGTTTGCGTTCCGTTTCAAGAACTTACATACAACGTACATGTCAAAAAAGGCTAAAAGTTACCTAGAAACGTTTCGTTTTACGCATTAATGTCATTTATGTCACCTGTCACTATCAAAATTACGGTGTTTTATTGAAACTTTAAAAAACTATTTAGACTATTTTGGCGTGTCTCCGGCAGCTAAAATGTTGTAAATACGCTTTATACAAACCCCTTCAACCCACCCACCCACAGTTTTTGTTTCACCAAATTCAGGGGTCACGATTCTAAAGCCAACCCATGCTCTCCTAAACTTCTTTAGCTATCTTAACTAGATTTTTTTTTTAAATATGACTTCAATTGCTTACGCCTGCCCATTGGTACCTACCAAACATTGCAACTTTAGAGAGAAAAATTCACATCCGGGCGATAATAATTGTTGGTATTATACTCGTAGAACAAAAGAAAGTACCTACTGATAGGAACCTATATATGTAAGTATAATAATATCCAATGGAATGGGACACTAGCGCTATGCAATTTGTCGATTTGTAATCATGTGATTTTATGATTTACCTACGCATTTGCACAGTAATAGTGATGCAGTTCATGCGGTGCATATTGCAGCTTGCATTCAGTAACCTCGGTACCAAGGCCGCAGAGCAATAGCTATACTACTGTACTGTTAGTTATTCTGTGATACTAGTAGCGAATCATAGACTGAATGCATCGCACCATTGCGTCACTTGGTCACGAGCAACTTCACAGAGCTAGGTATAGTACCTAGGTACTTCAGTACCTTTAATGTACTTGTGATGTTCGTAAAGTGAATATTGTTGAAGCCACGTCACACATACCTACTTTACCTCTATAAATATATGTTCCAATAATTCTTAAGAATCATAAGTGTTATTGGTAGAGAAATAAGAGATGTATCCGCTCCCATTGCTCGATACCTTCGTGGGAAAGTCAGTCAATAGTGATGTCACGTGTCACGGCACGCCTATTGAGTGTTTACTTCAGTTATGTAAAGTGAGTGCGATGACGACTGAAGAATAAACTCTATAAATAGCGGTCGATCCGTCCTTGAGCCAGCGCGAGTATAAAGAACTAGGTCACACTGAGCTTCACGCCGCCGCCCCCCTTCCCCCCATCTAACACTCTATGGCTCTCCAAATGCACCGCTTTCAGCTTGCCACCAGTAAACGTTAAATTACTGTACACATCACCTGTATCAGACTATGGGTCCACGCGAATCTTTGAGAGATTTTTTTTAGACTATATATGTAGAAAATAGAGATAAGTATATAGAAATGAACGAGATTTATTAAATAAACCAATATATATTTTTTGAACTTTACCTTCCTTATATGTATTTGCAATTATAATGTATGTTCGTAAGTTTTTTCAAAAATATAAGTTAAATAGTGATCCCACCCTTTAAATACTAAGAATAACAATGGGATAGCTATATCAAGTTTTAGACTTGCGAAGACTAATAAGTCGAACCTAGAAAATTGTGTGCGTTTTGACAATGAAATCCCAAAACACATAACAGAGCACACAGAGGGAAAATTTAAATAAAGAAACATATAAAGTCCGGCATAATATAGAAGACAAAGATGCTTGGAATAGTCCACTTCTGGCAAGCTGTCACTCTGCCACCCATAAAATGTAATAATAGTAGTATAGTCTATGTAAACCTTTTTATGCTGTGATAGTAGTAAAAACATTGTAAAAATGTATATGAAAAGAATGGCCAGAGTTTCTTGCCGCTTCTCGGTAGGCTCTATATATTTTGGAACGCGGTGGTAGAGTCTTTAAAGTATTTACATTATAATGAATAATTGACGTTCATAAGTGCGTCTTAGATGCCTAAATTGAATAAATGACTGACTATTATTTTCAAACTGGTAAATGATCTCAGCTCGTCATCATTGTGAACGAGATGTAGAATTCGTGGACATTACTGAGAGTTATCGTTTACACGATTCAATACGTGTGCTCCCATAATTCCCTTACCTGAATATACCTCCTGATAATGCTCAAGGTTGGGTTCGTGCAGGTAGCGAACCGGATTATAGTCGTCTGTATATTATTATCCAAATATTCGTGTATAATATTAGTATTCAAATGGGGTTAGTTGTTTGTAACATGCTATAGGAGGTTGCGAGAGGATACAGGTACTCTGCCAACAAAGGTGATAACAAGTTATAGGTATATTTCATCTTCCCACGTGCAATAAGTTAGTGGATATATTGCTTAGAAAATACTACTATGGTTGCGATGCGAGTATTTACGAGCTAACATTTTAAGTTATCACCAACAGGCGTGGGTGTGCTGTGTTGTGTTTTAACCATCGACCAAACTCTCAATTTCGACCATTCGTTATATTGCTCGAAGGCTCTAAAATCATAATGTAATTCTCTAACAAAAACAAGGCGCCCACTTCAACGTACATATTCAAAAAATTTATATTTTGATTGAGTTTTCATCCACGGTATAAAACATGTTTTACATAGTTCGTCCCGAATCGTAAGAGATTGGGATTTAATATCTACTAGTTTCCACTGCAAGAAAATTTATTACATCACATATCGCATACCTACATAACGGAGAATATCAGTATCCGTTATGTAGTCTCCAGTTTCTACCTTCGGAAATATTACTAAGAAACCGCATGCTGTTTGGAATTTCGATAGTTGCGTGACGCCCGTCAATCATTGCCCATTTCACGGAACTAAGCGAATAGGAAATATAACGAGCATAATATAATATAATGTCGAGCAATGCTTTGGGTGACACGGCCGGTGAAAGCTCTGTACGGTTCGCAGCGCGTTTGTGTGCGTAATCCTCATTTATTTTTGTCATGGACGCCGGTATTGGGGTGAACATCGGCCGGCACCTGTCTCCTTTGTTTCGGCTTGCAAATGTCAGTAGAGGTCATCTAAATAAGCTATGTAGGCGGCGTTTTGGGAGTGCGATCGCTGTCTAGACGTTGTGTTGCATCGTCCGATCGATTGCACGAACGAGCCTCAGACGGTCGTCGACCCTTCGGGCGCATCGGTGACGGTGACGTTACGCTCCGTTGATGCGCTCTTCAATAACCTTACGGATATTGCGGCGCAACTTTCCTGACGACATCTTTCCTGTCTCTAACCTTTTCATTCCGATGCTGATATGTTTTCTCAATCTTAGTCCGTTTGTAAACCAAGGTACCTGTGTGCCTTTTAAAAGAAAAAAAAAACACTTACAAGAAAAAGTTTTGCTTTTACAAAGCATTCGTTCATCCATATAAAACATTGTTCAGATAATAGATTTTTTTATACGAGCAGTTTCAACGAGATTAACACGCTTATACATTTCTATGGATCCCAAATATCTACGACTTGTAATGCAATCTGCGTCTACATCTTCACAAAACAGGACCGGTTTTTATTTTGGGAGTTTCAAATCTAAGAAAAGGCTCCGCTTCAATTCACCATTGTTATAAGCCGTCTGCTCAGACATTTCTAAATATTTCTTACGATGGCTCGCCCTTGCGAAAAAAAAAGTATTCGAAGTTTTATTACCGTCTACAATTTCAGAGCTCTGTTTATGGACGACAGCGTGCGTTCAGCGTTTTATTGAAAGTACTCCATAAATCATCATTTACAATTCACCCGACCTCGACGGGCCCGTCAAGTTCAGAACGCACTTCGACATTGTTTTCTAGTTTGTTGATAGAAAACACTATAACTTTATGGGTTGTTCGTCGTTAACCAATCAGTTTATTGCTTGCAATAGTCGCGTTCTTTTGTTTCGTGTTTGACGGGGTTCTGGTGAACAATGCGCAGCAATAAAGCGGAACATTAACGCACTCGGGTGGTGCCACTCGCAGGGCGACGAAGGCGTTGCAGATGTCGCTATACGTGTCGCCCGGGTTCTCCCGCGCGGCGGATGCGCATCTGCGGCTGGCGCTGATGTTCAAAGCGCGCCGGCACTGGACAGCAGCCGCCGCACACTTCCGCCGCGCGCGCCTGTTGCCGCATCAGGACGCCACCTTCACCCGCCTCGAGCTAAGCTTCCACGCTGCGCACCTTCTAGAGGCGCGCGGCCTTCGCAAGGCGGCCCGAGACGCCTACGAGAGACTCCTCAAAGAACCCCAACTCTCATCAACCCTGAAAGCCGACGTCTGTCGACAATTAGGTGAGTGACTTGTTATTTTAACTGTTACATAAGCTCGGTCCATTGTTCCCCCCACGTGATTTTTCGACTGAAATCTCGAACTTTGTCTCTCGCTCGACCTTTCCAAGTTTCACAACTTTCAAAATAGACTGTAATAGCACGTAACTTGTGTTTTTTTCCTCAAATTACTTTTGTCGGTCATTGTCGTACTTGTTTCTTTGTCATGAAAACGGAGTAACAGAAAAATAAAGTACTTCGAGTAACCCAAAATAGAAAGGAACTTACTTTTTTGAAAAATTCACTTCACTCACTAGCTAAACAATTCACCTGGGGCCTTACTATCAGCTATGTAATACCATTCAAGGTTCGTGCAGTTTTTAAATCTGGCTTAAACCGTTTTGAATGCATTCATACCATGAAGCTCATTTACATGATCTGTTTGAACATTTTTTTTCTCAAAGGTGAACGGATAATGTTGTCTCTGGCTTTCTAACAATTTACTATAACCAACATTGCAGATGTGTAGACGATAGATAAACTGAGCGGGTTTAGAGCGTCATGCTAAAGTCAGTCCGTAAAAAAAAAAACGGTTTTTCAGCGGTTCTTGAATAGTAGGCCTGGCAGACCTGCTATAATGTTGTCATGGTACGATTAAGCCAGAAAGTTTCTAGAAGTCCTGCTTTAAGAGCTTATAGTAAGGTCCCAGAATAAGTTCTCTGTCAAATAAAGGTGTGTCTGAGTGAAGATGCGAGCAGTAAGTCTGTCTTGGTACAGGTTGGTTGTACCACCGATGCATATCGTTGGGTGAGCCAGCGGCGCGGGCGCGGGCTGCGGTGTGGTGTCTTCAGCGCGCCGTCTCGGCGGAGCCAGAGTCCGGGTCTGGCCTCTACCTCCTCGGCCGATGCTTCGCTGCGCAGGGCAAAGTTCACGACGCATTTATCGCGTACAGAAACTCCGTTGAGAAGTCTGAGGGAAATGCTGATACTTGGTGCTCTATTGGGTAACTAACCACATCTGCTGTATTTAAAAACAACAACGAGAAATTAATTGCAGTCAGCCAAATTAGAATTGCTCTAATTTGAACTTCCGCATTTATTAACTACTTGTTTCACAGCGTTCTATACCAGCAACAAAATCAGCCTATGGACGCGTTGCAAGCCTATATTTGCGCTGTGCAACTTGACAAAGGGCACTCGGCCGCCTGGACGAACCTGGGCAGCCTGTACGAAAGCTGCCAGATGCCGCGCGATGCGTTCGCGTGCTATACCAACGGCGGGACGGCAGCCACCGCATCCAACAACGCGCTGAGGCAGAGATTGGCTTTCTTGAAGTCGCACTTGGCTCACGCTCCCATGCCTTCCGTTACTGGGAAGTAAGTTATTATCTCTGTTTCCCTTTCAGTTCTTAGTATGTTACCGATAGGGTACAAGTGACACCGTTAGTATAGAATAATATCACGATAGATTATCTATCACGGTGTAAGACGTCTTTAAACCGTCACAACAGACGGGACATAGGTATCACCATAGTGTAGTCCTAGATGTTCATCTACTAGTTTTAAGTTAATGTGGCTAGTGAAATCACTCTGCGAACGAGTACTTAAGGTGATATCAGACGGTTCATTTTCGCCCTTTATTCTGTATATTTCACTCTAAATGAAATGTCTGAACCCTAAAAATTAAACAATAGTGCTGACTGAATCCAATAATGAACTGATCCGACGATGTTGGATGCCTATATCCAACATCGTCGGATCAGTACAGTCAGCAATATTGTTTCATTTTTAGTGTTCAGACATTTCATTTATTTCTACATCATATATTTCCACTACCACTCCGAATGAACGTAAAATGAACAGTCTGAACACAAAAGAGAATGTTCACTCGGATGCGACCATTTTGTCTTGAATCCTGTAGCAGACGAATATACGTCGACAAATGATTCCATGTTAAACTAATACCAAGACGCACGACTTTATTTGTCAACATATTGAATGAAAAGAGGACATGATTGTTCTTTTCTGTGTCGTTACAGCTTTACCGTGTGAACATGGAAATGAAAGAAACATTCACTCGAGTGAACATTCATTTTAGTGTATCGTCTGATATCATGTTTTAGTAGCATCTCGGTGAGACGGTTTCCTTGTAAAACATTCGCAATCAACTTGAACGTTAGAACACGCGCCTGGTATGTGTACCGTTTTAAATATTTAAATCTATTATGGTTGGCGATGAATATCAAATTGTATGTTCGCGACATCGAAGGTGCGTCTTTGGTTTGTCCTAAGGCCAGTGACATGAAGCGAATATCGTTTCACTGACTAATACAGCTGACATTGGGTAACACAACAATAGTATCTATTATTCGTAAATATATTTGGATAACGTTATTAACAGCCAACGATTATTATGCGACGTGTTGATTGATATATGCCCTGTAAATCACATCAGTCTGTAACCTATCTAGGTTTAACTATAAATACAATATTGGTAGTAATTCGCTTGTTCCGAACACCAAACAAAACTAGCGAACTAAAATCTATTTTTAGTAAATATGTGGTAGTTCTTATTGTGTTCATGCTTAAGTCCAAATGCGTATAATGCATGCAAGTGACAATTCTTAAATTAGGCCTTTCTGTTTAATTGTGGGTATGTTTAGTGCAAATTTAATCGTCATGTATAAGTTCTTGCTCTCTAAACTAATCTAAACTGATGTAAAACTACCCACATTTGAATAGAATATTCATATGTTTAGAATTATCATTTTAAGTGTTACTCGAATGTAGATTTGAGTGTTAACATAGTAAGAACTACCATAGTTTAGAGAATTTTAGTTTAGTGTACGCACAAGCGAATCAGTACCATTGTTTTATTATGCAAGTACTCATTGTTCTGCATAACTACGATATCGACCGTTTGATCTTTCGCAGACGGCGTCAACTACCCTCAATCGAAGAGGCGTGGAATCTGCCCATATCCGCGGAGATGTCGTCCCGCGCGCCGAAATCCGCGCCGCCGCCGTACCCGGGCAAAAGGCCCGAAGAAGCGCCACCATTAACCCCACATCAACTTCAAACACTACAATACCTACAGAAGAACTCGCACAACCTCTCCCCACAGCAACAAGTACTGTCGGAATAATAATTATAAACTGGTACATTACCGCGTACTTTCCGATTTAACTTGGGGTACAGTATGGAACATGATTGCTTTAGGGAAAATTGGCGATATCTATAGAAACGGAAATTACGACGTAATGTGCCGGTACAGACATGGATAGAATTTTCCTTGTTGTCAATATTCTAAAACCCATCAATTACATTTTTAGACATAAAACAGTTTAATCAGTTTGCATAAACTCACACAAAATTGTATAGTGATGTATTTATAATCATGTGATATTGTCCAAAACACTTACAGTACCGTTATTTTTTACAATGCCTTTTCAGAGTTGTATTACAAAATGAAACACATTTTTTTACAGGCGTTAATGCAACAGTTGCTGACCCAGTATCGACTATCGCAAGCCGCGAGATCGCGTTCGGTTTGTAAACCTTCCTTATTATCACGGCGGCAGGTCTTAGGCTCCCCCCATTTTCCCCAAAACATAAACTGAAAATGTTAATTGTAACTTGTGTGACAGTCAAACTTTTAGATAGTTAATGTTCCGAATGTTACAGGTGACGAAAAGCGAAGGTAGCAATGCGACCGGCGGTGACAACGCTGAGTCGCTCGCCGAAGATTTACTCAAGCGCTTCTCCGATACCAAGCCAGAAATTAAAAAGGAGCCTGTTTGCAGTAAGTACATTATTGGACTCGGAGGCACCTGCTTCTTTTATTTACTTTTGAATATGTGATCTGGCTGCAAGTCTCTTAGCTATTGAGCAAACGCCATACTACTGCGACGCTTCTGCGATTGAGCTGCCTTTAATGGCAAATTCGGTGTAGTCTCTTAGATCTACTTCTCAATCGCAGTTGTATAGCAATTGCATTTTTTTTACACACAAAGGTCTTGTCCCAAACTAGGCAGAGCCTGTACTATGGTGATCTGATGACTGATATACATACTTAAATACATATACACACCCAAACACAGGTCAAACAGACATGTTCATGCACACAAATGTGCCCTGCCAAAACCTGCCCGGGGATCGAACCCGGGACCAGCGGCTCAGAAGGCAGGGGTGCTACCAACTGCGCCAACCGGCCAGTTAAAAAATTTCTGTCGTATAGCTGCTCCTAAGGCTTGCGAGTATTGCCACTCACATAATTAGAAAGCTTTTATCATATAAAACATCAATACAGTAGTTTTCTAGCTAAAACACAATAAATAAATACATTTTCATCATTTTTCTTTCCAAAAACCATCAAAATATCACGGTAACTAATATTGTAGATCAGATTACCGATGTACGCCACTGTAGCAACGTAATCGCAACAATAGTTAACAGCATATCAATTAACGGCCGTTTTCAATATTCTATATATCCACAGTTTTCCTTACTACCGATAGAAATTTGACATAATGTCCATACAAATAGTGTCAAATATCTATCTCTAGTAAGGTAAACCGGCGATAGATAGGTTATTGAAAACGGCCGTAAGTCAAAAACTATCGATAGCAAGCCCGTTAGAACCTCGATCGAACCAAAATACCGAGCAGACTATGAATAAAGCCAAAAGCTACAATTTTCATACAGACTTCATAGAGACTTGGGCCCCAGATCAACTACACTAATAAGAGGTCCAGGAAAACCCGTATCGTATTTTGTACGTATGAGTCTTCGACTCATGCACAGCTTATGCCTGACTGGGGTTTCCCATTGAAATTTGACGCTCATTTAAATTTTCCACTATTGCTTTATTTCCAGAAATGAGCGAAAGTAATGTCATGGACATAAAAATAGTACTTGTAAGCGTTTTCAGCCCGGAAATTTAACGTAAATGATGCAACTGGCTCTGATTGCTCTGAATCTAAATCGTGTGCGTTCGAACAATTAAATATTAATTCTTATAAATCGGAGCTCACAGTAGGAAAATTTTCGTGCAGACGTTATATTTATTAGTTACTAGCGACTGTCCGCGACTTCGTGTAGTAGGCTCGGCCTTCGGCCTCGCCATAACCTACCATCTTTTCTGATTTTTTTAATGTAAGAACCTTCTACGAAGTATTACAAAACATTAAAAAAACATATGAATGAAATCGATAAAGCCGTTCTCAAGTTATAGCGTGACTAGGAGAAATAAGGGTTAATTTCGTATATTATATTATATTATTTGGAATACTCTGCATCTGCCATGATTGTCTATTTGTTACTTTAGTAACGATGAACAATGAATTTGTGCAATACATTTAAATAAAATTTTTGCAGCTTTTTGCTAGTGATATGATATTTATAAAGTTAAATTTAAGTTAATTAAGTTTTTTAAGATAATAAGAAATGAAGTTTGTGACGGTGTCCTTGGTAACTTTACATGATTTGATTTCTGTAACAATAACTACATAGGGTAACATTTTCACCTGTAAAATGGATACGAAATAAATATTTCTGCGAAATAGTCATCCCGGGTTAAATTGTGGGGTAGTTAACAAGTTATTTAAAAAAAATACAGTCACATTCAAGAATATTTAACCATAATCGTAATTGTCCGGCCACAGCGTACTGTGGCAAGTTTTTAGGTCAATTGGCGCTTCCGGCGATATAACAAAGATAACGTAATGCTTTACGGATTTAGGTCACAAGTAAAGATCGCAAAATAACAACACTCTCAGAACGAATACGGAACTTTATGTATGTCATACGAATGAAGTTGATTTATACTTTAATAAAAACTAACATTGACCTCTTTTTTACTTTGGCTGATGCCAATTTGAAAGTCATGACTCATTGTCACTGTCACGCGTAATTGTAGCAATATTAGATCGATAAAATAATTATGAAACAAAAACGTAAAAGAAATAGTGAGTTGAATAAGATGTATGGTAATGATTGGGTTGACTACAATTTATAGTAAAAACGAACTGAAATAAAAAACCGAAGTTCAATTTCGTCGAGTACTTAACTTTAGAACATTACTGTTGCGCAAAATTGTCAGCAGTGATTTTCACTGTTTCATAACGCAATGTTCCTTGTATAGGCCAGCGGTCGATATAAGTGTTCTAGGTTTACCCCATAACAAATTTATTTGGATTAATCATGTAATTCAATAGAAGGTATTTGAAATTCGGTTGTAAAATTGTTTTTTTTGTTTGGTCGTTAGCTGCACCTATTATAGTGACGTGGGACGGAGGATGAGTTCTATGTGTCGCGTAATCAACCAATATCGCAAATATTTTATTAACAGTATTTAAAATAATTAAATACGTTGTGTATATATCATAAATAATATTTCAATCAGCTAATTTTAGTACATAAAGAAATTGCACGCCAGAAATTTCCCACATTTGTTTCCTCATAAAAAGAAGCCTTCAAGTGCTGTAACGCAGGCCTCGACAGTAATGTACTATTATGAAACACAAATGAGCATTCCCAGCACTGACTGAACTTTACTTTCCAGCAGAGAGCAGCAGCGTATCGCACGCGCTCAGTAACGAGGCGGTGCTCGGCGGGCGGCAGCCGGTCGTCAAGCTGGAGCCGCTCAAGACGGACCCGCTCAAGCCCGTGCCGTTCAACGTCAACATGACCTCCAAGCAGATACTCGACGCCTGCGAGTGAGTATGGTATCAGCTTTTCAGTTGGTATTTTTTTTCCTTTTTGTATTAATAAAGCTAGAAAGTTTGATGTCTTTATTGACATGGTTGCCTCCCATTTCCAGCACAAACGCGGGCCCACCAAGCGCGTGGTCGGTCCAAGGCGACGGCGTGGGACCGCCCGAGCCGCCGCCGGTGCCTCCCCCGCGCCTCACCGCCGAGCAACTGGCCCCGCCCGCGCCCTTCGTGTACGTGGAGGCGAAGCGCGATGCGTTCGGTCCGCAGCTGCAGGACTTCTGCCTGAAGCACCCAATCGCGGTGGTGCGCGGGCTCACCGCGGCGCTCAAGCTAGACCTCGGCCTCTTCTCCACAAAGACGCTCGTGGAGGCGTGGCCCGAGCACGCCGTGGAGGTGCGCACGCAGCTGATGCAGTCCGCCGACGAGAACTGGGATCCGAGCGGGCGGCGGCGCGTGTGGGCGTGCGCCTCGCACCGCTCGCACACCACCGTGCGCAAGTACGCGCAGTACCAGGCCGGCTCCTTCCAGGACTCGCTGCGGGAGGAGCGAGAGCGCGGCGCGGCGTCGGGCGCGCCTGGCGTGCCGGCGCAGCCCTCCGACTCGGACGGCTCGGGGCCAGCCAAGCGCCGCCGGCAGGCGCGCATGCTGCGCTTCGGCACCAACGTGGACCTCTCCGACGAGCGCAAGTGGCGGCCGCAGCTAGCCGAGCTGCAGAAGCTACCCGCGTTCGCGCGCGTTGCCTCCGCCGCCAACATGCTGTCGCACGTGGGCCACGTCATCCTCGGCATGAACACGGTGCAGCTGTACATGAAGGTGCCCGGAAGCCGCACGCCCGGCCACCAGGAGAACAATAACTTCTGCTCGATCAACATTAACATCGGCCCCGGCGACTGCGAGTGGTTCGGCGTGCCGGATGCGTACTGGGGCGGCGTGCGCGAGCTGTGCGAGCGGCACGGTCTCTCGTACCTGCACGGCTCGTGGTGGCCCGACCCGGAGGAGCTGCGCGCGCACGGCGTGCCCGTGTACCGCTTCACTCAGCGCCCCGGTGACCTGGTGTGGGTGAACGCGGGCTGCGTGCACTGGGTGCAGGCCACCGGCTGGTGCAACAATATCGCGTGGAACGTGGGTCCGCTGACGGCGCGCCAGTACTCGCTCGCGCTCGAGCGCTACGAGTGGAACAAGGTGCAGAACTTCAAGTCGATCGTGCCGATGGTGCACCTGACGTGGAACCTGGCGCGCAACATCCGCGTGTCGGACCCGCGGCTGCACCGCGCTATGCGCACGTGCCTGGCGCAGACGCTGCGCGCGGCGGCGGGCACGCTGGCGGTGGTGCGGTCGCGCGGCGTGGCGGTGCGCTTCCACGGGCGCGCGCGCGGGGAGGCGTCGCACTACTGCGGCGTGTGCGAGCGCGAGGTGTGGCACGCGCTGCTGGTGCGCGAGCACGAGCGCCGGCACGTGGTGCACTGTTTGGCGTGCGCGCGGCGCGCCGAGCCAACGCTGCAAGGCTTCCTGTGCCTAGAGGAGCACCACATGGACGAGCTCGCGCAGGTGTACGACGCATTCCTCCTGCACCGCCCCGCGCCCCCGCCGCACCACCACGCGCTGCACGCGCCACACACACCACACGTGCCGCCGCTGGCGCCCACCCCCGACTGAGCGGTGCCCCTCCCTCGGTGCCGGGGTGCCTCGACGCCGGTGCCTCTATTTATTTGTGTGAGTGTGTGCGTACGAGTGGAGATTATGTTTAATGTGAGCGTGAGGACGGAGCGTCGTCTCGTCCGCTGCAGTGCGTCCGGTCCGTCCGCACGGTTTATGTACGCAGTATTAGTCGCTAGCTAGTTCAGGGGCATGATTTGTAACGTTTTTGACCGAACACGAAGAGTATTCGTCTATTTTTACTACACGGCGTGAATATAAATTGTTATGCGAGAGTCGAGTATTTTGGTGTTAAAATTGTAATTTTGTATGAAGGAAACTTTACAAGCTCCTCGATCACTTTTGTCATTGTGAGAGGTATCGATATACTAGTATAGTGAGTCAATTCTGTAATGTGTATGTAGGTAGGTGTCATATGGTAAAGGTAGGTTATAGCGGCGGCCGTGGATTGTGTAGTTGTAGAAGATGGTAGATAAATGTACTAGAGTAGAGAGCGAAGTCACAGCACGATGGGTCGCCGCTGGAGGTCTCAAGTGCTCACGTGTTCACCGTTTATATAAAAATATGTAATTTTTGTATAGAGGCATATTATTTATTTTATCATACAGGAATTTAGTTTGATTTTTTAGATCTTCTGTAGGTAATAATGAAATTTAAGTATAATATTGCACGGATTGGGGTCTTGCGTTTTAGTAAGGCCTGTTGAATAGTGTTGCGATGTCCCAAAGAATGTTATACTCGTGTAGGCGTGTTGCTGCTGGGTGATGTTTGATTGGATCGTCTTAAGATCTAACACGATATTTCAGTGCCTGGTGCCTTTACCGCCGATCTATGGCTCTCGGAAAACAAACTTCACATTGACATTATTGGCCTCACTTTGTCATCGAAATAAACCAGCAAAGTTTTGAAGTTTGTTTTCGCGATTATTTTAAAGTCGACACGGCGGTGAGCCCTCTGTAAAAGTTTACATTAGGGATAACCTATAATTAAATTAATTTGTAAATTGACTGTTAGAGCACTTCATTTCGACTGTAATAATATTAGATGTAACGATTGTTTCTTGGATTGATGTAAAGTTAGAGGGAATAGTTGGAGTAAGCTCGAGCTGGCAGTAAGGCGCGACTCGCTCTTGACACAATCGTTTGTTGTTTATCTTTGGAGTTTAATTCATGTGTTGTGAGATTTCAATGTTGATGTATTAATTTGTAGTGACAGGAGACGAGTCCGCCGAGGGTTGAGAAGGGAATGTATTCAGTCGGGTTTTGTACAGCGAATGCCGATATTTTATAAGTAAATTGTAACATCACTGCCATTTATGACCTTACAAGTTTGTATCTTATAATATTACCTTTTATAATAAAGAAAATTACAATATTCATTTTTGTATAATTTCTGCATAGTGACCACATAGGTAAGAAACATCTGTTAATAATGTGCTCTTATGTTTAATGATTCAAAGGTTACCTAAAACAAGTAAGTCCGCCCGCACGCCCGACTATATACACACAATTTTCACTATTTCAAACAATCTAGAACTTTAGGTTTCACGATGATAATCTAAACTTGGTCAAAGTTGCATAAGCTAAATAAGCGTTAGCTCGAGGAACACCCAGAATTCTATGGGCATAAAACTCATATTGGATCAACCTTTAGGTCCAGCTCAAAAATTCGCTTTAGTGGAACATAATCATTACGTTGCCGTTTACTACCATCATGTATGTAGTACAACTGTGGCATATATAGTTATGTTTACATCAGCGACACGATTACGTTACACTCGCGCAAATTTTCTAGCATGTAGTCACACCACAGACCAATAAACCAGGCATACCGCAATCCCTCACTCGCTAAACCTTTGCCGTCTTATTATGGTTGAAGGTTTAAACCTCAGTTTACTAAGTCCCGATCTATGGAAACTTTTGGTTTAGACTCGGTCTGAGACACATCCGTATTATGGTCGCCGAACTATCGAAGGATCACATAGTCTCGAGTGTTCCCACAGATAAGATATTTTGTTCATTCATTATCATTACTATTCATTCAAAACGGTCCTATTTACTCATCCATACTTTTTACAAGTACTTTAAGTTAAGAAATAAATAAAGGGAAAGTATGAAACAATACACAAGCATATCCTCAACGTCCTCAACTCTCGCTGTCAATTTTACGTCAAAGTCGAAATGGCGGTAAAAAACCACAGTTTAAACTAGGCCGGGCCCTGGTTTGGCGATGTTGCTATAGAAAAGTCTCGTTTATGAAATAAACCTGTGACGCTAATAACGTTTTCGGGTTTATTGTCGAGTTTATCGCTAGAGTTGGTTAAAACCTTCAACCATAATAAGGCGGTTGCAGTTTACCGTAAATCAGAGTTATATTAGAGAGATTTCATTCGTCCCACACACGATCAATGGTGTATAGTCTATGAGTTACATCCGATGCATGCGACTATGAATTATTTTGTTTGCGTGGTTCCAGTCGTTCTATTCTCTAGCTAGTCTCATAAATACCAAGCCTTTTTACCAGTAGTTTCTTCTTTAGTAGTCTTCTGTCCCATAAAGTTGCGTTTGCACAAGTTCTGCGTGTTGCATAAACTACAAATTAGTAGCCGCCTACTACTTTAGCAGTAAGCACGTTCTGCGATGACAATCGCGCAGTAATCAGTGATAGACTTGCGTGGCATGGGCTTTCCGGGACTTTGGAATAAGTAAATATAGAAAGAAACGAGCCAAACAAGAGATGTAGTTGTAACAGTATTCCTGCATATTATGTTTCATAGCTCAGCTCCCAGAAGTAACATAGTATTTTGATTCATCATCATCATCCATCACCACGCGGGTGAAACCGCGGAGCTAGTGATCTATATGAGTTAATTCTACAATAAGTTGTACAATAGGGGCAGACTAACAACGAAAACATACTGTAAAGCAGGATCCGTACTGAAAAAGAAAAAATAACTTTAAAGTTTAATATATTTTATGATTGTTTTTAAATATTTATTATTAACAAATATAACATATACGAGGGTCATTTGAAAAGTTCTTAGCCTAACATACTTAATGAAACCACACGATTTTGAGTTTATTTTTATTTTTCAACATACTCTCCTCCGAGCTCAAAACACTTTTTCCATCGACCCGGTAAGGCTTTGATACCCGTTTTAAAAATATCTTCGTCTAACTCCTCAAAATAAGCGTCCACGGCGGCTATGACCTCTTCATTTGTAAAAAAATTTTTACCACCTAAAATTTTTTTGAGCTTTGGGAACAGATAAAAGTCGGACGATGCTAAATCCGGTGAATATGGGGGATGAGGTAACAATTCGAAGCCACATTGATGGATTTCTGCCATGGGTTGCACAGAGGTGTGAACGCGCGCATTGTCCTGATGAAACAAGACTTTTCTTCTCAATAAACCTGGACGTTTTTCTTTGATTTCTTCTCTCAAACGACGCAACAGGTTGCAATAGTAATCGGAGTTTATTGATTTACCCTTTTTTAAATAATCCACGAGAATTATACCCTTTGCATCCCAAAAAACGGATGCCATGACTTTGCCCGCCGATAAAACCACCTTTGCCTTCTTTGGGGTGGACGATCCTGCTCTTTTTCATTGTTTCGACTGTTCTTTTGTCTCGGTGTATTGTGGTGAACCCAGGTTTCATCCATGGTTATAAATCTTTCAAAAAATTCTATTGGGTCAGCTTCATATAACTCTAAACAGTCGCGAGAAGTTGTGAGTCGGTTGCGTTTTTGTTCCACTGAAAGCAGTCGCGGTACCCACCGCGCAGACACCTTAGAGAATCCAAGTTCAGTAGTAATTATATGATGTGTTCGCTCAGATGAGATGCCTACAGTCTTAGCTATCTCCTCGACTGTCAATCTTCGATCAGAGAAAATTAAATCACAGATTTTTTCTTTGTTTTGATCAGTGGAAGCAGTCGAAGGCCGGCCACTACGGGGCACATCTTGAATGGTCTCACGACCACGTTTAAACTCTGCCACCCAGTTTTTAACAGTCGCATACGAAGGAGCGGACTCACCCAAAGTAGCAGACATGTCTTCATGTATAGCTTTTGGAGTTAAACCTTTCAAATTCAGGTATTTTATCACTGCACGATGTTCGATTTTATCCATTTTCAAAAATAGCTCTGACTTGACTTACGGTATCAAGTGTAAACGAACAATGAGTTACTGTGAACAGACTAAACTGTGCATACTTGTTGCTAAATAATGTAACTACAAAATGAGGGTAGTTATAAAAAAACCAATGACTTTAACCATGTTAGGCTAAGACTTTTCAAATGACCCTCGTATCAATGTGACAACGGCAATGCATAAATTACATATTCATATAATTAGGTACATTATCATTTCCACCTAACCAAATAACAAGGATTTGTTTTACATTATTACTATATTAATTGCATATTGCAATATATTTCAATAAACAAGCGATACACACAAAACATATGCCATTAGAATTGAAATGAATGGGTCGGTAATGTTTACATAGTAGTTTTCAATTCTACCTTCCATTACGCAACAAGATTCAGAAAGGGGGTAGCAAGAGGAAACATTTGCACCTGGTCCTAATAGACTGTCTGTATATGGATAATATTATACCATGCCCATAATTCTGATCCGCTAAAAAGACTGAATAAGGTTTAGGTTTAAATACATTTATTCTCATAACAAATAAGGACGTGTATCATTTACAATTTTTATAAATAACGTACTTGGAGACACAAGGAATCCTTATAGGATCACTTCGTCTGTGAAAATATATATTAGGAACGTGAACATCAAATATTTGATATTATTTTAAATCAAACATTTAAGTCCACGAACTTTTAGAGCATATAATTCTTTTTGTAGCTCCAAAACAGTCAACGAAAGAAATATGCAGCATATTAACGTCGCATTTTTGATACTCGCCAGTAACTCTATAGGGTAAGTACCTACTTCCTGATGATCTAGAATTGTGACACTTGGTAAAAAGGTCTCACAGCACAAGAAAAGGATAGTATACCGAAAATGTTTAAAACCATATTTTTATTTATTTATTATTATTATTAATATTATTTTTTGTTTAAAAAGTAAAACAATAGATAATAATCAAAAAAAATCTTTTTGAATAAAAATTTATTAAATAATTCGGTTTACCTAACATTTTTCGTTGGGCTTGCGATTACGATAAACGCAAAACATATATTTAGCGCGGGTGTATGACGCTATAGGTAGAACCTTAGGTGTGCAAGTCCGACTTGAACTTGGCCGTCTTTTTTATAATTTCATAGATGGCAGTCCCAGGAAACATACCTGTGTGGTTCGATAGCTAATTATGAATAATATGTAATCATAAAATGGCATTGGTAACTCAGAGCGCGTCCCGGGACAAGAACACAGTTTCATGGGCCACTTGCACTATGTATAGTTTATTTTCACTTGTTATAAGGAATCCAAATATGTGATTTTGTTTAATTTCATGGACTTTTAGAGGAGCGCGCGCGCAGTATCTCGCACGATGTTAGACAGTGGCGCCGTGGCGTCTTGCAGGTATGACGGCGGCGCACGGAACTTTTTTCAGCCATAGTTCCGTCAAGGCGATTGCTCGTTTGGCAGGAAACGGGTCGTTTTCAAAACCAAGCCATTTTAAGAAATAAACCCAACATTTCCCCCCACCGAAATCCGCAAGGATTTCCCAATTACGATACCAGGACAAATTAAACTTGAATTAGTTGAACCTCGAATGCCTACCAATAATGAGTGTGCACATATATTTAAAGGTGGTTGAAAATTTGTAGATTACATAGTTAGTGGACTGTATATTTATTAACACAAAAGTACTTATATTTAATGTGATACCATACATAAACAAGATTTTACGTATACTATCAAGAAGGTAGAACAACATATAAAGAACTATTTGGAGTCCTGACCCAACGAGAGAGGACTTAATTTTGAAACCGGACGAGTAAACTCGTGATTGTTCGAGTTTCGTACACTGATCACACGAGCCAGCGCCCATTAAAACGGCGGCGCATCAGAATTAATGAGTACGAGATCACCGATATTGAGATTGCGACAGTTGGTAAACCATTTTTGCCGTTGTTGCAAAGTATGCAAGTAATCCCGCCTCCAAAGTTTCCAAAATTGTTGACATTGTTGGACGGACTGCCAACGATTCAGCCTCGAACTGGATATTTCCGTTATGTCGTACTCTGGCACTGATAAAAGTTCCCTACCTATCAGGAAATGGGAGGGTGTCAGAACCTCAAACTCATTTGGATCGGACGACAAAGCGCAAAGGGGTCTTGAGTTAAGTACGGCTTCAACGCGGGAAAGGATTGTATTGAGTTCCTCAAAAGTTAAAGCCCTAGAGCCTACGCAGCGCTTAAAGTGCGATTTTACAGATTTTATGGTACTTTCGTACAGTCCACCGAAATTACTTCCTTTCGGTGGATTGTGTCTCCATGTGACTCCACGAAAGACAAAGCCTTTAGACAGCTAATCCGAATTTGTATTTAGAAATTCCGATACTTCTTTCAACTGCTTGCCTGCAGAAACAAAATTGGTACCGTTATCGGATACAATGGAATGGCACAGGCATCTTCTTGCCGTGAAACGATCGAAACATGCGAGAAAGCACTCTGTACTCAGAGAAGATAAAACCTCTAAGTGAACCGCTCGAGTGGCACAACATACGAAGACGCACAAATACGATTTGGACACATGAGCATTTCTACGAGTTGACTCTTTTGTTGGAAAAGGCCCACCAATGTCAATACCCACAGTATGGAATACGCGAATATCTTGTGAGCGAAACTTAGGCAGCTCACCCATTATAGGTTGTCGATTTGTAAGAGACGCTCTAAATCATGCTATACATTTTGTGGTACGTGATCGAATAGCACTGCGTGCTGATATAATCCAGTATTTTTGATTAATCAAACTTTGAAGTGTCCGTGGACCCACATGCAAATGTAGTTTATGAAAGTGGTCAATTAAGATGCTCGTGAAGTTTGATGTCTTTGGCAGACGCAGCGGATGCTTCTTGTCGTAGGTTAAGTCCGATTGAGAAAGTCTACTCCCCACCCTGAGAAAACAGTTAGGGTCTACAAAAGATTTGAGCTTTCTCAAGGATTGACTGCAACTGCCGTCCTTTAATAATGTGTCAATGTCGCTTGAAAAATGATGCTTTTGCACTGATTTCACCAAACTATCATGCGCTTTTTTAAGCGCACCGAGCAAGATTGACTTTCGTTCTTTAGCAGCTGATCTGCAGTTATGAATGAATTGATAACATCGAGCTACAATGTTGAGCAATTTGTTGAAACTAGAATGTTTTTCGGTGAGAGTATAAAGCATATCAGCTGCCTCAGCCGCGATAGTAACAAGAACTGCCCTCGGAGTCGTACTCGTTGAGTTCAGGAAGATTGCAGTCGCGAAATTCGTGCATGGTTTTGATCGGCCACTCTGACTGGTCTAGCTGGAGCCAGTCAGGTCCGTTGAACCATTCTTGTGTCGCTAGTAGTGCTGATGGTAATACGCCACGAGAGCACATATCAGCTGAGCCATTAGAGACACCACTAACATGATACCATCATTCCCGAGGTACACTGTCATTAATTTTAGCTACCCTTGTGGACACAAACGTTTTAAGTGTGTAGCTAGGAGTATTAAGCCAGGCTAGCACGACCGAGGAATCCGTGAACAACAAAGTTTCATTGATTTCAAGCTGATTACACAAAATGGACTGGACATACTTGATAAATTTAGCTAGCAAGTGTGCAGCCATGAGTTCTAGACGCGGAATGGTAACAGTCTTTAAGGGCGCAACTTTAGATTTAGCGATGATTAGACTGACTTTCGTCTCACTCTGTTCATTTTGAGTTCGAACACTTTTATTGCAAGATATGGACCGCTGTCCATATCTTGCAATAAAAGTGTTGCACACTAGCCAGTTGGCTACGCCAACGTCAAGGTATTCAACTGGTATACTTTAATTGGTTGATCCAGAGAATAGCCGTTGATCTTGGTCAAGGTTAATCATTCGGAACATCTTACAGATGTCCGCTGAGAGACAAACTTCGTGAAGCCGAAAGTTGATTAATAGTTTATTGATATCAGCTTGAAGTTTGGAACCCGGAAGTGCCCATGAGTTGAGCGATGTATTATTAGACGTTTTTCCAGACGCACCAAACACCACGCGATGAGACGTTGTGGTACTTGTCGGTTTGACAATGCAAAAGTGCGGAATTACGTATTTTGAATCTACGTTCATAACATCACAAGTCCACGGACAGACTCATTCACCAAAGGTTTAAAGTTAAATATCTTGTCGAGATAAGTAGTCGCTAATGCACGCTTATTCTCATACCGTTTAACTAAAGCGTTCCATACTAACTGATAGTTAACCGATGTAACTGGCAAAGACTTAACAATCGTTAGGGCCGGTCCGCTAACGGCCGACAATAAGTAATAAAACTTCTCAATATCCGCTATCTGTGTGTTAATGTGAATTAGGCTACAAAACGTATCAAGGAAAGTGGGCCAGTTTTCAATATTACTGTCGAAAGGATATAGTTCCAATTTAGGTAACCTAGGTTTTACACAACTGCCCTCCGTTTTCAGTTCGGTTACATTTTGTTGCATGTTTACCTTCATACTATTTGCTACACCAATAATGAAATAATAAAGTTCGTCAAAACTTTGGATCTCTTTGTATGACGGAACGTACTCTGGATAATATTTGCGTTTTAATACAGTGATACTTTGCATACTTTGCTCAAACTTAGCCCGCCAACTTGACAATTCACTAAGCCGGGCATTAAATTCACTTAGAAACTCTGGCTTATCGCAAATTTTCTTTGAAATCTCATACAAAGTTTGTAATCTCAAATAACACATTTCTTTCGTAGCTATATGTGGCTGTACCAACTTGTCATACTCATCCTCGCAAGTTTTGACATCTTGTTTAGGCATTTACTAAACGTAGGTAGGTACGCGACAATTACAATGGCGGTCGGACTGATTCGATAGGTTTTACGTAAATATAATTTGAAATTGAAGACTGGAAATATTAAGTTTGGAAATGAAAATGGCGTTGAATTAGGTAAAAGAGTCTATAAAAATGACTTTTGAATAAGTTTGAAGTTCGTAACTTGTATAATTACACAGATATAACTGAATTTGTGCACAAGTTATAAATCGCAGGCATACCCGCTATGAACAAATATCAATAAATTTGCAAGAATTATACCAATAAATACGTTTAATTAAGAGTCATATTTAGTTGTATTGATTTCGTAACTGGTTAATCCTGGCTCGAATGACCAAAATGTGTGGTTCGATAGCTAATTATGAATAATATGTAATCATAAAATGACATTGGTAATGTTGGAAACTCACCAAAATTCCACAGCCTCACTCAGAGCGCGTCCCGGGACAAGAACACAGTTTCATGGGCCACTTGCACTATGTATAGTTTATTTGCACTTGTTATAAGGAATCCAAATATGTGATTTTGTTTAATATCATGGACTTTTAGAGGAGCGCGCGCGCAGTATCTCGCACGATGTTAGACAGTGGCGCCGTGGCGTCTTGCAGGTATGACGGCGGCGCACGGAACTTTTCTCAGCCATAGTTCCGTCAAGGCGATTGCTCATTTGGCGGGAAACGGGTCGTTTTCAAAACCAAGCCATTTTAAGAAATAAACCCAACAATACCTAATGTAGTTTTGCCAATGAAATCACGCACTATCGACAAAGTAAGTAAATACTTATCTATAATGCCGTGGTCCGTTTTGCGATAATTTTGCTCACAGCGCTATCGTCTACCAAAGCCGGTCCGAGATAAATATCGCGATTTTGACAGCTCGTGGCACTGTAAGCGTGTTGTTAATTCGGACCAAAGTTGTAGCAATAACGAACCATTTGCGCGCGAAAAACAAATTCATAAAAATATCGTGCATAGTGTGAAGGTTAACTATGTAGTGTGTGGATTAAAAAGAAATAATGGAATGGATGGACCGACTTTTACAACTTTTACATCAAAAAGAAGGGACACCAGTAAATACATTGTAGAAATAAACAAACACCTGTCACTTTTGACAGAACGCTCACGACGATTATGGTGTAGAGCATGGTTCATGTAATCGTCAATATGGCGGCAGTTAAGACGTCATCGATGACGTAGCGTGGGCCATCGTAATCACGCTCACGGTGAAAGGGACCGACTTTTATCGCGCTAATATCGATTATAGCCAATTAGGACCGCAGTGTAAGTAGAACGTCTTCCCTATTAGCGTTGATTCACGCAGATTTGGCACAAGACGCGTGTAGAGATCTCAACATTGCCACAAAACAAGTGCACATCGCATCATAGAGTAAACTATCGCATCTACGTTTTGTTGGTAGCATACCTACCCTACTCAACAGAAAACAATGACATTTAAAAACTGCCTACCCCGACCGCTCTGCCGGCACTCACATAATAATTGCCGGCAAGCGTCCTCCGCCCCCCCACACCGCCTCTTCCCACTTTTATCGCGATGACGTTCTACTTAACTCGGGGCCGCGCGGTCTTAGTACTTTGCTATCGACCTCTTTATTGGACAATACCTTATCCAGTACTAACGCGAACGCAGCCGGGTGCGCAAGTACTCCATGAAGAAGTGGCCCAGATGGTCTCGAAACCGGTCAAGATATTTGACTATTCCTACCGCGTAAGTTAAACAAAAATAACATTAAAATACCTTATCCCTTCAAAATGACGAAGCTAGCACTATTTATTACTATTATTTATAAGCTCGCAAACAACACTAATAAGACAACAAGTACTAGTTACCACATCCATAGTGGCAACAGTTCCGATTTTGTGTCAGAATATTGTTGGTGGTTCCAAGTTGAATCTGCGGAACAATAAACTAAACTAGGGAACCAAAATCTCATAACTACGGTATTATTATGTTTATATTAAAATCCACATTCGTACAACACATAGAATGACAATTTTAAGAATATGATTATTCTATTCAATTGTAGGTAGATTTATATTTTAGTTAGACTAATATAGAGTACGAAGTTACATGACCAATAAATTTGCGCTAAGCATACCCACAACACAGAAGATTAGCCAGTTGAAGTGGCAGTGGGCAGGGCACATATCACGCAGAACAGATGGCCGATGGGGCCGAAAGGTTCTGGAGTGGAGACCACGGACCGGCAAGCGCAGCGTAGGTCGTCCACCGACACGGTGGACAGACGACCTGATGAAGGTCGCAGGACGACGTTGGATGCAGGCCGCTTCCAACCGGTCCTTTTGGAAAATCATGGGGGAGGACTATGTTCAGCAGTGGACGTCCTACGGCTGAGATGATGATGATGATACCCACAATGGAACAGAGGCCGTAGCACAAACATTTTGCGAAAAAGTATTCGTATGGTGAACGTGTCAAGCTTCGGCGCACAAACTATGAATTGTCTGTGTCACAGTTGTCCTAGATACATGACAGTTTGTACTGTTTCTCGTGACGACACATTACGTTACATTTACGCAGTTATTCGTGCTAGGTCCACAGAAATGTTGAATTCAAGAACTGTCATTCGGAAGCGTTATACGAATTTGAACTTTAGCATGAACAGTGAGTCAAGCACGAGAATCCGCAAGTGTATCGTTATCGTTTTGTTGACGTATTCAGTACAAACTATGAGTTATCTGTGCTACTATTGTAATAGATAAATGACAGTTTGTACTAAATAAGTTAGCGATGCGATTACGTTACACTTAAACAGATTTTTCGTGCTCGGCCCACAGGAATAGAATAAAAACTAGCTTCATTTAATAAAAAATGATTTTAGTTTTATATTCTGCGCAAGCGAATTGATAAAAAGGAACATGTTACGAAATAACAAATATATGTACCAGAAATCATCTACATAACTCAGACAAAAATAAAAAAATCAAGACAGAATGTTGTGAACAGAGAAGTGAGGCCGGTTTTCTTAACTGCGTGCGTGCATCGGTGCGGCCATGATAATTCAAATAAAAAATAATTAATATAATACAATTACAGTATAATCTCACTAATCCGGCACTCCGATAGACCGATACGTCCAATAATCCGGCACCTTCCGCCCACGTCTCTTTCGTTTCTTTACGCCTACGCAATCCGTCGCCGCGTCGTCGTCTAGGAGACTAAACTCAAAACTTAACACGTGCACATTTACCTGTTGTTTTGAAGTACGACATGACATGAAGATGAAATTATATTCCCCTTATTTTTTTTTATTTATTACGCTTTTTTCTCTACAATCCAGTAATCCGAACATTCCAATAATCCGGCACACTCTGGTTTTGAATAGTGCCGGTTTAGCGAGATTATACTGTATATGATAATTCAAATTTTACGTGTTGCTTCCACTTGCCGCGATAGTACTTTGTACGTGTTGTGTGTAATTATGTATGGACACGACGAGGCGTAGTTTTACCCGGCCTCACTTTTCTGTTCACAACATTCTGTCCCGACTTTATATAGTCTTAGCTGCATAGATACTCATATTTAGCCAACTGTTAGCACGCCCAGTCTGTGTAGTTTTCAATTTGACAGAATTTACTCACTATTAGTAGTTTTTATAGTAGCAGCAGTGCAAGTACCGTAATAGTCGTTAAATTTGTCGATTATCGATAAACTATCGTATCGCCCCTGGCAAGTATGGAAGTCATATACGATCGTCAAATTGTCGACAGTATATCGTTTTATTACGATTTTTTTCCATTCCACAATGCGTCCTATCATTTGAAAATTTTGATATACGCGTCGAATTGAGAACCTCCTTCTTTTGGAAGCTGGTAGAACATATTTTTTTTCCAATACAACATGTATAGGAAAAAAATGTATTTTCAACAATAAACAAATAAAACCATTCATAACATTTAGTAGCTTTATTTTGGAGATAAATTAAAACCGTTGCATGGCTTGAAATACTATTATGTACTTACTACGACTTAATATTATTACGTCATCATGGGGCTGTAGTCGTTTTACAAGATAACATTTCTTCAGTGTTTATTATTCATCCATGTAATTTTTCACCAATCAAATTAATACAAACAGCAGCGACAGCACCAATTTTTCTATACGGTTCCAGCGGGCCTAGCACGAACATTTGCGTAAGTGTAACGTAATCGTATCGTTGACGTATATAAGGTAAGGTGTAAGGTCTTTGTTATTTAGTGCACAATATTGAGCGGGGTGGTTTGGAATCGATAACTGTAGGGCTATTTTGTATCTCAGTTGTTAACAAAATTAAATGTTGATTGAAATCGAAAAAAATGGCGGCTCTGTGTCACTTTTGTCAGCTCCTTACTAACATTTTTCCTTACAGATGTTTTTATTTTTATTTTATTTTTCAGTTATCCATACAGCCAGGGCAGGATTAACCCTATTGGGGCGCCTAGGCAGTTCTCGCGGCCTCTTTTCTATAACCTCTTTCTGACGTTTGAAAAAAACTTGTTTCGGACTTGACTTAGGACCAACTGACGGACAATGACGGATGATGGACTATATTTGACCAGTTTTGCCCGAATTAGGCAAATTAGATATAAAATATTACTTGAGGGCTGGCTATATGCGCAAACAGTGCGAAGCCATAATGGAACAAAAAAGGATCTCGTCGTTATTATTTTCCTGATCCATCAACAGCTATTGTTACTTCTTCTATGAACCTGTGTCGAAAAGAAGGTATAGTATTGAAGAAGTATAACATTTCCATAAAAAAATGTTAGATGAAACGTTTTATCTTAGTGCGGGGCCCCTACGCAGTTGCCTCCGCCTTATGGATGATCCGGCCCTACATACATTACAATTAGTTTGTGCATGTGTGACGTTTCTTATCTACAGTATGGCCAAAATAGGATACAATTAATTAGCATACAAATATATCCGTACTAATATCTACATATATTATTATGTAACATTAGAATAATAAAGTAGTATTTGTTTCAAATGAGCATGTATATGCCGTTATCCGTAATGCATCAATAATTATGAAGTACGCATTGCCGCATTATATGTAATGGTGGTGTTTGTTTATGAGTGCGTGTGTGTGTATCATTTGCTAAGTTGCAAAAACTGATATAGAGCCGCCATTTTTCAAGATTTCATTTAACATTTGTTAGCAACTGAGATACATAATATACTGGTCATTATAGTGAAAGAAAATAAATATTTTTTATTTATTATGAACCCATATTCACCGCTCCGCGAAAGAAGCATAGTAAGACTGAACGTAAGACGTCGCTACATAACAGAAATAATCAGTAATTACGCGAGACATATCAACCCACTTACGGTCGATCCCAATAATCTATCAATCCACAGTTTTCCTAACTACCGATAGAAATTTGACATAACCTCCATACAAATAGTGTCAAATATCTATCTCTAGTAAGGTAAACCGTCGATAGATAGGTAATTGGGAACTGGGAACTTGGGAAGACACTCTATGGATACATTGCAGTCAGACGTTGCCCCGCGCGGGCCCGCTGTCGAATAGGCACTAGGTTTAGGCATAGAGATCAACTGTGTAAACGATGCTAACTACATTAAACTACTACTAAAACGTAGGTTCGTACGTCGTTGTACCTATGCTAAGTGGGTAGGCATTTCTCGCGTGGTCACTGTTATCTATTCTGTGATGTTGCGGCGGCGTCGTACGTTCAGTCGCACTATGGCTCTTTCGTGGAGCTGTGAATATGAGTTCATAATAAATAAAATTATGTATTTTTTCTTTCACTTTCATGACCAGTTCCAAACCACCGAGTTAAATATTGCGCACTAATTAACAAACACCTTATATATAACAAACTGCCCTTTATCTAGTACAACTGTGGCACAGACAACTCATAGTTTGTACTGTATACGTCAACGATACGTTGCGTTACTACACTTAGGCTATGTTTCGTGCAAGGCCCAATGGTGAAACGCAACTAAATTCTTAGATATAACATCGTTCGGAAATTACTTAACTTTCAGAACAAGACCCATTCATTCATAATCGATTTCTATGAAAACAATGATCATATAAAATATGGGTACTCTATTTTCAGAAAATAGTTTCATAATATGCAATAATACAAGCACGTTAAACATGGACATATTGTTGAAAGACATTTCAGTTCAGTACACAACAGTGGGCCGAGTACGAAAATCTGCTTAAGTGTGACGATATCGTATCGTTTACGTATTCAGCACAAACTATGAGTTATCTGTGCCACTATTGTACTAGATAAATGACAGTTTGTACTAAATACGTTAACGATGCGATTACGTTACACTTTTCGTGCTCGGAGCACAGATAATTTAAATTGACCATCCTGAATACCATGCGTAAAACGAAGCAATACAACTTTTAGAACAAACATTTTTAAATCTTATTAACCACACATGTCGCAATTCCTGGAACTACTGTTCCAGGTGTGATTTCTGAGAAATCTTTTGTATTATTGTACAAATATGGAGAATGGCGCGAGTCTATCGGCTAAGTGTACATACGATGTAGTTCTTAGAGAATTAGTTCGAGACAGCTAAGTTAAAATGACCATAATGTACTATTTTAAAAGGCGCTTCTATAAAGTTCAAATATAATAATTTGCAAAACCTACTATAACAGTCTTAAAATAAAATCCATTCAATAAAGATCTTTGTGAAGGACATTAAGACGCGGTCCAACCCCAATTTAAAAATAATTTACGTTGCTTTACGTAAGGTTGAAAATCGCTTGTTAGATTGGACGATGTAATGCGAAAATGCGTTATTTTTGTACGTTTTCTTTATATTTTTCGATATATACTAACACAATTGAAAAAAACTGCTGGTTATTACTTTAGTACTATACGTTGGCTAAGTATTACCTAAAAAAAATATAGTGTTATCGCTGAAAACTCTGAGAGTTTGGACATGAAAGTTTATTTTTGTGGAGCTATTCAGGATTTTTTTCTGCTGAAAGAGAGTTATATTTATGAATTCTATTCGGTTATTACTCTTTTCCTATTCCTTTTCTAACCTTTGTATTTCTTTCATAATATACTATCGATCTGTTTCGTTACACTAGGTGTTTAAAAAATCTGCTTTTTACTGTTAACAGGGTACGAGCGCGCCTTAATTACATTTCATTCGCTAACTACATATTTTTCTTATCGTCTAAAATTAAGTAAGCCGTTTAGCACCTATGTGTTAACCATGTTACAGGGTAACATGTAAAATACATCAGAGAGAGAGAGCATCAAAATAATTGGAATACAATAACAATATTTAAATATAGTATTTTAAAATATTTGTATAATATATATTTTGTAAAATATATTACTCATAGAAAAATAATATGGATATCGGCCTTACATGTTTGGCATTGACAATTGCACTGCAATTAATAAAACTAAAATTATTATTACTTACAATTTAAACTACTTACAATATTTATCAAAAGTCCTAAAACACTTAGCACATGGCTTATAGAATTCAATCTTGTTTTTTCTTGCACTGCCTTCGCGAATGCCTTTGGTAAACAATTACAGTCGAAATAACTAAATAAATATTGGAATATTTGAATTAAATGCATTAAAATAATTTTATTGGAATTATGTCAAATCACGCCATGATTTATTATATACTAATGTCAGCTTATTTCTAAAACGTGCTAGTAAATATATTGTAGTAATACCTACGGTGTTTATATTTAATTAAAATGGAAGTATAAGTCACGGAAATCACAAAAATATTAGCTTCATCACATATAGCCATCCCACACAATGAAAGAATTGCAAAGAAATCTATACTAATATTATTACATTATATTATAAAATGAAGAAATATATATTTGTGCAAATTTGTAACAATTAAACTCAAAAATTACAGAACTGATTTCATAAATGATTTCACCATCTCTGAAATGCTACACTATCTCTGAGTTACAAAGGCTTAGTTTAATCATCGTAATCGTCATCCATCACCACGCGGGTGAAATCGCAGAGAGCAGCAAAGTGATCATCTAAATTCTCTAATCAAGTAACTTTTACAACAAACATCATAAATAATATGTCATAATTATTTTACTAAGTACTCCTTAAACTTGTTTAATTTTAATTACAAGTGAAATAAACAAGTTTAAACGGATTTAATTGCGTATAATTTTAACCCGACGTGTCGAACACTTTTCAGTGAAAATCACGGGTAGACTGACTGTGTGACCATGTTCACTGAAATGAAAAGTGTTCGATACGTCGGGATCAAATAATATAAAATTATACGCGATTTAATCTGTTTCAAGTTGTTTAATTTCAATGTATAACAATCGTAAAAGCCTAAGAAATCATTAGTCTATTTCATTCATTCTACCATATATCTCTCATATGCACTAACTTTAAAAGTTTTATACCATTCATTCATAATAGTTCCTTCATTATGTGGGACCTCTGAATTCCTATTTCTTGGGAAGTCTTGGCTTCCTGGACACCGAATCTCAGGAGGCACCTGATCTGATGACAGGCTTGCGAAGAAGAAGAGCGGAATCAGCTGATACGATTGGAAGCTCGTTGGTGCAGTGGTATTTTATAAGGTGAGGGACGCTCTCGAAAACTCTGTCTTTTGTTCGGACCTGAAAGAAAATCGTATATATATAAAAAACTGTATGCAAATAGAGCTCGTACATTTATGATATTGTATACAAAAACGGAAATAGACCAAAGAAAAGAGAAAAAAAACATGACTTGTATGAAACAAAAAAGTCAAGTAACTTAAATATAACTGTTACACTTGAGTTTTTCTTGTAACTAGTGTTGACAGGTAGAAATAATTTAATTATATAATTTTAAAGCAATAACGCCTGCTTAGTTGAATATTATCAGAAATTCTTCCACGTAGCGATGGTACAGAATTGTGTTAAGGTGGAAGGGCACAGTAGCAAGTGAAATTACTGGGCGAACTGAAAAGCTGTCTCAAGGCAACGAGCACAGTTTACGCGAGTGCTGGCAGAGCAGTCGGGGTTGGCAGTTTTGAAATATCATTGTTTTATTTCGCGTAGATATGCTACCGCGTATTTATATGAATCAAAATAATCAACGCTAGTAGGGAAGACGTTCTACTTATAGATACGTACTTCTCTTATTTTATAGTAGGGTAAACTGACTTTAGATAATTAACACCGGCCGTTAGTAAAGTACTATTTTTTTTTTTAATGATACGCAGTTTTACAAATATCTATTACGAAAATTTGGTAACATAGCATTGACATGAACTCTTAATAAGGGAAAAGCTATGGACGTGAATATGACATGTGCTAATTTTAGTCTCATACGGGCCCCCCATAAAACCATCATTGATGACAAGAGTGTTGGTGTGGATGCATAAAGGGAGTGGACAGGTGTGCTGTGGTTTCACTAAAGCGCTACTTCCAGCGTTATGCCCTTTAACAGGGACGCATAGCTAGTACTTGTCCATAATAAAAGAAATCACTCTTTTCTACTTCTAAATATTTTCGGATTACAGTGTTTTTAATGTAATCAACACATTGTTTACTAAGCTCATACGTTTTGATTATTTCAGGTTTTTTAAAAGTAGTAAAAAGTATCACTGAAATCGGACAATATTAAGAGTTAGAAAACTTAGAAAAGAGTTATTTCTTTTAGTATGGACAAGTACTAGCTATGAGTTCTTCTAACACTTGATTTAATTATTTCTATAATTATAGATATTTTCGTTACATTTTAAACAATAAAATAAATAAATAGACAACATACTACGCCGTTAGGGTCGACGAGTAGCAAATGTTTATGCGCGCCGCGCCGTGCGCCCGTCAACACGAACTGTCCCGCGCATGCGCCCGACTCCCTCACTAGAAACTCGCCGTCTTCCACCACCAGCTGGAATTACAACATGTCACTATTTATCATAATGTCTAATAATGGATAAATTAGTCTAATAATGAAAAATGGACTTAAGCGGCAGGGCTATTTAGAGCTTTTTGAGAAAATCAATAATAAAGTTAATATATAACCAATGTTTAACGATTATTAATGATAAATGTTTAATGTTTAATTTAACCACTGACAATGTATTGGATCGTGATGTGCTTAAATTTTTTTTATTAAATAATTTATTATCAACGTCGGGTCTTAAAATTTGAGCAGGTATCTTAAAAAATTAAGCATGTATCTTAAACAATGGAATGGAAGTCGTTTTAAGTATTTTTATTTTATAATATGAATATATTCAAATATATTTTAATATTTTATGTGGCCACCGAGGTGTTCGAGATGTTGTGCCACAACATGTCAAACCGTATAACACCGAAATCTTGAAACATGGCGGCTCTAATGTCAGGGTCGATAACTCCAGTAAACAAAAAAGTTAGGCTGGTGGCCATGGCGCTGACAAAAGTAACATAAATCCATATTTTTTTTTAGATTTCAAGTAACATTTGATTGCAACTGAGATACACAAGTGCCCTGCGAGTAGAATATTTAATTAGCTATAGTATTTTACTAGTACTATAGATTGCCACAACATGTCGATCCGTATAACACCTCGGTGGCAACACAAAATACTAAAATGAAAATAAACCATCTTCCATTCCATTATTTAAGAAACCCGCCGCCTTGTCTAACTTGAGTGAGAATGAAATGTCACTTCATTTTCATTCCCATTGATGGTTCCAGCCAATAGGCTTGCAGGATTTCGTTCAAAAACGGGTTCAAATGTCAAAATTAAGCCCATTCCCATTCTCTGTAAAGATAGACAATAAGGCCGCCACTCTACATTTTAAAACCTGATGTTGATGATAAGTTATTATATAAAAAAATGCTGAAGGGAACCACAAACCCTACATCTGGTTATGTATTGAATTTTCTCAAATAGCACTAAATCAATTTCGATTAATGTACATATAGGACCACCTCTGAAGTATGATCTACCAAACAAAACTAAAGTATCATCAAAATGGATTCATAATTGGCGGAACTATCGCGTAGCAAACATTCAAAAAAAAATTGAAGTCGGTTAAAAATGTGTAAAAATTGCATATTTATACAGTAATCACATTTTTCGAAACTAAGTGATATTAGTATAGATTATTATTATTAACTAGCAAACACTCAGTGCCTGTCGGCAAGTTCGCCGACGCCACTGCCAAGGTAATAATATATTATCCAGTATTCTGTCTTCAAAGAAACGGTCGAAACACGAGTTATACCTAGGCGCCTCGATTTCGGTGTGCATCGGCGTGCAGTCAGTCGCGATTGCGCCACAGCACAGTGACGAACGTGATTTCTGTTTTCTTGCTTTGTGAATATTTGATTGTAATAAGTACAAGTACTTAATATGGCAAATATCAAAATCATTTATTCAATTTAGGCATCAAAGACGCAGTTATGAACGTCAAAATATAATGTACTATAAACACTCTACCGCCGCGTTCCAAAATATTGTGCTGTTTTTGATTGCTTGAATTCTTCATTAACGCACCCAGAGTTGTAATTTTTTAAATTACCTGACCACGGTAAGGATCATTTGCAATCTTTTTTAATAGTATGTAGTGATGATTTCGGGGAATATGTGGAAAAAATTGAGAAAATATTCCAAAAGTCATTCAAAACAAAACACATCAATTGTAAAGTAGGTGCAGGTATCTTTAATCCAGTGAAAGGTTTTCTCCTCTGTGTCCATGTTTCCCCAAAGTGATTTTAATGAATCTGTTTATCCAAATGCGGATATTTTATATAATTAAATTTAACAACACAGACTTTCTAGAAGTACGTCTCAGTCTAGGCGCAAATATTTATCAGTTTCTAATTTAAAAGTGTGTTTTTTAAATATTACATATACCTATAAAAAGCACAGCATGTATTTTAATTGAACACTTTATATTTTATTCACGCCTTATTTATTTAAAATAATAAATATAATAGGTATTTACGGTTACAAAACTAGAAAGAAACTCTAGTAGATAAAATTAAAATACTGTACGCGGGCAGCCCTACAGCGTGTTTACGACGTATTCGATCCCTAACGGTGAGTGTTTTGCCAGTGTATACACGCATAATTGTTTTTGAAGATATCAGTCAAAACAATACCATTTTTATCATTACCTACTAGCCTCAGCTAGTAGAATGATAAAAATGCGCCGCCCGCGTATAGTGCCTCTCATCCAGTTATGTATATTTCTAGGTATCGTTGCGCAAGGTTTACGGTTCAGTAGTTTAAGCGTGATAGCAGACCTACCACCGAACACGCTTTCGAATTTTTAAACATTCGCTGATTAGTCAGCGGCTCTCGCAGCAGTTTGGACTCTGCGTTGATGAATTGAAATAAAACTTGAATTAAATTAAAATACGTTTAAGTTTGCATCTTTGCCTATTCAAAGTTATATATGGCATGAAGTAAAGATGAAATGAAACTTACTTCTAAAAAAATAATGGTAAGAAACAGACAGTTGTTCGTCAGATGTTGCTGCTAAAATCTACACAAATATATCTAAAAACTTGTGACAATTAAATTTCCACGCTATTGAAGTAAAAAGCCGAGTGTATACGCACACAATAGTTTGCTAGGACATTTTCATTTCTTAAATATGTTCCTATGAGTTATCTTGGATGCGGATGATGCCGTGGGGCGCTGTTCTTTTAATATTTTTCTTTTCTATCCTCTTCTCATTATCTTTTCTATAATCCACTTTATTTTAGATCTATATTCCTTATACTTTAATTCTATAATCCTCGAAAAATATTAGAATTCTTTATAAGGCTAAGCAACAATTATAGTGTTTAGATTTTAAACATTCCGAAGCAACATCTGCTAACGTGTACTTTCGCCGTACGTAAGTTTTGTAGTTTTGTGGTACTTTGTAGATTGGTGGTGTACCTTTTCAGCCATAGTCCTAGATATAGGTCCATGGAACCAAGGTTCGCGAGCCAACAGCGCCGCTTGTGCCTTCGCAGACAGTGGTTCCGCCTCCACACCAGGCGATGACGCGGACGTGGTAGATGACGTGGATGCAGCTGACGACGACGTCACCGGCGCCGCTGTGAACGGCTCTGAAATACATGAACATAAGATATTATCTTTACATTTTATTTTTTCTCTAAAATTGCAATGTTTGGTCTCGCTAACCTGGCGTTAGTTCCTTAAAAAAACATAAGATAAAAATTATGAAGGGTTTCAAATCAATACGAAAGTTAAATGTATGAAAAAGCTTTTCTTTCGGTTGGATAATACAGTCAAGCTATTCAATAGATGTCGTTCCGTCCCCACACATTAAATATACTCATCACTAAAGGCCGGTGCCAATAATCAATCTATCGTCGGTTTAACTTACTGAGATAAATTTTTGTGACTATTTGTATGGACGTTATGTCACATGTATATCCGTAGTATTGAAAACTATGGATAGATAGATTATTGGCACCGGCCGGTAAGTGCTGATAAATAATGAGCCGACTGGTTGAACTCGCGTAATATTTTGAGAATTTTGTCCACTGATGCAATATGTAATTTTTATTTTTGGCAATAGGGAATGATTAGTTTTTCTTTTCATACAGAAAAGTGGGTACATTCAGTGATCTAGTAAAGTTCAAGCATTCCCGCAGTAATGACATTTCATAACTTGAGTGAGATCTTGAGAGCGAAACCTATCGGTTTATATAATTAACTTATATCTCAATATAACTATCTGTCACATATATATCACAATTTTTTTTACAATGGTTCATTGATGTGACTCCCTCTCGCCTGATGGAAAGCGAAGATGGAATCAAGAAGCGATGACCATTAGTGCAACTTACTGGTGCACTAATAGTCATCGCTTCTTGATTCCATAATCACCACCCCTATGAAGACCTGAAAATCTTGAGAGGTATTCATCTGTTGTAAGCTATATAAAAACATTGAGAGAAGGATATTAATACAATTATGAATTGTGATATATATGAGAGTTGTGCTAATTTGAAAAGTTAATTTTGGTACGAAACATGTAAATGCATATGAAATGTATGCTTACGCATGTCGAATATGTCGGTGTGATGGTTCGGCAGCAGAGCGGTGGGAGGGGTGCGGGGAGGCGGCGTTTGGTTCACGTAATGTCGGACGCTTTCTTCACAACTGAAAATATACATTATATCCATTATCTTCAGAAATAGTCGAGTTCATTAAAGTCTATAGCAGAAAATATGCCTCTATAACATGATGATATGTACCTACTTTATTTCATGCCGCGATGCCACGCGATCAAAGCCGCGGACGGTTCGACTAGTATAAGATAAAATCTTGCTGTAGTTTTCAAAGCGCAATAGAATAATAGTATTGTTACAACGGTGTCATCGATTAACATCAGCAGTCAGTATTAGGTATATATCTACATAAGCCATGCTGATGTTATCGATTGCAGTTGCAATCAAATCTTGAAAAATGGCCGCTGTCAGTTTTGACAACTCCCGTAAGCAAAAATGTTAGTAAGTTGATGCCTGGCCATTTCAATCAGCATTTGTTAGCAACTGAGATACATAATACTGACTGCTGATGTTAATCGATGATACTTTTTAAACGATACTATTACATAAATACACTTGCGCTTTGAAAACTACAAGACTTTATTTTGTACTAGCTGACCCATACGCGACTCCGATCGCATTGCCTCGCGGCATATGGCGGCTCAAGTAGCCTAAGTTGCTTCTTATATCAGTTGATAGCCAGATCATCCAGTGAAATAAGCAACCTCGTTCCAGCCTTTTCGGAAATCAGCCAGAACTAACAGACGGACGAATACGTTATAATATTGGTTATTATCTTTTCGAGTTCCGTAAACAGTTTACGAAGCATTTAGTAAAAAGCTGTTTAACATAATATTTAACATAACAAACAGAAACTTCCATTTTATTAAATTGTATTGATTTTTGATTGGGTTTGACCACTTTCCTTTACGACGTGTGCCAGAAGTGACAAAACGACTTGACGCAATTTCCCAATTGCAACGCTGTACTCTTCATTTATTTCTCGATAAGATTTTTTTGCACAGGTGCAACAATTATATATTTACTAGTTGATGCCCGCGACTTCGTTCGCGTAGTAGTCCCGTCTTTTCTTGTTTATTTTAGTGTAAGAACCTTTTACGAAGTATTTGAAAATATAAAAAAAAATATGAATAAAATCGGTAAAGCCGTTGTCAGTTTATAGCGTGACCAGAAGAAATAGCAGTTCATTTATATATATATATATATATATATATATATATATATATATATATATATATATATATATATATATATATATTTCACTATAATATTATATATTTGATTTCTCTTGCAGAATATTTTCTAAAACCAATCGCATGCATGCTATGGATAGGATACACACATACATGTCTCTAGACCTACGTCTGGTTTTTTACGTTATTAGGATATGGCACAAGTACGAGGCCCAGTTGATGTTAAGTGGTACCTCACCTGGCACCGTAACCCTGAGACATTAAGCTGTTAAGTCTCATGTGCCTGTAATTGCGCCGGAAACCATACTTTCAAACTAAAACACAGTATTGTGAATATTAATGATTTACGGTAGAAAAAGGTATGGTGGCAGTACTCCCCTACTGCTCTTATATGTGTATGGATATTTGCTGGTCTATCATGGGGTGTTAGAAAAAATACGCTTTTTACTGTAAAATGTACACTTGAAGTGTGAGTCACTATCTATCTATTAGTTTACTTACGAGGATATAGGTGCAAGCGAGGCCAGAGGCGGTGGCGGCGGATGGCGATGCCCTGGCGTCTGTTCCGGTGGAATTTTGTCTGGCATGTCGTTGTAATATTCTCTGTCTTCAAGTAACGCGGCCGCGGCTGTGTCGCATAATGTCCTGGAGCCATTTAAGTTCAAACTGGAATCAGTAAGCATTTGTACTTTTATTGCAATAAGTAATTCAATCGTAGTTCGCAGGTCGGAATGCAAGCTGCGAGACGAGGAAACGACTTATACGGTGACATTGTGCAAGATGCCGTCTTGATTGTTATTGTTATCACCGCAGTGCCAGATACTCTGCCGCGAAACCGTATGCAAGCATCACTGTGCTAGGGTGTGCAGGTTTCTACTGATCGCGGCACGTTTGTTGAACTATGCGCAAAGTACATTTTCGGGTCTCAATCGAAGTGCGGGGCGAGGGGGCCGTGTGTAACCATAACAACGCGGCGACAAGCAATCACACTCCGCCTCTCGCTGCTCGTTCTAAAATATCACTTTAAAATTATGTAGGTGTTACGCCCATGAATAATAGTGATTCAGATTAGTATACCTATAACTGTTCTATTTTATAATACCTAACGATTACTACCCACAACACTTTTTTCGAGAAATACAATAATTTAAAAGGAAATCCAAAACTATTTTTATTAAATTTGATATTTGGTTTAACTTGCGTTTTAGTTTTAAGCACCGCAGAGTATGTATTCGTCAATCACATTTATCCATAACTGTACCTGCGCAGAAGACAACCATTTTGGTTTAAATTACGTGCCGCAATCTGTAACGAAGTAGGTACTCCCTACTACTTACATTGAGTTATAATCCTAATCTATTAAGAATAGTGACAACCCCTAAGACTTACACTAACTAAAAGGAAATAAAAAAGAACTTTAGCGATACATTTAAATATAATGTCGATACGTGACCTTGAACAACAAACTATCAAAAAACTGTTTTCCTTTATAACGGGCTTAATATCGAATCGTCATAATCATCATCTTTAGGACTACTGCTGTTTTGGTATTTCGACTGGAGGTTATATGTGGCAATAGTTTGATACTCGGTAGGTGTCGTATTTAATCAGTCCCACTACCAGAATTTCCTTATTCTTCCACTTACAGTTGTATCCTCTATCCGTACAATGATAAGAATCCTAGCCTTTTATCTCGAACACAGAGATGTTATTCTTATCTCACCAAAATCCGGAATTCTCGAATCCATTTCTAATTTTTGAGCAACTTATCGGTTCCAAATCCATTCCCGAATTGCTACATTTTTTCTGAATTTTTCATGTTATTCTCTATTTTTATTTCTTAAATCTTACGTATCGCTGGTCAATTACGAATAAGTTTTTGATATAAAATACATAGGATCTAATGTATGTGTGACCATGTGATGATATGAAATTATATAAATCTATATGCACTAAGTATTTCCATCAATCATCACATTATTTATTTAATATTTATCACAAAACAAATGTAGAATATCATATAATCAAGATCATAATAGATTGGCCAAAATAATATTTATATAAATTAACATAATATTTACAACTTAAAGTACTTATACTTGTTAATTATACTAGCTACGGCCCGCGACTTCGTTCGCATAGTAGGCTCGGCCTTCGGCCGCGCCATAACCTCCCGTCTTCTCTTATTTTTAAGATGATATGAAATATATATATTACAGGGTCTCGGTGTGATCAGTAGAGTGCGGCACAAAACTACAGTTCTGAACTCTGGGCGGCATTGCATCTGTTATGGGCAAACTTCATGCTTACCATCGTACGCACGCGTCTCGTCACTTTGATAACATAACAGGAAAAAGTCTAACTGGCTTGTCAAGTCTAGTGGACGTAACATATGTTGAGGCATAGTAAATACAAGCGCATGAAGTAGTAAAGTATCTATTGTTAACAGTTTCTATTTTAAACCGACTTCAAAAAAGGAGGTTTCTGAATTCAACCGTATGTGTGTTTTTTACATGTGTACGCGGATAACTTCTTCATTTATGAACCGATTTTGATGATTCTTTATTAATTGATACAGTATACTTCCGTGGTGGTCCCATATAAATTTCATCGAATTCGGTCATGCCGTTTTTGAGTTATACTTCAATAACTAAAAAGTGTTTCACCATCTTGATGATATCATAATTGATGGTGTATCCCGTAAGTAGCAAGGTCACTAAAAATGGTAAACAATTTTTTTTATCAAAAATTAGAACCGACTTCTACACTAAAGTGTGAAATAACTTGTTGAAGTCGGTACCATGAAAGTACCTATTATCACAATAATACGTGGCGACAATAATGGCGAATTGTGATAATAGGTACTTTCGAACCATAATGGTACCATTCAGTCGGTTCCATTTTAAATAAAAAAAAATGTATGCTAGTCTAAGTTGCCTTCAGATATCATGGCTAATAAAATAGTTACTCAAGCACGCAAAATTTGGAATGGAGACACTTTGCACCTGGCATTAACATACAGACTACTTTTTATCCCGTTTCTAGAGGTAGTTTTCAAGAGATGGCGAAAATCTTATACCACGCGGACGAAATTGCACACATAAACTAGTATGTATATAAAATATCTGGGTCAGTTTGTGTATCTCACCAGTCAGCTGTTTAAAGGCCAACAGGTTGCAATATAACCTGAAGGATACATAGGAGACTCGTTACCCAAAAGTATTATACTTTTGTGTGGAAGTATTGTTGCTCACGCGAGTGGAGCCACTGAGCGTAGCTAGTATTGAACCAATGCATGAGTCACTCACACTTCTATTACTAATTGATAACTATGTCACTCACTCATATGTTTAGATGAAAAATATATATCAAACTATCTAAGCCGTGACACACTTGTATAATATTTCATATTTGTGTTGTGGCACTTATATAGACATGATGACTGTACCGTTTCCAGTATTGAAGTGTTAAATGATGACCTCATGCATTTGAGGAAAGTACCACTCTTTCAAGTATTTATATATATTTTTCCTCATTAACTTAGTGCCAAAATAATAATCTTTGCATTCCTTCCCTTTAACACCACCGAAATTACACCACTGGTGGTGTTGTGTGGGATATTTATTCCTTTTGACACTATCGAATGTTAGTGAAGTTAATTACAAGCAAGTGTTTCGTTTATTCAAGCAGGTTCAAAGTGTGTGTGTGTGTCTGTGAAAACGCAAACTGAATGGAATACGAAGATCCATATACGAAATATTTCAATTTCTATATCTTCTAATTCTTCTTTATTCTTCTTTGGGAAAAGAATACACAAAAAGAAAAAAGAAATCTTGGACTTGAATTTGGACGCTTAATTTGTTGGTATATTAAATCTGTGCTTAGTTTGTTAGTACAATAATATGGAATAAAAGTAGATAAATTATTATTGAGCGTTTTACTTTAATGTTCTATAAACATGACATCACTAGGGTTGTCAAAAAGAATAGAAACATCAAATGACACCACCGGTGGTTAATTTTCGGTAGTGTGAAGTGGACGGAATTAATCTTTGTAGAGACATATAAAACAGTCTATACTTACGATGAAGGTTTCGTCAAAAACTCCTTAAACCTGAGCTCGAAGGCCTGTCCAATAGTTGCAATCACATCCTGAGCGAGTCTTCCTCCACACTCTAATACATAGCACGCTCTCCATTCTGAAGGTGGTACTGACTTCGCCACATATGCCACAAAGTCCAGAGAGTCTGAATCCCCACCCGACGCAAACGATACTCGGGGCATGTCATGTTTCGCAACAGTATCTCCACCTTCTAATGCAGCTAGAGTGATAGCTTTAGAAGATATTGTGAGGGCTACATTGGAGCCAGAGTGGGCCATTCTAGGACGAGCAGCGAGGGCACGAGCGGCAGCTTGGCACACTCGTCTCTTCTTGTCAGCTGTACGGAGACCAGCTGCGGCACATACTCGGGCGATGCATTCTCTGAAAAAATTAAAATGTTTGTTAAGGTTTTCAAAGGACACTTGTCACATGCTGTTGTATTTATGTTAAATGATGTAAGTAATGTAGCTTTTGTAAAACTTACTTTGCCACTTGAGACCTTGTTTCAAAATCCAGTTTCTTCATTGATGTAAGAACTTCCATGCAGCCAATATACTGTAAATATTTAAAAGAAAACATACTACTACAATGAATTATAGCAATGAAAGGATCTTATAAAATATTTATTTTATTACTAGGTGTGTCCCGCAGTTACACCCACATGGTCATGTATGATGATGAAAGTATCCTATGTGTTAATCCAGGGCATCATCTACTTGCAAACCAATATTTATCTAAATTGGCCCAGCCGTTTGAGCATGAAAGAGTAACAAACATCTACACACACAAACTTTCGTGTTTATAAAATTAGTATTATTTATTATCTAATTAAAATATATTTAAGGTCAACGGGTTTAAAACACTAACCTCTGTCCATCAATTTCTACAAAAGATGGAGGTCATACTAAATATGTATACGGTCTGTAGACCATATAAACATTTAAACATGTACATTTAAAACATGTTAAACTCCTATCCACTTCCTCTATGCATTTAATAAACAAATTTCGAGACTATTGTGATAAATTCTTTTCTTGAGTCTGAGTTTAGAAAAATAGAAAACCTTCAACAAACAACATACTAGGTATAAGAATCTTCAGACTTTACAGTTTAATTATTACATAGAAATTTGGCAGTTGAAAATTTTTAACAATTGATTTTTTGAGATGTAACCTCCATTATAAAAGATTTTTTGATGCTACCAGCCTCACCTAAAAGTCATATAGAGAAAAATTGAAGGCAGAATGATGTGTTGGGGAAACCTTGTTTATAAACTATTCACTGATTTCAGTCATCATTCAAACACAATGCTGAGAAAAAAATACAGTAAATATACTGTCAAATCTCCCCTTCACAATAAGCGTCATTTTGAACTCTTATGCTCGTTTTCACCAACATTATAGGTTACACCTACGCAAGTTAGGTAACACTTGTAGTGCGTAACCCTTTGAATAGGCTCGTTTTGAGCGTTTTAAGCGAAAATAATGCTAAAAACGCTCACAAGGGGCGTTACAATTGGGAATCTGTGGGTGAAAATGTTGTTCATGTCTCTTTTTGTTCAGCATTTGGAAAGCTAAAAATGAGGTATTTTTTCCACCAAAAAGTGCAATATTTTACCCCCGTCCGGAGCATGGTTGTTTGTGATCGTTTTTTGACAGCATATTGTAAGTGACAAAAATAACTTTTTTGAGCTTTACAAGCGCTTTAACAAAAGAGCCATCAACGATAAAGCCACCAATGCCCTATAAGCTAAATAAACACACCTTTAGTAGTACAAAACTGTCCCGTAACTTGGTTTTGGTGTTACCTAAAATGTTGGTGAAAACAGGCATTAGCCTTATTTGCCTATTCCATGTATGAAAACTATCTTCCCCTGAGGCCTAATCAAAATAATGGTTCTTCTATGATCCTGTGCAACCTAATGCATTATAATTTTATAGTGATTTCAAATTTCTAGATAACTATTATTCTAAAGTGCATATACATTATGTAAAATTGAGTTTTGCTACTATTAGATCCATAGATTCTCCACCAGATACATGGACAAACTTAAAGGGTATATATAACAAAAGTAACACACAAGTATACAAGTATAGTATCCAAAGCACAGATTTTGGAAAAAATTCTACTCAGCAATAAAAACACTAAAATATAAAAATAATGTCTGTGCCAATCAATCCTATTTCGTGTAGGCTAGGGATCAAAATACTCTTAGAAGCCAATAGTGATTTGAGTAATGGAAATTTTAAAAATGCCTGAAATTGTTTCCCATACATATTGTATCAATGTACACCTGTATGTATATATGTAAGAAATGTTACATTCCTTACCTATATTTATTTGTATAAATTTTGCTGAATTTGCCAACAATATAACCATTTATGACCCTCGTTGGTGAAATAAACAATTTTATTATTAATATTGCACATAATATTTAATTTAGTGCAGTTGAGAATATCTCAAAGTTATGGAGCCTAGGATAGATGGCTAAGGTACCTGGCCTTACTGTCCCATCTCAAAAATCCATTCTGTATATTGTCAGTATGTACTATATCACTGTGTATTGGTAAAAAACAATCAGCTGTTGAAATATCTTAACTATTGTTACATAATTCTTCAGCGGCTGCTTTGTGGGTGGAAAGTGGGCTTACTAGACAGACAGATCCATTAACCCAGTTGGTTGTCACCCTGTTTTTAAACCGAGATGTTCCAGTATAAATCCCTAGCCAGTGTTAATGATGTGTTTAACCTGTTGACTCGCAATTCGCCATATCTGGCCAATAATACAATGGATTTTACAGAAATCAACCTACTTTTTCAGGAATTATAATGTGTGTGGTTAAGGGGTATGACTGTGTCAGTGTCAGATAATAATCTGAGAACAGTAATACATTAGTTAAATTTTACTGTGGTCCTAATGGGTATAGCGGTATCCAGTAATAAATCAGTAAACAGTAGTTTGGTGGGTTGTCTGGGCTGGAAGGTTGGAGTCAAGCTGGTGCCTAGCTGAGTCATCCCAGTCAAGAATAAAGTATGTTGGGTACAATGTTTGAATATCAAGTTATATGTGGAAGAAATGAGCTTAGACAGAAATCTGAAGCTAGTGTGTTTTGTTCAAAAATATTTTACTATATCAAATAACTACATAATGTCATAAGCATTGTACGGCAAAAAAAAAAAGTTAAAACATCTATCCGTAGAGAATAAAGGTTGCACGATGAAAAGCTTACCCTGACAGCGTACGTGACTCCATCGCTCGCCAGGACCGAATCCGGATGAAGCCATCCCCTCGCTGGCTTCGACACGAACGACCCGCAGCCACTGTCGGCCATCGCAAAATTCCACAGAAACTCCAAGATCAATAATCTACCCAGTACACTGTTCTTCACACTTCACCTACTTCCAGTTATTTTAGATGCCCTCATTATGATTCAAATGATTGCCTCGCGGACTTCGAAACTGGACTCTCACTCAATATTCTCTCCGATCTTGTTAATTCAGACTTTCATCACACATGTACTTACATAAACGATTGACTATAAAGTAAGTTACGATATGCACATAAAATTCCGGGAATCTGATGATAATATTTTTCTTTACAATCGATTTACACAAATAAATAATAATGGAAAAACTTTGGGAAAAACTACAGAAGCTTTTTTTTAATTTCACGTCATAGATTAATCAGACTATACCTAAAGCTCTCTACACACCATGCAATTTCGAACGCAACATGCTGTAGCAATCGTAGCATCCAGCAGATTGTTACAGCAAATTGTAAGCCGCGTTGTAACGTGATTAGTGCGTTGCATGCAATCTGGGCTCAGTCGCGACGCGATCGTGCCGCCGCCCGTGGCTAGCGTCGCTGTGAATTTTATTAAATGAAATATGTAAATGGATGCACAAATGTATACTACAGAATAAACTATATTGATAAGAATTTCAGAAATCTATTAATGACTTGCCACATTTGTGGAATAATAAAATAGTTATGGCGTATTTTTACTTTTCTTAGCAGTTGATGTTTTATTCTTTGTGAAAATAATTGACACGCCATTGTTCCCATAGAGTAACTTTTTATACTAGAAATAGAGATCAATCTCGGCGTCAATTAGTGTTAACCAGTATTTTCAGCACATTAGTGCCATCTGTAATTTCTAGAAGACATTACTTCTATACCCACACATACGTATGGCGTATGTGTTTGTGTGTGTTGTAGATTATAGCTATATTCACGGAGCTGATACAAAGAGGAGCGGGGCTAAGCAACTGTGCACTGTGATTTTCAACTAGGTCCTGACGTCATCATGGTGGGCGGGGCCTAAGTTAGTATGCTATCAGCGTTCGTCAGGTGCACATGTGACGATGAGTAGAATAACTATTTAAACGTAACAAATATCCAGGGCCGTAGGTATTCAGAATTAAATTATTTTACCAACTAATTTAATCAAAAGTAATTTTAATTATTTTTATATGTTCGTTTTAGATTTCCATCCGATAATAATTTAAAACAGCAATGGATTACAAAACTTAATAGACCAGATTGGACACCAACAAAATACACAAAGATTTGTTCTTGCCATTTCAATGATGCGGACTTCACAGTGACAAAAAAAGGCCTTTAAAAATTAAAGAAGGGCACTTTACCTAGTTTAAAACTGGATTTATCGGTTTGTTTGGATGTTATTTGCGTAACCGAGTTTTAGTTATTTTGGAAATGACTTGTTTGATATTATTTTTATATTACAGCTTAAAAGAAAATTACCAGAGCCTGTAAAATCATCTGTAGACCCTACCACAAGTGATTTAAATGAATTTCTGATACTTAATGTTTCGCCTAGAAAAAAGAAGCTTAAGCAAGAAATAGAACAACTTCGATATAAAGAAAAAAAATCCGGATTAAAAATCAGAAGACTACAAATGAAAGTTAAGCGCTTGAAAAAAAAGGTAATTACTTAGCTAATCCCACTACTTTTACTTTACATACCACCAAAGATTGTTTTCCAAATCATGACCTAACTGCGTTTTCGCTTTTGTTTCAGGTTCTAAATTTAACTGCAATAATTAAAGAATTAGAAAGCAAACACCTTCTGCAGGGAGAGGACGCAGAAATTTTATCAACGATAAACGTTAAGATGAGAGACTTGGTTGGGCGACAAGTTTCAAAAATCAAAAAACTTCCCTTAAAGAAGAAATATTCTCCAGCCCTCCGATCATTCGCCTTATCACTTCATTATTATTCGCCAAATGCGTACTCGTATGTGAGAAAAACATTTTTAGTTCATTTTATTAACAAGTAATAAAAGCATGTTTTTTTAAATGTCTTTTAATTTTATTTATTTACCTATAAATTTTTTTTGAAGATATAAGTTCTCAGTACGTCCCATCTCATTAAAACTTTTGACATCTAGTGTAAGGTAGCTGAACTATGTAGTAACATCAACATCAACCTAAGCAAGTAGCTTTGCTATTGGCCGATAGATGGAATATTGAGAAGTGGGCGGAGCTTAACACACCCTCAGTGCCCCCTCATCCCGCAAATTATCACGCGTCGTTTCATATGGAAATTTAATTACCACACTTCCTCTTTGTATCAGCTCCGTGGCTATATTATACCTATATATTTATATACTAAAAACCTATCTTATTCATGTATGTAGGTATTTGTACTTTTATGTATACATGATTTGATTAACTATTTAAATTATACATGTAATCAGCAACACAACATTGTTGCCCTTCCAAGGTTGATCAATTTAGCTGTAATATAATTTGGTATCACATTGGTATACCATACAACAAACACTTAAACTGCCTTGAAATTGCTAAAACCAGTAGGTACATCTGTAATGAGTAACAAATGATATACTTTATGTAATTAATGCAATCTTTAATGGTTAATATGTATTCAAAGTATCCACAAACGTCCAAAACATCCATCCGGCACAAAAATTAGCATCATCACAGAAAAAGTCATAACACAAAAGTTTGAACAAAATATTAGTCCCGCACAGCAAATCCATAAAATGGTATACGAAATATACGGAAAATTATTTGTATTATACAGATAAACACTCTTCAAAATTCAAAATAAACCAAAAAATAACCCATGGCAAACAGTGACATTCTTATCTATGATTTTGCACACAGGCTATAATGATTTTGCAATTTGAGAAATTGGTAGAATTGCCAGCTATGAATACTAAAATCTACCTCTATGTCTGACCGTGCAATTCGGTATGCTAAAAATAACCTATGCCAATTCCGAAACCATTTCGAGATTTTATGTTACAAACCCTTATTTTTCTACTCTGACCTTTTAAAACGATAAGATGCCATTTATTTTAACAAAAAACGATGAAATAATTCGACTTTCATTGACCTCTAAATGACGTCACTTTTTTGCACTTTTGTTTTGATTGAATAGAGACTTACGAATTAGTAGGTGTCACTGTCAAGTGTTCTAGTTTCTTTTTTTTTACTCGCGTGCTTTTCTTGGCTCCTCAACGCAACTACATATTTGTGCAAAAAAGTGACGTCATAGGATTAAAATTTTCAAAAAAATATTATGAAATAACTACTGAATATAAAACAAAAATATTGAAATTAGTTTCTTATAATGACCTAATCTACGAAATAAAAATATAAAAAAAATACCAAAAAAAAACTTTACATACCGAATTGGGCCGTGTTATGCCAAAACGTTCCAACCCTCAGAATATCCAATCTGAGATAGTGATGAAGTTGTAGACGTGTTTTTTCTTTATTCTACATCAAAAATGAACTTGTATAACTTATTGTATTATTTTAAGACAAAGTTGAGTTGTATTTTTCATCTAAACAATTTGTAACTAATTTCATAGATGTAGTTTAGAGTAAAAAAGTAGTCTGGATAATATCTGTAAAATAACTTTGTATGAAATAGTTCTAAAAGTAATTTTGCATAAATGATCAAAACTATTAATGCCTTTAACCTTACTTGTGTTCGTAGTTTTTCTTGCATGATACTAAATTGAAAAGTAACAAAACATCTGCACTACTTTACGAAATCTATTGACGTAAAGTTTCATCCGAATCAGTTTACCTGTTACAGCCTTAGCCACAAAAATAAACATTTATACCTCCTTACAGATAAAAGCTACATGAAAATGAAGTAACTCTGAATTTCACTATAAAATACGCATAAACGGCGGCGCCAATTTTGATGAAATTTCGTATGGATGTAGATGAGGGGCCGGATTAGCATTTAAGATACTTTTCATCATCATCATCGTCATCATCATCCATCACCACGCGGGTGAAAAAGCTTAATATTCTTGTGCACAGCACAGACAAAATAATAAGACCCCGAAAGAAGTCAAAAATTGCAACAGTTTCTAAGTCAAAAGCACGCTATTATGTTGCCAACTCGATACACTAGACGTGTCGATGACCGTCACGGGTGATGAAATGTAATGACGGTTTTTTTCCACGGTGATTAATTTTGTATTTGTATGTACATAACTACTGTATTTTATAATTGGTGTTCACTGATTGATATACCTACTAAGTATTAATATTAACTCATATAATACTATTATTGCAATTGCGTTTGACCATGTAAATATTTTATGACATTTTGGTATAAATATAGATCTGACCTTGGAGATGATAATAAGCTACTCGAAGTACTAATCCTGCGCAGACAAAGTCGCGGGCACCAGCTATTTTCAATACTATGACACAGTGCTACATTTTATAACAACGTAGATTAAATTAAGCAATACATTATTTTAAATAACCTCATCCTACTAATAATACAAACGCGAAAGTTTGTATGTATAATTATGATGAAATTTGGTATGGAGGTAGATTAGGCACTGGATATAACAGATAAGATACTTTGCATCATCATCATCATCGTTCATCACTACGTGGATGAAATAGGGTAATATTCTTGGGCACAGCAAAGACAAATTAACAATATCTCCGCCTACGTCAAGGTTGTAATGATGACTTATCTTCTATCAATATAGTTATGCCAAAGATGTGTCAGTTCTGATAACTTAGTCAAAAACACGCTATGATTTTGACAGCTCGATAAAGTAGACGTACTCGACGATAGAGTTGGCATGTCCTCATCTTTGTTGTTCAGCCGACTGTAGTCAAGCGATTTCGATCCAGGACGTATCCGTTGGAACGTTTTGGGATAACTCTGATGAATTCATCAATTAAGTTAAAAATATATGTAAATGTATAAATGGATACGGTATTTCGGCATCTAAAGTCTCTTAATTATTAAAAGTTTTTATATCATATACTAAACACGATATCGGTATGAAAGCTTTTGTGTATAAATAAGTATTTTTTAGTAATTTAATGCATGAGGTTTACACCGATTTTTATTTAAACATACTAGTTGCGCCCCGCGGATACACTCGTGTGGATGATGATGATGAAAAGTGTAACTACTATCTTTTAATCCAGAGCTTCATGTACTTCCATAACCAATTTGATCAAATTGCCCCAGCCGTTCGAGCGTGAAAGAATAACAAACTTTCGTGTTTATAATATGAGTAAGATTTGGCTTTGCTCGTTAGCGTCTGTTTCGGGATTTTAAAAATCGGTGTTTATAACAGCTTATTAATAAAATCCATATGCACCTACTTTAATATGTAGAATGCAGAAAAGACAAAGGAAATGCAAGCTTACCTGCATCGCATTGCTCTCAGTTTAGTCGCCAAAATGTAGATTTATTAGAAGGTTTAATTCATAGAGAATTTGTATTAATGTATAGTTGAAATAAGTAGATAATGCTCATTTTCGCACCAGAAATAAAACTATCGAAATAACGTACTAAAAGCCCCTTACCTTATTGCAATATATCTATTATTTTTTCCTGAAAATTAATGATAACTATTTTTACTGATTTTTGTTCAATCCTTTATAACTTTTCAACTTAGTGGTGACCAATTTTAATATTAATTGTACCTTACAGTGAAAAAAACTACCATTTTTCATAATTCATTCGGTTAGGAACACAATCTAGTTTGATAACAGCGCTATCTGTAATTTCTAGATGACCCTAAATTATAGTGCTATGATACAAAATTCAAAAGTCAGTTACGAAAACTATCATAGAACAGACAATTAACACTTTAAATTATTTGGGTTATTGCTCCTTACTTTTGCACTAAGATTGAAGCCACTGATTGTTCCTTCCTATCCTAATTTCTCTAGAATAGAAATAATGACTAATAATTAATAAATAAATCATTATTTAATTATTAAATAACATAATAATAGATATTAAATATTGTAGTATTGCTGTGCATCTATTAATGTTCAAAGTAAAAATTAATCTTTATTGTTTCTCAGTCTCAGTAGGTATTATATTATAGTATCTCAGTAGGCCGCGTAAAGATGTTTCACGTTCCGTCCACAGGTTACGAAGAGAGAAAAGAGCGTAGTACATTATAAAATTGTCTGTGGAGAAGAGATCGGACCAGTGGTGCCAGATGTCTGCAAGCTATTGTCGCCCAATTTAGAATCTGAGATAGCCCAAATCACCCAAATGTAATATAATAAGTATTTATTTTTTACACAAAAACGTCACTAATAATATTTTTAACAAACTTTAACTTTAATATTGTATTGTTATATGAACATTATAGCATGTAAACTACAAATAATAATAATATTATTCGTAGCATGTAAATAGCTATATTATGTTCCAAACCTCCGGCGAAATTCGGACATTGACCTAAGAGCGTGCTGCAGGTATAACCAACATTTTAGCAAGGTTTCAAATAATTTAGGTAAATTGTAATCGACATTTCATAAATAAACTTGAAATTATAATAATTGCTATTTTATTTCAATATAATGGAGTAACTACTAATCAACTTATACAAACTTGTATTCTTTATTATTGTTTACATATTATAAGTCATATAAGTATGTTACTTTAGCAATAAAACCACTTCTATATGCATAAGTACTACATTTATTATATTGGTGTTGTTCACCACACTATGATTCTACTTCTGTGTCCGTTTCATCATCATCCGGCGATGAAGTTGTCTCTTACTTACATGGTACTTGGTGGGCTGGCTGTTTTCCGCAACCAGGCCCATTTTGCGTGATAGCCGGGTGACGCTGATCAGTCCAGCCACCTGGTGTCAGGAAAGCCAGCAGCTCCTTCAGCTTGGCGCAGGCTTCCCACACTGTCCTGGCGAGCCGAGGTTGGCTGCCCTTTGTACCGCCACGCTCCTGCATTCGATGAGCAGATGCGCAGCCGTTTCTTCCGCCTCCATGCAGCCTCTGCATAGGGGGCTGTCTGTAACACCTAGCTTAAACAGGTGTTTGTTTAAGGAGCAATGCCCGATCATAATTCCGACGATATGTCGTACATTATTTCTTTTGAGATTGAGGAGTTTTCTGGAGAATTTCAGATTTAGAATCGGAAAAGCCTCCTTAGACTGCCTACAACCCTCGATACTTGCCCAGTAGTCCTGATGCTGGTCTTTAGTTTTTTGCGAATCAATGCACGAATTTTACTGAAAGGTAGGTGGATCATTGGTTCTGGTCTCATCACCTGCACACGTCCGGAACCTCTCCTAGATAACTCATCAGCCGCATCGTTACCTCTGGAATCGCTGTGCCCCTTTGACAGGTAAAACTGTTTTCCCTAAAACTTGGGTAATTGGCTGACTGGTAAAATGTTTGTGTAAAATATGTATTAACAATTTTTTTTCTAATAAAAATAGTTTTAAAGTTAAGATATGCACATACTCTATACCTAAAGCGCATATTATAATTTATCTATGTATGTACCTACTTACAAAGAAATGTAGATATTCATAAAACCATAATAAAAACCTGCAAGAAAATAAATACGAGTCGGACTCACGCACGAAGGGTTGCGTCCCATTATATAAAACTGGCCAATTGTTATTGTATTATCTATAAATTTCCCATACAACATGATAATTGTGCCATTTTAATCTGCTTTAATTAATTTAATCTGTCCCAAACAGAAAAAAGAGTTATAAAAGATGTCGCTCCGTCCCCATACGACGGTTAACATTAAATTAGAGAGTTAAAATTAGATGCTCGGACGGTATGCCTCGGCGATCTAGCGGTCATGGCGTCTGACACGGGTTGTCAGAAGACGCGGGTTCGAAGCCCAATGTTTGATCTCACCAAGCAGTTGTAAGTGCATTAAAAACATTAAAATGAAAATCTATTCTTTTGTTTTTACGTGATACGCGAACAAACAGACAAACAGCCAAGAAATGAAATTAAAATTGTAAGAGCATAAAACTTTTTATTTATGTTTTCTGATTATCTCATATAGACATAACTTTGGTTAGAGTTTTATTGTAGAACTAGCTGCGCTCCGCGGCTTTACCCGCGTGGTGATGGATGATGATGATGATGATGAATCAGATATAGCGTATGTTACTCAGGCATAATATAGCTTTACTACTGCTGAAAGATTTTTTTGAATCGGTTCAGTAGTTTTTGTGTATCCATTACAATCAAACAAACAATTAAATCTTTCGTTTTTATTATTAGGATTAAATACTAAGGTAGGTAAGGTTTAGTCTGTACCGGCGTTACTATTGCATATTTAAACTTAGTTATTGTGACAACTGTAATGTTGCAGTAGCAAAACGCAAACTACATGTTTGGCTTGTCATTAAGATCTCAAATAAATAATGTTTCTTATCTTTGTATGTGGATTCTTAGACTGGACTAGAGTGTTGTTTGTGGTGACAAAACTTGTAATGATGGAAAAACTTTGAAAAGTCTGTGTTTAATCCCTGATCTGTCAATTTAAAGTTCCTATGAGCTCTAATGGGCTCTAATGTTTTGTACATCTCAAAATACATGATAAAGGGTAATTTGACGTTTCTTCAGATAAATTAATTATAATTTGACAGAATTTTCGTTAGTGGAACGATTTAATGTCGGATTAAGATTTAATGACATCTTTAAAAGTTACAGATTGTTCCTGTAATTGGCTGACAGTGTCGGAGTTTTCAAACAGCCCGCAAACCTCCGAACAATGTCGTTAACTCGTCACCCATCTAAGTTCTGACCGCAACAATATACCTATTTGATCAACGCTTCTTTTGAACATAATGTAACTTAGTATACAGCCCCGGATCTAGGGGTGGGGTGGAAGCAAACCGGGACACCCGAAAGGGAGTAGAAGGTGCCAAAATCTTAATCCCAGATTAGGAAGTACAAATTACGATTAGTATAAGTTAAATCTTTAAGTATTTTTAAAATATCATTTTTTTTAGTTATTTTTTAAAATAATAACAAATAAAAAATAAGTTGTTTCTATAAATAACTCCGGTAAGCGTCTAGCGTACGGAAGCCTAGTCGGCTCATCGTCGATATGTAAGAAAAAATAAGATACATACAAAAGAGCACAAATGGCGAGTTTTAGTAGAGCACAAAATAATTTATCACAAACGCTGGAGAGAGGGGAAGACACCCCTTCCTAGATCCGTGGGAGAAGACATTCAAGGGTTGGCGTGAGTTGTTCCTCATTTGCTCCTGCGGCCCCCCACGCTCTACGCTGGGGGGTTTGATGGAAGGATATGAAAGTATTTGACCTACCTGTGTAGGAGAAGGTGAGGAAGCCCTCTTCTTTCGGAGATAGATTTATCTTGAAATGAAATTTATTTATTGCAGAAACCGTGTACATAATCTCTGATCTTATTAAACGCACAAAAATCTTAAAATTTTCTTTCAAGCATCAGCAGTTGTTCTTAGTCATTATTTTACTATGCAACGTTAGGATCTTTGTATGTATTATGAGATGTAGGTATAACATTTTTACTCCGTGAGGGGCGGAATTAGAGAATTACTGAAGACTAACTGCTTAGTATGAATTAATAAGACTGACGAATGGTAAGCGAACACTTCGCGCCACTCTAGTTGGTCGTTGACAACGTCCCACGGACCGCTCGATGCGGTCGCTCCGGGAGCGGTGCTGTTCCGCGACCTAAACAGAAGATGTTTAGTTTTTGTGTAATAAAGTGGCAAATTATAGTAATTAGCATCGTTTCCCACATAAAATGATAATGTAACTTTTCTCGTAAAACTTTACTTTTTATGCTGTGTTGTTTGTGTTTTTGACTACCTGCGGGAAGAGGGGTTGTCGTCGCGGTCGTGACATCGAAATGCTACTGGTCGCCCGGCATCAGGTACAAAGACTACAATGTATAATATAACTAACATGTGTCGCGGTACTCCATTTCCGTGTTCATTAGGAGGCAGTGCGACCTAACACGCACGAGGTTGTCGCGCTAACTGCCTTTACGAACTGGTGTTCAATTCAAGGCCCGTATCCTCCAATCGTGCACGGGTTTGCAACGCAACTATCCTTCTAAACATGTGTTCCAAGCTATACATGGAACTTAATTAGCCATGAAGTTCGCGCGTAAACTTCGCTCGCGTCTCGCCACTTCGCTAGTCGCATTTGTTTGTTTTCCCACTGTGTTTTGTTTACACAGGACATTATGTTCGGCAAGAATTACATCCCAAAAGTGCTGCGTTATATCCTTATCGAGGTATAACCTATTCTGGTGTTTCGCCAGCCGCTGCCGTGGCACGCTCGCTACGCTCGCTCGTCTCACATGTTGTGTTGTGACCATTCAACCTAAAGCTTCGCTTCGCTTGTCGTGGCACCTATTCTGACTTTGCTCTGACAAGATACTCTGCTACGTTCTGTTGGAGTAATTCTTGTCGAATATATGTTCTGTAGAAATATAGAGAGAAATATAGCTTTATACTGCGTTCTAATGCACACGGAAATGGAAATGCGCACCCCGGTCGCTGAAACCACTCGTACAAGGCTAACTAACTAAACTTAAATCCGTAACTTAAATAATTTATCGCAGAAAAGTATTTTTCACGTCAGTAGCTCAAACATGTAAGTTTTGCGGCCTGAAATCAGAGAGCAAAATGCGATTTTGCTCACTGAGTGAGACAAACTAAATTTTAAATATTTTTTTCAGATCGCCGCGAATATCTTATTCAGCCTTGGGTTAATCATACAATTCGAAACATTAATTCTTCTTTACAAATATCTATAAATAAAAACCGGCCAAGTGCGAGTCGGACTAGCGCACGCAGGGTTCCGTACCGTGTCTATAAAATATTTCAAGTTTTTTCCTGTTATCGTTATTAACACCGAGAAAAAAATATAATATAATCCCGGAAGTTGTATGGGAGCCAACCTTAAATGTTAATTTTATTTTAATTTAATTATTTATTTATAAAGGGAATCACTTCACTCAATATTCTGTGAATATTTCAAGCATTATAAAGTTCCCAGAAAGTATCCTCGTAGTTTTATTTCGCTACTTGTTCCTCCACATCGAAAGACCTTATTAGGAGCCCACTCTCTTCTTCCAAGGTTATGCAGGACAGGACAATAAACAAATTTGGCAGAGCAGGCGACATTTTCGCGGACTCGCTTGGCCGATTTCGCAAAAAAACATCTGAATATCTAAATACTCAAAACCCAAATCCCTGAGTTGTACACTTTTTGTTTCTACATCTCTAACATAGGTATATACATATACATACATACACTTCGCCTCATATTTCGATTTTGCTTTGTTTTATAATTTTTAAGTGATTATACATTAAGCACGAGTGTACTGCATGAAACTATATTTAAATGTAACAATGTAATAACGGTTTTTATTGGTTAACCATAAATAAATAAATAAATAAAAAATATCGATAAATTTGAGTCTTGAATTCGTCATACTTCGAAATACACTGGCTTTATCGATCTTGTGCCGATCATTGCAAGTAAGTAACTAAATTAAGCGATCGGAAGACAAATTCGATAAGCTTTTACGATTATAACGATAATGGAACTGTTAAACTACGTTTGACAGTACAGATAAAAGCTACATGAAAATGAAGTAACTCTGAATTTCACTATAAAATACGCATAAACGGCGGCGCCAATTTTGATGAAATTTCGTATGGATGTAGATGAGGGGCCGGATTAGCATTTAAGATACTTTTCATCATCATCATCGTCATCATCATCCATCACCACGCGGGTGAAAAAGCTTAATATTCTTGTGCACAGCACAGACAAAATAATAAGACCCCGAAAGAAGTCAAAAATTGCAACAGTTTCTAAGTCAAAAGCACGCTATTATGTTGCCAACTCGATACACTAGACGTGTCGATGACCGTCACGGGTGATGAAATGTAATGACGGTTTTTTTCCACGGTGATTAATTTTGTATTTGTATGTACATAACTACTGTATTTTATAATTGGTGTTCACTGATTGATATACCTACTAAGTATTAATATTAACTCATATAATACTATTATTGCAATTGCGTTTGACCATGTAAATATTTTATGACATTTTGGTATAAATATAGATCTGACCTTGGAGATGATAATAAGCTACTCGAAGTACTAATCCTGCGCAGACAAAGTCGCGGGCACCAGCTATTTTCAATACTATGACACAGTGCTACATTTTATAACAACGTAGATTAAATTAAGCAATACATTATTTTAAATAACCTCATCCTACTAATAATACAAACGCGAAAGTTTGTATGTATAATTATGATGAAATTTGGTATGGAGGTAGATTAGGCACTGGATATAACAGATAAGATACTTTGCATCATCATCATCATCGTTCATCACTACGTGGATGAAATAGGGTAATATTCTTGGGCACAGCAAAGACAAATTAACAATATCTCCGCCTACGTCAAGGTTGTAATGATGACTTATCTTCTATCAATATAGTTATGCCAAAGATGTGTCAGTTCTGATAACTTAGTCAAAAACACGCTATGATTTTGACAGCTCGATAAAGTAGACGTACTCGACGATAGAGTTGGCATGTCCTCATCTTTGTTGTTCAGCCGACTGTAGTCAAGCGATTTCGATCCAGGACGTATCCGTTGGAACGTTTTGGGATAACTCTGATGAATTCATCAATTAAGTTAAAAATATATGTAAATGTATAAATGGATACGGTATTTCGGCATCTAAAGTCTCTTAATTATTAAAAGTTTTTATATCATATACTAAACACGATATCGGTATGAAAGCTTTTGTGTATAAATAAGTATTTTTTAGTAATTTAATGCATGAGGTTTACACCGATTTTTATTTAAACATACTAGTTGCGCCCCGCGGATACACTCGTGTGGATGATGATGATGAAAAGTGTAACTACTATCTTTTAATCCAGAGCTTCATGTACTTCCATAACCAATTTGATCAAATTGCCCCAGCCGTTCGAGCGTGAAAGAATAACAAACTTTCGTGTTTATAATATGAGTAAGATTTGGCTTTGCTCGTTAGCGTCTGTTTCGGGATTTTAAAAATCGGTGTTTATAACAGCTTATTAATAAAATCCATATGCACCTACTTTAATATGTAGAATGCAGAAAAGACAAAGGAAATGCAAGCTTACCTGCATCGCATTGCTCTCAGTTTAGTCGCCAAAATGTAGATTTATTAGAAGGTTTAATTCATAGAGAATTTGTATTAATGTATAGTTGAAATAAGTAGATAATGCTCATTTTCGCACCAGAAATAAAACTATCGAAATAACGTACTAAAAGCCCCTTACCTTATTGCAATATATCTATTATTTTTTCCTGAAAATTAATGATAACTATTTTTACTGATTTTTGTTCAATCCTTTATAACTTTTCAACTTAGTGGTGACCAATTTTAATATTAATTGTACCTTACAGTGAAAAAAACTACCATTTTTCATAATTCATTCGGTTAGGAACACAATCTAGTTTGATAACAGCGCTATCTGTAATTTCTAGATGACCCTAAATTATAGTGCTATGATACAAAATTCAAAAGTCAGTTACGAAAACTATCATAGAACAGACAATTAACACTTTAAATTATTTGGGTTATTGCTCCTTACTTTTGCACTAAGATTGAAGCCACTGATTGTTCCTTCCTATCCTAATTTCTCTAGAATAGAAATAATGATTAATAATTAATAAATAAATCATTATTTAATTATTAAATAACATAATAATAGATATTAAATATTGTAGTATTGCTGTGCATCTATTAATGTTCAAAGTAAAAATTAATCTTTATTGTTTCTCAGTCTCAGTAGGTATTATATTATAGTATCTCAGTAGGCCGCGTAAAGATGTTTCACGTTCCGTCCACAGGTTACGAAGAGAGAAAAGAGCGTAGTACATTATAAAATTGTCTGTGGAGAAGAGATCGGACCAGTGGTGCCAGATGTCTGCAAGCTATTGTCGCCCAATTTAGAATCTGAGATAGCCCAAATCACCCAAATGTAATATAATAAGTATTTATTTTTTACACAAAAACGTCACTAATAATATTTTTAACAAACTTTAACTTTAATATTGTATTGTTATATGAACATTATAGCATGTAAACTACAAATAATAATAATATTATTCGTAGCATGTAAATAGCTATATTATGTTCCAAACCTCCGGCGAAATTCGGACATTGACCTAAGAGCGTGCTGCAGGTATAACCAACATTTTAGCAAGGTTTCAAATAATTTAGGTAAATTGTAATCGACATTTCATAAATAAACTTGAAATTATAATAATTGCTATTTTATTTCAATATAATGGAGTAACTACTAATCAACTTATACAAACTTGTATTCTTTATTATTGTTTACATATTATAAGTCATATAAGTATGTTACTTTAGCAATAAAACCACTTCTATATGCATAAGTACTACATTTATTATATTGGTGTTGTTCACCACACTATGATTCTACTTCTGTGTCCGTTTCATCATCATCCGGCGATGAAGTTGTCTCTTACTTACATGGTACTTGGTGGGCTGGCTGTTTTCCGCAACCAGGCCCATTTTGCGTGATAGCCGGGTGACGCTGATCAGTCCAGCCACCTGGTGTCAGGAAAGCCAGCAGCTCCTTCAGCTTGGCGCAGGCTTCCCACACTGTCCTGGCGAGCCGAGGTTGGCTGCCCTTTGTACCGCCACGCTCCTGCATTCGATGAGCAGATGCGCAGCCGTTTCTTCCGCCTCCATGCAGCCTCTGCATAGGGGGCTGTCTGTAACACCTAGCTTAAACAGGTGTTTGTTTAAGGAGCAATGCCCGATCATAATTCCGACGATATGTCGTACATTATTTCTTTTGAGATTGAGGAGTTTTCTGGAGAATTTCAGATTTAGAATCGGAAAAGCCTCCTTAGACTGCCTACAACCCTCGATACTTGCCCAGTAGTCCTGATGCTGGTCTTTAGTTTTTTGCGAATCAATGCACGAATTTTACTGAAAGGTAGGTGGATCATTGGTTCTGGTCTCATCACCTGCACACGTCCGGAACCTCTCCTAGATAACTCATCAGCCGCATCGTTACCTCTGGAATCGCTGTGCCCCTTTGACAGGTAAAACTGTTTTCCCTAAAACTTGGGTAATTGGCTGACTGGTAAAATGTTTGTGTAAAATATGTATTAACAATTTTTTTTCTAATAAAAATAGTTTTAAAGTTAAGATATGCACATACTCTATACCTAAAGCGCATATTATAATTTATCTATGTATGTACCTACTTACAAAGAAATGTAGATATTCATAAAACCATAATAAAAACCTGCAAGAAAATAAATACGAGTCGGACTCACGCACGAAGGGTTGCGTCCCATTATATAAAACTGGCCAATTGTTATTGTATTATCTATAAATTTCCCATACAACATGATAATTGTGCCATTTTAATCTGCTTTAATTAATTTAATCTGTCCCAAACAGAAAAAAGAGTTATAAAAGATGTCGCTCCGTCCCCATACGACGGTTAACATTAAATTAGAGAGTTAAAATTAGATGCTCGGACGGTATGCCTCGGCGATCTAGCGGTCATGGCGTCTGACACGGGTTGTCAGAAGACGCGGGTTCGAAGCCCAATGTTTGATCTCACCAAGCAGTTGTAAGTGCATTAAAAACATTAAAATGAAAATCTATTCTTTTGTTTTTACGTGATACGCGAACAAACAGACAAACAGCCAAGAAATGAAATTAAAATTGTAAGAGCATAAAACTTTTTATTTATGTTTTCTGATTATCTCATATAGACATAACTTTGGTTAGAGTTTTATTGTAGAACTAGCTGCGCTCCGCGGCTTTACCCGCGTGGTGATGGATGATGATGATGATGATGAATCAGATATAGCGTATGTTACTCAGGCATAATATAGCTTTACTACTGCTGAAAGATTTTTTTGAATCGGTTCAGTAGTTTTTGTGTATCCATTACAATCAAACAAACAATTAAATCTTTCGTTTTTATTATTAGGATTAAATACTAAGGTAGGTAAGGTTTAGTCTGTACCGGCGTTACTATTGCATATTTAAACTTAGTTATTGTGACAACTGTAATGTTGCAGTAGCAAAACGCAAACTACATGTTTGGCTTGTCATTAAGATCTCAAATAAATAATGTTTCTTATCTTTGTATGTGGATTCTTAGACTGGACTAGAGTGTTGTTTGTGGTGACAAAACTTGTAATGATGGAAAAACTTTGAAAAGTCTGTGTTTAATCCCTGATCTGTCAATTTAAAGTTCCTATGAGCTCTAATGGGCTCTAATGTTTTGTACATCTCAAAATACATGATAAAGGGTAATTTGACGTTTCTTCAGATAAATTAATTATAATTTGACAGAATTTTCGTTAGTGGAACGATTTAATGTCGGATTAAGATTTAATGACATCTTTAAAAGTTACAGATTGTTCCTGTAACTGGCTGACAGTGTCGGAGTTTTCAAACAGCCCGCAAACCTCCGAGCAATGTCGTTAACTCGTCACCCATCTAAGTTCTGACCGCAACAATATACCTATTTGATCAACGCTTCTTTTGAACATAATGTAACTTAGTATACAGCCCCGGATCTAGGGGTGGGGTGGAAGCAAACCGGGACACCCGAAAGGGAGTAGAAGGTGCCAAAATCTTAATCCCAGATTAGGAAGTACAAATTACGATTAGTATAAGTTAAATCTTTAAGTATTTTTAAAATATCATTTTTTTTAGTTATTTTTTAAAATAATAACAAATAAAAAATAAGTTGTTTCTATAAATAACTCCGGTAAGCGTCTAGCGTACGGAAGCCTAGTCGGCTCATGGTCGATATGTAAGAAAAAATAAGATACATACAAAAGAGCACAAATGGCGAGTTTTAGTAGAGCACAAAATAATTTATCACAAACGCTGGAGAGAGGGGAAGACACCCCTTCCTAGATCCGTGGGAGAAGACATTCAAGGGTTGGCGTGAGTTGTTCCTCATTTGCTCCTGCGGCCCCCCACGCTCTACGCTGGGGGGTTTGATGGAAGGATATGAAAGTATTTGACCTACCTGTGTAGGAGAAGGTGAGGAAGCCCTCTTCTTTCGGAGATAGATTTATCTTGAAATGAAATTTATTTATTGCAGAAACCGTGTACATAATCTCTGATCTTATTAAACGCACAAAAATCTTAAAATTTTCTTTCAAGCATCAGCAGTTGTTCTTAGTCATTATTTTACTATGCAACGTTAGGATCTTTGTATGTATTATGAGATGTAGGTATAACATTTTTACTCCGTGAGGGGCGGAATTAGAGAATTACTGAAGACTAACTGCTTAGTATGAATTAATAAGACTGACGAATGGTAAGCGAACACTTCGCGCCACTCTAGTTGGTCGTTGACAACGTCCCACGGACCGCTCGATGCGGTCGCTCCGGGAGCGGTGCTGTTCCGCGACCTAAACAGAAGATGTTTAGTTTTTGTGTAATAAAGTGGCAAATTATAGTAATTAGCATCGTTTCCCACATAAAATGATAATGTAACTTTTCTCGTAAAACTTTACTTTTTATGCTGTGTTGTTTGTGTTTTTGACTACCTGCGGGAAGAGGGGTTGTCGTCGCGGTCGTGACATCGAAATGCTACTGGTCGCCCGGCATCAGGTACAAAGACTACAATGTATAATATAACTAACATGTGTCGCGGTACTCCATTTCCGTGTTCATTAGGAGGCAGTGCGACCTAACACGCACGAGGTTGTCGCGCTAACTGCCTTTACGAACTGGTGTTCAATTCAAGGCCCGTATCCTCCAATCGTGCACGGGTTTGCAACGCAACTATCCTTCTAAACATGTGTTCCAAGCTATACATGGAACTTAATTAGCCATGAAGTTCGCGCGTAAACTTCGCTCGCGTCTCGCCACTTCGCTAGTCGCATTTGTTTGTTTTCCCACTGTGTTTTGTTTACACAGGACATTATGTTCGGCAAGAATTACATCCCAAAAGTGCTGCGTTATATCCTTATCGAGGTATAACCTATTCTGGTGTTTCGCCAGCCGCTGCCGTGGCACGCTCGCTACGCTCGCTCGTCTCACATGTTGTGTTGTGACCATTCAACCTAAAGCTTCGCTTCGCTTGTCGTGGCACCTATTCTGACTTTGCTCTGACAAGATACTCTGCTACGTTCTGTTGGAGTAATTCTTGTCGAATATATGTTCTGTAGAAATATAGAGAGAAATATAGCTTTATACTGCGTTCTAATGCACACGGAAATGGAAATGCGCACCCCGGTCGCTGAAACCACTCGTACAAGGCTAACTAACTAAACTTAAATCCGTAACTTAAATAATTTATCGCAGAAAAGTATTTTTCACGTCAGTAGCTCAAACATGTAAGTTTTGCGGCCTGAAATCAGAGAGCAAAATGCGATTTTGCTCACTGAGTGAGACAAACTAAATTTTAAATATTTTTTTCAGATCGCCGCGAATATCTTATTCAGCCTTGGGTTAATCATACAATTCGAAACATTAATTCTTCTTTACAAATATCTATAAATAAAAACCGGCCAAGTGCGAGTCGGACTAGCGCACGCAGGGTTCCGTACCGTGTCTATAAAATATTTTTTTTAAGTTAAGTAATTATAAGTTTTTTCCTGTTATCGTTATTAACACCGAGAAAAAAATATAATATAATCCCGGAAGTTGTATGGGAGCCAACCTTAAATGTTAATTTTATTTTAATTTAATTATTTATTTATAAAGGGAATCACTTCACTCAATATTCTGTGAATATTTCAAGCATTATAAAGTTCCCAGAAAGTATCCTCGTAGTTTTATTTCGCTACTTGTTCCTCCACATCGAAAGACCTTATTAGGAGCCCACTCTCTTCTTCCAAGGTTATGCAGGACAGGACAATAAACAAATTTGGCAGAGCAGGCGACATTTTCGCGGACTCGCTTGGCCGATTTCGCAAAAAAACATCTGAATATCTAAATACTCAAAACCCAAATCCCTGAGTTGTACACTTTTTGTTTCTACATCTCTAACATAGGTATATACATATACATACATACACTTCGCCTCATATTTCGATTTTGCTTTGTTTTATAATTTTTAAGTGATTATACATTAAGCACGAGTGTACTGCATGAAACTATATTTAAATGTAACAATGTAATAACGGTTTTTATTGGTTAACCATAAATAAATAAATAAATAAAAAATATCGATAAATTTGAGTCTTGAATTCGTCATACTTCGAAATACACTGGCTTTATCGATCTTGTGCCGATCATTGCAAGTAAGTAACTAAATTAAGCGATCGGAAGACAAATTCGATAAGCTTTTACGATTATAACGATAATGGAACTGTTAAACTACGTTTGAGATCGTCTATTTAATCGATTTTAACGATTGTGTTGTCAGCTTTGAAAATGACTCCGATATAGCTTATCGACAGGCGGCGGGCATGGGGATATTTTTTAGTTGCGTTTGATCTTACTAATATTATAAACGCGAAAGTTTGTATTTATGGATGAATGGATGTTTGTTATTCTCTTACGCTCAAATGGCTGGCCCAATTTTGATGAAATTTTGCATGGAGGTAGATGGGGCGCTGGTCGATCTTAGCGACTCGATAAGTTTAACGACTATTACGGTACTGGCACTGCAGGTTCGATCCCTGTTGCGATGCGTTATTGTGTATGTTCATACTTCCCGCGTCACAAGCAATACTAGAGCCGGCGTATGAATGTGTAAAAAAATGCTTTGTTATGTAACTCTTTTATTTGCTAAGTTTTTCTCCAACCCCTCGACATAGTTGCTTAAAACCAGTTTAGTGGTTTATTTCTGAAGAAGCAATGATACAAATCGACAAGCAAACACATTACCACAAGTAAATAAATACTAAAGTTATATAAATTATTCCAAGACGCTATGTTAGTAATTTATTACGACTTTTGTCGTAAAACGCGATGGATCTGTTGTTTTTAATAACATTACACGAAAAGCAGAGTTATGTCGTTTAGAAGTTTTGTCGTCCCGCTATGGTGGTGCTTAAAATGTTTATTTTTATTGTTCAAACCTGCCCCCGGACATTAAAGTAATCACCGCTATGAGAATTTGAGCTACGGCCTACGAGAGCTTCTTTACACCGAAGTGCTACAACGAATATTGGGTATTTTATAAAACATGACCTAGTATAGGTAATAATGTACCTATATCTATTACAAAAATATCCTCAAATTTTTTTTGACGCTAATGGACATTCATTTGTAAATGTTAATTACATATTATTGAATTGTTAATGAGGAAGTTAGCTTGTTGAGCCAACCGGACAACCTGCCCATGACAGTTGCCCAAAGGTTAGAACTGAAGTTTTGTGTGACACTGAATTGAAATTAAATTCACACATACCTACCAGGTACTTTTCGATTATTTACCTGCTAGCTGCTCTCCGCGGTTTCACCCGCGCGGTGTTGGATGATGATGATGATAATGAATCTTATATAACCTATGTTACTCAGGGTGAATGTAGCTTTCCAATGGTGAAAGAATTTTTGAAACCGGTCTTGTAATTTTTGAGCCATTTCGTTACAAACATACTTACATACAAATGGGTCATCTATACTAATATTATAATGAGGTAAGGTTCTATTGTATATGTTCACACGCATTAGAGTAAGTTTATGTTTTTAAAGTATCAAGAACACAAACAGAAATATTAACATTAGGTATTAACCGGATAGTTAGGTATCAGTACCTGAAATAACATATTTTTGGTAAATTGTGTTTTTTGGAAATTATCTATATAAATATCCATCTATTGTCAAGTAGCTTTAGTGTTGCTGTGTCGGTAAAACAGTTTAGCTGTTGTTTAAGCTGGTGGCCCTAGTTGCCATAATGATATTGTAGCAGTTTTTCATTGCTTGAAAACACGGATAAAACGACGTTTTGTTGGAGCCGTTTCCGAGATTATGATTATATATCCAAAAATTGCTCGTTTGAAGGTAAATAAAAGTATATTTTTGGTTGAGTTTCCGATGTTTACGCACTAACGCACTACATACACACGCATACTGGAAACTAAAAAAAAAATTACATGGTAACTTAACTATCCCGTTAATAATTTGTTCAGGTCACGGAATTCTTACTCATTCGTAAAACCTTAGAACTAGCGGCTCTCATGACGGCGTTGTGATGTCGCTGCAATGCGTACAGTGCGTCACATGCAGAAAAAGAAGACGGCATACTAGGACGTATTATTCTTCTGTTGCGCTGTGACACAGATTCATTAATAATTCTAATACTCGTATACTATACATACGGCTGTGCTAAAACGTCATTCGCTGTGTTCGAAGTTCACCAATACGCTATACTTCTCCGCTACGCTAGGGTGTAAGTAAGGCCGTCGTAGCAACGTAGCGCGTAGCTGTGCCGCGTGTAGCTGTAGGGGAGACGCGCGTGCGTGCGTCAGTCGACGCGCGCCCCGCCTCGCCGCCCCACGTCATGCGAGCGCGTCCCGCCCGGCACATCCGGACTACATAAACCACCGCGCGCCCCTGTAAGTACATTAAACCTTTTCATAAACCCAGAAGAAATTTAAGTAATAAATTACACATCTTTTACATTATCTTGTAAATGAAGTAATGGAAACAATAATAGCGGAAGTGTAATTTCTGCACGTGGTGATCGCGACGCACCAACAAATGAACGCTCGATAGCCCAGTGCCCCTGTAAGCCTCCAATTGGGTTTCTTGAAGGGTTGCACTGAACAATAATAGTTTACAACGTTTGTAGAGTTATTTGATGCGAAATGTGTTTCTGTTTCATTTTTAATTAATTTAAGAAATGTTTTTGATAGGGTATTGAAAACGTATGTGGATGTGTAATTAGGAGTGCTATAACGTATCCAGACGCGAGGTAATTTATCTTAGATATAATTAAAATTATAATTTAATATGTTGGTTGTAGAATCACAATTCGGTATGCTAAAAAAAATTAACCTATGCCAATTCCGAAACCATTTCGAGATTTTATGTTACAAACCCTTATTTTTCTACTCTGACCTTTTAAAAAACGATAAGATGCCATTTATTTTAACAAAAAACGATGAAATAATTCGACTTTCATTGACCTCTAAATGACGTCACTTTTTTGCATTTTATTATCTGTGCTTTTTAAGAATAAAAAAATATAATACATTTGACACGAAGATAGGTAGGTAGTAGGTAGAAATAGGTGTCACTGTCAAGTGTCAAAGTAAATTCTAGTTTCTTTTTTTTTACTCGCGTGCTTTTCTTGGCTCCTCAACGCAACTACATATTTGTGCAAAAAAGTGACGTCATAGGATTCAAATTTTCAAAAAAATATTATAAAATAACTACTGAATATAAAACAAAAATATTGAAATTAGTTTCTTATAATGACCTAATCTACGAAATAAAAATATAAAAAAAATACCAAAAAAAAAACTTTACATACCGAATTACAGTAGAATATGTACACGGTGAATTTTAAAATTTTATTTATTTATTTATCTAAAATGTAAAAAATATGTAACGATGTGACATATTTATCCTATTATTATTCAATTAATAATTGTACAACAAGTTATATCAATAAATTATTTTTTACTTTTTTTTTAATTTTTTTATTACGAAAACCAAGTACATAATGTTTTAGCGTTTCTTTTCTTTATTTAAATTAATGTTTAAAACGCTTTCCCATTTTTTTAAAAGTAATTTGCGTTCATTTTACATAATAATAATAAAACTAACATTGTTGACTACAAATAAGCTGTCGTTAAAATATTTAGGAAGAAGTTATTATTTTTATAAAAATCCTGTTCAATTACGTAGAATTGCAGGAACAAGTTAAAAATGAACGAAAAATCCTATTTAATTGCAATCAAGTACAATCTGTGATACAGTCTTACATTACGGGTAGCTTAGAAGATTAAATAATTTGTCTAGGAAATATTTCACAAGGCCTGTGAAATCACCGGTGTAACATAGACTCATCTAAGGTACAGAATTACCAGGTGGAGGTTAAGAAGTCAAGAGGGATACCCCCCCCCCCCCCCTCCCTATTACTTATCGTAAAGTAGTACTAAAAAATAAAAATTACCTCTGATCCTTGTGCCTTGTAGTGGTGGTTTTTCTGGACCTATCCACAATGTGTTCAGCCAAACACAGCCAAAGTTTAGTTTGTAAAAGGGCTCTAAAGCCTTTTTTTTTAAATATTGCTAACTTTTGGAGTCAGTTCCCACTATATAAGTACGACACGACAGTAGGTCATCTGTTCAAAGGATCGTGGCTTGTATACATAGATAAATATGACCATTTATTGTTGTTTTCTCCTATCTCGATCCGTTCAACACCTTTCGAACACGCAGTAATAACGCAGTAGTGACGTAGTTATTACGCAGTAAGTAGTTGGTACGCAGTTATTACTATTATTTGTTTATTTACTAACGGCCGTTTTCAATATTCTATATATCCACAGTTTCCCTTACTACCGATAGAAATTTGATATAACGTCCATACAAATAGTGTCAAATATCTATCTCTGTAGGTAAACCGACGATAGATAGGTTATTGAAAACGGCTGTTATTCTATTTTTGTGAGACATAAGACAGAGTGTGAGACTTGACTTAGCAATCATAAGAACAATGCGACATAAAATAGAAATAATTAGATGCTAATGTTTATATTTGAACAATTTCGGAAGTGCATCGTAACAATTTTATTTCATCCTCATAACTTGAGGAAGACACACTCATTTTATATAAAACTCTAAAATACGAATATAACGAATGAAGGCGGAATGTTTGTGCGTATTTTATTTGGTGTGCGGTTTCATGACTGCCTGTTACATACTTGCGCTCATACAATGTTGGCAATTGATTTCTTTGGAGGTGGAACATTTACTTACAATATCCACATTCCTTTTTAGTCCCTACGAGTTAAAAAGCTATTATGGTCCCCGTTAAGAGGAACAAACTAGCCCTTTTCGAATAGATGTGTTAAAAAAATATATACTCACCCGAATAATTTGAAAAATTTGAAAAATAAGAAATGAACGAATCAAGTTGTAAAGAAAAATAAGTAGTATTTTTTTACACGTACAGTTACCTTTCCTATACGTTATAGTGGCTTACCGTAGGATAATGACATATTTAACTCCTACTCTCAACACAACATTGATTTCATAACCAGTACGGCCGCTTAACTTTCCATATATACAAATAAAATCAAACTATTCGTGGTTCAAAACCATTAAACGTTTGCTATATAACATACAAGTAATGTTTCTTTGTCTGCATAGGATAAGAGTACTCGATGCCTTGAGAAGTACTCGTTGAATTGGGTACATAGTACTACTTTTATATGTAGGTTATTACAAATTGCATCCTAATCTATTTTGTAGTTTTAGGGTGAAGGAGTAACAAACATCATTAACTCACACACTCAAAAATTCTGCATTAAAAATATTTTGTGACATATATGTAGAAAGCAGATTGAAATAAATGAAATTGACATGTAGGTAATGAAAACGCTTGTATTCATACGTATTCAACTGTATACGATACGTAAACGTCTTTTAAATTTAAAACCTTGTGCATTTAAGTCTAAGAAATAAATGAGCAGTCTCACATTCTATACAATCGTCGTCTGGCCACCGTCGCCGTCCGTACTCTCTCAAGCCGAGGCGAGGCTTTCAAATTGCTTACAGAGACGCGACGGCTGGAAAAATACAGCCTGCAAGTCAGTCTGAGCCACGTATACGTACTTCTCAAAGGTAGGAAAAGTGAATCAGAAAATGATGTTTTAATGAATACTTTGACCACCGCTTTCCAAGGAATTGTATTGCTACGAAGCGGCCCACTAGTCAATACATTTCCACCGAAACAAGAGTCCACCTAATTTATTCTGTCTACAAATACCTAAACATAATGAACGTTATAACGAGATCCGTCTTATAATCTACACTCTAATATATCTACACTTACACGAAAAACCTATTTCACACTGCATTTTAAAATAATATCATTTATAACATTATCTATACTTGCTAAAATTAAACTTGTATCAACATTTAACATATATTATTACTTATATAAAAACACTACACTTACACTTAAAACATATTCCATTGCTAAGGTGTGATCTAAATTTGTAGCTTATTTAAGTAATTTCTATTTCTGCCGTACGCCTAAATTAAGGACTAATTCTCATCAGCTGTTGTGTGGCTCTTCCAGGCATTTATTTTATTTTATTTATAACACGATTTTTACATACGCAAATAATAATATTACTGCACTTCACATACCGGACTAACAACCGAACTACTGCTACTAGAGAGTGTCAAAAGTTCGGTGCTTTGTACCAACCGGGCTATTGCCATTGAAAAGGTGCATTAGTTCGGTCAACCTAACTAACAACCGAACTACTGCTACTAGAGAGTGTTAAAAGTTCGGTGTTTTGTATTAACCGGACTATTGCTACTTAAAAGTTGCACTAGTTCGGTCAACCTGACTAACAACCAAACCGGACTAAAACAAAACAAAAGGCACATTAGTTTGGAAAGCGCGGATTATACACATATAATGCTGAAAGTGTTCAATGAAGTCGATGGGGATTTACCCTTAGTTCAGCAGTATACGCGGTGTAACAGAACGTAATACATAAATAGTGTCATATATATGTATATATATATATATATATATTTATATCTTATACCTATATCGGCTGAGAATTGGAGCTTCGGTCGCCAAGCGCAGCCGTTTTATAGGCGACTGTGGTGGCGGGTGCGTTGTGACTCAACCGCTCGCCCGTTGCACGTGTTCCGTCACAATAGGCGGCCGACGCCGTCATATACAACAAAACTTACTTTACACAAAAATTGTTACATGTATTACCAAAACACAATGGTATAGATTAGTAAACATAACTGTCCAAGAATTACACCAGGAAACTATTTTAAAACTGCTTTAGAGTGCAATACAAAACAAACAACGCATGTCTGCTAGACTCAAACAATCGACAGTCGTCTGGCAGAGAGTCTAGGCATTTCTTTTCAGTTCCGCAGGGCCATGCTCTCGGAGCGCTCCGAGACGTTGTTTGAAAGCGTCCGCAATTAGCCCGAGCTTTTGCGTCTCTTCGCTTCATGACAGTGAATGTTTAAAAAATAGATGTTTTCTATTTGTATGTAAGTTTCGAAGAAGAAATACGATGATGACTGAGATGACTGACGATCATGTAAACGTTAATTATGCCCCAAAATTAAATTATAGATCTTGTCCTCAGAAGCATTTAAGTTAATATATTCTATTTAAACTTTGAGATACGAGCCAAAGCTTTTTATGGATTACTATTAGTTGCAGCTGTTTTTTCTGTGTACTATAAAAAATGAGTATGTATATTTATGTTCCATTCGCGAATAGAACAATGACAGAAAGTCTTTAAAACATCTGCTACAAACAAAAAGCTCTAATATTGACTCTTGCGTAACACGTATTTTACTGTATGCATTTTTAATGCAGATTCATTCCCAACCTATTGTAGTTTATGCAACCAATATAATATAATTTACAGCTTTGTTTGCGATATCAGTTCGCGGTACTTTACACATTCAAATAATTTGGAGAGATAAGCTCATGAGATGAGATGAGAGGAGAAACATGATGAGGTCTCCCAATACAAGCTTCAAGCACACAATGTATTTGTCTACTTTTCGCGTTACGGATGTGATCCTCGTGCATATATTTCCATATTTTCAGTGTGCAGTTGTTTTCAGAGCAGTGCGTGTTTCTCATTTCATATAACTATATACGAGTAGCATTGTACATGAAATATATGGTCTACACTAATCATAATAGTTCCTTTTGATTTTTCGCTATCGTCGGAACTACCCGCTCCGGCTTATTCAGATTATTCTTGCAATACAATATTTTCCCTAAAGACGAAGGTTAAATTAAAAGTAGGTAGATATCAGATAAATACTATACACTCACGAACTCATAAACTGCATCAATGTTCAAGACGTCTATGAAATAAACATTTTAACCAAGTATTCAAACTTTTTATACAAATTTAAATTGAAACCCATAGTCCTTAAGAGGATTGCATAGCTAGTACTTTCCATACTAAAAGAAAAAACTCTTTTCTACCTCTTAACATTGTCCGATTTCAGTGATTTTCATTTTCATAGAATCATCATATTGTTTACTATACTATATTTACTACGTACGTTTGTTTACGTGATTTTTTCAGTTTTATTAAGTTTTAAAAAGGGAAATTTATAATACTTTGATATACTGAAAAAATCAAAACGTACGGGCATAGTAAACAATGTCACGATTCCATGAAAAAAAATATCACTGAAATCGGACAATGTCAAGAGGTAGAAACGAGTTTTTTCTTTTAGTATGGAAATTACTGGCTATGCAATCCTCTGAAGGACTATAGGTTTCAATTTAAATTTGTATAAAAAGTTTGAATACTTGGTTAAAATGTTTATTTCATAGACGTCTTAAACATTGATGCAGTTTATGAGTTCGTCAGTGTATGGTATTTATCTGATATCTACCTAATTTTAATTTAATCTTCGTCTTCAGGGAAAATATTGTATTGCAAGAATAATCTGAATAAGCTGGAGCGGGTAGTTCCGAGTGTATGTTTCTATGCTGTAAAGGGCCGTTAAATTATTTTTAACCAAAACGATTAATGTAAAAAATATTGGTTTTGGTTGGTTTACTGAAAAATTGCTTTATACAATAAAAAAAAGTTTAATCACATTTTTTTTTCTTTTTAATAACCCTCAATAACCTCTTTTTTATTATACTCTTTTAATAACCTCTTTTTAATAATTTGTAATAAAGGCACGTGCAGGCAATACATCTTGTATTGCCTGCACGTGCCCTTATTACAGATTATACTCGGTTCCGTATAGATTTGATTAAGGGTTATTAAGCGGTCTTACGGAATATTGATCCATTCTTGTGAAATCTCTGTGCTTAGTGCTGCCACTGTTGTGGGCAAAAGGTTTCTCGCATTAAAATTTTCGCCTATTAATCCTATGTAAGGTTCCTTCTTGTGAACTTCTAAAACCTCTGTTATATAGCGTTGTGCCGTCAAACCACCTCTACTACTACTTAACGAACCATGTCGATGAACACAAGATCCATTCGCCCGATCATCGAAATGCCACCCAACACCATACACGAACCGCCTCCAAACAGAACACGCTCCTCAATGCAAGTTTGAGCATATCTCTCCTCACGTCGACGATAGACTCTTCTGCGACCGTCTGCACCATTTAAACATGTCCAACACTCATCGGTGAACAATATGGAGGCCCATTGCTCTTCAGTCCAATTATGATGTTCACGCGCAAATCTTTGTCTGTGCACTGCAGACAGCTTTGAACCATTTACTAGTCTAAAAGACGTGATTACCGCTTTCTGTAGCATCTTTCTTATTCTTCGTGCACTCACGTTCACTCCAGGCACTTCTATTCGCTCTGTTTTGATGTTTACTGACCATTTCGTAGGGAAGATGAAACAATAAATCAGTAGTCACGACGGGTGGTTGCACGAGTTCTGTCGGTACCGGCAGGCCTATTATGTATCTCAGTTGCTAACAAACGTTGATTGAAATCTTAAAAAATGGCGACTCTATGTCAGTTTTGACAACTTCAGTAAGCAACATTTTAGTAAGTTGATGACTGCAGCTGTGACGGTGACATAGAGCCGCCATTTTTTTCTATTTCAATCAACATCTGTTAGCAACTGAGATACATAATAGCCCTACGGGTCTCCTTTTGTAACAACCCGTCTCTACAAACCTTCGGTATACTCAGAAACCGTAGACTGGTTTAAATTTAAATTTCTAGCAATCATTCGTTGACCCAAGCCTTCCCGCACCAATGCCACAAGTTGAGCGGCTTGTTCGGACAAAGTATCAATACTTATGGTTACGAAGCTTTGTTCAGTTTAAAATACTAATAATCAATACTATTGGTAAGTAACAATTATTTTAAGCGCAAATGAAAAAAAAAAAATTCTAACTTTTCTCTACACACGAGGTTGAGACTATGCATAAGTTTTATTTTCCCGACTATAATTTATCTTTTAGATAGATTATATTAGATTCTTTGTGTATGGCGTCTGCGACTTGTTGAGTGTCGCAACTTTGCCAGTATCTGTTACATGATAATTTCATAAACTGCAGGAGACATTAAAGTCTTTAGATATAGTCTGATTAATCTATGCATTAAAGTGAACTTTTAGATTAAGGGAAAAACAATAGGTATTTACTGCAGTTCAATATTTAAATTTAGTTTTTTTTTATGATCTCCTATGATCCTCTCTCTCTCTCGGTCTCAATATTTTGGTTTAGTTTAATCTAAAAAGTTTGCATACGTAGCTAAAATATTAATTCGAATGTACTCGTAATTATGAACTTTGATGCTGTTTATGAGTTAGTCTGTGTATAATATACGTAACTTAGGTATGTATACATACCTAAGTTATTATTAACATCTAATATTGTTACCAGTATGTTCTCTCCACGTCCCTTCCGAATCCTTTCTGAGTAATTTTTAAAATATACTGTTTATATTCTCTTTGGTAATTTTTGTATGACGTTTACTGCCAAATCTATACTCAAGTCACAGTATAAAGATGCAACAGTATGGAAACTTTGCCTAGTTGATCAAATAATTATCTATGCCCCATTGAAGCCATGGGGTTGTCATTTTTAATGTTTAAAGGTATTGTTTTTTTTTAAATAAAACATTTGTTGTTCTGCTGTAGACATTAAATCTGGTTAATTCTAGTTTACAAATAAAATGTATGTAGGTGTATCATGGCGTCGGTTAATCTTGCTAGTTTAAAATACGGAAAACAGTTTAGTATTGACACACAACCACTTGTAGATCAAGTGATTTTTTGTAGGTTTACTACACTAACTTATCATTATGGCATAACCATTTACAAGTTTTGGCGGGAGCGTACGTGAGCCGCGGTTGGGCGCGTGGTAGGCGCTGCAGGTGGCGCGAGTGCAGTGCTCATGAGCTCTGTTTTCGGGTGTTTGTCACGCATTTTCGGGTTAAACGATACTGCGTTTCAACCTCAATAATGCGTTTGATATCTTGTAATTAAAAAGATAACATTATATAAATTACTTTTATTCTTCATAAATTACAAATTATTGACTCCAAAAAAAGTTGATAATTTCGCCCAGCCGCCATCTTCAATTTGAATTTTGTTAGCACTATCGGCTTCAACGACCTCGAAAACCATAAAAACGACACCCAAGATGAAAAAGTGGATAATTTCGGGCAGACGCCATCTTGCATATCTGTTTTGACAGGACTATCGGCTTCGACACCCTCGAAAACAATGAAAACGAGACCCATGACGATAAAGTTTATAATTTTGCGCAAACGCCTAATTGAATTTCTATTTTAACTGCACTATCGACTTCGACACCCTCGAAAACCATGAAAACGAGACCAATGACGAAAACATTGATAATTTCGCGTAGACGCCATCTTAGATTTCGATTTTGTCAGCACTATCGGCTTGGACACTCTCGAAAACCATAAAAACGACACCCAGTACGATATAGTTCAAAATAATATATATAATCTATTGCAGCCGCCATCTAAGGTTTGTATTTTGTGTTATGTTTTACGCTCAGATTATAAAACAAAAGGCAGATGGAGCGTACTGAATACGCGAATGTCGCCACCAAAGCGAATACAAATTCAAAAGCAAATACAAACCCGCGCTAGTGATATACGCGACTTGTCCGAAGCAACACGTAACGATTGGTTCGTAATTTTAATGTAAAAAATGCCGTCTTGTGTTATTAAACACTGTAAAAGTTGTTCCCAAAAAAAAAGAAGATGGAATATCCTTTCACAGATAACTATTAATAATTATTTGGCTTTATATAATTTTTAATCAACATAATAACTTTACATGTGACTCGGAATACAAAACTTCGGCAGTCATTCGCTTGTGTTGCCAGTATTTATTTAAATTAGTTAGCCGTTTTATTGGTAAAACTACATTTAGAAAGTCTAGGGGTTAGTAATGTAACGAAAGTTTGTTTTTTAATATCGCAAATGCGAATATTTTTTATAAGTCTCGCTTCTCTCACGGTTTTTTTTCCAAAAAAACCTCAAGACTTCTTAGAAAATACTTTTTATGTCAGGTTTTTTTAAGCTGAAAATGCGAATATTTGTCTCGTTCGCACTATTTTTAGGGTTCGGCACCTCAATAGGTAAAAAGGGAACCTTTATAAGATCACACTCTTGTCAGTCTGTCTGTCCGTGTGTGACCACCGATTTTCTCAGGAACGGGCCCTATCAAGTTGAAATTTATACCAGATATTGAAGTCTATAGTCCCTATTAGGTGTATAAAAATCAAGGTCCGTCTTTTTCGCGTAATCGTGTATGTACCAAACTTAACCTTAATTTTCAACTTTTTTTATTTTTCGGTATAAGTCTGGGTCAACCGGAAGTACCCTATAGGTTTTGGGTCGAAAACCCATAATATGGTAGTTCTCGTTGACCTAGAATCACTAAATTTGGCAAAAAGCTAGGTTTTATAGAATAAATAAAGGAAAAAAAAATTATGCCCCCCTCTAATCTCCAAAGTCTGTGAAGAGAAAAATCTGAAATAATTTGTTACCTACAAACTTGTACGGATCCCGAGATGGGCGAGTCCGATGGAATGTTCTGTATGTTAATCTAGATTAAAAACTACCTGTGTGCCAAATTTTATCCAAATCAGTATAGTCGTTTTTGCGTGAAAGAGAAATAAACATCCATACATACGTACTTCCATTCTCACAAACTGTCGGATATATGTGTAATAATTAGAAAAGTAGGATACTATTAAAATATTAAACAAAAACAAATAAACAATGAATCGTGATATATTTACCGAACCTTCTTTATTTATTGTAATTTATTTAGTTATTAATAACCATTATTTTATCCATATATTACTTTAGTACTGTATGTTACAAAAGAACTTTTAACTTTCCAATATAATAACAATTTGTTACAAAAAAGAGGGAGTTAATTTTCCAATATCTGGTAACTTTACACGCACACAGATGCACGTGTACGTACAGTGCAGTGGCTCGCTGTCACGCACACATAACTATAGAGGTGGCGACACTCGCGAGTTCGGCGCGCTCCATCTGCCTTTTGTTTCATAATCTGAGGTTTTACGGTATTTATTATGATTTATGATCGATCATACAAGAACACTTTACAATTTTAAAACAAATAGCAGTCAGTCAAGTGTGACATTTCATATTTTAGATTATATAAAAAATATTATGATGTAAAAATAGTTTGTAACACTCACTACTGACGGCACCACGAGAACCGCTTAGTTAGGGGTTTCGTCGATGCGCATGTTTATGTCAGTGGGCCGTTTAGAACGATTGAAGGTAGTTTCCGTACTGTTCTCTATATATCTACTGTGCTCAAGTCATGTTTCACTACGGAGCTTAGAATAACTACCTATAGAAGGTATTAGGTTTCCAAACAACGTCTTCTCAAAATGCGCGCTAAAAATTCTCTGTGTACGTAGAACAAAGAACTAGCGGTATTTATCAAATTAATTAAAAAGACGTATACTGCTGTACCGACGGAGCAAGCAAAGTGAGTCATTTGTGGCTTCATTAAATCGGCTTACATTTACCGCTGTACTTGGTTTCTTTAGGTAATTATTCTAAGTTACTGAGCTTTTTTCTGAAATACCAGCCCTAGACATCAAGTCCGCACAAGCAATACATACAACGAAAAGTACGGGAACAGTCCGGGAATTCCCAGTAGGGATTTACCTTCGGCCAGTTTGTCCTTCCTATAAACCAGTTGTAATGCTCTTAATGGGTCATTTGGGTCTACTTTCGGTAAGAATGCCCACTAGCCCACTAAACCATTTTAATATTTGATGCCAAAGGGTATTATATGGTCTTTCAACCACACGTATTCAAAATGCAAGGCAATTGCCGTTACATTACCGAAATGTTGACATTTTTATCTTGTGTAATGATGACGTCACTTCGTCTACAAGTAAATATGACCAGCCGTGAGATTCGGTGCGTCGGCGTCGTTGCGATAAAGTTACGATCGTCGTCGAGCACACCGGAAGTCAAATAAGAAATATCGGTCTTGCTGACAAGGTTGTTTTTCAGTAGTCAATTGCTATTTCAAGGAAAGATGTCAAAGATGCAAAGATGTTTGCTCTTAGAGAATCGCACTGCTGCACTGTTAGCGTGGATTTTCTTATATTGATAAAAGACAACCCGCGAGCTGTCGTGGCTAGGTCCAGGCTTGGGACAAAATACGACAGATAAAATAGTTTTATCGCTGAACTTACTGTTTCTTTATCCAATCTAACCTATATATATTTTCTATTTAAATAAGTGAAATAATATTATTTTACATGTGTCCACCAAACGGCACTCATCTTCAAGAACTTCTGCAGATCTTCAAAGGGCATGTAGGTAGCGTAATCACCACCATACTTTTGTTCAAATCTAGATTTTAAGTCCACGGGAAATTTTGTCAAAACAATGTAGACTAACAAATATGACCAGTGCTCTACGGGCAGGTCCAAACATTTGAAACCGTTAATAGTGACTGACGCAGCGGGTTAAAAAAATCCGTTTTCAAAACTGCTAGCCAGTTAAAGGCAAATTTAAAATTTGTTGAATGTGTGTATCCACAAGACAACGTTTGATATGGAACCAGCGACTAGCAAATCCTTGGCCGTTTCATATTTGGAATCGTCAAAGATAAATGTTGGACGAAGGCTCTAGCCTGGAGTGGCCCTCCAAGACTGACATCAAATAGGCTAGGTACGGTGATCCAAGTTATCTATAAGGTGGCACCATTGGATTCAGTGGGCTTAGTATGAAGATTTTATAATATGGATAAGTACCTATACATTTGATACAAATATGATTGAAGATATATACAAAGTTGTATCTCCTGCCGACGCAATAGTTCTCGCGAAAAAACTACTTATAAAAAACCAAATTTTAAAAATTGTGATGCACACTTCACACAGTAAGTATCTCTTAGCATCTCAGCAGTTCTGACCTGTAAGATCACAAACACGTTTAAAACTACATAGTTCTACCATTTGAAGACGCTACAGCAATAGGTCTATCCTAAAAAGTAAAATAATAACACTCGTGCTATGATATGCCAACCCAACAGAAAGGTCGTAGTTCCGCGTAGCATCTCGGGCATTTTAGAATCCACGAGCACGAGTGTAGGTAATTTTCCACTTGGCGCCCTTGCCTGATTTCCAAGTGGTACTCCTGCTGATACACCGAGTACCAAAATACCAAATTTCATTGCATGCACGTATTCGTTTAAACAGACTCTAGTAAAGTTCCATTAATCAAAGCTCCAAATACCTGTCAAAAACTTTTAAACACCTCGAGGTTTCATTTACTTTTTATATCCTGACACCAACTTCGTGAGTCCATAAAGCCTTTGATAAACTTTCGATCAGAGTTCCATGTTCCAATCAACGGAAGTGCTTTGTGGTAAGACGTAAAAAGTAATACTCTAGTATTTTTGTCAAGACCGGAAATGTGGAGGGTAGTACGATTTGCCTGATTTAAAATTTTTGATTGTGTTCAAGAATATCAACGTCAGCGCGGTGGTTCACTCCCCTCATACTGAAACGTGCTGAATATATGAATACTTGATTTATTAATTAAGCTTTGTCGGAGGTTCTTGTGTACCTTTGTTTTTGTAGCCTTTCCCCAGTTTTATCATTACCCAGTGCCTAGTAGTTATTTGTGTGGATTGAACATTGAAAAGGGAGCCTCATTACGAAGTCGGGTATAGCAAACGTGTTTTGATTATGGAAAACGCTGTGCTTTAGTAACGTTTAATGTCGATTTCAAAGTCAAAGTCAAAATCATTTATTCAATTTGCCTAAATTCAAAGACGCACTTATGAACGTAAATTTTTCATTATAATTTACTTTAAAGACTACCGCCGCGTTCCAAAATATATAGAGCCTACCTAGAAGAAGCGGCTAGAAACTCGGGGCCATTCTTTTTATATAGATGTTTACAATGTTTCTACTTATGTACTACAAATATTACATTTTATGGGTGGCAGAATGACAGCTTGCCAGAAGTGGAGTATTCCAAGCATCTTTGTCTTCTATATAATGTCAGACTGTATCGCCAATTTTTAAATGATATAACAATGAAATTACAAATGTTCGCTTATTTTTAGACTTAGAAAAGAGAACATAATAATGATATCAGTAGGGCAAGACACGCTACACTTTGACATTTTAGTACACGAGTAGATAGATCCTGGAGTGATATGTCAGTCCCAACCTGTTTTATCCTCCAAGTAATCCGAAATTTTGTAATTACCTTTTTGACAGTGTTTAGTTTTAATAGTATTTTTTTTAAATTTGAACTGCATGTTTTGTATGACTTTATAGATATGTACCTATCATTAAAACATGAAATTACTATGACGATTTACATAAAGTTGTTATTATTTATGTACCATTTGAACCCGTTCAGTTAGTACCTAGTTAGTAAATGCAATAAAAGTACATATTCTAGTGTCATAAAATAATGTATGCCAATAGATTTTGTTCATTAATTAAAGTATTCTATTCTAGTCAGCCAAAAAGTGCAGTGTCGGGACACTATAAACTCACTAGTTTGATTTAGTTACAATGGCTTTTCCCTGTTAAGTTACTTAGTTATCCTGTTAACTGTTAGTAAGGTAACGGAAAGTGTTACGTTATTAACAGGGAAAGGTCATCGTAACTAAATCATTGGAATGTTGCTTGTATTAATACATTACCCCTAAATAATGTACTTCTCGATAAAACAGAAATCTTCAGTACGTGATATGAATATAACTTAATGCTCGCACAATTTTATGTCAAGTTTTCTAATATTGATCACTAAAAATTTCCGAACGTGTGAAGGCGAACCTCCCGTGTGTGCTTGAGCCACTTGGTCTGCTCAGACGGGAAGAGGCTGGACGGGTTGACCTTGGTGCCTTGAAAGAACGGCAAGTGCTTGGACTGGGACGCCACGTGTGTCAGTACTGTCGCCGCTAGCCATCTGTTTCGCACCGTTCAGTCTCCAGCGGCTGCAGCGGAAGATGCTGCTTACAAGAAGCAGCAAAGGTACGCAGCGATGGAGCCACAGTACTTGTTTGTTCCCATCGCCGTAGAGACCATGGGTTGTTGGGGCACGGAGGCAAGGCAAAGTAGCGGAGTTAAGGTGTCGTTTGAGGCAGAAGAAGGAGAAGCCAGCTCCATGGGCACTTTTGCACCGGGATCATTTGAGGGTGGGTTGTTTTCTTAGTTTTAAGTTTGACATTTTAAATTGACAAATTAAAATTATTAGAATATTAACATAAAAAATTTAGTCACTTTTATAAATAGATATTTAATTATGAATAGAATGAATGTGATATACGTACATACAGACCTAACAGACACCTAAATTTCTTACGTTAATATTAAGTAAGTACTTGGTGTCGTATCCCTTGAAGATGGAAAAAAAATTAAGATTGTAAATCAAAATATAAGCAATCAAATAATGCCTTCTATGCCGCATATGTATAAATGATATAAAAAACCTACCTAGTAATGCTCTTCCCATGAACTACGAGTAGAATCATGAAATTAGGCAACAAGCAAAGTATCACAGTAGTAACAAGTAAAGGCACAAGCTTTAGTGTCGTAGTAATATTAGTTAATTTATTATAAATCGCATAAAATTGTGAATATGGTTCGATGAAAACACGACGAACTCTGTTCACTGTTCGTCGCAACAACATACACTTCGTAATTCTCAAAGTTTCTCAATCTTAAAGCTCTCTTAATTAATTTTATTTATATTTTAAGTGTTAATTGTGTTGTACCTACATTTATTTTCTAATACCGGCCATACTGTGCAGCCCCAGATCTACAATTTTTTTTCAAACCTGGGCAGAAACTATCCACATATAATAAAATAATATACTCGTACCTAACACACACTTGATACGCTCTTGACATTTTCTAAAACCAATGAAAGGTAATGTTAATTCGATTTCTTAATACTTTTTTTATTTTCACATATTTCATCCTTGCAAGTACTACTATTTGTCACCATAAATAAGTTCTACATTTCTGTATGTCCCATCATGCATATCCAGAATCTAAAACCTATATATCTTAGGAATAATATGTAAAGTTACTGACAATATACTTGAATACATTAACACGACTTTTTCTTTTATGAAAATTATAAGTTTGAGATACTCTACATTGCAATTTAAGAGAACGAATATGTACCTACACATACTCGGACGGGATACGAACCCGCGTCTTTCCTCTTTGTTTATGTTTGGTCTCGCTAAGCAGGAATTAGTGCTTTAAATACATATAATAAAAATTGGTTAGTACTCGTTAAATATTCTCATCGTATATCCGTTCCATTAACATTGTACGTATTCTGCTAACAATAGGTATACGTATATAATTAAAGAAGGCTGAATATAGAGCTGAATACAAATATATAAGCGAGTATTTGATTTTCCATCTAGACATCTAAACATTACAGAGGCATTTCTAATAGAGCCTAATAAATAATGGCTATTCACTTGAATTATTACTTAATTTGAAATTAGAAACGTCATTCAATTAAACGAGTACGTTCGCACTCTTTGTTATATTTAGAATGTTATTCTTTGAAGTTATGTTGTTCCAGAACCAAGGCTAAGGTTGTTATTTGTATGTAAAAATAAAATCTATAAAACAGCTCATTAAAACTTCTATAAAAATAAAGGTAAACCTTAGCACTGAGTGACGAACGTTGTAATTTATAATTAGAACGCAGTTTCTACGACACAAAACTAAGGGCGCTGGGCTGCGTTCCAGAAAGCCACAGGACAAGCCAAAATTTGGTAAAACTGCCGGTCAATGACGCCTGTAGGCAAAAATTTGCACGAATCAAGATTTGATCACGCCCGTTTCACGACACCCTCCAAAACAAATTTTGTCCCTGCTGGGAAAAAAACTTCTATCTTTTGAGAGAGCCAAATCATGGTCGGCTGTCAAAAGTGACAAGAGTGCCAGTGACAAAGTATTTTTTTTTGCATTTTCACGACGAATGGACAGGTTTACACATTTGTACTAAACTGTGCCTAAAATATTCTTGACCGGTGGATAGTAATTAATATCCTCAAATTAGTATGAACCCAACAAAGCTCACACCTAAGTTACGTATTTCAAACCCGTTTTTTTCGTGACAATGGTAACTTTCTAGCAACGCTCGATCAAGTCTTGGCCCAACATTATTTGGTCGAAAACTTACTGGAACGCAGCCCTGACACACCAAGGAAAAAGAACAGAAGCTGACTATTGGTTGACTGACTCAGAGCTGCAAATCAAAATGAAAGCTCAAGCTCTACGCAGTGTGTCATCGAGTGACTAGCCGATGTCATAATACACATATTGGCAAACACATTTCGGTAACGACCCATCCATACAAAATATTACGTTACAATAACGTTTACACTTATAATACATACACCAATATACCACTATGGTACTCTGTGGTAGCCGGTTCGGTTCGTCGTCGACTGGATCGAATTGCACATGCACTATCCTTGCAAATGGCTGCAACACAAGGGCTTCACTGAATGAGTCAGCGAAAGTGAGTGATAGCGTTTGTGTACTCATCTGGGTTCGTTCGTTTTCGAATTTGTCTTTTTTCTGTTCGGATTAGTAGAGGTGGAGAAGAAATGGCGCCGTCTTATTTAATAACGGTAATTGTACGTTTCTTGAATAAATACTTCTTATCAACAAGTTGGGTGTTTCCAGAACTCATTCGTTCGTCGGTGTTTTCAAATGTAGAACAAGAGTGAGTGTATGGTGAAATGCTGCACAGATCTTTCAGTGGACCGAGCACGAAAATCTGCTTTAGCGTAACGTTATCGTATTGTTTACGTATTCAGTACAAACTATGAGTTATCTGTGCCACTATTGTACTAGGTAAATGACAGTTTGTACTAAATAAGTTAACGGTGCGATCACGGTACACTTAAACAGATTTTCGTGCTAGGCCCACAGAAGCAATCTCAGGTTACAAAATGAGATGAGTGACATTACGTGAACTCCGTATAGTGTTTGTTACACAAAACCTCTAATTCGTCAAAATTGGGTTCCTTTTTTATACGTCCATTAAAAAACAAATAAAGAATCGAAGATGACCAAGTGCACAAATATGGCCTGAATCGTTGCAAACTGCGTACTAAATAATTGAACGCTATTGAAAATACTTAGTATTTGTTCGCTAAAAGCCCGCAAACTGTTTTTCCTATCGCGTGTATACTATGCTTACATAGGTACTCCTATGTATTCAGTGATGACGCAAGTTTTTCTTTTAACAACACCTAGCGAAGTTTCTACATAACGTAGGCAATGTTTGCGGAACGATTCAATAGAATAGGCAGGAATTCACCTCCGTCCAAAGCGACGCGCGACAGTTTTATTGCCAACACTTTTCTTTTACGCCGCGCCAACATTTGTATGTGTCGATGTCCCGACGCGAACCCTTACCAAAACGACCGAGTTCGACACTTCGACGACCACAATTTATTAGTTTGTTTTCGATTCATTACTCAGCCGGAGGTCCCGTAAAAGGTCTTATTGTGAAGGATCGCTGTGATTTTATTGTCGTTTTTATTGAGACCGAACAGATAGCTGTTGTGACTGTGTTCAGTAATTTACGACATTTAGTAAGACTTGGTGAGTAATGCGTATTTGCGTTCATGAGTGTCGACATGCAAGAACGCAGATTTACAAGTTTTAAACAACTGTGCAGATATTTCTGTTTCGTGATTGTGATGTGCTTTCGAAGCAGTTCACCCTAAAGTCAAGTTTACATTATATCTAATTAGTCGCGGAAGTTATTATTACAAGGATTTAAGGAAAGGAAAAGGTTATATTAAAAGGAGGAGGTTATATGTTCGACTGTATGTATTTTATTATGTATGTTTGATATTTGAATTATGATTTCTGAACCGAATCTCAAAATTAATTTTATTTGAAGGTGTATACTTCCGTCGTTCTCATTAAATTTAATCAAATTTGGTCAAGCTGAACTTCGGCAACTGAAAAGTGTTTCGCCTGTCTTTATGATATCCTTATTGACGGCGAATGACAATCGATGCCGTACAAATAACAAGGGTGAAAAATATTTTTTACCAGTTAATTTTTTGCCATTTTTTGGCAAAAAAATATAATTGACGCGTAAAAACTTAAGTTAAGAACCATAAGAAACCATCTTCATAAATAAATAGAGTCACGATGAAATTGTACAAAGATAATTTCATATTCTGCGACGGATTCAAACCCATGTCTTCTGACCATCCGTGTCAGAGTTAAGTGTTTCTTTCTTAAATTATAAAGTTTATTTTCGTTAAGCAGGCGTTAGTGCTTCAAAAATACGCCACCCTCATACCGAATTACCATCATACTCGTACAAAACATTTTTATGTGTCCCATCATGTGCAACCACCTTTTTATTCGGATAAATATTATATAGTAGCATAACTTTTCTTTTCAACAGATGTATACTGGTAAAATATTCTTCTCTTATTTCCGTTCCATTATCATTGTATTCTGCCAACAATAGGCGCAGATACGTATTCGATTTCCCATCTGGACACAAGCTCTAAATATTACAGAGGCTTTTCCAATGGGGCTTAATAAATCATGGTTTTTCGCTTTTCCCTCTGAAAATGATTGCTTCGCCGATGAAACTTTGATGTTTGTTATTTAGCGAGTCGTCGAAACCTTATACATTTTTGTAAAAGTCTACGAGTCTCTTTATTTTGTTTTAAAATGTACGGCGTCTACTTATTAGGTATATATGTACTATTTAATATGATATCATTTAACAGAACCATGAACCTAAAAATAATTAAACTCACAGAATTAACCCTATTTACCTCTTTATCTATGATTAAACCACTTCTTCCCCACTGCTTAACTAGATTACTCAAATGCATACCTAATATGATCCTTAGTAACACCAAGAATGATTGTTAATATGATCCTTGCGTACGTAATACCAACGGCTAAACTGGTAATGAAACACTGGCCTTCAAACTATCATGACTGTTCACTCAGATTTACCTACTGCAAGTGTTTCGCAAACCGTATGAATCTGTCGTTCTTTTGATCCATTGATCCGAAATATCATATCAACTTATGAGTTATATATTATCTAGTTTCTACCCGCGCTTTATCCGCGTTGAATAAGTTTATCGCAATCTTTCAGAAGCTACCCGTTGAATAAGGAAAATCGGTAAGGTAGACCCACTTCTCTATTCTAATTTCAAACGTTTCAGCACGAAGTAACAAATTAAATATACACACACACAACCTCATTTACAAACTTTTACATTTATAGTCGTATATAGTGCTATAAATCTGTAGAGGTCACATCGCCTATTTGAATCCTTGACGATAGTTCCAAATCGATAGTTATCTGCAGTGTACTCTACTCGGTACTTCGGTAGAGTTCAACATTATATATTCAAGAGCGGATGCTAGTTCTGATACTACGGGCTGCGGTAATGGATTGCTAATATTAGCTAAACCTCGTAAGGTTCCTCTCTACCGAGTTGTGGTGATACGATTCGTTTATTTTATTCGTTGAACGAGAGTCGTACTTCGACAAGAAGTAGCAATTCAGTGCAACTAAAAGCTACATGAAAAACTTGACGTTACTACATTCGCATTTGCTAAAATTAGTTACACGGCCAGCGGCAATTGACCTAGTTGTAGTGTCCTGCCTTCGAAGCGACAGGTCCCCAGTTCGATCCCTGGCCAGGCCAAATACTTATGTGTTGAGCAGAATTGTTTGTTATAGGGTCTTGAATGTTTTAGAAGCGTCAATGTGTGAGTGTGTGTGTGTGTATGTTCTGGCTTCCCACGATACAGGGAATGTTATTGCATGGATATGAGTGTGTGAACGTATCATTTTATGACTAAAGATATTATTTTTTGAAAGTGTCATAACAAAGAAATAGACACAACTGTAAAAATTACATCGAGTTATGTATGACGACGATAGAGATATATATCAACTATCTACAGTTTTTTTGTAATTAAAAATGACCTACAAATGAAAATATAAATTAATAGTTTAGCGTTGGGCCACTCTTTCACTTGATGGTCAGTATAATGCGATCAAAATCGATCGCAGAAATCGCAGATGATGATAGTGTAATAGTCTAGTCTTAGAATGGCCGCTGGCACTCAATAAAATCTATCACATCATTAGGCATTTTGCGATGGAAAAGATTTCGAGAGATGTTCTTAAAGTGTTCTGTGATAGCTGTATAAAATCACGGTTCTGTAGAGGCTATATAGAACGCATTATTTTAATCTGCGCCGAAGATTACCCGGGAACTACCGCTCGGTAATGGATTGCTAATATTAGCTAAATCCCGTAAGTTTTCCACCCACACCCCTCGGATAAGTCGACACCATTCGTCTTTTCTGCAGCTATTGGTTTCCCACAAGCTGAATAAAGTGGCAAAGGGTGTCGATGCATTTGTCAAGTTAGGTTTTAGGGAAACAGTTTGATTGAAAGTTAGTGATGGATAGTTGGGTGGGGTTTCTAAACTTTGATTATAGAATGATGAGTTATTGTAACTATTATATTACTTCTACAGTGCCAGTTAGTTGTGTAGGTGTGTAAGTACCGGCACGGCACGACACAAACATTAATGTATTTTATTTAATACTAGCGGCCATAACCTTCCATCTTTTCTTGGTTTTTCTTTCGTAAGAACCTTCTCATAACAATAATTAACACAACAAAAAAAGAATAATCGAGATTGTTTTCAAGTTATAGCGTGACCAGGAGAAATAGGGGTTCATTTTTATATATACCTATTGATTAAAACGGTCTTTGTTCACGTAAGTGCTGAGGTTATCGATCTAGGTTTCGGAAATGACCGATGCCCATTTTCAGGGAGCTTACCTTGTAACATCGCGGTCACATCCTGTAAGTATCTTTGTATTTTAATTCACATTGTATAATGTATCTCACCAGTGACCAGTGTCTGGACCATTGCTTAATAGTACAATAAGCAGTTAGTGGATAACGGACGGATTTAAAGCGGTGCCATAGATGAATTACGAGCAAGTGAAGGACTCTAACGACGAATTCACGATGATTTGTATTGATGTGTTAGAATCCTGAGCGATGTGAGTGATTCATGGCTCTCGAAATAAATACGTTTTATTCAAGAGTTGCATACTTTATACCATGACTACGAGAAAAATAAAGGGTCAAGCGAAAATAGACATTTAGAAGCGCTCGTAGCAGAGCTTGACTTGGCGATCTTAACAGATCAATAAGTTAAGTAACGCTTGCTGCGGTCAGGACTTGGGTGACCGCTAGTGGCATTATCAACTGATCGCTTCCAGGCTCGAAGGGCACGTTAAACCGCCGGTCCCGGTTGTTTGTCTTAGGACGACTGTCGTTAGGCTACGTCGAAGGCTTTCGGACGGCCTGAAAACTTCGACATGGGTTGGCCACTAATCTATCCATTAAGCCGCACTGGGCCCGCGTGGTGGTTCATGGCCCAACTCCTCTCTCTGAGAGAAAGACTAGAGTCCCCGCAGTGGGAACATAATGGGCTGATTATGAGACATTTACATCTACAAAAAGGAAGGTTTAATTAGTTAAAACAAATTGAAATAATTACTAAAACTAAGAGTTATTATCTTATTAATACGGTGAGGATCGTCAACTGTTTGCACAGAGAGTTTGTATGTAGAGTATTCTTTGCACAAGGAGTTTGTAACGAGTATTTTTTGCACAGAAAGTTGTATAAGCATTGAGATGGAGATCGAATATATTGGTGTGTTCTAAATTCACACACCAAAATTGTGATTAAAAGTGCTTTTGATGCACACTTTTCAGTGAAAACATAAGCTAATGATAGAAAGCAAATTATAGATACTTATATATAACGGACTGAGTGAGATCAGTGGTGTAAATAAAGGCAAAAAAACATCTCATAGGTACAGACATAATAAAAATAAATTCAGAATCACTTCCCATAATATTTTAAATAATAAGCTTAACTCTGGCAGTGGAGTGCATTAAGGAGACTTCTATTGCTTCTCGTCATAAACTTGAAAAAAAAGTAAACAAAATCGATAAGTCGTGAGATGCTGCACCATAGCTTACAGTTCTAGTATCATCTCTGGCGTTTTGGACTCCAGGAGCACTAATACGATTGGAACTGGTATCATCTCTGGCGTTTTGGACTCCAGGAGCACTAATACGATTGAAACTGTTATCATCTCTGGCGTTTTGGACTCCAGGAGCACTGATACGATTGAAACTGGTATCATCTCTGGCGTTTTGGACTCCAGGAGCACTGATACGATTGAAACTGGTATCATCTCTGGCGTTTTGGACTCCAGGAGCACTGATACGATTGAAACTGGTATCATCTCTGGCGTTTTGGACTCCAGGAGCACTGATACGATTGAAACTGGTATCATCTCTGGCGTTTTGGACTCCAGGAGCACTGATACGATTGAAACTGGTATCATCTCTGGCGTTTTTGACTCCAGGAGCACTAATACGATTGAAACTGTTATCATCTCTGGCGTTTTGGACTCCAGGAGCACTGATACTATTGAAACTGGTATCATCTCTGGCGTTTTGGACTCCAGGAGCACTGATACGATTGAAACTGGTATCATCTCTGGCGTTTTGGACTCCAGGAGCACTGATACGATTGAAACTGGTATCATCTCTGGCGTTTTGGACTCCAGGAGCACTGATACGATTGAAACTGGTATCATCTCTGGCGTTTTGGACTCCAGGAGCACTGATACGATTGAAACTGGTATCATCTCTGGCGTTTTGGACTCCAGGAGCACTGATACGATTGAAACTGGTATCATCTCTGGCGTTTTGGACTCCAGGAGCACTGATACGATTGAAACTGGTATCATCTCTGGCGTTTTGGACTCCAGGAGCACTGATACGATTGAAACTGGTATCATCTCTGGCGTTTTGGACTCCAGGAGCACTGATACGATTGAAACTGGTATCATCTCTGGCGTTTTGGACTCCAGGAGCACTAATACGATTGAAACTGTTATCATCTCTGGCGTTTTGGACTCCAGGAGCACTAATACGATTGAAACTGTTATCATCTCTGGCGTTTTGGACTCCAGGAGCACTGATACGATTGAAACTGGTATCATCTCTGGCGTTTTGGACTCCAGGAGCACTAATACGATTGAAACTGTTATCATCTCTGGCGTTTTGGACTCCAGGAGCACTAATACGATTGAAACTGTTATCATCTCTGGCGTTTTGGACTCCAGGAGCACTAATACGATTGAAACTGTTATCATCTCTGGCGTTTTGGACTCCAGGAGCACTAATACGATTGAAACTGTTATCATCTCTGGCGTTTTTGACTCCAGGAGCACTAATACGATTGAAACTGTTATCATCTCTGGCGTTTTGGACTCCAGGAGCACTGATACGATTGAAACTGGTATCATCTCTGGCGTTTTGGACTCCAGGAGTACTAATACGATTGAAACTGTTATCATCTCTGGCGTTTTGGACTCCAGGAGCACTAATACGATTGAAACTGTTATCATCTCTGGCGTTTTGGACTCCAGGAGCACTGATACGATTGAAACTGGTATCATCTCTGGCGTTTTGGACTCCAGGAGCACTAATACGATTGAAACTGTTATCATCTCTGGCGTTTTGGACTCCAGGAGCACTAATACGATTGAAACTGTTATCATCTCTGGCGTTTTGGACTCCAGGAGCACTAATACGATTGGAACTGTTATCATCTCTGGCGTTTTGGACTCCAGGAGCACTGATACGATTGAAACTGGTATCATCTCTGGCGTTTTGGACTCCAGGAGCACTAATACGATTGAAACTGGTATCATCTCTGGCGTTTTGGACTCCAGGAGCACTAATACGATTGGAACTGTTATCATCTCTGGCGTTTTGGACTCCAGGAGCACTGATACGATTGAAACTGGTATCATCTCTGGCGTTTTGGACTCCAGGAGCACTAATACGATTGAAACTGGTATCATCTCTGGCGTTTTGGACTCCAGGAGCACTAATACGATTGAAACTGGTATCATCTCAGGCGTTTTGGACTCCAGGAGCACTAATACGATTGAAACTGGTATCATCTCTGGCGTTTTGGACTCCAGGAGCACTGATACGATTGAAACTGTTATCATCTCTGGCGTTTTGGACTCCAGGAGCACTGATACGATTGGAACTGGTATCATCTCTGGCGTTTTGGACTCCAGGAGCACTAATACGATTGGAACTGGTATCATCTCTGGCGTTTTGGACTCCAGGAGCACTAATACGATTGAAACTGTTATCATCTCTGGCGTTTTGGACTCCAGGAGCACTGATACGATTGGAACTGGTATCATCTCTGGCGTTTTGGACTCCAGGAGCACTAATACGATTGAAACTGTTATCATCTCTGGCGTTTTGGACTCCAGGAGCACTAATACGATTGAAACTGGTATCATCTCTGGCGTTTTGGACTCCAGGAGCACTGATACGATTGGAACTGTTATCATCTCTGGCGTTTTGGACTCCAGGAGCACTGATACGATTGAAACTGTTATCATCTCTGGCGTTTTGGACTCCAGGAGCACTAATACGATTGGAACTGGTATCATCTCTGGCGTTTTGGACTCCAGGAGCACTGATACGATTGGAACTGTTATCATCTCTGGCGTTTTGGACTCCAGGAGCACTGATACGATTGAAACTGTTATCATCTCTGGCGTTTTGGACTCCAGGAGCACTAATACGATTGGAACTGTTATCATCTCTGGCGTTTTGGACTCCAGGAGCACTGATACGATTGAAACTGTTATCATCTCTGGCGTTTTGGACTCCAGGAGCACTGATACGATTGGAACTGGTATCATCTCTGGCGTTTTGGACTCCAGGAGCACTGATACGATTGAAACTGTTATCATCTCTGGCGTTTTGGACTCCAGGAGCACTAATACGATTGAAACTGGTATCATCTCTGGCGTTTTGGACTCCAGGAGCACTAATACGATTGGAACTGGTATCATCTCTGGCGTTTTGGACTCCAGGAGCACTGATACGATTGAAACTGTTATCATCTCTGGCGTTTTGGACTCCAGGAGCACTGATACGATTGAAACTGGTATCATCTCTGGCGTTTTGGACTCCAGGAGCACTGATACGATTGAAACTGTTATCATCTCTGGCGTTTTGGACTCCAGGAGCACTGATACGATTGGAACTGGTATCATCTCTGGCGTTTTGGACTCCAGGAGCACTGATACGATTGAAACTGTTATCATCTCTGGCGTTTTGGACTCCAGGAGCACTGATACGATTGGAACTGGTATCATCTCTGGCGTTTTGGACTCCAGGAGCACTAATACGATTGAAACTGTTATCATCTCTGGCGTTTTGGACTCCAGGAGCACTAATACGATTGAAACTGTTATCATCTCTGGCGTTTTGGACTCCAGGAGCACTAATACGATTGAAACTGTTATCATCTCTGGCGTTTTGGACTCCAGGAGCACTAATACGATTGGAACTGGTATCATCTCTGGCGTTTTGGACTCCAGGAGCACTGATACGATTGAAACTGTTATCATCTCTGGCGTTTTGGACTCCAGGAGCACTGATACGATTGGAACTGGTATCATCTCTGGCGTTTTGGACTCCAGGAGCACTGATACGATTGGAACTGTTATCATCTCTGGCGTTTTGGACTCCAGGAGCACTAATACGATTGAAACTGGTATCATCTCAGGCGTTTTGGACTCCAGGAGCACTAATACGATTGAAACTGGTATCATCTCTGGCGTTTTGGACTCCAGGAGCACTGATACGATTGAAACTGTTATCATCTCTGGCGTTTTGGACTCCAGGAGCACTGATACGATTGAAACTGTTATCATCTCTGGCGTTTTGGACTCCAGGAGCACTGATACGATTGAAACTGTTATCATCTCTGGCGTTTTGGACTCCAGGAGCACTGATACGATTGAAACCGTTATCATCTCTGGCGTTTTGGACTCCAGGAGCACTGATACGATTGAAACTGTTATCATCTCTGGCGTTTTGGACTCCAGGAGCACTGATACGATTGGAACTGTTATCATCTCTGGCGTTTTGGACTCCAGGAGCACTGATACGATTGAAACTGTTATCATCTCTGGCGTTTTGGACTCCAGGAGCACTGATACGATTGGAACTGGTATCATCTCTGGCGTTTTGGACTCCAGGAGCACTGATACGATTGAAACTGTTATCATCTCTGGCGTTTTGGACTCCAGGAGCACTAATACGATTGAAACTGGTATCATCTCTGGCGTTTTGGACTCCAGGAGCACTAATACGATTGGAACTGGTATCATCTCTGGCGTTTTGGACTCCAGGAGCACTGATACGATTGAAACTGTTATCATCTCTGGCGTTTTGGACTCCAGGAGCACTGATACGATTGAAACTGGTATCATCTCTGGCGTTTTGGACTCCAGGAGCACTGATACGATTGAAACTGTTATCATCTCTGGCGTTTTGGACTCCAGGAGCACTGATACGATTGGAACTGGTATCATCTCTGGCGTTTTGGACTCCAGGAGCACTGATACGATTGAAACTGTTATCATCTCTGGCGTTTTGGACTCCAGGAGCACTGATACGATTGGAACTGGTATCATCTCTGGCGTTTTGGACTCCAGGAGCACTAATACGATTGAAACTGTTATCATCTCTGGCGTTTTGGACTCCAGGAGCACTAATACGATTGAAACTGGTATCATCTCTGGCGTTTTGGACTCCAGGAGCACTAATACGATTGAAACTGTTATCATCTCTGGCGTTTTGGACTCCAGGAGCACTAATACGATTGGAACTGGTATCATCTCTGGCGTTTTGGACTCCAGGAGCACTGATACGATTGAAACTGTTATCATCTCTGGCGTTTTGGACTCCAGGAGCACTGATACGATTGGAACTGGTATCATCTCTGGCGTTTTGGACTCCAGGAGCACTGATACGATTGGAACTGTTATCATCTCTGGCGTTTTGGACTCCAGGAGCACTAATACGATTGAAACTGGTATCATCTCAGGCGTTTTGGACTCCAGGAGCACTAATACGATTGAAACTGGTATCATCTCTGGCGTTTTGGACTCCAGGAGCACTGATACGATTGAAACTGTTATCATCTCTGGCGTTTTGGACTCCAGGAGCACTGATACGATTGGAACTGGTATCATCTCTGGCGTTTTGGACTCCAGGAGCACTAATACGATTGGAACTGGTATCATCTCTGGCGTTTTGGACTCCAGGAGCACTAATACGATTGAAACTGTTATCATCTCTGGCGTTTTGGACTCCAGGAGCACTGATACGATTGGAACTGGTATCATCTCTGGCGTTTTGGACTCCAGGAGCACTGAAACGATTGAAACTGTTATCATCTCTGGCGTTTTGGACTCCAGGAGCACTAATACGATTGAAACTGGTATCATCTCTGGCGTTTTGGACTCCAGGAGCACTGATACGATTGGAACTGTTATCATCTCTGGCGTTTTGGACTCCAGGAGCACTGATACGATTGAAACTGTTATCATCTCTGGCGTTTTGGACTCCAGGAGCACTAATACGATTGGAACTGGTATCATCTCTGGCGTTTTGGACTCCAGGAGCACTGATACGATTGGAACTGTTATCATCTCTGGCGTTTTGGACTCCAGGAGCACTGATACGATTGGAACTGTTATCATCTCTGGCGTTTTGGACTCCAGGAGCACTGATACGATTGAAACTGTTATCATCTCTGGCGTTTTGGACTCCAGGAGCACTAATACGATTGGAACTGGTATCATCTCTGGCGTTTTGGACTCCAGGAGCACTAATACGATTGGAACTGTTATCATCTCTGGCGTTTTGGACTCCAGGAGCACTGATACGATTGAAACTGTTATCATCTCTGGCGTTTTGGACTCCAGGAGCACTGATACGATTGGAACTGGTATCATCTCTGGCGTTTTGGACTCCAGGAGCACTGATACGATTGAAACTGGTATCATCTCTTGCGTTTTGGACTCCAGGAGCACTAATACGATTGAAACTGTTATCATCTCTGGCGTTTTGGACTCCAGGAGCACTAATACGATTGAAACTGTTATCATCTCTGGCGTTTTGGACTCCAGGAGCACTAATACGATTGGAACTGGTATCATCTCTGGCGTTTTGGACTCCAGGAGCACTGATACGATTGAAACTGTTATCATCTCTGGCGTTTTGGACTCCAGGAGCACTGATACGATTGGAACTGGTATCATCTCTTGCGTTTTGGACTCCAGGAGCACTGATACGATTGAAACTGTTATCATCTCTGGCGTTTTGGACTCCAGGAGCACTAATACGATTGAAACTGGTATCATCTCTGGCGTTTTGGACTCCAGGAGCACTAATACGATTGAAACTGTTATCATCTCTGGCGTTTTGGACTCCAGGAGCACTAATACGATTGAAACTGTTATCATCTCTGGCGTTTTGGACTCCAGGAGCACTAATACGATTGAAACTGGTATCATCTCTGGCGTTTTGGACTCCAGGAGCACTGATACGATTGAAACTGTTATCATCTCTGGCGTTTTGGACTCCAGGAGCACTAATACGATTGGAACTGGTATCATCTCTGGCGTTTTGGACTCCAGGAGCACTGATACGATTGAAACTGGTATCATCTCTGGCGTTTTGGACTCCAGGAGCACTAATACGATTGAAACTGGTATCATCTCTGGCGTTTTGGACTCCAGGAGCACTAATACGATTGAAACTGTTATCATCTCTGGCGTTTTGGACTCCAGGAGCACTAATACGATTGAAACTGTTATCATCTCTGGCGTTTTGGACTCCAGGAGCACTAATACGATTGAAACTGTTATCATCTCTGGCGTTTTGGACTCCAGGAGCACTAATACGATTGGAACTGGTATCATCTCTGGCGTTTTGGACTCCAGGAGCACTGATACGATTGAAACTGGTATCATCTCTGGCGTTTTGGACTCCAGGAGCACTGATACGATTGAAACTGTTATCATCTCTGGCGTTTTGGACTCCAGGAGCACTAATACGATTGGAACTGGTATCATCTCTGGCGTTTTGGACTCCAGGAGCACTGATACGATTGAAACTGGTATCATCTCTGGCGTTTTGGACTCCAGGAGCACTGATACGATTGAAACTGTTATCATCTCTGGCGTTTTGGACTCCAGGAGCACTGATACGATTGAAACTGGTATCATCTCTGGCGTTTTGGACTCCAGGAGCACTAATACGATTGGAACTGGTATCATCTCTGGCGTTTTGGACTCCAGGAGCACTGATACGATTGAAACTGGTATCATCTCTGGCGTTTTGGACTCCAGGAGCACTGATACGATTGAAACTGGTATCATCTCTGGCGTTTTGGACTCCAGGAGCACTGATACGATTGAAACTGGTATCATCTCTGGCGTTTTGGACTCCAGGAGCACTGATACGATTGAAACTGTTATCATCTCTGGCGTTTTGGACTCCAGGAGCACTAATACGATTGAAACTGGTATCATCTCTGGCGTTTTGGACTCCAGGAGCACTGATACGATTGAAACTGGTATCATCTCTGGCGTTTTGGACTCCAGGAGCACTAATACGATTGAAACTGGTATCATCTCTGGCGTTTTGGACTCCAGGAGCACTAATACGATTGGAACTGGTATCATCTCTGGCGTTTTGGACTCCAGGAGCACTGATACGATTGAAACTGGTATCATCTCTGGCGTTTTGGACTCCAGGAGCACTGATACGATTGAAACTGGTATCATCTCTGGCGTTTTGGACTCCAGGAGCACTGATACGATTGAAACTGGTATCATCTCTGGCGTTTTGGACTCCAGGAGCACTAATACGATTGAAACTGTTATCATCTCTGGCGTTTTGGACTCCAGGAGCACTAATACGATTGAAACTGTTATCATCTCTGGCGTTTTGGACTCCAGGAGCACTGATACGATTGAAACTGGTATCATCTCTGGCGTTTTGGACTCCAGGAGCACTGATAGGATTGAAACTGGTATCATCTCTGGCGTTTTGGACTCCAGGAGCACTGATACGATTGAAACTGGTATCATCTCTGGCGTTTTGGACTCCAGGAGCACTGATACGATTGAAACTGGTATCATCTCTGGCGTTTTGGACTCCAGGAGCACTGATACGATTGAAACTGGTATCATCTCTGGCGTTTTGGACTCCAGGAGCACTAATACGATTGAAACTGGTATCATCTCTGGCGTTTTGGACTCCAGGAGCACTGATACGATTGAAACTGGTATCATCTCTGGCGTTTTGGACTCCAGGAGCACTGATACGATTGAAACTGGTATCATCTCTGGCGTTTTGGACTCCAGGAGCACTGATACGATTGAAACTGGTATCATCTCTGGCGTTTTGGACTCCAGGAGCACTGATACGATTGGAACTGGTATCATCTCTGGCGTTTTGGACTCCAGGAGCACTGATACGATTGAAACTGTTATCATCTCTGGCGTTTTGGACTCCAGGAGCACTAATACGATTGAAACTGGTATCATCTCTGGCGTTTTGGACTCCAGGAGCACTAATACGATTGGAACTGGTATCATCTCTGGCGTTTTGGACTCCAGGAGCACTGATACGATTGAAACTGTTATCATCTCTGGCGTTTTGGACTCCAGGAGCACTGATACGATTGAAACTGGTATCATCTCTGGCGTTTTGGACTCCAGGAGCACTGATACGATTGAAACTGTTATCATCTCTGGCGTTTTGGACTCCAGGAGCACTGATACGATTGGAACTGGTATCATCTCTGGCGTTTTGGACTCCAGGAGCACTGATACGATTGAAACTGTTATCATCTCTGGCGTTTTGGACTCCAGGAGCACTAATACGATTGAAACTGTTATCATCTCTGGCGTTTTGGACTCCAGGAGCACTAATACGATTGAAACTGTTATCATCTCTGGCGTTTTGGACTCCAGGAGCACTAATACGATTGGAACTGGTATCATCTCTGGCGTTTTGGACTCCAGGAGCACTGATACGATTGAAACTGTTATCATCTCTGGCGTTTTGGACTCCAGGAGCACTGATACGATTGGAACTGGTATCATCTCTTGCGTTTTGGACTCCAGGAGCACTGATACGATTGAAACTGTTATCATCTCTGGCGTTTTGGACTCCAGGAGCACTAATACGATTGAAACTGGTATCATCTCTGGCGTTTTGGACTCCAGGAGCACTAATACGATTGAAACTGTTATCATCTCTGGCGTTTTGGACTCCAGGAGCACTAATACGATTGAAACTGTTATCATCTCTGGCGTTTTGGACTCCAGGAGCACTAATACGATTGAAACTGTTATCATCTCTGGCGTTTTGGACTCCAGGAGCACTAATACGATTGAAACTGGTATCATCTCTGGCGTTTTGGACTCCAGGAGCACTAATACGATTGAAACTGTTATCATCTCTGGCGTTTTGGACTCCAGGAGCACTAATACGATTGAAACTGTTATCATCTCTGGCGTTTTGGACTCCAGGAGCACTAATACGATTGAAACTGTTATCATCTCTGGCGTTTTGGACTCCAGGAGCACTGATACGATTGAAACTGGTATCATCTCTGGCGTTTTGGACTCCAGGAGCACTGATACGATTGAAACTGTTATCATCTCTGGCGTTTTGGACTCCAGGAGCACTAATACGATTGAAACTGGTATCATCTCTGGCGTTTTGGACTCCAGGAGCAGTAATACGATTGGAACTGGTATCATCTCTGGCGTTTTGGACTCCAGGAGCACTGATACGATTGAAACTGGTATCATCTCTGGCGTTTTGGACTCCAGGAGCACTGATACGATTGAAACTGGTATCATCTCTGGCGTTTTGGACTCCAGGAGCACTGATACGATTGAAACTGGTATCATCTCTGGCGTTTTGGACTCCAGGAGCACTGATACGATTGAAACTGGTATCATCTCTGGCGTTTTGGACTCCAGGAGCACTAATACGATTGAAACTGGTATCATCTCTGGCGTTTTGGACTCCAGGAGCACTGATACGATTGAAACTGGTATCATCTCTGGCGTTTTGGACTCCAGGAGCACTAATACGATTGAAACTGGTATCATCTCTGGCGTTTTGGACTCCAGGAGCACTAATACGATTGGAACTGGTATCATCTCTGGCGTTTTGGACTCCAGGAGCACTGATACGATTGAAACTGGTATCATCTCTGGCGTTTTGGACTCCAGGAGCACTGATACGATTGAAACTGGTATCATCTCTGGCGTTTTGGACTCCAGGAGCACTGATACGATTGAAACTGGTATCATCTCTGGCGTTTTGGACTCCAGGAGCACTAATACGATTGAAACTGTTATCATCTCTGGCGTTTTGGACTCCAGGAGCACTAATACGATTGAAACTGTTATCATCTCTGGCGTTTTGGACTCCAGGAGCACTGATACGATTGAAACTGGTATCATCTCTGGCGTTTTGGACTCCAGGAGCACTGATACGATTGAAACTGGTATCATCTCTGGCGTTTTGGACTCCAGGAGCACTAATACGATTGAAACTGGTATCATCTCTGGCGTTTTGGACTCCAGGAGCACTGATACGATTGAAACTGGTATCATCTCTGGCGTTTTGGACTCCAGGAGCACTGATACGATTGAAACTGTTATCATCTCTGGCGTTTTGGACTCCAGGAGCACTGATACGATTGAAACTGTTATCATCTCTGGCGTTTTGGACTCCAGGAGCACTGATACGATTGAAACTGTTATCATCTCTGGCGTTTTGGACTCCAGGAGCACTGATACGATTGAAACTGTTATCATCTCTGGCGTTTTGGACTCCAGGAGCACTGATACGATTGAAACTGGTATCATCTCTGGCGTTTTGGACTCCAGGAGCACTGATACGATTGAAACTGGTATCATCTCTGGCGTTTTGGACTCCAGGAGCACTGATACGATTGAAACTGGTATCATCTCTGGCGTTTTGGACTCCAGGAGCACTGATACGATTGAAACTGGTATCATCTCTGGCGTTTTGGACTCCAGGAGCACTAATACGATTGAAACTGGTATCATCTCTGGCGTTTTGGACTCCAGGAGCACTGATACGATTGAAACTGGTATCATCTCTGGCGTTTTGGACTCCAGGAGCACTGATACGATTGAAACTGGTATCATCTCTGGCGTTTTGGACTCCAGGAGCACTAATACGATTGAAACTGTTATCATCTCTGGCGTTTTGGACTCCAGGAGCACTGATACGATTGAAACTGGTATCATCTCTGGCGTTTTGGACTCCAGGAGCACTGATACGATTGAAACTGTTATCATCTCTGGCGTTTTGGACTCCAGGAGCACTGATACGATTGAAACTGGTATCATCTCTGGCGTTTTGGACTCCAGGAGCACTGATACGATTGAAACTGGTATCATCTCTGGCGTTTTGGACTCCAGGAGCACTGATACGATTGAAACTGGTATCATCTCTGGCGTTTTGGACTCCAGGAGCACTGATACGATTGAAACTGGTATCATCTCTGGCGTTTTGGACTCCAGGAGCACTGATACGATTGAAACTGGTATCATCTCTGGCGTTTTGGACTCCAGGAGCACTGATACGATTGAAACTGTACGGTTCTGCAGTCTATCTCTTAGATACTGTGTGAACATAGCATCTAATTTTTAAAAAAATGTATTTTTTTATTGTTTTTCACTAGAACTATAGTTGGAACGTCGGCAGTCGATAGAACTAAAGTAAAGTCTTTTATTCGAAAGTTGTTGGAATGCTGGGTGGCTGCATGCGAAGTTAACATCCCAATTGTCAAAAATAGGTGAACTATTCAAAATAACTATCAGGAACTATAGAACTATTGGGGATGCTACTAGAACTCCGAAAAAAAATTGATTCTGGAAATTGTTATGCTAGGTTCACAGACACCAAAATAAGCTTATATTAGCATCAATAACAAAGTGATAACAACAATGAAATAGATACAAGTGTTTTAACTGTGGCTAAACTACAAACTTCGATGTATTAAATTATTTCCAAATAATTTAGAATTTATTTAAAGGCATTTGAAAAAGGATCTAGAAAATTAAAAGAAAATCTATAATGAATGATACATCTGAACCTAAAACTTTACTCAGAGAACTGTGTCAAAAACTACAAGAATACTTTTAATAGTCTCTCTGAATAATCTGTGCATTTAAACAATTTTCACCCACGGATTTGATGTGATCATTCTTACTGAATTGTCGGTGTAGATGTAAAATGTAAAGCAATATTATCATGTGTGGAATAGGGGCGCAAAAGTGTTAACTACGATCATAGTGATCAATCTCAGCGTGTTCCACACACTCTGAGATTGATCACTAACAAACAGCACACTTGGATAAAATTAACGAAAATTATAAAAAAACTACTGCGACTGAAACACACCCTTTAAAGGTACCTATAATTATGAAGGTTTAACAATTAGGCAAGGAACAACAATAAATTTGGCAGTTGTTCTACATAAGCAACTGGATTGGACTGGACCGACGGCGACGGCGGCGTGTCGTGCCTACAAAGCACGGAGGCGATTAGTTTTATTAAAATATATCTAGTGCTCACCAATCCACATTTTGACAGTTTGAACTGTTTGAAAGAGGGTACTAGGCAAGCTCCGTTTCATTACGAGCGTTTTGTGAGTGTCGCATGTTTCGTTTATATTCACAAACATCGCTCGTCTAGGGTACGTAAGAGTCACTCCACTGTTGTTCCTTTTTAGGGTTCCATAAGACTACCTTGGGATCCTATTTAATAACAATTTAATAATACGCCCTAGTTTTCTGTACACATGTACAATATATATTTTACCTTTAAGGCGTCAGACTTCGTTAACCAGGCCGCTTCATGTGGGCCGAAGGGTATCCTGCCATTTCACCGACACTTAATTTATAAATTATCGGTTCAGAACATTTGCAAAAACTATGAATCATCATTTTGCAACAAATTATTTAGCTAATTGTATATTTATTGTATTTATAATTCGTCAGTTTTACATTATACAACGTAACATCTGACAAACGGTTAATTTTATATTTATATTATTTGTTAAATGTTTTATTAAAAATAATAACTTCATAAATTTTACATTTTATAAAAAGAGATATTTAATGAAAAAAAAAATTTACATAATGTTTGTCATTATATGGTGAATATCGCTAGTAATAACATTAAAGAGTTACCTCATACAAAAAAAACGTATTTTATTAATTTCTTTAGGCTCTATTATAGAAACGGTAATACGTAAATCATCAAATGTTTGTTGATTATATATCTGCAATTCAAACTTTTGAATAAAATAAATAAAGAATAAATAAATCTACTGACCTTTATTTCACGAATCCGACTCGCACTCGACTGGTTTTTATTTATAAGACACGCTATTGATGAGAGCGAGAGGGTGCTGACTACGCCCTTTTTTACGACCATTTGCTAGGTACATACTACAAAGCTAAAATATGACACGGGGAGCTTAGACAGTGTATTGTGGTTCGACTCAGCCAGCCATCTTCCGCAATCAAATGACTACGCGGTAAAAACAAAAAAACCATCGCCCATTACTTTTGTTTACTTTAACGCGTGGGGTCTATGACAGTGAAATTTAGAGCAATAAAAATTTCACTGTTTTCCCCTGTTTAAAAAGTTTTTTCTAACTCAACTCCAAGTACTTCAACATTTTCATCGAAACATGTTGAATGTTAAGATATTCAAGACGTATAAGCATTTTCCTACTATGTGTGAATTTCATGGAGCCTTTTACGTGAAGGTTTTCGATAAGCTTTTGAATTTTTCATGACTAGAACCTTTCGTGCGATTTACATTCATGTTTTCAGGCAGTTTACGACTATGCCGTGATTCTGCAGCCTATTTATGGAACTGGCACTGAGAGCATGGCCCACAGTCTTGTTTACCCATTTTAAAATGCCATGATGGAGTTCTTGACATGCTTTACTTTCAGAGTAATGTTTACAAGCTGTTCAAAGCTACTATATAGTCTTAGCTCAGTTTAGTTTACTTGACCTTTCTATATGAAATACTCGCACACACAGGCTTTAGAATTAGATACCTTACTTACAAATATATGCATGAGTTTGGGCTTAGGCGCTAGCTTGGTTTATTTAATTAATAGTTTTGTTATTTTTTTTAAAACAAAACGGAAGTATCTTGTATGCATGAATGAATTTACTTTCCGTATATACAATGTACTATGTGTACTTTATATTCAATTAAAGAAATTGTGAGTTTATAGTAAAAGAAGTCAAGATTGTCAGTTACTCCTATATTAAAAAAGTAATGATTGTCAGTTATATTAAAATTGCATTAAACAACTTTATACCATCCTTCTATTTCTGTCGTTTGTTAACCCGTCCGAATCAGCAACTCTCATTCCAGGCAAGTTTCATTCATAAATCTATTGTTATTTTTTGTCCTGATGCGGACGAGTTAAGGAGCAGACAGAGAGAAAAGAACAGTATAAATATATTTAAAGCATATTTAGCACAGCTTAGGTAGAGTGTGTATTTATTTATTGGTTCATCTAACTCATATCCAAAACTAAAAAATATGTGTATATGGACATGCCAATGGATAATAGCTGCAACGGCAACGCAGAGAAACATACAGCCTGTGAATCCTCCGAGAGCTCCTATCTCCGTAACGAGTGTTCCGGTTACGATGCGATTTCATTTGAAAGGAATGGTGTTCAAGATTTTCGGCTTCATCTGAATATCAGCTAAAAAGTTTCAGTTTCTTGTTGCTCTTACATTTTCAATTCTTAGGTTCTAATTTTATGTTTTTGTTGGTAGGTGCCGCTGCAGGCATGCTGGGCGCGCGGCTGAAGTCATGGATGGAAGCGCAGCTTGGGCGGGCCAAGAAGCGCAAGCAGAAGCAGACGCGGCCGCCCACCGCCACCACCACGCCCGGCCCGGTTGCACCTCCGCACCTCTCATCTCCAGAGAGTGCGTACAGCACAGGGTATTCCACTGATGGCACATCGCCGGGTGCTGCACCGACCATGCTTGCAGCTCCACTGGTCGCTCCGCCACCGCCACCGGCGCCGCCTACTACACATCTCTATCATGAGCCCGCAAAGGTAATGAGATTTCTGCCTCTCACACTGTTGTCTAAGAAACGCGTGACCGTTCAAGGTATCAGTAGGTATACAGTTTTGACTGTGCAAGACATCCTCGACTTCTCATTAGGCTTCCATACGTTAAATGCTTCTAGCCCAATAAATAGAGAGACGAGGACTGCCTCAGCTTTTTTGTGTTCTAGCCGATTTTCAGGAATAATGTCCAAAAAGAAAAATGTGAAAAAGCTAAATAATGTTTATCGATAATATCGTTTTGGAATGAGTTGCAATTTATGACCTTTTTCAGCTGAATGTTAATTTGAATGTTATAGTTATACAAAAATACACTAAAACCTAAGTTACTTACCCGCGTGCCAGCTTACTTCAAAGAGTTAATTATTTTCCAAAGAATGTTTGATGTTGGAATGGAACGCGACTAAATTGTTGACCTACTTCATAAAATAGGCCTTCGCGTACCAGAGCGAGTGAAATTAATGTTCAGAAAATAATACTGTTCAAAGAATGTATTCAATTCGAATAATAAAAAAAACCCAATTATATAAAGTGCTTGTTCATTGCCACCAGCCCCAGGGAGTTGGATTACAATGGGAAGTCCACACCAAATTTGAGAAAATCAAACAGCAACCAAATTACCTTTCCTTGTCGCTGAAACCGCTTTATATGTATCTACCTACAAGCTATATTGGTTCATAATGGCTTTCTGCGCTGAGTGTCTATTTGCCCTTATATTTAGCTCGTTAAACAGAGGCATCGACCCGCGCATACGCCCGCTCGTGCCAGGCTTTACTTTATTAATTAACTAGACCGGATAAATTGATGAGGGCGACCTTTTATCCTATATACAAAACCTTTCTATAATAACGCCAGACTCTGATTGTAGTTCCGTTGGCTCCCATTATTATACGATTATGTGTATTTTGCTGCCAGAGTCAACGTATAAAGGAAACCAATGCTTAGAAGCCAGTCAGGTAGAATAAAATGAATTTAGAGGATACCCTTATGATTAGCTCTGGAGAATATTTTCTACACAGTCTGAACTTGGAAGAATAATAAAAGATTGTGGGTCAGAAGACGTAAAATTACCTACTGAACAATAATATGAAGATTTTGAAAAAATGTCTGTCTGTACGCTCACGCATAAAGCCCCGAGCTTCCAACTATAAACTTTTTATCTTGGTCCGTCAAATAAATCCAAGTTGGCAGCTTTATCTCTCTATGGTACACGTTCTCATATAAAACTGAGGCCTTTATAGTCGGCGCGCATGAACTTCTATGGTACGTTATGGTACGGCTAAAAACCGTAATAATTAAGATCGTAACACATGCTTTTTAATTTTTGTCAACATACCCATATAAGGTGTGCTGTGAAGTTCAAAAAAATATTATAATGAAAAAATATTTCTGGTGCAATTTACTCAAAACTTGGTAAAATAAACTTTAAAGAATATAATGCAATTATTTTTAAAAACAGCTTAACATATCGTCACACTTATATATCCTCGAAGGGGTAAGCTACGGTGTTTTCAACACCAGCGTTTCGCCGGTTATATTTTTGGTCCCATGTAATAGGGGAGAGCCTATTGCCATCTACGGGACACCGTTCCAGACTCTGTGAGAAATTAATCTCTTAAAAGTAACGAAGTTAAAAGAAGGGGACACCCTTCCTAGATCCGTGGGTACCTCTTTTACTTCATTAACTTTAATCATGGATATAATGGAATGTTATGTTGCGTGTATATCATGAATAAAATATATTTTCTTTTTTCTCTTGTCAGTTAATAGTATATTATGCAACTAGTGAATAAAAGACGGATTTAAAGCGAGGGCCATAGATGAATCACGAGTAAGTGAAGGATTCTAACGACTGAATCAAACCGCAGGGAGTGATTCGTGATTATTGAATCACGAGCGTAGCGAGTTATTCAAGTGTTAGAATCCTGAGCGTTGCGAGTGATTTATGGCCCTCGATATAAATCCGTTTCAAGAGTGCATACTATACTTTATGCCATGACTACGAGAAAAAGAAATAATTTAAGCGAAAATAGACATTTAATGAAGAAAAAAGGAAGGTTAAATTAATTAAAATGCGCATTAAAATTGGAACAGTTAAGTACTAAACATAAGAATAATTTATTTATTATTATTATATTTTTTTTTCTATAATCGTAGTAAAAAACACAATACAGTTTTTATTCTAATGATAAACTCCTTGTCGCAAATATCGACCAATGTATGTCGAGTATTCTTTGCGTAAGGAAGATGTACGAGTATAAGCATTGAGATGGAGATAAGAGAGAGAAGAGAAAGTCAAACACCAAAACAGTGATTAAAATTTTTGCCTTTTTATTCACTGTTTTCAGTGAATTAGATTAGCTTTTTAGAGTGGGAACGGTAAGTATAAAGGTGTTTATGATGTAGGTATAATGCGATCCCGGTAGATATGAAACAATTACCGGTTAGTAGATTTAAGCGAAGCCTCAGAATCTGGCTTTCAGAAAAATGTTTCTATTCTGTCTCCGATTTATTTAAACCGCAACTGACTTAATTGTTGATTTTGACACGTGACATTCGTAATTAAATCTTGTATGTATACCCATGAACTCAGTTCTCGAAGTTGTTGACGAGTACATCTACCTGGGACAGACAGTCAAACTAGGCAGGTCCAACTTCGAGAAAGAAGTCAATCGTCGAATCCAACTCGGCTGGACAGCGTTCCGGAAACTTCGCGAAGTCTTCTCGTCAAAAATACCTCAGTGCCTCAAGACAAGAGTCTTCGACCAATGTGTGTTACCAGTGATGACTTATGGCACTGAAACGTGGTCTCTTACTATGGGCCTCATTGATAAGCTCAAAGTCGCACAACGAGCTATGGAGAGGGCTATGCTCGGGGTTTCTCTACGTGATCGAATCAGAAATGAGGAGATCCGTAGAAGAACGAAAGTCACCGACATAGCTCACAAGATTAGCCAGTTGAAGTGGCAGTGGGCAGGGCACATAGCACGCAGAACAGATGGCCGATGGGGTCGAAAGGTTCTGGAGTGGAGACCACGGACCGGCAAGCGCAGCGTAGGTCGTCCACCGACACGGTGGACAGACGACCTGAGAAAGGTCGCAGGACGACGTTGGATGCAGGCCGCTTCCAACCGTTCCTTTTGGAAAATCATGGGGCAGGCATATGTTCAGCAGTGACGTCCTACGGCTGAGATGATGATGATGATGATGATGATGTATACCCATAATTATAGGACATAATAATTATTAATACTTGCATAATGAAATGATATATAATACTAATATGACACATGTACGTATAACTAGCAATTTTAATTTTAATATTGAATTAATTATGTTATTCTTTAATTTGAATCGTGTATGCAATAACATTTGCACGCCTAGATAGGCAAAGTACAGTTAAGGTCTACATTCATATTTACATCTGTTTAGTACCTGTATTTTATGCAAATAAATAATCTTGAATCTTGAATGACATGGCTTTTCCAATCACTAAATAAAATAAAAAAATATCTAAGTACCTAGATACTCATATAGATATTGTTCTATAGGCTGTCGCGGCGGCAATTAAAGATTGTGCTTATAAATTATACAACCTAATACTCTCCAAAACATTTCGCATTGATATTTAATCTTATATTTACAGTCTCTCAATAAATTGAATGTTTACGAAGCAAAACTCTAAATTAACGAGCGCTTTCAGCGATTTGTTGGTAGCTCTAAGCTCTCAATATCAAGTGGCCCGTTTGTATTTAATGAGGGAATTAGGGCAGTTGTGCATTGCTCCTACCCCAGCTTAGATAGAACACTGTTTGTTCTTATTAAACTCTCTGACGCTTTTCATTATACTCGTATAAGGATTTTATGTTTGGCAGTCAGTCAGTGCACAACCACCCGCCGCTATGAATACTTACGGCACGCTGTTTTATGGACTGCAATTATCGTTCCATGTTAATCGTTTATAATCCAAGCTAAGAGTTTAAACATTAAATTATTATATAAATATCAAGATGTTCTTTACAAATTACTTATGTAAGCCAAGCAGTTACCTGATTTTAATGACTGAGTAATAAATATAATACTTACAATGAAATAATCAGACCCCTCGGTTTTTCATTATCTTTTTATGTTGAGATCCACTAATATTATACACGTGAAAGTTTGTATGTTTGTTACACTTTCACGCAAAAACTACCGAATGGATTTTAATAGATAGATGAATTTGCATGCGTCAACTCGTGAACGGGTGCTGTCTGCGGAGACCGGTCTGCTCTGAATGCTGATGCAAACTTAGAAACGATATAGCCCTTAATTACTTAATTAAGGGCTATATCGTTTCTAAGTATGTTTTTTTTCTAAGTTTGTTTGGTTTTTTTTGTTTGTCGTTTGTTTTTATTTTAAACTACTTGGTTTAACAAAAAAATCCTTATTTCCTCTAATTAAGTATATATTGTTGTCTCTTTTTTAATTGTATTTAGATTTGTAAATTTGCCAAAAAACTTAAAAAATGGCACGGACCCTTGAGTCTGTGGATTTAGTACTTAATAAAAAAAAATAGATAGATGAGGCGCTGGAATAACTTAAGATACTTTTTCATAATCGTCCATCACGACGCGGGTGCAACCGCGGGGCGCAGCTAGTATACCATAAAATGACAGACCTCAGATAAACCTAGGTATCTAATTATGTTATCAATATACCTATAGCATATAATATCTGCGGTGTGTGTTATAAACAGTGTCGGTATACATAAAATCGGTTAAGTGATAATTTTCCCGCCCCTCGTTATCATACGCATCCATCAAAAACATGACTGTTGTTTTTTCCTTAGTTTTTGGTCCAGCCTTAAGGGGTAAGAACAAATGACACAACTTGATCAGAAGAAATTCCGATTTATTCTATCTAAACAATAAATACACTTAGAATTTATAGATACCTAACTAGAAATAGATTGAGTACACGCCCATTTCAAAAGGAAAAATATTTCGTAAAATAATTTTCTTAACAATAATAGTTAGCTATATTATATGGCTTAGTTCTATTCTTATGCAAAATTTCTTCTTTACCATTTTCAAAGCTCTTGCATTAGGTGACAATCCGCTATAACTTTAAACGGTCCAACTTCAGGTAAAATAAAAAAGTAATGTGAACAGAGAAGTGAGGCCGGTTTTCTAAACTACATGTGCGTGACTCGGTACTGTCATGGTAAATCAATATAAATTAAATTTATTAAAGTGTATCAATAATTAATAAATTGAGATTAAATGCTCGTGATTAAAATCTTACGTGTTGCTTCCACGCGCCGCGATAGTTCGACTGACGAGCCAAGACGTAGTTTCGTTGTAGGGTTTGTATGTAAATATGTATGGACATGCAGAGGCGTAGTTTTACCCTGCCTCACTTCTCTGTTCACAGAATTCTGTGTTGACTTTTTTATTTTGTCTGAGGGTCCAACATAGGTACACATTATCAAATTTTTTTTCATTTTCATTTTTAACTACAAGTCATCTTTCTTATACACAATTGGTTATAAATAAGTATTATAATTAGATTTCCGTACATTACTATTGATTAAATTATTTCTAGCATCAAGTTGAGCGTTTTACCTACTTCTGTACATTTGCCATTCCTCAAGTTATTTTGTTCGTAATTCACAGAAATAGTAATGTAATAAAAATATATACCTAAAGAACACTTAACAGTTAATAATCCACCACTATTACACGTCAAAACTCGAACTAACACAAATCTACGGAAATTAAACAAAACAACGATAGCAAATGTTGAGCGTTTTTTCCCGCCATCAACTGTTGATTGATTCGCGCCACACAAACACAACTTCACGCAAGTCATTTCATCGCGTAACAAAACCTGCACACAGATGGCGTTAGTGTCTTCAGTTGTAGTCCTGAATCGCGCAATCGTTTCGTTCGCGTTTTGTAGATAGCGCTGGCGCGCAATTTAAACCTTAACTTCCTTGTCTCGGGGAGCATAGTGCACAGTGATCGTAAAGTGAGGGCACTTATGCTGGCACCCGCAAGTGTTTACTTGTATACCGCGCCCGGCTGCCGCAAGGGAGTCCGAGCGCAATTTTTAAACAGCCTTCTTACTTCAGAGAAGGCTCTTATTTAGGCAATACAATAAAAAAATAAAAGCCTTTGATTGGTGATTGATTGAAGCAGTCAATCAAGTCTGATATTCACTCACAGGCTTAGCCCACCGTTACTCTATCTTATAGGTTAGATATAGAAATTTGACATTGGTAACATTGGTTCCATAACTCCACCAGATAAATAAAATTGAAGGGTCTGTGTGTAATTCCAACAGCTTTTTAAGTGCATATGGACATGTATATACGGAACTTACTTACACAAAAAAGAAAAAAAATATGTTTGTCTGTTTCCGGCTAATCTCTGAAACAGCTGGACCAATTTTAAAGAGACTTTTACTAGCAGATAGCCGATGTTATAAGCAGTAATTAAGGTTACTTTTATTTTAGATTTTTTAAAATCAAACACTCTGTCTCTGTTAGTTACCTTACCGCGCCTAGACGGCTCAACAGATCGTAATCAAATTTGCAAAGGTTTTTTTTATATTTATTTTATATTATATCCCGGGGAAGCACATTATCATACTTTTTATCATCATCAGCATGGGGATGAAACCGCGGGGAACAACCAGTAAATATTATAAAAATTTAAGACTTCTTTATCATTCGCTCAGTTGGTAGCGACCTTATCATCAAAGGTTGGGATCACAAGTTCGATTCCTGGCTGGTGCAAATATTTGCGTGATGAGCAGTAATGTTCGTTCTCATGTCTTGGATTTTGCTTTTGTGTGTATCCATGCCTCCCGCAACACAGACAGGGGACCCTGGTGCGGGGATGTGTGTAAACCGTGCGTGTAGCTATAGCATGAGTGTGTGAACGTTTTTTTATTTTAAAATATAGATTTTTTACTTGTATAAGTTGGCCCTTATTCCTGACAAGGTTCTCAGGCGTGCAAAACGGATAACATACAGGTGGATGCTTTTAAAAAAATCTATCTTGATAGGTACCACGGATCACCGCAGTGTCTGATACTTAATATTTCTCGGTATAGTGTGAAAGCAGTACTGCTATATTATTTGAAAGGCAAGTTAAATTACTGGTTGAATGAGATTTACCAGGTAAGTCTAGGGGTGACGAGCATAGTGCATTGCAGTGCAGAACTTTTAATTTTTAAAATCTGCAGTGCAAGTACCGTTAGTCGTTAAATTTGTTGTCTCTAAGATGGCATGGTGATGGATGATGACGTTGTTGGTGAAAATTGAATCCTATGTGTTAATTCAGCGCCCCATCGACCTCCATGCCAAATTTCATCAAAAATGGGCCAGCTGTTTGAGCGTAAGAGAATAAAAAAACATCCATTCATCCATAAATACTAACTTTCGCGTTTATAATATTAGTAAGATCAAACGCAACTAAACAATATCCCCATTCCCGTCGCCTGTCGATAAGCTATATCGAGGTCGTATTCAAAGCTGATAAAACAATCGTTAAAATCGATTAAATAGACGATCTCAAACGTAATTTAACAATTCCATGCTAGGGTTACCGTTATAATCGTAAAAACTTATCGAATTGGTCTACCGATCGCTTACTTACTTGCAATGAATGACAAAATATCGATATAGACAGTTTTTTCGAAGTATGATGAATTCAAGATTTAAATTGATCGATCGGTAAGTTCGGTACTTACACTGCTGGGCTGCATTGCAACTGTGCTTATATTCAGGCGTGACGCTTACCCTCAGATGAATGATAGATGATGATATAAGAATAAGAAACAAGATTTGTACAAATTGTAGAGTCGCAGCTTTCAAATCTTAATTCTCATTAATTATTAATCGTAGGTTTTTGCGATGATATAACAATTTGTTGTTTTTTTTTCAAATTATAGAAATATAAAATTAACATGCAACATTAAATTTAAACTCTGAAATGTATCGTGAAATGGCCCGCGCAGTAGCGTTGGCACTTCTGCTTAAAAATAGGTAGGTAAGTATACCTATAAAATATTATGGAATTGACAAACTCGAGACAGCTTGTTGTGCTTCATGATTACGAAGCCTCCGTCTAGCTATGCTACGTGCCACCCGTACGCATACGTAAGAAGTTATTTTTATTTATTTGTTACATCATCATCATCATCTAAGCATTAGAACATCCACTGCTGAAAACAGGCCTCCCCCATATATTTACAAAAGGACCGGTTGGAAGCGACCTGCATCCAACGTCTTCTTGCGATGATGATGATGATTATGATTATGTACCCAGAAGATTTGCCACTTCAACTGGCTTATCTTCTGGGCTATGTCGGTGACTTTAGTTCGTCTACGGATCTCCTCATTTCTGATTCGATCACGTAGAGAAACCCCGAGCATAGCCCTCTATATATATAGGGTGTTTGGTAGAGGGACCGACATACCAAATGAGCGTGTTCGGGGGCCCACTTGGAGAATACAAGTTGGCCAAAAAATCCCAGACCCCCCAATATTTTTTAACTTTTTTTTGTGAGTTTTCCATTTTTCTCCGGAATCGTACCAATTTTGCTTTGCTTGGCCTGAAGGTGTATAAGACCAAATTCAACTAAAAACATCCTGTCTAAAACAGATTTTACTAATGTTATGGTGGCAAATAGGTACGATTTCGGAGAAAAAGGAAAAATTCACAAAAAAATAATTAAAAAAATTGAATCACGGATGAACTAGTTCATCAGTGATCCGCGCTTGCAACAGTGCCGAAATATCGGAAACTCACAGAAAATATACATGGTAATTATCCCGTACATAATTTGAATACCTCTTATGTTTGTGACCATGATAGTTTAAAAACTTGTATGTATTTAAATATCCAGTATACACATTTCAAAGCTCCTGTTATATTCCATCGAAGGTCACACGGCCAGACACAATAGAAATTTCATTATTATAATGACGTCGACACATGAGGGGATAAAGTAACAATTTATTACATAATCTTACGGCCAATACAGTATTCATATTTTATTCTACAAATTTTATCCAACATTCAAATTTTATTAAACAAATTGTCTACGGTTGATGAAGCAAAGTAAATAGGTATCTATCTACTAATATAAATTCTATATTCTATATACCCTAACTAATGTTAATAATAGTACAGGCTGATGATGATGATGATGATGATGAATGTTAATAATTAGCATTTTTAGAGCAGGGGCCTTATTCGCTATCGCGAATTTGGCCTTAGTAGAACTCTTTGTGAACGAGTTCTGCTACTACACCTATTCCTACCATAAAGCATTACCCGGTTTGATGGGTATGGTTGCCGGTGAAATTACATGGCACATTTAACAACATAATATCTCAGGATGATGGGGGCAGTGCAGTGCGTTACTTGTGACGAACTGCATCTGTTACAGGCAGATGTTACCGCTTAACACCAGATGGGCCTCGTGCTTTTCCCGTTACTAATGACATAAAAACTATCAAGAATTGGATTGTTCATGTGGCTACAAATAAGATTTAATAAAGATGTAAGAAGAATCCCTCGCAGCGAACCTTCACTTAGCGATCAATGTTAATAAGCAACGGTTGCTGCGGTCAGGCGTTCGATGGGTGACCGCTAGTGGGATTGCTTAACTCAGCGCTTCCGTGCTTCAGAGGGTACGTTAAGCCTTGGGTCCCGGTAGTCTGTCTTAGGATAACAGTCGTTAGGCTATGTCGAAGGCATTCGGGCAGCCTGAAAACTTCGACATGGGTTGGCAACTAACCTATCCAATAAGCTGCACTGAGCCCGCAAGGTGGATTATAGCCTCTTATAACTCTTCTCTCTGAGAGGAAGGCTCGAGTCCCAGCAGTGGAAACATATTGGGCTGATTTTCTACATAACAGATTTCCAAGCACGTCAGATGAGTAAATATTTCCATGGTTACAGCGGCGCTCGAGCACAACAGCGCGTCGCTGCGCTCCTGAGCCGATAGTGGTAGTGTGCGCGACTCCGTCGCCCCGGCCGCGGTGTCGGATCCGCACCAACCCCTGGCTGGGAGGCTCCCCCACCAAGCGGCGGCCGCACCTCCTGCAACAGCAGTCACTGCAGTGCCCTCCGAACCCGCCGCAACTGCAACACGCGCCCTTCTCACTCGACTCGCATCCTGTCAGGTTCAGCAGGTTAGTAACCTAATGAAAGCTGTCAATCTATACAAATAAATAAAATTTAAATGTATGTTAATCATGCCAAAATAAATGCTTTTGATACGGTTATAAAATAAAAAAAATGTCGTCCATGTCTTTTCTTGTTTGTTGTGTTGTCTCCGAAAGGGCTGGTATGATTTGACATATCTTTCACTGGCAGATAGCTGATGTTATTATATATTTTAGACTACTTTATATCATCAGGCCTGCGAGCATGGACCTCACGATAAACTTGTGGAGTCGAGAACTCAGTTTCGTTAGCTTGTCTCTAGCATGGATCTAGCAGCGATAACTATATCGCGGGCTGTCTTTTACCGATAATTTTATCCTATCGACAATGATCGCTCCGCAGGTTTCAGCTAACACATGGACTAAGGTTACTTTACATTGCAATATTCAATGAGAAAAAATATCATTCTCGGACGGGATTCGAACCCGCGTCTTCCGACAATCCGTGTCGCGCCATGACCAACTAGGCCACCAAGGGTCCGTGCATCGAATTTTAACTCTCTATCTGATTTTAACCGTCTTATGGGGACTGAGCCACATCTATTGAACAGCTTTGACATCATTATTCAACCGAAAGAAGAATTTTTTGGACAAATGTTTAACTTCCGAATTTATGTCCCCTTCATAATTTTTATACCCTTGAAGAAAATTATGAAATCACAGTGCAAGCGCTTTATTCGGCAACTAATAAGATATTAAAATGGTATAGTCAAGGCAGGCTCAAGCGCCTTAGAAAATTTCGCTTAGTAGTTTCTGTAGTAATAGCACAGAATAATTAATTACAAAGTATATAGTGCCTTTCGTACTAGGGTATATACATAGTAATGCTTGCTTACTGGAGCCTCGCGAGTCGCGACAGAATGTTTGACACTGCCAGCTGCCCCTGTGATACCAACCAAGGCGGCTTTTTTCGAGAGTGGCCACCTAGTAATTCCTTACCTCTTACGATTTTGCATTCCGACGTTGGAGAGCAAATTGTTTAACTCTGTTCACTTATGGAATAAAATAATATTATACCTATATATGTATTATAATAATAAAAAAAGACGAGTATGTGACTTGCTAAAGAAAGGTATGTTAACTGGCCACATGGTAAATTTAGGGCACTATGGCATGTCAATGAAATGTAATCTAATTTATCTATATACTTATACACATGAAATACTTAAATAAAAGTAATATAAAAACAAGAGCGGATTAAATGTGAGCCTTATTTGAATTCCAGGTCACCCCACCATTCCCCCCATCAGTCTCCAGAACTAAGGCGATCTTCGTACTACCGCGGTGGGGTATCAAGCGACGAAGAATGCCGTGGGCTTAGGCCGCGCGGGCGTGAGACAGCTATCCTGTCAGATGCTGACTTTGACTCGGATGGGGACACAGGGCTCGATGGTGGTGATGAGGATGAGCCTGATGACAACTTTGCATCACCTAGCAGGAGGCGAGCCAGAAGAAGGAGGCCCCAGCGACGACCACCTAGGTCTGCAGGTAATTAACTGTTTAAAGTTTTCTCACTTTGCAAGTCTCACAACAAACAACCTTGTAGCATTAGGCAAATTGCCAAAACTTATACATTGATGTTACACAAATCTAAACAAACAACCCAACCACAAATAAAAACTCATTGAAAACTGTTGGTATTAATTTCCAGGTGCAACACCACCAAGGATGCGTCGTCGCAACCACGCCCCTTCTGCACCTCCCGTGAGAGAACGGGACCCACTCCTCGAAGCCGACCGGGAGGCCGAGAGGAAGTACCGAGAGCTTATCCGAGAGGCTGAGAAACTGCTAGTGACAGTCTCCAGGGCGCCTTTGGAGCCCCCACACAATCCCAGGGTCCGGGAACTTCGAGCTACTGAAGTAAGAATATACAAGTATCTACAGACGAATGGTCATCAATTATTCTCATGATTGCACTTCTATCATCATGACGGGCAAAACCTTTGCATGTTGCAGTTGATTGTTCTGAACTATTAAGTAAAATAAGCTTAAACACTCTTACTAACCCTATTCGTTTTAATCCCCTATTAAATGTCCCAACACTTAACAGTAATTATAGACAAAACTCTTATCTGTTGAGTCGAGAGCAAATAATAAGTTTAACGTACACAGTATAAGCGCTTTAGTCTAGATCTATTCTGTACAAGTATCGGATCGGCTAGACAGCTGATGAGCAGAGAGTTCTTTGAATAATCTTGGTTACTTAACATCATCACTTACCTCTATTATAGTTTTTGTTTATTGTTAAAGGTATAACATTATATTTTATTGTGATAGTATAGTTCACAATATGCTTCCAGGCGAAGTTCACATTGTAATCCATTGTGTATAATTATATTCATGAGGACCTGTAATTGGCCCATTGTTCCTACTTTGTAACTATTATAATATAAAATGGCTATTGGTCTTCCTGATAAGAAATAAATAAATAAATGAACTGATTATGGTGCATGAAATGAAATAACCCGAGCCATTTTATATTCAAGGTGGAAGCCCCTCGAAGAAGTCCCGAGCGCACTCATATCACGAACTTCATGCGCGCGAACTCCCCCGAACCGCCCCGAAGGCTGTCTCCCGTTGCTAGGAGGTCCCCGCTTGCCGCCCCTCCACCCCCTCCCGTAGCCAGGATACATCCTCCGTCGCCGACCGACAGGCCACATTCCGAACCACCGAAAAGGAAAGCGTATGCACGCGATGAGGTGAGGTGCTTTTGTAATTCCATGGGCTATATTTGTTTCCTTAACCCTAAAAAAAGAAAATTATATTTGATTAAATTACTTTTCAAGCATGCTAAACTAGATACTATCAAACATTAAAGTATGTTTAATGTTGATTTTATTCAATTAAATTTAAAAGGGAGGAAAAGAGTATGTATGTTCGTACTTAATGCGATAGGATTATCTACAATCTTTCAATATGCTAAATCTCTTTAAAGATCTCCTAGCTTCAATCGAGTAATATTTCTGTGAGTTCCTTTTCACTAATTATCAAAGGTTACCTATCTACATCTTTTTAAGAATGTGTTGGTGGCGGAAAAAATGCCCAACAATTGCTATCGTTGATTTTGTTTAACTTTCGTAGTTCTTATGTTTCTTCGAGTTTTGACGCGTTATAGTGGTATAGCGTATTATTAATTGTGCACAAGGGTAGGCAAAGTGAACAAAATCATGAAACATTGTTTGTGAGTTTTCCTCATTCCATTAGAAATTTTTAGGAATGGATCCCCTGATTTGCACTAGAACGTTACTTAGACATGACAGTAACTTGATGACAGATTTATTTGTGTGAGTGTGACTTGGCTTTGTGAATAAAAATATCAATGTATTAGTACATTATCGAACAAGTGCGAGAAAATTGTAATCTCTACTCTAAATAGAGTAGAGATTACCAAACCCGTCTCGATTGTAATAAACAACGCGCACGAGTTTCATGCGACGTTTTTCAATACTTAAGTGCTTGAAAAAAACTTCAGTTCATAGTATTTTTTATTTATTAAAACAATTATTGAAGGTAGATTTTGATTCTAATTATCGTTCAATAAGAGTCCCTTTTCTAGTAGGTGTGTTGAAAAATATATTACTATAACTTGAAAAATGGCAAATGTACAAACTACATGTACGACTCCACTAATGAAGGAGAAAAAAAGCATGTGTTCTTCTGATGCCGTGACGTAGGTACATTCTTATCGTGATAGTACATTTTTATCAAGTCGCGTTCTAACACAGGGAAAATGATTAAGTACACATTACTATAAATAGTAGCACGATAGCTTTCCACTAGGACTATTATGATTATATGTTTGTTTATCAATGTGTATTCGAACTAACAGGTGTAATAATATAAGCGCCAGTAGCGGAAATTAAGTCTCGTACGCTGAAATATAACTACAAATTATATCGTTTCAGGTATTGCAAACTCTGGAGGGGCTGCGCAAGAGTTTGCAGCAGCAATCTGCGCTGCTTGCCGTGCAGCGTACGAGGCTCGACTCTCTATAGTTACCATGTCATACAGAGTTGTCCTGTATGTCTGTTATTGGTTCCCTTTTATTGGCATAGTCAAACGTTGGTTGAGTTCAATGAACGGTTTAAGGAGTTCTGTAATACTCATAAGGGTCACTTATCCTCTTTTTTTATTCTCTCACAGATTTACAATACTCGCAAGTGCTTATGTGTTAACCATTTATATCAGACACGAAACTATTTCAAATTCAACCTGAGTATAATATTATACACAATCAATGCTATGTACTATTGTATGAAGATATTGATTATACTTTTGTTAAGAATTGAAAGTGATACAGACTGTATATTGCGTCTGTTCCACCTACTCCGACTTACGTTGGACAAACAGCTGTTTAAAAATGCCATGATGAAGGGAGCCTTTGTGTTGTACTACAGCAATTCTATCATTTCCCGTCCCTGCCAAACTTTTGTAGTATAACCTCTTTTCTGTATAGTCAATAGGCCGTTTCTGTTACAATATATTATATTCTTACCAAATTTTAGACTCAATACACGTAGGGATATTGTCATTGTATTGAACCGTCGACTCATAAAAACATCTGGTCAATAACAGGCTAGATTAGATTACATACCCCAGGGTTTGCAATGTTTTAGGTCAATTATAACCATTACATTTTTTATATTCATTGTTTACTTATTTACTTAACTTAAATTTATTATCGTCATATCAGAACAGTGTACAAGCATGAAATCCGGCTCGAAGGACCAAGTCCGAACAAATCGTGTTGTGCCGTTATGAAAGTTTAGTATCGTTTTTTCAACAACAGAAACGGCCCGTAGTTGTTCTTCCATTTTATATTTTCTAGTCCCTCCAAAGTGTTAGTCTAGTCTAGTCATCCTTTATAGGTTAGTAGTTATCCAAGATCAAACATATGGGCAACGTAACTCTATGAAACTGCAACATTTGATTTTAGAATCCAAAATGCTTTAGTTAGCACAATAAAGCGCATTAGACAGAATGATCGTTATAGAGCACATACGGTTACATTTGATTACATTTTCTCTAAAAGCGGTTAGACTCTTTCTTCTTTAAAATCTTGACTTTGTTGCAAGTCGATTAAACCAGTGAAGCTGTGTTTCCAGGAGTTGTATTGTTTGGTGAGCCACGCTCCCTGTGGACAGAGGATTTCCCGGTAACGGTGACAAAGGTACCGAACGTTACTGAGTTCTGTAACCCATTACCTACCCAATACCAGAGACAGGATCGTATTGGAAATGGAAAAGTAGGTACTTAAGTCTGGGTACGTGTATAAGATATCTAATACGTGTTCTCATTTCATTGCAGTTGCGTTGCTATGTGTATGGTCTATTAGTATGTAGTGCCCTGTTATCGTTTAGGCGAGGCCAGTTTATTCTCTTCCAATAATTCTTGTAGTGAATTTTATAGCGTATTTGGTAGTTGTAGTCAGTAGGCTGGGCTGTAGTACGATGCAAAATTAATGGTGGCTGTGAATTTGATAATCTTATACGTAGACGTATTTATTAGGGGACGCACAGAGATGTGCGGAGCGTAGTGCGTCGCGTCGTGAATAAAAAACACAGTGCTCATATGGGCATCGATATAGTGCCTATAACTTATGATATAACGGGCGGCTAACGCAGCGGGCGTTATTGTGAGGAAAAGTGGCACTAGTATGAATAACTGCGTAAGTGTAACGTAACGTTCGTATCGTTCACGTGAAACTGTACCAACTGTCATTTATCTAGGGCGACTGTGACACATGTAACTCACAGTTTGTACGCCGTCACAGCGTGACGCGTTGACGCTTACGATACGAATACTTTTTCGCAAATTGTTTGTGCTACGGCCTCTAAGATTCTGTAAACATCATGAAACGCCTCTTGCCTTTGTAAATGAGACCACACGTTTGCAGCAGGGTCGTTGTTGTAAGCTTTGCTGAGAATGTTGCATCACTTCGCGCTCAAACTTTTTTATACATCGTGACAGCTTTAAGACACGCGGTACGCAACGCACGTATATACGCTACGCTCCACGCGTCTTGTCTTCATTAAATATTTTAAGCCCTGAACAAATACAAAGCGTATATTTTGTTATTTGATGTAAGGCTTATAGAATCTCCATGAAGTCACGATTGCAGCGATGTTTACAGTCGCGATTACATTTGCATCATACTATAGTTACTAATGTACCTGTATATTGTTGGTTGGACTGTGCTAAAAGATATAATAAAAACATAAAATCTATGTTGTGTGTTCTAAGTAAAATATACTTGTTTGTTTAATGATTCTTCTGATTCTTATTTTTGCTGAATTTCTAGAAAAGCCTAGTTTTTAGGTACCGTTCGGTTGATACCGGAGTATTGAAAAGAAATATCATTCTACATTCTATTTCTTCTAGAAACAATCTAAAATATGCTGTTATTATATACTGTGTTACACAAAAACATTTACGAATTGTGTTCTTGAAATTTGAAAAGCTCTAAAGAAATTTACGGAATAGGAAAGTAAAACACCTCCTTAAATGTAAGAATTTGAGTGATTAGATACGTAATCCATATAAGTGGTTATCGCGTGGATTTAGTAATTGCCATACATTTCATTTTAACTTATATTATATGCTGTTATGATCTCACAATTATATATATTATGTACCTATATCATCTGCAGGGCTATTGTATATATGTATCTCAATTGCTTATAAAATGTAAGTAATTAGAATAAACATTATAGCGGTGTAACATTTTGCTTACTGGAGTTCAACTACTACTACTACTACTACTACTGGAGTACTTCCAAACTGACATAGAACCTCCATTTTTCAAGATTTCAATCAACATTTGTTATCAGTTGAGATACATATAATAGCAATTTCTTTCAAGTAGCACGACTTTTAATTATAGCTATATTGTCAAATTTTAGAGATGATACCGTTTTATCGACTACTTACATTATTTTATTATTTCTTACGCACAGGCAACATTGGTGCCCAGCCAAATACATATTGGTAGATACCTACATGTTAGATGTGTCAGCTAGGACAATGTACTCGAGTAGCGCCGTAGTATAGCACTAGTCAATGAAGCGGTCTCGATAGGGTAAGGACGGTGTACGGCGTATTAAGACTGCGTTATATCATAATTTATATACGAAGTTTACTCGTTGTAATTAATATTCATGTTAATTGTAAATAAAATCACGAAATCTGAAGTATGTCTGATTAGTTCGCGAACTAATTGCATTTGCCACCATACAATTCAACTGTCAGCGCTAGCCTTTGACAAAAGTATTTTATTTTGGTCGAAGACTAGAGTAGGTATCATAAGTATATTTAAATCAATGTTAAGGATTGATAACAGAATAATATGTAAGTACTAAAATAAAAATTATCTAGCCATGAACCATGATTAGGCTAGATAATTTCTTAAATGTGCCAGTGTGAGTTTCTATGTCTCCAAATCTACCGGATTTATAACGTTACTGCAGATTTCGTGTTTTTATATTAATTTGATTATGCACTTGACTGATCAACGATACCTCAAGATACTGTCTATTTATCTGACCTACATTTTGATTAAATTCCTTCCGTATCTAGTACAATGTTGACACCATATTGGGCGCGCCACTACCATTTCCAAATAATTTCCAAGTAATCTTCCTTGAGCCAAGCCCTCTGGACAGTCGGGATAAAAAAAATGGCTATATCAGTACAAGCTATTGTACTTTATTTAAATTACTATCTATTGACGGTTTACCGTACTCAAATCTGGTCCCGGAATAGAAAGACTTGCCGCTTACGCCCAGGTTGCAATAACATTTGAGTAAAGTGTTAATATATTAAAAATATAAGTAATAATAATAGTAAGAGATTTAAAAAAAAATATAAATACATGTATTCGTTTCATCTTTAAAGAGAGAAATTAGACGCACGTTTCATACCAATAGCACAACGTCTATTATAGGCTATGCAAGTGAATTTCTAGTACCTAACCTAATAGTCCAACGAACTAAGAAATTCACACCTTGACAATAATTCCTCTGTCTGAAGCTTTGCAGTATGATAAACTACGACCTTCCTAAACTTATAAACAATGCTTGACTTTAAATGACATTATTTAAATTAAAGCAGCGTTTTTTTAATTGGCATGACTACTAAAGTTTAACTAATTCAGCGACAGCTGAATTATTGCTATGAAACCTCTCGACGATTATACTACATATAATTAGAACCACTCTATTCCACTTATTTTATTATAAGTTGTTTTCTGACACGGCCATATATACGTTATTCTACCTACCAATAAATTTTACTTTGGATGCCCTTTGTCTACTAATGTTAACATGTTTAAAGAAATGTTCCCTAAAAATATATTTGTATTAAAGTAGGTACTGCAAAAGTTATGGGCACATTTTAGTTACAGTTCAAGCAACTGTGTTAATAAAGGTTCAGATAAATATTACGCATATAACCCAGAAGATCTCAAATTTCAATTTAATTATGTCGATATTTTCGGATAAGTTTACGTAAGGTAGCCAACTATTTTTTGTAACAGCTGTTCCTACACTCTTGCTAACATTTTGATCGCCTGTTTAATACAATTTTATATACTTACCCTATATTGTGATACAATCGTAAATTTCAGAAAAATACTAAAACATACTAACCCTTACGAGTACATCGGAGTAAGTATGACATATGCAGCCTCTTCTAAAGGAAGATTATTATTGTTAATTTGGCTGCCTGGATAACACTAGGTCTTATCTATATATGTAGGTACTTGCCTAAGTTTAGACATTCAAATAGGTAGCCTGTTTTAAAAACTTGGAGGTTTTTCTAATTTTGTATCCATCTAAGAGCTTGTAAAAACGAATATTGGGATGCCATGGTTACTATGCACGTTAATGTAGTTATAAGCCATTCGTAAACCAGCTCTAATTTCGGGTGCAGTGCTCATAAAAAGTACTCTAAGATACATGTATAAATTGAAATAAAGAAATTGAAAATTCAAAAATTTAAGAAAGCTAAGTAGATATAGGTACATACCGAATTTTCAGGTACGTATTTCACTCCCATGTTTACCTAATTGGCACGTATTTTTATGTTATAACCTGGCAATAAATGATTTATACCTTTTGTTTGTACAATGAGGTCAAAGAACAGACATAGAAATACGAAAACTTAATGTAAGTATAGGGAGATCAGTCAAGTGTGATGTCGATAAAAGTGGTTATATCCCTATGTATTTTTGTTAGTGCAATTTTGGAGTGCATTCAGTATGCATATTATATTCCAGCTATGTAAATATTTAACTCTTTTACCTTGTTTACATATTGTAAGTATAAATAAGATTTATACATACGTTTAGTTGAATTTTCATTAAAATATTGATATGGCATATTGGTTTATTTTTCCTTCTCATAGTGTACCTAATTCTAATTCTGTGGGATAAGGCCGTTACTCCCATGAAAGACACTCACATGTGAAACTCGTCTTGAGTGGAGATTTAACAGTAAATTATATAGGCACAGTATTTACTTAAATTTGTACTTACAGAGTGCAGGTACTTCTCCACATATTATATAACTAGCTGTGCCCCGCGGCATGATGATGATGATGTTTAAAAAGTATCTGTTAATATAGATAGAAAACTCTTTATTTGTACACTATAGTAAAACATAAAAGAGAAAAACACGAGGAATAAACAAAATAAAAAATAACATGGTAGTGCAAAAGGCCGTCTTATCGCTGAAAGCGATTTCTTCCAGACAACCTTTATATATTGTTGTATATGTTATTCCAGCGCCTCATCTTTCTACGTACCAAATTTCATTAAAACCCATTCAGTAGTTTTTGCGTGAAATAGTAACAAACATCCATACATACAAGCATTTGCGTTAATATTAGTAGGATTACTTGTCATTGCTAACTGATTCATGAACACATAGCCTAAACCATTACGTAGAAAGCATCCATAAACTAATGAAAATAAATTTTCTTCCCTAAGGTAAGTACAGTACCAGGTAGGCCATGCGAACGACCCCGCTTTTGGTGACCCAAAAGCGGCTTCGTTCGCATGGTCGTGATTAATAAAATAAATAAAAGATGCCTATATAATATTTATATTGTCTAGTTTCTCACTAGGAAACAAAATACAATTGTACCTACAGATTGATTTTGCACTGTCGTATTGCTAGATTTCATGCAAGTGGCCATGCTTTTCTTGTGTTCAAAAGTACACAAATCTTATAACTTTTACATACATCACACAGAGAGGGCGCTAACTACATTGATAATGTAGCAGGATATTCCAATTTGCGATAGATGGCGTGCTAGTCCTTTACAGACTTATAATTAAAATTTATGTAAATGTTTGTAAGTAGATACGTTATTTTGTATTACTATCTACGAATAATAATAAATTATTATTCGTAGATTACAGAATACGTATATTAGAATAATACATAACTCATGTATTGACGTACAAATACTTGACATATTTTGCAACATTATGGTAGAATAGTGAATAAGAGGTAAGTGAACAAAATATTTCTATAAAAATGCTAGGAAGACTATTAGGTGACGTCGATTCATATAAAGTAACCTAGTGACATAATATAATAAAATGCATAGATGCCACGATACATAGCAATCGTAAAAAATAAAAACACAAAAAGGACGATTTTGGAGATGCTGGGATTTGAACCCAGGACTTTCAGCATGCGAAGCAGACACTCTACCACTGAGTTACATCCCCGATGACTACTAAGTGCGAAATTATTCATTGCATCATGATGTTTTCTGACGTCATTATCCGTGCTTTGTGTAACGGAAATGGTAATAAAGTGATATTGGGATATCGATGAATGCTATTGACCTTACCATGAACAACCACGAGATGTATGTGAGTTACATGTTTATAGCCGATGTTGACTAATAATATAAGTTAGGAATACAAGCACTTTTGATATTATATTTCGTAGTTGTAATTTTATTTAATAAATATGGAGTGTTTTAGATTATATTATATTACATATATATATATATATATATATATATATATATATGACGGAGAAAGCACCTCCGGAGTGTTTTTAAAAAGTGTGACGTCAGCATTGCTGACGTCACAATTGTTGTTTTCATGATGATCACTCATTTTGGGTCCTCGAAGTAAAACTTCACAAGTACTTTTATAAGCTTCGTATATTCAACGAGCAGCGTAACAACGTCACAAAGAGGTCCGTACTGTACGGCGACTCGAGAGCGACTGAGACGAGCGCCTTTTTTTTTTTTTTTTTTTTTTTTTTAGAACGGACTAATGCTGTTTGCCTCTACCGGCATTTACAGCGTCACCGGACGGTTGGCGAGCGCAGATGGCACTCAGCCAGATGCGGGCGCAGAGGGCGCACCGCCTAAGGCGAGCGTTGAAGACGCTTCGCCGCAAGGAGAGGAGTAGGCGACTTGCTCAAGGGCACCACTAGGGTACGGACCTCGGCTTGGGCCGTCGCCAGGAGAGAGGGGAGTAGGAGAGAAAATAAGACGAGCGCCTACAGTGCGGCCGTATTTATAGGACTCGGCGCACGTGCACGACTTTACAAGTTTGTTGGTAAAGTATTGAAATTACAATTATAACATTAATTTGATCGTAATCAACTCAAAAATAATCAACTGATGATTTATAAACTATTTTTAGGGCAATCAAATGATTAAACTTAATTATTCTCGACGAACTGTTGTAGTTGCGCCGATACGGCCATACTGACAGGCGGTGCGCGCTCTGCACCAGCCTCGTTGGTTCTCTTAGATTGTTATGGATTCTCGTAGATTATTTGGATTCTCGTAGACCATTTATTCTGATGGGTCATCTTGGTTCGAGTCGTGGTTTGGCTGTACTTGCAGCCCTTCTCGTGAGATCGACTGAATGGGCTCATTTGATTCTGCAGTGGGATCTCGTTGAATAGGTGATTCGTTTCCCGCCGATACGGTCAACTGATCCCCAGGTTGCGGAGCGCGGCGCAGCTGATCATGGGCAACCTTGCGAGGTCGTCCTCTACCGACAACTTTCTTTACCAGATATCGGTCATTATCCAGTATTCTACAAACTTCATATGGTTCGCTGTATTTAAGGTCAAGCGAGGTTTGGTTTCGAGGATTATTTTTCACCAATACGTAGTCTCCTCTTTGAAAATTATGGATTTTGGCCTTGTGTAGGTTGAAGCGTTGTCTGTCTTGTTCGCTACAACGAATCATTTTCTGTTGCACCTGTTGAGTGAGCGCTTCAATATCAACGGTTTCGTTGTCAATATCCACCAGGTTGAGAAGTTCAGGAGGTACACAGTGCTTTCGTTGTGTAATAAGTGTCAGTGGAGCAACACCGGTGACTCGGTGGGTTGTACAGTTCATTGCCAGCTGAAGTTCCTCGAGTACAGTGTGCCACTGCTCTGCTTCGTAATTTTTAATCATTACCAAAGCATTTTTGAGGGTTGCAACGACTCTTTCAACTTGGCCATTCGCTCGGCTGACTCCTGGAGCGATAGCATGGATATTTATTCCGATGGCGTCACAGTAGTCCTTGAACTCGCCAAGGAACTCTCTTCCTCCATCCACTATTATTTGAACCGGCGCACCAAATAGATGCACAGTGCGTTTTAGAGCGGCCAATATGCTGTGTGGGTTTTTGTTGGTACTGAAGTACAGTACTTTGAGAAAGCGTCAATGGTGACTATGACGTATTGTTGATCATCTGGAGTGCCCAGCTTCCCTGTTATGTCCATATGAATAACTTGGAAGGCGGCCGTTGGTTTTTGTATGGGGTGTAACTGGGCTTGAATGGCCCCGGATCTTCCTTTAGATGTTCGGCATACAACACAGTTATCCACAAATCTTTCGGATAATGGAACTCATTTTGTTGAACCAATAGGTTTCTCTGATCTTCTGCAGTGTCTTTTCCCAGCCAGGGTGTTTTAGTGCAGTGTGAAATGAGTTTATAATGCTCCATTGAAATGATTTGGGAACGACGGTACTGAGCTGCTGACCGAAGACAGGATCATTGACGTTCCTTTTTTAAAACGTTGTCCTCTAACACATAGTCTTCCACTGGGTTATTGTCACTGAGACTGTCCATTATCGGACGCAGTTCTTCATCCCGTCGCTGTTCAATTTTGAGCCAGTTCAAGTCTCTTGTCATAACATTGACTGCAAGCTCAACTGGATTGCGACAGCGATGAATCCTTGGCAGAAGGTCCTTTTTGTGTTTTGACGCTTTTAATGCGTTGCAATCCGTTATCACGGTGAATTTTCGCCCATATAGATACTGGCGAAAGTGTTTTATGGCTCGTACCACTGCCAGTGTCTCCAACTCGTAGGAGTGGTACCGACTCTCGGCTTCCGTGGTTCTCATGCTCATAAAGGCAACAGCATGTTGTCGTTTTACACGTTGACTAATTATTGTTGGCTAATTTTTGTATCCGCGTCGATATATATATATATATATATATATATATATATATATATAATTACTATTATAAATACATTATCTTTATATGAGACCAGATGAATAATATTATTAATATCGTATTAATTAGTAAGCAAGAACGTAATACCACAGTCTATGTAGTACGAGTAATAGGTACTCTGGATATTGACGTTCATAATAATAGAAATTTGCCGGAGTGATGGTATTTTTTTGTTTGACAATTCTTGTTAGTTTGACACATTGATTTATTTCAGCGGTTTGTAGCATATTTATTTAATCTACCAATGTCACGGCACTAGGCGGTAATCTCTGCATAAAACATAATACATTTCGTCACAATAGACGTACTGTACAGCGCCCGTAACCCTGAGATAATAAGTTGCCAAGTCATTCTGCCTGTTATTTCACCGGTACCCATACCACAGCCCATACGCATACCCTTGAAGCGGGAGCACAGTACCTAATGCGAATATTACAAACATTACGGACAGGTCAAACATTTATGTGCATGAACATGTCTGTTTGATCTGTGTCTGGGTGTGTATATGTATATAAGTATGTATATCAGTCATCAGGTTACCATAGTACAGGGTCTGCCTAGTTTGGGACCTGAAGACCTTTGTGTGGATGTTGTCCCATATTAATATATATATATTATTATTACTACTTTGCTCTAGAAGGTGGTAGTACCTAGCACTTCCCCGGATGAACTCGTTGACAAAGGGTTCTATTGCTACTATGAAAACTAAGTAGGTACCTACTTATACATATTACATACATCATTGGACGTTTGCATTGTGAACCATGTGAAAATAAAGTGACTTTGTTTAATCAGGAAGTGCTGTGGCTATAAGGGCATGTATTTAGACGAGTAAACCATTCAAAGCTAATTCTGGCCTTTATTGCCCCTTCTTTGTTAGATATGTAAATGACAAATACATTTGTTTTGCAACTAATCGAGCGACCGGCTGAGGACTTTGGACGGTTCAATATAATCGTTATTTGTATGCATAACCATTCCTCAAGCAACGTGTAGAAGGTAGTTAAAAGTATAATGGTTTTAGAAGTCGTCGAAGAATGGTTAGAAGAAGAATTATGTATGTAATACTAGAATTGAATTTAGAAACGGGATATTTACAATGTTTTGTAATTACTTTGAGCCCTCGATATTTCGGCACGGTTGCATGCTCAAAATAAATACAAAACATGGTAAATATCCCGTTTCTAAAGCTAATTCTTGCAATAGTGACCATTTCGTATCGAAAGAATCAACATGTCACGAGGCGTACAAACTGTGAGTTATCTGTGTCACAGTTGTCCTAGATACATGACAGTTTGTACTGTTTTACGTGAACGACATGTTACGTTACACTTACGAAGTTATTCGTGCTAGGCCCACATGTCAGTTTAAAAACTTGGATGTACTTACCATATAGGTTTTCGCATGATTTGCGGTTTCCAAAGGGAATCAAAAACTATAGAGTAAGTACTTCCCGTTAATCTAGAATCATGAGATATAGCAAGAGGCGATGTATTAAAACACATGTAAAAGAAAAATCTGAAAACCGCAAATACCTGTGTAGTGTACCTACTAACAAAAAAGCTAATTTACTGTTACAAACTTATTAATTGCTATGATGTTATGATAAGTGTAAATAAGACGAAACGACGGTCAAATTTATTTATGTATAATATTGTTCTCTTGTAAGTGATGTTAATCTTTTTTGAGAATAAAAATTTCTTTATTTTCTGCAATAACCGTGTCTAGGGATCGGACGGCAAGGTTAAGTTTGTCCTTTAGCATAGTTTGTCTTTTGTAAGAACAAATAGTGTTACACGCTGCGCGAGCCCAACTCGAAGATGCCTAGTTTTATTATTATTGTTTTAAATTAATGTTTATTATAGACTTAGAGCAGTTCTGAATGCTCTAAAAATATAGATAAGAATGCTCTTAGGGATAGGGTATAGAAGTAATCAGAATTGAACCATGAAACGCAAACTAACAAAAACCTTTTTGTCTATCCATTAGACCAAAGGCACCGTCCCATAAGACTCCAATTCAAAGACTTCTTTATACAATTTTCATAGAGCCAGAGGTCCCTCCTACTTGATCGAGTGCTTCTTTTCATTATTGTTTCTCTGAGTTTGTGTTAGGATTTAAAGATCACTTTGCTAAAACTGCCGTGTGATTCTCCAATGACTTGTCCATGCGCAAGTCGACGAGCTCACCGATGTCAAATACTTTATGATATATCGCCTTTGTACATAAGGTTGTTTTTCCAACGTTTCTTGTTATCTCGTCATTTTTACACGGATGTTGTCAAAGATGCAACGATATTTGCTCCTAGAGAATCGCACGGCAGAAGTATCAAGGTGACAGTTGTACTTAAGTACCAAAAAACTTCAGGTAAGGTTAAGGTTAAGGTAAACTAAGCCTTAAAGCTGTGTATTATGTATAGGCATGTGTGTAACTTTGAGAATGTGATGGGCAGACGTTATGCTAATCAACAACTTGTTGATGTTACGAAAATGTAAAGTCGTTACAGCCATACCTATAATATAAACAATGCCAAAAATAGTACTACAAAATAGTTGTGCGCAGTGCTAAATGAAATTATTTAAATATAACCAACGTTTGTAACGTCATGAATCCCACTAATAATATAAAGGCGGATATTTGTGAGTGTGTTCTATATTTGTTACTTCGTTATCTGCAAACGGCTGGACCAATTTTGATGTTATTTGGTATGGAGGTAATCACTACATATAATAAAACTGTAGAGGTCGAATTTCTGTACAATGTAAAAAAATGCTACAACGAGTGAGGGGGATGTAAGGAGCAAAATCGAACAAAAACGAAAAAAAAATTATTTAAAAATTTGTCTGATTGACTGTCTGCGCTTGTACAGGCTAATCTACGAAACGAATGGACCGATTTAAATTAAACTGTGTATGGTGGTAGCTTATATCCCTGGTCAAAATATAGGATACTTTTGATCCAGATAAATTAAAGAGTTCTCGTGGGATAGTTATAAAACTGTAATTAACCGTAATCCGCGAGTTCGCATGCGCTGGCGGGTCAGCTAGTTAACATATATTTAATTTTCTTCATCATCATCCAACACCATGCGAGTGTAACCGCGGGGCGCAGCTAGTGTTGTAATAAAAACCTCATTCACATACAATCTCTTTATTTTTACGTATACTTTATATGGCACGTCAAACAAGCTCACGGATACCTTGTACAGTTGTGTCCGTTACACTATAATGTTTGTCGTCTAAGTGATTATTTTATTCACTCGTCTAAATATATGTTGAGCACGTAAAACTGGTTAGAATGACGTAGACCTGGAACCCACTAAAACATTAATTGAATTGCGCACATCTGATTAAAATACATTAACCGGTACAAATAAATACGACGTAACATTTTAATTATTCTGTAAATGTTACATATATTAAGTTCTGTTTTGTAAATCGTACTAAAGTATAATTAAGACTATACATTACTACCAGCATATTTCAATTTGTTGAACTAAATCACAATTAAGTCACATTAACAATCTATACCTATACAGGATGTTTGGTAGAGGGACCGACATACCAAATGAGCGTGTTCGGGGGCCTACTTGGAGAATACAAGTTGGCCAAAAAAAATCCCAGACCCCCCAATTTTTTTAACTGTTTTTTGTGAATTTTCCCTTTTTCTCCGAAATCGTACCTATTTACCACCATAACATTTGTAAAATCTGTTTTAGACAGGATGTTTTTAGTTGAATTTGGTCTCTATACACCTTTAGGTCAAGCAAAGCAAAATTGGATGGATTTTGAATTGGATTGGCCTGAAAAATTGGTGGTAAATAGGTACAATTTCGGAGAAAAAGGGAAAATTCACAAAAAAAAAATTGGGGGGTCTGGGATTTTTTTTGCATAACTTGTATTCTCCAAGTGGGCCTCCGAACACGCTCATTTGGTATGTCGGTCCCTCTACCAAACACCCTATATATGAAATGAATGTTTCCTGATCACGCTATAACTTGAGAACGGCTTTACCGATTTCATTTCTTTTTTTAAATGTTTTTTAATACCTCGTAGAAGGTTCTTACATTAAAAAAGTTAAGAAAAGATGGGAGGTTATGACGAGGCCGAAGGCCGAGCCTACTAAGCGAACAAAGTCGCGGGCAGTCGCTTATAATTAATAAAAGGAGGCTTTTTTATGGGATAGGTTGGCAAACGAGCAAGCGGCTCGCCTAGGACATCCGCAATACCAGAGTTCTCGAGGATGCGTTGCCGACCTTTGAGGAAGGATGATAGGAAGAAAGAGATAGAAGAAGTGAGGGTGGAGAGGGAGGGGGAAGGAGAGGGAGAACGGGGAAGAGGGGAGTCGGGCCTCCGGAACCTCCCAAAAACCGACGAAACGCAATAAACGAAAATATAAAGAAATAAAATAAAAAAATGGCAAGCTATGTTACTAAGGCTTCACATCGGTGTTATGTGGGAGTGTGGTACTTCTCCGGTCGTGTAGGCCCATTCGGCTGTGGGGTTGCAGCGTGGCACAACCACAAAAAACACTTACTATTATTATTTATTGGGTATTGCAACTTTTTTTCAAATGTAGTAAATGCTGTTTGCCTCTACTCTACCGTCATTTATATGGTGGCGAACGTAGATGGCACTCATCCAGATGCGGGCGCAGAAAGCGCACCGCCAAAGGCGAGCGTTGAAGACGCTTCGCCGCAAGGAGAGGAGTAGGCGACTTGCTTTAGGGCACCACTAAGGTACGGAGCTCGGCTTGGGCCGTCGCCACGAAAGAGGGGAGTCGAAGAGAAAAATTACAACTAACCTATGAATGTACGAGTATACATGAGAACATACAAATCAATGTAACAAACTGACATAATCTTTTTATTATAGCTTTCTTTAAATAATGATATCTAAGAAACAAGGGGATCAGATAAACCTTGTAGTAAATAGTAAACAACAGGGTGAGTTTTATCATTAGACTGCTTTTATACGGCCGATCACGATACCATCCAGCCTGAGAATTAGCGCAACATTAATTGACAGCCAGGGATGATGGGATTTTGTTAAACAAAAAACACCTAAATATGAAATGAGAGTCAAGTTCAATAGTATTAATGCCTCGGTTGTTGACTTCAACGTCAAGTGAGATCTAAATGGGTGCCAAGTTCAATGGTCCGTCCTGAATTTATTTATGACAACATAATAGTTGATTATGCACCGAGGGAGTAAAGTAGTGCCTTACGTCTCGGGCGGCATATTGGACCCTGAGTGTGACGGGGATTCAAGAGAGAGATTCCTGAGCGCAGCAATTTATATGTAGAGTTCTAAGTGAAGCGAACACGGACACGGTGCTGCTTGCCAGTTCTGTTAGCTTGAACTTGACTTTGACATGTTGCCGCGTGTCTAGATAATACCGGGTGATAACACCCACCCAATAATTATTTGCCGACCTTGGATTCACCGCCCCGATAATTGAAAGCCACACTCATTAAGGAAACATTTAATTGCACATCTAATTGAATGTAATGTCTTAACATTAAAACTATTACTATGCTTACAAATAAACAAATTGTATATCAATTATTGTACTAATTGCGTATCCAATTTGTTTTAAAGGACTATCTGATCAAGCGAGGCGCAGCGTTTGGTTTCTGTACAATAACGCGCAGCCGTTATCAATATTGAATGAAATCAGGGTGTTTCCACCCGGCTGCTTCGGGTTATCGGCTGTCGTTTTCTGGTCTCCAATTATCGCGGTTGTAATTGTCGATGATTATTACACATTTTTTTACTAACCGCCGATTTTTAGGGTCCCGTAGCTCAAAAGGAAAGAGGACCCCTATAGTATTACGAGTACTTAGTTATCCACGGTTGGTGAAATAATCCGTGATCGAAATGTAAATTTAAGTTGGTCCTTTAACCTAGTTTGTCATAAGTAAGAGCAATAATGTTAGATGCTTTCTTAATGTACGGAACTCTTTATGCGCAAGTTCAACTCGCACATCGCCGGTTTTTTAATGTTTGCTTGCACAAAAACCGATAACCCGCCTGTAAAGTACCTTGTTTTACAACTAGTGAATACAAACATACTGAAACTAATATAAGTTATAATGGTAATTACTAGAAAATAACAACAGATATATATTGGCTTCTCTAAATTAGGTTGAGGGGTGTTTGTGACTTTTTAATTAATTTCAGTAACAAAAACATTTTTTTAAAGCACTATAGTGCTTTTAAACGACGTCATCTTACGTCATCGAAGTCGTCCCCCAGGCGTCTTTTTTCAGACACTGAGGACGTCATAAGGATGTGACATATTGGAGTCATTTTAGGGGTTCTTTAAGGTCAATTTTGGGACGTCAAAAGGTCTTATACTGACGTAAATTGGACGCCTTTACGACCAGTTTTTGCTTCCTGGGAGTGATGATCTCGTGTCGATATTTCAGTTAGGTATCGCAACGTAAGCTTAGAGTATTGAATTTATTTGTCTTTAAAATGAACAGTTTCTGACCAATATTTGAATAATTTAAATAATTGTAATTTTAAATGGAATGGAAATTTATTGCTATTTTATTTCTCTCTTATACGTATTTTGTCATGTCCCATCAGTTGTATAATAACAAGTTGCTTTAGCTTTAGCTTCTAGAAAATGTTTCCGTCAATTAAACCTGGGATGGTAAAATTTTGAATGGTACTCACTTTTGAGTGCTACAGGTATGCCTGTATCCGTTTCTGAAAACGATCTAAAAACTTTACAACTATAATGATAAAATAAACTAACTAACGTATACCCCCGAAGCACAGCAGCGTTCAGTTATTATGAAAATAATTAAAAGCGGTCACCCAGGAGTAGGTACACCACTAGTACTTGTTATAGGTCCATCCATCGATCCAACATTCCTTGTATTTACAGCTCGGATTACATGTTCTTTGGATACTGCGTCGGCGACTTCGAACGAGTCTTTCCATGAAGTTTACGTGTTCGCTGTAGTCCGGCACCGTCATGCGCGACCGTCTTATTATTAAAAATATATAATAAAAGAAATATATATAATATATCTTTAAAATATGTAATATAAATTATTTGATTCATCGTGCATAATCGTCGTCTTACGGGGTGACAGACTGCTGCGGGGACGCTTTTATGGCCGGTCCCAATAATCTATCTATCGCCGGTTTACCTTACTAAATATAGATATTTGACACTATTTGTATGGACGTTATATCAAATTTCTATCGGTAGTAAGGTAAACTGTGGATAGATAGATTATTGGGATCCCCCATAATAAGTACTTTGGCGATAGTATTGTCAGATACGCGTAAGGACGGATCCCAATAATTTATCTAACCACAGTTTTGCTTACACTGAGAAAAAAGTCACCACTAAGTATTAAAAAACTGTTTAATATTTGGAGAAAAAACTAAGTTTTAGTGTAAGTTATGAAAGTTTTGCTGTATTTGCAATTGTTCTTATATTTTACTAACTACCTTGTTTTTTAAAAGTAATTCCTAAAATTCTCATTTAGTAAATGCAAATTATTACATAGTTTATTTATTATTACACATCATAGTAAATATTATCATGTTTTTGCAAAAGCAGCAAACATGTTTAGTTTTTATAAGTAAGGTTATCTGTATTTCCAAGCCTGTTTACCTATTTTGTAATCCCATGAAATAGCTCATCTGATTCAAAGAAACATTTCTAAATACAAGTTTTTACTTTAATAGATTTAAAAGAAACGTTTAGTTATTACTTATTTGTAATTCCAAGAAAAGAGATTATTTATTCCAAGAAACATTATTAATTTCAAAAATATCAATTAGTTGATTTCATAGCAACGTTTAATTTTTACTGGTTTTGTAATTCCAAGAAATTAGCTTAGTTATTCCAAGCATTATTTTTAATTTTAAGAAATTGCTATTATTGATTTCACAGCAACGTTTAATTATTTCTAGTTTTGTAATCCCAAGTAATAAAATTCACTTATTTCTAGCAACAAATGTTGTTTTATAAAAGTCTTCGTGTACTTGTTACCTATTTAGTAATTCCACACACAGAAATACTGTAATTTCAAGAAACGTTTTTTGCTTGTGCATCTGCAGGCACCTAGCTTATTTCGGGCCAGGCCAACAAACAGCCATTTTGTTTTTTGCACTGGAGGCGACAACAAGTGAGTGGCGCGGCGCACAATCAAAATTAAAACTTTTGAAAAGAGAACTTGATTGTTTAGGATTTTATTTAATCTAGTTAATTTTTTGTCCAAAATGAATGTCCTAAACGATCAAGTTCTCTATTTCGTTTTAAAGAAAAGTGATTTAGTGAAATATGGACCAGCTCACGAGTGATCTTTTGACTAATTGGGGTCTCGGTGAATACGTACGAACATTCTGTGGTAAGTTTAACTGACAAGTAATTTTATATTATGTGTATGTAATTTGAACGGTTTCTGTCCTATTAAAAATAACGGCTCAGAATTTTATTGTTTACCAGTTGCTTTGCGTCGTCACACGTATCACGTTTACTCCATTTTGTTTGTTTGTAGACTTTGTAGTCCTAAGCTATCGCTAAACCTACATAGGTACGTACTTTTACGCATCTTGTTTTTTATACTTAGGTAGGTATGTACCTATGTATTTAGAAATAAAAATATAAGAAGTCGGTAAACATAGTATTGTAGGACTTTTATTAATTTTTGCAAGGTAGGTATGTAGGTATACCTACCTAAATGATATTAAACTTCAATCTCAAATCGTTTGTATATAAGGCCTTAGTCAATAGTTTGGGGACATGGCATATGCATATATTATCTATCCTGCCTATACCTATAGCCCCAAAGGTTAAGCAGAGGAGTAGCAATGTTCAAATACAGACAGTCTTGCAGTTTCTAATTACAATAATTTCAAACTAGGAGGTCCAAAAATAAGGGTACGAAAATTGATTGAACTGTGATTTTTAACACTTGTTTACAGAAGGCAGAATAGATGCGGGGACCCTAAGATTGTTATGTAATGATGAAATTGTACAGCTCATACCAATCCCCGGTGATAGGGCAAGATTTAAGGCTAATCTAGATAATTGGAAGGTGGAACTGAAGAGTCTAAAACCTACAGATTCAATACTTAATACCACCGCAAATGTAAGTTATCAGTTATTATAAATAGCCTGCCTACCTACCTACCTGAAATTTTATGTTGTAAAGCATTATTTACCTGCGACTTTGTCCACTTGGACATAATACCGTAGTAAGTCATACCACATATCCTTAAACTGCTTTACATAATGATTATGTTGTTTAGATTAGTAAATCTAAAAGAAAACAGATATATACCTACCACATTCTTAGTTTTGACAAAAATTAAAACAAAACATAAAATACCACATCAACGGTCACTTTAACAGCTGTCACACCTAAGACTCTGCTCAACTGTTACACTTCCATAGCTGCTGGCAATGATCTATTGTGTTTCATTCATAAATTTATTTATAATGGCTTGAAGGGTTAAGGATGTTATTTATTCCAAAAATAGACTATATTTTGTGTATTATTACATATGACCTACACTGTGGTATACAGAATCTCCACACATAAGTAATAAGACAAAGTTACAGTTAAATACATACATGTAGAGAGACATTTAACTAGCTTTTATATAATAAGTATGTATGTATATTTTTGTGCAAACTTATAACATTATATTATGTATGTGCATAATATATATATTGTATTGAGTACCTATTGACATTAATCTAGCTACTTAATGTTTTTAAGAATCAAGTTTATATTTTACTTTCAGCTGCCTACGCTATCAAGCTCTGAACTTGAATTGGGAAATGCATCATTTGGATCATTGTTAACTGAACTAGGGCCACCATATCAGCCTTCATCACAATGTAAGCCTTATTCGGCTCCAGATCAACCTACAGCCAGTTTATTGCCAGATCAGGCTGCAAGTAAGCATGAAGATTCTTCAAGCCAGATTTTACAAGGATCAGAGAATAGAACTTCTACCCCAATTCATGACATTTCTCAAGGAGATGCTCTACGGTCAGGCTATGTGAGTATAAAAACAAGAGGCTTTGTCACTATAGGAAGCCTTTGTCTCTCTAGAAAAATGTATAAAAATGTGACTATACTTATATATAGTATGTTGCTTTAGGTCCTTCGAACATTGCAATCTTCACATGATGGTAAAGCCATATTAAACCAAGGTCAACTATCAGGCAAACTTGATGAAACGCAGCGGAACCTGTTAGTGAAGCTAATTATTGGACCTCTTTTTGAAAAAGACCCATACATAATTATTTCAAATACCCAACTTCTTAATTGGGCTTTGGAGGTACAAGAAGTGTTCCCAAATGAGTCTGCTGCATTGTACTACACACCTTATATATCAACACTAGTGAGAGGTACAGCTCGCAATGCATCTGGAAAATTACTGAGATATGTGTACAATAGAAGAAGACAATTAAGAGAAAAGGGAATAATTGAAGGTTGCTCTAAAATAGTGTTTATGGTTATAAATATGTAAACTGTAAAATATGTTTTTAGGTTATAAAAAGTAAACATCATTCACTATTTGTTATATATATATATATATATATATATATTATATTTAATGAATAAATATTTAACAAGTATTCTTTCGTTTTTATTTTTTCTGCAATTCAAGCTGTTATAACCAAACGAGCTCATATACATATACATAAATATATACAGTTTTTATTATTATTTTATAACTTTGCGTTGCTTTCTTTTTGATATCGATATCTCCATATGTTTTTATAATACTGTGAAACTAACATGTCCACTGAGTTAGTGTGAAATTTTCTGTAGATACTAATGTATTTTAAGAGCGCACTCAGTGCGCTCAACGCAAAGTTATAATATAATAGTAAGAACTGTATATATTTATGTATATGTATATGAACTACAGTTGGTTGTTACAACAAAATTACCAACTAGGTATTACAAAAATAAGCTACTTAGGCCTTACTAGATATTACAAATGTACCTTTTAATATGTATTACTAGGGCTTTACTAAATACTATCAAACTAAGCTATCGAAAGAACTAAGGATCATTAAATATTACAAAAGTAAGCTATTGAAAGAACTAGGACTTGAATAGATATTACAAAAGTAAGTTATTGAAATAACTAGGGCCACATTAGACATTACTAGGTATTTACTAGATATTACAAGACAGTAGTATTCATCCATGACGTCATCGTTTCTGAGATTACTCCGCACACTGTTGAAAGTACTAGGGTTTTGTAGATATTACAAAATAGCAAACATTTATCCGTGACGTCATCGTTTTTGATATTACTACGCACGCTTGAAATTACAAAACAGGTATTTGTGATATATACTATATACGTTTACAAAAATCAATTTGTAGTTATCACAGGCCATTTGTTGTCCTCGGATTTAGTAATATTTTAGTTATAATTAATGTATTTTTGTCAATTTTTTTCTCAGTGTACTACCGATAGAAATTTGACATAACGTCCATACAAATAGTGTCAAATATCTATATTTAGTAAGGTAAACCGGCGATAGATAGATTATTGGGACGGGCCGTTAGACCGCGCGGCCCCGAGTTAGTTATACAGGGTGTCCCAGAACTCAACGTCAAGCAGAAATGGGGTGACAGGATTGATTGTCCATCATGAGAAAATCAGAAAAAAATCTATCCCATGCAGTTAGGAAATTATGGGCATTTAAGAAAAACCTAGGAATTTGGTGAAACTGTAACCATTTTTCGGTTATTGTGGTTAATTGTTATTATTTTTGTTCATTTAAACTTTGGAACCGTAACCCTAAATAACATTTCTAGAACCACAGTCAAAAATAAGAACACAACTGCCCCAAGTTTTCTAGAATTAAGACTATTTGTTAAACTATGAATTAAAAATTTTCAAAATTTGTCGTCTTTGAAAGGCCTTTAAAAAATGTACTAAAGTGCCTTGGCAAGTGCCATTAAAAGCTCGCGCATTTAATCAGGATTGTAAAATGGTACAATACTTGTTAGTTTCATACTAAAAAAAACTAGTAAAAAATAAAAACCTGGAGTAACCCGATTTTTGATAACCCATTTTAATCATTTCAAATGATATTTTTTTTGGCACAAGCTCTTGGTAGGTCCGTAATTACACGGCAAAATGATGAGAGAGATGAATAGTGGACATGTTTGCCATGGGCAAAAGTATTTGTAACACTACAATGAACTTACTGTAGAAATATAACTGTTACTTACGTAATCTGTGATTAAAACATGCATATTTATTAGAATTCAGTTCCAGTTGATCAAGTCAACATTCGTTAGAAAATTTCCGTGGTTTTCGGCTAAGACTTCTATATAGGTAATATATGGGTGTATCCAAGGAGTCTCGATGTTCTGGCGGTCTCCAAACACTAAGCCTGGTTCACTTCATAAACAATTTGCGAAAAAGTGTTCGTATCGTAAGCGTCATCGCGTCACGCGTACAAACTATGAATTATCTGTTTCACAGATGTCCTAGATACATGACAGTTTGTACTGGTTCACGTGAACGACACGTTACTATTACGCAGTTATTCGTGCTAACACACAGTACCTATTACCTTTTACTCCATCTGCGTCAGTGCTTACGTGCAGATTTATATTCTTTCGCAAACGGAATTTCCGATGACTACCACAGAATGATGACAAGTTAGTATTATACCACTAGGATCTGGTGTGTTCCTGTTAATTGTTTGTCCAAACATCTATCCATTGTCATGCATGGTGTTCATGATACATGCTTCACTAGATCTTATCTCGTGACTTTACCCAATAACAAAACTATAACAAAAATAAGCATATAAGATTTTAAAGATTTTGTGTTCTGCTGGCGACAGGGTAAATGTGTCCTTATTCATCAGCATTAACACTAATAGTAAATATGCACCAAGAGGATAAAGCAGTGTCTTACGTCACTGGCGCCATATTGTAGTACAAAAACAAAACTTATCAAATCACCTTTCAGAGAAAAACGGACATTTTGAAGTACTTTTATTAACATTCATTGACTAAAAAACCTTAACGTAAACAATCATAAACTTCACACAGAGAAACAAAATAACCAAAAAGTAAATTCTACGTATAAAACTAGTATCTCTTAGAACATGAATCCTCCAAAAATACCAATGATTTCCAGAGCTTAGAAGATGACTCACAAATTCCTCGCGAAATTCCAGCAACTGCATTTTTGAGGATCTATCTTCTTTATATTATATCTATTCATACACAGTCTGATCACAATAGTCGGCATTCATTGGGTTCAGCCGCCTAATACGAAGACAGTTTTTATACCAAAGGAGAATAGTTAAAAAATTGAAAGTTAATATTGATAATGTATACATTTGTCCAGTTGGAGTAATACTTTTGAGTCAACGAGTAAACGCTGAGAGCACCATAACACCGTCTTTTGTTTCAAATTAATTGCCGCCTTTTTTCATTAGTGCAGCCTATCGTGGCCAGTCCTATCTTTGAATAATCTCCCTTTACAATGCGCGTGTTTACACCAAGAGTTTTCCTACATATTTTAATGTTCCAAATCTAAATCACTTTAATCCCTTAGGAGTTTCATACAGCATTACCCGGGATGTAATGCCTCGCTTTATGTCGAGATTGCGTGATATGAACATAATATAATTATGTTTGTTTATTTTTACTGGTCGGTTGTCGAAGTTCATAGCAACCCTGTCTTCTGAGCTGCTGGTCCCGGGTTCGATCCCGGACATGTCAAACATGAACATGTTTGTGATTTAGCACTTCTGCACGTCGAGCTGAGGACAGACAAACATACGTTACCATTTAACAATACATTCATAGGATGTGAATAAGTATTACATTCTTGACAAATATGTTCTAATGAACTTAATATACCCATTCATGGAAAAATTTGTAAGCGTTGTTTGCGATCGAAAGATTATTTTGACGCAATTGGAAACGTTGTTGTGGGATCACTACATTTAAAATCGGCTCACTTGCGTCATTCGGAACTTAACTTGTTTTGGTAGAGTTCTAATAATATTTCGCAGTTGGTATGCATTAGATAGATAACACTGCTTGATTATTTATAACTACTATAACTGACACTATTAAAATAAAATGTCACTAATAAAATAACTAGCCGGTTAAAACTAGGCGTAACCACACTTGAATCAATGATTACTATAACAACATAAGTTACAAAATGAAAATTTTACAGGAGAGGTAAAAAACTGTATACTTTGAGTTATAGAAATATTTACGTATTGCCAAGTACCTACTCTATTTGAAATTGTATGTAATAAGAAAAGAGTAAATTAGTTTAAAAATATTTTTTTACTGGAAAATAATTATATATACATAGTTAAATTTAACTTTTCTAGATATGTTATTTTAACACTCATCCTGTTACTTGAGTTGTTTTGACTCTCATTTAAAATGTTTATATGTTTATTGTATGAATAAAACAAAGGTATTTTACTAGAAAATTAGGTATTTATTGTAGTTAAAAATTATTAATGCGAAGTCCACACATCCTACCGTGGTGGTGGGCCCCTCCAAATTTCATCAAAGAAGTCTTTATGTGACTCTGGCACATAAGGCATCAGCTTTTTAACATCAATTATTTTGATATTTATTGGTTTCTTTGTTGAATAAGCCATTTTCATAAGGAATTCCCATTGTCGAGATATTCAGCTTTTTCTTGAAATGCGCACTGTAAAATTTATTTGTTTTATTGGGCTGTCAATATACTCGCTTGATAGAATAGATACAAGATCTTTCCATCGTTTTCTGATTTGTGGATGCAGAATGTGAAAAGTGTGAGTATGCAGAATTCATAAATATTTGCATAATTGCGTTCCATAGGAACAGTCCTAGATACATGTCTTTTTAACACAAAGGTTTATTTTCAACATTTTATTTTAGTATGAAAAAGCAACACAATTATGTTGTTCTACTGGTCAACATAACAAGGGTCATAAACAAAGTACGAACAAAAATAAAAACGGGTTTTGAAAAATATGTTAATAATATTATTTTAAAGATCATCGATTCACTTCGGCTTTTATGGAGGATCCCAATAATCTATCTATCCTCGGTTTTCCTTACTACCGATAGAAATTTGACATAACTTCCATACAAATAGTGTCAAATATCTAACTCTAGTAAGGTAAACCGGCGATAGATAGATTATTGGGACCGGCCGTTAGTCGTAATAAAGTGGGACATTGTATACTAAATGTTTTTGGAACTAGCCACTTACAATAAAAAAGCAGTTACGGAATTTAAAAAAGGAACTCTCTAGGAACATGTTACTTTTTGATTATGGAGATTGTCATTTGTTTTTGCATTGTGGCGATGTATTTAGAAAATGGTGTGTCGCTTTCACAATGAATTTAACCCGTGAACATTTTCGCTCAATTGATTTTGATCACATGTTCAAAAACATATATAGCGAAACGTACGTACCGCTGCTTACACCTTCGAGGATATATAGGCGAAATTATTAGTTATGTTGTATAGTGTTTAAAAATAACATGTAAATATTGCGGGCGGTTCATTCAAGACCGTTAAACTGGTGTTTCACCTCCGTGGTGATGACGGAATCGCTCGACTACAGTCGGCTGAACAACAAAGATAGATGTATGACATGCGGACTCTATCGCCGAGCACGTTGTCAAAATCATTGCGTGCTTTTGACTATCAGAAACTGACACATCTTTGAGAGATTTACAGAAAATAAGCCATTATTACGATCTAGACGTAAGCAGATATCTTGTTATTTTATTTATGCTGAAATTAAAACAAAAGAAAGAAAATCGCGAAGCCAACTAAATTGAAAATCAGTACCTACTAATGTTCTATAGCTCTTCCATTTTGGGACTATTCAATTAGGTCGGGTTCGCGATATTATCATTTTTGTCAAGTTTCGGGACGTAGAAGTGGGCACCAGCTCACAGTTAATAGTTATCTGAAAACATGACACTGGCAAATGCACATGACGTGCGACGCCATATTCCTCAACGGAGTCGAGTTGGGGGAAAAAAAATAGTTAGGTATCTTAACTTGCTTGTATATCTATGTACCTATAGGTATCTCAATTTAAATGCTCAAATTTTTTTCTGTCACATTCAAATAACAAACTATTCAGTTCTTTTAAACAAAACGAATGCTCAGAAATTAAATAAAATTATAAAAAAAGGAACCGACTCCAACACTAAAAAGTGTTCACACGTTTTAGTTTTGAAGTTGGTTTCATTTTTGGGAAAAAAAAATCTACCCATTTTATTGACCCTTGCTACTAACGGGATGATACACCGTCAATTACGAGATCATGGAGATATGCGAAACACAGTTAGTGGATTGTATCTCTGAAAGAACTTGATCAATATTGATGAAATTTAAATGGGTGGTGCCATTTCGATTTTCGATCCCATCCCTCGGAATTAAACAACAAAAAACTAATTATCAAAATCTAATCTGTAAAAATTTATACGTGACCATCCATAAAAAAATATAAGCGTCGACTTGAGTATCTCCTCCTACATCAAAGCATCGATAGGAAGTAAATCCGTGGTCGATACCAACTTTTACATCAAAATGACGACGCTTTGAGTTCCAAGCTTCTCGTTCAATACAATACCTACCTATACAATATATCTATAGGCTCGCTCCTCAGATTATAAAACAAAAGGCAGATGGAGCGCGCCGAACTCGCGAGTGTCGCCACCTCTATAGTTATGTGTGCGTGACAACGAGCCACTGCACTGTACGTACACGTGCATCTGTGTGCGTGTAAAGTTACCAGATATTGAAAAATTAACTCCCTCATTTTTGTAACAAATTGTTATAATATTAGAAAGTTAAACGTTCTTTTGTAACATACAGTACTAAAGTAATATATGGATAAAATAATGGTTATTAATAACTAAATAAATTACAATAAATAAAGAAGGTTCGGTAAATATATCACAATTCATTGTTTAATTGTTTTTGTTTAATATTTAAGACGAAGTTTTATTTCTGTATAAGTACAAAGTTACTGATATAAAATAAATCTACCTATTACAATAAGACTTAATCCCCTAAAATATTTCTAAATTATATATATATATATTACAGATAAAAAACAGCATTTAAGTCCCTGTCTACGGGTAGAGTGCCCAAAAAGCTGGCAACGTTACCTCGTTGAATAGCCAGGCTGATACGTTGCCCGAGGTAAGAACCAGCTCTTTGTTCACCTGTAATTTCTTTGAGGCGTCTGGACAGCTCCTTTACTAAACGCCGTGCATCTGGACCCCAAGAACCCATAGTTTCAACCCCAAACGGAAGAAAAATATAATTATCTCCAAGACAAGCATATTTTCTCCGTTTGAGGTTTTCTGCAGATTCTGCAGCAGCACCTGCCGTCCGTGAAGTTTGCTCAAGGTGAGAAGGCGCAAGTGTGTCAGCACAAGTTGCATCCCACACCAGCGGCTTCCCATGATTCCACGGAATCAACGTTAAACCGTCAGGCCTCTTGCCATCATCACGTGAAATACCGTTCGGCTCTAAAATAGCCAGCACGTGAACGGTAGCAAGGGTCCGACGGATAATGTCATTTAAGGCAGCGTGTCTTGAAATTCGTCCAGAACTGCGGCGGCAAGATAGAGCATGATGACCCAAACGATCTACTTCACCTCCGCAGTGACACAGGTGTGGGTCAGTTCTGGAGATACCCAGACGCAGACCTACTGCTATGGAAAAACTAGTGTTGTTTAGAAAAGTTCCTATATTGACAGAAGGTATAGCCTGCAACCAGAAACCGGATTCGCATTCGCTTGCGGCAAGAAGACGAGCCTTATCTCTATAATATTTTAATAGTATCCTACTTTTCTAATTATTACACATATATCGGACAGTTTGTGAGAATGGAAGTACGTATGTATGGATGTTTATTTCTCTTACACGCAAAAACGACTAGACTGATTTGGATAACATTTGGCACACAGGTAGTTTTTAATCTAGAATAACATACAGAACATTCCATCGGACTCGCCCATCTCGGGTTCCGTACGAATTTGTAGGTAACAAATTATTCCAGATTTTTCTCTTCACAGACTTTGGAGATTAGAGGAGGGGGATAGTTTTTTTCCTTTATTTGTTCTATAAAACCTAACTTTTTGCCAAATTTAGTGATTCTAGGTCAACGGGAACTACCATATTATGGGTTTTCGACCCAAAACCGGGTACTTCCGGTTGACCCAGACTTATACCGAAAAATAAGAAAGTTGAACATTAAGGTTAACTTTGGTACATACACGATTTTGCGAAAAAGACGGACCTTGATTTTTATACACCTAATAGGGACTATAGACTTCAATATCTGGTATAAATTTCAACTTTCTAGGTCCACCCGTTCCTGAGAAAATCGGTGGTGACAGTGTGAGTGAGTGATCTTATAAAGGTTCCCTTTTTACCTTTTGAGGTGCTGAACCCTAAAAATGGTGCGAACGAGACAAATATTCGCATTTTCAACTTTATTAAAAACCTGACACAAAAAGTATTTTCTAAGAAGTCTTGAGGTTTTTTTGGAAAAAAAATCGTGCGAGCGCGACTTATAAAAAAAATTGCATTTGCGATATTAAAAAACAAACTTTCGTTACATCACTAACCCCTAGACCTTCTAAATGTAGTTTTACCATTAAAACGGTAACTAATTTAAATAAATACTGGCAACACAAGCGAATGACTGTTGAAGTTTTGTGTTCCGAGTCACATGTAAAGTTATTATGTTGATTAAAAATTATATAAGCCAAATAATTAATAGTTATCTGTGAAAGGATATTCCATCTTCTTTTTTTTTCTTTTTGGAAACAACTTTTACAGTGTTTAATAACACAAGACGGTATTTTTCACATTAATATTACGAACCAGTCGTTACGTGTTGCTTCGGACAAGTCGCGTATAGCACTAGCAGGGGTTTGTATTTGCTTTTGAATTTGTATTCGCTTTGGTGGCGACATTCGCGTATTCAGTACGCTCCATCTGCCTTTTGTTTTATAATCTGAGGCTCGCTCGTTATGCGATTCAAATTGTATTCTCTACTGGCTTATACACACGAGCGAAATATAAGTTCGGCAAGCGAAACCATAGCTTATGTAGTTTTATTTGGAGACAGTAAAAGATATCGCCATTAATTCAGTCTGCGTGGAGCACGACATGACGTCGCCAAAACGTCTGGCATTCTTCCGAACACGCTACTCGTTACGTAATATTATATTACTTGTTCTGTAGTATGATACCGGATCACCTGATTCTGATATCATGTCGTGATAAACAGTCAAGTGAAGGTTAACTTTAGCATTTTGGATCACGCATGTGATTTTTATTGAATGTTTCTGTATACTAGTGATTTAGCTACAGAGCAACTAGGTAGATACTGATGAAAATGGAGGATGTCGTATTTTGGAACCTGTGTCAGGAACTAAGGCTACCTTGTGCAAACCAAAAGTTCGGAGAAAAAGCCTGATTTCCATTGAGACATCCTGAAATTTTGTTGCAGTTTGAGAATTTTCTCTCAAAAGTAACGAACAAATTAAAGAAGTCACATTATTATCGTTTTATACATTGCGGATCTCGGGGGGTCTCGCTTACGCGTCGCACATCGCACTTGTGAGATGTGTCAAGTATCAATATTGACGTAAACAATTCTGACACACTCGTAGCTGGGGTGGCAACGGAAAAAAAAACTTTTTATTAGAGCGGTCTTTATAATATAGGTACTGTGATTTCTGAAAATCCTGGGTCTTCCTGAGATTTACAAAATCCTGCCGCAATCCTAAGAAGAGTCGAGAAAACCTCATATCTCAGGACAAATCCTGAGATATGGTATCCCTATCTGGTACGTACTTATATGGTAACCACCTGTGTAGGTTTATCAATGAGTTCTTCCTATATCCAAATGGCTTCTTTGGTTCGATTGGTTGTATGCCTTAGACTAATAGTCTAAGTAGGACAGTCGTTGAGCATTGTCAGAAATTGGAGCATTCTGGCATAATGGCGATCTGATAACATGGAACGCAAAATGCTAATATGTACCTACACAATTTAGTATGTATCTACCTTTATCTACGCGATTCTTGCAGTATTCTATAAGCATAAAAGAAAATACCTTAATAGTTCGTTCAACTGAAAAATTGTATTCTTACTCATGTACTTATGATTTAGGAACCCAGAAAAAATGGATTAAAAAAGGGTACCTACCTAAGTAATCTTTGAACAGACTGCTTTTTGTTACCGGCCTACAGATATCCCAAATGTATTCAGGTCTCTCAGAACAGCGTTCCGTTGAAGTACAATACTGATTCGCAGGGCTAACGTAAAATGGATGTGGAAGAATTACATCATTACAAAAATTGGTACTGAAGTGGATATGACTGTTTCACGTCTAAAAGAAGAACCTAATAGCCGTTATTGCCATAAAAAAGCCTATTAGTTTAAACGAACCCATAAGCTAAACCACAGAAACAAGGGAGATATGAAAAGGGGAGCGGGGCCGGTGTCGCAGCAATATGCCCAAAAACAGAATACATTGCTCGAGGTGGTTCGCGCATTAAAGCTACGCTAATACGGCCGCTGCTTGCGACTCCACGTTTTGTACTCAGATTAGATTGGCATCTCTCTATAGATCTATACGGTATAAACGCTCATTCAATTGATAACGCGTCCACCATTGATAGCGCGCCTAACAACGAATATTAACAGCGCGCTCAGGCTATGCTAGCCACTGAGATACCATATTGGTACCTCAATGATGCTAGCAGCATAGATAGATGAATTGCTACGTTCATCCGCTGAGGTAATTCATAGAAAATGACATGGAGTCCTTTGAAGAGAGAGACAGAAAAAAGACTCAGCTTTACAGAGGAAAAGCAGAGTCAACTGAAACAATGCAATTATTATATTAGTCTTCCGTGTATCTTCAACCTTTACGAAAATTGCGCTCGTAATAGGGATGTACTCATAGATGACTATTCTCCTTGGTCATACGACCGACGGTCTGAAACACAGATAGTGTAATAGTTAGTACAGCGGGGCCTCTAGAAAGTTCGTAAGTGCACATGACCTTAGTGAAGTGGAGAGATCATCAATTGATCCTATTCCTTTGTGCCGGGTACAATATAACATACGACGATTTGCGTATACACTAAACTTGTGCTGCCTGTAGGTCTACCATGAGTTTACAACATTAACACCAAGCGATGCTCGATATCGACTACAGCGAAAAAATTATGAAAAAATAAGAACAGGGCCACCTCGCGGTCAATTGTAGAACTAAAATCAGTAGCGAGTGCGCTAATCACAAGCTTAATAGGTAGCCGAGATCGAGTATCGACTATAGATGACATTTATGTTGCCAACTCATGGTAGAGCTACTGGTGAGTTCAGCCGTGCGATTCTGTAATGATTTGTTGACGAGCACTCGTCGAAGAGCTCACCGTTTTCAAAATACTTTATGATATATCACCCTTGTACAACCCTTGGTTGTTTTTCCAACGTTTCTTGTCATCTCTTCATTTGTTTCACGGATGTTGTCAAAGATGCAACGATGTTTGCTCTTAGAGAATCGCACGGTAGGTCCATACTAAAAAATACAACATTGAATAATTGTCAATTCGAATTAGGTACATTACAAAAGATTTAAAAAAAAAGATGTATAATAAAATGTCCATAGGATGTTGTATACAACATGTTTGTAGGTACTTATTAGATTTATTGTGATTTTTGGCATGCTGAACTTATGACTTAAATATATGCATTTTAATGGTCAGTGTTTCAATTCAACCATATTAATGGTTGATATAACAAACTTTACATATTTTGAGTTTACCTATTTTAAACATGCGGAATTTTATGTATTTAGAACTTATTTCTTTTAAATGAGTGTATTTTAACCTTATAAAATTTGATACGTACCCGTGTAAACGTATCGTTCACGTGAAACAGTACAAACTATCATATATCTAGGGCCACTGTTACACAGATATTTCATAGTTTGTAACATCGAAGCAAACGATACGAATACTTTTTGGCTTTCCTCCGTACGACGAAGTCGCTATTTGCGTCTGTTTTTATATCCACTAACTCCTAAACCATGCAAATAATTTACATGCGGCTGTCACCATCACTTCAAGGGCCGATATACACGGACTGCGAGAGCAGTTAGTCAGTGATCAACATACCTACATGGACCGCTCTTGCAGTCACATAAGTTTTAACTGTCATGGTCACTACACTACTAATGCAAGAATTTACTTTAGGAACGGGATATTTACCATGTATTGTATTTATTGTGAGCTCTCGATATATCGGTACAGTTGAATGAACCATTTTCACGTGTGGTATTCGTGAACAATTGCAGTCATAGTCAACAGCTTGAAACTGCCATTGATAACAACTACTAGCTCGAACAGTTGGTATTAACTGCTCAACAAGTCGCAATTTCAATTCAAGGGCTTATGCGCGCGCGACTTGGAATAAAAAGCACGGGCGGAGGTAACTGCGCGAGTTCAGTCGACAGCTCGAGCAGTCAATGTATGCCTGGCGACTGCTCGATCGCCAACCGCCCGAAGCATTTGCAACTGCTCGAGCGGTTTCGTATATGGGCGTACGTATAAAGAAGACTAGTACAGTGCGCATTCGCAGCTTGAAGCAGTCCATGCTAACTGCTTCAAACTGCTCGTGTATCTGGGGCCTAACGATAATTTTGCACGGCAGGATTATGTACCTACCTACATAATGAAACCTAATTATGTAAGTATTTATGTAAACAGAAAACACCAACATCAGATTTTTCACCTCTTGTTTTCGAAGTTATATACACCCGTGTAAAGCCACCCGGGCCGCTAGTGTCCTATAAATACCGAAGTTTGCTAATGTGTATTTGTTGCTTCTACAATTTGATAAGGCTCAACAAATTTGGATGAAATATACCCAGGATTAATACTTTTTATCCCGACCGACGAAATGCTAGTTCCAGAGGAATCAGGATAACTTTATTTTACGCCGACAAAGTCGCAGGCAAAGTACTAGTAGCAAAGAAAATTTAACACTTTCTATAAGTGTATAAGCACGGAAATGATAATTAACTTTAACGTGGTATAAGGCAGATGCAAAGACTCGTGAAGCCATTATTCCTTGTACGGCAGTAAGAAGAAAAATAATTTTAATTTTGATATAAACAGTTACTGCTATTACGGGCATTACTGAGAGAGACGGAAAACATTATAGCGCTGTAATGGTGGAATACCATCTATAACAAACTCTTGCACACGTAGTTCACCACTACAGTCGCACCAGTTGGTTATTTAGATTTCTCTGTCGAACCCTTCGAGGATGACACGTCTAATGCACATATGTATATTAATTTAATTTTGGTTCATTACATATATAACTACATTATTATATTAATTTTAAAACATGTAATGCAAATTGACATTATTTACATTATTAATTTTAATCACAAAGTATTATGATTATTTCGAAAGTAGTCCTTGAACTTTGTTACTTATTATGGTATCAGCAAAGGATACGTCATGCATTAGTTACAATGTAATAATAGGTTTCATTCCGATCGATTGAAAACAATAGCGACTCTTATTGATTTAAACACAACCTTCTTGCATAAAAAAGTTTCTATAGTTCATCTTTTTACATTAGTGCACGATAAAATATATAAAATGTATTAATTTTATTAAGTAATCACTCTTCTCACATAATAACCTACCTACTATAATATTCACACAGCAAGCTACTAGCTGCTCTCCGCGGTTTCACCCGCGCGGTGATGGATGATGATGATGAATCTTTTCGTTTTTGAAATTGAACCTAAGTTAAGTTACACATTTTTCCTGATTTCCGAATGGAATCATCTATCATATTCTATTTTGGCGCTGTGATCGTCGTTCCAAATCAACGAGCGCGACAACTCGAGGCCTTACTCTTCTTCGTTCCGGCAAAACAAAGGTTTTGGTATCCTGTTTTAAAAGTTTTTTATTTGTTTAATATATTGTTTACATACTGTCTCGTTAAATATTTTGTAAGAAGGACGTATAACGAATCACAGCCATGCAGTAAACAATCTGAGCGTGATTTCAACTGAATGGCTGGTAGATCTAATCTATCAAAAGCACGATAATGAATCGGAACGACGAACAGTGATACTCATAATATCTCAAAAATTTTGTCTTCAATCGTAGGGTATCCTTTTAATTTTTCACATTGTTTGAATGGCGGCGCGTGACCTTCCCGTCAGTACGCTAGGACGATGCGCCTGCGCACGTAGAATTGCGCCACACAGACAGGCCTCGCGTCTAAAGGTCCTATTGCGTTATAACACCAAAGCAGGTACCTAACAGTTTATAGATAGAATACGTATTAGATAATGTGAGTCAAGTTTTACTTAATATATTCTTATTTTACTTTAGCACAGATTAATCTAATCAAAGATACTTTAAACGATGTTGAAGTCAGTAAGAAACATATTACCAGCTTTGACGTTTTTACCTTTTCTGAAGCGAAATCTTCTTTAGGCGCGTTGGGCATTTTTTGGGTGAAGATAAATCACGTCATCGTCACTGCATGCATCTCACCGATCCGGTGAATGACGTCTTTATCATTACGATGTCATCAACACTTTTCAGTTATTCAAATTCAAATTCAAATTTATTTATTCATTTTTAGTACAGCGTTACAATTTGCGGCTCTACCTACCAAACTGGGTATAAATACACCCGTATCTTGATTGGTAGTTCCTTCCCTATTATAATCTGTACGTATTATACATTAGATTGGAACTGAATTAAATATTACAATTACATTATATTTTCAATACACATCATTAGAATAATTACAATTATTAGAATTTTACATACTTAACATTACTATAAAGTCAAATTAGCTTGGAACTGAATTAAATATTACAATTACATTATATTTTCAATACACATCATTAGAATCATTACAATTATTAGAATTTTACATACTTAACATTACTAAAAAGTCAAATTAGCTTGAAACTGAATTAAATATTACAATTACATTATATTTACAATATACATCATTAGAATCATTACAATTATTAGAATTTTACATACATAACATTACTAAAAAGTCAAATTAGCTTGGAACTGAATTAAATATTACAATTACATTATATTTTCAATACACATCATTAGAATCATTACAATTATTAGAATTTTACATACTTAACATTACTAAAAAGTCAAATTAGCTTGAAACTGAATTAAATATTACAATTACATTATATTTACAATAAACATCATTAGAATCATTACAATTATTATTAAAATTTTACCTTAGCATTTCTAAGTCAATTTCATGCATCGATTAGGTTAAAATGTGTCTGAGTGAGGTATGTGGCTGTGTGTGCGTGTGTGTGTGCGCGTGTGAGTGTGTGTCTGAGCGTGTGTGTGTGTGTGTGTGGATATATGGATGAATTTTAAATAGGACCGCCTCGGCAGTATACTACGAAACAAGAAAGGTTATTATTTTATATTAATTAAATCGGACTACTCTGTAAAAAGTTATGCGTGATCATACACAAAAAATATACGCGTTGAGTTGAGAACCTCCTCCTTTTGCTTTGGAAGTCAGTTAAAAAAGAGGATAGATGATTTGTGTTATTCTGGAAATTGCAAAATTAGGTTATATACGAAACTACATACTGTAGATAATATAAAAACAGGTGACGATGGAAAACTAATGAAAATGTGTGATTCATGAATATGTACACATATTACAACCTGCTACCGTGCCCTTCAAATAAAAAGCCAGTACAAGGTTTTCCGAAACAGCGCAAAACTAATTTAATTCTTATTGATACAATTGCTAAATTGTCGCGAAAATGTGAAGTATCAGTCGTACAAATATGAATAATAATTTGTAATTCGTAAGCGTGAAATTACGTTACCGCAATCTCTCGAGAAATATTGATGGGATACAAAGTAGCATTATACGTCATCTTTTCTACGGACGTCCAAAAAGGAGGAGGTACTCAATCCCACTATTTTTTTATTTATTTTTATGTTTGTTACCTCATAACTTTGGATAAGGTGAACCGATTCTCAAAATTCTTTTTTGTTTGAAAGCTGATGCTTTCCGTGTGTTCCCATTTAAATTTAATCAAATTCGATCCAGTGGTTTTTGAGTTACACTCCAATAACTGAATAGAATGGAAGACAGAATTACAATTTTCAAATTGTACTTGTTTAAAATAATAACTACATCTGAATATAAAAGTTCAGTAGTTAGCAGTTAAAAGTCAGTAACAGCAGATCACTTCTTACATCCAACCTCACAAACAAACATTACCATTTGATCTAAGTGTCTAATATATAACAAGTACAATTTGAAAATACAATAACAAACAAAAATAAGAATTTTGCGAATCGGTTTACCCTATCGAAAGTTATGAAGTCACAAACATGAAAAAAAGACGGTCGAGTTGAGTACCTCCTCCTTTTCGGAAGTCGGTAGAAAAGGAACCCCTATTTCTCCTGGTCACGCTATAACTTTAGAACGGATGGAACAATGTTGCTAATTCTTATTTTGTTGTGTTATTTATTGTGAGGAGAAGGTTCATATGAAATAAAAACCAAGAAAAGACGGGAGGTTATGGCGAGGCCGAAGACCGAGCCGAACGAAGTTGCGGGCATTCGCTAGTAATATATATAATAACAACAGTAAATAGTATAGATAAATGGCCGCTACTATGTTTTGATTGCATTAACTTTGAGGGTTTATTTTCCTACAACGAAGAGTAAAAATTTGTTGTACTTGTTATGTATTAGATACTTAGATCAAAAAATAGATGGTCGCAGCAAAGATCTCAAAAAAACAAATTTATTTTATCTGAATTTAATTTTACATAAAAAGTTGCTGGAAGAGATCGCTCTGAGCGATAAGACCGCCCATTGTAACAACTAGGTTAAAGAATTGTACTTATTAATATTAAGTGATTAATGTGGAGTTTTCTATCTATCTAACTATCTATCTAAAAAATAAACTAAATAATAAATATGTATAACTAAATAAAATATAACTTAACATATGACATAAATTTCGAGTTGATAAAATACGAGATAAAGATAAAGATAAGATAAAGATCCATTTATTTGCCAAAAACATGAGTAGATAGTATAGGTACATACACGAATACATGGTTGGTAACACAATTATTTCTGTAGTCCTACATGTCTTTACCTGAAAGGCGTTAAACATGCCAAACCGTTTAACAGCTGTATTAACAGCTCTATACAAAATACTAAAGTGTGTAAAAATTACATTCAGACATACCTGTAATTTTTTCACGATATCAGTATCGTAACACATTATGAGATGTATTGAAAAATTTACAAGTTAAAAAGAAATTAATAAGTAGGTTCTTCATCTTCCTTTATATGTCAATGAAATAAATTTTAATTTAGTTATTGCTTCAAAATGACGGTTTAAATATTTTAAAAGTTATCGTATTTCTTATGACCGACCCGTTCGTGTTTTTTTATGTTTGATCACTAGCACGAAAAACTGCGTAAGTGGTACGTAACATGTCGCTCACGTCAAACAGTACAAACTGTAATTTATCTTGGGCAACTGTGACACAGATAACTCATTGTTTGAACTCCGAAGCGTGACGCGTTGACGCTTATGAAAAGAAAACTTTTTAACCGACTTCAAAAAAGGAGGAGGTTTCTCAACTCAACCGTACATTTTTAAATGTGTGCGCGCGTCGTTTATGGACCGATTTTGATGATTATTTTTTTGTTGGTAGATTATACTTCCGAGGTGATGTAATTTTATTTTCATAAAATTTTGTCCAGCCGTTTTTGACTTACACTCCAATAACTGAAAATTTTTTTCGCCTATTCTGATGATTTGATGACGTGAATGACAATTGATCCCATAATAAGCAAGTGTCACTAAAATAGGGGAGATCATTTTTTTTACAAAAAAACGGAACCCTTTTGACGTCGGTACCATGCACACAATATTGTGATAATACGAGTGGGTACTTTTGAACTATCATGGTACCGACATAAAACAAGTTATTTCACACTTTTTGGTGTTGAAGTCGGTTCCGTTTTTTGGTAAAAAAATATTCGCAAATTGTTTGTGCTACGGCCTCTGGCCACGCATTAAGAGATGATCTTCATCTATTTTAATTCGGTACCATAGTTTTATTATTGTTCTCAGAGTAACATTATTTACATAATAATCTAACATTACTATAATATGTATGTATGTATGTACAACGAATAGAAGCTTATCCGAGTACCAACTTAGTTCTGAATAGGAAATAATTGATGATTACTTCTAAGCTCTCTAACAATACATATATAGACACTCATTTAATATCACATCTTTAGGTCTACCATGCGTTTACAACATTGACACCCATCGATGTCGGTCGATATCGATTGCTGCAAAACATTGTATGAAAAAAAGAACAGTGCCACCTCGCGGTCAATTTTAGAACTAAAATTGACAGCAAGTACGCCAATCACAAGCTTAATAGGTAGGCGAGATCGAGTATCGACTAATATATGATATTTATGTTGCCAACTCATGGTAGAGCTATTGTACGGTTTATGGACCTTACTTTTGATCTGCATTGTATTATAATTATTCCGTACAGCTCAACGAGGAAGTAACCAATTAAATGACTACGTCTTACTACACTCGACTTCTGCACTTTATTCATGTGAGTAAATAAACGCAGAGGTTACCTAACAAAGAGGTCAGGGGAACGTTCACTATAGTACGATTGTTTGTTCTAAATGTATCGAAAAAGCCACAAAAAATCTGTACAGAAGGAAGAGATCTATTTTGTCAATATTTTTATTATACTTATACTAGAAAGTAAGTAGACGGATAAGTAATTTAATTTACATCTCTCATTTTCGGTAAGTAGGTCCTTATTACCCCCAAATGAGGCTTTTAGGTGACCAATTAGCGCTCTAGGGTAATAATGTAGCTAGAAAAGCCCTAGGGCGGTTTACATCTCTCATATTCGGTAAGTAGGTCCTTATTACCCACAAATGGGGCTCGTAGGTGAACAATTAGCGCTCTAGGGTAATAATGTAGCTAGAAAAGCCCTAGGGCGGTAAGTAATTAAAAAAAACACTTCACTCTTTCAAAAAGTTCGCGTACATCTACCCATCATACTGGCAATAGACATCATGCATTCAGCCCAATGACAAAAGAGGTCGCTTCGCTATTCAGCCTTGTCTTCGTATGAGTAGAATAGCCATCAATTTTATTTTTGTAATGCCGGTATTTTTCTACTTACCTCACAATCGAGATGTAAAGCAGAGTAGTTAGCTCGGGTGTAAGCACCAATTGCACCCTCGAACTATAGGCTCCCTCGCTGCGTTCGGGCGCCTAAATATATCGGGCTGCAATTGATGCCTTACAGCCCTTGGCTACTAATCTACTATTATTAGGTTAGGATTAATTATCCGCAGAATGATGCGGTTCATTGAGAACGATGTCCGAACTCTCCGAACGGGGGAAAGGAGGAGGCAGTTCACGCGACTCCTTCCTCCTCCTTAGTAGAGTCACTGGCGGAGAGTCAGCTTAGGTCTCCGCCAGCCTGCACGGCCCTACACGACTAGGGGTGACCTTGGTGTGCAGGTCACCGGGGGCCCGGTTAATATCAATCCAGACCTATGCCTATGAGACACTGGGACGAGATGTTGAATGCTAGTGCATAAAGATGGTTCCTACCACCTCGTGTGTCGCGTGCTTGACACCATCTGAAAACCAAGTTATCTGTTTTTTTCGCAGAAGTTTACACGCGCAAGAATATACGTAACTGGACCAAAAAGTTATAGCGGCAATGATGACTGACGCGTTCGAAAAGTTCGAGAAGGCCGAAATTTAAGTGGTTTTATTTGCACGCTTGCTGCCTTTTATTTAATAATTTGCCTATATCTGACTTTATTTTTTGCGAAAGTACGTAGATACGTTGATTCTTGAATCATCATGATGACTGAAATATTTGTTAAGTTCCTGACCGCGATATTTCCGTACGTAATCTCTCGAAAGTTCTAGATGACTCCGGTCATGGCAGTTCAACCATGGTTAAAGCAAAGCTCCATTATTTGTATAGGTATTTGTCGTCAAAACAAAGAGCCATAAAACTAGTCAAATAAGATCTTCAATAAATATTAAATCTGTGTGCTAAGTTAGTTCCGGTGATGTCAGTCAATAAAACAACTATTGTGTATACATACGTGTGAACATGGAAAAGGAAAATTATAGTGAAGGTGGGTTCGGAGGTCATCACTTCGAGAATATTGTCGTGAAAAGAAAGAGCAGAGTGTTTTTGCTGCGAAAGCCGAGTTGAGAGTAGAGTCACTATAGCCTTCGTTAGTTATGCTCTCGACGCGAGCGGTCCCAGGATTCCTGACGCTGGGAATCCTAGGTCGTAAGCCACACATAAATGGCGTCGGGCGCGGACATGGCACGGGCCCGGGCGGCTTCCTATTCCATTCAAATTTCATGGAAATAAAGCGCAATTTAGTGCGCGAACACACGGTATGTCGTTGCTCGGACGTGGTTATGACGCGCCATTTCGGCGTCCGTATCTAATAGGCAGCTTCTAAATTGCGCTTTATTTCCATGCATTTTGTATGAAATTTGAATGGATTATGAAGCCGTCCGCGCCATGTCCGCGCCCGACGTCTTTTATAATGCCTGCGCCAAGAGCGGGGTGTCTGTGTTAACTTTTCTACTCCGACTTCCAAAAAGGAGGAGGTACTCAATTCGACTGTATTTTTGTATATGTTACCTCATAACTTTCGGTGAACCGATTCCCAAAATTATTTTTTTTGTTTGTAAGCTGAGCTTCTCGTGTGGTCCCATTTATATATATATCATAATTTCATCTAATTCGGTCCAGTAGTTTTTGAGTTACACTGCAATTACTGAATAGAATGTAAGTTGGTATTAAATATTTCAAATTGTACCTGTTGTATACTTTAACCAAAAATGTAGCAAGAGCCCAAATTTAGAATTATGAGCGTAGCGAAACCTCAGGATCAAATCGGGAAACAAATCAGTCTGCTCTCGTCTGACCCATAACATATAATTTTATTGTATAAAGTACGAGAAGCTATCGACATAGTGTCACCCTAAAGCGTGCCCTTTAAATGAATGAATGTGATATTGACGCACATGACAGTTCGGAATGAGCGATCTTTGGTTACCGGTTTGAAACAATAAAAGCTGTACAGCTTTTTGTACTTGTACTTGGTACTACTGCACACCCACTGAAATGAACTGTTGAACGACTGCTAAGGATTTGTAAGACAACTTTTTTATTGCCTTTCCCTCACAGACCGTGCACTGTCATTCACTCCTATTCTAAACAGTCCCAACACGAACAGTTAAGTACAAAACTGCCGTGCGGTTCTCTAATGATTCATCGTTGCGCTCGTCGACGAGCTCTTTATTGTCAAATACTTTGAGATATCGCCCTAGTACATAAGGTTGCTTTTCCGACGATTCTTGTCATCCCGTCATTTGTTTCACGGATGTTGTCAAAGATGCAACGATGTTTGCTCTTCGAGAATCGCACGAATCGCTGTACATAATAATTCAGCTGTCATTTCTAAGAGCTAATAAATCTAACGATATTACCAAAACGAGAATCACAATGAGTACTTAGAACGACAAGTACATTTATATTACTCTTAATATGTTCATTACAATTTTGCTAAGGTATTTACTGACACCTGAATACTACAAATCAAATAGCAGATTTTTATAGACTTAACGATCACATACACACATGATATAGGAAGATGTGTTTTAACTAGGAAGTAATAAGGTAGACGTAACAGTATATCTGGGCATCTGCGCAGTTAAAAGTGGTGAGGTCAGAAAATATTTGAATACAGCAGCCTTCTCGTGGCAAAGTACAACCATCACAGTATCATTAGAAGGCACAGAGAAAGTGCAATTGTGAGATGTGTGTTGATGTTGCGGATAAAGGGAATTGCAGACGAGATACACTAAGATGATTTGCTTTGCAATTTAGGTCACTAGAAAAAGGATGTGTTATTTTTCCAAGATGACGTAATACACCTTTATCTACCGACTTCCAAAAAAAGGAGGAGGTACTCAATTCGACTGTATTTTTTTTTATCCGTCAATGGCGTCTGACACGGAGAGTCAGAAGACGCGGGTTCGAATCCCGTCCGAGGACGTGAATTTTTCTCTCTATAAATTTCAATGTTTGAGATCGCTAAAGCAGGCGTTAATGCTTTGAAAAGTAATACTAGTTTGTTACCTCATAACTTTTGACTGGGGGAACCGATTCTCAAAATTCTTTTTTTTGTTTGAAAGCTGGTGCTTCCCGTGTGGTTCCATTTAAATTTCATGAAATTCGGTCCATTACTTTTTGAGATACACTCCAATAACTGATTAGTATGGAGGACGGTATAATTTTTTTTATATTGGTTTGTTTTTTTTATATATATGTCAAACCAATATTTAATATCAAAGTACAATTTATATTATTGAAGCTTCGATTAATGATCCATTTTATTGTTTTTATTTTATTTGGACACCTACTGTGCATACAATTACACATATCAACACTTCAAGTGTAGAACTTAGCACACATTCTGTGCCGTCGACATAAAAGCACAGTCTTACGATTTATATGCTGTGATAAAAGTATGACTACCAGGAGTAGACACATGATACCCACAGTATGAACAGATGAAAAGTAAAGAATAAATACCTATTATATTCTATTTTATCTTGTATATTAGTTATATATATATATATATATATATATATATATATATATATATATAACTAATATTCATGTTCGGAAGTCATGTTATAGACAGAACTTCCGGAAACTAAATCGATGGATCACAGATGTCGATTTCACCTTCAACCATCCCACCATATGGCAACCATCTTCCCAAGATTAGTTCGATCGAGACATGGTCACCCCAAAAAGTATGCCAATTCATGTGGCTAACACAAGTTTATATGGGTAGATATTTTTATTAAATTACTTTCAACCATACAACTTACAAAATGATAATAAGGAAACAAAACTATTCCGGCTTTACTTATAAACGTTGCTTAAATTTAAATAACGTCACTTAGTACGGCGCAGAACATTTTTCCTTTGCGCAGTACTAAATAACGTCATTTAAAGTTAAACAGCGTTTATAAGTAAGGCCGTGGTTTTTAACTTTTCTATGTTTTTGTCTACAAACTTACGGTTTCGAGGACAGTCATGTCTGCACTGTGCTGCGTAGACACTTAGTCTATGCAAGGCTGATTTTCAGCATACTCCTTTTTCTCGAGGAAAGGTGTTACTCGAGGAATATTTGAGAGTAGCCGGTTAGAATGATCATTCAGTAAAAACCAGTTCCCAACTGAGTTTTACCGAATGTCAATATATTACTAAGTATTCCTATTTAGCAGCTGAGATATTTAATATTAATTTCATACATAATCCGATTATATGTCTGCCTTGTCACAAGGCTTGAATCTGCAATTATATTGCCTAACTGTTGCCACACTTTACAAATAGCTTATTACTGAAGGCAAACATTGTAACAGTGGTACATATCAATTATAAAATTATAGTAATAATAATAATAATAAATAAAAATGAAAATGATTACTTCGATGCATGATTTAGCATGACAGGGTTTTGAGGTGTAGTTTTATGTGTGACTGTGCGGGTCTGTATATATGTGCTGTAGTGTAAGCGTGTGTGTTTGTTTATGTATGCATGTGTGTGTGTGTGAGTGTGTGTGTATTTATAACTGTGCTATTTGATTCTCAAGGTTGCTTCAAAATTCATTTTTTGACGTTCTAGTTGTAATAGTTTATATTTTTGTTTAAAAGTACTGAAACTTATTGTAACCTTCATAGGAGGTGGAATGTTATTCCAAATTTTCCAGGCACTATATTTGAAACAACCCTTGAAGCTAACGGTCTATTATCTAACGGTTATTCAACTGCGAGCGCTTCCGTGCTTCGGAGAGCACTTTAAGCAGTCGGTCCCGGTTGTTTGTCTTAGAACAACAGTCGATAGGCTATATGTCGATGGCCTTCGGGCGGCTTGAAAACTTCGACATGGGTTGGCCACTAAAATATCCAACAAGCCGCATTAGGCCCGCGTGATAGATTATGGCCGAACTCCTCTCTTTGAGAGGAAGGCTCGAGTCCCAGCAGTGGGAAAATAATGGGCTGATTATGATAATTTATGATCATTTTGTAAGTTGTATGGTTGAAAGTAATTTCATAAATATACCGATATAAACTTGTACGTACGCATTACAACGGAAACTACGTACTTATATACAAATACAGAGCCATAAAACATATATGAATCCCCTAAGGATATGGAAGGGAAAGTGTCGAGAATACTAGCTTCCTCGGTAGGGTAGATCCGTTGAGAACGACATGATAAGCTCCGCTGTCAGCGCTTCCAAGAACTTTGAAGTATTTAGTACTAGCTGATGCCCGCGACGTCGTCTGCGCAAGATTAGTACTTCGAGTAGCTTATTATCTTCTCCAAAGCCATATCTATCTTTGTACCAAAATGTCATAAAAATGTTATGACTAAATTAAAGTACTAAGTTAATCAATCAGTAAACACTAAAAATAAAATACAGTAGGTACCTACGTACATAAAAATATAAAATTAATCACCATGGAAAAAAACTGTCATTAGGTACATTTCATCACCCCTGACGGTCACCGAGCACGTCTAGTGTATCGAGCTGTCAAAATAATAGCGTGCTTTTGAATAAACTATCAGAAACTGACACAAACTTCGACAGGACTGTCATTATTACGATCTTAACGTAGGCCGAGATCTTGTTATTTTGTCTATGCTGTGCCCAAAAATATTACGCTTTATCACCCGCGTGGTAATGGATGATGATGATGATGATGATGAAAAGTATCCAATGTGTTAATCCAGCGCCTCATCTACCTCTACACCAAATTTCATCTAAATTGGCTCCGTAGTTTGAGTGTGAAAGAGTAAAAACATCCATACATCCATACTCACAAACTCTCGCATTTATAATACGAGTATTACTTAGATTAGCATTTGGTAAAATGTTACAGCTAAGATACTCTGTCAACTATTAGTCCGTAATACCAGGCAACATTCTGGTCACTTGTTGTTCATCAGTGTTCATTGATCAATTTATTCTACATTACATTTGGAATTGATAATATTGATTACAACCGTTAGACTTATCTGTTGATGACCATCACATTTATAAATTATTTTATAATTTCTTTCAATCTTAGTTATAAATTGTATCGAATACTTTTGATCTATAACTGCGGTTTCATTGCCTGCATTCTTATCGATTTGGTCTCGTACATTTGTGGTCACATTACTTTATCGTTTTCGAGCAATGCAGTTCGTTTGCCATAACATGGACATTATGATTGCACCGTCATTCAACTTCCGTCTAAGGTTTCTTACCGGATGATTGCGATCGCCATGCCTATCTGTGTATATTATAAACTGTATCTATGTTAGTATCTATGCAGATACTTAATCTATATCTATACAGATAAATAAAATTTAAGTGTCTTTTTGCAATTTGAAATGATCAGCTCTTCACTAAATGCATGTTAAAGTATATACCGTAAAAACCGTAAATTTGTTTTTGTCTGTCTGTTTATTCCGGCTAATCTCCGAAACGGCTGGATCGATTTTAATGGGACTTTCACTGGCAGATACCTGATTTTATAAAGAGTAACTTAGGGTTACTTTTATTTCATCATCATTGACATCATCCATCATCACGCGGGTGAAACCGCGGGCGCAGCTAGTATACTATAATAAAACTGTATAGAGGCCAAAAAGTCTGTAATCCTAACGTGAGTGTTTTGCCGGTAAATGATAGTTTAATATTGCGTCACGGGAATTTTAATGGGTACATAATAACTTGTCCGAGGGTGTTATCATTCGCCTATGAAACAAGAAAAGGAGGTTTCGCTGCAACATACGTGGAACCTACGAACTTAAGTTCATTTTTTAAGCCCAATATTCCCTTCTTCGTTCGGAGCCCGAATCATTGTCTAACAATCGAAATCGAATTCAAATTCTAAATGAATAATCTATAGCACAGTATAAATATAGAGAAACAATACGGAAACTACCTACAAACGTTGGAAACGGCTCACTCACACAAAAATGCGCATCGACTTGTAGCCCGAATCATTGTCTAACAATCGAATTCAACTTCGAATCAAATTCGAAATGAATAATCTATAGCACAGTATAAATATAGAGAAACAGTACGGAAACTACCTACAAACGTTGGAAACGGCTCACTCACACAAAAATGCGCATCGACTTGTAGCCCGAATCATTGTCTAACAATCGAAATCGAATTCAACTTCAATCAAATTCGAAATGAATAATCTATATAGCACAGTATAAATATAGAGAAACAGTACGGAAACTACCTACAAACGTTGGAGACGGCTCAATCACACAAAAATGCGCATCGACGAGAGCCCGAAGCAGTTGTTGCGGTGCTGCCAGTTCAGTAGTGAGGCCGTGTCAAGACGAGTGGTCACATATAAGTTTATTTCCGCTTAACTAGGCAGTTTTGCATACTGTTGCATCTTGATACTATGTGTAGGTATAGTGTAATACACTATAGAAACGCAGAAACAGGTTTTTATGACATTTCAACAATAATTAGGTATTGAATAACTTTATACTCGACTGTATGAGTTATCTGTGTCACAGTTGCCCTAGATTAATGACAGTTTGTACTGTTTCACGTGAACGATACGTTGCGTTATACTAACGCAGTTATTAGTGCTAGGCTCACAGAGCATATAATTTACGATAAAGTAGGTACTTCTTTTTCTATGGACCTTACTTATAAACGCAGAGTTTAAAAACGGCTCTTTCCAGCGATAAACGCCATTCTCACTCTGTGATTTGAGCGTGGGCTGCAGTGGAATAGGCCCAAGGACTAAATGTTGGGATATCTTTGTAAATTATTTTAAATAAATTGATGTTTATATGTTCAATAATGCTTTCTGTTGTATGTAACTTTGCATAATATAAGGAAAACATTCCTTATTATGCAAATGAAGTAAATAACGACTGTTAAAACATAATAAAGTTTTTTAAATACCTATTATATTATATTATATTATATTATATTATATTATATTATATTATATTATATTATATTATATTATATTATATTATATTATATTATATTATATTATATTATATTATATTATATTATATTATATTATATTATATTATATTATATTATATTATATTATATTATATTATATTATATTATATTATATTATATTATATTATATTATATTATATTATATTATATTATATTATATTATATTATATTATATTATATTATATTATATTATATTATATTATATTATATTATATTATATTATATTATATTATATTATATTATTATTATGCAATCAAAGAGGTAAAGACGGTTAAATAATAATCCTACTACTAGATATTTGTTACTAGAGCAGTATAACTCTTTGCGAATGAGTTCGTCAGGGGAAATACTGCCACTCTACCTTTTTTCTACCGTGAAGCAGTAATGTTCACAATACTGTGTCCTGGGGCCCTACTCCCACCTCTTAAAGTAGTCATGTTTCAACCTTACCATTAAATTTGGTACCACCACGTCAATATAGCAAGCTTAATTAGTAGCTTAGTTGGAAAGGTATTTTGCCGGCGAAATTACAGGCACATCAGACTTAACAACTGAATTTCTCACGGTTTCGGGGCCCACTTATGAAAAATTGACGTTCATAAGTGCGTCTTTGATGCCTAAATTGAATAAATTATTTTGACTTTGACTTTGACTTAACACCAGGTAGGCCTCGTACTTGTACCGTCTTCTAATAACATTTTAAATATTTTTTATTGCAACTCTCGTGAGTTTGACACATATTTAACTGTTATTATTAACCAGCAAAACACTCACGTTAAGGATCGAATACGTCGACCCGGGTTTCGAGTATGTCCGATGCTCATCTTCAGGGCGAGTGCGCAGTGGCCTCTGCGAGCTCGCTAGTTTTGCCGGTTAATAAATAGTTAAACATTTTAAAAACACACACACAAAAACGCTTGAACGGATTTGGATGGTATTCGGTAATTAGATAGATTCGGCACTGGATTAAAACACATACCTACATGTCACCATCATCATCATCGTTATCATCAACATAATACATCGCCACGTGGGTGAAACCGCGTGCTAGTGATACATAAATCTTGTCAAGTGATGTTAATCAATATATGTAAATAGTTATTCTTAATTGAGGTTTGTGGTTATTTAAATTGAGTTCCATATAAATTGGGTAAAACCAACATTTGAAATTGATCGCGAAAAGGGTTATTCTAAAATTTAAATAAATCCATTGTGTAATTATAATCATAACCACATAATGAAATTCATAGATGGCGGGAAAACTCCCATAAAACCTCTATCGTTGATTTTGTTTAATTACCCTAGATTTGTGTTTCTTCTAGTTTTGACGTGTAATAGTGGATTCTTAACCGTTAAACTTTAACGGTTAAAGGTTTCCGCACACCCAACGCGGGACGTGCGCGTTGCGTTCCGTCGACGGAACCGCGCGTGTTCTATTACAGCGAAATATATCAAACACGGCACATCCAATAAAATCGCGAGCACGCCGATGCCGGCCTACCTAGTTGTTGTTCCGTGTTTGATACATTTTAGTAATACAACACAAAGTCGTCAATAATACCTCAGTGCCTCAAGACAAGAGTCTTCGACCAATGTGTATTACCCAGTGATGACTTATGGCACTAAAACGTGGTCTCTTACTATGGGCCTCATAAGTAAGCTCAAAATCGCACAACGAGCTGTGGAGAGGGCTATGCTCGGAATTTCTCTACGTGACCGAATCAAAAATAAGGAGATCCGTAGAAGAACGAAAGTCACCGACATAGCCCAGAAGATTAGCCAGTTAAAGTGGCAGCGGGCAGGGCACATAGCACGCAGAACAGATGGCCGATGGGACCGGAAGGTTCTGGAGTGGAGACCACGGACCGGGAAGCGCAGCGTAGGTTATCCACCGACACGGTGGACAGTCGAGCTGATAAAAGTCGCAGGACGACGTTGGATGCAGGCCGCTTCCAACTGGTCCTTTTGGAAAATTATGGGGGAGGACGTCCTACGGCTGAGATGATGATGATGAATAAAATAACACTTATAATATATACTTTATGTGGAATTAAAAATCATCGCCTAATTAATAAAATTGTTATTACCTACCTTAGGGTACCTACTTTAAGGTCCAAACAACGAGACTGTGGGTCTTAGCCTACGGCGACCGTCGGTCTGTCTATCCACAATAAATAGACAGTTAAATTTTGTCATTATAGGTATGTATGAAAAGGTTGATGAATGTGGATGAAGCGAAAGATGTGTGTCAGGATCGTAGTAAGTGGAAAACTGTGGTCTCTGCCTACCCCTATGGTAAACAACAGGCGTGATTTTTATGTATGTATAATATGATATATTATTATGTTTATAGCGGATATCCTAGATAGGGTAAAACCCGGATAGTTGCGTCGGTGGGATACATGCTGCAGTTTTGAATACGCTATGCTAGGGCCGTTGATGGCATTAACGCTTTACTGTAATTAGAAGCGCCCATCCCACAGGCCTCATTACCATGTCAGCTGGTGGTTAGAGGACCAAGTTTGATGTGAACTCGCTACCATACGACTATCACTCAGGTTCCTCAGGAAGATCTCCTGAGTTCAGTGCGCGCAGCTGGTGTTAGGTTGGGTGGAAGATCGTTCTCCGCAGTAGCGTTGAGACGCCCTCACCGCTCCTCCGCAATTCGGAGATTTTCCAAGAACTCGTTATTTAAAGTTATATGATTATTAACGGGATATTTACCGTGGTAAGGTTGTGGAATGAGCTCCCGATATTTCGGGAAGACGTCTTCCCGTGAACATGGTGCATGTAACTGCGCCGAAATATCGGGAGCTCATTCCACAACCTTACCACGGTAAATATCCCGTTAATAATCATATAACTTTAGAGAACAACCGTGATAGTTTAAAACTCGTTATTTGTCAGTGTACGGTTGCATAGTGGTTGTAGGTCCGCTCCGGCGTGATCTCCCACGTGCCTCTCCCCCGCGCACCAACGGACTTCGCTCCCGAAACTGAAAAGCTGCGTTGCAGCATCCAGTACGACCCACGCTTCATCTTAAAGGAGAGATACTGGCTAGGGGTTTGTTGCAAACCCCAGTTCAGTATCAATTTTGCCTGCATATTAAGACCGACAGAGATAAAGACCGTCCACCGCCTAGTAGAAGGCGTGGACCCTATGACCATCTTGTGCCTGAAGACACCATCCCAACGGGGTGTGTGGTTTTTCAGCGCCGCGCCACGGGTGAAATATTTTTCATCCATGAGCATCTACTCGACTGGTATGAGGCCGGCGAGTTAGACTTGGAGGACGGAGCTGGACTCGCTCCGCTAGTGGCTGAGCCCTCTAGTCGGTGCGAAACCGAACCCGTACCATCGAGTGTAGCAACGGTCTATGCGGCCAAACCAGTTCCGCTTACGTCGGTAGGAGGAGGAAAACTAGGATCGTCACTAAAGAGAGCCGAACGGATGCCTCCGACCTAGGACTCAACATCGTCGCACCTGAGTGTGCGGCGGATGTTGAAACCGTCCGGAGGCATCCGGGCAAAGGCGCCTCGAAAAAGAAGCGCGACTCCTCTGATGATAAAACAGGATTCACTCGAAACTTATACTAATTATGTTTACAAAAACAAGCTAGTATAAAATATAAAAGACCTATATATACATGTTACATTACTCTCAGTAAGTGCTAATTTTTTAGTAATAGAGCTTTTTAGAAATGTGGGGCAACTATCCGGCTTTTACCCTACCCGAGAAACCAAAATATAATAAAAAATAAAACATAATAGTGATGATTTATGGAGGATTCGTACAAGAAACGTGTATTTTTTAGTATTTTAGCTTCATCGCAAAAATGTTACAATGTATACAAACATAAGACAACACAGTATAGTCGTAGTGTTTTTTTATTCATATTCATTTTGGAGCTTTGCCCAATTTAGTACGCAAGCCATTTCGTAGTGAAAACTCTATTAGTAAAAACAAACAAATACATTAAATTGGGAAGATGCGAGTCGGGATTGATTTAAGATTAAATACACATGTAATTTTTAAACTTTCGCGTTTTGAACACATATTTATATTATATTAAATCAATACTATTACTAACGCGATTAAGCCCCGTTAATATAATACAAATACACATGTCCCATATTAATATAGGATATACTATATTACTATTATACTATTATACTTTTATACTACTATACACAGACCAAATATAGGTAATATTCCTCTACTCTCGATTATCATTCTTAAGTAACAATAAGACACTTTTTTCTGTCTAAATATTGCAACGTTTGGTATCGCTAATCAGGCGTTAGTGCTTAATACCTACCTATATTACTTTAATACCTACTTTAAAAATTATAAGATTCTCATCAATAGGTACATATAGTAAGTAACAATTGATGGTACCACTGAATCCCAACAAATGGCTAGTTACTTAGCTGGAAGCCTGAGAAAGTGAATGAATGGTTGATTACAATATTGAGCTATTATTGTAGTTCTTTTGTTTTTGTTAGGTGATTAAATAAAATAGAAGTATAGGTATAGTGTTGTTATTCTTCGATAGTGTCCAAGAAGGGTTAGCCGGTTCTATAGTCCGGGGGTCCATTCCACTAACTAAATTGCAATCGAACTGAATGTTTAAACGTTTTCTTATTCTGCTATTGAAAAACAGCGTTCCGGAAACTTCGCGAAGTCTTCTCGTCAAAAATACCTCAGTGCCTCAAGACAAGAGTCTTCGACCAATGTGTGTTACCAGTGATGACTTATGGCACTGAAACGTGGTCTTTTACTATGGCCCTCATAGATAAGCTCAAAGTTGCACAACGAGCTATGTAGAGGGCTATGCTCGGGGTTTCTCTACGTGATCGAATCAGAAATGAGGAGATCCGTAGAAGAACGAAAGTCACCGACATAGCTCAGAAGATTAGCCCAGTTGAAGTGGCAGTGGGCAGGGCACATAGCACGTAGAACAGATGGCAGATGGGGCCGAAAGGTTCTGGAGTGGAGACCACGGACCGGCAAGTGCAGCGTAGGTCGTCCACCGACACGGTGGACAGACGACCTGAGGAAGGTCGCAGGACAACGTTGGATGCAGGCCACTTCCAACCGGTCCTTTTGGAAATCATGGGGGAGGCATATGTTCAGCAGTGGACGTCCTACGGCTGAGATGATGATGATGATTGAAAAACAGCCCAGCTGCAGTTAAGTTTCTGTCGACGCCAGCGATCGATAAAAACTTTATCTTTAACTTTATCGATAGATGATGAATGCGACGCTTAATCATATTCGTCTATAGTAGCGTTTACTGTAGGTACCTATATTATATATATAGTAGTGTTTAAGACGATGTTATCTTCCCATTCGTATCTCAAGATAGTAGAATGGCTTTTTGGGTCATGATCGAACGACATCAGGAGTTGAACGAGTCAAACTGCAGTTGCAGCGGGATAGATTGTTGAACGTTGTGAAATAGGAGAAGGTTAAACTATTCCATATAATTAATGTAGCTACAGTTGTTTCTATATGAGACCTACTGCTTGCAATACTAGAAACTCTAAAACTACAAATTTTAAACAAAAGAGTAGCGAATTGTGTCTATAATTGAGAAACGTTGTCCGGCCAGCCGTGCGATTCTCTTATGATTCGTCGACGAGCTCTTCGACGAGCTCACCGATGTCAAATACTTTATGAGATATCGCCCTTGTACATATGGTTGTGTTTCCAACGTTTCTTGTCATCTCGTCATTTGTTTCACGGATGTTGTCAAAGATTCAACGATGTTGATGATGTAACACTTATCGGTTTTTGGAGTCTAACTCAAAAACTACTTGACCGAATAATGATAATATTTAAATGAGACCACTTCGGAAGTATACCTACCAAACAAAAAAAAGAGTTTTGAGAATCAGTCCGCAAACGGGGGGAAATAAGGGTAACATACACAAAAAACATACTACACACGAACTATAACCTCCTCCTTTTTTGACGTTGGTTAAAAACTATTACATCTTTTATGTAATGAACTGTCTACATTGTGATTAAGTTCTCATTAAGGTATCTCGTGATTCCCAAGCCACAGAGTAGGTAATTGTACGTTATAATTGTACCAAAATGGGCTTAAGATTCGAAAATTAAATAGGTACCAAGCTAGGTAGCAGGCCTTTTTGTCGGGGTACAAAAACGTATTGCCAATAATTATAGTACATGATTAAGAATTGTTTATTGGTAACTTATGTAAGAATATTTGAGTTAATTATCAGCCTGCTCAAAGTACATTGACCGCGAAAATGATAACAAACAAACATAGGAAACGTAACCACGTCTCGGTATGCATTAGTGTCGCTATAAAATTTTATTTAACGTGAAAATACGAAGTTTTAATAAATGTTAATTACTCTATGGAGGAATGTAAGGTTGTTGTTGCAGAAACATAACTGTAACAATGCTGTATTTTGTATGTATTAACACAATTATTGAAGAACATTTCCGGGTTAACAAAGGAAATATTATATATTAAGATATTGAAATTTACGTCAAGCAAACTTACGTAGGTTCCGTTGCATAAAAGTGTAATATGTTATTATGCCTACACTATTCTATTCAAGTTTTTTCGTCATTAACGCAAGAAAAAGATATTATGTTATGATAACTTATCTTATAAAATCTGCCAAAACTTTTGTTATGTGGCTCCCACGGTCAAATCAGAATGTTAAATTGTGTATGATCACTTTATTAATTCTTATTTAATTAAATAAGGCCTGCGCGGAATTTATTTGAATATTGTATAATGTATGTATGTATGAACCTGGTACTGGGCGAAAGGCTAAGGTATACCAGTTATAAAAGATTCCAATTTGTTTTTCCATCGTGGTTTGTCAAAACTGACAATAACTTTACAAACCATAACTCGTCAAAACGTAAATTATTTTACTTAGTTAACAATGTTTATTACTTTGATTTGTGGTTGCGATTAATAGCACTGTTATTTGAGATTACATTATTCAAAAATCTATTTAAAAAACAATGAACTTTTCGATAAATTTCTATTATCGCTTGGCTAAGTGACATGGATTTCTTTCTAATTTTTTCATAACTGGTATAGCTTGGCCTCTCGCCCGGTCGTACCAGGTTACCGTTGAATTTCGGGACACCCGATATATAAAATTACTTGTCCTGACTGACTACTTCATTAATGTAGAGCCTAAACTGGTACAAACTTGAAATTTAAAGATAATACTTTTTTGGAATATGATACGAGGGCGGGTCAATAAGTCCGTGACTTTTTGAATTTCTGACCTCTTTACTGAAAAAGCAACACTACTCCTGTCAACAGGCATCTGTCAGTTGACTCCTGTCAAAATTTGAACTTGCTGCGTCAGTTAGTTTGTGTTTGCCAGCTATCTTTATCAGACTACCCAGTAATATGAGGAAGAAATATTTTTTTGCGAAAAAAACCATTACCGAGACCAAGGCTAAGCTTGATAAATACTATGGGGACTCTGCACCATCGATTTCTATGGTAAAAAAGTCGTCTACTGAATTTCGTTGTGGCCGTACAAGCACTGAAGATGCCGAACGTCCTGGACGCCCAGTTGAGGTCTCTTCACCCGAAACAATCGAAAAAATTCACGATATGGTGTTGGCCGACCGAAGATTGAAAGTGCAAGAGATTGTGGAAGCCGTAGGGATCTCGCATGGCTCAGTGGTTTCAATTTTGAATGATCACTTGGGCATGAGAAAGCTTTCCGCAAGATGGGTGCCGCGTGTGCGCCAAAAAGGAAGGTAGCATTGAGGAAATGGAACTCTGCAGACCATCAGCAATGGAAGTGCGGAATCTCCTGAGTCGCTGAACCGAGAGAAAACATCAAAACTGTTGGGATGACAGGAAGGACTGTAAACATGCGAAATCCATGTTTCCAATCCTAAACAAAAATACTACGAACAAATTACTACGATTACAACGGCAGGACCTTCGCCTAATGGTGGGCATTATCACTGGTCACTGTAATCTAAATTACCAGTCATACAAGATTGGAGTAACGGACAGCCCTCTATGTAGAGGTTGTCTGCAGGAAAACGAGACTGTGGAGCATGTGTTGCTGCACTGTAGTGCTACGGAAGAAATCAGATCAAAAACAGGATTACTGGAGGTCCACTCCAGACCGCATGAGGCATCACTAGCATCATCGACAGTTGTTCATACAACATCTCAAACAACACTGGAGCAGTTGTGCCAGCGACCCAAGGCCATACTCCGCTATGTAAAGGAGTTAGGCTGGCTTGAGTAAATGCTGGCAGGGGGAATGCACAAAACACCCCAAGCGGGACGTCAGTGCAGGCCTCATCGCCCCCAAAGAAGAATAAGAATGGGTGCCGCGTTTGCTCACAGTCGACCACAAACGCAATCGTGTAACAACTTCACAGGAAGGTTTGGCGTTGTTTAATCGCAATATGGAGGAGTTTTTGCGCCGTTTTTTAACCGTGGACGAAACATGGATCCATCACAACACACCAGAGACCAAACAACAGTCAAAACAGTGGGTTTCTAAGGGTGAATCGGCGCCAAAGAAGGCCAAGGTGGGTTTGTCAGCCAATAAAGTTATGGCGACTGTTTTTTGGGATGCACGCGGGATAATCAACATTGACTACCTTCAAAAGGGAAGAACAATCAATGGGGAATATAATGCCAACTTATTGGACCGATTCAATGACGATTTGAAAAAAAACCGACTTCATTTGGCCAAGAAAAAAGTTCTTTTCCACCAAGACAATGCATGTGCGGTTGCCATGGCAATAATCCATGAATTGGGCTATGAATTGCTCCCTCATCCGCCCTATTCTCCAGATTTGGCTCCGAGTGACTACTTCTTGTTCCCAAACCTGAAGAAATGGCTTGGTGACAAAAAATTTGACTCCAATGATGAAGTCATCTCGCAAACAAAGGCCTATTTTGAGGACGTCGACAAATCATATTTATTGGAAGGAATAAAAAAATTGGAGAAGCGTTGGACAAAGTGTATAGAGCTCAAGGGAGACTACGTTGAAAAATAAAATGATTTATTTATCAAAAAATCTGTGTTTTCTTCCAAAAGTCACGGACTTATTGACCCGCCCTCGTATTTATGGTTCAATTCATTTCTTCCACTTCTTATCCAATAAACCAAACGTGCAAAGCCTCTGGCGGGCCTGGCAAGTACATATTATATTATTTTTAAATTTTATATAAAGGACTTTGTCGCTGAGCGATATGATCGTCCCGAGAAGTCCACACAAAAAAGACAACAAAATTAAAGGTATTAATTTCAAGACTTAACCACACTGAATGTGTTAACTTATATAATATCCTTGTGCTCGAGACGTCGTCTGCGCAGGATTAGTACTTCGAGTAGCTTAATATTTTCACCAAGGTCATATCTATCATTATACCAAAATGTCATTAAATATGTACATGGTCAAACGCAATTGCTATAATAGTATTATATGAGTAAATTTAAATACTTAGTATATCAATCAGTAAATACTAATAATAAAATTATTAGTGTTTACAGGACTTACGTTACGTACACACAAATATAAAATTAATCGTCATTGAAAAACTGTCATTACAATTCATCACTCTTGACGGTCGTCGAGCACGTCTAGTGTACCGAGCAGCTGTCAACAAAATAATAGCGAGCGACACAAACTTTGACAAAACTGTCATCATTACGATCTTGACGTAGGTGGAGATCTTATTATGTTAACTCTAATGACTCTAACAAAGAAAAGTATGTGAAGTCCAGAAATCGTTGCAATATGGTGTGTAGGGATGCCCTGCGTCGCCATATTCATAAATCAGTCGATAATGATGATCCAGCAAAAGTCTGGCAGTTTCTAAGGTCTTTTGGAATTGGTAAATATCTTCAAGATAGTATCCCTAACAACATAAACATAGATTCTCTCAATCTCTATTTCTCTTCAGTGCTTCCTATTGATGTATCTGAAAAATCTAATACTATTAATTATCTTTCAACGTTACCGATTCCTGACTACTCTCCTTTTGTTTTTAACCGAGTGTCCGCTTGTGATGTTAAGAAGAGCTTATTATCGATCACTTCCAATGCTGTAGGCGGTGATGGAATTAGTCGCAATATGATAGTGCCCATCCTTGACATCATCCTTCCTGTTCTCTGCCTTATATTTAATAGCTCCATGACAAACGGCATTTATCCCACTATCTGGAAAGATGCACAACTTATTCCCTTACCCAAAAAACCCAATCCCAAATCTTTTACTGAATATCGTCCTATATCCATTCTCCCATTTCTATCAAAAGTTCTTGAGCGCCTAGTCCACAGCCAAATAAGCAAATATTTATCCTCTCATGACCTACTAAATCCTTTCCAATCCGGTTTTCATCCTGGCCACAGCACAGTAAGCACTCTCGTGAAGATCACTGATGACATTCGCTTATCCATGGACAACAGAAACTTAACTATACTCACATTACTAGATTTTAGGAATGCTTTTAACACAGTTGACTTTGACATACTTCTAGCCATACTACGCTCAATTAACATATCTCCAACGGTACTCGATTGGTTTCACAGTTATTTATTTGGGCGCCGGCAACGGATCCGTCTAGAAGAGAAGTTCTCTTCCTGGTGTGATGCAATTGCAGGTGTTCCACAAGGCGGCGTTTTATCTCCTCTCCTTTTCGCAATATTTATTAATTCAATCTCAAATAATTTTTCTTCCTCCTACCACTTATACGCAGACGATCTACAAATCTACTCTAAAGCCCCTCTTGACCAGCTTTCTGGAGCCGTAGACCTAATAAATGCTGATTTAAATTGCATCACAACATGGTGCAGACAATTTGGTCTGAAAATAAATCATAGCAAGACGCAGGTAATGATTGTGGGAAGTTCGCAGTTAATCTCAAAGGTGGACTTGTCAACGATTCCATCCATTCATTTTGATGGAGTCCCTATTCCCTATAGTACATCTTTAAAAAATCTAGGGTTGACAATCGATCATTGCTTAAGTAGGGCTCCTCAGCTACAAGTTACTAGTCGCAAATTGTACGCCACCGCTGGCGCTTTAAAAAGGCTGCGCAACTTTCTTCCTGTCACCACTAAAATTGCTCTAGTTCAATCTCTTCTACTCCCAATTCTAGATTACGCTGATGTCTGCTATCCAGATCTCACTGAGAATCAACTAGATAAGCTTGAGCGTCTTCAAAACTTCTGCATAAGATTTATATTTGGTTTGTACACATCCATACATCCATACTCACAAACTTTCACGTTTATAATATTAGTGGGATACATAAACAATACTATAAACTACCTAATGACAGCATCTGCGAAGTGTTTTTTTTATATATTGGTAACAGATACGGCTGATCATTTTTTATCGTCCATTCAGAGATAAGAAAACTTTGCTCGTAATATTTTTTTAATTAATGATTTTTATAAAAAATATTTGATAATTAAACTTAACCAGGTATGATAAAAACACAACTATGAAAAATAAAAAATATATGTCGCGTGAGCAGGCATTTTCTTACGGCGATTTTTGGCTGTTCACATTACAATATCATTTATCTAATGGTGGCACTTCACATGGCTATTGGACGATTGTTGTATTTGGCATACTACGAGTATATGACGTTCATGCAAACATGCAAATTTAGGCAAATCTGACCATCCACACTTGGTAGACAAATCAACAAGACAATTGACGATTTGTTTGCTTAATTCCCTATTTAATCCCTTGGATGTGCCTCGAAAAACCGAACTACTTAAATGTCACTCACGAGATGTAGACACGATTTAGTGGCTTTTGGAGCTCCCGATATTTCGGCACAGTTACATGCACCATGTTCAAAATTATATAATTTTATGGAAGTTGTTAAAATAACACCAAACACTAGAACGCAGCACGTTACTATGACCTTAAATGCGCAAAGAGGACCCGTGAGTAACCCATAACACCCACAACAATCATACTCCCAATAGTACAATCGCGCCTTATTTCTTTTTTTCTGTATGCTGTCTCCGTACTAAGACTTTTCCTACAACTACCGTTCCAAATACAAATCACTTGGTACACCCATGGGAGTTTCATACAACATTACAGCCCCGGGGCTGTAATGCCTTACTTTACTTTTATATTGTGCGATATGTAACTGGACATTTTCGAGCAAGTGGTATGAAAACAAGTTCCCAACACAAACAAACATCGAAATTCGTTGAACAGACATTTCACACACATCACCAATTTTTATATGGAAGAAAAAAAGTTATGTTAGCAATACAAGTTTTTAAACTATCAAAGTCAGTTTTCTCATGATCGTGGCGCTTGCAACAGTGACGAAATATCGGGAACTCAAACAAAAAGGATTACACGGTAAATATCCCGTTTCTAATGTTAACGCGCAGTTATGTTACCATTAAAATAAACTTAGCCTGGTACCACAAGCTCTGTGGATATGGACCACAAAATAGAGGCCCACCGTTTGCGAAAAAGTATTCGTATCAAAAGCTTGCCGGTGTCACAGTTGCCCTAAATAAATGACAGTATATTCCTACTGTTTTACGTGAACGACACGTTACGTTACACTTACGGAATTACTCGTGCTAGGCACACTGATAGAGGACAGACTCAGCTTAGTGTCGCTTCGCTAGCAGAGAGGCGGTGTCGCTAAATTACGTAAAATTAATGTAAACATGTATAGGTATAGCCTTGACCGCAAATTGACCTCATCGTGACTTACCTAACCAGAGCCGGTTACAACCATACTAATTCTACTTATAAAACTCTGATATATAAATTACGTCTAGAAAAGGTTTCTACAATCACGTCATGAATATCACCAATAAATATTAGTACGAGTACATAGTCTTCTTTTATGTAATTGGTGTGCAACCTCAAAACAAACAAGCATCTATTGGGTTTAATGCATATAGTGATATAGAGAAAATTTCTGTCAATTGGGTATTAATGAGATACAATTGAACAAAATGTAAGTTTTTTAAAGTAATTTATTTCAAACGCTGGAGAAAGGGGCACTATCAAGTTACTGCCCCGGATCGGAGAAAATCAAATATCAAATTTATTTATTTTCTATTTAGTACATCATTGTACATTGCGGCATGTACATTGAATAATACACCCGTATTTTGGTAGATATGTAGTTCCTTCCAAATAATAACATTCATAATGTTGTACTTAGCATTTTAGGTTACATTCAATTTTGCATTATAAAGTCGTAGATCCAGGGCTGTCAAATTTCATAAAGATTCAGTATCAGAAGGACAATTTAGTAAAATGTCTTTGTGGATCGATCGTCACAAAAGCAAAACGATCTATTAGTAAAAGGTCTGAAATTTTCTGTCATGTTAGTAGAACGACTGAAATATCAAAACAGCATGCTGAGCGAGAGGACTTGCCTATGCAATAATGTACATTCAAGCACACAAAATAAAAATGCACGATGAAGTATACTCAAACAAATTAACGTACAAATGTTGTGCAATTCGAAGATATCGTTTATCTCTTTCAATAACAACTCCCATCAGTGGAGGTTTAAACATTCTTCAGTAATAAAAGATAAATAAAAAGATCAAATAGAATTACTCTCCGAAGCATTTAGATCCTTTATTTTTCCTTCATTATATAATATTTGATATAATTATAACGAACGGGAGTTTAAATAACATAACATCCTTTCGTGTGAAATTATTTTTATTTATGGTATTTTTTTTATGTATTGTTAACTGTAATTGTTGTACAGAAGATATATCTTTAGAATGGATGTGATTAAGGAAAACTTAATTAAAGGCTAATAATTAAATTGTATGTATATACACGTTTGTTTCATAATTATTACCATAATAATAACAAGAATATACAGCAATGTTTTAAGTAAAAAGCCTTATGAGGTAAATAGTGTAAATACGCGTGTGACGATCGTTTCACATAATAATTCGGGGTGGGTAGAATGTATCAAACATAAGAAATGAGTGTAGTGAAAATACGAAATTTGAATTTCAAAGGATGCCGCTGGATTGTGAATGGCCAGCGATGATGTGATCAGCCAGTGGGAAGATATGCAAGAAGTTTGATAGGTGATGACAAAGGATTACTAATAGGTGACTTTTTCACAAGCTATTTAATTGACGTGTCTGAGTAGTGTACATCTGAAAGTGCTGATCAAAAACGAGTAGTGGAGAAATCTTGATACGTTTGAGAGATCTTTGATGAAAAACGGGGATTAAAAATTATCATACAGTAGTTTTAATTGCGATTATTGCTGCGGTATAATTACTGTGTGTACTATTGTATCACTTTTGTGTAACACATGTTTATGGATACAAATGGATAGTTCACATCGATGATATCGGTTCAAACATAATAAATCAGATTAATTACCGTACTTATAGCAACTATAATTTATTTGAACATAATTCAAATGCTACCTTATTTTAACAATTATATGAACTAGAGTCAGTAGAATTATTAATTGGTACCAATGACATTATATCATGGAAGACAGCTATATTACCATAACACGCCTAAGCGGCTGAACGGATCGTAATCAAATTCGGTAAGGAGATAGATTAGATCCCGGAGAATGACATAGGATACTTTTCATCATCATTATCATCCATCAGATTGATAACATCTGAAATAAGGCGATTCGTATGAGAATTAAGGTCACCGACGTAGCTCTCAAAATTAGCAAGTTGAAGTGGCAATGGGCAGGCACATCAGCACACATAGTGACACTTCGCTCGCAGAACCAATAACCGATATATAGGAAAGAAAGGTTTTCGAGTGGCGATCATGCACCGGAAGGCGTAGTCACGGTAATACTAATTACCGTGGCGTAGTGAGTGTAGGCCGGCCCCCCCTAGATGGACCGACGACCTCGTCAAAACCGCGGGGAATCGCTGGATGTAGGAAGCGAGTAGCCGGTTCAAGTGGCGTTCTATGTGGGAAGCCTATCTTCAGCAGTGGAGGTCTTCCGGCTGATAATGATGATGACTGCGCAAAAAAATTAAAATAAATATATACATAGTAAAACATGGGTTTTACTATGATGATACATACCTTTATTTCTAAGACATGCTTGGCTAATGAGTATGATTAATTGAATATGCAGGATGCAAATGAGTAAAAGAGACAGATAAATAATCGCATTTCATATATCATAATCATAATGCATCGAAGGTCGCACGGCCAGACACAATAGAAATTTCATTGTTATAATGACATCGACCCTTGAAGGGATAATCAGCCCATTTTGTTTTCACTGCTGGGACTCGAACCTTCCTCTCAGAGAGAGGAGTTGGGCCATAATCCACCACGCGGGCCCAGTGTGGATTGGTAGATAGGTTAGTAGCCAACCCATGTCGAAGTTTTCAGGCCGCCCGAAGGCCTTCGACATAGCCTAACGACTATTGTCCTAAGAAAACAACCGGGACCGACGGCTTAACGTTCCCTCCGAAGCGCTTAGTTGAATAATGCCACTTGCGGTAACCCATCCAAGTCCCGACCGCAGCAAGTGTTGCTTAACTTGTTGATCGGTTCAGATCGCCAAGTCGAGCTCCGCTACGAGAGCTTCCTATAGTCGTATGCTATATGCGTAAAGTACACATGGCGTGTCTCCTGTTTGGGATTATTCAATTTGAGACACCATCTTATCTGAGCGATAAGTTGACGTGGTTAGCTGAACGTAGGTCTCAAGGGTCCTGACAAGCCGACTGAGCGGCATTGCTCAGCCGCTTTTAGAGGTAGTTTCCGATACGCTGCATCGAAATGTTGGAACAACATACCGCCACCAATACGAGACCTGCATGGTCTACGTACTTTTAGAAATAATTTGAAAAAATTCGTTTATGTTCATCAAAACAGTGAGGAACTACTTGTACATGGCACCAGTGCAATTTAGTTAATACGTTCTGTAAGATTACATACATTTGTGTTGAAGTAATTGCCTACTTTTGAAAGGGAGACGTGTAATGTTTCAATTTATCGTTTTAATTAGTTAACATTTTATTTTAAGAATTGTCATACGCACATTGCAGCTATGTATCTATTTATATCGTGCACGCGCTGTTTGACGTAGGTTCGGCACATGGGTGAGGTCACCTCCCCAACCTAACGGAAGACCAGCGCTGGTTGCTTGCAACTAGCATATTGCTGAGCTTGGGCTGGGTTGTGACAAACACCTTGATTTTGATTTTTAACCATGTATACTTTTCTTTGTCTGTATTGTGTTTGTTACAAATAAATTCATTCATTCATTCATACATTCATATTGACTACGACGTCGACGCTCTCCTCGCACGGTCACGAAGAACCAATTGGGACATATTATGTCAAGATTTTATACATTTTGTGCTCTCTACCGTGTTAAAATTATCGCTTGGTTTACAGCACATTTATTTAGGAATTCCATATGAATAAATTAAAAGCAATAATGGGTAGGTACCAAATTTCAAGTAAATATTGTAACAGGTGCATTTGACCAGTAAATTATTCCGTTATTATACAAACCGTATAGGTATAGGTAAGTACCATCAAAATTAAACGTAAGTTTAAATTTGTGATTCAAGAAATCACCTATCTAAAATTATATGTAAAATATATAATAGCGTTTATAATTTAATTTGACATCATTTCATATCCTTTGTAGTTGTTTTGAGAGAAATTACAATATAATCTCAGAGTGAAGAGCGCAGTCATTGTCATGGGGAGTTTTGAGGTGTATGTAGTTCAAATTTCTGAATGGAACTGAACTGTTATGGGCTGGCGTCACGCTTAACGTCAGGCGAGATACTTGACACTATATCGATCATGAGCGAGTTCATACTCCGATTCACACTTGGCCGATTGTCGGGTGACTGTGACCACAACCTTTTTTGTGGGCTGGATCCGCGCCTGGTACCATCCATATTACCCCTTTGGTAGTATCAAGGGACTTGTATTTTATGGCAATAGGAAGCGCAATTTAGCTAAAATTAGCAACCCAAGACAAATCGCACTAATAAATATTGTGATTTTTTTTCAACAAGTACAAATTGAAAATTTTAATACCGACTACCATTCTATTAAGTTATTGGAGTGTAACTCAAAAACTACTGGACCGAATTGGATGAAATTTAAATGGGACCAAACGGGAAGCACCAGCTTTCAAACAAAAAAAATTGAGAATCGGTGCACCCAGTTGATTGTTATGAGGAAACAAACATAAAAAAATACAGTCGAATTGAATTCCTCCTCTTTTTTGGAAGTCGATGAAAACGGAAGCGACTTCAATAGCAAAAAGTGTGAAATAACTTGTCGAAACCGGCACCATGCATACAATATTGTGATATATAGGTAGGTACTTTAGAACTAATCTACTATCTAACGAACTATCATGGTTATCGACTGTTTCTAATTACGGCATCGATTGTCAATGATGATACAATGAGCCTAGGGCTCTAAATGATCAAATCATAAAAATAGACGACACTTTTCTGTTGTTGTAGTGTAACTCAAAAACTGCTGAACCGACTTTAATGAAATTTAAATGACTTCGGAAATACTCTACCTAATAAAACATAATTTTGAGAATCGGTCCACAAATGGGGGAGAAATCTGTGAACATACACAAAAAATTTAAACATAATATCACCGCCTCCTTTTTTGAAGTTGGTTAAAAATGTGAAAGTTTGTGAGTAAAGCAGTGAGTGAGGGAGAGGATGTGAGTGAGTGAAGTTTACGTATTTATTTACTCATTCATCACCCTAATATTATAGGCAAAAGTTTGTGAGTGTGTTTTATACGTTTGTTACATCTTCACACTCAAACGGCTGTACCAATATTGTTGAAATTTGGCATGGAGGTAGGTGAGGCGCTGGATTAAAGCATAGGGTACTTTTTATCATCATAATCATATTAATCATCATACTTACATCACCACGCGAGTGTAACCGCGGGGCGCAATTCTAGTGATTCATAATTTTGTTGAAATTTAGAATAGAAATATTTAATACTCACAATTTAATGCATAGTACGTTGTATCTCGATTTAAAGTTAAATAAGAATGTTATATACCTAATGTACTAATAATACTAATGTACCTATGTTTTGCACAAAGTGGCCGAATGTGAGTCGGGCATGTATATAAATAAATACTTGAGACAAATAAAGATAGTTTTACTGTGCATGGTTACCATAATAAAAAACAACAATCAAAATAAAAACATATAAAATTAAAAACCGGCCAAGTGCGAGTTGGACTCGCGCACGAATGTATTTAAAATATCTATATTATTAGTATTTGTTGTTATGCTTAGCGGCAACAGTTGGCCGAGCACGAAAATCTAAGTATTACGTAATCGCATCGTTAACGTATTTAGTACAATACTGTCATTTATCTAGTACAGTAGTGGCACAGATAACACATAGTTTGTATTGAATACGTCAATGATACGATAACGTCACACTTAAGCAGATTCGTGCTCGGCCCACTGACATACATCATCTGTGAAAATTTCAACTGTCAATCACGGTTCAAAAGATACAGCCTGGCGACAGACGGACAGACAGACCGACAGCGAAGTCTTAGTAATAGGGTCCTGTTTTACCCTTTGGGTACAGAATCCAAAAAACATTGTACAATGGGCGGTCTTATCGCTAATGAACGATCTTTTTCAGGAAACATTTAGATGCAGCTGAATTCAAACTTATTGTACTGAGGTTAAACAAATAGGTATATTCTGTAGGTATGATAGTATGGAAGTACGAAAATCTTGATGCCAGAATCCAACTCGCACTTGGCCGATTATTACACATTTAGACACTCTATCCCCAAAGCTTATAAATACTACACCTTTTCGTTACATGCTGTTTATATACATATAATAATAAAATAAATATAAACTCAGAGAATAGAGTACAGAGATTCGTGCCAGAGCAAAAGACGCAGTTCGAAGCGATTTGCACGAGGTCGATTGCTCAAGCCACTTCTATTGCTCAATCCAATCGCCGCCGCGGTCCATCATTATATAACTTGATTATACATATCCAGTAAAACATCGACGAAAGTAATGTAAATCAATAAAATAGTAAAGCAATAAAAACAAATAAAAAGAAAAAAAATATCTAATTATTAATAACTATTACCTTTTCTATTTTCATTATATTTTCTTTATGTTAGTTTCATTTAGTTTTACTACGAATAATGACTCAGACTGTTTAATGATTTATTACGCTTTTTTCTACATTGAAATTAAACACCTTTAAAAAGATTTAATCGCCTTAAATTTCATGACCCGAAAAGTCAGGATAAAATCAAAATAATAATATAAAATAAAATTATACGCGATTTTATCCGCATAAGGTGTTTTTTACAACGTAAATAAAATAATTAAGTATGGATTATGTTACAAAAGTCTTTTAAAAACTCAGTTATGTGCGGAGGAGATGTGGTCAGGACAGGAGACATCACATTGAGCGGACCGGGTAACAAAGTTGATCTATGGCATCTTAATTCAATGTGTGGGTATAGGTAAATAATTTGATTGTTTGACAACCCTGTTCAGGCCACTTGCACGACATCTATGGTACGATTAGGGTTACCATATCTCAGGATTCATCCTGAGATCTCAGGATTTTTGGACTCATCTCAGGATTGCGGCCAGATTGCAAACATCAGTAAATCTCAAGACTTTTAGAATTTTTAATAAAATACATTACACTTTAAATATCTCTCTTAAAAAGTTAGGCAAACTAACGCGGCGAGGGGCGGTGCGTGGGATGGGGGGTGCCGCTACGACCCATGCCACAGATTACTGAATAACCCATGCTGTGAGTGCGATGTGAAACGCGTGAGCGAGACCCCCCGAGATCCACAGTGTATGAAAACTATAATATAAAAATATGACTTTTAAAATTGTTAAGAACGTTTGAGACAATATTCTCAAACTGCAATAAAATCTCAGGATTTTTCAATGGAAATCAGACCTTTTCTTCGGACTTTAAATTTTTTCATCTGGTAGCCCTATGGGATACAATGGGCAATTCTAAAGAAAAATTAAATGTCGTTTTTCTTTCTTTTATTTAAAATAGGTGGAGATAGATGGCTTCTTGAATTTATTTTCGTTAATTGTATCAAATGAGATATTGAGCAAGTATGTATATAAAATATAGTCACGCTCTGTTTGCACAGTTGTTGAAATAGGCAGTCTACAATTGCAATAGGTACGTATAGTGTCATCCATAATGCAAAAGGTCATCCATAAATTGTAATCTGGCTTGTTTCATAAATCTCTTCTGTTTTTTTATGTATAGTGTCTGGCGTAAAATTATAAAGCCCCCAAACTCTCAAATTAAAAAAAATAATACAAGAGCCCTCGAATAAACTTTAGTTAAAACATTTACACACCTATTATTTTATCATCATCAGACATAGTGTGCACGCACTATATGTATAGGTATCTAAATATTAGATACTATCCATTTTAGGTTTCGACTATGGATATGGAATATTATTACAATGGAGTTTGTTAAAGTTAGCTATTGTAACTGGGTTTTAAACTTTGAGAAGTTTTAGACGGTTATTATTATTGTTATTTTTAATTGAATAAATAATATTATTGTTATTATAATTATCATTTGTTGTTATTCATGGTTTAATTAACGAGTTACAGACGACTTTCTCGACCGGCATCATGACCTTCCAGGTCGCAGTCTGGCGGAGTCCGCGCATGCACAAATTATAATGCTTAATGTTATTACTTACTAGTTTGTAGTCGACCAAAATACATTTTCATTTGGTCAAAGGTTAGACTATACATAATATAAAAATGTGTCACAGAAAGTACCAACTTGAAAACAAAAATAATTACAGAGGCGGTAATGACATTTACATAAGAAACAAAAACTCGTGTAAATGCCCACGATTACCTACCTACGCTGACAGGAATAGGTATGCACACTTTTAACGAAATTTCGAACTTCTGCCAGTTTAGTTCTATCTAGTATCTCTCTAAACATATGTTACCTTTTTACATCTATTTTATATTATATATTATAAGGTAACGTATGTCCTTTATGTCTTAGGTGAATTCATAATTTCGTGTGACAGTTCGACAACATCGCGGGACTACTAAACATACGTAAAAACAATGATAAAAAAGGGGGAGGGGGGTTCGGGTAGTGCCCCCCCGCAAACCCCACCCGCCGGAGACCATTAGTTTTCGAGTTATGTTTGTTTAAGTATTTTGAGGTTAAGTACTGCATTTCGATCTACTACCACCCCCGCGTCGGCTCTGCAATCCGACAAGACTGCTTGAAATCGGGGTGCTATGAGTCGGTTCTGTCACTGACTTCGACCTTTTTTTTTTTTTTTGTTCCGGGGAAATCCTTTATGGATACCACCCACCACGGGGAGGGAGGTGGTTATGTGGGAGTCCGTATACCCACCAAAACCCCGGGGTGTTCCGTCACTGCCGCCCTCGGCGGGAACGCGGGACAGATTTTCCACACGACCGCGAACCCGCCGTGGCTGTTCGTTGCCGGACCCTTCTCGTCGCGGCACGCCAGAACACATGGCGCGCCGCAACTGCCTCGGAGACCAAACTAGCCAACAATGGGCGCCAGACTTCCCCGTGTCTGGTCGCCCGTGGTCTCCCTGCGGTGGGTCGGATACGTAGCCCCACCGCCTGCTACGTCAGCCACAAGGGATAGCCCCCCCGCGACCCCACCTGCTCGAGTCTGCGCCGAGCGCCCGGGCCCCACCTCCTCGATCCTGCACCAAAGTGCCCGGGCCCCCCTCCTCGAGCCTGCGCCAAAGCGCCCGGGCCCCACCTCCTCGAGCCTGCGCCAAAGCGCCCGGGCCCCACCTCCTCGAGTCTGCGCCAAAGCGCCCGGACCCCGCCACTCCTATGTGGACTTGGCAGCCAAAGCCCATAGGAGCGGCCCGCCTGAGCCGGCCAGCGCACCCCAACGCCGGCGCGGCCCCTGGGTTCCTCTTGGCTTCACCGTGGTGTACCTAGCCACGGTTACTGAGCCCCCCCGCCACGTCAATGCGAGAACCCTTCGGGGGGGACTGACTTCGACCTATTCTAACTAACTATAACTAACCTATAGGTATGTCACAGACAAGGTGACTTTGCCAATTCATTAGATAGCTACTGATATACTATTGTGCACAAAATTGGAACAAAAGTAGTATGATGAAGCGCTCGCCGCTTCGTTTTACGCATTAATGTCATTTATGTCACCTGTCACTATCAAAATTACGGTGTTTTATTGAAACTTTAAAAAACTATTTAGACTATTTTGGCGTGTCTCCGGCAGCTAAAATGTTGTAAATACGCTTTATACAAACCCCTTCAACCCACCCACAGTTTTTGTTTCACCAAATTCAGGGGTCACGATTCTAAAGCCAACCCGAGACTCTTTTTCCGCAATGTTGTAAAGTGAGATTAAATAACCAAAAATATATTTAACTAGCTGGTGCCCGCGACTACGCCTGCGCAGGGTTAGTACTTCGAGTAGCTTATTATCTTCTCCAAGGCCTCACCCTGACCAGACATCCATCTAAAAATACCAAAATATCATAAAATATGTACATGGTCAAACGCCATTGTTATAATAGAAATCCAAGAGAAAAAATAAATACTAACTGTATCAATCAGTAAACACTAATAATAAAAGACAGGAATTACGAGTACATACAAATATAAAATTAATCACCATTAAAAAACTGTCATCACATTTCATCACCCTTGACGGTATTTGTGTTACATTTCATCCCCCTTGAGTCTAGTGTATCGAGCTGTCAAAATACGAGCGACACAAACTTAAGGCACAAACAAAAAAACAAACTTAACTTAAATATAGGCGTTGGAACACCGCTGCTTACCCCTTCGAGGATATACAGGCGAAACCATTTGTTATGTTGTGTTTAAAAATAACATGTAAGTATTGCGGGCGATTCACTTAAGACCGCTAGATTGATGTTTTACCTAATCGTGATGCCGGAATCGCTCGACTACAGTCGGCGGAACAACAAAGACGGATGACATGCCAACTCTATCGCCAATCGCATCGCCAAAAAGTCTAGTGTATCGAGCTAGCAAAATCATTGCGTGCTTTTGACTCGAGGTGCGTTCGTTTAGCAATGGGGGCATTGGTGACGTTGCAATTGTTGGCTTTTTTGTTAAAGCGTTCGTAAAGCTCAAAATCGTTATTATAGCCGCTATTCCCACATTCTACTCGAACGCTAAGCCGTGCATAAAATCGCACGATTGTGCTGTCAATTAGATAGTTGTGTCAAAAAATGATCAAAAACAACCGCAGCTCCGGACGTGGGTTAATAATTGTACTTTTCGGTGGCATATATGACCCTTTGTTAGCTTTGCGTACGGTGGACAAAAAGAGCCCTAAACGACATTTTCACCCACAAATTTCTAATTTGAACGCCATTGTGAGCGTTTTAGCGTTATTTTCGTCAACTTGGGGCTATTCAAACGCACTATATAATCCATCAGAAACTGACACAACTTTGACAGAACTCTATTGACAGAAAGTAAGTCATAATTACGATCTTGGCGTCGGTGGAGATCTTGTTATTTTGTCTATACTGTACCCAAGAATATAAGCCCGTTTCACCCGCGTGGGTGATGATAATGATGATGAAAATTAGCATATGTGCTATTCCAGACTATAATCTATCTCTGTGACAAATTTCAATCAGATCCGTTAAGCCGTTATGCCGTGATTGAGTAACAAACCTTAAAATCATCCATCCATCCATCCAGCCATCCACACTTTCACATTTACGAGTATGATATTAGTGGGATATAAGTAGGAAGTAGGATATTCGTTATTTGCCTGGTGGACGTTTTTCAGTGGTCGCAGAATACCTTCATTATCAATTATTTTAGAAAAGCATTGTGTTGATATTACTGACAGATTTATGAGCAACTCATTCAAACCACTTCAAAATTTGCAGAGGGTGAATTTTCATTAGCTTGAAAAATTAAACGTACTTACATAAATCAACTAAACAATGAACTATTTTTTAATGCTATATTATGCAACTGTAGGTAATCGGTTATTACTGTTAATTGTTCATTTTCTGTAGTATTTTTTAGAGATGTTGATTTTTTTTCGGGACGAATCATCAGCGTTAAAATGCTTAATATAAGATTTGATTTACATAATAATATAACTAAAAAAACAGTAGTACTTACTGTACAAACTGGGAGGATCCGCAGTTTTGTGTAACATGGTACATATACAATATCTTTAAATTAACTTTTTTATTTTTTTTCTTCAAAATGAACGGAGTAAGTATATAATGTTGGTTTTCACAGGCATCTAGTCATACGCTTGTCTTTCTAGCTTAAGTGCAGAGAGGCATTGATTTTACTGCGTTGGATCGGCAAGGAAATGAAAATAAAACAAAATAAGCAAAATACATTGCTGTTACATTTCAATATTCAGTTCTGTAAAAAAATATACATTAAACAAAAATAGACTGACTTTATTTTGCATAGTATTGACCATCTCGGTTTGTATACGTATTTGAACATCTTTAAATATAAATATAATTTTGCTACTACGTACTAATAAAAGTGATTCCTGGACATTTTAATCTTGTATGGATCCTGCAGCACTTCACAACACATGCTGGCATGATGATTCACAGCTGTACCTAGTTCATAATGAAAATAATTAAAATGTATGCGAAGATTTCACGTGTGCTCGCTTGCAAGAAAAATGTCCGACTGATGACGTACTGAACACGACTTTTAAGCCCCGCCTACTTGAACACGACTTTTGTTGGGTCATTTTTTTAACGGAGTTACTGTTCCTGACTTATTATTATTCGTAGACTACTACTGACTCACTACTACTGACTTTTTCTACTAAATATAAAAAAACAATGAAAATGCTACATCAAAAAATCTAACAACTTACTTATTTTTATGAGGACATGTTATTTTTAGGCCATACAAAAACTATAATCACTCCGACAATTTTACAAATGGCAAAGACAAGTTTTAAACATTAAAAGACACTTATGCATTTTTTGAAAACTATCATAGTAAGTACAAAAACTTGTGAGGAGTTTACGTTGACTCCGTTTTAATGTATCTTTTACTTTGTATTCCATATTGTAATTTTGATGATTTGCAAACTTAATGTTTTTACGGTGTAGTCGACAAACTAAAAATACTGTTTAGTTTCCTTATGTGGTATATTATATTTGCATGTCTGTTACATAGAATCTTTGTGTATTAAGAAACTATGTAACTACATATGACTGCAAATTATAAAGCTGGATGTGGCTGCAAATGTATACATATGATCATAGGAGGGCATTAAATCGTTAATCCGTTAATCTTTATTAACGGAGATAACAAAATGTTTGAAGGATTAACTTTTAAGTTAGGTACCTCAAAAAATGTTAAGGCTCTTGTTAACTTTCGTTAAAATGAACTTCCGTAGTTCATGTGGAAGATGCAACGAATCTAATTTAATTGTGTGAAAAGAAACAATTATAAAGGCGTTATGCAGACGACGGACGGGGCGCGGTCTTTTTGACCGCGTCTGCCCGTCGATGCCCGCGGCTGTCCTCGCCGCTACGTAGCTACGGATAAGCCGCGCCGCCAGTGTCCGGCGGGCACTGGCACATAGGATTCCTTTTACGCTATCGTTCGCGGTGAAATTGACCGCCCAGGCCCGCCCCGTCATCTGTAAAGCGCCTAAATGACATTCAACTACTGGTTGATATTATTATAAGCAAGCAAGTTGGTAATTATAAAATTTAACAAAAACGTAATTTCATATTGTTAAATTATATAGGTTCTGTTATGGTGAACAGAAATAATCTAGACGCACGCGACGCGACGAGACGCCACGAGACGAGATGAGACGAGCGTGTACATCCGCCATTAGATAATAGTTAGCTAATGTAAATAATACCTATTTTAAACGTGTAATATGCATATAGCAAATGTAGAAGATTGTCATGATTTTTTTCCATTATGTTTATTATCTTTGAAATTACACGATTATATATTCTAAACCTCAAGGTCTGTGCAACAATGTTACGTCAACAAAGCATGTAAGGCAAAATGACAATGCAACTAATGCAAAATATAAAATTAAATTAAATTAACAATTCTTTTCTTCCACATTCGTAACCACATTATTCCATATTGGTTAACTTAACGTGCGTTGAATCGTTAAAATGTCTACGGTTTAACGATGAACAAAGTTAACAGCATGTGACATCTCACACAACTCCTCGAGGATGTATAAATTTACGTAAACAACAACATGATAAAGCCTTATAATAATAAAACCGCGGGGGCGGCTTTGTGGTTAGCCGTGCTGAGTGGTGACACCGTGGACCCCGATTCTCCCTGGGGCTAAATGAGACCCCTGGCCCCCGGCTTGCCTTAATTGGCCGTCAGGGGGTGGAGACGCAAGAGCAAGTAACGAAAAGCTCCAAGAGTTAAGTGTTAAAAGGCATAATGCCGGTATAGTATCGCTCTAGTGAAAACGGAGTACACCTTTCGACACCCTTTAGCCATCCACACCAACATTGTCCCTTTTGTCACCTTTCATGGTGACCCTTAAGGCCCGTTTAGTGGGTGCAAGTCAGCACCTGCCTAAATATATTAAGATGAGACTGAAATTGGAAGGTGCCGTAGTCTCCTCCATAGCCCACTATCTCCCTTACTTATAAGTTAATATCAATAGATTTGCCATTTTACCCATTTTTTTAATAGATATACCATGTCACTTTCCATCCAAAATGTTTCTGTTTTTTATACTACTTGGTATTTTATATCAAACAGGTTTCTAAGTGTTGGCTACAGCCCCACTTATTCTTTTGTAAAGGACCGGATAAAATCCGTGAAACAAATGCAATGAGATAATAATAATATTAAATTAATATAATTATTTGTACTCTTGCTGACATGCTGGGCGTGACAGTCACTGTGACTATAACTATCATCTAACTAGCTGGTGCCCGCGACTACGTCTGCGCAAGAGTAGTATTTCGAGTAGCTTATTATCTTCTCCAAGGCAAGATCTACCTTTATACAAAAATGTCATAAAATATGTACATGGTCAACGCAATTGCTATAATATAGTCTTATATGAGTAAAGGAGATCACCCAGATTGGGCTAATTTTTATTTTGCCGGCCAACAAAATATAAATGCATTATATTAATAGAACTTACTATTGTAAATATATTTTTTTGCACCAAGTCCTAAGGTTATTTTTTAAGATTACATTTAGCTTTGGATATTTAACCTCAGTACCTCGAAATACAAAGAAAATCGTCTAAATAACTAACCAAATGGTATCCTAGAGAAGAAACAAGACAGCGTAGGAGACCATATCAAAGATGGAGTTGAGCAGTTTATATTACAACGGAAACTATTGGAAGAAACTGAAGGAGGCCCATGCGGAAGTAAAACAATCTGCGTAAAAACAACTACACATAGATGTAAAACAAAAAAAAAACTATGAAACTAGGAGCACAGCAAAAAGTAACCGTCCGATGTAACAGAAGTTGCATGGAGAACTAAAGGGATTAGGCAAGTTGCGCGGTGAAAGATACTCTAAGTTTGAATATTATCTTTCAGACTTAATCAACAACTTAACTCTAATAATAAAAAATGTTTACATTAATAATAAAATACAAAACTTACGTACATACACACATAGATATAAGTCTCATAGGGCGAATTCTGTGCATACACATATAAAATTAATCACCATGGAAAAAACTGTCATTACATCACCCTTGACGGTATTTGTGTTACATTTCATCACCCTAGCCGGTCGCCGAGCTCGTCTAGTGTATCAAGCTGTCAAATTGACTTGGCTTTTGACTAAGCTATCAGAAACAGACTGACACCAACTTTGACAGAACTGTCATCATTACGATCTTGACGTAGGCGGAGACGTGGGCACAGCATATATATTGTGCCCAAGCATATTACGCTTTTTCACCCTCATGGTGATGTCTATAGACAAAATAATAAGACAATATATATGCTGTGCCCAAGCAGGGCACAGCATATATATTGTGCCCAAGCATATTACGCTTTTTCACCCGCGTGGTGATGGATGATGATGATGATGGAAGTATTCTATATGTTCCAGCGCCTCATCTACCTCCATACCTAATTTCATTAAAATTGCCCCCGCCGCCGTTTGAGCGTGAAAGAGTAACAAAGATCCACACATCCATACATCCATACATCCAAACATCCATACATCCATACATCCATACATCCATACATCCATACATCCATACATCCATACGTCCATACATCCATACGTCCATACGTCCATACATCCATACATCTAAACATCCATACATCCATACATCCACACATCCACACATCCATACATCCATACTCACAAACTCTCGGGTTTATATTATTAGTAGGATAAGTAGGATAAAAATTATTTCAGAGAATCTGCTATTGATATATGCACCAAACCTGCTTAGTTAGCAATGTTGTTCGCCTTATCTTGCTTAATACTAACTCGCAGCTGGTCCGTATAGTTATGGGCATCATTTACCCATAAACTTCGACCACGATACATGCGTATCATCGGTAATAATTATCTCGCGTGAGTACGTTGTTTGTTGCAATTCTTTGCGTAGGTTTGCGTAGATGCAATATAATTTTGTTAAATATAATAATTTGATAGTCTGTTAAATACGCGCATTCGTTATAGCTTTATGGCTCTCTGTAACCTATAAACCTACACACAAACCTCATAAAATGCCTTTTTGCTTTGCATACAAATATTTAATCCAAGATTTGTGTAAGGGAGAAGCCAGTAGGATGTTGTAGAAGTGACAACCTCCCCCTGGAGCCTTAATCTTCATATCTGCGGGTTGTGACCTCCTCCAACCATATCATTTACGCGATTGTCTTTTGTTTTCGGCTATGTGTAGAGCATCATAGACGGATGTGTCAAGAGTATTGTGCATCTGTACAGACCAAAGACGGCATATACAACCTGGCTGACTATGACTATACAGGCTTTATAATCTGTAGATCAGATCAACGCATTGGGCTGCGGCCTCGAAATCTTTTTTGTTTACTATCGACTTTTCCAGTCACCATATTTTTCGCTACATAAGCTACCATTTATAATTAGCCCATTTTGGTCCCACTGCTGGAACTCGATCCTTCCTCTCCGAGAGTAGAGTTGAGCCATAATCCACCACGCGAGCCCAGTGCGGCTTGGTGGATAGGTCAGTGACCAACCCACGTCGAAGTTTTCACGCTGCCACTAGCGGTCACCCATCCAAGTCCTGGCCGCAGCAAGTGTTGCTTAACTTGTTGATCGGTTAAGATCGCCAAGTCAAGCTACGCTACGAGCGCTTTAGCTACCATTATTCTTTTAATACCTAATATTATTTCGTAATCAAATTCAATAGTAATTTGCTTAATATTATGAATCTTGTTTAATAGATACATTGTTATTGACGTACCGCGTTCACTGTGTAGTTCACGATTTTAGAATTGGTCTTGTTCATTTCCTCCCACGTTAATGTTGTAAAATCCAACAAAGAGATAAGAAGGCAGTACGCCTCTGTGACATCAAATTAGCCCTTATAGTAATAAGGGAAAAGTCTATGTTTATGCACCTGTGCTTACTGCCAACCTTTTTAATGATGTAAAGGCGTTAGTGTATTACAGAACAATAAATGAATAAATTGAAACAAAAATGCTTTTATACAAAAAACACAATAAGATTCTCTGTGTGGAACCACATCACAACGTCCAAGACCAAAGAACAAAAATTTCTGCTCGTAACAATAAGTATTTGCCCCACCCATGGATTGAATCTGTGACCCCTAGCTTAGAAGGCAGGGTCATATACCAACTGAACTAACGTAGCCAAAACGTAGCTGTCAAAAGTTTAAACCAATTAAAAACAAGAGATAGGTACTTGATACGTATATAATGTCACATAATTTCCTTACTATAAAATTAATGTTATCAATGCTGGTTAGCAACCTACTACTTTAAATAATTACTTTTGCCAGAAATAGAATAGAATAACTGGAATAAAAGTTGACAATTTGCATTTGCAAAATGTAACAACAAATAATGTGTAAAGTGAATAAAAACGTTTGATTGTGAATTAGATAACCAACTAAAAGTATATTTACAACTAATATTTTCGGTAATTCAATGTTTGTTACTAGTAAACCAACCATTGAAGTAAAGTAGGTATAACCAAACAGTTCGATTATAATTTATTGAACTCGGTTTTGCAGCTTGTGGCCAAACTGATGTTGTGTTAATTGTAAGTACTTACATAAAAATACGTTTATCATTGAAAAAACGATATTAAAAAATATTTATTGGCACTTCCGCTGAAAAAACAATGATTTTGGCCTATTTGGGGCTGTGCACAACCCTCCCTCCCGCACAAACTACAAAATAAAAAACACACAAGAAAACCCAAATAAACCAAAAACGATTCAACACGTGTTTCGCCTCTACACGAGGCATCCTCAGGAGATGTTGACTCGTCGAGCGCTAGACCGACATCGGTTTGCAGTTTGTGCGGGAGGGAGGGTGGTGCACACCCCCAAATAGGCCAAAATCATTATGTTTTCAGCGGAAGTGTCACTATATATTTTTTAATATCGTTTTTTGATAATGGATTTCCGCAAAGTAACGCCTGAATCAATAAATTCTCTGTTTATCATTAACTAAACTGTATTTAACACAATCCGTTTTGTTGGAAATAACTGAATCAGGTGACGTCATTTAAACACACTTTGTTTGCTGGTAGCTTATTTTAAAATAACAAAACTACTTGGCCTTTATTAATAAACGTTGCGTAAACAAACCTATATTTGGCGTAACATGCTTTGTCTTGCTTTCACGCGTGCCATTTACTGCAAGCAAAAAATTGACAGATAGATGTTTTATCTACTCCGGGTGTAAGCCAAGTTTATTAATAAGGCCGTTAAAGTTGATTTGTAATTTCAGTGTACGTTATGTCCGAATCTTGATACGTATATAATGTAACATAATTTCAGCGGTGCGAGCATGGATTGTCGATAGGATAAAATTATCGGTAAAAGAGCGCCTGCGATATAGTTATCGTAGGTAGAGTAAGGCAAGGTGAAATAGCTGATAATAATTAGTTTATCGACTCGACAAGTTTATCGTGAGATCCATGATCGCACGACTGATCTGATACTATACTAATATAGAATCAGTCCTGTCGAGATTGTTCCAGATTTAAAAATAACCTAGATAACAATTTAAACAGCACATTTAATTATACGTATTGTATGCAAGCTTCTGACGTCAAAAAGTTATTATTACTTAAGTTATTACATTATACCGACGGCTTGTTCTTTGTTTAGTAGTTTGTCTGACTGATACCTGTTTAATTGCTGGAAAATTACTCAACCCTCGACGCATGCACATCGCGAGTGTTGCATACAGATACTCTCATTGATGTTCGAATCTTTTCCTAGGATATGCTCATTGGAACATTTGCTTAATACACATTGCTTATTTCAAACACATCTACGACGGATCGAGCTAGAAAATAGAGCTTCGTTTAGTGCCATATAAAAAGTAATTTGGTATAGTTTTATATTGGTAGTTATTGGCTTGTGGCAGAAAATTTAACTAAAATTCTCTAAACTATGGTTGTTCTTATCTCTGTTTATAAGTAGGTACTATAATTGACATTTATGTAACACTTAGAAATACAATTCTAAAAATATGATATTATTTACAATGATGGGTAGTTTTAAATCAGGTTAGACTAGTTAAGAGGGCATGAATTTACATGACGGCTAAATTTGCACTAAACATACCCACAATTAGCAGAAAACTGTCGTCGTTTGCAAGCGTTACACTAATTTGGACTTTAGCTTGAACATAATATGATTTACCATAATTTACTACAAATAGATTTTGGTTCCTTTAGTTTAGTGTTCTAAATAAGCGAATTTTATTGCTACCATCTAACTAGTAGCCTGTATAAATCTTAAATGCGTTGTATCTTTATTACAATGACTTTATAGTTTCTATAGACGCTTCGTTAATTGCTATTGAATGGCATATATCTGAATTGGTCGTCCTGCTTACACATTATCAAATTAAGCTCTCTCTCTCTCTCTCTCTCTCTCTCTCTCTCTGGCGCTGTCACAATTGATATACGAGTACGCACGACCGTATTGTAATGTATTCTAGACATGTTTTTGCATAAAAAAAATTAATAACAGGGTTCAAGTGGTGATGCAAAGCCTACGAGTAAACTACGTTACATTATACGACAAGGCACCGGCCAATTAAAATTATTAGTTTACGATGCATAACGTAAAGTTGAAAATTGCTTATCACATTTGACGATGTAATGCGAAGGTGCATTAATTTTGCACGTTTTCGTTATATTTTTCGATATACAAATACTTCAACACCAGAAAAAGCTGTTTAAAAATTTAATACTATACCTTAGCTATGTATTACTTAAAAAAATATAGTGCTATCGCTGAAAATTTAGAAAGTTTGGACGTGAATATTTATTTAGGATTTTTTCTGCCTTGAGGCAGAAATTCAGGGATTGAGGGATTCATAAATTTTACTCGCTTGAGCGAGTAACATTTATGAATCCTATTCGGTTTACATTTTCTTCCTATTCCTTTTCTGACCAAAGTCTTTTTTTCCGTATAATAATATTAATGTGTTTCGTTAAACTAGATGTTTAAAGATTCTGCTTTTACTATAATCAAGATACCAGCGCGCCTTATTAGTTATTTTTAATAGTATTTTAAGTGGTTTTAGGCGTGTCCTTACGAATTAACAATCACTATGGTCTATGCACAGAGAGATAGTACAACTTGTAAATTTCCTTATTATAAATTTAATGTTATCGATGCTGGTCAGTAACCTACTACAAAGGTACAGTCAACACTAAAACGGTTATTAATTACTTTAAATAATGACTTTTGCCAGAAATATAATAGAATAACTGGAATAATAGTTGACAATTTGCCAATATGTGGGTACTTACTAAAATACATATTTATAATATTATTAATTCCATTTATACATTACATATTACTTCCCCTCATGTGTCGATGTCATTATAACAATGAAATTTATATTGTGTCTGGAGGTTTGACTCTTGATGGAATATATTTACATCATAATTATTTTTAAAGCTAAAATATGCTAAAATATGCACTTCTTTCATACTCTTTCTTTCATAAACTTATATTTTATTGAATAACACACATACATAATTATACATGCGTTTGTGCATCTCCGAAGGTGTTAGCAGATGGCGTACAAGCGCCAACATTTTGCCTTTACCATATTTATTTATACCGTGGCTAGCTTTTACGAAATTAGAACAAGAAATGTAAGTCTGATAGCTGACTGGTCTAGCTCTAAGTATTATTTATTCAGTACTTGTACCAAGCTTCTTGATGAGCTAGGCTGTATTCGTGTTACACTAACTTAACACCTAGTTTGGGAACCAGGTGCTCAATTATAACCCTATTCTTGTGAATGCCATTTTTGTCAAATAAATGATTATTATTATTATTATTATTCCTTTAATTCAAAACAAAATCTCTGATTTCATCCGGTCCTTTACAAAGACATAAGTGGGGCTGTAGCCAACACTTAGAGGCCTGTTTGGTACCTATAAAAATACAAAGAAGTATAAAAAACAGAAAAAATGTTGGATGAAGGGTAACATGGTACTTATAACTATTACAAATATGGGTAAAATGGCCAAGCTATTGATATGAACTTATTAGTGATAAGGAAGATAGTGGGCTATGGAAGAGACTACGGCACCTGCCAATTTTAGTCTCATGTTAAAATATTTAGACAGGTGGTGACTTGCCATGCACTAAACGGGCCCCCCATAAAGGCCACCATGAGTGGTGACAAAAGGGGCAACGTTGGTGTGGATGGCTAAAGGGTGTCGAGAGGTATGCTGCGGTTTCACTAGAGCGCTACTACCGGCGTTATGCCCTTTAACACTTCCACCCTTGGAGATTTTTGTTACTTGCTCTTGCGTCTCCACCCCCGGACGGCCTCAGGTCAGGGGTCTCATTTAGCCCCAGGGAGAATCAGGTTCCACGGTGTCACCACTCACCGACGGCTCGCCACAAGGCCGCCCCTGCGGGTATATTATTATTATTATTATATTAAGTTTATGTAAGCACATATTTTAACAACAATACGCATTATGCTTTTAGTGAAATTAAATATCATTGAATAATGCTGGCATGACTATAAATTAGCTTTATTTATAAATGTTTACTCACTAAATATAAAACAAAACCATGTAACATTTCTGTCGAAAATTGTCCCCAGCCACGTTTTTCTCTATCGCCTAACCATACAGACATTGAGTGAGACATTGTTTATATTTTTTTTATCACAGCCATCCGTTACAGTTCAAATAATAGTAACTATAGTAAATTTCAAAGTTCATTGAGTTTTATCAATAATTAGGATGGCGTGTGACAGCGTCGTGACCGTCACGTGGACTGCAGCTGCATAAGTTAAAAAACATAATTAATAAGAACCTATAATATGTATTATGTACATCCCTACATAAGAAAGCGTATCTACATACTACTACATAAAAAGTTTTATGAAATTAATGCTACGTTATCATCACATTTGAGTTTCACATCATCAACTAAGATGGATTAGTAGTTCTGCGAACAGACCTCCCGAGAATATAGCCTATAGTCAGCCGTAATTTTTCACAGTATTTCGCAACTTATTATCTCTGTAACCACTTGACCAATTACACTTATCATCAAAATTACTCTTTAAAGTCAGGTACCTAATATGTGTACAAAATTATATCAAAATCGGTGGGTAAATAGCGTCTCAGCACATTTTTTGCATTTTAGGAAAAGTAAGGGGTTACTCTAAAAATTCGCCGACGACTAAAAAAATATATTGAATAGTAGAACATGCATAGGTACCAAGTTTGGTCAAGATTGGTTGAAAAATGCAACATGCAACAGGAAGACGTAGATGCAACGTAACAAACATACGGACAGATGAAAGTCAATTTGGCCAAATAAAGCAGAGACGCTTCGCTCGGTCGGTCAATTAAATAGAATAATATTATATACAAGTCGACGCATTTTATAAACAATAAATCGTTGAATACACTTCAACGACAGTTATTCTTATTCTTATTCTTCTTTGGGGGCGATGAGGCCTGCACTGACGTCCCGCTTGGGGTGTTTTGTGCATTCCCCCTGCCAGCATTTACTCAAGCCAGCCTAACTCCTTTACATAGCGGAGTATGGCCTTGGGTTGCTGGCACAACTGCTCCAGTGTTGTTTGAGATGTTGTATGAACAACTGTCGATGATGCTAGTGATGCCTCATGAACGACAGTTAGTTTTTCGATAAAATAAATTACAACTCGATTACAACATCGATGTTTTACTACATCAAAACTATCGAAGTGCTCTCCACAGATCCAGGGTCCGAGTCATTTTAGAATTTTTTCTTATATTTATTTTTTAAACAATTCAAATAATGTACCACATCTCAGTACATACTAACATATACAGGCTGACTGGTTGAACACTTTACATATTGATATATAGTGCTCAGTACTCGATTCTCGTTCTAATTAAGAAAAAAAAATAGGTGCCTAATATTTGCCTAATTTAACTTTAATTGTCTACTCAAAACAATAAACATGGTCACTCGCGGCGCGCGTGTAGTAATAAAATTTAACGGGCGGCCGACGATCGCGGCATCCTTTGATTCCTGTGAACGCGGCGCGGGCGGCGCGGCCCTTTGGGTCATTAACCCCGTTCGGACGCAGCTTGATTCCTTTGAACGCGGCGCGGCGCTTTGGGTCATTAACCCCGTTCGGACGGTGTCCATAATTTTCGAGTTCTAGCACATTCATAGAATGAAGGTTTCCTCTGTAGTTTAACGGTATTTTTTTAATTTTATTTTTTTAAACGTTTCATGTGACCATGAATTATCATGTCCTTGTTTATGTAAAGTGTTCAACCAGTCACGGTGTATATATATATATATTTTTATCAAAAAATTGAACTGACTTCAACACTAAAAAGTATGAAATACTTAGCTTCTTTAAGTCGGTACCATGATAATTGTTTGATTAAACATATTTTGATAATTAGTTTAAGGTTTTCTTTTAGTATTATTATATTAGCAATATTACTAGCTACGAACACACACGCATGATTTATAAGGTGTATAGCTGTAAGCGCATGTAGTTGGATTGCAATCCAGCTTTAAAAATAAAAGAATCTATATTTTATATTATTTTGATTGGGATCTGTTTTGTGCTTTAGATACATAAATAAATAAATTCAAACACAATATTGTGCGTAGCGCATGGTACCGACTTCGAGTTATTTCATATTTTTTAGTATTGAAATCTGTTCCATTTTTCGGTAAACATTTTTTTCGTCCGTTTTAGTATCCCTTGATTCGTACGGGGTCGATGAGGATTGCATAGCAAGTACTTTCCATGCTAAAAGAGAAAACTCTTTTCTACCTCTTAACACTGTCCGATTTCAGTGATTTTTTTTTCATGGAGTCATGACATTGTTTACTATGCCCGTACGTTTTGATTTTTTCAGTATTTTGAAGTTTTAAAAAAGGAAATTTATAGTACTTTGAAATACTGAAAAAAACAAAACGTACGGGCATAGTAAACAATGTCATTACTCCGTGAAAAAAAAAATCACTGAAATCGGACAATGTTAAGAGGTAGACAAGAGTTTTCTCTTTTAGCATGGAAAGTACTAGCTATGCATTCCTCTTAATTACGAAGATAGGCGAAACACTTTTCATTGGATTGTAACTCAAAAACAGCTTGACCGAATTTAAATGGGACCACCTCGAAAGTATACTCATACTCTACGTAACCAAGGAATTATCACAATCGGACCACTATGTAAAATGTCATACGTGGTTATACATAAACAAAATATACGCGTCGACTTGAGAACCTCCTTCTTTTATTTGGAAGTCGATTGACAAGGAAATAACGATGTTTCTTTCAAAATACTTCCTGAATAAACTTGTATAAAAATAGTACAAAAAATTTACTTGTCTTATGACATTTAGAGCCGACATTCACGGACCGGCAACAGCTTGAAGCTGCCATTGGGAACTGCCTAGTCAACAGTGACAATTTCAACTCGGGGGCGAGATGCGCGCGCGACGTGGAACGAAGAGCGCGGGCGACAGAGAGTTGAAATACAAATCTTAGGCGGGCGGAGGTTAGTGCGCTAGCACAGTCGATAGCTTGAGCAGGTCCGTGTATGCCTGGCGACTGCTTGACCCCCAACCGCCCGAAGCTGTTGCAACTGCTCCAGAGGTTTCGTGTGCGTGTGTACGTAGAAGACTAGTTCACTGTGTCGCAGCTTGAAGCAGTCCATGCTGACTGCTTTGAGCTGCTCGTGTATCTGGGGCCTTAGTCACTTATGAGTGGGCTCGTATTATAATTTACGTGGGTGAAACATAACGTTAGATGATTAGTGATCTCGCAAATCGGGCGGTTTCTAGGTTAGCCTCTACTTTATGGCTTAATAGATTATAGATATTAGATGGTGATAAAAAATGAGGAACTACTAATTTGGTAGATACAGAATAAATCTTACAGTATTTTATGTTGACGACCCTGTTAGTATATTATATAGTTGTAAGTAATCTTGCCTTTGTAAGAGGGGCTTGCTCAGGTTCGGTGCCCGGTCCCCCCCCAAAACCCTCTGGTTCCAGCCTTGCCGTGTCGGGGGGGGGGGGGGTGCTCAGTGGCCGTGGCTTGGTCACCACGGTGAAGCTAAGAGAACCAAAGGGCCTGCCAGTGATACCAGATAGCTGGCGGGCCCGAGGTGGGACCGCTCCTATGGGCTTTGCCCTCCAAGTCCACGGAGCGGTCACTGTAAGTATGGGCGCCACTGCAACTGAGGCGGGCTGCGGTGTCGTATGGGCGGCACCGCGGCTGAGAGTTGGAGGCCGCGGCGGGAGAGGAGTTCTGGTATTACGGTGAGCCGCTCTCCCTGCCTCCCGCGGCCTTGACGGGGCCACCACCGTTAGATGTTGGACGCGGTGGGGCCCCAGAATTATTTAATTATTACAAACAGACACTTCAATTTTATTTATCTGTATAGATGTATTATGCAAGCGCTACTTGTTATGTTTGTTAATTGAAGTGTGCGGTAAATAGGTCCTTGACAGCATTCCGATTTACTTCCGATGACGTGAAAATTATACCTTTAATCGTAATATCCGGTAAGTCTACTTCCTCTATGAGATGTCGTAGGCGTAGTTTATTTATAGACAAGACAAAATTTGGTCCTAGTAGTAATAGTAATAAAATATATCATAGCACAATGTTAATATTCATATCATACTCGTATGTTCATATCTACAATCTTTACAGATAAATAAAATTGAAGTGTATATTTAATTGCATATTAACCGCTTTTAACTGCTTTTCACTAAATGCACATGAAAGTATATATATTCGGTTCTTACATAAAAAAATAGCTTATAAAGTTTTTGTCTGTCTGTTTTTCCGGCTAATCTCTTAAAAATCTTGTACAATAGATTGTTTTTCCAACGTTTCTTATCATCTCGTCATTTGTTTCATGGATGTTGTCATGATGCAACGATGTTTGCTCTTAGAGAATCACACAGCTGTAGACAGCCAGCAAGCGTTTGTTGTGGCGGGTGTGGTGGGTCTATTTTCTTTTTACTAGAAGGCATCGTCCGGCTGATGGGAATCGAATATCTAAACAAGAGAAGGACAACCCAATCAGCTTAACAATTAGATTGTTCCGTATCCTTCCCAGGAAGGGCTATTATGTATCTCAGTTGCTAACAAATGTTGATTGAAATCGAAAAAAATGGCGGCTCTTTAGCAACTGAGATACATAATAGCCTTACGGATGTCTTAAAACCCGCCTGAGAGTATGACGCGTGGGTTTTTTTAGGTATTTGCTTATGCTCTTATTTTGTATTCATTACAAGAACGGTAATTCAAGTTAGATAGAGACCTCAATATGTCTTGACCGTTCTGCACCATGAATATGAGACGTTGAAAAATTGTACCTACAAAAAATGGTTCCGTTAAAGTTCGCGGGCGTTTTGGCGAGCGCTACCCTATTGAGGTCAAACCGATTGTAAATTGCCAATAGGAAAATCATGGACACGAACGATGTAGGTATTTAATGGTGAAGTTGATTTGTGATAGTGTAGTCTATATATAGTGGGCGCCTCAGTATTTCCCATACGATCATAATAGGTTTAAAGTAACACCATAATGCCATTACCACTCTGATAATATATAATGATGGGTATATTCTATTTTTCAACCGACTTCCAAAAGGAGGAGATGTTCGACACGTAAATTACAGAGTAGTCCGATTTTGATAATGTTTTTTGTTTGGTAAGTAGAGTATACCGTGGTGGTCCCATTTGAATTTCATCAAATTCGGTCAAGCTGTGTGGAGTTACACTCCAATAACTGAAAAGTGTTTCGCCTGTCTTGGTGATATCTTTATGGACGATGAATAAAAATCGATCTCGTAAGTAGCAACGGTCACTAAAAAGGGTGCAAAAAAGTTTTTTTGGACTAAAAGTGGAACCGACTCCAAGACTAAAAAGTGTGAAATAACTTGTCGAAGTCGGTACCTACGTTGCGCACAATATTGTGATAATAGGTACTTTTAAACTATAATGGTGTATACTCTATTTTTGTTAAAACAAATAATAATAATAATAATATATTTATTCATTTAAAACTTAGATTATGAATAAAGTAAACATGTTGTCTATTATTTAGTTAAGCTAAAATAGGTACACAATTACACATAGTTATAGAATTACCTAAATATTACCATCATAGTAATCCGTAAGCTGATATCGTTAATTCACATCAGAGTAAATTTAGTTAAATCTAGTGAAAAATTTGACTTCACAATAATAATGGACACATGAGTGTAAGTTGGCACTCAAACTAGGTTTCCCCGTGTGATGAGTACCAGCCTTCACCCCCCCTATAAATTTCACGGGCTTAAACAATGATAGTTAATTACTACAAGGTTTGATGTAGCATGTAGGTAGGTACAGTAGTAAATAGTGTAGTGACTAAGAAAATCTTATGAGATAATTCTAATTAAGTTAGGTAACCTTAATTTATTAGCGAATTAAGAACTGGTGTGTATGTGTATGTGAGGTTTGTGTGTGTGTGTTTGTGTATGTATGAGTGCGTGTGCATGTTTGTGTTTGTATGTATGTGTTGCGTGTGTGTGTATTATATATTAACACCCTCATCTTGGTATTATGAGCAGATTTTCGGTTTCGTTGTAATCCAATTTATTTAGCCAGGTTTTTATTGTAGCTTTGCATTCCTCATAGCTCAGTGAGTAGATTATTTCATCTTTACTTATCTTATTGTAGAGATACGAGCTTAAATACGAGGCATATCGTTTAGCGAACACTGAGTAGGTACTCTTCACTTGGCAGATTTTATCTTTTCTTCGTTTAGACGTTATATTTATATCATTCAAAGAAAGGGTAACGTGTCTATCAAGCAAAATTTGGAGAATAAACAGTTTTCGTACATTTAAGAGTTTACAATCTTTATACAATTGAGTGGTAGAATATAGAAAGGGTTTATGTGTAGGTAGCTACTTTCAAAATGACCCTTTGTGCTTTTTCCAGAGGAAGAAGAGTAGTTTTGCAGATACCTCCCCAACTTGAAATACAGTACGTTAGTAGTAATTGACAAAGAGAAAAATAAACTAGCTTAATTACGTCCGGAATTAGTACGGAATTAGTTTCCTTATACGTGCGACAAGTGCAGTAATATGTTGTCATAAAGAGAGGTTCTTATCTATCGTGATGCCCAAATATTGAATTGAGTCTGTACGTGACAGTTTTCGACATGAACAGTTAGTATGCGGGCAATTACGGTTGCTAACATATATATTTAGTGTAGCTAATTGTGAAGTTTGAGTACTTAAGTTTAGTAAAGAAAAGGTGATATATTTTGTTTTATCAATATTAAGACTTAATGTGTTAGCATACAACCACTTATTTACGACATCAAAACCATGCTGTGCAGCCTGGAATACAAGAGGCCACGATTTATGTCGAAAAACCAAAACTGTATCATCTGCATACGTAAGTATTTTAGTGTTTTCGATATTAAGACTACATAGACCATTAATAAAGCATAAGAAAAGCGTCGGACCCAGTATGCTGCCTTGAGGAACACCATGGCTGATAGGCAGAGTTTCACTGACGACTTTTCCGATTTTTACGAGCTGTGTTCTGTCTGTAAGATAATCACTAAGGAGTTGAAGTTGAAGACCACGAATTCCAAGACTGTTCATCTTGTTTAGTAGGCCAGGAATTGGTACAGTGTCAAATACCTTTTTTAGGTCTAGAAATATAGCAAGGCATTTGTCGCCATTATCAAGACCTTCAGCTACAAATTTTGTTAATTTAGAAACTGCATTTGACGTAGAGGTACCTCTTCGGAAACCAAACTGATTTGAACTAAGTACCTATTTTATATTTTTCTAAATATGATACAAGGCGCACGTTAATCAGCCGTTCTAAAACTTTCGATAGAGCTGGTAACACGGAAATAGGTCTATAATTTGTAAAAGCAGATTTATCACCATTTTTATAGATAGGATGAACACTAGCTTTTTTAAGTGCACGGGGAAAAATACCCGAGTTGAAAGATAAATTGCAGATGTAAGCGACAACAGGTGCAAGTATATGGAAATTTTGCTTTAAAATAGATGAAGATATACCAGGTTAGTTAGGATATGAAATACTTCTGTTGCATCCGTATCTAACAGAGCAAAAGAGTTGCAGCAATCATTTCGTGGTAAATTCGAGGAATTCGTGGTAAAGGAAGACTGTTCGTTAGAGGTACTAGTTTCAGCTAGACTCTTTCCAATACTGACCAAAAAATTATTCATCTTGTCTAAGATTGCAACAGGATTATCTTTATTTAACGACAGGATTTCATTACAAGACGATTTCGGACTTTTAAAGTTGGTAATTTCGTTTATTACTTGCCAAGTTTTTTTGATATTCGATTCTGCTTTTAGGAGTTGTGCCCTTTCATATTCTCGCTTTAGCTTTTTAGTAATAGATTTACAAAAAATTCTAAATCGCGTATATGTTAAATTAAGAATGGCGTTATCTGAATTTTTCCGCAATTTTTTATGCATACGATCACGATTTCTGATGCAGCGTATTAGACCTTGAGTCATCCATGGTTTTATGGGGGCAAATTTACGAGATATTGTTATTGCTAAAGTATGTTCTTTCAAGAGAAGAGAGATCGTGGATAACAAATAATTAGTGGCATCTTCACAATGTTGTAACATAAAGATATGGGAAAAATCAGTATCATTAAGTTTTTGAGATATTGCGGAAAAATCTATTTTATTATTAGTTTTCGGGTGACGTTTAATACAGGTAGCTAAATTTAAAGAAAAAATTACTGAAGAATGGTCAGTAGGAGAGCTGCTTACAACCAGAGAAGTTGCCGAGTAAGGAGTTTTAAGTATGGCGTGATATGCAGTTTTCAAATCGTGTAGGAAAGAGGTGAGCAGGAATAAGACCATGTGAAGCTAATAGCAACAAGTATTCGTCTGCAAATCTATTTAATGTGCCTGTCTTAATATCTATTATTTATGTCACCCATGATTGACACGGTCCTGAAAGACTTCAAGGATTTAAGAACTAAGTCCAGAGAATTTATAATTTTTTTCGTGTTGCTAAAAAAAGGTGGCCGATAAATAGATATTACGGCCATATCTGATCCCAGTTGTGTGACTAAACAATTAGCGTCATGAAATTCAGGCTCATATGTAACAGTTGAGATGTTCATTATGGTATAGACGACAATGCCATCATTTTGGTTATATATATGTTGTGAAAAAGTGTATGTGTAATTAGGCAAGTTCGGTGGCAGGCTGTTTTTTGATAGCCAGCATTCCGTTAAAATTACCATATCCGGTTTTATCTTCATTACCTCAAGTATTATAAGAAAATTATCAATATTACACATAATACTACGTATATTTTGTTGTATAATAGTAAATATTTATATATCTTCGTTATGTCATAGACATACACACTAATCGTATACCTATGTAGGTTAGGTACAAGTAATTATAAAAATAAGTAAAAATAAATTCAAAAACGATTTACATTATTGTAAAAAGTATGATATCCCTAGATACAATAAGTGATACTTCCTTGACGCTTGGCACTTATTGTGACCGAAAAATAAAAATAATTGCAATGTCTGTGTTACTGTTAAATGATTAATGGACAACTGTTGTCCTGGCAAAGAATTAGCCTCGTTGTTTTTTTTTTTTTTTTTTCATTTCCCCTCCTTAGAGGGTTATGGTCCCGCACTTCTCGTGCATTTGCCAGTGTCAAGTTATTGTATTACAAAGTTTTAGTAGAATATTCTGGTGATATTAGTCGTAGTCAGTCAGAGTCCAAAATGTCAGTCAGTCATGGTCTAGTCAGTCTAAGTCATGCTTTAGTAAAGTGGTGGCAACTTTACCATCAGCTTCTGTGGAGTTTTGGAAACAACACGGAAAAACACGTTTCACCACATTATATCACTTGCCCACACTCATGCACGTAAAACAGCACTTAATGAGTAAAACGCCACCAATTTTAAACATTTACACTGAAAAAACGCATAAGTTTTGATAAATAATACAATGCAAAAACGTTGACTTTTCCGCGTTCGCGCCAAAAACTCTCGTTGGTTTTTTGTAGTTAAATATCTACATCTTGTCATCGTCAGATTTTTTTGTAACCTGCCACATAAAGAAGTTTGTTTTGAATCGAGTCTGAACTCTGACGTTGGTGTTAGTCTCTCCGTATTTCGTAACTCTGTATTCTATTCATCAGTTCTTATTTTATTTGAGGAGTGTTTTTGCGTGATTGTGGTTTCATAAAAACCTTAAAAGATATAAGATACTGCTGCAGTTTGAGTTTCATTGTTTAGTTTATTTTAATGTTTAGTTTAAGTAGTCGTAGCAAAATTTTGAATACTTGATGCATAGGTTTCAAGTACGTAAGGATCTTAGTCATTATCTCAGGATAAAAAACTTGATGATGAAACATTTCGAGTCGGAATTCAAATATACACATAGGTCTCAAACCGTCACCTATTGTCCAGTCAAATTAAGATAAAGTATGGAAATAATTTTAACAGTAGTAGATTCTTCTGGAATCGTTAGGAAATACAGCTATGACTATCTCCTCGGTTTGCAGCGTTTCTAGCAGGTAGGAAACCCTGTTAAATGTTAGGTATACACTTTAACAGGCCGTTAATTAGAAGAATTCAAAGAAGTTGGAATAGTTTATTATATTTATGAATATAGGCTTCCTTAATGTATAGTAACTTAGAGTGAAAAAAGTCGTGCGACATACAGAATATTTAACTTTTGTTTTTTTTTTATTTGCGGCTCTAGGGAAATTCCGACATAGGTGCAAACTTAAAATTAGGTATTTATAAGCATCATAAACGTTCAGATAAATTTCCACCAATGTGCATATTACGGATCATATCTTTCAACCAACTTTCAAAAACAGGAGTATTTTATCAAGTCGACGTGTATCATCTTTTTATGTATAATCACGCACAACTTTTTACAGAGTTGTCCCATTTTAACAATTATTTTATGTTTGGTAGAGTATACGTCCAGGGTAGTGTGCATGGGCATGCGTCTAACAGAATCCTTATTTTTGTAAAATAGTATAGTTAGAATCAACTCCTTTGATTTACTGTTTATTTAATATATTGTTAGATATTTAGTTTCTTTGACTGTACTGTGATGAATCCCGAGACATTTATATAAATAGTCCAATCTAATTTTAATCATAATAATCATTATAATCATAATTAATTATTTTTTAATTTCGAATTTTAATCTCTGTAGTCTTGACATTTATTGTATATAGCTTCTATTAATAAGTATATAACACGTTAGATGTTTAATTGCACTGAGATTCTCAATACAAATTATTATTGAGAGTGGACGGTATAAATGTCATGGGTGAGATTCACATTCTGATTTAAGATATCGTTTAAGAAATGTAATTTTCTATGACGTGCCTAGTATAACGAACACTGTTATAAGGTCAATAAATAATTCTAATTCTAATTCTAGTCCGGACAATCGGTTTTTGAGTTGCAATCTAATAACTGAAAAGTATTTCACCTACCTCGATGATATCGTAACGTAATTGATATGACTCAAAACCGATTGACCGAATTTGATAACATTTACGTGGCACCACCTCAGTCGTATACTCTACCAAACCAAAATAAATTGAACTACAAACTAAAATAATTATTAAAATCGGACTACTCTGGATACAGTTTTTCGTGATTATACATAAAAAAATATAAACCTCACCTCGACTTATGGAATACTGTTGTTGGAAGTTGGTTGAAAAATACTTAGTTAGAAAGTAGACTATAATATAACTATAATATAGACTATAATACTTTAAGTATAGTATAAAAATATAGCGACCGCCATTTTTTTCTGAATGAAGTTATGCAATTATAAAGTTTTTACTAGATTTAACCCTCTTCCGGAGGTTAAGTTTCGTAGGGATTGAGTTAGGTATGATTCTTAAAAGCATATTAAACCATAATAAAATAAAAAACCCACTGTCGCGAATTATTACCACTCTTTTGCAAAATATCGCCTTATTAGACTGGACTACTATGGTTTGTCAGCATAGTTTGAAGCTATTATCCAATATTTTGTGCGATTTTTATAATGTGATCTTTTACTACTGCTTTGACTCGATTACAAGGTGAGCCCTATTGGCTATTAATGACAATATGTTTGGCTTCGCTGCCAAATTTTGTCGTTATTTGAAAATATCTCACGCTTCCTCAGCAGGTAAATTGTGAGCTGTTAATATACTACGCTCTGGGATGGTTGTTTTCACAGATCACAGAAAGAAGGCTCGTTTATATCGAAATGTTAAATGTAAACTGCGAGTGTACTTGTTCCTATTTAAAAATAAAATCTGTACTATCTTCTTTTCGATTACCTGTACCTATTTAGAATTAAAACTATACTACGCTTTTTCCGGTGCTTGACCTTAATATGAATATGTTTGACCGTTCCTCCTTAAACGTCAAAATCTATACAATATTCTTTTCAAGTGCTTGTTCCTATTTAATTGTTCAAATTATCTTCACTCTTTTCAGACGCTTGTTCCTATTTTAAACGTCAAAACCTATACCTACTACACCTATTTGAGTTGCTTGTTCTTGAAAGTTAAAGTAAATATTACCCATTGATTGATAATATTACATTGAAATCAGACTTAACAGAAATTTCATCAAAATAGATTGTAGGAATATTAATTAAGCAGCATAATTAAAATAATATGTACAGGTACATATAAAAGTTGTGCTAGCAGATAGAATATCGGTACCAATGTTTTGTAAGAAGTATCTACCGTCATTACCTATAATATGATATGAAACACAGACGTGAGTAAGACTCATCCTTTTTTTCATATTATAAGTCTTATTATTAGTAAAACAAACATTTACATATGTAAGTAGCAGAACATACAAGAGTACTAAATATAATCAAAATAAATGATCAAGCCGATGACAATAAAAGAGCAATGCTCGAGATCTGTATGAATAAATCGCAGAGTGTAATAACTGTGAACCAGTTGCAGATGCGAAACCAGCTCGGAAACAGGTCGTCGCTCACTTAGAGCAGAAGCAGCCAATGAGATTGGCTGGACGGATGGCTTGGAGATCGCGCGATAGTCACGTGACACCATTGTTACTGTAGTACTAACACTTACGGTACGAGTCGGTAGGCTACACTGTAACTGACATACATTCTGTGGCATCGCGGTTGTTCAATTCTTCAGTTGACTTGGTTTTATACCTTACTTTACTATAGAAAGGTTAAAGATACTTTATAGTTCTTAAACTTTTGTTCAATATTTTGTCATGTCCAAAGTCTAGTGGGGCTGGAATGATTTCTGAACTAGTGACTCCTTGTCTCAGTTCATGAATTATTTCACCCATCATACCTAATGTATGTAAGGCTATGATGTGACTGCCATAAACATGATGTTTAAAAGTCCCTAAATTGAAAGAGAGTAATAATAAAGTTCTTATGGCGCGTCTACACACTCGTCGAGACACCCGTGTAGACGCTCGTCGCGACGTTCGTTGGCTCTTAGAAGCGTGTCGTTTTTTGCGCCCGAAAAAAGGGTCTCGGACTGTCTCGCGAGGACAACGAGAGCACGGTAATATTATAAATACGAGGAGAGCGCCTGTGTACACGCTCGTTAGTTTAGTTGCTCGCCAACTGCGTTCGCGTGAAGACGTTGATGCAAATGATAATTATATGGTCTAAAACCGTTTTTCCGTATGAAAACAAACAATTATGAAATTCTAATTCAGGTTGTTATTACTAATGACTACTTAATTATAAATACTTCAGTACCTACATAATTAGTTAAGTACCTAAGTGGTTAAGTATCAAAAACGTAGTTAAAATTATAGTTATAGGTTCTGTTACGGTGAATAGAAATCATCCACAAGCTTCTTTTTAAACATGGCTTTGTAATTTTCTTTTAATAGTAAATTTACTTTCATATTTTTTTTTTTATTTTTTTTTTTTACAACTATCACACAACAATATAAATGCGAACGTAGTCGCACGTAACTATTAGTTTCTCATATAGGTATGTTTGCATATCGGGTACGCTTTATTTTGTAGATTATCTGTATTTAGTACAATATTACAGAATTCACGGTTAAATCTAATCATTCCGTCATTATCTCTTGCCATACGAGCGCTCCATACGGCGCGGCGTCCGGAGTTCAAATGACACAACAAAACGAGCGTGTAGACGATATGCTCTCGTTTACTCGACGAGCGCCGCGCGACGAAGACGACCGCGGCGACGGACGTGGCGAGCACCTCGAGACGAGCGTGTAGACGCGCCATTATAGGTACTTATTGTCTTACCGTAAACTTAACAGCGAATTAGGCAAGATGAATGTGAAAGGTAAGTCATTCATCTTCGGAACCATTCCTACACAAATTCAGTCCATATATTCGGAAATACTTGGTACACAAATTCAGCATATTAGCTGAACGATATCAACAGAATAATTGCATAGTTTATATATATATATGTAAATTATATAAGTATGTGAAAAAAAATATCAATGTTTAATTTTTTTTTTAGGACTTACCTACTGATGATAAGCTAATAGTGATGGATGTGACTGCAAGGTTTGCCGGGCATTTTATGCAATCTCACACAATCACAAGTTATTAATATATTTCCTTTACTTGTAATGGAAATCCTACTGATATTATAAACGCAAAAGTTTGTATATATGTGGATGTATGGATGTTTGTTACTCTTACACGCAACAACTACTAAATGCATTTTTAATATGAAAAACGGGATTCAATCACGTAAAAAAGTCAGATCTTTCCACAGACCATGGTCTGTGGATCTTCCCGACTATAGTTTCAACCACATCCGGTGGTCTTTTTCAAGAAGAGTGCAGAACGTTCGCGGTTGCCTCGCACTTTACGTGAGTGAATCCCGTTTTTCATATTAAAAATGTGTACAAACCACGTTAGTCTTCATAATAAAACTACTGAATGGATTATAATGAAATTAGGTATGTAGATAAATGAGTTGAGTGAATTATTTCCACTCATTATTTTAATTCATTCTTAGCACATAGTAACTTCAATAGAACGTAACGAACCACTTAATTAACTACGAAACTTTTTTTGTGTCTGCAGTCAGAACTGCTGAGAATTTTTATCTACCAGTGTGTCGATACTTCAAATCGTTGAGAATACGATCGCGGTAATACTTACGTTAAGTATTACCGCGTTAAGTTAAGTATAAGTTATTCTGTAGTTAAAAAAAATAACTCGCCCGGATCTAGGGGAAGGGGGAGGGGACAGTTTCAAGGAGCGCCAAAATCGTAATAGGTATTATTAGTATGCATAAAAATAATACGTGATGAATATCAAAAAGCGATAAGACGTGTAACCAAAACAAGTCGTCACAGCGGTAAAAATGTCGCCGTAGTATTATTATGGCTTACGTCTTGGACCAAAAACTCGGGACGGATATGGCATAAATCCTTTTGTGCTATCAGATCGCTGACCAAGTTATTGTGACTACAATATCCCCATAATGTTCTTCCCACACACGTGATATGTGGATTGTGCAGATCTGTGTAAGGGTTAACGACTTCAGATTGGACGTCAGTGCTTAAAATGTAAAACATGATAGATAGATTACGCGGTCCAACCAATTTTAAAATAATCTACGATCAATGATATTATATATATAATACGATGCTTTACGTAAGGTTGAAAATCGCTTGTTAGATTGGACGATGTAATGCGAAAATGCGTTAATTTTGTACGTTTTCTTTATATTTTTCGATATATACTAACAGAATCGAAAAAACTGCTGGTTATAACTTTAGTACTATACGTTGGCTATGTATAACCTAAAAAAAATAAAGTGTTATCGCTGAAAATTCTGAGAGTTTCGACGTGAAAGTTTATTTTTGTGGACCTATTCAGGACTTTTTTCTGCAGAAAGAGAGTTATATTTATGAATTCTATTCGGTTATTACTTTTTTCCTATCTCTTTTCTAACCTTAGTATTTTTTTCATAATTTATTATTGATCTGTTTTGTTACACTAGGTGTTTAAAAATTCTGCTTTTTACTATTATCAGGGTACGAGCGTGTCTTAACTCTATTGAAACACCACAATACAAATATATATTACAAATAAAGAATAAAGAATAAAATAAAAATACAAATAATATATTTCACAACTAAATACTTAAACTTAAAAGTGTCACATTGGGCGGTCTTATCGCTCAGAGCGATCTCTTCCAGACAACCATGTACTCGTATATATTTAAACAAGTATTCGTATATATCTAAACAGCGTGTAACAAAAGGTGTACTAATACTAAATCCATACACGCAGAAGCTTGTATACATTTGGGACCTAACTAATGCGTCCCAGGAAGTATTAAACATTCCGAGTTATGGGTAATAAATTTTTTCTATTACTGATGCAGGTTCATTCCTTAAAAACTAGGCCGAATACGGCAATGATCTCCAGAACGTAGACTAGGTAAACAAGGGGCTAAGCGGGGTTAGGGTGCGACCCGGGGAGAATGAGCATGCAGGATTGCAGAGCGCACCACGAACTCCAAGAATAGGCAAAAAGAAAAGGGTTGTCCAAAATTAAATTCCCAATAATACTTATATCTTTTTCATTTTGAATAAATATAATAATAAGCGATTTACTTTTTGATACTTTACTATTTGAATACTGATTAAGTACTCTTATGCACACATTTCAGATATTTAACTTTTCGTTACACGCTGTATACTTACTCGTTTATTATGATGAAAGAACGTCTACAGTAGACAGAGTGTTAAGATCCTACAATATGTAAACGCGAAAGTTTATGGATGTTTGTTACTCTTTCACGCAAAAACTATTGAATGGAATTTAGTGAAATTTGGTATGTAGATAGATGAGGCGATGGAATAACATATTGAATACTTTTTCATCATCATCATCATTCATCACCACGCGGGGAGCAGGAAGTATGTTTAGCTATTATGAATTATGTAGAGCTGATACGCCGCCGTCTAATCACAGCAATAGTTGTAGCAATTGTTTCTCCGGTTGACCAAAGTTATGCAATTTTTGTCGTCGTAGTTTGTTTGCTTGATAAGAAGCCATTTATGCTATTGTTACTATTTTCTCAATATTTATTTTACATAAAAGCAGATATGTCCAGATGACGAACGGTTGTACAAATAACTAATATTTTGTTGTCCAAGGTCTTGAAGAAATTAAAAGTTGTGGACGTTGGTGCATATGTGAGAGTTATTATGTCTACAAGTGGACTCATGAAATGATGACGATCAATCATAATATTCTCCTCGACAAAATAATTCAGCACAAAAGCATCTATGAAACTGATCTTATCTTTTCTGTGGACGTTGGTGCATATGTGAGAGTTATTATGTCTACAAGTGGACTCATGCAATGATGACGATCAATCATAATATTCTCCTCGACAAAATAATTTAGCACAAAAGCATCTATGAAACTGATCTTATATTTTCTGTGGACGTTGGTGCATATGTGAGAGTTATTATGTCTATAAGTGGACTCATGAAATGATGACGATCAATCATAATATTCTCCTCGACAAAATAATTTAACGCAAAAGCATCTGTGAAACTGATCTTTAGGGTTTCCTCCATGGGAAAAAGAACCCTTATGTATTCACTCTCTAACCCTTCTGTCTGCATGTATGTATGTCTGTTAACCTTTTGTAAATATTTAATCGTCGTAAAACATATATTTAAGGCAACAATTCAAATATATGTACCAATTTCTGTGCGACATATTTTATAGAAACTTAATTGTAGTGTCATTTGTAGTTTTTTATTTCTGTTAATGAACCGTGTTCAAATGTACGTATTTTTCTTTCACAGTAATATTCGGTCAATTAAATTGAACACAAATTGAACTTTGCTCGATCTGACTAAACCGCAGCTTTGGCAGACTAGACTGTACGATAGTTTAGGTGGTTTAGATGTACTACAAAAAGATCACGCGGGCGATCGAACCGTCCGTCTATGCAAGGAATCATCTGCAGTCACGAAAACTTGGTGTGCGGTCTACGTTACCACTGAAGGATTAATAATATTTCGACTTTTTGTGATTGAGCTGCGGTTCTATAAAGAAATGATTCGTAAAGCGATAGGTCTATAATAACTTGTCGAAGTCGGTACCATGCGCACAATATTGTGATAATAAATACTTTTTAGCTATCATGGTACCGACTTCTACAAGTTATTTCACAGTTTTTAGTTGAAGTCGGTTCCATTTTATGGTAAAAAAATTTTTAGGTATATATATCAAACAGGCCTCTAAGTGTTGGCTTTTACCTATGTCTTACTTTACCTATGCCTTTGTAAAGGGCCGGATGAAATCCGTGAAAAAAATAAACAAATGGAATAATACTAATAATCATTTATGTATCAAATGTATATGTCCACATATATTCATAATAGATAACCTAATAAAATGAAGCTTGTAATAGTTGCAATTTAATTGACGTGCAGAACCTTACTATGTAAATCTTGTGTTGAGGTTCTGCTTTCTGATTCTTCTTGTCATGTGTAGTGTTGTAACACAGGCTGTGTCATAGCTAGATTCAAATAAAATAAGAATATAACATACCTATTAGTGAAAGCTAAAATTCTTTTACACGATTTACCTACTACTTCATCAACTGGTATGGTACCTATTACTGAGCAGGAAAAAAACTATTGCGACAATGTTTTAGAAAAAAAGCGTTATGTACTTACAATAGTCGTCGAATTCTATTTAATATACGTAGAGTACGTAGATTAAAATAGCTATTAACTTTGTATGAATGATATTTCTTCTAAGCCTGGGATTCACCCTGATTAGCCTGTTTAGTAGACAAGAAATTATGTGTAATAGTGCATACAAATTATCGTTGAAATATAAAAAAAATGGCGGCTTTATGTCACTTTTGTTCAGCTCCAGTCATCAACTGAACATTTTTGTTTACTGCAGTTGTCAAAAGAGACACAGAGCCGCCATTTTTCAAGATTTCAATAACACTTGATTGTATAACTGAGCTACGTAATTGCCCTGCCGGCCTAGCATGAACATTTTCTAGTGTAACGAATGATTGACGTATTTCGGACAAACTATGAGTTATCTGTGCTAAAGTTTAGATAAAAGATTGTTTGTACTTTGTACTGTATACGCCAACGATGCGTTTGCGAATCACTTACCTACGTGAATTTTCGTGCTAGACCTACTGATCTTGTGTGCTTATGTATAAACGCTAACTTTATTCTTCTATAAAATAGACGAGTGGCGTCTTAGGGGGCGTCCATAAATTACGTGAGGTGTTTTTTTTAATTTTCTGTCCCTTCCTCCCCCCCTGGTGAGATGTCGTGAGATTTTATTAAACCCCCTCCCCCATCCCCCAATCTCACGTGAGATTTTTCAAAATGTGGGTTTCTTACGTAAACGCGTTGGATTGTTATAGAAAAAGAAGTAAAAAATGCTTCGTGCTTTTATTTACGACTAGTTAAGACTAGTAATCAATATTGCTGAGTCTCATTATAATTGTAATAATTTTTTTACAATAGAATACTTAAATCGTAACTACTGTGATTAAAAATGAATATCTACTCTATTTCAGTCCATGGAGAATCATGCGCGGTCTCAAGAGAGACTCTTGGAACCAACATGTCCACATGACTTTCAGTAAAATCATCTGCTCCTTCAACTTCGTTCTGATCTAGCCACTCAAAGCCGTTGGCGCTTGCGCACAGTAACTCATTAGATCATCTTGGTGCAAAAATTAAATCTTAAGCATGTACAATCTGGATTAAATGGACCAAAATAGTATTATTTTTTTTTGTTTCAATCAGAAGAAAAATTGCGTGATATTTGCCGAGACCCCCCCTCTCTCCAACGTAAGATTAGATGAGATTTGACTCGACCCCTTCCCCCCCTTAAACATCTCACGTATTTTATGAACGCCCCCTTATGGATATAGACAGGTATGTATTTAAAAATACTAATATTATACGAACAATTCCCACGATGATTTACTATTACACAAATACCTATACTCTACAAACTCTAGATAGGTACTTAGACCTTCAAGAGAATTATCTAAGAGATAGGTATACCTATTGTTCGAAAGTATAAATTTCATCATTTTATTTTTAATCTGCCGTTGACAAATAAAGTTATTGTTAAGAATAATATACCAACTTCAACTATAAATACTACACTCACGCTATCAGCACATGATCAATCACGCATCGGCCTCTGGAACTCATTTGCTTCACAATAATGTCAGGCTGGTACCTTTTTAACCCCTCCAATTGATATCTCACTTCTGATTCATATTTGGCAGATGCGAAATGTCAGAATAATGACGCAACAGTTACTAATATTACAAGAAACAATGGCGCAGTTGAGGTTAACTCAAGTGTGGAGAGTTTTGTTGAACTAGTGAATGACAGAAAAAGATTTTGCCAAGGTCTCACATCATCGCATGATATTTAGTAAAGCTTGTAATTGAAGGAAATTGTGTGTGTGTGTGTAAGAACAGATATTATTAAAGAATCATTAGAATTGACGGTTCCTGAAAAAGTATAGGTACATTAAAGCAAATCATTATTCACAAGATGAAGACGCTTGAAAACTCATTCATATTAAGTTGCCATTTGCCCCCTATTTAATTAAATATTGTAATGAATAAAAACGTTTGTCCCCGATTTTCTTGCCCCTTTTCGGTAGTCTCGCTTTGTGTGTTGGAACTCATGCATAGTCTTAATTAATGTCTAGAACTGATGGAGTCTCCAAATGAATGAATGAAGGTTGTCTTTTGTTAAGTAATTTATATAAATACTAGCTAATCCGCCAGTGGCTTCCCTCGCTTGGTCATGGTGTAGTAGTGGGAGCGCCGCCGCTTTGGGAGCTCGAGATCCTGGGTTCAACCCGGGTCGAACCGTTATTGGGTTTTTCTGGCAAAGAAATTCTCAATATCAGTATGGAGTCAAGAACAGTGTCTCGTAGATGCCAATAGGTTCGCCTCCAATTGGATATGTAATAACATAGGACCAAAAAAATTGTATTTCTCTGGCGAAACGTAGGTACTTCAAGCACCGCTGCCTACCCCTTCGAGGATGTAGGTGTGGTGATTTGTTATGTTAAATTTAAATTAGCCGTACCATATACATTTCATGCAGCCATCTTGGATTTAAATGTCGCGTCAGTAAAATGTTTACAGTCGGAAACCCTGGGTTCCCTTCTATTCATAAACCAAATTTCATCGAAATCTGTGCGGTAGTTTTAAAGGTATGCGTGAGCATACAGACATACAGATTTTTTCAAAAACGACATATTCTTGTACAGTAAGAAATTTTACAACATTTCACATTCTTTTTATTTAATTTCCATGTACAGACTTTTTGGCCTCTACTCCTTTTATTATAAGTACCTATAGATACCTCACTTTTTAACGCTTCTCTAAGACTTACTGTAGTGGCGCACTGGAAATCACACATGAATATTTCTAGTAGTCTTCTACAAGTAGATATATACTCGTAGTTTAATTCTACAATAGTGAATAAAAGGTGTGGGGATTGAAATCGTTTCGATGACCTGTACGATAGGTCATTACCAAGAACAACCAGAACTTTTGAGGGCATTAAAAAGAGTTTTTTTTATATACACGTGGCATCTGGGCCATGCAGTGAACGTTTCCAAATATCTCATGGGTTATTATTAGCACCCACGAGTTGTGGGAAATCTTACTATATGAATATAAAGGCAAAAAAATTAAACAGACAAAAATTCTAAAACAGTGAAGTTGCATAGTCTGAATAATTGAATGAAGTTTTAAAATATATTTACGTTGTAGTAAAATGGACCAGCAAGCAAGCTGTCCGTATCTTGGTACATCAGGCCTAGACAAAATATGTTTCTGTTATCATTAACGCCAAACGAAACGAAAACTTCAAAATGAATGGCGTTGACATTACCTGTGGAAAAGTACCGTGACGTCGCGCTAAGTTTCTAGACACATTTTAGTCTGTAGCGTGTGCGGAATCACGCCTGTTTGAATTTTGTCTAGGCCTGAAAAAATTATTACCTACATATTTGTAAGATACATAACAAAAGAATATAGGGTCCTAGATCTGAACACGATCACGTATTGTAATTTAATGCGCACACTGAGTAGTAACCTCTGTAGTACGAGTATGGTTCGATGAGTCGCAGACAGCATGCCGCTTATGGTCAGTACACACTTGCGTTTTCCCCAGCTGAGACAGGTGCCTGCAGAGTCACTGCTAACTCGGCTATGGCACATTCAAAAAATCACTCTCTGAAGTAATGCTCTTTCCGCCATCGGGATGCGTATCGGAAGAAGTGTGGTTGGCCCCTTGTTCAAGTGGCCGTCTTGGTTTGTACTACAGTCCTTTGCAAATTTTCTACCACTAAGCAATGGAGTGCAAGCATTATTATGTTAGGGCACTGTAGCAAGCGATTACGCCAGTAATTTCACTCGGTACAGGCGCTAAATCCAAGGTTTTATCATAGTAATGACTGGTGGTAGTGCCACGCTGTAACCCCCGAACGGGCCGCCAGGATCGGAGAAGTTATACCACACTCCCATCACATTACACCGACTTTCCTTCCCTTCACCCCACCCTTCCCACTTCTACCCTCATTCCTATTCCTTTTAGAATATTCAAGTTGACTGTAAAAAACGTTTTAATAAAAAAGCTTATTATAAAGTCCGACATTATATAGAAGACAAAGATGCTTGGAATACTCCACTTCTGGCAAGCTGTCATTCTGCCACCCATAAAATGTAATATTAGTAGTACCTGAATTACATTGTAAAAATCTATATAAAAATAATGGCCCCGAGTTTCTTGCCGCTTCTTCTCGATAGGCTCTATATATTTTGGAACGCGGCGGTAGAGTCTCAATGAACTGCTTATTTGCCTCGAAAGGACTTTTCCACATGTAGGTCTTACCTTTAGTCTAATAGTCTTTAAAGTACCTACATTATAATAAAAAATTGCCGTTAATAAGTGCTTCTTTGATGCCTTAATTGAATAAATGATTTTGACTTTTACTTTAGGGTCGGCAGCGCGTTGGCAAAGCCTTTTGTGTTGCAAACTCCTATAGTCGACCGAGAAGTTATTATCAGGATTTACAATAAATTTCAATAGCATATATATACCATGAGAACACCAATAGTAAAACCACTAAAACTTTGTAATATGCCTAGTTATCTTCAATATGATTTAGATAAGCAGTAAATTATGTGACTTTATTTGAAATTTCAATTAAATTATTTTTAAGCGTTCGTTTTGTGGTCATAACTTACGAGTACATCTAGTTGAATATATTCGGGCAAAGTATATTATTGTATATCGTCAATATTGGAAACATTGATATTATTTCCTTCCTTTTACTGAATAGTAACAATAACACGCATGGCTGGTAATTCCATGAATCAATTTAAGGAATACAAGTCATAATTACTTAACTATTATTAAGGATATATCTTTACAAACTTATTTCAAATGTTAATCTACGCTTATACCTCCAAACTTGACATTCAGGCAGTTGATGTCCTTATTTTGGATTGGAGGCATTCATTAATTTTTGGAAATTTCACCCCTAAGAGGGTGGCGAGAGCAAAGCTGCTGGTGTAATACCAGCAACTCTTCATAGATATCTTACCTCCAAAAAATTTCGGTAGAGAATCAAGAATCCTAGAATGAGGAAACTTATACTTTTCTGTTTTTTGATTTAGAGTAGGTACCTGTATATAATGAAGTTCTAAAGATAAAACTGGTATCATCATCATCTCAGCCGTAAGACGTCCACTGCTGGAACATAAGCGTCCCCCACAAATTTCCAAAAGGACAGGTTGGAAGCGGCCTGCATCCAACATCGTCCTGCTACCTTTATCAGGTCGTCAGTCCATCTCGGTGGACGACCTACGCTGCACTTGCCGGTCCGTGGTCTCCACTCAAGAACCTTCCGGCCCCATCGACCGTCTGTTCTGAGTGCTATGTGGTCTGCCCACTGCCACTTCAACTGGCTTATATTCTGGGCTATGTCGGTGACTTTAGTTCGTCTACGGAGCTCCTCATTTCGGATTCGATCACGTAGAGAAACCCCAAGCATAGCCCTCTCCATAGCATGTATCTAAATATGTTAATTAGTCTCTAATGATAGATTAAAAAAGCCGTAAAGTAATCTCCATGGCTTTTTCGTTGGGTCTTCGTCTCGCTCGAATGTGCGGTTTATAAACCGCAAACAAACGCCGCGTTTCTCCGGCGATGTTAACAAGCACACCCAAGGCTTGAATGGACTCGAACTCTTCTGGTGGGATGAGTTGGTGGATGATTCTTCGGTGGACCAGTACTGCAAGGCCTCGAAAGGCGCGCCCAGTCTCTGTCACCTCGTCTTTACGGTATACAAGGTAATTCGGCATCTTAAACCTTTGTCCCTGCCTCAAAAGCGTCTCGCTGACCAGTAGTACGTCAATATTATGCTCGCGGAGGAAGATGGTTAGCAGTTGTTTCTTCCCCGCGAGCGAATGGGCATTCCAATGAACGATCCTAAGTCCGTGATCCATTATTGGTGTTCAATATTCGCATAAGGCCCTGTAGAGTGGCCGTTTCGGGGTCGGTGCCTTTTTGCACCGCCTCCAGGATCTCTTTAAGCACCCCGATGGTCTGACCCAAGGAGTCACGGCGGGGAGCATCTTGCTGTTGTTGTTGTTGTGGTTGCTGTTGCTTCGGTTGTTGAAGCTTTTGTGCCTTCTTTCTGGGCTTTTTCTGTCCTGTCTTTGGCCCGGTTCCCTTTGGCAGGTTTGCCGGCGCCATTAGGGTTGCTTCTGCGATTTCTTCAATGGTTGCCGTTGCAACTAGGGCGGTACCCCGACGGTTTGTCTGGGTAGTGGCCACAGTTCCCGCCTTCTTGTTGCGTGACTCCTTTCTGAAGATCGGGCATGCTTTAAAGTTGGCAGGGTGCATCCCCTGGCAGTTTGCGCATGTTGCCGGTTCTTCCCGGGGGCGCGGGCACTCTTTCGCCGAGTGCTCTTCACCACAGCGCACACAAGCCTGGACTCGGTGGCAGTTGTGTGAACTGTGGCGGAATTTCTGGCAGCGGTGGCACTGTGCGGGGCCTTTCTTGCCGCGCCATGCCTCTATGACTACGCCGGGCATCAGTAGTAACTCGGTTACGTCATAGATAGCCGGGATCGTCTGCGCGTTCTTCCTCAGCTGCACGTAAAAGATACTGCCAGGGCGCCCTTGCCTGGCTTGGATGTTCTTGACGTACTCTGGTTCGAACCCTTTCTCTTCGAGAGCCTCCTTGATCTCCTCGGGATCAGTGTCTGCTGGTAGGCCTCGGAGGGCCACTTTCAAACTGCGTTCCGCAGGCAGCGAGTAACTGAACCAGCTGATATTTTCCTCTCTTTCAAGCTGGGTCAGGTATGCTTGTATTGCTCGGTACTCAATTTCGTCGGCCGGCATAAATCGTATGCCTTGTCCGTACGGTCGTCCGTTAGGTGGTCTCCCCAATTTGGAAGCTATCTCCTTGAAGTGGAACGTCCAGTTCTCGATACGTTCCACTATCAGAGGAGGATAGCGAGACCCTTTCTCTTTCCCACCTGCGGGGGGCGGGGCGGGCTGCGTATCCATCACCTCTCTCTGTTTTTGTCCCGCTCTCGCAGTCGTTTGCGTTGGTTGCGGGGGTGCTGTGCGGGGGGTAGCCTTAGTGGCACCCTGTTTTTCTGTTTGCGCTACGCGCGCGAACGAGGGCTTCTCAATGGCTGCTACATTTTCGGTAGCTTTTCGCTTCTGCCTTTGAGGCAGCGGGACAGCACTAGTACTCGCCGTGGTCGTTTTGCCGGCCGACGTGGATGGGTATATAGTGTCTGTTTGTGTTTGTGCGGGTGGGCGCATTGCCTTCTGGGCGGGCGGGCGCGACACCGTTTGGGCGGGCGGGTGCTCAGTCGCTTGTGCAGTCGGGCGAGTTACAGGCTGACTTGCTTGTACTGCCTTTGGTTTAACCTCCTTCTGTCCCTTTCTTTCATTAGTAGGGGCGGGATCGCTCTGTCCCTTTCTTTCACTAGAAACCGTACTCGCAGAGTGCGATCTTACGGTACGGGGTTTCTTTGTTGCGTCATCCAGCTTGAGAGGGCTGGTGAGCTTGCGCCTCCTTGTATTAAAGGCAAGCGGCTTAGTCGGCGGCAAGGTAATTAAGGATCGCGACGCGAGCTCGAGCACTCTGCGGTCTTCGGCGGACATTTCGCGTCCCTCCAATTCGGCTTCTTCGATTCGCACGTATATACCCATCCAGTTGAGCATACCTTCCGATAGGGCCTCGGCTTCAATAAGCCGGGCGAGCGTGATGATATCACGTTCGTGACGTCCTTTCGGTGATAGTGCGCTGGTGGGCACGGGTTCCGTGCGCTTAAGGCTCGTATCCGCAACGGGAAGGTTATTTTCCTCGTTGTCGGACGAGTCGGAATCACTATCGCTACTGTGGTTAGCAGTAGCAACGGTTACGCGGCTCTTAGAAGGGCCTTTTTGCTTCGGAGGGGTGGTTAGGTCCTCTGTCAGCGGTGGGTGGCCCTTAAAAGGGCCTTTTTTCGGGTCGCCGCAATCCATGACGGCGACTATGAAGGTGTACGTTGCGCGAGTACTGGAGCGAGTATTATGCAAGCATAGTACTCACTCCGGCGTTCGTGGGGCACAGTATCCCCTCGTAGCCGTGGCCACGGGTGCGATCGGTAAGTAATTTCCTCAAGAAATTGTTAGCGATGCGCAGCTTTTAGTGTCGTTGGTTACTCCGAGCACTAAACGTACGGGCGATCCATGGCTTTTTAGTCATTTATTTTGCATTTAATAGTCCGCGATGTATCAGCACGTGGTGATGACGTAGACATCACGTTTTTCAAACGTGGAGTCTATATTAGCATCAAAACGGCATAATGTTTTATTGCCTGGATTCCTGTCTACAATTTTCGGGGTCTATAATTTTAACATATATTATGTAGTTATGTTAATATAGAAATGTGTTATTACTATCAATAAAAAAACCGGTTAACGTTAATTCGCAATTTTGTCTCAGAATCTTCGATTAGACATTACGTCATATGAGGTTGTACAATTTTCCTTCTTGATTTCAATTTGTTAGTTCGGCTTTGCTTCATAAGGTAAAACCTTCTAGAATGATTCTAAATGTTTTAGATTTTATCCTCGAACGACTATACCTACTATAGATACTATATAAACACAGCAACAATTTATAATTTAAAAATGGCATACAAAATACTGTATGCCATTTTTTGATTATACATTCTTCATGTTTAGCTACATGTCCTCCAGTTACTCATAAAATCGACCACTACGCGAATCACTCTGTATGATTACGACTGTCCTCAAACTGAAAACAAGTCAGCCAGTAATTCTTCATCCAATTCAGCGATGGTGAATATGCGAGTGCCTTGTTTTCATTCGCGTTGATTGTGGATTACTTTGAAATATATTGCAAGGCTTATATTAGGTACTAGAGAAACACCCCCTCCGCCCTAGAGGCTACCTACGAGTACCTCGTATATGTACCTTATTAAGGAGATTGCATAGCTAGTACTTGTCCATACTAAAAGAAAAACTCTTTTCTACCTGTTAACATTGTACTATTTCAGTGTTTTTTTTACAATACATGATGATCATACAATCAATACATTGTTTATTATGCCAGTACGTTTAGACTTATTCAGTTTTTTTTTTAGTTTTAAAAAATAAATTTATATTATAGGTAAATAATATTAAACAGTATTTAGGTTTTTTTAACGTTAAAAACATTTATTAGTAATTAAAAATTAAATAAAATAATAATAATAATAACATTCTAATCTATAAGCCCCATGGTGGGGGGAAAAGTGGCCAAAACGCTGGCGGCATTGCCACGCTGGATGGCAATGCTAAGTTTTTGCCCAAAATAGGCGCCAGCATTTCGGTCACCAATTTATATTACTTTGAAATACTGAAAAAATCATAACGTACGGGCATAGCAAACAATGTGTCGATTGCATGAAAATCACTGAAATCGGACAATGTTAAGAGTTAGAAAAGAGTTCTTTCTTTTAGTGTGGACAAGTACTAGCTATGCAATCCTCTAAAGAACCTAAAACAAACCTGGAGAAATGTGGGCGATTATACACCTTTTAGAAGTGTGAAGTTTTTTTTATCAAACCACACTATTATCAACAACTTAAAACAAAACTGGTGAAATATGGGTGATTATACACATATCAGAAATGTAGAGCTTAATGTTTTTTCTATCAAATTACACTGTATTACATTAGTAAAAAATCTAAAGGTTGTGAGTGAGTGGGTTAATGTTCATACTTGTTACTTATTCACGCTAACCCCACGGATTTAGATGAAATTTAGTTTATACCCAGGACTATCACTTAACGTACTTTTTATCACAATACAATGAGTACAAAGTCAAAAAGTCAAACGTCAAAACAATTTATTTAATTTAGGCATCAAAGACGCACTTGTGAACGTCAATAATTCATTGTAATGTACTTTAAAGACTACCGCCGCGTTCCAAAATATATATTATATAGTTCCCGCGGACTCGCTAAAACCTTATCCCACGGAGCGGAACTCAGGACAGTAGCAAGTATTAAGTATATATATTTACTCTACGAGTAATGCATTAGGTACCAAACGAAGCGATAATATCAGATAAAGTTTGCAATTTATCAGCATTAACTGTTTTGCATAGCAACACCACTGCAAAGATAATAATACCCAGAAGCCAGTAACCTCAAGGGTTGATGTATGCCAGCGGATCCGGTTTACCCCAGTTAAAAAAACGGAGGAATTGTAAGAATTACCATAACAAGAACCTATCCGGTTTGACATGGCGACAAGAGATATGCTATCCAAAATTTATCGGACATACATAATATGAATACGATCCTGGTAATGGTTATCGAATTGACGATAAGTTATCTTGTTAAATGAGTATATAACTTTAGATATCGGTATTGGAATTTTGAACAACATTGAATGTTATGTTTTTTAAAGATATTTACCTTGTATTGACCTATGTATTATTGCGCTGGCTAAAGAAACTAAAGTAATGCACTCATCTATACCTTCCCACATTTTATACTTACACTATATCTTTATATATCTGTTTCTATATCTTTCTACATTCCTCATTATTATCATCAATAAGGTGCTACAGATAGGTGCAGGCTGAAAAAGGATATTTCTCCAAATTTGTCGGTTATTAAGCAATACTACTTCAAGCCTCTCACACCGATCACCTTCAAGTCTTGCTCAACCCCATCCAAACACTGAAGTTTTGGACTTACGTAACCATCCGGTGTGGCACCTGAAAGCCTTATTAAGTCTGACCCAAACGTTCTACATGACCATAACTATGATACACATCCGTGCTATTTTATATTGAGCTTAAGCTTTAGGTAGTTTCTCAAACAGGTTGTATAGTTATGGCAACATCGGATCTGCCACCGATCATCATCTTTAACAATGCCACAAAAATGTACCTTAGGATTGTGAGTTTATTTTCTTTACTAATTTAATTTAATTTTTTTTATTTTCTTTACAAATTGTATTATTTTTACTCAGTACTAAGAACCATAAAATAGGTAAGACTACAATGAACTGATTCTCTGCTATAAAACTTTTATATCTAGAATCCAAATACATAAACAAACATTTCGAATGAAAATCTATCGAAGGGCCCAAGGAGCATCTGTTTTAAACTATTGTCCTGTCAGTAATTCGCTGGTCTCTTTACCTGTCTGAGGTAAACATAACTACCACTCTGGGAAAGATCTTGCTGCCAGCTGTTACATATTGTTAACCGACTTCAGAAAAGGAAGTGGTTATATGTTCGTGTTATGTATTTTATGTGTATATTAGCCGATTTTCCCGGCATTTAAGTTACACGCCAAAAACTGAAATGTGTTACGCCTATCATAATGATATCATCATTGACGGTGAATGACAATCGATCCCGTAAGTAGCAAGGGTCAAAAATGGTGAAAACTATGTTTTTACCAAAACATGGAACCAACTTCAGTACCAAAAAGTGTGAAATAACTTTTCGAAGTCGGTACCATGCGCACAATATTGTGATAAAAGGTACTTGCCACTATCATGATATTTACATTCAACAAGTTATTTCCCACTTTTTGGTATTGAAGTCGGTTCCATTTTTTGGTAAAAAATGTTATTTACAAAGCAGATCTTAGAGGTGATAGCACACTATGAGGAAATTCGTCGACGCCATCTTGACGTAGAGAGCAGCTGTTGCTGTAAAGCTGGTCGGTGGGCACTTGACTTCAACGAAAACCTTTCATTAAATACCAGACCGTTGGACTTCTAGCCAGAAACGAATGTGTCCAAGAACATAACCATGAAAAATGTGTTAAGGTTTAGGGTTTCAAATACAAATAGAACCCATTATAACCCTATTGGAGTGGTCAAATACTTGTGTTTGTAACAGATATATACACGACTAGCTGCGCTCCACGGTTCACCCGCGCGGTGATGGATGATGATGATGATGATGAATCTTATATAGCCTATGTTATTCAGGGTCAATGTAGCTTTCCAATGGTGAAAGAATTTTTGAAATAGGTCCAGTACTTTTAGAGCCAATTCGTTACAAACATATTTACATACAAATCTTTCCTCTTTATAATATTAGTATAGATATAAATCAGTAACTGTCTATCTGTCACAGTTATGTAATTTTTTTATTTACATTTCGTATTTATATGCTCAGATAAAGACATAATCGCTAAGTTTGCATACAAAGTTTCATGAAATTAATGACAAATGTACTGTAGGTGGGAGACCTAAATAGGAGGTTTTATTGCAACACTTAATGAAGTGCGAACTGCGAAGTTTGAGCTGAACTGAGGAAGTCGTGGAGGCCAAGGTTGAGGATGTGCCATTGTTATAGATTATTGTAAACAAAGGATTAAACTAAGTCGAGAAAAAATGGTACTTATTTACATACGTACATAATTAATTAGGCGGGATAAAATACGATTCTATTTAAAAACAGGAAACCAACCTTTTGCTACTTTTAGGTAATTCCATACTTTGAAATCCCTATTTACGAGTACATGTTTTGTATTTATTACCGCTTGACACTTCTATTTATACGATTTTTTTTTCTATTATTGAGTATACATTGAGCATAACTTATAAACTTTCCAACCGATGCTAAATAAATTTAAATGGTCCCATTTATGTACCACACATAAAGGTCTAACCTACCAAGAAAATCACTAAAATCAGTTCATAACGGCAAGGAAATCGCACACAAAAAATATACAGCTGTATTAAGAACCTCTTCTTTTTCAAAAGTCGGTTAAAATTAACTAATGTTATTACAATACTATTTAAAAGCGTGTAACAAGGCATCCTTTAATTGTGAATTTGTAATTATTTTAGTACATACATCAAAGTATAGGACATAGGACGCGTGTGGAATTTTTTGTAATGCCTTTAGTAAAATTTGAGTTACCACACGTTTTACAGACAAGCATCGCGTAGAAGTTGTGAAAATTTATTACGAAGAACGGTAGACACGGTTCGACGGCCGTATAATATAATACATATATAAACGCGTTTGCCGCTATTATCGACATACACTAACTAAGCTAATAATTATTACTTGCACTGCAGCTATAGTAAGACATACAGTTGAGCAATCAGACACGGCGCACTAGTTGGCTACATGCTCAAATGTGATTATGAGCTACTCGATCACTATTCATTGAGTGAAATTGATTTGAAATCAAGACGTGACCTGTTACTCACACTCCATTGCGCTGAGACAGTGTATCGCGTGCCTAAGATACGATGAGAGATGCGACAGAGCAACTTTGTATGCTTTAATTGGCAAACAGACCGACAGAGCCGCCTCAAGAAAAGCGATCACTCTCTGGATTATCTGTAAAACTGCGGGCATTACAAATACGTTGCCAACATTTAAAAGGTTCAACTCAAACTCTCACACTGACACCCGAGCCGTGAGGCGTGAGTAGTGGAGAGCCCGCACTTCACTCCGTGGATTGCGTGGAGAGTCATTCAGTACTTACGTAGTAATGTGAGTTCTAGTAATGGTAAAAAAGAGTTACAATTTTCTCTTATTTATTTTTACAATTAGAATCTGAGACGCTCTGAAATGTTTAGCATCCTTCTGAAGAAAATTGAGGAGGCAGCACCTAATTCAGAACCAGGAAATACATTTTTTCACATCGATGATGATGATTTTTAAATGGTTTGCGTTTTTTATTTTTTAGGTCTAGAGGAGTAAATACAAATATTAGTAGTCGCAGCCATACATTGCCTCAATTCCAAATGAATTTAAAAACATCAGCTAAAACTGTGAGCAAATGTATATCTGCCAATTTTTTTAATCTATAATAATTATGATGAATCGAGTTTGCTAATAGAACAGAACTGAAGTAAAATAAATTATTCAGTAGAGCCCTTTTAATAGTCCATGCCTCCTGATTAAGCCAAGCTTTATTACGTGCATCGTGGATTTTATTGGCTCTTAGGACCTTTTTGACCATCTGCCCCAGAGACCGACATGAGCTAACGAACTATGTATATAAACTTTTTACTGTAGTTTGAAGCGCCGTAACGCAAGAACAACACTTCTTAACAAACTAGACCAAATCGATTTGTCTTGATCCGAACTTTGTTCCCGTTATAACATGAAGAAGTAATATACCTACCGACACTCTCGCCTGTTCCTTAGTACCTCTGTAACTGGAGCGAACACAGTATTGATTTGATAAATTAGAGTTTCTCCGTACAAGTACGTTTATTCTTTCAAAGTATACTACTTCTAGATCTAAAATTTTGAACTCACGAGCTTATCGTAAAACTATTTAACGCTGTTGTTCTTTGGCATCGTATCACGTAAGCCACGCGAGCAAATCAGCGGCCAGATCAGTTAGTATGGAATTATAATCATAGAAAACGTAAAGGAGTTGGAGCCAGGATGTATATACGGATGCTGCTCTGATCATAAAGCCGCGAGCAGGTAGTTGAGTATCTATAAGGTTATATGACATGGTAGAAGATCGATATTTAAATGCTTACAATATAAATGATCTCATCTCGACGAATTCATAACATCTATACTATTATGTATGCCGATATGAGATGCGGACAAATATGCAGAGATGAAGTAATGTCAATGAGGACCAAACATCGAAACAGAATATGATCAATGGTTCCGACAAACGCTTTATACAATATGACTAATCGTTTGCCACTTACACTGGGTTATCAGTTAAATTTAAATCGATCATATCATCCGATGTTTTTGCTGAATGATTCACCGTTAGGCGTATTATGAGCTGTGTGCTAGGGCACTAGCACTTTTAGGTGCCACTCCTACTTTTTAACCAACTTCAAGGTGGATCTCAATTCATATGTATGTTTTTTTGTATGTTTGTTTCGCGATTTCTCCGCTAATTATAAATTGATTTTGAAGTAGTTTTTTTGGTAAGTCCATACTTTAGAAGTTGTCCCATATAAAATAAAAGTATTACTGAATCAGAATTAGCGTTTTTGGAAAACAAAACATTTATGTCTTTGAAGGGTATAGCTGCCGATGAATTACAGGCACACGAGACTTAACTACAAAATATCTCAGGGTTATGGACTCAGGATTACAGTTGCGATTGTATTAACCAATTTTGTACCATAACTGATAATTATCAAAACAATAAGAATCACATAAAAGACGCATACATATACTAAGTAGTTCGGGATGATGGATGGTTTTACATTTATTATTATACTTAGTTTAATAATTATTTATCAATAATGTTGACCTTAATAATCATTCTTGGGTCTTTTTACAAGGTGTTAACAGTAACTATCAACCCGCATAAATCTACACTGTTAGGGAGGTTACTTTAAGCAAATTGTACACGTGTACTTTACATAATAGTACAAATGTAGTGTTATGTAAAGTACACTTGAGGACTAGCGCCCTAGATTTCAGTGTAGCATCTATTGTATTTTATGTATATCTGTGAGGAGTTCGAAGTGCAAACTCCTGCCTAAATAAACAGCTCTCTGCGGTCTTTGCGGTTGCTACAAATATAGAACGAAATACCTAAAGAATAAAATGTATATCAATGCTGCAACAAGGCTACGACAGTCACACCTTGGATTGCGCGAAAAACATTAAAACACGTTATTCTACAAAAATAAAGCGTTTTAAAAATAGCTCAATAACATAATTTCCTATAAGTATTGATTGAAGCGTCAGGGAAAAGAGTGCTGGTTCATATTCTGAACGAAAAATTAGCATAGATAGCTCGTATTCAGTGTGGGAATACAGCCAGTATTCGGGGTTTGTTCCTTCAACAAATAGTTTATTAAATGTGTGAGTGTATTTTACTGCATATAAAGTATTTATAGTAAAAAACATATGTTCAATATCAACATGTAATATCATATCGAAAGAAGCATGAAACGTAGGAGATATTTACGGAATCCTTAATACTTCATCAGTCGAACGACCCAGATACAATAGAAATTACATTGTTATATTGACAATCGACTAGTGAGGGGTTAATTTACAGGACTGAGTTTTTTTATTATATTTTCATATTCGTTCAAATTTTCTATCAGATTCCAGGGCACGTGCCATTTTTTTACATTTATTTAATCTAACTATTTACTCAGCTATTTAAATATACATCTTTGCATAAAAGGAGGGAACATAGACTAACCAAACAATATATAAATAATATATATATGTGTAAGGCCGCCAAAATTGTAATTTTTTTGTGTATAAATATATATATTATTATATTTAGTTTTAGATTAGTTTAGTTATATATAACAATTAAAAGAACAGAGGGCAAAACAAAACTAAATTACAGGACGAGTTTGGTATTTTTTCATATATGCAACTATACATGTCATATATGATATATATATTATATACACATGTTCTATGTTTAATAACTTTATCACGTTATATCTTCAACGATAATTTATTTACTACACGGTTAACAAGAAATTGATGTTGCAATAGGATCATCATTTTATTTCACTTTTCTTATAATGATAACCATACATTGGCAAACAAACGTGTGCCGTCCTCCTGTTCACAATGCGGCAAAGCTGTAGAGATCAAGGGTCGGGCTCAGTGGCTTGCAGTTGGAGATACTCTTACGTCCAGGAGGAACTGCTATAGGCTGGTGATAAGTACATGAGAGCCACGGTATTAGATGCTGTTTCAAGTGTAAGGTAGGCTTGTTTGGCACGTGCCAAAGTCAATAACAGTCAATTAAACGGCAATCCATTGCAAAAATAGATGCACGTAATTCAGTTTGTTACGGGTAAGTTTCTGTGGAAGACAAAATTTTCAAGAGAGGTGTGAAAAAGTGGTTTATGGGTCTTCCAGTACTTTTGCTATGCTCCTGGTTTAGCAGAGGTACCTAGTTTTAAGTTTCCTTGTTTCACACTTGCTTATGTTGATACTAAATTATTTTTTTTATTAAACGAATAATATGTTATACCAAGTCGTTAACCCTAGAGTAGTGATAATTCGCGTGCCGACGCTGGAACGCAAATTAGCGTAATGGAATTACGCAACAGCACCGACGCTACTCGCAAGGACAACGGCCGGTTATCTTGTACATCGTGTGCGCGTACCTTTATAACTAAATCGATAACTCTATTTATTTATAACCACGTAACTACGCCTAATCAGTTGCATTGTGTAGGAAGCTTAATAGATTATTAGCTTACGCTTTAACTATTACATTTATATTTCTCCCCTTTGATACGTGCCTACCAACGAGATTAACTATAGAGACGTTTTACTCCTTGAATATGAAGTTTAAACATGACCAATTGTATTCTATACCTACCTATAACTATTACACAACTCGTACAATGACATTAACTAGGTACATAGACAAGATTAAAAGAACACGAAGATATATGAAACCTAACCGTCAGAAAGGGATCAACATATTATTAATGACGGTCGCCTATGGCTGAAAAATACAAATACTAATATTTTACGATACAGGTGGAGTGCCCCAAGGCAATTTCAAATCGTTACGAAGTGCCCTTAGCAGTTCATTAGAAATAGCGTCTCATTTTAGAATATGTTTTGCTCCCGATTGTCGTTTTTTATTCAACTACATCAAGTCTACCCATGACCATGTTCACAAGTGTTCGCGACGTCGCGTCGGCATAAAATAACATAATAATAGACGCGTCTAGCACCACCTAGCACCAGCCCGCGACGTCGTCTGCGCTGTCTGTAGCTTATTATCTTCACCAAAGCCATATCTATCTTTATAACAAAAGTTAATAAAAGAATAACATGGTTTTATGAGTAAATTTAAATACCTAGTGAATCAATCAGTAAACTCTTATAATAAAATATACATATAAATATAAAATTAATCACCATGGAACAAACTGTCATTACATTTCATCACGATTTGTCTAGTGTATCGAGCTGTCAAAAAGATATCGTGCTATTGACTTAGAAACTGACACACACTTTGAGAACTGTCATCATTACGATCTTGACGTAGGCGGAGGTCTTATTATTTTGTCTATGCTGTGCCCAAGAGTATTTATTTCGTTTTGTCATTCGCGTAGTGATGATGATGATGATAATGATGAAAACTACCCTATGTGTTAATCCAGCCCTTCATCTACCTCTATACCAAATTTCATCGAAATTGGCCCCACCGTTTGACCGTGAAAGAGTAACAAAGATCCACACATTTATACATCCACAGTATCCTCACATCCATACATCCATAAGTACATCCATACTCACAAACTTTCGCGTTTATAATATTAGTAGGATTTGATACGTCTAAAGTTGTTTTATTTCAATGTATAAGAACTATCCGAAAAGTCTTTCAAAGGTTCTTTGGAGATCTTTGCCTTCTTGCCACAATGATTTCTCTCATCTCATGAACTTTGAACGAGCACAATGGAACAAAAGTATTCTCTCTATATCTCTCCGGTTCATTGTAAGAATTAAAATATTTCCTTAATGAACAACTGAATTAATAAACATTGTTAAATCATATTAAATAGGTACGTCAATGCTTTATATTTTGTTTACTGATTGAAATTAAATTGACATTCTCAAGTATAGAAACATAAAATTAGCATGTTACAGTTTCCTATTACTTCAATATGGTGAATATACAGGAAGGAGGCTATATAATTTTATTATAACGATTTTTAGTCCTAATAAGCTACTATTGTATGGTTTGTTCCTAGTTTTACAAGGTTGCATAATAAAATCTTAAATTTCAAATCACTCAATACATTTTTGTTTGACCAAGGTCCTTTGGCTGGAGTTAATAAAAGTGAATAAACGGGTTCCAGTTTCTCGACTCTTATTATTTTCAATTAGTATGATTTAATGTAATTATGTCAGCATGTATGTTTGTTACCTCACTTAGCTCCGCTAAGGCCGGACGACCTAACAGTATGATGAAATGTATGTGTCTACTCTACTTGTCTATAGATAAGTACTTGTACTTTAACATCCTGCAATAACCTAGTGTACATTAATACAGGAAAAACTTGTGTATATAATTACAGGTAGAAGTTTGTTCACGTGGATGACTCTTGATCCCGTGATATCACAATTACTATTCACGGGTAAAACAATGTAGCAGCATAACTTTTATAGCGTATGTGCAATTTAATTACTGTACCGGCCATTTTAAACAAAAAAAATATATCTATAGTAGCTTTAGCCCACGACTTCGTCTGCGTAGTTTTTTAATGAATATCTAAATACAAATATTTTCACCAATAAGTTAAAACCAAATAATTTTCCAAATAAAGTTTCAACCTCCATTTCACCCTCAGTAATCCCTGTCAAAAATATTAAGGAATATGTTTTTTATTTTAAATGAACAATCTAATTATTGTTTTTCGAACGGGCTATTTGCTGATTGCAAGTTTTCACACACAATAGGAAGTGCAAAAACAAAGGACTTTCATACAAACGTTTTCACACTTTTTACTCCCTTAGGGCTTGAATTTCGAAAAACCCTTTCATAATACACCTCTACCCACCAATACAAAAGCACCCTCCAAGTTTCGAGTCTCAACGACCAGCCGTGCGATTCTCAATCGATGCGCTCGTCAACGAGCTCACCGATGTTAAATACTTTTTGAGATATCGCCTGTGTACATAAGGTTGTTTTTCCAACGTTTCTTGTCATCTCGTCATTTGTTTCACAGATGTTGGCAGATGCAACGATGTAGACTCGCACGGCAGCTGTTTATGCTGTGCGTTGTCTGTCCGTCAGTCAGTCAGTCACCAATCAGGACTTAAGATTCTTATACATATGATATATATGTATATTGATTGATGGATTCGATAGTTAGAGTTCTTGACCGAGGGAAGTGGGATTTCTCGGACGACGAACCGGCGTTTGTATGTTTGTTTGACGATAAGTTTCAAATTATTGATTGGATATTTATATTAGAAATTCCCAACAAACTAGATAGTACAAGTATAGTTAGTACCAATATAATTATAAGTTCGTATACACCCGTGTATACCTACGAACTTAGGAACCGTAACAAAAGCGGTTCGGTTATGTTGGTAGGTTAATGCGATACATTTTAAAATCTAGAACCATTCTTATAAAATAAAAACTAAATTAAACATTATTTTATTTAAATATAGGAAGAAGTATAACCTTTACATTTCTGCTTAAACCAAAGACCATCACCAGATTTCCTAAAATGAACTAATTGTATCAAATATGAGATTTTTAAATACTTACCTACATTGTATTATGTTTGTGTTACAAAGGCATTTTTACACCATACCTATTTTTTGGGGCCCAACGTGGCTCAAGTGAGTGGGGTTTTCGATATTTAGGTTGGAAATTGTAAGTATTATTATATTATTACTAAACTGTACTTATTTTCGTTCTCGTATCTACTTTAGTTTAATAAAAGCTGAAATGGCGAAAAGTCGGTATATCACGTGGTAGTACCGAACCACTAAGTATAATTAAAAATATGTATATACATTAAACCTACGAAGAAATATGGTCAGGAAGCATAACTCAGAACAAATTCCACACAAAAAGTGGTCCTTCTAACCAAAACGACGCGGATTCCAAATACGAATTACTTACTAGGTGTACAATTACAAATAGACATGTAGGTGATTGGTTAAAATTTCAGACGGAAAGCAGGGATTGGTCCACGCGCGTGATGCAACGTCTACTATGACAGCTGATTTATAGCGGCGTGAACGATGTTATTGATTTAGCACGACTTCTATTGAGTATTTTTTTAAGGCAGTTACTGTTCTGATATATCATTTCTGATATTATTTCTTCGTAGCATTAAACATTATGTTATGTACACATTGTTATTATTACGACTGTCGGAAGGTACCTACCTAATAAATATCACCTTTGACTTTGACACCCGCTTATCAAGTGATATCTTTTGTACAGCTTATAATTTATCCATTGTTAAGGTTATATTAATGTTATTATGAATATAAATATTTATCTTTAATAATTCCACGATAACCGGTAAAAACAGTTTATATGATTAAAAATAAAAACTTACATGCTATTCATAATGGCGGAGTCGCCCACGGATATCGGCAACATGCTCAAAGACCTCAGTAGAGTTTCTCAACAGGTTGGTCTTAAGATGAACATGGATAAAACCAAAATCATGTCCAACCATGTATGTACCTCCTATACCGGTAATTGTTGGAAACGATACGCTCGAAGTTGTAGTAGACATTACATATTGAACTGAGACGTGGTCGCTCAACGTGTAATGGAGAGGGCTATACTTGGGGTTTCCCTGCGTGATAACATCCGTAGGAGAACTAAGATCACCGACATACTTAGCTCTCAAAATTGTTGTAAGTGGAATTGGCAATGGGCAGGCCACATCGCTCGCATAACTGATAACCAATGGGGAAGAAAAGCACTCGAGTGGCGACCACGCACCGGAAGACGAAGTGTAGGCTGGTTGGTTGTTCCACTGCTGGGAATAGTCTTCTTCCCCCATAATCCTTATTTTTCAAATAAATAAAAAAAATATTACCAATAAATAATTTAAAACAAAATAGTAGTTCTGGTAGTAGTAGAAGAGTACAGTAAACATTTTGGCTATAAACAACCGGTCAAGTGTGAGCTGGACATATACAAACCATCGATAGATAATATATTATAGAAACTGGCCGTTAGTTATCTCAGACAAAATAAAAAGTCAAGACAGAATGTTGTGAACAGAGAAGTGAGGCCGGTTTTCTATGCATGTAGTGCGTGAATCGGTGCTGCCATGATGATTTAAATTACCCCATAAAAATAACGTTATCAAATTATTGACGTTATAAATTTAATAAAGTTATAACGTTATTAGTTTTAATATCATAATAGGGTTCCTACATTAGGTGTCGGTAAAAAGTAGTGGCATTGGGTGGTGAAAGAGAAAAGATAAAGAGTTTCAGAAATAAAATTACTCGGTGTAACTGCTAGTTTTATTTAAAAACCTTTATGCTGAATTAATTTTTTGTATGCTTCTCGTTTACTTTGCAATGATTTAGAAATACTTTCTAATTTAGCAATATGGTGGAATCTAATGTTTAAGGATTTCTCAATTACACACCGTATTAAATTAAGTTTATGTTCCTGCCCAACATATGCATGTTTTGACTCTAAATTGATAAAAATCTGATTGTTTCCAATGAATTTCTTTAATATGTTCAAGACTATAGTTTGGTGTTGATTTTCTGCGGTTATTGCAATATTTTCATTCAATAATTTTCGAACAACTGCTTCACAAGTGACACAAATGTCAAAATATCCTTAGACGGGAAGCGAAGACCGCCTTTGTTTTTTAAACTAATGAGCTTGTGAAAATAAAGTTTCTCATCAATCTGCAAGGCATCTAAACATTTAGAGCATTTTATGGTTTTAATCAGATAGTGCACTGTACTTCCAGATATGTAACCAATTATCATTTTTCTGTAGTCACCATAATATGAATTGTTATGTAAACAACTGGCCCAATCAAATGATTCATTAACAATTTCATTAAGAAGTTGCAACGAAGAATTTTCAATGGTTTCTTCTTCTTCTTCGTGTCTATACGACGATGAAGTGCTATTCATAATTTTAGTTGTTGAAGTGCAATTAAGTATTGCTATGTGTTCTAAAGGAACCTTTTGTAAGACATTTTAATTCTAAATTACATAGTATTTTTTTGTAGCTTGCTTTAAACTGTCTCTCTGAATCTCCTTGGCATCAAATGGCTTAATTTATAAGTAGGCAAAAAAAATCAGCCTTATTTCATTTAATAAAAAATATTTAAACACAATACAGTTAACAGACGACTGAAGTTTGCTTTTATAATATGGTTATAATTCCACTCTACACACAAGAACATTCAATATAGATACACTCTAAAAACAAAAGACTTCAATAGAAATATGGTTTATTTTTACAAAAAAAACATAACCGCCTTCAATATGTACGAAATTGAAAATCCAGTATGAAATTAATGTGAGTCCATATTAAAGGTATATCAGGTTTCCAACAAAAAATAATTGTTCAAATCGGTTTATAAATAATGGACTTATGAGGTATCAAATATTTAAAACAATAGAACCTACTTACGAACCTAGGCCTTTTAGATGTCAGTTAAAAATAAACTAAAAATTAAAAAAAGAATTGCCTATTTTTTTAAATTTGCTTTCAAATAACGGAACCGGTTTTGTATAAAGATATTGCGTCGCGTGTCATACAATATTATATTTAAAGAAAAGAACTAATTGAGAACCTACTTCTTTTTTTTAAGTCGGTTAAAACACGTTGATAAACTATTATAAAAACGTATTAACGTAACGTATATACTGAATATTAAGATTACCTAATAATAGGGTAAACCTTATAGGCTTTACCATGGCAACACTTTCTATGTTCCAAGCAATAACCTTTATTTTTATCTTTATTTATTTAAAATATTGGTTTCCAAGTTACTTACGTGTGAAATGTGATTCCATCCTTCTTTTTATGTTTTGTAGTTTGTTTTATACACCCTTTCACGACACAATTCGGCATTTTGACTGGTAAATTTGTCCATTTACTTTACGTGTTGCTTCGTTACGCGCAGCGATAGTTCGACTGACGAGTCAAGGCGTAGTTTCGTTGTGCGTGTGTGTGTGTAATTGTGTATGTACACGGCGAGGCGTAGTTTTACCGGCCTCACTTTTCTGTTCACAACATTCTGTCTTGACTTTTTTATTTTGTCTGAGTTAGTTATAAGGTCCCGTAGTCTTGTAAGGAACCCTAAAAAGCGCTCAAAAAATAACTCATCTAATGCATTTGTAGGAATGGTAACGATGACAATGTTCCTTAATTTTCAGTTGAGAATGATACCAATAAAATAAGCTATTCAGAAACAGAGATCTTTTGGTTGTTTTTCTTTTTGTTTATTTCTAAATGTATAATGTTCCTTTGATGACAAGCCGAGTGCCACAATACTTGGTAAACATAGTCCAGAAGGCCGTTCATGGAAGTCACGACACTCAGTCATGAGGAATCGATCAAAAATGAATAATGTTCTACATGCCGTCCGAAAGTAGCTGAACGGTTTTAATTTTAAAATGAGTACCTGAAAACCAAACACTATCTACACCTCCATTCCATCAATTCCGTTCAACTACATTTGGACGTAATTGGAACAATGCTTGACACGAACTGTTCCTATAAATTATTTTAGTAGTGGGAAAGTCAATGTTTTCCGAGTGTGTCAGCGTAACCGGGCGTCAAGTCCATTTGGCTCGGTCAACTGAATAGATGTAGGTATATAGGAGTAAGTATATTGTTCAAATACAATTTAGGATAGTAGGTATGTTCATTAGAATCCTATCGCATTGGCTAGGATTCCTTATTTTTATAAAATGAGAAGGTTCTATGATTCGACTGTATGTTGTACTATGGAATATGGATGCACTGTTTTTTATGTATGTTCAACGATTTATTCGTCAATTGCGGGTCGTTGTATTGAAAATACTTTTTTTGTTTAGTTACGTATGGCTCCAAGTCTGCATCATTTAAATTAAATTTCATCACAGTCGGCGGGTAAATCCCGTGTTTAATACTCGTTTATAAAAAAGGTGTTGTGTATGAGAATGATATTAATAGTTTCAGGCGTAGAAGTAGTACATCATGCAGGAGTGAAATCGGCTTCTTAGTTTTATAAATAACTAGCTGCTCTCCGCGGTTTCACCCGCGCGGTGATGGATGATGATGCATCTTATATAGCCTATGTTACTCAGGGTGAATGTAGCTCTTCCAATGGTGAGAGAATTTTGAAATCGGTCGAGTACTTTTTGAGCCAATTCGTTACAAACATATATAAATCCAAATCTCTTTATAATATTAGTATAGATATACATAACACACTATACAGAAAACTTAAAATAATTTTTGACATGGCTTTATTGGAACCTGAAATTTGTCTAGAATATTGTAGTACTTATAGGTCTATATCTATAATTACAGAGCAGCACTATGGAAAGTTCCTAATTAATGGTAGCGTCCTACTTTCAACCAAATTACACAGTATATGATTAGTAATAAATCATAAGCATTTCTTCCCAGCTAATAAAATTAGTAGACGTATTAAAACGTTCATTAGTCACAATGCAGAAATGGAAATCTTCGAGCCGTGGAAATTCCCACGGATAAGCTTTTCATTGCATCGTATTACAACATGAACAACGCTTTGTACTCAGTATAGTGACCGAGTCTAACACAGATACGCTTTGTTTGAATTCTTCTCTAATTTATACACCTATATTGATAGTCTGTTTAATAATTGTGAAGATAATGCAAAATGAACTCTTTGTGTTGATAACCACGCACTATTGTCGTGTCATTCGGATCAGAATAGTGGTAGGTATTTCTGATCGCGTACATTGATGAACAGGATTGCGTCATGTAAACACGAGATTCTAACGTGTTTTTCTTCGTTTTTTACATGATTTACGTACTGGTTTGATGCAATATGATGTTACGCATTTTAAATATATTTTTCCTATTTATAATTTTTCCTCTTTTTTGTTTTGATCTTTGCGTTTTGTGATTCTGTAATGTACTTTTGGATATATAATTACAACTTTGTTTTGCTATTGAACTGATTTAACTTACTTTATTGTTTTAGTGTTAAGTGCATATAATGACATCGATACGCACCTAGTAAATAATACTAGGTACCTACTATACTTACATAAATTATACTAACGACTGCCTGCGACTTCGTTCGCGTAGTAGGTTCTTTCTTTGTAGGTAGGTTTAATCTCCCATATTTTCTTGATTTTTTTTCCATAAGAACCTTTTCCTGACAATAATTAACACAACAAAAAAGAATTAGCGAGATTGTTCTATCCGTTTTCAAGTTATAGCGTGACCAGGAGAAACAGGGGTTCAATTTTATATAAATAGATAATCTAATTTAATTTATTATATATATAGATAGATATAGATATTTTAAGTTATTTAAGTGCTCTGCTATATAATACTTCATCTATACTATATTCTACTACTATGTCTTCATCTATAATACTTAGTAATATAATTTAATGTAATATTATAAAGAGGAAAGATTTGTATGTATGTTTGTAACGAATTGGCTCAAAAAGTACTGGACCGATTTCAAAAATTCTTTTACCATTGGAAAGCTACATTCACCCTGAGTAACATAGATTCATCATCATCATGATCATCTATCACCGCGCGGGTGAAACCGCGGAGAACAGCTAGTTTATAATATTATAAACATGTACCTATGTACTTTAAACATTTAATAAATTAACGTAAATAACAAACTTAAAATATTACAACGGAGAACATCAATGTTATAAATAGTGATTGCGTTAGAAACTACTGATGCTAAAATTATAAATAACGCGTAGATATAACAAGGTCCCTTTAAAAAAACGTCATAAATAACCAGTTGAACTGGTTTATAAATTATAACTAAATTATATATGTCCCTAATAAGTAGGCTAAACAACGATATTTAGATTATATTTATTTATTTTTATTAGTATAAATATAAACATAGTAAAATAACAAAAGAAACAAGGGTTGTAACCTAGTGTTATTGACACTCACGTACACTATAATTTGGTAATGATTAATTAAACGGATTTAACGTGAGACTTACGCATGTTATTGCAATGAGATAGTTTATATATAACTAGCTGGTGCCCGCGACTACGTCTGCGCAGGATTAGTACTTCGAGTAGCTTATTATTTCTCCAAGGGCATATCTATCTTTATACCAAAATGTCAAAAAATATGTACATGGTCAAACACAATTGCTTTAATAGTATTATTTGAGTACATTTATATACTTAGTATATCTATCAGTAAACAATAATAATAAAACAAAATTAATGAACATGGAAAAAACTGTCATTACATTTCAAACCAGTGCCTCATCTACCTCCATACCAAATTTCATCAAATTGCACCAGCCGTTTGTGCGTTCATGAGTAACAAAGATACACACATCCACACATCCATACTCACAAACTCTCGGGTTTATATTATTAGTAGGATAAGTAGGATTATTTCAGAGAATCTGCTATTGATATATGCACCAAACCTGCTTAGTTAGCAATGTTGTTCGCCTTATCTTGCTTAATACTAACTCGCAGCTGGTCCGTATAGTTATGGGCATCATTTACCCATAAACTTCGACCACGAAACGTGCGTATTATCGGTAATAATGATCTCGCGTGAGTGCGTTTGTTGCAATTCTTTGCGTAGCTTTGCGTAGATGCAATATAATAATTTGATAGTCTGTAAAATACGCGCATTGGTTATAGCTCTCTGTAACCTATAAACCTACACACAAACCTCATAAAATGCCTTTTTGCTTTGTAAATAAATATTTAATCCATCCATACTCACAAACTTTCGCGTTTATAATATTATGTATAGTAGGATTAATTGTGGAGGCTTATAAATGGCTCCTCCGTACCTTTATTATTAATGTGTTCTATGTGTTCTTATAATAGTTGTAAGCTCCCGAAAATAAATAAAATAAAATAAACTTCATTGTGGTATTGGTATTCTGTGCTTACGCGTTGTCGATATCACGATGGACAATTGGTTCGACTTCGTCCGGAAGCCTTCTTCAGGATCTTGAGTGCGGTGCGCTCGTCGTTGCCTCTCTGCGCGCACTCCCATTTTATTAGTTTGTAACATCACATGTTAAGGCCATGATGGAAAATAAAGAACTTTAAGGCATGAGCTTTACGAGTAGCAAATAATTATAATACAAATAACCCGACTGTGAACAAAACAAGGAAGAAATTCTTGGCGAAGTGACCAAAATCTCGTGGGACACTGTAACTGGTACCTATGCCTTATAAAGACCCACAGAATAAATAATAGTACTAGCCTTATGGGCTCTGAGGTGATCGACTTGTCACTGAACATTAAGTTTAGTACCTACTTAGTATAAACATACTTAAGTAGGTACCTATACCTACATATTTTTAAATGCTGAAAGTGACGAAAAGCGACGTTTGTATAGGTTGAATGTCGTGAAAAAACCTAATGACGATGCTTTTATTTAATTTTCCTAGATTATTGTTTCTTTGAGTTTTATAGTGTAATAGTGGTGGATATTAGTGTTCATAAAGACACACGAGTGTAGACTAAGTGTACAAAATCATGCTACGTTTGTGTTTTCCTCGTCAACCACCTTAGAAAGTTTTATGTATCCTCTTGTTTATGCTTTACTAGATCGCGACCTAGACAGGCGAGTGACTTAATTAATTTGAAGAATGGTAAATGTACAAGCCCACGAGTCCACATAAAAAAAAACAAATATAAGGCGTTGTTTAATTTAACATGTTCCTTTCCTTCCAACAAGTTCGTTTCTTGACATTAAGCCACTCGGTATAATCACGAATCAGTGAGCTCGTAAAATACTACTTACAACCGTTGCCATTAAAAGGTTCTTTATGTAAACTTTTTTTAACCCATGTGAAAAGATTTAGTTAATTCGTGGAATTCCACAATTCGTGGAATGATCTCGAAGCGAATCTGTCTATCGTGAAAGATTTATTATTGCCCGTACAACTACATTTATGCAATTTATGTATGCAAAGAGTTTCAGTTTATCTATTGTAGAATCATCTAAAAAAGATAATCTGAACCTCTTTGCATACATCAAAAAGATAAGATTAGACATAAGCCTTATAAACTTTCATATTGTCTGCGACGATTTACGATCCGATTGCCCTCGGCGGTCAAGATCAACGAGTTCTTGCACGCATACTTTTGGATCAGACAGCCCAAAATCTACCTTACTTATTTTTGATAGAAGGTTATGCAAATGTGAGGGGATTTCTTTTGTGTCTTTAGACTACTTCTCCAGCATCATGCCACCTATGCACGCGCAGAGCGATGCGCAGTAGAAGTAGGTCTTAAATGCGCATGTCCATGAGGCAGATTTCAATGGCCGCCACAGCTGTGACGTCGCCTCAAACCGCGCATACCGATCTAGAAGGTTCGCTAACCATTGCCACTGACGTCAGGTTACGTCATTACAAAACTCTGCCCTCACTCGGAAGAAGCTTAATACCAAACCGCATCACAAAATCTCATAATCCTCATTAACTTACCTAACAAGCACATGAAGATATTACACATTTTTTTCTAGAAATTCCCAACAAATTACGCCAACACTATGAGTTGCAGACTGGAGCAGTGTTGCGGCCATGATTGTGGAAACATACGACTTTTGACTAATCGTCAAACGAGTTTTCGACCGGCTTTTGAGTCGACCCGATGCTTGTTTTAAGGCGAAGGCCGGTCGGCCGGCCATTCTTGCTGGTTTTTTCGACTCTCGAAGGATATTTGAGTGCATATTAGGTGAAGCGAAACTGAGGAACGATACAAGGAGGTAAAGAGTTGGCTATCATGCAACGCACACGCCAATTATTGCGCAAACGAGCTAAGTGAAGGCCGGCACCTGTATACGGAAACTTGAGCGAATTGCAAAGTGCCGCTAATTTCGTATAATGGGCCTACTATAATGTACCTATCACATTCCTTCATTCATTACAATTTATTAAAGCCTAACCGACGTGTGTGGTCTATTTCCAAACAAAACAATAGAGTAGCATTGGACGGTTTTCCTCGTACCCTTGACATTGGACCAGTGGCCCAATACTTCGAAATAATCATTTCGTAATGTCGCAAATGTTAAATAAAGAATAGCGTCAGTAGTTTTGTTTTATAACTATACATTAAGCCACAATTGTGAAGGTGTGCATTAAGAGTTGAAATCGACGTAAATCTTTTCTACAATACTCGTTATCTCAATAATATTTTTTATACTATACTAATATTATAAAGAGGAAAGATTTGTATGTATGTTTGTAACGAATTGGCTCAAAAAATTCTTGACCGATTTCAAAAATTCTTTCACCATTGGAAAGCTACATTCACCCTGAGTAACCTAGGCTATATAAGATTCATCATCATCATCCATCACCGCAGCTAGTAATATATAAAACAAAGTCCTCCGTCCGCAAGTCCGCGTCTGTCTGTCTCGATAAAATCAAAACTACTGCACCAATTTTCATTCTTATTTCACTAATGGATAGAGTGGTTCTCGAAGAAGATTTTGGTATATAATTTGTCAAGTTTTTGTATACATTGGCTTACATATACATTATAATCATATTTGTTGGATGGGTCGGAAATAAATAAGCCTTCTGGGAGCTTTCAACGAAGACGCTGCCTAAAACCTTTGAGATACGAGTATAATAAAATGATGTATGGTGGAATTGTGTACTCGTATCTTACATAGGTCTACAGAAATGTCCGCAATAGCATATATGTCTCTCTTAAGGATAACATACCTATTAGGTACATCCATTTTAATCTTACTTTAAAAAATGGGCAATTATATGAATGTTTGTTACTTTTTCACTAAAAGCTACTGAATGGATTAACGAAATATGATATATTTATACTTATAGATAGATGAGGCGCTGGAGTAACAATTGGGTACTTTTTCCTCGTCATCATCATCCAACATCACGCAAACCGCGGAGCGCAGCTAGTATTTAAATAAATAAACGTTACGCACTTTTAACACGTACTGGGATTTCTTTAGGCGCGGGAGGCGTGTTAACACATAATTAACATCTAAGACCCGAGCACAAACATTTCTACACGTCACACTAATATTTGCCTCCGCTAGGAATCGAACCAGGGACCCCTCGCTTCGAAGACGGTACCAACTAGGTTAACGGAGCCGTTTATAAACACGCCTTGTGATGTAATATAATGGGTTCATAAAATATTACCGCAATTATGTCTTCCATTAAGAGCTACAAGTATTGCGTCATTAAACCATTTTCATCGCTACCCGTGTTTATATAACTACAACACATTTACATGGATGTTAATGAATGATGGAATCTCTTAATCCATATCTCTTATTTCATTATCATCATCATCTCAGCCGTAGGACGTCCACTGCTGAACATAAGCCTCCCCCATAATTTTCAAAAAGGACCGGTTGGAAGCGGCCTGCATCCAACGTCGTCCTGCGATCTTTATCAGGTAGTCTATCCACCGTGTTAGTGGACGGTTTCGGCCCCATCGGCCATCTGTTCTGCGTGCAATGTGGCCTGCCCACTGCCACTTTAACTGGCTAATCTTCTGGGCTATATCGGTGACTTTCGTCACGGATCGATACGGATCTCCTCATTTCTGATCACGTAGGGAAACCCAAAGTAATAGGCCTCATAACCATATGGTTTATGAATATCTCTTATTTGCGGTTTATGAATGTTTTGGATTCAGTTGGCATTACTCTGTGGAAATCTATATTAATATCATACCACTTTGATTCTGTCTCAGATTATTGGGACGCAGATTACTGGTTTACTAGTTGCTCAATACTGACCTGTGTTATTATAAAATACTTTGTTTTAATATCATCGTACGGTACAGTTTCTTTACCTTCCACACCACACAACACCAGATTTAGATTATAGCCCGATATATTGTGAACAGAACGCCAGAATTAGGTTATATATACCTCGATAAGGATACAACGCAGTGCTTTTGGGATAAAAGACTTGTCGAATATACTCGTATGTCCTGTCGAAGCAATAACTTGTCGATATTATAAAGGGGATTATTAAACATTTCTTTTTAGATTCCAGTTTTACCCGTTAAGGGGGATTTCCAGGCGGGAATAGTGGAATAAGCTATAATGTCCTTGATCACGAGTAAAGTATTAATTGAAAGACGTTTTGAGTTAAATTAAGGATTTCATCATCTGTACCTAAATAGCAATCTCTTCCGTACAACCATGCACAGAAAGAAATATGCATAAACTAATATGGACAGCTCTGTTTATATAATTACACCCAAGAAGAGATACAAAAATATGTATACTAACATTTATTTACATATACTATATAACAATATACCATAGTATATATAATAGTATGTATAACGTATATAAGTGTATGTATAACGTGAAGTAAAAAGATTTAGCACGTTTTAAAATGTCAAGAGAAGACCCTTGTCTAAAATCACCAGGTAAAGCGTACCATAGCCGAACAGCTTCAAAACTAAACGCGTATTAAAAAAATGCTCCATTACACCACTAGGGTCCTTATTCAGTACTGTTATTTATTCTGTGCCTTACCATAGTATTTAAGTTCTCTGACGACCGTAGAGAAAAAATGGTACCGTTGTTCGAAAAAGTTCAAAATATTCCCGAAGATTAAGCGAGGGATTGAATAATTATCATACATTGAGGACAATATAAAATGAGCATTCCGTTATGAGCGTATGAGCAAACACTTTTTTCACACACGCCAGAGTTTAGTGCAAAATTCAGAAATTGGCCCTATTCGCGTATAAGTCTAATATGAATATGAACCGTACGCGACACTCAAGTTTATTCAGCTGTGGCCTATGAACGATTAATTTACTAAAAAGAACGTACAAATAAACTATAATAAAATAAAATAATATAAATAATTATAAAGTTTTTAGTACCACCTGGGACTCTACTTCCACCTCTTCAAGAAATCATATTTAAACCTTACCATTTAATTTGGTACCACCAGGTCAATATAGCAAGCTTAAAATAATAATCGATTACGATAGATGTTTTAATGACGTAGTATCAAATAGTGCACTCAGTTCGCGTAGGTATTTTGCAACTGCGTTATTGTTTTATTCGGGTTGGGCATTGAAATATTGATCATGGAACGCACCATTAGGATCGATTTCGGCTAAAAAAGGAACACGCTGTAAATAGTATATTAAAGTAATATGTTCGACCGTTTTGTGTCGGTGGGAGTACGATAGTAAGTATGATTATTCTAAGCTTATTACAAAACGCTCCTGATTTATGATAAGTAGTTTCGTAAAAGGTGGGAGTAGGCCCCCAGGACTCTTCAATAAAACAACAATATTTAGGTATTTGCTGCTTTTTCTTATGTAGGTACCTAGGTACCCCGCGACACAATATGGTTTCCTAGTAGGTACGTGAACTTTTTTTCATTTACTACATGTAAGTACTTACATGAAATAAATTACATGTAAGTACATGAAAAAAAAACATGTAAGTACACGAAAAAAATGTTTATGTACCTACTATTTATGATTTCCTGCGTCGTCGTCGCGGGCACATTAGAAAAACACAGTTAATTAATATTGATGTTTTATTGAATAGAGTCCAGGTGTTACTTAGATAAGTTTGTTTATGTAATAAAAACATAATGCACGTGTAATATTATCTATAACATTATCGTGTATAATGATAAATATATGTCCATATGTTTACATCTACGAGTACATGTTTGTAGCAGTTTAGTACGAAACATTTTTCAGTACTTACATAACTAAAATGGAACTATGCTTCAGATATCACCAAAGCTCTTCCTTTCTCTCCAAGTTTTGGTTTCATCGATTATAAATTATAATAATTAATAATTGGGCTCGATGCGACTGTCTTGATATGCCACGAGGCACAATCCAAATTAGCAACGTCATCTATGTATCTATCTATAATAAATAAATAAATATTAAATAATTTGCCCCTATGACTCCTGGTCACGCTATAACCTGAGAACGGAAGGAACAATCCCACTAATTCTTTTTTTGTTGTGTTAAATATTGTCATAAGGTTCTTATGAAATAAAAACCAAAAAAAGACCGTTATGGCGAGGCGGAAGGCCGAGCCTACTACGCGAACTATGTCGCGGGCAGTCGCTAGTGTAAGATAATTCTTTCTTTGTATACTTTTATGCAGAACAATGTATTCCTCTACGTAATTTATTACGTACTTAATAGCTAACGATTGTGAAATGTGAGTTCCCTCTTTATGATTTCTGTTCAAACTATATCATAATTATAGCATATTTATTTGTATATCTATAGATATCACATGTTTTTTGTTTTATAAACTATTCCATACTTACGCTTCTACTATTAAAATGAGAACGTGTGTTTCTATTAATATTAAAAAAAAAACTTTAATAGCCGACCTTCGTGTCTACCATTTTACTCATCGTCCCAATGATATTACTCTAATGTGTCTTTGAACTCAGGGCTATATCTGAGAAGTGTTATGTTTACATTTCACGTTACCCAGTAGGTACTAGTTGAAGCAAATGTCAATTTTGCAGAACCAGTCAGCTTTTGCATAAGCGGATTTGCATCATCAATATGTCAACAAACCAGGCTATATAAACTGTGTAGATATACGACATGATACCTACTTTTACTTGTATATTATACTAGCTGGTGCCCGCGACTACGTCTGCGCAGGATTAGTATTTTGAGTAGCTTATTATCTTCTCCAAGGCCATATCTACTTTAATACCAAAATATCATAAAATATGTACATGGTCAAACGCAATTGCTATAATAGTAATATGAGTAAATTTAAATACTTTGTTGATAAAACATAAAATAATAATAAAAAAGGTAATCAACAATAATAAAATTAGGACTTACGTACATACAAATGTAAAATTATTCACCACGGAAAAAAACCGTCATTACATTTCATCACCCTTGACGGTATTTGTGTTACATTTCATCACCATTGACGGTCCGAGCACGTCTAGTGTATCGAGTTGTCAAATTGACTTGACTCTTGACTAAGCTATCAGAAACTAACACAAACTTTGACAGAACTGCCATCATTACGATCTTGACGTAGGCGGAGATCTAATCATTTTGTCTATGCTGTGCCCAAGCATATTACGATTTTACATCCACGTGGTGATGGATGATGATGAAAAGTATCCTATGTGTTAATCCAGCGCCTCATCTACCTCCATACTAAATATCATCAAAATTGCCCCCGCCGTTTGAGCGTGAAAGAGTAACAAAGATCCACACATCCATACTCACAAACTTTCGCGTTTATAATATTAGCAGGATTTCAATCAATATTTGCCAACCTATCACATAAAAAAATAGTGAGGGAGGCCTTTGATCTTGCAATGATTGTCACTGCGGTCCCAATTGGCCATAATCGATATTAGCGCGATAAAAGTCGGTCCCTTTCACCGTGAGCGTGATTACGATGGCCCACGCTACGTCATCGATGACGTCTTAACTGCCGCCATATTGACGATTACATGAACCATGCTCTACACCATAATCGTCGTGAGCGTTCTGTCAAGTGACAGGTGTTTGTTTATTTCTACTATGTATTTACTGGTGTCCCTTCTTTATGATGTAAAAGTTGTATAAGTCGGTCCATCCATTCCATTATTTCTTTTTAATCCACACACTACATAGTTAACCTTCACACTATGCACGATATTTTTATGAATTTGTTTTTCGCGCGCAAATGGTTCGTTATTGCTACAACTCTGGTCCGAATTAACAACACGCTTACAGTGCCACGAGCTGTCAAAATCGCGATATTTGTCTCGGACCAGCTTTGGTAGACGATAGCACTGTGAGCAAAATTATCGCAAAACGGACCACGGCATGTGTGAGAAATGAACTATTATTGATATTATGACGTTAGGAAATCAGTGATTAATGTACCCTCTGAATACGTAATCCCGGTCTATGACCGATACCAGATTGTAAACAGATCAAACGTAATCTATCAGGAGGATAATATATATCGAGCATTATTAAAATTGTGTCCTATCACATTGTCATTGCTGCAACCTTGTATTTTTGCGATACTGATAATATACATTACGTAGGATAATTATTATTTCATATTATTAAACTTATCAGTTAATATTGTGTACTTTTAGTTGTTAAGCAGTTTTTTACTTTGTAAGAAAGGAAACTGTTGTTATTGGGTTACAAAGGTGTCTTTTATTTATAAACTCCTGACTCGTATTCGTCGAAACGTTCGTCATTTATACTTACGATTCATGTAAACATTTTCATAGCAAACGTTCCAAATTTCCTTTCTTTAATTCTTTACTCGCGTGTCATCTTCATTCATATCACCAACGTCACTAACAAGATCAACTATGTGGTATATGACGAGTATGTATCTCCACTCGTCAAATATCTTTGTCCAATGTAGGTACGTTTGATCAAATTAATTGGATGACTTCATACAATTTACTAGCAACACCGATATTTGATCATAGATTTGACATTTCAATCAAAATGGCTCTATTTTATGAAATTAATTTTTGTGGACAGAAATGACGAGTTTTGTTAAATGTTGAATCCAATTAATATATTTATGATACGAGGTACAAGTACTACAAAAATAAATAAAAATAACGTTTAGAAGCTGCTATGCCACTATAGCAGGGCGAATTTATCAAACATTTGTAGTTTGCACTGCACTGAACAAGATAAAAAAAGAATGTTTGCGGACGCAGTACCAGAAACATTATAGGTAGGTGGTTTATTTACTACGGATATAACAAAGACATCTTGGACAAAGATATTTGACGAGTGGAATGGGAACCCGTCAAAGAAATTTGATCAAATGTTGGACAAAGAAATTTGACGAGTGGATTATCACCCTTAACTATAACGTGATGCCTGTTGATTTCCTTTACATAGCATTTAGGTTAACTTTCTAATTATATGACGCTAAATTTAATACGGCACCGGAGTCGATTGAGCACGACACTCACTTTATCTTTCCTTTTATCTCGTTAAAGATAAAATGTACATATTTCTTAGTAATTGTGTAATATTTTGTAATCTACCATCTATTCAACTTCCAGTACTGAAATTATAATGACAAAATTATGACACAAAATATGATACTTTTATTAGTTCCTACCAACATTTGTTATGTTTACTTGTTTTTTTTATTTAAATGAACAGTTTTGCCAAGTTTATAAATATTATATGTACCTATGTCAAAAAAGTTGTTTTTATGTTATAAGGAGACGGTACAAGCACGAAGCCTACCTGTTGTTAAGTGGTAACCACTGCCTAGAACAGATGCATTTAGTGACAACACACAAGACGAAAGTGACGAACTGCATTGCGCCCGTAACCCTGACACATTAAGTTCTTAAATCTCATGTGCCTGTAATTTTGCCGGCAACCATACCTTCAAATCAAAACGAAATATTGCGAACATTATTGCTTCACGGTAGAAAACGGCATGGTGGCGGTACTACCTGGACGAACTGTTCACAAAGAGTTCTATTGCACTGACAGTAACACAAAGAACTTCGCATGAAGATGCTTATATAACTCGGAGAGTGGAATAGAGAACTGCAGTAGAGATACTGAAGCTACTCGTAAATCCTACGCTATTGAAGCCATTTAAAGAAAATCAGCTTTATTTCAGTCACTTACACATATTGAAAGCATGTGGGCTTAAAATGACAATAAAGACGGAGATGAGACAATAGCTAGACCAAGGTCAGTTCAATTCACGTTAACATTGTCGAGAGAAATAGGAATGTCAGCTGATTCTAATACTAGCGTATATTCTCATAAAACTGCCTCTTCAGTATTCTTGCAATTAGTGAAGTTATCTTGCTTCAAACAAATCTAACTTCAATGCAATACGGAGTTATTTATTATTATTTGCTTTGGCAACATCCAAAAAAGTTCTTTAGGTCCCAAACTAGGCAGAGTCTGTACTATGGTAACCTGAAGACTGATATACATACTTATATATACATATACACACCCAGTCACAGGTCAAACATACATGTTCATGCACACAAATGTTTGAACTGTCCCAGGATCGAACCTGGTACCAGCGGCTCAGAAGGCAGGGTGCCACCACTGCACCAACCAGTCAAAGTCAAGTGATACTCGTACTTTATGTTTTTAAAATGGAACACATTCTGTATGTTGGCTTTAGATATATAGGTACATACTTGTCTTTCTGGCTGCTAAAGTATGCAGTAATTTAAATATTTATTTATTATACTGTTTAATATAGTTATAATAATAATAATAATGATTTTAATTCGTGACCTAAAATACATACTTATGTCTAGGGTTTATAAACATTTTGTACGAATTGCAAATAAATAAAAAATATTAATAAAAGAAACTATCAAATATGAAACTATGACATAAGAACTATTCTTGCAGCCCTAGCTCACACGGTTCCCTGTGTTCATGTGAGCTAGTTTACTTCCTTTATTAGTTCCAATAAATTAAGCATCATAAACATAATTTTACTTAAGCTATTTATTTATGATGAACAAATTGATTTAAATGTTGTGTTTATGATTACATAATATTAATTCTTAATAAATCTTCAGTAAGGTACTGAAGAAGCCATTGCAAGTAAGTGTTCTTTGATTTTTGTTTTGCAAGTATGTCTTGTGTCATGTATGCTCAGTGTTTGTAGCTATAAGGCCCCAGGTAGTAATAACATTTGATACTGCAAGCAAGCACTACTCGACTCAATATCATGCATATTACATAATCACCTGCTTTTCTTCGAACGACGAATGAAAATCAATATAAGCACCATATCCATCTAGGTTTTCCCGTTCAGGGCCGCACCAAAGTTCGCCAGTATGACATCGAAACAATGTAGGTCAAGTTTTAGAACCGCAATATGTCTGCAGTATTCTTATTAACGACTTTTCCTGACCTAATCAGCCTTGTCTGAGCACACCTTTATAATAAAACTTTATAGCGAAGACTTTTGTTGACTGAAGTCAGAAAATAATGAACTGAAGAGAAACTGATTAAGAATTACACATAAGAGGATTGCATACTTAGTACTTTCCATGCTAAAAGAGAAAACTCTTTTCTGCCTCTTAACATTGTCAGTTTTTTTTCAGTTTTATTTAGTTTTAAAAAATACATTTATATTTGAAATACTGACAAAATCAAAACGTACGGGCATAGTAAACAATGTCATGAATCCATGAAAAAAAATCACTGAAATCGGACTATGTTAAGAGGTAGAAAAGTGTTTTCTCTTTTAGCATGGAAAGTACTAGCCATGCAATCCTCTACTAGATTCAGTGAGTTCCAAACTAGGCGATTGCTTGTATCTTGGAACTCAGCGATGCGAACAAAAATTGTAAATAAGCCTTTGCAGGTGTAATCCAAATTTTAATCATGTAATATATTTCTATATAGTTATATTTTGTGTAAGCTACGTGTAGTTCACTCGAGGGATCTCTACAATCGACTTCACCTTCGCGATTTCACCTTTTGGAGCTCCAAATACAGATAGTTATACCTACTTGTATAATCGGCATCTCACCTTGGAGTTTAACACATTCTGAGCTTGAATTCATAATTATTACCAGTCGATGTTATAATCTCAAAAGTTCGTTAAAGCAACGGTAAACGTTTCACAATTCATTTGCGTTACGTTAGTATTAATGTTAGCTGTTGCAACAAAATGCTTATATTGCTGCAGCAGTGGTGTAGCAATTCACATTTAAAGAGGATTTTTCTGAAAAAGAAACAAAGAAATACGAAAGAAAATTAATTTATTAAATAACCGCATAACTTACTGAGAATCCCATACACGTTCAGCCCTTTAACTTATATATACAATTCGGGCCGCTATGCTTATATTTACACCGCGACGGGTCAGGCTTCGATCACAGATAAATATTGGATTTGTTCTAGACGGGAGCTCCTACTTCTTCCTGGTAAGATCTCGTGAGGTGCGTGGCAGCGTCGGTGAGTTGCCGTAGGGAGCGACGGAGGCCACGGAGGTGACGCCTGCAGGCGGCGGCAGCACGCGCTGCCGACTCCCTCTCGTCTTCTCCTTCGATGCCAGAGTCCCCAGCGGCACTTGAGGCATCGCTTTCTGTATCACTCATGTCTGAAACCCTCCGACCCCGCTCGCCGTGCTCCTCGGCATCTCCTGACCAGAGCAGTTCGTTCTTCAGATCATTGAGCATGGCAAACATGCTGAAAGGATCATCGTCACCTTCCTGTTCGATGTTCATTAGGCGGCTGGGAATGAGCACTGTCTGGTCCATGGTGTTGACAGTTTTGACGAATCGCTCCATGTCGTTGAGGATGCTCTGGTTTGAGAACTCGCTGCCGTCGTTTCTGGCAATTTTGCGCAGAGTGTTCCTGTAACAATTGAAAGTATATTGTTAAAACTTATTAGGAATTTCGGTGAAATTCGTAACATTTCGGTGTATGGGGGGTAACTTGTATGTAATTAACCAACCAAGTAAAATTGTGAAGGTTTTGTATAAATGCCAATCTGCGTACCTACTCAAGTTGCCTTATACAAAATTTCTCAGAATAAAACGTAAAGCTAAGTTGTTTAACCAGGTTATGTAATTATAAACTTTAAAGGCAAAGGTATTGCTATTATAACGAATCTAAAGTAGTCGAACTCTGCTACTACGAGTATGTAGTTAATGTTTTGTTTATTTTATATTATGTATCAATAAAAGGAGCTTTACAGCCATATATAAACATAATACAAACTATTCTTAATAAATTTCCAAAACAAAACATTACTAAGCTATGAACTGTGGTCAAAGCACGAATAACTGTGCAAGTGACGTAACGTGTCGTTCACGTGAAACAGTACAAACTATCATTTATCTAGACAATTGTGGCACAGATAAGTCATAGTTTGTATTGTATACGTCAGCGATACGATTACGTTACACGTACGCTAACTTTCGTGCCCACTGTTTCTTCGTATAACAAATAGATTTATGTATAGATAGAATATAGACAAATGTGTTATCTTTTAATTCCATAGTATATTATCAGAAGGATATCAATACTAAGTCAAAAATAGTTACTAGAATTATTTCCAATAACTGTGACTCATTCTAATCTTTGTTGTACAGGATTTGATAAAGAATTAGTACTGATAAATACCAGATTATTGTATTGATTCATTCAGGTGTTTCCGATTTAGAAGATAAGAATGAGATGCGCGTGTAATATATCTACCTATCTAAGTAGGTACCTATGTTAGGCATATTAAGAGGATTACATAGCTTGTACTTTCCATACAAAAAGAAATAACTCTCTTCTACCTCTTAACGTTGTCCGATTTCAGTGATTTTTTTGTAATCATCAGATTGTTTACTATGTCTGTATGTTTTGATTTTTTCAAAGTATTTCAAAGTACTATAAATTTACTTTCTTAGAACTTAAAACTGAAAAAATCAAAACGTACGGGCATAGTAAACAATGTGATGATTACAAAAAAATCACTGACATCGGACAATGTTGAGAAATTATTTCTTTTTAGAGTTATTTCTTTTTGTATGGAAAGTTCAAGCTATGCAATCCTCTTAAGTGCCACAAGGGTAACTGAATCCTTAGTATACACGGTAATTTTAATAGATGTTCAAAATTCTTTTGCTGAATTTCTATGAAATATATACCATGGTATATTTCATATAATTCCTCATAATTCTATTTTAAATGTTAATTATATTATACGAATATAAACATACGATCATTGGGGCAAGCACGAAAATTACCGCAAGTCTAAGTAACGTAATTGTATCGTTCACGTATACCTACCTATACAGTAGGCGTAGCACGAATAACTGCGTAAATGTAACGTAACGTGTCGTTCCCGTGAAACAGTACAAACTGTCAGGTAACTCGCAGTTTATACGCCGAAATGTGACGCGTTGACGCTTACGATACGAATACTTTTTCGTGCTACGTGCTACGGCCTCTGGTAAACTGTGTGTAAGGCACAGGGGCCTTATTCACTATGACCATTCAAACACGTAACTCACTGAGTTACGATACCTTCAAGGGATGATCGTGAAGTCAATACAATTTTACTATAGTTTCATAAAGATAAACGTAGCGCACCGCGTTATGTGCATGAATGGTCAATGCGAATAAGGCCCCAGCTAGCTCGTACGTATATTGTACAATTTATGGTAGGTAGCTATACGCCAACGATACGATTACGTTAGGTAGGTAGGTAGGCACCCACAGGGCCACGTTCAGAACCTCGGTGAGAGCGCACTCGGAGTGCAACTTTTCGCACTAACGCCGTTCCGAACCTCTGGTTAAAGCAATCAGTTGTTCTAACTCGAGCGTTCCGAACCTCGGAGCGTCGCAACTTTTGAACCATCAAAATCGATCGGTAAAAGGTTGCAACCCGCATCTGACATAACTTTGACCAATCAAACTAAAACAAACTACTTCTTCTTCTCTCTTCTCAAAGAAAATTTGGTAAGGATCAAGTGATCTGTCATTGTCGAATTTGTCAAAGTCTATTTGAGGTTAGAAAACAACCGTGCCGTTCCGTACCTCAGCGAGTTAGAAAACCACTAAACAACCGCGCTCTGAGGTACGGAACGCCCCCCAGTTACTGCTTGTGCTATAACCCTGTCTCTTGCCCTATGTCAGAATAAGGACGTTTTTCAGGATGTTATGATAGTGATGAGTAAATAGCTTTTTCCCTGCTTCCGCCATGTTGTCAGTTAATAGTGGTTAGATCAGTGGACGGGGGGGTTTTAGTGGGTCTGAGCCCCACACGCCCCCTTCCGTCACCCCCGTGGCGGAAGGGAAGTGCACAGCATTTCCCCCCTCAAAAAAAAAATAAAAGTGGTAATTTTTTTCCACAATATCCAATAGATAAATTATAGCTACCTAGGTATATAGAGCTATTAGCTAGGTAGCAGGTTCTTACAATAGCGACTTTCATTGATCTAATCAGGAAACTTTCAATGTAGTGAAGACAACATTTTAAAATGATTGTTAAATAAAACGCACTTAGCATGTACCTACATGAAGGTACAAGCATGCATGTAGCACAGCATAAAATACTATGTATGTAGCATGTAGTAAAATTCAAATGAGGTAATAAATGAATTTAAAATGATCATGATTGTTATTTAAAACTGTTCAAAATATTTAATAAATGATATGATTCGCCTACCAGAATACAGTACTACCTATTTATGAAGACTATCAGAAATAATGAATCGTAATATAGTTACTACCTTCATATAAAATATACACATAATTATGTAATCTTCAATCTTTCAGATGACAATGTGAATGGTAAGCAAAGGTATCGTATATAACACATATGTATTTCCATTGTTATTTTGTGCCTTTTCGTATAGGTATACTTTTATTGCGGAAAGGTTTGGAACGCCTGGAATGTTGTCTTACTATTAGCGATTCGATATGAAGTTAATTACATAACTTATGCTAACTCGTTTTCGATTGCACCTGTTTTTTCTGGGTCATTAACACTACATATTCTACATGGTACCTACCAAAGTTATCTTATCGGCATCCAATTAAAGATAGACTCCTACAATATTACATGTTACACTAAATTGGACATTAACTGTTTGACTTTAAGGATCATTATCTGCAGTTTCTTCTGCCGGTATAGAGCCTACATAAATTAACTGAAATAAATCTCGGTTATTCTAGTCACGCGCTCAGTCCATGCATAGTTTTGAGAACACTTGATAGACCGTGCCGGTATTATTACTTAATTGCAATTTATGGTATTTTCTGTGACTCATCATGCCGATGGACACGCACGCACTGCGCACGCCCAAAAACCGGGATAACCTCATCGATGAACCCAACATGATTCGATGCACCATTGCCAAACACTTTTATAACATTATCGACATCATTCACTAATAGGTAACTCTTTCGTCACACTGCAGACACTTTCATTGACTCGATTCAAATGTGAAAGGAAACAACCACACCATCGATTCGGTCACCGTAATCACCGCAATGGCCACTTCAATATCTCAACTGTAGACTCGTACACGCTTGCCGCAATAGCAAATAACTATATTCAAATGCATCACGCCACATCAGCTCACTAAGGACGCTCAAGGAACATTTTAATGGGAGGGCAACTAGCATAGCCGTCTCGTTCCGTACCTGCTGTTCTCCAATTTTGTTGATATGTCGGTGTTGAAAGACATCTTCTTGTGTTATTTAAAACTGTATAAATATCACTGAACGATCACACACGCCCTAATTTTATTAGATGACACTAAAATAGTGGAATGACGTTTAGTTGCAAACACGGATTGCGAAATAACGCGACTGACACAACCACAGACAGCGAGCACACGACGCGAAGTGATTTGACGTTTTGCTCGGAGGTGGGGAGAGCCCTCGTATTTATATGACTCGATCGTACGATGCGGGGAAGGCAAACTTTGAATATAATCGTCGTGTTATCGTTTGATGCCTCGATAAAAACAATCGTTTATGTATATTAGTAAAACTTAACCCCTGCTTATTTTTAGTTTAATTTATCTGGTGTGTTTATGTTAGAAAAAGGTCAGAAATGTGTTATTATCGGGAGTTGTTCGTGGCGGCTGGGCGCGTCCCACAAAAGTCACACCATATACAGGTTCTGCCATTGGTTGGTTTGAACGCAAAGTATTCTTGATTGGATGGAGTGGATGATGCTTAGCGCGGTATTTTTAAACTATGATTTTATGAATGCTTTGATCGAGATCGAGAAACTTCAGTCATGCTCGTGATCGCGGATTAAAAAAACAATTATTTCTTGTTGTTCAAATTTGATAACATACATATTACATATGCAAATACATAATATATTATATAAACTTAGAGGTGAAGGTTTATCTTTGAAATAAGTAGGTAGGTACGTACCTATCTACTAATAATTGGACATGACGTGTGTTCTAGTGACACGAGCTAGGACAATTCTAGCGCGAAATAATGCTGATAGGTATGAAGCTGAGAAGCAAAAGAAAATTATGTGGAGAATAGGGCAGATATAACCTACTTTGGAATAATCGGCTATTCGGGGTCTCCCTTACCAATCGAATAGAAAATAGGTAGGTATACGTAACCTAAGGAGATCTGTAAACGAACGAAAGTCACCGACGTAGGTATCCAGAAAATAAGCCAGATGAAGTGACACTAGGTTAGGCATATAGGTAGGTACCTACCTAGGTAGCATGCAGAACGGATGGTCGGAAAAATCTGGAGTGAAGATCATGGAACATGGAGAGCACGGACCGACAAGCGCATTGAAGGTCGTCACCTAAAAGTTGGACAGACGACTTGATCTCGTAACACCGCTTCCGTGCGGTCATTTTAGAAATCAATGGGGGAGGCCTAGTTCAGCAGTGGACCCCCTACAGTTGAGGTGATGGCGACGATAATGATGCCTCTTCGGAATTATTTTAGATACGAGAAGGGACCATACCAGTTATAACTAGGTACCTAAGTATTTCCTGTCTAGCTAAGTTGCTTTACTTTCTGCAAATACCTTAAGTAACATAGAATAGAACAGGTGAAGGCACAGAAATCTGTAGATGCTGTCAAGCTATTCAATAGATTTGGCTCCGTCCCCACAAGACGGTTAAAATCATTTAATGAGTTCAAATTCACTGACGGCAAGGCTCGGTGGCCTAGTGGTCATAGTGTCTGATACTGATTGTTAAGAGACGAGGGTTCGAAACCCATCCAAGGATGTCAATTTTTCTCTCTATAATTGTAATATTTGGTCTCGCTAAGCAGGCAGTGCAACAAATCGTCACGTGTGTACATTCTCGAAGGGCTAGGCAGCGATGTTTTAAACCTACTTTTTGGCAGAGACATATTTTTGTCTCATGTCCCATGTAGGTAATAGGGGGGCGAGTCTACTGCTATCTACGGGGACTGTTCTAGACATCGAACATCTATAGATCGATGGTTCCAGACTCCGCTATTTAGAATTTCTTTGGCACAAAACCTCAATAAGAAACTGTCCGACCCGGGTATCGAACCCAGGACCTCGAGAATCCAAAGGAGCGCTTCTACCACTACATACGAAGACTAAGCGAGCGAAAACGCGGGTCAGCTGGTTATTAATAATAGGTACCTATGCCTTGTTTTGCATTTTTGTCCGAGTTGCTGTGTATACTCTGTAGAGCGCGTGTTTCATTCAATTCGCGTTATTTCAATGCGCGATATCAGCGCGTTTTTACATAGTACCTACTCGGTTATCCACTTTTTACATAGGTACATGACATGTATTTTAATATTAAGTATATGCAATTATTGTCAAAAATCTAAAATGGTACGGACCACTGTGTCCACATGTGTGTGTGTGGTCCACACCATTACACAGTGGTTCGTAAGTGGTTCAGTGTAAAATAAATATATTGGCTATAATGGTGTACCTACTGATGTATGTAGTGAATACCTAGCTTTATGTATAAAAACTAACATAATCTATGACATATTTATTTCTGTTTTTACTATAATTAGGTATACTAAAGGTACATTTTGTACCATTGCCAAACCAATGGCTATATAGTCAATAGAAACGATGTGTTAATACATAACTAATGCACCTAATTTCTTTTCGAAAACAAAAGGTTGGAGGTCAGCTGAATAAGTCCACTTGTTTATGCTCGCCCATTGTGTGCAAAGTAATTTAACCGATTTTACTTTTACTTGCGTCGGTTTAATAATTAATTAAAGAATTTTAATTTGTATGTTGTTACTACCTAGACCGCTAGTGCGCACTTATCGTATAATGTACAGCAGGTTGGATCAGTTGGTTGATAGATCCCTGCCTTCTGAGCCGCTGGTCCCGGATGCTTGAACATGTATGTTTGAGGTGTGTCTGGGTGTATATGTATATAATAATGTATATCAGTCATTATGTTAGGTAACCATACCATAGAGGTAAAGGCTCTGACTAGTTTGGAACCAGCCGTGCGATTCTCTAAGAGCAAACATCGTTGCGTCTTTGACAACATCCGTGAAACTAATGACGGGAAGACAAGAAACGTTGAAAACACAACCTTATTTACCAGGGCGATATCTCATAAAGTATTTTACATCGGTTGGACGAATCATTACAGAATCGCACGGCGCACGGCAGAAGATGTCTTTTGCATGATGCTCTTGCACTATAAAAAATGCGTCATCGTTCTATTTCTGTTTTTTGTTTGGAATGTGATATAGACAGAATGACCTTAACGTTATTTTGATTTAGTAAATGTCGTGCAAGACGGCCTATGTGTTTGATATATTTTTGATAGATTTTTAATGAAAATTATTAATTTTTGTAAGTGCTGTATCATTTGATAATAACTATACTATGTTATGTTCGGAAATTATGGAATACAGTTAAACTCTGAATTAGCTATATTATGAACTATTGCTTGCATGTACATGCGGTTAGAAATATCAAGTATATGAAATATTGAATACAACTTATTACCTAACAAACTATATTATTTTTTAAACCTATGTTATATATATATACATAAATATGTAAACACTTTTTTTAAACAATTGTTTTTGGAAACAATTACTATAAAACAATAAAATTGCGACTCGTACAATATCAACGTAGGTACTACATTATGTACGTCTATGTTAATTAAAATAAACCGTGAAAGACATAATAAGTAAGTATGTAAAGTAAAAAATAAGTATAAATACCTCATTACTTAGGTCACTATTGGAATGTTTCAAGTCATTTATTCATGCATAATGAAATAAGTACCTACCTGTATGTATTATATGTATGTATTAAAATTTTAAATACTTAAGTGTTATTTATGCATACATATTTTGCTATGTAAAGTTCATGTAATTAATAATATTGACATAATTGAAGGAAATAAGGAATGAAGGTTGGTGGAATTTTGTGAGGTTATACCCCCCCTAGGATAGGTTCTTTAATATCAATTTTATTTTCAAATGTACTATATCTACTATATAAAAATAAGTCGGGTTTTCCTTCCTGACGCTATAACTCCAGAACGCACGAACCGATTTCCACGGTTTTGCATTCGTTGGAAAAGTCTCAGGCTCCGTGAGGTTTATAGTAAAGAAAATTCATGAAATATGTAAAAAGAAAAGCGGGAAAATCTTTTTTCACATACAGCGCCATCTCTGATACATAGCATGTACTACAAACCAATATATTAAGTAGATGGCGCCAAACGAAATGTTACATAAAACGAAGCCATCTGGTGGCGAAACGGAGTTCGCAGGGTTTGCTAGTGCTGTGTAAATCTGTACCTGCATTTACAGAATCACGAAACGGGGAAAATACTGCTAAAGACAATGACTACTTATATATGTATGTTCTACGGTAAAACATGCAAGTATCAATAGATAGATAGATAAGATACGTATTGCGTACTTATTTTTATGTTACTGCTAAATCATACGAGTAACATACAAAAACATAGTAGTACAAAAGGCGGTTTTATCTCTAAAAGCGATTTCTTCCAGACAACCTTTGGGTAGAACGAATATGATTTTCAGATATAGTAGTGATTCATCATTTCAGCCGTAGGACGTCCACTACTGAACATATGCCTCCCCCACAAATTTACAAAAGGAAGCGGCCTGCATTCAAACGTCGTCCTGCTACTTACCTTTATCAGGTCGTCAGTACATCTCGGTGGACGACCTACGCTGCGCTTGCCGGTCGGTGGTCTTCATTCTAGAACCATTCGGCCCCATCGGCCTTCTGTTCTGCGTGCTATGTGCCCTGCCCACTGCCACTTCAACTGGCTAATCTTCTGGACTATGTCGGTGACTTTCGTTCTTTTATGGATCTCCTCATTTCTGATTCGGTCACGTAGAGAAACACCGAGCATAGCCCTCTCCATGACATTGCTTACGAGGCCCACAGTCAGAGGCCAGTCGTCGTTGTTAAGGGTAGTAGCCGGGCGTCTGCCAGGGATTCTTAGCACCCCTTGCTCCACCGTCACCGTGGCCTGCCGAAGCTGCCGGAGACTGGGGGCCTGGTTCCATTTGTACCTTTCATGGAGGATTTTTGCCAATAATCGCTACGCTTGGCAGGTGGGTTGGCAAGCGCAGCTTTCGGGTGTTTTGTTCATAAGGTGCTGCTGCCCATCTTTTGGTTTGGTATCCCTTAGCCGCCTTCTACGGCACCGCACGGCACTCTAAGCCAGCACCCCACGGCACTAGTGGTGATTAGTATCGGCCATCGAGTATAGGCGTAAGTATAAAACACGGGGCCTAGGTATTACTCCAGAAAAAATAATGATAAAAAATTATATAATTATTTTTAAATTACACAAAATCAAATACTTATTTTTCGAAAAAATCGCACGTTGTTGACTACCACGACTACAATTTTACAAATATTAGAAAATTATTGATGACTTATTGATATCGACCACTACCCTTAAAGATCCCAGAATGCTTGTAGTTTTTACACAAAAATGAATTAAAATTACATTTTATGTATAAGTTTAAATGGTTTTTGGTACTTTCAATCTACTTTAACTGATCGTGGTGTAAAAAAAGTATATGGTCATTTCTATGGCAAGTTAAAAATAAATACTACCTCACAACATACTCGTAAAATGGTATAATACTCTAGGAAAACTAGCCATCAAATAGATGCGTACTATTTCGAAACAAGAACCACAGTTCATAAGTTGTTGGTGTTGATAGTAATCACTTTAAAAAATGCAGTACTTATGTGTGATGATAATAAGCCCGTGTGCAAATTTAACACTTATATTATTGTTTTAGTAGTTTTTGATTTGCAGGTTTACTGCATTACATGCAGATAATACAGCTTGAGGTAGGTACTTGATGTACCTACGTATGTTGATGGTTTACGAGCGTCCTATAATGTAATTTAACATATACTAGCCCGCGACTTCGTTTGCGTAATAGGCTCAGCAGCGTTCGGGCTCGCCATAACATCCCGTCTTTTCTTGGTTTTCTTTTATAAGAACCTTCTGACAATAGTTAATAGTTAAAAAGAAGAATTAGCGAGATTGTTCCATCCGTTCTCAAGTTATAGCGTAACCAGGAGAATTAGGGACTCGTTTTTTATATTATTTAGATTACTCACTTGAAGGCAACAAGGAAGGTAAACAAGGATTTTAGGATCTGTTGAATTTTCAGGAATGAGTTTGAGGATCCCTTGAATTTTCAAATTCTTTAACGAATAATATATCCGTACAATACCACAGCCATGGAAAAAGCCATGTGATAACGCAAGAGGAGTTGATTTACATCAGCACAGATGAGGAGCTTAAGCGAAAGTTCAGCCAAGGCTATCAGAAGTTCTGATGCAACGCACCATTGGAACATTATCCTGCATCGTGTAACATTGCTGACATTTTCATCATCATATACCTAGTCGAAATCGAAAAAAACATATAAGTGTTTTACGTAATTTGTATTTATATTTTATTCTAATTCTATTTCTTCTTTTTAATTTAAATTTAATATTATGTCTATTTATTTTGTCCAGCTTTGATAAGAAAATTATTTCATGTTTACTTACATAACCTACTGCAAAGTTTTTAAATTATATTGTTTTATATTAATAGATGTAAGAAATGGATTTTTAATCTGAAATAAATAATTGATCGATAAATTGGTAAATACTTTGTATCAATAGGAAAACACAGAGAAAACACTAGAGATGGGATTTTTAAAGTATTTTGCATAATGAGATCTGAGCTTCCGAGGTATCAGTTCATTTTGTAAAAGAGGTATCTTACTCAAAATAAAATAGGAATTCTTGAGATAAAACAAGAATGTTAGATGCTTTCGTAAATATACGGAACCCTGGGTGAGCGAGGTCAAATAGCACTTTTCCGGTTTTTTATTGTTCTCGGTTCTGTGGCCAAGTACAGTGTGCAAGCATAACAGAGTCAGAGTGAGAAAGGAACTTGAATTCTTTCACCAACGTTCTTTCTATCTGTCCGTAATAAAACCGTGAAGAGACCAGTTTTGCTTCAGGGGATGATATTAAGAAATTTGCCCACAACCATCGGGAAATATAAGAAGCGAGAAAACTCTCCTTACTTATTAGTGTTCTGTGGCCAAGCAATTTTGTGCATTGGGGTGGTGGGGATATTACTGGGCAAATGGGACTTTAAAACCAATGACTGGTGCTATCAGACTAATAGATCGATATCATCGAACGATAGGAGAATGGAATCATGAAGTCGATGTAGTTTCTGCCATACTGATCGATAGAACTTCGATCGATGGCATCGATCGGGGATCGATCAATTGGTGTGGTAACACCCTCAAAGAGTGCGCAGTACAGTGTCACGCAAAACCTTAGTTCAAAGTTCAAAATGAGTACGGGGATTAATTGCCAATAGAACTTGCCCATGTGCAGTGCGTGTTTATTAACACAGATATCAATTAGTTTGCAGACGAATAACCTAATAGTGTCGATAAGTTTATTATCCTATATTATGATTCAACGATTAATATTCTAGTTGTCAAGTCAACATGTTATTAGCAATGTTTATTTTCCGCTGGGGGTAAGGTTATCATTGCACCGCGAGCTATCAGTTTCTTAATAACATGTACATGACGTGATCACGTGAACTGACACACCCTCGATGTGAAAAAGAAGACGTCATACAATGTAGTGTTTGCACTCGAATTACGTCAAACAGTGTTTGTATTTAGGACTGTAGTGTTACTTATGTACGCGGTTTTGCTCGCGTCATCGGCAAGTCTAATAGGTAATCAACGCCGGAGCTAAACGTTTAGTTAATTTTTCCTCTCAAAAACAACTAAATTTTGCTCGGTGTTTGCCTGGTTGTTTTTGTATGTGTGAGGATGGGTGTGTGTGTATTTATGTGTGAATGAGTATGCCTGTGAAATTCCTTGTGTCAAAAAAGTGTTAATGTTTAGTGGTGATGCAGTTGAAGGTGACATCACTCTAGTTCTACAATGGCGTCTGGTTCTCGAGGGCAGCTGCCGGAACTCAGCATGAAATTTTCCATGACAGGTTTTTATTGAGGGTTTACGGACGCGAGAAGCTGCCCTATTATGCCTAGCATGCTGTGCATGTCGCCTTCACCTAAAGCTCAAGCCTGAAGTAGAAATATATTCAACGCTGTAACAACACTTAAATAAAAACATACAAAAAATGCTTAATTTTATTATTATCTAACTAAATTAAAATCATATGTCATAGTAAAGTAAGCCATAGGTGATATAGTTTGTACTAATATTATAAAGAGGAAAGATTTGTATGTATGTTTGTAACGAATTGGCTCAAAAAGTTCTGGACCGATTTCGAAAATTCTTTCATCATTCGAAAGCTACATTGACCCTGAGTCACATAGGCTATATAAGATTCATCATCATAATCATCATCATTCATTACCGCGCGGGTGAAACCGCGGAGAGCAACTAGTTTAAATATGATTCGCGTCTATTGTAGCGTTATATATATCTTACTTGGTAATTAATTTACTCTAGTACCATCCAAGGCGTAGGAAAATAATCCTAACACGTGATAAAACGCTTGTTTTGCTCTTGCTCTTGCGAAGAGTTAACGAATCTTTATGATAAGATTTGTAGTCTAAAGCACAAAACAAATTATTTTGTGTCTAAAGTCAATAAGAAATTGAAATGAACAGACTTACGTACACAAATACTTATTAATATGTGTGGGCACTTTTCTGTTTGGATGATCTCATCAGACTTGTTATTTGCATCATTTCGCGGGTCACCTTCAAATGTAAAATAAAGAGGAACATACAAGATTCTAGTTAGGTGCTCCACGTGGCTGCACCCAAACAGCTAACCTGTTGACTCGCGATTCGCCATATTTGGCCAATAATACAATAGATTTCTACTTTTCCAGGAACTGCAACGTGTGTGGTTAAACTAAACACATTTACACACTTATATCCCCGCACAATTTTTAACATACGATATCAAAACATCTAAAATCCGAGAAATAAACATTTCTGCTCATCACAAATATTTCCCCGGCCAGGGATCGAACCTGAGACTCCTCGCTTCGAAGGCAGGTCGCTACCCACTGAGATAATGGACACTTCTTAGAATTACTATATATTAGAATACATACTATTTATGAAGAAATTGCCTGATGATCGAATACCTACGAGGTATGTCGTGGCTCAATAGCAACACAGACGGCCCGCTATATGAACGACGTGCACGGAGTTCAGAAAGCGCTTGCAGCGGAGCTAGACTTAAGATCTTAACCGATCAACAAGTTAAGTAACTCTTTAGACATACTACTATATAATTTGTGTAAGTAACGCTTGGTGCGGTCAGGGGTTGGATGATGGGTGTATGCTAGACTGCTAGTGGCATTATTCAACTGAGCGCTTCAGTGCTTCGGAGTGAGCCAAATTCAAATTCAAGTCATTTATTTCGAATAAAGGTGATACAGAGATCTTACATTTAACGTTTTCTGATACACTCTATCCGGCCTTTACATGAGGCATGCAATATTACATAAATACTAGTTATTTATAACTTTAACGAAATAATGACTTACTAAATTGGTAAAAATAATAGAATAATCAGTAGTAAATCACAAGGTCAAACAAAAATTAAGTAAGTACAATGTTGAATTATTAAATTATTAAATGAGGCGAATAATCAAAATATTAGATAATTCAAAGGAAGTTATATAAAAACAATTCATAATACTATATACCTATTGCCACAGTCGCATTACAATAATTTTTCATTTTAATATTTATCAACTCTATAATAACATTTATTCACCAAAAGCTTTTTTAAATGCATGAATATTTTGCTCTTGTAATATACTATTCGGTAGATGATTATATATTTTAGGAATCATACCAAATATACTATTTCTAAATAAAGCTGTCTAAGGATTTAATTTTATGTTGATGTCTTTTAGTGTGTAATGTGTCAAATAAATACAAGTTTAAATCTTGCAAATCCCGAGACTTCATATATGTACAGAGAGGGTAGGGTCATTAAATTAAACTTTCGAAAATAGGGAACACAGCTGTCTCTCTGTTTAAGATATAAATAAGCCAAATATGGCTCTTACACACTTCTTTTGGGCTTTAAAAGCTTTAATTTTGTCAACTGAGTTGCCCCAAAATATAACACTGTAACGCAATACACTTTCCACTTGACCATGATAGGAGGTCAATACAGTTGAAACGATAACAACTTTGTTTAGTTGATATAATGCATAAGATAATTGGCTTAATTTTGAACATACACTAGCAACATGTTCCTTCCAGTTTAAATTTCGATCCAGTGTAAGGCCCAGAAATTTAGCTAACACAACCTCCTGAACTAAACAACCACTATGTGCTATTTTGAGGTTTACTGGTCGAGTACCACTATTTGTAAATGGTATCATGCTTTATGATTAAACGAACTAAGTGAAGTTCTATCATAATTATCCGTAGCACCTCGTACGAAGAGATAAGTATCCTGAAATAAATATATTATATACACATGTAGTACCGCATAGTTGCCACCGCTCGTGCACTAGTTGAGAGTTAGTAGAATAAAAGAATTTGTAGATGGCCACCCACATCCGCCATCTTGCCCTTCCCGCTAGTCGCACCCGTCATTTAGTTTAGAGTATCGTTACAGTTGCGTGATATTACCGGAAGTTTATTCGGGTAACATAAGCTAGCTATGGGGATGGGTGGGTGATTGATACTTATCTCTTCGTACGAGGTGCTACGGATAATTATGATAGAACTTCACTTAGTTCGTTTAATCATAAATTATCCTTGCACCTCGTACTCGAGATAAGTATCCTGAAATAAATATATTATATACACATGTAGAGGTTGAGAGTTATTTTCGGAAATATCACAGCTGTTATAGAAAAGAAATGACTGGTTAAGTACAAGTAGCAGTCTTTATTAAAGGCATAATCAATCGCTTATGTCCTTCTCTCATAATTATAAACATCTATAATCAGTAGGAAATCACATAATGAAGCTATCTTATCTATGCATTAGTACATGAAAATCTTATTATATAATCTTTGCGAGTATCTAACTTAATTTAATTATGGTTAAATACTGCTCTAGCTAAGGAAGTTTGATCATTGTCAATCAAAATTGTTCTTTGATAGAAGCGACCAAAAGTGGCCGAAGTGCCACTCCACCCTGCTGTCTTTCTAATGACGTCGATGTTGACACCCAATTGATGAGCTCTGGAGGTAGACGCGTGTCGGGTGGAGTGTGCTGTGAATATGTTGATATCAATGCCGCAATCATTAAGTGTGGCTTTTATCCACCGACTAATTGTTTGCGTGGTCACCTCTTTGTGCGGTTTCTTCAGAGCCATGAAGAGCTTATTATTACTACGAAGTGAGGCTGTTTGGTGAATGTACGACATTATTGTTTTAGCTGGACATATCTGAGGTCTTTCGTTGAAAAAAGGGATGTGTAGAACAGGTTGGTTTATGCCTGCTTTTGAGGTTTTGATTAAATCGGGTATTTTAATATTAATTTGTGCTGTTGTGTATTCAATATTGTTTATATTTATTGTATGTATTGTCTGTACTCTTTGTGCAGTTGCAAGGGCTAATAAAGTGACACATTTTTTAGTGAGTCTTTCAAGTGGAAGCGTTTCGTTAGGGTACCATTTACTCAAGAAGTCCAGTACCTGTGACGTGTCCCAAGTCACGTTGTATTTCGGTGCGGGGGGACGAATCCTAAAGACTCCTTTATAAAACCTTTTTATTCTGTCATCTGTGGAAATGTGTGAACCTATCAGGAGGGATAATGCCCCCCTATAGCTATTGAGTGTACCGTATTGGATACCAGACTGGAAAATTTGCGTTAAAAAATACAGAATTGTGGGTACGGAAGCTTCAAAGATGTCGCGATCGTTTTGTAAACAGAAACTGTACCATCGCTTTAAGCATACGTCGTATTGTTTAATAGAGTTGTTACTCAGGGATGCCAGCATGATGTCAATTGATGATGGGGGCACACTTCGCCTCAGCAGCGCCGTCCGCACAAGACTCCGGCAGCCAGGGTAAGACTGCTGTGAATCTTGCCCTTGCTGGAATGCGAGATAATGACATTTTCATTGGGTTTGAGAATAAGCAGATCTGATATGAGAAGTTGTCTAAACACAGGATACCAGGGCTGCGTAGGCCACATAGGGATCACTACGATGCCCCTTGCCTGGTCTGTCCTTATTTTCCGCAGAGTTTTTAGGATGATTGAGAACGGCGGAAATGCATAAAAAAAAAAACCACGACGACCAGTTTATTGTAAAAGCGTCGACATTAAACGCATCCGGGTCTTTCTTCCAAGAAACATATAAATCGCATTTTTTATTAATACGGCTTGCAAATAGGTCGATTTGAGGGGGCCCGAACTTATTTTTTATGCTTCTAAACGCATTATCTCCCAGTTCCCACTCGATATCAGGATGTGAGCGTCGTGATTCCTTGTCTGCTATTGCGTTGTCAACTGACTTAATGTATGAAGCAACTACAATGATTTTACGTTGTTCGCACCACTGCCAAAGGCTTTTTGCTATTTCAGTTAGGTGGGGGAATTGAATTCCACCCATTCTATTTATGTAGCTAATAGCAGTGGAGTTATCTATACGCATTAGTATTTGGCAATCCGTATAGTTTTTGGCGAAAATTTTGAGGGTAATGAATGCCGCTAACAGTTCGAGTTGGTTAATGTGAAGTTTTTGTTCTGCGCTAGACCATGGCCCACTGGCTGTTTGTTCCCCGCATGCAGCCCCCCACCCCGTTGTTGAGGCGTCAGAATACAACTCTAAGCTATAGTTGTCATCTCTTATCTTTTTTACTGCGCGGGGGATATTTTGAAGCCACCATTCAAGGTCTGAGTCCAGTGCGTTAGGGATTTTCATAATCTTGTCATAGTCGTCGTGACCTAGTAAGTTGAGGTATTTACAACGCTCTAGTTGTTTTGTGTACAGCCATCCGTACTCGACGGCGGGACAAGCGGACACTAATAGACCCACTAGTTGTGCAAATTGTCTAATTTTGCATGATTTAAGTTTCATGAATTTTTTAATTTCTAATGATATTCTCTCTCGTTTATCATTAGGTAATTTGACGTTCAGTTCATGTGAGTTAATTATGAAGCCTAGGTATTTACATGAAGTAGAGGGAGTCAATACGCTTTTATTAAAGTTAACTATAAATCCTAAGCTTGAGAGCAATTTGTTTGTAATTTCTACGTTATCTAGGCAGTTTTTATACGAATCAGACATTAGGTATATATCGTCGAGATATATACTGGAGAGGTAACCCGCGGACCGTAGTAGTTTTAAAACAGGTTTCATTGTTTTGGTGAACACATAAGGTGCTGTGTTTAAACCAAAAGGCAGTGCGTTAAATTCATATAGAATATTATTGAACAGAAATCTTAGGTACTTTCTAGATTGTTTATGTATTTTAAGTAAGAGATAGGCATCTTTGAGATCTAATGTTGCCATTAGGCAATCTTTGAATACCATTTTTAAAACCGTACGTAAATCTTCGAGCTTAAAATGGTCAGTTTTAATATGTTTATTGAGGTTTTTTAGGTTTAGAATGAACCGCATCTTGCCGTTTGGTTTAGGTCTTAAAAATACGCTAGATACGAATTGGTCGTAGCAAGGTTCGCATTCTGAAACAGCACCGATCTTTAATAGTTCGGATATGGCTTCGTTGAACTGTGATCGTTCTTTATGTGTATAGTTTGGTATTGCAGGTGGATTAGTTTGGCAGACTGGACTAGAGAAGTCTAGTTTGTAGCCTGATATCCAAGACAGGATTGTTTTGTCGTTGGTGATTTGTTTCCACTGATTGTAGAATAAGGCTAAGCGTCCTGCATATTTTATCTCTTCTAAGTCCGGCGATGGTAGTTGGTGTTCTTCTGCGGCTGCGATGATGTTCTGTATTGTTTGGCGGGCTGACTCTGGTGAGAGGCAGGCTGTCGACTCTTCTGTGATGGCGCCGGCGGTTTCCGAAAAGGACCCGCCGGGGCTTTCGCGTTTAAATTGCCGGCTTTAGATGTTGACGGCTGCGGATTCTTGCGGTTTTTATTATAGCTGGTTTTTATTTCAGCACTGGATTTGGAAACGGCTTTTGCTGTTTTTAGTGTGTCAGGTAAATTTTCCCCGAATAAAAACTTGTCTATTTTGGAGGACATTATCTGTGTCTTCACGTCTTTTTTAAGTGCAGACATACTGAACATTCTTCTAGTGACAGAGTCTGAGTGCTGAATGTCACACAGAAGCCTGCACGCATCCATGAGTTTCTTTATAAGCTCATTGTCTTTGTTTTGTGCACCTAACAGGGAAGACGTGGCCGTCGCGAGGCAGGATATGGTCGATCCAAGGAGTTTTTGTTTAGACTCTAGGGCCTTGTCGCGGTTGACTAGAACTTCAGGTAGTGTTGCCTTAATCTCTGGGTTTATCAGAGGTGCACCTAGCAAAGTCCCGTTAGACGGGAGCAAATATTTCTGTTGCAACTCTTTCCTTGACTCTTTTGTGAGACCATTGGTAGTTATATGTTGTAGACGGCTTGAAAGTTCTTTGTGTATGTCGGGGCCATATTGGACATTGTTTTCGGGATTATCTCCTAAGATATCCAATATATCTTTGTCAAGTGTGGAGTTGTCCACCTCTTTGTTCGTCTCGTTCGGGACTGGTTCCACATCGGACAGAGATGTGGGTAGTTCAGAGGGTAACTCCGTACTTGGCTCTTCAGAGGCTATCTCTGTGTTTGGCTCTTCCTCTGGTGGTTGGTTTTCTTCCCAAATTCCCGAGAGGGTATTGTCTGAAGAAGAAAATAAATATATATATATATATAGATATATATATGTATTTCAGAGTGTGAATATGCTATGTATAACATGTGTTATTTAGTAAGCACCCGGAATGTGGTGAGGCAGTCCGATAACAGCTCGAGTACATTCTTTAGTGGTAGGCATTTTTTAGCAAAAACGATGAGGCAGTCCATAGATCAGCTCGATTTGAGTTTGCTTTAACATGCCAAGTTCATAAGAGCGCAATTTTAGTGAGGGTAGAAAAAATTAAATGCGGTGAGGCAGTCCCAAGATCAGCTCGATTGCATTTTATAATTTTTTTTTTTTTTTTTTTTTTGTAAGTAGGTAGGTAAATAAAAATGCCGTGAGACAGTCCAAAGATCAGCTCGAGTGCATTTTGTTATAAGAAATTAATATTGAAATTAAAGAAAGGATAAATAAAATGCTGTGAGTCAGTCCAAAGATCAGCTCGAGTGCATTTTATAAGAATGAAAAACATAATATCGGGTTTAGTCATTTAAGGGTTTGGGTAAATAAAATGCGGTGAGGCAGTCCAAAGATCAGCTCGAATGCATTTTTACTACGAAAACCGATACCGGTGTGGAAGGCTTTTGATAAATAAGTGGGTACCTACCTTCATCGACAATCTTGGAGTTTGCTTCGCTCGACGATGATGACGTCGATTCCTTCCGTTTACGCGCTCGTTTCAGTTTCTTTTTTAACTTTTTTATTTGATCACTAATAAGGTCGAGATCACTATCACGTTTGCGTTTAGGCATAGCTGCTTTTCTCTCAGTTTAGGGTGTAAGTGCGAAAAATAGTGTTGAACGGTTGAGCACTAAACTGCGAATGACGGGTGCGACTAGCGGGAAGGGCAAGATGGCGGATGTGGGTGGCCATCTACAAATTCTTTTATTCTACTAACTCTCAACTAGTGCACGAGCGGTGGCAACTATGCGGTACTACATGTGTATATAATATATTTATTTCAGGATACTTATCTCGAGTACGAGGTGCAAGGATAATGGTCTTTTTTAGGTTTATCAAAAGATTGTTTGAGCGTAACCAATTCACAGCTTCGCCAAGAGTCACCAATAGCGTCAATTTCTAGTGATAGATAATCTTTGGCTGAGAACATAACAGTACTATCATCAGCAAACAGTATCATGGGCTGCTTTATTGATTTAGGGAAATCATTGATATAAATTATGAACAGTAAAGGCCCGAGAATGCTGCCCTGCGGTACACCACATTTAACCTGGCGGTAATCAGAGAGATAAATCTTTTCTGTTTTGGTAATTGGACTAATTTGGGTTGCCTGTTGTCTATTACTCAAGTATGATTTTACTTAGTCCAATGCATTACCCCTAATGCCATATATTTCGAGTTTTTTTGTAAGTTTTGTGTGGTCGACAGGGTCGAACGCCTTAGTTAAATCCATAAGGAGCGCACACACCTTTCGCCCGTTATTCAGATCGGAAATTACAACCTTAAGAAAACGATATACTGCCAAATTAATATTCTTATGTCTTCTAAAGCCCTGTTGCTCTTCTACTAAAATGCTCATGCTTTCAAAATAAGAGTTAAAAAATTTACATATATAATTTTTGCAAATATTTTAGATATCGTGGGTATAAGAGCAATTGGCCTATAACACTGCATGTCAATTTTATTATCTTTTTTAAACAGAGGTTTGATAATAGTGCGTTTAAGTTTAGTAGGAAAACATCCACTAACTAAACACATATTAATAATGTGACTAAGAATGAGGGCTATTAATGGTGCTACTACTTTTAAAACTTTCGTGCTAATGCCATCATAACCAGTGCTGTTGGTATTCTTTAGTAACTGTATGATTTTAATAATGTCAAAAAGGGTGCTGGGCTTCAAAAATATAGAATTGATACAATTAGGATTGTTGGAGTTAGGTATTAAATTATTGTTATCATTATTCATGTCAGATTTTACTTGGTCAACATAAAAAATATTAAATGCATGTGCTATGTCACTAGGATTGTGTAAAGTTTTTTTATTTACAATTATCTGCGAAATGGCATCGTTAGGAAGGTTTGTTTTATTATTATTAATGATCGTCCATGTAGCTTTAGACTTGTTAGGGGCCGATTTAATGAAGTAGTTATTGTGCGATTTTTGTATTAGCTTAATGATCCGACTAAATTGTGTAGAGTACTGTTTAAATGTTTTTCGCGTTAATTCATTTTTTATTTTTTCTGTACTGCCATAATAGTTCTCTTTTACGTTTAGAACGTAGTTTTATGCCTTTACTGATCCATTTTGGTCTTTTATTTGTGTTAATTTTTATTCGTCGCATAGGGAAGCATAAATAGTAAAAAAAATTGAAAAGTCTTCATAAAAGTTTTCAAACGTCTTCTCTGGATTATCAGTTTCGTCGGCATCTTTAAATGTTAAAGCCTTAAGGCACTCCGTAAACTTTACCATACTCTCATTACTGTGGTCCCTTTGTTTAATAAACCAATATTTCAGAGAACAAAACCTTTTCACAGGGCATGACAATAACTGCGCTGTGTGATCCGATAGAGCAAAATCAATTACTTGCACTTTACACGATCTAAAATTGTGTAAAATATTATCCAAACAAGTACCACTCCTTAGACGAGTAGGTTGTTTAACTGCAAATTTAAGATTATGGTTTTTAGATGTATGTTTAAACTGCGTCTCATATGGAGTTTGTTTTAATAAATTGATGTTGAAGTCACCACACACTACTGTTTATTTATTTAATTGATTAAGTTCATGGAGTATTGAATCAAAAGTTCCGTTCCGTTTTTTATTTGATTGATTGATTTTTATTTTTTTTTTATCTGAGAGGAAGGCTCGAGTCCCAGTAGTGGGAACATAGTGGGCTTTCGGACCTTGGTAACGCATATGAACGCACTGAGCTAATTTGCTTGATCGAGTCCGGTTTGGAAATCTTAACCATGGCTCAATGAACTTCAATTATTAAAAGGGGAAAATAATGCCCAATACTTTGATAAGTATATAAGTAAAGATAGTATAAAATATTCTTATCGCAGAATGTTCGATAAAATAATTCAGTAGCAAATAAAAACCAAATAAGTTTTGACTACAAACTCATTATATTGGAGTTTATTTGTGATTTATATCTTTTAGTGTATTTTCTGTTAGTTACTAATGTACTTTTGTTTATTTTTAATTAATGTTTTCAACTGTGAGCATGCCACATTAGATTCATCCAGATCCAGTTCTCATAAATGCGAAAGAGTGTTTGTCGACTTGTTCATATCGACATGTTCATTGCGCGCGTGTATTATGAAGCCTTGCGTTGAACAGCTAGCTGGTCATTGTCAACGATCTTCTTGGCAACTTTTTAAATTGCAAGCGTCGCAAACTGACACTGAAATGAGGTAACCATCGGAGGGCGACCAACAGTCCCACGATGGTGTCGGGTTTCTCGTCCACAAGTTCCTTACCAACAACATGGTCACAATTAATGGAGTTTCCAACCTAGGTCGTATACTCAGAACATCCAAAAGATAATCGCTGAAGGTCATTCAGGTATTCATCATCATTCAGGTTCACCCGCGGATTATGAGGTGCAGGATATGTATGAGGACATTAGTCGGGCCATGCATACCTCTGAAACGCACTTCCTTGTTGTTATGGGGGACTTCAACGCGAAGTTGGGTAAAATAAGTGATTATGATCTGAAATGGGAACCACATACCGTAACATAAGTTATTCTGGCCTTCACTCGATCTTCAGGACCTACGAATTGTTTACTTTGTCTCCTCCGTAAGTATGTCTTGTGTGCGACCTATAAACCGCTCCCTTAAATATATAAGTTTTTCACCTTGCTAACCAGTTCGCCAGTTCTCAATTACAAACTTTAATATTTCCTGGGTGTGTTTTTATATTTATCATTTGTGCTATTATTTAATTTGTTTTATTTATGTAAATAATATAATATAAAGCGGTATGTAAATATAATATATTATTATTCTATTATGTAAATATAATATACTTGAAGCCGAAATAGATGGAGAAACATCGTACGGGAGAGACTAATGCCATGATGGGCCATGACGACCACCTTTGGCACCCTTTGACCCCACGACGGCAATGGGGAATAGACTCAAGGAGGAGGATGCGTAAATAAAAGGTGACAAGGGTGTAACTATAATCTCTAGTTAATATTTTTAAATTTTTCGTTATTTAGGTGATAAATTTAACTTTTCTTTAGCTTAGGTACTAATTTTCTATTAGTCAGTGAATCCCTACGCCTATATAGGTAACACAACAACTCGATCTAAGATCCCAGTTTGAGAGTGGAAGTTACAGTGATACCAAGGACCTCGATCTGATCAGTTATATGAATGGACACATCTCGAAAAGTAGGGGTTAGGTAAAATTGATTCCTTACAGTGGAGAATAGATACGTAGGCGTGTCTGTCTCATAAATCAACCTTGACGAGGTTGGCATCGCTCCAGAGACTGGGTCAAGTTCAAGCGCGCATCCATACTATGCCGGATTTACCAGATTACTTCTATGCAGCAGAAAATTGATACAGTGAGAAGCGCGATCCCTAAGGAACTCTGGCATTTATCGGACCTGTCGTCCGATTCGGCAATAAATTCCATCTATGACCACTCTTTTCGATCTATCCGTCAAAAAAAGCAATTAAATAATCCAAAAAGATACTCAACAATATAAATCTATCATGCCCAATCTTGTCGAAAGCCTTCGAGACGTCGAGATATTCGGATAGAGTCTCCACGTTTCTCATCGGCTTCGCTCCAAATCTGCGTGCTATATTATACTACCTAGTAGGAAATCCCCAGTTTGTCGATTTCGGCAAAACCCATATTGTACTTATTTATTTTTCTTTTTATAGACGAGGCGGACAAGTCGTGGGCCTGATGGTAATCATTACGCTTATCAATGACAGTTGCAGTCACCCAGAGCACAGCAGGGCTATTATGTATCTCAGTTGCTAACAAATGTTGATTGAAATCTTGAAAAATGGCGGCCCTATGTCAGTTTTGGCAACTCCAGTCAGCAAAAATGTAGTAAATTGATCACTGAAGCTGACAAAAGTGACATATAGCGGCCATATTTTCAGATTTCAATCCACATTTGTTAGCAACTGAAATACATATAGCCCAGCAGAACTGTAGTTTTATATAGCTGCACAGTGCTCGTCATCCCGAGATATGCTTCTTGAGTCTCTTTTCGCCCAGTAATTAGTCGATCACTGCATTTCAATATGTCAATTTAAAAAATATTTTTCGTACGCTTATTATCAGTGCCAGTGAATGTCTGCAAATTGTAACTGGTCACATCTAAATTATTTATCACACTAACCGGTTTTTACTAGTGTAGAAAGAACGGTGCGATATCTTTTAACGAGTTCAAGAAACAAAATCTGGTTAATAGTGGTATAGTGCGATATCTTTTTTATAACGTTCTTGAGGTTACCGAAGAACATCTATCGATCACGTTCGATGACCGTGGTTTGAAACTTTCCTATGTTACTTTAGGCTTTAGGCGGTCAATAATTCGTTATTATGAACTTTTCTCGGTCAGTACGCCTGAGCCAACTCACACATCATCATTCAAATACTGAGAGTGAGGAGTCACTCACTAACACAAACATTTGCTCTTGTATGTACTCAATGTATTCCTGACCTAGCGATCTTCAGACCCTAAAAATTCCGAGATATGAAAGCTGTAGGTAAGCACTAGGAAATCTAAAATAAATAAAAAAAAAAGCAATTGAGCTCCAATACGAAATAATATGTGGCAAAAAAAATGATTGTAATTATTGTTTTTTTTTACCAATAAATACTGACTGAAAATAAGTTATTTCACACTTTTTGGGAATGAAGTCGGTTCCATTCATTGGTAAAAAAAATGTTCACTCGTTTTTGTGACCCTTGATAATTACGGGATCCATTGTCATACACCGTCAATAATGATATCATAAAAAAAGGAGAAACACTTTTCAGTTATAGGAGTGTAACTAAAACTGCTGAACCGAATTTGATGAATTTTAAATGGGGCTACCCCCAAAGTATATTACCAAAAAAAAAAAAGATTTTTGAGAATCGCTCCACAAATGGGGGAAAAATCGGTGAACATACAAAAAAATACATATAGTCAAACATTATCGCCTATCATCATTTTTTGAGGTCGGCTAAAAAGTCAGCCAGCGATATAGCTGTCGAAAATTTTCCCGACATTATAAGCATCCTCTGTAGTCCTTAGATCGAATACATCTATATTAGGTACCAGAAACGCTTGAAATTGCGTACTTTCGACTCTTTTGAGTGGCACAAATATGAACTTAACATTATGTTTATATATTTGGGCCACTAAATATTAACAGATGTGACTGCTGCGACCTGCGAATTCGTCTTCGAATTCTTGGAATATATATTCGCTGGCCCTTGGGAACTTTTCTCTAAAACAGTATAATAGGCTTTATATACACTCACAACGTAATATTCCAAATATTAATTCAAAAAGGAGTGTATAAACACGTAGTACCTACCTTTTTTCAAGGAAAGGTAAAATTAAAAAAAAAACTATTACAACCTACACTTTTGTTTTAATAACCCCTATTATATGACCGTTGCATAAACTACTATCGTGCTTATCCTTAGCATCTTTGTTCCAAATTTTATGCTATGCCAGAATGCCACCTAGCCGTTTTGACGCTTTGCAGACGACGGGGCGGGCCGGGGCGGTCAATTATGACGCTCGTCATGTTTTTTTTGTGAACTAGAGGTCAATGATTTCAATGTTGTATTATTACAAGTCAATGCAAGAGTGTAATGCCTTTAATTTATTTCTTAATTCATGTGAACCCGATGTCATAGGAACCTACATTTTAGATGCATACCCAACATGTTAGTTGGTTATTAGTCTTTTATATTTTATTATGTATTTCTTCTGTCTAATTTTTAACGTTAATATTTACACAAAATTTACTGAATAGTGTTTATGTTGGATTCCATGATTGGTAAGTATTGTCTTGTGTAAATTGTATAAATTGTCTTGTAAATACGTGTTAATAGAACCTACGGATCTACATATGAACGACTTTGTCTTTGTCCCATAATAGCTTAAGCAATTATCATATTTATGATAAATGACAAGACGATTTAAGTTTTAAATGACTTACATGAAGCTTTATTCAAATATTGTGTTTATTCAAAAAATACATGTTAAGTACCTACCTACCGAAGTACAGAAACTATCTATCTATTAGATAGGTACGATGAGCTGAGTCCACAGACTATGGTCGTGTCACACACGATGAAGATCCTATAAAATATAAATTATCTTAGAGCAGATTCGGACATATCACTCACCATATAATTCAATGAGACCACACACGGTGAATATACTATAATATTTTACCTTAGAGTAGCTTAAGACGCGGTCCAACCCCAATTTTAAAATAATTTACAATGCTTTACGTAAGGTTGAAAATCGCTTGTTAGATTGGACGATGTAGGTAATGCGAAAATGCGTTAATTTTGTACGTTTTCTTTATATTTTTCGATATATACCAACACAATTGAAAAAACTGCTGGTTACTACTTTAGTACTATATGTTGGCTATGTATTACCTAAAAAATTATATAGTCTTATCACTGAAAATTCTGAGAGTTTGGACGTGAAAGTTTATTGTTATGCACCTATCTAGGATTTTTTCTGCAGAGAGCGAGTAATATTTATGAATTCTGTTCGGTTATTACTTTTTGCCTGTTCCTTTTCTAACCTAAGTTTTTTTTTCATAGATTATTATCGAACTGTTTCGTTGCACTCGATGTTTAAAGATTCTGCTTTTTACTATTATCAGGGTACGACCGTGCCTTAAGATGCCACCGATATTCAAACGGCACGTTAACATACGCTATGACTACTGCAGATCATGAACACATCTTAAGATAGTGTCCGATACTGATCTTAAGATCAAATACAGGATGTTGACAAAACCGTTGCAGTAAATGGACGTGGTCTTCAGTTACCGAACAAATTTATGTTTTCACAATAAAAACTAATAAAGTTTCACATTATCTTATGTACCTATATTTTTTCAGACCTGTAGAAATATTTTTTGTAAATAAAAATGAAACTAACGTCTGACTAACGCGAATGTATCAAACAAAGGAAATCATCGAAAAAGTGAGACTTTCTATCTACTAACCGAACTAGCGGTATGACAATTTTATCTTAGTAGATTTTTTTTAATTTCGGGCCTAACCTCCATAGGTTTTTCTAGGTTGTAGGTACTACGTATAGATCAATCAAACTAGGTAACTACTAAATCGATGTTAGTATTCTTGATGAAATAAGGCTACGTTATATTATTAGACTAGCTGCAGCCGCGACTTCGTTCGCGTGGCCCTTTAATTAATGCTTTTAGTATAAACCCCATCAAAATTGGCCATTTCAGAAATTACCCGGATTATAGAGGCAGACAGACAAACAATTAAAAAACTGGTAGGTATCGTGCAAATAACCATATGAGAGTGCAAGAAAAAGCTGTGTTTTTCTGAAAGATCATTGTAAAGTTTAAATTCACTACTGTGTTTTATGTGATTTTCTATCCAGATTTTTCGTTTTTTACTTTTAGCTAGTATGACGGTTATATCATATTCACAGTCCCAATCATCATCTGAGGAACTGTCCAACAGGTCTAGCAACAAAATACGAATCATCGCAAAATAAAAAATATGACACTCTGTATATTACAATGTGAACGATCGAGACGTGCGGCTCCCGAGAAGGACTCCGATAGAATGTACGCTTGGGATATATTATAGTATCTGCGCCGTGTGTGGTGGGTTAAGTTAACATAACTTTTATATTCGACGCTATAATATATATTATCTTAGTCGTGTGTGATGGGCTTTATGAGCCGAAATCAATCGCGTCGTTCGCACGTCAGCTGTTGCCTTACTAGCACACGATCATCGCGAGCATGCTCAATACGTCATCGATGACTTCAAGTCACGGCACGGCCACAACGCCCGCGGATGTGAGGTAGATTTTTGCGGTCAATGCGAGCTGTCACTTTCAAAATTCCCAAATTTGCCTATGATTCTTTCCATTTTTGACAGAAAATTTCACGCGCATTTCGCGACCGTGTGTGTGTTCCATTATGGTTGGGTATTATAAGCATTGGAACCAAAGGGAACGGCAAACCAGGGCGCGACAGTTGTTAGCGTTGACGGTGCTTACCGGAGCGCACCCTAGATAAACAACGGTGGCTGAGTCGTAGTCCATGAGGACTAGGTACAACTATTAAAGTATATTAATCTGTCCACATCAGGACAAAAAATAACAATAGATTTATGAATGAAACTTGCCTCGAATGAGGCTTGCTGATTCGGACAGATTAAATTACATAAGTAATTAAGTATATTAAAGTATATTACGTTAAACGTAATATACTTTCATATACATATAGTGAAAAGCTGTTAATTTGGAATTACAGACACTTCAATTTTATTTATGTGTATTCTGAATAGTTATAGTAAGCGGTCGGAAAACAGAGATTAAGGTTAAACAATATATATAATATATATACATATATACCTATGCACTTTTCTACTCGTATTCTTAAGAAATGATGAATTCCTATAAACGAATGCGTGCATGTATTTCGTTGAAAGATTAATCTGAACTTTTATAAATAGTGTACAAGATGTAATGTAATAATAATATACACAAGATTGAACATATTATAGTAGTTTATGCAACTGTCATATACCTAATAGAGGGTATTAAAACATGAGTGTAGTTTTTTAATACCTAATTATATGCAGTTGCATACTTTATTTAATCTCATGACATTTTTGCTACTAAAGTTTTATCCAACAAAATATTACTCAAATTCGTATGTACGAAACTCAGACATAATAAAAGTCAAGACAGAATGTTATGAACAGAGAAGTGAGGCCGGTTTTCTAAACTACATGTGCGTGACTCGGTACTGTCATGGTTATTCAAATTAAATTAAAGTTATTAAACATGTATCAATAATTAATAAATTTAAATAAAATGATAATTAAAACTTTACGTTTTGCTTCCACGCGCCGCGATAGTTCGACTGACGCACTAAGGCGTAGTTGCGTTGTAGGTTTTGTATGTAAAAATGTATGGACACGCCGAGGCGTAGTTTCACCCGGCCTCACTTCTCTGTTCACAACATTCCGCAGAATGTTATGAACAGAGAAGTGAGGCCGGTTTTCTAAACTACATGTGCGTGACTCGGTACTGTCATGGTTATTCAAATTAAATTAAAGTTATTAAACATGTATCAATAATTAATAAATTTAAATAAAATGATAATTAAAACTTTACGTTTTGCTTCCACGCGCCGCGATAGTTCGACTGACGCACCAAGGCGTAGTTGCGTTGTAGGTTTTGTATGTAAAAATGTATGGACACGCCGAGGCGTAGTTTCACCCGGCCTCACTTCTCTGTTCACAACATTCCGCAGAATGTTATGAACAGAGAAGTGAGGCCGGTTTTCTAAACTACATGTGCGTGACTCGGTACTGTCATGGTTATTCAAATTAAATTAAAGTTATTAAACATGTATCAATAATTAATAAATTTAGATAAAATGATAATTAAAACTTTACGTTTTGCTTCCACGCGCCGCGATAGTTCGACTGACGTACCAAGGCGTAGTTTCGTTGTAGGTTTTGTATGTAAAAATGTATGGACACGCCGAGGCGTAGTTTCACCCGGCCTCACTTCTCTGTTCACAACATTCCGCAGAATGTTATGAACAGAGAAGTGAGGCCGGTTTTCTAAACTACATGTGCGTGACTCGGTACTGTCATGGTTATTCAAATTAAATTAAAGTTATTAAACATGTATCAATAATTCATAAATTTAAATAAAATGATAATTAAAACTTTACGTTTTGCTTCCACGCGCCGCGATAGTTCGACTGACGTACCAAGGCGTAGTCTCGTTGTAGGTTTTGTATGTAAAAATGTATGGACACGTCGAGGCGTAGTTTCACCCGGCCTCACTTCTCTGTTCACAACATTCCGTCTTGACTTTTTTATTTTGTCTGAGGTACGAAATAGCGCCAAAATGGAAAAAGTCTTCTTCTTCTTCTTGTTTGTATGGCTTGTGCGGCGTAACCACAATTTTGCCAATATCAGTGGAAAAAGTCTGTTATTGGTCTATTGGCTCGGAACCAGCGCGTTACGCGCGCAGCGCGCTCACCACAGATAATGTGTATACTTAAATTGAATTGAAATCTCCTTGGTCGGGACACATTGTACTTTAATAATTAAAAAAATGTTTTAAAGCATTGTTTTGTTAGGAGAACAATGTTTTAATTAAATTTTTTAATTTTCTTATAGAAAGTATGTAAATAAAATATGTCAATAAAAGTCTGTATTTCATTTCATAATTAGAATATTACATAATGAGATTATATAAATATTTTTATGAACTTCCTCAGAAATGCCTACTAGCTACATCTATCGACACGTTCAAACAACATAGTAAGGAAATAGGTGAGGCAAAGTAAAGCACCAGCTACACGTCAGCTGCAACATTTGAAAAGTCTGAACCATGTAGGTGGGTGCTATGTAAAGTAGTACATTGGAAAAGTACTAGATGGCAGGACCTACGCAGAAAAATGTCACGGTGCACTCACTTTGAAAAGTATCTGTAGATGTCGCTACGAGTCCTTCAATGTGTACAAAAGGTTTAACTTCGCAAATCTAAGTTTAGATAGGATTTAGGAGAAGTGTGAAGAAGTTCCGGTAAAATCGAAGTTCATATTCGATTTCGTATTACGCTGCCGCACTTCTTCAATATATCAACAAAAGCTCGATGGGTTAATAATAGTTTTTTAAAAACAATGGCATCCCGTGATAAACATGCTTGCTTGAATGATGCTATTATTGATTGAAAATAATGGCATAATGCCATTATTTTCAATCAATAATAGCATCATTTAAAAGTTAAATTAAAATTAAATGAAGCTATGCCGTAGAGTATTCGGTAAATATTGAGTTCACTTGTAATACTCATTCCGTTGCCAAAGTTTACTGTCCAACCATGAGGGCACTCGTTGACTTGCGGCCGCTAATCAAATTAAGCTGGGATAGCACTGTTAGCTTAGTATAGAGTTAGCTTCTTGCATTTAACATTATTTTGTTATGACTTACCAACTCATTGGTCAAGGTCATCAGATAACGTCTACAGCGATTGTTTTGCCACTGCACTTGATTTCATCGTACATGTTTTTCGATTAATCTTAGTATTTTCAGCTTTATTTGCTGAGTAAGATAAGCAAACTTTAGTTAGCAAGTAGTCGAATCCTGCTTCAAACCCGCTAAGTAATCATAAAAAAAGTGTTTTCCTTTCTTTTAAGTTGATATATAGAATAATCCATCATGTTTACTTTGATCGGCCCAAGTTTCGTTTGTCCTGGTGGTTTCAGCCCATAATAAGTGCTGTTGCTCCAGTTGAATTTTAGCAGTTCATCTGCTGGTCGATTGATATAATTTTAATTCTATTCACGCGATTGCCTACACATTTACACTATCAGTAGATATCAATTTACTATGTGTTGAGGGACAAACTTCTCTATTTTGTTGACGTTACCATCTTCGTGAAGTTTTATTTTCAAATTAAATTGATATAGAAGCGCTTCCAGGGCAGTTTGCCTGGTCTATCTGAACTGATTAATATTTCAAAGGAATGCTTATGGGCTTTGAAGAGCATCCTTGACGGCCAGAAAATTTCAGCACTATCCATTATGGCCCATATTATGGCCCATGCTCCTCTCTCTGAGAAATAGACCTGGGTTCCAGCATCAGGAAGCAGTGATAGTCCATGGGTAACTAGGGCCGGCCATCGATTATAACGCTACGAGATCAATTTGCTTGAGCTTTGGGGGTAAGTAACATGGTGATGGAATCCACAGTATGGTGGTAAGACACTTCTGACTTCTGCCTGGCTAGATGCCACCCTCAAGTTTGAAAATATATCGATAAGCACCTATCAGTGTGTTCCGGCAGCTGTGCTTGCGACCCAGTCTCTATTCCATATCTAGTGTGAACACAACCCACCACCACCAGTGGTCATCCACCATCGACCGCATCAGCACTGACCATCTAGACGAAGGTCAAACAATAGCCTATGAAGTGTAAAAACTAAATAGGAATTTATAGAATGAAAAATTCCTTCCCACAATTATTTTTAATACACATTTTAAGGTATTCATTAATTGGTAAATATAACTAAGTGTCCTCAGTGACAGCCAGAAAAATAGTATGTACAATTACTATAAATGCAAATTACAGAAATGTCATACATAGGTATTTATGTACTTGATTGAAATTGTGTTCAGAAATTTCAGAAGCCACCTCCATACCATCAAAAGTTTGGGATATTGGTATGAGATATCAACGAGTATGCAAACATTGGCCCAGCCCGCTTTGATTCGGCACGAGCTCAACCATTTATGTACCTATCTCTAAATATTCGCAATATAAATATTTTATGCACTTACAAATTTAGTCCAAGTAAGTATTCAGAGATAATACTATTAACTTGGCTTTTAAGTAAGTATACATTCTCGTCTTATTAGACGAATAGTGCCTTATCTACACTATCTACATCTACATAATATGTTATAAATAGGAAAGATTTGTTTGATATGAATAGGCTCCGAAACTACTGGACCGATTAGAAAAATACTTTCGCCATTAGAATCCTACATTATCCCCGATGGTCATAAGACATAGGAGATTTGCACAAATTCAGGGAAACGTATGAAAACTTCGATAATGTAAAGGTGTGGAAAAAAAACTTATATCGCGTACGCTACGAAAACTATTGACATAGAGCAAAGCGATGTAGCACCTTTTTATAGAAGACGTCAATGTCTACAAAAATGTCAACAATGCCATATTCTGAAATGTATTTAGTCTCATTTCATAAGAGGCGAGTCTATTGCAAACTACGGGGCACTCTTTCAAAATTTATTTTTTAGAAAAAGCCAGTAACTGTCCAACCCGGGGATCCACCCAGGACCTCGAGGTTCCAATACGGCACTTCTACCTCTACACCAAGACCAAGCGAGTGCAGTAGTGTTATATATTTATATCACTAAAAAGCATGTGTACAAGTGACACAATTAAAAAAGTATCTCTTGACATTGTTATATGTATAAGATCAATACCGCACTTAACAAAGAGCTGTTGACCTTGAAACGCAGTCCATTCGTTTAGAAGCTAGGATCCCACATACAGACAGACAAAAAGACAACTTATAACACCCCTCTTTTTGCAACGGGGTTAAAAAATAAGGCCGCGTAGAAAAGCAGAAACACTTCATCTACCGATAATTCAAATCTAAGCACTTAACCATATAAATCTAAAGATATTGCTCCAACAAAGCATTATCTGAATAAGAAAAGACGTATAATAATAGAGAAAATTAATTATTCCACCCACTGGCATCGAGGGCAGCAATATCGGCGCTCGCTCTAAGACCAGCCTTAAATTTCCTAAACCCAGCTAAAATGAAATCGCTTCTCCAAGAAAAAGGGGTTTGTTTTAATGCCCATCACAAAATAAATGGTCGGAGACAATAATGTGGGATTCGTCCTTAGATATAAATTCGGTATAAAAATAAACTTGCTACGGTTTCAGCGAGAGCTGGGAAGAGAGTGTTGTTATATCGATGTTTTTGTTTTTTGAACAAGCCAGTTAATACAACTAACCTCATGATGATCACCCCTTTAACACTGCTTCGCAAACAGTTTGCAGCTCTCGCCAACCACAAAATACGTACTGTACACACACAATACAATATATCAAACAACACTGGAGCAGTTGTGCCAGCGACCCAAGGCCATACTCCGCCATGTAAAGGAGTTAGGCTGGCTTGAGTAAATGCTGGCAGGGGGGAATGCACAAAACATCCCAAGCGGGACGTCAGTGCAGGCCTCATCGCCCCCAAAACGAATAAGAAGAATAAGAATAAGAATCCATCCCAAATATCAACAAGATACGTTGAGCTGTTTCAGCGGGAAGAAGTAATACATCACTCAATCACTCAGTTATTCGAAATAAAAAAAATAGTGTAAAAGTTTTAAGTAGTAAAATTAATTTTAATAAAAATTATCGACAACATTTTTAATATTTACTTGGGACACCTCTAGCAGCCTATGGCCGCCTACGAAAGAGTTGCGAGCAGTATAAACGCAGACCGGATGAACAAATAAATGAACAGATCGATCGATAGTCGCTACCCCCACAATTTAATTCCCTCCTTATAATAGGTGGGTTCTGCTTCAATGATACTATTTTACTTTATGTACTTAGATGCGTTCTCAGTACTGAGACTCGAGCTTTTCTGTCATTGAGAGGGGTATGAGCCTTATCCATCAGGCGGGCTCAATCTGCCTTGATGGTTGAGTAACGGCCCGTCCCAATATTCTATCTATCGCCAGTTTACCTTACTAGAGTTAGATATTTGACACTATTTGTATCGACGTTATGTCAAATTTCTATCGGTAGTAAGGAAAACTGTGGATAGATAGATTATTGGGATCCCCCATTAGTGGCCAGCCGAAGTTTTCAGGCTGCCCTTATGACTCCGATATAGTCTATTCAGTATAACCACTGTTGTTCTAAAACATAAACCGTCGAGGTGGTGGAGGATGTTTGTCAGAGTCGGGTGTCGTGGCATTTACCATTTCTAATTTTGATTTCCAAGGGATGAGATAATAATTTTTTGTTAGTGCCCGCTGTGAGCTCGCAGACGCCGCTGCGCACTCCCAGAAGATGAGCATCGGACATGTTCGAAACCCGGGGCGACGTACTCGATCCGTAACGTAAGTGTTTTGCCCGTTAATAGGCATTAATAGTCATTTGTCTTGTTGACACAAACTTCAACATTTACTACTTTACTTCACACTCCACACAACACTTACACTCACTGACTTTTACACAAACACTCTTTATACACTCAAACAAACCTTACTCACACTTTTCAGACTTGGTAATCTATGATTTATAGTTTGTATGTGTGATACTGTTAATTATTAATTTAGTGATAAGTTATTTTTTCTTATAATACTAACCATACTACGGTTATATGTGATTTAGTTGCTGTAAACCTTAAATTTTTATTATTATAATTTTTTAGCCAGTGTAGATAATGCAAGTCCGACGCGCTTGAATTATAAAAAATAAAATAATGAAGTACACCATGCACCATGCATTTACCCTGTGTATATTGCTTTAGGTTTTGACAATAGGCATCTGCCGTGTGATTCTCTAATGATTCGTCGATGCGCTCACCGATGTCAAACACTTTATATGATATCGCCCTTGTACATAAGGTGGCTTTTCCAACGTTTCTTGTCATCTAGTCATTTGTTTCACGGATGTTGTCAAAGATGCAACGATGTTTGCTCTTAGAAAATCGCACGGCTGATCTCTCAACCGGAACCCGCTATTTGCTTGGGCTGTAGATTCAAAGTATTTATGCAGGTCGAAAAAAAGGTCATGGAATAACGTGTACGTAATACCTACTTGCGAAACATAAATAAAAATCAATCTTGAAATAAAAATCATTTGAGGAATGCATTCCTGCATTTGAGGCCAACAAGAGTTTATTAATTTTTACTTACAAATACAGGATTACCTCACGTAATAAGGTCGGATAGATAGGACAATACTTTCGATCACATCCGATGATAGTTTTTCAAGTAGTGTTAAGGACGCCCGCGCTGATGATGTCTTGCTTAGACACAATCTGCCATATTGTAAAGCTTGGACTAAGAGGAAAAACGTTCCAAACTTTGTAAGTGAGGACAGAGAAGCAAGGACCCTTAGTTATTGTTTATTGTTTCACTCTGATATAGAATCATCAAGCTTATTGAAAAGAAAAAAACCCTCCCCTCAAATACTGGAAACGTTGTTGACACAGCTAAGTATCCTCCCGCGACGCCTCGCTTCATTTGCATTCGTCTTAATCTCAGTTATGAATAAAGAAAAATTCCCGGCGACATTTTTAAGCGTACCGTGGCGCGCTTAATGAAGAAACGCGGTGGGATTAGGCGCCCGCGCTTTCGCGACATTACACTTTTAATTTGAACGAATCTTATTATTTTCTTTTGTTGATTTAAGCCCTCGAGTCGGGAGACGGGTCGAGACGTGACCTGCAGTGGAAAAATGCGATTGCCATCTAAAGCCAACCGTTTAAATGAACGAGATTGGAGCTTAAAAAGTATAATGGACGAGGAGGTGGAGACGCGCGGGTGGCTATCTCGGGGGCGCAAGATGGCCGATTTGCGATTGAGATGAGACGCCCCCCCACCACTCCTCCCTGCCGCAAAGATCAAGCAATATAATTAAGTCGTTCGTTCTATAAGTACCTATCTATCCATGTACCAAATGATAAGCTTCAGCATTTTGTAGGTAACGTCTTTTCTGATCTACTTATCTCCTGTACTTGGGAATCTAATTGATGAGAGGCAAGTAGACGGTAAAATCCTAATATATTTTGTCTGTACATTTTCTACGAAATCTCTCAAAGGCTCATAGCATAAAGACTTATGTACACTTTTCATATATATATTTAGTGATACTGCTGGCAGGTTAAAAAGGTTAAGTTACTGTATAATATTTATTATTGAAGTTTAATTCGTCTCGTACTTGGCCACTCAGCATAAGCTTGCAACTCCAAAAAAAATATAATTAGGTCAATAATTCGTGTAAAGAAATCCTCCACCATCCATCAATCCATTTGAATATAACTAGCTCCATTTTGAGGACTGAGCGCATCGGTGTGCTAGATTCTACAATCTTTTATTGTTTTTTTTAACCGCAGTAGTAAGTACGCAGTTTGCCACGTTATGTAAAAAGTAAATTATAAATTTAACGTTACGGAATAAAGCAAAAAAATCATTTGTTTTCCCGTAGGGTAGGTAGAGACTACGAATTTTCACTTGTAGCAAGTCGTGGCATAAGCGCCTGATTTGCTTTATTTACCTATACCTTTTCATACACCATCTTCACTAAAGAGAGAGACAGAGACACACACACACACACACACACACACACACAGAGAGAGAGAGAGAGAGAGAGAGAGAGTGAGAGAGAGAGAGAGAGAGAGAGAGAGAGAGAGAGAGAGAGAGAGAGAGAGAGAGATAGAGAGAGAGAGAGAGTTATTATATAGGATTAGTGTACAAGGTAGACTAGGTATTATGTATCTCAGTTGCTAACAAGTGTTGATTGAAATCTAGAAAAATGGCGGCTATGTCAGTTTTGACAACTCCAGTAAGCAAATTGTTCGTTTGTTGATGACTGGAGCTGAGAAAAGTAAAATAGAGCCGCCCTTTTTTTCGATTTCAATCAACATTTGTTAGTAACTGAGATAGATAATAGCCATGCGGATCATTCGTTTCTTACATGTTGAAAATATCTTCGTCGAGATTTTCCCCTTCCTCCCCTTGAATATACTTATTTGTATTATACTTGTTTTATCAATAATTTTTCAAACCTGAAACATCTATATTTATCTTGCTTAACTCATCACCAATACACTTTCTTTCAAACTGCTTTCTAAGAATCTGTTCCTCATTTCGTAGACACACCAACATGCAAAAACACGCATTAAACACTAGCACTTATCTTTGCATGGCCAGTCATTATAATCACACATTCGAGCCGCTCATAAAAGCATAAAATGCACCAATTTCAATGTTTTTTTGAGTGCCAATCTACAAAGTCACAATGGGTGCACGTGTTGTATAAGGGCATGGCATACTACTGCATGCAAAATGCACGGAACAGCTCTTCTCTTTGTCTCTGAGAGAAAAGCCAGAATCCCAGCAGTGGGAACATAATGGGCACAATACCTGGAAGACCGAGCTTTGTTTGTAGTAAGTAAACAATTGATTTTCCTGGTCTAACCTCAAACCAAACACTTACTGGCTTAGTGTTGCTTAACAACACCATCTATCGTCAAGTAGCTTAAGTTTGCTGCGTCGGTAAAACAGTTTAGTCGTTGTTTAAGCTGATGGCTAGTTGTCTTAATGATATTGTATCAGTTTTTCATTGCCTGAAAACACGGATAAAACGAAGTTTTCTGAAAATAAAATCTAGCTACATCGATGTATCGCCCCTGAAACTGCCTCCATACTAAATTTTATGAAAATCGTTGGAGCCGTTTCTGTGATTCAGGTTATAAATATATACATTTACCTAAACAACAATAATTGATCGTTTAAAGGTATTAGACAGATTATGCTTATATTTATACTTTTTTAATACAGTTGCTCAAAAAGTGGCGTATTGCAGGGACGTATAGCGTTCGGGATGTGGGCTATTACATACTCGTGCTTTTTTTTAACCTTTCCCAAACTCGTGCGTTCTCTTTCCCAACTGTCAAAATAATGTCTATTAAAAAGAAAACCACCAATGAAGTTTTTACTAAAAAAAATTCATTGAAGTTTTTATGATTCATGCAAATACGTATATTTCTAAAAAGAAGCTACTAATTTGTTTCAATATCAGATTTAATGATTTGATTGAATGAGTTAGGTTAGGTTTCATTTCATTTCATCTCATTAAATTTCATTTTCATTTCATATCAATAAAAAAAAATCTACTGAAGACTTGGATGTATGGGCATAGTTCCCTTTGCCTACCATAATGGGTGAAGAAAAAAAAATCTCTGCTTATATTCTACGGCTGGCGCCATTTTCCAGAAATTTTCTTTGCGAGTTTATTTTATTAAATTGCTTCATTTTTTCGCAACTGTATTAAAAATAGTCGTTCAGTACACGTGCGGAACCTACATTGCAACTTGTTCCAACTGGCAACCTGGTAGTCATTTGTCGGAACTCTTTGCAATGACAGCCTTTCCCCACTTGTAATGAAAGACGAGTATACTATTCCAGTTGTGTCTACGCTGTTCTAAGTGCGACAACGTTTATACTGAATCAAGACAAATATATATTATAGTTTTAAAGTCGAGTGCTACGAAGCGTTTTCAAAGCGCACCAAAAAGCTAATTCGTAGCTCCGTAGCAAATACTATCTCTTAGATGTTGAGTAAACAAAAGCAAAAGCATCTGAAAAAGACTTTGTACCTAGACATGGATTTATCCCACGCTTAAGTATTCATAGTAACAGTCCAAGTCTTGCAGGCACCAGTCTTCATCTAGAGAAAAGCTTTACTTAAACGTTTATCTACTGCAAAACGTCTTAATTACACATTTCTGCGCCAGATACTGCGCTTTATTAGTTATAAACTAAGGTACAAATTTCTTTCTTAGATGCGAGTAGTTATGTTGTTTTATGCGTTTCTTGGCTAAAGGCTATACGAACGGCAGCGGGAGATCGCCGTCGCTTCAGATGACAAAGTTGATCTAGTCACGTAATGAAAAATGACAAAACTGCACTCTGGCTGAAGCTGGGCGGTGGGAACGTCGAATGAGAGCCTTTCTTGAGTACCTATTTGTCGTTCATTGATATATAAAAAGGTAAGAAAGATATTGAATGGAAGTATGTGTGTATAGTAATATTATATAGGAATATGTAAGTATTCACAGACATTTTAAACTTATTATAACCAAAGCATTTCGCATGTTGTTGCGTATATAAGTAAAAACTTATTTTAAATAAGTTTTTACTTATATAAAATAAGTTTTTACTTGTATATATAATGTATCGGTAAAGATTACATTGTATCGCATCCAGAAGCACTTGCAGCGGAGCTTGACTTATCGATCTTAAGCGATCAACAAGTTAAGCAACGCATTGTTGCGGTCAGGAGTTGGAAGAGTGACCACTAGTGGCATTATTCAACTGAGCGCTTCCATGCTTCGGAGGACACGCCGTCGGTCCTGGTTGTATGTCTTTGGACAACAGTCGTTAGGCTATGTCGAAAGTCTTCGGGCGGCCTGAAAACTTCAAAATGGGTTGGCTACTAGCCTATCCATCAAGCCACGCTGTGGGCTGATTATGTATTGCATCGTCACATGATCACCACGCAAATATTGTTATTTCTGTTCGATATAAGTGTTCGATATAATAAAAAAATATTACATAATCATTCATTATACAACCTTTTTGCAAAAATATAGTTTAAAACTTCTGTTATTTATATACTTAAACTATTTGATTTATATGACTGCATATTTTGACGTTATTCATCACAATCACATAATAACATAATACAATATCGTCGACATATTGGACTACTACTCATGGCATGGATATATATATATATATGTCAATGTACAGTTAAAAACAAAACAAAATACACTTTCAATAAAATCTCTATGGTTCACCGACCACAGCTGATCCGTTAAAATATCCACTACGACCGTCAATCGGTTGAGACAAAACAAAATATAATAAAGCCTTCCCTTTGATGAGCTCTAGAATAAGGAAAAGTTGGGAAGTATTTGAGGGGGGCGACCGCAACCCCACCTGGTGGCCCAAAAAATATGCCATAAATGAGTCGAAGCCCCCCCTCGCCAGCCGCGAAATTTCAGCCATACTTCCAAACCTATAATCCCTCATAATCACCTTTACAAAGCAAAGATTAAAAACGATTCTCGCGCCCTCTCTCGTCCCGTCGCTTTTATATTCGAGACAGCGAAAAGTGAGATTAAATCATTATTTTTCTTAAGCTTCTCTCGTTTTTTCTCCGCTCTAGTGGAACTTTTTTGCTTGGACTTTTGATGCGGACGATCAAAGACTTGTGTTCAAATTTACATAACATTCTTAAATAAATTGCGGGGTGGTGAAATAGGGGGTGTGAGTCGCCCGTTGCGCTGTATCAACTTATTAATGCCAATTCCCGGATTGATGCATAATGTACTATTAATTTATTCAGCGGATTAGTGAAGTGCCATCGCATAATTTACGCAGCAATATGCTTCGATAGGTAAATCTGCTTGTAATATTATTCTAGATTAGTATAGTATAATATAACTTTAATTGTAATAATCTAAATGTAGGATGAAAAAGGAACTTATTATTGTACCTATGATTATTTAAAAACACATATAACTTAAAAAAGGTTTATTTTATATAGATTTTAAACATTTTCATTTATTTTTATATGAAAAACCGGCATCACTCACGTAAATAAGTCAGATCTTTCCAACACATTTTTAATTTTTTTTATATTAAATTAACTTCTCCAAGGATCGAACCCGGGACCAGCGACTCATTAGCTGTTAGTTGCTACCAACCTGCCAGTCACTAAATATATATATCATAAAATATTAACCTAAATTTAGCTTATTTATTTACATCGTTTATAAGAAGTGTGTTTTCTTAACGGTAGTGCTCAGTTATTTATGTAACATTTGCTTCGCCAGTGAAATTAATATAATAATGGAAGTTAATAATGGGCACCCACGTTTTTAATAAACAAAGAACTTTCTGATGATATCTTAATTAAAATGTTTTAAAGTACCTTAAGACGCAGAACAGACTGAAAATCGCTTTGTACTTACAAATACCTATATAATTAGAAGAGTCTCTAATTAGGAGTTTCTGTTTGTGTTAATGCTTTTTTATTCATTTTCTATATTTTATCTATTTGAATAGATTAATAAGTTCAAAGATTTTAATTGGCATCAATTAAGTTATTTCGAGAATGACGTCACTGAAAATTTACACATAATATATACATAAATGTATAAAAAATAACGAGACACCATAGTATTATGGTGCATGTGATATGGCGCAGTTTGTTAGCGCCCTGCTTTCTGGGCCGCTTGTCCCGGGTTCGATACCCACATATTTGTGTTCATGAACATATCTACTGTGTCTGTGTGTGTAAATCTGTATAAGTATGTATATCACTCATCAGCTTACCATACTACTGGATCTGCCTTGTTTGGGATCTGAAGACCATGTGTGGACGTAGGAAAATAAAAAAATAAAAAGTATACCTTATTAAAAAACGTGTAATAATGATAGTACCAAGTCTAAGTTATGGTTTAAGGGAACTTCATATAAAACTGCTTAATTTGCTTAACCGTACATGACGCAAATCCTGAAAAATTAGTAAGATTTATAGTTATATATATATAGTTTAATATTAATTATATTATATATATATATACTCAATATATATATATACGGCGTAAGTTTATCGTTTGTAGCATGTTTGCGCCAACTGATGTCGACGATACAATGAGGCGCGCGTTTTGTACTTGTCAGATGAGAGTTTCACTAAAACACGTGTAAATAAATTATTTCGTAAGGCGTTTGAATATTTCGTACTTACCAATCTATCTCATCTTTATCTTCTCTCTGGTCATAAAAATTACATGGATCCAGGGTTACAAGTAATTCAAATTTACTGTCTGTATTTCAATTAAAGCAAAGCATGTATTTTGCCCAGCCCTGCATGTAACAACTGCGAATTTTTAGAGCAAGCACAGCTATACAACACAAGTTAATTCTTAGTGTAGGTTCTGCAGGCTGATTAGCGTACAAACTTGTATTTTTACTTAAGCCAAATAAATCTAAAAACTCTCTAATGATTCGTCGATGCGCTCGTGGACGAGCTCACCGATGTCAAATACTTTATGAGATATCGCCTTTGTACATAAGATTGTTTTTCCAATGTTTCTTGTCATCGCGTCATTTGTTTCACGGATGTTGTCAAAGATGCAACGATGCTTGCTCTTACGGCCGGTCCCAATAATCTATCTATCGCCGGTTTACTAGAGATAGATATTTGACACTATTTGTATGGACGTTATGTCAAATTGCTATCGGTAGTAAGGTAAACCGTGGATAGATAGATTATTGGGACGTGCCTTTAGAGAATCGCACAGCAGATAATAGCACGGCAGGTGATACTTGTCAAACAATTTCTTCTCTATTACAATTACAGTGTTTTTAACTTAAATGTAGAGTACCAGTAACTTAAAAACCCTAAGAAATCACTACTCTCAAGTAGCCAAAACAAATCTTTAATACAAATGTAAAAAATACACATCGATTAAGCCCACCGACATTACAGGTTCCGGTTATGTTTACATATGAATGTATCCTTGTAACTTATCTTACTTAAGCCGAAGTTAGTATTTAGTTAAAGCTAAGCGGCGCCGCGGTAAGTTGTAGTTGTTTGCACACGTTAAAGTGGCTGTTTGATTGTTTTAGGCGCAGGTAGTGTAGAGCCCCCGTGAAATATGTGGTTACTTACTGTTGGTAAGCCAAGTTTACTCGGCGACGGCTTAAGTTTTACAACTTGAGACGTGTGCTACATGTGTTCAGAAAGGGGTAACTTGTACAACTATAATTTTAAACAAGACAAAAGTTTACGGTAAAACTATGGTGGTGAAATGACAACTCTATACTCTCAAACAGATAATGCAGTTAATCATTTTCTGAGACCAAAATAATTATATTTTACAAGAATTAACGTTAGAAACGGGATATTTACCATGTATAATTTATTGTGAGCTCTCGATATTTCAGCACAGTTGCATCCACCATGTTCACGAGTAAACTACAATACATGGTAAATATCCCGTTTCATACGTTAATTCTTGCATTAGTGACCATTTCAGTTTAAAAAATAATATTATTAAATTGTCGAAACACCTGTAAAGTCATTTTTAAATATTTAAACTAGCTTTACGTAATTAAACGACGATATCGTGCTTGTCTTCCAAAATGTGATCCCGGATCCCCTTGCATCCCAGTGAGTTTGACTCGTTGGCTACTCTTGCCTGAAAATAATTTAATACGTGTACCGTGTTGGTGCACAATTACTGCAAGATTCTGACCGTTTATCAGGTCTTGTTCTTGTTTATAGTGGGGGCGATAAGTCCTGCACTGACGTCCCGCTTGGGGTGTATTGTGCATTTCCCCCGCCAGCCTCTACCCGAGCCATCCCAACTCCTTCATATAACGGAGTATGGCCCTGGGTCGCTGGCACAACTGCTCCAGTGATGTTGGTGGTATGTTAACCGATGTTAATCTAGAACTATACTGATCTTCAAATAGTCTGGTTGTGTTCCGTATATTTTCCGTAGCCGTGCACTCCAGCAGCACGTGCCTCACGGTCTCGTATTCCTGTAAACATCCTCTGCACAGTGGACTGTCCGTTGCACCAGTTTTGTGAAGGTGATAATTTAGGTTGCAGTGGCCTGTGATAAGGCATACTAGTTTATCAGGTCATTCAATCATCATTCATTCATTTAATAATTTTTTACGTTTGACTACAGTCGTGTTATGAATACGAAAGTATGTCTAGGATCGATATCTGTTAATCCTTCACATTAAAAATGCTGACTAATTATTTGACTGCAAATGTTAACGCAGGTAGGTTAATTGTCTTATAACCTTGTTTAACGTACTATTTTTAGCACTCAGAACCATGCTCCTGTGTTTAGCATAGTTTCTGGGTCGGATACCTCACTTGTTACCTCTATCACGGATAATCTCTTTGTTGGTATGAAATATTTCCACATAAGATATAAATGTTAATAATTAATTATCCGTATCAGCACTCCGGAAACTTCTAGAAGTCTTCTCGTCAAAAATACCTCAGTGCCTCAAGACAAGAGTCTTTGGCGAAACGTGAACGTGAAACGTGGCCTCATAAGCAAGCTCAATGTTGTACAACGAGCTATGGAGAACCTATGCTCGGGGTTTCTCTACGTGATCGAATCAGAAATGAGGAGATCCGATGACGAACTAAAGTCACCGACATAGCCCAGAAGATAAGCCAGTTGAAGTGGCAGTGGGCAGGCCACATATCACGCAGAACAGATGGCCGATGGGGCCGGAAGGTTCTGGAGTGGAGACCGCGGACAGGCAAGCGCAACGTAGGTCGTCCCCTGACAAGGTGGACTGACAACCTGACAACGTAGCCGGACGACGTTGGATGCAGGCCGCTTCCAACCGGTCCTTTTGGAAAATTATGGGAGGCGTATGTTCAGCAGTGGACGTCCTACGGCTGGAATGATGATGAATTATCGTGACAATCTGAGTGAAGATTTACAGGTTCACTATTGATAACAGTTCGGTGAACGAAGCTTATGAAAAGACCGCCGCGTTCTGTTTACATCGCATAAAACTTGTCCACATTAGTCGCTGCAGAGTTTTAATTTACGAAGTTACCAGCTACGTCGATGCTTCGATAGCCAATAAGCAAACACTGAACGGAAAGTCGGAGTATTTAACTTAATTTTTGTGCCGTCACTGAAGCTAATTGAGGAGGCGCAGGGAAATAACGTCACAAAAGAAGCACTTAGATGAACGAAAGGCACTCGACCGGTTTAAAATAAACTTATCTCCGTCGGGCAAGGGTTAAAATGATTTGAGAGGTATAGTAATAATAATTGGCAGGTGGGCGCGTGGGGTTGGCGGTTGATTCAATAAAGTCTGTGTTCCGCCGTAACGCGGGTTATTGAGTTTTTGAGCTGCCGGATGTTTTGCAGTGTTTTGTTAAGTAATTATACTGCTGCATAAAAATATTGATGAAAATCTATATATACGAGTAGGTCCTGAAAGATTTACGTTGCAATTGGAGGTTTCACCAAAATCGGATTGGAAACTCGCTGCAGGTATTGGATGTTTGATCATGTATGAAAGAACTTAAGTAGTCTGTCATACACATAATAAAAACACATACAAAAACACTTCTTCAAACATGTTGAAATATTTTTTTAAATGTGTTAGAATATTTATAAAAAATGCATCCTCAAAATTATATTACGAGTCAAATCTATCTAGTATCTACTGAATTTACTTAAAGGTTATCGACATTTTGAAGATGTCCATATTGTTGTTTAATCTAAATGATATACATTTACTATTTTTTTATCCAAAATGTAACTAGTTGCGGTAAACTGCATGGCATACATGCTAACAAATTTTGATTGAAATCTTTTAAAAATGGCGGCTTTATGTCAGTTTTGAAAACTCCAGTAAGCAAAAATGTTAGTAAGTTGATTTCTGCTGGGCTATTATGTATCTCAGTTGCTAACAAATGTTGATTGAAATCGAATAAAATGGCGGCTCTATGTCACTTTTGTCAGCTCCAGTCATCAACTTACTAACATTTTTGCTTACTGCTTTGTCAAAAATGACATAGAGCCGACATTTTTCAAGATTTCAATCAACATTTGTTAGCAACTGAGATACATAATAGCCGTGCTGGTTACTGGAGCTGACAAAAGTGACATAGAGCCGCCATTTTTTTCGATTTTAATCAACTTTTGTTAGCAACTGAGATACATAATAGCCTTGCAGGTCATAAAGGTTTTCTTGCATAGCCAATATAAGTCTTGTCTTTACTTGCTGTATATGTATATAATAATATGGGAAAACATCCACACAAAGGTCTTCAGGTCCCAAATTAGGCAGAGCCTGTACTATAGTAACCTGATGACTGATATTACATACTTATATATGATATTAAATAATTTACAGTGAACAGTCTGTCGGTCTAGCGCTCGACGAGTCAACATCTCCTGAGGATGCCTCGTGTAGAGGCGAAACACGTGTCGAATCGGTTTTGGTTTATTTGGGGTTTCTTGTGTTTTTTATTTTGTATTCTTCCTATTAGCATTTTATGCGGGAGGGAGGGTGGTGCACGCCCCCAAATAGGCCAAAAATCATTGTTTTCTTTTCAGCGGAAGTGTCACTAAATATTTTTTAATATCGTTTTTTATGATATTAAATATTTATATAAATATAAACACCCAGACACAGATCAAACAGACACGTTCATGCACACAAATGTTTGACCTGGCCGGGGATCGAACCCGGGACCTGTGGCTCAGAAGGCAGGGGTGCTACCAACTGCGCCAACCGGCCTGTGTATATACTAATACAGTCATGGATAAACAGTTTCATCGGGTCTATGTAGGAATGTTTGTTATAATATATCACCTTTATGTTTGTAGGTCTAAAGAGCAAGAACCCATATTGGTGAATGCTGATACGGTTATTCATACCAATACGGGTAATCACACTCACGAGGATTTCAATACAACATTGATTTATATTATACTCGTGGCTTGCCTTACTTAACTTAGCTTGTGTCAAACTCGCTGTTCTCTTAGCCTAACACTTCAGTAAATACGTGAGTTAAAGCTAGTACCTATTGTGGTCAGCACAGCAGTCTAGTGTGGCACAAAGGCTGTCGCCAGATACGATGTCCTATTGTCGGGAGGCGGTTGGTATCGACATTGTGTCGAGCTGGATGTCCAGTAGCGACGAGACCTGGTTGCTTTATGTCGGGATGTGTGACGAGACCTAAATCAGAAAAGTATACGTGTTTGGAAATTGGATAGTCATAATAAAATATAAACATAAAATTGTATGCCTTCTGAACTTTCAAACACCTATTAGACGTTTATTTGTATATACGAGTAAATAGTACACGTAAATTGTTCTTGTGTACACAACAGAAGCTGTGTTAAAAGCTTTAAGATTATGATTTATTTATAGTGTAGTAGTCACCAATTTAAGATACTAAATAAAAAATCCAGTTAAGTGATATTATCTTTTACATTTTGTGTTGTTTGTGGTTATTTTTTTCATTAATATTTATATTTGTCTAGTCTACAAACTAAAACTGTTGTTTATTTAGAGTTAGCGACTGCCTGTGACTACGTTTCCATAGTAGGCTTGGCCTTCGGCTTCGCCATGACCTCTCATCTTTTCTTGGTTTTTCTTTTAATGAACCTTCTCCTGACAATAATTTAAACAACAAAAAAATAATTAGTGAGATTGGTCCATCCGTTCTCAAGTTATAGCATGACCAGGAGAAATAGGGGTTCATTTTTAGATAGGTATAAAGATTTTATGCAATACTTCTTACGTCGGTCCATATCTGTTTATTTATTTTCTTAATATATTCATAATATATAAGTACCATGATCAAACATTTTATTTTATTTAAATTAAAATAAAAAAATTGAGCTGTTAAGTACATACCTTTTTACAAGGTTATCTCACGTAAGATTACGTGAAAATTGCCCTTAAGGTGTTAGTGATTAAGGCGCGCTCGTACCCTGATTAAAGAAAAAGCAGAATTTTTAAACACCTAGTGTAACGAAACAGATCGATAGAATATTATAAAAATACAAAGGTTAGAAAAGAAATAGGAAAAGAGTAATAACCGAATAGAATTCATAAATATAACTCTCTTCCAGCAGAAAAAAAATCCTGAATAGGTCTTCAAAAATAAACTTTCACGTCCAAACTCTCAGAATTTTCAGCGATAACACTATACTTTTTTCAGGTAATACTTAGCCAACATATAGTACTAAAGTAATAACCAGAAGTTTTTTCAATTGTATTAGTATATATCGAAAAATATAATGAAAACGTAAAAAAATTACGCATTTTCGCATTACATCGTCCAAACTAACACGCGATTTGCAACCTTACGTAAAGCATCGTCAATTATTTTAAAATTGGGGTTGGACCGCGTCTTAAACCAAGAGCGTATGACTGGCAAAATGCGGATGTATATTATATGTTATTTATACCTCTATCTTAGGCTATACAGATGAGGGTATGAGTTCCGAATTCATTACCGTTTTTTTCACTGAAGGAGCTGAATTAACATAATAAATCTGCGCTCTCCCATCAATCAAGAGAGATGACTTCATTCAAAGGGCTTCTAAGCCCTCACTTTCATCGAGCATTTTTCACAGGACAATGATAATTATACAGATATATTTTGAAATGTATACCTAACTTTTAAATAATGCATTACTTTAAATTTTGTTCCTGTAGATTAACCTAAATAAATAAACTTTTAATAGAAGAATAGCTACTGGTTTTTTTACCCTTATTATTATGTAAAAAACAGGGCTCGTCCGGGATTTGAACCCGGGACCTCTCGCACCCAAAGCGAGAATCATACCCCTAGACCAACGAGCCGCGCGCTTAGACAGAAACAAATCAACAACTGGTTAAAAATACTTACAAAATGAGGTTACGACTTGTACCGTTATGCTTATGAAGCCTTCGTGACTATTATTCGTGCAGGCGTGTTGTATTTATTTTTATATACAATGCCAGTGGCTCGTTGGTCTAGGGGTATGATTCTCGCTTTGGGTGCGAGAGGTCCCGGGTTCAAATCCCGGACGAGCCCTGTTTTGCCACAGAAATAATAGCACCGTTTTAAAATAGGATCATGTCTGGAGATATTTAGATGTCGTTTGGTAGAGTCAGTTGAAATTTCCTCCAGTAATGGTCTCTCATTTATGTAGTTTTAATTCCACCATTCCTTAGCTCGGAGCCCGGATCTTATTTCATTAGCCGGCTGCGAGGAGCGCGCGCCAGCCATTTAGCTTGCAAGCTTCAGACCCTTATGATGCGGCCTCAGTGCAGAAGCGGAGCTGACTAGGATAACATTTTTAGTTTTTTACAATGTATACAGACAGACAATCTAATAGCTTTTATTATAAAAACTAACGTGGTTATCAATCATTATTAATTAAAAATACGGGATTACTCACGTAATATTTATCGGATAGGTCCGACTACAGTTTCGACCACATTCGGTGGCCTTTTTCAAGGAGTGTTCGGGACGCCCGCGTCGATAATGTCTCGCTTAGCACTGAGACTGCTAAGCGACCTATCCGATAAATATTACGTGAGTAATTCCGTATTTTTAATTAGTAATGAGCTTTTATTATGTCACGTGAGAGACGAGGCAGTGTCTCGCCTGATGTTAAACGTCACGCTTGCCCGTAATAGTACAGTGCATGACAGTGCCTGCGCTCGTCACCATGAGATATACGATGCTAAATCTCTTGCCCATTAATTCACTCGAAAAATTGCCATTCTTCAAAGAAACTTTCGACAATACTGCTTCACGGTTGAAGAACTGGGAAAGGTTTGGTACTTGCCCAGATGGACTGTGAGCAAAAGGACTACCACTAAAGAATATAATTATATTATAGACAAGTAATAAGTCTTTAAGGTGACAGTACTGTAGACCTAGCACGAATAACTGCGTGAGTGTAACGTAACGTATCGCTCACGTAAAACGGTGCAGTGACCCTAGCACGAATAACTGCGTAAGTGTAACGTAAAGTGTCGTTCACGTGAAACAGTATAAACTGTCATGTATCTAGGGTAACTGTGACACAGATAACTCATAGTTTGTACACCGAAAAACTAATATGTTTATATGCCACAGTGGCATTGCCACTTGAATCCACAAAGGAGGGGATCCAAAAATAATAATATTTTCACAATCCGCTATCAAGGCCATTTCAGGACTTTACCTCTTTTTCTCTGAAATATTATTCTCTATACCCCTATTTGAAAAACATTTTTTTTTCTATTAACCAGTGTAACCATTAGTAGTCAATGGTGAATTTAAGAGGAGATAAAGATATCCGCGGATCCACATGTGGAGCCAAGCTGTGGATCCAAGTGGACGGAGGCAAAAGTAAAAAGCACGCGTTCGAAATACGCTGCATTTTGATTCTAATTACCGTTCAATAAGAGTCCCTTTTCTAGTAGGTGTGTTGAAAAAGTTAATTACTTACGTGTTAATCCTGAGCTACCGATTCCAAAAAATCCATTGTTACATGAGCCGCGGCCCACCATATATTAAACTAGCTACGGTTTCGTCTGCGTGGTGATGGATGACGATGAAAAGTATCCTATGTATGTTATTCCAGCGCTTCATCTATGTACATACCAAATTTAATTCAAATCTGTTCAGCCATTCTGGTGTGATTGACCAACAAACATTCGCATTTATAATATTAGTAAGGTGGTTATAGATCTAAATTAATTGCCTATATTTTATTTATTAACCTTCAAAGGATTTTTGTTTTATCAATCCGCTCATCTCAGTACCGACCTTAATGTGAGTCGTACTATAAATACGAACAAAATTGTACACAGCTTATAGTAGATACTTGATCTGTTTATGTTAACTTGCTCTCTGTTCCGCTTCTTATAATTAGAGCAGACGAAATTAATTTTGTCGCTTAAGAAATTAAGATAGGTTTTATAAATGAAAGTAAGAATTTTCTCTTTAACTGAAAGAAAAGAATTTTAATACATCGGGTACGTTCCTGAGCAAGAAAAATTCGACTTAGTGAAAACTTCTCTTTAATTTCTTAAAGCCATACTCCTCTTGAAAATAGTGTTTTCCATCGACGTTATTTTAAAAACTAGATCCACAAATATAGATCTGCATGTACTTAAAATATCTATGTATGTTTATCTTATAATATAAAATATTATATAAAAATCTTTGAATTTTCAGCGATAATCTATATATATAAATAAATGAACCCCTATATCTCCTGGTCACGCTATAAGTTCTGAACGGAATGAACGATCTCGCTAATTCTTTTTTGTTGTGTTATTTATTGTCAAAAGGATCTTATGAAAGAAAAGCCAAGAAAAGATGGGAGTTTATGGTGAGTCCTAAGGCCGAGCCTACTACGCGAACGAAGTCGCGGGCAGTCGAACTTAATATAAATGACGCGACCAAAATAAAGTATATAATGATGACATTACCGATGTCGATGATCGCGCTAATTAGTAGTTGAAGTATATTCGTTAGAATATGTATTGGGTATTTGCCAAAACTTAGGTAATAAACTAGATAACACTAAATTATCGCATTGACAGGCAAGCTGCGATTTCATTTCCATTTGTAACACAAAGGATCGATAAAAGTGAGTAAACAATCTAAGAACAAAATTACCTTCCAGGAGGCATGTATTACATCACAGCATTCAAGATCTCTGATCATTACACATACAATCGCCCTTGGACCTGGGACCCCTCGCGTTGAAGCAGGTCACTATGTAAACAAACTATTTATATAATACAATATATAAAATTATAAAACGCAAAATGAAACAATAAAAAAAAACAAAAATATCAAAGTCAAAGTCAAAATCATTTATTTAATTATTTAATTTAGGCATCAAAGACGCACTTATGAACGTCAGTTATTCATTATACTTTAAATACCGCCGCGTTCCAAAATATTTAGAGGCTATCGAGAAGAAGCGCCAAGAAACTCGGGGACATTCTTTTCATGTAGGTTTTTACAATGTTTCTACTTAGATACTACTACGAGTAGTATTACTTTTCATGGGTGGTAGATGCCAACTTGCCAGAAGTGGAGTATTACAAGCATCTTTATCTTCTATGTTTATCTTTTCTTCTGTGATTTTATGACATGCTTTTTAGGAACGACTTATTAGCTTTCGCAAGTTTAAACACACTTAGTTTTGGGTACTAGGTATTATATCCTATTCGTATTTCTAGTATTAAAAGGGTGGTGATCAATATTTCACTCATATTTATCTATTTTTTTACGAAAATACATTATATTTGCAAACAGCCAAGACCCCGTACGACGTGTAAATATGCAAAATGTACTAACCTAAAATACTAACAATATAAAAAAATCTACCACCAATTAGGTTACAGCGAAGAATGATAATTCTTTTTATAAGGTTTAGGGTCACTTACTGATCATCTGCCATCTCGGAAAAACGTCAAAATTCGCCCTAGAAAGTTATTCCCTTTCCCACCCTAGAAAAAAATCATCTATTTGATAGAACGTGACTTACTGATAGACTTATAAATGACTGTTACTTGACATCTACTTGATTAAAAATCATCTATATCTAGGAACCCCTATTTCCCCTAGTCACGCTATAGCTTGAGAACGGATGGAACTATCTTGCTAATATTTTTTTTGTTATGTTAATTATTGTCAGGAGAAGGTTCTTAATAAAGAAAAATCAGGAAAAGATGGGTGGTTACGGTGAGACCGAAGGCCGAGCCTACTCCACGAACAAAGTCGCGGGCAGTCACTAGTACCTACTTGATAAAACTATAAATATTTATATAACTTGGGCAACGGCAAAAGGACAATTGTAAGAGTTCACAGGAGAAGAAAAACGCTTTTCCAATTACGCCATCCAAACACTTTCCATTTGACGCCTATTTAAGCTACAAAAATAATGGAGCTTAGGAACCATTGTGAATGTATTCTGGTTGTCAAGCTTTTGATTGATACTGTTTTTAATTAAGCACAATTTTTACTGTCAACACTTCATAAATCTTTCTGCTTACAAAAGTAATGAAATTAATTAAAGATTTTGTCCTTTGAGGAAGAGCATTCTATACTTACTTAAAATATTGTACCTACTCGTGAAACAGCTTGCCTAGTCGTTTGTAACAGATCAACTAGAAATTGATCAACGGCAAATCTTGCAGCTATTTGGATTCGTGACAAAATAATAACATACATTGACTGGTCATTTTTTAGGTTTTGTTATCTACCTCAGGCACTTTCTCCTAGGAGGCATGTTCATGTCATATTGACTTTGTAACTTTTTTAATTTTAAGGTGAACTTTGTTGAGAGGTAATGCTATAATTATTATAGTGTTAGTTATTTTCAATTGAGCTCCTGTCAGCACTGGTTGTTGACTTAAGGCGCATCTCAGAGCAAATGACCTTTACAATCTGGTTCTGGACGGTAGATGATAGTTAGGGTTTGGGTCCCGGGACGTCTCGTGTCTCGAAGTCCCGGGACTCTTCGTAGTTTAAGCTGTCTCGAGTCTCAGGACTTTTGAGTCGAGACTCGAGACGAGACAAGATTGTCTAGGCCAATTAAAATTTGTCGTTTTTTGGTCAACCTTGCAGTACATTTCTGAACCAACCTTTTTTAAACGTTTAGGTTCACTTACCTACTGTTCATAAAATCACAAAATGCTGACAGATCCGGGTGAAGCTTCAAGCTCCATCATCAAAAAGGTTTTAGCCGATATAGAGCTCGGAAACTATGCACTTTAGGGCAACTGTTATCGATTAATATTGTAGAGAATAAAATTTTGCATCTTTTATTGCCCGTAAACTTTTTTGTAAAACTTGTTGACTATCAAACGTCGGCGTGACCTCTGCCTACGGCGCACTACCGTGAATTCTAGATTTTTGATAATTGGTAACAAAAACATTTAAAAAGGTCAAAAATTAAATTTTTCTATCGGCGAATAAAACAATAATAATAAAATAACACTAAAACTTTGAAATTTGATATACACTACCATTAGTGTATATCAAATTACAAAACAAGTTTTGGTTATTGTGGAGAGGCAGGGAATCATGAATTATAGACGTTTTTTAGAAATTTATTTCTTAGATAATAATTTTTTACAACCTACTCCTACTCTAGATCTACATGCGTTCTCAAAAACATATGCGCTTACCATCTGGTGAGATGCTAGTCTAACTTACGCAACTATAGGCCTAAGTAACTTTTGTAATAGTTCATTGATAATTTGACTTAACGGTTACAGTATTCATAATATTGATTGACACGATATAAAAGAGCAGTAAATTTAATTTCAGGCTAATGAAACCCAAAATACTAACAAAGAATATAAAACTGCCCTCTGCTACTCGGCAGAGGCTTACCATCCGAAATTTACGATTGTAAATAGGGCATGCCGTTTGTTTACTTATGACCGAGTAATTCGTAAAATCCGTATAATTACAGGCATTAAGATGATGCCAGCCCTCGAGGAGCGAAAAACAAGCGAAGGACGAACGGAGAGCCGAAGTAATGCTAAAACATTCAAATGTCCGCGGGACTTTCAAAGTTGCGGTTATAAATTCTCGAAGGAGATTACAATTGTGGAAAGTAAATAGATTGTGCCTCTAAAAAGCTAAAAGAGGGCTCGTCCGGGATTTGAACCCGGGACCTCTCGCACCCAAAGCGAGAATCATACCCCTAGACCAACGAGCCGCTTGGAGCACCGTTCATTATTGTAATTTTCTTTGTTCCATGCTGGAGAACTATTACTTACTCTGTGCTGTAGATTGTAGGTGTTTTACGGTAATGGACGATGGTTCTTTTGTTACGGTTCTATGACGTAGTTTAACGAGATGATTTATGTGGCCTGGGTAATTTATAGTTTACAAACATAGTTTGAACAAGTGTGTCATAAATTATTGTACCATTCGATTCTTGACTTCAAAATGGCCCGATATACGCTATGGTGGCTCGCAGTTCCGATTCATAAAACAATATACGAGTAATTTAAAGAAACCAAGAACCAAATCCATAACCAAAGAAAACAAAATTAGTTCGCTTCTCAACACGCCGTAACGGTTGTATGGATTTGGATGGTATTTTTAAAAGACATAGTTTTACACACAAAATTAACGCGAGAACAAGTGAAATCTGGTTTTATCAACCAGCTTCCAAAAGGAGGAGGTTCTCAAGTCGCCGCGTATTTTTTTTATATATGGGTTACGCATACATTTTTGCAGAGCAGTCCGATTTTGATAATTACTTGGTAGAGGACTACCCTTCCGATTTAAATTTAATCAAATCAATCGGTCAAGCAGTTTTCGAGTTACAATACAATAACTGAAAAGTTGCCGGAAGGTTCTGGAATGGAGACCACGGACCGGCAAGCGTAGCGTAGGTCGTCCACCGACACGGGGGAAGACGACCTGATAAAGGTCGAAGGACGACGTTGGAATGCAGGCCGCTTCTTCCTTTCATTCCTATGTCTTTTGGAAAATTATGGGGGAGGCGTATGTTCAGCAGTGGACGTCCTATGGCTGAGATGATGATGAACTGAAAAGTGTTTCGCTTATCTTAATGATATTGTTATTGACGGTGAATAACAATCAATCCACTTTTCCCCCCACCATGGGGCTTATAGATTAGATAGTTATTATTATTATTTTTTTATTTAATTTTTAATTACTAACAATGTAATGTTTAAATGAAATTACTTATATGAAATAAAAAATTATCCCGAAAGTAGCAATGGTTAATAAAATAGAGGGATATTTTTTCCCAAAAATGGAACCGACTTCAACATTAAAAACTGTGAAATATCTTGTCGAAGTCGAATCTTGTACCATGCGCACAATATTGTGATAATAGGTACTTTTGAACTATAATGGTACCGATTTCAACAAATTCACACTTTTTAGTATTCAAGTCGGTTCCATTTATTGGTAAAAAAATTATATAGCTCATACAGGTATATGTCAAGTGCACTGCAGTATCACCTGGCTTTAGTTACACCGGATTGCACTTCAACGGTTTTGGGCAAGCGTTTTACTCATCACATAAACTAATAAAAAATCATCATGAATACAGTATTGCAAAATTGTCATTGAAGTAACGATCATGTTGGCGCTGAAAAGTGGTTCCCATATACCCTGCACTCCGTTCGAAAAGGCCAAATTAGACGCATTATAAATTAACTTATAATTATTTAATTATATAAAATAAAAAAAATATTCGTATAATGAATATTGAAGAAATAAACGGTTAATACTGGAAAGTAAGCAGGTAATTTCATGGTTAATATCCTTTTTTGGTTAATGCTCTAGAACAAAGTAGAGATTTGACAAAACCAGGTATTTTTTAAATGCTGATATATTATTTTTGGTTACGATGTACAGCAAAAGTTTGCGAGTGCATTGGATACTAAATTGCACAAACTTATTTTTTCTACCGACTTCCAAAAAGGAGGAGGTACTCAATTCTGTATGTTTCTTTTTTTATGTTTGTTACCTCATAACTTTCGACTGGGTAGACTGATTCTCAAAATTATTATTTTGTTTAAAAGCTGATGTTTTCCGTGTGGTCTCATTTAAATTTTATCAAATTCGGTCTAGGAGTTTTTGAGTTACACTCCTATAACTGATTAGAATGGTAGCCGGTATTAAATTTTTCAAATTGTACTTTATTAGTCAAATCAAGAGACCAAATGACAAAGATGACTGATAGATATTACAAATGATGAGGCATTTGCACTAAAATGCAGCTCTGAAATTTGAAAGAACCAAGATGTTTGGCCAAACGGTATAGTGGTGATTTTTTGCGAGTAAGTATTAGTCTTTTTATTGACCACAACTGAGACTTCAATTGAAAAAGTTAGATGATTCTATATTTTATAGGTACCTAGATAAAATAATCACACTAATAATATTAAGGCGAAATTTAGTGAGTGTGTTCGTATGTTCGTTACTTCACCACGCGGGTGAAACCACGGGGTGCAGCTAGTAATTTTCATAAGCGTGATTATAAAAAATATAAGTTAAATCATGCTTTAAACTGTTAACAGTACGGTTGGTTCCCTTTATACCAGATTCCTAAAATACCAGATGACCAACATACCAGATTCCTAGTATATCAGATTGTCACAATACTAGAAGTACATACGAGCATAAAAAGCATAACATTTAAAATTTTAATAGTTTATTACTATGTAACTTTAAACTATGAATGACTATAATAGTAATAGCTTCTTAAATATTTACTTGTACTGTACATAAACAAAAAAAGTTTAAACAGTTATCATACTTCATTTATCGTAAATACTGATTCAAAATATTAAACCACTCTCTGTGCAATTTTCATAGAAATGTTTTGATTTCCTCGTTATGGCGCATTTAAAAGTTGCGCTAAAATGTAACTCGAAGAAAAAAATTTATTTTATTTTTAACTGATGAATTGAGAGTGATATCAAAATATAAATATATTAATTGAGGAGTGACTTTTCAAAACGGCTTAAAACTGTATAAACAATTTTTACGGTAATAAGAAAAATATGATTCTCAATTTGTAATAAAATTTACTAAGATAATATTGAAGTCTTTAATATACACTGGCCTGCATAAATAAGTAAGTACTACACTTTGATTTTTTTTAATGTAGAAGTTAGAGCTTTAAAATAAAAAACGTTTCATAGCAATTTTTATCAGTTTTCTTTGAAACTATAGTAAATTAAAAATTAGTAACATTTTTAAGTCTAAAATAAAAAAAACAATAATGTAGCCATTCTTAGCTTAGTGTCATAAAACTCAATTAACCTTTTTAAGTATGTTTTACATGTTATTTACTTTTTTCTAAATGGTATTGTCTCCACGGGCTCTGCTTGCAGCTTCGAGTTGATTCGGCATACTGAACACGAGGTTTCGGAGCCGATATTGGGGAATATCCTCCCATTCTTCTATCAGGACCTGTTTTAGTGTTCTGAGAGTGGTAAGTGGTGGTCTGTGGCTTCTGACTAGCCTCCCTAGATCATCCCAGGCGTGCCGAATCGGGTTGATAACAGGCCTTCTTAATGGCCAAGCCATCACGCTGATACCAACCTCCTGAAAATACTCTTGCACGACCCGAGCCGTGTGTGGCCGGGCATTATCATGCATCAGCATCGATCCATCACCCATATTTACTAAATACGGCCCGACATACTCATTGATAATCTCCTGGGCATATCTTTCCTTCATCAGCGTGCCATTTTCTATGGCCACTAGTTTTGTGCGACCTTCTGAAGATATGTCAGCCTATACATATACACTGCCTCTACCGTAACTGAACTCTTTCAGAGAAGTAGGCTTGAAGGTATCGCTCACCAGGTCACCTGTAGACACTTCCCCTTCCATAAGAAGTGTAAAGTGAGTATCGAGACTCATCTGTAAACAAAATTCTTGGCCATTCTTCTTGTTCCCACTGTACGTGCTCACGGGCGTATCATGGTCTCGATACTCGATGATCTCTCTCGAGTTTGGGGCCACTCGCTGGTCTTCGGGGTTTCAGATTTGCTTCAACCAGTCTTTTTCTCACTGTTCTGTCACTAATTTAGTCCCTTCGGGTCTGAAGAAGCTGTTACTGGACTTCAACTGCATTTAGGTGGTGACTCAACACAGTGGAAATAATATAACGGTCTTCTCCGGGTCACACCTGGGTCTGCCATTACCAGGTTTCCTCAAATGGTTTCCAGTCTCTTCGTACCTTCGCTTCGCCTCCTGAACCGTTCGTTACTTCACTCCCAGTATTCTTGGAGTACAACGCACACTGATGCCTAGTTCCAAAAAAGTCATGATCCTAGCACATTCTTCAGGTGAAAGAGGCATGATAAATAAGTGTATGTGCTGGTTGTCTAACTTAGCTTTTGTAACAAGACTCAACAATCAAGAAACTTTGAAAAAATTATAATAATAACAGAAACAAAAAATGAATGGTAAAATTGTAATTCGAAAAGATTTATTGATTTTAAAGTTTATCAGCTATTTCTTAAAAGAAGGTTACCGACTATGGAGTTTTTATGTACAAAATTAAACTCTTTCTTGAGTCCTTTTTGTTTCTAATGTATATGTTTATAAGAAAGTATATTGTGTACTTAAAAAGCTATTGCAATATTAAAAGTGTGATACTTAAAAAAACGATATTAAAAAATATTTAGTGACACTTCCGCTGAAAAGAAAACAATGATTTTGGCCTATTTGGGGGCATGCACCACCCTCCCTCCCGAATAAAATGCTAATAGGAAGAATACAAAATAAAAAACACAAGAAACCCCAATAAACCAAAACCGATTCGACACGTGTTTCGCCTCTACACGAGGCATCCTCAGGAGATGTTGACTCGTCGAGCGCTAGACCGACAGTACCTGCGGCGCTATTTACCGACCGATATTGAGACAAGTACAATTTGAAAAATTTAATACTGACTTCCATTCTATTCAGTTATTGGACTGTAACTCAGAAACTACTGGACCAAATTTGATGAAATGGGACTACATGGGAAGCACCAAGCTTTCAAACAAAAAATAATTTTGAGAATTGGTTCACCCTATCGAAAGTTATGAGGTAACAAACATAAAACAGGCGAATTGAGTACCTCCTCTTTTTGGAAGTCGGTAGGTAATGTGGTACAGACATTAGGCACCTGACTCTAAATAGCATTTTCGAATCGGGCATATTTGATCAAGTGGTTTTCGAGATAATAAGTTGTCAATTACTGCAAAAAATTGCCGCTAATAAGACTATGTTACTCTATGAATATGTTACTCTCCTCACGTTTACTGTTCGCAGAACTACTATTTAACTGATACTGAAGCAACCAATGACATTATTCATGCGAGTTACAACTTATAAATCACATGAATAATGTCATTGGTTGCTGATATATAATTTACTTATAACTTATAAGTAAATTATTTAATAAGATAGTAAGTATGTACAGTCATAACGAGACTTAAAATGACATACACATTTAAGAAACAAGTAATAAATTTAAAGTTATCAATAATTTCAAGATAATATTAATAAATACAATATCTTTAATACAGTATAAAAATTCTAATGCAAGTAAAATACCAGAAGTTCATTCCCAATCATCAATCATGTTTATCTTGCCTGCTACCTTAAGTAAATATTCATGATAGTTCACAAACTTCAACATGTGGCATTTTATCGCTCTCTGTGTTTGCTCCCGATTGATAGGAAACGTAGCGAGCCAACGCTCTGAGAAGAACGGCTAATGATTTGCTAACGACTGTACATATTTATATTTTAATGCACCACAGATTATTTCCTTTGAGGGGACATTACGCGATCTTTATGAAGCTTTCAGATAAGTATTGGAACAGATTCTTATAGGAGTCGTATTGATTTCCAGTTTACGGCTTCCTCGCAAGTTGCGATACTTTAAAATAAAGCGTTATTATACGTGTTGTGAATAGAAACGCGAGATTATAATTAACAAAGTGAAGAAAAAGAAGAGGACGAATATTTATTCACTGTATATAAAAGTCACTCCACAGTGAATACAAAACTTCACACAAAGATTCATCTGTCACTAAAAACTAGTATGCTGTAAAATGTTAGATTAACAAGTACAATTTGAAAAATTTTATACTGACTTCCATTCTATTCAGATATTTGAGTGTAACTCAAAAACTACTGGACCGAATTTGATGAAATTTAAATGGGACCATACGGGAAGCTTTCAAACAAAAAAAGAATTTTGAGAATCAGTTTACCCAGTCGAAAGTTATGAGATAACAAACATAAAAAACATACAGGCGAATTGAGTACCTCCTTCTTTTTGAAAGTCAGTAGAAAAAGGAGCATACTTTAAAGCACGACACTGTTTATAATGAATATATCATGTGATCATCTGTCATCACGCACTCACCAAATCCAAATCACTTTAATCCCTTGAGAGTGTCATACAAAATTACCTCCCTTGGGATGTAATACCTTGTTTTACGTCAAGGTTTTTAAACAGGTGGTATGAAAAAACAATTACGAGCAGGTAAATCTAGGTATAACAAAGCTGTTTCTATATTTATACCGGTGGAGTGTAATGCAGCATTTTCTTTTAACTACACGTAAAAATCTACTGAAGGAAAATCCTATCAATGCTAAGTAAAGGAGTACACGTACAAATATTTACTACGTATGCACCTGTGTGGAAGAAACGAACCTATTAGATTCATTCGCGTTTAAAAACATGGCTGAGAATTTTACAGTTCACGACACGACTATTGTCGTAGGGTCAACAAAACTATTGTTCAATGTTTTATGTATGTTATACATGTGTGTCAGAACAATATATAATTTAGTAAAAGCACATCCGCGTGAGTCTGCTTGACTACAACTACTTGACTACTTGACCAGTGTGGTACCTAGGTACATGTGTCTGCTGTTTCACATAAGCATAAAGTTACTCAGTATAAACTAGTATATAGTTGTGCATTTCAGTTTTTCTATATACCACAACTACCTTTTGCCCAGGACTTCGTCTGCGTAGAGTATTTTTTTAAAAGGCCATCTAAATGCACAAATTTAACACCAATACGTTAAAAAGCAAAAAATTTTGCATAGAAAGTTTCATTCTCTATTTCACTCATCCCTGTCAAAAATATTAATGAATAGTATTTTTTATTTTATAATAATAAACTATCTAAATATAAATTATCAAACTTATCAGTTCAAAAACAAAGGACTCTCATACAAACGTTTTCACCCATTCATGAATTTCGAAAAACCCTTTCTTACTTAGTGACAAATCTCAACGACCAGCGGTTGAGGCTGTGCGTTGTCTGTCAGTCAGTCAGTCAGGACTTCATATATAATTACATTCCTTTTTTTTATTTGATCATTAAATTCAATTAGATTGACCTTTTCATTCATTTCTAAGCCTAGCTTGCTAGAGTTATTCAATATCTGGTAGAGTTATATCATAGTCTGCATTTCTAGAGTACCATCTGATAACAGAACCAGATGTATGCTATATACCACTGTATAGCAACGCAATCGCAACACAAATGCTTAGAGCACACCAATTAAGTCAAAAACTATCGATAGCATTCCGCTGGCTCGCCAATGAGCCTAAATACGAAAACGGACATCAAATCAAAAAACAAAAGCCAAAAACGTAAATTTTCATGCAATTCCCTTGACATAACGTGGTTCAATAGCTATATATGAGACTGTATAGGCACCTGTTATGGTTTTTAACATCAGGCGAACGCACTTGCATCCATCAAAAATAATCATTATTATTATTAAAAAATCGTGGTCTTATTAACAAGGGGTGACAAGGCCTACACCTTCCCTTTAGTCTGTATAGTGGTCCTTTGCAATCCCAACTCATCAGAATCTAGTCATCAAAACATCCTCATATCGTGGTGTCTAAAGCCCTTTTATACGCAGCGCGCCTGTATACCATCTCTCTCCGCGTAAGTAAAACACGGTTCTCTTATTGCTGGTAGGTATCGGTTCAAATTATTTGTATCTTCAAATTATTCCCGCGGAACATCTGCGCCCGTTCCGCTTTCCATATAATAAAGTTCCTTTTAAACGCAATTCGTATGTAAGATACGACGATTGAAGCTCAATAAAGTGTATTAGGAAACGTATTGCAATGAAAAGAATTGAACACGTTTGAAATGTGTAAAAGTTGGAGTAATGGGACATCTATATTATCCTACTAAAATTATAAATGTGAAAGTTTAGATGGATGGATGGATGGATGGATGCATGAATGTTTTTCGCTCTTTCACGCTCATATTATTATGGTTAAAGTTATATGATTATTAACAGGATATTTACCGTGGTAAGGTTGTGGAATGAGCTCCCGATATTTCGGCGCAGTTACATGCACCATGTTCACGGGAAGACTCTTCCCGTGAACATGGTGATAGTGATAAAGAACAACCGTGATAGTTTAAAACAGTGTTTTATTATGGTTAGGCCAATTTTGATGAAAGTTAGTATGGAGGTAGATGAGACTTTGGATTGACACATGGGATACATTTCATCATCATCATTATCCAACACCACGCGGGTGAAACCGCGGATTGCAGCTAGTATACTATAATATTATAAAGAGGAAAGATTTGTATGTATGTTTGTAACGCAATGGCTCAAAAAGTACTGAATCGATTTCAAAATTTCTTTCACCATTGGAAAGCTACATTCACCCTGAGTAACATAGGCTATATAAGATTCATCATCATCATCATCCATCACCGCGCGGGTGAAACCACGGAGAGCAGCTAGTATAAAATATATTGTTTTAGCAGAAGGCAGAAGGATTCGTCAGCTAAAATCCGTCTAGGTGGGTATCACCACAGTATCAGATGTTCTTTATCCTCACCAAGCAGTGCAATAATTGTTGTGTTACCGTTTGCTTAACCCAAACTTATATCATAAATGCGAAAGTGAGTAGGTACGCTCTCACACCGAAACGGCTGATCCCGATGAAATTTCTCAAGGTGATAGACTGTATCCTGGAAAGGACATATAAAATTTTTCATAATCATCATGATCGTCCATCGCCACGCTACTAATGAATAAATTGAAGGACACTGCAGATATATTCATTTGACCAGTTACTGTTGTATAAATATTAATAGCCTGTTAATAGAGTGGTTGTACTGTGCAATATCGCGCAGAACTATATCGCTTATAATAGTTTATATAGTGATGACTTATGGCACTGAGACGTGGTCCCTTACTGTGGGCCTCATTAACAAGCTTAAAGTCGCTCAACGAGCAATGGAGAGGGCTATGCTTGGGGTTTCCCTGCGTGATAAGATCCGAAATGAGGAGATCCGTAGGAACATTAAGGTCACCAACGTAGTTTACAAAATTAGCAAGTTGAAGTGGCAATGGGCAGGCCACATCGCTTGCAGAACTGATAACCGATGGGGATGAAAGGTTCTCGAGTGGCGACCACGCACCGGAAGATGAAGTGTAGGCTAATAAATAAATAATTTTATAAATCATAAGTTATGAGTCATAGTGGTATATTAGCAACCAGAATGAAGATAATTATAAGCGGCTCGTTGGTCTAGGGGTATGATTCTCGCTTTGGGTGCGAGAGGTCCCGGGTTCAAATCCCGGACGAGCCCTGGTTTTTGTCTCTAAAATTAATTAGAGTCAGCGTTGCTAATTCAGACGTGTAAATTAATAATCTTTTTTTATTGAATATATGGGTCACTTATAATATTGCAGTTCATCAAACCACTTTAGTTTATATAAAAGAATTCTAGACCCAATAATATGACTATTTCATTTGTCTAACTAAATTATTTTATTAAATTATCAGCCGATTTAAATTTAAACACTTGGAGATAATTAATAGAGATCAACGGCCGTACATAAAACGCTGTTTAAATTTAAATAACGTCATTTAGTACAACAATTTTGTTATGTGCACTACTAAATAATATCAAATCGTTTATAAGTAAGGCCACGATAAACGATTTGATGTTATTTAGTGCACATAACAAAATTTTAATGCTTGCTCCGTACTAAATAAAGTTGTTTAAACTTAAACACGTTCTCTACTCGTAACGATTTGTTCCAAACACTGTAGTTAACGTATTATTATTAATATTTACCTCGTGGTTTTATTTATTACTTACCCACTTCTAAATAACGGACGCCTTGTTATAAATAATCATAAAACCGCTTTGAATTTTACTATTACCAACCTTAATAATACATATTCTGTTCCTAAAGGACAATATTATATTTATGGAAGTTTCCTAGAATTTATAATCCTAAATCAAAACTGTACGAGTCCACATTAAGTTCACAGCATTCGTATGTTCACGCGTATTTGTTTAAAGGTAGGCTAGGATCAACAATAACACAGCGGCGTCGGTGGACAAATAGCAAGTCATATTGCTGCAGAACTGTGAATGTATATAGACACGGCAGGCGTTTCACGTAGAAAGGCTCGTTTTCAATATGAGATAAGTGCCAGATATATTATTCTGCCGCGAAGCAATAGTATATATATATTAGTATGCAAGCATTACTATGTTAGGGTGTGAAGGGCACTGTAGCTAGTAAAATTACTAGACGAATGAGACACGAAACCCAATAACTCGAGGAGACGGGCGCACTGCAGTGCCACGCAACATTTCAGTTGCAAGCTATGGTTGGCACTGCAACTGCCATGGGCAAACCTTACCTTACCAAAAGCTTACCATCAGACACATGACTTCCTCGCCTCGTCCAGCACTTTAAAAAAAATACGTAAAATACAACCTTCCTCTGTAATGTCTCGCCGACGTTTTTATCGATCCGATAATAATATCAATGAAATTATATTTTGTCGTAATTTTATTAAATTATTATTGATAAATTGAATCATTTAATCCCTTAGCTTTCAATAAATCTATCTTGTAAAGCTATAAGAGGTGACGTGGGCGGATGGTTTAAATTGTTACGTACAAATTGTAGTACACAGTACATCAATAGTTTAATACGTGGCCCTTGATGACTTAGGGACATCAAGGTTCTTCTTCTAAGTGCCTAAGCATTTAGGAAAGTAGTATTTGAGATACCTACTAGTGTCAGATAAAAACGTTCCGGCTCCAACAGTGTGTTAAATCTTTGTTTCAAAGAATCAACTTTTCATGATAAAATGTGGCTTAACTATTTGTAACACGCCATTAGTAAGCTGTATAAAAAAAAATTGTTCTATAATTTTAACCTGAAATTCATATTCCCTAAACAAACATCTATACCCATCTATCCAGATATAAATTCGTATTTATATTATTACTATGAAGTGTTATGTGATTATTATTTTGCCATGAAACGCCGCGTAAATTTACAAGGAGAAGCTTCGGAAACGTTAGGAGACTAATTTAAAAGAATATTATATACAGGTACGAACAATAACAATGCCCGCGAGAAATAGTAGTATATTTATACAGTAACCTAGTAACGTACCTGCCATAATAATCGCCAAATGTGAAGCTCGGGGTGGCGGAAGGTTCCAGAAGCTGGGTTTTGGTTAATTACTAAATAGGTACAATTAAATACGGAAACATACGAGCAGGTTGCTAATAAATGTATACAGGTGCTACTTGGTGATTCTATGAGTCGCATTATAAAATCTACACTGCTATAGTTTCAAATGTTCGTGGTCTACTGAAGAGTTATTTTTGTATAAACAGTATTGTGTTTTCAGATTGTACCTATTCAATCTACCAATTTTACGTTCTGGACCAAATAAGTCTCTGAGATGTAATTAGTGAGCAATTATAAACAATTACATAGGTATACATCCAAACTTAAAGTGTTGTCCATGTCTCAAAATTACAATGGCCAAAATTTTACCTGTAAAGGCAGGTATTCACGCGGGGCGAATTTCCCGGAATCCAGCGATGATCCGGCGCATTCGACATCATCTCAGTATCGCCATTAAATCCTGACATTCAAAAACCCACCCTCACTCTACAACAAGAAGCTCTTAAGTTACTTGGTGAAGTTTTGATTATTTATGCCGTTTTCTAATTAAGTGATGTCATAGTTACCTTGATAAGATTGATCGAGTGGGGTAAGGAGACCAGATAATCTGGGATCGGATAAAAAACCAGTGACTTGTCAAATTCGTCGCATTCTCAACGTAACTTCTCGATGGATTTGGATTGATCGAGTTTGTAAGCTATCTATGAGCCCTTTGGCAAGTGAAAATACATACGTGATAATAAAGTTTGCAGTTTAAAAAACATCTAGATTAAGTATATCTGATTGTCTGACAGTGTTTTTAAGGAAGCACGCAGGTGCATACAACAACAAAATTACGTTCTCCTTCAGAAACTTAATATTTCGTAACCCAGCAGAGAGTATACATAATAAAAAATACATATGAATCGGTTAATATTAACTAGGTATTACTTGCCCAAGTCTAGTAATTATAATTAGGTACTACATTATTCGTAACATAAAACTTGAAGACCTGCATAATAATTAAGGTCTGAAAAACTGATCATTATTTTATAACGTACTGATAGATCACGTAAGGGCCTAACTGTTGTTAACGAAATAGTTTTATGTACGAGTATATACTACCACCATTATTTAGTAAAAATGTATATGAATACGTGTAACACAGTATGATCATAGTTGTACTGTTTCTCAATTAATGTTATAGTTAATGTTAATGTTACTTTGACAGACATTTCACGTAGGAATTTATAATTGATTTGAAGGAAATAGCTGTTGGAGAATGTTAGCGAAAAATTGTTTATCTTAAATCGAATTAAAACTGAACACAGGTACAATATAAATAAATAAATTATATGATTATATATTTTAATATGAAAAACGGGATTTACTCACGTAAAAAAGTCAGATCTTTCCGACTATAGTTTCATGATATTATATGATTATATGAAACAATTTTGCCTGATTTTGGTGATTAACAGCCGCTTTCCAGAGTAACGCTCAGTTATAAATCTACGCTTGAGGTCATCTGAGTATATTTGGATGTACATTTGCTGTTAAATCTCCACTCAATTAGTGATTCACAAGGGAACATCTTTCTGGAATACCGGCCTTGATCTTGCGGGGATTCATTGTCAAAATATGAAAGTAAATATTAAACCAATCACAAAATCACTTAATCAATCTTCTTCTCAAAATGGTTATTATTATTATCATAATATTTACACCACCGCCTAATATTAGACTTAAACAAACCTTCATTATGGTTTCTTTTAATGAAGCTAATTGAAGTATTTTCGAAGTGATACTGCTTGGAACTTCATTGCTTCGGATTAGGTTAAGCCATCGATCCTGGAGGTCAATTCTGTTATTTCATAACGTTCAACAATCTATCCCGCTGCAACTGCAGTTCGACTCCGGTTGTCGTTCGATACTTTGGCAAAAAGCCATTCTACTATTTCTGTGACAAATTGGATTGTTACGTCACATAAACATAACATAAACGCAACTTTTTAATAAATATATATAATTGACACTACTATATACGAGTACGAGTACGAGTATGAGTTCACAACGCGTTCATGATCTTTCGAGTTAATAGAATATAAAGTTTAGATCGATCGCTGACGCCAACAGAAACGTAACTGTAGCTGGACTGTTGTTCAATAACAGAATAAGAAAACGTGTAAAAGTCACCGTTCAGCTGCGGTTCGATTGCAATTTAATTAGTGGAATCGGCCCCCTGGTTGTCTAAAGCCAACAGTACGCATCCGGGTGAATAAAAGAAAATAAGCTACTACATATGGAGTGGCCATAAACCTACCGCCCATCCACACTGGACCAGTACGGTAGATTATAGGAAACTACTCTTCCCTGAAAGGAATACCTGTGTCACAGGACGTGTACGTTTGCTGATTATGCTTTCATCGCTATAAATCGGGCGCATAATCCAACCAGGGCCTCGCGGGTTAGAAGTGATTTACCTAAATAGCAATAACAATAAATTCTTATTCACCTGACGACTACAAAAGGATAAACTCAACTGGTAGGCTCAGGTAGATAGAAAGTCAGGAATCACATGACATTTCATTAATTATAATCCCAAAATCTGTATTTTTTGTATCTATAGCTGATCTTCGATTCGCAGCGGGTGCAATATTTTATAAAATTGAAAACTAAACTTTATATGTAGCACATTGAGGCTTAGAATGGTTAGAAACATCGTAAGTTGATGAATACATACCTTTGCATTGTCGTGATTGAAATCCATCTCTTTGATGTTTTTGTGTGACTTAAGGAGTATTGATTATTAAGCGATTACTTGGCGATAATGTATGATGGGCTTCGATTTCGATATGATTTTTAAATCGCGTTCTACTATACTCTTCTGAAAAAAATGCGTTAGATTTTTTTGGCTATACATGGTGTTTAGGTCCTAAACTAGGCAGAGTCTGTACTATTTGATTATTAGGCGATTACTTGGCAACAAATGTATGATAGGCTTCGGTATGACAAGCTTTTAAATCTCGTTCTAGTTTACTCGTCTGAAGATAACAACGTTAGGTTTTTTTGGCTACATGGTATTCAGGTCCCATACATATATACCCCGACACAGGTCAAACAGACATGTGCTTTCACGCAAGTTTACTTGTCCAGGGCATCGAACCCGGAACCAGCAGCTCAGAAGGTAGAGTTGCTACCAACTCTGGCTAGTCTAAGTAGTTTTTCATTGTAATTTTTTGATAGTGCATAAAGTTTAATTATAGATAGCTATAAATTCAAGATGAAATCGAGAATTAATTTTAATTCCAATCTTGCATAAAAGTATTTTGTGTATGGTTGTAGTGTCGGCACCAAGCCGAAATAGTTCGTGGCTTAACTACACTGGGACAATTGCAATAAATATCGAAATTAGATTTCGTAGAGGCTGCGAAATGTCAGAGACAATAAACAAATAGTGCGTACCTGGGTATGCCTCCGTATCTCACGCAGCTTTCATCTAATCTATCTTCGAATAGGTCACGAGTCGTCATGCAGCCTTGCGAATCTTCAACACAATTGATTGAATCACGCACGTATGATGTCCAGACTCCGAAGGTTGCGCTGATGTCCAACCGATCGTTGGTGTTAAGGGCGATGAGTAAACTCCACCACAGATACTTCACGATTAGAAACAATATGCACTATTCAGCGGTCGGGGCGCTACTGGCTTGTCTATGACTTTTCTCACATACCCGCAACATTCATTTATTTTGTGTTGTTATTTCAGGTTACCTTCTATTTTAAGGTACCTACAATGCGTTAAGATATATATTTATGAGATCGGAACAATGGTAAAGTATATTAATCCGTTAAAATATTACTTACCGTTAGTCACCATAAGTGTTTATTATGCTTTGTTGTATTTGTGTTTTTGAACATATGCCTCCCCCATAATTTTCCAAAAGGACCGGTTGGAAGCGGCCTGCATCCAACGTCGTCCTGCAACCTTTATCAGGTCGTCTGTCCACCGTGTCGGTGGATGACCTACGCTGCGCTTGCCAGTCCGTGGTCTCCACTCCAGAACCTTCCGGCCCCATCTGCCATCTGTTCTGCGTGCTATGTGCCCTGCCCACTGCCACTTTAACTGGCTAATCTTCTGGCCTATGTCGGTGGCTTTCATTTCTGATTCGATCACGTAGAGAAACCCCGGGCATATAGCCCTCTCCATAGCTCGTTGTGCGACTTTGAGCTTAACGATGAGGCCCATAGTAAGACACCACGTTTCTGTGCCATAAGTCATCACTGGTAACACACATTGGTCGAAGACTCTTGTCTTGAGGCACTGAGGTATTTTAGACGAGAAAACTTCGTGAATTTTCCGAAACGCTGCCTGTGTGTGTCTGTCTGTGTCAATAGTCATAAAAAGATGTAGTAATCTAACCACCGCTTTCCTAAAACCATTAACTATATTTATTTATTATTAAGGATTAACATTCGATGCTCGGACCTCAAGCCTCGGTGGCCTAGATGGTCATGGCGTCTGACACGGATAGTCAGAAGACGCGGGTTCGAATCCCGTCCGAGGATGTGAATATTTCTCTCTATAAATTTCAATGTTTGAGATCGCTAAGCAGGCGTTAGTGCTATATAAAAAAAGGTACACTATAAAAATTTCTAAGACTTTTAAGTGCATATTGACGGACTTAAAAATCTATTTTGTCATACTAGACTACATTAAAACATTTAAACATACCATTTAATTTCACCATTAATACAGTTTAGCTCTTTATTCGCAATAGTACTTGTCAAAAACGATATTACAAGAAATATTTAGTGACGCTTCCGCTGAAAACAATGCTTATAAGGCCGAGTTGCGGTGTGCACCACCCTCCCTCCCGCATAAACTGCAAATAGGAAGTATACAGAATAAACAACACACAAGACAACCCAATCATCCAAAAACGATTCGACACGTGTTTCGCCTCTACACGAGGCATCTTCAGGAGATGTAGTCTCGTCGAGCGCTAGACCGATTCTTGTTTTCAGCGGAAGCGTCACTAAATATTTCTTCTAATATTGTTTTTGATAATGGATTTCCGCAAAGTAACGCCTGAATCAATCAATTATATATTATTTATTTATATAATATTTGTTATTTTACACATATTATAAAATAGCAATTTTAATACACATACACTGACGGATACTGTTTTTATTGAATAGTGAACGTTATTTTTTTATGATTTTTACGTTTTTTACGAGATTTGCTCGCTTGAATTCAAGTGAAAGAAATTGAAAGAATTGAAGCTCGTAACTGACAGCGCCTTAATGACAGACTTACTAATGTGACTGTGAATTGAATCCGATTTACCCAATCGTTTGTTGTACAAGTTGACACAGTAAGCAGTTCCTCCTTAGTATGCAGCTGAGCTAATACAATACAGTACCTTATTTAAATCGACTTACAACAACCATACAACAGTGAACTATAACCAGACAAAGTTGAAGCGAGATTCTCGATCACAGAAATTAATCTTCTATAGCCTTACATTACTGAGATAACAAATTTGCAGTAACACAAGGGGGTGGAGGGGGACGTTCCCCTCCCCACCCACTTCCCGTTACTCCACATTGTCTCACGGGTAAGACGTAAGACTAGTTAACGTTCTCGGTATGTAGGTACGTAGATTAAATATAGAATTCTTGGATACCATAAATACGACAGATACAATCTGGGAGTCTTCAAAACAGAGTGAATAGGTACCTTTTAAGCAAGCATGCACCACCGTCGACCGCGTCATCACTTTCCATCAAGTGAGACTGGGGTCGAATGCTTGTTTATCAAATGTAAAAAATGCGATCTTATTATGTAACTTATCGAAATTCATATTGAATTGCTGATTCTGAGCTACGAAGAAGAATTGAAGTCAATTCCTCTAAGTGACTCACCTGTGAGCTTTTATGATAATCGTTTATTAAAGTAACATTGATATTGTTTATAAAGTATGATGTTAAGCGAGAATTATCACAGCTTAACATAATCCATAATCAACGAGTAATTACACTTGCCTAGAAAATAATCTGTTCATTATATCTGTCTGGAAACTGGTATTGGTATGCGATAAACTGGTATCTGTCAGAAACATGGACTACGCTGTGTTCCACTCACATTACAAAACTAGTAAGAGTAGAATTAGAACTATATATTTTATAAAATGTTAAGTGTAATAGCACGTAGCAGCAGATCAGGTGGCCTAGTGTATCGGAAGGTTCTAGAGTGGAGACCACGGACCAGCACAGCGTAACGTAGGTCGTTCGACGTAAGGGAGACACAGATGATGTGATAAAAGTAGCAGAACGACGTGGAACTTCCAACCGGTTCTTTTGAAAATGTATGTGACCTATATTATGATGATAATGATGATAAAGTGCAACTACCAGACGGTTCTTGTTGGTGGTCACCTTTAGAAGCGTAGATAGGTGCTTCACTAATTTATGGAGATGCACCAACAGACCAGGCAATCACGCGTTCGCTGAAGGGCATCCTCTTACGATTTTGACGTCATTAATATTATTACTCAAGTCGGGTATATATTACCTGAGGTATTTCCGGACGATATTTTCATAATTTTATATACACGTAAAGCTAGTGTATGACTACCATCTCACTTGATGGTCAGTGATGATCTGGTCGAAGGTGGTATCATACTAGATGTCTAATGGCATCTGGCTCTCAAGGACAACTGCCAGTACACACTGTTATAACAGCACCTATGGGTGCGGTTAGCGGCATTTTTACAATCTTAAGGATGGTATAAGCTAGCAAGGTGGACGCCAGAAGTGCCCGTGCACTGCCACCTAGCTGAGGATGTCATCAAGATGTTACCTTCACCGCTCAACCCTGTGCAAATATAATCAATCGACCCTTGTTAAAACTTCTTCTTTTTGTCTAAATCCTTTATGAAGGGAGGCAAGTGGTTATGTAGGAGTCTGTTAACGAATTCTAGCCTCCAGACGCCTAAATGTGGGACTACGAGAACACTGTGGTACTCTTCCGCGGTCCCAGTGACGCTGATCCTCTAGCTGGTAGAAGACAGGATCCTAACCCAATGGGTTTAGAGGGGACTACTCTAAGGACTAACCCCGTCATCCTGAGGGGCGTACGGAAAAACCGCACTCGCGGCCTCGGGGATAGCTCGCCTTATAGCTGTTGCTGACTGCGGTCACTTGCTATGGACTATCATAGCTCCAAAGTGATTTCCATTGTACCACCAATGTAAGTGACGAGATGGCAAGTCATTTGTTTGATTCGGGCAACTGACGGTAAGCATCAAGTTCCGTAAAAAAAAGTGGGAAAACGTGTTCCATTGTATTTTGCCGATTGATTCCTATACACCCACCCACACATCTCAAGAATTCATTCTCATACACCGAAGTATTTACCCAAAATTTTACGGAACGTTGTCTAATTATTGGCTTTACATAAGAAAGTAACGCGTAGTGAGTACTAAATGGTTCGAAGACGTACCTACTCTATTAGGAAGGTATCTTTAAACATCGGCCTTGGAACCTCTCAAGTTGTTTCATGCAATAGGTGGGAGTTAACGGACTTAAGTTTCTTCATAATAGTATATTTTTCATTTTATTGCGATAAGCTGATACATCCATTTCATTTCTCATGATCATGAAGTGGTTAAATACGGTGAACATGAACTTAAATGATAACTGGGTCTAGAGTACAACTGTCTAACTACACCGTTTTAACGGCCAATTCCTAATATAATAAAATCAATGGTTTACCGTACCAGAAATAGAAATTTCACATAATTTGTATGAGACTTACTTATAAATCAAATCAAATCAAAATTGTTTATTTCGAGTAACGTGACTCATTAAAATAAAATCAAGCACATAAAAATCACAATCAAATATAAATATAAACCAAAAATAAAATGTCAAAATTATCTTATGTTAGCAAATATCATAGTCAGTATTGTTATTAAATTAATCAAGTTATAAGTACATAAAAATCAAATTGAAACTTATATTAAATGTATATCCCTAGTAGTGTATACCGTTCAATCAATCAATCAATCAAATCATTTATCCGCCACAGAATACAGTCATAAAGGTCTTAAATAATATAAATGTGGCAAATTGTACTCAATCTGCAAGCAGACGTGCGAATTCTTGAACTTATAAAATATTAAAGTAAATGTCAAGTTAAAAAAAAAATGGTATTATGATTAAAATAGATAAATGTCAAAATCAAGAAATAAATAGCATTAAAATCAAAATATTAACAAATCATTACAATTTTGAGTCTCTAAACTCCTTAACACTATAAAAACTCTTGTCCAGCAAATAATTAGTCAATTTTCGTCTAAAGTTATTGCCATTTAATATTTTAATGTCATTTGGTATTTTATTGTATATTACTATGCACATATTATAAACATCTATTGTTGATAGATAGGTCATAGAAAACAGCCTTTATTTATTCTACTTTATTATTTGTGTAGGCGACATATTAGCAAATTTCTAGGAGCAACGGGCTCCTAGAAATTTGTCAGACGAGAACTAAAAAGTGTTTACCAACATGCATCAGTCGGATCTGAATGCCCCGGCTGAACTATTACCGTTGGGTGGTTTGTAAATATTTTTATAGGATCAGTTCGCGACAGAGATCATCCACTTTACTTATACACTAGTATATAAATATAGTGGCAGTGGCGATAAATAAATAATTGGCTATCGCACACGAGTTCCGCGTGGTAGTTGCGATTACCCGCGAACAACCCTTTCAATCATGATAAAAAGCTGCATGTTTGTCAATCCTGGGTAGAAACTGCTTGTCTTCATCATATTACATCTCAGTTTGTTTAAATACATACACTCACTCTCAAATTCTTAAATTAATAATAAAGGAATTAAGAAAAACTTAAGGATCTTATGAGATTAAGGAAGATAGATTTGCATACGATCGCCTTATAGTGCTTACGCATATTCTATTCTCGCTAAACGGTACGTCAGTCCCATAAACCACAAATATCTTTTTTTAACCAACTTCAAAATAGGAGGAGGTTACATGTTAATGTGCATGTATTTTTTTATGTGTATGTGGACCGATTCTAAAAATTCTTTTTTTGTTTGGTAGAGTATACTTCCGAGGTATTTCATTTAAATTTCATCAAATTATGTCAAGCAGTTTTTGAGTTACACTCCAAAACTGAAAAGTGTTGATTTATCTTGATGATATCATCATTGACAATCAATTCCGTAAACAGAGGGTCATTAAAATGATGATAAAACATTTTATACCAAAAAAATTTACCGACTCCAACATCTAAAAGTGTGAAGTTTTTTGACACTTTATTTATTGCGCTCGCCACCCTCAGACGTTTAGTTGTCTCGTTCATCCCGTATCTTCACTTGCTACAGTGCTCTTAAGACCAATACATATTTGTTTGCACACTACTACTTAACTGGCAGACAGATTATCAGGGGCTGCGGGGAAATAAACGCAATGTGGAGGAAGAAAAGTAACAGTAAACTGGAACTTTTCACTATCCCAGAACCTTTTGGTGTGATCAATTACAGCTGAGAGCCTAGCACGAATAACTGCGTAAGTGTGACGTAACGTGTCATTTACGTGAAACAGTACTGTCATTTTTCTAGAGCAACTATGACATAGATAACTCATAGTTTGTACACCGAAGCGTGACGTGTTGACGCTTTCGATACGAATGCTTTCCGCAATTTTTTGTGCTACGGTCTCTGTTCATTGTTTTACTACTGCCGTGCGATTCACTAATGATTCGTCGTTGCGCTCGTCGACGAGCTCACCGATGTCAAATAGTTTATGAGATATCGCTTGTACCTACATAAGGTTGCTTTTCCAACGCTTCTTGTCATCTCGTCATTTGTTTCACGGATGTTGTCAAAGATGCAACGATGTTTACTCTTAGAGAATCACACGGCTGTAGAAAATGATTCAGAAAGGTAATGTTACAGAGATCGACGTTTCCTGTTTCCACGCTAGGCCAATAAACATGTAGATCACAAACCTTCCTACTATTGTTGTCCTCGTGAACCTTATTAGGGATGCCTACTGCGCACAGCTTCCTTGTTAGAATTTTGGCATACTAATGTATGCCTGGGAGACTAAAGTAGTTAGTTTATCTATATAATGTAGGTACTACTGACACATTATTTCTGTCTCTGTTTGTTGTTCTACGTTAAAATTGGCTTCACATTAAATTGAACCAATTATCTAAATGTTTGTATTACACTGAGAATTATAACTTTAAAAATATTTTTAAATCCTTTTGAAATAAAATCTAATAAAGTTTATCTCAATAATAGGTATATATAGGAAGAAGTAAAGTCATTTTCTTTTTAAAATGATCTTATTTCACCAGACTTCGAAAAATATTTATTTACCCATTTTAATGTTTTGTATTGCCATCGCGAGATATTAAACATGTCAAACCGTATAACAGCTCGGTTTCATTCCTATAACTTGCATTTGTAGATGCGAGTTCTCTCAAAAAATATTATGACAATTATAAATAAAACAAGCTGGGAAAACGGTTTCAAAATAATCTCTATAAGTAAGTAACACATTAGGTAAATGGTATGAATCAATCGATATCAAAGCTATATTTGTCTATCGTACAAACCTACAGAACTTTAATAGAATTTAATCTAAAACAATGTAAGCTAACGTCGGGTTGAAGGTTCTCGAAGTGGGCGCCAGGCGGCGTGTGGGTGGCAAGGGTCGCGATTGTGACGTAACAAAACCTGACAGACAACCTGGATCACAACATGAAGATCTATTTCCAAAGCATTCTATTTTAAACATCGCAGCATCCTCGTCATCCTTGAACAAGTAGGTAGCTCATTTGTTTATAGCGGTTTTAATTGCGGCATGCACGCAGCCGGTTGAATCTAGACTAGAGACATGTCGTGGTGACGTCACAGAGTTACCGGCGAGCGCCGGATGAGCGTGCTCCGTCTCGGATAGATAACGGAACAATGAGCGTGGCGCTCGCATCGACCGGTGGGCGTGGCTTGTCCCCGCCCCGCGGCAGAGTGAGAGCGCCTAATCTGGGATAAAGGATCAGCCTAACCCCAGCATTGGAGGAGGCTAAGCGAACGTCGACGCCTAGCGAATGCCATTGGACCTTGGATATAGGCGGATTAGGATATTTAAGGAAAACTCGGTACATAGAGCCATCGGTAGATTTCAGTGGCTTTCAGTTTTGCGTTACGTAACTGGGGGATGGGTTAATGCAGCGCTGGAAGATGTCGCTTTCGTGTTGTGTCGCTTTATTGTATTCCATAAAGTTTATTTGTCTAGATGACATTGTCTAGATGTTCTGCCCATAGAAAAGAGAAATCTATCCTGTATTATGCAGATTGAAATCAAACTTAACCCTTTGCGTACCAGAGACGTAAATTTACGTTAGTTTTATTCATTAATCTTTTGTTTTAATTATCACGGTATAGTAAGGGTTAAAGTGACACTTAATTCCCGAAGTAGCAGGCAGAGCACACCGGTTTGCACTTGCTACGCTTCTGCTTGAGAGCTTACACTCTCATCGCATTCTTCATACATGCTAGTGGTTTTACTTGCTTTTTTATATTGAGGTGGATTTTTTTCAGGAAAGTTAGAATTAACAAGTACAATTAAAAAATAATAATACTGGCATCCATTTCATTCAGTTATTGGAGTGTATATCTCAAAAACTACTTGACCGAATTTGATGAAATTTTAATGGGACTACACGGGAAGCGCCAACTTTTAAACAAAACATTTTGAGTCACACCCTATCGAAAGTAATGAGTTTAAAAAAAAAATATTTGAACATAAAAAAAACATTCGACCTAAACTTATCAAAGTTATGAGGTAACAAACATAAAAAACCGACCTCTTTTTTTGGAAGTCGGTAGAAAAGTACTGCAAAGAAAATCATAAATACTAAGTGTGTTTATTAGTCACCTTGACCTTACAATAAAAAGAAAGGACGGTTAATATCGTCGGTTTCCATATTTGAAAATTACTCATACAAATTCTGCACGTGTACAATTTACTAAAAGCATCTGATTCCAGAAACAGGGATGATGTCCACAGGCTAAAACATTTTCCAACATACTTTTGTATATCTTACTGTATAACCGTCGTCTGTGTGTTGCCCATATTAGTCTGTGTCAACATCGCTTGATCTAATTATAGATTGTTACGGTGTTTTGTTTTATAAAACCATTGAGATAGAAAACTATCGCGAGTTATGTTCATAATTACGCTTAAAACCGGCTAGGACTCGCGTAACATTTACCGGAAATATTCTAATCGGCCTGGATACCAGTGTTGAACATTGACACTGAAAGTGACATTGACGTAAGTGACAGTTCGACGGAAAAAAATCTTACAGACACAGCGCGACCGTCGCAGCGCCAGTTACGTGCTGTGGCCCGCGCTCGCCGCTGTGCACAAGAGTGACTCCCAGAAGAAGAACTTCAAATAAGTTCGAAACTGGTCGGAGAATATTTCCGGTAAATGTTACGCGAGTCCTAGCCGGTTTTAAGCGTAATTATAAAACTATTGTAGAGCATTGGGCCTAGAAAATTTGCTTGAGTGTAACGTAATCGTTTGATTGATATTATACAGTGGGCCTAGCACGAATAACTGCGTAAGTGTAACGTAACGTGTCGTTCACGTGAAACAGTACAAACTGTCATGTATCTAGAGCAACTGTGACACAGACAATTCATAGTTTGTACGCCGAACATGACGCGTTGATGCTTACGATACGAATACTTTTTTTTAATAATACTTGTTCGCAAGTTATTTGTGCTGCGGCCTCAGGACAAACTATGAGTTATCTGTGGCAAAGTTGTACTAGATAAATCATAGTTTGTACTACATCAACGACGCGATTAAGTTATACTTAGGTACGCAAATTTTCGTGCTATGTTAAACACACGCGGTAGGTACATTAATAGGACTAGTTTCAAAGAGTCCATTTTGGTAAATAACAAAGTACCTACTTGGTGCCAGATGAATTCCCCCAAGCAGTATATGCAAGCGTTAATTACTGTTGTGGACCTATACTGTGTAGGTTTAAAAGAAATAATTATCTATATGTTTAAATAATATTAGTAGGAAGTTAAATTACGAGGTGAAATGGACGTAAATAAGTTTAAAAAATAGTTTGTATTTAGAATACTTATATCAAATCATATTACATGATGTTTGTTTTAAATAATATAAGTTTACAATAAGTAGCTTAAAGTTATGCAGCTTTATGCTTTAATTAATTTATCCTTATGTTCTACCGACTTCCAAAAAAGGAGGAGGTACTGAATTCGACTGTATTTTTTTAATGTGTGTTAACTCATAACTTTCGACTGGGTGAACCGATTCCTAAAATTCTTTTTGTTCTCTTCTTTTCTCTTTTTGTTTGAAAGCTGGTGCTTCCCGTGTAGTCCCATTTAAATTTCATCAAATACGACCCAGTAGTTCTTGAGATACAGTCCAATAACTGAATAGAATGGAAGTCGGTATTAAATTTTTCAAATTGTACTTTTTAAGCTAAGCTGTGAACACTAGCTCCCACACTATAGGATCCCCTGTGTTGTCGGAGTCTAGTCTTTTCCGGAGGGTTTAGACAATTTTACTTAGTAGGTAACAGTTTATTTCTTACGTTTTTCTATATGCCACCATACCTTTTTCTACCCTGAATTAGTAAGGATCGAAATACTGTGTTTTGGTTTGAAGGTATGGATGCTGGCGAAATTACAGGTACATGAGGCTTAAAACAACTTAATGTTTCAGGGTTACGGGCGCAGTACAGTTCGTCACTTGTGACAAACGCATATGTTCTAGGCAGAGGTCACCACTCAACATCAGGTGGGTCTCGTGCTTGTACCGTTTAATACCATAAAAGACATCAATGTTATAAAACCACACTTACAAAAAGTGTGGTTTTATAACCTCTATGTAATTAGGTACTTATAATTGTCTCATGACTATATATATATATATATATATATATACTATACATCTCATTACAATCTGGGTGTCTTCAAATCACGAGTGAATCGGTTCCTTCTAGGCAAGCGTGCTCCAACGTAGACCGCATCATCGCTTAACATCAATCGTGATGGTAGTCAAACGCAAGCCAATTTACTTATAAAAATAAAGACTCAGATGATCCTAGTTTATAAAACCTCTGACCACATCAGATAGGTAGTCACGAAGTTTCGGGTATCTGACGTAACAATTAGTAGCAGATAGAAGTTATACATTTATGAAATTTATTAATTGCAGATACCGTGTACATAATAGATCTTATAAAAAGCACAAGTGCTTGTAGAACCACAGTTTGTCCATGACAGACGTACAGTATAATATGGTTAGTATTGATTCATTACTAAGAACATGTAAATAATTAAAAAATAAATGTCATAAATATTATTACTAAATTATAATATGAAATAAATATGTCAGTCTCGATATACTGTCGTGCTCTTCATCGATTTAATTATAAAGGTGTAAAACCTGGAATTCAGAAACTTAACTCACCATTATAACAATGATTGTGACGTGAGCTAAGATATATTACATATAAATTAACAATTTTGTAGATAGATATATACATATAAATTTACATTTAATTAGTTTAAATTCACAAAATAATTTTTCCGATGTTGAAAATAGTCATCCACACGTATGTCACTAAATGAAACTCAAGTATACATAAAATAATGATAAGTCACACAAGTAACTTTATTTGCTTGTCAATTGTTAGTAATTTCACAATCAGATAAATAATCTGTTATTTTTAATTCTCTTTGTACAACAAGTGCAATTTGAAAAATTTTATATCGACTCCCATTACAGGTACTTTGGTAAAAATCTGTTATTGGAGTGTAACTCAAAAACTACTAGACCGAATTTGATAAAATAAGACCACACGGGAAGCACCAGCTTTCAAACAAAAACAGAATTTTGCGAATCGGTCCACCCAATCGAAAGTTATGAGGTAACAAACATAAAAAAATTAAAAAAAAATTCGAGTACCTCCTCCTTTTTTGGAAGTCGGTAGAAAATGAAAAGTCTACAATCATTTCCATAAACTCATATAAATTTCGCTAGAAGAGTTCATCCGCTGCGCTATAACTCTTATAAGTTAAAACGCTAAACATTTTGGGGCATCAAACATTGCATAATGATTTCTCAAACATATAAAGACACACAAAGCCACACACACAAGTGCTAAGTACACATACATACACATTGCTATATGTATACTTTAGTGTTACTCAATGTATCATATATTCACAGCACATAAACAAACGTTAATTCTTAATATCACATAGAAATTTGTCTGTATGACGTCACGATGTCAATAGCATCTACGATATCTGTAGGGCTATTGTGTATCTCAGTTGCTAACAAATGTTGATTGAAATCGAAAAAAAATACGGCTCTATGTCATATTTGTCAGCTCCAGTAATTAACTTGCTATATTTTTGCTTACTGGAGTTGCTAAAGTGATATATAGCCGCTAATCTTCAAAATTATAATCAACATTTGTTAGCAATTGAGATACATAATAGTCCTGCTGGTAAAAATCGGAGGACGTTTTTCAGTTATTTAGAGTTACCGATGTTGTCATTATGATCTACTCGTAAATTACTTATTTTTTAGGGTCTATTAATGAAGGTGTTGAAACGGAACCATTGCGGTAAGAACGTTGTTATTCTATCTATCACAGTCTCTTTCAAAATCGAACAGAGATATAGAAACAAGAACTTATTGGGGCAGTGTATAAATATATTATACTGAAACAATTTAATTATTCACGAGTTCCTATTTTTTACACAGGTGCATATTTTTGTTTTGCATAAATTCTGCAGTTCCGTTGAAAAAGACTAAGTGAATAGAGGTTTAGAGAGCAATATTTAAATGACTATAATAATTATCTACAATCAAAAAGTATTTCGAATTAGTACAGTATATTTTAACAAAAAATGTATTTACCACATAACACCGATGTGAAGTAACATAGCTTGCTATTGTGTTTCGTCGGTTTGTGAGAGGTTTCAGAGGCCTGATTCCCCCCTTTCCCGTTCTCCCTCTCCTTCCCCCTCACGTTCCACCCTCATCCCTTCCATCGCTTCCTTCCTATAATCCTTCCTCAAAGGTCGGCAACGCATCCTCGATACCTCTGGTATTGCGGATGTCCGTGGGCGACGGTATCACTTACCATCAGGTGAGCCGCTTGCTCGTTTACCAACCTATACCATAAAAAAACTACACCTATGGCTTTAGAATGTTAAAGTTAGTATATGTAATGTAAGATTATTTCTTACATTATACATGTTACAACATCTCTATATCTGGTCATTAATTACAATAAATTCAATAATTTTCCAATGGTGTATGTTGCTGGCAATAAATAGATTTTGACGTTGTACGGAACTCTAAGAACTAAAGACTTAACTCGCACTTACAAAATGTATTCAACTCTACGTTTATTTGATTTGTTTGATAAAATCCTATCACCTGATTTTTGTCTGATTTTACTTAATGATTTCGTAACAGATAAAATCGTATTTCTATATTGTTTTCTTATAGCAAATTAACAAAAATTCACTCCAGTCTTTATTCGCTATAGTCACCGCGTTACCACAGCGTTACCAACTGAGTCTTGCGGCCATAAATCATTTCATTATGTCTATCTCGCTCGCACTTGTGGGTCTTATAGAGCCGCATAGTGATGTGCGTAAGATGTTATAGGCGCATATCGATAAGAATAAAATCAGATAGAAACTAGAATAGAATAGAATTATAGTTTCAAAGGTACAATATCTTTAACGATTAGTTACTTAAGTACTAAAAATAATTAGAATATTGTATAAAACGATTCAAGACATGTATTTCATTTCAGAGCTTAGTACTTTTACGTGACACTACGTGCCCTCGTCACCCCGATACATTGGGTTTTGAGTCTACTTCATCCACTAATTTCACTTGCTACAGCGCCCTTCATACCCTAACACAGTAATGTTTACGCACTATTGCTTCGCGGCAGAATATCTGGTACTGCAACCAAGCAGCATCTCAACCTCTAGCAGAAGAGACCTAACACTTAGTGAATTATATTACAACATCCACAGGCCACATCGCCAGACGTGGCGACAGCAGCTTGGAAAAGCTCATTGGTGGGAAAAGTGGAGATAGGCTTCGTGAACGTTTGAATAAATGAATGAATGAATGAATTTATTTGCAACAAACACAATACAGACAAAGAAAGTATAAATGGTTAAAAATTAACATCTAGGTGTTTGTCACAACCCAGCCTAAGCTCAGCAATATGCTAGTTGCAAGCACCCAGCGCTGGTCTTCCGTTAGTTTGGGGAGGTGACCTCACGCACGTGCTAAACCTACGTCAAACAGCGCGTGCACGATATAAATAGATACATAGCTGCAATGTGCGCATGACAATTATTAAAATAAAATTGTAACTAATTAAAACGATAAATTGGAACATTACACGTCTCCCTTTCAAAGTAGGCACAAATGTACTATAAATATATACTATATAATACTATACTATACTATACTACTATATAATACTTCAACACAAATGTACGAGTATGTAATCTTACAGAACTTAAACTAAATTGCACTGGTGTCATGTACAAGTAGTTCCTCACTTTTTTGATGAATATAAAAGAATTTTATCAAATTATTTCTAAAAGTACGTAGACCATGCAGGTCTCTTATTGGTGGCGGTATGTTGTTCCAACATTTCGATGCAGCATATCGGAAACTACCTCTAAAAGCGGCTAAGCAATGCCGCTCAGTCGCCAGCTGCCTCGAAGCTTTTTGGGCCCCTTGAGACCTACGTTCAGCTAACCACGTCAACTTATCGCTCAGATAAGATGGTGTCTCAAATTTGATAACCCCAAACAGGAGAAACGTCATGTGTACTTTACGGCGATGCAGCATTTTCAACAACATATCGTTATTAAGAAAAGGGGTCACATGTGACCTGTACGGGATGTCAAAACAAACTCTGGCACAGGCGTTCTGTACTCGTTGACCAAGCTTTTGAGTTTTAGCTAACAGCCTTGGACCGTAAACCGTATCCATATAATTTAGTTTTGATAAAACTAACGATTCTACCAGCTGAAGACGCAAACTAACTTTTATGTAGGGTCTCGTTTCCCGTTCACGAAGCCGGTCTACGACCTGGTGGTCTGACCAACTAAAAGAAACACCAACGTCCCGCTTATACGCCGCGGTGGAGATGGCCACAGACCGGAGCCGATGGAAACGGTTCGTCAGATCCAAAGTGCTGCCGTGATGATCACGATCCTCAGTCATGAGGGAACGACCGAAGAGAGATTATAACCTTGTTCAGTTCATAAAGTATGTATGGGCCACTTGTATCTTACTAAAGACATCTAGCACTAAACAAAATTAAAACATAATTATATTTTTGTCTTTTGTATGGAAACTGATAGAGACAGTGCCAGAAGGTCAGGATCAGGTAGTGTTTATTCGAAATTGAAATTATTTAGTTCGTAATTAAAGCTGGCTTGCACGACATTCGCTAAATATGATTAGCGGTATGCCGCATTTTATATTATAAGCATCCAGTAAGGACGGATTTGTGTAAACTTTGGGGAAAGCGGTACACGTCCGAGTATACCGCAAATACGAGTACGAGTATATCGGTAGTTGTGCCGAAATTTAATTTGTAACCACAGCGGTTTCGGTTATGCATTAAGAAATCAGTCCGACTACAACTAATTTTGTATGTATAAATTACGAAATCATTTAGTCCCCATTATGATGAAAGTATTACAGTTTATGACAACGCAATTATTGTTAATACTATGTAATGTTTGCATTGTATATCTGCGAAGACATTCGTGTGAGTAGTAAAGATATGAATGCAAATAATTTACTGAAAATATTTTATCTGACATTTCTACTTCCTGGCTATTTGAGGACTGGTTTTTTTTAATTATGACTCATCGTGCTTGTGTAATAATGTTTTATTTGAAAGTTTCAAGATTGACCTTTGCTACGACACATATTATGTGCACATCTGTACAGTTTTGCGAAAAGTAACTAAAGAACTATTGGGATAGTTATGAGAAGACACAGGCTGCAAAAAGCAAGGCACAGACAAAGTTCTCGAGTGGCGACCACGCACCGGAAGATGAAGTGTAGGCCGGTCCCCGCTAGGTGGACCGACGACCACGTCAAAACAGCGAGGAATCGCTGAATGCAGGAAGCGAGTAGACGGTCCACCTGGCGTTCTATGGGGAAAGCATATATGCAGCAGTGGAAGTCTTCCAGCTGACAATGATGATGATGGCAGGCATCTCCTAGTTTGCGGCCTGTTGCAGATATGATATGTTAGTAAATAACTAATTTTTAAATTAATAGCTCCTAAATAATTTAATACCATTTAAACTTAAATAAAACTAATTAGAGTATACATGGTTTATATACATTTTAATATGAAAACCGGAAATCACTCACATAAATAAGTTAGACCTTTCCAGCTATAGTTTCAACCACATCCGGTGGTAGAGGCGAGACGAGATCCAACCCTGAGCGTTCTGCACTCTCCTTGAAATATACCACTGGATGTGGTTGAAACTGTAGTTGGAAAGATCTGACTTATTTACGTAATTGATTCCCGTTTTTCATATAAAAAAAGAATATGCAATTTACAATAAAATAGTAACAATGAAAAAAATGGCCAAAAAATGGAATCGAATTCAACACCAAAAAGTGTGAAATAACTTGTTGAAGTCGTTAACCTATTATCATAATATTGTGCGCATACGGTTACATAAGGTACTTCGACAAGTTATTTCACACTTTTTGGTGTTGAAATCGGTTCCAGATATTGAAAAAAAAATATTTTTTTTCACAAATTTTAGTGACCCTTGATACTTACGGGATCGATTCCCATTCACCGTCAATGATGATATCATCAAGATAGGTCTAACACATTTTACTTTATGGAGTGTTCCTTAAAAACTGCTTGACCGAATTTGATGAAATTTAAATGGGACCACCTCGGAAGTATACTCTACCAAATAAAAATTATTTTAAGATTCGGTCCACAAATGGGAGAGAAATTGGCTAACATACATAAAAATTACATACACACGTACATATAAACTCCTCTTAATTTGAAGTCGGTTAAAAACAGCATTTAAATCACTGTCTGTGAGTAGGATGCCAAAAAGCTGGCAACGTTACCTCGTTGAATAGCCAAGCGGGTACGTTGTTCGAGGTAAGTACCAGCTCTTTGGTTACCTGTACTGTCTTTAAGAATAGGATGTCTTAAAGAGCCAGCTCTTACTAAACGCCGTGCATCTGGACACAGACATCTTTTCAACTACAAACGAAAGAAATATATAATTATCTCCAAGAGAAGCACATTATGTCCGTTAATTAACATGATTTCTTATTTTAATTTAAACTTTATGGCCTTTATTAATAAACGTTGCGTAAACCTATATTAGGCGTAACATGCTTAGTCTTGCTTTCACGCGTGACATTTACTGCAAGCGAAAAATTTACAGATAGATGTTTTAACTACTACGGGTGTAAGCCAAGTTTATTAATGAGGCCGTATATGCATTAACGTTAAACATGCCGCTAATTCGTAGTTGGTATTGATCCAGCCTTCGAAGTCCGGGCTCGTTTCTTGCGACCAGGACAAAGATTTGTGAGATGAGTAGAACTCTTTGTAATCGGGTTGATGATTTGTAAATGATTTTCCATATTGTCCATGCCTTCCGTGATACAATGAATTTTGTCGCTGGTGAATTAGTTTTCATTGTTTATTGTTACCAATTTGCGTTTGATTGGTGTCATAAAACAGCAAAATACGATTTCGTAAATATTATTCAGTAAGTAGTTTTATAATTTTAGACATTGGAACGCAATGTTTTCATATAATTGTCTACTATGTAAAATGCCGGTTAAGTTCGTGTATAGTCATGATATGGTAACAGAAAAAAGGAATAAGTAAAGTTTTCAATTTTATTATTAGAAACGTTTTGTTACATTTTGTATTTCCATTAGTTACTTTAACGCGGTCTGGACTGTGTGTTTAACTTGGCCATATGGTAAATATCTTTACAACAGTTGGTAAAAGATTCGTTGTGATTTCTTAGCATGCGCTTAAGTTTTTGTTTCATTCCAATATTTAATATCATTTTGGAGCTGGGGAAGTTTTCAGTTAGATATTTTGCCGTATTGAATAGTAACAAATGACAAAACTCCGACATCAGCTTAAACATTTAATTTTTTGTCATATTTCACACGCACTGAACTAATAACTGATTAATACTTCCTTATAGAGGTTAATTTCTGTAAAATTTTCAAAATAGTAACAAAGGCAACATTGGTAGTAACATAAGAATAAAATGAACATGGTAACATAATACAAAGAAGCCCATAATGGTTACATAATTCAAATAAGCATATGATAACATAATTCAAATAAGCACCTGGTGACATAATACAAAGAAGCACATGGTAACATAATTCAAATGAACACATGGTAACATAATTCATACAAACACATGGTAACATAATTCAAATAAACATTTGGTAACATAATTTAAATAAACACATGGTAACATTATTCAAATAATCACATGGTAACATAAAAGAAGATACTTGTTTTTCACCCTGGCCGCTTTTAAAAGGTTACTAAAACCTTAACTATACATACAGATACCGACAGAGTTCAAAAATCAATAACCTTTTCAAGACTTTTAAAACTACATACATATTCGTTTCGAACCGAAGTAGAAAACGGAACTCGCTAAATAGATAAGAGAGTTCTAGTAAAGTGACGTTTGGACAGAGGTTATTGTCATTATTTGTTAAAGTTACGTCGTAGTGGACATATCTAATTAGTATCTCTTGTTTCGTGAGTCAATGCCATCTGGGTCTATTATGGTGGTTTGACAAGAGGAAACGTAAGTTTAGATGGATATAGATACAATTCAGAATAGTAAGATACTATTTTGACTATACATGATGGTAGATAGTAGTCTTATTCAACGGGTCGTGGCTTGTACATCTATAAAAATAAAATTGAAGTGACAGTTTGTATCTTTAAAAAACTATTTAAGTACCTATATTTTTGGCTGCCTGTTCAGTCCGTCTAATCTCCGTAACGAATTGATGGCAGATAAATCTCGAGGCCCGCGAGCGAAGACGCGGACGGGTCAGATAGTCTATACTAATAATAAGGACAAAAAGGAAAGATTTGATTGTTTTTTTTAAAATGAATATTCACAAAAACGGCTAAATCCGTTTAAAGATTCTTTCACGAGCAGAAAGCTACATTATTACTAAGTGCTAAGGCTAAGTATATTTGATATACAGGGTGTTTGGTAGAGGGACCGACAAACCAAATGAGCGTGTTCGGGGGCCTACTTGGAGAATACAAGTTGGCCAAAAAAAATCCCCGACCCCCCAATTTTTTTTAACTTTTTTTGTGAATTTTCCATTTTTTCTCCGAAATTGTACTTATTACCACCATAACATTTGTTAAATCTGTTTTAGACCAGATGTTTAGACTCTATAAGCTCTAAATCAGTTAGTTAGGTCTGTTTTGTATCCAATTTTGCTTTGCGTGGCTTGAAGGTGTATTAGAGACCAAATTCAACTAAAAACAACCGGTCTTAAACAGATTTTACAAATGTTATGGTGGTAAATAAGTACAATTTCGGAGAAAAAGGGAAAATTCACAAAAAAAAGTTAAAAAAAATTGGGGGTTGAGGATTTTTTTTGGCCAACTTGTATTCTCCAAGTTGGTTTATTTGTTTTTTATTTTATTCTTCAATTTGGCCCCCGAACACGCTCATTTGGTTTGTCGGTCCCTCTACCAAACACCCTATATAATCATCATCGTCCATAACCACCCGGGTGAAGCGTCGGAGCGATGTGCTTCCATATTATTATTATTATTTAATACTAAGAGAATAATAAAACAGGAAATAAAAAAATTATCCATAATATTTAAAACTTATAAATTTTAAATATTTAGTTTTCTTATAAACTTATAAACAAATATACGAGTAGATAGATGATAATGTTGTTATAAATTTTCCCGAAACAAAATCGGCAAAAGCAACTGGAGACCTATCCAGCAGCTGGAAACGTGTTTGAAAATCTGGTTGTTTAAAAAGCTTTGCCGTCTTAGTTTAACTTAGTTTTCTACCGACTTCCAAAAAGGAGGAGGTACCTACTCAATTCGACTGTATCGTCGTGTTCGTTTCGATAGGGTGAACCGATTCTCAAAATTTTTGTTTGGTAGCTGGTGCTCTCCGTGTGGTCCCATTTAAATTTCATCTAATTCGGTCCAGTAGTTTTTGAGTTACACTCCAATAACTGAATAGAATGGAAGTCGGTATTAAATTTTTCAAATTGTACTTGTCACACAAAAACTGTCCTATCCCTATCACACGAAAGTTATCCTATGTGTTATTCCAGCATCTCTCTATGTACCAAGATTCATCCAAATCCGTTCTGCCGTTCTAGCGTGATTGAGTAAACCTCCATCTATATTCACATTTTATCAGTTATTATTATCTTATTGAACAAAAAAATATCAAACTAAATCACAGCAACGATCGAGACCACACATACCTATAAGTGTAATAATAACAATAACTTACATAATTAACACTACCTCATCATTAAGCCTCATTACATCCAATATTTCACCTCCTCACAATTTAAAAAGCCCGGTGAGTTACTCCCGTTTGAAAAGCTCGTAGAAATTAAGAAAAATTAACCTTCCTGTAGGTAATAACGGTTAAACGGTGTCTAAACGGCACGTACAAAATTATGGCAAGCCGTGACAATTTTTTTACCCACATCCCGGGAAGACGGGGAGCCGGGGTGATTTATTTAATGAATAAAAATGCTTTTCCCAGGAGCTTCAATAGCCATTTTACATGGATATTGCAATTAGTTACGTTGATAGCTTTTGAAAGTAAATTAAAATAATGGTGAGACAGAAATTTCTACTAACTAGGTTATTAAAAATGGATTAATTGGTTTTAGATGGTAAAGGTCACATTTTATAATCAAACTGGCCATAAAAGTATCTCCTGTAAATCAAGATACTTACATAATCTTTATTGTTACAATATTATTATACATTATTTTAAATATATATATATATAAATAAAGACTAAAAGACAATGCATGGGGGAGGGGAGGGAATACATTGAAACTCTGCTCTATATCTTGCGCTTTAAAAATAGTTGGAAACGACATCTGATTACTTATTATACAGCAATGAAAGAAACACTCTAATTGACCTGTTTTCAACTCTTTTATCCTTTTCAATAACATATCTGCGTACAAACTAATATTTCTCCCATGGCATCATTCTATAGCTAGATCTCAATACAAATTAGATAAACTATGTAATAGAAACTCTACCGGTCCGCTTAGTATTTCCAGCTTATTATATCACGAATCGACATAATGAACACAGTCAGCATTAGAACTATCGTGATGTTATAAAGATGATAATCAAGCGCTGAATATCAATAATACATGTATAAATCGGACTCCCTCTACAACAAATTAAGCGTTACAAAGAATTACAAGTGTAAATAATCCAGAGGACGCCCAACCGACGTGGGCTGGGCTTGAGTGCAAAAAAAAGAAACTCGTTAAAATAGCGGCTTAAAAAAGAAAAGCGCTGAAACGGGAAGGCTCGGGTGGTATCGGTTTTTCTTCTCACGGGCGGTGCGCTGGGCGGGGCCCCATCAGTACCGCGCCGCCGGCCGGCCGAAGCGGACGTGTCATTCCATGTCGGCGAGGTCTCTTTGTGCACATGTTGAGTGAATTTTCGGCATGTTGATGTCGTCGTGTTAGTAACAAGATGGACTTTCAGAGTGCTATGGAGACTTTTGCAGAGGCGTGGGCTGCGGCCAACACTGTCAAGTCGGAGGCGCCTAGTGATCTTTCGCAGGTCAGTTTATGTTTACTTAGCTGAAAAAATTAAATAGAACTTAAACGTAATTATATATGCCTGAAAGTTTATGTTCATCGCTATAACAAGCTGTACTTTGTTTCAATTAATTATATATGTAATATGATAAAATTATCGTTAGAACTAATCTTTCTTATCATAATAAAAGTAAGTCTAGTCGCTGAGAGTTTCTTTCTTACATATATTTATTTACTGTTAGACAATTAAATCGTGTATATTTCTAATAACGTTATCATAATTTTAAGTTTCCGTTTAATATATTATAGTCATGGTTAGAGCATTGTTTCTTTGAAAGTGAATGATAAAAGTTAGCCCAGATTTTTATTATGTTTGTAATTCTATGAATGTCTAATACGCAAGAAGGTTTTGACTGAATTTACTGGCGCCACGGAAGCATGTTTTATTTATTGTTGTGTATCATCTAATTATTTAATTAAGATATCTAATTATATAACGTTTATAACAATAAGTTGTATTATCTTAATATGGTTCAACAAATAGTATCTAAGAGATAACTGTTTCAAAACCTTAGACACGTTTATATAAACAGTATATAAACTTTGTAAAATAAGTGGAATTCCAGTATGAGTGATATTATCAACTAGTAATAATAATCATTATAATGTACGTTATGTCTTCGTGTAGAAGTATTCGTCATCGGAATTTCGAATGTTTCAAGTTCATCTGATAGATAACGCTCTGATTTGCGTTAAAATAATAACACTGTATGATCACGTCTTCGCCATTGACATCTAACAAGACGATTTTCAAAGGTCACGTAGCACTGTTTTTTGTCATTTAAAACCCTTTTTCTCGTTATTTCTTCGGCTTTTACATTCATATACATTCCATAATTGTTTTATTAATCTTATCCCGTTAACTTGACATGTGTTTTAATATTTCCTAAAAAAATATGGATATTGTAGAATCTTGTAATATTGTAGAAGTTATTTAGGTTATAGAACAGCTATGAGCCTTGCGCTGACTTTACTTGATAATTGTCTCATTAAATTAGGCCGGGTTGTTTCTATCTATGTGGTTTATTCTATGTCTGAATGTACAATATGTACAATAAATAGATCGATACAAAATAGTATAAAAATCAACAGCATATTGCCATCAATCGGTAGATTAAAATGCCTATACTCGTTCGTACTTCAGAATGAGTCAGTTGAAAAATTCAACTTGAATTAAGATTTGAATGAAAACTCCATACAAAATATATTAAACCTCTAATCAATTCTAAAATCGCTTATAGTTATGTGTCGTTTTTCAAAAATAATTGCAGCCATTAGCCCGTGTCCATGGTGCTTCTTTAGAAAGTGACGGACCTGTATTTTAGAAAATAGAAACACTATTGCAAATATAATAGTTCTGAGAAGAATGTACTCGTAATGGAGTCTAAAAATGTTAATAACTAGTTTGTTTTGTTGAACAATAAACAAAAACAAATATAATAAATGATGGCTTTAAATATGTGACAATAGATTAATAATACGTAGGTTAGGGATAATCGTAGGCAATTAAGTTACAAGATTGTTGTTAATTAAGTAAGTACTCACTTAAAGGTAGGTACGTAACGCGGAATACCTATCTCGATTCGGGAAATATAGCCACCAAATGCATACAAACTTCATAATGATATGGAAACGTAAACTGTAAAATAAAGGTACAAATGTTTTAGATGGTAAACTTCCTAAGATTATTTGTAATTCCAATATCAAATCAGCGCCAACGACTAAAATAATGTCCTTTACTAATTGATTACACGCGTATTAGATAAGATATTATATGATCAATATCTGATATAATTCTGTATCTACATAATATAATAGACCAAGTTAATCTGCAGTCTTATACAAGGTCTATTAGAAGGTATCTATACCTATGGCTCTACGCATAGAAGAGTATTTTATAATGGATATTCTAGCTCTGACAATAATCTCAGCCTTAACCAGGGATTATAAGCTAGATTATTAGGGAAATTAGCTGTTACTCTACAACTTAGTCAGTGTGGAAATTGGTAACTGAATAAAGTGAGACTCTGAATATACTTCTGGTTTCATTTTATTTATATTAATGGGACCCTAAATGTTATTTATCTTTTGTGAAAGTCGTGTTATTATTATTAAGCTTATCAAATTTTGTAGAGTTGCGAAGTAAAGAAGTACCAAACAGATCAAATCTTTTTTAAATCTCTAATAATAAAATTATCTTTGATTAGTCGTAGAAGTTTCCAAAAGTATGATGACAATTCAATACCCTTTAAGATTAACTTAAACTCCTTCCTTCGTATACTCAAAATACATTTTATTTGGGTTATGCCTGATTGACAGTACAATTTAATAACTGTAAATAAACTTCTACATTACGTATTATCACTTGTACTTGTGGTTTATCTATATTCTAATCTATATTTTTTTTTTCAAATTCTATATATTTATTTCAGACTCGACCAGATTCATATTATTATTAATTAATTATTTTAGATTAAGATAATAAAAAAAAAATTTACAAGTATAATTTGAAAAATTTAATACCGCCTTCCATTCTATTCAGTTATTGGAGTGTAACTCAAAAACTACTATACCAAACTTGATGGACTTTAAATGGAACCACACGGGAAGCACCAGCTTTTAAACAAAAAAAAAATTGTGAGAATCAGTTTACACTATCGAAAATTATGAGGTAACAAACATAAAAAAATACGATTGAGTACCTCCTCCTTTTTGGAAGTCGGTAGAAAAAATATTAATAGATAACTAAACTACGCACGCAAGAAGTTTTTGATTAACGGACCAATAAACTGTATGTGTATGGCTACTCTCAACTGTGTATACATAGGAATAATACTTACAACTTAATACATACTTAGATAATATTTATAATGAATGGTGATAATAAACACCCTGAAACAGTTTTTTAAACATTTACAAGTCATACTCCCACACCAGAATTTCATATGCTTTCATACGTTTGTAATTACCACTCAAACACTTGCTCCGGCTAAGGATCGAACCTGGATCTCCGTTTTTGAAAAGCAGGATTACTCATTGAGCTAGCGGGGCCGTCGAGTTAACAGGGAAAAAATGAATAAGGAGTGATGAGCTTAATTTTACAATGGTTCTGCCGCTATTGCTATATATGCCGGTGTCACTAACAAATAAAATATATTACTTAGGGAATGTATTTGACATACATTCATTAAAATGATAAGTATAGTTCATATTATTATGGAATATAAACACTGTCTAAATTACCAGCGTGCGGGGAGGGTTCCCAGAACACTGGCCACATTACCTCGTTGAATTGCAAGGCTTTACTTTTGGCCGAAGTGCGCACCCGCTCTGAAATCCCCCCGAGGCAAGGACCAGTCTTTTTGAGATTTCTTCGCAAAACCTTTTGGTTTCGGACAATATTATATATAAGATTGAACTCGTTTAAAGTTGTTTAATTATAAATTATAAAAAAAAAACAATAGAAAAGTAAAAACAGAGAAGGATTTCAGTGTTACATTATATAACATTGAACTTAAGTCCTCTTTAATAATAGTTTGTTTAATGTTAAATACGGATTTAAATACTATTCTTAAATAATAAAAATACATATTTAAATTCATACCCACGCAGTAGGATTCCTTGTGGTGCGGGATTCATGAACACATATAATATAACCTATCATAAAACCAATACCTACAAACAAACATTAAGGCGTAACTACAAGCTGAGCCAACGGGATCAGTAGTTGTTACTGTTTAAAATAATAACAATACAAAATAAAGAATAAAGATGCTGTTTACAATAAATCAAAGTAATAATTCCCAGCTGTCATAAAACTGATTCAATACCGGTTACTGTATACAATATTTCTACTGTACTTATACGAGAAGGTCCACAAATTGGTTTTAATTTGTTTAGCGTTATTATTATAATTAGAGTTAACAATTATCTTGATAATCTTTTGTTGTGATTTGAACTCAATTATTAACATTCCATCGGGTGGACTACCTACTTAGAAAATCGTTTCGAGAAAAACTGTTTACATTGGTTAGATGAACCATTTTAATCATTAGAAAGGACGGTTTAATTAAGTTGTTCGTGATGAATAACTATGAGCAAGCGCTCGTAGCGGAGCTCGGCTTGGTGATCTTAACCGATTAACAATTTAAGCAACACTTGCTGCGGTCAGGACTTGGATGGGTGACCGCTAGTGGTATTATTCAACTGAGCGCTTCCGTGCTTCGGAGGGCACGTTAAGCCGTCGGTCCCGGTTGTTTTTCTTATGACAACAGTCGTTAGGCTATGTCGAGGACCTGCGGGCGGCCTGAAAACATCGACATGGGTTGGCCACTAACCTATTCACCAATCTGCACTGGGCCCGCGTGGTGGATTATGCCCCAACCCCTCTCTGTGAGAGGAAGGCTCGAGTCCCAGCAATGGGAACAAAATGGGCTGGTTATGATTATAAGTATTTTTATGTCAGTCAAGTTCTAAATCCAGGTGCCCTGTGCGTTGCGCTGTCTTTGTTATACATATTATGATATTAAAATTCCTTTTTTATGGCACACATGCGTCACTTAACACAGGATAGCCTAGAAACGGAGGCAGATTTATTATGGTTAACAAAAAGATGACGAGAACTGTGATACAAAAACAGTGTACGATTTTTCAAATTTAAACTTCTTATAAATAATATCGAAAACGTTTGAAGTAATCTTGAGTTTGATCAAAATCAGGCCTTTCATAAAGCTTGCATACATGCATACATTTCTTGATTAATTCCTTTGTTGGCTATAATATAATGTCACTCTATTGGCTGGTGCAATAATACAGGAAGTGTTTTGCAAATCAACGAGTTACGTTTATTTATTTGTATGCGTCGATGCAGAGCTTATTGTCTTGTAGTTCTTAACTGATCAAATTGGCGAAGCAAGATTTGAAGCGGTCACTAGTTGGGTGGGTGACCGCTAGTGGCTTTTTTGTAATTGAGCGATTCCGTGCTTCGGCGGGCATGGTATGCCGTCGGCTGATTAGAACGACGGACTTCCAAAACAAAGCCCTACGAGAGTTCTAAAAACGTCGTTCATAACTGGTATACCTTGGCGTCCCGCCCGGTACCAGGTTATCGTTGAACTTCGGAACACTACTACTACTACTACTACTTTTGGAATTTGACCCGTTTTTAATGTTTATTCCTCCATATTTTACGCATAAGGGCCGAAGAGACCAAAGCCACTATAGCAGGTCAGCTACTGTATGTACATTTTTTGATGATAAAAATTATTCATTTGTGGAACAGAAAAAAAACAAACAACAACAAAATACAGTGAACGACGCTATGTCACTTGATGTCACATATTCTGTCTCAGACAGTAACGCCCTCCACCTTAACACCTAATAGATGCAATGCTCGAACTTTATTACTTATTTCAAAATTAAAAATAGGTTTTTACAAAGTTAATCTATTACAAATAATTACAATCGTATTATTATTAAGTGGTTAAAAATATGTAGGAATATTATAGATGTTATGTATCATATGTTTCTAATATGTATTTATAAATATACTTTTTATTTAATCAATATAATAATAATTTTACCTCATAACTTTCGATTGGGTGAACCGATTCTCAAAATTCTTTTTTTGTTTAAAAGCTAATTGTACTTGTTCACTACATTAGGGTTCATTATTACATTACATTAAGACCTTGCGAGTGATTATGCAGTATTACTTTTAATTGAAAAAGTACCCGAACTGTCGGTATTTTAAAAAGTGAATAAAGCTTCTCGGTGGGGAAACGAATTGGTTTCTTAGCAAGAACTTTTGAAACAGTTCTTTGAGCTTATTCCAGTCGTAACATTGAAGTTTCATAGGTACAACCCCAGGAGGTAATGCAATAAGCCAATGTAGATTGGGCAAGAGCGTAGTAAACAGTTTTTGGACAGCTGAAATCAGCAACGTTACGAAGGTTTTAAACACATACATAAACTTTCGAATACGAGCGACTGTAGTGTAGCGTCGCCTGCATTACTATCTGTGCAGGTGTAAGTGAGCATTAATTCTAAAGGAGAAAGGTGGCCGAGACCAAATGTTTGCAGGATCACTTTAGTTTTTGATAAGTTTAACGTGATGGGATTGTGTGTTTGTGAGTTTAACGTGAGGACACCAGTAGAACTGTGTCGACAGCATACATACGTATTCTACAATTTGGAAGAGGTATGCTGCAAGGGTCATTGATATATATATCAAAAACAACGCAGGCCCGAGGACACTACCTTGTGGTACACCGTGGTTTATTATTTCTTCGTAACGACTATATTTTAATTTCATATGACTGTGTATGGTCTTTAAGGTAACTTGAAAACAAACTTAGTACCTCACCTCTAATACCAATGTCTTCAAACCTAGCAAGTAAAATGGGAATGGAAACGGTGTCGAATACTTTCGATAAATTTAAAAAGTTTCCTAATGTATTAAATATCAAAACTGTGTATAACAGTGTCCGAAACTTCTAATAGGTACAGCGTTTTCAGTGGATCTATTTCTTCTAAAACCAAACCATAACCATATTATACAATCCACATTAAAATTAAATCAATTTATTTTAAATATAATATATAAATTTATTTCAAGATAAAATTCACCTACATTCGTGCGTGTTCGCTACCTCATGCTCTTTATTCACAAGTGCCCGCGTCGCTAGTTAGTAGGTACCATTGCAATAGGTATTTGTAAAAACATTGACAAAGAAGATTATTGAGATCGTTTGGACCTCAGACAAAATAAAAAAGTCAATACAGAATGTTGTGAACAGAGAAGTGAGGCCGGGTAAAACTACGCCTCGGCGTGTCCATACATATTTACATACAAAACCTACAACGAAACTACGCCTTGGCTCGTTAGTAGAACTATCGCGGCGCGTGGAAGCAACACGTAAAGTTTTAATTATCATTTAATTTAAATTTATTAATTATTGATAAATTTATAATAACTTTAATTTAATTTGAATTACCATGACAGTACCGAGTCACGCACATGTAGTTTAGAAAACTGGCCTCACTTCTCTGTTCGCAACATTCTGTCTTGAATTTTTTATTTTGTCTGAGGTTTGGACAGACAATGTTATGCTTTATAACAGCTATGCTTTAAAAGTCTATATGCGAATTCGTTATAAGTCTATGATATACGGATAATATCATTTCGCCGTCACCAAATCCGAAACATAGTAATAACCACATCGTAAAAATCGCATAGACTGTAGTAATACGAATATTGCTGCTTCGCTGGTAGGTATGGTGGCAGTATATGCTTCCCCGGACGAACACGTTTATATACAGTTTTTCTGCTCTAACAATTTAGAGATATACCTATTTACTTATATTCACGCTTTAGCAAAGAACATTTTAAGTTTTTATATCTTTTATATTTTTGCGTTGCATAGTTAATTTATTGATTCAGTATTACTTTGAGGAAATCCACATAAAAAAATAATCACGTGACATTTCCTTTTTTTCAACGGAAGTGTCATTAATATTGTATATATTGTATATATATTGTATGCAAACAAGTTATGGAGAAATAAGAAGTCATATCGTAGTGAATGAAAACACAATATTAGCTGACCCGCCAGCAGCTTCGCTAGCGTCACCCTCTTAGGGGTGAAATTTCCAAATATTGTTACTTAGTATGCTTGTACATAAAATGCATCAACTGCCAAAATATCAAGTTTGTAGCTCCTGCGTTTTTGGCTCTGTGTTAATGAAACAGTCAATGATTCAGAACAAGTATTTATATAGACATCTAGATAGATAGTTAAACGTTAGAAACATAATACTTTTTAGCATTTATTTATATTCCTTTACGGCTTTTCGCGGCTATCGAAAAGTGAATAGCGCCTGTTTTTGTATGGTCTGTGGTATGGTGGTACAAAAGCGCCCCTGGCGGTTAATTTGTGAATCTGTCGGGCACCATACAAAAGCTGATCATCATCGAAAAACGTTGATCAAATTCAGACCTATGCAACAGTTCCGGATGTTAATAATGAATTTTCATGTGTTTAAATTTATTTTTTTAATGATATTTCGCTTACCAACTTATGCTTACTATTAAAAACGTATGCTAACTTATTAAAGATATTTAGCATCTTAATGGTAAATGTCAATTAATTACTATTTTATCTGGTGATCTTAACGAATTTTTCACTATTTGATATTTAATAAAATTAACTTTGGTTGGCTGTTTTTGGATTGAGACTGGTTTTACTGTGGCTTTTTATTAGTCACATAAACTTAATTTAGTTTTATGAATCCTTAATGTCATTTTTGGGTTTATGAATGAGGAAATCTACTGATTGTGGTTTTAAACGATTAGCATTAACAACAAATAAGTGTTATTTAATTTGACATTTGTGTGGTTTACATGTCAAAAGTCTACAATTTATTTCTTATAAATAATTATGTTTAAAATTGAGGACTTGGAAATTTGGAAGTACATACTTATAAAGACATCAAAAATTCTTAATAAGTACTTATGAAGAAAACAAAAAGTATTTTTAGTACATGTACTCGTAGAAATATTATTTTATTTCCTTGTTTTTCACCTGTTATTAAAATTTTAAACCTCTAAATACTCACACTTTCGTACATAAACATATACGCTCAAACACACACATGCACACCCACACACCCTTAACACACCCACACACCCTTAACACACCCACACATCCTCAACACAAACTGTTTAAAGTGTGAATTTTGTTTATTCATTATGCAGTCAAATAATTAGAAATAGTAAGGTATTCAATAAAAAAATAGTACTTTGAACGCGGCTTTATCACTTTGTCCTCCACGAAAAAAAAATACGAATCAAAATAATCGAACATTACTGGAAAGCGAGTCAATTTGTCGATTTAATCGATAGCGGCGTTTATAAAATATTCAGAGAGTGAGCTAATCCCTTATCGCGGATTATTGTGAAGCGCGATAACACAAATATTACTTTTTACATACCTAGCACGATTAGATACGCTCGTGCTGTGGCAGTGTCGACTATTTTGGTATCGATAAATCCAATTTTCATCGTAATTTAAAATGTGATAGTGTTACAATTGTATCATTAAAAATATATATTATTATAATGCTGTTCCAATCGTTGTCGTGACGTATTTGATTATCGATTATTTTTACATTTCCGTCTACACATGTTTATCCAATAATTACCATTAACCTCCTTTCGGGGGTTCATTATATTCTAGGGTCGACAGAGTTGTATAACTACTCAAACTTTACTAAGCTTATTCATGGTACGAGTATTATAATAATAGAGGGCAATCTGTTGGCATCACATTTTTAGTCGTTTATTAAGACAATCATAGGAAAGCATCCGGAAAAGTAAATGTTTAAGTACCTAGTACAGTATATTTTTTTGGGGGGAACTTTCCTTTGGTTTAATTTTAAAATCAATACTGATAACCGTTTCTTTATGTTTATATAAGAGATTAGAAGCAATACACACGGATTGTTGGAAGATGTCGACGAGGACAAGACGTTCCTGCATCCGATCCAAGGATGTGCACATTTTTTCTCTAATATTGGTATATAAAATAAACATATCTGGGTGACGAGAACAGTAAAGTCTTACTCAAAACTTCAGTTGTATGGCACTACAACTATCTTGGGCAGGCGTGATACTTAATAAAACACAACGACTATTGTAAAGTTGCTGAATATACGAAGTTAGGTTACAAGAACACTTAAATAGTTACTCGTATTTTGTAAAGAAACATTGGGGTTGATTCTATCGATAACATTAGCTAACCTACTTAATCCCATCTCTACTTACCTACATCGATACCGATAACGTTTATCGTGGTATTGTGGCTTAGCTGTATGGCTAATGATAACAGCGCTGTGATTGATTCTATTAATCCGTTATTTTAGTTTTGATTTTTTCACGATAAAACGAATAATACTGTTGTGATTTGCCGCTAATTACGGATTTGCTATTTTCGGAAGGACGGTGAATTAATGTTATCACCTTTCGTAGATAATTGGTTTAAGAGAAAAATATCGACATTTCTCATTTTTATATACCATTCATTGGTAATTAATTATGTATTGATTGGCAAAAATAGCTCTTAATATTTTCAGATACGACGTTTTATTTGAATTATTATATTGATTAAGTTTAAAACTATTTATATAATTAACATTACTATCTAAAGTTGTGTACAAGTAGGTTTCTATAATCCATGACAGTTGTAGTTGTTGTATGAAAAAATAACAGTGCCATCTTGCGGTTAATTATAGAACTAAAATTGGTAGAGCGTACGCCAATCACAAGCTTAACAGGTAGGCGAGATCGAGTATCAACTATAGATGACACTTATGTTGCCAACTCATGGTAGAGCTACTGCACAGCACTGCGCTGCGCTCATACCTCGAGACATACTCGTAGTCCAATTGGCAAAGTAAATTCACTTGGTACAGCTAGAGAACTTTGAAGAGTCAACACTTGACGCAGATGGTCTTTGCCCAGAACTATTCCAAATCATGGAAGGAAGAGGTCGGAAAGTATCCGGCGACATGAAGGGCACCACTGCAGTGCATTTGACACTCTTATTTCTTACTTCTATGAGTCCTACTACGTAGTATGCAACCTGATTGACGCTGTTATTCTACTGTGATTTCGCTGTGTTCCTACAGACATGGGTAATACAGCTTCCAAAAAAATAGTCATTTCAATGTTTGTATAATAAAAGTTTGATTTTGTATACCGAATAATTATAATATAGTTCAATTTAATTACATAAATAAAATGTTACTAAAGTAGTTGTCGGATAACCGCTGGAGTAGACGAGCTATTGATTGGACATCAGGATAAGTAAACGTAGTGTAGAAAGCCTTGCGGCCACGTGGATAGACGACTCACGGGAGCCGGTTAGCAGTAATAATAAGCATTAATATACGTAAATGTAATAATAATGCATTAATATAAGTAAAAAAATGGACTCTGTAGTTTTCAGGTAATATATAAAAACCGGCCAAGTATGAGTCGGACTCGTGCACGAAGGCTTCAGTACCATTATCTATAATGGCCATCCGACTCGCACTTAGCCCGTATTTAAGTTTTGTTGTTATAACGGCAACAGAATTACATCATCTGTAGAAATTTCAACTGACTATCTATCATGCTTCATGAGATACAACCTGGTGATAGACGGACAGCGGAGTCTTGGTAATGGAGTCCCTTTTTACCCTTTGGGTACGGAACCCTAAAAACAGCATGCAAAAGTAATTACTAATAATAATTGTACTAACCTAGTCCCACAAGACAGGGGATCCTATGTGGGAGCTAGTGTTCACAGTTTAAAATAGGGTTACATTAATCAAAGTTTCATAATTTTAAGCTACTTATTGTAAACCTACATTCTGCAAATAAACATGATTAGATTTATTTGACTTGAATTGGATGCAAAGAGTCAAAGCATTAAATGCCGAATACATATAAGGACAGCTGGCCTATGTCCAGCAGTGTTATTTGACCTCAAACAAACCGTGACAGTCAAATTAATAATGCTATTTAATACTACATCATACTAAAGTGCAACACTTTAGTAGGTAACAAAGATAATAAATAAGACGAGCACACTGATTTAAGACACAGAAGTCGAAACGATCGTATTCACCGTTACCGATTCCCGACGATGACTTAGATGTTTCTAAATCGATAAAAAAGGGTATAAGCACAATTACGTCTCTCGATAGCCGCATAGAAAGTGGGCGCGTGCCACTGCCGGCTCTACCGACAAAAACTGATCAGCTTTAGTACACAAATAATCCGTGCAATTAGACACGTACAGGTGAAATATTCCGTGGTTCAATTTACACACCAGACCGACACAATGATTAGATATAGAACCTAATTATTGGCTGTACAGACAGACCACGATTTATACGTTCACTTTTTCGGTCCGCGACTATCGTATTTTTGTATTTAATAGAATATTTTTCACGCATTTGTGAAGTCTTTTTGTGACATTTACTAACCTTTTAAAAGACTGTTGTAAAATCTGCTACTACACTAAATTGCATGAAATTATTTTAACAATGAGTATACTGCCGAACATCTTGCGCGCATTTACCATCGGGTATTATTAGTTTTTTATTCCACGCATAGTGTAATAGACTAAACTACTGCTTGGGAGTCGGCACGCGCCACTCTTGCGCCTTACGTTGATAATAGGCTCCATCTCGCGGATAAAGCGGCGACACCGTTACCTTTCTCAAATCACGTACACTATTGTAATATCCAATCGCTCAGAAATGAGATTGCGGCTAACAAGTTATTTACATTGACGTTTTAATATCGACATCGCCTGAAAAAACTATTTAAAAAGGTAATTATAACGCGGTGTCCGTAATAGCCCCCGTACGCGCCGGCACGCCGCCTTTGTGACGCAGCTAAGCTCCGAGATTAATTTTGCCCGCACAATGGACCAGTTTAAAGTCAATAATACACGTCTTAATAAGTATCAGTTGCGATATTTATTTGTCAATTCTAAAGTTTCGAAAGCGAGTGCGTGTTCGCTGGCCAGCTCCCGGGGCCGAACGATAGGATCTTTATTGAGTTAGTTTTTTTGGGTGAAAAAAATGATTAATATAAGGGATCGGCGCGGACGGATAAGTAGTCGAGATTGACGGAATGGCACGGGGTCTGTGACCGGCGGACGAGCTCGAGAGCCGCGAAAAGCCGTGGGGCTGCATTGCGCGGCCACAGCCAAAAACTAACCATAAATTACTGGCTACTTGTTGGAGCGCTGACGACACGCGCTGGACTTTTTTCCTCGCCTCCGATCCTGTTACAACGTAAACTTCTCACGGACATCAGATCATTATAAAGCATATCTTTGAGAAATTGCTTCGAGTAATGACGTTAAGAATTATGAGCCACTGTTTCGTGAGATTAATTTCATGAGAAAATTTGCATTATAACATTGTCATCTTAACCCGTCCGCATCAGCGCAAAAAATAACAATAGATTTATGAATGAAACTTAACTCGAATGAGTCTTGCTGATTCGGACAGATTAATCACTTTGATCAGCGCGACCGTATCCTGATCGACTTTCTATAAACGCAAATAAGGTAACGAGTGCATATTTTGAGATTTTACCAACGTACCGTAATGACCACCTTTGCAGAGATAATGAAAACGAATAAAGGTTCAAATACATGAGCGCTGATGCGGAATTTCGGTAGCCCACGGCTTTACAGGGCCGGACTCGCTCGTCGGCATTATTTAATGTTTTTGTTTTGCCTGTCATTACAGAAAGAAATTACTTTAATTAAGCAATTAAGTAATTTTTCAAATGATTAAAATGATTCACCAATGGACAATCTCCTGTGTTGAACTATTTTTAAATAAGCTTGATATATCCTGTTTTGATAAGGGTTTCGCAATTAATTTTAATTTTTTTTGTAGAGACTATAAGTAATATCATTTGTAAATTAATCTGCTAAAGAAGAGCCTCTCTATCAAGCTAAAATTCAGTCCTGTATTAAACAGAAAACGTGTGCAAACCACTGAAACTACAATGTATATTAACGTGGGAGGATCGGCATTGCTGTAGGCGATCATGGTATCGACTTAAATAAATAATTATGGCTAAGAAGCGACTGCTAATGCACGCCTGGGCCTCTCCCGAAACGAAGCCACGCTTTGACAAGGAATAATCGCCGGTAATCGCCTGGAATTTTCATAATAATACAAAAATACAGAGCCACGAGGGTGCTTCGGTCGCTCCTTAAATATTCATCATATCCGCGCATACATACATCATATAAAAAACTGCCCGCCTTTCTCCAAGGCAAGGCGACGTTCACTCTAGCGATTACGTTATTTTTTTGCCCCCCTCATTATGCAGATTCTGGCGAAAAAGGAATACATTTAATAACATGCGTTCGTGCGCATGCGTTATCGAACGCACTTGCTTCTGATAATCTGCTCGCGCGCAATTATTGTGGTGGTGCACTGCGCGCAAGCACGACATTGCTTCGCGCACTCGCCGCAAACCGATACGTTCTTAATTTTTCAATTTGACATTGCACAACAATCGAAATAAAATCTATTAAAACACGTTACCTAATCCGTTGAAAATGAAAGGTGTATATAAACAGTTTATTTACTTACAGTAATTGAAATGGCATGCTTGTTCCAGCAACAATGGGTATGGCCTGAGTCTATTTAGCTGGTTGCGTGATTAACCGGAGAAATGAGGTTATGGGCTATTAATTTACTTTTAGCCAATATTTAGACGCGACGCGGATTGGTTGCGCAAACAAGTAGTTCATTTACTGACGGTCAGGAAATAGAGATCATATCATCCGGAAGTGGTATGACGTCTGTGAATGAAGTGATGCCGTCTTGGTACAATCGTAATAAATAAAATAGATTCTATACAGGCTACTTTCTTATATACAGGCTACTTCAGATTCTATATATGTACTTAAAAGCTTAATTTGAAACTAAATAATAATAAATTAAATTACTGGTATATAAACTGACTTTTTGTTTTTGTTTTGTTGTTTGTTTTTGTTGACCAAGTGTGAGTTAGACTCGCGGACTGAGGGTTCCGTGCAAACTTGTAAGTAATGTATCTAAGTTCAGTAGTTCGCCCAACGAAGTCTATTCCCGATAAAATTAACTTTGCCGATGGAATCCTAAACACTGTTATAGCACCAACCGCAAGTAATAAGTATTTTCTACGGAATTCCAAAAAAAGGAGGAGGTACTCAATTCGACAGTTTTTTTTGTTATGTTTGTTACGTCATAACATTCGACTGGACTAAACCGATTCTCAAAATTCTTTTTTTGTTTGAAAGCTGGTGCTTCCCGTGTGGTCCCGAATTTCGTCGAATTTGGTCTAGTAGTTTTTGAGATACACGCCAATAACTGAATACAATGGAAGTCAGTATAAAATTTTTCAAATTGTACCTGTAGTAAATTCGCTTGTTTGTTATTAAACTTCATATTGACCGTTTTCAGATTGTTTACTTTACATGTGCTGTAAGACATTGCTTTTGCCTAATTAAATGATTTTAGGTTAACAAGAAGTACTCTTATAGATTTTGATTACATTCTGAAATCGCAAAATACGAGTATATTCAAAAATATTCGATAGAAACTGTTAATTGTGCTGACTTACAAGTTAAATTTAGATTTTTAAAGCTTAAATAGACTAGATCTGACCATTTCATATACATTTCAACTTGGTGGCTCAACTTTACTTACCGCGTAAGTTAAACTGTCAAATTAACATTTAAAATGTGTAATAGGTACTTACGAAAGTTTCAATCAAGTCATTATATATGTATCAAAATACAGAATCGAGATCCAGTTGTCTGAAATTATGGCAGTGTTCATTGCCAGTATCCTGTTCTGGTGTCTGAAAACGTTTGTTGAAATATGGGATAGTAAAGGACATTGTGGAGCTAATATAGTCATGAGCTATGCACTTTATAGCGCTATGTAGCTTACATGAGGTAGATAGCTCGTAGTTGGGTAAAGAATATGCCGGACGCAATACGCGGAACTTCAGATGTGATTCATCTGAAATTTTATGAGATTTTAATTGATGGTTAGACAGCCTCCGAGGAGTGGTGGTTTAGTCAATGGTACGATCCGCATTGCGGGACAAAATTGTACTTTAAAAACTGGCCAACTCAGACAAGGTTCGAATTCGAGTGTTCTGTAATAATATTTAGCGAATGTCCGACTCACACTTTGTAGATTTTTAATTGTTCTTCTACTTTAGGAATCGCCCTAAGTGGTTTAAAATCACACTTAGTTTGCAGATTGTGCGTATTACTATGTTTATGATAGAAAAAAGAAAAAAGTTGAAAAAACACCTATGGCGTGGCTATTTTAATCTGTTAGCTTATCCACTATAATTACGCGTATACTGTGAACATTTCAACTGACTGCGTATTTCGTTGTAAAGGATACGACCTGTACGAAGGATAGGGCTAAGGCTAATAGACAGCCAGACTGACCTACGGACAGCAAAGGCTTACCAATAAAGGGTCCCCAGGGGATATTTATAGTATGGAACCCTAAAAAAAACTCAAAATCTCGTAGTTCCTGATAAAAGGTTATGTCTGTTGGGATTCAGGATCTATGTTTTATTTATGGTTGAATTATGCAGTTAAAATTAAAATAGATCTATTACCAGGATCAAGCAAACCAGCTTTAATAATATTATATATTCAACCCATTAAGCCGGTTGTTTCTTAAGGCACGCTCACACCACAGCAAACGGTTCACTGAAACAAAAAAATATTCTTAGATGTATCGCATAAGGTATAGTCCGTTAAGACGATTCGAGGTGGGCCCGGAAACGCATAGTTGAGCTTGCGGTACCCTAATAAGGATAATCTGCGCACCTGAGAAGTGCAATTAATAATGGATGGGAGTCGTGTAAACACAACTTAAGATTATAGTGTGGAGAATTCGGTGATCACTCAAATGGCGAAGGGGTTAGTGTGAGTTACAATTACAACTTAAGAACGTTAATGAATTATGTGCCATTTAGAATACATGGAAGAAGGCTTACAGATGAGTCTTATTTAAGACATATTTGACAGCGTTATTTAACTTTTACTACTTCATCGGTATATGAAACAGTATTTTTTTTTGTTCTATCACGATCGCCACGTCACCAAAACTATTTCAACAATCATATTTTACGATGAAAATAAATTTGCAACAAAACAAAACTGAAGTCTTAAAACGTGTAGCTAAATATCTAGATTGAATAGAAGTAGTAAAATGACAATCAACGATGTTAAGAAATAGTCATGAGAAAAATAAAAATATGTTCCAAAACACATGAGCTCACTCAACTTAAATAAGCTCAAACATCTCGTTATCGCCACAGGAATTAGGGCCGGTGAATTCTGAGACAAGAGTGGTGGATCAAGTCGGAAACAGCCAAAAACTGGCCCTGGTTTAGCCTTGAATGGCTGAGCCCCGGGACTCAAGCAAATAGCTGACGTGGCCAGAGGCGCACCGCGCCTTGCATACGCAATGCGCTCGCGCGGACACAGGTGCGGTGGAGCGGTGGCGGTGTAACACAGTTTTTCCTGAATTGTATAATTAAAGAGAGAACGACCACCCGGGAAAAATGACGGGAATCTGGCGTGATCTGAATTCGTTTGCGATTTGATATGTAATTCATTAGAGTGGTAGAGCTGTATCTAAAACATACACCTACATGTTTATTATTATCACAGATAATCCAAACACGAGAGTTATGTAGCTTATACTATCAAGGTGCAAAAAGATCGGTAATAAAAAGTTTAATTGTTGATGGTGTAGATATAATTGCTAATATTATAAATTCGTAACGTAAACCTAAATGTTTATTATTAGCACAGATAATCTTAACAGAACATGAGTCGTTGTACTTCAGTTATGTAGTTAAACTATCCTTATGAAATAAGATCGGTGAAGAAAAAAAAATCAATTGATGATACTGTAGTGTAGATTAATTTCTGTCATAAATCCCAGTAAAACTAACTAGGTTTTTTTAGAGAAATAATCGTGATCAATCTCATATGTAATTTACTGACAATAAAGAATATTATATATTCTTTATTTATATCATTAGATCGACACAAATAACAAAAGTCGTCTCTATGCCTCCCGTACTCCCGTAATGGAGTATTTCTTATTTGCTTCATTTTTATTTTTTGCCAGTTCGATTACTCGAACGCGATTCTGATCGTGCTCGGCGAAATTCGGGAGCGTCTCAGCCGTCGAGTCTCAGATATTAATTATTGATTGACGATAAAGCATGCGTGAATATTACTTTAGACGCAACTCGAATATTTTCGAGTCTCATCTTGAATATATGTCACTCGGCAGTCTGCTCGAAGCCACACTTTTAAAAAAACATTTTAATGACAATCATATTCTTGAATAAACAGTATTGCTTGCTACAAATGTATTCTGAATTTCCTTTGAAATTCGAACGATTTATTGAATAGCATCGAGGAACATATCATTATTTCCTTCAAAGAGCAACAGGGGCTTAGAAATTTTGCGACGGATTTATTTAAAAAACATTGCTAGACAGATATCTGTAGCTGAAAAGGTCTAGATAGTACTTTTTATGTTATGGTATCAAGTGAGGAGATGGTCAATAACGTGTGCCCAAAACTGTTGGCTGTGACACCCAGAGCTTTGAGATAAAGTACCTACTGCATTATATTGTACTGCGCTGGTCACCCTAAGACGTTGACTAAACAATCCTTGAAATATAGCTTAACATAGAAATATATAGGGCTAGGGTCGTACTAGGGGTGGTACTTACCAAGATGGTTTCTTGCGAGACCTATCAAGTAACCAGCCATATATTCCAACTGTTACAAAGTATATAATTACTGAAATGCTCAAAAAAAATACTGAAAGTAGTTACTGAAATGCTCAAAAAATACCTATTCCGTACTAAATATGCTATGTAATATTATATACTAGCTGCTCTCCGCGGTATCACCCACGCGGTCATGGATAATGATGATAATGATGAATCTTATATAGCCTATGTTACTCAAGGTGAATGTAGCTTTCCAAAGGTGAAAGAATTTTTAAAATTGGTCCATTACTTTTTGAGCCAATTCGTTACAAACATACATACAAATCTTTCCTCTTTATAATATTAGTAAAGATTATAAAAAGGAAAGATTGGTTATATGTTTGATTGTTCGCATTGAAAAAATATGAATATGATAAATAACAAAATTTTAAAATTAAAAAAGATCCGTCACCATTCGAATCCTCCATTATTCCTGATGAACATAGGCTTTATAATTATTTTGATTAATCATCATCATCATCCGTCAGCTTGCGAGTGAAACCGCGGAGCGTAGCTAGTTATATATATTTGAGTGTGTTGCTAAAATTGGGATTGCATATTAAACATATTTTAACTGATCAAACAAAATAATGTTGTTATTAACCATACATTTTACGAGTAGACAAAAGACTAGTAATTACTATAGTCCTCAACGCGACGTCAGCTGTCGCTTGCGCCGGCGCAGGCTGTTGCACCCCTCCTTTCACCTTTAATCCTCGTTTAGCTCCGTGAGTACAAACCACAACTAGAATGGACTAAATAATTATTAACTTGTAGTCATATTTTATTTAGCTTTTTTTTCTGTTTTCAAATAAAACGATTTTGACGAAAGATTTGTTTTTATGCACCAGTACGTAAATTGAAAAAGCAACTTAGGTACCTTCTTTTTTGACTTGTACTTGTAAAAAAACTTAAACAACACTAATTTAATATATATGTAAGCAAGTATGTCAGTGAGTGAATGTCGGTTACTTATTCGCACTGAAACGGCTCTACTGATATTGACGAAGCTTGGCATGGAGATTCCTTATACTCAAGGTACCTTAGTGTAACAAGGTACATTAGTGTACTCGTACCAAAGGCTAAATTTTATTCCTATTCTATGGAAAGTTTGCGAGGGAGCCTTGTTTTTCGTGAATAAAGTCATTTGTGGAAGCTTGACCATAGGTCATAGGTAACATTTGAGTTGAAAGCTCTGGGTGGCACTGCAAAACATAACTATTGGTTCTCTGAGAACAGTATATACCTCGCAAACTTTTATAACCATGCAATAACCGACACTTTCCCCTGTCGGATTGGTATACATACATGGTAGGTAGGTATGGTAGGTTACATACATTATCCGACAAAAAAATTAAATTCCGTCCTAAATTAACGCTACAGCAAACTTCTCACCCTTTCCCACTTCCACTCCTCACTTTTTTTCCATCATTTTATGTAGATTGGAGTACTTAGTGTTGTCCCCTGAAATTTGATTGAAATCCTTCCATAAATAAGCTTACAGCAAACTTCCCCCATTCCACTCTATTTTCCCTAATAACTAAGTTTTTTTTATAAAGGCCTATTCAAACCTGGGCGTTATTCGCTACCGCGAGCGATAGAGTAATTCGAAAGGGTATGCGTTAATTTCACTGTTCACACCAAAGCGGATATCTCTACCGCGCGCGGTAGATATATTCGTTGGCAACGGTTAGCGGGGCGGCGGAACTAGTTTCGCCAAACAAGAGAAAATACCGCCTCACTAGGCGGTACAAGTTTCGCTGCAGTTATGGAACTTCATACTATTTACCCATCGAGTTCCGCGTGGTATTTTTTGCTACCCACAGCGGTAGCGAATAACGCTCAGGTCTTTAAGGAAAATATGCAAAATTTTAGTCAACATCGCTTGAAAAATGTAACCTGTAGATGAGAACAGACAGACTGACTGACGGGTTAAATTATTTTTTCACCAATCTCGAAACTTCTTCAAGCTTTTCTATAAGCTTCGCTCGCTCGATCAACAAGAGGGTAAATGAATGAGATCAAAAATGCCACCGTTACTGGTTGTTTTATTTTATTTTGCGTTAACCGAAAGTCTAGAGAAACATTTTGTTTTGGGAGACACACAACAACGTCTCCGCTCCATCAATTATTGAATGTTGGTACGGAAATCCCCGTTGAACGAGTGCAATTTGAACTTGGCTACTATTATAGAAACAGTAGGTAGGTACTTGTTAGAATTACAGATAGCAAAATTTACCACGACTATTCTAATAGCCTATTTTGCTATCAGGCTAACCTTACCTCAAACGTATTTAACGCACAGCTAACGAAGTGGGAAATTCCTTTAAACTACTCTATTATCCGATCATTATTATACAATTATCGTTTTGCTTATATACTCGTGACGTCACGTGTGCAACTTTATATTATTGCGTCATTTTATCTTACAAATATTTCTTTCTGATATATTTAAACATTTGACCAAAGAGGCTCCGGCTAAATATTCTAAATAGCTGATCAATGGTCCGTTGCCAGCTGTTTGGATACTTTACCTACAGACTATATAAATGCTGTTTTGCCCGCGTGGTGATCATGGTGATAAATATCCTATGTATTTATCCAGCGCCTCATCTAAGTCCTAACCAAAGTTCATCAAAATTGGTGCAGCCGTTGCAGCGTGAAGAAGTAACAAACACGCAGACACACTTACAAACTTTCGCCTTTATAATATTAGTGTGACGTGATGTATCTGCAAAATTATGATGTTTTTGTTATGTAGGTTATTACTAATAGTAATTCATCATCATCATCATCTCAGCCGTAGGACGTCCACTGCTGAACATACGCCTCCCCCTTGATTTTCCAAAAGGACCGGTTGGAAGCGGCCTGCATCCAACGTCGTCCTGCGACCTTCCTCAGGTCGTCTGTCCACCGTGTCGGTGGACGACCTACGCTGCGCTTGCCGGTACGTGGTCTCCACTCCAGAACCTTTCGGCCCCATCGGCCATCTGTTCTGCGTGCTATGTGCCCTGCCCACTGCCACTTCAACTGGCTAATCTTCTGAGCCATGTCGGTGACTTTCGTTCTTCTACGGATCTCCTCATTTCTGATTCGATCGCGTAGAGAAACCCCGAGCATAGCCCTCTCCATAGCTCGTTGTGCGACTTTGAGCTTATCTATGAGGCCCATAGTAAGAGACCACGTTTCAGTGCCATAAGTCATCACTGGTAACACACATTGGTCGAAGACTCTTGTCTTGAGGCACTGAGGTATTTTTGACGAGAAGACTTCGCGAAGTTTTCGGAACGCTGCCCAGCCGAGTTGGATTCGACGATTGACCTCTTTCTCGAAGTTGGACCTGCCTAGTTTGACTGTCTGTCCCAGGTAGATGTACTCGTCAACAACTTCGAGAACTGAGTTCCCAACTGATATTGGGGTAGGTACAACATGGGCATTAGACATATTTTTTTTTTTTTTATTAGCCAATAGTAATTGGCATTCTTTAATTGGGTTTCTTTCTTAGATATATGAATGGAAATTTTGATGATTATTAATGAATTTAAAATACACCTGAATTAATAATCATCCATCGACAGGATTCAGTGTTGTCCACATAACAACAAATTACACCAATTGTGCAAAATTTAATTTATCTTCAATACATTGCTAGGATTGGATTCGTCGTTGCACCCGTCGACGAGCTCACCGATTTGTTTTCCAACGTTTCTTGTCATCTCTTCATTTGTTTCACGGATGTTGTCAAAGATGCAACGCTGTTTGCTCTTAGAGAATCGCACGGCAGTATCTCACTGGATAAGACCTTGATAATGGAGATTAAAAATAGAAGTTGTATGGAAACTGACTCTCAAAGACAGTTTTCTATTTTCAAATTTTTCAACCAACTTCCAAAAAGGAGGAGGTTTTCAATTCGACTGTATTATCTGTTTTTACCTCAGAACTTTTTTCTTACTTTTTATTCATGATTATTTTATTTTAAAGCTGGTGCTTTTCATGTGGTAAATTGAATTGGATCAATATCTGACTAGTAGTTTTTCTACCGACTTCCAAAAATAGGAGGAGGTACTTAATTCGACTGTATTTTTTTATGTTTGTTACCTCATAACTTTCGACTGGGTGAACCGATTCTCAAAATTCTTTTTTTTTATGTTATTTTGACGGTTTAACTCACACGGTACGTATAGTCGAATATCTTTTTTTTTGTTTGCTGGCTGCTAGTGCTTCCCGTGTGGTCCCATTTAAATTTCATCAAATTCAGTCCAGTAGTTTTGGAGATACACTCTAATAACTGAATAGAATGGAAGACCGTATACATTTTTTCAATTTGTACTTTTTCTAGATAAGAATTTATCATCAACTTTAATGTTCAATATTAGAATAAAAGTTGGTTTCTAATTTTTTAAATTGTATATTATATATTCTTTATTTTATAGAAGTATGATCAGACCTAGTTATGCTATTCCTGTAGTACACAGTCTGCAGACTAACCTCGACATTTTGAAACTAGTTGTATGTTAACTGTTAGTTGATCTCGAGGCTACAGCGTTGGTCCGATCTGGACCAATCATGACATATATCCGGATATAAGAGAAGAAGAAAAGATGTAACGCCTTAAAAGAAGGGGTAATGGGGAAGGTCACCCTCAGACGTGAGGATTACGACTCACGGAGGGGGCTTATAAAAGCAAATTTGTACTGCCTCTGAAGCCCATGTGTGAATGCTTTTTCAAATTCCAAGCTCTTTCACATCGATATCAGTAGCTATTAGCAGCGCTCCTTTCTCCAAATAGTCCCGGACACATTCCACTTGGAACACCCACAACAGCGCTGCATTAGAAAACATTTGGTGAATTGGTCTTCTAATTAGGAATGCGAATATGTTTAGCGGAATGTGCAAGGATAGTTGTCGATACTCAATGGTAGGTAGTATGTGACTAGTTTTAAAGTTTGAGGATGCCACCATGCTGCTTGCTCAAGATGTTACGTTAATCGGAAGATCAATCTTACCAGTAGACCAATCTTAGTAAGGATTCGAAACCGCCAGATCAGCGACTCCTCTCTCTGAGAGGAAGGCTCGAGTTCCAGCAGTGGGAACAAAATGGGCTGGTTATGATTTATGATTGTGAGATCAGCGACGGTCCCTCACTACACCTTACCTAAATGTAATATTGTTATAACTTTTGCAAAGTCCGCCTGGGGAAGCACCGCAACTTTCCCAGTTATTCAACCGTGAAGCAGTAGTATGCAAACGTTACTCGGTTTGAAGGGCTGTTTCCAGTGAAATTACAGGGCAAGAGATTCAAAATTTTATATCTCAGCGTGACGAGCGCAATCCATTGCAATGCAGGGGTTTGAACTGTTGTAGTTTTAAATTCTGAATGACACTGAACTGTTATGTAAAGTCGTGACTCTTAACGTAAAGCAAGCGACTTGATCGTCTCCTCACCATCACATATAAAAACAGAATAAAAATATTTATTAATCAAAACGTTTTTATTTCTGTAAAGCCATTAGTTGGTTTTGAACTCCATGCATCATTGGTACACTACTCGTAGGCATGTTCGCAGTGTTAGCGGTCCCTTCTAGTACGCATTGTGATTAAAACAAAGCCTTCTGTTAAAAAAAAGCACCACTTGAGCTTAATTTTCGAGTGCGTGTTAGTTTTTGAATTGGTTTTAATCGTGGGATAAACAATAAGGGTGCATTCGCGCGGCGCGACACTCCCTGCGCATGTGTGAGCCCCGCTTTATTTCGATAGTCATGGACGGTTGAGTCCATACTTTAATATAGGTACTCGAAATATTAGTACAAATCGGCGATATGATTATTGTGTTCGAGTGGTTATTATGCTATTACAATTGCTTATTTTTAATGACGTTATAATTTTATTTTTATTAAGGCAACCAAACGAGATACACAACCTATAAACTTGTGGTAACAAAGACAGGTTTGTATTAACAGTATTCATCATTACTTAGTAGGTAATCATTATTTGATAAGTTTATCGGATTCAAGTTAAGTCATTAATTGTAAAACTCCAATCAACCCGATTCTAGCCCATGATGACAAAGTACTGGAAAGGTAGGCTTCAACAAGCAAATTGTGGTTTAAGAACATGTCAAACGTGTGTTACCTGTTGTTTTAAAAGTAATATAAATAATTGTAACTGTGCTTCCTACTCAAATGATTTAATTTATTCAACTCACATCTTTTTTTTTCAACCTACAGATACAAATCAACATTCGTTCTCCATCTCATCTAATGGTAAGTGACGATACTAATAAAACTAACCTTGTCTAGAATTTACAAGCTACACCTAATGCAACAAAAAAATATTTTGTACACTTTTGAAAAGCGATATTTATTATTATTATATTATTCAGAGAGCTATCTGCAAATAATATTATAATAATAGGTTAATAATATAATAATAATAATAATAATATAATTATATATACATATTTGACTTACTATTTCCTTATAGACATTACCAAAGCGTCTATCAATCGAATCGGTACACAGCTACTTATTCGGAAACAACTGCCCGTAAACTATTAGATTATCGATAGAATGTCACAAAAAAGGTTTACTGCATAACAAATCGTATGTAAATTGTATGTGAACTGGCAGATGTGGGGTGGGGGCGAGTGATGCGAAACGCGTGAGCAATCATCGCGATCGACGACTCCTGCGCAGGGAAATGACGGAAACGCACACATAAACAGGCGGTACACACATGCAAAGCATCGTCTAATCCTACATGCACGACAGAACCTAGGGCTGTCGCCACCTGTCAGGTACAAGTTGAGGCGTTTGTCGATAGGGGTATATTAATACGCTCGTTCTAAGTTTTTCGCCCGCACAATTCAAGTAACGAATGCTAGAAGTGTAAACCAATGTAAAATTAATATATTTTATATTTTATTTAACTTAGGATGACACTGTAAAATATGTTCTTGGTTGACTAATATACGAGAATATTGCAGCGCGCTACTGAAACTCAGATAGATTTAACAATAATTAAAATGTTGCAAACATCGTCTGGTAAGAAAAGGGAGAAATATAATGTTATTATTAGAGTCCACGTTGATAAAATCTATAGAAGAGATAGCTCAAATTATTAATTGCCAACCCTAATGTACATCAATAATCCATTGTCTATGCAAACAAATATGAATAAATGGATTCGTTATGTATGCAACTGCATTTTGCAGACGTTTTTATTGTGTTGTATGTTTAGAAGGGGCATTGACTATACGTTCTATAATCTGCATTTTATTTTAAAGAACTTCATTACGAGGTTAATGGTTTATTCGTATAGATAAGTCTAATTAATGAAATGGAATAAAAATATGCTATCAATAGCATCTGTAAACGAAACAAAGAAAACATGCGTGCATGCAACGTACCAGCCGAAAACAACGTGTATGTGAAAACAACGTACATGTGCGTAACTCACTTCTCACGCACACATACAATGTTGTTTTTCGAATGTAATAATATAATTGTTTTGGTAAAGGAAGTTGCGGATTCAAACAGAATGTAATGACGAAGTCTCTAACCGCACGCAACGCTATTTTTTGTATATTAAAATAAACTTATTATTAGGTCGAAATATTCAACTGTTCGCTTCAGTCACCACATTGGCTCCATGCGAAAGTGTAAATAGCGTTACGACTCATGAACACGAGCGATAAGCTTTCAAAAATATTATCTTGCGTCTGCCTAAACGGAAAAAATGCAATTACGGGCATTGCGTTAGAAATTGCATACGTTTTTTTTGCTCACGCATCGAAATTAAGTAATTAATTCGTCGGTGTACTATCGGCCGACAATCTGTGAAACGCTCTCATCGAACGTACAACAATCAAAGCTCCACTGTCTACCGTGAAAACAGTAGCGCCGCGATTATTATAATTTGCGGGTAGTTGGGAAACTCGTCACAGTCGCGCGACTTGTTTATCGATTTATCGGCGGATGCGTCCACGATTATCATCGACCGGCCTGACCGTTACACAGTATAAGTTTTTCGCGAAAAAAACTACAATTATAATAATGATCGTCCTATTATGGGATGGCCAGCACTTGTTTATGCAAATGATTTTACTAATTAAGAGGGAAAATATTTTCAATGTTGTTTGCATGCGACCAAGATGTAGAAAAAAACTGCTAACGTGATTACACGAGGGGTATTAACATCGCATACAGGATCATTGTCAATGGCATATGTAATTAGCTGATTGTTATTGATTGCGTCTATGAGAGCAAAGCAAAAGTTACTAGGTTTAATGTACAATACAACATAAATGTGTAATTTTGTATACGAGTACTTACTCATTTACAAAATTATACATTTAGGGTATGTTTTCTTTTTTCATCATGAAATGGTATGGAAATAGCTTATGCTCAGGATTAACGCACATGCTTCTTTTTGTGCTTGAAAAATGTTCCTGCGCGATACTCATATAACGCACGGATGAAACCGCAGGACTTAGCTAGCATAGATGTAAAGCTTGATCGAGTCTACAATAGATATTTATCGATTTATATCGACTCTTGCCAGTGAGCCTTCGACCCCTAATCTAAATTGATGCATTTCTTGGGAACAATTCAGAATCGGTTACGTAGTCCCTTGTTTATCGAACTCTACTGGTTTTTAAAGCGGCTTAAAACGTGAATAGGGCCGGGAAGTGAAGTAAAGGGTTCTTATAGAATGCCGGTTATCGCAAGTTTAATCTTAGCAAGCAAATTAGGATTAATTGAAGTTTTTGCTTTTATTTCTGAGAGCTTTTGTATTCTTGCGTAATTCGTTTTACATGTCACTGAAGGAACTTCATAGAGCTGCTATGTCACATACTCAAAATATTAATTTATCGTAATAATTATGATGCGGATATTTTACGATAGTGTCGATTACGTCTGCAGTCTGCACATTGGTTTCGCTTTGCAACTGATTACTTTAAACTTTATCTATTTAATGAGTACCTACTATCACTTTGAAAGTTGTTATCGAGATTAGATATTACACTCCTGGCTTGTAAGGCGTTTTAGCTACTGATATGGCGCGTTATGAAATTTATGGAATAACTGTCAGTCAAAAATAGTAGTAGTCATTTTTTTTTTGACAACATCCACACAAAGGTCTTCAGGTCCCAAACTAGGCAGAGCCTGTGCTATGGTAACCTGATGACTTATATACATATACACACCCAGACACAGATAAAACAGACATGTTCATGCACACAAATGTTTGACCTGTCCGGAGATCGAACCCGGGACCAGCGGCTCAGAAGGCAGGGGTGCTACCAACTGCGCCAACCGGCCTGTCATTAATTTAAATATACCCGCATTTTTATTACTTTACTATTGATGCTGTCTATATTTTGTGACTAGTAATATGGTTTCATGCTCTTTGTATTTTAATATAGTATATTTAGATACATTTAAATCCTCAAAAAATCATCGTATAAATCCATATAAGCTTTTTAGTTCTAACCAGTTTACATTTTCAAGATCCGTCGAAACAATATAGTTTTCTATATACAATTCGAGGACTTATTTAACTTTTTAATGTTCTTAAGTGTAACAGTAATATATTAATAATGCTCCTGATTTTAGACTTTTACGACAAAAGCTTTTATCCAAATACAATTCTACAGCTTCTACAATCACAGTTAAGCAAACAACCAGCTGTGGTTATTACCACAACAGCATAAGCACAACTCATGTGCTTATATACGTTTAAGCCTACATGAACGTAAATGGGAAATGGAGTCACTAAATAAAATGTTTGATAACGTACTAAAACAACTATATAAATATCTAGGCAACTGCATTAAATTTAAAAACTATACTAACAGTATAAAGAAGGTTTAATGAATTTTATTTCTCATGAAAAACAAGGTTCACTTAAAATTAGATTTAACACTAAATTTTATCACTAATTAAGGTGATTAGTCAAGTATAACATATTTGTTCAGCATTAAGGCGCGCTTGTATACTGATAATAGTAAAAAGCAGAATCTTTAAACATCTAGTCAAATCTAGTGCAACGAAACAGGTCAATAATTTTGTATCAATAAAATACTTAGGCTAGAAAAGGAACAGGCAAAGAGCAATAACCGAACATAATTTATAAATAGTACTCACTATCTGCAAAAAAACCTAAATAAGCCAATAAAAATAAACTTTCACGTCCAAACTCTCAGAATTTTCAGCGATAACACTATATTTTTTTAACATAATATAGCCAATATATAGGGTGTTTGGTAGAGGGTCCGACAAACCAAATGAGCGTGTTCGGGGGCCTTGGAGAATACAAGTTGGCCAAAAAAAAATCCCCTAGCCCCCAATTTTGTTTTACTTTTTTTTTGTGAATTTTTCCTTTTTCTACGAAATTGTACCTATTTACCACCATAACATTTGTAAAATCTGTTTTAGACCTGATGTTTTTAGTTGAATTTGGTCTCTAATACACCTTCAGGCCACGCAAAGCAAAATTGGATACAAAACAGAGCTAACTGATTTAGAGCTCATAGAGTGAAAATATGAAATAAATTTTACCTCATAGTTCAACTTTCACAGTGATAATTATTATTATATATTAGATAGTAAATAATTAACGAGCAGTTTTTCAATTGTGTTAGTATATATCGAAATATATGAAGAAAACGTACAAAATTAATGCATTTTCGCATCACATCGTCTAATCTAACAAACGATTTTCAACCTTACATAAAGCATCGTAAATTATTTTAAAAATGGGGTTGGACCGCGCCTTAATAGCAAGTTCAGTAATAGAAGATTCAAATTTTACACGAATAACAACAGTTACATACTCGGAGACCGTCAAAGAGCAAAGCAAAAACATTGCACCAATTAATTTCACGTAAATTTCATGTACTATAGGAAACTATTAGTTGTATCAGCTCTATACAAATCCACTAAGCAAGAGTGCGTTTAGCTGAATTAAGGGGTGAGGGTTAGACTAGGTATCTATAACCCGACGTCGGTTACGAGCTCTCAGGTGTGACGCAACGGAAGCCCACTATCATTAGCCTACCCACATGCGCGCGTGTACACATGCGTAATGTTCCAGTGTGCGTACGTGCGAGTGTGTAGGTGTACGTACGCACCCTCATACACGCGTGTTTACGGAGGAGGGACGGATTAGGAGTTGAGCTTTTTTATTGAGACTGAGATGGCGTGTGGTGACGGCTTGTTGTTGTTTCCACGGTTTTGTTGAGCGCTTGTCACAATTAGTGCCTTGCCTACTGTCATGTTAAATTTTTTTATTACAATGGCTACGGTGCCGTGTGTATCGTCTAACTAAATACGAATAATAACGAATACGTTAAAGAAACAGCATTTAGTCCGTATTGTTTCTGTTTTTTGCATAGTAACTGATAGAGGGTCGTTTAAATGTGCACACCTTTACGATGTGTATCTACTTAAAAGAAAATATGACATAATAAGACAGCAAAGAGGAAGTGATCCTGAGTGCTTATATTACTGGACTTTTTAGGTTGCATGATTCTTTAAACTAGCTTTCTTTCATGTTAATTCAATTAATTCACTATAATCTTGTAATAAATAAATAATAGAGTTCTCAGACACATGCCAATTTTTGTACATATAGCTTATAATTTTATTCAAGTTACCAATAAGTTAAATTAAAACCTAACTTGCCTAACTAATACAAACTTACTTCGCTTTGTTATTCTGGCAACTGTTTTATCAAGGTTGTTATGTTAAAAATTATGTGTGACCCCAGGACCCGAAAATATGAAAATATGCCATCAAAACCTTTTTCGTTGTTCCAGCGACGACAGGTAACTAACATATTGGGTACTAGCATACACTTTCGCAATTTATAACATTAATATATATAATATATTAACATTAGTGTAATATAATTGATTGAAACTTTTACATCTCAATTCAATAAACAGTAAAAAAACTTGAAAAGAGATATTTTTGGCGGCGTTTTTTTTTTTCAACATTTGCAGATCCCTCTCTGCTCCCGGCGACACACACTGGTACACCCGGTGGACAACAAATGGAAAAAAATAAAATAAAACATATTTGTAACCGTTTACATACATTTAATGATATACAACGACGTTTTTTTATAACCCCATGTGAAGTTGTATTATGTCGTTGTGCATAGGAATGTCTTCCGCCCTCATTTCTAACTAGCCTTTGAATAAAAATCTCATTAAGACGAATAACAAGTAACATAAGTACGTGTAATTACAATACGTGTGTAGACATAATATAATAGAATACACATAAGAAATAAAATTTAAATAGGGTAAGTTCCTTAGAAAAAAAAACTCGCAAAAGAATATGTAGAAGAAGAATATGAAAAAATATGGACTTAAAGGTATTCTAAATATTATAGATATACAGATAAACTCTTTATTGCAACACCACATTACAAAAAATAACACAAAAAGGTATAAGATAACTTTGTCAACAAGTACAATTTGAAAAATGTGAGTAATAAAAAATGAGAATCGGTTCATCCAATCGAAAGTTATGAGGTAACAAACATAAAAAAAAATACAGTCGAATTGAGTACGCTCTCCTTTTTTGGAAGTAGGTAGAAAACAGATTAACGAGAGACTTACGCATTAACTTATAACTAAGTATCACAATGGCCAGCCTTATAGCTCCGAGCGACCTCTTCCAGACAACCATGCACGGAAAGAAATAGGTGTAAGCTTATCGGTAATGTATAAATAAATATAATTTAGATAACTAATGAATGTAGATACAATATATAAATACACATAAACATGGCATAACAGTATATATACATAGATACTTATAAATCATACAAATCTATAACATATAGCTAGTATAATATAATAATAATAAAATAGTAGTTGTTTGAAACTAAAGCAAATAAAATATTCAAATATTATAAAATAATAAAATAAAATATTAAAATATTCAAATAAAATTTTCAATTCCAATAAGCAAGCTACTGACTGAAAATTGTGACAATAACGGTAAATAAGCGCTTAATAGTAACGTAGGAAAGTAATATAATATTGAAAAAAAAATGAGAACTAAATAGTATGTGATTTCATTATACTTATCATTTTTTTATTACGGTTTAAGATATTTATTTTGTCTAAAGAATATGAATTCACTTCACAGAGAAACGCAAGCATTCTTAAATTTGAGATAGTATACAATGCAATTGCGAACATAGGATAGAAACGAATTAAAATGAGATAATTATTTGTAGGAACATAAAGTATTGGATTATAAAACGCGATTGCAATTATCAGGTAGGTAAATAACTAGAAACAACATCAAAAAGCACTCGATTTTTTTTTGACTTGTATGAAATGTAACCTAGTTTAGATATTATGCTAGTACGTCCCGCATCGTTACACAACAGAACAAAATAAGCTTTAGTTAATGTAGTTGCGTCTACAAGGTGTTTGTAATTATAACTACACATTGATATTGCATGGCAATATCGGTGTAATTGCCTACTTTAATAACAACCTAATTTTCACTTACACGCGAATTACGCACCTTATTATCATTGCTGAGACGTTACGTTTTTTTTAAGTTACGGAATTTACAACTCAATCGAACCTTTGTTACTTGTTCAAAATGTTTTAACTTAAAACCAAAGGAATAGTTTTTATTATCATTACGAACAGGTATCAAAGCTTGGAATTAAACAACATTAGTTAAATTAAATTGTTTACTATCCGTTAATTCGCAAAGTCGTAAGAAGAATCATTAGGTTTATGCTTGGGATTGCCTCTCTTACGCCTCTCTTACGCCTCACCTTCGTTTTGCCGATAATATAGTCATAATGGTGGAGTCGCCCGAGGATATCGGCACCATGCTCAACGACCTCAGTAGAGTTTCCCAACAGGTTGGTCTTAAGATGAACATCATCAAATCATGCCCAATGTCCATGCTCCGGTACTTGTTGGAAACGATACGCTCGACGTTGTAGACGAGTACGTCTACCTGGGACTTTCAAAATTAGCAATTTGAAGTGGCAATAGGCAGGCCACATCGCTTGCAGAACTGATAACCGATGAGGAAGAAAGGGTCTCGAGTGGCGACCAAGCACCGGAAGACGTAGTGTAGGCCGGCCCCCCGCTAGGTGGACTGACGACCTCGTCAAAACCGCGGGTAAAAGCTGGATGCGGGAAGCGAGTAACCGGTCATAGTGGCGTTTTATGGGGAAGGCATATATATGTTCAGCAGTGGACGTCTTTGAAGAAACATATTCTTGTGGGTGTTTGCACGTGGGCAGTCATGGCTGAGTCCCTAATAGTTGATGCGAAAGGGTGTGTATGTTTGTTGACATTCAGTGCTGATATTTCTCATCGTGATACTACAGGGCCAAGTCTCTTAATATTCTCTTATTAGCTATGGAACCGCGTTATGGTAACTTAATTGCATGAAAATTTTAGTTCTTATCGCTTGTGTAGTCTGTTCGCTATTTAGTTTCGATCGTGGGCTAGCGGATTGCAATTGATAGTTTTTGACATAATTGGTATGCTGTAAACTATTGAGTTGTGATTGCGATGCTACAGTGCCATACATCGGTGGTTCGTCACTCTTGTTTTTATTTGGGGCAAAGATAACATAGCATTTCGTGCGTATTTAGTTTTTTTTTCATTAAAGTAATAAAAACTCAGTTTCTGTTATATTGAAGGTTAAGATTAATGTATTTATTCATTGTGTTTTTGCTATAAAACCACTGTTTGGACTGATGCTTGCTAGGTAAAAGTTTTCAATTTTTATTTCAATGGCAACATTCTTAAGCCGTAGCACAGCCATACGAAAACAATGCGATTGCTATTCTACTGCGACTGACAGCTCGATATAACAGACTCAGTGTAGTGTGTCGATTGCTTCATAGCTAAGAGACTTTGAGCCAAGATATTTATGTATAATTTGCTCAAACGATACTTATGACGGTTTCTTCTGATTCGACGGGTGAGTCCTGAATGATCGCGATAACCTTATTCCATATTAACCTATGTTTACTCTCATGAATGAAAATATAATTTAATACGAAGAAGCCCAAGGTGAGTAATAAAAATAAAATAAAGTCGTTAAATTTGAAATACAAAAACATCAACATTCATATATTTTAATGCCACCTACCGGCGCTTTAGATATGTGTTTTTAATATTAACGATTCCGCATTATAATAAGCTTCAAATGCAGCTAAATCTATATAAAATTTTAAGTTATAGGTCATTTTATTAGCAATGTTATTGAATTTAGGTATTCATTCAATCCATTGAATATTCATATTTGATCAAATAATTTATTCATATGCCAAATAAAAATTTAAATACGTACTAATAAGAGTTTTATCGTAGTTTTACACCTGTTTCGAAAGTCGTAACTATTTGGATAAGATTTACAGAGTGACCTGAACATTGTAGAGGTATTATAAAAACGCTGTTTATATTTATTATCTGGATCAGAAAAGTATTAGAATTAAATTGGACAGTGGAAGTGATCGTTATTAGCATATTTCTATCAGATCAATTGCTTGTTATTTGTTTATTTAACTTGTATCATTTTTGTGCTATAATTTGACGAGACGGAAAATGCCCGCAAAACAAAACATTAGAAATCTCACGCAGAAATTCAGCCTTAAGTGGTGCTCAGTACTGCACTGTACCCTCAAGATATAGTTCTTACCTAACTCAGAGGATGCATTCAATGAATATTCCCTCTGCCATAGATTCTTTAAGAAGGTATCTATGTACTCATATAAAGTGTTATGTTATGAACATGTACTCGTAGTTATGACAGCCCGAGTGATTTTATACATATCTAATTTTATTTTTGCGCTCGTTTTTTACACTGCTACCGATATATATATATATTGTGCTTACGATTACCATCAATGCAAGGTTGTCTATAAGAAATTGCTATTAGCGATAAGTCCGCCGCTTGATTAACCTTGGTTTTATACAACATGCGTTTTCAAGTTGTACTTATATTGGTATTCAATAAAGTGTATTTGCATTTGTATTTGGTGTAAGATGTAAGATTTTATATCTCAGGGTGCAGTGCAGTTTGTCACTTGAGATGAAATGTATCTGTTATAGGCAGAGGTTACCGCTTAACACCAGGTAGGCCTCGTGCATGTTCCGTAACGAAGTCATTTAAAAATGCCTTATACAAGAATCCACCTTCGTTGATAACAACGCAATATCTCGCCGCTCAAAATGTAATGTTTCGGAATGATAAGCCTAAGTATAGTGGCACGCAAAACGTAAGCTTAAAGCTCTGGGCGGTACTACAACTGCCAAGGGCAGATATTTTGCTTGCCATGGTAGGATAAACGACGTGTTCACTAAATTCACGTTTATTCGTTCATTTTTAATACAAGTACAATATGAAAAATTTCACACCGACTTCCATTCTATTCAGTTATTGGAGTCTAACTCATAAACTACTTGACCGAATTTGATAAAATGTCGCCACACGGGAAGTGTCAGCTTTCAAACAAATTTTGAGAATCGGTTCACCTAGTCGAAAGTTATGAGGTAACAAACATAAAAAATACAGTCGGATTGATTACCTCCTCCTTTTTGGAAGTCGGTAGAAAAAACAATTAATATTACCATGATTGTTTTTAGATAAACACTACAGTATCTGTAGCTAGACGTTACTCGATGTTGTAAAATTCAGACTTACTATTGAAAACTTTGACTTGGATGCTTATTTTGTAAAAACTGCGCGATTTTCAGGTTTTGAGATTAATATTATACTGGATGACCCAATCACCCCGCAATAGATTTGAATGAAAAATGGTATGTAGACAGATGAGGCGCTGGAATTGAAAATAGGATACTTTTTATTATTATCACAATATTCCACCACCACGCCAGTGAAACTGCGGGGCGCATCGAGTTAGATACAAATACGAGTATTTCGAACTCATTAGATCTCTGTGATCTCAGACGGCAGGCCTTTAACCCGAGTTAATCTATTCCACTAACCGTCACCACTATTAAAGCCTGTGACTATGCTGACATCAGCACGCTATAGCATAAGTCACTATATTTAGAATCAGTGCCACTGATTAATGAACATTTAGTGGGACAATCTTGAGGTCTCGACACACGATGCGTATTGTCTGGGACACGCCCCTAGTTGCGTATCATCACGTTATTCAGTTTTACGTTTCGTTATTGCAATACGTTCTGACGTGACTTCAATATAGCATAACTAATATAATATGTTGAATTAGAGTAGTGAATTAACATGTTTTCCACGTATCAACGGGTTTAGAAAACGCCCATTGGAAATTTTCCCTATTACGTGTAGCTAATTAACGATTAATAGATATTTAATCATTACCTTCGTATTGGAACTGTTCAAATCGCGGAGTCATGCACAGTTAAATACACACCTATTTGCACACTGCAACACTCTCAACAGGTCTAAATAATATATCAAATACAAAAAATATATATGACGTGGAACCGTTGTGAGTGTTTCAAAAATATAGTGTTTTATGAAAACCAAGTCTTCCGAATTCCTATACTATACTTGCCTTTCTGTTTAATGTGCTCATAACGTTCCAAGAAAAACAAGGAAAAAACAATTTTATCTATTTATAATTAGCAAGGTCAAACTACATACGCGTCCGTTTCGCGTATCATTGCGTAATTCGTGTGTAGTATCCCTTACAGGCTCAGCTAAGTCATCTCACGTCTGCAATTGACACCGTAACCCTGGGCTTTGGAACTATCTTTCATCAATGTACTGATGACGTTTGGCATTGGGACCATTTGTTGTAGTTATAAGTCTTGATTGACTTTGCTGTTGTCGATTATGACTTATTGTACGCAGGAGTTGGCTGAAATATGTATTTAATCATTGATAAAAGTGCAAGCAGCAAGCAGTTTTATCGGAACCAAATTATATGTAACCAATAAACCAAATTGATTATTTATAATAATCATTACACAGCGATAGCATCAACTATTCGAACGGAGTACACCAAGTCTGTACGCCACACTGTACGCACAGATATATAGATGTGTATATACAGGGTGTTTGGTAAAGGGACCGACAAACCAAATGAGCGTGCTCGGGGGCCCCACTTGGAGAATACAAGTTGGCCAAAAAAAAATCCCCGACACCCCAATTTTTTTTAACTTTTTGTTGTGAATTTTCTCGTTTACTCCAATATTGTACCTATTTACCACCATAACATTTGTAAAGTATGTTTTAGACCGGATGTTTTTAGTTTTTACAAATTTTACAAATCTTATGGTGGTAAATAGGTACAATTTCGTAGAAAAAGGGAAACACCCCAAAAAATAGTTAAACATATTGGGGGGTCGGGGATTTTTTTTGGCCAACTTGTATTCTCCAAGTGGTCCCCCGAACACGCTCATTTGGTTTGTCGGTCCCTCTACCAAACACCCTATATATATACCTATTATATATACCCTATATATTATCCCAAAGCACTTCGTTGGATATGATGTGCGTATAACAGCTAATAATACAGAAGTACATAGGTATAGATAGTATCTACGTCTGTGTACAGAAGGTAGGCTCTTGATAATGCTTGGAAACATTTTACGCGCATAAATAGTTAACGTTCATTTCTTGATCAAATTTACAATGTAGCTATACGTAGCAATAAAACAACGGTTATGAAACTTTGTCTATGATTATTGAAGAAAACAAAATGCTAATCGTTTTTTTTACGATAACTATATGTAAAATGTTTTCCAGTTTAAGCCATAAGTTATCAGCGGTTTTGCTGTGGCAAACATAGGTTGATATTCCTAATTTTTCCAAGTTTAACAGTTTTGTGCTTAGAATATCTACCTTGGTAGTTATTCTGAGGTTATGTGTTTTTTTTTCTGTAAAACAGTTACTATCCTAACACACTAGCAAAGCTCTGTAGAAGTGACCGTAGCATATATAAGTAAGATGCATAAGTATTCCCAAAGAAATGTTATATGTCATTCTATTTATTCTTTGGTTATGTCACCGAGGTTATGTGTCCATTTAAATAACTGCTTAGTGGAAATCTGTGTACTTCACACTGCATTAGTATAAGTCAAGGAAATCGTACCAAAACTTACTTGTTACAAGTAGGTACTTATTTATACTTATTATAAAGAGGAAATATTTGTTTATTTGAATGGAACAGGCTCCGAACTACTGGACCCATTTGAAAGATTCTTTCACCATTAGAGTCCTACATTATCCCTGATAAACATAGGCTATATATTTTGATTCATCATCATTATCATTCATCACCAAGCGTGTGGAACCGGGGCGCACAGCTAGTTAACGCATCATAAGCAATAAGCAGTTTATGATTTTTAAAAAGGTACCTATTACGTTGGCATATATTAGCGTAGATAATAAGCGAAATATTATTAGCGCCTTAAGCCCATCACACACGAATAAGATAATATATATTATAGCGTCGAATGTATAAGTTATGTTAACTTAACCCACCACACACGGCGCAGATACTATAATATATAGCAAGCGTACATTCAATCGGAGTCCGTCTCGGGAGTCGCACGTCTCGATCGTTCACACGGTTTTACACAGAGTATTCATATTCTTGATTTTGTGATGAAGCGTATTTTGATATAACCGTCACATTGGCTAGAAGTAAAAAACAAAGAATCTGAATTACATAAAATGGTGAATTTAAATTTCACAAATATCTTTCGCAAAAAAAAAAACATCATTTTTCTTACATTCATGTGGTTATTTGCACGATACCTACCAGTTTTTTAAATGTTTGTCTGTCGGTCTCTATAATCCGGGTTAGTCAATTTTCTCTGTTTATTATCTGTGAAAAGGCTGGACCAATTAAGATGGGATTTATACTGAACGCATTAACTAAAGGGCCACGCAAATTAAGTCGCGGCTGTAGCTAGTCTAATAATTGCTTAATTACATTTAGAATACTAATATCGATTTAGTAGGTTTGATTGATCTATACGTAGTACCTACAATCTAGAAAAAAGCTATGAGGTTGAATCCATAAAAAATCTTTAAAAGTTCTAAAATGATAACTTTGTCATATCGCTAGTTAGGTTAGTAGATAGAAAGGTCTCACTTTTTCGATGATTCCGTTTGTGTGACCAAGTGGATTCGTGTAAGTCAGTCGTTAGTTTCATTTTAATTTACAAATAATATGCCTGCAGGATCGAAACAAAATACCTAGGTACCTAAGATAATGAATACAATTACAGGTGAACTATTTAGCTTTATTAGTTTTTGTTGTAAAAATATACATTTGTTCGGTAACTGAAGACCAGACGTTCATTTACTGCAACGGTTTTGTCAACAACCTGTATTTGATCTTAAGATCAGTACCGCACACTATATTAAGATGTCTTCATTATCTGCAGTAGTCTTAGCGTATCTTAACATGCCTTTCGAATATCGGTAGCATCTTAAGCTACTCTAAGGTAAAACATTATAGTATATTCACCGTGTGTGGTTGCTCATTGAATTATATGGTGAGCGATTTGTCCGAATCTGCTCTAAGATAATATATATTTTATAGTATATTCATCGTGTGTGATGTGCTTTAAGTTCAATGAAGATGAAAGTGACATTCTCTAATGTAATTTTTGTATTTCTCTTCTAGTCAATTAATAAAACTTATAAGATCTGTAAGATATAGGATATATATAATAAATTAGCCAAGCGCTAAATACATTATTAACGTTTACAAAGTGCATTTCAATTTCTATAACTTTTTAATATGATCAAAATGTTTGTGTCTAAGTATCTATATATCAACACATACACGCGGATACGCTTTTATCATATGATTTGTACCATCACTATTAACTGACATTACCTGGCATTAGCATTCATCACACAATGTGTTTAGACACACAGGTTCGTTTTACGAGACAATTCTGTCACATTCACAAGTTAAGTTAATAAATTAGTCAAGCGCTAAATACATTATTATCGTTTACAAAGTGCATTTCAATATGATCAAAATGTTTGTGTCTTAGTATATATACCTACTAAGAAACTTTGCTACTGCTATATTAGGAAATTAATTGTCGCTCATATAACCTTTCAAATTTCAAAAAAAATGTATATTAATTTAAACAAAATATTCTTACTTGAAGCTTTTGTCTGTCAGTTGCTTTATTGTAACATACGAGTATTGTGATCATAATACGAGTAAATATACTTAACTATAACAAAGAAACTCCGCTACTCGGAATTAGGATTGAGCTTCATTGCCGCCGTTAATTATGTATTACAAAAATTAGCTATAGCAATGAATTTAAAAAATCAAAATACACTAAACACAGGGACATGCCAAAACAAATTGGCACCAATCTCACAGAATCAATCATAGAACTTACGTACCAATCTCAAGATTCAGATCATTCAGAGAGGAAACCTGTAAATACGTTTGTATGGAGAAGGCGCCAAACTAACTAAATATATTCTAGTCTGTGGTCTCTGTTATGTCCTCTTAAGTACATTATCCCGTGAACTAAGGCTAAAACTTCATTAATAAGATCGAAGATAGCGTCGTTAGTGCAAAACCATTTTAATCTTTAAACGCAATCTTAATTTAAATTAATTTAATTTAATAAAAAATTTAATCTGTACGTACAACATTTAAATACGAGGCCGAAATTAGATAGAATTGTTAAATCTACGAGTACTCACATATTCCATTACGCCTTTCGTCGAATCGATTTTTGAGTCTCTCCGAGACACGTATTGCAAGTCTCATGTCAAATAACTGTGGCGTGCCGATTATCCTGCATGACAGACATAAGAATTGCTGTGAGAGCGCACTTCGTGCAACCAGTAAAAAAGATTGCATGCTTTCCAGCTCGTTGTAAACTTTAGTGCGTAGGACATAAAGGTGTAGAGGTGGTTAAGCTAAGCGGCTTTTGTTCCTGGTTGTATTCGTGTCTGGGAAAAGTCTCGTCGCGAAGCTCGTCACCCGATTACTAATGACCCCATTTTACGAGTTGGCACAAGTATTAGGTTAATCAAAAGTACTGATTACAATAGAAGTGTTTCTACTAAGCTACTTGAATTGTTACGGTAGTTTCCATTGGAAGTATTGCATACTGTTGCTCGGTAGAGATGCTAAAACGGTCTTAAAAATCTTGGCCAGTAATTTTTACTTTGGCGAACTGCGTTCATTTTTGATTTGACACAAGCGCGAATAGTCTTGTGTCAAATAAAAGAAGGCCGAAAGGTTCTAGAGTGGAGACCACGGACCGGCAAGCGCAGCGTAGGTCGTCCACTGACGAGGTGGACTGACGACCTGATAAAGGTAGCAGGACGACGTTTGATGCAGGCCGCTTCCAACCGGTCCTTTTGGAAATTTGTGGGGGAGGCATATGTTCAGCAGTGGACGTCCTACGGCTGAGATGATGATGAGATGATGAAATAAAAAAAGTCATAGAAATTCTTGTAATGTAACAGGATATATCTCCTACAAAAATCGTATAACTTATATTAGATGATCAACTCGTCAACCCTGCCAATGACTGTAAATCAACCAATAAATAACCACGACACAGGACAATGCACTTAAAACCCTTTTGACTCTTTGTGAATGAGTGCGTCCAAGGTAGTACTGCCCCCATACTTTTTCTACCATGAATCAGTAATATTCCCAATACTGTGTTTTGGTTTGAATGTATGGTTGCCGGCGCAATTACAGACACATAAGACTTAAGAACACAGTGCAGTTCGTCACTTGTGATTGCATCTGTTCTAGGCAGAGGGTACCACTTACTGGTAAAACCACCTGATGGTGGTCATCGTGGTTATACCGTTTCCTAACAACTTATAAATAAAAAAACTTCACTAAGCTCTTTTGTCTCATTCACCCCGTAATTTCACTGGCTATTGCACCCTTATTACCTATTTGATTGGTAGCGTGTTGAAAGAGAAGCCTATCAATACTAGCCTATCCTATAACGAGTATTCCAGGGCCGTTTCTCCAATCCTGCGGTTAACAATAGATTACTAGGCGACGTTCGACAGTAGCCAGTTATCGAAACAGCGGATGTGATAGTGGTAATAGCGGTCGCTATCAGCCAGATGGATTCGCCTGCTATCGGCCCTACATGGGAATTTATACTCGGACCTCGCACGAACTTACCTACAGAGGCTGAACACTGTGACCCTGTTTTAGGATATCCGTGCCTACTTGATAAGGATAGACGATTGTTACTTTGTAATTGTTATAACGGATAAAGTGTTAAACTTAGTAATCCTGTATAAAAAATACCTAAATACAAATGTGAAGATTACGTACCAAGGGGATGAATCTGAAAATAATTTAATAAAATTAACGGGTCTGTTATTATGTTTAAGTAATATTTATTAAGCAAAACAATGTTACATTTAATAAATATAACAACTTTTGTAACAACTTATTTTTGACAAATGTTTTAAGACAAAAACAATACATCGTACGTAATGTGATATGTTATTGATTTATTCATATCTGTTGATAAAAATATGAAAACTTCTCTTTTGTAGCGTTTGCGTGAGATATAGATCGCGTTGAAGATGACAAAGTCAACTGTACGGTTTACTACAAATAAAACAAAACAAAAAACAATATCACTTAACCCTTTGCGTACCAGAGACGTAAATTAACGTGAGTTTCATTCATTAATCTTTTGTTTTAATTATCACAGTATAGTAAGGGTTAATAAAAAACATTTTCATTGATGAGAAAAAAAAAACAGATGTAAGAATGCTTTGCTACAAAAAAATAACATCCATACTGAAACGAACTTCTATGTTATCGATAAACGTCAACTCTATGATTTAATTGTTAAACAGCAATGTCAATAACCATAATATCGATAAGAGACGATTATAAATGACTAACGTCCAAATCACGACGCAATACGCACTGAGTAGCCAGTTTCCTCGTATCAAAGCTATGCATATCAAAGCTCGTTCGTAGTAAAGTTCAACGCACAAAGTGCATAATCACCGTAATCGCCGTCCGGAGCCAAATGTCATCGACCCACTTATCTCATCCGCCATCCCTTTTACAATTACAACAACAAATGAGTAAGAGCTGCACCGATATGTGCATCGATACTATGAGGAATAAAATCCTGTGTGAACGAACTCTAATCTGTGTTTTGTGGCAGCTTCCAGACTCTAGATAGAAACGTGCTCACGCACTGATAGATTGTGGCTGCTATTAAACTCGTAGATAATGTATGCGTTTATAGCACGGAATATTGTATGGAAGTTGGAATGGTTGAAGTTACTCATTCATTTTTTATCGTAACTATTGTTGCTAAATTAATCTTGTTATCAATTACCAAGAATCAGACCCTATCTGTAACATAATTGGTCCTTGGCTCATAAAAAAAATCACTAACAGAATGTATTACTACAAGCTTAACTCTCAGATCAACTAAGAACTTCTTATATTTTGTCAGAGGCTACATTGCAATAATGCTACAATATTAAGTACACTACCAGGCATCAGACTGATGCCTGTAGACTGCTTAAATAAATACCCTACTGCCATTAGGAACCATATCTTAAATTAATCATGATGGCATATTAGTTAATCTGTGATTTTGATCTGAGTCGTGCCGGAATAGCGTTGGTATTATAATAGCCCAACTTTTATTATACACATATTACCATTCTTTTTAAATAATTTTGTCTTATTTCAACCATATAATTTTGGCAATGTGTGTGGATATGTAATATAAAATTTCTTTACTATTCTTTTTATGAAACCACTTCCTCGCTTATAAGAACAAGTTGTTTAACAAAAAGTAAAGCAAGAATATATGATCATTTGCTCGTAGGTATGACGACGTGAAGTCGCTTACCTATAGGCCTATCTATTTACTGCTATTGAGTACTTCTCCGTTCTGTGGTGTCTAATATCATATTATAATAGATAACATACATGTTGACATGGTCATAAGGTCAAAGCGTTCTGAAGTTTGTAACTTTCTCTCTCTCCGTTAGAAATATGCAGGAACTTACGGCTTGGGCAAGATGCTGCAACATTAGATTATAGGCTACATTTATAGATCAAAGACCAATGTCCACAATTAATGAACTATAAAAGGTTTTTATTTGTCCTAAGCTCTGTAAATTATAATGGATTGTCGTGACGCAGGCGAAGCTAATTAACCGTTATGCATTTTCATAAAAATAACTCCTACATGTAATTCTGGTGAGAATGTACAAGCTTTGTCTGAACACCAAATAGCATTAAGTTTTGCTATAAAAATAAAATGATGTTCAAATTGCCATATTACAAAAACTAAAGCGTTCGGGTGACATCACAGTTGCAGACGGGGTCGTCAGAATCACAGAAGTCAGAATGTTACTAACTGAAGACTACAATCTGGGACGGAAAAAGGTTCTTGGGATAGTCAATTCACGTGTGGCTGGAACGTTAAGCTGCAGCTAGAGTTACTGTACATTCCAAAGTAAACATGAAAAAACTGCGAATTCGAATATCTAAGATAAAGCGTGCGGGGTTTTATAAACGGCCAAAAAAGACAACAATAAAACAGCTATCTGATGTTCAAATAGGCACTAATCTCAAAATTACAAGTTTAATTTTGTCGCATAATGTTATTTCATACAAAGTCTGCCAACGTTCCGGTATGGTGTACTCGGACCCTTATGTCCCAGCTATGCCTTAAGCTTAGAATCTATCTATTTACACTGATAAATCAAAAAAAAACTTTTGTATTATCATGTTTTCATTCCAAAGTCCTGGCATTAGGGGTCTTAATTTTTTTCCATTGACATCCCACTAACAGGTAGATAGAGCCTTTAGAAATCGCGTCCTTGTAATATTACCGTTAAACTGATGATCCTGTTTGTAGCAATAATATAATTCTTTACGCCTTAACTTGACGTAATGGGATAAACAATAGTGGACCAAACCGGATTTCTTAAGCATTGTTGAGATGTCATAAACACAGGTAGACGCTACCTCAGTTACAAGAAACATACCATTAATTGTCTTAGCACAATCCGTCTGCAGACTCCATCCCGACAGCTTTGACTTTTAACGACAGTAGTTATAAATCTCTTACAGAAATCCGTAAATAGAGCTGTTCCGATTATTCGACAATCACATCGAGTCAACGAAAATAAAAAAGGAACTGCCAATGAATAAATCAAATCAGATATCATGGCATGATTAAATTAATATAGTTTAAAAAAGATTTTCATTTCGCATACTCATTTGTAAACACATTTGGACAGGAGTCCATATTAGGAGCTTTCCGTTTTATTTCCGTTTTATTTCCTAATTATTATGATATTATTCATGATCATATTCATGTCATCGAAAGGGCAGACAGACAGACGAACACGTCATATCAACATTGTAGGTATTCAATCCGTATGCACTTTACTTAGAAACTGAACTGTCGAATAATAAGTGCATTGTGTGACCGTATACGTATCTTGAGGATTAGTGAGGGGAATACAAAATGTCGATAATTTGCACATCGAACAAAGTCGAGACAATTAATATTTTGTCCCGTCTGGCGACAAGTCTGGTCCTAAATATTATATGAAATGTGGTTTATTGTAATTTAATCGCGATAATTCGATGATAAAATGGCGAAAAGTGGCGAAAGGCGCAACATATTTTATGGCATCTCATGCAAAGCAATTAACGGTCTATCTGATGTCCATTATCGGAGGTCCTGATCGAGGTCAACGACTCCAAGCAAGCCTATCGACACATCGGGCGGCAGGGCGGCGCGCGCCACGCACTTCCGACGCGACGGATTTGCCGGAATCGGCGCGGGCGCATCAAACGCTCTGCAAAATTCGGACGGAGGCGCGCGCGCGTGAATCAATTTGAATATTTTTTCGGTGCCGACATGGGAATGGCTACTGCTCACCATGGGCATCGTTGCACACAACCATAACAATTATCACACACGAAAACAAGAATTCCAAAACAAAACCTTTACAATTTTTATCGAGCATAATCTCTACATGTTGCGGTTTTATGAGACGACTTGGGATGTTTCCTCGACATTAACCTCCCATGTTAAATTCAGATAAAATTAAAACGCTTTTTATTAATTATTTTCGCCTTGTACATGTACTGTAACAAGCTACAATTTAATTACGGAAAAATGTCGTCGCTTCATTATATTTTTTGAACGGATTCAGTGTCTCCTTGTTTCGGCGAGTCCCAGGCCCACACGGGGTTTCTTGCTACCTACATCTCACGTTTTTGAGTAGCCGTAATATTTAAATTGCCGACATAGCTCCTGCGGGCATACCTTGCATGGGAATGTACGCCGACGGCCGTCAAAACCCGCTTTTACCGAATGCGATGTGCGTTGTCCAAACGCATGGGAGCTAACGTGTCTCTCCTTCTCTAACTCGGGAGACGTGACCGTCGAGTACAAAGAAGCGATGATGGAAAGTATAGCTACTTTTACTGGACGTTCGTTACGCAAACGCATCCCGCCTAAAATTTTGCATGGATGCGTCGCGCATGCGAAAATGAGCAATGGGCGCTCGGCGGCGGCGCAGGGGCACGTACTCAGTATTACCTGTCGATGCATATTAATCAAGGAGGAAGTTTTGTTAACAATATCTAATGTGCTCCGCGAATTGTCAGCGGCACCATTGAAAGCTTTTTTGTCTGTTTCTCATCCAAAGTTCTGTAGGAACTAGACGGCGCCTTATTAGATAGGTACTGCATCGTTGCATAATGCATGACACAACTTCTAAATAATACGAAAACAATCCTCGTGATTGTTCACTAGTATCGGTGCTCGATATCTCTATTGGCCGGCGAGTGGTTTAACTAGGTTATTCCATTTAAATCGTTTGCTACTTGAGTATTAATTAGCGATAATCATGACGGTAAATAATCTTCGCGTCGATTACTGACAGGCTTATTCTATGAGTGGAATTGTCTGAAGTGGTTTGTATCGTTTCCTTGATATATTGTAAAAAGTGTGCATAATCTGAAGTACATATACTTCTTAAAGTACTTAATAAAATTGATAATGTGTTTCAAAGTTGTTCGCATTCGTCACACCACGAATGATGCGTTTCGAATTGCCATTATATTTGCCACGCGTGCAAAAATATATGTATTATTTTATCTAAAAGCACGTACGTAAATGTGTCATCATAACTTTTATTATAGAATATAGATAATTTCTCATCGTAACGATAAGCAAACGCTTATACTTACATGCCAATTTAGAAAACACTCACAGTTTCGATTTATATTACTTTGAATAGGCTTGACCATCTGAAATGATCTTCTAACGATAGGTGACGTATTGTCACAATCCATGAATCATTCAGCCGTGCGATTCTCTAATGATTCGTCGATGTGCTCGTCGACGAGCTCACCACTGTCAAATACTTTGAGATATAGCCCTTGTACATCAGCTGTGCGATTCTCAAAGAGCAAACATCGTTGCATCTATGACAACATCCGTGAAACAAATGACGAGATGACAAGAACCGTTGGAAAAACAACCTTATGTACAAGGGTGATATCTCATAAAGAATTTACATCGGTGAGCTCGTCGACGAGCGCATTGACGAATCGTTAGAGCATCGCACGGCTGGTTGCTTTTCCAACGTTTCTTGTCATCTCGTCATTTGTTTCACGGATGTTGTCACAGATGCAACGATGTTTGCTCTTAGAGAATCGCACGGCTGTAATCAAAAGAGCTGCAATAATCTATGTTGAATTTCACGTTGTCAATATAAATCAACATAACTCACATGCGTCGAATATTTCTCGGAACATTCCGACAACACGTGACATTTCCGTCAATATGCGGACAGATAACGCACGTTTACGGATTATCCGCATGGCTCATATCTACGGATAGTGAATGTGGATAGCGATAGCACCAGTACGTGCATTATCGGATTATGCAGATAACATAGATTACGACCGAGATTTATTATTTAATCACGATTAGTCGGAATGCTTTGTAAGTGATAAGTGACAATATACGATGCTTACGACGTTCACAATGACGAGGGACATTGAATTATTTTTATTAATTCTTTAGATAAGTGTAAGTTATAATGTTTTTGTAATGATATATTTATCTATGGTTATGTCAAATGCCAATTTTTTCAATTTTTTCTTTTACGTGGTTTGGTAAGGTCACATGGTTTCGTGTGTCATGTAGGTGGTCATGAAAACCAAATCTCTGTAATAATTAATCTCGATCATACTAGATATTTTCACGTCTACCAAGGGTCAAAGGGGCTGGTTTTATCGTGGCGCAATTATGTCGAATATCAAAATATATGTCCCCTAACAAAACATATAGCTTATCTACGCCTAAAATTTAAGACGTTTAATAAAATGTAATCAGTTTGTAACCATTCTTTTTTAACTCAATATATTTTATATAACTGAGTTTGGCAATAGAGTATAGCTAATGTTTTTAAAACTATTTATCACAGAACTCATGAGTCCTATGTATTGTGTTTTAGTCAGTAGCTGGGAGTACTAACCCAATTGTAACTACTACTCTACACTTGTTACTAAAATAATACGCAGGTATTCATCTGTTCATAGATTAGCTACAGGTGCAGAAAAAGCTGGAAGTTTTAATCTCAACTAGCAAACTAACTTATTTACTGTAAGCAGCATCGCTTCTTTCTATAGATTTAAATGTTTGTAAAGTATGTGAGTAAGATGTGCGATTCAATACATTATATTAATAAAATTTTACTCGTAAAATGCAACACTTGGGCGCCTTTATTTCTAAGACCATTTTATTACAGGCAACATTATCATGGTTGCGAATTGTCTTATATTAGAAATAAATACTTGATTAATCTCAAAGCTAGCTAGAGCAACGGCTATATAGAGAAGTCGAGGCGTAAGCAATTCCAAGATAAAACCTGTAACGTAAGCCGCATACTTCAAGCTCAATCAAAACATCCAAAGTAACGGTAACACCAATCCATATGCACGTTAAAAACAAAGAACGATCCAGTATTGATTGCTCACACGTTAGCGAAAGCCGAACAAATTAACTTAGCACCTAAAACTATTTGTTTCCAATTTGTGGGCCGCTCGTCAATGTGCCCTGCTGTGTTTATCCCGTCCAAAAATAGTGCAAATGACACTAATTACGCCACTGTAGCAGACCCGTGTTAATAGATTGCTCATACCGCTCTGATTTCGACTAAACCACGCGCAGAGCATTTCTTCGAATTCGGATAATTACGAGGGCAACAAAGTAGACTGATATTACGACGGTGAAGGCATTGTAATCGTAATGGATATTAAAAAAGCGTTAATTGCTCTTAATGATATGGTTTCCTGAAATATCTTTCACCAACTGAAAAATATCACTGCACTTTATAATCTTCTTATTATAAGTTTTTTAATGCTTACCTAATTTAAGTAAGACTGATTAAAACATTTAAACTATTTTTCTCGATACAAAATGTGTAACCTGTTCAAGTTAAACTAAGCCCTTGCGCCGTAAGGATATGAACTATAGTAGTATTACGAAGTATAGGATCGATACAAAATGTAATATTTATTTAGTCAATGGTTTAGAAAAAGTATAGGTACTAATAATAAGTTAAGCAATAACTTACTTCTGTTATAAATAAGTTATTTGATTATATTGGTAGGGTGGTAGGTAGTTTCAAAATCGTAATAATTGTATCCGAATGGGTCAAATAGTCCCTGCACCCTTAGCACGCGGCGGAGAGTAATAGTCTTTCCACCGTTTTTATCTACCTGTCAGTGGAGATAATTGTCTTCTCCACCTTACAGAGCACGGCAACCGGGGAAAGAGATAAAATATTTCCTGTTGACGTATCTCGTAGACAGTATGTCCGCTACTCCCGCTATAGAGCACGGACTCGTCGAAAGGTGGATATAATCTTATCACCTTCTTTGAAGGTGGTGGATAAAAGTTTATTTTCATCCGAAAATGTCTCGCACATATTATAATAACATTTTGTATCGGGAAATGGAAACAACGGAAAGAAAATTACACAAAAGATATATCCGAAATACAATCTCTTCGATTACTCAGATAATTAATTCAGGCACATATTTCGGGTCAATAAAGAAATGGCGTTGTAATGCATTGCAACCTCGAAATCATACGAATGCTTTGCCGGTGCATATCAAGGTTATTATTGTATGACTTTCATATCTACATTCTGTGAAATACTTAAGTTAAATATTTCTTATTTGTTTTTAATCTACAATTAGGTCCCCACTTCCATACGCTTATTCAGTCTTATTAAACGAAATAGGATACTACGTATGGATAGCACACGCTACTCAGAGACTTTTGTTACATTTGCTTTAAATGGCACCTACGAAGTACAAACCATAGGAAACGCTACTCTCGCCGTCTATCCACATGGATAAACTATCCTCTGGCGTTGCCGTGCTCGCAAGGGAGATAAAAATGACATGGTGGAATAGATTTCTTTCCTCTCCACGAGGAGAAATAGTCCACTGCCCGTGCTAGCCGTGCTGGAACTATTCAACTGATTAAAGGAAGCTGACCATCCTTCCAAAGGCTTGGCAGTATTTTACATCAGAAAAACTCTTTTCAAGCCAAGTTTTCCTGGTGCAATATTATAGTTATTGCACCTTGTATAACAAAGTAACATATTATGTGTTGGGTTTTATAATTTAAAATTAAAAAGCTTTTCATCTTCTGTAGCAATATTATTATTAATGTTATCGTTGTGTTCATATATAATATAAAGGTACTTCAGAAATAGGTTACACAATGAATTAATTTGATATCAATAGGTAATTAAAAATAATCGAACCCTATGATAACCACTTCCGTTGTTGGTTTTTATATATAGAATGTGGGAATAAGGAAGTTTAGTATTTATCGATGATTTAATAAACACTATGTACGACATAACGTTATGAAACTATGCATATATTAATACTTTATTTATGTGCTCGGGGTTTCTCTACGTGATCGAATCAGAAATGAGGAGATCCGTAGAAGAACGAAAGTCACCGACATAGCCCAGAAGATTAGCCAGTTAAAGTGGCAGTGGGCACATAGCACGCAAAACAGATGGCCAATGGGACCGGAAGGTTCTGGAATGGAGACCACGGACTGGCAAGCGCAGCGTACGTCGTCCACCGACACGGTAGACAGACTACCGTGTTTAGCAGTGGACGTCTTAGAGATGATGATGACCTTTTGGTAATTTTCTCCTTACAAGTCATTAATGTAAAAACAACTTGAACAAATGCAATATTGGAGTTAACATAACCATATAAGCCGAACCAACAACTAAAGCTACTCGTACAATGTCGTTATTGACCGAGCGAGCGAAGCGTCTCTGCTTTAACTGGCCAATTGACTTTCATCAGTCCGTATGTTTGTTAGGTTGTATGTACGTCTTCTGGTACAGGTCGCATTTTTCAACCAATTTTGACGAAACTTGGTATGCATATATATACATACTATTCAAAATAATTATAGTCATTTGCTGCGGCGCTATTTACCGACCTTTGATAAGATTTGAGTTTTAAGGTACTTGGTACTTTAATCTGTCCGTATCAGGCTTACGCTATAACAAAACATTTATGAATGAAGCGGAGGCTTGCTGATTGAGAGTTATTTCGAATATGGTTTCAGAGATAATAGGTTGTGAAATACTGCGAAAAACTGCCGCTAATAAGAGTATGTGCTCGCGATGTCAACTGTTCGCAGAACTATCACTGACACATCTAATACTAGTAAAATATTTTAAACATAAATATAAAAAAAAAAAAAGGAAAAGGCATTTTGTGCCTTTTGCCGTGGAGACCATGGGCTGTTGGGGCGCGGAGGCTAAGAAATTGGTAAGTGAGATAGGACAGAGGATAAATGAGAAAAGCGGCGACTCCCGCTCCGGCTCGTTCCTGGTGCAAAGGTTAGCCATAGCCATCCAGCGCGGAAATGCAGCCAGCGTCATGGGCACCTTTGCACCGGGTACAGTACGGGGTGGGTTATTTAATTGATTTTATTTTTGACTGTTGTGTTTGTTTATTTATGTAATTAGTGACTTATTTATGTATATTGACATTTATGAAATAAAAATATGACTTGTAAAAACAAAATAAAAAAAAAACAAAAAAAAATAAATCAATATATATACAACTTTCAATAACAGTTAATTCATGAAGGGTACGATGGGGTATACAAAAATGTGCAGTGCCTGAAACTAAATGAGATGAAGTGTCATATAGATGCGACGCGTAACCCGATTCATATTATTATATAGACAAAGTAAGCCAAAACCGTGATAGCTCTGTTAGCATACTTGAATACAAGGTTGAATTAGGCTTTTTCTCACTCAGATTCAGTTTCACACGTTACGTAAATAGTTTCAGAGCAACCTTAACGTTTACACACTCATACTCACGCACTAGGAAGTTCTACACTGTGACGTAATAATGTAGGAAAATAATTAAATTTCCCTTCAACTTTTCCACAATATCTCGATTTAGTATCTACAAAGCAAAAAAAATTCAAACATTTATTTATTTACTTTTCACTTTTTTAAGTTGACGGTATTTTAGATCATATTTGCAAATACTATTTTTTAGACACATGTAAACCGAATTTTATTCCTTAAAACACAACTGGAGCAATCATTTGATCGGGTTTGTATGTGCATAAAATACTTTTTATAATTTAAATCTGCTGCGTTTTCGTAAGATTGATTCATTTGAATATTAAGGGAGTTTTCTTTTTCAGAAATGTTTGTTTTCTTCGACCCACATTGATTTATCGCTGCTATTGCAACAATTATCATTATCATTATCAAAGTCCTAAGTGTCAGCCCACTCTTATAAACATCTTATTCAGCCAGTTGCGAGTCTAAATGCGACCTGGAAAGGCCGAAACTAGGGCTTGCCTCTTAGATAAACCAATCTGTGCTCACGACGGCTCATATTTACTACTCTTCTTGAGAGATAGGTTGTGTCTCACAGAAAGTTAGGTATGGAAATGTTAAAAAGCTGATAGTGAAAAACCTTTGCACTAAAGTATTTCTTCGCAACTTTTTAATTTAAAATCATAAGCTTAGTAGAGTATACTTTAAAAATTCAACAGTCTTACAGGTGTAAAAGGTCGTTAGTAAAGTTATGGACTTTCTTCAAAATATGCGGCATAAGCAGTTCTATTTTTCGACTGCGTTGACTTAGTGGCTCGTTTTTTAACAGCTCTATGAAACTGTAGCCAGGCATTAATATTATTATTAATTTGATACCTCCATGGTACAGGTGTAAAAACCGACAAAGATCTTAATAGACATAAGCAAACCTTGCCTACGGAATAACTAATACTTACCACGTAAACCTGGCTGGAGACCCTACATGGATTAGGCGGCGTTTAAACCCGGCTCCCGGTGCGGTAGTCAGTGTAAACATGGCCTTGCCGCCGTAAATTCTACATCGTTTCACACGATGAAACCGAGGTTTGAGATTCACATTATTATACTAAAGAAACTAAAGTTCCTTTCACGCCTAAGGCCCGTAAAATCATCCGCAGTTTAATCCATGACTCTTAGTTTATACCATCTTGATCGATTATTTCGTAATATGAACAGCAGTTAATCTATCAGTGTGAGTTTAAGGCCCGTGTTCACCAACACATGTTTAAATTGTAAACGAACGTTTAATTCTTAAACGACCGTTTAACAATATTTTGCTGTTCACCAAGCAGTAACCATTGATTAAGTTCTGTAACCGGCTGTTTAAGTTAAACGATGTCTTCGACCTTGTTTAACCATTGGTTATTGTTTATTTACGAGAAAATGTCAGATGCTCTGAATTATATATTTGAAGAACATAACATGTTAAGTAGATGATTTTGAAGATATAGAGCGATTTTTACACGCGAATTTTTCTGAAGTCGTCACAATTATTTAGAGGAATATGAAGTAGAAGCATTCCTTATATATACATATATCATCCATTATCACTTCAATAAAACTCTCTTGAATTTAAAATTAAAACTACCACGAGACGACTCTGACGCAAACAATACAAACACTTGGACTTGAATACTACAATGGAACTTCGAATCTAACTGACTTTGATATTACTTTAAAAAGGTGCTGAATTAAAAAGCCATACAACTTGTTTTACCTTACCCAATTTGAACGCAGCTCGGGTAAATGTAAATGATACAGGATACACTAACATCTTTTCAATGTAGTATTATACCATTCATTCATTTACGACTCATTATTTTCAAAAACGCTCGATTAGTTAAACGTTCGCTTTAAAAAGATGGTGAACACCAAAAAACGCGCCAAATTCAAACAACTGTTTAAGTTTAAGGGAGCTATTAGGTAGTCAATGGTTAAGTTGTAGTTGGCGAACTCCAGCCTTAACCATCAGAAAGTTTAATCGGTCGAGAGAGGTTAGTTAAACTGACATGAAGAGATTAAACAAGAGTAAAAAGGAAAATGGCTACTCTCATTACTGTTTAGCTTCGGGTTTGTGTTGTACGTAGAATTGAAAGCAGAATATTATATTTATGGATACAAACGAAATTATATTCTCTTTGAAGGATACTACGAGTACGTATAAAATCTGGCGTCGCGCCGTTTGTCATAGTCGTCATTATTTTAAACAACTTACCGATAATAATGCACATTTGACAAGTGCAAATTTTAATATTATCATGCAGGACGAATAAAAACTTTTTAATGTTTTGGGCCAAAAACTCGAGACGTATATGGAATAAATCGCTGCTACATTTAAAATAATTAAACTCAGTTTAGCTAATCAGCCAGTGATATGCCATTGAAATTAAGAGAAGGGTTTAATCTGTAGATCAAATTTTAGCTTCGTTTAGTTAAACTCTAAGATAAGCGGCGATTGATATTACAGGCCTAAGGTCTATAAAATATACTGAAAACGATTAGAGCAAAAATCTTTAAAATTTGCTCAACATCACACCTAGGTATTTGGATGGTTTTTATGGACGCATATGTGAGTTTACTTGAGTAAATTTTTTATAGTATTAACTGTCAAATCTCCATTCAAATAGAGATTGAGTGTCTTTCTAGAATACCGACCTTAAAGACGGAATTATTGTTTAAATAATGTTATTATTTTATATCAGTTATTATTTAATTTATTTTATATCAGTAACTTTGTACCTACTTAGATTAAAATTAATTTATTGTTGGGTGTTATAAAAAATAAAATTACTATATGTTAACGACTAATTATATTTGACATGTATTTATGAAGCGATGATAGTCCAGAAACAACCCGGGTCGGTTGACGATTGGAACGTCACGAATACGGTTCACGGGTTCGATTCCCACTTCGGGCTTTAAGCTTTCGGCGAAGCTAAGTAACATTGTGATGAAATCCACAGCAATTGTAAGGCACTTGCTGGTGTTTACCACCAAGTTTGAAAACCTGTCGCTAAGCGCCTACAGTGTGTTATGGCCGATGTCCTTGAAAGCTAGTCGCTATTCTAAGTCTAGTGACTACTAGTGACCACTACCCACCACCACCACCGACCGCATTGTCACTGACCATGTAGTGAGATAGTGGTCAAACACAAGCCTATTATCAAGTGTAAAAAATATATATGTGGTTAGTAGAACCTGCATCCTTTCGGTGAATTTCAGATTTAATATTCAGTAATAATGTTGTAAGAACAATTCGAAAGCACGAGTACAACAGAAACAACTAGCCAGTCTCGCCATTTAGTATATTAAGTATATAAATAATCCACGTGATTAAGTAAACATACGCGTTTCGATATATGTCTGCTAATTATGACACAATTTTAATTGAACTATGATAATAAAACAAACATCAATACACAAATATTTGTTACAAACAAAGAGTGTGGGAAATAGCTCAAATTGATATCAATGCAACAGTTTGATGAATGAGTTTGGTGTGGACGTATTATAACATCTATCTCTCTAAACATACATATTATTGACGGCTGCGTTGATTTAATATGTAGTTATGTGATATATAAGGTCATTGTTAATTAGTGCACAATATCGAATGGGGTTGTTTGGATTATATAACTGGTCATTGTAGTGAAGGATTCATCAACGCAAAGCGTTGCTGAACTGAAACTGCTGCGGCTGCAAACTTGAAATGTTTGCAGTTGATGCCTTTCAAGTTGAAGCTTTCACTAAGGAACGATTTAAAATAAAATAAATCGTAAGGTAGATTGAATAAAATTTATTTCAATGGCTTCGTATCATATGGAACAAGCGAGGGAAACCCTAGAACCGTAAACAGATAGGTACCCATTCTTAGCCATAATCTTAAGTTTTGGTTGGCGTCTCGGAGATCGCTACTGGAGTCGATTATCAATTCGCTCCGAATTTCATGGTCATTCGCGCTATCGGTTCACGGTACCTACCAGTGTAAGTCCTACCTTCTTCTTCTTAGTCGTTAACACTCTTGCCAGAGTGGTCGTGGTCATCAGTTCGGGTGGTGGCTTGCTTCACAATCCGTTGCCGTTCCTCACGAATTGCCGTCTTCCTTGCGCACATGTTCACGGGACCATTTAGTACTGCCTTTATTTGATCGGTCCAACGTATTGGTGATCTGCCGCCTGTACATTACAACATCACGTCTATGGAATGCATATAGATGGTGCCGACATGCAGAAGTGTGTATAAATGCCCATATTTTGGTATTTTTTTAATATCCCAAGTAGTATGACCTAGACATATTACATGGGACATTAACTTAATTCCTACTTTCCAGTACAGATCCATACTTCGGACTGATAATTGGACCGTATTTCAGAAGTTCGCTCAGCACCAAAACGAGGTGATTAGAGAGCTGAGTATTTTTTGCATGGCGTTGTCATAGATTAGAATGCAGTTAGATCTAACACTATAATCCAGGCGGAGGGTATCGGTATGCCATAACACAGGTCTCCTTGTTTGGGTACCAATGTTTTTCCAACCATGAATGTATTCTTTTCATAAGTCCTACTTGATTGTAAATGTTCATAATGATTTATGTGGAAACCCAATAAAAAATTATTATTATTATTTCTTTTATTCAAAACAAAATCTCGGATTTCATCCGGTCCTTTACAAAGGCATAAGTGGGGCTATAGCCAACACTTAGAGGCATGTTTGGTATAAAAATACAAAGGAGTATAAAAAACAGAAAAATTGTTGGATGAAGGGTAACATGGTACTTATAACTATTACAAATATGGGTAAAATGGCCAGGCTATAGAGATGAACTTATTAGTGATAAGGAAGATAGTGGGCTATGGAAGAGATTACGGCATCTGCCAATTTTAGTCTCATGTTAAAATATTTTATTATTATTATAGATTCACAATTCACAAAGCGTTTTTTCTGAAATACCGCTACCTGTCTTAGAATTGCGTTTGCAACAAACAAATCAAAATTTGCCCCGGCATCAGCATCGAACACGGGAACTCACGATCCAACTCACCGTTTACGCAAATAGATCACCATGGCAGTAACATCATATTCTCTCGTCAAGAATACCGTTTATCTACAGTGCTGTAAAATAGATTATTTTATTTCAGCCGTTTAATACGGAGGCAGTACGTAACCGAGACTCAAACATGCACCAAAACTACGAGATAGTAATATTTGTTGTGGAATTACTTTTGTTGTCTATCACTCTCAACCCTGATTAATTTATGCTTCACTTATTTGCCTTAGATAAGGTTGAAACGACTTGTATTTGTATATCAAGTAAGCTTATCTTTTAATTCTTGAACTGTCAACGTGGCGCAAAGGCGCGCTGGTTTTTCCAAATATTAACGATAATAACAGAAGTATATGCGTGAGAGGTAAACTTTTCAGGATTTAAATTTAAATAACTTGTATACATCCGCATACCTACCCTCTAATGCGTCTTTGGTATGGACTTCGAATCTTCGAAGCCGCACCTTTCCTTCTGAGCCGCTGGCCCCGGGTTGGATCCCCAGACAGGTCAAACATTTGTGTGCATGAACATGTCTGTTTGAGCTGTGCCTGGGTGTATATATATGTATGTATAGCAGCTATCAGGTTACCATAGTACAGGCTCCACCTAGTTTAGGATCTGATGACCTGTGTTAAAGAAAACTAGTCAACGGGGCTGCCGCAATTGATCAGTTAACTACTCCCAAGTTGAACTTTACTTTTCATCGTTAATGCGGAAAATGGGAAAAATCAATCAATAATATAGGTACAAGTACAATTTGAAAATTTTAATACCGACTTCCATTCTATTCAGTTATTGGAGTGTATCTCAAAAACTACTGGACCGAATTTGATGGATGAAATTGGATCACAAGGGAAGCACCAGCTTTCAAACAAAATAGAATTTTGAGAATCGAGTTCAACCTATGGAAAGTTATGAGGTAACAAACATAAAAAAATACAGTCGAATTGAGTACCTCCACCTTTTTGGAAGTCGGTAGAAAATACAATAAAACCAACACAGTTATTGAACATACCTTTTTAAAGAGCATTAGAAATCTTTGTGAATGAGTTTGACCGGGGAAGTAGGCCACCATACCATGAAGCACTTTTCAGCCGTAGATTGAAGGGTTTTTGTGCCGGTGAAATTACAGGGCACAGTTTACAGGCGCAGTTCGTCACTTGTGAGGAAATCATTAGTTCTAGCCATAGGTTACTACTTAACACCAGGTTTAACCCCATCCGATACTCACAAGACACGAGGTACGGCTACGGTCCGTTGTTTTATGGTAAACTAGCTGCGCCCCGCGGTTACACCCGCGTGGTGATGGATGACCACTCGTACGTGTGCCAATTCGTTTTCATAATATAAGATTATTATTTTGTAAACAGCTGATAAGAATAAAAACAATGGATAATATATGTCATACGTTTTTTGTAGATAACAGACCAGTGTTCTTACAAGTCAGAGACTTATTACATGTAAGACATTACATGTCACTTAATTGTGACAAGAAATGCTCGCAGCGATGCTTGCCTTGTTGTTCTCAACTGTACAGGAAGGTTAAGCAACAATTGCTGGGACAATTGGGGGTAACAATTTGGATGTGTAATCGCTAACCGCAACACTGTGCGTTATCTTCTGCTTAGGAAGGCACATCAAACCACGGTTCTAGTTGTTAGTCGAAGGACCGTCGTTAAACTATGTTAAAGGCATTCACTTTGATGACAAGTGACTTTAAATCTTTGACACTAAGTCCTTTTCTAGGACTAGGATACTAGCCTATGAATCATACCGTACTGGACCCGCGTGCTAGATTATGACTAATAACTCCTCTCTCTGAAAGGAAGGCCCGTTTCCCATCACTGTTCTGTACGCCAAAAAGGAACCCTTATAAGATTTCTTCGTTTTCCATTGTATGTCTATCTATGTGAAAATACACTAATTTCATGTTATAGAACAATAACTGGGCTTGCAAAACTGGAACTACTTACCATCAATTAATTTTATTTATTTATTTATGATACACAAAACAAATTACAATCAATTTCTCACTTTTAAATATAGATGTTAATTCAATTCTTTGCTGGATTGTAACTCAAAATATGTGTATACAGAAAAACAAAAAGTACCGAGATAGATGGGATTGAAAGTATCCACCTCCAAAGCAACGATCTTTGCAGATGAATACCAACAGGTTGATGCAGATATATATATATATATATATAAATATATATTATACATGATCGAGAATCTACAACTTTAAGCTGGGTGGATTATCCATTAATGTTCATGGCATAGATAGACTAATGAACAGTTTGACTCGCAAATTTTTTTTTAAAGCGCAATAGAATCAGTACACACAGTGATTGATTAAAAAAATCATAATTGCATGTTTAGGGTTTCGTAAATCAAAAGGGAAAAGGACCCCTTAAGATCACTTTGTTGTCCATCTGTCTGTCAAGACCCTTTGTCTCAGAAACGCGTGATATCTTTACGCATTCCTGAGAAAATTATAATGTTAATAAATATAAAAGTAAGTTGAAATTTATAAAAAATACACGGGTCTTCGGTATCTTTTCAGCTGTGAAAAAAATCAGACTAACAAATTTGTCAACGCGATCATTCATACGAACGTTTTTGTCGCATATTTTGCGACTCAACAACAAAATCATATCCTATAGGGTATTCTTCCCGTTGACCTGGAATCATTAAATTAGGCAAGAAGCAATGTCTGACAGTACATATAATGGAAAAAATCTGAAAACCGTAACTATAGAATAAGATATAAAAAAGCGAATTTACTATGAAAAACTTACTATTTGCAGTAAGTACTATACTCGTTTTTAAAGATCGAACGGCAAAGTTAAGTTTGTCCTATAACCTAGTTTGTCTTTTAGTTAGAGCAATAATGTTAGATGCTTTCTTAAAATGTACGGAACCCTCGATGCGCGAGTCCAACTCGCACTTCGCGGATTTTTAATATTCCTGTACCTACCGCGTAAGTTAAACCCTAAAAATAATCAAGGAGAATAAAATGATAGGTAAGAAAAACAATAAATATAAAAAAAATCTATTACCTACCTTACGAAACGTCATAACATAATGTTCCAGTGTTATTTATTCTGAGACCGTATTCAAAACGAATGTTAAATGTAGGTACTTTTCTTCTTTTTGTCAAGTCATTAATCAAAGTATATAACTGATCATTACCATCGAATAGGTTCGTCAAACCCTCTTATCGTGTACTTACGTCGCCTCCATTCCACTCGACTATACACCGCGGGATTTATAATTTCAGATTTTATAGTTTACATAAACGAGTTATCTCTCAGTTTTAAGCCAATTTCGTCACTTTGAACTCGACCCCGTGTTTGTAACCATAGCAGATCTCTTACTTCTTTAGATTAGCCTATACAGAGGTCTTAACTTTAGGTCATCCGAAATCATGATGAAATACGGATTTCGCAAACGACGTAAACATAGTCGTCACTACAAATAAAGATTTAATGGCGAACTTGTTTTTGTTGTTCGGTTATTAACGCGTGCAGCTAAGTACCTAATGAGATAATTTGGATGAGGTCTACATTTAACACAGGATAGTAGGTAAACTGTTATCATACTTCCTAAATCTTTCAGTATTCTAGCGAGTCCTATGTCAGATCAGGCAATTAAATTGTATAGACTAGCAGAGTTAGCCCTAATATAAGTTGTTGGTAAGTCTATTTGTATTATGGAATAATTGGGCGACGTGGTCGCTCAGCGACAAAGCCCATAAAATAAATAAAAAAAACTTCCTAAATTTACTATACTATTAAATCATCATTTCAACCTTAGGACGTCCACTGCTGAATGTTGGCTTCCCCCATAATTTTCCATTAGGACCGGTTGGAAGCAGCCTGCATCCAACGTCGTCCTGCTACCTTTACCGAGTCGTCTGTCTACCTATCCTCTACTATTAAATACCTACTACTAATTATATAAATACGAGAGTTAAAAAAAGACAAAACTTTTGAAGTTTTCTTTGCCTACTGTTCCATATTTGGAGTCCAACGTTACGCTCGATGGAAGTAAACTCGTAATGGACAAGGCAACAGTCTTCCTAGGCATTAAAATTGACGCAAAATTACAATGGGGTCCTCATATAAATGCTCTGTCTGGGAGACTCAGTTCAGCTGCATATGCAGTACGTAAAATAAGAGAGCTAACAGATGCTTCTATGGCGCGGTTAGTGTATTTTGCATATTTCCACAGCACAATGTCATATGGGATATTGCTATGGGGTTCAGCGGCTGATATATAGACCTTATATATTTATCCTTCAGAAACGTGCTATTCGAGCTATACACGAAATGGGTTCCCGTGAATCTTTGAGAGATTTATTTAAAGAAATCAATATATTAACGTTGCCTTCCTTATATATGTATTTGAAAATATAATGTTCGTAAAAAATTACATAAATATAAGTTAAATAGTGATCACCACACTTTTAATACCAGAAATACAAATAGGATAGCTGTACCTAGTTTTAGACTTGCGAAGACTAATAAGTCATTCCTAGGAAATTGTGTGCGTTTTTACAATAAAATCCCAAAGCACATAACTGAGCTCACAGAGGGCAAATTCAAATTGACTGTAAAAAAACGTTTTAATAAAAAAAGCTTACTATAAAGTTCGACATTATATAGAAGATAAAGATGCTTGGAATACTCCACTTCTGGCAAGCTGTCTCTCTGCCACCCATAAAATGTAATATTTGTAGTACCTAAGTAGAAACATTGTAAACATGTATATAAAAAGTTTCTTGCTGCTTCTTCTCGGTGGGATCTATATATTTTGGAACGCGGCGGTAGAGTCTTTAAAGTACATTATAATGAAAAGTTGACGTTCATAAGTGCGTCTTTGATGTCTAAATTGAATAAATGATTTTGACTTTGACTTTGACTTTGAGAGTATGTGTGTTTGTTCACCATCACCACAAAATTCAATGAAAAATGGTAAGTAGGTACTTTCCTAGAAAATAGTTAACATATTTTTATCTTAAAAAAATCTGTGACATTTTCCACAGCGAAGCGTAACTAGGAATACTCAAATAATTTAAATCACTATATTTGTTTGGATTTATATATAATAGCGATAAGACTACGACATGGACATCTTTACACTTAATATGCACTCACCACGAGTGAATGTACTGTCGCGAATCGCCCTAAATGACCAAGCCGACGCCAAAATGGCCAAGTTCGGCGAACATTTCCATTGTAATTGTGCGTGCCGTGATTGCAGGCAGAGTTAACACATAATACATTACAGTTTGTGTCACAACACAATCAGGCTGGAGAGGACGAATCAGGCGCCGAGAAGCGTAATCTGGGTTAACAGGGGTCAAACGGCATCACAAATTCCAATACGATATTAGACGTATCTGTGGCGCGAATCGACCTGCTAGGAGGCACGGCTTGTTGATGCATTGAGGGAATTGCTTCGAAGGTTAGATGGAAAGGTTTACTGACGAAAGACATCTGTGTGTTAAGCTATTAAACTTCTATTGGTTTGTTTCTTTGCCAAATTTGACAATAAAGTAAGAAGATTAGACGATTTTTAGGATTCTGCAACCAAAGAGACCCACGGGAACCTATTACTAAGACTCCGCTGTCCATCCGTTTGTCTGTCTGTCTGTCCGTCTGTCAGCAGGCTATAATCTCATGAACCGTGACAGTTAGATAGTTGCAATTTTCACAGATAATATAATATATAATAATAATATGAGACAACATCCACACAAACGTCTTCAGGTCCCAAACTAGGCAGAGCCTGTACTATGGTAACCTGATGACTGATATACATACTTATATACATATAGATGATGTATTTCTGTTACCGCTATGACAACAAATACTAAAAAACCGGCCAAGTGCGAGTCGGACTCCTGCACGAAGAGACCAACTATTATTTATAAAACGGCAAAAAAATCATGTCTGTTGTATGGGAGATTTATAGATAATGGTACGGAACCCTTCGAGCGCAAGTCCGACTCGCACTTGACTGGTTTTTATTCTGTATGTATATCCACATATATTGTGCGAAATTCCAAAATGCGTATAGAACAGAGTTGAAAATGGAAGAGTTGGTAGTGAAAACTAACAAAAATATTGATGTGATAAAACAAGCACCTGTAGATTCAGTTGAGAAAAAAGACTGTCTGAAAATGCATGTGAAAATGAGGAATAAATATATGGAAAATAGATGCAGACTCGTGTTTCATACTCTGAACTATTCCAGATTGATACATGACGTAGTCGTGGCGCAAATTGGTACTGGCGACGCAAAGGAGGCACGGCTCATTGATGCGTTTGTTTCTATGAGTCCTAATTGCTATCATAGAATCCAATCTTTAAATATATATTCATTCAACTCCTAGCTTATCTGTTAGATAAAAAGTATTCACTATGGATTTCGCGTTTAGTGAAAAAGTTTTTGGTAATCACACTAATATTAAAAATTTTAAAAAACAAAAGAGTATCTGGAGGATTATTTGCCTTACACACTAAAACTAAATTGAGAAGTTAATTGATTGATCAGATTTTTTGATGATCTAGTATAGACCAAAGGTTTCTGTACACCATGATAAAACGTGTTTGGTAGTCATTGTCAGCACAAGCGGAGCCACTGCAGGGCTATTTTGTATCTCAATTGCTAACAAATGTTGATTGAAATCTTGAAAACTGGCGGCTCTAAGTCATTTTTGACAACTCCAGTGAGCAAAAATGTTAGTAAGTTGATGACTGGACCTGACAAAAGTGACATAGATCCGCCATTTTTTTCGGGTTCCATCAACATTTTTGTTAGTAAATGAGATATATAATAGGCCTACTGGACGCCAGCTATGATATATTCTTCGAGTCTATGGTCATTTTCTAACATAAATATTATAATAGATTACAAACGTCGGTAATATGATACTAGATGCGAATCAATCTGCTGTTAGAAAGGGGGCAGGTCTCATTGATGCACTTGTTTCTAGAATTGATTCGAAGGATGCGATGACCAGTCCCGTACTGGAGCGTTATACATTTTATATGTATTATACGGAGGCTCGACTTGAAGCAATTGATTTTTCAATTTAATTTGGTTGTCGCTTTTGCAAATGAAGATATATTTGCGATTGTGTTTCAATAATACTAGAAATTGCATAGACGTTTAAAAGTAGCTTAATACTAGATATATAATGTTGTGAACATATATTTGAATAAGCTTTTCCTAGCCGATACACCGTTATTTGACTTATTTAATCCAATTTATAATTTTTATATTATTTATTTAATTTCGGACTTCCTAAAGTAAAGACCAGTCGTAACAACCAGGTTGCAGCGTACAATAATATAAACATTATTTGAATTTCCATATTTGAAATGTTCTATATTTGTACCGTCCCGCTTTGGGCTGCCTATCTTTCTCAGTAAAGCTCCAAATGCAATTTTACTCAGTTAAGTTCAATGGGCGAGTGATTATGCGATGTTATAAAATTTCGTTCTTATAAGTACAGGAATTTATAAGAGTAATATAAGAGAACCAGTTTAAAAAGTCCTACTGACTAATTTGTAGGTAGTCTTTGGTTAATGAAATAACTGCATATTCTGAATATGCTAACATAATATATACCACTATTAATTTAAACGTGCTGTCACCAGACATTTTTCCAATGCCCTCAACTTTACCCTGTACGCTCGTAAGACATGTCTTGTTTGCAACATTAACCCTATTAAAACACCATAATTTCGTCCAGATTCGCTATTATGTGGTCAGCATGTTCAGTAACAAAGCTCAATGAATGTAATCAGTGATGTTCATGAGCGCTACGAACGTATGATATCGACTGACGCAATGGCCCAAGTGTCCAATTTGAATCTCGATTTGCTTTAAGTGGTTCGACTTTTCTTAGATTAGAATTCATGCGGATAGTTTGGCTTGTTGTCTGTAGCTGTGGATATTATCTACTTTCGTTTCTTTTGGTACTCACATTTTCATTGGTATCATTCGATTTTTTTTTGATATTACGTATGAAGATTTTCAGAAATCTCGATATTTTTTGGCATTATTACCCGTTAATAATTAGAGGTTTCAACCTGACCAACACGGGTTGCTTTTTTGATATTACCCAATTCTCAATCAAAAACTTACATAACTTGGTTGCCGTTTGTCTTACTACTTTTTGTAACATTTTGTAGAACATCTGGATAGTTTTAAGGTAACATCTGTGACTTGTGATATCGTTTTAAAAACTTGACATTTTCACAATACTGCTAAAATTTCTTGAAAATTCCAATAGTGTACAACATTTTAGGGTATGTTTATGGTAGATAAAATAAAAAATATTGTATAATAATGGAACTACCTACCTGCCTATATAAACTAAAGTACGATTAATGAAATAATCAACAAGAGTGTGCTATTCCATATTTTTACTTCTATAATAACTTCTTCTTAAATCAATCATTTAAAGACTTACTTTACTTTTAAACTCTTAAAACATTCGTCTATATGATGACAAAATAGTTCTTCAAAATTGTCACCTCCTTCGTGACGACACTTTTATCTCATTAGAGCAAAGTTAGCGACGGTAAAAATAGCATCTCCATGCCTATTTCAAGATTTTAAAGTAAATCGTACAAATTGGCTCTAATAAAACGAGAATGCCCAAAATTGTAATCCCTTTTGTCAACGTAGCTCGTGACACTTCTCATTATCATATTTGGCTCTATTAACGGAACGAGATTGGAAGATTTCTCTATTTTTGTATCGTGATCAACTGTACTTGTACAAATATTTGATTTTAGTGTTAGAATTGGGATTTTCTTGTTTGTCTCAAACTCTTTCGTCACTGTTCTTACAACATTCTCAATGGTTGTGTATTAACTTACTGCATTGTATTTTTCGTTGCCAAAAGCACCGGTAATATCACGACCAGAATTACAAATAAGATCCTCGACGCCATAATAATTTTAAAACTGTTTACCACCCAAATGAAAACTTACAGTTTCATAATACAATTTAAAGCAGTCCAACGGTGCCTCCCCTTTTATGTAGTTATTCACATGTGCAGCACGTATGCGCACTGCATTGAATATACTTACACTGTATTTGAACAATGTATGCAACTGTAACGCAGCAAATAGTGGAATAATTCATTGCACATATCTAGGCATATATTATTTGCGGAACGGTAATGGAAGGCGATTGCGTGAGAGCAGAAAATAATAGATTAGTAGGTATTTATTCATGCTTTTGGCCAATTAGGCTTACCTGATGTTTTAGGTGAATATCTCATATTCATATTCTAACATTTGCAAAATATCACGGTACTTTTAGTTTTCTGTATTTTTATTGTGAATGACGAACATGTCTGTGAGTTACACTATTAAAATATATAATTCTATTTAACCTCTAGCTTTAGTTAAGTACCTACAAAAATATATTACTCACTAATGGGTTAATTATGAAATAACAGTATGTTCAGCGTGAGAAGAATTGTTTACGCGAAGGAAGCTTCAATGACACTAGGATGCAAATAGTTTTTAAAGAATCACCGATTATACCTATTAGTAAAAAAGAGCTACTACCGTCAAAAACTGGCAAGAAACTCTTAATGCCATTCCTTCCAAAAATAGTTGTATTTCACCAGTAAAATCGAACCTGTAGGTAGCACAGAAATTATTTTTAGCATATGTAAAGTTAACCTAACTTTCTTCGTTGCAGAACTTAGCATCGGAGCTGCGTCGTAGTAAGACTCCTCCACGGAGGTCCCCAGAGGAACGTGCTGTTCAACGGCCACCTTCGGCACCAGTGCCTCATGAGCGGCCCCAGCATACTCCTCACCTGTCTCCGAAGAAGGAAGCATTCAACAACCTGCTGAACAAAGGTATTGCTGGTAAGTTTACCCTTAGTATAGAAGAGACGCATGTTATAATAACATTTTTTTATTGATGTTTCTTTCTTGCTATACCATGGTCTATCAGATTAAGAGTACAGTCACGTTTACAAACCAAGTAGTTTTTGTATACTTCACGATGTACAAAATGTTTATGAAGTTGTATCAAATAATTTTTTTAATTATAAATTACTTAATATTAAGAAATAGAAGTATTCTGCGCAAAAAATCCCTGTACTTATGTAGTTATTTTCACGTAGTTGAAGCAGCAGACGTAGCAATTATTATTACTTTAATTATTTACGCTCTTCATACAAACATAACCTATTATTTCAATAAACCTGTGATAGAATCGGCTTGACTTGCTTAACAAGAGCTAATTATTTAACAAAAGTGTTTGATTAAAATGATTCCTTTAATTCAGAAAACCTCTCTATCGGACCGCCTTTGCAACGAGTCGTGTAAAATCTTTTGTTAAACAAGGCGTCGTTATTTTATTCGTAGGCACGTGCGACCCCACCCCTCCTTCCCCGCCCTTTGTCCGGCCATCCGAGCTCATCTATCCGTTAATCTGATGCCATAATTGATTTATCTCCTTCATGATAGGCCTTTTACGTCCTGCATCCGAGAACTCTGATTGATTCCGATATCGTTTAATTTCAATTTGATGATGCTGTAAAACGTCGCAAGTCGTAAAAGCATTGAAAGCTAGTGCTTTCTGACTGTAAAACTTTTCGATAAATATCAATTTGAGGTTTCATTCATGACGAATACTAATTTTGTATGATAGAAAGCATTCGTATCTCCTCTTCGCCTCATCACAGCGCTGTCGTGTTTGAATTTATTTTGTGCAGTATAACGGGTCTTTGAAATGTCTAAGAAACAAAAAAATTTATAAAGTTTTTAAACTACTCGTAGTATATCTTAATTCTAATTTCATGACTTTTGAAGCTATATCACCTGATTAGTGAAACCACACTATATCATTTTAGAAAGGAATAATCACAGTTCGCAGACAACTATGGGAATAATACATCCTCGAACTGGATTCGAACCAACTTTTCCTGACTATCCGTCATGATCATGCAATATTATCTAAAACTGGTACCTCTGTATTAATCGCTCTCGTCTAATAATAAAAAAGCTGTATCAGCTTAAGCGCTAACTAAGGCTCTAGATACACGAGCATCTTAAAGCAGTCAGCATGAACTGGTGCAAGCTGCGACTGCAGAGTGAGCTACAGTCGTATAGGTACACACATATACGTACGCTCGAGCAGTTGCAAATGCTGCGGGCGGTTGGCTGTCAAGCAGTCGCCAGGCATACACGGACTGCTCAAGCTGTCGACTCCTCTCGCGCAGTTAAGTATCTATAAGCTCTTCATAGCTCTTCATATCTTTTTCGTTGGCGCTTCCTGGCCTTGAATTGAAATTGTGACTTGTGGGGCAGTTAATACCAATTGCTCGAGCAGTTATCAATGGCAGCTTCAAGCTGTTGACTATGACTACAGGAGCGGTCCGTATATGTTGATCAATGGTTAACTGCTCTAGCAGTCCGTGTATATCGGTTCTAAATGCAGCTCTGACAGTTTCGCTTGTATGGCCCTGCATGTATTTAGTTCGCGCGCGCACCCATATGAGTCAAGGGTATTTTATCATCAAGTGTCTTTTATTGCAAAATCTCAATCAAAAACGCAAATGGATAAGGTCTGTAAGTACTAGTTAGTATAATTACTTGGTTTAAGATAGCAATGCAGCAAATAGTAGTATTTTATAACACAAATAGTAGTGAGCTAATACACACAATTTCCCAAATACGACCACCTAATTTCACGATCAGTTTGCCTTAATACAACGGATGAAATCCAAACGCGTCTATCGGCTTCCCATACACGGGCCTATAATACCCATTTATCCCCTACGTAATAATTTTCCATTCATTCTCCGCTCTTTATGAATCATAATCTCTAAATCTCCGCCGGCCGTCGGTCCTTTTCTGTTCAGTGTAAATTGATAATGCCGTCTCTTTTTAGTTCTTTTACCCCTTAAATCTAATCCGGTACATCCCGTCTGTAAGGCGTTCGGTTTGTAAGTCGGCGTACACATGCAATCCAATGTGCAACTTAAAAAGTGTAAAAAACAATATATCTGATATAAGTGCAGTGTAGACACACACATACAGGTACGCATTAACTCTGATATTGTCCCTAAAAAGATCCCTAGAAAGATAAGGTCTGTAAGTCTTAGTTAGTCTAATTCATTTGTATAAAATAGCAGCGCAGTAAATAGTAGTAGTATATAACAGAAATAGTAGTGAACTAATAAACACAATTTCCAAAATACGAGTCTATTGTTATGAGTGTTATTAAGGTGTAGATTTAAAGGAATATTTATATGACCTCCTTTTTGTTGTAATCTGATTTTAAAGATTTTTCACGATATTGATATATCAAAACCTTTTTTGTTCTAAATATGTGACGTCTTACTTTATCAATGATGTGATGTAAATCTGTGGTTCAGTTTGCATTAGAACGGATTTAAAAAAGATATCGCCTGCTAAGCGAATAACAGCTTTGTTCAAATTATCTGCCTTATTTTTCAACAGTCCCAGGCAGGATTTGAAACTAGACTATTTGGGTTACCCGCCTGCACAAAATTAAATGATCTAGCAAATTAACTATAGCAGATAAATATATTTAAGACCGAGTCTCTAAATCATCTGCCCAATCATCTTTTTTCTTTCTTTTTTTTATTATTCTTCCACACTACAGACTCATTGGTGCGTACCTTTTTTAGATTTGTTGTTTTTTTTTAAATATTAAATTTTCATGGAGATTCGTTCTCCAAACATCACAATAAACATTATTAAGCTATGGTGCAAATTGCTTAAAAACTAAAGTGAGTCATTTTTTTTTTGTAAATACATAAATCTATTGCTAGTGAACAATATTTCCTAATTTTATACTTATATGTACGCTATTGGCCAGAAGTACTGGCCTCAGGTTCACGCCTTTGCCGTATCCTTTTTAACATAGCCTCCACGATCTCTTTATTTCGGTCTTTTATCGCCATTTTGAGATTATACTCTATGATTCGATATTCGGATGCTTTAATCGCCCGCCTGACGAAATCGTCAATCGCGTCCGAGCTGTCGTCGGCAATCATCTTTATAAAAAGTTTTTAGCGATGGAACTTCATTTACACAGCTATTAATAGCCATAACCTATAGAACAGCTTTTTCAAACTATTAACTCAAGTATTAATGTAGCAACCGTTCAACTCGGATGTTTTTAAAACATTTTCGTCTGTTAGGCGAAAAATAATGTATAGTTAATTTTGCAAGTTATCTGGGCCAAGCACGAAAATCTGCTTAAGTGTAACGTAATCGCATCGTTAGGGATGATTTATATTAGACCGGGCCGTGTCCGGACCGGGCCGTCGCCGGGGCGGGGCTCGTCCGTGCTGCACGTTCATATTACACCGAGTGTTTAACGAGTTTGCAGCCGCCACGGTCGCTACAATACAGTGTAGTGGTGTGAATAATTTCCGATTACTGCATTATTTACTTAATAATAATGGTGTTTTCTGTACTGGAGTTGGCTGCTATTGCAATATCTATCGATGAAGAAGAAGCAGAAGCAAAGTGTAAGAAGAACCAGGTTAAACGAAAATGGAGCGTGCATCCTCTTTGGAGAAGGCGTAAATTAGACGGAGAATTTAATACTCTATGTAGATACTTACCAGACAATGAAGACAAATTCTTTGGATATTTTAGAATGTCCAAAGAAAACTTTGATATTTTACTAAATGAACTAAAGCCCGCCCTTACAAGACAGCAGACAAGATTCAAGACGCCGATAGAACCCAAACAACGATTAGCAGTATGTCTAAGGTATTACTACGAAATAATTACACTTTTACTATAAACTAAACACATTATAGCTATGCCGTCGACGAAGACACGCCACTCCACTTTCTTGTCAATGGTATTCTATAATATTAGTGTACACTAGCTGTATTAACTTTGTTTAATAACACTACTGCAGCCTGAGGTGTCATCCGTGTTCCCACGGGATACTCACGTTCTTACGGGATACAATAATATTTTAACTATTTTTTTTAATCAGTTATATAGTTATGAAGCCTTTTCATTTTCTAACCGTAATAGATTAGATCTAGGACACGGACATAGGATACTATTTATCTCATGTACCCCGAACGCATGTATCCCGTGGTAACGCGGGTGAAACCGCAGGGAGCAGCTTGTAAGTTTTATAAATAATTACTAGATATTTAGATCAATCAATCAAATATTTATTTAACTTTTTCATGAACGTAATGAAATACAAACATTTTCATTTTTTTCGGATTTTGGGGGGTGCTACTGGAAGGGTTGAACTCCGTTAAAAATGTTGATATATTTGTGTCTATAGAATTATCTTCTTGTGTCGGCGGTGGCGGCGGCGGTGGTGAAGGAGGGGTTGGAGTACTCGTAGATGGTAATGGTGATGATGAAAGCGATGACGATATATAAGAGTTAGGATCAGAGCTCAACCATTCCCATTCTAGGTCCTGAACGACTTGGAATATTCTTCCTTTTGCCAAGTGTTGGTAATAGGGCGAGAATCTTTTTAGTGTCGGAATCAAGCCTTTGAAAAAAGTATCGATATGGTTAACTTCTTCTGTATTTTTTTTATTTTCAATAATATATTTCATTAGTGTAGCTGAAGCCGAAGGCTGTGACGATGGTTCTATTTGCGGATGAGCACGAGCCTTATTTTTTTTTACTATTCTTGTATTTTGGGATGAATTACGTGAAGTATTAGATATAGTTGCGTTTTGGGGCAAAATTACAGTTGTTGGAGTATCAGCTATTGTAGTTGGTAGAGTATCAGCTACTGCAGTCATTGGAGCATCAGGTAGTGCAATTGTCGGAGTATCAGTATAATCTTCAGAATCATTGTCGTTTGAAATATTTTCGATCACTTCTCTATCCTGTATATGAGCAACCAAAAATTGGAGCAAATCCTCATATTTATATTTTTTTACTTTGGTTGCTGCTTGTCCACTTTTTAGTTGTCTTTTGTTGAGGTTTTTTTTAAACTGGTCTCTAATATTTGTCCACCTTGTTTTACAATCGTTAGCTGAAACAAATATAACCCTTTCTTTAATATAGAAAAAAATATAATTACAATAAATAAATATTAAAAAATAAATGGGATACCAATAGTTGACCATTTCAAACTTCAAACATAAATATAATAATATGGTTATATTAGAAGATGTACTTTTTTTTCAGATACTTGGCAACTGGGGATTCCTACTTGACCATTTCATTCAGTTTTCGTTTGGGTCATACAACAGTCCATCAAATTGTAAACAACACATGTCGTGCTATCGTTAAAATACTTATGAAAAAAGAAATGCCACAACCGTCAGAGGATAAATGGAAATTGATAGCGCATGACTTCGAAACATTGTGGAAATTTCCTAACTGTATTGGTGCATTGGATGGAAAGCATTTTGTCATTGAGGCACCACCTAATAGCGGATCTATTTTTTATAACTATAAGAACACTTTTTCCATCATACTTTTAGCCCTTGTTGACGCGCGTTATAAATTTATTACAGTTAACGTTGGATCATATGGAAGAAATAGCGATGGTGGTATTTTGGCGAAGTCTTTTTTAGGACAACGACTAGAAAATCGAACAATGAGTGTACCTCCAGCAAGGCAATTACCTAACTCGGATATAATTGCACCATTCGTTATAGTAGCCGATGAAGCGTTTCCTTTGAAAACGTATATAATGCGACCTTACCCAGGTAGCCAGACAATAGGGGATAATGCAAAAAAATATTTTAACTATAGATTAACGCTAGCACGACGTCTAGTTGAATGTGCTTTTGGTATTTTAGCACAAAGATACAGATTGTTTTTTAGAAGAATCAAAATGGCCCCTAAAAATGTTGATAATGTTATATTAGCTGCTTGCATACTTCATAACTATTTACGCAACAAAGGTGACATAGCTTTTATACCACGTGATACAGAACGATCTATATCAGAACTAAGGCAGTCTCTACTAGATCAACTACGACCACAACATCACGGACAATCTACTAACGATGCATTTGCGGTCAGAGAAATATTTAAAAATTACTTTTTGTCACCGGCCGGACATTTTTAATAATGGTTCCTAAACATAACCTGTTTGATATACCAAATACAACTCGGATAAAATTATAGAAAAGTGATTATATCCTTAATCATTGCGGTAGCCTTATTCGATTATACCTTACCTTAAAGCATGTTGAAACTCAATTTGTTATGTAAAAACCTGTAGGTAACCCTTAAAACTGATAACATTAGAAATAAATAATATTGGTCGAAATCATTACAAAAATGTACGTAATATATATAGCTACATAATTTCAATAAATTGATTATTATGTTACTGACCTGTTTTATTTAATTCATTTCCAATCGAAGTCCATATGGATGTTTTGAACTTTGTATCCAAGTATTTTTGATGCGACATATCATAGAGCTCAGGATACTTTCGGACATGTTCGATCAGTTTTTCATCGTCCATTATTCGCAAAGTCGTGCAACAAGGTCGCCACAAAAGATTCTTTACGTATCACGTGGGTGAACTGAGCTGCGGTGAAACAAAAACAACGTGCGTGGTCCCTCACTAAACATTCGTTGCACACTGCCCGTACGCAGCACGGCGGAGTGTTCGTATTATAACGGGACGGGACGGAACCGTGCAACAGCCGTGGTGTAAACGAGCGTCGTCCGGGCCCGGACGGGACACTGATGATGCACGGTGTAATAAAGATTGTTCCATACAAAATGTATGTAACGTTTCAAATCCGGGCCACGTACAATCCCCGGCCCGGACACGGCCCGGTCTAATATAAATCATCCCTTAACGTATTTAATACACACCATCGTATAACTAGTACAATAATGGCACAGATAACTCATAGTTTGCACGGAATACGTAAACGATACGATAACCTTACACCTAAGCAGATTTTCGTGCTCGGACCACTGTATACATCTCTTAACGTAGGACTCGAATAGATATCGATTATATGTATGTGAATAGCTTTAGAAAAATCATGAGTTTAACTAACCTATCCAAGGCCCGGTGGCACAAATACCTAACCGAGGTGTAATCGGCTGAATAAATCATTATTAATTTCGAATCGTCTCGCAGCGCGCCGATCCGCGCCGATTAGCGATTGCACAATGCCAGCCGGATTATAACCGACGTCCGTAGATATATCTTTTGTCAAATCGTACCTGTGTAGCGTCAGAATATTAGTTCAGTGGACAACTGTAAATAAAACTGGAATATTTTAGCACTTTTAAAGATCATAAGAATCAGATGCGAAAAGTTTGGTTTGGTAACCCCAAAAGTACTTTGAAAACTCACTGATAGCGCAAAGTATATTCAGTACATGTGTCAAAATATTGTTAAGATGAACAATTAAATACTTAGATTAAAGTTAAAAAGAAAGAGTTCAAACTTTATCTCTAAAATGTACTTTATTAGTTATATAATACACCTGCTTCGTCTGTTACGGAAAATATAGTGTGTCGTATGGTCAATATTATTCGTTTGAATTCCAGAAAGTACCATTTTTAATATAGTTTTGGTTTAAATAAACATATATAAATATGTACATATGTACATATATGTAATGTGTATATATATGTAAATATGTACGTATTACAAGTAATACACATATTGAATTAAATATCCTTATCCCTAAAAATATCACATTATTGTAGCAAGTTACTGTTTTAACCTAAAACGCGTGCCTTTTTATTTTGCATCATTATCACGCTTTATAAGCAAACTAGTTGCACACAGTGGTTAAACCCGCGTGGTGATGGATGATGATAATGAAAAGCATCCTATGTTTTAATTCAGTATACCTCATCTACCGTCATACCGAATTTCGTCGAAATTGACGCAGCCGTTCAAACGGTTTACTTACATACAACATCTGACAGCTCACAAACTTACTATTTATTTGTGTGATGATTGACTTTTTATTTTATTGAATTTTAAATATCTATTCTAAGCAGCAATGCCGCAATGTCTTTATTATTAATGGCCAGGCAGTATAAGGTCAGGCTGTGAAGTTAAATTTCTTAGTTATATTAGAAGTATTACTCTCAATTTTATAATTTATAATTAAACTTTTGTCATACCGTTATTAACTAAGTATACTCTCAAATATGGTATTGGAAATAACTTTTTTGTTTGATATTATGTTCAGCGAGATAATTTTTGTTACGATGCATTCCAAATTTAGATGAAAAGAAACCAATGAAAACTGTAATAACGTGTATTTTGTGCAAAAACAGAATTATCAAAATTTGATTAAACATATATTATGGTTATACTTTGCTTTTTGTTTTGCCGACGCTACCGCGTACGAATTAAGCTGGGTTTATACAGATAAGCCGATTTATATTTTTTTATAGTGCCGCATTATATCTTTTATTTTGTATGTAAGACATAATGTATATAGCTAAGCATGGTTTTATTGCTAAAATCAACGGGACCATACACAGATTGAATGTAAATTAATCTATAATTTTTCAATTTTATAGCAGACGGACGACTATTAAACGACAATATTTGAGTAATCTAAACATACATCTTGTTGAAAATTCAACAACTTTTAGATTTTTATTATCATTTAAATTTTTATACCTTAAGCGCGATTGTCTAGTGTGATAATATTTTATGGATGATAAATTTGTTAAAGGTGTATAAGTAGTTGTGTTAGTTGTTAGGTCCGCTATTTCTTATTTTTTTTTACTTGACATTTCACAGATGGTAGTAAAATTTAACAGCGCTTAGGAACGATCATTAAGCCAATTTCACAATGACAGTATTAAACTTATACAAAAACTAAGCTCTGTCCCAACATGAAACTTCAAATTTTCAATCACCACTCCCTCCGTCCACCCTACAATAGACACACAGTAAAAAAAACAGTGAGTAATCTACAAATATGCAGACAGCGTTGTGGCCAACCAGAGCAACCAGACTTAACTTCGGTTTCTGTATCCATCCATCCCTATTTTGTACATTTAATTTTGTCTGAAAAAATTTATCAATTTAATTACCAAAATGATTTGTTTCGTTGTTATGTACAATAATAATCTTAACTTTATTAAGTACTAGCGACTGCCCGCGACTTCGTTCGCGTAGTAGGCTTGGTCTTCGGCCTCGCCAGAATCTCCCATATTTTCTTGCTTTTTTCATTACCTTCTCCTGACCCGTTCTCAAGTTATAGTGTGACCAGGCAATATAGAGGTTCATTTTTATATAATAGATAGAAGATAGATAATAATTATCTAAACATAGATTATCACAATAATATAATATGAAAAATGGTCAAAAGAACTATGCCATCCTTTTTACCCTATTGTTAAGATCAACCATCCGCTATGTAAACAGCTTAAATAATATGCTAAATAAGATTTTGTTACTAATTATTATTAGTAACTTGGGTGGCGATTCACGTGGTAAGGCGATAAAATCTGTAGTACTTTGCTATATTTTAATCTTAAATATATAGTTCCAGCATTGGTAATAATCTTAAAAAGTAAAAACATAAATGTAGACAAACTAGTAAATAAGTGTGTTAAATTTCAATGTGTACTTACAGCTACTTACTACTTAAAACATCGATATTACGTTGTGACTACGTTTGTAGAATGTAATATCTCGAAGTTTCTCTACTGCGTTGAGTGTCACTGCCTAGGAGGGTTGCACACGCGCTTTATCTCCGGCCGACACGAGCTGATCCGGACTCGGCTCATCCGGATGATCGCACGATGTCGTCGCGGTAGTGTGCGTGGGCCGCGTTTATATCGATTTACTTGTGATGTGTGGGCAGATTTTATGTTATTTTAAGGTTGTTTTAATACCATACCTACAATTTCCCTTGTTAATAAATCGTTATATACGAATAGATTAAAACAGAAATGTCGCACAGGTCTTAGAAGGATTCAAGATATATTTTCCTAAATACGTGTTCAAAGTTAATCTGTCAGCTTGCGTTGCTCCTGATCAGCGTCAAAAGATTTATAATTCGGAGGCCGAGGGATTCCGATATCAATTCGCAATTCGCATTTATAACACTAATATAAATGTGAAAGTGTATTTGTTGGGTTATCTTATTGTTCATGCCAAAATTACTGTACTGATTTGATGGAATTCGGCATACCTGTACCTTTACTCTGTAGTCTAGAAAGGACAAAATACTTTTGATCCCTTAAATATTTATATGTATTATGTATATATGACAGGAACACCTGTGATATATAACTAACTATAAATGCGTGCGGGCTGATGCAAGTTTTCTAGTTTATATAATCATATTTTACGATTCATTGTTAAAGTTTAATTGACTAGTACACTATTTACGCTAGACAATATTTTAACATTGGTGAACTAGGACGAGCGTAGTGTAAATACTTCCTACTTCATCCTTGACTGGAATCGAAACCGCGTCTACCGACGACCCGTGTCATAGCCATGACCACTAGACCACCGAGATATATCGTCCGACCATCGAATTAAAATTTTAACTTTTTAATTTTAACCTTCGTATGGGGACGGAGTGACATCTATTGAACTACTTTGACAATTACAAACAACATTTAAAAAACACTTAACATTCGAACTGATATTGCAAGCATAAATATTTTTTATTATATGATTTTTAAAGCACTAACGCCTGCTTAGCGAAACCAAACATTGCATTGCAATGTTAGAGAGAAAAACGCATATCCCCTGACGAGATTCGAGCCCGCGTGTTCTGACGATCCGTGCCACACGCCATGATCACTAGGCCACCGAGGCATACCATCCGAACCAGGATTCCAGGCTCATATATTATGAAAGTCACTCTGTACATTCAGTTTAACGAATATACACAATATGTATATAATGCTGTATATCCTATCAGTTTAGCATTTCCCAATAAAATGTTCAAACAAACAATAAAAGTTTTAGCGGTGAAACCTTTATAAATATATCTCAAAAACATTATAATAGGTAAAACTCCGAGACCACGTCCTACCAGTAACGCATACATTTACCTTTTTTAACAGCTTTTGAACATTTTTCATACGTAAATCCATAATATCCCGACCTCTCCTGTGCCTGCCTACAATCCAGATCCGCCGGTCGCGTAATCCGGCTTAGGCCTGATCCGCGTGTGTGTGCACACCCTACATTTGTATTGTCTCGACCTTGCTTGCGTGTGGTGACTGTTGAATATTTCGAAGAGGATTTTGGACCCGAGTTGGTGATTTGATTTTCGTAGGTAACAAGCATTTTAGATTGGAGTCAAATGGAGGAGAGCATTTTTGTTTATAGTTCTTTATGACAGGCAATTTTTTTCTTGCAAAGAGTGAAACAGTTTTATTATTATTTCACTGTAACTAACAATGTACAGATTTGTTTGAGTGTCGTAGTTGATTCACATCGGTAAAGCTAAATATACCTTTAATACCCGTACTTGGTGGGCTAGCTCTTTTTCGCAACCAGGCCGCCATGGCGCAACCCATTTTGCGTCATAACCGGGTGACGCTGGTCAGTCCCTGCAGTCCAGTGTCGCCCAGGAAAGCCAGCAGCTCCTTCAACTTGGCGCTAACTTCTCACACTGTCCTCGGTGAACCGAGGTTGGCTGTCCTTTGTATATATATTATTTTATAATGAAATTTGAATTTTAATGATGAATTCTAATACTTATCATAAAACTAACTATTTATAATTTATACTATAACCAGCATTCTTGGCGAAGGGTAAATGACGGGTTGAGCTAGAGCTATCAGTATTGAATGTCAGTCACAAGAGCAGTAGAACTCTTAGTGAAAGAGTTCGTCTGGGGAAGTAGTACGTGCCACTACACTTTTTGCTACCGTCGAAGCCATAATGTTCGCAATACTGTTTTCTGGTTAAAAGGGTATGAATACGGGCGAAATTACAGACACATGAGATTTAACAACTTAATGTCACAGAGCGTAGAGCAGTTGAACTGCATCTATTCTAGCACAAGGTGGACCTTGTACTGTCACCCATAACTAAAAAACCATTACAGTAGTTCTGAAGCAGTAGTGTGCAAAAACGATTGAGTTTAGATTTAAAAGACTTCAAAGCAAGGACAATAACTGGGTGCACATATCTAAAAGGAACTTAGGGTTGTAGCGTACGTACCACGCCGTTACCACGAGCTGAACTCTATAGAGTACGGCGGTGTTATAACATAAAATGTTTAATGACAATGAAACCTTTGCGGGCATCAGGCAATTTGCCTATTTGACCCTGCTTGTTTAGTGCCTGTGTTATCACATCACAATAAAAATATATTAACATACTTCTTTCACTACTCATATGTGAAATTTACTTATATTCAAAGTTGCTTTTTGCCTACTAAATTGTAATAAATACTTTTTTGAAAATCAAATCTCCTTACACCCATAACATAGTAACTTCAACCAAGCTACCTTTCTCCTATAAATCCATAGATAAGATATTCAACGAAATCCGGATCTCAGTAATCCGGTCTGAGATACCCGGACGGTGGGCAGCCGTATCCATCTAATCTCGGCTCATCCGGATGAAGTTCTACTTAGTACTCCGTGTGTGCTCCGCCTTAGCTCTACGAGTACTGAATAAACAGTAGAGAAACTAATCAAAAGTTGAAAAAAAAAGCCTGAATCTGCCCATTAAGCGTAGTGCATACAATATTATTAATAATTGGCAAACTAGTATATGTAATAGTAATGTGCGCACTTGCGTGCATGCGTGCATTGTAAAGCTTAGAAGTCGCAAATGATTGACGCTTGACGGTTCCGAAGTTAATTTTCTTATAGCCTCATTAAGTACGTTACTTTAGTATAGCTTAGATAATTTTAACAGATTTATTGGCAAGTGAAAGTGCCAAAAATTGCTGCCATAAAATAAAATAAATATACCCAATATATTCGGCTTGAGAGGAAAAAATAGAGTCAGAATAGCTGTAGTGAATTTATGTGTAATCTCTCATTGTACAAGGTATAGAATATTGTAGAGTAATATCCCTTACTGGTAATATTTTATGCCAATGTTATCCTTCAGCTCTTTGTTCTATATTGAACTGTGAAGTCTTATTTGAACGGATTTGTTCATTTTCGACTGTACAAGATGAAAGTTTGTGGATATTTGTAACTATTTCTATTGGGGTTTATTAAAAGCCCATGGTATCATAATATATCGTACCTCAACGGCTAATTACTGAAAATATATGATATGTACTTATCATCACGTCCTTGAGGGGTGACATACACCCCCATTTCAACATTCATGTTGTTGGTATCATCACAGAGCATCACAAGAACTCTCTCATGAATAGGAGGTGAATCTATGGCCACTTTATCTTTCGTATATAACGATATTCATTGATCTACAGATACGGAACAGTAGGTGTACGTGAACCCGGGGCGGTGCTAGGTTCTCGGATTAGGCATCAAATTTTGAAGAAATAATCTTTGGCCAATCATACCGAAACACCGCCGCGCCGGAGGCTTATCTGTTCCGTACGAGAGTGGAGGTACCTCCATCAATCATTTCGAGATAATCTCCTGCACTTCAGCCCAATTTGAGGCATGCACTCAGCTTAACGCACACTAACAACCAACCCACACCAATAATACGAATATCGTTCAGAAATCAAAACGAATGGCTGCACGTGTGTGCGTATCATAACGCAAATCCTTCCCGATTATTCTTTTGTGTGTGACTTTATAATTTCGTTAATGCCGCGTCTACATGAGCGGCTATGTGTGTGTGTAGTAATCCGTCGGCAACAACAGAGACACGCAATCAGCTGAGCTTGTGATCAATCGATAAAAAATGGTGGCGGTCGAGTTGTGTGGACAAATACGTGGACGGCAGCTTGCGTGCGGATGATCCGGGCCATTTGTCAAGATTAGGCTTACGGAGGCGAGCGCGGATCGGCCTAGCTTTAGTTCAGACCGCTCGTTCCTCTCCACACTGCTCCTCTCCTTCGACCGGTACCTTGTACGGTCGAGACGAAACTGGTTTTATTCGATTAAGATTTATATGTGCTTGAATTCGCTTGGCTGTAAATTAAGGCACGTGACAAATATCTTATGATCAATGTATAAATCGTAGGACTTGCAAAAATAAACGTTCTGTTCAATCAACCTGTGTAGTGTTGCGGTTGAGTTTATGACCCAGTCAACTCGTTTGCCTGATGGGAAGCGTCAAGTTTCGCACAAAGTTCTACACTTTGGACGTCACCCCGAGACGTATCTATTTGGGCCCATTTACCCAGTAATGTAATAGGTAATACAATGTCCTTTAAACTTAACGCAACACTGTTTTTACGCTACAGCTTCGAAAAAAACAGCTGGTCTGCGGTTGTACCTACTTATACGGACTCTTGCAGAAGTGTTTTACAATCTCTTATGTCACCTGATTTGCACCACCCATAGGGTAGGACGTGGTTTGGTGGTGGGAGGGGGACAATCATAAAGAATATCTGGCACTGCGATGGTATCATCCGAGGCAGTCTCTTGCACAAGAGACCTAACACCTAGTAGGCGGTGGTGGTGGTAGTACTTCCTAAAAGGATGCTGTAAATAAAAAAATATTAATATAAACCTTGCTGCGGTCAGTAATTGGACGGATGACTGTTAATATAATTTTGAAACGAGCGCTTGCATAGTTCCGGGGGTGCGTTAAGCTATCACCCCCATTCTCCATTGTTGCATTAGGATAACAGTAGTTAAAATATTCCATCGCGTGCTGCCTTATTCTGTAATCTGTGGTGCTGCCGTGCGACTCTCTAAGAGCAAACATCGTTGCATCTTTCACAACTTCCGTGAAACAAATGACGGAATGACAAGTACAAAGGGCGATATCTCATAAAGTATTTGAGATCGGTGAGCTCTTCGACGAGCACATCGACGAATCATTACAGAATCACATGGCTGAACGTATCTTGTTTAACGATTTAAAAATCTTCCTTTTGTTTCTCAAGTGTTTGAAATGGTGGACGAATGTAGGCAAAGTGAACAAAATCATGAAACGTTGTTTGTGTGTTTTCCCTTAGAAAGTTTTAGGTATGGATCCACCTCGTTACTAGAACGTGAGTTAGACTGAACAGTGACTTAATGACGGATACTTATGTGACTTTGATTTGATTCTGACTAATTGAAGTAAAATCTTACTTAATGCAACTTTATCTATTGTACTATTTAAAAGCAAATGACACAATACAACTTGAGTAATGGCAAATATACAAAACTAAGACTGTGGAGTCTGGTCCTTTAGTAACCTTTTTACCATGTAAGTGGTTACATGGTAAAAAAAGTTACTAAAGGACCAGTTAAAACAATTTAACAGACAAATACCTATTCATGGTTCGAATATTTCACAAAGAAGATACTCGCTCATTGTTTAGAGCATCGTAAAAACCATAGAAGTGAGCGGCAAAGGGCTCGCTCCCTTTAATCGGGACCCCGTCTGGCTGGGCTTAGGGACCGTGCCCTTAACAAAATCTTAATCCCTACAAAGGGTTAGCAATATTATCTTATTACACTGCCAAGAAATAAACCTTTAATTCAAGGCCTTTTAAATTATGGCTATAAGATGTTTTATGAGCAGAAGAATTGTTTTTAAAGAGTCGTGCTCTTTCTTGATGCAGTGAATATTTGATGTTATATAACAATAACACAAAATCTCGTGTAATTATATGATTTTCGGTATTATTTGTTTTATCATAATGCAAATTAAGGTCACAAAAATATAATTGTATCGAGAATCAAGATTTTTTTAATGTATGGGAGATTTTATTGGACACTCACATTGACATTGACGCAAATGACATACGGACCGAAGAAATTTGACAGATACAGCGCGACCGTCTGAGCTCGCCATTCGCAAAGGCGAAACACAAACAAGTTCAAAATTCCAGTGCAAGTACCATAATAGTCATTAAATTTGTCGAGTCGCTAAGATCGATAAAAAATCGTATCGCCTCCAGCAAGTATGGAAGTCATATCGACGACTTATACGATCGTCAAATTGTCGAAAGTAGCATTCTTCTCGTACAATGCGTCCTTTTATCATTTGAAGATTTCTACGAACATTTCGCTCTATGATCAGAAAAAGGCCAACGTCTATTTTTGATTGAATACTAGCTGCGCCCCGTGGTTACACCCGCATGGTGATGAATGATGACGATGTTGATGAAAATTATGTATATGTGTTAATTCAGCGCCCCATCTACCTACATGCCAAATTTCAACAAAATTGGGACAGCCGTTTGATCGTAAGAGAATAACAAACATCTATTCATCCATAAATACAAACTTTCGCGTTTATAATATTAGTAATAGTAAGATCAAACACAACCAAACAATATCCCCATTCCCGTAGCCTAAGCTATATCGAGGTAATTTTCAAAGCTAACAAAACAATTGTTAAAATCGATTAAATAGACGATCTCAAACGTAATTTAACAGTTCCACGCTAGGGTTATCGTTATAATCGTAAAAGCTTAACGAATTTGTCTACCGATTGCTTAATGTTGTTACTTACTTGCAATGATCGACAAAAGATCGATATAGCCAGTTTTTCGAAGTATGACGAACTCAAGACTCAAATTTATCGATCGGCAAGTTCGGTACTGGCACTGCAGGTCGGAAAAAACCCCGATAAATATCACGCGAGTCACATGATTCCATGGATATCATAGCAGAAACTTCTAATATCTATTTAAGAAAATCCTTGCTCATCCATTGATCCTCGGATCTTGGAGACAGATCAAAGCAGCTGCACATTGCGCTGTCGCATGTCGCAGTAATCGTGTCGCGTTGCACAAACATAAATTTAGCTTCAATCGCGCATTGGAAGCTATTAATCGCGCTCCGTGTGGACGGACCTTAATATATGCTAGTGGATTAGGGATGGCATTAAGACAGAATTCGTGAAGAAGTTAACATAATTGTAATCTATGCTAATATTATGAGTTTTATGAATAATCGATATGTTGGTCTAACTTTTTATTGCTTTCTAAGGTTCAATATAATGCACAAGTAACACCAAAATATAGAGCGATAAATACTTTTGATACTTTTAATTTCAATCAAATATTTAAAGCCCTTGTTGGTCACGATTCATTATATTTCAAAGTCAAAGTCAAAGTCAAAATCATTTATTCAATTTAGGCATCAAAGACGCACTTATGAACGTCAACTTTTCATTATAATGTACTTTAAAGACTCTACCGCCGCGTTCCAAAATATATAGAGCCCACCGAGAAGAAGCGGCAAGAAACTCGGGGCCATTCTTTTTATATAGATGTTTACAATGTTTCTACTTAGGTACTACAAATATTACATTTTATGGGTGGCAGAGAGACAGCTTGCCAGAAGTGGAGTATTCCAAGCATCTTTATCGTCTATATAATGTCGAACTTTATAGTAAGTTTTTTTTTTATTAAAACGTTTTTTACAGTCAACTTGAATTTGCCCCTTAAGTGTAACACAATGTCTCACTTGTACTATACATATACCTGTGTTTCAGATTTTGTAATATGAATATTTAAAATTTACAATTAATGTAAATATCCCATAAATAAGCTTATCAAATACAAAACTTTTTTTTGAAACTGCATAAAATGCAATGTATGTTTAACATTAAGACAAACTAAGAATACACAAGGGAACTGCGAGTACATCTCTCATTTTTTACCGGCAACCCTAAGGGATAAGGCCACCACCACACGCGCGGGCTTAGACCACTACCGGTGTATCTCCTGAGATCTGATAAGATTCAAATAAGGGATTAGAGAGGGATGCGACGAGGATTCGCGTCCGCCACCTCTTGGTGCGAGTGGGAGAGGCAATAGGATTATCTGTCGACGGACCCGGCCAAGTGCCGTAGAACGTAATATGTGTAGTTATAGTAAGTACTTAGCTATTCTAAATCTGGGCTTAGGTAGCTATTACGACTTGGGCAAGATATATTCGAGTCTTAACGTATTTCTCAAACAAAACATTTTTTTTTAATTACAACATAATTAAACTGTCAACCATTTCATTAAATGTATTCACTTATTTTCTCTTGGTTCCGTACTTGCCTATCGCGTAATAACACGTTATAGGTATCTGTTTCAAGTCGTTATCCTTAGTGTGAAACCGACTCGCGCTTAGCCACTGTTTGCTATTTGTTTAGATACTACATACATAATCACATTAAGTTTGACGTTAATTTGTATCAACGTTGACAATAGAGGCAAAACCATAAATGAGAATGGGAATAATGAATTATACTCGTATTTCTTGGGTTTGCGGATGCAGTACTGTGTCCGTGCATGCAATATAATATGTTACACCTAAAAGAATGATGACTGGCGTTAATGACTTTCTGGTTGGCGCAGTTGGTAGCGCCCTACCTTCTGAGCCTCTGATCCCGGGCTCGATTCCCGCACAGGTCAAACATTTAATGTCCATGAACATGTATTTTCAATTTGAGTCTGGATGTGTAAGATACGGGGATTTATTTAATGTTCGGTTCATATTCAGGGAGTTTGAGTGTTTTTTTTTATTTTTGAGCAAGGAATAGTAACCATTATAATACATGCTTTTCTATCTAGTAGATAATAGAATAATTAAACACACAACATTGAATGTTAAAATAAGAAAACATGTTTTATCTGATATGTATGAATGAAAACATCATATTACTTTTAAACATTGCACACTGGTATTATAAGAATGAACGAAAGTGCTTGACTTAAACCTACTAACTTAAATAGAAAAACAGCTGATTATCCCCTATATAGACATTTCAGTAATTTCACTTGCTACAGTACTATTAAAAGCGCTTCCACCCTACTGCTTAGAGGTACAATATGCATCTGCGGTAGTATCAATCTAGACGGACTATTGCATAAGAGGCCTACCAATTACTGAGACGGTATTCTTCGCGTCCTACGATTCGAATCCCGACTGTGAAGAGCCCACAGATTTTTATCAAACATATTTATTTTAAATAGTTTGTTGCATTTTCTACCCTATCTTACTTCATAAATATAACGCTGAAACGGTTGAATCGATTTTGATGAGATTTGGAATGCAGATAGCCTACACAAAGGCTCTTGGTTGATGGAGTATATACTCTATCGTGTTCCAACTGTTCCGGGCTATTTGACCCTGAAAGATATCACGATAACGTTATTCTACGAGATCTTGGGAAGCAGCTTTTTTTCGTTGGAAACGAGTGCGTCGGTCGCCAGATGTTAAGCGTCACGCTTGCCCAAAACAGCTCAGTGCCAGAATCAGCTCAGTTCAAGGCTCAAAACCCTGCATGGCGATGCACTACGTCCTGAGAAAGGTACAAGCTGTTAAATCTATTGCCCTGTAATTTCGCTGGAAACATTGCCCTTCAACGAAACAGAGTAAAGCTTGCACACTACTGCTTTACGGTTTAATGACTGGCAAAGGTGTGGTACTTCCCAAGACAGACTCTTGCAAAAGTCTTACCACTACAGTAGCTATAGTAACACCTACATACATTTCCTTTAAAGCTTAACCATTGTGAAGTTATTTATATTGCATACAAAATAATTCGCTAGTTCAATTCGTCACCTCAAGCCGCCTGACCCTCTGACACCGTAGTATATTTGCGTATATTTCGGTTGTAGGATTAAGGTAAGCCGGGATAGGGTAAAATCCGTATCCGGGATTTGCACGTGTCGTCCTCGTAAAGGATTTCCAAGCTTTGGTCGTTTCTATACGATTTTTATATTTTGTTGTTATACGTAGGTAGATAGTTTTACTAACACTATGTTTTTTGCAATGTACTAGTTTGGAACAGTTAATACTAATGCACGCGATTTGACGTAACTACTGGTATAATAATCAAGCTTTCATTTTTAGTAATGCATTTCTTTGCAAAGTTTGATCTTTATCAGTAACAGAATCCATTAGTTCAATAATACAGAATGTATTTTTTTGAAAAATCATTCGTGTTGAATTCCGTCAAAAGTAAAAGATTTAAAAAAAATAAGTATGCAGTTATTGTTTTCTTATAAATCGAGGGCATGTTTCCTTTCACGGTTCTCTAACCTTGGTGGTTCCGGAGTTGGCCATGACCACCCTTCTCAAAAAACCACCCTCTATACAGGTGGAATATGGTTCAAAAATAGAAAAATAGAAATAAAAATAAAAATAGAACTAAAAAAACTAACAAAATAAATGTAAAAATTAGAATAGAAGTTTTTATTATTATTTGACAGATGTCAGTTAAAAACGATTCTCCCAAGGGTTGAAAAGTATTACTTTCAACCCGCAACAGCTTCGTCCGTATATTCGCCTGTAAGAAGAGGTATAATTTCAAAACTTACTTACATATATACATTTTGTCATTTAGACTAATGCATGATATTTACCTATTACTTAAGTAGCAGTTGTCCATCAACTTGTGTTGTTCACGAGTAGTAAACTACTCGTTCAGTCGTATCCAGTTACTATATGTGGAAATTACAACACACTTTTACCACCTGTTCTGTGTTTTTAATTATAGCTAGTCGTTTATTTCCCGAAAATTGTTAAAATAAAATAAAAATATTCAAATTAAAATAATATTACTGTTTAAAATAATCCTTATCTACATTTTTATAAAATGAAGTACTGTATCGTAGTTTTGAAAATTATGAAATGTATAAATCTTATTGCAGGCGACTATTCAGTGTTTGAGTAATGACAAGTACAATTTGAAAAATTTAATACCGACTAATATTCTATTCAGTTATTTGAGTGTTACTAAAAACTACTGGACCGAATTTGATGAAATTTAAATGGGACCTCATGGGAAGCAACAGCTTTCAAACAAAAAATAATTTTGAGAATCGGTTCATCCTATCGAAATAAACATTAAAAAAATATAGTCGAATTGAGTACCTCCTCCTTATTGGAATTCGGCAGAAAACATTATTGTGTTTCAAAATGCGATGTTAGGATTTAATTTAGTGTGGTGATGGAATGGAGGTAAAAAAATAATTACGCCGTTTGTGACTCGTAAAAGATGATGAAATCTGGTTAGCCCTCTTAAGCGACATCATCTTCGACCTACGCTGGGCTTGCCGATCCGGCGTTGTCTCCACTCCAGAACTTTTCGGCTCCAACGACCATCTCTTCTGCATTTTATGTGCCCCGTCCACTGCCACTTCAATTTGCATACCTTCCTATGTCGGTAACTTTAGTTCATCTACGGATCTCATCATTTCTGATTCGATCACGTAGAAAACCCCGAGCAAAGCCCTCTACATAGCTCGCTGTGCGACTATGAGCTTACTTATGAGGCCCATAGTAAGAGACCACGTTCTAAGGCCATATGTCATCACTGGTAACACAACACACACTGTTCAATCTTAGGGTGTCCATTTATATTTATAAATGTATTAGTCTTGAGCTGTCCATATAATAGGTGTAGGTGTAGCATATGCAAAAAAATACCTTATTTCATTTACTTCAATTATATATTTTTATTCAAAACAGTTTTAGCATGCTTAATGCTCGCTTATTTTTATTAGGGTTGTTACGCTCCCTAATTCCGTACATCAAAAAAGAAACAAAACTCAATCAGAGCTGAAGTTCAAACTTTTTATTCTTATTTTTCGTTCCGCCGAACTAATCCATCGGCTTATCTTGAGCTTGCAGTAGAAGCTAAAGTAGCAACGATTTCACTTAAAAATAGTCCCATTTCTCTAGTGATAAGATAGACATTTGTTTGCACTCGATGACGAGGGGTTTCCTACATTAGTCAATGAACCTTACGGTTGTAACCGCGACCTACCATAGGGGTTGGTGCGTTGACGAATGTGTTTTGGTCAAATTTTTGTATCTACAAGTACGATTTGAAAAATTTAATACCGACTTCCATTCTATTTAGTTATTGGAGTGTATCTCAAAAACTACTGGACCGGATTCGATGAAATTTAAATGGGACCACACGGGAAGCACCAGCTTTCAAATAAAAAAAGAATCGGTTCACCCATTCGAAAGTTATGAGGTAACAAACGTAAAAAAAAATACAGTTGTTTTGAGTACCTCCTCCTTTTTTGGAAGTCTGTAGATAAGTACGATATGGACATTATAGGTGAGCTAGAAGTAAGTTTACTTTGTCTGCATTCACGCACCACGAATAATCCACCACTATAACATGTCAAAAACTCGATAAAATACAAATCTAGAGAAACTAAACGAAATCAACGGAAGCTGCTTCCAACCGGTCCTTTTGGATATTTCTGAAGGAGGCATATGATCAGCAGTGGACGTCCTGAGGCTGAGATGATGATGATGAACGATAGCCATTGTGGGGCATCCATATGCTATCTTTGTTAGTCTTGTTGTGGGCATATTATTGCCATAGCAAATAATACATTTTATTTGTGTGTTACTGTTGACTATGTTGTATTTTAATGTTATTTTGACGCTTTAACGGCTAAGTACTCCATGAAGAAGTGGCCCGGACGGTCACGAAACCGGTCGAGATATTCGACTATACCTACCGCGTAAGTTAAACTGTCCAAATAACATTAAATTGTTTAAACTTTCGAAAGTTTCAGACAATGTTGCAATTTGAGGGTTTATTTTAGAATTAACTTTCCTTGTATCTCCTGTTTCCTATGTGTTTCTTGCAAGGATGATACTATAGGATTGCCAATGCTCACATCGCAGTTTACATAGAAGTTTTTGACGAAACGTACCTTACTGTGTTAACCTCTCGTTACGTACTACGATACGATATAAATATTTTATACCGGGATAAAGCCGGCGGGGAATAATCCTGTGTGGACTTCTAAAAGAGATAAGCCCATAGTACGATTAAGTGTTGAGTTTTTGTACGATTTTCTGATCATTGTACGAATTTATTTTAGTAAACATGGTTGCGTGATTATATTAAAAGTTTGGATATAGAAAAATGTGAATAGATCAAAACTTTATTAATGCGTAAGCTTGTGTGTTTAGATGGATGTTTGTTACGTTTTCCCGCTTAAACTACTAAAACGAATTGGCTTTAGTTTTTTTAACATAACTGGATGATTATTGAAATAACACATAAGCGGGTACTATTTCAGAAAATTCAGAAAAAAAATGTGCCTGGCTATAATAGCAGTAGTTGAATAGGTTCAGCAACACTAGAGTTTTATGTGGGCCGATGGAAATATCGAAAGGAAATAAAATTCACACTGACTGATACAACTAGTACTTCGGCCAAGAATCTAAAACTAGGCGTTGTTATTACAACACTTAATACATTTAAAATAGAACCAATGTTCATCCAAATTTGTTTATACGTTTCTTCTTTATAATTGTGATGAGTATCGATAATTTATGTCGAGTTGTATGTTTCATAGTAATTTTTTTGCTAAATAATACAAGGATTTCAAAAAAAATTGGCAGACGCAAGCAAATTTTGGTTTTATATAGAGTTCAACGTGTACGTAGCGAAACAAATTAACAAAATAATGTAGGTCCTATTTTGGTTTCCATCGGGCAAACGGAGCTACTGGCGATTTTCTACCGACTTCTGAAAAACGGAGGAGGTATTTAATTCGACTGTTTTTTGTTTGTTTGTTACTTCATAACTTTCGACTGGGCTAACCGATTCCCAAAATTATTTTTAGTTTTAAAACTGGTGCTTCCTGTGTGGTCCCATTTATATTTCATCAAATTCGGTTTAGTAGTTTTTGAGTTACACTCCAATAACTGAATACCTATAATGGAAGTCGGTTTCAAATTTTTCAAATTTTTCTTGTATTAACGAGTAGACGTTCACAGTTGACAGTTGCGTCATGGGGCAGATAATAGCTAAATTGAGCTGCCATATAAAACATCTCTTTTTGCACATATTCTACAATATTATTAACCTGATTGCATATATCTATTATTTTTATTACGTATTGACATTCCCTTCAAAGGGAGATGGAATAAAATATTGTCGTAATTACGTATACCTTTTCATCCGAGGACTATTTGGTTTTTGTTTACCGCGGTGTCGACTCGTTTGATGTACATGTATCGACTTATCCAATAATATTAATGCTTGCGAGAGCATAATACATGACATATACGTTTCGGGTAGAAGAGGTACGATATTTACGTTGGCTTTTTGTGTATGTATCACTACGCTTTTATTAGAGAGTGAGGGGGCGGGGAGTGAAAGGTTAAGTTGATTAATCGTTGAGGGGACGTTTCGCGGGAAAAATAAACAAGGTAATGTTATTTTATTATGCACGTAAGTAATCAAATATGAAGCTTTTTTATATCAATCATAGAAGATCGGTCATCTGGGTACCCACATAGAATGAAAATATGCCAAATCTATTTATTTTCTGTTCATGCAAATAATTATATATTTATATTTATTTATCAGTTGGGAAAATTGAGAAAACCTAAATGTAGCGAATACGCAGAAGATGCTTGTGGGCAATAACGAAACGCTATTCAGTTCATAGGGTAGACACTATTGCCCGTTTTTACCAACATTTAAGGTAACACCTAAGCCAGTTAGGTAACACATAGTAGTACAAAACTATCACCTAACTTGGAATAGATTAAATATTTAATAATTAGTAAATATTTAAGATATTTAATAAAATAATTAGAATAAAATAATTATTAGAATTGATAAAATATAAAAATAAAATTAATTAAATTAAATTAATAAAAAAGAAGTTTAAATTCAAGTATAAACAACTTTCTTGATACTGCGTTTATTCTGCCAAGGATTGGAAATGACATGAAAAAGTGACACCAATAGTTATTTCCTTTGTTGTTGGACTCGTACGTTTTGTACATTTGCCATTTCTCAATTTAATTTTATCATGTTATTACATAAAATATAACTAGTTGCATTAATATCTACGATAACGTTACCTGATGCCAAGCACCCGTTTCTCTATTACAATAGAATTCTTTTGAAAACCCAGTCAGATCTTTTAAGCTAACGAATTCTGCCTATTTAACCTAACCTAGAAAAAATATCAATGCTCATAACTTTAAAACCTCAACATGAAAAAATATGGTACAATATGATAATATTTTAGTCTTACTAAGGACTGGTTTTAGTTACTGTTACTGGTTGGTTGGTTTCCTTTCTCGTGGGACTAAGTAGGGTACCCAAAACACGCAGAGGTTTGCCATTCTTCTTTCATACATGAACAGAAGACGTCGCGAGCACAGTCTTATCAGCGGCAAGTTTTGGCAGTCTGAGCCATCTTGAAGGTGGAATATGAGTCCAATAGGTACTTACAGTCAAAGTAACATTATGAAATTATTAGAGTTCAAAATATACGCCAAAATAATGACCACGTAATTATTATTATATATTATTATTTCTTTTAAGTATTGTAGCAGGCGTGCGTATTGCTTTTTTACCTACTTCCAAAGAGGAGTAGGTACGCAATTCAATTTTTTTTTATGTTTTTCACCCCATGAGTTTCGACTGGCTGAACCGATTCTCAAAAATCTTTATTTTTGTTTGAAAGCTAGTGCTTCTCGTGTAGTCTTATTTAAATTTCATCAAATTAGATCTAGTAGTTTTTGAGTTACACTCCAATTACTGAATATAATAGAAGTTCAAATTTAAGTTTCAAATTTATCAAATTGTACTTGTATCCTTTAACCACGGAACAGTTCATACCTAAACTGCTCGGCATTTGCGCTATTTGCATTTATAAACTATTTTAGATTTGATAAGGCATATAGTTACGTAATACTTCCTATGACTTAAAGTATTTGCGACTAAACTATAAAAAATGTGAATTTATCCACGCGGTATTCTTACATAGTAATATAAGTACGTTCCGCAATTCGCATACCGCTATCCGATCCACCCGCGCTTAAGCCAGATTTCAATAGAGTATAATCTCGCCCTAATGAATCTCCGATCCGGATTACCAAGGGGCCCCTATAATGGCTGAACGACGGCCATTGCAAACGAGCAGGATTAGTTTAGAAAAACTTTGATTGGTCGAGTGCATGTCGTGATGCCAGCGAGTACGCGGTCTTACCTATAAACGCTGCTTCAGTTTCAATAACGTCACTTAGTAAGGCGCAGAACATTTTTCCTTTGCGCAGTACTAAAAACCGTCATTTAAAGTTTAACAGCGTTTATAAGTAGGGCCAAGAATTTTTGTCCTTGTTACCATACCACGTCAGGATTATATCCCGAAAAAGGACATAGGGTACTTTTCATCATCATCATCATCATCATCCATCACTACGCGAGTGAAACCGCGGGGAGCAGCTAGTATTAATATATTGATTTCAGTATTAATGTTCACACATTAGGGACCAAAATACAGGTAATGCAGACGTCTATTTCCATCCAATAAATCTCAAAGGGCGCACGATACTAGGCTAATCCCATTGGTGGGCATTAGAGCAGCTTTGTGCGGACAGATCGCGCTCGCACACCGAAATTACCTAGCAATTGGTAGCCACGCCGAATTGCCTGCGGGCTCAGGCTAAATCGGCTGCAGACACTTTTATTGCCCCGGCGACGCGCTCAAATCTCGCTGACCCGCGCTCGAGCCGATCCCGGCCTTCGTTTTATCCCGGCCCCGTTTAATCCCGGATTTGACGTCGCTTAATCCGTACCCGTGTTGGATATCGCGTCGACACAGCCCTCGCCCGCACTCTTGTTTCTATATTCGCCAATATTGATTGCGGATTTTACGCCACACCTTCATAAAAGCGCACGTAAACAAAGTGAAATCTGATCTTTTGCGGATTATTTCCTCGCATTCGAGTAAATTAATATATTTTATTAACCTATGATATAATAATTCAATCGAGACAAAAGTAATCCATAACTATCATTGTGACGCGGGATTATGCATCGGGAAATGCATTGCTTTCGGATATTTGAGCTCAATGATATAAAATTGTATGCAAAAAATGAGGAGATTAATTTGTGTTTTCATTGGATGGTGCGTTGTGCGAAAAATTGCGCGGCCCGGAAGCAAATGAAAATGATCGCCCTGTATAATTTTGTTCTCGTAGGATTGTCGTTCGGCAAATGAACTACTTATAGGTATTGGACAAAATGTTTTAATGTTGGAATGTTTTGTTTTTTTTAAACAGAAATACGTTTATCATACGTTATGGATATTTGCTCATGATCCTTATGACCGAATAGCCATACGAATCTATAAGAGTAGTAATTACATAAAATATTACACAAATGCAGCAGACTGGTTGAAAATACTACGTTATTAAACGAACATTTCGACTTGATAGCGCGCATTGGATTTGCTGAAATTCATAATTATGTTTCCGTAGCGCGTTTAGAAGCCAAAATTATATTTGATGGTAAATTGAATAGTCGCCTATTTCCCATTTTAATGGGGATTATAGTTTGTGGTGCACTTAGAGCACTTCGCGCGGTAAAATTAATTACTAAATCGAGTCTGCCTGTGTTCTCTAAATACGATTCGTTTCAACGCAATTTCGACGAACGGATTTAGTCTGTATCTACTGGATCTACCCTTTTTGTTTCTAGTATCCTTGCATGTAGTCGTATTATAAATAATAACATGCTTAAAGAATTTATCTAAATTCGTTATTGATTTAGATTGGAAACAAACTTCTTTATTTATGGTATAACTACCGACTGCCCGTGACTTTGTTCGCGTAGTAAGCTCAGTCTTCGGCCTCGCCATAACCCCTCATCTTATCATGATTTTTCTTTCAACCTTCTGACAATAATTAAAACAACAAAAAAAGAATTAGCGTAATTGTTCCATCCGTTCACGCGTGAAACGATGACCAAAGCATATAGATGTATATAGATGTATTTAGATATATGTTTTCTGATTTCGTGTAGTTGTTATTTGTTGTAGAATGTTTTAAAAAAGAAATAAATATAAATTACTATAAGAAATTTATTTCCATTAGTTATTTAAATGTTTAGTTTTCAAATAATAAGGGTTTATTTCATGAAACTCCACAATTAGATGCAAATAGAAACGTTCCAATTTGTATCCGACATCATTAATGACACACGCCCACAACTAAACATTAGGACAATTTAGACGATAATGCCTCTAAGTCCCCGTTCACACTAGCAGCATTACCGCTCAACGATAATTAGTCGCGAGCGCGTACGCGGCCTAACAGCGGGCTTTTAACTTTTCAAATGCTTTCATTAACTGCGTAGCGATTATTTGAACGCCATTCTGACTAACATTGATTGAGAATAGTGCGGTTGTGGGGACTGTGTTACGGTTTTAGCCGTTTAATTAATTAAATTGTTCAGTTTTGGCTCTACCACCTGATAATCCACAATGAAATGTAGCGGATTATTTTAGCACCGAATTATTTTGTCGGTTATGGATTTGGGTTAAATAAATGTGTTGTAAAATTAAGTTTTCCGAATTGTTTCGTTTTCCTCCAGTGTTTTTGTGACTACAATATATACGAGTAAACTTGTCTTTTATTTCTTCATATAGTTTTTTTAGATCTTAGAATGAAGTAAAAAAAATTAATGATAGAAGTAAATTGAAACCTGTTATAATTAAAATAAGTAATTCTTACTTACTTCTTATTTCTTCCTTCTCTTCTACTTCTTATTTATACTTCACCTTCATGCTTCGTCTTCTTACGCTTTTCTTATTCTGCTTATTATGTTTTCGATATTTAAGCATATAGTTGAAAGGATTATATTATGACATGACAAATAACGTGAAATTCGCGTAAAGCAATTAAAACAAGCAACTTAGGCTTCTAAATACAATGTGCTGTACAGATAGGGCTGACACACGGCCAGTTTAATTTTGTATGATAATTTGACTATTTCATGGTTGTCGAAAATACGACTAAGAACTCAAATTACAGTTGTGAATCTTTTGATAGATCTAGGATATGGATGTTTTGTACTAATGATCTGTGGATGCTTGCAAGAATAACTAGACTAATAAATCAACACCCTTTCGGATTTATCATAGAGTAGTTTGTAGAATTTAAGCATATTTATAATTTTTAACATGAAATTAACGAGATGGGACCTTCGTCTGATGTGGAGCGTGCCTCCCTGTAATAGTTGCAGTATAAAACCTTTAAAGCTCAATAACCGTTATTTTCATTCTAATTAGTTGTGTTTGTACTTTGTGATTATATATTATACTACTTAGATGTATTTAATAAAAAAAACATTTGGATATTTATTCTATCATGAATATCTCATTGTTCACTGTTTTTTTTGTAAAATTACACCATCAAATACAGTTTATATATACACATTGGCAATTAAATCCCAATGGATTATAAAATTAGAAATGGAATCTTTATAGACAGATACTTGATTGAGGAATATGTAGGTACATTGTTTGTAAAATATTATATCGGAGGTAGCAACCCTACAGACAAAAAGTTTGACACAAAATTGTTCCTAATCCAATATCCAAGCGTAGGTTTCAGTGGAGTTCCGTTTAGACACACTCTATTAGAGCTGAAGCTTTTCGAGGGAAAGGTAACTTAATTTTCGGAGGCAGATGTGGGATCTCTTTGCTGACGTTACTTTATCCCGCATACAGTCAGATGGATTGTCATACATTATCTCTGTCACTCACTGGAAGGCACGCCGCGCCTATACATTTAGTTTAATATGTAAAAAATGACATAGTAACACCTATAGGTTAATAAAATAAGCTCAACAACATTTGGGCGCCCAAGATACAGGCCTAGCCGAGTTGGGGGCCCACGGTTAAAGATATTTCTATTATATAAATAGAAAACAATATTGTAGATAATAAAATAAACTCAATTCTAACCTATTTTAGTAGTTAAGTTTGTATCTGTGTGTCAATAAATAAATTATTATTATATGACGCGCTCACAGCGGAGTCAACAAGTTATGCAACACTTGTCGCGGTCAGGATTTAGATGGGTGACCGCTAGTGGCATTATTCAATTGAGCGTTTTCGTGCTTCGGCGGGCACGTTAAGCCTTATTATATTAAATTTCCCGGCTGTCTGTCTAAGGACAGCAGTCGTTAGGCTATGTCGAAGGCCTTCGGGCGGCTGAAAAATTCGACATGGGTTGGCCACTAACCTATCCACCAAGCCGTACTGAGCCCGCGTGGTGGATTATGGCCCAACTCCTCTCAAATTTATGATTATATGACATCTAAACAAAATCTTATTTTATATCTATTTACCAAACACACATTTATAAAAAATATACAACATGAACGATATATATTATATTACACAGAGGCCAATCACTTTTCTTAATTATAAATGGAGCATTTTAATAAATTAAAACTTAAAATACATTATTTTTAGAAAAGGTTGTTTTTAAAATAGACCGCCTGACCTCGTTTTAACCAGCTATACTTAAATGTCCGGTGAGAAAATAAAACAAACCTGATTGACCATCATCATCGTAAAAATCATGACACAGGATAACATTGTCATTCTCCTCTATATTACAGTACTGATGAGTAAAAATAGATAGATAGATAGATAGACAGATAGATAGATAGATAAACTCTTTATTGCAACACCATATTATAAAATACAACAGAAAAAAGAAAAACTTAAAATTAAGTGTTACAATGTCTTATCGCTCAGAGCAATCTCTTCCAGACAACCATGAGCGAGTAAGATAAGTGTCTGGTTGATATTAAACGACTGCTTAAAAACCTCCGAACGCATTTGTATTTGTCTTCACCGTTAACAAACATGTGTTATCGGTGCAGATAAAAAGAAACGCGAAAGTTTGGTTTATAGGGTATTTTTTATTTTGTCATTTTTACTGTTTTAATTATACAATTCAAATGTGGTGTTGGCGGCGGATATTGCGAATCCCATGGACCGCGCGCCGAACCAACGTATCTATTCTGAAGGAGCTCGAAATAACCACAAGGCTATCCGCTATCTGTTCCCATACTCAAATGTCGCATGTCACATGTCGCTCGTAAAAACCCTGACAGCCTAGAGAAGCTCATAGTGGTTGGCCAGGTCGACGGGAAAAGACCACGTGGTCACTCAAGTACCCGATGGTCAGACGTAGTAAAGAAACTCACTGGCCTGCAAATCACGAAAGCTATTAAGACCGCCAAAACACGTGGAAAAGCATAACATCGAGCGGCCAACCATTCAAACTAGACACGACCTTCAGCAATGGAGATGCCGACTATGATGATGATACAATTTAGAAATAGAAATATAGTTTAAATACTTAAAATAAGGATCCGATTGTGATAAAAATTGGCACAGACAGCCTGTAGTCCGGTCAGGATATAGAATATGTTTTTATCCCGGGATGTGCAGGCTGTATATATAATGCAGTTTTCTTTAAAAAAAATCTATTTTCAATAATAAATGTTTAACAAATTCATATTGCACAGATTGGGACAATATATTATAATGTCATTGATACTCTCCAAACTGAGCTTATAATTGTATATATAATGCAGTTTGCTTTAAAAAAAACCTATTTTCAATAATAAATGTTTAACAAATTCATATTGCATAGATTGGGACAATATATTATAATGTCATTGAAACTCTCCAAACTGAGCTTATAATTGTATATATAATGCAGTTTTCTTTAAAAAAAACCTATTTTCAATAATAAATGTTTAACAAATTCATATTGCATAGATTGGGACAATATATTATAATGTCATTGAAACTCTCCAAACTGAGCTTATAATTGTATATATAATGCAGTTTTCTTTAAAAAAAACCTATTTTCAATAATAAATGTTTAACAAATTCATATTGCATAGATTGGGACAATATATTATAATGTCATTGATACTCTCCAAACTGAGCTTATAATTGTATATATAATGCAGTTTTCTTTAAAAAAACCTATTTTCAATAATAAATGTTTAACAAATTCATATTGCATAGATTGGGACAATATATTATAATGTCATTGAAACTCTCCAAACTGAGCTTATAATTGTATATATAATGCAGTTTTCTTAAAAAAAAATCTATTTTCAATAATAAATGTTTAACAAATTCATATTGCATAGATTGGGACAATATATTATAATGTCATTGATACTCTCCAAACTGAGCTTATAATTGTATATATAATGCAGTTTTCTTTAAAAAAAACCTATTTTCAATAATAAATGTTTAACAAATTCATATTGCACAGATTGGGACAATATATTATAATGTCATTGATACTCTCCAAACTGAGCTTATAATTGTATATATAATGCAGTTTTCTTTAAAAAAAATCTATTTTCAATAATAAATGTTTAACAAATTCATATTGCACAGATTGGGACAATATATTATAATGTCATTGATACTCTCCAAACTGAGCTTATAATTGTATATATAATGCAGTTTTCTTAAAAAAAAATCTATTTTCAATAATAAATGTTTAACAAATTCATATTGCATAGATTGGGACAATATATTATAATGTCATTGATACTCTCCAAACTGAGCTTATAATTGTATATATAATGCAGTTTTCTTTAAAAAAAACCTATTTTCAATAATAAATGTTTAACAAATTCATATTGCACAGATTGGGACAATATATTATAATGTCATTGATACTCTCCAAACTGAGCTTATAATTGTATATATAATGCAGTTTTCTTTAAAAAAAATCTATTTTCAATAATAAATGTTTAACAAATTCATATTGCACAGATTGGGACAATATATTATAATGTCATTGATACTCTCCAAACTGAGCTTATAATTGTATATATAATGCAGTTTTCTTTAAAAAAAAACTATTTTCAATAATAAATGTTTAACAAATTCATATTGCACAGATTGGGACAATATATTATAATGTCATTGATACTCTCCAAACTGAGCTTATAATTGTATATATAATGCAGTTTTCTTTAAAAAAAATCTATTTTCAATAATAAATGTTTAACAAATTCATATTGCACAGATTGGGACAATATATTATAATGTCATTGATACTCTCCAAACTGAGCTTATAATTGTATATATAATGCAGTTTTCTTTAAAAAAAAACTATTTTCAATAATAAATGTTTAACAAATTCATATTGCACAGATTGGGACAATATATTATAATGTCATTGATACTCTCCAAACTGAGCTTATAACCGTTATCGATCTGTTTTATTGGTTAAGTTCAAATATAAACCTGAAATTATATAACCAATTTATTATCAACTAGCTGCGTTACGCGATTTCACCCACATGGTGATGGATGATGATGATTCTGAATCAACGATTGTCTATGTAACTCAGGGTGAATGTAGCTTTCCAATGGGGAAAGAGTTTTTGAAATTGGCACAGTAGTTTTTGAGTTTATTTATTACAAACATACATACACAAAAATACAAATGTTTCCTCTTTATAATATTATATTGTAGATAAATCATGCATTGTATATAATAAATACAATTGTATATTCTATTGTCGAATGCAAGCACATTTAAATAGTTTATAGCCTCGGAAGCCGTACTAGCGAGCAACAAGCGGCGTCTTGCGGCGGTGGATCGGGCACGGATTAGGCCAGCTTTGCCCGCTCGAGACAGACCCGGGGCTATAGCTAGTTAGCTACATTACTACAGACTAAATCATAGTCACTGTGATACAGGTATCCGTATACAGCGTGTAGCAGTCGCCAAGCTAATTTATTTCGTTGTAAGGAAAGAAAATGTCTCTTTCATTGTGGCCTGTTGCAACTGAAGAAGTACCAACGGAGAATGGCCGTTTTATGAAATAATGTCGTTAAAACGTCAATTTCTACTGTAATAAATTCTCTCTAATGATTGTCGATGCGCAAGTCGACGAGCTCACCGATGTCAAATAATTAAAGAGATATCGCCCTTGTACATAAGGTTGTTTTTCTAACGTTTCTTGTTATCTCTTCATTTGTTTCACGGATGTTGTCAAAGATGCAACGATATTTGCTCTGAGAGATTCGCACGGCAGTATTCACTAAACACAATTAGTGACAAGTAATTTAGTGTATAAAGTTTTCCTAAAGAAAATACTGATATACATAATTGTGCTTTTGCCTAGATGATGCAGTCTTTGTAGACATCTACGCATCTCGTAGACTTTTCGTAGCAAACTACGATATAGTTTTGTGTGAGGAATATTTTTTATAAAACCTGGTGATACACTTATTTAAGCCAATTTTCACTAAAAAAAAGAGTTAAGCATGCTACTCTGAACTATTTTATTGCCCAAAATATGTGGCGTAAATGGCGGTACTTTTTGATTGCGTAATATTCTTGTTCTTTTTACAGCACTAACAGACGGAATACTATAGTATTCCGTACCGTTGATACCTGTACTAGAAAAGACATCTTGATAGGCAAACATATGAAAAAGGAAGTGGTCTTGTAACAGTTCCTTTTTCCTCTTGAAACGGAACTCTAAAAACTGTATTTTGTACGCGGCCAGTAAACCAGTGTGGCCAAACCTTAACAATGTCAAAACAAACTTACTAAGAAATCCATCACCAAGTATTTCAGATAACCCAGACGGACGGTAACCTAAACCACGACGGGATTTAGTAAACCGTCGGACGCACATCGCTGCAGATTAATTATTTATGGACGACCACTGCCCGGGGGAAGGTTTTGCTCCCAGACGCTCTCCGATTCCTCTTTCATGCAAACTACTCGTCTTAACGCAAAATTGACGCGCTTTAATATCAACAACTCGTGCTACTCAAACAATAGAGCTGGTTTTCCAACGGCTGAATAATTTATACCTCCTTTGTCTTCATTGTCCGGCGTAAAGATCTGGGGGTTTGAGATGACCACCTTGTCATGGCAAGCTTTGCTCTAAATCTACGTTGCATCTTTGCCGTGCCGTAATCGCGTAAGCCCGACTTAGGGTCCGCTAAATTAATACCTATAAATTTTGATGCTATAGAAAGCTGATGTTATTGCTAAACCAGAGCAAATAGAAATGTTATTTTTTTATATTAACCCGTCGAATGTCTAGTTGTTTTGGTTTATTTACCGAACTACGCATAAAAGCTCAAATAAAAGTGCTACTCTTGAATAGTTGGACCATCTCAAAGCAAGTTTATACCGGTGGAGTGCATTGGATCTGATAAAGTTAGTTAAAAGCTCGAGGTCCAAAAATGTGTATACACTTTGTGTATACACATTTTTGGACCTAAGCCATGCGCGACATGGCTTAGCACTTTTCTACCGACTTCCAAAAAGGAGAAGGTTCTCAATTCGACCGTATTTTTTTTCGTTTTTTTTTTATGTTTGTTACCTCATAACTTTCGATAGGTGAACCGATTCTCAAAATTTTTGTTTGAAAGCTGGCGCTTCCCGTGTGGTCCCATTTAAATTTCATCAAACTTAGTCCAGTACTTTTTGAGTTACACTCCAATAACTAAATACAATGGAAGTTAGTATTCAATTTTTCAAATTGTACTTGTTTAAACGTACACCATGGTGTACGCATGACACGCGACGCGTTAATAGAAAAAAATCTATTTAATTATTAGATTAATAAGTCCAAGACCGGTCCAAGACTGAGGAATATATATTGAGTACAGTGAACATAGTATACGAGGAAATTTAAGCTATTTTTATACATTACCGAAATTAGTATTTTTATTGTCTCTCTTTCTTATGATGTACTGCTGTACACAGTACATCATGCCACAGACTTCAAGCGTTACCTCGTATTTTTTTTAGCAAATAATAAAACTGTATTTGTCAAAATACAATACAGAACAATTCAATTTTAGCAAAAAAATCATTTATATGATTTATATAATCAGATTATTATAATATTTTTATGTACTTTATTGAATAAATAATTTTAACAAATATTATAAAAGGTACATACTTACAAAAATTAAAAGACACTTAAAAATGTATTAAGCCATTTGTTGAAAGAAAAGTGCCTAGAATGCTGGCTGCATTTCCACGTTGAATAGCTAAGCTAATTTTTTGTGCAAAATATGAATCAGCATTCTGGTCGTCTGACGTTTCAACCAAACGTTTGTCCAAGTCCCTGAAAATTTCGTATGCACCTGGACCCCACCGACGGAGATTTTGTTTGCCTTGTAATATTTTAAGATGGAGACGGATAATATCATCGCAAATGATAATCTCTAACAACGACTACTGCTATACATAAAACAAAATCAATACGACAAAGGAACGTGTTCCCCTAGTAATGCGTGCGTCGTTTTAATCCTTAAGACAAAGCAAAGCACGTAATATGTAGAAACCTTCTTAACCTAACAGGATTATCGTGAGGAGTAGGCATTTCACGGCCGGATCACGCTTGCCACCGGCTCAGTGAAGTAGCTGTTATATTATCTATGGTTCGGCTAAGACAGATTTTATTACACAAATGAGATTAAACACTGAAGTTAAGGTGTAGGTGACATTAGTAGGTGAAGGTACTGCGATCTAAACTGTATATTTAAAATAGACTTACGTCCAATTGTTCTAAAAATTATCGTCAAGATAAGCTAAAAAGTTTATTTAACTAATTGTTCTCTTGTTACCTCTCTTCTTACTCAAAAGGTTACTTTGAAAAGTCGGAACATAAACCTACTAATATTATAAATGTGAAAGTTTAGATGGATGGATGGATGGATGCATTTGGATGTTTGTTGCTCTTTCACGCTCAAACGACTAGGCTAATTTTGATGAAAGTTGGTATGGAGGTAGATGAGGCTTTGGATTGACACATAAGATGCTTTTCATCATCATCCAACACCACGCGGGTGAAACCGCGGATTGCAGCTAGTAAAAAATATATGCCTTAAAGAATGACCTACATACGAGCATGTACGTAACCATAGACTTTAATATACACAGGTTACAGAAGGCATTTACTCAAAAGCGTAAAGACTTCAAAGATATCCTTAATGAAAATGTCACGTTCGCAGAACAATGACGTCACACCGCGTAAGGAGCCGTTTACAATACCAGAAGAAACATTATTCATTCGCGATGTCAATTAAACGGTGCCCTCAAAAAGGCCATTTGTTTTGAGACAATCGCACCTCCCGGCGTAAACTGACAAACGAGACGAGATAGCGACACTAAAGTCTAAACCGAAGCTTTTGAACTTCTTTGACGCGCGTCGATAAGCGTATCGCCGCGACAGCCGTCGTATCGTGTATAGGGCACTTAACAATGGTGTTTTGCAAGTTTTCACGGAGCCGTAAGTGGGTAAATGTGTTAGCGATTGACGGGACATACAAAAGGGTAGATACGTTATTGTATAGTTGCCGTAACGACTTGGTTAACGTAGATGTTGTGGCTTCGCCTTTAGCTAATTAATTATGATAGATATAATATGAGTTTAGTCTTTTATTGTGAATGCATATTATAAAGCTTTGATATAAATATCAAAAATTAATGGTTCCCTGTATTGCAGGCATGGACACTTACATTTGCACATCATTTTTTTTTTGGTTTTTTTTTTTTTAGATCGGTCTAATGCTGTTTGCCTCTACCGGCATTTACAGCAGCGTCAACGGACGGTTGGCGAGCGCAGATGGCACTCAGCCAGCATCACAAACATACAAGACCCGAGGATAAATACTTCTACTCATTAGACAAATATTCGTCCCGGCTAGGGATCAAATCAAATTGTGTTTCCAAATCAGGGTTACTATCTGCTACACTAACATGCAGAGCGATCGAGATGTATCAATACATATAGGTACATACTTAGTGTATATATACACGAAATAGATACATATTTACTTTCCTTATATACATTTATTTCGGTGTTTATGAGTACAACACAGATTAAACTATTATTATTAACCGGCAAGACACTCACGTTAGGGATCGAATATGGTGCCCGTTCGGAGCTCGCAGACGCCGCTGCGAACTAGCCCTCAAGATGAGAATCGGATATGCTCGAAACCTGAGTCGACGTATTCGATCCCTAACGTGAGTGTTTTGCCGGTTAATAATAATAGTTTATTCAATTCAATTCAATATATATTTATTTCAGATAACGAAGATCCATTTATTAGTACAGCGAAGACTTATTAATTAGATTATTATATTAAATTAAAATTAATATTGAAAAACATAAGAAAGATTTAATTATATTTTTTGAAGCACTTTAGGCAGCGGATGACATTACCGTCCGCACAAAATGCCTCAAAAAAGGAGAGGGGAAGCTCTCCGCCACCGTTTTCAGAATGCTGTTCTGACTTGCCCGCACTCTACTCATCAATGACGCGACCTTTTTGCGAATGATGGCGTGAAAACCATCGGTTCGCGTATTTACGAACATTTTTGAAGCGCTGCAAAACCGGGGCAGTCCCAACAACATCCTGTATATATTATTATATTGGACGCGTAGAACATCCAGCGACCTTTTGGCACAATCGAACCACAGACTGCCCGCGTAGAGACCTTGACAATATGCTTGAAATAGCGGGATTTTCACTTGATCACTACAGCGGGCGGTTTAATATGTGCCAAACTCACTAGAATTCCAATACAAAAAAGTACAACATATATTTAAAATGAGGTATTGCTGATTTAAAATCTTAATTATATATGCCTATCTACGTTGATGTTACTATATAGAAAACCATGATGATTAATCCATTCTCGTGTATAATTTTGCATCAGGTATAAAGTGAATAAGTTAATTACAAAATATATCATAAAAATATCTAAATATGTTTTTCTGTGTCCCAATTCATAGATTACAAATCACTGTGGATAATATAAAAGTCTACTTAAGTCTACTTAAAAAAAATTTACTAGCTTCGAAAATAAAACTAATGAGAGAACTAATATGATCAATACAGATTTAAATGAACGAAAATAATCATGTTCATGTATATTTTTTTTATTCTTAAGTGTTATAAGTAAAGAAAAAAAAATCGTTAATTTTACTTTTTGATCCTAGTAACCAATGTTATTAAATAAATCCAAATTCAATCAATCAACAATTTACTCAGTAAATTCACAACAAAGACTATCCAACTAGGCCAAACCTTCAGAAGGGATGAACTGAGTTTCTTAATTAAAACCTCAACACGCCCTTTGACAGATGTAACGCCTTCACAATAATTGTTAACTTTATCTTGTATCTTATTGTGTACTCCTCTTTATGACATGAATATGTACGGAACAATGCTACGGGAAATTAAACTTTATTACAATGAGGTAAGATGTTGATTATATCTTTGTTGAAGATTTCCGTGGATTTTTGTATTACAAGTAGTATTAGTTATAGCTTAGGAACTGATTAGACGTATCGATGTATTTGTGTACGTTTTAAAATAAATATACTTACACGGCCTTATTAATAAACTTGGCGTACACCCGGAGTAGTTAAAACATCTATCTGTCAATTTTTCGCTTGCAGTAAATGTCACGCGTGAAAGCAAGACAAAGCATGTTACGCCTAATATAGGTTTACGCAACGTTTATTAATAAAGGCCTAGGTGTTTGTCTTGTGAGTATGGGGAAGAAAAAGTATTGTAAAATACCAAAGGCTTAATTTTATTGAGAACTAGCTGCGCCCTGCGGTTTCACCCGCGTGGTGACGGATAATGATGACCATAAATCAAATATAGCCTATGTTACTCTTTACGTAGCTTTCTACTGGTGAAATATTTTTATAGGTTAATTATTTTTCGAGTTTATTCATAATAACACACAATCAAATATTCTTTCAATTTTCTTTATTATTAATGTATGAGTATAATATATAGATGGAGATTAAAGTGCCGTATAATTTTATATAATAATTGTTATAATTTATGATAAAACTTAATTTTTGCATATTTCGGTACATATACTATACTACATAACAATACTAAATAATATATTTTTGTTTTTAAAGTAAAAAAAATGTGTTGTACATACATGATACATCAAGTTGGAAGAGGTTATCGAAAACGTTTGAACTTATGGCCAATGTATATATTGAATAATAACGATGACTAAGATACTGTAAAAACCCAAGTAAAATAAAGATTTTTGCATTAATAGAATGGTAGACCTAGAATGTAATCGTAATATTTTAGTAGTTAACTAAATACTATTTGTATTTAGGTACCAACTAATATTCACTGCCCACGGACAAATTCCGATGAATTTCACCAACTTCTATGTAATTTGAACTTGAAGTGCATGTATGACCATAATGGAGTCATACATGCACTTCAAGTACAGATTGTCGATAAAATAAAATTCGACAGTAATAATCAGTAAAAGACAGCCTGCGATACAGCTGTCGCGGTTATTTTCATCGCAGTCAGATTCATGCTACAAACAAGATACGAAAGATATATAAAAATAAGTTTATCGAAGTGACAAACTTCTATTCCCTACTAGGCAAGGGTTCGCCCTTGTCGTTGTCTAGCGCTTTATGCGCCCTTGTTGTCCCTCGTTTGAGTGCTGCGTGCACTCACCAACAGTCCTGTGTCGCTTTTAATGCCCGTAGTGGCAAAAAGCTCTATGTCCTTCATAAAAAAAAAAGTGACAAACTTATCTTGGATCATTGCACTTGGTAACATGATTTTCCTGACTTAGAACCTAAATATGTAAAAAATAACTCTGAAAAATCATTATTTACCAAAACTTTTATATTCTTTCAAAGGAAACCCATATTTTTTGTAACATTTTTCTCAAAAATATAAAATCTGTGGTACATAGATGAATAAATCGTTATCACAATTCTACGCGTATTATACTCGTACCTGCATATAAAAATATACCTTCGGGTAGGTGCTTCGAAAAGTCTTCTTTCTTTACCACGCCCCGGGCACGTTAAGAACTTAAAGTTCATTCAACCGGGAAGTTATTGTAGAGTTAAAGTCGAGTATTAAAGTAGAGTATAATAAAGGCAGCAAGGCTTAAGACTGGTAAGCCCTAGAGCCCGTTTCAAAGACCTAGGAGTCATGTTACCTCCCTAGACAGGACGGTCAGTTGAGGGGTTACTTTACTTTTAAGCTATAGATATGACTTAGCTGGATGAAAATTCAACTTATTTGTATAACTAACGTAGCTCCACATTAAGCATAAAAAATATAAAGATTATATAAAGACTGTCTGCGACACCATGCGATGCGAAATTATTTGCGAAATTGTACTCGTATCGTAAGCGTCAACGCGTCACGCTACGGCGTCGTGTGAATTATCTGTGTCACAGTCACCCAGGCGTGCGATTCTGTAATGACTCGTCGACGAGCTCACCGATGTCAAATACTTTATGAGATATCGCCCTTGTACATAAGGTTGCTCTTCAAACGTTTGTTGTCGTATCTTCATTTGTTTCACGAATGTTGTCAAAGTTGCAACGACGTTTGCTCTTATGGCCGTTTTCAATAATCTATCTATCGTCGGTTTACTTTACTAAAGATAGATATTTGACACTATTTGTATGGACGTTATGTCAAATTTCTATCGGTAGTAAGGAAAACGATGGATAGATAGAATATTGAAAACGACAGTTAGAGAATCGCACGGCTGAATAAATGATAGATTGTACTGCTGTGCGATTGTCTAAATGATTCGTCAATGCGCTCGTCGACGAGCTTACCGAGTCAAATACTTTATGAGATATCGCGCTTGTATACAAGATTGATTTTCCAACGTTTCTTGTCAAATCGTCATTTGTTTCACGGATGTTGTCAACGATGCAACGATGTTAACTCTTAGAGATTCGCACAGCTGTTTCAATTTACGTTACACTTACGCAGTTATTCGTGTCGTTATTCAATAGGCCTACTGGACAATATTCTTCATCTGTCGAAATAACTACATAAATGTGTATTAACATCCACATAACCTGTACCTAGTAAGTATGTCGATCCCATAAAAGGAGAAAAAAGATATCTGCGACATATCTGCGAGCTTGCAGATGCCGCTGCGCACTCGCCCTTAAGATGAGCATCTGCCGTGCGATTCTCTAAGAGAAAACATCGTTGCAAATTTGACAACATCTGTGAAACAAATGAAGGAATGACAAGAAACGTTGGAAAAACAACCTTGTGTACAAGGGTGATATCTCAAAAAGTATTTTACATCGGTGAGCTCGTCGACGAGTTCATCGACGAATAATTACAGAATCACACGGCTGATATGCTGGAAACACGAGTCGATGTAGTTGATTCCTACAGTGAGTGTTTTGCCGGTTACTAATATTTGAGTATCATTTATTCAGTTGCATCGTTTGAAGTGCTTAGAAATTAAAATTAAAATGTTATTGATTCATTACAATATAAAACACCTGTGAAGGTTTAAAGTCTCATAAATAATCAAAATATGAAAATTACTAAACAATAAATAATCTTAAACCTTACGCATCCGTCGACTTTAGTTTAATTCGTAAATCTTTTGCGCTAAGTGTTAACAGGATTTAATAATTGATGGTTCTGTATATTTTTAAACCTTCGTACGTGTCGGTTGAAAGTCAGCCGAGATGTAGATGGAATTATTTCCCATTTAAAAAAAAATTGCTAAACTTTATAATGTTTGATTAAATCAGAGTTAGAAATTGATAAAAGCAAGGTAGATATAGATAGCCACGTTACTCCATATAAATAGACTACACTAATTGCCTAGCAAATTATCGTTCAGTGGTAGTCTATATTCAACTGTGGACGTATTCTGACACACAATGATGAAAACTTTATCAATCACGGTAACGATGACGATCAAAGCTAAAAAATAAATAGACTCTTGACTATTCTAAGCTGGTTTTCAAAGTCAGATAAAGTTGGATTGTGTTATATGATACAATAGCATAGAATTAGACCGTCTGCGTGGTCCAGGTGAAAGTTTGGGGTCCGGTGTAAAGGGATTGCCTACTGGGCAGGCTTTAGCTACATCCACGTTTAGATGTAAACTCTAACTTTGTTCCAGCTTTGGAATAGATGCAAAACATATCTTACCATAATACAACCATGCATATGTTTTAATGTTTCCATATGTTTTGGGAAATAAGTACTAAATGACTTATCCCAATAATCTATCTATCCACAGTTTACCTTACTACCGATAGAAATTTGACATAACGTCCTTACAAATAGTGTCAAATATCTATCTCTAGAAGAGTAAACCGACGATAGATAGGTTATTGGGACCGGCCGTTAATAGTGTGTTAGGAGCAAATCCAATTGTCGACTAACGGCGTCACATTTATATCCGTAGTAAGGAAAACTATGGATAGATAGAATATTGAAAACGGCCGTTAAATATGTATCGAAGATAACATTAGTAATAGTTATCTTCGATACATATTGATGTATATGCTAAAATAGTAGTATATGATAATTTTGTCACCTACGCTTGAAATTTGACCTGAAATTAATGTAAGACAGTCGTACATTTCGGGCCGTAGTACGTTCAGAAATATTGGTTAGAGTACATCTAACAAAATTTTGTACGTCATGTACCTACTGTCACATGTGTTCCACAAAGTAAATAATTTATATGAAGTATCATATCACAATAATATTATAACTGCAAATTTGTGAGTGAATGTTTGTTATCTCTTCACCCAGAAAAGAGTCAAAGTATTACGCTTAAATTTGGAATGTAGCGTAGCTGCAAGTTAAATTACGCTCTGAAGCGAAACTAAGCTTATTTTGCCTTGTATATCTCAACTAATTAACTTGCTGCGAATACGACTTGGTACCACACTAGCGGTCAGATTAAAATTCTGGCATTTTCAATTTAGTGCATTCGTGCTTCGGAACGCACGTTATTAGCCGTCGATCCAGGTTTGATGTGAAAACAAACGACAGTTGCCTTCACATGAAAAACTGCCTTTATAACAGGGCATGCTGATGCCTAAAAACTTACAGATACTATGCTGACTACTAAGATGTACTCTCGTGATATTTAAAAATATGAAGAGTATTTTCTTATATTCGTTTTAAATGAGATGCAAGGATCCCGCAAACTACATCCATACACTAGATTTTATATACGCAAGCTAGATAAACTCTTTATTGCAAAACTACAGTACAGAAAAATACCACTTAAATAAATATACAATATTTTATCAAATAAACATTATGCAAAACTTATAATTAAGAAATACGTATAAACCTATCGGTGGTGTATACAACACATATAATTTAGATAACTTATGAATGTAGATACAATATATAAATATACATAAACATAGCATAATAATATACACATATGGCATATTATCATTTACGCAAGCCACGCGTTTTCCAAGCCAAACATCACAGCCATACCTATTTGTAATGATGGTATTTAAAATTACCTACAATTATCATACTTTCACCTACACATTAGCCGTAAAACCTATTCATAAAGCATGTTATAAACAGGATGCGAATAGCATGTTGTATTTGCTAGGTTTCAGCATCCGTCACGCCACGACTTAGCCAATCTAAACAGATCATCGCTCACGAATGGCCAAACACGCAAATCCAATAGCATTCGATGCGACACGAACAGATATTGTGTTTTACACGAAGATTTTTTGCACTGTGACGTATGTGTGTGTAATGACTCTTATTTTAGAACTCTTTTTAGTTATAATTATATAATAATTGTGATAGGTTAGTGTTTGACCAATTTCTCACTATATCACATTAGACTCAGAACGTCGCGTAACACTCATAGATTGGATTGAAACAAATCATAAGGTGCTTCTGGACACTTTTTCAAATTTATAATTTTTTCCCCTTTTTTCGGGCACCGTCGGAGCACCGAATTTCAATAATCTGTGCCCATAACTCGGTTAAAATCAACTAGAGAGTTAAATTTGGCACTCGGACATCAATCGGTCATGGCGCCTGAAATACAGTGTTCGAAAAAGCAGGTTCGAATCCCGTCCGAGGATGTGTTAGTTTTTTCCCTAAAATTGTAATATTTAGTCTCGCTAAGCAGGCAGTACTGCTAAAAAACATACGTAATGGAAAGCTTTTCAAAATGTTGAGGGTGGTAACTAGACATGCGGAAACTAGAATAAGTAGTAGCCTCAAAACTTAAAAAAATTCAGTATAACTTGCCTAAGGAGCCCTGTGGCGCCCTCGTGATTGCTCCCGAGTGTTACGACCTGCGCCAAAATCGCATGTTATATTGGACGATGTAATGCGAAAATGCATTAATTTTGTACGTTTTCTTAATATATTTCGACATATACTAACACAATTAAAAAAACTGCTGGTTACTAATTTAGTACTATATGTTGGCTATGTATTACCTAAAAAAATATAGTGTTATCGCTGAAAATTCTGATAGTTTGGACGTCAAATTTTATTTTTATGGACCTATTCAGGATTTTTTTCTGCAGAGAGCGAGTAATATTTAGGAATTCTGTTCGGTTATTACTCTTTGCCTGTTTCTTTTCTAACCTAAGTATTTTTTTCATACAATATTATTGATCTGCTTCGTTACGATAGACGTTTAAAGATTCTGCTTTTTACTATTATCAGGATACGAGCGCGCCTTAAAACCCGGACAGTGTTTGATAAAAATCTGGCACTACGGTGGCACTGACGCCTGCGTCCCGTTCTAATCAAGGAATTAAGTAATTGTATAATTAAAATTAAAACTATCGCATTTTTCTTTAAGTATTTCGTTCTACCTATTAGTTCAAAAGATTAATGAGTTTCAACATATGTATATAATATATTTAAACAAAGTTAGACAAGTAGCTTCCCATTTCTGAGAGAGGGGCTTAGGATGAGACTTTTAGCGGAATACTTATGCTAACTCTATGTTAAGTACACACGTCGCTCACAGTTCATTGTTAATTCTATAAGGGAATCATAAAATAACTAGAAATGGCTATTAATGTACGCTCATTTCGTTGATATAGAAATCCACAGAACGGAACGAATTCTACGCTTCATACTTAAAAACCAATGCATGGGGGCGCAGAAAAATGTCACGCAAAACTTAGCGCGGTGCCAACATCAGGCGCTCCGTCTCTAAATATTTTTCAGGACACCATATTTTGCCACTAAATGAGTATGTCAGCCCCGTTAGTCCACGATCATCATTTACTACAATTAAAACACCTTGTTACCTTAAGCTTCCCATAACGAGGTTTATAAGGTGGGTACAATTTGCAATCGGTCTTTCATTCTCTTGAGATACATTGAAAAGTATGACGATTTCTTAGATTATATATACATACACATACATTATATATATTTACTCATCCTTGACAATATTATATTTATTTGGTTTCCTTTCTCTGCTTTTATGTAGGGGCTTTTAGTCGTCTAACGACTATGTCAGTCTCATATGTTATATTCTTAGATCTACACTTAGCAACTTTATTCTTCTTTAGTGATCCTATATACGGATTGATGTAGAAACCTAGCTGCGTCGGATGTTTGCGCAGCTAGGTTACTTTGGAAGATACCCACGTCACATCGGTGGGTAGATAGATCCTCCCTATACATGCACTTCAGGCACATTCAGTTAAAAAGCGGTAAATGTCATCTTTGATTCCACATAGGTTACAATCTTGGTTTTATTGACTATCGTAAATTGTGTTTGATCTTGTGAGGTTAGAAATTTAGTCTACTTGATGTAATGCGCTATGTATTACTTCTTATATTTACTACTAGCTGTGCTCCACGGATACTCAGGAATATTGTAGCCTTCTAATGGTGAATTAGTATTTTATATGGGTTAGGTATGTAGTTTTTGAGGTTATCTATACATCTTTCCTCTTTATAATATTAGTGTAGATTACATATCACTTCATATATATAACTATATAATATACTATAACTTCGTATAAATATCCATGCTTCATGTCATATTATAAGTATTCGATATTACTATAATAGTGGTCAACATGATGGTTAACACTCAGCACTAAAAAGGCTGAACAGGTTTTGATAACAATTCGTTCATTACTTTAGATCATAGAATAACACATAATATACAATCCTATGTTAATGTAGAATATGTTTCTGTAGGATAGTCATCTAATAGCAGCATTTTATTATATATATATGTATATATACCCAGATCCTAAGGTTTGAGTACATGTGTGTGTGCGTGAGAAACATACAGAGAGGAGGCTTCAGGCAGGAAATATAGTCGTCATGGGCTACCTATAGCTAATACGGTTATATATGCAATTGTTACATATTTATTGTATTGTACCTATTGTTAACTACAAATTCACTAGCACACTCTTTTACTTTTTCGTTTCCAGATTTTCTATAGCTTTTGTAAACGAGAGGGTAGGTAGGGTAAAGCCTTGACGTGAAACTGGCGAGTTTGATTCTAAACATATCTATTTAAGCTTCCACATCCGGTTTGACGTCAGCTTTATCAAGTTAAAAGTACTTGATGAGATTTATCAATTTATAATTTTGCTATGTAGAGAGGTTTACTATTGTTACTAGATAAACATGTTTCTTTTGAATATATTATTGAAAGTAAGCTTTTTACTAATGAAAATAAGGTTTACTTAATAAGTTATTTACTTCTTATTATTGTACCAAGCGACTCTTTTTTGGTTTTTCTTTCATAAGAACCTCCTCCAGATTATAATTAACACAACAACAAAAAAAATTGTGAGATTGTTCCATCCGTTCTCAAGTTATAGCGTGACCAGGAGAAATAGGGGTACATTTGTCAACAGTTAATGTACACCAACATTTGTAGTACAAGCAATGTGTGTCAATAAATTACATAACAGAAGGCTAAGATGAGATTGCTTTTCTTCAGATCGCTATTCTAAATTCTGGCCGAGTTAGATCTTCCCCCTTGTGACGTATAGAGCGTAAATTCGATGTCTACTATTTGGTGACCTTCTATTTGTCTTTTGGTCTCACGATACCATTTTAAGTACACTCATCAATACAATAGCTAGAACCATTGTTATTTTAGGTTTGTGTTCTTTAATGAATATATTGTTTTTTTTTGGTGGTAGTCATTGTATACAATCAATAAATATGTCGAATTGACAGCACACTTGTACAAATATAAACAAAATTATATTGATTTACACAACTTCACGATTTATATCATCAAAAGACTTGCATTGTTAGTATACAGTTTAATTTTACTGCACTCGCATCACATGTAGTACCCAGCTATTGCCCTCTTTCGGTGGAACCTTTTCACGAGTCGGACTCCGAGTATAAGCTTAAAACTCAAAGCTCTCTTAGGATGCACTTTGGAACGCTTAGCGTCTGATTTAGCGTAAGAGTTCCTTAATGATCATGAAATAGACCTAAGTTTAAGTACAAATTTAAGATATACTACAACAATTTCCAATTTAGGGCCTTCGTACATTTCTAGACCGTTTTAGTTGGATGGCGCCTATCGAGTAAGTAAAAAAAGAGCAAGGCAAATTGGCTGATGCTGTCAAATAATAGTCGATGGTGTTCTCCTTTTAGAGTGTTGCCAGACCAATCCGATAGCATCGATAGTTTGTTGAATGGATTAGTCGACGTGGATCAATAGTTTCTGCCATATCAATCGTTCGAACTAACTTCGATCAACGTCGACCGATATGGCATCGATTGTCGGTCGATCAGTTGGTATGGTAACACCCTAACATGCGCGTTATTTCCAGCATGAAATGCAACGCGCCTGACTATAAAATAGCTATTATTATATATAACTATATGTATTTATAAATTAGGCATTGATTTACTTAGTAACGGCCTACCTAGCATCATTTATTTGAAAATCTACCACTATAAGTTCATACAGTGTTTTAATTTCAACTACCTAATAAAAATGTTTGAAGAGGTGGATTATTTGTACTAGTAATTAGTAACATGTTAGTGTTTCTCGTTTTAATTTGAAAGTATGTAGAAATCACTTAAGTTTTGTAATGAAATCAACGAAAATGTTGATACAGTTTTAAACCTTACCTGCAAAGCAGTTGTATATATTAACATACATATACAAAATAAAAACAGATGCGAATCACTCGCGCTTTATAATTTCATACCATGTTGATGTATACGTTCATTTAATTTAATTAATTTGGACCCGAAATTCAAAAGATTTTCACTGGCAGAAATGTAAAGCTGAGCTTTGCTTTTGACGAAAGTTTAAAAACGACCCTTGTTATTTGCCTCTAGCCCTACTTTCTAAGTTTTCAGACTACAAAACTCCAGCATTGTCTTAAGTTTGCTGTTTTAAAAAAACCTAGGTCCAACGCCCTAATGCAGCTTCCAAGGCACGGAAGAATACGTTTGATAATGCCACTAGTTTAAATGAGCTCTATTATAAATAAAACTTCAAAAGTGTTTTTTTATTACCAATGTCGCTGTTGCAATATAAATCTATCTACAAAGCACAATCGCAATAACACCTTTAATACAAAATTTAATATATCGCTCTACATAACATGTTTAATTAATATCGGAGTCCACTAGTTTCATAACTAAAGGATTAGTTGACCAAAAGACCGGCCCGTCCGGCGGTTCCACGACTAAACCTCAAGTAATCCAAGCTTTACTTTAAACCATAGGTGCTAACCGAAAACTACCTTCGGGGCCCTACACTTCCAACTAAAATAGCAGTTATAACGTAAAATATTGAATACTGCTATACGAGATTAACTGATATAGTGAAAACAATTAAAAGTTACTTTGCGCGATTAACGGCTGTAACAAAAACTATTATAAGTTACTTTACGCGATTAACTGTTGTAACGAAAACTATTGGAAGTTACTGGGTATAGAAATACCAGCTATTTTGAAGTTGTAACGCAACTTACCTCAAGAGAATTAAGAGATTTGTGGAATTCACAGTTTTACTCCGACGGGAAGGTATTGTTCATAATTTCGGGATGGCGTTATGGAAATTCAATATCTACCCTATATTAGATATGTATTGTATTCGATAACAGCTATTTTAATTTATGTTATTTCCAATTGTATATAATCAGTTTTTAAGAGTTGTTTTATATTGTCAGTGTTTTCATGACTTTTAATAGAATTTTGGCACTGAATTAGAATTCTGTTTGAAGAGTATATAATATATATCGTACATAATAATCGTTCTCTTTTACAAATACAGTTAACCTTTTGTTTATTAAATTAAACGAAGGAATAACATCTTCTGCAAAAGACAATCTTGATTGGTACTACCCGGCTGTCAGGTGTTCTGCCACAAAGCAAAAGTGTAGCAGGTTTAGGTGTGGGTGTGAAAGACAGAGTAGTAAGTGAAATTACTGGACAAATGACTCAAAAATGTCAAGTAAAAAAAGATGAATAGATCAGGCCACATTTACTTACTCTTCTTCTTGTTCGGTTTCTCATGACTGAGGGTCGTGACCACCATGAATGGCCTTCTGGACTATTTTTCTCCAAGAATTGCGGCATTCGGCTTGTCTCATAGCAGACGATACATTTGTCTTTGTTATCTCTTTGACAACGTCAGTCCACCTGGTGGAAGATCTTCCACAACTGCGTTTTCCTTCCACGTGACCCACGTGATTTACTTACTAATGAGCATAATATTCATCTCCTGTAAATCAATGGCTCAAAATAAATTTTGATATATCGCACTAATAATACAATAGTGTTGTAACTCAAAATACATCGAACTTGACGTAATATTAAAATCTTACGTAAAATTTAATTCCTCACAAGTCATTAAAACCGTCGTAAAAATACTGCAAAAAATGAATAAGAGATGGCGCTATAAGACATTATTAATGACCGACTGGTCGCCTACCCCCCACCCGCAATATTGCGTCATCTTCAGTTGCGACCAACCGTGATCGAGGAAGCACGCGCCGCTTGGCGCAATATTTCGAGTTGCAACGTTATTACTGAATCAGGTATGTAAAATTTATATTTCTATTTTGAATTAATACACTATTGTTGATTTAAGTCTAAACATGACTGTGTTGTTATTCGAGTTACTACACTATTACTGATTTACACAAGCAATACTTAAAATAATATTTTTACTTATAACACTATTATTGATTCAGTTAGTAATTTTTGATATAATACAGTTTTGTTGAATCATAACTTTAAGTAATTTTTTGTATGGTTTATTAATAAATTAGTCATAATATCTATTTGTGAATTACAGTATTATTTAAAACTCAATCGAATGTTTAGCAGTGTTATGAGAAAAATACCTACTAAGTATTATATTTTCATAAATTTCGAGTTACTACAGTCTTTGTGACAGACACGCATAAAGTACGAGGACGTATTGGACTAAATTAATAATTGATAACATTTTTGTAGGTTCAATATGCATCGTGGACGTTTACTTGTTGGTATGGCAACAAATACTACAAGTTGTCCCCATGAAAAAGAAAATGATGAACTTGTCAGGAATTCGTCACCGTCATTATTGACATCGGTGAGTACAATCGATGAATCTACTACCCAGAGAGAAGGCAACGACGTTACGAAAGAACAACCGTCATTTTTGACATCGGTGAGTACAATCGATGAATCTACTACCCAGACAGAAGGCAACGACGTTACGAAAGAACAATCGACACTTTCGGTGCCATCATCATCTACAATTCTTCCAGTACTTCAAGAAATTGACGTAAACAGTTAAGTTATGGTTAGTAATGTTAATCCGATAACTGAATGCAACCAAAGGAAATATTACATTTCACCCATTCATTCCGATCAGAGTGACTTTGATGATTCCGATCATGATCCACATTTCGTTCTCGATTCGCAAAGTAGAGCTCCTAGTCTGCTCCGAGGTCAAACAACAAAATCTAGAAGTAGTTCTTCTTCAAGTAGTTCTTCTTAAAGTAGTTCTTCGTCAAGTGGCTCTTCATCAAGTAGTTCAGATGAAGGAATTCTGGATAATTTAAGTCCCTTTGCTGGAACCAGAGGGTTATCTACTGAATCAAATATTTCGTCGGTAGATCAAAACTATAATACTAGGGGCAGGAAGAGGGTGCGTAACGTTCAATTTATGATTCGCGGTCGTTCGCAAAACGAGGGTGACAATGTTCACAGCGTAATTGAAAAGCAAGTAAGACCTTTCGTTAAATCTAGTCCAGTATATGTCCCGGCTCAATACATTACATTAATTCAGGCCGCTAAAAAGACAGGCAAACCCTATAAAGTGACTGAAATGAGTCACGAGAAATTTTATAATCTTAAATTAAGCAAGAAGAGTGGGGTAACAATTTCAATATAAATAAGGATAGAAACCAAGTAAAATGGCACGACGTTAAGGTGTTTCGTCTTGAAAAAGAACACCCATTGTATTTTTTTTACAAAAATTCTTACGAGGATGAAGATTACCAAAAAGTTTTGGTACGTAACATACGACAAACTAGAAATCAAGCTTTATTATTCTCTCATGGTTTGACACGAGAATACACAAGCAAGATACCTTTAACTCAAAATAAGAAAAGGGACATAAAAGAATTGCTCGATAAAAATATAATACCCAGAAATTATCGTGAAACGTATTATAAAGATTTGACTGATTATAAATAAATAAATAGTATTACTATTTAAATACTCATTGAAAATACATTGTGATGTTCAGACTGATTATAACTAAGTAAGAGTAATGTTTTTTTTAATACGAATACTGCTGTGCAAATACTTCAGTAACTGGCTAATTTAAATATATTATTATAAGAAGAAATATTAATAATAGTGTACTTTATTTCGTTAAACTATTTTTTTCTTAGTTATCGAAGTTTTATTTTGTTAAATGTTAAGTAGAAAGTGTACTTAAATTGCTACTAGTATTAGGAACGACTGTTTTTGTTTTAGAAGATTTGTTTCATTTTAGCGGAAATGTTTAAATTCGTTTTGGTATTTATATTTTGTTTAAATGTCTTTTTTTTCATGAGCAATGCGATTATTTTTGTGTAATTACGTAAGCAATTGACAAAATAAATAAGTATTTTGTTTTGGAAGGTTTATTTTGTAGAATAAGTACAAAATGTTTTGAAGAATAAAAAGTTTACCTTTACCACTTATTTTGTGATCAGTGTTAGAAATTACTGTTTTTGTTAAAGAAAGTTTAATTTTATTAATTTTTCAAATGTTTAACTCCTTAGTAGTAAGTATAGGCAAGATCCAAATGTCAATTTTCTATTAAAACACAAATAAAAATAATCTGGTTTTATTTGAACAAAGGACCTACCTATAGATGAAATACAAGAGTCAGTTTTGTTGTATTTATTTTGTTGTAAGTACAAAAAAATCACCTGAAATCGTAGAGAAAATTTATAATTCAAACTGTCGTAACACAAAATGTTTCATCAATAACGATGTAACTAAAAATAATATTTTATTTTGAAAACTATGTTTGGAGTTATACTGTCTTAACTCAAAATTCCTAAATAACTTCACTATTACAATATTTTTTTTATATTTGTTAAAATATAATATCTTTCATTTCATTTTAAAATCTCATAAGGCTTTTATTTCATTTGTATCTATAATAGGAAGTAAGTAATGCGTTTTTCGTTGATTCTGAAAAATGATCGATTTTGAGTTACAACACTATTGTATTATTAGTGCGATATATACTCCAAAGTACTCTCCTCCACAACTTTTAGAGCTTCAATAAAGCTTTTGGCCGCTCATAAATGTTGTTATCTAAAAAAGTATTGAAGCAGCAAAAAGTATTTAATATCTGAGCACAAAGCGTTGCTGCAGCGCTGCCCGTCGGCCGCGAGACACGAAGCAAGGATTAATTATTATTTTAACATTTCACTCGGTTTTTTGCCACGAGCAAGTCAAAAGCATTGCGTTCTCGCTTGAGAAATTGTTAAATTATTAAAATGCTCCTTAACGACAGAGCTTCGGCGTCAAAGTAAATTTTTAAAAGTTGCTTCACAGACGGTTTTCTTTTGCGTTATTTCATTTTATTTCTTTGTAATGGATTATTTTCAATTGACAATGATGAGACACATATAAAACAGCATCATCTTAAATATTAAAAACTTTGCTGCATTGCTATTTGGTGGGAAAAATTCCGCGTAAACATCAAAACCAATACAAAATATAATACGGAACTTTGTTACCATTTGTCCTATGTATGCCATATAACCTTATTATTATATACTTAATCAATTTTGTTATCTTCTTCAACTTTCTTTCTTCACCAAACAAAAATCTAACACAACAGTGTGTTCTAAAGAAGTATCATCCCAGTCACGGATTTATTTAGTATTTTCATCACCTTGCTAACGCCATCTTCTGTTCCGCAGGGAAAACCCTTCCAGTCCACTGCGTGGTCGAAGCCGTATCTTCGCTGGAAGAAGGTGTGTGGCGACGTCGAGCAATCGTAGAAACCGATAGCTACGTCATCATTCCAGCTGCCACTGCCTTTCAAGAACTGGTCCCTGCAGCCATGATGAGGCTGGGATACCCACATGAATTAGCAGCCTCTGCCAAAGGTAGCCTTATTTTTATATTTGCATTGTTCTATCAGACGCAAACTAAGAGTACGAGAGTACTTACGTAGAAGTGATGCCAATGCCAATACATACAACCAAAAGAACTAGTTAGAAACTGCCACTGCTGAAGCTATGGCATGTGGTACCTATGTACAGAGATGTGTGCTTTGTTAGCTTTTTAGTGAAGTATTTAATATTGTACTTATCGAAGCTTATTTTATTGTAATGACTGTATTGTAAATGAGAGTCTAAAATAGTTTATTTGTACAGTCGTTGATTAAAAAAAAACCAGTTCAGTATTGAATCGGTTATTTCCTTAGCAAAAAAGAACAACTTATTTTCTGATTACAATGGCATCTTAATCTTAAGGACATATATGCCATCGCTAGCTTATATTGTAGTTTCAATTTTATGGTTGGTAACTATACAGGCGAGCAGTAGTAAATGTCTACCATCATAATGTGGATTTCCTCACGAACTCACCTTCACTGGAACTCAAACCAAGCTCAATTTAGTGGCCGACTCTCACTTACTCCCTGATCCATCGTATAGGTACCATCATATACCGGTAGGTATACCATAAGAACGCATCATCAAAATCGGATGAGTAAAAACATACCGATAAATGACAAATTAACAAACGCATTTATTGTTACTTATTAATCATTATATTAACTTTAATATTGTTATAATTACTGAATAGTCATTCTGAATCTATCTGTTTTGTTCCCAGGTTCAGTCGTAATCAACAACTGGAAGCCGCTCCCCTTTGAGCGTATATCCGATGGTCATTTGGCCACGGTGGGTGAAGTTCTTGGCGAGTTGACGACCGTGGCCACTCTTCGAATCCAGCTCCTCAGACCTAGGCCTACTCCTCTCCAGGATATCAAGGATAAACTGCTTAGGCTTCTTCTGGTACAGAGCAGACCACTTCTGATGTCCACTGGATGCCCTCTGGATGAGGTAATTGGATTTGTATTTTATATAACTATGGAGAAATATCTGAAAAAGTACTCGTTGCAGGGCTTACCTAGTTTGATTGATATTGTAACATGAATAAATCTTTATTGTTTCAAAAATACACATTGAATGTGCTAAAATTAAAATTACAATCTACTTATATCTAATCTAATTAAAATAATTGTTTCTATTTAGGTAGGTACTTATATGTTAGAATAGCAATGCGATACACAAATAAGTCTAGTAATTACAGAGTGAACAAAGTACACTAAATTGAAGAACATACCCTATGTGAACAAAGTACACTAAATTGAAGAACATAACAATATTAAATATAGTGTGCCTATATTTAATATTGTTGTTATCGATTCGTCTAAAATAGGCAATGGGTCTCAAAGTAGGCACGTATTTACAAAAAACTCAAAGACTTAAAGTAGTGTTTAACACTCAGATATAATAAAATTGATCAATAAGCTTACCATACTATGTTGCAGTTCTTGGAAATATATTATGTTATAGGCCAAACATGCCCAACGGCGTGTTCCTAAAAAATATTATTTCAATAGATGTTCCAAGAATTTCCAAAGAACAAAAGCCATGTTGCATCTAAAATGGTCTTTAGAAAAATAAATCTCTCATAGATTTACGGCAATCGAGATAAACTACGCAGAAAATTTGTGTTTGTTTGCCTTTGACTATGTCAGAGGTAAGCTGGTAGTTTGAAAACTTTACAACTAGCCGTATACTATACTACTATATTCTACTACTACTTCCCCTGCAAGGAAATCTCGTATCTCAGCATTGTTATGCTTGATAGTCCGTTAAGGCTCTGATTGCTTCTGCAATTATTGTTTTAGGTGCTCTACCGGCCCGTCTCGTTGCTAAATGTGTATAAAAATGGTTCATTGCTTAAGTCCACCCACTATTAACTAATAAAATGCTCTAATTTGCGGGTTGAGATCGGTATCCTGGAAACATAATTTCTTGTCCGGACGCCAACGCACATTTCAAACTTTGATGTAATTTAACATAAGTTACATTTAAGATGTTATATTTTTGTTACTTATAACCATAAAGTTAGAAGTTCGAAGTTGAATTGCTTTACATTCACATTTATAAATGTTGATACCTAAGATAGGATTAAGTTCCCACCTCCACAAACAAATCCTAAGCTTTCCAAAAAACCTCTGTCAAACTGTATCACTGGCATCATAATCATGATCACAAAGCTTCCACGGTACACTGGGCTGAACCAACGTTTCAATGTTCTTTAATACCGATTGTTGTAAGCCCGACCTGTTCCACAATGCCAACATTGTCCAAATATGCCAGCATAGCTAGCATTATTCAGCAATACCCCAGCGCTAAACATTTACCCCCTTGTTAACGTGGAATGTATTGTTTTCCATGTTTTAAGTCTGCTATTGAATACGGATCGACGATTTATATTGTTATATTGTTTTGGAGATGTGATTAAATTATTTAATTGGAAGAGATTATTGATGTTTTTGAACAATAAAGTGAATGAACATATTATTTAAATTTACACAAATTTCTGTAACAGTTTTAACTCGATCAATCAATTAAAATATATAACAGGTGTTTTATTAACTTACATAAGGAATAAAGTACCTTCTGGAAAGAAGCATACTCCTTGGTTTTCGGTTGCATATGATTCGAATAATATATTAAGTAGTAGAATTGCGATTAACTGAATTTTCTACCGACTTCCCAAAAGGGGGAGGTACACAATTCGTAATTTTTTTATATTTGTTTGTTAAAGCTGGTGCTTTCCGTGTGGTCCCATTTAAATTTTATCAAATTCGGTCTAGTAGTTTTTGAGTTACACGTCTATAAGTGTATAGAATGGAAGTCGGTATTAAATTTTTCAAGTTGTACTTGTATTGTTTCATATACAACGAAGTTGTAACAGTTGACCTAAACAACAAAACATAATACACGTGCATTTACTCAAAAAGTGGATGTTTGAGTAGCAGATTCTCGCACTGGGGCGCAATATACGTAGTGTTGATCTCTGACAACGGTTACTCTTGCTTGCTGTTAATAACCTTTAACAATGAAATGTCTATATTTTTATACAAGCTTTAAAACTTTTACAAATACCTTTCTATACACTATACTAAGTAGAAAAAACTTGATATTTACCCATGTCTTTTTAATTTCAGTTGTGTACCCATGTCATTTCCATTTTAATAATCTCTTTTCGTACAACTATAAATATTTACGTAAATAAATTGAGGAAAGGCAAATGTTCAACCTAACGAGTCCATTTATAAATGATGAAAAGTATTTTTTTATATATGGCAATAATGCGATTGGCGTATTTTGCCAGTACTTAATTTTAGTAAGAAGAATAATTTAATTGCAAAACTGTCATTATAACCCATCTTCTCTCTTCAGCTCGGGTAATGCCGATCGGGGCTTGTTGAAAATGAGACAGTCTTTTCTCTTTTGTATTGTAAAAATAGTACACGATCTTGACGAGAGACATATTTCACTTTTTAGTATCATGTCTCTATAAACATCCCGAGAGTTAACAAAATCAGTAGGTAACTCGCCTGTACACGTTATTGTGACAAAGATTTAAAACGATAACACACTTTCGCATCCAAATGCGTACAATACAGAGTTCGTTATAATTTGCGAGGTTACTCCTAAGTCCTTGCTAATAGGGATCATCACTTGAGAGAAGAATTAAAGCAGCATTTGTTTTGATGTTCGCGGGCGCTCAGTGTCTTTATGGATGATAATGTAAATTCACTTGTTTTCATGTTTTCGGATGTTTTGATGTTGTTGTGTTTGTACATTTTCGTTTGCAAATGATTGGGAGACAAGTTATCGACCACCTACGGTTGTTCTTTTGATTGATACTATATCATGTAATATTTTTATAGGCTGTGAAAGTGTGTGTGTCTATACATATACACAACTATGTGCGTATATTTTTGTGTGGTAGTATGCTTACTCAGCGGTAAAACAACTAAACGGATATGTTATGTTATTATTAGGGTCTGAAGATACATAAGGTCTTGAAATAACACTTAAGTAGAACTGACACAAGTTGAAGTAACACTTACTGTTAATTTGGAAAATGTTTCCGTGGCAAGTCGTGGTGGAAACACCGTCGGAGCCCTCGGAAATTGCTAGTTATTTAGAATTTTAATACGATTAAATGTATCAAAAGTTATTTTTTCTTCATTATTTCATTACAATCGTTTAATTTAAAATGACTCCCCTTTTATACACTACTAAAATGTTATGAAATAAAACATTAAATCTTTTTCAACTTGTATCCTGGAAACAATGTGCATATTCTGTTAGATAGTTAAGCAGCTAGATTACTATTGCTTTGTTATCGTCGCTTAACATAATTAAAAGTGTACCTATATGAAATCATAACGAAAAAGTATTCGGTAAAGTGAATTGAAAAATACTATGATTTAGGTATCTATGACTGATATATGTTTTTTGTCAATTGTTTTACTTCACCGAAAACTATTACGTGCAGACAACGATAGATAGACTTTTTTTTTCATTAACTTCATTGTTTATTAGTCCACAAAAGTAAGAATCCTCCATTATTTTTTTAATCTTTTGAGTCATTGAGTTGCCTTATTAAATTTGTTTAAACATTTTGCTAATTGGGAAATAAGCAAATTCTAGAAAGATATTTAATAAAACTATGAATGAGGTTGACAGAGGTGCATAAATACCTGCATACCGCGAGTTTGTTGATGTTTTTTGGTCCCTTGTATTAAGGGGTCAGTCTGATGCCATCTTCTAAGTTATATTGGATATTATCACATCTATGTGGGAACATATATAAAACAATCAAATGATTTATGCTTGCAATAGCAAACTGCCGTTTCCGACATTTTTATTGAAAGATTTCGTTAACATGTATGTAGAAGCAAATTGTATAGAATAAAATGCTTACAATAATTTATTCAACACTGACTCTATACCTATTCACTAACACCAATCGTTTTAAGGCAACCTTGTAAAATATCTGAGAGGCAGCGGCTTAAATCTCTCACAACATGCGAGTAGATACAGCAATTTGTCGACGCGATGAGCACCTGCCTCACACACCAGATCTCCATACATAATAAATTTAATTGAATTTCAGCCTCATCCACGCTCGCAAGGCCTTATTATATTTTCTAAATATCCGCCACCTTGTACCGAACGGGTTACAGCGAGCGACGGAACCCCCCTCGTCTTACCAACTCCGGCCCGCGAAAGAGGGTTAAAAGGAGTTTTAGATGTACGAACGCTTTTGATCTTATTAATACCATAAAATAATGCTTTATAATCTTATTAAACGCGAGGTTAGCGCGCTCGATGCGTTCCCTTCTCGAGGCTTAACCCGATTCGCGGCAACATGATTTCAATTTGGCATTTTCGGTTAAGTGGCGGGCTAAGTTTGATTTCGCTTCGAATGTCGAAGTTTTAAGATAGATACCGGAAGGCGAAGTTCGAACAAATGAAGCAAAGGAACTTCGAGTGCGATAATCAACACTTTGAGGGCAAAGTTGCAAGCTAAACGCTAGATGAACTCGGCTCTGCGATATTATGGTAATTTATCTCATGCCAATTTGTTCCAATTTGATGTCAAACTTTCTAGTTTGACATCAAATTTTGTTCTCAAACTTTTGAATGATCGTAAAGAACTTCCACAAAAGCCTAGGGCACGACACTGAAAGATTAATTCATTGTTATTTCGGTAATAAGTTCTACTAACGTTCTAAATCCCTTCACATTTTCAAGGTAAAACCCATTACGATTTAATCACAGTTTAAAGCGCGTAAGTGGCGTATGTACACAGAACGAAATAATATGAGATAAGACTAAGCCTATTGTGTTCAAAGTTGTCTTCTGTAAGTACGAGTATATCAAGCAGTGTTCGCAATCACATACCGAATTACGTACTTAGGCGGATTACACGTGACGCGAGTTATCACGCGCAGGCGCCAGCTCTCGTAAATCTTCCACGAAGCTGGAAACAGACAATATCTGAAAGCAAATATGGCCTCACTATTTAAAAATATAAAACAAAGAAGCGGATTAATGTATCACTCTAGTGCGCTAATGCCTCTGACATGATTTATAGGCACAATCTAAACGCTCAAACGCTCTACATTTAATTTAACGCTATGATTTAGCAACAGTTGTAAAGCAAACGGCTAGGCTGACAAGTCGCTTGACGATGTAATCGCTGCCATTGTTCTATGTAATCTAGCAATAGGTACAGATCTCACTTGCATAACTGTCAAGCTGGGTAAACTCCACGACGGAGCTATAATCTGACAAGTTCTTTATGATTGACTACTTGCTCCGCGATTAATGCCTATCTAAATATGCATGCGTGTTATCGTGCCGAATAAATAGTTGTGAAATGTAAGCAAGACATCGGAATTATTTTGAAGTCACACGGTCTATTTGACGGTTAAATAACGGAGCGGGATAGTCTGGGTGTTTGGATGAGGTTTTTTGGGTATGCTTGCCGCGGAAGCGTTTTGAGCACTTAGTGAGTAGCGGTGAGCGTTGACGGCGCCTAGTTGAGGGCGGAGTGGGTGGATGCTAATTTCTAAGACGCCCTTCCCGCTCATTGTTTTAGAGCACACCATGATTGAAGTTTGGCGGCACGTAGAGTGATGCGCACTAACCACCGAGCAAACACCTACGCGTCAGAGCCCCGGCCGACCGCTCGCGCATGACACATGCATTAACAGCCGACCTAATATTTTCATAATCTAATGGCGATGTTCTGTGAAACAATGCTCAGTGTTTATTCAAACAATTATCTCTGTATCTGTTGCTGGTTAGACTGACCTCGTTAAAACCATCTAAAATTGTTTGCGGTATCTTTTTCCTTTATTTTCAAGCTACTTTGACGAGTTTGACGTAAAACGTTTCTCTTGTTGCAGGTAACGCTCGCCCAAATATGCCGAGGACAGGATAGGACTCCGGGGCCACATAATTTTCATGAGCCTTCAGAAGAGATGCGTCGAAAGTTTGAGTCTTGGTGGAGTGCCCAAGTATCGCCTAGACCTCCACCATTCAGTCCCAGACGGTATCCATCACCTGGACCAAAGAACCGCTCTCCTACTCTAAACACGATGCCGGAACATCTCCATCCAGCGCTACAAACGGTTCAGAACCAATACCCGACACAGAAAACCAGAATGCGGACAAGTTTTGATCCAGAATTAGAGTTGCCGAAACTTCAGCGTTGGTTTTCTGAGAATCAACACCCGAGCCGGCAACAAATTCAGCAATACGTTCGAGAACTGAATAACTTGGAATCTCGGCGAGGGCGGAAACCCCTTGATGTCAATAACGTAGTTTACTGGTTCAAAAATGCAAGAGCAGCGCAAAAGCGTGCTGAACTACGTAACATTGGAGGCCTTAGTTGTCATCTTGGAGTTAATGGGTTTAACAGTCGCAGTCATAGCCCAAGCAATGGCTCCATGATGGGCAATGACAGTTACATATCCCAAGATCACAATTCGATGAAGAGCCCTATGCAGCTATCTGGAAGCCCAGGGCGATACCCAATGTCAGTAATGTCGGAAGAAAACTTATCAAATGGGGGCTCTGATTTGGAAGATGATGGTGGCGATTTAAATCCTGATGACAGACCAGATAGTCCCGATGCACCACTGTCGTTGATTACAACAAAGAAAAACAATGGTTCAGAAGATATTCTTCAAGTATCTCCGAAACCTCCGGACATTATAAAGGTAATTTATATGTAAACTGTATGTACACTTTGTCCGACTTATGAATCCACTGTTCTGTATCGTCCCATAGGATGTTCATAAAAATAAACTAAGAATTAAAAAGCGCGTAGTGAGCAACACGCAGCTATTCACATAAATGTGGTGCTACACATTAGGTGCACAAGGTTCTTAACGGTATCAAGTGTATACAAACAACAAGCATTCCCAAAGTGGGTTCCAGTTTAAAACTGTAACAAAAGCCTCTGTCAATATGTGCATGTGTAGTTATCGAAATACATATCGTACCAACTCCACCTCAAACGTGGGATAAGAGTAGAAGAATGATGGAGTTAGTACTGGTTTTATGAGATTTAGATTCCATAGAAGTCAGGAACAAATTAAAGGAATCATCACCACAGTGATCTTACTTTTTTTGTTACAGGTTCATGACATTAAACAGGAGCCAAGAGATCTGAGCAAACCGGATCAAAATCACTCCCCTCAAAGGTCTCCAGCAAAGAACAGCGATAGCTCACACAACAATAACAGCAATAATAACAATAATGAAGACGAAAATGGCGTTGCTGATGATCACGAAGTTTCTGACGATGAAGTAATGCAAGAGCGTCATTACAGACCCTCCTCGCCACATCTTGAACGCCTACCATTTCCGATGGTTCCCAACCATCCTATGTTTGGCCATGGAATAATGTATATGAGTCAATATATGAGTGGATTTCCAGGCGTAGGACCTGTTCCTGGCGAGAGTGCCAGTGGACTGAATCTAGCCCTTGCAGGTGCATCTGATGAACGTCGCAAACGAAACCGCACGTTCATCGACCCAGTATCTGAAGTCCCCGTGCTGGAGCAATGGTTTTCGATGAACACACATCCCTCACACAACTTGATACTCAAATATACAGAGGAGCTAAATCGGATGCCGTACAGGCAAAAGTTTCCAAGACTCGAGTCAAAGAATGTGCAGTTTTGGTTTAAGAACAGAAGGGCTAAGTGCAAGAGACTAAAGATGTCTTTGTACGAACCATCATCGCCCGGCCATTACTCTCACCCTGCTCACGCGCATGTTATGGCTGAACGAAAATTAGTTTAAACTGATGAATAGTGAAGATGCTTGTGAATTTTGTGTTTGTGGCGCTCACCATTCGCGTATGAACACAAAAGACTGAACGGGATTGTTATGGTGTGCAGTGCCATGTTAGTATTAAAACGGATTGCGTAATGCGTCATCCCAATTTTAAACTGCTCGTATTAATCAAACGACTCTTGAAGATTTTTTCCGTAGTTTCGCTTAAGATTGCATACCTTTGTAAGCATAGAAATAGGATATCTGTGTATCTAATTTAGAGCAGCGATCACATCGTATTGTGTACATATTTATATAGATGTACAAATAAGTTACTATCAAAGGACACGTCACAACTGTTTGTTTATGAATCTCATGAGACCTAGGTATAGTTTAAAATGTATATAGACACAAATTCTCGGTTTATTTATTAAATTTTACAGTATAGTTGTATAAAATTATATTTCTTAATACATTAAATAGTAAAGATAGGACTATCCGATGATGTTTCTCTTCACTTATATAATTCAAGTGTTATAACCTTGACGTTTAGAATGGTATTCAATGTTATTCTAATTGTATATTCTATAATTATATTGGTAAGAGCGATAATGTATTGCACATTAGTTTAAAATTTAGAGCTGCATCGATCTTCGCTATTAAGTAGTTTACGCACATTCCGTAAAAAAATTAGTATTATGCTTCTTCAGTCCAAAGATTGATAATGTTTTTATAGTGAATATAGACTTAAAACATATCAAGATGCGAGGTACAGTAATAACTGTTTTGGTTATAATGTACCAGAACGTTAGATATTTGTTACACGTATTGCATAACATTTGTCTATGAAAGGCATTAATAAATATAATATAATAGATTACTCCTAAATAAGAAGGCAGCGCGTAATAAATCTTTTTTTATGTGACCTTATTTAAGTTTCAGTATTTACGCATTTACAGATTGAGGCTGTTCACATTTCCATATATCAACATTGTTTTATAGTTTTAGATACATCACTAGTTTAAAATTAAAACGGATTGTTTTTATTGTTCCAATGTTATACTTGTTTTTGTGAAGCTGTGATGAAATTTCCAAATAATTGTAAATATTTTTATCTAATGGTAAAATAAGGTTTTTAACGTGAAACTACGTCACTAGGCTCACACGAACAGTTAAGCATTTACTGCTTAGATAATGAAGATATTTGGCTAAATGTTTATTCGATTCAATTATACGAAAATTTAATTGAATATAATATGAAAACATGAATACTACTCTTTCATTTATTTATATTAAGTGCCTAACCGGTATATAATAATAAAATTTACACTAGTTACTCTTCACACTGTCAATGGACGAGGCAGAACTCTAGTGCTTATCCTTGAGTCTTACTTGCAAAGTACTAATAATCGTTGTAGTTATCACCAACTACGCCACCCTTCAAACCCCAATTGACCGAGCGAGAGAACCGAGCGAAGCGATTTTTGTTTTTTTATTGTTTTTTGATTTGGCTTCAAATGACTGGCCAAATTGACTTACATCTGTCCGTATGTTTGTTAGGCTGTACAAATGTTAGTCCTCCTGCACAGGTCGCATTTTTCAACCAACCTTGACGAAACTTAGTATGCATGTTCTACAATTCAATAGGTTTTTGTCGTCGGTGATTTTGGTGTGTGGTGGGGTGGATATTTCCTAAAATGGGGGGGAAGTTTGCTGCAGTGCTATTTACCGACCGATTTTGAAAAAAAGTGGTACACACATTAGGTACCTGACTTTGAAGACGAATATGCATGATTGGTCAAGTAGTTCCAGAGATAATAATAGGTTGTGAAGATTAACAACTTCACGATTTAAGTAATATTCTGCAAGAACATTGGGTACCAACAACATATACCTAGGTAAAGTTTTTACAATATTGCTATAATAGTGCTTGCGAGGTTTACTGTTTGTAGAACTACTAGTATACCTATTAACCCTTCATATACCGTGATAATTAAAACAAAAGATGTATGAATGAAACGCACGTAAATTTACGACAATGGTACTCAAAAGGTTAATAATGATTGCACGTTATTGCTTCGCGGCAGAACATCTAGCACTACGATGGTACCTACCAACCAAGAAGGTTTCTTGAATTCGAAGCCTACTACATAGCAAGTCGGGTTCCCTCATCTTTCTGACTGCAGAAGGGAAAGTATTTAAAGCCATCCTCAGAGTACTACTAGACTGTAGCAGTATCAGCATATTAAAATCAAAACATGTATCAATATCTCGGGAAATATTACTACATCTGTTTTGGAATGGACAATGCATGTGTCAATAGATATCTAAAGGCTCTGGTAGAGACGGTACGGAAGCGACCGGCGGCTGGGAGACCCAAATCACCTGTCAAACTAAATTTCAAGTCTTGCAATCGGCCACAATATCTGCAGACATCTTTGTTGCGTCTTCGATCTTATGGTGAATGACCGACTGTTTTGGGAGTCCAGCTGGAGAATTAGGTTTAATTAGGTAGGTATGACTAAGTTTGAGGATAAGAGCTAATATCCATTTGGTAGATAGAGTAATGTTACAAATTAAATTTCTTTCACTATTCGTACGGTCGGCAACAAAAGCACATAAACAAAAACAGAAATAAGGTTATTTGCATCTAATATAATCTACGATAAAATATTTTTTAAACTCACATGGTCACTAATGCAAGAATTAACGTTAGAAACGGGATATTCACCATGTATTGTATTTGTTGCGAGCTCTCGATATTTCAGCACAGTTGCATGCGCCATGTTCACGAGTAAAGTGAAGTATCTGCGGGTAGGTGTTGTTATGAGAAGACGAAACGATCTACCCTCTTCCTTCACGAAGATTTAATTTTCTTTGGTACAGTTTTAATAAGATGAAGACTATTATATAAGGGGTATAAAAATAGCTGACGTATTTTCATCTATTTACAGTCCTTAATAGTTAGATTTAAAAAAAAATGAATATACAATTGCTATTTATAAAAAACGTACTCCGGCACTAAGATCCCCTTTGTAGTGCGAGGCATAGACACACATCACAAACATCCAAGACCCCAGGAATAAACATCTTTGCACATCACATAAATATTAGCTCCGGCCAGGGTTCGTACCTGGGACTTGTCTTTTGAAAGGTAAGGTCACTAACATCGTGGTTTAACGGGCCGTACTATAAGTAGTATTAAGATAAGTAATGTGAGCTGAGCTTTTTCAGATATGAAAACATAAAAGTCAAGCTGTACCAGGTGGTTCCACTTACGTGGTGATGGATGATGATGATGAAAAGTATGTGTTAAGCCAGTCTTTCATCTACCTCCCAAATTTATTTTAATTTGTTCAACGGTTCTTGAGTTATAAATGATGTAACTAACCCTACTTTGATACAGAAGAGTGATAAGAATTGTTGTTTCGAATAAAAAAATATTATTAATACAGGAATAATGTAGCTTTCTACTGATGAAAGAATTTTCGGTCCAGTATTTCATGAGATTGCTATAAACAAACACGCAAACTTGCAAACTCTTTATGATATTATTATGTGTAGATTAGTTTGAGATTTTTTACGTCAAAATTACATAATTACTTACAATCTTGGTCTTCAAACCTAGCTGTAAATTCAATTACATTTTAAGGCTCGATCTAGAAGTATATAGAGTCGAACTATAGACGAACGACACTATAGAATCGAACCACAACTTTGCTTCTTTCTCTTTCGTCCTCATCCTATATCATCATCATCATCATCTCAGCCATAGGACGTCCACTGCTGAACATACCTATGCCTCCCTCATCACCCTATATAGCTAAGAACATCCATCAAAGTTAAAGTCAAAATCATTTGTTCAACTCGGATGCAAAACTTTATTTTAAATTTATGTAAATTTATTTTCACTACAGCAACTAATCTGCATATCTTTAAACAATGACGTATTATAAGTGTGATAAAACTGCTCAAAACTTTTCATCGCAACCACGTTTCATACACTTAATAAAACCTTTTAAGAACATGCATTACGCAGAAAAAAATAAACCTCTTATGTGCAAGTACCAATGATAGAAACGATCGAATGAACTGCTAGGGATTATACCAATTAGAGGGCTTTAAACTCGGAAGGAACGATTCTTAGATCGCTCTTACGCCAACATTCTTATCTGTTATTACGTAGATCTTTGCTTTTGAGTGATGTTGCTAATTATGTGATTAAATACATCAGTATTATTTGTATATGATTTTTACACAACATTCATATCGTAAGTATTTTACCAAATTACAAATTATTAGTTTATTTTTACACTTTATGTAACCGTTTTGACTGCCTAATAGTTACAGTGCCACCAGTGCTAGGTTGTAGTACTGCACTGCTTTAGTAACCATCACATTCTTATCAGCAGGATAATTACGTATTTCAGTTACAATCAAATTTTTTATTGAAATCTGTAAAATGGAGGCCTGCAGTGCGATACGTAAAAGTAATATAAAGTCGCCATTTTTTTTAATCAATAAGTTGATTACAACTGAGATACATAATAGCCCTGCAGTGGGCCTAGCACGAATAACTGCGTAAGTGTAACGTAACGTGTCTAGGGCAACTGTGACACAGAAAACTCATAGTTTGTCCGCCGAAGCGTGGCGCGTCGACGTTTACTATATGAATACTTTTTCGCAAATTGTTTGTGCTACGGCCTCAACTCAAGTCACGATCGGCTAGCTATCACATCTACTATAATGCCCTTCCAATGTAAACACAGAATAGGCACAGGCCTATTAAGTAGACGTGGAGATTTAAATTCATTACTATGGTGCAAAACTAAAAAGACAAATGCTTAAAACACCAGTTATAAATATCATAGCTATGTTGCAATTGTTGAACGAGTTCCTTGCGGTTTCATTTAGAGCAGGCGCGGCATTATACTATCATTGAAATCAGTATCTAGTTTTTTATGTCTGTCGGTGACGAGGCGAGCAAGTTACTTGTCTGATGATAAGCGTCACGTTTGCCTATGACTATTCAGTGCAATTCAGGGTTACGACTGACATGGCAAAACATGACCTAAATAATAGTCCCGAGTATAAACCAATTATGGGATTTCACAAGTAAAATTTGCTTACAGCATGGTTTATATGCACTGCGCTCCTTACCCTGAGATATAAGATTAATTCTCTTGCCCTGTAATTTTGCTGGAAACATTACCTTTCAACGAAACACAGTAATGTTTGCACACTACTACTTCATAGTTGAATAAAGCAATTATGGGGGGCAAAAGTCCTAGGTAAGCGAGCCGTATCACTATAGTGGGTTTTCAAAGTCACGAGATATCACCATCGACAAATATATTATGGAGACTAACGGAGTCAACTAACACATACTTATTGGGAAATAATTTCACCCTCGAGTAACCTCGTTATATTATGTTAAGGGTATACATAACATATAGTTGTTTCTACCCTTAAGCACTTTTTAAGCTCAGATCAATAATTTCTCAGCTTATTCCCACGTATTTAAGGAAAGCCAGACATAACCAGGGCAAGCTGTTTACCTAACGAAAACATCTTAATCTAGGCCCGATTTCTCCCCCTCCCCCTATCCTTCCCCCCTCCCCCTCCACCCTCAACCCTTCTATCTCTTTCTTCCTATCTTTCTTCCTCAATGGTCGGCAACGCATCCTTGAGACCTCTGGTATTGCGGATGTCCGTGGGCGACAGTATAAATAATTTATTTATTACATCAAAATATGTTTATAAAGAGGATTGCATAGCTAGTACTTCCCATACTAAAAGAAGTAACTCTTTTCTACCTCTTAACATTGTCTGATTTCATTGAATTTTCTTGACCATCACATTGTTTACTATACCCGTAAGTTTTGTTTTTTTTCAGTATTTCAAAGTACTATAAATATCCTTTTTTAGAACTTATAAAAATTAAAAATCATAACGTACTGTAATTGGACAATGTTAAGTGGAAAAAAGAGTTATTTCTTTTAGTATTGAAAGTACTAGCTATGCAATCCTCTTAAAGATAAATACTTACAATTGGTGAAAGAATCATGTCAACCTGTTTTGTACGTGTGAGACTTATTTCAGGAACCTGAAGCTAAAGCCAGTGCCTCAACTGAATTGTGCACAATTTCAAGAATTTACTAATAGAAATCAATTCTGCTTATAAGTAGTTATAATGATGTGAACCGAAAATAATAACTGTGTTATAATAACAGATTATTATGCCAGGTTTAGCATATATTTAATGAAATGAGTTTAATCATAATTATACTACATCCTACTCATATTATAAAAGCGAAAATTTGTGAGTATGGATGTATGGATCTTTGTTAATCTTTCACGTTCAAACGGCGGGGACAATTTTGATGAAATTTGGTACGGAACTAGATAAGGCGCTGGATTGGAACACAACACAATGGACACTTTTCATCATCGTCATCACCCATCACCACGCGGGTGAAAAAGCGTGGCGTCTTGCACAGCATAGACAAAATAATAAGATCTCCGCCTACGACAAGATCGTAATGATGACAGTTCTATCAAAGCTTGTGTCAGTTTCTGATAGTTTAGTCAAAAGTCAAGTCATTTGGACAGCTCGAAACACTAGGGCTACGTTCCGGTAAGCGCCGAAATCACTCGCGGCGTTCGCACACCCATTCCCTTAAAAGCCCACGGTCATCGTGAGCGAACTCGATACGTAATCGATGACGTCACCGAAAACACTCACAACGCTCGCAGATCGTAGGTGGGTTTTCGCGGTCGTTTACGAGCTGTCACTGTCAAGCATCAAATGTATAGGATTCTATCGATTTTTGACAGAAATGTTACCGCGCTTTTCGTGACCGCGTAACCATTCCGCTTGGGTTGAACATTGCATGCATTCATTCTAAGCGGAACGCTAAACCGGGGCGCGACAGTTGTGAGCGTTGATGGTGCTTCCCGGAACGTAGCCTAGACATGCTCGGCGACCGTCACAGGTGATGAAATGTAACGCAAATACCGTCAAGGGTGATGAAATGTAATGACAGTTTTTTTCCATGTTGATTAATTTTATATTTGTATGTACGTAAGTCCTGTATTTTATTATTAGTACTTAGTAGTTAGTTACTGATTGATATACTAAGTATTTAAATTCACTCATATAATACTATTATAGCAATTGCGTTTGACCATGTACACAATGTACATATTTTATGACCTTTTGGCATAAAGGTAGATATGGCCTTGAAGAAGATAATAAGCTACGAAAATACGAAGCAATAATCCTGCGCAGACGTAGTCGCGGGCACCAGCTAGTATAATATAGTAAAGTATACTACTACTTATATGTTGTATATTAATTATAATATACCTATGCAAAAGTTTTTCAGTAACTTATAAATCAATATTGGCATCTATTTAAGCTAATATTATTATATACACAACTTTTTTCTTAAATGACTTGGTACTTATCATCCCAAACATAAGTCAGCAAAAGAACTTATCCATCCGTAAGAAACCCCACCCAATCTTTCATGTTCCAACAACATCGAGGGCAAAAAACGTCATGTCAATTAATTAAATCTACCGTAAGCTTGGCTTAGCTGTCCTCCTTGTTATATCATAACTAAAGCCTGACGGAAGTACATATTATTGATACAGTATCAAAGATCCGCTGTTTTTTCAATGGCGTGGAACTAAATAAATAAATATTATCGTTTATACGTACTAGGATTTCGTGTGTCGCGGGTGGCATGAGCACACAACTACATATCACATCATCCAAGACCCGAAGCCCATCCATATGTAATCCATCTACTCTGTGTACTTCCAATCTGGTGCTTGATTGGGCCTTTAAAGTAGGATTACATACAAAAAAAGGAAAAAATGTGTGTCCTGTACTTCTTTAGTAATTATAAAAAAATGTTAAAAAAGTTATAATAGTATACATAATGTCACGGAACCATTTGTTGTCTGTGAACAAAAGCATAAATGAATAAAAAAAATTATTACATATATTGAAGTGTCTTTATCTTTATGATTTTCACTCAACACCAACCCAATCTGATTTCCGTATTAATCAGAGTAAATGTAAATCGTTTCTGTAGCTACATACAGCAATGCTGTTGCAGTGTAGCAGGACGTAGGACAATATTGTGTTGCAGTGCAAGAACGATGCATAGGGAACATTTTAATACTGATTGGTTTTCTGCGGTTTTTGGAGGGAGTTTTACCTTCATTATTGTCTTTACAAATTTTCAGTTCAGTCTATTTCTACAAATTAGTGTATGTGTGCGCGTGTGCGTGTAAGCAGACAATTATTATTATGACAGGTTTCAGAGCCACACGCAATAGAAATGTTTAACAGCCACCGAATTTCATAGCACCACTCTAAAACAAAAAAAATAAAAATATATTTACAAAAAATATAATATTAAAAAAAATTATATTATAATATATATATAATAATAATATTTTATACCCGAAAGGATAAAATTATAAAATAAGTAAAACTAGTCACGATAAACAGAAGGTTTATTTGAAAACAAACGGTATGAAGTAAAATATTGAGTATCAAATCCAGTCTACCCAAGTAGGTACGAGTAGGTACTATATGCATATTCGATTTCAAAACAACAAATGAAAAACACTCACATGTGTTAAGATACTGGTGCACGTTACCCACTCGTCAGGGATGTCATCATTTAACAGGCCGCAGTAAATTAAGCTACAGCACTGTTTTATTTTGTATACGGATCATACTCATATAAGACTCATAGCAATAAAGGATGACTCGCTAGAGAAGCGCCTATTTTGATCTTTATGTTACTTAATGGTCTTATCGAATGCAAATTGAAATTACTCATGCAAAATAACGCAATGGTACATTACGTAGCCGCACCTTTTGCTTCTAAGTTTTAATCAGGCGTCAAACGTATAATTGAATAGATTCGTAAAGAGTTATCAAAAGAACTCTTGAATATCTTGAACTCTCAATGAAGTATACAATTATAAATCCTGACTATTATTATAAATAAGAAAGTGATTTTGTTTATTTGTTTGATTGTTTGTTACGCTTTCACGTCTAAATTTCAGCTGAACGGATCACGGAAATTTAAGAATTTAGCAAGGTGATAGATTAGGTATATCCCGAGGAAGGGCATGGTTTTCATCATCATCATCCTCCATCACCACGCGGATAAAACCGTGGGGCTAGTAATTTATAATGTTAGAAACTACTTTAATAAACTACTATGTAAAATCATGATGCATCCGAATTTGGATGACAATTAATATATTTCGAATATGTAATTTCCGCGAACTTGGCATCTAATGTAATTAAAACACGTAACATTATTCACAGTTAACCCATAAGTACACTTAATAAAACTGATTTTTTTTACATACTGATGTACATCAGTAATAATGTACTATTATCGAACGATAATTGTACATTCTACACCGAGGGGAGAAATATAACTTTCTACCGAGTGATACATAGTGATTTATACTACACCTGCGAGGAAAATGAAATACCTTCATTAGTAAATAATTGTTGTGTGGAGCATTTTGTAACAAATCAAAGAAATCTGTTTTCTGGTGGCCTCATCATCATAAAATCATCACTTTCACTATCAGAACAGACATTTTGGAAAATTATTTACAATAATTAAAAACGTACTGTTGAAGTCTCCATTTAGTTATAAACAAAATTTAACAATACATAACAAAGGGCCGACATGCTTTTTTTCGTAATGCAGAAAATGGTTGCTAGCCTCCTTATATTGAAAATCGAGTACCTACTCTAAAAAACATCCTACCTCTTTTTTCTAATAATTCGATATAAAAGCTTTTTGAGATTTGTCGTTTGTATTCTTTTAATGTACGTTGCTAAAAACAAAAGAACGCTAGCTGGGCAGAAACACTAACATTTCTATCCTGCTACGGAAGGCAGAAGTGAAATTCCATATAACTTTTCACGCCGCACATAAGGGAGAAATGAAGAACTTTCTAACTTTTTTTCTTTATGAACGAGTAATGACCCACTCTCTGAGTGGATGTGGTATAAAAAAATCAGTCCTTACTTGCAGCATCCGTTCACAAGTTCACTCGCAAGGCAACCATCGCTCTACTCAACCATATTGGAGCGAAGTGGGTGACCCATCACACAAGTCTCCGGGTTCTCAAGATTTTTCTCTATTGTTACCGCCATTATTAACTCATCTCATGCATTGTGTATGTTTAAATGTGGGTATTACTACGAACTATGCATTTATTATTGGCGTCAGTATCTGGTCAAGTTTTGACATAAACCTTATCTACGACAGCGTCTTGCTGCTCAATAGGTATTCATGACTTAAATACTCGTAACTAAGAAAGTCTAGAATTTGTGGCGAACAAAGCAAACTCAGCTTATAAGAACTAAAGAAGTAAAATCCGAAGAAAACAATAAGAAGTAAAGTACTTTTATGGTTTTAATTTTGTATTAGATAGCCAAGAATCATTTTCTTAAAGCTGTTTCTTCTTCCGTATCCATTTTCTCGCCCATTTCGCTTATTTGCCGGCCACTAAGGCGGTGCACAGACAACGATAATATTGCTGTATTAAGTTGTGGAGTAAATCTTTCGCCTGCGATGGGGCTTAGGAGTTTTATTGTCGTAGGTACAGAGATTGCTGAGATGTCGCCGGCGTGGCTTAGTTAATAATAAACTTAAGCGGAACATTGCAGATTATTTTAAGGTGGTTTGGAACTTTTTGATGAATTTTACAGATTTTAAGATGACGTAGCTATCACAGTAAACTAACTAGTTACGATGTCTTTGGCATATTTTCCATATATAAAGATAAATAAACTACAAGTTTAAACCCCTACTTCCCTACGATTATCTAATATTATAAATGCGAAAGTAATTGTGTATGTCTGTCTGTTACGCTTTCAAGCCTAAGCCACTGAATAGATTTCGATGAAAATGTTTGTATGTCTGAATATCTGTTACCACGTACCTATCGAGTAACCACAATACAGTTTTTTGGAAAATTTTAAATGTAGTATGTTTTAGTTCTGGACTAACATATAGACTGACCTAATTATTAAAAATTAACCTTAAGCTAACGGTCTAGAGGAAGATAAAGTTAATATGAAAGATTTCATTCCTAAGGTCGATTCACCCAAAACTCATTTTAAATAAACTTGAAAGTAATAAAAGTGTAATGTGAATGTGTATTTTTTTTTACTAACACCCCTAATGGTCTTTAAAAAATGATATGACACCTTATTGGAGATATTCAACTGAAATTCATAAAAATCTAATGATTTATTCATTAATACCTACTCGTATAGAAGTGAATTCCTCCAAAACGTAAATCTGTCTTATAACTGCCTCCAGTTCTCAAGACTCATAACTCAGGGTTCATCCAAACGTTGACTTAAGATGAACCATCCTGGGTAGTGTAGGTACACAATACTACTGTGGCGGATACCCTCGTTAGCAACAGCAGTATCATATTTGAGTACATTTTTTTAAGCTTAATTGGTGACATTCTATATATTTAGAGAATGCCGAAACTGGGGTCCCATATGTAGTAGTGTCATAGAAATAAATAATGTTACTTACTATGTTATGCCTTATCATAGTAATAACACTCTGCTTACATAACTAAGTTATGTAGGCAGTGTGTTATTAAAAAAAACTATAATTCATTAGATATATTTGTGTGTTTTTGGTATTATTATACTATATATATATATATTATTATTATATATATATTGGTATCTAGTACTAACAACATCATTTGAAAAATAAATCATATTATATAGTCGTGTGTTGCCGTCTATTACTGCCAAACTTACCGCCATTATAAGTAGTAGTAAGTAAGTAGATATAATTTATATGCTACTTTAACCAAGACTTTAAGGCTGTCATTCTAGGCAATATTTTATAAACACCGCAGAATCCATAAAATTATATTCCAAACTTAGTAGGTATACTATATTTTATATGATAATATTATGAACTATACAGGATGGGCCATTTAGAACGGTCAGCATGGGCAAATCTGAAACTTTTACGAAGATATCTTCTTAGGAACCATGCCATCAAATTTGGGACAAAAAAAGTGTTAATGGACTTAAAAAAAACTTGACGTACTCAGCTCGGGATTTGAACTAGGTCTACTTCGATATTGATTGTGTAGGTCATAAGCAGTAAATGTTGTTATGAAACATATAAATAAAATGAATAAAATGCATTGTATTTGTTTTTCTTAAAGGTTCCGATTTGCCCATACTGACCGTTCTAAATGGTCCACCCCGTAGATATATGCGTAATTACCATGAGATAAAAAATCATAGCAAGAATAAAAATATACAGAATGTTTACAATAATAATGAGTTAAATTAACATATTTCGCACCACCGTCTACTACTTCTTATGATAATGTCCATACAAAGGTTGTCTGGAAGAAATCGCTATAAGCGATAAGACTCCATTAGATCCATAAGAGTCCATTTTACTTTCCTAATTTAAGAGTACTAATAGCTTTGTAAGTTATATTTTTGTAAATTTGGTTAGAGTGCAATAAAGATTTTTTGTATATTATATTGATTATAAAATGAAGCTTTATTTTCTACGAAGTTAAAAAATTATCATATAATTGTCCATCAGTATTTTCAAGTGATAATCCAATGTGTATTTCGTTCTCTTAGCTTACATCTAATATGTTCACTGCGGACACATTCCGTCAAAAGTTTTACGTGTTTGTCTACTTCGCCGCAGATCTCACATTCTGGTGAATCGATTTTCTTCAAGGTATTTAAACTGATTGAGTGGAATGTGCCCAGAGCGGAGCCTACATGCTGTTACAATATTCTGTCTGCTAAGTTTAGTCATAAGGAAAACTTAAAAATGAATAAGTATTTACTTATGTTGATAATATTACCAGTTCTAGCGTAGACGTAGCGCGTGTTTAAAGAAATGTATTCTTCAGTAGCGGTAGTACGGTTGTGTATTTTTTATAAAATTACTTGTTCTATTTCTGAGTGAGAATTTCATACTATTACGAAAACAAGTTAAAACAATAGATCCATTTGTGCAAGTGGCAAATTAATCTTGTTTGGCCCCAAAATGTAATTACCATAAATAAATAAAGGTGTAATATTTTTAAAATTTTTAAATTTTAATATTAAATTAAACATTTTTTACATATTATTTTTCCAGGCGTTTCACAGTTTGACAGCTTTCTTTATAGTCAACATCGATTTAGGATTGGTACAACTACAAGTGTCTAATTTAATTTCATATATTATTTATAATTTTAGTACCACAAACTATTTATGACCAATGTGTTCCCCCAGAGATCCATTGTCTCGCAATATACTGTGTAGTTCGTTGATTTTACCACTTTGATTTTACTTCAGTACTTTTGTACAATTTAACGAATGCACTAGATGGTAGGGCTCATCTTGAATTGGCTGGTCTTGGGTGGTACCACCGTAGTGGCAGATATTCTACAACGGAGCAGTACTGCGCCTACATCACTGTGTGAGGGTTTGAAGCATTGTAGTAAATTAAATATCTATTAGGTAAATGAGATTTGGAAACCAATGTCTCATAGAGACAAGCGTATAGTTCCACGCAAAGCTTTAAACCTCAGTTCTGGGTAGCACCGCAACCGTCATACGCAGCTTAGTGCTTACGATCAGACGAATTGCCCATCTAGTCACTTATTATTAAAGAAATTTATAATTGTTGCAAAAGGAATAAAGCAGCTAAACTTTTTGTACAAAGCCACTTTATCTTCCACAGATTATGAACAAGGTGTCCTGCTCTGAACGCGCAGCATTTTTCTCTGTCGTCGCGGTCGGTGTAATCTCAAATCTCCCGCCGCCAATTTATTTTCATTAGCGATCATCCGCGGTTAATTTTATTCCCTACTTACCCCGGGATCGGGAGACAGAGAACAGGTATGGAGCGTGCTTTTTTAATTATTAATATATGAAGAGTTTTGACAAATTTACAAATAAATAAATCGTAAACGCATTGAGATTGTCTGAGCTTCTGAGTCTGAGTTTTATTTATATGTAAATTTTAGATGGTTAAATTATATCATTTTTAAAGCACACTAACACCTGCTTAGCGAGACCAAATATTTCGATTTTTTAGATATAACCGTAAAACCATTGCAAGATTAAACCCAAACTATATATAACGTGATCATATTTATATGCCTCTAATCGAATGACACAAATGAGTAGGTGGGCTAAAAATGATGTGATTATTATTATTTTATTATAAGATTTTTGTTTCCAAAAGTTAAAGAATTATATTCATAACCGTGTCAACATTTATATTTTGTTAAATCATATTTTCATATTAGATCGATATGTTGATATGATCTTTCATAGTTTGCTTGCGCTTATATTATTGTTAATTATTATGCCTTTTTAAATCCCTTATTTAGTTTAGGAAAATGAAATTGGACATTTGTACAGATATTTAATATCAGTACTTCACATTATATAATAACAAGAAGCCGTCTCCATACCTTGAGAGAATCCGCTTCATCTCCTATCCCAAGCCGCAGTATCTGCGAGTTGCTTAATTCATTTCCACGGGATAATATTATTTTTTTACTCCCTCCGTTTTTTTTTGAGCCGTGGCTTATTTTTTATTCATTGCGATGGATATTCATCTCAATTCGTCCGTTGTTGAGTCAGATTGAGGTGTAATCGAGTTGACAGTCGCTTTTTGAATTCATTCCACTGATGATAAGATTAATTTTGGAAATTGAATGTGTTTATTTATTTTATAGTAGAGTGAACTCGATTATGTATTTAATCTTAAGTAATATTGCAATACACTGCAAACTACATGCAACTAGAATATAAAGCATCTATCTGTCTGGGTTTATTTACTCAAGCATCTTTTTTGCAATAACATGTTTAACACGATGAGATAATAGGTCATTATTTACCAATCATCCAACACCGGAGTGGTAGTTTGAAAAAATATATAAATGATTATATATTTTTTCAAACTATTTAACAATCTGGGATGGGTCATAATATGTAAACCATAGTATATAATGCAATATGAAGATGTTAAACATGTAGATGTAAAAATAAGTCATTGGCTTAGCAATTTCGCCAGATAGATCGCGTTGGCATTTTTTCAAAGCGTGCTTAGAAGATGCTTTTGTATGTAAGGCGGCAGCGGCTGCCTCTAAAGTATAACTATAACTATAACTGCAAACTGCAGGAGTATAAGTGTCCTACCTAGCCTGTTATCTGAATTATTATAGTATAAACACCAACCCGTCACTATCAGTAATTTTCACAATATTGTCAACAAATTGTCACATTTGTTAAGCACCAAGGTATATAGGTATATTATTAATTATTTCAAAAGTAAAATATTGTAACCATTTACTCTACGAGAAGTGCTACGAGCTACGATGTGATGCTACGATCCTACGCTACTACGCACGGCCTACGCGTGATTACGATAGGCGGGCGGCGACGTAGGGCGGAGAGCACAGCTATTATTTTTATCTTGCTCTATGGACACGCAACTAATCGGTATAATCTGGCTCATATTTAAGATTAGGCTCATTTTCTCTCATATAAGTGGGTATTAGGATGGAGATGCCCTGAAATTGGTGTGTAAATGGAGATTTACTTTAATAATGCTACTAGCTGCTCTTACTATGTAGCAACGTTTATTACAATAAAGTAGAAAGGATTTCTAGAAAAAAACCTTTTTAATATTACAAATATTTTTACAAAAAACATTTTATTAAATCTTCCGTACCGGGTAATAATTTTATATATGTATATATAGATACTTATAAAATATAACGGTACGGTCATAAAAAAATCAATACTAGGTACGCTAATTCAGCCCATTATTGATTCAATGTCACTATATGATCCGCTATATATATCGACATTACTTATGTTACAGATTTAGCCAGTAATTTACTCCTGACAATAGTGTATTTCAAAACGAAACACAGTAGTACAGTAGTGGTAATGCTTGCCCTTCTCGGATATAGAATATTTGACACTGCATCAGCATCCTGATGGTGTTATAACCAATGTGCAACTAGTATGTAGAAGAAATCGTAATAAAAGCAAAAGAAAATGATGTTCCATACGAACGATGAATCCATATAAAATCCAATTTCTGTTGGCTTGTATTGCTACTACTGGACTTATAATAATACTAATAGAATACTACTGCCGTGCGCTTCTCTAATAATTCGTCGACGAGCTCACCGATGGCAAATACTTTATGAGATATCGCCCTTGTACATAAAGTTGTTTTTACAATGTTTCCTGTCATCTCGTCTTTGTGTTTCACGGATGTTGTCAAAGATGCAACGATGTTTGCTATTAGAGAACGAAAACAAAAAAACCCTACAAGCCGTAGTGAATAAAAGCAACGCTAGGAAATTTATTCACATCTAAATCTGTACCCGAATTAATTTGTCGCGTCTCACAAAATTAACGCATGAGTTACTTCGCACACTCTGACATCTCGCTAAATCGCACTTGTATGCAACTCGCAACGGTGTACTTTTAAGAAAAGGATAAAACCAATTTAGATGCCAATTTCACAGCATATTCAATTGAATATTATTTATTTACAGAAAAATCATTGTCGTTTTTGCCACTAATTATTTGATTGGTATGATATTTGATTTGATCGATATGATTGGTGGTTATCTCTATTAATCTTGCCTCCTACTACTCATACGAGTAGCATGCTTTCCATAAAGCTAACTTTGAAAGGAAATCACGGCATTATGGAAGTGCACTTCCATAGCAAGTTTCCAGCACTTACCTTGCTAACTACCAGCCTTAAGATTTAAAATATTTTTCTAAACACTTGACGATATGTTTCGCAAAGGGTTCTTTAATACCACGCGCCATTTAAGGTCTAATCGTTGACCACATTAAAATAATAATAACATTCTCACACTCACTCCTCTGCACTATCTCCGGCGTGACATCACAAGCTTCCAAGACTCGGGAAAAAACATTTTGCTCGTCATATAAGTATTTGCTCCGCCCAAGGATAGTTCAACTGAATTAGTGGTAAAAACGATAGCCGTATTGTTAAAAAAATATTAATAATGTATTAATATGATTTTAAAAAAGATTGCTGTAGTGTCTTTTCTACTTAAAGCCTGAACATGACGCACAATGGCGGACTTTCGAAATAGAGACCTACCATAACTTACTTGTGTGTTACCTCGTTTGCATGACCCAGGTATCACGAAAGTGTGAGACCCCTTAGTCAATACGGGTGGATGTAAGTGACTCAGCCCTGAGATCACCTTAACTGTTCCTGTCGTACTTAAAATCTCTCTCAATTGGCCTGCTCCAAATGAACTTACATGGTAAGTCGGAAGGCCAATTTAGTACAGTACAAGTGCCGGCTTTTCACATGCTCACTCCGTTCAAGCGTATTCAAAGAAATTTAGTTTTTTAGTGCCTTTATTACAAGTTTCACTTTTTATTGTACACGTATAATTGCTTACATATATTTTTTATAGCATGGTGATCTTCTGGTATAAGCGAACTTTGGGTAATTATTGTGAGTCTGAATAAAATTATTTTTCATTGTAATGACTTTTTCACTGGACTGATAGACGTGATCATGGTGCGCAGCCTGATCAACCACCACTTTTCATGATGTTCTAACTGGCACCTACTGAATGGTTGCCTGAAGGGTTGACCTTGTCACTTAAATTACATTTAGCTAGCTTTCATTTTCGATAACACTTTTAGGAAAAGATTAACGTCAAAAAGATTGGCGGCTCTAAACTTATCTTAAAACTCTCGTATCATTTGGTCACTAAAGAGACACAAGGATAGGATATGGTTCCTTACACATATTTTTTTTCAATTGATTATAAAACCAATGAACAGCTCTAGAGAAATACTAATACAGCTCGCATGTATATGATTCGTCCTCATCGTGTTGTTTACCGCGGCCTCAGGTGAAGAGATCCCACGCTCACCCATCGTCTGCCACAGCTTAACTGTCTGTCCTCGCACAACAGATATAACAAATAAAGCTAGACTTGTTTTATGATGGCTTTACCTGTAATTTAACTACAGTGTTGTTAAAAATGCTTACTTACTTAATTTTTAGCGCTCACACAGGGGCCTTATTTGCTATGACCATCAAACACGTAACGCGGCGCGATACGATATCTTCATGGAATGATGGTAAAATTGTATGGATTTGACTATCATTCCCCGAAGATATTGTAGTTCACCGCGTTACGTGTTTAAATGGTAGCAAACGATGCCTCATATACATTTGCAAAACATAGCATAGTTGTATAAATAGCGTTAGTAGCGAAGTTTTACAGAAAAATGCGACGTTAGGATTAGTCGCTCGTTTATAATACACAGGGCTACGAAGAAAGCGATTTATGTTCGGTTATAGAAAATGCAATACTTTTATAATATTGTATAAATCCTTAAAAAAATGCATGCTGATCCGTTTAACAGCAGTATTAAAAGCTCGCGGGCAATACAATATACTAAAATGTATAAACATTGCTTAAATGAGACCATAAAACATTTACAGAAATCTAGTGATAAATTGTCTTTTTAGAAAGAAATAAAAAGGTGTATTATCGGTTTTATTAATGAAACAATCTTTACTTAGTTTTAATTTAAAATAGATTGCTCAAACATTCTAAAAGATTTGCAGTTTTTTGTAACTTTTGGGACCCATGAAAACCCGCTTTCTTTTCTTCTTTAATATATCCTTCACCCGAATAATCAAAGATTCTTCAAACATAAATATTTTAGGCGTCACTGAGCCGAGTGCAACATATATATACCGTACTTTCGCATTAATAATAGAGGTGTGATAATAAGCTACACAAAAATCGGCATCTTCTATCAGAAAAACGCAAACACAAGATTTAAGATTCATATCTCGTATAAGGCGAGTGACACATCATCACCATCAACCGCCTAATAGCACATTTAAGCGGAAACAGAATGAATAAAATATAACCGCGCAAGGCGGAAATGTGCAGCGTTTGCTAACGCGCGGTTTATGCGCCAGATAAGGCCGCACGCAAATGTATTCCAATGCACATCTTTATATACCCACGTAAAAATGAGATAAGATGATTTACTTTTGTTTTCGTATGTACACTTCGAATATTCTCGGCTTAAGAATTGGAATGCTTTTCTATAGGTTTCCAAATAGATGCCAATAACCGACCTATGGATAAGATGACAATAAGCTCGATGTTTATCATACCATGAAATTAGAACAAAACTAGCTAAATGTGAGCGTTTCACAACTATACAGTCCACGCGCGCACGTAAAGTTATCTATAATATAAAAGTAATATATATATATATATATTTATATTACCTGTACTTACGAGTACTATAAAATAAATTGTAGCTGTCTGATTCAATAACACAGAGCCTACCCTCTGCGGTAACTAATTTCAAATGATGGCACATGCCTTTTATATATTAAGTGGATACTTATCCAGTAGATACTATCCACTAAGGAAGAATTTTTGGATTTTTAACCCCTAAGAGGGTGAAGCAACGGTCAACGGTCTTGCCGTTGATGAGTCAAATGCTTAAAACTATAAAAAATACACATAATATTAATCATCATCTCAGCCGTAGGACGTTCACTGCTGAACATTGGCCTCCCCCATAATTTTCCAAAAGGACCGGTTGGAAGCGGCCTGCATCCAACGTCGTCCTGCGTCCTTTATGAGGTCGCATGTCCACCGTGTCGGTGGACGAACTACGCTGCGCTTACCGGTCCGTGGTCTCCACTCCAGACCTTCCGGCCCTATCGGCCATCCGTTCTGCGTGCTATGTGCCCTGCCCACTGCTACTTTAACTGGCTAATCTTCTGGGCTATGTCAGTGACGTTTTTTAGTACATAATAATAAAACCATTAAATAGTTGGCTAAGAATACTATTACTAGGCAACGATAATTAAATTAAAAATATTTTGTAAAATTAAATCACAAACATAACAGTTACCGTTCGAACAATAAACTAAGACAAGTAAGTAAAACATAAAGTAACACCATCGCTTTATAAAACAAAAGAAGAATACGATAAAAAATTCTAGAAAACGAACAATGCTATCAAATTATCTATGAAATGAAAAAATACGTTAAAATTATCAGTGCAATTGTCTTAAGAGTCGGTGACGTAACAGATCCTTGAATGAGCTGCAGTGATTGTGGGGAAGGCGTTCTGTCAAAAATTGGGGAGACTATTAGAGATCCGTAAGTTTGTTTCATTTATATTTTATTTTGTTTTAGCATCAACAAACAGTACACAACAAAAAATAGTTACGTAAATATAGTTTTAAGAATCTTGCTAATTAATGCACCGACATCGTTCGCCGTAGATTAATTATAATCATAATCTTGAACAGAACAAGGAAATATACATATGTATATTATAAAACAACTACAAACCTTAACTATCGAGCAATTGAGTTAACATTCATAGCGGCGTTCGTAAGTCGCGTAACAGATAAATTAGGTTTTTCTTTAATACTACCATGCGAACAACTGACAAATCGCCCACCCGATGGTTAGAACCTACGTCAGCCCTTGGACGTTACAGTGATCCAGTGCTGAAATTTAAAGTGCCACTGCACTGCACTCAGCATCCTGCATGCACACATGTGATTTTGATACATATTAATCGTCTATAAATGATTAAAGTACCTCTTCCTCAATATATACTATAATATTATAAAGAGGAAAGATTTGTATGTTTGTAACGAATTGGCTCAAAAAGTACTAGACCGATTTTAAAAATTCTTTCACCATTGGAAAGCTACATTCACCCTAAGTAACATAGGCTATATAAGATTCATCATCATCATCCATCACAGCGCGGGTGAAACCGCGGAGAGCAGCTAGTAACAAATAAACAGTAACAGATGCTCGACCCCATAGTGTAGTATATTACAGTGGCATTTTCTACATGTTAAGGAGAGTGCATTTAGCAGGCGTCTGTATTATAACAATATTATTTCTTCTACGATTTGACCACACAAAAAATTATCCGTCCCACAGAGAATCTACGGAACATTGAAGGATGTTTACTTCACGCTTAACCTTGCTACTTTTTAAGAGCTAATTTCCTGAATCATCTCCACCTAAGGGCCGCTTTATCGCCCGAGTTACGGTTTTCTTTAAACGGTTGATTAGTCCTATCCCTGAGGACGTAATTAAACGATTTGACGAGCGCTCGTTAAAAATTAACTTGTTTTGTTTAAACTGTCCCTTAAGACTTTAGCGTTGATTGTAAAACAGTGTTTTATTAATTTGTTTGTTTTCAAATACGAAATAGCAGGTTTTTCGGTGATTTTAAATTAAGTAATTTTGTCAATACAAACAAATATCTATAAAAATAAACTTTTTAAATTTGCAGAAGGGAAGATTATTGTGACACTGTTAATTTTAAGTATTTAAGTGTCGTGATATATTTTTGTATTAATTTTGTCTTATTTATTTATTTGTAATGTATATTTGTAGTGTGGTGTTTCAATCGAAAGCTCATCTATCAATTTATGGCTTCGGATGGGCAGCAAACCCGCGTCTTCAGACTCACCGTATTAAACGTCTTGGCCAGCTGGCCTCAGAAGACCCAATCAATGACGGAAAGAATTCATTTCTCTAGTCATTAGTAATTAACGAACTAAAGGAAGAAATGACTTACAAAGTTAACACACACACTTACACCACACGCTGGCGCATCATACATGGTTTCATTCTTGAGGTTCACCTGCTTTTATATCATTAACCGAGCCAAATGGTCTCTACTGCCGAATGATATAAAAATGATCACTAAAAAAAACGTTTTTTTCGGGATGTAATCTACTATATAAAAATAAGTCGGGTTTTCCTTCCTGACGCTATAACTCCAGAACGCACGAACCGATTTCCAAGGTTTTGCATTCATTGGAAAGGTCTCGGGCTCTGTGAGGTTTATAGCAAAGAAAATTCAGGAAAAAATCAAAAACAGCAAAGCGGGAAAATCTTTTTTCACATACAAGCCATCTGGTGGCGAAACGGAGTTCGCCGGGTTTGCTAGTAGCCTATATCATTTAAGGTTATAACTTTGCCAACTTTTTTCATATATGTATGTTTTTTTTTCCAAATGAGTTTACTAATCATCCACCCGTCCAACAAAATTTAGGTTTTTTATATAATGTGACGATATATTTCTTCGCCATTTATTAAACATCAAATGATTTCGTAGGTGCAAAAAGTTTTGTTTATAGATAACAATGGAGTTACAAGATATTTACTATATTTTCTCACGGCGTTCTTCGTTTGTTAACTGATATCTATTTCATTTTGTATCTACGAAGCTTTCACAGAGTTACTTGTAAAATGCGATGTCTAACAGAGAAAATTCAATAAAAAGCTAAAAGCCAATCTTATCTCGGAGAGAGGAAATTAAGAAACAGCGGCGGGCATCTGACACGGTGGCTCTTTACAGATCTACCTTTAGTGATGGGGCGTGTAGCAAAAAGATATCGATAAGAATAGCTCTCAATAATGGCATTGTGTAGTAATTCATAATTCTCAACAATTCTGTGCCTAAGTGCTATAGCGTAAAGAAAATATTAGACTAAAATAGTAATTAGAAATGTGAAGCGACACCAAATCCACGGATATTTTTTTACAAACATATGATCGTTTCTGGTAGTGTATGTGGTTATAATTTAGTTGCTAGGAAAAAATGATAATACAAACTAAACTAAATACTGTAAATATATGTAATTAAAGAACGAAATATTGTTTTAAAGTGTGTGTTCAAATACTTAAGTTTGTAATTACTTAAGTTGTAAATTTACTTAAAATGTTAACAGAAAGAAGACTATTTCTGTGGCAAATCTGACCTAATGTAGTATTCATAGTAAATGTAAATTTTGTTGCTTAAATGTATCTATTGCAATATTTTTGTAACAGGCAATTATATATGAACTAACTTAAACTTTAAAAAAAATTAAGAGTAAGTAGGTTAACTCCAATTGTAACATGATTAACGAAACAGTAAGAATTCAACCATTTGAGACGATTTAATTAATACTTTTCCCAGCACTATATATTTTTAAAGATAGAGTGTTGAATGCGACAGCGCTCGACATCGGGTTTTCTCGTCGAACCGCTGAAATAATTCCAGTGTCACAGCGACGAGGGGCCCGCCGGAAACGCAGCCTTATCTCACCATACCCGCGCTTGTTCCATTTTTAAACAACTCCACTTCTTTATTTGTATTTATTCCCGCCCCCACTTCACCCCCGAACCCCCTTCCGCGCCCGTGTTACCACATGAATAGAGACGTCTACTTAATGGGACTTTCAGTTCCTAAGTCATCATGTTTTTAACAATATGAAGATAAGTAAGGAGGTCGACGCGCGGATAATAAACGGTCGAAATATGCGCGCTCGCTTCGGGGAAATTTGAAAGAAAATCTTGATGGCTGCCGTAAATAAAGCCAGCGAAGTTTGCGTGTTGTTATATTGTTTTTTCGTGTGTTAGGATATTGGGGTAAATTGAAAAGTAAATACGAGTGGGAATTTAGGGGAATGTTTGAAAAAATATTGTCTTAATTTCGGGAACTCACCGATCATACATGAATTGTTGTTTTTTGTGGAAGCTTAGTCAAAGTTAGCACCTGTTTGATTTCTATAAATACATGACTTACGCTATTCGTGTAATTGTGCCTATAACAGAGCGTTTCTATATTTCGGATGGTCTGGTATCTAGGCCAGCAGCTGTTTTGATTTATTACATAATTCATTCAAAAACTTTTCCTACGTCTCCTTGAATTTAAAATAAAGTCACATATTCCAGATTACTTAAAACGATGCAAAAAAATTCATATTTTACCCTTGGAGGAGAGAAGGCGTGTAGCTGATGTCGCGTATCTTATAAATATAGCAAATAGCTCCATTGTCTGCCCTGAGCTGCTGCAGTGCATCAGTCAACATGTCCCGTACGCCTCACACCGGAGACCATGTTCCCTACATGTCCCCGGAGCCAAAACCAACTACAGACAAAATTACTATCTGCTGCGAGCGAGCCGGTGTTTCAACGACTTGGCTACCAAATACGATTTAGATCTATTTAATACACCTGTTGGACAACTAAAACGTAAATTTACCGATGACTTTTTAATAGATTAGTACCATAGATTATATTATAGTTATTATATATTAGCCAAGGAATTTGTATACTACGTAACATACAAATTCCTTGATATTAGCTTATTATATTACTGTGTATCTTTTCTTGCATGCTTTTTGTTTTCCATCGGTGCTGTATGTAATCTGTCGCCCACTTATATGTGGAAACTTGTAAATGTCCCTTAGTACAATATTTAAGTATCCTAGTTATTAGACCTAGATTTAAGTTTTTCTATAATTGTCAAATAAAATAAAATATAATAATAACTGTATAATATGTAGTTGTTGTTAAAGAATACTCCTCTCAAGTAAAATACAATTCAATCATTTGGAATTGTATTGTTGTTTTTCAATATCGGAATAAGTGACGAGATGGCAAGTCGTGGTGATAACCACTACGCCAGAGCTTAGAAGCGTAGTTTTACGTGGCACTGTACTGCGCTTGTCTCCCCAAGTCATTGGTTTTGAACTACTTTCGCCAAGTAATTTCACATGTGACAGTGCCCGTCACACCCTAGCAAAGTAATGCTTTTTTATTGTTTTTTCTTTCTCACGCAGTAACAAAGCAATTGCAAACAGACTTATATTTTATTCTTAGAAATATTTAAAGAGCCGGTAGAACTCGATATATTCTGGAATAAAGCTTGGGATATCTATTGTTCTGGATGGAATGAATATGGGATGGCATATATATAGCCGCGACACTAGGCTATAGTTTACTTTTAATTCGTTGACTCGCGATTCGCCATATTTGGCTAACAATTCAATAAATTTCGTAGAAATCAACCTTCTTTTCCCGGAACTGCAACGTATGTGGTTGAACTAGTTTACTACCTGATTTATTAGGATAAAGTCAAAATGAAGACCGTATTCCCGTAGACCCATTACATATGACAAATGTTACAAGGTATTTCTACAGCAAGACTGGTATTCTTGCTGTAGGAATACCTTATAATAAACATCAAATTTTAAAGAAAAGCAAAGCAAAAGCAAAGTAGAGCCTTTCACTCCACTTATACTCAAAGAAACTGGGACACAAAAGTAAGAAACGGCAAGAAATTAGTCAAACCTGTTTATCGGAGATCGCCCCACCACAGCTTATTCATAAATCTGGACGGGCGTTATTCGAGGAAGGTGAAACAACAAACATTATACACATAAATCTGCAACGTATCTCGGGCGAGAGTTATTTAGGTGACACACAGTTAAGGAAGACAACCCACTATCTATTTATATACAGAAGAAACGTAAAGTTTTTTGTGGCGTGATGTGCCAGGTTGTCATGTCCCCGATGATACTGTAATCTGAAATTACTGAGACACTGCGTTTTCCCATTCACGATCATCATTCCAAATCCGAAGACATAGTTTTTGAGTATCACTTGTCCAAGTCGTCAAAGTGCCTGCTGTACGATAGTAATACTAAGAATACAATACATTCTAGTTCATTCAATCATAACAGTATAGGTAGAAAAGTAGGTATAGTTGAGATAATAATATATGTCTTATAAACATATGATCAGAATAATCATAATTGCATATATTTATTAGTTATTCCGTAAGTAATATAATTGATTACAAGCAACAGAAGTTGTAACCATTTTAATTTAACGTATCTTTTTATTCGCGCAAATGGTTCGTCTGACGGTAAGTGCAACCACACCTGCTCATAATAGCTGAACTGCTAGAAATACTTCTAAAGTCTTATATAAATTAGCTCTTTACTTTACTGGCAACCGTACCTAAAAACGTATGCTTGCACATTTTGTGAAAGAGGCAATGCATGATGGGTTAACATCAATGTGCTAGACTCTAGAGTTTAGAAGCCTACGACCTGACATCACAGATTATGAACAAATCAGGGAAAGTAAAATTTTACGCAGTGCGAAAATTTTAATTATGTTCCATAGTTTCATCATGTCGTGGTTCAATTTATTGAGAACGATAATGTGAATCTATAAGTACAGAAATTCAATTTATATATTCGCCACGTTGCATCATGAACTGAGATGAACATCAATGTCCACGACATTTAATTCGATAACAATACCAATAAGTGTCATGCTTAGAGAATATTAGGGCACATTTTTCTTTAGACCCAAGGTTCACCAATCTTGCAGACCGTACGTCCCTGCCGTTATCTGCGAGAGTCGCGCCATAAGACAATAGTAACGCAATAATAAAAATGTTGAATAGCCCCCGTAATGATACCGAGGTAACGCATTGTTACCCTGATAACGGATAAACTGTACCCAGAAGAGGTATAACACTGTTTATTTGAGTTACGACACTCTTCATCTTAGATATTTGGAGATCTTCCTTTGGATTATTTTTGTCGAATGATATGTTTGTCTGCTATTATAGCTTGTCACAAGCCGTGAGTACAACTCTCGTGATAGATAATACAATTTCTCTTAAGGCTCGCAATATGCGGATGAAGGCAAATACCAAATCAGTGAATACTTGTACTAAAAATTACAAAAGATGCACTCAGAATCTAAACGAGTACATATACAATTAAGCACAGCATAAGCTGCTGAGGCTATACACTTGGAAATTTGGCAGGTTGATGCTGCTGTTAAAGGATGGATGCTTACACAATAAAACATATACACATATATTTTAAGTTGTATAAGCATGGATACTTACAACACAACAAGTGTTAGCTTTAAAAGACTAAAGAAATGCTTTTTAAATTTTCACCCTAACCGAGGGAAGGCGCTGGCGGGTCAGCTAGTAATAAAATTATGTAGTTTAGTAATGACAGTTCAAAACACTTTGGATTGGGTTGGATTGAGCTTAAGTATGTTGTACAAGTTGACAAAACTACTGTAACTGTCCCTATCTATAGAATGTGTACTGTCACCATAATTAAAGTATAACTTATATAAATTACAAACACGTATCATAGATCTACGATGACGTAATTTAATTTGATAAGGATAATTACTTGTACTTAATTTTAGTAATTAGTTTTGACCGTGATTAGTAGTCATAGAGGAAACCAGACCTTTTTATCTATGTTAGTAGTAGAACATGACATATTTTTTTTTATTGAATACTTCCTCATACGTCAACAAAATACTACCTTCTCTCTATCGTTTTTCGGTAAAGTAATGTAAGAGGTATGACCATTAGCGGAGTTGGTAGTGACCCTGTCTTTGAAGCGAGAGGTCCCAAGTTAGATTTTAGGGAAGGGAAAATGTTCGTTCTCTTGGCTCTTGGATGTTTGTGATGTGTTAATGTGTGCCACGAATGGCAGATGGCTTGGGGTTAGCAGTATTGGAAGGTATACCTTCAGAAGATGTTGCTGCCCACCTTATGGTATTCCTTCGTCGGCATTTACGATTCCTACAGGTAGAGATGGGGATGCAATTATAACCCTTTTTAATGATTACAGAACTGTTTTTTTATGCGATTATGTGCAGTTTTTCCATTTCGTACAATGTCAAACTATAAGTTGACCTCTTTTTTCTATACCTAAATCATGTTTCACGCAATACGATGTAAATTTGATTTAACTTAATCAAAATGGGACCTTTAACAAAACACTATCAAACTATTCCAACTATAGAACTCCAATAAAACAATACAACCACAAATTTCCACCGCAGAACTAAACCCAATTATGCAAATACCCACCGCGAGTTTCCTGCTTACCGTAGATACCATTAATCATTATCTAAATTAATTTCGAACCTTTAAGAAAATCTCCTCTTAGTTTCTTAAAGTCACAATAAAGAGGATCGCACCGAGGGCCATAACTCATCCGCGCCTAAGATTACTGATCTTTAATCCCCCTCCTGGTCTTGGTTTCGCTTAAAGTTAAGATTTACGAGCAGAGGAATTATATTACGTCCCGCGAAATAAGCTGGGACATGAGTCAATGTAAAAGTTGCCACTGCATACTTAATGTACGAGTATACTGTTGACATGTTTTTTTTCTGTGAAATGAACGCGAACTTTGTCGGTTTTAGCAAACGTCAAATAAAACATGTTTGAAAAGGATCTATAACTTCACATGGTCTTTTTATGGTATAGGTTGGCAAACGAGCAAGCGGCTCAACTGATGGTAAGTGATACCGTCGCCCACGGACATGTGCAATATTAGAGGTCTCGAGGATGCATTGCCGACCTTTGAGGAAGGCTGATAGGAAGTAAGAGATGGAAGGGGTGAGGGTGGAGGGGGGAGAAGGAGAGGGAGAACGGGGAAGGGGGGAATCGGGCCCCGGGAACCTTCTACAAACCGACGAAACGCAATAGCAAGCTATGTTACTTCACGTCGGTGTTATGTGGGAGTGTGGTACTTCTCCGGTCGTGCTGGGCCAATAATTTTTAATTAATTTATTTTTAATTTATTTTATTTTTGTGGTAGTGCCACAAAAAAACTAAAATTATATTATTAAAAAAATATGTTATGTGATATGAAAGTATGCTACGTTATGTTCACTATACTTAAACTTAATTCAATAAAAGTCTTTCAGTGAGTCCTCTCTTGGTTCCAAAACTAAAAAAAAAAACATTGTTAGTAGATGGAGATTAATATGTTTATACATATACATAAGAATGGTCCTGCCTATATTCCTATCCATCCACATGAATGTCGTAAATGTTGACTTAGATATACTCGTAGTTTCACAATAGACTTTATAAATAAGACCAAAAGCATAACTAGTGAAATGTATGGGTATTTAGACAGCTCTCCCGACATCTACGACATAGTACGGAAAAATAGTATATATATAATTTTCTTGATCTGCGATCCTTCAAATCTTGAAGGTTTCTGTTCATGTAAAATGAAAGGTTATTAAATTATAGTCACGCTATGATAACCGCTCCACGAAAATTGCTTCTTATGAAAGTTGCTTTTTCTAATTATGAGTGTATTTTTAGTCAAGATTTAATTACTTAGCATTTATAACATCCAACGTTTTACCATAAATCTATTTACCTCATAAGCCGAATGAAGATCTAGAGCCTTTTTACCTGTCTCAGAGTTAGCGAAGGAATATTTATAGCTTCAACTTTATTTAATATCGGTGTTCATCCACACCCCTTGGTAAACTTTTAAGCTGGTATGTCAAGTTTTATATTGGTACCCTGCTAGACAAGTTTAGAGTAAACAGAGGAACCAAAAAGTTATTTTGAGTGATTTCCTTCATCTGAATTATACATAGTTGTCACTGCCTGACCTGCTGGCTATTTTTATATGCAGATCGTTCTCACACTATGATTAAGAAATAGGCTAAAAATCATGCATTGCCATGGGCTCGTAAATAAATAAAACGAAACAAAAAGTTAATAGCACACAGAATCTACGCCAGCCATGCGGTTATTTAAGAACAAACATCGTTGCATCTTTGACAACATCCGTGCAACAACGACGAGATAACAAAAAACGTTGGAAAAACAATGTGTACAAGGGCGATATCTCGTAGTATTTAACATCGGTGAGCTCGTCGACGATCGCAAAGAAGAATCATTAGAGAATCGCACGGCTGTACGCTAGAGAGTCTTTCGATAAACGACTGCCTTATCACCAAGTACAACATTACTGGCTACTGATGCTAACACAAACGATGTCTCACACGCACGACTAGATCCTCTTGGAACCAACTCACAATTTCATAAGAGTTTTGTAATAATAAAACGGGATTAACGCTTTTGAGAGTAATAATAGTTCGATGGATTAACGTGAGACTGACGCGTTGTCGATATCGTGATCGACAACTGTTTCGGCTGCGTCCGCGGAAGCCTTCTTCAGGATCTTGAGTGCGGTGCGCTCGTTGTTGCGTCCCGCTTCACACTCGTTAATCCCGTTTTATTATTAAAATACAAATAGAAATATCTTTATTGCAAAATTAAAGTAGGTAAATATGGTGTTAGTACTCCGCCTTTTTTTTTAGTAAGCATAGCTGTGGTACAAAAGGCAGTGTCTTCCCTGAAAAGCACATAAATATAATGAACGTGACTTTCAACAGCGTCATAAAAGTTGTAACCCTGATATGGGGCAAAGATTTCGATAGTGCAATTTTGATAATTATTTACTATTTCTTGGTTTTGCCCAAATATTATGATATTTTTTTGATAAATGACCAATATGGAATGCCAAATTTCAGTAATTATTAGACATACTCTCGCCTCCATCAAAATCAATCGCTAGAGTAATTTCAATATTCAACTCATCACTACATATAATAAAACTGTAGAGGTTTCGTTAGCCTAGTTGTTTGGAGAATTTCTGTACAAAGAAAAAAATGCTAAAAACCGACTGAGGGAGATGTAATGAGTGAAATCGAATTAATTTAGATATTTTTTTTTTGTTTTCCTGTTTGTCTGTTCGTTCTCTGTTTGTACGGGTTAATCTCTGAAACGACTGGACCGATTTTAATGAACCTTGTATGGTGGTAGCTTATATTCCTGGTCAACCTAGGATACTTTTGATCCCGTGCAAATAAAGAGTTCCCGTGGGATAGATGAAAAGCTGTAATTAAGAGGATTCCATAGCTAGTACTTTCCGTACTACAAGAGAAAACTCTTTTCTACCTCTTAACATTGTCCGGTTTCAGTGATTTTTTTTTCATGCAATCATCACATTGTTTACTATGCCCGTACATTTTGATTTTTTCAATATTTCAAAGAACTTAAAAATACTGAAAAAATCAAAACGGCATAGTAAACAATGTGATGAGTCCATGAAAAAAAAATCACTGAAACCGGACAATGTTAAGAGGTAGAAATGAGTTTTCTCTTTTAGTACGGAAAGTACTAGCTATGCAATCCTCTTAACTGTATCCCGCAAGACTACGCGAGCGAAGCCGCTGGCGGGTCAGCTAGTTCAATAATATTCCAACTCATTTCAAGCTTTATATATTTACGTGGACTTCTAGAACTAGAAAATGCGTATTCACAGAGCTGATTAACAAGAAAAGAAACGTATTTCCATATTCGTATGACTATAAACTTGATTATTCACGCTATTTTGCAAAGCATCTGAGCTCACTGTCTGCAAATCTTAAGGTTATAGCAGTGCTATAAGATGCTGTTCTCCAGGCATTAATTCATCACTAATCCAAGTAAGTTACATCCAAAATCCCCAAAGACAAACAATTATTATAGCTACCAATGTATACGTACCAGGAATAGACCTCAACAGCCGTGCGATTCTCTAAGAGCAAACATCGTTGCATCTTTGACAACATCCGTGAAACAAATAACGAGATGATAGGAAACGTTGGTAAATCAACATTATATACAAGGGCGACATCTCAAAAAGTATTGACATCGGTGAGCTCGTCGACGAACGCATCGACGAATTATTACAGAATCGCACGGCAGTTTGTTTAACTAAAACATTCAGAAATAGTCATATTATAGTACCGACTTGATTAAGTTGTCACTTTCGTGTGTATTCAAAAAGTTACGGTGGGTTAGTCTTAAATAATTTTCAGTTAAATATATTAAGTATGTTATGTCATCTCCATACGTGATTTACTAAGTCTCCCATCCCAAACTTCCCAACACTGCTGTAATTGAAAGATCGGAAATTCCCAACCAAGCACATATTTCAAAACCTCTTCTTGCTCGGATAATATAAGGAGATAGAGGACAGAGTCGGATATAAAATATGGCGTCCTTTCATGAATCTTATTAAGATATCCTCCCAAAACAGAACGAGACACGAATATCTCAGAACTCACGTGTAAGACAGAGAAGTAAAGTGACGGTTTTCGTTAAAATAATACAGTTAAAGAGGTGTGCGAGTTTGAGAATTTATCGCCTCTATGAATATGATTTTCTTTAAGTAGTGGATATAGCTCCCTTAAGAGGTGCTTAGTGTCACAACCTTTATATCTCTGAGGTGAAGTTAAATCAGGTACTATTCTATTGGGATATTTTAGAATTTAGATGTTGTATATTTTACTCATTAAGTTAATATCCGAGCAGTGTATCAAGTAAATTAAGATAAAGAGTTAATGCATTTCATTTAACTTGGAACTTTTAAACTTAGACTTCAACTTGGATTTCCTTCAAAATTGATTTCAATTTAATCGAGTTAAGATCGGTCGAATTACTTTAAGGCGCAAATAAAAAAGTTTGGTAATTATCTAAACAGCAATTAGCTCATAAATCAAAGTCGCACAACGAGCTATGGAGAGGGCTATGCTCGGGGTTTCTCTACGTGATCGAATCAGAAATGAGGAGATCCGTAGAAGAACGAAAGTCACCGACATAGCCCAGAAGATTAGCCAGTTGTAGTGGCAGTGGGCAGGGCACATAGCACGCAGAACAGATGGCCGATGGGGCCGAAAGGTACTGGAGTGGAGACCACGGACCGGCAAGCGCAGCGTAGGTCGTCCACCGACACGGTGGACAGACGACCTGATGAAGGTCGCAGGACGACGTTGGATGCAGGCCGCTTCCAACCGGTCCTTTTGGAAAATCATGGGGGAGGCATATGTTCAGCAGTGGACGTCCTACGGCTGAGATGATGATGATGATTATCTAAATAACATGTAAGTGTCAAGCGTTTATGAGTATACAGCTTAATATATTTTTTAGTAATATTCTATCATGGTAATTTTATGCTTGATTATTGAAAATGTGTTTGCTTATCGATAAGATAACATGGTAAAAGTGGTAATGGGAAATAGATTTCATACTTTTCATTCGAGGAAGGAAAGGAAGTCTACTTTTGTGAAATTCTACTTAAGTTCTATAAATATTTTATTTTGACGTACAGTCGCCTGCAATAAGATGTATACATTCTATAATTTTCAAAAATGCCCAGTATCTTGTTTAATAAAAATGTACGACAATATTACACTAAAATATTGTTATTTATATTATCTTACCGATAAACATTATTATTAAGTACATCTTTAAGAAACGTAGTGATGTATGGTAGGTTGAAACTTGTGGAATGTATACATATTATTGCAGGTGACTGTACACTGCTATTTTGATATCTACTTTTCCTAAAATCTCTACCGTAAGAGTACCTATAATAATTTCACTTAATCTTTGTTCCCTCGAAGTAGATATATGGGGTAAACGGCTCCGAGGTGTCTCATAATTCATAACTTTCTTTCAGAAGTGCAACACTCGCGCCATATCGCGGCTAACATGCAAAATAAGTTTCGGATACGTTGGAACCGAGTATATTGGTTAACAGTAACCGATAATAAAGTTGGAAACGACGGTGCCAAATATTGGGTAGAGTACCTTGGTAGATAGGAATGAACTCTTTGGCTTATGAAAGGAAAACTTTTTGCCTACTTTGCATATGAACAGTAGTGGGTATGTGAAAAAGTGTACTATACAATGAGTTATTTTTTAATAACACACTTAATAATTGTCATAACATAGACAGTAAAGGTGAAACGAGTATATAATACATGGAATACTTTAATTCCAATGTTGTTTTCCATAGAAACAAGAATAGAAGAGGTTTTTAAGGTACCAAAATAATAAGAAAAGGAAACCCTCGAGGTGCGACTTCGATGTCTGTCCTTTAGTCTATCCGTTTGTACGTCACAAATATAATATCACCTACTGACTATTATACTATCACTAGTTAAGATTGAGTCAAAATTGTATGTAGGTAGTCATAAAGAATATTTATTTTTGATGTGTAAGTGTTCATGTAACGTACTGTTTCTATTAGTTTTACCTCTTCCATTCTTCTTCTTCTCTCGGTGCCTCTTCAATCTATGAAGGTTGACAATCAGCTTTCCGTACTCATCTTTATCCTTGGCGAGGCGAAAAAGTTCAGCGCCACTCGCAATCCCTGTCCACTCCCTGATGTTTCGTAGCCATGATTTCTTCCTGCGACCAGCTCGTCTCTTTCCCGCAACTTCTCCCATCATTATTAATTGAAGAAGGCCATATCTGTCATGTCTAAGTATGCTACTTTTCTTTCTTTGACGGTTTTCAAAAGTTTGCGCTCTTGTCTAACTCGCCGCAGTACTTCCACATTGGTAACTCTGTGAGTCCAGGAAATCGCCATCATGCGCCTGTAGCCTGTATGGAGATATAACAATGAAGAAGGTGTGTGCGCAGTGAGATATTTAGTCTGCGATTGCATAGTACGCTCTTCATGTTCCCAAAGGCATTACGGGCAATCTCTATGCGAGTTTTAATTTCCGTATCACTGTCCCACTCTTCAGTCAACCACGTGCCCAGGTACTTGTACCTCTTCTATAGAACTGTTTAATGTTTCGAAAGGACTTTCCACATGTAGTCTAAACTGGCGTTAACAGATTACACCTCGTAATGGGCGACGACGCCACACCTCGTATTCACAATTGCATATATTTACTCCTCAATAGGTCATTGTTTCAATATTGGAGCATTAAGAATTGTAACGGCTCTTAGAACTCCATCAATCTTACAGGAGTTCCTCTCCTTATGTATAGGTAAAGCTAGAGCTTTGTTCTCCATCAATTTTACCACCAGAATCCTTATATTTTTACATGGAGCTGTGTCCTACATCAGCCCAACGACCAGAATCCGCTTTTGGTTTTTCCTTATCAATTAATTTTTCTCTTCAGTCTAATCTTTATCTTTCATTTTCCAATTTAACACATCCATCGTCCAATTCCAATATGAGAAAATACACAAAGTTATATTTTTTTATTTATTGTCCAAAATTATTACAAAAAAAAAACTAATTGTACTTAACATTAAAGACTGCGGAAGCCTGAAGGGCTTATAAGCAGTAAATTAGTTCGGTAACATATAATATTATGTATCTATATATAAATTATAATATAAAAATTTACTTACATGAGAAATAGCTATTTAAAGTACATAATGAGAGTTATTTAATAATATAAGTTTCTAATAATATATCAAAAACTGGTTTAAATGGAAAGCGAATGAAAATGCGTTATCGATTAATATTTACAAATATTACACCGTTCACCATTTTAATGCATGATAATCACAAATATAATATAAGGTCTTTGTTATCTAGTGCACAATATTGAATGGGATGGTTTGGAGTCAAAAAAAGGTCACATTTTTATTTTATTATTATGAACCCTTTATTCACAGCTCCGCGAAAGAGCCATAGTGCGACTAAACACACGACGGCGCCACTACATCACAGTACCATTAACAAATACCTTATATAATACATACCTATAATATCATTACGTACTCGTTTGTTACGTCATGATAACTAAAGAACTGAATAAAATCAGAGAAATAAAGTTCGTGATGAAATCTCTTTATTCTGCGGTCACAGTATGTCACTATAAGAAATCAAATGCTCGACGCAACAAATAAAACTTTGTATTATTTTATAGTGATGACTTAATTTACTAAATATGTTTATACACTGGCTAAAATTACAATCAATAATACTCCCCTTTATAGACTAAACAGATATCTCAATATCACTCCCGCGTTATCATTCAATTTTACTTTATTATCGGGGGGACTATGCAAAAACTCGCTCGTTCCTTCTATCCCCACATAAATAACATTAGCCGGGTGAGATAGCGTGTATTGTAATTACCATATAAATAATAATTTCGAGACGTAGATTACGCGAACGTAAGGATGATGAAGAGTCTTTTGGGCCACACCTGCGGAAAGATCTATCAGGGTAGCTTCGAGATGACATAGAATAGATAATCTACACATCTTATTGCAGGCGACTGTTTTACCTATTACCTAAGTAGATGATCGTGTGGTTGTTTAAAGTTTACGTTGGCAATACTTAAAATGAATAATTTTTCTCAGTTGTTACACGAGCTTCAGTTTAATTTCAAGATGAGTGATGAGTGATGAGTGATCGTGGATGAAACGATCCACCACGGATATTATCAGAGAAAACATCATGTATCTTTTTAAGACAAAACACATACTTGTAGAATGAGTGTTATCAAACATGTTCACTTCAAAAAAAATAAGATTAACCTGCCTGAGAGGGTAAATTCATAAGTACCATGTTGACAAAGTCTAGTGAATAATGGCTCTCATATTTCTTCCTATCTTCATTCCACTGATTATTTCTAAGATCCGGCTTTCACTATGTCGGATTCATATACATACTAGAAATATGTAGAACAAGCCTTATTTGCCAAATTATAGATGAAAGCTTTCACATTGCTGAACAGCAAACTGCCTACTAGGGTGTGCAATGACAAAAGTAAGAGTTGACGGTTAGTAAAGAACCGGAGTTAGTATCAAGTAGTTGGGAAATCTTATAATAAACAATACTTTATCACAAAATAACAATACTCAGCAAGGTAAGCAAGGTCAAGAAGCAAATAATAGTAATGTATGGCCTCTATTTTAATAAATTGCTAACTTTCACGGGTGACATTGTGTCATTCAAGTATTGTAAGCTAAAAATTTATAGATGGATGTTTTAATTTTCCGGGTGTACCCAAGTTTATTAATAAAACGCTATATGTATTAATAGCTACGGTATAATAATTAAATAGTTTTTGACAGTCTGAAAACCCTACGGACTTTAGTTAGACTAGTTACCTGTATAACTTGTAAAAGTTGCATAACTTAACTTATGTATACGCATGAAGTATTTATTTTCGACTAACTGCACTCCCCGATTTCACACGCGTAGTGATAGTGATGGACGACGTTGATGATGAATCAAATATAGCTTATGTCACTCAGGAATAATGTAGCTACTGGTGAAAGAATTTTCATATAGAAGCTAAGTAGTTATTGTGTTTATCCATTACAAATAAACAATCTCATCTTTCAAGACAAGAGTATTTGATCAATGTGTGTTACCATTGCAGTGATGACATATGGCACTGAAACGTGGTCTCTATTAAGAGACCACGTTAATATTTCAGACCTTGCTTATGAGGCCCATAGTAATGGGCCTCATAAGCAAGCTCTAAGTCGCACAACGAGCTATGGAGAGGGCTATGCAGGTTTCTATACGTGAACGAATCAGAAATGAGGAGATCTTTAGACGAACTAAAGTCACCGACATAGCCCAGAAGATAAGCCAGTTGAAGTGGCACATAGCACGCAGAACAGATGGCCGATGGGGTCGGAAGGTTCTGGAGTGGAGACCACGGACCAGCAGGCGTAGGTCGTCCACCGACAAGGTGGACCGATAAGCTGATAAAGTGTAGCAGGACGACGTTGGAAGTTTGTAAGATGAGATGATGATGATGATAATGATGATTAGGTCTTAATTAAGTTAAGTATATAAGTTTAAAGATACTCTTTTGATATGACTATTATTATCAGTTTCTACAGCTCATCACATGAAAGGTTTTCACAGGCTTGGATCTGTCTTTACTTGTAACCAATTTTCGTGTCCATCCGACACAGTATGGACACGCACATAAGGGATAAGGCGAATTTCTGCTTCATACGCCACCTTTGGCTTACAATGTCTCGCTTCCTTGCGATATACAGATAATTTTAATGAATATTTATAATGTTTGTGCAATAACTTAAATTTGGTTTATGTGGTAAATGGCTTTGGTAAAGTTTGAGAAGTGAAATTTTCCTTTCTCTCATTTTGAAGGTTTCCTTTTTCTCATTCAGAACAGTTCCGTCAGTATTAATATCTTGGAAACTGGTTTTTTAAATGAAGAATATTCTTTGTTGAAAGGTTATTATGTAATCGTACTAATAATACACGAAACATTATTTAAAGTACACGATACATAGAATAATTATTTAAATAGACACTTTAAAGTTATGATACAAATTAAATTGTAATTATATGTGGATTAGCTCCATTTTTAAAATGGAAATTATAATAATATACAAACATTGTGGGGATTGGTGTAAGTTCAGGTAAGTCCAAGTTTTATAAATTGGAATGCTACTTGAATAAGATACTGTTTTAGTTGGTACCAACGCAGTACCAGAAGATCTTCAAGGCATGCTATGCAAGCAATTGTGTGTTAAAGTTTGAACAAAACTGCAGCAAATTAACTCACTGGGCAAATGAAACCCTAAAGCTAATGTTTCGGGGTGACTTGAGTAATGCAGTTCCACGAGACTCTGGATTAGACGGCAATTGTCAAGTGCTGTTAAACAGTAAGTGCTTAGCTTTCCCGTCCCGTGACTTGATAGTAAAAAATGCCAGTCCACGCAACATCCCAGGTGCAAGAGGTCGCAACCATCCAACCATCTTCCAAGACTCCTACAAAATACATCAACGACTCTCATAAAAGTACCTCAGCACTTTCACAGCCTTAAAGCCGCAGCCATAAAGCATGGTTCACATTAATCACGATTTAATACTGGCAATAATTAAAAATCTCATAGGTGCCGCGCGCCGCTGCAACTCACTTAATCGTTACCCCATTTGATAGATGGCGCTACACCTTAGCCGCTAATAGAACCTTATCAAAGTATACTCTGTAAAATAATCTTTGCAAATTCTAACAAAAGTGTTGTGATTGTTATTGTGTTAAGGTTCCAAGACGCGAACGTAGATGGAAGTATTAGGAAGCGTTTACACGGGCGGCACGTAGCGTAATAAATAATATAGTAATCAGTGCGATTCCTTACATCCCATCTCTTATTAGGCGTGAACCTACATTCAACATTCGCTAATGCCCATGGCTTACTAACACATGTGGGACGGAAAGATTCTCTGAGAATTTATTGTACTTCGGCTTATGAATCATAAATAAGGAGGGCTAATTAGAATTGCCTTTCGACTACAGAATAGGCGCTTAGGTTTCCTTTACGATGAAATTAATGAAGATACGAGCGCTATCTTTGAAGATTTATTTCCAGATCTTGTTAAAACTGAATGTTGTCGTGATATTGTTCAAGACAAATACAAAACAATAAATTAACGTAAACTACGTTTATTAAATGTAGAGACGAGATCTTTAGTTCAAAATGTTCTCGTTTTTTGGGGAATTAAAAGTAATGGAACTATATAATCACATAATAATCGATGAGTCTTCAGTCGCTTTTATTCAGAATTCAGACGTTGTTTTAAACACCACATATGCATTTGGCAAAAATCGTTCACTTTATGCACATACTTATTTATAAATTACGGGTTGGCATTAGAATAGCCCAACACGAATTTGGTGATTTTAAGAGTTGGATCTTATAGATAATAATTTTCTCTACGCTTTGGTATCAATTTTAGAGCGAGGAAATGTCTAGTTTTCTAGAAAAACTAATTTCAATTTCAGATTTTTGATTCGACGATTCTCTATAAATGCGTGTAACGAAACGACTTGGTGCAATGAAAATGGTATTAAAATAAATATTTTAATTATTTGAACTATTATTTTATTGCTAATTTAATTTACAATACTTAATTACATAGTTTATAATACTTGACATCGATTTTATTAAATTAGCTTCTGTTGCAAATACTTTTTTTAAAGAATGGAACGTATGACCGCCATTTTATTTTCCATAGACGATCGACTACGCCGCCCGCGCCGCGCATTCCGTTCCTCTTCGAGTTACGTGAATGTGCTCTGTTCGCTCTCCGTGTTTTTCATTGTTTTGGCGTGGTATTTTGTGTTAATTTTTCGACGACTTTTGCCTGCTCTCTGGACTCCGATTTCTTCTTCAACTACGACTTTTGCCTGCTTTCTGGACTCCGATTTCTGTTGAACCACGACTCTTGCCTGCTTTCTGGACTCCGATTTCTGCTTGAACCACGACTTTTGCCTGCTTACTGGACTCCGATTTCTGCACGATTGATCTGCCTAGCGACATGGCTAATATTCCATCAGCAGATGAACCAACGGCTTCCACAAGCCGTGAAGATGCAGTACCAGTAGCTTCTACCAGTAGAGGTGAGTTAACTATTCATTTATTGTAATCTAAATTATTTCGCTTGATAAACCACAAAATATGTTAATCAAATGCTTGTTTTTCATTTTAGATGATTTTGAAGAAGAACCCGCATTTAAAAGGCGGAAATACGTGGGTGAAGTTTTACAAACGTGGAATATTGTAAAGCTGGCGCGTATGTTAAGTACACATGAACAAGGACTGGTTTTTGCCGAAGAGCAAGGCTTAATCTTGAAAACTAAGAAGTGTAGAATACACAAAAATCCCATGAAACTTGTTTTCAAGAACGACAAAACTATGGGCACATTTGTGTGCAGCAAGGGTTCCTGTCATAATAAAACTAGAGTATCTAGAGCCCAAGGAACATGGTTTGAGAACGTAAAACTAAAATTGGGACACATTTATTATTTAATGTACTGTTTTGCATACAACTACTCGCATGACATGGTAATACACGAAGATATATTTAGAGAAGAACATTGTTTGTCCCGGCCAACCATAAGCGATTGGTATAACTACTGCCGGGAAGTTGTGGTAATTTACCAACTGGAGAAACAAGAAGTCCGGGGCAAAATAGGAGGCCCTGGAAAAATTGTGCAAGTAGACGAAAGCAAATTTGGGAAGAGGAAATTTAATAAAGGTATTTATATAAGGCATTAATCAATTTCATTATTTTATACTTGTATTTTCAATTTAATAACTGTTTTTTAATTTTTTTCAGGGAGACACATTGAGGGACATTGGGTCCTTGGCCTCATAGAAGATGGTTCAGAGGACTTGCGGTTGGAGGTGTGCCCGGACAACATTAGGTCTGCAGAGGTGCTAATTCCCCTAATTCAAAAACATGTAGAGCCGGGCACAACCATCCATACTGACTGCTGGAGGGCTTATGATTGCCTAAGCCAACATGGATATATTCATAAAAAAGTCAACCACAGTGACCCTGACAGTCCATTTATAGCCGAGGATGGGACACATACTCAACGAATTGAGTCTCAATGGCGGGTGGTTAAAAGATTCTTCTACAAGAATAATTACAACCACCCGGGCAATTTTGCAGACTCAATTGTTGAGTATTTATGGAGGAGATCTGTGGAGGCCAGTAAGAAGGATAAGTTTTTCGAACTGATAAAAGCTGTGCAATATGTATACAAAATATAAGTTAAATACTTTCTAAATTTTGTTTTATTTTTGTCCTAGTTTTGCACCTATATGATTTATTTCTAATGTAATTCAAAATAGCTGTGACCATCAGGGCTAGCACTCTTATTCGAGTCAAGGGCACTCTAACTTGAGTTGGTTAGGTTCAAAATAAGAGACAGAGCCGACACAGAGCACCCCGACTCCACCTAGTCTTGTGGCTGACACCCCTAGATTGTATATAAAAAGTGCGGGAGCCAGAAGCTCAAGGGAGGTCCGTAGCGAAGCGAAGACCGAGTTTGGCGAAGTGACACTCAGGGGCGACCGCTAGAGCTTCTGGCGGGAGCCCACCCAGAGTCAAACATAGAACACACCAAAATAGTCAGTACTCCATGTCCAATCCATTCATATTTGTAAGTAAATATAGTTAAATTCAATATATAAACGTTATAAATTTGAGGTTAAGTTCAAAGAAAATTCAAAGTAGTTTTTCGCAAAAACTAGGCATTTCCTCGCCACGAGAGTAGTGTCGGAGGACATCCCCCTCCCCCCTCCCTCCCCCCTCCCCCTCCCCCCTTAAATTCGTGTTGGCCTATTCTAATGCAATGCCCCTTTTTCATATGGACAGCTTCCTACTAAAAATCAAATGTTAAAACTGTGTATATGGCTCACGATAAGTTGAATTGAACACATGTTGTTGTGTAAAAGGAACATAATGTCAAACTTTATCAACATATGTAAACTTCAACACTGTAGAGAACATATAACTAATCTTTTAATATCACTGGTAACATATACCGAAAATCTCAGGAAAATGGTACTCGATGGCGACGTCTGAAGGATACCGTGAGCATTTATATCTTCTTCTTCTTCTTCTTCTTGATCGATTCCTCATGACTGAAGGTCGTGACCACCATGAATAGCCTTCTGAACTAAGTTTCTCCAAGAATTGCGGCATTCGGAATTGTCTCATAGCAGATGATATATGAGATTTTATATAAGTAATACTTAGTAACAATTGTTTTGATACAAAATACATAATTAATATTGTACCTATTAACAAAAACCTTTATGTTTAATTATAAATCACGTATGTTTAAAATATTGCATTTTGAACATGAGATATAAATAATAATTTTGTTGTAAAAGTTTATTATACTGGCTACCTGTATCACTGGTTTCCTTGGTAACCTATCTCATCTACGTGTCTCACACAATACAGAATAGTGGCATCATATCTAATTTAGCACTTGGCTATAATAAATCCTTTTCTAATTAAACATAACTATGTTAATGTTCGTAAAACGATGACGCAGACTATATCCACTCTTTTAAAATAACGTAAGTAGCACCTTAGCCAATCAGACGTGGTATTCTCTAATGGCAAACATCGTTGCATCTTTGTACAAGGGCGATATTTCATAAAGTATTTGACATCAGTGAGCTCGTCGACGAGCACATCGACGAATCATGAGAATTGCATGGCAGTGGTGCCTTTGACAACATCCGTGAAACAAATGATAAGATGACAAGAAACGTTGGAAAAACAACCTTGTGTACAAGGGCGATATCTCATAAAGCATTTGACATCGGTGAGCTCGTCGACGAGCACATCGACGAATCATGAGAATTGCATGGAAGTACTTGAGGGTTTTTTGATCAATAATAATGTTAATAAACCTAAGTGCAACGTACCTACTTATTATATGTAAATAAACAAGGGATGAAATGCGAAATGTTTAAACTATTTGAAACGTAAAATTCACTGATTTTAGAGTCAACATAAAATAAATAAGTATAACGTACCTAAAGTAATTAAATAATCTATCAAAAAGTTTACTAAACTCAAGAAGCGTGCAAGTGCCACACATTGCCGATAATACCACCATGATGAAGTTATAATAAGTTCGTGAAATAATAAATCTCTTCGCGCGGTTATCGCAAGGCGTAGGCCTGTGGTGTGGTGTTGCCAGTTAACCCGTCCGCATCAGCGCAAAAAATAACAATAGATTTATGAATGAAACTTAACTCGAATGAGTCTTGCTGATTCGGACAGATTAAGCAATACTGCATATACTTTGGGCTAGAATAACCGGTGTAGAATTAGAAAAATAAAAAACTACGAAACTATATTTTCAAACCCCTTTGTTTCATTTAACATGCCTTGAATGATATGTAAAATTTGCATTGATTTTTTTATTTGCAACTAAAATTTGTAATCAAGTAATAAATACCTATATTTTAAATCTGATATTTTAACTTTTCTTATAGGCAAACTTTTTAAAACTGTGCACTATTCCAGGTTTTTCCGTTTTCCTTAGAGTAGGCATATTCCGTATTTTTTGGAATCTCAAAATAATGCCTAGGTACCTATTACAAGTTAAACGTTCCTTTAAAAAAACACTATAGTAAATATTACTTATCTTTCGTAATTCATCAATGAAAAGATTTTTTTGCATAGAGCACGCTTATCTTCTTTTTCACTAGCAACCCCATTTCAGACGTATAAGAGGTAAGGTAAAGAATAGAAAGTAAAGTTGCCATAATAAATTAATTGCTGCCTAAAGTTACTTCTTAGAAGGACCGAGTAAGGCGAGCGTGCGGGATCCCAAGTTTGGACTATTAATTTGGGTATTAAAGGACGAGGCGACAAATAACCGAGGATGTGGGAGTGTGTGTTTGATTGTTATTAATTTTGTAAAATATTGGCGCTGAAGATTTAGCTTTCTGACTTGTAGAATCGGGATATTAAAACATAATATTTACTTATACATTACATTACTTGAAAAGCCAAAGTTTGCCTGAAGTTTAACGTTAAATCGACGATAAAGCGTTTATATGCAAGACTTGGTTTAAACGAAATCAGTATTGTATTTTTGCTTGTCATGATGATAGATGGCGCTTTATAAGTATCACTTTTGAAAATAATTTTACGTTTTATAATACGTAGGATGGAAAGAGTTCTACTGCTACTGTACTATAGTAGGTAGTAGAGAGGATAGAATAGTAGAATAATCTGTGTTCTCGTATGTACTCATTCAAACGTTGCATATTTTTGAGTTATTTATACGTTCTAAGTATATCTTGATCTGATGTCCACAGGCAATACAGCGTGCGATTCTCTAATAATTTGTCGTTGCGCTCGTCGACGAGCTCACCGATGTCAAATACTTTATGAGATATCGCCCTTGTTCATAAGGTTGTTTAATCAAATCAAATAACTTTATTGCATACTGAACTGACAGAAACCTGTTGTCACAGGTTAAAAGTATACAGTTCTTACATATATGATTAAAAGGACTCTGTAACATATCGAGATGGTGAGCAATATTGAATATAAATTTTAAGTTTATAATTTGTTACTGATTATAATTATTCAACGTTCCTTCTCATCTCGTCATTTGTTTCACGGATGTTGTCAAAGATACGAGTACAACGATATTTGCCCTTATAGAATCGCACGGCAGTACTACATGTAATGCCATTACTTGGTACTTGGTCGGCGGGCTGTTTTCCGCACCCATGCCGTCTCGATGCGGCACTTTGTGCGTGATGTCGGGTGGTGCGCGTTAGTCCAGCCACCCGATGTCGTCGAAGAAGGCCAGCAGCTCGCTGATGCCGGTGCAGGCCTCCTTGATGGTCCTCGGTGTTCCGAAGTGTGACGCCACGCTGCTGCACTCCAGGATGACGTGCGCGGCCGTTTCGTCTGCCTCCAGGCACCCTCGGCACAGGGGGGTGTCTGTAACACCTAACATAAACAGGTGTTTGTTTAGTGAGCAGTGTCCCGGATAGCAGATTGCGGAGTTTTCTAGAGTACTTCGGGTTGAGCTTCGGGAACGCCTCTTTAGACTGTCTGCAATCTGTGATACTTGCCCAGTAGTCTTGATGTTTTCTTTTGGTTGTGTCACGTATCCATGCTCGGATTTGGCTGAATGGTAACGGGATCATTGGTTCCGGTCCTTTTGGACATAAGTTGGAACCTCTCCTTGCTAACTCGTCTGCCGCATCGTTGCCTCTGGATCCGCTGTGTCCCTTTATCCATTGGAGTGTGACATGGTTGGTTTTACTTACTGCTCCAGTAGATTGTGACACTGTTTGATTAGCCCTGATGAGTGATCGTACCGTTGTAGGGCTCTTAATACTGCAGCGCTGTCAGAGAATATTCTGATATTGAAGTCCTACCTTCCTCCTTAGTGCTGCTGTTGCCGCTTGGATCATCCCCACACATTCCGCCTGGAAGATGGAGCTATGCTTACCCAAGCCTGTAGTTATATGAATGTTCAGATCATCCGAGAACGTACCCGCGCCGGTGCCAGTTGTAGTTTTAGAGCCATCTGTGTATATTCTTACTTCCTTAAGCCCTGAGCTATCACTAGGGTCCTCGTGTAACTGTATCTTATAGCTTTTAGTGAAGACGTATTTTTTGTGCTGTTTGTCGTATATTGATTGCATGATTGGATTGCCTGTCGCTATTTCGTCCAAGATGGTTGTGTGACGGGACAGACTATCGTTTTCCCAGAGATGTAAAGCCTTTAGTCTGAACGCGGATGCTGCGGCTTCTTACTGGATGTGTAGGTGCAACGGTGTGATTCCTAAAAGAGCCTCCATTGCTGTTGTAGGAGTCGTTTTTATGCTTCCCGTTGCAGCCACGCATGCCAGCCTCTGGAATTTTTTTAGTTTTACGATGGTTGTGCTCTGTGTCGTTCTGGGCCACCACACAAGAGCCCCATATGTTAGACAGGGTATGATTACGGTATTGTATAACCACATGGTTATTTTTGGGTTGAGCCCCATGTTTTACCGATCATCCGTTTGCATTGCCAAAAAGAAATGCTGGCTTTTGTTATTTTGTTATCTAAGTGCTTGGCCCAGTTAAGTTTGTTGTCCAATGTTATTCCCAGATATTTTACATCATCGGACAGTTTCAGCTGCGTTTTGAACAGGCTCGGTAAAGTGTAATTGCCGAGCTTTATCTTGTTTGTGAACATCACAAGTTCTGTTTTGTTAGGATTCACTGATAGTTCATTATCTATGCACCATTTTTCGACAACCTTTAGTGCGTTATTCATAAGATCACAGGCCACACCGCGAAGTGGCCAGGTATGAGAATCGCAAGGTCGTCGGCATAGCCTACCGTGAAGTACCGTTGTGCGTTGAGTTTGGATATGAGATCATTCACGACCATGTTCCATAGTAGCGGCGACAGTACACCATCTTGTGGGCAGCCTCATGCTACCACTCCCTTGGTCGAACTATCAAGATTTATCCGTACGGCTCTCGACTTAAGCATGTTAATGATCCACTCCACTAGTGTTGTTTCAACCCTGTGTCTGATAGTGCTGTTCGGATGCTGTTGAAGCTGGTTTTGTCAAAGGCTCCTTCAATATCTATGAAAGCACCTAGACATAATGCCTTGGTTTGAATGTTATGTTCGATTTTAGACACTACCTTATGTAGTGCCGATTCTGTTGACTTGCCTGAACTATAGGCATGTTGATCTGGGTGCATTGGTATTTCCGTCAGTACCTTGTCTCTAAGGTACCTATCACTCAGTTTTTCTAGTGTTTTTAGTAGGCATGATGTTAGGCTAATGGGTCTGTAGGCCTTAGCATCTGTGTAATCTCGTTTACCTGGTTTGGGTATGAATAGAACCCTCACTTCTCTCCAGGCTTTCGGTACATACCGATGTGCAATGCATGCCCTAAAGATTTCTAGTAGGGTTTTGTATATATGTATCTCGCCCCATTTGAGTAAACCTGGGAAGATACCGTCTACTCCCGGTGCTTCGTATGGAGAGAATGTTCATGTAATGCCATTAACCTCAAATAGTTTAATCTAAAATTTTCTAAGCTACAGCTGACATATGATATATCTATAACATTCATATTGAATGTCATAATTATCGCTAAGTTATACAAGTAAACTTGCCACGAAAGACTTTCCAAGTGGCAAGCTATTTATACAAAACTTCAAGTATAATAATATAACAATCAAGTATAATGTATAATAATAGAAATAACAATAATTTATGTTTTTAAACTAAACTTTTATAAAGCTCAAGCTTTACCACCCCTACAAAAGATTACAATAAATAATGGCAGTAACACACTTACGCCTATTCCCTATCCCCCGGGTACTGAGACCGCAATTCCACTGATTGATTCGACTATAATGACACCTTCAAACTTTCGTACCCAAAAGTATCCATTCAATAACAACTGCTTACGTCAATTTTACGCATTAACTACCCAAATGTCCTAATAAATTCCGGTCCGGTAATTATTTTGGCTCACAATTTAACAATATTAAAACAGTTTCAGATTTATTTTATGTACTCGCAGTGAGGAGAGCGATTCCTTTTATTTAATGGGTCTAACTTCAGCCATTACTAGAAATAAATATATTATCAATAATGATGTCATTATGAAAATATCAAGGTTTCTCGTGGAAAGATTAATAATAACAAATCGTATTATGTATTTATAAACTCAATGCATCAAATTGGGTTCCGCCGGCCCGGATATTAAGTTCGCCTAGCTAAAACTACGAGTTACTCAAATAATTTTAGAAAATAACGTACTTATATAGCTTTTTTATAAGTTCTTTAGTAATACAATGTAGGGTTTTATTTTATTAACTAAGTATTCACGGCCACTGATGTTTGAGAACACCGTGTACAGTAATAGAGTACAGATATAGTTTGCGTTCTCCTCGTTAAATCCCAGCTAATCTAAAAAAGTCCACGTGGCGGTGGGCGGATCTTGCGCGGCTCATCCCACACCTGTTGGTGATCCGGCTGATCCGCCCACAGCGGATATACGCGGATATATCGCACGGATGCGGTATATCCGGATCAAGCCACGCCTAACGCCGCCGCCCAGCTGCCACTGAATTAGAATTCGAATATCGGAGAATTGGAGATAGTATAGTGTCGTATATATATAGGAACCCGGCATAAGAAAGCTATGGATAATCCTATTCACCAAGAAAACACTTATGAATAATATTGTTTACACACTTTGCAAAATAGGAAAAAAGTTTAAGCAAACATGAAAGTATTTTTATACCAGCTTCATACCCGGTCCGGTAGTCTTGACATGACAACAAAATCATGACATGTCTAACAACAGCCATTATATCGCCACAGTCCAGCTGTATTTATAAACAAGCAAAAGTCATTACTTAAGAAAAAGTAACTACTTAAGAAACGATTTTAATTCTATAGACTAGAATTTGCCTGAAGTTAGAACTATCAAAGGCTCAAAGGCCAGAATTCTTATAGGCCAGTAAAAATAGAATTTTACTTTGCACTAAATTTCCGATTCAAATTTTATTTTTTATAAGGTTTAGGATCACTTACTGATCATAAAATCACAAAATGCTGACAGACCCAGGTGACCACAATCGCCATCTTGAAAAAACGTTTTTGGCCGATATCTCAAAAAAACGTCTATTTTTACTGGCCTATTAGCCGAGTAATACTTAGTCACCATTTCCTTGGCTTAAGCAATGAGAACACTTTAATCAATTCAATCTTTAGTTCTATACAAAAGTGAACTTGTATAAAGGCCTATTCAGACCTGAACGTTATTCGCTACCGCTGTGGGTAGCAAAAAATACCACGCGGAACTCGATGGGTAAATAGTATGAAGTTCCATAACTGCAGCGAAACTTGTACCGCCTAGTGATGCGGTATTTTTTTCTATGGTTTGGCGAAACTAGTTCCGCCGCCTCGCCAACCGTTGCCAACGAATATCTCTACCGCGGGCGGTAGAGTTATCTGCTTTGGTGTGAACAGTGAAATTAACGCATACCCTTTCGGATTTCTCTATCGCTCGCGGTAGCGAATAACGCCCAGGTTTGAATAGGCCTTAAAAATTACATTCGCACGCAAGTCTGAACTGTGAAGGATCTATTAAGCTGTAAAAATTAAAATCCCATGACAACCTAATACAAGTGTAAAAAGATACATTCAATTTTGATATATGTCATGCATTTACTTTAGTAAGTACCCTTCATTGCTCGACTAAAGAATAAGATATAAAATCTTATTCTTTAGTCGAGCAACAACTGACAAGCACTGACGAGGTGGACTGACGACCTGATTAAGGTAGCAGGACGACGTTGGATGCAGGCCGCTTCCAACCGGTCCTTTTGGAAATTTGTGGGGGAGGATGTTCAGCAGTGGACGTCCTACGGCTGGGACGATGATGATGATATTGGTGTAGAGGTCAAATTTGCGGCTCGGACTGTGGTTGCTAAAAATACAGTTATTACACAATCAGGCAAAAAAGGAGATGACGGTGATCACATTTCATCACATAGCAGGTGAACCGCCAGCATGCTTACCCTCCTATCTCATTAAAAACAAGGTCAAATAGCGTTACTTGATAATACAAAATTACTCAAACACGTTTTATCATCGCTTCCATTGTCTATCCATAATGTTTCTCCTTCCCAACACCAATTGAACTACAATTAACCAAATAACTAACATCCTAATTGCTAAATATCGTCTCACAAAAGGGATCCGTCTCTACTAAACCGTTAAATGGATTCGTAACTGCTAAGTGCAGGATCGGGGGTTCGATTCCCCGTTTTGTAACTCGATTCTGCCAATTAGGAGTTTAGTTGTCGTCGTACTACGTCTTAAAGGTAAGGCGAACTTAGTTACTTAGTCGTAGCGTCCATTTGGCCCTTTGTGTGATTTTGCCTGTCTGTCCATAAGGGGGATGGTTGATTGGAACACTTACGTGAAGGTTTAAGAAATGTGATATTATAAGATTACAAATTTAACCGCTGTGATTTCCCGGTTTAATTTTAAAATAAAACTTGCTTGAATTTCATCATAAAAGTGAAAGTAATTAAATTGCCTAGAATGGAGTAAAGTTTTGTTAGTTTTTAAATTATAATAATAGATTAGTAATAAAAAAAATTTAAGACTTGTGTATATGAAAGTATTGAATATCTATTTCTTAAACAAAGGCATGTTAGTAACACCATTTATAACTCTAGAACCAATCGGCTGGACCAATTTTTAGATTTTTGTGTGTTGTCAAATCTCGGGGACGGACATGGATACTTTTTTTTAATTATTATTATAACTAGCCTCTACAGACTCCAGGGTCCGTGCTATTTTTTAGTTATACTACTACTAAGGACATAGGATACCTTTCATCATCATCCATCACCACGCGGGTGAAACCGCGGGGCGTAGCTATACATATATACATAGGTATATTATTCACTAGCCCGTGACATGGTCCACGCGATTAGCGTGATTACGCTCAGGAAATACCCGTTCATTCGGGACAAAATGTAGCATAATATGTGTAAATTCTGGGTATACGCCGTTGAGCCGTTTCTGTGTGAAAAAGTAACAAACATAAAAATTCACCCACAACCGCATTTCTAATATTAAAGTATATTTTTTACAATAAGTCATAAATTTACTAATAATTGTCAAGTATATATAATTGACAGTAAACTTTAATCAACTGTATTAAAACTTAATTAGCATCGATAACAGGAATCATAATGTATCATAAACAATAATGTTAGCAGATATTAATTTTAGAATAGTATTGAACTAGCACGCCGGTCATCAATTAATACTATCAACATGCCTGCAGCTTCTCAGATTATGATACTCCAGAATCAAGTTGTGGTCTGGTCAAAGCGGCGGGTGACCCAAAATAACTAGTTGGCAAGTCCCGATGGCTCGGCCGCTGCCGCAAGACGTTCGAGCACTTTACCGGGCGATAGTTCTAAATTAGCCGGAGGCCAGTTACACGAACATTTTATCAGAGGTTAGAAAAAGAAATGAAACTCTTAATTTTATAAAGTAACTAGCTCCTCTCCGCGGTTTCACCCGTGCAGTGATGGATGATGATGATGATGATAAATCTTATATAGTCTATGTTACTCAGGGTGAACGTAGCTATCCAATGGTTAAAGAATTTTTGAAATCGGTCTAGTACTTTTGGAGCCAATTCGTTACAAACATACTTACATACAAATCTTTCCTCTTTATAATATTAGTATAGATAATATAATGTTTACAGAATTAAAACCAAACATCCAAACAACAGTTCTGAGCCAGTAAGCGTAGTCTAAATATCATAGTGTTCATAATCAGAGAAAAAAGAAAACGACATCTCATAATATTACGTTATTATTAATTATTGTCCTTTATGGTTTTCTACAGACTATATTAAACAGGTCACACACATGTCATTGATTTTAGTGCCATAAAACCTGTCATCATAGATTTTTTTTAAGTTGTACACAAATCGGGAATCGTACTCAGTATTGAAGAATAAAACTTACATTATTTCTATTCGATATGGATAAAAGGTCATAAACAACACCTAAGTTTTGCTGGGAAACATGATATCTAAAATAAATTAAATGTAGTATGTATATCCTTTATAAATGGACTCTATAATTGTTTTTGTTTTTAAATATGAATGCAGTTTCTTGTCACTAAAATCGATGACATGGTTCTTAAGAAGAGATCTTTGTAATAGTTTCAGATTTGCCCATAATGACCGTTCTAAATGGCCCACTCTATATATAGCGTGGACCAAAATATTGATCGCGATGATCTTCAGACCATGACAGCCGTTGGTAAAAGGACAATCTGTATCTGTATTTGGTCGGAAAAGGGGGAATTTCTCGTCGTTGGGCCACGACCGCTTGCCATATCTGAGTTGTGTAAGAACTATAATAAAATATATAACAAGTAATAATAATCTTTAACATACCTTCGCATATTTATAATTCCTAATTAGTGTAGGCAATGAGTAAAAGTAGGCAAATCCATAGATAACGTTTACACTCTCATAGATAATCGACTCATTATTTGAGTTAATTAACATATAACCAAGAGTTTCTCGTTGTGAAACCGGCCAGCTTTTTGGTCATCGACAACCGACCGTCTTTAGAAGCATTACGGGGAAATGCACTAATGCCTCTCCGATACTGAGGAAAACTGTTAAGGGGCTGGTTAGAGGCTTTCGGAGATACTGATATAATTAGTGCATTGTGCCTCTACAAAATTACACATCCCTATTTGCACTCGACCTCTCACATTGTCACATGAAAGTCAACCTTGTCGTTTTAATAATAAGGTGGTTGTAGCTTTGGTAGACATCGCTGAAAGTTGGCTAAGGTATACCCAAGTTTTCCTAAGTTACTGGCCATGCAAGAGGTCATTATCATCTAGAAAGTGGCCTGGAAGCTTGTGAATATAGAACGTTCAGGATTTCATAATTCAATATTATACTGGCATCGTCTAGTGCATTAGAGCATTTTGGTTTGTGATCGATGTAGACCAGTAAGCACGTTAGTATCTAGTGAAGTAACTTGTATCTTTATTTAAGATAAACTTTATTTGTATGATATGCGAGGTGCAAATGATTGGGTGATAACGAAAATGTGACTTTATCTTTGGATGTCACGGAACCCAAATTTAATGTTAAAAGTGAAGCATCATGATATTGGGGTGTATTTACCAAGATCAAGAGCAAAACCTACTGCTTTGTAAACCGTGTACAACTTTGGTGTGCGTGTGTGTGTGGGTTTTGGTTAAGTACTAAAATAAGATCATTAGTGATATTATCCATCATAGAGAAATACAACATTCATGCATTCAGAAAATTTCAAAAGAAAAACCAAAATATAAAATATACCTATAATGAAAACATCGTAATGCTCAACTCATTGCGTAATCAGAGCACTGCAAGGCACATTTAGCAGCGAAGTGGCAAGGCTTGGCGTATAAATATGGATCTTTTAAAACGCGCCCGCTCCCCTAATTGCCTGCAGATGGACTCGAGCCAATTACAGACCACATCGGCCGACATTTAGCTCCAGTTCAACTGTGGCGATAAATGGTGCTGATACCCTAGACGGTCCAGCTTCGGAGAGTAATGACTGTCATAAGGTTCAAGACACTCAGAGCTTTATAGCATTTGTATATAAAATTTAAGTAGTAAATATGAATCTGATATGACAGATACATCTTTATAAGATCTGTACTAATATGATCATGCTGAATAGTTAGACAATAGTAATAATACATAACACAATCCTCACAAAATAGAGAAAGATTCTTGGATAAGTTCTACATACCAACATAAGTCTCCAGATAACCTGTTTACACAAAATCGCAGGCTCAGTGCAAGTTGGTGAATAGGCTAATGGTCAGAATCGTTTTTAATCTGCCTAAATGCCTCCGTCATTGCCTAAGGACTATTGTCAGGCAACAAACAGAATTGATGCCTTATTATGCACTGCGAATCGCGAAAACGTTCTGTTGGTAATAATTAAAATAAGTGACGTTTAATAAGGTTTGGGTTTCTTCAAATCTAAATAGCTAAATAGTATAATCCAATAGTTCAAGAATAAATAATCTTGAACTCTTTATTGGATTATGCTCAATCATACACGTTGCTGACTTAAATACCAATTAGTTATAGGTTGGCTAACCCACATAGTTTAAAAAACATATGCAAATATCTCTTCCGTGGATATATCAGTATTTAGAAAATTTGTTGCCAAATTTTAATATTTAAATAAAAGTAGTAAAACTGCAACGAAATTCATAAGCTCGATCAAGAACATTAGCCAAAACGATAGTGCGGTCTTGATGGGAGCAGAACGCAACACACAGTCAGATAAACACGACAACAAGTTAATTTTCTGCTCGAATTTAAATTAAAACAGGATGCATGAGCTTGCCCCAAAATAGTAGAGAATCATGTAAAGAGACAGTTTACATCATAAGTACGTAGTACCTACATATAATGGCATGTGATCATAAGACAAAAAATGAGGTCATTGTTGAAGAAGTGTCTTTTTAAATCAAAAATATTAAGGTCCATCTTAATGTAGGTTTATGTAAAATCTAAGTATTATATAGCCCACTTTTGTCAAATTCATTTGAAACTTTGCAAAATGGATATGTAGTTGTAATGAAATTTGATTATTGATATTTATATAATTTATTAATACATTTCATCCGGTCTTTTACAAAGGCATAAATGGGGCTGCCAACACTTAGATGCCTGTTTGGTATAAAAAATACAAAGTAGTATAAAAAACAGAATATTTTTTGGATGGATGGTGACATGCAGATATACCTATTGTAATATATCTATGTAATAGATTATTTATATATTATGATTTGATGATTGAATGATGAAGATTAGATTTATGTATTTATTATGTAATAGATGTATCTATTACAAAAATGGGTAAAATGGCAAGGCTTTGGAGACTACGGCCCCTGTCAAATTCAGTCTCATCTTATAAAATTTAGACAGGTGGTGACTTACCACCCATTAAACGGGCCCCCCATAAGGGTCACCATCAATGGTGACAAAAAGGGTAACGTTAGCGTGGATGGATACAGGGTGTCGAGAGGTGTGCTGCGGTTTCACTAGAGGGCGACTACTGACGTCATGCCCTTTAACGCTTCCAACCTTGGAACTTTTTGTTACTTGTTCATGCGTCTGTACACATAGACGGCCAATTAAGGCAAGCTTATGTGTAAGGGTCTCATTTAGCCTCAGGGAGAATCGGGGACCACGGTGTCGCCACTCTGACGGCTCGCCACAAAGCTGCCCCTGCAGTATTATTATTTTTATTATTATTGTATATATTTTTTTAAAACTCACGAGTTATTTGACACATATTTATCTATCAAAACACTCACGTTAAGGGTTGAATATGCCGACCCGGATTTATAGCATATCATATGCTCATCTATAGGGCAAGCCCGCAGCGTGGCCTGTGAGCTCCAGACGGGCACAATTCATTATGTACCATGGAGCTAGTCCGGTGATGGGGTTTGAGAGGGGAGCTCTTGAATAGCTACTAGCAAACCTAGAATTTGAGATTATTATAAATATCATAATAAGATCAAGAGCCCTGCTGTGACTTATATTATTTAGAGCATTAATTAATAATGAAGTGTGTTTTACTTTTATAAATTATTTTTAGTTAGATTATATCCTATATGTAAAATACGTTATTTTAGTCATTGTGATGTTTTTCGTTTCACTACCAAAAATTTCAGGTGTGGAATTTCCAAACGAAAATTTTTACCCAACTCATCTTATCTCTTTTGAGTTGGAATCAAAATGCAGTACCACATAAATGCTAGGGATACTACGACATACTGTCGGTAAGGATTGAATGACAAATAATATGGTATTGTCATTTTAAGGTGCAATAATATTTCCACTTTCTACACACTTCACTTTATCCACGCTACGAGGACGAAACTCTTAAGAACTCAACTGACTATTATAAACTGCAATGATAAAATTATGCGCATTGATTTTCTGGTATCCGACACCGACAATGTTTTGCTATTTATTCTCATCTGAGTATCATTCCGGTAATGTTCGGGGTAGTTTATGTCTGGTGAGATAGTCAAGGCAGAGGTTATTCGTTCCGCTAATGTGCACTGCATCGTTTGCATCTCGCATTTTGGACAGACTTGCTACCACAACTTGTGTGAGGTTTCTTTTTATCTTGCTTTATTAGTTGTTACTCGGAGACGTTTTCTAGTAGAACAGCATCATCGTACTTTAGATTATAAAGTACCTACATAATATAAATTGTATGCTGTTAAGTTATAGAAGAGTATGATCGTTACCTAAAGTATCTACTCTCCATGGATGTATATATATATTCTACTTATGAGATTTATCATTGGCAGTGAAAAAGATTGTTTATGTGCCGTTGCACTTATATACACATCTATAAAGCCTCATCGCTTTTTTACAGTCTATAATATCAAATTGCCTTCACTTCTACATTCTTCGATCACAAGACTGTATCATCAGATTGTACGTAGAAAACAGCTCGTTAAAATAGGTTTGACAAACTTATCATCTATTAGAATAGTTCCACGAGACTCGAAAAGCATCAAAAATAGGGCGCGAGAACTGGAAACGAATGGGGTGGGGAGATGACACCCACCCCCTTATACACTACACCAGTTCCGTGTACTGCCACATTTAATTTTGTTGAAATTCCGACATAGCTTTGCAAAAATGTCAACTTTATTCCGCCTCAGCCGGCGTCTCACGTTTCACTCCGATGCTTTGCTTCTTCATTTTCCGTAATGTTCTGCAGTTTCGCGACGGGCTTTTAGAAACTATAACTTTATGAAAACTTATACACCAGCTCTGAAGTAAGTAAGACGTGACTTCCAGCAAAAATTTATCAAAGCGTATTTAATTTTCGTTATGACTTCTCCGGTAGCTTCTTGTGGACAAGTTTCACTGCACTCTGATAGAATGTCTCTAATTATGACGTGTGGTGTGTTTGTTTATTTATTTATATTTTCCTCAATGTTTATCATTCACAGTAGGTAAGAACATGACATGGCCTCGCTAATGATGTTTAAAAGTGTATATATATATAAACTTCTAAACCTTTTCAGAGTAACAGATTCAATTATAAAAATATCCAAGGCTTCAAGTTTTGACTTTATTGTAATGTGTGGTGATGCTACTAGACTTAAACCCTGAGAGCTAATGTAGAGCAAGGAAAAGTCAACTGGATCTCATTCATGAAAAAGGCTGTTATATACCGTGTTAAGATGACGTTTTCAGGTGTAAAATCTGAGCTACGCTGATGAGCAGGAATAAGTCAATTGGATTTAAAGCATGGGAACAGCAATCGACTTTGCGATTATGGCACTGAAATAATGTATGAGGCAGACCTTTGAACCCCTGGAAGTGTTCCAATAAGCGTTAGGTATACGGTTATATTATAGCAACGTGGTAAGGTGGCGCTTTTAGAAATGAACACTTGAGGATAGATCTGACTATTATTTCAACCACATCCGGTGGGCTTTTTCTAGAAGTGTTCGGGACGCCCGCGTGTCGATGACATCTCGCTTAGCACTAACGACGTCATCGGCCGTCCCGAACAGCCGTGCGATTCATTACCTAAACAGATAAGTTGGTGGCAATATAGTTCTAGATCAGCCGTACGATTCTGTAATGATTTGTTGATGCGCTCGTCGACGAGCTCACCGATGTCAAATACTTTATGAGATATCGCCCTTGTACATAAGGTAATTTTTTCAATGTTTCTTGAAACAACATCCGTGAAACAAATGAAGGGATGACCCTTCATTTGTTTCACGGATGTTGTAAAAGATGCAACGATGTTTGCTCTTAGAGAATCGCACGGCAGAAGAAAAAGACCATCGGATGTGGTCGAAACTATAGTCGGATTTATACGTCAAGTATTGCGTAAGTAATCCCATGTTTCTCAATAAATGTAGCTTATTATAAAGTTCGACATTATATAGAAGATAAAGATGCTTGGAATACTCCACTTCTGTTAAGCTGTCTCTGCCACCCATAAAATGTAATATTTGTAGTACCTAAGTAGAAACATTGTAAACATCCATATAAAAAGAATGGCCCCGAGTTTCTTGCCGCTTCTTCTCAGTGGGTTCTATATATTTTGGAACGCGGCGGTAGAGTCTTTAAAGTACATTATAATGAAAAGTTGACGTTCATAAGTGCGTCTTTGATGCCTAAATTGAATAAATGATTTTGACTTTGACTTTGACTTTAAAAATGAGTGAAAACCACGTCAGTTTTTATAACAAAACTCTTCAGGATTCACTGATGAGCAGAGGTAAAATAACTAGATCGAAGGGATCAAATGAGCTAAGTTAGATTAACTGCGATTAACTTGACTCAAAAGTCTATAAAGTCTAAAAGTCAAGTTGATTGCTGTGATGGAAACGACCACAGTTTACAATATATTTTTTGCTTATTTCTTCTAGATATGACTAGTAGTTCTGCGTACAGTAGACCTCGCGAGCACAGTCTTATCAGCAGCAGAAATTGTATATGTTGTTGTTACAAAATGTCCTTACCGTACCAAAATCGTCCAAAATAACCAATTATCACGGCAAGTACTTGACCAATTATGACCTTATTCAAAATGCCTCTTTAAAGTCAGGCTACTAATGTGTGTAGCATTTTTTTGAATCGGTCGTTAAAATAGCGTCACAGCAATTTTTTTAGGAGAGTACTTATTAGTACGACGACAAAAATATATATTGATAAAAGAACATGCACATAAATAAAGTTTCGTCACTTAACAAAAAAAATGACGGTTGAAAAATGCGTCCAGTGCAGCCGTGCGATTCTCTAAGTGCAAACATCGTTGCATCTTTGACAACATCCGTGAAACAAATGACGAGATGACAACGTTGGAAAATCAATCCTTATGTACAAGGACGATATCTCATAAAGTATTTGATATCCGTGAATTCATCGACGAGCGCATCGACGAAACATTAGAGAATCGCACGGCTGTACAGCATGAGCAAGTGACAGCATGTCACTTAATCCATGCAAGTCACATACAGGCCAATTAGTATCTTCTATATTTACTAAGCTTTGTTATGAGCGCAAATTGCAATGTATTTGTCGCTAAATACTAATTGAATAGTAATGATTCATTCTGTGCTTATTATTTAAAGTAGAAAACTCAGAGTTCGCCCTAACCTTGTGTGTGTCGCCTCCACAGACAATGACAAACCTTCATGAAACATATTACTTCGACTTTAAAGAAAGTTTTGTTCAGAATTATCTCTGAAAACAACTCAATACACCGATACATCAAAACGTCGAAACAGAGAGCCATTTATCAAATACGTTTTCCAAACACAGAGCTTACCAATCTTATAACCCATCTGAAATTCATATTGATAGTCGATCGTACAAAGCCGCGTACACACTGTAAAAGGCTGAGCTCCCGGGAGACGACCTCTAAAAGGCAATGAGCATGGGCGTAGCCAGGAAATTTACGGGGAATTCAAAGACGACTCTTTAAAAAAACATTAAAATATCAGTATTTTTGCAAACGTCTGGAAGACACGTAGTTACCGCTTCTTATGATATTTTGGTTTTAATTTCTTGAGTACCTATCTCCCAATAAAGTAACAGCCATTGCAACCCTTACCCCCTTAAAATCATACCTTGCTTCGTCCGTAGTCACGAGCGATAGCACTCATCGAAGGAATAAGCCTGTTTCCCGACGACGACGGCGGGGTTTAGGGATGCGACATCGATTCAATGCTGTTTTATTCTGCTGCCATCAATACTTAAAATGCTTGTGTATGGTTGAGCGATTCGTTGGCTATCGATATCGATCGACTTTTTTTTCGAACGTTTGCATGAGAAGTTTTCTTCATTTTATTGGCGCTAACTTATTCGCCGGAATTATTCTCTTGTCATTATTTTGTGTATAATAAAATAAAGTGTATAAGGTAAGTGTGAAAAACAATCTTATAAAAAACTCAATTTCATTTACATAGGGTTTTTTTGTACTGCAAGTCAAAACCAAAAAAACTAGGTAAAAGTCAAGTAGTTAATCTATTAAACTAGCTTTATATACATAAATTTAGAAAAAGAAAAAACTTTTTCAAAAAAATCACTCTTACATAAAAATCACTATTTCTCCAATAAGCCACTGCCAGTGGGCATCGTCCCCTAAATGCTAGTAAAAGTTAGTAGTTCACCTACACTATATTAATTATCAATATTTTTAAGAGAAAACATTTGATTGTTAGTAAAATAGTTTATAATGAATAAACTCAAAAAATAACTAAACCGATTTTAATAAATCTTCATATGGAAAACTACATTGTTCCGGAGTTACATGAGCTATTTATTTTTGAAAATTTAAAATTATCCCGTGGTTTATATGGCTTGGACAACAATACTTTTGAGGCGAAACGGAGTTTGCGAGGACTATTCTAGCTTTTCTTATGATAAAAGTAAGCCATGCTTGAAATAGTTGCAGTGGCACACTTATCTTTAAGATTTGCTTTGCTGGCACTGCACAACGTTTTTCACACTGAGTCACATCGGTTCGTGCCCTTCATTCGACTAGTAATTTCATAAGTAAATGTTTCTTGCCACGTAACATAACGTAAACCTGCAGACTATTCCCTAGAGTACTGTTATCACCAAAGCAGACTTACGTAGCATCCCACCACACGGTAAAAAGTCAATCGATATTTTTATTTTATAGATATAATATTATCGACAAGTCCATCCTCCCTAGTATAAAAGGATTGACTTTTGAGGCCGAGGACGAGTAGAGTAGTGGATTCAAAGACAAAGTCCCGGACGTACTTCTTGATAATGGCAAATTTTCAGGAGATGTTCAAATATCGAGCTCTCGAAGTATTGTCTCGGAGCTATTTGTTGAGCTTATTAGTCGAGTGGAGATTACAGATCTGCAAACTTCGATTGCAGTGCATTTCGGAAAGCCTTAATCCTATAGTTAACAAGTAGAGGCTCCTTATGTGAAGGATTTGAGTGTTTATTATTGGGAAAGAAGAAGTAACAAAGGACAAACTTTGGAATAAATTTACGTCACATCGCACAACGTCTAGATTATATACATTTTGCAAGTAGGTACGAGTATATCTCTGAACCCCTCGATCAGTGACCGGCAAGTAGTGCAAGTGCGAACAGAGTTTCAGTATATTAAGTCATTAATTTTAACTGATATTGAGACGGGACCTAAAGTATTATGAAATCATACGCCCATCAAATACTTCACAATAATACCTAATAATGATTATAATATTATTAAAACAATAATGATATGCAACCCCAAGTTTCTTCTAAAATGTAACAAAACCAAAGTAGCCTTTTCAATCAGAAATATCAGTCGAAATAAGTCTACTGTTAAATATAGACTTATTCCTGCATTGAACGCATTTCCACTCCAATTTTCAGTTAATTGTAAGTTGTAGGTTTTTGCTGAATCTTTTAAAAGCCAACTTTAGTCTTAAAGGATTGATAATTTAAATAATATTTTCTATTCTCGCCCATAACATAAAATTTTGTACAAATCCAAATTAAAAGAAAAAAATCAGGTCAAAATATTCTTTTTACAATTCTAATACTATCAAAACCATTTTAAGCATTCAAATTCATACATGTAGGTAATGTAATGATATTATATAGAAAATCTTGTTCAATAACATCGGATCACCCCTCTCGCTTTACCTGGAACATTTGTATGATAGTAAGAACTCTTTCACTCGTGTTAAACCATCGTGGTTGTTCGCCAAACTAGTTACAGAAATCAATTGTCCTTCCAAAGTGACTATAGCTACAACAGCTATGGTCACTTTGGAAGGACAATTGAATTCTGTAACTTTATGAATATAGATTAATATTAAAATACACAATAGTTAAATATAGGATAAAAACAGAAATGTGCAAAAAACTGAAACATCCAATAAAGGATAAAAACAATGAATTACAAACGTCCGATATCTGACCCTACCCATATTAAGGATCAGCGAAATATGATTCGTAAGGAGCTTCGCATTATTTGTGTCTACTAAGGATACCCCTTCGTATGTTAAGCCGTTTGACCCACAGATAGGGTTGTCAATAAATTGAGTTACTGTGATCAAATAATCAATATATTATTGCTAATTCTTTTGTATTTTTAATCATACTTTACACTTATATATTTGATATTCCAGAAGGATGCGCACTTGTGAATATCGACTTAAGTGGAGATTTGACAGTAAATGCCATCCAAACTTTACTGAAATCTGTAGGTACAGCCTAAAATCACTACAGAGCATACTAGATATAGGACCTTTAATCAATTTTTTTTTCTTTTTTTAAAGAGACTAAAATTCGTCACGACCATTTCAGCCCCATTGTTGCATACATAATAATGAGGAGTTTTGCAGTATGGAGCACAAAGAGTAAAGCATTCCAGCAATGTCTGATGTGGACACTGCTAGAATACTCTGGAATATACCCACATCCAAAAAATGTGAAAACATTTATTCTATTCATCCATCCATCCATACATCCATCCATACAAACTTTCACATTTATAATATTAGAGGGATAGAGGGATTAGAGGGATTGCTGTCAAATTATATCATTCCGACAATATACGCTCGCAGCGGCTTGGATTTTTTATATGTTGCTTTACGTTAGAGTTTGCGCTGTCATCACTACGAACACGTTTCTTGTATGAGGATCTTCATTTTTAACTTTTTGGTAATCATAAAAATTATGTTAGTATGTCTGCCCCTAACCACACATATTTTGTGATTTTTATCGAATATGTATCGACAAATACAGATGTTTAAAACAAAGCCCAGATAAACAGACTAATAGATAACGCAGCTTGTGGTAATATGGTCCTGTACGAATAATATAATATAATATAATATAATATAATATAATATAATATAATATAATATAATATAATATAATATAATATAATATAATATAATATAATATAATATAATATAATATAATATAATATAATATAATATAATATAATATAATATAATATAATATAATATAATATAATATAATATAATATAATATAATATAATATAATATAATATAATATAATATAATATAATATAATATAATATAATATATATATATACAGGGTTATTGGTAATTAGACCGGATCCTTTTAAGGGGTGGTAGGGAATGCCATTTGCAACAATATGACTGTACATTGTGATATCCGGAAATGAATCATTTCTGTGATATTCTTTTTTTTTTATTTTTTTTTGGAAAATCCAGTTTTACTACTTTAAAATTCAATAAAAAAAAAGTAATCAACCGATTTCAATTATGTTCGCAGTTTTAGAGAAACCTTGTTACAGCTCTTAATAATAAACAATAATATCGTACTAATGTAGATCCATCCAAAAACTAGAGGCTTTTTCATAATTTTTGTAAGATGCTTTACAAAAACCTTTATTTTCTCTACAAAAACGATAGTAAATTAAGTCTGCATTTTATTTAAAAAACATCTACAAGTCTTTAGCTATCCAACGACGTAAAAAAATTAGCACTTTATTGCACAGTTGCAGAAATAATGCGATTACAAAAGGCCGAGAAAGGAATGAGAATAGTCCATGAGAAGTAGCTATGGAAGAAATACTTTCTTAAGGTAACTTAATTTCTTTTAAAGAAATAAAAGAGTAGATGTAATTAGTCTGTATTTATTATTTTTACAGTTCGTTCTCAAAATGTGAGCCAGAATTTTGAATGCAGAGACGCATACGTCTGCGTAAATTGCTTTTAACAACACTTGTATTTAAATTAATTTTAATTTTTTCTGCTGCATTTATTATGCGCTGTTTCAGTTCTTCGATGGTTGCCACAGGTCCAAGAGTATCGTCGTACACCAAGCTTTTCATGTGACCCCATACGTAATAGTCGACGGGAGTCAAGTCGGGACTTCTGGCCGGCCACGGAATGGGTCCTCCTCTGCCAATCCACTTATTGGGATACTGACGATTGAGCCACTCACGGACGCTCAAACTAAAATGTGCGGGGCAACCATCATGTTGGTAAATCATGTTTCTGCGGGTTTCAAGGGGTACTTCACTGAGTAGCTCATAAAGTTCGTTTCTCAAAAAAAAATCATACGCTTCACCATTGAGGTTGTTGGGCAGAAAGAAAGGGCCGATCAATTCATTCTTAATAATGCCCATCCACACATTAACGGAAAGCCTTCTTTGTGATCCTTGTAATCTTTTCTTGTTTGGGTTACCGTCATCTTTCGGGGCCCAATAATGAATATTTTGATAATTTGATATTCCATCCTGATCAAATTTGGATTCGTCGGTCCATAAGATTTTTAATAAAAAATTGGCATCTTCCATATCGGTGTTCAACATGAATCTGCAAAATTCGACTCTACGTGCAGGATCTCCGTCTTGGATAACTTGTACCGGAGTCAAATGATACGGGTAGAGTCTTGAGCGGTGCACTGTGTTCCATACTTTCCATTGCGACATGCCAAGACGTCGTGCAATGATGTTTGTTGAAGTCGTAGGATCTTGCTCAAACATGCGAATTATCTGTTCCTCTTCATCCGAATGATAAATACGAGATCGTCCAGCATCACTTTGTCGTCTTTGAACTTGACCAGTTTCTCGTAGTCGCCGGTACACTCCGTCAAATACACTCACATGGGGTAAACGGCGCTGTGGAAATCGAGACTGATACTCCGTTCGAGCATGTGTAGCGACGCCGTTGGCAAAACCATAGCAAAACAGTATGTCCGCATACTCTTCGTTTGTGAACTCTCGAAGCCGAGGTAGATGGTCGTGGGATTCCGCAGTCATGATCAGATCCTTTAGTACAAGCCAAGTCGTCGGGTAAGCAATCAATCAAAAAGTCCAGTTCACTAGCCGAATCACAGAAAAAGAAGTTACACAAGTCCAATAACGTTATCAAGGTCGAAATTTTATCGTAATAAAGGGTTGCCAAAGAGCGTCTGAACAGTACGATGCGCTTGAGCAAACTGGGTTCTCATTGCTCGTTCAACAAACATAAGCGAGAGGGAGACGGCGCATTCAACATGGATACCGTTGTCTAAAACCCTTTCTCGGAATGCCTTTACCTGAGTCTTTGTTATCGCATTATTTCTGCAATTGTGCAATAAAGTGCTAATTTTTTACCTCGTTGGATAGCTAAAGTCTTGTAGATGTTTTTTAAATAAAATGCAGACTTAATTTACTATCGTTTTTGTAGAGAAAATAAAGGTTTTTGTAAAGCATCTTACAAAAATTATCAAATAAAAATTATGAAAAAGCCTCTAGTTTTTGGATGGATCTACATTAGTACGATATTATTGTTTATTATTAAGAGCTGTAACAAGGTTTCTCTAAAACTGCGAACAGAATTGAAATCGGTTGATTACTTTCTTTTTTATTGAATTTTAAAGTAGTAAAACTGGATTTTCCAAAAAAAAAAAAAAACATATCACAGAAATGATTCATTTCCGGATATCACAATGTACAGTCATATTGTTGCAAATGGCATTCCCTACCACCCCTTAAAAGGATCCGGTCTAATTACCAATAACCCTGTATATAATATAATATATTATGTAATATAATATAATAATATAACAACACTATGCTTTATGCAACAATAATTGTCGTCTAGGCTTTTGATTTGATGGTTTTAGATAGGCTTACAAAATATAGGATCACCAGTAGGAAAACAACAAGAAGCCAAAGGTTTATCATAAAATACTATACTTTTTATGATTAATGTAAACGTACCTTGGGTAGTATATATATATACTATACATAAAATAAATAGCGTCAACCCTATTTAAGAAATAGGATGACCGCAATTTGTACTAGCTTCTTGATCTGCAGATAGTTTTCGGCAATAAGGTATTAAGATATTTTTATTGACTTCTTATAAGTAGATATATTTTTAGATACTTTTCGTATTGATATTGATTGGCAAGTACATACATATGGTCACTTTTTTCCCTTCTTACCCTACAATATCTGCATAACCGACATGGTACTAGACAACTCCTTTAGCTCAGTTGGAAGTGACTCTGCCTTCGAAACGCGATGTCCTAAGTTCGATTCCTGGCGGGGAAAAATATTTGTGTAATGAGCAGAAATGTTTATTTTGTTCATGCCTCCCTCGGGACAGAGAATCCTAGTCCAGGAATAAAATATGGGTGAGTAAACGATTTTTTTTACTGCTTCAGAAATGAACTGAATGTGCTGTGTCTTTGTACAGCATAATTATAAACGTTCAGAAATATCTACGATCCTGCTTTAAAATTACTGCATATTACTCCAAAACATCGAAGCTGCAACCGTTGTACATCAAAACGGACACCACCGCAATCCCAAATCTTTAACAAAATAGCTCTCCGGAACACTTTAAGTCTAAGTAAGTGGCGTTCGGCGTTCGAAGATTTGCTGGACCGTCTTTAATGGACTATATCCTTATTTATTGAAGTCCCGGTACACCTAGTTACGGGGTTGTGAGATTTTTTCGGTTTCCAATGGCAAAAGGAAACATTCTCAGTAGATATATAAAGTTGGGCATATATACAAATGAATAAAATTGAAGTGTCTGGTATTAATGTCAAAATGAGAACTTGTATTAAAATTGACTGCGTTACATGGTCACCAGCATCCATGCCAGCAGTGACCACATCAGCAAATATCACAAGGTTAGTTGTATCCAATCGACCTTTAGAAAACTATGCTTCTGTCACGTGAGTAAAAAAAACGAAATACCGTTTATATACTCATGTGCTTTTGTGGTATGAAGCTATGTGTAAGCGCGAGAACTAGGGTAACCTACACTAAACGCATGACTTTTAGGACACAATTCTTGTCGAATATAATATCTATATTACTAAATGTATGTATGTTCTGTCGAAGCAATGACTTGTCGAACTATGTTTTTTCGAAATAAGCGACTGTCGAAGTATTGAACTTGTCGAAATTCAGAGGTAGGTACACCGGATCTTTATGCCTAATAACTATTGGACGAATAAGCAATATGCCTTATAACTTTATGCAAATCTAAATCAGGGCAAAAACCATTAGCCTAAATTACGAGTATCTTTATGTTTACAAAAAATTTTTGCCATAAAACAATTATGTCAAAATATTATTATGACAAAAAAATATGCGTAACTCGTTAAGACAAAAAAGATATGCGAAAAAAAGTGATCTCTATAGAGTTTATGACCACGCATAACTTTTTACAGAGTAGTCCGAATTTGTTAATATTTTTTTGTTTGGTAATTAATTTGGTAATTTTTTTATACTTGCGAGGTGATCCTGGTCAAGGTTTATTGAGTTACACTCAAACAACTGAATCGTCCGGACCGTAGGATGTCAACTGCTGAACATATGCCTCCCCTATAATTTTCCAAAAGGACCGGTTGAAATCGGCCAAATAAAGCCAGATCTACGCTGCACTTGCCGGTGCGTATCTCCACTCCAGAACTTCTAGAACCAGATAATATCCTTATTGACGGTGAATGACAATCGATCCCGTAAGTAGCAAGTTAACTAAAGGGTGAAAACAATTTTTGCGCCAAAAATTTTTGACATCACGCCTACATTAATGGACCGAAATAAGGCTGGATCTACAGTGACGCTTACCGATAAGCTTTCAACGCATTTATTTAATAATATGGAAGCAGGCCCTCAGGTCCAGTCGATTTCATGCAATCGAGAATTTTTAAGCGTTTATGTAGTCCTATGTTAAATTAATCAAGGGTACAGTCGCCTGCACTAAGATTTATACATTTCGCAATTTTCAAAAGAGTTTCAAGATTCAATTTCTCAAAAAATTACGTCACAATGATTAAAAATTAAGCTATATTTGTATTATTGTACAACTTGAAATAATCCTTATCTACATTGTTATAAAATTTAGTATTGTATCATAGTTTTAAAAATTATGGATTGTATACATCATATTGCAGGCCACTGTTTTTATGTCGGCAACAACACTAAATTTTTTTACGTTATTCGAATACAACTACGTATTGTACAAGAAGTAGTCAATAAATAGTGCAGGTTGAAAAAGTCCAATTACGTCAATACAAATACAATAACCAGTATCATAATTGGAATTCAAGACATTGTAGAAGCATATTATGAACTATTTTATTTGTTGGGGTTTTTATTAAACCCAACAAATAAAATAGTTCATAATATAGACTAAAAATCATTAGGATTATTTGTGGATCGAACTTTATATACTCTCACGCAATACCTACTTTAAACGGCTTACTACCACTGACATTGTTATATACAAGTACATATAACTTATAACGAAATTTCTTTTTATGTCTCACAATTTTCAGTGGCGCAGAAGAGAACCAAGCAGGGATATTTTTAGTTCGTACGTTAAAAATATTATCCTCGGGTACAATTAGATGTAAGCAGAAAAAAAACATCATTAAACACAAACAGAAGATCCAGAATTGTAATACTCGTAATATCTTGATTCGCAAAATGGTTGAATTGGTGTAAACATTTCAAGTTCAAAAGGCCCAATAGTTCAATGGGGTTGTAATTATTAGTATCAATAGTACCAATTGACGACATAAATTTTAAGATGTACTGTATGTATGTTTTTCTTAGTCACAAGTCGCAGTCCAGCCTATATTAAAATCACCTAAAATCTCTGCGGTGGCATGTCCCTTGCATGAGTGCACCAGGATGACTGCGAATAGAGGGGGATGGCATGACATCGTGAGGCGCATTACATCTGCCTCCACCACAACTACATGACGAGCACGACCGCTCTGTCAAGAGCGAAACGACTGAGAAGAAGAAAATCTTATCATCAGGACTATCGGCCGAAATAGAGAACAGTTTATAGCAAAATTTTCCAATTGAGACTAAAACTAGAGCCCCTGATTCTATGAGCAGAGGTAAAGGCACCCCAGGTGTAAGCATTATGGAGGATTAGTTTTATTTCCATATAAATTTAATAGTTATGCATACATCCTCCGCTGTGCTGTGGAATACCACTCTGGGTAGCGCGAGCGTAGCGAGACCGCTGCGCCCGCGATAAGGGCACCGCGCCGCGCGCCGTTCCGATTCGTGTTTGTTAATAAAGCGCACAGTCTCGGTCGCGCCGCTACATCGTGTACATGTCAGTCAATAACTGCTCAGCCTCAGAGCCGTAGCACAAACAATTTGTGAACAAGTTCAATTTGAAAAAAAAAAAAACCGACCTCCATTCTATTACTTTGGTTTAAAATCAGTTATTGGAGTGTAATTCAAAAACGAATAGACCAAATTTGATGAAATTAGACCACACGGGACGCACCAGCTTTCAAACAAAAAAAGAATTTTGAGAATCGGTCCACCTAATCGAAAGTTATGAGGTAACAAACATAAAAAATACAGTCAAATTGAGTACCTCCTCCTTTTTGGAAGTCGGTAGAAAAGTATTCGTATCGTAAACGTCAACACGTCACGCTTCGGTGTAGAATCTATGAGTTATCTGTGTCACAGTTGCCCTAATAAAAAATAAATGACAGTTTGTACTGTTTCACGTGAACAACACGTTACGTTACGCTTTCACAGTTATTCGTGCTAGGCCCACTGTTGCTATCTCGCCATGTAGCTACTTCTCAGTTAGCACAACGACATCATGCTTACATACAGCAGGTTTCTTCGCAAACCTCTTACGTTTTGATAGTATATATTAATAACCATAAACACAGTCCAGCCAAGCTGATATTGGCTGGAAAGTGCTTCGATAAACGGTAATTTAATAATAAGTACAATAGAAATGTTAGTTATTTGCGAACGAAATACGAAGAGTGTCAAATATACATTATTGAGTGTAGTTGTGTTATAAGACGTATACTTTTAGACGAGTTAGCGCTATATTTATGAACCTGTTAAAAATAATATTATTATGTGCGAGTACCTAAGTGTCAAAAAGATGTGCCTTGAAGATCAATGATGTATTCTGCTACATCGGGAAGTGACAGCGTGTATACATATGACACAGGACACCTGTAAAATCTACGTCTGATATTCACTGAGGCCCGCCCACAATGATGATATTACAGAAACGTAAGTTACACTAGATTGAGCTATGATGAAGCAAGTAAATAAGTTTTGTGAGCTAAATACGCTAGCAATTGTAATTGTAATATATTCACACATTTGAATTTCCCATTAAAACCTATTTTTTATTTACCTTTCTGTATTTTGTATTATACCTCATTTTAATTGGCCAGCGGATGTGTTAATTTTGAACTTTAAAAAGAAAAATATGAGATTTATATGGAAAAGTCTATGGAGAAAAATCCAAAAAAAATACGAGGACGCCGACTTTTAGTGTCTAGCGAAGGATGGTGAAAGAAAAGTGATAAAAGATGGAATAGTGATTTGGACCAGAGGAATCGCCCACTATTTTATCGACAATACATCCTTATAGCCACGACATAGACCATGCCGTTTCCAGTTTTCTAAATTGCTAGCAAACCGAGGGTACCTATTGGTTTGTCGAGTACGCTCGTAATCAAATCAAAGCTCGTAAGGCATTCAATGTCTTGTAACCTCCCTCGAAGCCAGAAGCTGACTGGAACCTCTACGTGTGTAACGTGCTGGATGAACTGACCTTTCAGGACTTACAGTGAACTGTGAATTCGCTAGGTCATGTATTTTTGTTTATACTATATTTATTTCTAAAGTGCATTTTTAATTTATTTTAGTTAGTGTAGGCACTATTTATGATAGGTTAACAATGCAGTGTAAGAAGGTATAAATGTATTTGGCTTTGTGGAATAGTTGAATATATCTATAGTCACTGGGCTAGAAATTAAGTTGAAGAATGAGTGATATAAACACAATTATGAATATAAAACAGGCCTGATATAGTCGCAAACGGTCGGTAAGTTACATCGTCACCAAATGGGATAATCGCTGCGGAAAAAATGATAATTTTATTAGCCAATAATATATGCATATGGTTTAAATACGCATAACGTTGCGTAATGCCGCGAAGCGAAATTCGTAAGAGATTTTTTGAAGCAGCTGCAGGCTGATATTATTACTCTCAGTACATAGCTTTTGCGAATAAATACTCTTGTATAGATATACATTAGATTTCAGTTACATAAAATAACCTCTACCAAAGCACTTTACGCTCTAATCGATCTGGCTTATCACCTCTCAACCTCCCTCTGATTGACTAACTCCACGGCAGGGTTATAAACAGTTCACAAACAAGCTCAGACAGGTGTGAGAGACGTGACATATTCCGAAGCAACTTAATCTTGAGTACCTATCTTGTGTTTTCCAATACGTAGATATCAGACAAGGTACATTTATGTAAGAGCTGACGAATCATGGTGATTAGTGGAATCTGTGCGGAACGAAGCGGGAAGGTGTATGCTAAAATATGAAACTGGGATCGATTTGAAGGTGATAGGTATTTGTAATGATATCCTAGCTCATCCCCAATCAAACGGAGCTAGAATGTTATATTTTACAAATAGCTATGAACCCGTTGACGCCGACCCGCCATTCGCCATATTTGACCAATAATACAATAGATTTTGCAGAAATCAACCTACTTTTCCAGGAACTGCAACGTGTGTGGTTAATACAGAGAAAGATTTATTAAATACTAGCAAACCCTGCGAACTCCGTTTCGCCACCAGATGGCTACGTTTTATGTAACATTTCGTTTGGCGCCATCTACTTAAAATATTGGTTTGTAGTACATGCTATGTATCAGAGATGGCGCTGTATGTGAAAAAAGATTTTCCCGCTTTTCTTTTTAAATTTTTCCTGAATTTTCTTTCCTATAAACCTCACGGAGCCCGAGACCTTTCCAACGAATGCAAAACCGTGGAAATCGGTTAGTGCGTTCTGGAGTTATAGCGTCAGGAAGTAAAACCCAACTTATTTTTATATATCTACTTAAAATATTGGTTCGTAGTACATGCTATGTATCAGAGATGGCGTTATATGTGAAAAAAGATTTTCCCGCTGTTCTTTTTAAATTTTTCCTGAATTTTCTTTCCTATAAACCTCACGGAGCCCGAGACCTTTCCAACGAATGCAAAACCGTGGAAATCGGTTCGTGCGTTCTGGAGTTATAGCGTCAGGAAGGAAAACCCGACTTATTTTTATATAGTAGATTGCAATTTCTAAGTGACAAAAATGGATAGAAACATAGGAAAGTGCGATTTTGTGTGGCCAGATTTTGTTAAATTCTTAAACGTAGCCAGTAAGTTTGAGTACGCCTATGAGGGTGGCATGATCATATCTGATCAAACCCTCATTTTATTTAATAAAGACTACAAAAAAATATGCGATAACATAGAGTTTTACGGTTCATGATTTTCATGAGAAATCTTTTTTGTGCCCAGAGGGTACTCTTCGGCGAATCAGCTGAAGCGTGAAAGTACTTCTGTTGAAAGGCATTATAATTAGTGCAAAGACAGGGCGAACGGGACTGTACTGCTATTTCACAGGGCGATGAGCGCAGTGCAGTATTAAACAGAACTCTCGACGCTTACATATCTCCGTCGTACTGAGTGACATAGACTAGCGTGACGCTAACCAGCTAGCGAAAGCTTAGTCCTTTCGCCTAAAAAAAAAACTCAAACATAGAATAGAATTACCAGCACACGGTTAAAGTTTCGCCGTTGCGCACGAAGCGTTTCGCTTCCAAATTCACAATGTGTACGATGAAGGAGGATTGGAATTCATTGCCTGAGTCTGTGTTTCCTCATACATACAATCTGGGTGCAAGGCGCGACGGGAGTGATTAGTTATCTTCTAGGCAGGCGTAATACATTGTAGACCGCATCGTCACTTAAAACAGCAGGGTGAGATATTGCTCAATCTCAGGAAGAAAAGAAAAGCCCAGTACCTTCCCGTTGCTAGGATACGAGCCTTCCGCTCGGAGTGGAGTGTCGGGCATAATTCACCACACGGAACCAGTATCGCTTGTCGGATATGCTAGTGACCAGCAATAGCCATGCAGTTTCCAGATGACCTAACGACTGCAGTTGTCCTATGACAGCAACTGCAAACAAAAGCTTAACGTGCCGTCCGGAGAGTAAACCTTATTAAAAATACATTTACACACTCACACACCTATATTAGTATTCCATGTGCCGCGGTACGGAGGCATGGACACACACAGACTAACACATTACGTCCCGAGAACACATCGATCCGCTTATTTGATTTGTTAAGAGCGCCTAGGTAAGCTCCTTAAGACAAGCGCTACTGTTAGCCAATTTCATTTTTGTTGAAGCCAGAGGTCCAGCATCAGCATCATCTGAAAACAAAAATAAAAAAGTATATATTAACTTTGACAAGTGTTAAGAACGTTCATATGGGTTGTAACTAACTGACGATGCCAATAAAAACGTCCTGAGGTAAGAAAAAAAACTAGATGGCGGTAAAAACCCAACAAAGGCTACCATTGGTTTTGTTTTATTTTCCTATGTTTGTTTTTTTTTTCTAGTTTTGTCATATAATAGTGGATTATTAAGGTACTCGTAACGTTGCATGAGTGTAGGCAAAGTGTCCAAAATCTTCATACGTTGTTTTCTTCAGTCAACTACCGATATCCACCGCTTTACTAGAGCGTGACGACAGGACAGAGACTGACCCCCAGTTTCTAGAACGTTTGTCAAAGACTTGATAAGTTGATCAACCAAATACTACACGCTCATTGGTCAATGCTATTCTATGATGCGATAAGTGACCAATCAGCGGTCAGTATTCCGTCTGCTAGCTGATCAAACTTTTGACTTTTTTGATGTTCCAGAAATTGGAGGTTAATGACAGACTTAAGGATGATTCACGCTACACCGTGTCGAGACCGGACCGGGCCTCGGCCGGGACACGTCCACCGTGCCCCGGCCGAGCCAGTCATTCATGTTACACCGGACTGTGTTGGAGTATTATTTGCACGAATATATCTGTCTTATGTGGTTATTGTCAGCTAGTGATTTCATCCGTCGATAGACTTGACGCTTAAGTAAATATGCAATTTTCACAATTTGAATTGGCAGCTATTGCAATTGCAATTGCCATCGATGACGAAGTATTGAAAAAACGAAGCGAAACTACTAAAAGAAGATGGAGTGCACATCCAACCTTGAGAAAGCAAGAATCAGAAGGAGAATTTGCTTTAATTTACAAAGAATTAATAGATGACGAGAGCAAGTTTTAGGGTTATTTTAGAATATCTAAAGAATTCTTTACTTTTTACTTGAAAAAGTAAAACCAGACCTAACCAAAAAATTGCTAGATTTCTAAAGCCTATATCTCCAATCAAATGCTGAGCAGTCTACTTCAGGTAAATAATAAATTGATATGTAAAAAATCAAATAGTATTTGAAAGTACCTTTAGAAAAACAATACCCGTCCCTCAACCAGCTCCTATGGATTGTTGCGAGACGGGTAGATTTCGAACTTCGGTTATTAAGTTTAAGCGTCGAAAAACTAAATTTCGCGAAGTCGAATCATGAAATTTGGAACTCATTTCGCCTTAAGTGAATTTTACCTCATGTTATTCACATCCTCCTCCATGCGTCCTTTGTACATTTGGCCAAACGTTACGAAGTAACCTACAAGTACACATATAAGGAAAAACATTAGGTAGGTATGTTTTCGGACATTATTTAGCAATACTATTTGGTAATGTTGAGATATTAGTTTGTAAGTTGATTGTGCGTAAAACTGATCCTTCGGTCGGAGAAAACATCTCAAGCTCACCGATAGATGGCGATCTGTCTATATATATATACGAAAGACAAGATGCTACCTAGATAATAACAAGAGAGATAAATTCATTCTTCAGTTGGATGTCTCGGTGGCCAAAGTGTATCAGGGTGAGTCAGAAGGCGCAGGTTGGTGTAATTTTTGTATCTCCAACATTTCAAATGCTATTATTGACATTGGGTATATGCACAGAGAGTACGAAAATGGTAAAATAAGTAAGAAGTTTTATGATAAGATACTTATGTTTATCTACTCAGTTTTGTATGTAGCAAGAAATAAATAAGTTTAAAGACGGGAGTTTACCTCAAATCAATGTGGCTTACCTCCCTCCATCGGTAACAAATGAGAGTAGACAGGCAAGGCAGGCGTGTCGCGAAATATACGAACCACCATCTTGCTAATCTTGAGTGCTTCCGGATTTCATTTGACAACTCGCATCAGTAAATAAACGTTGCCTTCAAAATGGCATCAAGCATTATTCTATGTGGTGATATTTATTTTGTACTAGCGACTGCCCACGAATTCGTTCACGTAGTAGGCTCGGCCTTCAGCCTCGCCATAACCTCCCGTCTTTTCTTTATTATTTTTTTCATAAGAACCTGCTCCTGACAATAATTAACAAAAAAAAAAGAATTATTGAAATTGTTCCATGCGTTCAGGCATGATGCAATGACAAAGGGAAATAGAGATTCATTTTTAACTGACTTAAAAAAAGAGGCGGTTATATGCTCGTGTGTATGTATTTTTTATGTGTGTAATCTATTTCTCTGCCATTTGTGGACCGATTCTTAAAATTATTTTTTGTTTGAGTAGCTCCAATCACTCGAACAAATTTGTTGATAGAAAGAATCTCTCTCGATAGAATCTCCTCTGGAAACGGCCATTGTCGACTAATTAGCCTTAGGGCATAATTATGGCATCATAACATATTATAATTTTATTACACACGGTACATTAGGCCATACTTTTAAAAAGGCTTTGTTACAAACACTGACACACATTAGATTTATCTTATCTATTTTTATTATACTTTACAAAGAAGATTAGCTCTCAAGTATAATTACCTAAGGCAGTCTTATTTAACTAAAGAATATAAACGACCGAATAATGTACAAAATTATCATACGTATAATTTGATATAAATTATACCAAACTTTATCCAGCTGAGCACTGGACTCCAATCGATGTAGATCCGGAAAATAGAAGGTAATACTTATTGTCTACTTAATTATTGTCTACTAGTTACACCCGCGTGGTTGTGATGATGATGATGAAAAGTATCCTATATGTTATTCTAACGCCTTATCTATCTACGTATTAAATTTGATTAAAATCCAATAGGTTTTGCGTGAAGGAGTAACAAACATCCACACATTCATACATAAAAACTTTCGCGATTAGTAGAAAGAAGAAACGCGAACCAGTTAAGTAATTTATTTATATTATTTTATTTATTTTATTGATATTTCTATTCGTTTACAAGTAAACTTTTCAACAGTCAGCATCTCTTTCCTTAAGTAAAATTGGCACGAAGAATTTCCAAGATAAGCTAAGAAAACTAAAAGTAATGATAATCCGAAAAAGTTGTGTGTTTGACAAGAATTTTGGGTGATTCATGTATTTTTCGAGGTGTTACTATTTCTTTAACCAACGATAAGTCGATACCTAATCAGAGATAAGACAACGTCGATAACAGAATGAAACAAGGGGTGTTCTAAAAAGTATAACATAATTATAAAAACCTTATGATATTGGATGGTAGAAATAGTTATTAGTAATGCAAAACTGCAAAGTTGGTTTTTGGTGCGAATACTTGTGAAACCTGAGTAAGCGAAGTTGCGGTTATTCAAAGAAATGAGGTTGGCGCACTGACATGAAATAAGTATAAATATAATGCATTTTCAGTGGACTTGCGGTATAGAAAAGTATGGAATAGAAAGGTACGAATTTTAAAAACTCTTTCCACGCTAGCGGACCAAATGCACTCAGATTTCTAATGACAAACAGAATCTTCAAAATTGTGATAAATTAATTATGAGTTAATGCATGAATGATAGAAATAACCAAAAGTAATAATGGAAATATGGTGGTATGGGTATATGGTCTTTATAACGCTGAAATCATCTGAATTTGAATCTGAAGGTGTCTTACTTGAGTTTATAGCAGCAACTAGTACGGGAGTATTACACACATCTCATACATACACATATGTATCTACAATGCAGCCACTAAGTATTTTGTCCGAGAGGTTCATAGCCTATTGCTCTCTGTGAACCACCTTACCAATCATTGCCCAATATGAACAATGCCCAGGAACATGCCATATACCTACCGATGATGTTATTCTATTCTAGCTCGGTGTAGATGAACTTTACTAGAATTCCTCTACAATTCCACTCATGGGTAAATAGAATTGAAAAGAACGACTTTAAAATTTGCAGAAAGGAGTCAGAACATAATATAGGTACTGTGATTTTGATAATATCACAACTATGCCAAAATCAAGATCTCAATAGGAAGTACGGTTCTGCCTTCAGTGATGCAATTTATGTACCGCGGTTTGATGCTTGGCAAAGATGGCTAAATTGACAAGAATACAACGATGTTACTCATACAGGTGGATGGAGATAATTTGCGATAGGAATATACCTACTTATTAATAAGTGGGCATTGTGGGTGGGTACAAGACATCTAGAAGATTTGTTATTTTGCACGGAGCAGAACGCTGGGCTACCACCAAGTTCCACACAAACAAAATGCGTATGTAACGACGGTCAGCGAGTGTCACACTATTACACAAAATCCAAAATGAACAGATACATAAGAGAACGAGGCCAATTGCGATGTATATTCTGTATAGTCATCTATAGACGCCCAGACTTTACGGTGAATCTTGCCCTCGAACGCCACTTGGCTGATAACGGTCGGGAAGGATGGTCAACTTAATAAAGACGTTGCACAAAACCGGATGTTAAATGGATCAATAGAAGATGAGTAAAAAGAAAATCCAACTCCATGTAAATGGGGCTACTTCCAGGACTAATAATGATAGAAGTTGAATTAAACTAAACAGTTTAAAAACAAAGTAAAATCTGGTTAATATATAGGTAGATTATTGGAATTCGAATCTGCGTCTTCTGAAAATCCATGTCAGTCGCCATATCACCGCACCTTTCCAATTAACGAATTTATCTCTCCAGAACTCGAACTTATCTATCTCAGTTGATTTCAACCATCGTATAAGGACGGAGCGCCATCTATCGAATAGCTTGATAAAGTTTATCCAACCTAATAATAATTTATACAATGACTTAACTTTCGTATTGGTTTTAAAACTCTCCATAATGTTTATTAATTATGACTTTTGAAAGACAAATCCCTGCTTAGCGAAGCCATATTTTGCGAACTCAGAGTAAAAAATTGCATATCCTTGAACCAGATTTGAACCCGCGTATTCGGAGAATACGCCATGACCTAGACCACTTGAGGCACCTTTCCGATCATTATCTCTAAGAACGACTTTTAAATTACTTTTATTAATTGTGACTACACATATAGCAGCAGTTTCATAATTGTATTTTTAACTGTTGTTGTTTGCTTACGCATAGAACACTGATTTCATTCATGTTATAAAAAAATCTAGTCTCCTGTAAGTTATTTGTAATAAAAGTCCATCAAGCTCAGTTTTAGGACACATACTGTAGATTTGGTCACTTGGAAGGAAGAACCCACCTACTATTTGTTAACATTATCTTCCATTGCCAACACGTCAGTGAAAATCACTCCAGTTTTATGAAAATAGTACTAAAGAGCATCAGTTTAAATGTTGTATTATACTAATCGTTGATTGGTTTGTAAAAGTGTTTAAATGTATCTACAGATGGTAGTGTGAAGTGGAATGTGGGAATTGAAAATACAAAACATACAGACGAATTGTAACATGTGATAAGGCATTTCTAATGGGACTTGGTAAGTACATTTTTAGTACAAGGTGTTCTAACGTCACAATCGCATTTTGATAACAGAATCCGTATTCGAATATTGTTTTTTTACCAGACCGTTTGGTTTATATATGCAAAAGTATTATACCAGCGAATCCTGATGTATAAAAATAAAAAAAAATATGTAACTGAATTATGGATTATCATTATTGTTTTTGACTTCGTTTATTTGAACTTTTGTAGCATCTAACTAAAACTACTGCATATAGGCGAAGTTTGTGAGTGACTGTATGTTTGTTACTTCATCACGTTCAAAGGGCTGGACCAAATTTAATTAAGAGGTAGTTGAGGGGATACGCGGGTGTAACCGCGGGGTGCAGCTAGTTATAATATTATGTGCGCACTCCACACTTTTTGTGATTATTGTTATTAATATTGTACTATAATTTATTCTTTAGTATGATTGATATTTAATAGTATCATTATTATCAAAATTAATTTAATATCATTATCATTTATATTATGTATATATGTACCTACAGTTGTAGGTACATAAACCATATCATATAATTATTTCATTGTAAATTGTTAGTTTATAAATAAACTTTGGTAATTATGATTATGATTCACTTACTTCCACTAAAATCTTGAAGATCCATCTCTGACTTACGCTACGTAATGAAATTAGCTACGTCTAAACTTAACTGTCCTGAACTAGTGTCTAAACTTAGACCCCAGAGTCGAGTACTCAAGGTATAGTTCATACTCCACTCGCGCGCACCAACTACCGCACTAACTCCTTCCTAATACGTTCAGCTATTGCCTTCAAAGATACTTGACACGAACCCCAACATTGATCTATTTACGAGTAGTTTGGCGTCAATAAATTCAGTGTTATATCCGACTTAAACCAGCACCGACAGTCGTTAAGCATAAATTTGTTCTAGTTGTATTATTATGTTACTATTTCTATTATTTTAAATTATTTTACATAGTTGTTACTTGGGAAGGCTTGTAAATGGATGTGCATTGTTAATTACCATGTACCATTGTAATTATAGCTGTAAGCTCCACGAAAAAAAGTAGTTAACAATTTATGCAAATAAACTTTGACCATTCCACACTGGATGGCAATGCTAACTTGTTGCCCAAAGTAGATGCCTAAAAAAATATTAATTAAAAATTACACAGAAAAACAATGCTCAATATTTATTGTTCAAGGTCTACAGCTCTACTATCAGAAATAGCCTTGACGATATCTGGTTATAGTTATGTAAACTAAAAATACTAACGGTCTTATCACCTAATTACACTGTTGAATAGTCCATAGGGGGTTTCCAAATTAAGACTCAAATAACAAGTAATACCTTCATTTTACTTATAATGAGTAAGTTAGAGAATTAATATGAACAAGCGAGGTGTTTTAGTAGAACTAGCTCATTCTCCAGGTTAAGTCGCATAGTCTATGGGATACGAAACCACAGAAATAAATTTAACTCACCCACTTAGGGGTAAATATTCAAAAAATGTGTCACAGGCGGCATGGTATACACATTACAACAAAGCCGAAGTATAAATATAAATGAACCTAGAAAATATAAAACATAAACAAATACTGGATCGTGATTACCAGCTCGAGTGACGTCGTGGGGCACAGTTAGTATCATAGATAGATAGATAACGCCTTATTATACATAAAACAAACGTGGATACATTTAATATACAATTGTAAATACTGTTGTACATCATTATCATTATACATAAAAAAGTATGAAAATGAACTACAAATTGAGTCATGTTACATTAACAATCACTACAGCTCTTTTTCGTACATATATAAATGTTTTTTTATTAAAAATAAACGGCCTTACTTATAAACGCTACGTAACTTTAAATGACGTTATTTAATTTTAGTACTGCGCAAAGGAAAAATGTTCTGCGCCGTACGTTATTTAAGCGTACGTTATTTAAACTTAAGCAACGTTTATAAGTAAGGCCGGAAATCTCTTAATTTACTAATTCTTATGCCAATTAACATAGTATTAGTATTGTATTGTTACTATAATATTATAATAATAGTATTTTTCCTAAAATACTATTATTATAATATATATATATAAATAGATAAACTAGTGTTTGACCACTATATCACTTGGTGTACAGTGATGATGCGGTCGAAGGTGGTATAACCCTAGACCTAGTCTAAACAACTGGCAACTGGATCTTAAGGACAGCTACCGGAACACACTGTTAGGTGCTTAGAGTTTTTTTTTATATTGTTATAGTATAACATATATAACATATATGGTTATCTCAAAGTGAACCATGAACTCAATCAATCAAGCCGCTGAAGCAACAGCTGTGGAGTGCCACATCACTCTATACTCAGCATTGCCAATCTAATTCAACATCAACATGAGAGTGATTTTACTACATCAAACGTGGATAACTAAAAATCATATTTCTTCTATTAGTCTAGTATTTCGATTTCCAACGTCCACTACTAGCAGTACCACTTTTTGTTTGTTAGCTGATACAATTTATTTTCCTACTTTCAGATGCACTAAAACTAGCGCTGTGGTTATGGCTGCTACCAGCGATGGTGAGCGCTGGAGTTCTACGACAGTTAGATGAAGACATGGATGACCCCCTCTGCCGGAGCTACACCCTGGGTGATTTACTCCACCTTGATTGCGCCGATCGATCTCTTACGGATCTTCCTGAAGGATTGGACTACAATGTAAGTTGAAATAGTATGTTTATATTGAGATACCTTATGTGGATAAACCTATAAGCACTTCACTGATGCACTATCGATATCAAATTTCTATTTAATTTCTAGACAAGTAATACCTACTTCATAATCATAAGAATATTTTCGAGTTGTTAACAACATTTCTAAATGTAAGTTAAGTTATATAAACCGTTGTCTTCATTTATATGTGTCATTGTATAATATTAGTTAAATATCTATCTAGATCTTAGATTTAAGCAGAAAAGCCCTACCAGTGCATACGTCAATTTAATAGTACCCTAATTTCTATTTTCAGGCCCAAGTTCTACTACTATCGAATAACAACTTTATGACCTTCCCAACGCAACTAGAAAACTTTAAACAAGTAGAAAAGCTCGATTTATCTGGAAATCATATAAGCCGTCCGCTACCAACCTACTTCCAACGCTGGAATCGGCTGAACACGCTGAACTTATCCAACAATAATTACGAAACATGGGCCAGCTCGAGTCAACAATATAATATAAGAAATTTAGATTTATCTAAAAATAAAATAAACAACATAGACCCCGATGCTTTCAACAAGATGCCAGAATTGCACTTCCTAGATTTATCTGAAAATAGAATCTGCGATTTGCCGCCGAGCATATTCGCTGAAGCGAAAAGTCTGGACAGCCTCATTCTATCCAGAAATTACTTTTCCGATGTTCCTAGTTTCGAATCACATTCGTTGAGAAGCATACGCTTGAGCAGCTGTCAAATTTCAACCATAAACATCGATTCACTAAGAGGAATGAATTCTTTGCTGGAAATCGACTTGTCCATAAATCAAATTGAAAAAGTTCCTGATAATCTAGGCTCAAATACTCTTCAGGATCTAGATTTGAGCTATAATGAGATAAGTGTACTGACTGATAATACCTTCTCATCTCTACGGCACCTGGCTGTATTGGATCTGAGAGGGAACGAATTCAAGGAGGTATGGTCTACTTCACACTTTGCCTCGAACCCGTTTTTGAGGGAAGTTTACGTGAAAGGAAACCGGTGGAGCTGCGAAGGTTTCAGTGTGAACCTATTGTTAACTTATGAGTTTTTTACAAGAGATACACCAAAGATAGCCGACCCGTCATCGTTGATATGCTACTCACCTTCAAACGTAACGCAGATGAGTTGGCAACAAGCTTACATCCAGACATGGCATCCAAACGACGGAGCCGTCGAATCTTATACAACTATAGCTGTTATGATTGGAGTTATAATAGGTATTGTAATAACGTCTATGGTGTGTCGTGGGATAATGTCTTTGAATAAGCCGGAGCCCCCAAGACCCGCCAGAGATACCACTGTCGTCAATTCGAATGGTACGGCTCAGCCTAGAGCCGAATCAGTGGTGATGAGAGTGCCTTTACATGATGAAGACCTCCCACCTAGTTACGACGAGGCGTTGTTGATGCCACGGCTGAATTCTTCATTCCATTCGTTACCAGATTTCGTAGATGAAGATGAAAATCCTCGAAGATATCGCCGATCAAGGTCCATAGGTGATCTTACAGAATATCGCCCGAGAGTAAGTGATCGCAGATCTGTAAGACGCACAGTGGAAATCCATATTACTTAGTTGTTTGCGTAAGAACAAGTATAAATGTACACGTAAGTAATATTAATAGTTCCAATATATTTATTGGTTCAACTGTAAACGATAAGGTAACCTATAATAAAGTTTATTTAAATTGACTTTATTATTTATAAGCTATGTAAATATTACTTAAATTATATTGTTAGATTTTTTAAGTATGGATTATGTTGTTGTTTATAATTTCACGACAGGAGGATTTGATCGAAAACGAATGTCGCGGTACATTTTTATGTTAGTAATAACTGTCAATAAATATTATGCTTGTAGTCTACATCTTTTATCAACAGGTATTTATTTACACCTACAACTTATTGAGATGTTTAGTTAAATTATTATAATAAAGTATATAACGTGTGGACCTGCGAGTATGTACCTACTTAGCATTTTGATTGCATTTCCACTTTCCATAAGGCGAGTATTTTTAAAGAACCATTGTAAAAAATGAGAGATTATCATTTTATCACTTGATATCGGCCTCTAGCTACTAAGCGCACACTTCACTGCGGTTCGCGGCAACATTTTAAATGTCCTCTATATATAGTTGTGAAATCCAGCCGGAGCCCGTGGAATCAACTTTTTTGCCACTAGCGTCATCTTTTAGTTTGGCCTGAAACCTGACGCGAATTTTGTTCCCTGCCTTGTATGCGAAAATTATTTACACTCGCGCTTTTATTAACTTTCACACATGCTGTCGTGAATCTACGAACGGCAGTTTAGTTCACTGTAGTCTGCCTAGGTGGCGTTAATATAAAAACTAATTTAATGAACTCTTCTCGGTACTAATAATAAATATTAAATGGGTATGCAATGTATAGTATGGTTCGATGATTTTACACACTGCAAATATCGAAGGAAATTTTATTTCTTTAACTTTTATACTTGCTCGTGAAAGATACATACCTACAGTAAAACATAAAAGATACTCGTAAGAGATAAAGCTTCAATTATGACTTTATTGTATATAATTTAAAATTTAAACTTGTCTGCCTTTTTTTGTGTTGAATTTCTCGTGAGTTTGACACATATTTAAAGTGCCCGGGAGCTCGCAGACGCCAATGCGCACTCGCCCTGAAGATGAGCATCGGAAATGCTCGAAACCCGGGTCGACGTATTCGATCCTTAACTAGAGTGTTTTACCTGTTAATAATAAGAGTTAAATATTTGTCTGCCTTGTTATAAAACTTGAACAAACATAGTCCCGGGAATTTCATATCTGTAATTTGCTTTGAACTCTGGACTATGTTCAGTCCACTTTTTTATAAAAAACGCAGTGTTTTAATTTTGGTTTTATCCTCTTAGTAATTTTATAAATGCAAATTATTGGACGGAGTTTTATTACTCTATCATGCCAAAACGGCCTAACGGATTTTAATTGAACCTGTTATGTAGATATTTTAGGCGCTGGAACAACACTTAAGATAAGTGCTTTTCATCATCGTCATCATAATCCATCACCACACAGGTGAAAACGCAGGGCGGAGCTAGTTGTAACATAAACAGTTTAATTTACTTGTAAGCAGCATCTCTCAAAAACTCATGAAATCAAACTGACTAATCGCCATAACTGGAAAGTCAAGTAATTTTGTCTAAGTTAACCAAAGATTACTCGTGTATGGATCACCATACTTTTCAGATTTGGTTACCACCGGAGGCAGACACGTAGATCCTCCACACACACACAATAGGTATATCCTTTAAATCTAAACATAGCAATGCAATACATGCTCGCTGTTGCTTGGATGATCACAAAAGTGACCGAACACCTCGATGGAAGGCAGCGGTATGAATGTACCTACATGGTACATTCAAAGTATTGTGTTAAAAAATATCTTGCAACCTCGACAATTACTGAGTGAGTTGTTCGATTGTAACTTTTTCAAAAGCTGTTATTTCGAATATTGTAACAGTAATGTTTTTTCTTAAAATAATACTATTGGTGGGACGCATATGGGTGGAACTTCAGAAAATAGATTCGTTTACAGGGGATATACAAATATACCATTTTAGTACCTCCAAACGACTGTATTTTTTTATGTTTGTTACCTCATTACTTTCGACTGGGTAAACCGATTCTCAAAATCCTTTTTTGGTCGAAAGCTCTGGTGCTTCCCGTGTAGTACCATTTAAATTAGATCAAATTCGGTCCAGTAGTTTTTGAGTTTAGACTCCAATAACTGAATAGAAGTAAGTCGGTATAAAATTTTTCAAATTGTACTTGTACAATAATTGTGTAGCTTTATCATCCATCACTTTATTATAAACTCCATTGATCTCAATAATGCCTCTCAAAGACGAACACTTGTTCTGAGCTTATTCTCATAATTATAAGAATGAAATATTTTATGCAATCAATTGATTCACTTTTCACACATCCGGGACCTACGAGTGATCTACCTACGTGTTATATCCGGCATCGCTCAGTCACCCAACAAAAATCGTTACGTATTTACCTTCAAAGAACTGTTATAATTCATTACAAACACAACATATCATAAGACTACACCCAGAAAGGCCTATAGACAACAACACAGATTATATTCCACCCTACAGGTACAATTTTGCCATTCTTATCATTTTATCAACGATAACGTCATTTATTTGACTCACACAATGTGATCACCCGCTAGAGACCGCACGTGAAAAATCTAATATATAAACAATAAGTGTTGTAAAATTAATAAAAACGTTGTTTTATCTCAAGTGCAGTATATCACAAGATAATGTAAATCATACAAATGAGGTACACGCTGATATATGTTATAGGTGTGTATAGTTTTTTAAATGAATTATCAACAATATATCAATGACATAATCGTGCCCATATTGTTCCGAAAAACGTGAAAAGTGAAAAGAAAAATAACGTGCACTTCATCCATTTTGCGGTTCAGAACAGGTGGACGACAGAAGTAAATAAAGATAATCATTATTACACACTTGTCATGTAGTTCAAGTATGAAACCATCACGCATTGGCAAAAAAATACAATCATTGCATAATTTTACAAGAAATACCGATGCTGCACCGACTTCATTATTAAATGGTCGTTTTAAGTTTACTTTTCTTTTCATCTATATATCTTATTCTTTTATGTTTTCAAGCAAATTCTTTCAGACAATACATGGACCGGTGTTTGGCTCAAGCAATTAAAGCATGATATACATTGTACCGAGGAAAAACCACGATTTTGCAACAGGTATGTAAACTCGACCCAAATTCGAATGCCCTACAGCAAGCCGCTTTATCCATAGCTGTTATCAAAGATAAAATTGTTGTATGTACTTGAATTGTTGACTTACTTCGTTCACATAATACGTAGTGCCAACCTTAAAATGGTTTCAGTGCTTTTGGGCGTGAACTTGTACGTGACAAGAAAAAAAATGATCGATAATTGTGCAGGTGTTAAAATAGTTAGTTGATTTGACACATTTCTATTTTATCACGTGACTAATCGGAAAAAATACAGCATCTACTACTTTTAGTATGTCACAGCGGACTTTCTAGTATTAACAATTTGTTTAGGGGGTTTCTTAATTGTAATCTGTTGTAGTCAGATCTCAGCGCAGAGCATCACAAGAGAAATATGCGTAATTGAAGAAATTCTGGTAAAAGAACCTGTTAAAGAGTAAATAGCGGTCAATCTTTTTGTAAACATCATCCATATTGATATAAATTACCATATCAAAAAAATAATGATGCTTAGATGGTGACTAGTTAAGCTTAAGAGGCACATAAGAGGCTATTAAGTATATATAAGAATTTAAGATAATTAGCAGTTAATTAACTAGTGCATTACTTAGTTAAGTGAGTGCTAAGACAATGAAGGTCGAGTTTTTATAAGCGTTTTTAAATTAAATAATACGATATAAAAGATTCTTATAAGGTAAGCCGTTATTAGGCTTTTAACGGTCCAAATGATGGACGGTATAAATCCCACTAATGGATATCCTTGATTTTGTTTAATTTTCTGATACTTGTGTTTCTCAGAGTTTTGACGTGTAATAGTGGTGCACTATTAAAAGTTAACTGTTCATATTATCCTATTATCATGAAACATTGTTTTTGTGTTTTCCTCGTCCATCATCATAGAAAGTTTTAGTAATGCATTGACAGGACAGTGACTTAACCGCATAATACAATTTATTGAATTCTTTGGAAACTGTGTTTGTATGTTAAAGTTAAATTTTGATAATCAATATTAGAACAATTAATGTGCACGGCACTATGAAACCAACTTTCGTGTATTTAACTTATTTCTTGAAACAGAACGCACCAAAAGCATACATATTTGTTATATTTTAATATTCTGATCCATTTTGTACCATTGTAAGTAATTGAAGATAAATTGAAACGTGTGTAACAACAGGTGAATTTCATCACTTTTCTTAGAACAGTGGATTTTGCATCCAAAAGCCACGCATGCTGTTTCTTTTTGAGTTAAACACAAGTCACAAAGAGATAATTTACCAAATATTTAAAAATAAAGGAGGCGCAACCCCCACAAGTTTGTATGTGTTTGTCTCTATAAAGCACCTTTAAATATTCACCGAGAAGAAATAATCCGATAGTGCGCCGCTTCAATAAATTGCTATTACTCCAAGCTTGATATAACCGTCATGATTTTTACTCATTTTAAAAACTCACGAAATCCAAATAGGAATGACTACTCGTTGAGCGTTTGATTCCATCGCTGGTTGACGCATTTGCTGTGCTCTGCGACAAGAGTGAGACTTACACTTACCGGATTTCGAAAACCGATATCGAGAGAGATCTCGCTTGCCAAGAAAAATCTGACTAGAGACTCAGAATGCATGGCACCGCGCAAAAATGATAGTAAAGGTAACATTTTTGCGCCTTTTAGGTATAGAACCCTAAAAACTAGACCTACTGATCTATAAAACTTAGTGCAAGATTGTTTTTTTTTCAGATAGTAATGAAATCAAGACGTGATGCTCCTGTACATGATAGGCATCACTCAGTTCCTACTGTTCTTAAATTTCACTGCCAATGGAGAAACTTTCGATTTCGATGACAAAAGCTTGGACCTATGTTACTTGTGCTCATGTAATGCAGATGTAACGAGCATAGATTGCTCTCGAAGGGGCCTCACTGATCTACCAAGTGGATTGGGTCAACAGGTACCAAATTTTACATTCATACACATCATTAAAACTTAGAATAGATATATAGCGTTTGTACTCATGTTAATTGTCTTTTGCGCTAATTGCTGTTACGAGAGGTACTGTTATGGTGTATGTTTTTGTGTAACGAGAGATAGGAAATATAGAAAAGGCATTTTTGATTTGTATAGCTACGTTGGGTATCTATTAGATTTTGTCATGTATTTCGCGAAATTAGAAGAAAGAGAGAATAGCAGATATACTATAAATATAAATCTAGCAACATTTTAAACATGAATTATGTACGAATATTTATCGGAGATACGCCATGGTTTTCCAAGTTCAAAGATACGTCAATTAGTTTATTCAAGACTGGTTTAGCCGACGGGTTTTAAGTTCTGTAATCAGTTTCATTGATGTACTTATTTTATTTACTGTGTTTAAGGTTATAAGTATCTTTAATCCTGAGATTCACATAATTTAGGTCGAATTTACCATAGACTAGCCACAAAATCTAAAAGGATAACTATTTATTGGATCATCTGATTTCGGTGATGCTTTTGTTGGTTCGGTTATAGTTTCAAGTTGGTATAATTTAAATCTCTCTACCGCGGCTGCAAGCTTTTAGTTTATGATTAATAATAGCTACCTATTTCTACCGAGAATCAGTAATGTTCGCAACACATGACGTGTCCTGGTTTGAATAGTATGGGTGCAGACGAAATTACAGGCACATGAGACTTAACAACTTAATGTCTCATGCTACCAGCGCAGTGCAGCTCACCACTTGTGATGAAATGCATCTTCATTCTGTGAAGAATAATTCTATAGAAAAAAATCTCTTATATTGTTATCTATTTGATGATAACGATATGTATCTATGAATCACGATCGAATCACTACTTTAATCTAGTGTGTTTGGGGCTTAAAGGGCTAAAATTTGACCTCATCACAAGTACAGTACTGTGTTAGTAAGTTTACTGTTCACAATATAAGTACATAGGTAGGTATTATGTCAGTTAAAAATACCGCATTCAAAGACTCATTTTCATGTTTGACCTAAACCTGATGTCTCAGCGTATCAGTACAGTACAGTAATGTAGTATAGTGCTATAGAATTGATTGTTTTATGAGCCGTGGCGTGCGGCGTGGAACATACCGTGATCAAAAATGATTTTCCTTCCTTTTGTCATTGTCTTATCGTTACCTGTGTCATTATGGATAGCTTATAATATATTATTTATTTGCAATTGAAAAGAGAGAAAAATGCACATCCTAAAATTACAAAAAATTTGGCCTCGCTAAGCAGGCGGCTTTAAAAATCATACAATAAAAATTTTGAAAGGTTGCGACGTCAATACGAAAGTTATGAGAAGAAGAAGAGGAGAACCGAAAGAAGAGGGTTTCCTCTTCTTTCGGTTGGATAATTCTTCTGTTCAATAGATGTCACTCCGTCCACATACGACGACGGTTAACATTCAGATGACAGAGATAGAGACTTAGACATAGGGTTATAATTAGATGCTCGAACGGTGCCTCGATGTTCTAGCGGTCATGGCGATCGACACGGATTGTCGGATGATGCGGGCTCGGATCCCTTTCGAGGATGTATTACAATCTCTAAAACTGCAAAGTTTGGTCTCGCTAAACAGGCGTTAGGGCTTCAAAAATCATACAATAAAAATATTTTCTATATTTTCCAGGTCAAGGTCTTGAATATTTCAAACAATGAAATATCTGCGTTCCCAAAAAGTTTGAGTCAATTATACAACCTAGTGACCTTGGATGCCAGTGGAAATCGACTCAGCGAGCTTCCTACAAATACACTTCTAAATTTGACATCATTGGAAGTACTGAATTTGTCAAAAAACTATTTTGAGTCATGGCTTAACATCAATCCTAATGAAGTTTTTCAACCAGCGACTAGCCTTAAAATATTAGACTTGTCACGTAACAAGTTTAAAACTATGGGTAATCTAGCAAACCAAGAACTATTAATAAGCCCTACGCTAGAAACATTAATATTAGATAACTGCGAAATAGACTCCATACACGGAAGATCACCGATAAGCGGACTCATAAACATAAGAGTACTAAAATTAAATTTTAATCCCCTAGTGCGTATACAGAACCTTATATCATCAACACTAAAAAGCCTGTACGTCAGTAACTGTCAACTAAGCACCATTAACCATAATGAATTGATGTACTTACCATCGTTGGTTTACCTTAAAATGTCTCACAATAATCGTTTGGAATTATCTTCTTCGGCATACAATTTGTTTTCTGACTCTTTGAAATTCTTAGACATATCCTACTGTAATGTGCTCCAACCGAATCTTCAAGGTTTTCCCAACCTTAGAAAAGCTGTACTTAACCACAACATGGTCAGATATCTAAGAAGTAGTGAATTTTTTAATAACACAAAACTGGAGTATCTGGACTTGTCTTACAATAATATTGGATCCTTGAAGAGTGACACATTTCGAGGACTCGGTATGCTGAAACAGTTGGATTTATCTTGGAATGAAATTGCCAATATACCAGAAGATACATTGATGGAAATGCCTTCGCTTACGCAAGTGAAGTTTGCCAGAAACTATCTAACGCATGTCGGACATTTAAGGTCTACATCAGTGACCGTGCTCGATATGAGTTCCTGTGAAATAAGTGTAATCGGAAAGGATTCTTTGGAAGGGTTACAGTCACTAGTCGATTTGGATTTGTCTAGAAATCTACTATCTCATATTCCTGACAGCATTTCCTCTAACACTTTAAAATATTTAAACTTAAATTACAACAGAATTAGTTTTATTAACAATTTCACTTTCTTTATGCTGCCTCGTTTAACTGGACTTACTGTGATTGGTAATAGATTCACAACTATTTGGAGAAAATCTTACTTTGAGTCTAATCCTTACCTCGAAAGGTTAGATCTAAGCGATAATATGTGGCGTTGTGACTGTACTGACAGTAATATGTATGACTTTTACGAATTTATCACTTTAGAGCCTAACAAGAAGGAAGAATCCTTTAATCTTATTTGCAACAGTCCTTTAAATGTCATTGGACAGACATGGTTGGAAGCCTGTTATTTTACTTGGAATCCAAATCAGCAAGCAGCCAACGCTGATAGTTTGATTTGGTTTCTTATAGTAATGATGGTTGGTTTATGCGTGACTTTCATTTTAGTTCAAGCTATAAGGAGATCTATGAAACGTCGATTAGCGGCAATACAGGCAGAGAGAGAAAGACAGGTGGAAGAAGCTAGAGATAGGCTTAGGCAACTAAGAATACGTGCAGAACAGGAAGCTTTGGTTAACACTCCTGATCCTAGAGATTTGGTTGCGCCACCTTCATATGACGAAGCTCTTTCAATGCCGAAATTAAATGCTTCATGTCATTCGTTAAATGAAACTGGTTCAGGTAAAACACGAAGAAAAAGAGGGCGAAGGAAAACTAAGTCAAGTGGAGATCTTTTGGAGGAAACGGAGAGAAATGGCGAAGCGCCCGTTTTAGAAGATTACGAATTAGAAGAAATACAAGATGATAACCGTCGTAGAAGGCGGCGGAGAGTCAAGAGATTTGGAAGTCATGAAATAGCTGAGCTTGACAATTCTCCTGGGGTGCGACGGAGACGGATGTCCGAGTACGGAATTGATACTGGTGACACCATCACTGTGGAAATACAAGCCGAATTAGAAGAGCCCCTAAATCCTCGAGATGAAAACGCTCCCAGAGAGAGTAATTTTTAGAATCATTCTGTGTGTGTATGTGTGTAAGTATGTAGTAGGCACTCTGGTTTAAATATAATAATTATTTGGAAATACACTGACATTTTTGTTTATTATCTTATGAATCATCCATATAATTCAAAATAAAAAAACTCATTCAAAAACAAATAAAAATAATTGAACACATAAACGTTAAAAGTATTTTAGGAAGATCTCTGGCTCTGCTATTTTTAACAAGGTTTTTACAACCAACATATTTTTAGATTAATATGATTTTTGTAGACAGCCAAATAATTTTACACACCTATATCGCAATTACTAGCATATAATATCCTATTCTTACACTATTATGTTAGGTACTTCTGTTTATCTATTGAGTAGGAAATTTATGTAGGTACGCTACACGTCATGTTTGTAAATAATGCAGTTCTTTTACTGATTTGATAAGTTAAGTATAAATAAATATTGTTTTAATACAGTACCTAGTTTTTATTGTTACCATTCCATAAAAATTACTTCACAAATATATCTCGGTATATTGCACGAAAACAATTTCGAGTCGTAATATTCGTTAGTGTTTTATCGATAGGCACTAAACTGATAAAGTACCTCGAACAGATAAAAAAACTAGTACCAAGTTGTATTCAGTTAGCCCTACTTGACTTGGCGCCATCTAACGGTAAGTGTTAGAATTATTTTGGAATCCTTAAATGGTAGGTATCCATCATTGTGACGATACCTAAACATTTGTCTTCGTGAAAACCTTTAATAGCGTTTGTCGCCATCTGTATTTTAGTTATGTTTGGAATCAGCGTTCTATATTTTTGAGTAGATAGCGCTTTTATCAATGTGAAAAAAAACTTATTAATTTCAGAAAAATTTGCTTAAAAAAATGATATCTGCTTTCTAAAGTTTAAAAAACTTATATTACCTACTTGTAGTTAGTATTTCAATTAGACATCATTTCAAACTGTTTTAATTATTTTAGCAGGTGGTAAAACTCCTTCCGCAAGAACCTGTCTTGGTGGAGACCAGGGAGGGTGGAGTTAGTACTCGTACCTAAATCAACAATGCAATTCCTAGTCCATGTAGAAGTTTCCGTAGGGAACGACTTCCGTCTATAAATTTTAGTGTTTGCCCTCTCAAAAAATCTTATTTTTGTATCACGATGTAAGCATTTAGAAAATTATGAAACTTTATTTCACATATAGGTACTACATACACATTTTTACACATAGTACATTTTTTTACGTAGCATGCCAATATCTATAGATAGACATAATATTGGAGTGCCACGCTAATTATGTTTTTACCACGTATTGGCAAAGGTAATGGTAGTATGCCTTTATCAATACAATGAAATGGTACTATCAAGATGGTCTGACGGTGGAGCGTGAAGGTATAATAGAACCTTTGATCGACTACAGATTGGACTCACTAACTTTATTTACTTAATGGAGCCTTTTGAATCAATTAAAACTAAAGCATGTTGTTTGTTAAGTAGAGCTCCTTCATTCGCCCAGCAATTCTACGTGCTAGTGTCGTTCTATACGCAGTAGTGCTTTCACACTATATCTTCGAGGCAGAATTCCTGACGCTGCCATGTATAAACCAAGGCGGACACTTGCAGAAGCAACCTACCACATAAGATCGTTGGCGACGTTCCAGAATAATTATCCGACTATAATAGGCATTGATGGTTGACGAGGTTGTTATTGCAAAAATTTCGACAGTTGTTTTATGATACTTATTAAGATCATATTACGAAATATTACGGTTTCTGTTTCGTAGTGGTACAAACACTAGTGTCTGTATGCAGTGATAACTGATTTTGAGCGTCCCGGCCTCAGATGATTTCGTGTTTCGCTCTTATGAATGTTTGGGCCCCTATTTATATACCTACTAAACTAGATATTAACTAGGTACTTTTACTTTATGCTCAAGAAATTCCAACACATGTCGTGCTTATAGGTAGCACCAGAGTTGCTCACACCAGCTTATTATTTCTTATTTACTTAATTACTTTTCGTCGTTTTGGTTGTTCAGTAGAGATTGTTCTGAGTACTATTATGATACTTACTTTTCATTATGCTTCTAATATGCAATATTAGCACGGGCCCAGTGGAGTCCTTCCTTCACCCAGGTGCAGAACTTAGGTTGAGCACGACGCCGTACCCGTGCCGTATCGTCTTAATTTAAATTATTAAAATAAATCTCATCTATCAGTAGCAGTGAATTTCAATTTCATACATGGAAAACTAATGTTCACAGAAATAACATTATAATACTAGTAGTTCTGCGAACAGTAGACCTTGCGACCAGTCTTACCAGCGACAATGTTTCTCCGCACTGATTCACAGCCTAATATACCAATTGACCAATTATGCCCATATTCAAAATGTATCTTAAGGTACCAAAAGGTATCAAATGTGCGTAATAAATTTTATCAAAATCGCTTGGTAAATAGCGCCGCTGCAAACTTATTACGAAAAGCACCCCTCCCAACTCCCTTGCTGATGATAAAATAACTATATTGAATAGTAAAACATACATACCAAGTTTTGTCAATATTAGTTGATAAATGAAACCTGTACAGGAAGACTAACGAACAACCTAACAAACATACGGACAGATAAAAGTCAATTCGGCAAGTTAAAGCAGAGACGCTTCGAGCTCATAGTCATAAACGCGGAAATTCTTCGAAGTACTTCACAACCTATTAAGTATCTCAGAAACCAATTGACCAATTGTGCTCATTTTCGAAATTTCTCTTTAAAGTCAGGTACCTAATGTGTGTACCAAATTTTATTAAAATCAGTCGGTAAATACCAAATGTCCCCCCTTTATGGGAAGAGTACAGCCACAATAAAGTCGCTGACGACAAAAAAACTCAATTAAATAGTAGAACATACATACCAAGTTTCGTCAAGATTGGTTACAAGTACAATTTGAATAATACAGACTTCCATTCTATTCAGTTATTGGAGCGTATCTCAAAACTAATGGACCGAATTTGATAAAATTTTAATGGGACCACTCAGAAAACAGCAGTTTTCAAACAAAAAAAGAATTTTGAGAATCAGTTCACCCAGTCGAAAGTTATGAGGTAACAAACATAAAAAAAAACATAAGAGTCGAGTACCTCCTCCTTTTTTTGGAAGTCGGTAGAAAAAACGCGACCTGCACAGGAAGACAAACGTGTTCGTTTGACTAACTAAGGCTAACAAATATACGGACAGATGAAAGAAAATTTGGCCAGTTAAAGCATAGACGCTTCGCTTGCATCGCTCGCTCTGTCAATTACTTTATAATTTAATAATAGTTCGAAAGCGAGTTGATCGGTAATACATATATACAATATTATAAATACATAATTCGCTTTCTGAGACTCAAACCTGGCACATATGACTTAAAATGCTAAGAAAACGAAGATTTTTCGTAATCAAATCCCACTGGGTCGCAGTTGATCGTGAAACGCCAATCACACTTCACTCTGATAATGTAAATGTGAAAGTTTGTGTGATATACCTACGCCGTTTACGTTCTAAATTTGGTCCATTTTTGTTCAGCTATTTCTCGATGAAGTAACAAACAAACATACATTTAACGGTGTAGGTACATCCAGGAACCATACAGATGCAATCCCGATTCAACGTGTAGGTTCCGATTAATCACGAGAACCTTATTTGAGCGGATGAAGTCACGGACAGTTACTAGTATGTAATTAATTAATTAATTGTTCATCATCATCCTCTCAGCCGTAGGACGTCCACTGCTGAACATATGCCTGCCCATGATTTTCCAAAAGGACCGGTTGGAAGCGGCCTGCATCCAACGTCGTCCTGCGACCTTCATCAGGTCGTCTGTCCACCGTGTCGGTGGACGACCTACGCTGCGCTTGCCGGTCCGTGGTCTCCACTCCAGTACCTTTCGGCCCCATCGGCCATCTGTTCTGCGTGCTATGTGCCCTGCCCACTGTCACTTCTACTGGCTAATCTTCTGGGCTATGTCGGTGACTTTCATTATTTTACGGATCTCCTCATTTCTGATTCGATCACGTAGAGAAACCCCGAGCATAGCCCTCTCCATAGCTCGTTGTGTGACTGAGCTTATCTATGAGGCCCATAGGAAGAGACCGCGTTTCAGTGCCATAAGTCATCACTGGTAACACGCATTGGTCGAACATTCTTGTCTTGAGGCACTGAGGTATTTTTGACGAGAAGACTTCGCGTAGTTTCCGGAACGCTGCCCAGCCGAGTTGAATTCGACGATTTTCTCTTTTCAATTAATTGTTATAAGTTACATATTTAATATATGTTTATTTCTCTTAAGATGTTGTCATGTACATCGCGATTTTGATTTATAAATCGCAAACTAATTGTACGTACTAGAAGGTGTTTATATAAGGCATGTAATAAATAAAATCATACACAGAAATCTAATCAACCATTTATATTTGTATTTCATGAATAAAAATTATACATTTACGAATTCTTCTTACTGAACTATTTATTTATTGTTCCTTTTTTGATCACTTTCGTAAAACACAATTTTTACAGATAGCTACTATAATTGTTTCTCTTAAAAAAATAACGAATAATTGGATACGTCAACGCAAGCAAGATCGTAATAAACTATTTATTTAAAAAAAGTCTTAGTACTTAAAATCATAATAATTTCAAATAGATCTAGATTTTACACTAAAGAATGGAAATTAAATATCTGTACATACACAAACGATCAAAAATCAGCATGAATAACTTATAAAAACATGGTATCACATCCTTAAGATCTAACGCAATATAATTATTTTAATAAAGGAACTTACACTTAGCCAGACCATGGAAGAAGTGAATCTCTGTTTAGGAATTTAAAAAAAGTTTAAAAGTATATGTTATAAGCTGATTATTAAAAAACGACTTGTAAAGAGTTCACAAAATGTCAATGCAGAATCTACTTGGGTTAATAGTATCTCTATGGTTAAGAGAGTGATTTCATTTTATGGATTTTACGTTGTACAACAAGAGACATGATATTATGCCATGTACAAAGAGATGGTTGTTATCTGTTCAAGGCGATTTATTGGCTACAAATGTAAGCCAAAACCTAAGAAACTATACATCTTTTCTAAAAAGTAAGTACACAACCATTGAACAAAATTCAAATATTGTATAAGCGTTGAAATAAATAGGCACAGAAAATGCAAATTGGAAACATACAAGAAATAATAATTGTACAATGTGTTTTATCGGAAATTTTGTGTTTACAAACAGGTCCTGCTATCGGTTACCTTAACAAGAGTTTTATAGCTATGAATCATGAACATGGCAACATTTATTAATAGTATAAAAATATTTTTTCACTTATTGCGCAATATATTCTCATAAATAAACTATACCACTAAATACAAGGCACTGTCGACTACAAACACACTTTGGCAGCAAAAGTTCTCAAGATACACAGTCTTTTCCAAACTATTTCAATCCCACATAATCAAACTTAACCTTAACACACACATAAATCACAGAATTTCGCCAAATGTGAAGTGTTTGTTCATTGACACTGTTAAGTCCAACGCAATACGTTTAGTGTTCATTCTCTCAGACCAAATTTCATGTAGCTGATTTGCGCGCATTTACGTCTCCAGAAGGAACAATAATGATGTCTCCAGCATTCGATCTACTTCTGGTGACTAGTACCGGCGTTTTGGGTTTTGGAGTTTCTGACATTTTTATACGTACCCTTCCCATGTCAGGGGAGTAAACTGGAACATATTCACGTGATGGTGATAAGAAATCGGAATCCGTATTCTGATCTCCATTAATAAGAGGCTGCGAGATATCAGAATCGACAGTGCCATTTAGTTTTGGGTCATCATCGTTAATAGGTACAAAAATATCTTCGCTGGCTAGTGAATTAGAGTCTTTTCTAGAATCTGGCGTAGTCGCTGATTCAAACGAGCTATCTTGTGGTATTTTATCGTTATCAGTTAAATTATTGTCTTTGGAACTATTTTTATTCTGATTGGAATCTCTTGGACTATCGTTTCTCGAATTTGTTTCGTTATGGTTGATTCCATTTGAAACGTCTCCATTTTTACTTCTCTTTTGTTGTGCATCGTGCGTTGGAACAAGCTCATATTTTCCATTAACTTTTCTTTCAATTGATTCTTCAATTGGTGCTGGTTTACCTAACAAAGATTTGTTCATATCCACCATTTCTTTTGATGCCTTTTCTACATCTCTTTTTTGCTGGCGTAAAAGTCTCCGGTCCCTCCTCTTCCTCATTTGACCCTTAATAATAGCGAACCCAATAAGGCCTACCAACAAAACGACAATTATTGCAATACAAACATATGTACCAGTTTTATGAGGAGCAACATTTTCGTTTGTAACTGGTGTTAGAACTTCGGATGCATGGGTCACTCTAATTTGTTCAGATACTGTGGTATCTCTGGGTGTTGGTGAAGTTGCTTGTTTTTCTGTAGTTGCTGATGGACTACTTTCACTATTCCAGTTTACGCCACCTATATATACAGAAGGTGGTTCAGGAAATGGAAATTCGGTCGTAGATTTACCGAGATCATCGTCAAATATTTTGACTATTGGACCAGGGTTCAACTCTATAAATGCTTCAGTTGTAGTTTCTTCTACATCATCATGTCCAATATCATAATCGCTTGGCAAAAATCCAGACCCAGATCCTTCTCCGGATCCTTCTATAGGATCTGTGGTGGTTTGAGTATGATACGGTATAACTTCATCTGTTGCCATTAAATTTTCATGGATTCTTTTTTGTATTTTAGGTTCAATGTAGATATCGGACATTGTTGTACTCTCGTATTCACCAGAACCTTCAATATCACTTGAACGTGGTGAAGCTGTAGAATGCTTGACGTTTAAGAATAAATGACCATCATCGTCTTCGATATCGCTGCTAGCATGTATGACGTTGCCGTCTTCTAGATCATTACTTGCTACCAATGGCATCGATTTCAAGGCAGTGGTATCTTCACCAACTTTTATAGCATCGACTGGCTGGTCACCCATCATGACATCTAAATAATTAATGTCTGTTTTTGGGGCTTTGCATACATCTTTTATTTTAAGCTCAAGCCACGACTTCCCTTTATGTTTGGCTGGTAAAACACATTTAACATTGTCAATGAATACGCCAGCAATCAGTAACCGATCGCGAGCTAAAAGATTTTCACACGAACACTCAAGAGGATTCCCTTCCATCTCCAAGTGTTCCAAGCTATTGAAGTGTTCAAGATTCGTAGGCACATCTTTTAAAAGGTTGTTGGTTAAATCTAGAGAACTAACGCTTGCGGGCAGAAAGGTTGAGGGAAGATGCTGTAATCTGTTATTTGCCAAATTCAGATGAACTAACTTTTTGGCGTTGTGCAGAAATTTGTTAAGGTATTGTATGCCATTAGTAGACAGATCCAATGTGACAACTTCAGTAAGCCGGTCGAGCTCATGACTTAGTTTAGTTATGTTGTTGTGCGAGAGATCGAGGATGTTAATGTTGTGGTGTTTCTGGCGGAGACTGAACTTGTGAAGTTCAGCGAGATTGCTACATGTGGCTCGGTGTAGGCCATCGCGAGTGGTCGCGCAAACGCAGCTGGCAGGGCAGACAGCAGCGAGAGTCGGTGCTAGCAGTATAGAAACTGCCAAAAAGCAGGCGGATACTTGGAGCCACATCATCTTGTCACCTGAAATAGAAAAATAACCATGTTTTAGTATCTGGCAACATATACATACAAATGAAGTCGTATCATTACGATGACTCGATGTATGTAAAGCACATCAGAGTGCATTTAACGCTAATCTGTTAACGGTCGCATTGCGTTTTGAATTTCAACCGCAATCCATTGTAATCAACACGTGTTTTATAAACACTTATCGAGTATCCGATGCAGTTATGACAACATTGGAATTTTATGAAATACGTGTGCAAAGTGGTACGCTTAGGTACGGTTCAAAGAAGCAGTCCAGTACCAATGGTCAGTTAAAGCAAGCTATAAGATAAATCGTAACATCCATGACTGCAATCATCCTTCTAAATATAGGCCAGAATAAGTTATGAATGAACGGTCCCCTGCGGTATATTACCAACTCAACCTCTCTAATAATTGAAGATGCAGTTAGCTCGCAATTTGAATCTACGCGCTTCCTTTCATTCATAACGGTATCTCGACAACCGTTTAGTTGGTTTCAAATCTTAATCTGTGAAGCGTTGACAGGTGTCTGTAGGTAAACTAGGTAGATATATTTCTAGATGCTTTTTAAACAGAGATAAATATAAAATTAGAATGTATTGTATCAATAAAACAATAAGAAAAATATCATTAAGCTTAAATACTGCATACTGTATTCCTATCAGATCTCTCCGCACCCTGTGTCTCGTATCCTGTTCCGCGTTCATTCATATAGGCGACTTCCTACCTATTCTGCCCTGATGTAATTTGAATTTGGTTCTATTTCTGGACACATAATAACATCCTCGGTGCACTTGGCCGGCCAAGAAGTGGTTCAATGTTAATCCGACAGGAAGAAGTCAGTTAACCATTTGTGCGAATGTGACTATTCAGTCACACCTAAACAGCAGCACCATTATGTTAGATTGCAGAGGCGTTGTTTTGGCATGAACATAATATATATTTTGATTGACTGGTCGGCGCAGTTAGAAGATCCTTGTCATTGAGCCACAGGTCCCGGACTCCATCCCCGGACAAGTCATACATTTATGTGCGTGAACGTGTCTGTTTGACCTTTGCCTGGACTGGATGTATGTATGTATATCAGTCATCAGGTTACCTTAATACAGGCTGCTTTGCTTCCTATTTTGCCTCTAGCAAGGAATTCATATGATTTCTTTGTCATTCTTGGAAATAAAACATTTATTACACGAACGATAAAGCAGTAATATGAATTATGAACACTGATATTTTGCCTAATATGTTTTCAGGTGCATGTTTAAATGAGCATGTCTATTGTTACCTTTTCTCGAATTTTAGTTAGTTTATATACTTCTTAAATTAAAAAGTTTCACAATTGACAGGCTAAGTACTTACAAATGTAAGTAAGTTAAATTATGAAATTTTGGAGACTTGCTGTTCTTCAAATTACAATAAATTATAATAATAAACAAAAAAGCTATGATTTTAATTAAACTGCAAGTTATTCTTGTATTTTCTCTCCTACTTACAATCCTACTTCCTTTTTTTTCTTTTTATGTGCGTAGCTTACGTTGTTTACGTGAAAAAATGTGTAATACCAATATTTACCTACAATAGTATATGAGCCATTTATTTATTTATTCAAGTTTATCGATGTGGCTAACATAATTATTCCAAAACACCACATATCATACATCATCATAACTTATGTAAGTAGGTACATTTTTATAAAACATCAAGTAGGTAAGTTACTTAGAAGGTAAAATAAAATTATATAGCAGAAGTCAGAATTAGTGATGTCAACATAATAAACTATACAAAATTAGAATAACAACAATAAAATAATATAAATCAAAGTCAAAGAACAAATACAACATATTAATAAAATTATGTCAATTAAGTTAAAATTTAAAATATATGAGCCATCTCTAATTTGAACTGTATTAAAAGTGAAAAAACTGCACCAAAGTACACATTTACAATAAACATTAGGAACCTATCTAAAGCCTCATTTAAAACAACCTTGATGTCATTCTTTCCATCCTAATTGATACTTGAATCAACAATGCATTTACAGCTCCTTTAACAGAAAAATCACAGGAAACGACGATATTTGTCACTGTTGCCAAAAACGTGAGTGTACAAGGCCTTGTATTGGGGACAGGCTTAAAGTAAATGACGAAGTACTTAAAAAGTCCATTAAAGCTGTTTAATGTTTAACATGGGTAGACTTAAAAATAATCATCGACCTCAAACAATTGACAGGAACGTAAAATCTCACAGAAGGAAAACTACAACTGTAAATGCTGACGAAATCGTATGATTAATTTAAATCACATCTACATTTGTAGTCCGGAGAAAAATAAAGGAAGGAAAGCTATACAAATAAAAGCAATGTAAATCCTAACTCATCAATAACCCAGAACATAATGATGTTTACACGCAGTGGCAGTTTTCACAAACAAGTCCATAAACGGTGGTCAATGCCAGATAAAGTACATTATAACGTTGATAATGAATTAAATAATGAATATAATGAAAGGGTAGCAATACAGTCTGTGACTCAGATGAGGAAGGCTAAAGTCTCTCTCGACCAGGACTGTGCACCAGTTGGCCGTGGACTCTAAAATAGTGGACAGATTTGTTGATATGTTAAAGTCACCTGTATAGGTCATTTAAATTATTCTCCTTGATTAAATTTCAACGGTCGTAAAAGTACTGGGTAATAACTCAGATTTGTTTGTTTTAAGCAGATCTTGGATGTAAATGCATTGTTGTTGTTCGAATATTGTTTTGGACATATGTTTATACTGTTACTTATTCTGTGACATGAGTAGAGCATATTCATTACGCTGAACGGTTTATGAACACTGAATAGTGGGCCTATAGCATGAATAACTGCGTAAGTGTAGCGTAACGTGTCGTTCACGTGAAACAGTACTTTAACATATAACTAGAGCAACTGTGACACAGATAACTCATAGTTTATAAGCCAAAGCATGACACGTTGACGTTTGCGATACGAATACTTTTTCGCTGATTGTGCTACGACTTCAGAGGAAGTAAAATATTATTTACTAGCTGCGGCTAGCGATTCTGTCCGCTTGGAGTTAAGCTATCTCATGATTTCTCGGAAACTACTCATTGAGTAGAGATTAAAATAAATAAAATTTACACAAGCATTCTACGCAAATGCAATAGGACCCGAAAGCAAACATTTTTGCCCATAACTCAAGTATTTGTCCCAACCAGGGGTTGAACTTGGGACCCCGCGCTCCGAAGAAAGCGTCACTACTAACTGAACCTACCAAAACCGACAAAATTTTTAAAGTAGCCAATCTATCATCTAAATCCGTTCAACCTTTTCACCGTGAAGTAGTAACAAACACAACTACACACTCTTTTAGTCAAATCCGTACATATAATATTACAGTTACTTTAATATAAATTATTTAAAAACCATGTACTCGTATCTCATATGTGTATATGTGCGCATCTCCTTAAAAGGCACAAGTGAGCTCAGTCAACAGTATCATAACATTACTATCACAATCCTCTATTAAACAAGTAGGTGAATATTATTAATGTAATTTATTTTTATTTTTATTTTCTTCATCCGTCCGCCTGATTATAAACAGTAAGCCTCCCTATGACAAATGCAGTGTCATTCGTAAAATGTTTAAGATCAAATTGAGTTACATTGTTTATGTTTACCTTTTAGCCCAGGAGACCAATTCTACTATTTCACAACGTTCATCAATCCATCCCGCTGCAACTGTAGTTCGACTTCGGTCGTCGTTTGACAATTACCCAAAAGCTATTCTACTATTTCTATAGACAAACTGGAATGTAAGTTCAGCTTATACGCTACTACTATATTTTATATATACGAGTACAGTGTGTAACTATAACACGAATATGAGTTAGCATCCCGTGTCATGCTCTATCGAGTTGAATATATAAAGTTTCGATCGACCGCTGGCGTCATCAGAAACATAACTGCAGCTGGGCTGTTTTTCAATAAGTGAATAAGAAAATGTATCAAAAGTCACCATTCAGCTGCGGTACGATTGCAATTTAGTTAGTAGAATCAGCCTACAGTAAAAAGTCTTGGTAGAAACCAATAGTCTTATAAATCTTAGATTAAAAGTATCAGAGAATCGTAAAGAAAAAGACGAGCAATTGCTATTCTTAGTTTTCTAATTCCCATTGGCTCACAGAAATCTTAGTTTAACTGGGTAAGTGCCCTTCAACCACTAACACACAATCGCACTATTATTTTGAGATGGGTGCGGCGCTGTTGTGGTACTACCAACTAAGGCAGAGTGTTTTACAGGAGATCTACCGCCTAGTATTTATTATTATTATATTTACTATTGAAATATTATTTATTTCACGGATTTGTTATCAGTGGTCGAGCACGAAAATCTGCTTAAGTGTAATGTAATCGCCTCTTCAACGTATTTAGTACAAACTGTTATATATCCAGTACAATAGTGGCACAGATAATACTCATAGTTTGGAATGCATACGTAAAGGAGAGGAAACGACAACGTTACACCTAAGCAGATTTTCGTGCTCGACCCACTGGTCCTTTACAAAGGCAAAAGTGGGGCAAAATACAAAGTAGTATAAAAAACAGAAACATTTTGGATGGATGGTGACATGGTAATAATATATGGAGGTATAATATCTGTCACAAAAATGGGTAAAATAGCAAGGATATTCATATGAACTTATTAGTGATAAGGGGATGGGATGGGATCTTAAAATATTTAGGCAGGTGCTGACTTGCCACCCACTAAACGGCCCCCCATAAGGGTCACCATTAATGTTGACAAAAGGGGCAACGTTGGTGTGTATGGCTTTAAGGGGTATCTAGAGGTGTGCTGCTGTTTCACTAGAGCGCTACTACCGGCGTGCCCTTTAACACTTCCACCCTTGGAGCTTGTGTGACTTGCTCTTGGGTATCCACCCCCAGACGCCCAATTAAGACAAGCCGGGGTCAGGGGTCTCATTTACCAGAGAGAATCGGCGTCCACGGTGTCGCCACTCAGCGACGGCTCGCCACAAAGTTCCTGCGGTGTTATTATTATATTCCTATTCCCTGCCCTTTTATGACTATCAACTCGACGACAGAGGGGATATTCTTGTACTCCTTGTATACGAAAAGACAGACTGCAGGATATGGTTTAATATCGTCCCCCTGACAAGGACTAACTCATGTAAATGTATAAACGTTTGTTATATGTACGAAATGACCTGCTTCCATACGTTTGCAGTATAATTCATGTGTCTGTGTAACATTTATGCATTTAGCCTTGTTACATTTACTGCAATGATAGCAACAAGACAAGTAGAGCTCTGTAACATAGCTATATACCTATAAATTCTTATTAAAATGTATGCATTTATGGTTTATTACTTGGTTTTCTTTAAATATGTTTGATAAAGTTAATATCTGCGCATCATTCTTTGACTTCAAAATTGATAGAACATTATTAATTTATAACACGAGATAAATATTTATGATAATAGGGAACATGTTATAGGTACTGCATGCTTGAAATTCCATTTTTTTATTTCATTTTTCCGCAGCACAACTGTTTCGTAGTGAATATACATATACAATCTTCCAAATCCCACTTTAATATTATAAATGTGAAAGTTTGGATGGATGAATGGGATGGATGGATAAATGGATATTTGTTACTCAATAACGGCAGAACGGGTGAACGGATCTGGTTGAAATTTGGCACAGAGATAGAGTATAGTCTGCAATAGCACATAGGCTACTTTTCATCATCATCGTCATTATCATCGCCACGCGGGTGAAAAAGCCTAATATTCTTAGGAACAGCATATACAAAATAAGATATCCACCTACGCCAAGATCGTAATGATGAATGAGTCAATAGAGTTCGTTCAAAGATGTGTCAGTTTCTGATAGCTTATAGTGCATTCGAATAGCCCCAAGTTGGCAAATATAACGCTAAAACACTCACAAGGGCGTTCGAATTGGGAATCTGTGGGTGAAAATGTCGTTTAGGGCTGTTTTTATTTACCATTCGCAAAGCTAAAAAAAGGTATTTATGCCACCGAAAAGTGCATTTTTTGACCCACGTCCGGAGCATGGTTGTTTGTGATAGTTTTTTGACAACTATCTATTTGACAGCATAATCATGCGATTTTAGGTATTATGCTGCGTTTAGCGTTCGAGTAAGGTATGGGCAAAAGTGGCAAAAAAAAACAAAATTAACGTTTTTGAGCTTTACGAATGCTTTAACAAAAGAGCTAACAATGGCGACGCCACCTATGCCCTCATTGCTAAACGAACGCACCTCAAGTCAAAAGCACGCAATGATTTTGACAGCTCGTTACACTAGACGTGCTCGGCGATAGAGTCGGCATGTCAGCCGTCTTTGTTGTTCAGCAGACTACTCGAGCGATTCCGCCATCACCACGGAGGTGAAACATCAGACTAGTGGTCTTGAGAGAATCGCCCGCAATACTACATGTTATTTTTAAACACAAGATAACAAAATATATAGTTTCGCCTATATATCCTCGAAGGGGTAAGCAGCGGTATTTTAATAGGATACTTTTCCTCACCATCACCATATATCACCACGGAGGTGAAACCCCGTGGCGGTAACTTCAGTCTAGCGGTCTTGAGTGTATCGATACTTTTGCCTATATATCCTCGAAGGGGTAAGCAGCCGTTTTTTCAACGCCTACGTTTCGCCATATACGAGTATGTTTTTGGTCATGTGATCATGTAATTGGGGGCGAGCCTATTGCCATCTACGGGCACTGTTCCAGTCTCTGGACTGTTATTGTGAATAGCTTTCCCTCTCAGAAGTGTTTCTGTGTGTGTTCCAATAACTGTCCTACCCGGGGATCGAACCCATAACCTCAAGGTTCCAAAACGGCACTTCCACCACTACACCAAGACCAAGCGAGCTAAACCGCTGGCGGGTCAGCTAGTTGATATATAAAAATAAATTGGTGTTCGTTTGTCTCGCTCAAACTCGACGACGGCTGAACTAATTGGAACAATTCTTTTTTGTTTTATTCGCTCTGAAACAGGGCTGGTTTAGAAATAAAAAAAAAACATCATTCTTCACCATGCAGGTAAAACCGCGGGGACAGCTAGTAATAAATTAATAATATATAAGAGAGCTGTGTTACCTCAGTGGGTAAATTTATATTATATATACTTAGTTAAAAATATAAAATATTCATCTCCGTACAAAAATGTATAATGCATGTTACTTACTAAACAGTAAATTGTATAATCGTTGTTGCTTATTTTTAAAAGTAACATGTTTTCTTTGCCTCTCGCTCATGAGAATGAAAGTAAAATCAAACATTTCAAGGCCAACTTTGAGGTAAAAGTTCATTATACTGGTGTTGGGGGGCTCATTCCATGATTGAATTTATAATATATCAATTCTGGTACATGTTGTATTCGTAAATATAATTACGTAAACCTACCATTCAACTACTAATATGCGTTACATACTTATTAACTTTCTTAGATTGTATTCGTTAATGTTCGTAATCGTTCTTTATCTACACCTATGCTTAAATGTGGTTGCTAAGCGACAAAGCCCTTTAATAAAAAAAGGAGTTGCATTATGAAATTCAGTACAACAAAATAACACTTGTTTGGATGATAATAAGGTTACTATGACACTGGTCTATATCATAATAACTGTTTCAGAAACATTTATAGAGGATTCATATCATAGGTATAGATAAAGTCTTGTATGCAACTGCAATGTATTGATACTATTGTCACACTCAGCTTCTCCTCGTGTGATAAAACTCACGTTCATGTTTTAAGACAACAGTTTTTATACAACAGTTGCATAAATAACTATTATTTCATTATAATTTATGTACCTGTGTAATTTTAAACAGTTGTTTTACTGAATACATAAGTAAAAATATACGATCCTTATAACAAAAAACATTATTTTGTAATTTTTGTGTGCTATTTGTTTTGGCTTCTCAGACTCAGAACAAATTCCACACAAAAAATGTGGTCCTTCAAACCAAAACGACGTATGATTCCAAATACGAATTACTTCCGAGGTTACAAAGAGACATGTTCGGTGATTGGTTTAAATTTGAGAAGGAAAGCAGGGATTGGTCCACGCGCGTGCTACAACGTCTAATATGACAGCTGAGTCATAGCAGCGTGAACGTTGTTATTGATTTAGCACGACTTTTATTGGGGTTTTTTTTAAGGCAGTTACTCTTCCTGATATTATTTCTTCGTAGTTTGGCTTATTTCCGAAACGCCTCGGTCTTACGAGATTTCGCTTACAAATAGCTTATATTATGACTTAACTTAAATGAGTAACTTAAATGATCTGATGTTATAAGATTTAGGGTTAAGAGTAAAATGTTTTTTTTAATACCACGTAAACAATTATATAAGATAGTATAATAGTATAGTCATATGTATACTATTATAAGACACCTAAATAAAACTACCTTCCGACCGCAACAAGATATTAAACGTCTCGTTCGTCAGTGCATGCCGATTGAACCCCATTTAATATTATCTTGTTAATAATACATTTTATTTATTGTTATTCTTATAATTGTCACTGGAAATAATTTTATTTGTTAGTATTATACTCCAATACAAATCTCTTTTTGTGCAAGAGTTATAAGCAGACATGGAAAATCATAACTTTACTCAATGCAACATAAACTTGAGGCAAAAAGAGGACAAAGCCTTAAGTTTTCTTTTTTTATGTTAAGACGGAACAAGCACGTGTCGCAACTTTTTTATTTATTTAATTTTACAACAAACGTCTTTTTTTTAAAGCTGGTGCTTCCTGTGTGGTCATATTTCAATTTCATCAAATTCGATCTAGTAGTTTTTGAGTTACACTCCAATAACTGGACAGAATGGAGGTCGGTATAAAATTTTTCAAATTGTACTTTTTTATGTTAAGACGGAACAAGCACGAGTCCCAGCTGGTGTTATGTGGTAACATCTGCTTATGACAAATGTATTTCGTCACAAGTGACGGACTGCACTGCGCCACAGATTACTGAATAACTGCGCCCTTAACTCTGAAGTCTCATGTGCCTGTCATTTCGCTGCCATCCATACATACCCTTCACACCAGAACATAGTAATGCGAAATAGGTATTGTGGCAGGTCTTCCCCGGTCGAACTCATTCACTAAGAGTTTTTCACTTATTTTACATTTTTTTAACACTATGTCTTCAAGAGAATTAAATGGAAAGAAACATTTTTCTTGAAAATGTTTCCGACGTATGCTGCACACAGAGGAAAGGATATACCAAATGGCTCATTTCCGCTATATCGCTAATTTGATTTTATTCGAAGTAAAGGAACCTCTAAAAAGGTGACATTAATATAAAAGGCATAAAGTTGTAACATCAAAGTCTTAGTCAAAGTTACTACACCATTTTAAATGCTGTGATCATTCTTTATCTTTCCTTTGAAATTGTTAAAATTTTTCTTGGTGTTATGCAGTTCAAATTTGATTGCCTTTTTCTAAAGTATAACAAAATAGTCTTTCTTACATAGTGTCAATAAAAAAAATCTTCAGTTGAAAGGAACTATTTCATCCGCTATAAATTTCATAAATTGACGCATATTGAAGTATTCTATCTAAGAACTCTTGTTAAATCTTTAGATAGAATATTTATAATTAATAATGTTATTATTATAATTTGATTGTAATGATAAGATGCTGTCCACATCATCCATTAGGGCACCATCGCCAGATGTTCTGCATCTAGCCAACTGGACATGGTTAAGAATGTGTGTAAAATTTTGTGGTAGTAGTGTCACGCTGTAACCCTATGGGTGACAGCCGAATGGGCCCCACGTAACACCGACATGAAGTATTATAACTTGCTATTGCGTTTCAGTCAGTCTGTGGGAGGTCCCGGAGGCCCGAAACCCTCCTTCCCCCTTTCCTACCCTCTCCCTTCTCCCCTATCTCCCCTTCAGCCTCACCCCTTCTATTCCTTCCTCAAAGGTCGGCAACGCATCCTAGAAACCTCTGGTATTACGGATGTCCGTGGGCGATCGTATCACTTACTATCAGATGAGCCGCCTGCTCGTTTGCCAACCTATCCCATAAAAAAAGGTAATGTGCAAGCGCTACTACTTTTACATTTATGTATTTTTTTGACAGTACTGTCACAAGTAAACTAATTTAGGCAAAGACGTTTCGAGTTGACGACAATAAATATTTACAGAACGGATCTGACTAGCACAGCACACTACTCCACTGCATGTAACCCTGATCATCAGAAGATCGAATTTCCGATTTTGCATATTAAAGTAAAATATTATCCAATCTAAGAACAAATCAAAACGTTTATTGCGAAAAAAGTTATTAGGGTCGATAAACAGTTGGTGGTTGGTGTACATGTAATTCGTACAGCTTAATTTAGCCAATTAACATGCAACAATCACAAATTGATTAATTAATTAAAATTTAGTTAATTATTATGGGAAGGCTTAGTAGAATTTTATGTAATGTAAATTATCTACGTTTGTTGCAAATAATAAGACAGCAATTCACATATGTATGCATCTTACTTCATAGTACATATTATAGTTAATTATTTCTATATCGAATATTAATAACATTTTATACTTATTTGTTTGTGTATACATTGCGTACATTTTAAACCTAGGTGCATTTTCTTGAAGATAACTACAGTCGGTGTGCATTAGCCGGGAACCGAACCCGATACTTCAAGCAGCTGACCACTCAACTGTGAATGGGAAAACTAGATCTAGGTTATTAGTTACCCATTGAGACCTTTTTGCGTGCCGAGGCGTTGTTCATTCGACTTCACAGATTTGATTTTATTCGTGCTGTTGTACTCGCGTTTTGACCTAATCGAATTTTGTTACCTAGTTTTTTCTCTCTCCAATGAGATCGTCGATTAAATCGTGACCAGATAAGATGTGATAGATGGGTGTTTCTATATTGTCATTTTCCTTAGTGTAGTTAAAAACAGTTTAAGCTTATGTAGAAGATATAATGATTTCTTTTGAAAACAATAACGAATTTTCTAATATTTGAAATTCAATTACTCATGTTCAAAGACTCTCAAGGATCATTGATCATCAAGAACTATTAGTAGAAATATAATCTGGATTATCCGATAACCAGTAAAAGGCGTTTTTTAAAGGCGTTTAAAAGGCGACTATTATTGTAGTATATTTAGTAGTAGTAAGTATTATAACATGTATGTTTAAACAACGAAGTGAAACGGGCGAAACTGTAAGCACAAATAAAATGGTAAGCACCATGCCCCAAACGTAGTTCGTATTCTCTTTGGGCCCAGAAAATCTTCTATCTTAAAAATCAGAAACGTTTCTCTCAGGAATACATCTTCTCTCCTCAAAATCAAAATTCTTCTCCCGTACGTCTTCTGTGTTATTCCATAATTTTATTTTAATTTTTTAAAATCTCCCATATTGCTGGTCAGTATTTAAACAGTTTTTAATATAAAATACAAATAAGAATTTATGAAATGTGATATGATGTCATATGAAATTATATTACATTGTGTCATTCTATCCACGTATTTATTAGTAAACTGCTCTACAAACATAAACACGGAAACTCGCATTACGGTCTTCGTTCTCTACTTATTCACACAGACATCTGTGAGTGCGGTGGCATCAACCAAGAAGGTCTCCCAAGAAAATGCCTCTTGTCTAAAATGTCGGCATTTCTTGCCGCTGACAATTCACATCCCGACGGCAGAGAAGATATTCTTTACTCTGTCCACGGTATCAATGTTTGCCGATAATGCTTTCAGGCCGCAGAAATTTTAACAATTAACATTCGGAGGAAGAAGGACACAATAAGATCAGCAGCTATAACTCTGGCGGCAAACAAGTAGATAATATCAAGAAATACGGTATTGGTATTCATAAAAAGAGTTTTGTAAATTCATGTGGGTCAGAAGTTTGTGAAATCCATGTGTCAAAGTCAGAGTTAAGTCCAAACATGTCCTTCCTCTCTATATGATTTGGTTACACGCCCTTGAGTAATTCTGGTTACATCATGTTGTTTGCTTTCACCGTAAGAGTAATGACGTTAATATCTATAGACTGAGCTCTTCGGAATACTACACTGACTCAATCTCACTATTATTGACTGAACGTATGTGTGCGTAATATTTGCAAAACAGAGACGATTCAATATCAATGCGCGCGTCATTTCTTCGATGCGCGTAGGCAAATCATTGTTATCTATCATCGGTGTGGAGTATCTAGCAACGTAGGGCTGCCATGAATAGATTAAGAAAGTTGAACTAGGTAGGAAAATACGATATTTATAAAAATATGAAATCTAAAAATATGAAACATGTTATCTATAAATAGTGAATTACATTTCCAGACCATTGATTAATTGGGCACATGTTTCTTCCGATTTAAAGGATTAAGAACGAGAGTATGTCACGTGATTTCCCAAACACATCACTATCCCGTACATAATGTGAACATTTCTAATGTTTGATAACATTACACTTCAAAAGGTTAACAATAAAACGGGCCACAAACATACCATGTGAAATTTATAGAAACTCTCATAAATACTTCTAAAACTTCACTAAACAAGTGTTTTCGGAGGGAGAAGGAAGTAAAATTGTTTGGTTTCTGCTAAAAAGGAGCCAGTGATTTCCATAATAAAAGGAAAAGAGGGAAATTTGAGTGGTGACCCAGAACAGTAAACTGTCACATAAGAATACCCTCATCGTATAGCTGGAACGATAATTAATGAGAACAGACAGGCAGCCGATGGAGACAAAAGGCTTGCAAACTTTAGACTTTTTTGAACAAGTCAACGTAAACATGAGTTTCATAAACAACGTATCTATACTTACTGTACTATACAAAAAAAATCTGTCTAGTTTTGCTGGGAACGTTGATAACCCTATCTTACTTTTCCCATAATATTACTGCGAAATAGTTTCGCACGCTATCTGCGGTATATTAATCTATCAATTTATTCCACATCCAGGCAACCCACGCCTTTTCCAGATAACATTTGCGGTGTGCGGTTTTAGTCAGGTTCAAGTGTAGATTTGGAATTAATAAATGGGTTAAGGTGAAATTAATAAATAGTTTTCAAGAGCTCCTAGTAGAGCATGTATAGTCGTTCTGAACTATTCAACAAGTTTAAAATCTGCTGTCACTACTCGGACGGGTGAGCACCTGTCGTTAGACCTGTCAGAGGTTTTCGGATGATCTGCCGTGCGATTTTCTAATGATTCGTCGATGCGCTCGTCGATGAGCTCACCGATGTCATATACTTTATGAGATATCGCCCTTGTACATAAGGTTGTTTTCCAAAGTTTCTTGTCATCTCTTCATTTATTTCACGGATGTTGTCAAAGATGCAACGATGTTTTCTCTTAGAGAATCGCACGGCTGAGAACTACGACAATTCAGCTAATCTATTCGCCTATGAACACATGTAAAGAAAATGTTTAAAGGCTGGGTTTGCATAAAACTGAAGATCTTGGAGACAGTTAAACTCGCATAAATCACTATTCAAAGTCAAAGTCAAAGTCAATATATTGTATATAAAAGTAGTCAGAATTTAATCTGAGAGCAATGCTACATGAAGCATGCCACAAACAATGCAATTTAATAAAACAAGAGCCCTTTCTTTGTCCAGAGTTAGTAGAGAAGCTTTGATTCGTTCAATGCATAAGATATAATTTTCTAGTAAAATATTGTCAAAGGTGTGCACTGTATATTCAATTTATTCATGTATAACGGAGAGAAAGTGTATAAGATTACAAATGTAACATTAATTTGGCCCGCGGTTTTGCCCGCGTGATGGAAGTGCGATGATGACCGTGGTGAGAAATAGTTCATCATTGTCATCACTTTCCATAAATCCTATTCCAGGACCTAAATTAACTGTATTATTACATCAAATGTCACCAATATTCAGTGAACCGTTTTTTAAAGACAAAAGTAACAGATATTATGAGATACTTTACCATGATATTAGTTATATAGTTATTAGTGTATATTTATGACTGAAGAACAGAGCTATCATGGGATCTATACTGCAGTAACTATTATGAGACATAGTTCAAAACATACTTTCCGAATACCACATTTTGTAAATATATTTCTATATACATAAGTATATATGTATATGTATATGTATATATATATATATGTATAAGGAAACGGTACAAGAACGAGGCCCACCAATCTGTCTAGAACAGATGCATTTTCTCACAAATGACAAACTGCACTGCGACTGAAACCCTGAGACATTAAGTTTTAAGGCCTCATGTGCCTGTAATTTTGCCGCCAACCATCCAAACCAAAACACAGTAATGCGGACGTTACTAATAAAATTCACCGTAGATAAAGGTATTGCCAGTACTACCCCGGACGAACGCATTCCCTAAGAGTTCTACTGCTTTTTAGCGATTCGATTGAGGTTTGTAAAAAACGTTAAAAAATATTCAAATATAGGTATAATAGAAGTCAAGAAGCGTAGAAGCATATTATTACAATGTGTATGTTCTTTGTACGAATACGCGATAGTACGCGATTTAAACGGGTCATCATTATGTTATATTATTCTTATTTATTATGTGGTTATAATCACCACGTAACACAATAGAAAGGAAATTTTCATACGCATACTGTAAAATAGATATGTATTGTACATATGCATGCATACATTCATTATTGCAATGGGTTTGTAAACAGAGCGCCTTTTTACAATGCTGTTTTAACACTTCGGGGTAACGGTGTGGGACCATATTGAACTGGAAAATCGCATACCTGTCTGCGTAGAATCTGACCAAAGAAAGTTTGTCCCATTAAATATTACTCGCTTATTTTTATAAGTAATTATAATAGCCCAGCGACACAGGTTAGGTTTACGATTTCTACAGACTTCCAAAAAGGAGGAGGCACCCAATCCGTCTGTATTTTTTTCTATGTTTGTTACCTTATATCTTTCGATAGGAAGAATCGATTCTCAAAATTCATTTTTGTTTGAAAGCTGGTGCTTCCCGTGTGGTCCCATTTAAATTCCATCAAATTCGGTCCAATAGTTTTTGAGCTACATTCCAATAATTGAATGAATAGAATGGAAGTCGGTAATACATTTTTCAAATTGTACTTCTTATTCACCAATAGCGCGTAATGGGTTGCACAGTTAAAATCATTTTAGGAAGGTTTGTAAATGTATAATAAATATATTTTACTTGCTAAGTTGTCAGTGGCTTCGCTCGTTTCACGTCTTTAGGAGTCAAATCTTCAAAAATCATCCTGTCTATAAAGTTATTAGGGAAATGTTTCAATATGTTCTTAGACCGTATTATCCTTATCGTATTATCTTAAAACTGATGATTAATAATACTTTAGAAAACACGACCTAATATTTTTAGAAAGTATCTTCAATTTCAGTTACCTAAATTACATGAGAATTTCAGGTCATATTTTAAATTAAAGCTTTAATATAGTGCATTCACGAGGGAGTTCCGGGAGAAAAGCTAAAAAATATGTATTTATCATAAGATTTTTTTACAAGTATACATGTTGAGAGAGGACGGTTGTTAGGTATTTAGATGGTTATTATTAAATATTTAAGTTTTAATTCCGAAAAGTTACGTTGCAAACTGCGAATGTAAATATATGAGTGCAAACGGCAACCGAAAGTAAATGGCTCATGTTTGTAGTCCATTTATAATGCATGTTTATGTTTTAGGCAAAATGTTTTTTTCTTATCTCAGTACCGTCGAAGAAAATTAATGAGTTAAGTAATGTAGCCTGAGCTCGTGTGTAAAATAGTGAGTCGCAGGGGCTGAGCTTCAAATGTTTCGAAATAGATATATATCACGTGATAGCCTTTCACAAATAATTTCTAAACATGGTATAACTCATGTTCAATTTCCATTAAAACGGTGCCATGGTTCTATTGAGGATTGTTCGTTTGTACTTCCTTACATTTGGTCATTCACGTCCGCTTCAAAAAGAACTGTATATCATTTACGAATTTTATTTTGCATTTGGCTACACTGGTCTCGCACACTTGACACTGCTAACCTTACTATTCGATACTTTAGGGCAATAATCTTACTATTTCTTTGAAGTCATAAAGCGCCCAGTACACCGTCCACTTTCGCACGTTTTTAATGTTGCCAGTTTTATGCACCGCCGCACTTAGTCGTAAAATCTCCCCACTTGGCTCTCTCGCTGCTGAACGAAATGGCTTGATGGTGCGGCGATGTTTTATGCTATTATTACCAGTAATTGTTGTTTATTTTGCTGTATCTATAATTTACAAGCTAGAAGATATACCGACGCTATAATAGAAACGGTGAATTGGATTATAAACAATATTGGATTGGACTGTACTCGAGAGGGATTTATAGTCATTCCATTCATTATGACGGTGTCAAGTTTTAAAATGTATGTTAACATCTGTTTAAGACACGCAATGTGCTAAGATAATATTTATAGAATCCAATATTATGCGAATAATATAATCATAATGGAGCCGTTTTTTATTAATTCCGGTAAACATAACTACTGGTATGGGAGCCATAATTGCAATGAGGTATTTTTTTGTTACTCTGTCTATAAATACGATCAAGCTAGAACTACTGTACCTATTTTGATTAAACTTAGTTTATGTCATGTATTTTAAAATTGACCAACTTACAATATTTTTTGTCCCGGTAAACGAAAAGGTTTTTGGGTGATGCAAGTTTATTTTCATTATAATTAGTTATAGATTGACAAATTTTATTGTCAATCTAAAATAACATCAGACTGTGCGTTGTCTGTCAGTCATTCACCAATCAGGACTTAGATACTGATATATATTTATATGCAATATGGAATTTAAGTCCAATGACAATATAGCTACCATTTAAAGAAACTTAGAATTGCTGTTTTAGTAATGGCCAAAAAAAAAATAAGGACGCATTTCGTTTAATTTGGTCGAAAAACTAAGGCTTTAGAGTACATAAAAAATTGGTGAAGGTGTATTTTACCAAAAAAACATGGAAATTGAGATTTGTCCAATTCTCTTTAACCTACAGAATGTTGTTTCCAGTATAAACCACTTTATAGTTTTGTGGTTTTAAAATTACTACTATATTTTTCAAGCTAATCTTTTCACACGCACTTTATCATATCCGTTCATAAATCCCAGTTGGCCAACATGACATTGAATGCAGAAAAGCGCAGACGGTACACCCACGCTTTTTGCTACGTTTATGCTTCGTCTGACTTCGTCACCTCGTCCGATTCAAAAGTAAACTATGTGTAGGACGTGAAAAAGAAAATTGCGCTACATCTTGAAATACCAACGTTTCAGTTTTTTGGAAGTTGTGATAATTGAGTAAGTATTTATTTTACATGGATATTATACTATTTTGGCAACTGGCAAGCATGCTAGTGACATCTGTTTGTCTTTGATACAAAAAGTGTTTTATTTTTTAAATTATGCATGGATTCAAGAATGAATGTAGATAGAATAGTTGTATGTAAGTATGTAACAGATCCGACATGTCTCCTTAAATATGAATTCGATTCGTGAAAATTTGTGACGCGTGTGTGTCTTTCGATTTTGTTCCCCACAAATCGAGTAGCGAAATCTTTGGGCTTTTGAGACTCGAACAAAGTATCGACGAGACTTCTGCAGTACAGTGCCATGCAAAACTTCAGCTTAAAGCTGTGCCACTACAACTAGCATAGGCAGTCATGATACTTACTGTAAAATAATGACTATCCCACTCCGTTACCTGACTTTGCATAAAAAAGTCTGGTTGTTCAACGTAGGACATTTCTTTCATTGTGCCTAGTTCCTTGAATATTTTTGAATACATCATTTAAAGGGAAGTTAAGTACAATAACAAAATATTTAATATAAATACATGTACATAAATTTACACACTGGCCCACATAAATGTGTTGTGACAGTGTATGACGTAAGCTTACAAAATTCGTGGGCAACTCATTATCGCGTGGCTGAGCCTGTGGATTCAAGCAAAGTTTACGCGTAACTGAACCGACCTAACTAAGCAGCCAGTATTAAAATTATTAACACACTAGCTAGTGCCCGCGACTTTGCCTGCGCAAGATTAGTACTTCGAGTAGCTTATTATCTTCCCCAAGGCCATAAATCTGTCTTTATACAAAAAATTCATAAAATGTTTACATGGTCAAACAACAACAAGTACAATTTGAAAAATGTAATACCGACTTCAGTTATTGGAGTGTATTTTGTTTTAAACTACTTAATTGAATTTAATGATTATTATTATTTAATTGAATGAAATTTTAAACGGGACCACGTGGGAAGCACCTGCTATCAACAAAAAAATAATTTAGAGAATTGGGTCACCCGGTCGAAAGTTATGAGGTAACAAACATAAAAAAAAATGTACAGTCGAATTGAGTACCTACCTCCTTCTTTTTTTGGAAGTCGGTAGAAAAAGTATTATATGAGTATATTTAAATACTTAGTTATATCAATCAGTGAACACTAAAAACAAATTACAGTACCTACGTACATAAAAATATAAAATTAATCACTATTAAAAAAAACTGTAATTATTATTTCATCAACCTTAACGGTATTAGTGTTACATTTCACCACCCTTGACGGCCGTCGAGCACGTCTAGTGTATCGAGCTGACAAATTTATAGCTTTTGACTTATCTATCAGAAACTGACATAAACTTTGACAGAAGTGTTATCATTACGATCTTGACGTAGCCGGAGATCTTATTACTTTGTCTATGCTCTGCCCAAGAATATCACGCTTTTTCACTCGCGTGTTGATGGATGATGATGATGATGAAAAGTATCCTATATGTTAATCCAGCGCCTCATCTACCTCCATTCCAAATTTCAACAAAATTGTCCCAGCCATTTGTGCGTTAATGAGTAACAAAGATCCACACATCCACAAATCCATTCATCCATACATCCATACTCACAAACTTTCGCGTTTATAATATTATTAAGTAGGAAGTAGGATATTTACTGTCCATGCCTTCATCCGCGTGGAACATGTTATCGAAATCCCCTAAAAACTATTGACTGGAAATATAAGTGTAAATGGTGTGAGTATAACGTAAGTATCTTCATTCCAAATTTCGCCCAAATCCGTGTAGTCGTTTCAGCGTGTAGAAGTAATAAACGCATCCAATATCTCACGTACTACCTTTTGAGTTAAAAATGGTAACGTGATCATTGAATATGAAGTTCTTGAAACCGATCTTCGATCGTAAATTATGAAGGTCGGAAGTCTTGAACATTTACAAACTCACATCATCAGCCTGTAGCAGTCCACTGCTGGACATAGGCCTCTCCAATTGCACGCCACTTAGGTCTATCTTGGGCTTCTCGCATCCAGTTTTTGCCAGCCGTCTTGCGCAGATCGTCACTCCACCGTGCCTCAGGACGTCCTACACTACGTTTGCCGAGACGCGGTCTCCACTCTAGAACTCATAAAATACTAATTGAAGACGGAGAAGAAACTGACTAGACGACTAAGTTTCATAGAAATGTTGGTAGATGAATTCATTAAATTTTCCCATAAAGTTTTACTTCCAATTAAGTCCATTTTATTACACGGGAATGAAACCACAACAACATCAACGTCTGTCATCTGACCTTAAGTGATAGAAAGTGATGATACTATTGAAGAAGCGTCAATTACTTCTTCATCACATTAAACAAAATATGAAACACATCAAGCTAAGAAAGTTTTAGTCAACTCTATCGTACTTATACCTAAAGTATGGAATTTTTTGTTTTAGTAGTTTAGTCACATTACCAAAACAACTTGTTTTGTATACAATGTTAAATAGAGTACGTCGAATGCCAAAATCTTAAAATAACTTCAAATGCTTACAGCATGACATATTACAAAATATTAAGTAGCATAACCAGAAATTGATCTCATTTACTTTTATTGCAAAATACCATAAAAAGTTTAAGTCAATACAAATTCATTTTACTATATAATATTCAAATTAAAGAAAAAAGAAATAACCGTAGAGAGAACATTGAGGAGAAGTCTGACCAAACTACATATTGTATTGTCACGCCGATACATCTCCGAAGGTGTTTTTTCTATTCAAATGAATCTGATCCCAGGTAATATGGGATATGGAAATATATTATATTATGGATGAGACCCTGAAACTGTACGGGATGCCGTTGGGACTTGTAGCATTTACAAAGATCTGCATTACAGGTATCTGATTACAGAAATCATACTGTAATTAAAGTGACACACAATGACGTAATACTTAATACTCATGTAACAAACACGTATCACAAACCAGAGACAATATGACACACGCTGCGTCAACACAAACATCCATGTTCAAACAAAGTGGTTATTTCAAACAAATCTCGCGTTTCACTTTGGTGCATTTGAAATCTGAGATTTTACTGAACTGCAAACTCTACCTATTTTTGAGTTACCGGTAGCGAAACTACAGTAGGAGCTAATAAATCAATATCCGTAGAAACCGTATTCAAACGACGAATATTGAAAATTGTATGTTTAGAAACGTAGTCTATTCAAAGAGGTTTTTCATTTATCTGACATAATTTCTGACAGAAGCAGTTACAACTCAATTGTGAAGACTATGAAGAAAGCTTCTTGAAGAAAGATCTTAACGCCAAGCCGATTTCAATGAAACACGCCTATTGACCACCTCCGCATTACATAATTTTAAAAAGAAATCGCAGCGTAGTGCCATAAGTTTCAAAACCGCCCTGGGCAGCTCTTAAATTTTCATGGGCAAGCGTGACGCTTACAATCAAGCGGCTGATTAGCCCGTCTAACCTACTAGTATAAAAACAGTTTCGCAATGTTTCAATAAATACTCGTAAAATTTATTTCTGATGCATTGAATAGTACTCTGAAAGTTGAGAATTTATTTGCGGTCACTACCCAAGGTTGCTTCAATTTTCTGACCGATTATTGGACAGTTGCCAAAAAAGTAAACAGAGAATTCGAAAATTGTTACACACTAATTGTTATCGGCACGTGGTTGGGTGACTCCTCCACGTAATCGCCCCTTAACCTACTTACCTAATTTTCGTATTGAGGCAATTTGATAGGGTAATTTTCCGATTAGTTATCATCATTCTTCATCAAAATCAGAAGTTAGTATTAATTTGTAATATTTTTGTGCTTATTTTCATAGAAATCAAATAAGCCTGTAACAGTGCAGTATATTAATTACGTTTCGGATAATTCTTACTTCTCTTATATCGTGCATTTTCTTGATCTATAGTGCTAACGATTTAGAACTAGGTATAAATAGTCATGATTATTATAATTTAAATCTTCTTTTCTATTTGGGTATCAAAGGTTTTCTCATAATAGTACAGATTTGATAGAGGCATTATCATACAGATTTTGAATGTTTGATCAAATTATTATGAGCGTGGTTTACATAATCATTTACATATTTGTTGTTTAGACAATAAAAACGATAAAGTAAAAAAAATATACATCATTAAAAGATAAAAGATGACTTTATTTCCAAAAAAAATAGTAAATCGGTGATTATGGTAATACCTAAGCTTAATAATCTTAGAGCTCAACGGGGTTTTATATCTAGAAATGCTGTTTTATGACACAGAAGTTGTCTGTGGAAACTTAGTATTTTATTATTTATATCTCCTTCACCTCAACCACGGTCAGCTACTTCACCATCTAACAGCAGGTACCCAAACGCTCAGTTCGCAAAACTCTATAGCACATTGCCGAAATACCGCACTAAAAGGCACATTCATATTCATCACGACAAATGATTTATAACTGTCCATTTAAATGGACAAACTTTTATGTACCATGCCTAAAGCATGACAGTTAGGTCACAGATCATTGGCCTGGGTAAAAAATCATGTGACATCGGGTTGCCTAAACTAGTAGAGGTCATAGAGATTCAGTATTTTTGTATAATTTATATTTAAAATTAAAATTTAATTCTAATTTCCCCCCTTTAAAATTCAAATGGTCACCACTGTAACCCCGATGACGTAAATAGCCGGAATATTGTGCAAATTTGATTTATAACAGTTATTTCGGATGAGTTTTCTATCCTAATATTATGTTTTTATATTCATTTGCTATTTTCAACCAAGCGGTCAATGTGCGTCATAGGCTTTTTGTATACCAAAGTGTTGTTTTCTAAATCCAAAATGTTCCTTCAGTATGAAAAGGTGATTTATCTTTGTTATTATCATTAACCTAAAACCATCATGATCAGTTCTAAACATCTCGTCTCTTCAATTGGATTTGGTCTTGGTATCTTGCATCCGGATGACCAGCAAAACTTAGGGCAGCCTACACTACTTTTCTCGGCTGATTCATGGTCTTTGTCTCCAGAACAAATCTGAAATTATTTTTAAACCTTTGTGAAAACAAAATGTTTTGTTTGACGAAAACAATAAAAATACATAATATATCAAAGCTTAGGAAGTGATTGTCACTGAGCTTATATAATATGCTATTGTTTCACTGTAGGTTTCCGTTAATAACAACGGAACCCTAAAATAAATAAATTGATTAACCAATAGTGCCAGTTTTCATCAAACGCTAACGTAATATTTTCTATACTTACTCAAGTTTCTAATACTTTTTTTTTAATATTCTATATATTATAAAAATAAGTTTTTAACACAACACTTTAATATTATTATAATAACATAAGAGCCCCAATCTCTAGAAGTCGTTTCTCACTACATTTTGATAATTCAAAAGCGAGTTTGTTTATATATAGCTGTATGTATGTATGTATGTATAACCAGCTTCATTTCTTCCATACCTCGTATATGTGGATATACGATGTATGGAAGAGTTTTATACCACGTTTTTTAACACGTTGCACGTTGTTCCTACTCGGAAACTTTGGACCACCTTATTTCGTAATATAAGTCCTTCTCCCCTGTTAGCTACACATAGAAGAAGAAAAATAAGAACAAGAAGTGACAACGACTCTCTCGTGCCTCTATTGTCAATTTCATATTATCGATATTGGTTCATCATCATCATCATCAGCCTGTAGCAGTCCACTGCTGGACATAGGCCTCTCCAATTGCACGCCACTTAGGTCTATCTTGGGCTACTCGCATCCAGTTTTTGCCAGCCGTCTTGCGCAGATCGTCACGCCACCGTGCCTCAGGACGTCCTACACTACGTTTGCCGAGAGTTGATACTGGTTGGGAGCAGATATATAAACAAACTCGCTTTTGAATTATATATGTGATATCTATAAGCTACTACGAAGTTCAAGCAAATATATAAAGATCCCACATCACAAACAATAGAACGGCGACATTGCGTCTCCCGAGCTGACACTTTGGCTACCAGCCAAATCCTTACAAACTTTTTTACCTAATGACATGATGACTGCAATAAAATAAATTTAGAATAAAAAGTCTAGCACTTCAGTACTCTAGGTATATCCCGGGCAATTAAAATTAGATTATTATGGTCCTTAATCCGTACCAAAACTGTAAATGCAAAGGAGTATAATATGTTGATTTGCGGGTCTTTCTTTATATAACGTGACCAATTTTCATCATACTTGGTGCACGGAAGACCATTAGTTTTGAAAATAAGTACCTAGTATATATACCCAGATTTCTAGCTATCAGTTTTTTATAGAATCTGCTGTTTTTTTTTATCGTGGCACACGCAGTTTTTGCTAAATATCGAGTGGTCGACACAAATAAATTAAATGGTAAATAAATTTGTTCTGAAACTAAATTAATAAATAATTAAATTTGATAATTTTTATCTTAGCTATTCTCTAAGTTTCTAAGCTAAAGCAGACATGAATATTGTAGGAATTCATGTTCAGTGTTACCTACACTAAAAAAATGCGCACAAATACAAAGGTACCAAATTAATTTAATAATTCGTGATTTTATTATCATATCAAGTTACGCGTTACCACATCGACTAGAGTTACTTATTACCTACTGTACTAGCTGCGCCCCGTGATTTTACTCGCGTTGTGATGGAAGATGATGATGACGATGGTGAAAAGTATCCTGTGGGTTATTCCAGCGCCTCATCTATCTACAGATAGGTACAGTCGCCTGCAATAAGATGTATTCATTTCACAATTTTCAAACGTGCCTCAGCAATCCGGTTCATAAAAAAGGACAACAAAATTATTCTAAAATTAAGCTATTTATATTATCTTACTGTTTAAAATAATACTTATCTATATTGTTATCAAATGTGGTGCTGTTTTAAAGTTTCGGAAATTACGGAATGTATACATCTTATTGCAGGCGACTGTACTATTAGGTACTACGATTATCTTAAGGCGCGGTCATATCCTGAAAATAGTAAAAAGCATAATCTTAAAACATCTAGTGTAACGAAACAGTTCGATAATAATCTATGAAAAAAAAACTTAGGTTAGAAAAGGAACAGGCAAAGAGTAATAACCGAACAGAATTCATAAATATTACTCGCTCTCTGCAGAAAAAATCCTAAATAGGTGCATAAAAATAAACTTTCACGTTCAAACTCTCAGAATTTTCAGCTATAACACTATATTATTATTTAGGTAATACATAGCCAACATATAGTACTAAAGTAGTAATCAGCAGTTTTTTCAATTGTGTTAGTATATATCGAAAGATATAAAGAAAACGTACAAAATTAACGCATTTTCGCATTACATCGTCCAATCTAACAAGCGATTTTCAACCTTACTTAAAGCATCGTAAATTATTTTAAAATTGGGGTTGGGTCGCGTCTTAAACGAATGGATGCCATAAAGTCCTAAAAGTATAAATGGAGATAGCCTCGCCTCTTGTTAAATGAGGGCTATAATGGCATCTAGTCAAATTCATATTTAAAAAATTTAAAAAAGTAATTTATACACAGGACTTTTTTATTGTTACATAACAAACATTACAAAAACATAACAATGAATCCAAAGATCCTATAAACCTTAAGAGGGGGTAAATCTAAAAAAGATGGAAATAGAGAATGGCTTAATGACCTTAGATTAAACAAGTGCAATTTGAAAAATTTAACATCGACTCCCATTCTATACTTTGGTAAAAATCAGTTATTGGATTGTATCTCAAAAACTACTTGACCAAAGTTGATGAAATGGGACTACACGGGAAGCATCAGCTTTCAAACAAAAAAATAATTTTGAGAATCAGTTCACTCAGTCGAAAGTTATGAAGTAAGAGATATAAAAAAACAGTCTAATTGAGTACCTCCTTCTTTTTTTGGAAGTCGGTAGAAAATTAGGGATATTGTAATATGGATAGAGAAGAAAGATTTTTGCTAAGATACTTGATAGGGCATGTATATATCGAACAAATCAAATATATAACCAGATAGTTTAAAATACACAAACAGATGGAACAGATATGTATGAATACAGTAGATACATAAACTTAACAGATTTTAAACGATATATCTAATAATATTAAATGTCCAGCCTCCACTCTTGTAAATTTCAAATCATACTTTGTAGCCTAACCTCGAAGACGCTGTTTGGTATATACACACAAAGTATATTAGTGAATATCATATAAAATTATTTTTATAATGGATATACGTTTTTATCTTAAAAAACTTGTGTAAATATTTTTTGCCACACAACTAACCGGGTCCCTAATACAGGTCTAAAATCCAATAGCTCCTAATAATTGGTTGCGTGAACTGACTATGTCTTACGTGCGTTTGTAATTGTACGGGTCATTTTGTGTTGTTTTTATATTAATAGGGCAATTATAATAATGAACTTTATTTGTCTAATGTTATCATTTTTTCAGATTTTTATGCCGTACAGGTATTAAGTCTATTACATAAAATAACATACCTGAGTAGGAAGGGGCCTGGCATGAGAACAATCGAATAAATGGTTGAATCTACGTAATTATATACAATCAAATACATTATTATTGTGGATATTAATCATAGTAACCCAGACACGTTAGTTATTAGAGTTTTACCAATTTTTTTTAATGTATTACGAGACGGTACAAGCACGAAACCCACCTGGTGTGATAGAAATAGCTGGATATACGAGGCTCTGCTGAAATAGGATGTGGGTAAGCAGTCCTCTACGTCTTAATGAGATTTTCCTTTTTTTAAATATCAATATGAAAGTTAAATATATATAAATAAATATATAAAAGTTTCCTTGCCTATGTAATGTAATGGGTAAACATTGGTATTCCAAGCAGTCATGCTCAGGAAGAGGTGTTGCAAGTGGCGGCATTGTGTGTCGGGTCGCCATCTTCCCTCAAATATGGTTGAGGAAGGCGATGGCTGGCATATGCGTCAACTTGTGAACGGGTGCTGCTTGCGGAGACCGGTCTGCTCGGAATTGTAATGGATACCTAATTTTGGTTTAGTTTTTCTGTCTGTTATTTTACTTCTTATAATAATAATAATAATGGTTTATTAACTTAATAAGTAGGTAGGTACAGAAAATTCAAAAACTAAAATTAACTATTCTATTTCAACACTGTAGGTCTACAAATTATAATAACTTTATAGCAATACCCATGCTTTGAGTTTTCATCAGGTATTTTATTCTCTCTGAAATTGCGATATTTGCGATAGTGCTTTGAAAGTGAATTATATGCATATAATTAGATTTAATATGCATATGCATATAATTAGATTTAAGTTAGCACAAATGTACAAACAGCATATACAACACAACTATGCTATAAATAAACAACGAAATTAAATGTAAGATTCCCATCTACCCTCCGCACTAGTTTGCACTGTACGACGGCAGGGCAATATATAATGTTAGGTTTAGTTTATGTTCCCTCATTTTATGCAAATATGTATATGTATTTAAATTGTTGATTAATTAGTTAAGTTAAGTAAATGTATAAAATTGGCACGGACCCTGGAGCCTGTGGGTAGAGATATCAGTGTAAAAAAAAAGTGGTAACCTCTGCCTAGAACACCGCGCGATGGTCACACTCACCGTCGCGTCTATAACACTGAAACATTAAGTTGTTAAGGCGAAATGAGTGTTGATTACGACCAAATTTCATGATTCGACTTCGTGAAAACTTAGTTTTTCGACGCTTAAACCTAATAACCGAAGTTCGACAAAAACGTAGTGTAAATTGATTATACGTTCTTACGAAGTATGGGAGCCTGTACACGATTGAGCAAACTTGGCTCGATAGAAAAAAATCGACAACATTCCCTAAATTTTGTAATTTTTCTTGCGTGCATCGTGGGAAAAATCATTTTTATTCAATTATGGGCAAATATATTTCAATGAATGTATCATTTTAAAATGTTCATTTTTCTTTTTTCAACTGCATATTCGCATTACATCGCCCAATCTGGTAAGAAATTCTCAACCTTATGTAAAGCATCGTAAATTGTTTTAAAATTGGACCGCGCCTGGCCTGAGTCCCATGTGCCTGTAAATTTGCCGGCACCTATACTACGAGTATTCAAACTACAACACAGTATTGCGAATATTACTGCTTCACAGTAGAAATAGGTAGCTAGGTATGGTGGCAGTACTTCCCCGGACGATCTCATTCACAAATAGATCTACTGCACAAATATTTGCTTTAAATAATTAAGCATTGTTAATTACTTGTGAACATAAATATTTGCATATTCTGTTGATTATGCTTTATGGTTTTAAATAATCATATGACTTATTGTTTTTTTGGTAATCAATATGCTTTACTTTTGATAGCTTGCGGTCGAAAAATATTAGTTTAATGTATTTTATTAATTATAGTCACCAAGTACCTAATGGTTCTGGCGATTCTCCCCGATATAAATCTAGATGGAGGAAAAAACTTCAACGATAGCTATCATTGATTTTGTTTCATTTTCCTAGTTTTGTGTTTCGAGTTTTGACGTGTAATAGAACTAGATTATTAACCGTTAAGTGTTCGTGATTGTACACGAGTGTAGAAAAGGTGTACAAAATCATTAAAAAAAATTGTCAATTGCTTTAAAAAATTTAGTATTCCATCCACCGCATTAATAGCACCTGAAAACAGGACAGTGGGCCGACCACGAAAATCTGTTTAAGTGGAACGTAATCACATCGTCAACGTATTTAGTAGAAACTGTCATTTATCTAGTACAACAGTGGCACAGACAACTCATAGCATGTACTGGATACGTAAACGATAACATTACACTTAAGCAGATTTTCGTGCTCGGCCCACAATTTTGCGTTCGTTGTGTTATATTACGCTGTATACCCAAACAGGAGACGTTCTGTCCGCGTCGGTCAACTGTGGGTAGACTGTGGGTATATCTACGTATAGTAACATACAACATAACGAACGCAAAACTGACCACGTGAACGCGTTGACCGCTCTCTGTCTGATAGTACCCTTAACCCTTTAAATAGCTTAAAAATAAAAATATTTTGGCGCCAAATCGAACGGAAACAGCGCGCGAAAATTCACTATTTAAAAAAATAGTGCGTGTCGCAAACGTTTGCAGGAGTAAAATCGTAGTAAAACAGCTATTTGTTCTTTTTTGCATCTGTAAACGGCGTAAATTTACACTGGTTACCCAGCACATCTTCCTTTATTCTATTAATATGTTATATTTTTCTTTTTAGTAAAATTATAGAAGTAAAGTCAACCGAAAGAATACATAAAAACTTGAACTGCAACAAAAAATAACAAATGAAATAAATTCTACAAAGACTAATTTTATCTCTCAAGCAGGTGTAAAAGGAGTAAAGATACAATCACAACAGTATAATAGACTTTGAAAACCTATACTATAAATTAGACTAGACCTATTTTATAAATTATCCATAATAAATCCACAAATTGTCATACAAACATATACTCTAACACTAACCAAATAGATCTAAAAATCGTAGTCTCACTCGTTATCAAAACAATATGGCGGCTGCCTTTATCAAATTACGGGAATTGCTCACAAAACCATAATATAAGATGATTATAAGCTTTTTCTTAGGTTTTTACCTCGAACTGGTACTTATTCACGAAAACAATACACTAGCATTTGCACACCTGCGAAAGTTTAAGAGATATGATATCGACGCCAATTGTTTTTTTTTTTACTAGGATACTGATAACCTAAATAATTTACATTTCTATGTAAAAATGATTTCTAGGTGCTTATTAGTATAAAAAAAAACAGCTAATATACTGAAATGTATTCTATATTTGAACAGTTAACGTTTATGTTCAGTCCTGATATGGGTTTTGACTGCGGTACACCGGTGTACCAGCGCCGCTTTGTGCAATGTATAGATTTGGCCACCGGTGTACCGGCGCGTGTTTATAGGTTAAGCAATAGTATAGTGTCATTGCATTCTAGTATCTACATAAAATAAAATACCGAGTAGGTAGTTACTTGACTGGTTTTAACATTACAAAATCAGCTACTCACGGGTCACAACCTGAGAATTATAATATTTACGTTGCAAAAACATGTTTTGATTGCAAGTGTTGTTGTATAGTAATTGACACATTAAAAATAAACGTACTTGAACAATGAACAAACAGTTTTCCAACGACTTTATTTTGAAGCAGCCCACCCGATCGCACTGTTTCTCTCAAGCTCATGGCCTACGGGATATGGAGCCACAGATCTAGCTTTACTATATTCATGGTCCTACCGTGTATGAAGCATCAGTAGAACCTAGATTTGAATCTAGAAGTAATTTTCCTGCTCATCAGCAGATCAGCAAGACACAGGTTCTAAGAATGTAAGCCCAATACACAAACTAAAAATTGAATGCCTCTGGCTCTTTCCATTCCTTAAAACCAGTTGTGTTATTCCTTCTCGTCAGTAAAACCTCAAGAATTCAAGCCTAAAATTGCCACATTACCATTGCACGTAATTATTATAAACTTAGAACTAAAAGTCTTAAACCTTTTCCATCTGAGATGTTCTAGACTTAATCTCTGGAAATTAACAGATCCTCATGAGATTCTGTCGAAATATCTATGTTTGTTGTTTCTAGTTTGGCTATGACATATTGAACATAAGTTTAAAGTAATTTAAGTTCGTAAACTATTTTTATAAAATATTTCTATATATTTCAGTTTGTCTATCCCTGCTCACCAGCATAACCTCAAGCTGGCTGCAAGGGCATGTGTCTATAGAGGCTTCATCACATCACCTTAGGTATGAATTACGCGATATTGTTTGCATATTGAGATTTAGCTTATTACATCGCGACTTTTTCAACAACATCAAAAGTTTCACATCTGTGTTTTGTCATAATTGTGAGATATAAGATATGATTATGACAAACAATAGGTACTGTAAATATCCTTCCTTATAACTTGTTTTAAATAATATACTAAAAAGTTGTAGAAAAAGTGGCCTTGCACTGAATTCTAACCAGTTATTATCACAGCATTACGATGACCTGGAATGGAGTGGTCAATTTTATACATAAGTTTTTTTACAACACCTTGATGACTTGTAACTAGTCTCTAAAGTCATATGTAAATGAAATACACCTTACTGTTAGGACAAAAATTATGAATACAAGTACCATTTGAAAAATTTAATACCGACTTCTATTCTGTTCAGTTATTGTAGTACCTAACTCAAAAGTTACTGGACCGAATTTGATGAAATTTATCTTCTAATAATTTAGATTTATCATCTGCTTTCGAACAAAAAAATAATTTTGAGAATCGGTTCACCCTATCGAAAGTTATGAGGTAACAAACATAAAAAAAAAAAATTAAAAAAAAACAGTCGAATTGAGTACCTCCTCTTTTTTGGAAGTCGGTAGAAAATAACTGTGATCTCCCTCAGAAACACTTGTGAAGGTATCAATATCCAGTAGCTGTATAGAGTTATAAAATATAGCACGTTCGGCTTATAACACTAATATTGAAAGTAACACATATGGTTTGGCTTGTAAAAACGCAATCATATCAAGTGGGTATTGAATGATAGGTAACAAAATAGACAAATAATGGGAAATTTAATAAACAGTATTTATGGTTATTTGCACGCGGCGTCCGTCAAAAATTGAGCGAATTGGCAGACATCTATGCCCATACTTTTGGTAAAATTTATATACTTAATGCATGAAATCTTTGGTAATTTCCTTCTACAATCACCTGTACACGACAGTTCTTTGAATGTAGTAAGAAGTCCATGACCTCTTTCCCCGAAGTAAAGTTTCTGCTATCAAACTATAACAATATATTTTCCTTTAAGACTAATCGGTACAACGAATTAATAATGAGCAAATAAATATATACCTAGTACCTAGTTAACATATGAGGAAAAAGGTAACCTCGAGGATACTGATGTCATAAGTGCGAAAGTTTTTCAGAGTGAGGATGAGAGTAAGAGAAACGGTTCAACTGATAATAAATAAGTACCTGGATGACCGAGCTTTGCTGTTTTTGGCTTAGTGTTGCTTAACAACGCCACCTATTGTCAAATAGCTTTAGTGTCGTTGTGTCGGTAAAACAGTTTTCTTGTAAGTAGCAGTTTTTCATTGCGTGAAAACACAGATAAAACGACGTTTTCTCGAAATGAAACCTAGCTAGATCGACCCGAAACCCCCAGCTAATTTCATGAAAATCGAGCCTTTTCTGATATTCAGATTATACATATACATACATATATATACAAGAAATGCTCGTTTAAAGGCATTAGATTTAAAAATAACACACTCACACCGATAAACTAGGATTCCCTGTAGGCCTAGTAGGTCCATAAACAGACACACACTAAACAAACATTTCGTCACTCAAATATTTGCTCCGTCCAGATATCGAACTTGGGACCGCACACTTTGCTACTACCAACTGAACTAATGGAGCCGTCTAAAAGCAATACAATTTTGAATATTAAAAGCAGTAGAACTCTTTGTGAATGAGTTCGTCCGGGGTAGTCATCATCATCATCATCATCATCATCTCAGCCGTAGGACGTCCACTGATGCACATCAGCCTCCCCCAGAAATTTCCAAAAGGACTGGTTGGAGGCGGCCTGCATCCAACGTCGTCCTGCTATCTTTGTCAGGTCAGGCCACCCTGGCGGTGGACGACCTACGCTGCGCTTGCCTTTCCGTGGTCTCCACTCCAGAACCTTCCGGTCCCATCGGCCATTTCAACTGGCTTATCTTCTGGGCTATGTCGGTGACTTAGTTCGTCTACGGATCTCCTCATTTCTGATTCGATCACGAGAAATTCTAGCCCTCTCCATAGCTCGTTGTGCGACTTTGAGCTTACTTATGAGGCCCATAGTAAGAGACCACGTTTTGCCATATGTCATCACTATCATCACACACACGTGAGTTAATATAAATAATGAAGCAAAAAATAACCACGCGATGTTCAAGTTTTAAACGTTCAGTAATGACCCATTACTCAACTATATTTTTTGATATCGTACGTAAGCACGTAAATTAAGTATGTAACGAAGCAAAAAATATAAGTAATTATTTTAACTAAAAGTGTATTTTGCTTGAACGTAAGGTAATTGACACTTCTATATCCAGCACTAATTTATAATTAAACATTAATTAATAAACAAGTAGGTATCTACTCATAACTCTAACGCTTTATCAGATATAACTTTATTACCTACTGCATTTTTATAACTACAATGTAAGTTATAAAGTAGGCAATAACTTTAACGACTCGGGTGAAGCTACGTCAAAAGAGGTTATAGCTTTAATTGCGTTTATACGTATATCAGAGGAACAAGTTTTTAATTCTATGTAACAAACATAGGTACTTTAACTTGTCCCGATGACGTGAAATACAAGTTGATGATTAAGGTTAGTGACGTCGGTTACCTTTATTTAAATAAAATGTTTAAGCTATTGTTTGTTCGTCCTTTTTCGTTTATTTAACTAAAACTAAAACACGAAGGCATATTTCAATGCCAGACTATTCGTTCGTAATTATTCGTTCTTTTATCATTACTTATGTTTCAAATTTCCACAGTTGGTATGTTTGTCCACGGTAATATTATTTAACAGAATTCTGTCTTCGTAGAAACGGCCGAATCCCGAGTTACCTACGCGCCTCGATTTCGGTGTGCACTCGGCGTGCAGCCAGTCGCGAATGCGCCATTGTGACGAACAAAAGAAACTCAAAATCCTTACATTCAAAAATATAAAAAAGACATTATATTGATTTGTTATTGTGTGGGATTAAGTCCTGCATATTTATCTCTTTTACTCCTAAGCTTTAAGCTCACGTTGTTCTCATAATAATTTTTAAATAGTCTATCACTAATACTAATACCTATATACCTATACTAAATAATAACTATAGACCTATTTCTGTGTTAACTGTCTTTTCCAAAATTATGGAAAAGATCCTTAACAAACGCTTGATAAATTTTATGAATGAGAATAACATCCTTTCTGATAGTCAATTTGGCTTTAGAAGAGGCAAATCTACAGAGGATGCAGTTCTGGAGCTCACAGATGTTATTGTCAAAAATATTGAAAATAAGAACAAGACTGTTGGTATTTTCTTAGATCTGTCTAAGGCGTTTGACACTGTCTCTATTCCCATTCTTCTTACTAAACTTGAACAAATTGGTGTTAGAGGCATTGCTTACGAGTTGTTCTGTAGTTATCTGAGAAATCGAGTTCAGTGCACTGTTATAAATGGTGTAAAAAGTGGCAAGAAAATCCAAACATACGGAGTTCCTCAGGGTAGCGTCCTTGGCCCTACTCTATTCTTAATTTACATAAATGATTTATGTAACTTATCACTACTAAATTGTAAAATAGTTACGTATGCTGACGACACAGTCCTTCTTATCCACGGTAACAGCTGGCAAGAAGCTCGCGACCTCGCTGAGTGCGCCTTAAGGAAGGTCTTGAGTTGGTTGTTCTCTAATGTTCTAACACTAAATACCACCAAAACCAAATTTATTGCCTTTGCTGCTAATATCGCCTCGCTTCCTCCTCTGTCGCTCTCGATACGTGCTCACCTATGTCCTACTTATTCAGATTCTGTTTCATGTAACTGCGCGCCATTGGAGCGTACCTCTACCATTAATTACTTGGGCGTGTTTCTGGATAGCACCATGACGTGGAGTAAGCACATTGATGCCATGGTATCTAGGATCCGTAAATTAATTTATGTGTTTAAAAACTTGAGATCAGTTGTCGACTTGAAATGTCTTAAAACTGTGTATTATGCTTTAGCGCAGTCACTGATTTCATATTGCATCCCTGCGTGGGGTGGAGCTGTAAAGACAAACATGATTCGTCTGGAGAGATCTCAAAGAGCCGTTCTTAAGGTCATCTTCAACAAACCTCTCCGATTTCCCTCAAATGAATTGTATCCTTTAGCGCAAGTTCTAAATGTAAGACAACTTTTTATATTAGCAACAGTGCTTAAAAAACATTCCCAATTAAAGTATAATCCAAATGTTTACTCCAAGCGTAGAACGGACAGAGTATGTGATATCGTACGTCGTAGGACGGCACTTGCGAGTCGCCATTATTATTACGTTAGCTCAATGCTATATAATAAAATAAACAGACAATTGAATATCTATCCCTTACCTTTGCATAAATGCAAATTAAAATGTGTCGAATGGTTAAAAACATTATCATATGCTGACACTGAAGACCTCCTAGTTGTATATAATTAACATTACTCATCCGCACTCTTCCTCCCCCACACACATACACACACACACTCTCACACGCGCACACATACACACACACACATACCACACAATTTATCATGTTTTAATTTCACCTTTTGATATATTTAAGCTACAAGCTATTTGTTAGCTAATTAATTGTTCTTTGTTTATGAACTTTGGAACCTCATGTAACCTTTCCGGAGGAGGGCGTTGATATCTGCGACACAGTTTCACACTTCTGCAGGTGTCATCGATTCTCGATGTATGTTTGTGTACTTGTATTTGTGTTCTAAATAAATAAATAAACCATAAACCATACTATAGACTAATGTACGTTTGTTATTTTCATGTTTGTGGAAGAATATGTGATGCAACTGTCGCAATTCTAAAAAATCCAGTTTCCTATCAAGTTTAATTAAAAAAAGATGACGAGGGGCAAATAACGTGACCTAAGTTATCGAAAAGGCAATAATCGGGTAAATTTTTGGAAGACGGCGTAACGATTTTATTCCACAGATTGTTTGATAGTTTCTTCTAAGAATTGCATAATTAAATTGCGTTTATATTATACTAGGTTGCTTCACATACATTTACCCTTGGTAATATTGAATAAACACATTTAGATTATTGATGATTTGACATTGAATATAAATTTACATAGGTGTATATATGATTACAGTTGCGGTAATCATTTATTTTATAAAATTCGCGATAAACACGGCCTAATACTACGGAAAATGAACTACGAAGCTTCGGTTGACGGATTTCACAATATCTACTGTGAAAGTGAAAAAGCACAAATAAACAAGGGTGGTGAAATGTAAGACACGTATTATCATAATGATTAATTTTATTTGTGTTTAGACAGTGGGTTTTATTAAAGTTACTGATTGACCTTTTGATCTACTATGAACAAAGATACACTTGTATTACTGTGTAGCAATTGTTATAATTCAAGCATGCAAATATTTACTTTTATATGTTGTATAATATATTCTATATAAGTAGTATGTTTAGCAATGAGTAGGTACAATTATACAATTTAACAATTTCCAAAAAAGAATATTAAAAGCGGTTTACGCTCTTACATAGAATTAAACTTCACCAAACTACACATTATAATATTATGATTTCATTAATCATCATCACTTTAAAATAAAACACTAAGCCCTATATCTGTCATTACATTACATCACCTTTGACTGTATTTATGCTGGATCACTTTCACAGTAAAAATCGTGAAATCCGTCAAACGAAATTTCGAAGTTCATTTTTGGTAGTAGGCCTCCGATCTTCTACTGCGAGTATCTACTACGAATCTAAGTTACGAATTGCGAAAATACACGGCGCGTGAATCTACATAAATACAAATTAAGTAAGTATCTCTAAAGTGGATGGAAATAGGGTGAATCATGAATCCGACACAAGAAGTGAATCCACTTTACAGCTGAAACAACGAAATCCAACGAGTACCTAACCTAACGCGAATGGATTGCGGGTTGGTACTACGAGTAGTTCTCGTAGTAACCAATAAATATGTATTTGCTAAATCTGTTCGAATGCCATTTAAGGTTTTTTCCGTCTATTTTCGTAATTTCCGCTATTTAATTGTTATATACCAGAGATTAAACTGGCTTTATAATTGCCATGTCATCTTATTTTGGACTTTAAACTTAATAAAGGTTGCGATCTTTGTTTAACCTTGGTTTACATTTTTCATTTAATTTGATTCGAAGTTGTCGTGAGAGATCGTGATCGAGAGAGTAGACATATAGAAAGGTTATAAATAAAAATAAAACTGTCGTATATAGTTAGTAAAGATGTAGTTATTCTAGTTAATATTAATGTATTTTCAACAACTAAATGTTATACTTAAAATATTGCGATTCGCGTCTAGCGAGATTTTGTATTTTATTAAGTACAGTTTCCTATAGTTTGCAGCTAGTTCGAGTAACTTTTGTATTATGAAATTTTCAATGTTCAAAGTTTATTCATAAAATTGCCCATTTAAAATAAAACAGCATGAAAATTCTTACATTTATTGTAATTGTAACTTAATCATTTGTAAATATTTTAAGAGACTGAGTCTAACTGAGAAATATAATATATGTAAAAGAAGACGTAAGAAAAGTCATCAGGCACAAATTTCTTAATCTTGTTATTCTTCTCTTCTTTCTATTCCTACAATACTTACCTAGACTAGCTACAACACAAAAAAAATACTTTTGAATTTCCAGGTCTGCGTGAATCGAACCGCACCAATAACTAATAATAATAATTATTAAAAATGAATATTATAATAAATAATTTTAGAATTCTGTACCTATATCGACATACGAAGTTATCGGTCTTCATTCTTCAAACACCCCAGATCGGGCCCACTACAAAAATATAGTAAAACCGTAATATAAATATAGTGACGAGATAATCATAAGATGATGATTTTCTTACATTATATATAAGATATATAAAAAATAACATATCATGACAATAATTGAACATAAACTTAATCATTAAACAAATCTGTTTAAAAGTCATATTTGCTTGTATACTTTGTATTTAAGTGTTAACATTATCGTGATGAATTGGTAAAACAGAAGAGTTCATTTAAAATATTTGTCTTTTAAATATGACACTTCAATAAATTTGCAAAGGCAATTAAAAGAGTGTTATTTATAACCAAGTTACTTATTAAGAATAACAAATGTTCTCTCATTATTTTTAGGTATTATAATTTACATAAATATAAATTACATAGTGATCTTTTAAATGTGAATACAAATAGAATAGTTGTACCTAGTTTTAGACTTGCGAAGACTAATAAGTAATTCCTAAGAACTTGTGTGTGTTTTCACAATAAAATCCTAAAACACAACTGAGCTCACAGAGGGAAAATTTAAGTTGACTCTAAAAAACGTTTTAAAAAAAGCATATTATAAAGACTGACTTCATATAGAAGACAAAGATGCTTGAAATACCCCACTTCTGGCAAGCTGTCATTCTGCCACCCATATAATGTAATATTAGTAAAACCTAAGTAGAAATATTGTAAAAACCTATATGAAAAGAAGGGCCCCGAGTTTTTTGCCGCTTCTTCTCGGTAGGCTCTATATATTTTGGAACGCGGCAGTAGAGTCTTTAAAGTACACTATAATGAATAATTGACGTTCATACGTGCGTCTTTGATGCCTAAATTGAATAAATAATTTTGGTTTTGACTTTGATGAGTAAGTATAAGTAAATATATCAAGCAAATTCACATTATTTAAATATTTTTTTCTTATACCTAAACGCTAACAAGTATCTAGGGGAGAGTGTGTATGAAAGAGGTATTGAAAGAGCCGGTGCGATTTTCTCTTAATAATTATTTTTTTCTTACATAAATTGATTAAATGGAGTATTGTTTTTTCTATTTAGCCCACATAGAGGTATTTTCATATTATTTAAAACTGGCTTTTTCATACACAGTCTCCCCTACTTACTAGACCCGCGTCAGTATGCAGAGGACTCAGAAGAGAGTATGGTAGGCTATATTTTGTGGAATATAGCCCACGCCTTACTCTATAGCCTACACTGTCCTGAACGGAAGGCGGTTCCAGCAGCAATGATGTTATATATAATTTCATTGCCAAGCAGCAAGAATCATGTAATGGGCTGATTACGATTACCCAGTATTTTAATGTGTATTGAGAATGAGAATTTAAACGTCTTCTCTCATAACAAAAGGACGTGAAGGTTAAAAGAACCAGTCTACCTAGTCACACCGAATACATAATCTCGGTTCTGATATTTCTAGAAGTCATTGAAATAACTCAATCTATGGGACAGTTCCTTATCAACTATCATTATCGTTCACCACTTGAACTCCGTCAACCTCGTTATAAGATAAGTTATAAATAAAATGGCTCTCACATTAATATATTACAAAAATCATCGCAGTAATATTGTTATTACTATAATTACGAACACTGATAACCTTAATAAAAACGTATTTATGGGATGATAAAAAAGAATTATACGTATCCACATAAGGATACTAATATAGCGCTGAAGTTTTTTAATTGATCTGAAACGTATTTAAGGATAATCATACGAGCTATTCCTGTATATATGTATATACGAGTATATAATATGAATCTCGGAAACAGCTTCAACGATTTTCATTAAATTTAGTATGCAGGGGGTTTCGGGGGCGGTAAATCGATCTAGCTCCGTTTCATTTTTTGAAAACGTCGTGTTATCCATTTCAGACAATGAAAAAACTGCTACAATATCATAGCAACTAGGGCCATCAACTTAAACAACAACTAAACTATTTACCGACACAGCAACACTAAAGCTACTTGACAATTTTTGAGATAAAAAAGGTTTGAGGTTAGACCAAGAAAAACAGTTGTTTACTTACGAGCAAAGCTTGGTCATCCAGGTACTGCTTGTAATAATCTAAATGCAGATATCCCTGTGTTTATAACTTTCTCCTAGAAACGGATGGTTTTAGTTTAGACCAGCAGGGCTATTATGTATCTCAGTTGCCAACAAATGTTGATTGAAATCTTGAAAAATGGCGGCTGTATGTCACTTTTGACAACTCCAGTAAGCAAAAATGTTAGTAAGTTGATGACTGGAGCTGACAAAAGTGACATAGAGCTGCCATTTTTTTGTATTCAATCAGTATTTGTTAGCAACTGAGATACATATGAGTAATAGACGTACCGCAGGGCTATTATGTATCTGCTTAGCAAGACCAAACTTTGCCCTATACAACAGTTAAATCAACTAGAGAGTTAAATTCGCTTGGACGGACTGCTTCTGCCGCCAAGCGATCGTGGCGTATGACACTAATTGTCGGAAGGCGCGGGTTTGAATACCGTCCGGACATTTATGTAATACTTCGATTTGTAGTTGTTACGACCCGCGATAATGAACGCCTAGAAAACCCGTTTACCGATATAGCCAGCTTAAGCTTAAATTTTATCAGTGGTCAATGCTTCAGATCGACGACGGTAGTAATTCGTTTATCAAACCAAACTAGCCACACTAAACTAACGACTAAAATCTAAATTTAATTATAATAGTTTTTTATTCTAAAATCCACATTGGTATATCACTTACAATTCTAAAAATGTGATTATTCTATTCATTTGTGGGTAGTATTAGATCAGTTTAGACACGGGTTTAGACTAGTTTAGAGAATACGAAGTTACATGACGACTATTTCTGCGTAAACATACCCACATTTGAAGAGAAATATCAAATTTAAGAACCGTCATTCGCAAGCGTTAGGCATAAGATTTTGAATTACAGTACGAACAGAGTAAGAACTACCATTATTTACAAAAATTTGGTTTTACTTCCTTAGTTTAGTTTTGTGTTCTGCACAAACGAATTGCTATCAATATTAAAGAGTTAGTAATTAACGATCTAAAGACGAATTTCCACGATGGCGCTACTGCCGCCAGCGTAGAAGCAAGGTACAACAATAAAGGAAGTTTCAGTTTAGATCACTCGTTTCCTCGCTCGTGCTAAACAACTACTTCCTATAGTAGAGTCTACTGACCCAAAAATATATGAGCATCGACAAAAAGCCAATTCACTTTTTCAGCAGAAACATGCTCGACTATTGACACACATTTCGCTTTGCAAACTCGTCGAGTTGCGCAAAAAAATTAGTCGCTAGCTGATATTTTTGCTTTTAAAAGAAATAATATAATCGAAAGAAACGTTGAGTTTTTGTACGAATTTCTAGGTAAAAATTGGATGTAAACGTTACAACCGTTATCTAACGCTAGATAAGATTCTGCTAAGCACTGTGACGTCATTCGAATAGTTTGCATAAGTATCTTTTTGAGGTTAGATAAAAACGATTTAAAAAGGACTGAGTGGTTAGTGATGTAGTCCTGATTTCACTGAATCATATTGTGGTCAAACAGATAACAATGCACTGATACCACTTGCAGGACCAATTTTTGCCGGTTCCTATCGTATGCTTCGGATATTACTATCCGTATAATTTTCTCTAAACTAACCTTTACATTATTTGCAAAAAAAATATTAAGTTAGATTTTTTGATAGTTTGTAAGCTGTACCTCCTTCTTCACATTTCATGTATGAAGTTAAATTATTAAATAATACTGGATTCTTAGAAGAATTCTATGACTGGTATATCATTTTGACCCAAGTCCGTACGAGGGTAGGCACCCTTCAGCAAATTCTGACACCTGGGTTTCGAGCGGTGCCAATCACGACTTAGTGGTAGGACTATTTTGCAAGTATACGTCTTGGTTCTCTTTCCGCAGTGTTTTATATACTTTCCGCAGATCCTAATATTCTGCTCTGATGTAGCGTTTAAGCATTGTGTTGGTTTTAAGGGCAATATATATAAGAAGTTGTTTTTTTAAGTTTATTGGGAAATTGGGCTTTTAATCACCTATATTTTAAGGTGATGAGTACAGTACCGCGCAGTACTTTAAAGCATAAAGATACCTGAGTAAACACATTTTCTATGGCTTTATCACAGACCTGTAAATTAAAAAAATACTACTATAACACAGAAAAAAATATAGCTTTAATGAACCTACATTATCAAATCTTTAAGCTGCCTACTTAAAATCTTTAATAAGTGACTGTACCTAATAAATAACAACAGTAATTAATTCATTCATTCATGTAGATTTCCGACAAAGGTTCAAGTTAGCGGTCTCTTCATATAAACGGTTAAATTTATTAAAAGTAATCAATCAAAGACGAATCAAAGAAGTGACAGTCTTTCACAGTTTACTGTCTTATAAATATACGTATGTTTGCATAGGTATGTCCTCAATCAACGAATAATATAAGTCTTATAACATGACGTGAAAGAGGTGATTTTAGTAGACGGTCATTTGTAAACATTTAAAATACTGATATATATATATGTTAGCCCTAGATTTTTTATTCAGCTGGGATTAGTAAAGATATTTTTATCAAAATATAAGAAAATCAATAGAGTGTAATCAAAGCGTGGAACTTCAGTTCTATTTATTGATTTCTATTGGCAAATATATATTCCGGTACTTTTTTTTGTAGCTATGTGTGTGTCAAAAGGTGCATAGTTTTTCTACTACCCGCAATGCACCCGCTAAGTTATTTCACCTGTCCATCGCTGATCATTCTCATTCTATGACGAATCGCCCCGAATATATATCTTATATAAAAAAACTGTAGGTACCTCAATTATAACACTTAGATTATACACATTTCATACAAACCCAAGCAGCTGGATCTAAGATAGTAAGAATATATCAATAAATAATAAATACATTGAAATTTTGAAATTTATAGAGAAAAATTCCATCCTCGGACGGGATTCGAACCCGCGTTTTCTGACTGTCCGTGTCAGACGCCATTGACCAACTAGGCCACCGAAGTTCTGGTCCGAGCATCGAATTTTAACTCTCTATTTGACTAACCGTCTCGCGGGAACGGAGCGACATCTATTGGACAGTTTAACAGTACCATCCAACCGAAAGAAGCATCCCCATCTCCGCAAGACGGTTAGTCAAATAGAGAGTTAAAATTCGATGCTTGGACCAGAACCTCGGTGGCCTAGTTGGTCAATGGCGTCTGACACGGAGAGTCAGAAGACGCGGGTTCGAATCCCGTCCGAGGATGGAATTTTTCTCTCTAAATTTCAATGTTTGAGATCGCTAAAGCAGGCGTTAGTGCTTTAAAAAGTAATAAATACATATCACAAATGTATAAGAACTGAAACTTACCATTTATAAGATGTGATCAGATGTATTGAGACATCCCACCTCTTGCACTTCTGTAACAAATAAAACAAACTGCGTTAATACATTATACACTACTACTACTACTCAAATGATATTTATAGGATACTGTATTATGTAAAGTCCCCCAGCATACTGATGATCTTTTGTTTTTCACCCACTTACGGCCGTTTTCAATAACCTATCTATCGCCGGTTTACCTTACTAGAGATAGATATTTGACACTGTTTGTATGTACGTTATCTCACATTTCTATCAGTAGTAAGGAAAACTATGTATAGATAGAATATTGAAAACGGCCGTTAGTAGCTTTACAAGCCGATCTTATATTTACATTGTATCGAAATAAGTTTTTTTAAGATATATGCTCCACGCTTTAAACCGGGAAATGGTTAATTGTTTGACCATCGGTCTAAGTGGCGGTTCTGTGAGAACAGAAGACCTCGCGAGCCCTTATAACCACTCCAATAACACACCCTTTCCCAGTCTTAGCAAAGCCTGTAATGTATTTTTTTAACTTTCATATCACATATCCAAGTCATACACATTAAAACTGTTTTAAACATTGTTTCTGTATTTTGTATCAAATAATGCTCATTCTTAATTAACCTGCGAACACTGAGGTACCATCTGCGATGCGTAAAATTTGAAATAGAATAAAAAGTCGAAAAAGTCAAGGGAGTCGAAATTTAACATTTTTGGAAAATAATTTAACGCATGTTAAAAAATAGGCATACATGTATTACCCTCTTATTATTCCCAATATAAATAACAGCTGTACATCAGTTGTACTGGTAACAAAACATAATTGCGTCAAAGGCGCCGAATCGACATATTATAAGCATGTTCATTCAATCTTTTTTTTTACGAAACCCAAACAGCTGTTACAAGATCCGAGGCCAAGTATTATTACTGCATCAGGTAAAATATCATACGATCACATATTTCTTTTTATACCAAGCGGTCCCGCAAATCATCCGACAAAAATCAGCTTGCTTTTGAATTTTATTTTCTTACTAAAATCTTGTTTATACGTGTAATTTAACTAATAATTTGAAATAAATAAAGGCAAAATAAAACGGGAGAATAATATAGATGTGTCATTCTTCAGTCAAAATGGGATATTTGATATTCAAAAAACGCTTTTCACTGAGGGTACATAATATCTAATTAGGATATCATAGATATATTATATGTGAATTTTTGAAGCAATTACCATAATATATAAATTACTGTTGCCCTCATTTGTTGGGACTCTGTCGGTATACATGAACCAATCATATGTCACTCAATTTTTAATACAGGTTTACAGCTTTGAGTCACACTCTTATAGTTGAATGCGGCGTTCTACAAGAGTATACTATGAAGTGAAGAGCAATAAGAGCTAGTTGAGCACCTGATTACAGTGCTTTGAGCAGAGAGCCCAGAGCTTAAAATTTTCTTTCGTTTGTACACGTATATTTGGAATTTCGCTGCAGTTACTTGCTACAGTGGCTCCAAATCCTAACAAAATATTGCTTGAGCAATATTGCTTTGCGGCATAATACCTGGGTGTGGTACCCACCAAGACGGTCTTTTTCACTAAATTTCTACCACCTAGTAAATCGGGGGTCCTCCCCTTTTATGATTTGTATCCTGAGAGGGACCTGCAAAGGGGCACTTCTTAAACTCTGTCCCCTCACGGAGTAAAAGTACCTACCCGAAACTATTCAATACCTATATAATCAACCCATTATGTGCCCAATGCTGGAACTCGAGCCTTCCTCTCAGAGAGTGGAGTTGGGTCATAATCCAGCACATGGGCCCAATGCAGCTCGGTGCATAGGCTACAACCCATGTCGATGTTTCCAGGCCGCCCGAAAGCTTTCGACATAGCCTAATGACTGTTGTCCTAAGACAAACAACCGGGACCAACGATGGCTTAACGTGCCCTCCGAAGCACGGAAGCGATCAGTTGAAAAAAGCCACTAGCGGTCACCCATGCTACTCCTGACAACTAGGCAAGCGTTGCTAAACTTGTCGATCGGTTAAGATCGCCAGGTCAAGCTACCGGTGCGAGCCCTTCAATATCTGTACAAAATTCGAATAAATGATAGTTACTGGCGTTACTATTGTCCTTTTAGCTTCCTGTATTGACATGAGTACACCCTTGTTTTAAATTAGATAAGATAAATAAAACGTAGGTAGTTAGTACATGAATACATATTTCGCAAAAAAAACTTTGACCGCATTATCAGTATCCGCATTTTTACGTCATATCAAGATGCTATTGTATATTGTCCATTGTAGCTGTATATGATAATTTTTGGTGCCGATTTTGAGTCACCAACTGGACTATGACTTAAACCTTGAGTTCAAAGAATTCAACTTCAAACAGGTCATAGTGACGTAGGTAGACTAAAGTAGCGATATTACGAAAACTTGTATCATTAAGAATCAACATTGCATACAGGGTAAATACCTAGAACTGAAGCCAGCAGACGTGAATAAATAAAGCAAATTTACGTCACAACCGCAAGATCTTTTAAATGCGACAAGGTTATATCTGTATGCATTTATTGATAAAATTATGACTTTAGTTTGACTCGATAACAGATAACGTGACTAGGTATGTGTACATGTATAATATACTAAGGTATAGGTATTGTTAATAATTACTGCAGAGAATACGACGTTTATACGTCGTATTCTCCTGAATACCTGAAGTGCGTAGTCATTTCGTAAATTCGTTTACGGCAAAATCGCCAAAACCAAATCTTAATATAAAATACTAGGTGCGCTTCGCGGAAGTCCATGTCATGCTGCATGATGATGATGAATCAAATAGTAATTAAATCACTCAGGAATAATGTACCTTCTACTGGTGAAAGAATTTTAAATATGGGTAAGTACAGTAAAACAATCAAATCTTTCCGATATTATATAGATATAGAAGTATAGCTAGATTTTTGATGTCTGGAATCTCCAAGACCGCAAACAAGAGGTGATAGCTTGTGCACTAGATTTTTGAAGTCTGGAATCTCCAAGACCGCAACCTAGATGTAATAGCTTGTGCAATAATATTATCTTTACTGATAGTAAAACCCAAAGAAATGACCTTTCTTGACACTTGACTACAGATTTTCCAATCTCGGCTCATATATTAAAGATGGTGCAAGAAGTACTGATACTGACGTGAACCAAGTAATACTCGTAGATTATACTATTATAAGACACCTTGTAGTTAAATATAAAAATACAGAAGACAAGGTGATTAAACCAGTCAAGTAACTTAAATGTATTGTACTTAAAATCATGGCTACAGCATTATAAGCGGAAGAAAATGGCGCAAGGTGCAATTATAAACTAAGCCTCGTAAAGTTCAATTAAAATGTTGCATAGGTTATAATAACAAACAACGCTGGTTCGCCAGTAGTTAGAATAACGGCGAACAAACCGCTGTGAATACCGTACAATGTATAAACGAAAAATGACTTCGAGATGCAATGGCCTTATCGCAAAATTCGGGTGTCCGTGTCACGAAAGTCTTATTCTTTTTGAAAAGATTATTTGTTTCATAGATGCGTTCTTAAAGGTATACTAATAACTGCGTCCCAGGACTTTATTTATTATATAATTAAGTGGAAAATAAATATTATATGACTTTTTTTCGCAGAACAATTTAAAACAATTATTATTTGAGGTTATAATTTTTCTAGGTGTGTAATAAATAAATTCCAACCAAATAATTACAACAATATAATAATAAACTAAACTGTAGTTTATTATTATATTAATGTACCATGTTTCTTGCAAATAAATTATCATTTATCATTATAGCTATGGCATGAAAGAGTAACAAACATGCATCCGTGTATAACCTAACCTAACCTAACAGGCTTAATTACGCATTTTTAAGATCAGTGTGAACTACGTCAAAATGAATAATGGAACATGCCAATGTCAATGTGTACTACATGCATACATCAAATTAAAAAATGTTTCATTTGATTTGTTGAAAAATGTATAATTTATACGTGCGATATAAAATAAACTCGACAATATATTTTTACAATAGATGTTTACGTTTAGGTTTAAACTTAATAATGTCTTGCAACAAGATGATTTACGTCTAGAGATGTACTGTTATATGTATTGTAATTTGATTACACTGCATCTAAGAGAACATCTGTGTCCCAATTCCCCACATACAACAGCTATTCATGCATTCTTTATATGTCGTATAGAATATCATTCCTAAGCGTATGCACAAGGCCTTGGAGTCAGATTCGTGATAATACCAAAATGACAATGACAAAAATGGCATCATCCGTTTCGTGACGACCACTAGTATTTCCCGTTTCACATTACCGTTATAATGCAAGGCTTTAACAAATTGTAAAACTGGTGTCTGCAATGTATAAAGGACAAAATGATTAGCAGACTAAAAAGCTAGAATGTTTCTTAAACATGGAAAAGCCATTTAAAAAAAAACACTTCTTTTGCAATTTATGGAAGAATTCAACAGTTTAATGGTGGTGGAAATGGCACAGACAGTTTTTGTGTCGAGGATTACAACAAAGTTGATATTAAAGAAGAGAGCTTTGTCAGTAAAGAAGATAACAGCCTTATAGTGTATAAGTAGTAGCGATTAATATATAACAACTAACAAATTTTAGTTAATGAATGATATTTGTCAATTGATTATAGTTCTAGAAATATTATTCTACTAATTTATTGATTCAGGTGTCACCCTGCGGAAATCCATTATCAAAAAACGATATTAAAAAATATTTAGTGACACTTCCGCTGAAAAGAAAACAATGATTTTGGCCTATTTGGGGGTGTGCACCACCCTCCCTCGCTCATAAAATGCTAATAGGAAGAATACAAAATAAAAAACACAAGAAACCCCAAATAAACCAAAACCGATTCGACACGTGTTTCGCCTCTACACGAGGCATCCTCAGGAGATGTTGACTCGTCGAGCGCTAGACCGACAGTCGTATATCTTTTAATATCCTTTTTTGATTATTCTACTAATATAATATAACTACATACGTGTATAAACAATTATAATAAACCAATGTTGAATTACATACCTCATGTAACACATGTTTATTCTTGCATGAGGTACTATATGCATATACAACAATATCATACACGGAGGCAAAGAGAAAGTAACTTTACAAATAATAAGAGCGTGGGTGATATTTGCAAAACGGATCATTCAGATGTCAATTAGGACCTAATTAATACTAATATTTTTTTCGAAAGCACACATAATAATTTTGAAATAATGATGATCTAGCTTCAAACTCAAAAAATAAACAGTAACATTACTACCTTTTTTGATGTTATGGATAACAAAGAGGAATCACATGATATCTATTTAGCTAGCGTAACATCACCGTATCAGTCAATAAGAATGGAACCATCAATGTAACACAAAAGCGAATGATGTGATCTGATATGAACTCACGTTCAAAATGTGTAGATGTATGCAATAAACTTAAATATAACAGTTAAACACAATACAAATAACAGTTTAAAGAGTTCAATACTAGGGAATACTACTATAAATACTAGGGTAATATAGGACAATACCTCACAATTGGGGAATACCTGGTGAATTAGGAGCCAATGCCTGAGATCATAACCCATATCATTTCAAAAAGCTACATAACTATAGAATGAACAGATATTAACTAACTAAAGAATATTAACAGATTTCCAAAAAAATGTTACAAATGAAAGTAAGATTACTTCAGTATCAATATAAATTAGAAACGAGATCATCATCATCAAGGAAACAATATTATTCCAACAATCAACAACATGATGTATGAAGGAGCTGCCAACATCGCTAATACCATGTTACGCGTGCGTATACTGTTGCACAAAAACTTGTGCTCGTAATACCAGAAAATTACTTTTTGCTCATTTACTAGTCAATGAGGATTGTCGATTTGCTAAATCAGACACATTTGCGGTTGCTTATAGTAACGCATTGGAGCGTAAATTGCTTGCACGAACTGGACTATAATCTCATTTGACTTATTAGCGTGCAACTTAGCTGCAGTTTCGTGGGAACTTCACTAAGTAACATCATCTGTTGGAAGCGAAGCGTCTACACGGAAACGGTTCATTTAATTTTCAAGAATAAAAAGCTTTCGTGTTTGGTCGAAGGATCACGTTAAGCTGTCAAGCGCTGATGGTCTCAATTTGGCTTAAGAAATATTTAAAGATAGACTCGAGTCAAAAGTTTTGTTTGGACGTCCACAAAACCTGTCCCCTAGTGACTAGAAATAGAAACGATTTCGGAGATAATCCAATAATGTCATCGTAAGACGTAAACTAAAAATAAATATTAATGTTATTTGACACGGATAGTTTAAAACTACTTTTTTATTTTTATTAAAGATTACTATCGCTTATATAGTGGAATTCCATATTAATAGGGATTATGTTTACGTGAAATCTATAACGGTTGCGAGATCCGTCCCGTGTTACGAGTTTACTAATTAGTCAATATTGATAAAAGGGAGAGATAACGAAGAAGTGGTGATAATGGCTAGCGGGGTATAAAGATAACTAATGTTTGTCCAGTCAAGGTCAGCAAGGGCAGTACGACATCTACTGACAACCGTGATACTCGGTGATACTATTAATAATTGAATAATAATTAATTTAAAAAAAATTCAAAGTAAGTATTTGTTTATTTTTGATGCAATACATTTTAAATAGTAAAGTTAAGTTTTAAATAGTTAGTAATAGTAGTATTTCTAAATTGTGGTATAGTATAGCTATTACTTCCTAATAATTAAATAAAATTCGTCTTGTTTAAATATAGGATGGTATAAAGATGATGATCATTTAGAATTATCTATTGCAATGTTTGGTGTACATATTGGTTTCTGTACTTGTTTTAATTTAATGTATTTCACTGCCATTACAAAATATTAATACATATCAAATATATTGTGTTTTCCGGAAAAATATTTAATATAATGTCCAATACCTATCATGATTTTTACAATGTTAGGTCAGTTCACAGAAATAATAGGATTAACTTCAGGGGCGTGTTAGTGGGTGTGTGATGAGTCATTAATTTGGTTTTAATATTCCACGTGTTTGGCAAAACAAATAAATAAATTTAATTTTTACATCGATGGTACCCAAAAATCTTAATATAATTATATCTTTACTTACTGGGATCATGTAATGTGATATCAAATATACTTATAAATATGTAACATATGGCATAATATTAAATGACTGCTATGGACAACCCACGGTGATATCATTCATGCAAATGAGACTGTCACGCATGCTATGACGTGGACTACTTTCGATTATGCAACACCACGTCAATGACATTAAATTTTTAATGTTAACACTAAAATAAACACATTGTCACCGAGTACTTTACACACAAATGAAATTCCCATAGTAAACGAATCTACATGTGTATAAATTGCACAAATTAAAACATTCACCATTGAAAGTTAACAACAAAACGCAAACTCATTCTGTACCATTTAAAGAATTATACCTAAATAGCAAAAGGAATGTTAAATTTCCCATCTTGGAAGTTAATTAATGAAATATTAGCAGCTCCAATGTGTAACTGGAACTTTAAAGCAGGTTAGACCACTTATGACTAACGTTATTTTGCAATAACAGTTACTTAATATTAATGGATATGCCTAATTAAGTAAAAGTCTATAAACAAGATCAAGTTTATATGAAAACTTAGAATGTTTTTTTTTTCTTTTTAGTAACTGCAAAACATAGAGATAGTAAAGATTTTTTAGCAGCATTGCGAGCTATTATCGTCAAACACGCGGACAAAAAAAGGATCGGAAAGTAGGTAAGGGCCATCTAAGGGCGGGCTCAAAGGACCTCAGTGTCGGAGGTCTTGTAAACATAATGTAAAGGAAACGGTTTTTATACATCCCAACATTTTTTGTCGCGTCCGTCTCAGGTAGGAATGAATTTCTCCACATTAGCTGCGCGTTCCGATATTATCTTTGTTACTTACGAGTGCAAACTTTGCTATCTGTGTTTGCACAAATATGGACGGCCTCGCATACGTGACTGCGTTACATGTTACATTAGATTGCTTTTTTCTCCTGTATACCAGGGTTTAAAAACATTGCTTACTTGCTCGTTTGATTCCAGTAGGTACACCAGACCATTTGCGGTGGGAATGTCTAGTATTAGCTAGACTATCTTTTACTGTTTTAGATATGGCCCTAACCTATACCTTATAGGTAGATCAGCTATTGTCCAATGTCAAATCAAAAATCACGATCATGTATGCATATGCATTTAAATATAATTTAATAAAATATGCAACCTCTATCAGAAATTAATTGTTGAAACGCCTCAATAGTGAACATAAACAAGAAAGACATTAAATATCTTTCTCAATTATTGTATAAACAGGTAGATCATCATAGGCATCTAGTGAGTATCTAGTCAAACCGGTTAGATTATAAATTTGTCATATATTACTTAGACCACGTCATGTCGGATGTTTGAGAAATCTTCTTCATTATTGCTTTTTCTCTGCTGCTTGTTTGGTTAGTGGTTGTCCTTGGCTTGAGGTCAAAGCTGACAAAAAATGTAAAGCCAAACTACAATGCGGGGATCCTCTAACATATTAATGTTGTGTACCCTCTGTCTGCCGGCTGTGCGTGCATACGTTAAGGACCAAGCAGGTCAACTGTATTCATGTGCACACCTCTTTAAAATTTAACGACATGAACCTCAACACGCGTTTATGGATCCTTTGGATCGTAAGCACTATATTCGAATTCAATTTGGATTAGAACTTTTAGTCATTCCTTCTTACTGTCATTATTATTTTTAATTATATTCGTTTGAAAGTCTGAGAATTCATTTATTATATACGAATTCTCAGCTATACTACATCATGCAACCCGTCGCGTCTCAGATGAATCCATATTTGTATTTGAACAATTGAGTCCCTACCAGCTACCAATTATGCCAATCACGTGCCAATACGCCGATGCACTGTAATGCAAAACAATACCAAGTACTTGTATAGCTGTGGTATATCATATTTGCTTTAGAACCATTTCGAAAGAGGACCATCAACTGATATCATAATATATCATATGAACTCAAGAGTATTTCAAATTATAACAAAGTTCTATTGCAAAATAATCAATATGATCTGCTTTGTCTACGGATTTATTGATCTATAGACCCGTGTAAATAGACGGAAGCACAAAAGAGTAATGATTGCCAAAACTTTGGGTGAAACATGGGAGGCATAAATTAGCAAGTTTTGTGCAGCTTGTGATTGACTATCGATATTATAATGAGTCATGTCATAATGAAACACGAATCATTATGCATAGACATATTAGACTTGATTAACGAGGAAAGTAGGTCATGGCATTGACTTAATTCCTTGGACACCATTTCCAGGAAACTGTTTGTTTCATATATACTCGTATATAGACCTAATGTTTAAGAAATAAATTAAGTAAATATAGATAAGTAGTTTTTAGCCACGCTTTGCTGCATAGAATTAAGTTATTGCACATCGTTGAGTCGGGTTAAAAAGTAGATTCTATAGTAGAAGTACATAAGTAAACTATAAATAATATTCTTGGAATATTGTGTATTGTCTGCCACAGCCACTGCAGCATAAAGATGTTACAATCACACACACACACACATACACACAAAAAATTCACATTTTAGTATTAGCACAACCTATGTAAATTTTTACGCTGTGGTATTAGTGTGTGTATATGAAATACCTTAATTTGTAGAGCGCCGGTTGACATAGGAGCACTCTTGATAGCTCCTTAGTTATTTTAGCCAACAAAGCCCAGAACAATGACGACAAATATTCTGACTCGAAGCTTCAGTATGTAAACCAATAGGGAATAAAATTAAATATACATTTGATTTGTAATGAAATTATTCACTCCTAAAAAAATTTCAAACAACTGTGACGATTGTATATGACATTTATATAGAGCCTAATACATAATTCTAAATGAGTTTGTGATAACCTGACCCAGTATCACAGTTATAATTGTTTTAACCTGATTGTTACGTGCTACTCCGCCATAACCCAACAAATCTAGACTAAACTAACTTCCTACAAACACAATATTTCCCGTACCACACATAACACTAAACTGCCAAATTTGTCTGACACAGTTTATATTTGCGTGTGAGAAAGTTTAATACTGTTTATTGAAATATAGTATGAATTCGTTGCTCTACGCGTATTTTATCTCTATATCCGTGCAGTATAAAGTACAGATGACATAGACAATTAAGGAAAAAATAATGATGTATTATAAGTTATAAATTACTATAGCAAGTCTAAACTAACTATAGTAAAGGTACGAAACAAAAAAGGTGGGACTATTTTCTAAATGATTACGAAAACGAATAAAGACAATTTAGTAATTTTTATCTGAAAAAGTGTCATTCTCATTGATTTTAATTTTAAGAACCGATTCATAACTCTTTCTTCTAGTAACTGTCCTAGCCAAAAGAATTTTGTCGGCGATTCTATCACTCGCATAGATAAAAACTAAAGAAGCGAAACGATCAGTCAACGTTTCTCCGGTAAATCCAAAACAGACGTTTCTCCTTTGGATGAGCAATCCGAGTAAGGTAATATCAATTTTATGTATGGTCTTGCCAAGCACGGTCTCCAAGCCACAACGTGAGATGATGACTAAAACAAGATCTCTACAGCAAAACTCACGCACAAACAATCTTCACTCGAGTGAATCGGCCTACGTTTCGCGGTGTCTTTAAACTGCTAATTAGTTATAATGGCAAATATTTTCTGATGTTTTTATAGTGAAAATTTGTAGTAAGGTAATGATATCCTCCAAATTTTACATCCAAATATATTCTTTGATTCGAGAGAGAGAAGAGATCAAAGTACAAAAACAATAAGCGGGAAGCTGTTTTTGTATTGTAGCCGCCAAAGGTCGTGTGCTTGTCCAAGTTATTACGTGGTTAGTTTTAAAACTACTTTAACTGAGTATGAATGGACGTAAATACAAATTAGTGTAATTTGTAAAGTATGCTTTTTGCTATTGCTAATGGTGGAATATCAAGTTGTCTAACTTCCTGAGCGTTGAGTTATTAGGTTCCACTTATATTTTTATATACTTGGATAAAGTTCTAACGTCAATCGTTTGTCACTGTCGTCACAAAATGGATTTCAATAAAGAGAATTCAATGAACCATAAAGTCAATTAAGTTAAAACTGACGTAATGTTATTTAAGCAACAACTCGATCAACCACTCATCGAGATCAGTGAACTGTAATAAAAATTCTACTAGATACTAATTGATCGGTATAAGATCGTATTTAATCGATTGTGCTTTCACCGTGAACTATATTATTATTTACGCAGCTTTCGTATTAAATTTACACTTGCACAATAAAATAAGCTCGACGTAGACGTTAACTTCGGATCGTAAACGCTTAAACTTCAGATAATCGAATGGCAATTCGATTCGATAATCGAGTCGCAGTTTATTGCTATGTTCGATTCCTGTTTATTGGAAAGTTAGAATAGCAAATGGTGGAGAGTTGTGGACGTGGGCGAGGGACCTGTATTGTTGGGCCTGAAGTTCTAGGGCTTATAATAGTAGGTGCGATGACCCTTGCCAATGTCATTCAGTACGGAGCTTGAGTGGTGTCTTGTTAATTGCAGTTTGCAGTTCCAACAACTGCAGTTAATCTATATAACAGACATAATGTCATGGTTTACACATACGTTGGTATTTACGTTTGTAGTACTATTAAATACTGCGCTAGGCTTGTCCCTTAATTTGTAGGTAACCCATATCGCATATTTAATTTTTTTAGAGACGTTTAGTTATTTTATGTTTTTATTCTTAATTTTTTGATTCTAAATTCCGCGCTCATCTAGGCCATTAATTTTTCAGTCTTATTCGGTGTCGTGATTGTAGGTATATGTTGTATACCTAACTTATAAGTCGGGCTCCCTCGCCTGCTACTAACATCCCGACGGCGTGTAACTATATTTCAAACCTTTACGCGTCTTCTCACGATGCAAAAAATAGTTTCAAAAGTAACGAAAAATAAAAAACAGTTGAATTGAGTACCTCCTCCTTTTTGGCAGTCGGTAGAAAATAAGACTACATCTGTGGAGCGAGGAAAGTGTAAAGTTAAATGAGTTTAACTTATTAAGGTATTTTATTTTCATGAATATAAACCATACATTTTATTACATCATATTTCTATATATCCTAAATTAAGTTGTTTGACTCTTATTGTATACAATTTAGATGGAAATCTCGTCACTTAATTGAATAAAAAAATACAATTTAGATATGGATATATATTGTTACATACGGGATGAAAACCATGGTGTTTATTTCTAATGAGCTCCCGATATTTCGACACTGTTACAATACAAGCGCCATGATCGCGAGACGACCGTCGTCTGCGAGTCGTCCCGCGTCTTCCGCGATCATGGCGCCTTTCCACGGTTTTCATCTCGTAAATAACAATATATTTAATATATGTATTGTTTATAAAAGGTTACAATTAATTTTCAATAAATTCTTCTATTTATCCTATTCTATTAAATCTAATAAATTATTCTATTCTAAGTCTTCATTTCATTACATTTCTCTACCTACTGGTGAGTATTCCCAAAAATAATGAACTATTTTAATAACTGCCAATATGCGTTTCGGGATCGCACGGGTGTACGGAATTAAACATTATATGTAAATAAAACTCAATTAATTTTATGTAGTATCCATAGCGCCACTTGACTAGTTTTTGCTATTTGTTTATTTTTGCCAGTTTCTACTTTAATCATTGTCATGTTTATATAAATTACTAGGTCTTAAAAAACCTTTCATTCATCAATGATCAAATAAAAAAAAAATGTTTGCATGGGGCGACATTATTTTGTACTTATTATTATGTGTTACTACTATTAATAGTAAGTTACTAACTATACCTAGCGTATTTCCTAAGTAAAGTAATTTAGTAAAGTGACACTAAGGGCTATGCTACACGGGCGGTTCTCCCGCCGCGGGAATCCGCTTCTGAATCGCACTAGACTCAATTCTTATGGACATTGTATGCTACAAACTACACGGCGCGGTTTCAGAACCGCCCGTGTAGCATAGCCCATAGCTGTGAAAATTTTAACTGGTTACCTTTAACAGATATAAAAGTACATCTGTTTAAAGGAAGGAAACACAGACAGACACTCAGCTTAGGCTAGTATAGTTTCGTAGTCTCGCGCGGAACGTTGTAGTCTTTTATCCTTTGATTTGAGTACGAAAATATAATAATGGTAACGAATTTTTTGTTATCCGAACTCTTGCTTGGATATATTGCTTGCATAGATGTGCATGTAACATTGTATGCACATGTTTTATCTTGTTAAGATCGCAGTTCTATATCATCGTATCATCATATATTATCCCCACATATTTATGACGTACACGATTTAATTACTATCTGTACACCATCCACACACATTATAAATACAAAAGTGTGTTAGTCGGTTTATTGGATTTCTTAATTTACGCAGCAACGTACCAAAATATTGACGGTAATCACATTACACTAATATTGTAAAGGTGAAAGTCTGTGAGTGTGTAAGTGTGCTTGTATGTTTGTTACCTCTTCACTCTCAAACGTGAAGACCCCATTTCACGAAATATGGCTAAAGAATATATATTTCCTGAATTCCAAAATGTAGAAAATTCTCTACGCATTTTTAGGTTCATTTGTTAGTTTAGTTTCTGATATTAATAACTGCATGTCTTATTTAACTTTTCAAAGCTTTTGAGTAATGCAGAATAATGAAATTAATTATTGTGTTAACTTAAAAATTAAATGAAATCGTTGATTCTGTATAGGCCTACGGGTGCACTTACAAATTGTCATATTACTATTATTTCTTAAATCGACAACCGGATCGGAACGCGACCACGACTGAGAAGATCCGGCAAGAAAATCAGCGGGCTTGCCTTTAAAAAAAAATTGTATCGCCAATTTCTTAACAAATGCTCATTTATTTATAGCTCCAGTGCGTCGCCTTAAAAAGAGACCATAATAATGGTATCAGTCCGGCAAGACACGCTACACTTTGAGCTGTTAATACACGAGTAGGTAGATCCTGGAGTGATCAATCTTTAGCTTAAGCAGGTGTTGCAGATTGCAGGGTTTCATAGATTTCGGTAGTAGTTTAATTGCCATCAATATAGCCATCAGTGACATGCTACCTGAAGGACCACAATATAGGTAGCTAGATACTACAACAACGAAAAGTCGCGGACTAAAAGAGCAGATAGAGTAGTTATACTTAAAGCAACACAGCCATAAATTGATCTCTAATGCAGTTTTAGCAAAATGTAGGTATTTGTATTGCATGACATTAAGTTCACAAAAACCAATACATACCTATATAATACTCGTATATTCTTGCATTTCCATGCTAAATCTGTATTGCTCTGATAGGAAGTAAGTAGTGACCTAGTAACTCACCTTGATCTTCCAAATGTATTCAGCGGTCAAGTTCCTTTGCATTATATTACGTAAATTAAATAAACACTCTAGCAATAGTTTAGTTGGTTTAGCTATGTTTAATACAATTTAGCGGATACACTGTATACTCAACACATATTTCATCACTTCATTCAGTATGGGTTAGGGACTGGCGTGGTATAATTCGGTTACGCACAATGTAAACAACTTAAAAAATTTGCGTAGGTACGCTGTTTATAATCATATAGTAAAGCATTAACCCTTACGGATCCGTCCACGTTAGTTTCATTCATAAATCTATCGTTCTAAACGTAAACAGGATTTGTCATAATTTGAACAAAATGATGTTCGTAAAATTGTCGGCTTGGAAACTTACTAGTCATGCACTCCTCTTGTTAGAAGAAATTAATAGGGCCGCAAAAACGTGGTTTATAAAAATACGATAACTTTTAAAATATTTCTAAGATGTTTTTAATTATTTTTATTACTGAGCAGTCTTAATATGAAGTAAATAAAAGTTTATTTCATTAAAGTATTTTAAAAAGAAATTAGTAAAATACTGTCTTTAACATTACCATCGGGCACTTCAGTTTATCTACCTACTTCCAAAAAGGAGGAGGTACTCAATTTGCCTGTTTTTTTATGTTTGTTACCTCATAACTTTCGATTAGGTGGACCGATTCTCAAAATTCTTTTTTTGTTTGAAAGCTGGTACATCCCGTGTGGTCCTATTTTATCTAATTTGATCGAGTAGTTTTTGAGTTACACTCCATTAACTGAGTTTTACCAAAGTAATAGTATAGAAGTCGGTATTAAATTTTCCAAATTGCACTTGTTTTAGCATAAGAATAGGGTACCGCGTCAAAAACCGATATTCCGAGAGCCCATGGGAGCGAAGTCGCTGACGGGTCAGCTAGTCAATAATAAAGTACTATACTATACATACATACCATATATTATACATCTGATTTTTCGATGTATTGAATGAGGTAACGATATCATCGTTCTTCAATATTAATTTCTCTGTACACTATACTCTTAGTTTACACAAATTCCAATTTTGTTATTAAAACGCAATATAAACAAATACCAAGGTTGGGATGATTAACCAATAATACCGAGAAGAAAATGTTACGCAGTTCACATATAAACTTTAGGTTTATTTACCTACAGTGAAACATGCGTAGAGGCTGCGTGCTTTTTGGATAAATAAAATAAACCTTGACAACTTTAACGACCTATTTCCTGATTTATTTCGAGAAGTAACCAAAGCAAAATACTTGAGACACTACCTCCGTCCATACCACAGATTGTTTTAAAAAAGTAACGTGATAAAGCCACTTTAATCACATAAATTATCTTGCTTGTATCCACTATTCTTTTTTATTGACAAGCCATACACTTTGGCCTAACGACTTTTTTCGACTTTCGACGACCCTATCCCTTTGAATGCAATAAATCGTCGCAAAGCTCTCATGCTAAACAATCCTATTTATGGGCACATTTTTACCATAATAGCTTCGAATTTAAATGGATCTTCTATTTTCATGTAAATATCTTAAATTTAATCATTACCATCGTTCCAGACCAAATAAATGCATTTTACTCTCATGTAGATTAAGGAAATAAATAAAATCATGACAGTTGAGTGCAAAAACACACAAACAGTACCAAAGCTTCTATCTTTTTAAAAGCTACCCAAAGAAGGATAATCTTTTTGGATGTGTATATGTGCTTAGTTTCTTCAATAACGTCTTCCAGTTTGATTTGATTGAAACGGATTGATAGATTACAAAGCTGGTTCCATATCATAAAGCCATCAACGGCAACTGTATGATACGTATGATAAAAACGCATTATTTATTGGATGTTTCGTTTGATTTAGCTTATTACAATCCAAACATAATCTATACTACTTTTTGGAAAATCAAAAATCATGTTAAGCTATTTTTAATATGTAGTCTCACTGACTGAACAGAGTAATTTATAATCCTCCTTTTCCTACACTTTATAAAAACATGTTAGCCATACCATTTTTTTTATTTCACGTTAAAGTAGCACAACAGTAAAACGTCATTTCATCTTTAAAAAATGAATTCATTATATGAAATATTTTTTCTCACCTTTTTCTTTAAATTAATTTGAAACCAGGCGCCACGAGATGGCTTAAACTTGAATTGAAGCAAGCGAAATTACTGCGCAAATGAAACTCAACAACAATCGCGGGCTTGCGAGCTAAAATTAAGTACAATACTAAGCTCTGGATGACATTGCAACTACCATGGACGAGCATGGTGCTTACAATCGGATGCACGGCTTGCCTGTTCTGTCACTGATAATTAGTTATTATAGTTACGTCATATTATATTATATACCTATACCGCCTTATTATAAAACGTTGACTAATGATAGTCTCGAATTTAAACCATGGTTTAAGCAAATTTTGTACATGAAATTCTCCTAGTATACTACTCCAATAGTGTTTATTGATCCACATGTATATAAAGTTGTAATTTTCGTTTGCCATTCATTCAAATAATGAAACGCTAAGATCTATGATACTGCTTTATTTGTCTGCAGTGTCATAATATCCTCAAGGGAAGGGACCAATTTAGACAAACCTTCTTAGAATCCCATTGAAATGTTAAAATCAGTTAACTCCGGGTAAACATTGTTGTCCATTATTGAATGGCAAATACCTTATGTGTGTTTTTGTATCTTTCCTACCTATTAATTTAATTTTGGTAAGTGTAAGTTTTGACGGTATATTTTTGTCAACCTCTTCAGTTTTAGTAAAAAATAGAAGATACTTTTTCACACACTAAAACACGAAATTTGAAACACGAATATGTTTAAACGTACCGCAGCATTGATCTAACAATATTTACGTATGTTAAGCTGTTTTATTATTTTTTATTTAAACTTCCTTAACTAACAAGTTGCGTTCAACCAAAATAATTCATTTACTCATATGATTATTGATGGACTCATTTTCTGCATCGAACTTCTTTCTGTACATCTATGACAGCTCGTCATAGGGCTCGTTTACGTATTCTATAGTATCCTAGCCATTAGGGGGTATGTTCACTGCCTTCACTGTTATTTTCGCCACAGGCCATACTTTATCATTCCAGATGACTAGTTTGCCAGTTCTAGCTACCAGTTACAAACTAGGACTTACAAGTCCCCTTATATGGGTGAAACGAGTTCGTCTTCCGTGTTCAAGATTCGCTGTAGCAAGACTGGTTGGGAACTAGAAAAAGAAGAATTTGAATAATGCCAACTATCCAGCAGCCGATAGGGCTCGTTAGTGAAGAATAGGTGGTCATTATCGATTGCAAGGCGTCAACGTTATAGCCGGGATTATAAAAATGACGCTTAAAATCACTAAATTCAAGTTGATACGTAGGGAAACATGATCTTTACAAGAAGCGGGTTTTTGTGTATTGCGCCTTTATGTCCTTGTATGGAAGAAGTATTTATGACGTAAATTATGGCATTTAGATTCATCTAGAAGTCCATTGCCATGGATGAGTGTCATTATGTCATATAATATACTTATATTATTCTTGAGAAGTACAAATTAATCCAATATTTATTATTGTCATTTAAAGGTTTATTTAAGTGAAGACTGTGGGTGACGATAATAACCCAAAACAGCTGTCTAAATGACGGTTAATTATTTTTAGTATATTTATTTACCTGTGTACTTAATGTAAACACGTTTTAAACACCGTGAAGGTATTATAAGGTAGTATAATTAAATGTACAAATATAGAATTTCTTTTTTGCGTGATTTGATAGCAAAAAGAATGAAATTGACAGAGGTCGATGGTAAGTAATGATATTTTTGATAATATTCTCCTTTCACACATCTGCAATTTTTTTATCCATGTGTGTTTTTTAGTTTTTCGGAGGTAATCTCTGGAGGTGCAGATATAACCAGATAGTAAGATAGCTTGCACTAACTTCTTATGATATGAATGAATCAGCTGAAATTATACTAATAAAAATAACTGCGCTCCGCGGTTTCACCTGCGTGGTGATGTATGATAATGATGATGATGATAAATCAAAACATATAACCTATGTTCATTAGGGAATTAATTTGGATTCTAATGGTGAAAGAATTTTTCAAATGGGTCCAGTATTTCCGAGCCTATTCAATTCAAACATCAAAATCAAAACTTTATACAAAATCTTTATAATATTATGTACTATAGAAGTATAGATATAGATTACTTGCTAAACTTACCAAAAATACCTATTATCATCATTAGACATATTATCTTGTTGTACTAACTACTAACGTATACTAACCTATAGGTACCGTAGTGGGCAGAGCACGAAAATCTTTTTATGTGTAACGCTATCGTACCGTTGACGTATTCAGTACTAACTATGAGTAATCCGTGCCACTATTCTACTAGATAAATGACAGTTTGTACTAAATACGTTACCGATGCGATTACGTTGCACTTAACTACACATGTCGCAATTCCAGGAAAAGTAGTATGAGATCTACGAAATCTATTGTATTATTGGCCAAAAACGACGAGTCTACGGGTTAAACAGATTTTCGTGCTCGGCCCACAGTACAGGCTGTCAGATAGAAATCCGACACCACTGAATACTTTGAACATAGCTTAAAGCAACTGAATCCGCTGCAAATGATAAACAAATATGTAAGTAGGAGTACTTCAGATAAGCGCCTATTACGACAGTAATTGAATCTGTGAAAAACACGTGTGATATCGACTTTGATCTGACTTACTTGTGGTACTCAAAGCCAATGAATGTACGACCTCATTAAAATGTTATCATATACCAGCTGTATATCGCTAATGATTAAATCAATGCAATCTCATAAGTTCAGAAATTAAATTAACATCGCAAAATTATATAGATCTCAGTGTAAAGTTAATAAAATATCGTAATTATGTACTTTAAGGGTGGCGCCAATAAATAACATGTTTTAAAGATTGGAATGTTTTATACATTACCTTTTTTCACAGGGTGTAAGTATACCATTTCAGGAAACCTTAGAAGAAACAATAAAAGAAATCTCCTTGAATCTCCCACGTTGATAAACCTTAGTAAATGTAAATAGTATGTAGTAATATAACATAATAGATCAAAAGAAAACTTCACTTACACTACACGCTTTCCTCGTCTGTCTGTATATCCTCTAACTGCTCCTAAACCACGCAACGGATATTGATGTGGGATTTACCATCAGTTAGATAATTTTTCTATATATATTGTTCTTTATATATATCTATCTTTATACCAAAATGTCAAAAAATATGTACATAGTCAAACGCAATTGCTATAATAGAATTATTTGAGTATATTAAAATACTTAGTATTTCAATCAGTAAACAATAATAATAAAATAATACCAAACACCATGGAAAAAATGTCATTACATTTCATCATCCTTGGCGGTATTTGTGTTACATTTCATCACCATTGACGGTCGCCGAACACAGAAACTGACACAAATTTTGACAGAACTCTCATCATTACGATCTTGACGTAGGCTATTCTAGGCTGTGCCCAAGCAAATTACGCTTTTTCACCCACTTCGTGATGGAGGATGATGAAAAGTATCCTATGTGTTAAACCAGTGCCTCATCTACCTCCATATCAAATTTCACCATAGTTGCCCCAGCCGTTTGTGCCTTAATGAGTAACAAAGATCCACACATCCATACTCACAAACTTTCGCGTTTATAATATTATAAGTAGGGTAGAAAGTAGGATACTCGTACATATAATAAAACCTATTACACTTCTTATGTAAAGAGAAAAAAACTTCAAATTTTCATTTCTTTTTTTTCTCTAAACTACACCTGATCGATGCCGGGGCGGGTCGCCAAAACTATACATCCCTTATATACATACTCTTCGCATGTAATTTGTACATTTAGATTTTTCCATAGTTACATTTCGTGCTGGAAATCTATAGGACAAGGCCTATATTCGGCAGTGGATATCTAACGGCTGAGATGATGATGATGATGATGATGGTGATTGGATGTAGCTGTAAGTGCCGTTGATGATAATGTCTAGAATATTTCGTAACACTAATGGATTATCTCACACTTGGACAACTTTGACAGATTCATCAATAGTTACTTCAAGTATGTTACTCTTGTTAGTTCAAAGAGTTCATTGTAACGACCATGAGAAAGTTTACGAAACAGATAACCGAGAACAAACAGTCCTTTGATGTATAATCGATACCTCATGCTCTTGACTCTTTTGATTTATTCGAGTCGAGATTTGTGGATTCTCAGTATACTGAGCGATGTGGTTATCGATTTGTAGATAACTCATATCGTGTTTGTGATATCCACAGTGTTTTAATAAAATCGATTATGTATATATTGCCAACTTATCAATCAAATAACTACAACGCAGCAGTATTATTACTATATCTATTATCTATGTTATGGGTAACACGAAAATTTTTAATCATTCTGTACTTAATTATGACTGTTTGCGTATTATCAATGTACTGACCAATTATATTAATGAATGAGTTCACATAGGACTTAATGGGGTAATTAAAACTCTTGATAACTTTCGCTTTCATTCTTACACCATATGGTAGGCCTGTTGAACAAGAGACAGTCTTGGTAACACCACTGCAGTGTGCAAGCTATATAATGCCGTGAATAATATTGTCTGTTTGATTGAATATGCTACTAGCTGCAATCCGCGGTTTCACCCGCATGATGTTGGATGATGATGATGAAAAGTATCCTATGTGTCAATCCAAAGCTTCGTCTACCTCCTTACCATCTTTCATCAAAATTGGCCTATCCATTTGAGCGTGAAAGAACAACAAACATCCATGCATCCATCCATCCATCCATCCATCCATCCATCCATCTATCCATCCATCCATCCATCCATCTATCCATCTATCTAAACTTTCACATTTATAATATTATAAAGTAGTATTAGTAGGAAGTAGGATTATATAATAGTACCTATTGATAAAAAGTTACGTGTATATCTTTAAATTTTAAACAATCCACAAATCTATACTTCTATACTATAATGTATTTTTATCTGTCTGTCTGTTCCGGCTAATCTCTGAAACGGCTGGACCGATTTTAACGGAACTTTCACTGGCAGATAGCTGAGGAGTAGGATAAGGAGTAGCTTAGGCTTATTTTGTTTTATCATCATCAGCATCATCCATCACACGGTTGAAACCGACACAGATAGTTTATTTATAATATAACGAAGAGGTAAGGTTTATAAGTTTGTGAGTTTGTTTGTAGGAAGTAATCTCTTAACTAATTATATAAAAAATTATATAGATAATATCCCGGGTAAAGTCATAGAATACTTTCCATCATCATCCATCACCACGTGGGTGAAACCGCAGTGCGCAGCTAGTATTGAATAAATAATGTAATGTAAAGTATATGGGTGCATGGCATGAAACTTATCATATGAACTTACGTAAAAAGGTTTCTATTATATTGTTATTGCACTTATAAAGATGAATACGCCAAGTTATAGCACGTTACGGGATATTTCCGTGTTACCGGCGAAGCGCAGTGCGGACCGCCATGTAGTGTAATGTAATGTAAGGCTGGTTTCAGCCGTGCGATTCTCTAATAATTCGTCGATGCACTCACTGATGCCAAATACTTCATGAGGTATCGCCCTTGTAACAAGGTTGTTTTCCCAACGTTTCATGTCATCTCGTCATTTGTTTCACGGATGTTGTCAAAGATGCAACGAAGTTTGCTCTTAGAGAATCGCACGGCAGTTCAGTGCTCGACCAACAGTCAGTGCGTACGTCGGTCGTGCTTGTCATTTGTATGAAAACTCACAAGTGGTTTCAGTGGTCGACCGACCGTACGCGTATATTGCTACGTACTGCGTACGAGACCGTCGTCGGTCCCGACGGTCGGTCAAGCACTACAACCGGCCTAAGGTATAAGCTCAAATTAACGTTATCTCTCCTGGCGACGGCCCAAGCCGAGGCCCGTACCTTAGTGGTGCCCTTGAGCAAGTCGCCTACTCCTCTCCTTGCGGCGAAGCGTCTTCAACGCTCGCCTTAGGCGGTGCGCGCTCTGCGCCCGCATCTGGCTGAGTGCCATATGAGCTCGCCACCCGTCCAGTGACGCTGTAAATGCCAGTAGAGGCAAACAGCATTAGTCCGTTAAAAAAAAAAATATCTCGATGACACCTCGTTTGATTTTTTACCCCCCTCGACCCCCTCGCCATGTTGACATGATACATTGACCCAATGGAACGAATAACTCCGGGTGTCAGGCCCAGTACAGTGCCGCGTACCTCTCCTCTCTACATGGTCATTAATGTTTTACTGTCGGTACCATAGAAGGATAAAACATACCTTCCTTGTCACTAAAATATTTCTCCGCCTTCAATACTGTAGGCTGTAAGGGGAAAATATATCTTTTTATTAAGTACCTTTTTGTGTGCTCTGGACTTTTATGTTTCATATGTCGAAACAGAAGTAGATAAGCTACGTAATTACCAAAAAGTATACTTTCAAGAGGTTCTTTATTCTATAAAGCGGTATAGAGAAGTTATAAGTAAGAGTAAAGCTACCTAAAGTTATTCAGCTCTAGAAATAAAATATTGCCTTGATTGTCGGCCAACTGAACAGATTTATGCGAGCCTATAATAATAATAAATAAAATCTTTATTCTTTACCTTAGACCTAAGATGGACATCATGGACTTAATTCTAAATTAATTACTGATAAATTACACTAGCCTGAACCCTGAAGCCTAACACCGCTTGAACTAGGTAAAACTTTGTCTCACGCGTAAAATGGTTACATATATGTATTGAACTAATAAACAAATTAACACAATAATAATACAAATAAACGATGAGAGACTATGTTAATATCGAAGGAAGATTTTACTGAATCAACTAGACTGGCCTTCCTCTCAGAGAGAGGAGTTGGGCCAAAATCCACCACGCGGGCCCAGTGCGGTTTGGTGGATAGGTTACTTGCCAACCCATGTCGAAGTTTACAGGCCGCCCGAAGGCGTTTGACATAGCTTAACGACTGTTGTCCTAAGACAAAAAACCGGCGGCTTAACGTGCCCCCGAAGCACGGAAGCGCTCAGTGAGCAATGCCCCTAGCGGTCACCCATCCAACTCCTGACCTAAAACTACCTACTTGGTAAACTACTTGTATTCATCTCATTCGATTCGATTTGAGACTCCACCCAAATAACACTGTACTTACTAATAATGTTATAACCGATAATATATTATGATAATATCGTTCTTTGTCCCAACTACAATGGAGTGTTACTGGAATCACAATGAGTCCAGTGACGGCACAATCGTCTATGTCTATGAACCAGAGTGTGGACACACCTCTGCCCACTAGAGATGCCCTAATTACGCGAACTGATGAATAACGTCATACAGGTTCAGTCACGCGTTAACCAGGTCGATAGGGTTGTCACGTCGAAGCCATAAAAGTACTGAATCAAAAATTTCACGAGTGTGATATCGATGTGAATCTGCTGGATTAGTTGTAATTTATAAATAATACTAGAAATATTGATTAATCCCACAACTCGAGAAGCACTTTGGTTAACAAGAAAAAAAACTAAAAGTTTAATAATCCGCTTCGCCCCCAAGTAGCCCCCACATTTAACCACACACGTTGCAGTTCCTGGAAAAGAAGGTTGATTTCTGCGAAATCTATTGTATTATTGGCCAAATATGTGGAATCGCGAGTCAACAGGTTAAGCGCATGAAATCGGCCCTCCTTTTTTGCTGCAGTGGGATAATTTTTAACCCAGTCACTTTCGCGCCATCATCGCGACGAATATAATGACGTATAATGAATCAAAATGTGTTGAGTAGTTCCGAGCGGACATAGGACAGAGCTACATACAGGTCATACACATAACCTTCTTTTTGGACTTCGTCACAGTCGGGTAAAAACTGTAAGAATATTATGAATGAAAAAAAATAAGAGAACGGTGAACGAGGGCATTGAAAGGTTGTGGTTGTTGCAAAATATGGTACAAGCCTTGACATTCAGTTCTTAACCGGCTATGGCTAAAAGAACTTTTCGTCACGAAGGAACTATATGACTATAAAATAACACCGGGACAGACTGACAGACAAAGTACAGCGTAAACCGGTAGAACTGAGAATTTAAATACAGAAGAAATATACCCTTGGTCACTACGGAGGTACCACCTACTTTTCTACCGACTTCCAAAAAGGATGAGGTACTCAATTCGACTGTTTTTTTTTATGTTTGTTAGCTCATAACTTTCGATTGGGTGAACCGATTCTCAAAATTCTTTTTTTTTGTTTGAACGCTGGTGATTCCCGTGTGGTCCCATTTAGATTTCGTCAAATTCGGTCTAGTAGTGTTTTTGAGTTACACTCCAATAACTGAATAGAATGGAAGTCAGTATTAAATTTTTCAAATTGTACTTGTTGTAAGTATATCCCGAAGGAAGTGGCATCAAGAACCATGTTGTATACTATTCGAAAGTAAGTACGTACATAATATTTGAGGATTAATTTATCAAAAGCAAAGTGTATTAAATTTAGTATATAGATACTCTAGGCTCTGTAAAAAAGTTTTCATAAATACTTCTTACTATATCCACTTCGATCTATATCTATCTACATTTGGCTGTAGTTTTTGGAAAAGTTACCTAACTCGGTGGCTTTCCGCGCGTACCCTGGGTCGATCCTTGGCGTAGGAAAGTATTTGTATAAGAAATGTTTTTGAAGGGTCTTGTATGTTTGTTAAGTGCGTGCATGACACCCGCGATACAGATAAACCTAGTGCATCCGAATGTTATTTTTACTATTACTACATGTCAGTAAGTTTTGATAGCTGTTCTAGAGAGTCGGTCATCATTCTAGGTCTAATATCCTACCACCATCGACCGCATCACCACTGATCATCATGTGTTCCAACACTAGAAAAAAAATACTTAAACTGATGTAGTTATATTATATTAATTGAGAACTGGATTTATTACTAGTATAGTGTTGAACGTGCTTGATAAACAGTAGGCACTTTGTCAATATATGCATTGAGTCCAGAGTCCAGAACACACTGTTATCGTAAGCACATTTGCGGATTCCATTTGTCCCTACACTGAATTTGCATATTTCACGAACAGTACTATAATACATATTATAGGCCACAAATTTTACAAAAATTAAAATAGAATTTATACAAGTGCAAGAATTACAAATTTTTATTTGGTTTTTAATAACAAAATCGTAGCGAAGTAGCGCTATAAACTACTTGGATATAATCCATATAGTTTATATCGCTACTTGGTTATATCCAGTTAATATCGCTACTTGGTTATACATATCCAGTTTATAGCGCTATACGTCAGCCGCGTTAAATAAGTTTAGCTACCCATTGCATCGGGAGGGATACAAAGTAGCCTATGTGTTAATCCTGGGTAAAAACCATCTCCACTCTATTAGTGCGTTCCAATAGATAACTTCTGATCGTTTTTAGCGAAAATAACGCTAAAAACGTTCACAAGGGGCGTTCGAATTGAGAATCTGTGGGTGAAAATGTCGTTCATGCCTCTTTTTGTTCAGCGTTCGGAAAGCTAAAAAAGAGGTATTTTGCCACCACCATTGTGCAATTTTTGACCCACGACCGGAGCATGGTTGTTTGTGATCGTTATTTGACAGCATAATCATGCGATTTTAGGTCTTATGCTCAGTTGAGCGTTCAAATAGGGTATGGGCAAAAGTGACAAAAATAACGTTTTTGAGCTTTACGAACGCTTTAACAAAAGTGCCATCAATGACAACGCCACCAATGCCCTCATAAGCTAAACGAACGCACCTTTCACCATCCATATTTCATCCAAATATGGATTTGTATGAAATTTGGCAGCCGTTTTTGTGTGATTGAGTATCAAACATCCAAATATTCATATTTATAATATTACAATACAACAATACCATACAAAATTCTTTATTGATAACCAATCATAAAAGAAAAACATTATACAATAAAAAAGCGCTACAGTAGATTGGACAATTGGCAACCTTTTCGCTATAGGTATATATTTATATTTATATATAAAACATACCTACTATCAAAACATAAGTGTTGTGTGCATGGTAAGCCCCTGCGGCTGACGTAGCAGGCGGTGGGGCTACGTTGACGAACCACCGGGACTAGGATGGGTGACCGCTAGTGGCATTATTCAACTGAGCACTTCCATGCTTCGGAGGGCACGTTAAGCCGTCGGTCCCGGTTGTTTGGCTTAGGACAACAGTCGTTAGGCTACGTCGAAGGCCTTCGGGCGGCCTGAAAACTTCGACATGGGTTGGCCAGTAACCCATCCACTAATCCGCCCTAGGCCCGCGTGGTGGATTATGGCCCAACACCTCTCTCTGAGAGCAAGGCTCGAGTCCCAGCAGTGGGAACAAAATGGGCTGATTATGATATTAGTCCATAAATGTATGAGTTATATTTGCTATAACTGATTGACTTTTAATTACGGTACCCTTGTATTAAGCATGGTCTGACATGCTCTTGGTAAGTTATTTCATTTTATAGTTAGGACATTAAAAAATACATGAACACCTACTTGGCAAACAATCGATCGACAAGTACCCTAAACGTAGACAATCTCCGACTACCTAAATTCTAAATCATAACTTATGTATGCTTATATATACCTATTGTTATATCATAAAATGCAAAGTACTGATGTCATCAGAGCTAACAATCAAGCGAAACTTGAAACAATAGGCTGATACACGTAACCAACTGTACTAGTTGAAGAAGCAATACCTATCTATTATAAATAATATACTTTTATACGTAAATGTGTTATGCGAACCATACAGGAGTATGTTTTTATTGTGTATCTCTAAACGTAGAAAAGATACCTTTACATAATTTGGTATTAGGTTATCTCTTTTGTCTTCTCTTTTTATGCTATTATTAAATTACTTTTTTTATTGCAATGTTTTAATAACGCGCCCATCTCTATCAAATTTTTTTTATACATTCCAGCCTAAGGTTGCCTAAAGAAATTGCTTTTAGATATAGGGCCGCCCATTGTCACACTATCTTCGTATTTTTTATATTTTAGTTCTGATATTGTAATCTTTTGTGTGTAACACTAACGGCTGTTTTCAATAATTTATCTATCCACAGTTTTCCTTACTACGGATAGAAATTTGACATAACGTCCATACAAATAGTGTCAAATATCTATCTCTAGTAAGGTAAACCGAAGATAGATAGGTTATTGTGTGTAACACAAGTAGTATCTAAGTATCTTTTTTGACATCACGAAATGACGTCTTCGTACCAAATGTTACTTCCTAAGAAAGATCCCACTGCGAGTATGGATTGTCGATGGGATAAAATTTTACGACAATTAGCGGTAAAAGACATCCCGCAATATAGCTATCGCAGCTAGATCCATGCTAAAGGCAAGTATACAAGTGCAATTTGAAAAATTTAATACCGACTTCCATTCTATTACTTTGGTAACAATCAGTTCGTGAAGTGTAACTCAGAAACTATAAAACCGAATTTGATGAAATTCAAATGGGACCACACGGGAAGCACTAGCATTCAAACAAAAAATAATTTTGAGTATCGGTTCACCCAGTCGAAAGTAATGAGGTAACAAACAAAAACAAAAAAATACAGTCGAATTGAGTAACTCCTCCTTTTTTTGGAAGTCAGTAGAAAATAATATATTATATAAGATTTAAAATCAGTTTATTGACGTGACAAGTTTATCGTGTATTCATGCTCACACTGTTGTCTCCTTTAGGACATTTTCATGTGAACAACATATCATTTATGAATTAAAATTGGGACCCTTGTACTCATGGCCTAACACCTTGAGGATGTGCGTAGACATAAATAATTGTGAATTGTTAGATTGTTAGACCTGAAGTCATCGAGGCCCAGAGTTTGATGGAGATCAAAACTTTAAATTTTCATAACGCACCTTCGACTAAAGTAAAATGTTGGTCGAAGGGTAAAGCAAGTTTCATTTATAAAGCCATAGATAAATACTAATATAGAAAGCTTTTGTTTTTTACGAAATACACCTTTTAGGCGTTTAGGATATATCCATCCAGAGAGCGAGATCTATCATACTTTGCTATTTTTCAAATATGAAGACTGCCTGTGGGCACCGATCTCAGGAATGTCACCCGCCAGGGCTGTAAGGCCCCGGGACGTAGTTTTCACAGGGACGAAGTGTCCCTGCCCCTACAACGATACCAAGTAACAAGTCGAACTGATCCAGTAGAAGAGGGTACAGCCCTGTCACCCTCGTACTTAATACGTGCTTGCAGACCACTTTAAACAAAACATTATATACCAATTACCAACATATTTAGCCTATACAAATGTGGAACTGTATGTTTAGAAGAATAATAAAAACTCATGTAATATGAAAGTATGTGTTTATACATTTACATAGGTAAATTTTGTTTACTTTTTCGGTAAAGCAAATTATAAAAGAGCATAAGAATAAAAGATTATAATTTATGTGTCTGTTGTGCACATGATTCTATTGTAAAAATACGCTTGTATTGCATTATTGCTTACGAAGTAGATTTTTAAATGTTAATTCGCGGAACAATAATTACAATTGCAGCAATATATCAAATTACTTAGCTCGATAGCTGATACTTAACAACCTAATAAACGCAATACTGATAATGCACAAGAAAATTGCAACCACCGGCTTTCTTGCGACCGCAAAACTAGGAATTCACAGTATAACTGTGTCAGAAGATAATGTTATCTAGGAAAATAGATATAGTTTACTGTTGTTACGAAACAATTACTATGTAATTGAAATATTGTTTCTAATATACAACGACTATTGGCTATGGCGGTCTCTTCCGTGTCCTTGACTTCGAAGCGCGATGTCCCAGATTTGGATTCCTGGTCGGGACAAAACTGTATTGGGTCAGAAATGTTTGTTCTCGTGTCTTGGATATTTGTAATGTGTTAAGAGTATTGCATAGCTAGTACTTTCCATGCTAAAAGAGAAAACTCTTTTCTACCTCTTACCATTGTCCGATTTCAATGAATTTTTATTCATAGAATTATGACATTGTTTACTATGCCCGTACGTTTTGATTTTTTCAGTCTTTTTAAGTTCTAAAAAAGGAAATGTATAGTACGTTGAAATACTGAAAAAATCAAAACGTACGGGCATAGTAAACAATGTCATAATTCCATGAAAAAAATCACTGAAATCGGACAATGTTAAGAGGTAGAAAAGAGTTTTCTCTTTTAGCATGGAAAGTACTAGCTATGCAATCCCCTTAATGTGTATATTCATGCCTCCCTCTTCACAGGGAATCTTAATGCTAATTCTAAAATCCAAAATCCTATATATAAATATATATAAAATTTCAAAATAAGTTATATATTTCATATATATTTTTTCTATTACTTACGCTCCTTCTTCGTTAACAATGACATAAGATTTTACAAACTACTAGGTCTTTTGGTACACTTTATAATCTCGGCGGATATGATGTACTACAATTTTATTTTCATAGATTGTTAGTCAATACTATGTTCGATTGATAGCTTCACATCATTATACACATTATATGGATACTTACCCATTAACTTATTGTTATGTGCGAGTTGCATACAGGACTGGCACGCTCAAAAACCATATTCGTTGTCACTTGCTTCAGTGTAGGTTCAATGGCTTTTCACGAGATGCCTTTGTTAAATTTAAAAAGAGATAAAAAACGTGATAGCTTTGTCTTAAGCAACACAAAGCCAGTTAATATTTCAATGCCCGACATCATTCAACGGTTGAAGACCTATTGGCCCCATTTTTTTCGCTATCTCATGCGCAAGTGTTGATACAAATTCGCGAACCAAATAATTTTGGACTGGGGGTGAAAGTAGGTGGGCTTTCTCTGCATTCAAAAGATACTTGTTAGCTCGAGTCACTTGACATTTTGAATGCACTCTTGTAGAGATTATTAACTGATATCCCAAGAAACTCCAATTTATGGCAATTTACCAAAAACGTGGACGGCTCGTACTTGTCAGTGTCTTTTTAAATAGTTTAGGTATTTTACAACTGTTGTTACTTGTTGCTTTTGACTGTGTATCGAGTTCACATTGAATTTGCTGACTTGGTTTAATAGTTTTATTTCAAAATGATCTACTACTGCATTTTCCTTAACATAAGAATTATACGTTAAGTAAATGTGTCGATTAGCACTGTTTTATTGACACATTATGAGCTCATCGCGTTTCCACAGCGGTGACTCCAGTAAGAGAGCCCTGTGCGAATCTTAGGGGATAGGGATGATAGGTAGCCTTGATATTTTCAGACCGCTCAGATGCATCTGTTATGGTTTAACGATAAGCTATTGTTTTAATCTAAGCCAACAATCAGGATCGATAAAGGTTAACGTGCCTCGGACACAGAAAATTTTACAAAAGAGATCACCCACCTACGTATAGTGACCGCAACAAGTGCTAAGTAAATTACTCTACAAGCATTTCATTGAAACGCAACAGAAGAATGATACAGTGCATTGAAAATTGCAGTGCAAGGAAATCGTTAGCACTAATAACAAGACGACACAGATAGTTTGAATCTGCATATGACGAGCAGTAACCTAATTAATGCAGCTGATATTTGTAACTTGAGATCTATAATGATAACTACAATAAAATATATATTCGCATTACATAATTCAGATCAAAAATCAGACAGCCAAATCGTGACCCTAAAATGTTACAAACCATCGATCACGTTCAAACCACGTCACTGTATCTACAAGAGCTTATCGAACGTAAATATTAAAAGCAAATAATATTCGAAATATCTCTCAAGGTCGTACCTGGCGAATCGAAAACAAGTCTTGTGTACCAGGATATAAAGAATAAAATGAACGAATAACTTATTCATTATGAACTGCACGTTAAATAATTACGCTGACTGCAAAATTATTACTTCCGTGAAAGAGTATTTCAAGTTCATCTGGTGGGACATGAAACAATCTGCAGACAGTTGGCAATAGTTGAATGGAGTCTAGTGTTTGCTGGTAATAATAGATAAAAATAAAATAGATGAAGTATTTTGCAGTAACGAGAATCCATTAAAACTGTGAAGAAGAAGCGCAGCACAATTACAACTCATGGGAAGACTTACGGCAGTAAATATCACAAATGTTTCATCGAAGTTCTCATATCTACAGGACTGTGAATTTAAAACGAATTTCTTTTCGCTATTTAGTATGAGAAACATTAGCAAAATAGTACTTTAAATAAGGTAATTTGGGGTAATTTAATAATGATTTTTTATCTACATCTAATTTTTGTTTAAAGAAGAAATAATTGTTTGTTTGTATTGAATAGGCTCCAAAACTACTGGACGGTTGGATATATAATTGTTTGTAATGGATACACGTTTTTACGTGTATCCATTACAATTACAAATTACAATCATATATATATTTCAGTGAGTACTTTTCTACTTAACCGATTCAAACAATTCTTTCACGGGTTTAGAGCTACATGATGCCTGCGTAACATACGCTATATTTGATTCATCCTTATCATCATCCACTACCACGTGGGTGAAACCGCGGAGCGTAGCTAGTGTTTTATAATAATAATATATTATTTTAACTCGTACAAGAACGTTTGAGAAGGTAGTTGCGGAGCTAGCTCAGTCTAGTCGTTCATCGCTGTTGGACAAGAATAATTTAGACAATCATGTAGAAGCCGCCGGTCTAAAATACACTGGAGTGACCACTAGCCTAGTACACGCCAATCCACCCTGGTTCTGCGAAGTGATGGGGTTCTGGCATAGCCCATACTCCTATCCGTCAAAGGAAAGCCCGTGTTCGCAGCAGTGAGAAAGTGATGGTAGTAAGTGGTGACCCTGGAATATCCATCCGATACTTCTTTTGAATTCTATTTTGCGGAGGAGTTTCTATCAAATTATATTTGATGCGTTGGCAGTGAACACTTTCAAACTCATGATCAAAATAGTGACAATTTGAAATGAGTGCCAGTAAATGTTCGCTTTAGTGTCTTCTTCTAAAATGTTAACATTAACACTCACGCCTAAAGTGTTCTCTAAAATGTAACCTTACTAACAAGGTGACATCATCAAATATGCAAAGACGTATCTTAAGATTAAATTGTAATCACTGTGTTATCGTCTCATTATCTTGGCATTGAAAAATAGCCACATGTTAATTACGTAAGTATGCGGGTATTATATATTTTTTTGCCAAGTTTGGAATTACTTGTTTATGCGTACCAAGAACTCTCAAACTGTGTTATTTACAGGTATTCATTAAATAATAGCGTCGACAGGATATTTTGCGCATATGAGAATAATTCGTCATAGCGTCAATAATTCGTCAGTGAACGAAAACAAAAAAGGGAATTCAGTTGATTGAATAATTATATAATATAATTCGTTCTGATACCGTTTGATTTTTATTTGTAAAAATATAGTGTTGCAAGCGAATATGAATGCACTTTCAATAAAAAGCTTTCATTAATATTTTCATCGACCCGGTGTGGCAATGCCACATGCCTCAAGGAACTGAAATCATGCCGTAAAAAGCACACTGTAAAGCCCCACAGATCCTCTCAGTGACGTGAACTTATTTGTAGAATCAATCACTCAAAAAAATTGCCTCAGCAATACCTGAAACTTATCTTTTTTTGTTTCAGTAGCTCTTGGCAAGTTTTACAAGAAGTTGACTGTTAGGTTTACATATTCTCTTCGCCAGAATATCAATTTGATGTTTTATGGCCAATATCATAGGCAAAAACATAAAAAAAAACCTCATCGAAATATAATCGCAGTAAAAGAACATCCGATCGGCAATCGCAACAATTCAAAAGTTTATTACCTGTAATTTGACTTTCCGTTCCGTTTCGATGCTCAAATATTACTAGGTATTTTCTGACTAGCCGATACCTGTATCTATATATTTACTGTACTTTTATATTTTTATTTCGACTTCACGTCCATTACGGCAGTGTTTGTAGGTATTATGTTAGCTGTTTATGTTTTGACCATAATGATCTTAAGTTATTTTCTATAATTAGTGATTTTCTATGATCAGTTTGAAACTTAATCTGTGCTGAATCTCTGTACGTAATTGTGGTATACATACTCGTAAATGACAGCAAGTGAGATGCACGAGACATATAGCAAACAGTACTGCGTCCATGGTGGCTTTTATCTCAAAGGTAAAGGTAAAAGGTAAATCAAAGAGCATACATAGACTTCTCTACTAAACTTAAGTAAATCTTTGCCCCAAAATTTATGAATCGCGTCCAACATTCGTTTTCATTTTGGTATAACTGTTGGGTCCAGTACGCAGTTTATAAATTTTAATGAATATAGAGAGTAGATTTATTATGAATTTACTTGTTTATAATAAATTGTAATATACATAAGTGTTTTAGTCTATAAACTAAGTTTTTTCTTATTCGTCACTACCCACTTTTTAGCAGTTCTGTGGTAAGTGCCATATAATAGGAGTCGAGTGTATAAGCTGAGATATAGATTTTTGCATATCATTTATACTAGATGTGAACTGCGGCTCCGCCCGCTCTGTGAGTGTATCGCTTACATGATCATTTTTCGGGTATAGTTCAGGTAGAAGTAGTATCCTAGGTATTAATTTACCTATGTTAATAATTCCTGCCAATGCAGTTAAGTTTTGGCGTGTAACAATAACCACCATATTATGTTCAATATGGACCCTAGCTATTGTGTTTTCTGTGTATTTATATTAACATGCAACAGGTTGTATAAATTATTCTCACGATTCCCATTATTTTATAGGCTATTTTTGACGTCCATCGTATTATAAAATTACTTTATTCATGGGACACATTCAAGTGTTAATTGAAAATAAAACAATGTTTGTAATATAACATCTGTGCAAAGCGTCTCGGTCAGTTTTGACGTATGCTTAATAAATAATAAGGACTATCTTTAATATCTTTGCACTTATTATTTTTTTATGCGCGCAAATGGTTCGTTATTGCTACAACTCTGGTCCGATTTATCAACACGCTTACAGTGCCACGAGCTGTCAAAATCGCGATATTTGTCTCGGACCGACTTTGGTATACGATAGCACTGTGAGCAATAATATCGCCATACGGACCGAAGTATAGGAGTGAATGAATTTGAAGCTTCTTATAGCGGCACATTTGTTTCTGTAATATGTGTAGCAGCAGTACTTTTAAAGATGAGAGTGAGCATTTCCTTAAAAGATGTGACCAAGATGTGAGCAGTTCTTTGAAAGATATGAGCAGTTAATATAAAGACTTGAGCAGCTCTTTAATAGATATAACCAGTTCTTTTGAAGATAAGAGCAGTTCTTCCAAAGATGTGCGTGAAGACGAAGGCCTTGGTATTGGCTGAATTAATTTTAATTAAACATCTCAAGACAAACTGCAACAGTATTCTGGCGAGTTCAATGTCAGTTCAGGCAATTAAATTGTATAGACTAGCAGAGTTAGCCCTATCATAAGTAGTTAGTAAGTTTGTATTATGGAATAATTGGGCGATGTGGTCACTCAGCGACAAAGCCCAAGAAATAAATTAAAAAATAAACTCAAGACAAAACCACAACTTAAGTAGTTCGAAACACATATTTCAAAGCTCATCCATTGCTACAGATATACAAACAGATAGGCAGAAAACCCCTTACTATACCGGGAAGCTGCAAAAAAAATCCTATCAAGCGATTTGTGACAGTAAGCATCACACATGGCAGTGCAACAACAGAAATTTTAGGTTGTAAGGCACTGCAATACGCTCGCCTCTCCGGACCTATGTCACACACTCAACTTTATATGTCACTCAGTCTATATTTTTAAGTAGTACACACAAGTACACACTTCGTACCCAAAAACCTGGCACACTACGGAATCAAGCCAGAATATCTGACTCTAAGGGGGGGGTTCATTACAACGTACTCGTACTGATGCACAAAATTTTATGGGAGGCACTTGCAAATTTATTTTCCCCCTTTGTTATTTTAATACTCACACCTGCTTGCATAAAAGTGAGGGGGCTTGGTAAACACAAACGAAAGAAGCACGACATTGCACACTTTGTGTTCAGTAATTAGTAAGTACAATTAATGAAGATGAAAGGATGATCGCTCATGTTTATTTCATAGCTGGCTTCAACGGGTGTATAAAAGAATACAAGTCGTGAAACTGTTTAGTGCCAGTAGTTAGAAGTGCCAGTAGTTAGAAAGAGGAAATAGCCGGTAGGGTTGCCCCGCAGTGGTCGCGAGGTTAATAGAGAACCGAGACTAATCGCACGGCTATTACGTTAATAGCAGGATGGTAACCTGTGCTTCAGCCTCAGCCAGCTCTGTAATCTGTGGTTCTGAATCATTTACAGCTGCACTCATTTGTTTACTCTCTTTTCGATGTACTGTTACTTCTTACTAGATGTGTATGTTTATTTACGCAAATGGAGAATTCGACGGAGGTAATGGACCTCCATGGAGGCAATGGTTGCAAAAGTACTAAAAAAATTTTACTCATTAAAAAAATATTAAATAAATTGCAGTTCACACCAACATAACAACCCTGTGATTGAATAAATGTTGGTAGGTACTTTAATATAAACCAAACACTAATCCACCTTAAACTGGATGCAGTTGCGAATAGGTAGTAGATACAAAACTAAAAAAGCATCGTTGTCGTCTTAACAATTTTGCCAAACTACAAATTACCACTATTTATATATTTTAGTAGGTATATTGTAATTGAATTATCTGCCTATTAAAACATTGTACAAAAGTACGTGTAGTGTATAAATGTTAGTGGGCACTGTAGTTTCCCAACCAACCGCGAACATATGGTGAAATAATTACATAAAAACCGCATGAGCATAATTAACTTCCCGTGTTAAGCCGGTAATTACTTAACGCACGTTGCCAATTTATACTTCTTTAATTAAAATACCTTTCGATTGACACTTTCGAATTAAGAACTTATCTTTCAATTATAAAAACGGTGCTTTATTGTTCTATATTTAAATGTGACAGTTCGCGAAATAGTCGCGTGAGAATGCAACGAAGAGCTGTCAATTAGAGCATGCGGGTAGGTTTCGGCGAAACGAAATCACTTTCAATCGGTCGTATAGCGATTCGACATGAAAATATAAAACCAACATGAAATGGCCGAGTCGTAAAATAAATGAGAGTAGATAGTATTTGTATATTGGGTTATAAAATGATTGATTTTTATTTAAAAATAATTTCATTGATAAAATAATACGCAAGTGTTCTTGATTAACCTGTAAAAACCTGGTACAAACATAGCTAGAATTGTGTTATTACCAACTGACTGACTACAGATATGTATGATATACTTCGCTACTACCTCATTAACAATATGCAAAAGACGTTAAACCCTACTAGTTGAAATATAATAAACGGCTTCAGTAATATTCTGATTCGCGTTTCCTACTCATCATGTCATATTACCTCGACGCGTTTTTCTAGATTCACGCCACTACCATAAAAACGTAGAATAGGATACAGTGACACTTTTGAACCTTGAAAACCGGTTTGTCATCTCATCAGACAATATTCGTCAGTAGGTGTGTTATTAGTTAAATTACTATTTAAGTTAACTACAAAAAATAAGCAAAAACTATTATAATAGCGTCGCGTTACAATACCACAACGCAATCGCTAATTTTATTTTACGTCAATGGCTGAACAAATAAAATTCAAGAAATGAATTGCAATTTACAATTAACATTTTGTCAAGGTTACCGCCTATTACTAAAAACGTTTAAAAATATGTGTAAAATGTACTCACCGAATAAAACGTGCAATTATAAAAATCGTATAAATATCGTTTCGTCTCGTGTTTACAAAGTCTGTCAAATCCCGAATCACACAATTCTGCTCACTGTCGCACTGTCACTTTTCGCACGACCGGCTTTTGTAAAAGTTATCACACGTCGTGAGGAACTGTGCTGCGTGGGCTCGTGTCGATGGGCCGAGGCGGACTGGCTTACTGCTGCCGAGAGCCGAGTGCCGGGCGTGCGCCACCGGCCTGCCTGATGTCGACGATGCGATTGTCACTTGTGACTAGACAACACACTACACACAGAATAGGGGCTCCGGCGACGGTATATCGCAGCTGGCCGTTAGAAACGGGGTCCTTAAAAATGCGAAATTATCTTTTGAATTCTTTAGGGAAGGATGTGAGAACCAGCCTGTTGAATTTGTTTGAAACAAATTGCCAAGGCATATAACCAAATAAAACAGACTGATATATGCAACAGGTGGAATTGAAGCCATCAAAAAATCATGGACATAAAATACAGGTGTAAAATAACAAGCCCGACTAAAATAAGTATTCTGAATAATAAACAACGCTAAAATTCATGCAACAGATAGAGAAATGTTCGATACGTCATGCGAACATTACGTGTGACCTTCAAACGAGTATTTAAATAGATGGGTTATTATTAATAAAACTGAAAGAAGTTGGTTTATACACTGATTATGATAACCCAAGTCAGAGCCACGATATGTAGACACTAGACACAGTGTTGGTAGTTGGAAAACATTAGCGAGTCGAGTTCATGATCGTACGATTATCGCGCCACCTCGACTATTCAAAACTCGCTTCTCAGTTTCAACATTTTTTACGTCCGGAGGTGTGCTGACGTGTTCTGCAATTGTTATAACCTCATCTATCGTGTTATTAGGTGCAATTATATCACTGCCAGGTTTGATACACAAAATTATCTAAAAGGAAACATTATATTTTTTGTGTGTCGCGATTTTACTTAATTTGAGTATGTATCACTCATAGGCAGTTTTAACTTGAATTTAGTGTTATACATAGTATTGTATTGTGTGCTTATGTAAATTCTTTTCGTTTGAATTCTGACTGTAGAAATTTGCATATTCAATTTAGTTCTGATATCACGTGTTTGTATTTAGTGTTAAATTAATGTAATACGACCATAATATGTAAAGTGAAGTTCTTTGAGCAAAGTCTGATTTAAATCTAGAATATATATGGAGGTTAGATTTCAATGTTAGGTAGGTACTAATTATGCATTGAAAAGAAGTTCAACGTACGAGCAATTAAACTATCTGACACCGGAGCAATGTTTAATTTTATTGATATCACATTCATTTTCATTTATTTGGTGTGATAATTAACCGGATGTTATGTGCAATGTGGATGTTAATGAAAATATTTGTTTATTGCATTTCTTATACGTGAATGTATTCAATATAAAGAGACGTACGCTCACATTCACTTGCAATTTAAATTTGATTTTAATCAATTGTTTTTTGAAATGTCTACCATATATACTCAACTATAATATTTATTTGTTTTATGTCATATCCGTCCGTTATTTATTTATTTAATTCTTTATTGCATAGTAAAATACTTAGGACGGACTTAATGCTAAGGCATTATCTACCGTCATCCAGCAGCGAAAAGAAAAAGGTTGCGTGCATCAATGAGGGGTAATAGTAGGGAGGTTTGAAATATAAATAGCAAAAAAATCTAATCGTAATCTACATACATTTAGATATATAGATATCATGATATAAAATAGATAACTATAAATATTCATATGTCCTAATACTACCCTTATGTATTCTAGGAGATACGAATGACGTTATCTATACTTAGCAATGATTACTAGCTTCCTAAAATTGGCAAAATAAGCGTAAAATCGAATTATTAAACATACAAAAATAATAAAGGACACGCGCAACAATAACACATAACAACTGAGACCAGACTTTTTTGCTCATCGCTCAAATATTTGTCCCGGCCGAGGATCGATCGTGGGACCCCTCGATTCGAAAGCAGGGTTGCTACCCACTGAGCTACTAGAACCTTTATTCGTCAAAACTTACCTGAATATGTAGCTATGATTTTTGCTACATTATTTTCATTATCTATGGGTAATTTTACTAAGTAAGAATGTATGTCGATTCTTCGATTTATTAGTGTTAGTTATTTTATACTTAGCTAAAAACTGCATAATATTACACAATCAAACGACAAAGTTATCAATTTGTAAATTTTAAATCATTCATTTTAATTTATCAGTAAGTATAGACGACATACTTACATATTATGTACTCAGTAGTGCGCCCTTCATACCCTAACACAGTGACGCTTAAGTTGCTTAAACTATTGCTTCGGGGCAGAATATCTGGCACTGTGGTGATAGTTGGGTTCAACCTGCCACTTTTTGGTTTAAGGGTTACCAGCATCAAAATACGGGGTTTTGGATTTTATTTACGAGATAAAATGAAACATCTTTGTTTTAAGACAAAATCTTGAATTTAGTAATTTATATTCTTCGTTAGTTGAAAAAGCATTTAAAAGTTTTTCATATTATGGAAAAATTTATAAAATCTTTTACATGTTAACTTTAAATTGCATGTTACTTGTAGTTCCGCTTTGACGGTATCAATATTAATTCTGTTTCGGCTGTCCGTCCACTCATTGCCGCAAAGGAAAATATTCGTTCTACCGGAGCATTAGAAGCTGGAATGGATAGGACCAGTTATAAATTAAATGAATTATATTTTTCATGATGCTGTCTTTGCATGCTTTAAATAATTTAGTATATATAATTTAGCCAGAGCTTACAATTTCGCCAACTGATCTTTCTCAGACATATTTGTTAATCAACTTTCTCAGACATATTTGTTTGTCAACTGTTATAAATGGCACAAAATTCTTCATAGAGCTCATCTAAATTAACTTTGGATATATTAATCCGAGTAACTGTTGTTTGTTTTGCCTGAAACTCCATTTTGCTTCTAATTTAGCGGCAGGAAACAATGTAATTGGTTTTCTGAAAAGTCAAACCTTGAGTCCAAATATTGTATTGCGTATCCCCAAAAATACGACAGCTTTGAGCTTTTTTGAGCTTTTATCCCATATTATTATGCTAATTACGGGTTCCTAAATTTTTGTAGCCCGTAAAACGAGGTAACCCGTAAAATACGGGGCATCTGGCCACCCTAGGTCTTACCAACCAAGTATACCTACTACCAACCATTAAATAAAAAATCATATAAAATCACGATATTAAGTTATTATTTAAAGTATAAGCCAATTGAAGTGGCGATGGCCTGGGCGCATAGAACGAAGTACCGATGGCCTATAGGGCTGGAAGGGTCTAGAGGGGAAACCACGGACGGGCAAGCACAACGTAGGTCGTCTACCGATAAGGTGGACGAGCTAAGGTGGTCGCAGGACGACATTGGATGCGCGTCGCTTTCAGCCGGTCCCTTAGGGAATTTATGGGGGAAGCCTATGTTTTACAATAGCCGTCCTACGGCTATTTATTGTATAATTTATACAATCATTTTAAATAAAAGAAACTATTAACACTTGATATGAATAAATAATTATTGGTAAACAAACTGCTTTAATTAATAATGTTAAAATGAATTTAGAACAAAATCAGCTTAATTAATTTTCACCTATATAGAACTGTGTTATAATCAGAAGCATGAAGGTAAACTCATATTAATAATGTTTATATAGAAACATAACAAAAACTAAGAATGTAACACAGCCTTTTTACTAAAGTGAAGGCTAGAGTTAGAATAACCAAAGAGAATAGGAACTACTTCGTTATGGTGAAGAAAGTAGGTAAATTAAATACTATGCACGTCTTACACACAAAGGAAAACAATACATTTTAATTACTTGTACTTGAACAGAACATTGTTATGCATTATTTTTTAGAAATTAACTTACTACAAGCCTTACAAGATATAACCTTAAAGGAACCTTAAAGGTTCCTTTTACATATATCTTGTCCAAAAATACTCTTGAAAGCATTCAGCATTTTCATTCCAAGAAAAAAATACAATAAAACTACTGAGAAACGTAAGGTCGACGATATCGATTCTTTATCTATACAGGGTGGAAACTTTCAGCGGGGCAGTAAGGGGAAGTACTTTATCCGTTGCAGCTACTCGAAAATGGTCTAAGGAGACTATAAATATAATCATAAATTCCATATGTTTTTTATGGAATTTTGATCCCCATTCAGAGATTTAAAAAAAGTTACAGTTAGCAAGAATATAGCCATTTTACACATTTTTGATGCCAATTGATCCTGTTTCTAATACTGATCAAAAACTTCTACGGGACCAACCATCGTTGGAGTACTCAAAAGTCACAAATTGCAAAAAACTTTTTCCGTACATTCCACCCTGTATACTTACATAACATTCTAAAGAGGAATCTGTTTTTCGTTGTATGTTTCTAAGGAATAAACTTAAAAACTACTGGACCAGCGGACCGATCGGCTGCACAGTCGATGGCCACTGGGGGCAGCACTGATGCAGCTGTGGCATCCAAACTCTCTTCATCTTGTTTCTGATTTCCTTGTGGGACGAGTTCTCTGGCATATGGCTTCGTTTTTCTGCCCATATCGGGCGGACGAGTGTGAAGGGGGGCAATGCCCCTCAGGTGTGGCAATCTTGATGCGTCCGCCGTGGCGAACATCTTTGCTGCTAGACGCTCAATGAAAGTACAAAAATAGAGTTTCAGGCAATTACAGACAACAGTTACTCGGATTAATATATCCAAAGTTAATTTTGATGAGCTCTATGAAGAATGTTGTGCCATTTATAACAGTTGATTAACAAATATGTCTGAAGGGGGGAGGGGGGGGCTTACGGCACCTCTATTCCCTACTAGGCAAGGGTTCGCCCTTGTCGTTGTCTAGCGCTTTATGCGCCCTTGTTGTCCCTCGGTTGAGTGCTGCGTGCACTCACCAACAGTCCTGTGTCGCTTTTAATGCCCGTAGTGGCAAAAAGCTCTAGGTCCTTCCTAAAAAAAAAAAATCGTCTGAGTAAGATCAGTTGGCGAAATTGTAAGCTCTGGCTAAATTATATATACTAAATTATTTAAAGCATGCAAAGACAGCATCATGAAAAATATGATTAATTGAATTTATAACTGGTCCTATCCATTCCAGCTTCTAATGCTCCTGTAGAACGAATATTTTCCTTTGCAACAATGAGTGGACGGACAGCCGAAACAGAATTTTAACCATTAGAATGCCACAACCTGGAGTATAATATAGACTACCTATAATTTTGATTCATCATCCATCGTCACGCGGGTGAAGTGAGAGATAGATGAGTGTATTTATAATTATTAAGCCAATTTTGAAAAGTCAAAAACATATATAGTGCTTATAATGTTATCTAACATATAAACATTATCTTGCTAAGTTAATAGCTAATAGTTAAAATTTATATAACAAAATCTTAAATATAACATAATTTCTAAATAATGGCAAATAACTACATGGTATAACTACTAGCTAGGTTATTTGAAAGTATTTGGAATTTAGAGAACTGAATTTTTTTTTCTTTTTTTTCATTACGTGTTACCAAAATATTATTTATTTGGCTTGAAATTGTATGTATATAGTCTTCTAGCAACACCAATAAATCCTTTTCCACAAAGACATAAGTAGGTAAGTTTGCGAGAATATTGGCAAAAATAGTTTTGGTTTAGAGGAGTTTGAAATTAATTTTTGGTTTTAGCGACATATGAAAATAACCTGTCATGTTTTACGAGGTTTTGTTGTAGCAATTACTACTTTGGATTTGGATGGTATTATGCCAAGTGTTCTTTAATTATAATGGACAGTACGTACTTACTTTATGAGTTCACTATGCTGTTTAAAATAAGTTAGTCTAGAAACATGATAGATATTAAGAAGTGAATTGATGTTGACACATAACAATGCAAGTGCTCGAAAAGAGCGTTACCAAGCAGGCAAATTGTGCTAAAAGTGCCACTTTTCCGCATAAGTGCATTATACTTTTCAGTTTTTAGGGTCCCGCACCTCAAAAGGAATAACGAACCCTCAATGGGATTATTGTGTTGTCTGTCAGTCTGTCCTTCGGTCAAGACCCTTTTTGACAAGAACGCGTAAACGTATCTAGTTGAAATATATATCAAATACTTTGCTCTGCGATCTCTTTCAGCTTTGAAAAATTTAAACTTGCAAGTCAACACGATCAAAATTATATGACAATAAGTATATTATGTAGCATATTTTGCGATTTTAATAAAGGAACCACAACCTTTAGAGTAATTCCCGTTGACCGTCATGAAATTTGGCAAGAAGCAATATTTACAGCACATATAAAAGAAAATAATCTGAAAACCGTAAATATGACACGTAGTTACAAAAAAAACAAAAACGAATTTTCTTTTACAAACTTATTATTTACGGTTGGTGTAATAATCGTGTCTACGGATCGAACGGCAAAAATAACTTTGCCCTCTAACCTACTTTGTCTTTCAGTTAGAGCAAATGTTAGAATAATGTTAGATGCTTTCTTAATATAGGAAACCCTCGTTGCGCGCGTACAACCCGCACTTGGTCGGGTATTCAAATGTTTTTTTACTTCGTTGTCAGCCCGAACCAAAAGAGTTGTTATTAATTGCGGAAAGTTTAACAAATATATATTATCCTGTGTTAGGTACATAAAAACGAATTCTTCCGTGAACGTGTTATTAATCTAAATAGTAGTTATACTCGTAGTAGTAGTATAGTATTTAAAAAATAGTGTTTTAATGTATTTTAATTTCCTCGCACAATGCATAGCAAAACGTTGTATATTACACGTGCGTAATACATGCATGCATGCGCATTAATCCATAATTATTACGTTAGTAAATTTCTTTCGACGCAACCAAAATTAGTTTTTCGAAGTTTTTATCGGGTTGAAATAAATAAAATACCTAATCAGCGAGTGAAAAGCACGAACCAAGACAATTAATGATATCCTATGTATTAACCGAGCTCGACTGGTTGGTTTATTTTGCATAATACACTCCATTGTTCAGTATCAAGCACTCGAACGCTACTTTTAGCTAATCGTTTTTTCCGTTCGATTATTCGTTTTCACATTGTTTTATCGATAACGCACTTCCGGGGCTATTCGGTTTTTTTTTCAAATTGTGCCAGTTCTTCTATTATTTTGTGCCGGAAAACAATTAAAAACACAACAACAATATACGCATGATTTAGAATCACCACACTGTTGACATTCACGTGTGACCGAAATAGCGAGCTGTCATTGGTTCATTCATTTATTAAGGACTAGCTGACCCGCCAGCGGCTTCGCTCGCGTGGCCTCGCGGGACACGGTAATTACAGATTTTTATTGATTGAATTTATTATTTTTTATATATATTAAAGATTGAAAAAAAAATATCCCCCGTTTCGCCCATTTAAGTCATCCCTGACAAAAATTTTAAAGCATCACTATTTTAAATTACCTATCTAGTTATCAATTTTCATCACTGTAGCTCCAAAAACAAAGAAATTTTGAAAAAAAAACCCGTTTCACCCCCTTTAAGTCATCCTGTCAATCATCAGTCTGTCAGTAAATATTGAAATCATCTCTTTAAACTGTCCAAATGATAATTTTCACCACTGTATGTTCGAAAACAAAAACTTTCCATACAACTTTCACCCCTTTTGACCCCCTTAGGGGTAGAATTTCGAATAAACCCATTCTTAGTACACCTCTACGCATTAAGGGCAATACACTCTCCAAATTTCAAGTCTCTGCGATCAGTGGTTTAGGCTGTGCATTGTCTGTCAGTCAGTCAATCATGACATCTTCTTTTATATATATATATATACGAGAACACACGAGTATTTTGAAACTTATATCCGCTTTGTTTCTCCGATTTTCAGTTGATTTAGGGTGGCATTTGAAGTGAAATGGTAGTTTTGTATAGAAAAGTAGAAGTGTACAGAAGCAAAACATAATTAATATATTCAAAAATAAACGTGCGATTTGCATGTTATGCGGTAGGTATAGTGGTGCAAACTGCATGTCTGCTATAAGCATTTTCCCAGCGAAAGTGTCAATAAATATTTCTACCTATTAATGTCCTTTTAATATGGATTACTCTAAAGTAATTCCTGAACCAATAAATTACCTTTAGGTAATCTTATTTTCTTGTTGCAGATCTCACTGCTTCCTACTTTGAGGGTCTGGTACCAGGTCAGAAGTTTACGTAACATCCGCTCACCTACGAGCGTTACGCGACTGTTACAGCCGCGTCGTCGTGTCAATGAACGATAACAGACAATTATCGCACTGAAGATAATGTTAGCTGCTAATCTGTTGTTCTGGCCTAATTTCACTTAATTAATAGGATGTTTTGTCTTTATTTTCTTTATTTAAGGAGCTTTTTCGCTTAGCGAATATGTCTCTCCGTTTGGTAACAATAAATACAATTAAACTATAATTACCTAATATGATATGACAGGTAGCTATTACACAATCTAATGAAGCTGTCACCAAATAACATTCTTCGAGGCCCTTGGTTTCGGACATATTTGTTTTGTCTTCTAAGAGGTTATACTAGAAGGTATTTACATAGCTTTGTGTCTTGGTTAGTAGAAAACACTTTTTTGGAAAATACAATATTGTGGTATGTTTACACGCAAACTTCTTTCTAAAACAAATTGGATCGCCAGGTAATCTTTACCTTAAAGTTGGTGGATAGGACTGTGATATCTATGTCACTAAGACATGCAGACACAGAAAACGGCTGCCTATTACGTTTTAAAAGACACATCCTTAAAGGTAAGACAGACAGATATACAGTAAAACGGACAGCGTATGCTTAGTTATATGGCTCCGTCTCATACGGTACCCTAAAAATCTGGTGAAGTGCAAGTCAGACTCTTGCACGAAGGGTTCCGTACCATTATCTCAAAATAGTGACATGATTTTCATAGATTATATTTTATATATAGTACAACTCGCATTTGGTCGGTTTTTTAGTATTTGTTGTTACAGCGGCAATAGAAATGTGTACATATATGAAAATTTCAAGAAATACAACCTGTAGGTCTACCATGAGTTTACAACATTGACATCAATCGATGCTCGATATCGACTGCAGCGAAATAATGTATGAAAAAAAGAACAGTGCCACCTCGCGGTCAATTGTAGAACTAAAATTTTCAGCGAGTACGCCAATCGCAAGCTTAATATGTAGGCGAGATCGAGTATCGACTATACTATTGATGACATTTACGTTGCCAACTCATGGTAGAGCTCCTGGTGGTGGTGATAGATGGACAGCGGAGTCTCGACACGGTACTATATACTAATACTTTAAAGAGAAAAGATTTGTATGTATGTATGTTTGTAACGAATTGGCTCAAAAAGTACTGGACCGATTTCAAAAATTCTTTCACCATTAGAAAGCTACATTCATCTTGAGTAACATAGGCTATATAAGATTCATCATCATCATCCATCACCGCGCGCGTGAAACCGTGGAGAGCAGCTAGTATTATCCATAATATTAACGTGGCCTTAGTAACACGGTCCCCTGTTACCCATTGGGTACTGAACCCCAAAAAGGAAAGGTTGATCGTCATTTAACTATTTACTAAGACTTGACTTAATGGTGACTCAATGCCGCCCTATGGAAGGTAAAGCCTTTCGATCATAAAAGCTGTAAGTGCTCTTGAGTAAAACAACCTTTATAATCTTGCCACCACTAGCAATCGTTTTCGAAAGTTGTGTCATAAACGTTACCCGTGATAGATGGATGTAAAGTAAACTTGATGTACAGTAAAAATATTTAAGGAAATAAAACACTGTTTTAAACTATCACGGTTGTTCTCTAAAGTTATATGATTATTAACGGGATATTTACCGTGGTAAGGTTGTGGAATGAGCTCCCGATATTTCGGCGCAGTTACATGCACCATGTTCACGGGAAGACTGAAGAATGCGGGTGGTTGGTCAAAAAGTTTAAAAGTTAGGTGCAGACATAACGATCTACCCTCTTTCTTAGTCTTTTGCTACGGTTATCACTGGAACTCGAACTCGATCCTAAGTCCCGACAAAACACACTCACTGTATCACTGCGTATAGTATTTTGAACACATTTTGAACGCGGACATTTATTTTTAAAACAACCTAATACTGGATTCCACGCACTGGCGAGTTGAAAACCATCACCTCGATTGAAATTCTGGCAGAATAATGCCAGAATTTCAATCGAGGTGATGGTTTTGGCACCTAACTTTTAAACTTTTTGACCAACCACCCGCATTCTTCTGTCTTCCCGTGAACATGGTGCATGTAACTGCGCCGAAATATCGGGAGCTCATTCCACAACCTTACCACGGTAAATATCCAGTTAATAATCATATAACTTTTTTAAGGAAATAGTGCATTAAAGTTTGATCGTTTGTGTATAGATACTGTAGACAACGTGCACTCTACAGTTAGAATGATATCGTTAATTTTGTACAGTGATCGTAATAAATCATGAACCTATTTAAATTTTTAACACAGACTGTGGTAATTAAATTACAATTTGAACTAGAATTCCGTTAGAGTGTTAGGTTTATTGTAGGACAAATAAGATTCTAGCTTGTTAACCCTGTTCCTTTTCAACCGACTTTAAAAAAGGGGTTTCTCAATTCGACTGTATATACATATATTTCTACCGACTTCCAAAAAGGAGGAGGTACTTAATTCTTACCTCATAACTTTCGACTGGGTGACCCGATTTCTAAAATTCTTTTTTTGTTGAAAGCTGGTGCTTCCCGTATGGTTCCATGTAAATTTTATCAAATTCAGTCCAGTAGTTTTTGAGTTACACTCCAATAACAGATTTTTACCAAAGTAGTAGAATTGAGTCGGTATAAAAATTTTCAAATTGCACTTGTTTTATGTGTGTTCGCGGATAACTTCGTCGTTTATGAAACGTTATAGATGATTTTTTTGTTTGATAGAGTATACTTCCGTGGTGGTCCCATATACATTTTATCAAATCCGGTCAAGCAGTTTTTGAGTTATACTCCAAAAACTGAAAAGTGTTGATTTATCTTGATGATATAATAATTGACGGTGTATTCCGTAAGTAGAAGGTCAATAAAAATGGTGAATTTTTTTATCAAAAAAAAGTGTGAAATAACTTGTCGAAGTAGGTACCATGGTCGCAATATTGTGATAATAGGTACTTTCGAAATGTCATGGTACCGACTAAAACAAGTTATTTCAGATTTTTAGTTTAGAATCGGTTCTATTTTTTTGATATTTTTTTATACATCTGGTAATTTTGGGTAAAAGTAATGTCACTGAGCTTTATAATTTCAAACCTTTTACAACAAATTTTAAAGAGATTTCAACTACATAGGAAACATTATACTTTTTTAACCTTTCACGATTTTTCTGTATTGAAATTAAAGAACTTTAAACTTATTATATTGCGACGATTTGATATTATTAATTATATGCGATTTAATCCGTTTAAGTTTGTTTATGTTAAATGAGATTTTGGAAATCATTGTTACACCAGCAAAGAAGTACCTAAAAAACTTAAAATAAACAATTCAATGCAAATTTTCAAGGTGGGCTTAGACCCTAAACAGGCTTTGAACTACCCACCCTAAAACTATCGTTACCTTCTTAGCATATTGCAAATAAAGTCAACATTATATAGTTTCTCAGAATAACTATTAAACAAGGCTGATTTTCTTTAACTGCGAAAGCAAATTGAACGTAAATAAAGAAAACAAGAAAACAAACCAACCAGCACATAAACTACCTAAGGTTCAAGAGGTTCAAACACGTCCCGTTTACCAAAACAGCAGGACGAGATGTCAATGATCACCCACTATTTTTCTCCCACCTCAATGTCAAATGTCATTGCCCCGCAGTTGGTGCGAAATGGAAATTGGCTAGAGGGGGCCAGAAAAAGAATTGGCACACCCTTGCACTGCCGGAAAAATGGTGATAGCTCATTGGTTAGGATTTTAATAGTCAAGTCATGGGATTGAAAAAAATATCTTAATATATTAAACGCATTTAACACAAGTACAATTAGAAAAGTTTTTGAAACCGACTTCCATTATATTCAGTTCAATTGTAGAGTGTAAATCAAAAACTACTGGACCGAATTTGATGAAGTTTAAATGGGAAGAACCAGCTTTCAAACAAAAAAATAATTTTGAGGATCGGTTCATCCAGTCGAAAGTTATGAGGTAACAAACATAAAAAGAAAAAAATACAGTCGTATTAAGTATCTCCTCCTTTTTGGAAGTCGGTAGAAAACAGGCTTTTGGATATACATACAAGTTATATAAATATACTGTAATACGATAGTACATATTAAGTATACAATGAATAGTGCGCAAGCATAACTACGAGGGTCATTTGAAAAATTGTTAGCCTAACATGGTTAAAGTCATTGGTTTTTTTATAACTACCCTCATTTTGTAGTTACATTATTTAGCAACAAGTATGCACAGTTTAGTTTATTCACAGTAACTCATTGTTCGTTTACACGTGATACCGTAAGTCAAGTCAGAGCTATTTATGAAAATGGATAAAATTGAACATTGTGCAGTAATAAAATACCTGAATTTGAAACGTTTAACTCCAAAAGCTATACATGAAGACATGTCTGCTACTTTGGGTGAGTCCGCTCCTTCGTATGCGACTGTTAAAAACTGGGTGGCAGTTTAAACGTGGTCGTGAGACCATTCAAGATGAGCCCCGTAGTGGCCGGCCTTCGACTGCTTCCACTGATCAAAACAAAGAAAAAATCTGTGATTTAATTTTATCTGATCAAAGATTGACTGTCGAGGAGATAGCTAAGACTGTAGGCATCTCATCTGAGCGAACACATCATATAATTACTACTGAACTTGGATGCTCTAAGGTGTCTGCGCTCGTATGTTAAGGTGTGAAGGGCACATAGGAAGCGTGCGCGCTTTCAAATATTAGTTTTATTTCGGAAAAAACCCTTACGCTTTTACAAAAAAAACTGGAATCACCAAAGTATTTTGTTATATCTGCTTGACTTGTGTATGGGTGTCTATATGTATGTAAGTATGTACTCGTATATCAGTCAGTACACTCTCTGTCTAATTTGGAGCCCGAAGACCTTTGTGTATATGTTGTCTCATATCTATTATATTATACATATAATAAAACTGTAGAGGTCGAATTTTAGTACAATGAAAAAAATGCTAAAAACCAAGGGGGAAGGTAAGGAGTGAAATCAAACTAATTTAGATTTTTTCAAATTATTTGTTTCTCTGTATGTATGTCTGTTCGTCTGTCTGTTTAACGGCTAGACCGATTTTTTTTTAGCTTATATCCCTAGTCAACATATAGGATACATTTAATCCCGGTAAATTAAAAGAGTGCCCGTGGGATTGTTAAAAAACTGTAATGCGCGAGGCCACGCGAACGAAGCCGCTGGCGGGTCAGCTAGTTGATAATAATATTAATACCTCATACCTAAATGTTCGTTGGGATTACACACATTTTTGTGTTAAAATATCTTCCATAGAAACGGAATGGAGTTGATTAATTCCATCGGCGGGAAAGTCTTCGAGGATGTTTTTTGAGAAAGTTCACGATTTTTTTTCTCTGAAGCCTAATTTCTTTAATCGTGTACCTGTGGACATATCCGAATAAAGTATTATTTGAACATATATTCCACTTAATACTATATATTAAATAATATATCTTATTGAGTGTACTGACACATCGGGTGTTAAACGCTCGCAAAGACCCCAAGAGCCATCAAAGTCTATATTCCCCTTCTAACACATATTTTATCTTTATTGTCCAGTTTCAAATTAGTGGAATTGCGGTTAACACGATCAATAAATAAAGTTCCCCTAAAATGTCCCCTAGTTGAACCCACTCGGACGTAAAAACACTAATGAAATAAAGATAGAAATTAACAATCAATATCAATTTGTTATGAACTGATAGCGATACTATAGAAAAATAGGGAATAATAAACCATAATATTGACTTCTCCGAGGGCCGTATTCACGAATTACTGCGGAAGTGTAACGTAACGTGTAATTCTCGAGAAACAGTACAAACTGTCATTATCTATGGCAACTGTAACAAAGATAACTCATAGTTTGTATGCCGGCGCGTGGCGTGTTGATGTTTACGATACGAATTCTTTTTCGCAAATTGTTTGTGCTACGGCCTCAGGCTTGATTACAGATTTGAGTTTTGTATCTGTCAAATCGTGCACCGAATGGATATTTACAATGAAACGCCTTTCCGGAATATATATAGCCTAGATATGGTTGCTATAAAAACTTAACTGGTGTCTAACTTTACCAACAAATGGAACCGATTTCAACGCTAAAAAGTGTGAGATACCTAACTTGTTGAGGTCGGTACCGTGATAGTTCAAAAGTACCTATTATTACAATATTATGTGCATGGTACCACCGTCTTCGACAAGTTATTTCATACATTTGGTTTTGAAGTCGGTACAATTTTGTGGCAAAAACAATTTTCACCTTTTTTAGAGACCGTGAGTAGCAAGCCACTTATGGGATCTATTGTCATTCTCCGTCAATGATGTGATATTCGTATCATCTAAGAAGGCGAAACATGTTTCAGTTATTGGGGTGTAACTCAAAAACCGCAATACCGAATTTGATGAAATTTAAATGGGACCACCTCGGAAGTATACTTACTCTTCGAAACAAAAAAAAAATTTGAGAATCGGTTAACAAATGGAGGAGAAATCGGTAAACGAAAAAAACCTAATAATTTGGTTAAAAACCAATAACCAATTCGTTTTTTTGTATAAGGACCTAGACTATTTCAAACGACAGATTCTTGTATTCTAATAATAACCCTTGACAACAATATCGATAGGATATGCATATAAAAGGTGGGTATACTTTGCGGTATAAAGTAAAACATTTCTGACAGCTTCAGCCAATTTGAGTTGATTACTGGAATTGATGTAATTTGAAAGTTTTTACGAGGAGCTCTCTTAATTTCAAGTAAATGAAATTGAACGTGGCCAAGCGCGGAGCTGGCAGCGATTGCTCAGACGAGGGATCATACCTGGAACGCCGCGCTTCGAAAGCAGGATTAATAACAAATGAGCTAACGGAGCCGCATCTAATCAAATACTTAAGAGGATTGCATATCTACTTGCCATATTGCATATCTACATGCACTTGTCCATACTAAAAGAAATAAAACTTTTTGATTTATTCAGTTTTTTTAAGTTTTAAAATAATAAATTTAAACCATTTTGAAATACTGAATAGATCAAAACGTACGGCATAGCAAACAATGTTGAAAAAATATCATTGCGAATGATTGCATGAAAAAAAATCACTGAAATCGGACAACGTTAAGAGGTAGAAAAGAGTTTTTTCTTTTAGTATGGACAAGTATGACTATGCAATCCCTTTAAGTTCTTTCAACTTTGAAGTTCGTTGAAACTTTAAAAAATAACTTTCCAAAATCAACTTGCACATGCAAGTTTATTTTAAATGCATAGCCTAATCTATGTTTACTCTCCATGGCCTTAATGAAACAAGTAGTATTTTACAAATCCAAAGATTTTTCATGCAGTGATTTACATATTTCAAACTACTCGGAATAACGTAAAAAATGTATATCAATAAAATGTATAGAAATTGTATTGACTATGCCACGCAATTTCTTAGATACACAGCATTATGATTATATTTCATTCGCCATTCACTTAGGTACAACTTGCCGAAGCGATGCTCGTTAATGTTAAATTTTAACATATGAAATCACAGCTTTCTACGTTTATCAAAAGGGAAAATCATTCTTAGAACCGAATGCACTACCAAACTAGGATGAATAGGTACAGCCGCTAACTAAAAGCTCTGAATCAATAGCGATTCAATGGGAATTGAGCTCTTACCTACTATAAAGTAGGAGAAAACTTGATTATCAATTTGTATTTATGATTCTTTGACAATGAAATTGAAAATCATCAATTCTATTGATTTCGAGTGCAATATATAATATAAGTACGCCTGCTGTTCAGCATGTTCATCTTGATGAGCTAATAAGTCGTTCCTAGGAAATTGTGTGCGTTTTTATAGTAAAATCCCAAAACAAATAAGTGAGCTCACAGAGAGAAAATTCAAGTTGACTGTAAAAAAAGTTTTAATAAAAAAAGCAAATTAAAAAGTCCGAGATTATTATAGAATGCCAAGATGCTTGGAATACTTCACTTCTGGCAAGTTGTCATCTGCCACCCATAAAATGTAATAATAGTTGTTCTTAAGTAGGAACATTGTAAAAATCTATATAATAATAAATTTAATAATACATTATATTGAGTTTCCACATACATCATTATGAACATTTTCAATCAAGTAGGGCTTATCAAAAGAATACAATCCTGGTTGGAAATACATTGGTACCCAAACTAGGAGACCTGTGTTATGGCATACCGATGCCCTCCGCCTGGATTATAGTGTTAGATCTAATTACATTTGTTGACGTAATCTTTACCTGATATGAAAAAACCGAGTTTCTTGCCGCTTCTTATCTCGCTAGGCTCTATATATATTTTGGAACAAGGCGGTAGAGTCTTTTAAGTACAGTCGCCTGCAATAATATGTATACATTCCACAAAGTTCCAAACTACGATTCATTACTATATATTTTTTGTTTACAAGAAGTACATATTTAACAGTAAGATAATATTAATAACATTATTTGACAGTATAGACAGTAGACATATTGTCGTACATTTATATGACTTTGAATACTGAGACACTTAAAAATTATAGCGTGTATACATCTTATTGCAGGCGACTGTACATAATAAATAATTGACGTTCACAAGTGCATCTTTGAGGCCTGAATAGAATAAATGATTTTGACTTTGACTTTTATGAGTGCCTAATGATATGCTTCGAATGTAGCAGTAGTGTATCGATCCTATAAGTTTACACGTGAAAGAGGTCAAACAAGGATAAATAATTGATGTTGTGTTGTGATGATTGAATTAAATTAAGTCAGTAATACGTGTGATATTTGTGAATATTGGATAACCAGTTTTTATATAGGTAACTTTACTTACTTTTACTCTTTTTACTTTTTATGTTTTTTCGTATAAAACCTCATTTTGGAATTTGCCGGCAGGGTACCGTTATTAAAAGTACCTATTATCACAATATTGGGGGCATTGTACAGACTTCGACAAGTTATTTCACACATTTTAGTAAGTCGGTTCAATGTTTTTGGTAAAAAGTGTAAATACCATTTTGCCATCCTTTTTAGTGTCCCTTGCAACTTACGGGATTGATTGGAACTCATTAAGAATAATATGTCACCAAGATAGACAAGACAAGAGTCTTCAACCAATGTGTGTTACCAGTGATGACTTATGGCACTGAAACGTGGTCTCTTACTATGGGCCTCATATGTAAACTCAAAGTTGCACAACGAGCTATGGAGAGGGCTATGCTCGAGGTTTCTCTACGTGATCGAATCAGAAATGAGGAGATCCGTAGAAGAACGGAAGTCACCGACAAAGCCAAGAAGATTAGCCAGTTGAAGTAGCAGTGGGCAGTGCACATAGCACGCAGAACAGATGTCGGATGGGGCTGAAAGGTTCTGGAGTGGAGACCACGGACCGGCAAGCGCAGCGTAGGTCGCAGACAGGACAGACGACCTGATAAAGGTCGCAGGACGACGTTGGATGCAGGCCGCTTCCAACCGGTTCTTTTAGAAAATCATGGGGGAGGCATATGTTCAGCAGTGGACGTCCTACGACTGAGATGATGATGATGAGATAATGATGAAGATAGACGAAACCTTTTCAGTTGTTGGAGTGTAACTCCTGAACAGTGTGTAACAGTTTGACCGAATTGGATGAAATATAAATGGGGTCCCATTTAAATTTCATGATAAGAGGACATAAAACAGATACAAGCGCTTTTCAGCCGCATTCGAACGCTACTACGATTTGAAATCAATTAAAATCTTATTATTTATAACTTACTCACCTTTCGTATCTTGTCTTACATTTTTATTGTAACAAAATGAATTACGTCTCTAGATAGCTCTAACAGCAACGGCCTTAATTTTCCATTGTGTCGAAAAAGTTAACCGTACTCCGACATCAATAAACACTTAACTTAATCTAATCGTAAACGAACTTGACTACTCCCCCTAAGTATTACTTAACTTGGTATCGCATTTCACTACTTTGTTTTCTATGTCACCATACGCATAAAAGAGGATTTTTATGTAGAGGTTGTGTTGTTTTATAGATGAAGCAAACGTTTCTGTAAGTATAATAGGCATTAATACATTGAAATTAAATAACATGTAGTGATGCACAGAACTTTAGAGTTTATACCTACTATGGGCTAGCCAGGCGCGTAGCTTCAGGCTAACGAATTGCGTGCCTTAATTATAACAAGTCACTTAAATATACATAATTTAACCCGATACATTAACAAGTACAATTTGAAAAATTTATTACCGACTTCCATTCTATGCAGTTATTGGAGTGTAACTCAAAAACTACTAGACCGAATTTGATGAAATTTAAATGGGACCACATGGGAAGCACCAGCTTTGAAATAAATAAAAATTGAGAATCGGTTTACCCAGTCCAAAGTTATGAGGCAACAAACATAAAAAATACAGTCGAATTGAGTACCTCCTCCTTTTTGGAAGTCGGTAGATTAAAATTATAATACCTGGATGAACGAACTTTGCTCGTAAGTAAATAATTGATTCGCTTTGTTTAACCTTAAACCAAACACTTATTGACTTACTGTTGCTTAACAACGCCATCTATTGTCAAGTAGCTTTAGTGTTGCTGTGTCGGTAAATCAGTTTAGTTGTTGTTTAAGCTGATGCCTAGTTCAGTTGCCATAATGATATTGTACCAGGTTTTCATTGCCTGAAATCACGGATAAAATGACGTTTTCAAAAATGCCCTAGCTATTCATTAGTGCCCCCGAAACCCTCTGCTTACTAAATTTCATATAATGTCATAACATTCTTGCATTTGTTTTCTATTATACTTATATAAATACATAGGTACAAGAATTGCTCATTTAAAGGTATAGATTATGTAAAATTATATGGGACAAACGACTATAGGTAGCTGTACTTACCTGTAAGTGATGTGCTATCATAATTATGCGAAGACTTCAGACGAAGAGCCATAAATGGCGATCGCTATGATTTACTATACTACACGTATTTATCTATATTCTAATCTAGTAGATGAAGTCAAGCATAATCAATACAAACAACTTACATAAAACGACAATCAAAAAGGAAACGAGTGTCAACTCTCACTTTCTCTCTCATCTGCACTTAGGTATGCAAGTGTACGCTTGGAAGGGAAATGGTTGATATTAAAGTGACGATGGTAAATCAACGGATGTCGGCGACAACAAATGCTGGATACATCGTAAAACAGGCGGTGGGTGTGAGCCTTGGCACGACACCGAACCCGATACCTGGGGGCTTTTACTTACATCTTACGACCTTAGGCTAACATTTATGATATGCACTGTGACAATTTATGGTCATCTCTTATCGCGATATGTTTAAATCACTATTATGGTACTACCCTACCAGAGACAAAATGAGCTGCGTAGAAAACGCAAGTCCTTACTCTGATTTGCGCCGTTTCCATCTTCTCGTTTCAAATCGAATGTAAAAACAAAAGTCAAACATTTTATTTTTTTCCTTCGGCCTTTTTGGCCAAAAAGTCAAACAATCAAATGCATCGGGCCTTACTATGAGCTCTTAAAGCAGGACTTCTAGACAACTGCCCGGCTTATTCGTACCATGACAACTTTAAAGCAGGCCTGCCCAGGCCTACTATTCAAGAACCGCAGAAAAACCGTTCACGTGTTTTTTTTGTATGGACTCTGGTTAACATGTCTTTCTAAATCCACTTAGTTTATCAGCTTACAAACGACTAGGAGTCTGCGATGTTGGTTATAGTAAATGTTAGAATGCCAGAGACAATATTATCCTTTCACCTTTAAGAAAACAATATTCAAACAGTTCACCTAAATGAGCGTCAAGTTCGTATTCAGTAATCTGTGGTCATGGTATGATTTCATTCAAAACTGTTTACGTCAGGTTTAAGAACTGCACGGAACTTGCATGGTTTTTACGAAGCTGATAGTAAGGCCCCTGTTTTTAAATTAAGAATGTTATACCTAGTTTTTGTGTAAAAAAAGTTTCACTCTGACATTATTAAGGTTTCATTTTATTGCAAGTGGCTAGTGCGATAAATCAGCAATTTCATATTTAAACTCCTTTAATTATTAATTATATATTATATCATTTTTAATTATTTGTAATTTATTATAAATAACATTTTATCATATGGGTGTAACTTATCTGAAAATAAATAAATTTAAAGCGATTGTAAATTTGGAATTAAATTTGTTGCTTAAGTAGATATCATAATAAGGTTACATGAAAAGTACACAAGATAAAATTTAAAAATCTGACTATTTTTGTAAAAAATACGAAACCGAATTCTACAACTGCCGTGTTACATCTATGCCTGATGCTTTAATGTCATCCACATACTTACACCGTTTCCTTCTCATTTAGCAAAAAATTGTCAGTGGATGGTGCTGAGATTTAAATCTATATATATCTATAATATAAAAATTAACCCCTATTTCTCCTGGTCACGCTTTAACTTGAGAACGGCTTCGAAAACTGTGTTCTAGATCACATTTTAGAAAAAGATTAATGAAATCGGAAAATGAAATTAACTTTTAATACTTCGTGGAAGGTCCCTACATTAAAAAAAAAAAAAAACTGGGAGGTTATGGCGAGGCCGAAGGCCGAGCCTAGTACGCGAACAAAGTTGCGGGCACTCGCTAGTTATATATATCTAAATGAAGCCCTATTTCTCCTGGTCACGCTATAACTTGAGAAAGGATGGAACAATCTCGCTAATTCTTTTTTTGTTGTGTTATTTATTGTCAGGAGAATGTTCTTATGAAAGAAATGGCAAGAAAAGATGGGAGGTTATGGCGAGTCCGAAGGCCGAACCTGCTACACGAATGAAGTTGGGGGCAGTCGCTAGTAAATAATAAATGGGACAACATAAATAATTGCAACCTAACCAACAAAAAAAAAGACGTGTGGCACTCGGAGACTGCCGCGGTAAAGCTATTGCATAGCTGTTTTTATCAACTTATGCAATTATAATTATTTAACCAATGCCATCTAGAGGCGACTTGCTGAACTAAAGAGACAAGCGTGATATTTCAAAAAGTCATTAAAAGTTCTGCTATTCATCGATTGATGCCAAATCAACTTATGCAATTATAATTATTTAACCAATACCATCTAGAGGCGAGTTGCTGAACTAAAGAGACAAGCGTGATATTTCAAAAAGTCATTAAAACTTCTGCTATTCATCGATAGATGGAGTCGGAGTGGGGGGGTGTTAGGTTATTTTCGTTACGGAATTTCTGCTCGATAGAAGCTATGCAATAGCTTAAAAGAATCATCAAAATTAGATTTTCAAGTAAAAAGCAAAGAGAATACAGGTAAAAAGTTATACAAAAATTCAATATCTTTTTCCTTTGTAATTGGAGGCGTACGTTTATACATTTGCCATTCCTCAAGTTATTTCGTAAATATTTATAGTTGCATCAAGTGACATTTTTACTAATGTATAGTCAGACTCAAGTCACAGTTACATAAATAAGTCTGTCATGAAGTGACTCTCCTGTCTAAGTTCGTTTAGTAAAATATTTTCGTCGAAACTGATCGGAGGCTGTGGGTCTACCGACACTCCTGTGTCCACCATCTCGGAGAGGCAGTCTTACAATAATAAATTGCAATCGAGGCGGATGATGTGGGCGAAATAGCTCAAGGTGCAGGATTTGAAAGCGATTTGTCTTCGCGAGCGATGACTGCAATTTTAGTGGGCTACGAATACTTCCTATTGTGTTGGGACTGAATGACGTTCCTTTTTGGTCGAATAATATAATTAGTTAATATAATTAGTTAATGCTTAATGTTGTACATTGATTATAATAATGTTTGTTAGAGGTTACGTTAAATAGCTGACTCTCGTGGATAAATATTCGTTCAAGCAAACTATACCTAAGTGAAAAAGTAAATTGTATTGTATAGAAAGCCGACCAAAAGTCCGCAAAAATACACATCGACAAAATACACAACAATGATGCACCGCTAACTAGTTATTTTTAAGCAGCTCTGTAATTTTAACAGTAATATTAGGTACTTACTACATTCTTCAAAGCCTCACGGGAAGCACCAGCTTTCAAACAAAAAAAGAATTTTGAAAATCGGTTCACCCAGTCGAAAGTTATGAGGTATCAAACATTAAAAAAATACAGTCGAATTGAGTACCTCCTCCTTTTTTAGAAGTCGGTTGAAAAAGATAACAGAATTTTAACACCTAAAAAATTTCATTAATTCAACACATCGTAACTAGCGATTCTCTGCTTAAAATAAAGACCTTACCAAAAAAAGCAAAGATAAACCATTCTTAGCGATGTCGCATCTGCCCCTAAACATGAGTAATTTTTTCTATCCGCTCCTTTGCAATCATAATAAGAAAATTTCCTAGGATTTTTTCCAAAGGTTACATTTATTCAATTATTATAATATGTATCCGCACACAGCAATAATATAAAATAGTAATATATCGCGATATCGCAGTATTAGACAAAATGTTGCTGAAGAATCCTACAGCTTATATAGCTAGACCTAACACACTGGATATGTATTTTTATAGTATTACTTTTTAAAGCACTAACGCCTGCTTTAGCGATCTCAAACATTGAAATTTATAGAGAGAAAAATTCCATCCACGGACGGGATTCAAACCCGCGTCTTCTGACTCTGAGTCAGAAGACGCGGGTTAATTTCAATATGTATTTTTTGTCACCACCAGAAAGGAGAATTTAATCAATTAGTCATCAATATAATATAGAATCAGTTATCAATATAACGGAGCTACATAATTGTACCTATTTATGCCACTATACAACTAAAGCACTATAAAGCAGAGATATACGGCTTGTACAACATAGCCCAGTATCACAGATTCGATAGTAGTTTTAAGGTAGAATAGTTTACACGACATTGCAGTGAGACTGAAAGCTGGTACATTCTGTTCCAAATACTCGTAGAACTAACGGTAAATTAATTGATAGATGATTGCTTATATTCAAACATATCTGTAGGCTTTATGCAAATTAGTCCGGTGGTCAATAATCCTCGTACCATATACTAAGTCACACACAAATTCATAATAACTCCAATTTTAGAGAGAACTTTCCATTGCGAAGTGTAAGGGCCGTATTGTACTCAACGCCATAGAATACTTTTTAGTCAAAGTCAAAGTCAAAGTCAAAGTCAAAATCATTTATTCAATTTAGGCATCAAAGACGCACTTATGAACGTCAACTTTTCATTATAATGTACTTTAAAGACTCTACCGCCGCGTTCCAAAATATATAGAACCCACCGAGAAGAAGCGGCAAGAAACTCGGGGCCATTCTTTTTATATGGATGTTTACAATGTTTCTACTTAGGTACTACAAATATTACATTTTATGGCAGAGAGACAGCTTGCCAGAAGTGGAGTATTCCAAGCATCTTTATCTTCTATATAATGTCGAACTTTATAGTAAGCTTTTTTTATTAAAACGTTTTTTACAGTCGACTTGAATTTGCCCTCTGTGAGCTCAGTTATGTGCTTTGGGATTTTATTGTAAAAACGCACACAATTTCCTAGGAATGACTTATTAGTCTTCGCAAGTCTAAAACTAGGTATAGCTATCCTATTTGTATTTCTGGTATTAAAAGTGTGGTGATCACTATTTAACTTATATTTATGTAAATTTTTACATTTTGAACATACATTATATTTTCAAATACATATAAGGAAGGCAACGTTAATATATTGATTTCTTTAAATAAATCTCTCAAAGATTCACGGGGGCCCATTTCGTATATAGCTCTAATAGCACGTTTCTGAAGGATAAATATGGACTCTATATCAGCCGCTGAACCCCATAGCAATATCCCATATGACATTACGCTGTGGAAATATGCAAAATACACTAACCGCGCCGTAGAAGTCATTTCACGTCTTGGTGCAGCGCTCTTCGCTCTTCAGTATTGGGATATTTTAAAGTTTCAACTGTTTGAGGCAGAATATTTACTACACATTATTGTACTAAATTAAAGTTATGATTATTCTTCGGGGCTTATGTAAACTCGTCCGCCGTAAAATTAATTTGGTCGTCTAATTACTAGAATTGTAGAAGTGGCTAGTACTTATCAAGCTATATATACTCCATCCTACTAATATTATAAACGCGAAAGTTTGTATGTGAGGATGTAGGGATATTTGGCACTCTTTCACGCTCAAACGCCTGGGCCAATTTTGATAAAATTTGGCATGGATGCAGATCAAGCGCTGGATTAACGCATAGGATATTTTTCATCATCATCCATCACCATGCGGGGCTAGTAATAGTATATAGGTTTACATAATCCAGGTGGATATCAGTTCACCTTAAGTAGGAACTTTTGGTCTTGCAACCCATACTCCGATCAACTTTACAGTTTATTATTAAACTGTAAAGTGGATCGGAGTATGGATATTCACCTTAAGTAGGAACTTTTGGTCTTGCAACCCATACTCCGATCCACTTTACAGTTTAATAATAAACTGTAAAGTGGATCGCAGTATGGATATTCACCTTAAGTAGGAACTTTTGGTCTTGCAACCCATACTCCGATCCACTTTACAGTTTAATAATAAACTGTAAAGTGGATCGCAGTATGGATATTCACCTTAAGTAGGAACTTTTGGTCTTGCAACCCATACTCCGATCCACTTTACAGTTTAATAATAAACTGTAAAGTGGATCGCAGTATGGATATTCACCTTAAGTAGGAACTTTTGGTCTTGCAACCCATACTCCGATCCACTTTACAGTTTAATAATAAACTGTAAAGTGGATCGCAGTATGGATATTCACCTTAAGTAGGAACTTTTGGTCTTGCAACCCATACTCCGATCCACTTTACAGTTTAATAATAAACTGTAAAGTGGATCGCAGTATGGATATTCACCTTAAGTAGGAACTTTTGGTCTTGCAACCCATACTCCGATCCACTTTACAGTTTAATAATAAACTGTAAAGTGGATCGGAGTATGGGTATTCACCTTAAGTAGGAACTTTTGGTCTGGCAACCCATACTCCAATCAACTTTTCAGTTTATTATTAAACTGTAAAGTGGATCGCAGTATGGATATTCACCTTAAGTAGGAACTTTTGGTCTTGCAACCCATACTCCGATCAACTTTACAGTTTATTATTAAACTGTAAAGTGGATCGGAGTATGGGTATTCACCTTAAGTAGGAACTTTTGGTCTGGCAACCCATACTCCAATCAACTTTTCAGTTTATTATTAAACTGTAAAGTGGATCGCAGTATGGATATTCACCTTAAGTAGGAACTTTTGGTCTTGCAACCCATACTCCGATCCACTTTACAGTTTAATAATAAACTGTAAAGTGGATCGCAGTATGGATATTCACCTTAAGTAGGAACTTTTGGTCTTGCAACCCATACTCCGATCCACTTTACAGTTTAATAATAAACTGTAAAGTGGATCGCAGTATGGATATTCACCTTAAGTAGGAACTTTTGGTCTTGCAACCCATACTCCGATCAACTTTACAGTTTATTATTAAACTGTAAAGTGGATCGCAGTATGGATATTCACCTTAAGTAGGAACTTTTGGTCTTGCAACCCATACTCCGATCAACTTTACAGTTTATTATTAAACTGTAAAGTGGATCGGAGTATGGGTATTCACCTTAAGTAGGAACTTTTGGTCTGGCAACCCATACTCCAATCAACTTTACAGTTTATTATTAAACTGTAAAGTGGATCGCAGTATGGATATTCACCTTAAGTAGGAACTTTTGGTCTTGCAACCCATACTCCGATCCACTTTACAGTTTAATAATAAACTGTAAAGTGGATCGCAGTATGGATATTCACCTTAAGTAGGAACTTTTGGTCTTGCAACCCATACTCCGATCCACTTTACAGTTTAATAATAAACTGTAAAGTGGATCGCAGTATGGATATTCACCTTAAGTAGGAACTTTTGGTCTTGCAACCCATACTCCGATCCACTTTACAGTTTAATAATAAACTATAAAGTGGATCGCAGTATGGATATTCACCTTAAGTAGGAACTTTTGGTCTTGCAACCCATACTCCGATCCACTTTACAGTTTAATAATAAACTGTAAAGTGGATCGCAGTATGGATATTCACCTTAAGTAGGAACTTTTGGTCTTGCAACCCATACTCCGATCCACTTTACAGTTTAATAATAAACTGTAAAGTGGATCGCAGTATGGATATTCACCTTAAGTAGGAACTTTTGGTCTTGCAACCCATACTCCGATCCACTTTACAGTTTAATAATAAACTGTAAAGTGGATCGCAGTATGGATATTCACCTTAAGTAGGAACTTTTGGTCTTGCAACCCATACTCCGATCCACTTTACAGTTTAATAATAAACTGTAAAGTGGATCGGAGTATGGGTATTCACCTTAAGTAGGAACTTTTGGTCTGGCAACCCATACTCCAATCAACTTTTCAGTTTATTATTAAACTGTAAAGTGGATCGCAGTATGGATATTCACCTTAAGTAGGAACTTTTGGTCTTGCAACCCATACTCCGATCCACTTTACAGTTTAATAATAAACTGTAAAGTGGATCGCAGTATGGATATTCACCTTAAGTAGGAACTTTTGGTCTTGCAACCCATACTCCGATCCACTTTACAGTTTAATAATAAACTGTAAAGTGGATCGCAGTATGGATATTCACCTTAAGTAGGAACTTTTGGTCTTGCAACCCATACTCCGATCAACTTTACAGTTTATTATTAAACTGTAAAGTGGATCGCAGTATGGATATTCACCTTAAGTAGGAACTTTTGGTCTTGCAACCCATACTCCGATCAACTTTACAGTTTATTATTAAACTGTAAAGTGGATCGGAGTATGGGTATTCACCTTAAGTAGGAACTTTTGGTCTGGCAACCCATACTCCAATCAACTTTTCAGTTTATTATTAAACTGTAAAGTGGATCGCAGTATGGATATTCACCTTAAGTAGGAACTTTTGGTCTTGCAACCCATACTCCGATCCACTTTACAGTTTAATAATAAACTGTAAAGTGGATCGCAGTATGGATATTCACCTTAAGTAGGAACTTTTGGTCTTGCAACCCATACTCCGATCCACTTTACAGTTTAATAATAAACTGTAAAGTGGATCGCAGTATGGATATTCACCTTAAGTAGGAACTTTTGGTCTTGCAACCCATACTCCGATCCAGTTTAAAGTTTAATAATAAACTGTAAAGTGGATCGCAGTATGGATATTCACCTTAAGTAGGAACTTTTGGTCTGGCAACCCATACTCCAATCAACTTTTCAGTTTATTATTAAACTGTAAAGTGGATCGGAGTATGGGTATTCACCTTAAGTAGGAACTTTTGGTCTGGCAACCCATACTCCAATCCACTTTACAGTTTAATAATAAACTGAAAAGTTGATTGGAGTATGGGTTGCAAGACCAAAAGTTCCTACTTAAGGTGAATATCCATACTGCGATCCACTTTTCAGTTTATTATTAAACTGTAAAGTGGATATTCATAAAGTGGATCGCAGTATGGATATTCACCTTAAGTAGGAACTTTTGGTCTGGCAACCCATACTCCAATCAACTTTTCAGTTTATTATTAAACTGTAAAGTGGATCGCAGTATGGATATTCACCTTAAGTAGGAACTTTTGGTCTTGCAACCCATACTCCAATCAACTTTTCAGTTTATTATTAAACTGTAAAGTGGATCGCAGTATGGATTAAGTTCACCTTAAGTAGGAACTTTTGGTCTGGCAACCCATACTCCAATCAACTTTTCAGTTTATTATTAAACTGTAAAGTGGATCGGAGTATGGGTATTCACCTTAAGTAGAAACTTTTGGTCTTGCAACCCATACTCCGATCAACTTTACAGGTTAATAAGCATGTGATTTGACTTTGGGCATCATATTACAGAGTTTTGTAGCAAATAGAATTATGTGTGGCATTCAGATAGCTAATGTTGTTGTGTTATCATCGAGGTCAGGGCTCTATGTAATCTGTGTTAAATATGGCTTAGGATTAAGACTACGAATATGTACGTACCTGTAGACTGTGGATATAAGAGAGTCCACCTTGGCTGCTCTATGATCGGTTACTCGACGCTTAGAAAGTTGTACTAAGTTTAGAGTTAGTATAATAATAATAATATGGAACAACAATGGATCCACACAAGGTGTTCAGGTCCCAAACTAGGCATAGCCTTTAGTACGATAAACTGATGATTGTTACACACACTTATACACATACACACGTTCACAAATGTTTGAATGGTCCTGGAATCGAACACGGAACCAGCGGCTCAGAAGGCAGTGTCTACCAACTGCGCCGGCCTTCAAATGAATAAAGATACTGCAGTGGTACAGTCAAAAATACCTCAGTGCCTCAAGACAAGAGTCTTCGACCAATGTGTGTTACCAGTGATGACTTATGGCACTGAAACGTGGTCTCTTACTATGGGCCTCATAGATAAGCTCAAAGTCGCACAACGAGCTATGGAGAGGGCTATGCTCGGGGTTTCTCTACGTGATCGAATCAGAAATGAGGAGATCCGTAGAAGAACGAAAGTCACCGACATAGCTCAGAAGATTAGCCAGTTGAAGTGGCAGTGGGCAGGGCACATAGCACGCAGAACAGATGGCCGATGGGGCCGAAAGGTTCTGGAGTGGAGACCACGTACCGGCAAGCGCAGCGTAGGTCGTCCACCGACACGGTGGACAGACGACCTGAGAAAGGTCGCAGGACGACGTTGGATGCAGGCCGCTTCCAACCGGTCCTTTTGGAAAATCATGGGGGAGGCCTATGTTCAGCAGTGGACGTCCTACGGCTGAGATGATGATGATGACTGCAGTGGATATGATCTCGCATTCGCATTTCTTTATATAATACAATGCCATACAGTTCAATGCAGCAGTTCAGTTACGAAATATCAGCAAGAAATTTACACTAAAATGTTAGTCACAAAAGTTAGAGCCCATAGATGGATAGATATACAAAACCTTTAACATTACCTCGTAACCATTTTTCTTGTTAACATGTTCAATTTATTACAAAATGTTATTCCAGACTACATCAGTGATATGATGTTTATCACCAATCCTCCTTCAGAAAAAGACGCACAAATAACAAATTATTAAATGAAAACCTCCTCTAATTCCTTCTCAATATTTTTATACAAATAATATATTATTAATAAAAAAATATATTATATATTTATTTCCTATATAATGTTTATGAAATTAATATGAAACAGTTACAGGTGATGCATCAACACATTTGGAAAATAAAGTCTTTTATTAGTTTTTAGTTTATGCAATAGTATAAAAGTGTATTCTCATTCGGCAAAGATGCTGGATGTACCCTCCACGTTGTTTCATTGACATATTCGGTATTTGCATTGACCCTACCTCATAAAGCTGCTCAGTTAAGACGCGGTCCAACCCTAATTTTAAAATAATTTACGATGCTTTACGTAAGGTTGTTAAATTGGACGATGTAATGCGAAAATGCGTTAATTTTTGACGTTTTCTTTATATTTTTCGATATATACTAACACAATTGAAAAAACGGCTGGTTATTACTTTAGTACTATACGTTGGCTATGTATTACCTAAAAAAAATATAGTGTTATCGCTGAAAGTTCTGAGAGTTTTTTTATTTTTGTGGACCTATTCAGGATTTTTTTCTGCTGAAAGAGAGTTATATTTATGAATTGTATTCGGTTATTACTCTTTGCCTATTCCTTTTCTAACCTTTGTATATTTTTCATAATATACTATCGATCGGTTTCGTTACACTAGGTGTTTAAAAATTCTGCTTTTTCTTTAATCACGCGCGCCTTAACGAACCTATTTCTTTATTATACAGTGGCCGATGTGTACAAAATTGTACTCACAAAAACCCTCTAATGTATTTGTAAATATTCTTTAATAAGTGTTATCTTTTGTCAAATAGCATGGCAAAATTGGATCGTGAAAATCAGATACTATATTTGCAGTCAAGAATATGCACACTGCTAATTCTACGAAATTGGGTTCCTTAATTGAGACAGTCTAGTAGAAATCATCATAATCCACCTTCGTGTATACTGATAATAAATACTGATTAACTGAAATTATCACTTTCTTCATATTCAAATGGATTTAAATAATCATTACAAATTTATTGGCAAAAAAGGCGCCAACTAATTAGCTACCAGACTCATCAACTCGACGTCTATAAAGAAACCTTTATGGTTAATAAATCATGATCTCGGGGTAAGAGGGGTCGTAAAATTGTTTTTATTAACTCGTATTTACTTCGTAAGTAGCTGCGAAAGTATACCTATACTAGGTATATGCCTAGATCCTTGGCGTCAAGTAAACTTCGAGGTGTATTCGCTTAAAAACGCTGATTAATTATTATTGTGTTCTGTGGCTGCGAGTCACTGTTCTGTGATCCGTCTTATCAGCCCATCAGTTCTTACATTGAGTTCACATAGAAGTAGGAACGCTTTTACATCATAGCTAACGAACTAGTTATTACCTTACCAAGAACCCAAAGTCATCCTCCCCAACATTAAGGAGCTGCGATGGCTGGGATAAACTTATCGCCCCCATATAGAGTTAGAACTATAATTATTACCTACATCGTTATAATTTGATTGAAACTCACGCATATTATAATTTTGTAATAATAAAACGGTATGTGAGATCGTGGTATTGACGCGAGAAGTAAATACTAGTAGAAGTAGAATGGTCAGCAACTTGCAAGATAGCCAAACTAGCTAGACTATTAATGTTAATAAGTTTTATTTTTTATTTTTAATGAATTTTAATAGATAAAGAAAACGAAGACTCTACCAAATGAAAACTTTTTTATAAAGGTTTGGTTTTACACATAAACTGAATAATATTAAAGAGTTATGAAAAAAAAACCTAAACCTGTATATAAAAAATATCTGTTCGTTCGTAAGTGCAAACTTGAGTCGGGCCTGATTAGGATATATTTTTAAAATGTTCGTAATAAATTGGATAAGGCATTTAGGGAAAGGAAAATTAGAAAAGCTACCCAGATAATAGTAAAATATTGCAGTTATTTATTCTATAAACAATTAAAGTTATATTTTTAATATTTGTGTAGGTATATAAGTTTCTCTCCCGTTGATATTCTTTGTAATGTTTAAGTTTGTTTGTAAATATTTATCTTGTTCACACACACTTCCGTCTAAACTTTTCATTTTTGTCCTATTTATTCAAACATGGTTGTGTGTATCTCGTAAGTAATATCTTTATTGCATTAGCGATAAGTCGCCAAATGTATTACCATCATAGTTTTAAGATCCTTGCTCGGAAGAATATTAATTAGTTAATATATTTACTGTATTTTATGGTAAGCGATAAAGAGTTATTATATCGTTTTGTTTGATTGTCTATGAGACAGGACAACGTCTCTCGGGTTAGTTGGTTATATAATATAATCTATAACGGTTAGTGCAAAAATAGTAACATAAAACTTGACCACAAGCCGTTCCTGTCCTCAAATAAGGACGTCCTGGCGAGCAGTGCACCGTCACCTTAGACTGTTGTGTTGACAACACAAGCCCAGGGTGGGCGCTATCAATCTTCATACGGGAGCTAAACTGGACTCTACCAGTACTGATAGCAAACAAGTGCAATTTGAAAAATTTAATACTGACTTCCATTCTATTACTTTGGTAAAAATTAGTTATTGGAGTGTAACTCAAAAACTACTGGACCGAATTTGATGAAATTCAAATGGGACCACACGGGAAGCACCAACTTTCAAACAAAAAGTTCACCCAGTCGAAAGTTATGAGGTAACAAACATAAAAAAAACATACAGTCGAATTGAGTACCTCCTCCTTTTTTTGCAGGTCGGTAGAAAAAGGTATAAGCTATAGATTATAAACAATGTTATATTGTACAAGCTACTATCTGAAATTAAAATAAGAGTTAATATTATAGTACAGTGATAAACAAAGTACATAATACATTTCCAACGACCAAACACGGATTAATACTGACTGGCCCTATAAAACATATCAATTGCTAATATAATAATAATAATGACAAACTTGTTAAATTTCAACTTGGTATTTTTTTTGTATATTTCGTTTTTTTGTGATTTCTAGAGATGTACCGACTAGTCGGTGAAGCCGACTATCCGGCCACTATCGTAATCGGCGGCTATTCGACAAAGATCGCTGACTCAATGGCTTCATACTTGGTACCTATGTATTTCTCAACAAAATATAGATATGTAGCAGGAATTACATTCAATAAAAAAAATTGATTATTAATACCAAATAAAAAAAGACGTGTGGCACTCGGAGACTGCCGCGGTAAAGCTATTGCATAGCTGTTTTTATCAACTTATGCAATTATAATTATTTAACCAATGCCATCTAGAGGCGAGTTGCTGAACTAAAGAGACAAGCGTGATATTTCAAAAAGTCATTAAAAGTTCTGCTATTCATCGATAGATGCCAAATCAACTTATGCAATTATAATTATTTAACCAATGCCATCTAGAGGCGAGTTGCTGAACTAAAGTGACAAGCGTAATATTTCAAAAAGTCATTGAAAGTTATGCTATTCATCGATAGATGGAGTCGGAGTGGGGGGTGTTAGGTTATTTTCGTCACGGAATTTCTGGATTCGGTCTCCACGCTCAAGACCCGCGATAGAAGCTATGCAATAGCTTAATAATACGAAAAGTGTTATTTTTATTTGTTATTGATATATCTTGATGTTGTTATGAATCTTCACGTGAAGCTGACGAAGTAGGCACTGTTATAGGTAACTTTCTTCTGCTTGGTTTCGCGTGTGGTCGAACATTTGATCGCAGAACGTAACTGAGGTATCAGATTTGGGTTTCGGTATATAATATTTGTTGTTGTTGTTCATACTTGTAGTATTTGCTGTTTTTCCTTGCCCACCACGAGAAATTATCATTTGGCAAAAGTTACTCTCGACTTTACGGGAATCATAGTCCCGTTGTTAAAATAATTCACACACGAGGCTCTCATTTAGAAATGATTAAATTGTGATTGAACTCTTTCACTTAAATGAACAATGGCAGTATTGTCATCAGTATTTACACAAAACTATTTTATACAAAAGCTCCGCTTTAACCCGTACAAAAGCAAAAATCAAGAAACAAAGCGAAGTAAACGAAACAGTTTCCGACACGCTTGCAGGCAGCTGTCGCGACTTGAGCGCGATTCAACTGTACCTAAACGCAGCGGCACGGAAATCCCCGAAACGTTAATGGGCTTGGCCGACTAATCGACCTCTTTGCAACCGACTAATCGGCTAGCCGGCTAGTCAACCAAAGTCATAATCAGCACATAGGTATCTAGTTATTTCGTTTACGTTCCCGTCACGGAATGTCTCCGCTTAGCTAACAAATCTCCCGGGTTTGAATTTGAATGTGGAATCGACAATCCCGTGTCGGTAAATGTACGAAGAAATTGGAATATATGTGTTGATTTGCTATCCGTCCACTAGCCCCGCATTTGGACGGCAATCTTCGCATTGATACAGTTAGCGGTCGCTGTGACCTTGCGACAAGAGCCAGGACACAATTTACTCGTTCCGTCACTCGGCATCTACTGCAGGAAGAAGGACATGTGTTTGATGTCCTTGATACATAGTCCTACAAAGTTTTTATTTGTCAAATACTGGCTATCCCCGCGAATTACGTTTCACCTTAAAAATATTTTTGTATCGCTGGATAAAATTTTAATATAAAATATAGCTAAAGTTACTCCGGAATAGTGTACCTTTCCATGGGTGAAATATTTATAAAATGTTAATGCATCAAGTGTCAAACCTACGAGCGAGACACAATAGAAATTTTCATTGTTATGTCACCACTTGACACATGAGGTTTTGTAGTTTTGAGATTGTCAAACAATCAAATCTTTCCTATTTATTATTAGTGTAGATGTAGACAAAATGCGCACTACAGACAACTTTTTAGAGGTTTTACTTACGAAAATTATTACATTTTCTACCGACTTCCAAAAAGGAGGAGGTACTCAATTCGACTGTACTTTTCAATGTTTGTTACCTCACAACATTCGACTGGGTGAACCGATTCTCATATTTATTTTTTGTTAAAAAGCTGTACTTCACATATGGTCCCATTTCAATTTCATCAAATTCGGTCTGGTAGATTTTGAGTTACACTCCAATAACTGAATAGAATGGAGGTCGGTATCAAATTTTTTAAATTGTACTTGTTACGATTTCGATCGAAATAGTTAATATATAGTAAATATATTTATTATACGATATTATCCATAATTAATATAGTATAATATAATATTATCTTTTTTATTATAATTATTCTTTATAAGTGAATATGAAAATCTAATCTAATCTTTATAGTCTTTATAAGTGAAAGCACGTTCAGTCGACGCTTACTGCAGGAAGAAAGGCACGTGGTTTGGTGACCATGAGGGATATACTTTTGTGTGGTTTGCATATAAAGCTAACACTACACTTTTACATATAATACTTGCATACTAATCTATATATCCGTACAGTTTGTCAGTCCATACAAATACTAGCTGCAATCCACGGTTTTACCCGCGTGGTGATGGATGATGATGATGAAAGTATCCTATTTGTCAATCTAAAGCCTCATCTACCTCCATAATAACTTTCATCAAAATTGGCCTAGCCATCCATCCATCCATCCATCCACCCATCCATCCGTCTAAACTTTCACATTTATGATATTAGTAGGAAGTAGGATAACCCTCTATAATTAATATAAGTTTTTAAACTATTATGGTCAAAAACATTTGAAATATTCAAATTAACTCAAAGGACATTAAAAATACATCCAAGGAAAATAATCCATCCGTCTAAACTTTCACATTTATGATATTAGTAGGAAGTAGGATAACCCTCTATAATTAATATAAGTTTTTAAACTATCATGGTCACAAACATTTGAAATATTCAAATTAACTCAAAGGACATTAAAAATACATCCAAGGAAAATAATTGATATCAGCTACCAAATTATTTTGACAGTTCTCTATCATAGAATTGGCACATGTTCTGAAGTACCTGTTATCTATGGAAAAAATAAGTAAGTATATACTTGTGATAGTTCTATATTGACAACTTCCTTAAAACATGAAACATCGCTTCTTATAGCTCTTTTATTTTAAGAGGTCCTAATAAGCTTTTCGTTCAGTAATTTATCACTTTCAGCCCAGGGTGATACGATAACGATTAAATCAATTAACTGGACTTTAGATGTTGAAAAAAATCCGCAGCAATACTAAAGTAAGGCCCAGTACATCAATCTCTCTTATCTTAGCGGCTTATAATCAGTACCCTGAAATTAAACCTTATTAAAACAGTACGCTAACATGATTTACTTTTACCCGATAATCCAGGTCAACTTTTTTGCACATAAAACTTTAACCAAGAAGCTGTTATGAATAGTAAATAATAGTGTAAGGTGCTCAAAGTCAGGCTCTACAGGTTTCGCCTATGAAACTCGCTTATAAAACGCTAGAGGCTTAAAAAGAAAATTGGGTTTCAAACATTAATGATAATCACAATGAAGTAAATAAGAACTGACCCGATTTTTGTCCTGGGAACGGATAACAGCATTTAAAAAGTTACACTAGTAAAAACTAGTTTGTAACTTTGGTCGTCTCATTTTGTTTATAGATACGATCTAGCTCTCATAGGTCGACGTACTCGGAAGGAGCCGAATTCCTGAGTTTTATTTTTTGTGTTCGATAGAATATACATAATAAAACGTACCGTAAAGTGTTATGTATAAATAGAACAAATAAGAAACGATGTAGAAAATAATTACCTACATGGATCTCATAAAGATTTCAGTATGTTGGATTATCACTTCATTGCTTTTGAACTGCCTATGCGGAAACCAAAAATTACATTCTTTGTTTGTCTCTTTTGTGACATGATGAGCTATGAGTTATGGCTAATGATAAGTATGTTTTTGTGAACGTTAATAATTTTACAATGGTTTCTATCTCTACATTATGATTCTAAAACGACAAAAGTATGTTTATACACATAAACGTATATTTTTAATTAATAAATCCCCTAAGTACCTATACAGAGAATTCAATATTTTTTTAAATGTTCAATTGCCCCGTAATAAATATTTAGGTTTCTTTGCCATTGCCATCGTCAAGATCAAATATTAAAGTAATATATTAGCCATCAGCGGTTTTGCCTCACTTTTCAACTCAACACCGCGCAAGACCACACCTAAGCAAAGAAATGAGAGTAATCACTCAAGAACATAATTAACCCGGAGAGTAATTGAAGTGGCCGCGCCTCAAACAATCGTTTTGTCCAGTTATTGTAACGGATAAAAAACCATGACGTGGTTTGCCTGGGAAAGTAGGCCTGCCAGCGACTAGACTGCCACCAGACAGTCGTTCGACGCCCGCCAGAAGGTTATTATAAACCTACATTATCTAATAGTTACACATACACTGCTACATCATTATGTATGACCGTAAACTCAACTTGAACTGATGCAACGGTGGTTACTAAACTTGGTGTATAATCGGGTGATCTGTCCAAACTTTTTCTTTTTAAAAAGTAAAGTATCAACCGTGATCTGAGAGTGGGTGAGGTGATACATTTGATTGTTGTAATTATATTGAACATGTTGTGAGATAAACTAATCTAAAAAGTTAGAGCAATAGATAATACAATTATAATCTGTTAGGTGTATCATTGCGGCGATAAGGAAGAACATCGAACATAAGATTTAGTAATTTATTTTAGTACTCATAAAGTTTCCGGTTTCTGGCGTGTAAAAGAACTATAGACGTTTCTTATTAAGTAGTTAGATGTAAGTGACACACTGTTCATTTGTAAGTTAAATATTGAACGTAACAAATCATGTTGCTGTTTTGGTCAGTTCTCAAGTGACTAATGATTCTAATTCCCAGTACGCGGGTGGTCCACCATGCTTTGATAGCGCAATCTATCAAACAATTTCACTTTATATCGACATCACTTTTATAAATGGATCTAGAACATCACGAGGACTCTGTCAAAGCAAGTATTCTTACTTTACCTTCATAATAAGATACCAGCTGCGCTCCGCGATTTCACCCGCGTGGTGATGGTTTCTGATAGTGATGATGATGAATCAAAATATATAGCGTATGTTACTCAGGGATAATGCAGCATTATAATGATGAAAGAACTTTTGAAATAGGTCTAGTAGTTTTTTAGTTTCTTACAAACATGTAAAAATACAAAAACGCAAATCTGTCCTCTTTATAATATATAGGGTGTTTGGTAGAGAGACCGACAAACCAAATGAGCGTGTTCGGGGGACCACTTGGAGAATACAACTTGGCCAAAAAAAAACCCCGACCCCCCAATATATTTAACTTTTTTTTGTTATTTTTCCCCTTTTCTCCGAAATTGAAATATATATATATATATATATATATGTTAGGAACAACAGTCCGACAAATATACTGATGTGACATGTGATCAATTGTTAGTTTTAGGGTTCCGTATGAGACAACGAGAGTCTATTAACAACGAGACTACGAGAGCCATATATACGTATATCTGTTCTACTTTTAAAGAGTTGTCTCTTCATAACCGTCAATCGTTCTGAAATTCATTCGTCCGTAACAGATAACTAGTCGAAATTTTCACAAAATATGTGTGAAAAAAAATTATGTAAATTTTCTTTATTTATTATTTGTTCTGCACAGTGGTAATAATACAAGCGTGGAATATGATTATAGAGCAAATTCTAAAGTACTAACTTGAGTTAAGATTCCGGAAAAATTATAGAGACCACTTATTTGATAAGTACATACAACGCTATATTGTGTAGTGTGATGGAACCACAGACCATATACATATATAGTATGTGAATGGAACACTCGATGCCCGTACCGTAAGCGTACCCGCTTTAACTTTTGTTTAAAAGTACGGCCATAAGAGTAGGAACACTATACTGGCTATACTTATTCTTATACAGAGCATTGCTTGCGAGACTGACGGCCAGGGCATTGCGTCTCCATGCACTTTATTTTCTTCCCTTTCCTAAAGAATTTATAAAATTTTGAAGAAAATTCCGTTTTTGACTGTCGGGTGTATAAATTATGTACTAAAGTACTCTCTTTTATTGCAGGGTCGTTGAGTATCGCCGGGCGGAACCAACGAGGTGCCATTGTAAAGCTGAGACCAGAAAAACTATAAGCTTCGAAGTATTGAATTTGTCCGCCTATGAAGACTTTTGTATGAAGATTTAATAAGATTTAATTATTATATTAATCTCTCAAAGTCGCACAACGAGCTATGGAGAGGGCTATGCTCGGGGTTTCTCTACGTGATCGAATCAGAAATGAGGAGATCCGTAGAAGAACGAAAGTCACCGACATAGCCCAGAAGATTAGCCAGTTGAAGTGGCAGTGGGCAGGGCACATAGCACGCAGAACAGATGGCCGATGGGGCCGAAAGGTTCTGGAGTGGAGACCACGGACCGGCAAGCGCAGCGTAGGTCGTCCACCGACACGGTGGACAGACGACCTGATGAAGGTCGCAGGACGACGTTGGATGCAGGCCGCTTCCAACCGGTCCTTTTGGAAAATCATGGGGGAGGCCTATGTTCAGCAGTGGACGTCCTACGGCTGAGATGATGATGATGATTATATTAATTGAAATCTATAATATAAAACTGAATCACTGAATGTGTTGCTAAGCGCAAATCTCGAGAGCAGCTGATCCGATTTTGCTAACTCTTTTTTAAAATATTCCTTGAAGTACGAGGATGGTTCTTACAGAGAAAAAAATTCCAAAAATTGTCTGAAAAGTTTTTAAAAACAACACTTTTCTATACTCCCATACAATCGATTCGTAATAATACTTAAAAGTCAATTTGAACTTAAATACCATACCATAAAGTTTAAGTGTTAGTGGAGAGGTTCCGGAAAGGCAAAACAATTGAGTGACGTTAGTATATTAAAAAAAAAATTTGACATAATGTAATTGTTGACTTATTAACTTTCTTTTTTTTATCTTACTAGCTGACCGCGCATAGCAGAATAAGTATTAAAAAAATAAAAATTAAAGACTCGACTGTTAGATTGTACGAAGTTCACCAGGTCGGTAGTATTATATAAGTTTTAAATATTGTAATTGAAATTAGTAAGCAAACGATTTATGATGACAGCTTTAAAAACATATTCTTGTAAATCGACATGGTAGTAAAGCGTTAACATATCTGCGATGGTTGAGCGTATATCTTTCTAAATCGTGACTTAGATATGTATTCTGCAGTATATGTGTTGGGTATGTAAGGTTAGCCGAAAGTCAGCGGTGACCTTTCTCTCGGAATTTTCACGAATAACATCATGAAATGTCATGAGGAGAACACTCTACGCTTTAGCTTTCGCAGTCACGAGTTTAACATTTGACAAAGCTAGCAAACTGTTGTATTCATATATGTTATTAGGGTTCCGTAACCAAAGGGTGATATAGGACCCTATCACTTAAACTCCGCCGTCCGTCCGTCTATCTGTCCGTCTGTCACCAGGCTGTATCTCATGAACCGTGATAGTTAGACAGTTTAATTTTTTACAGATGATTTATTTCTGTTGCCGCTATAACATAAAATACTAAACCAAATAAAATAAATGTTTAAGGGGGCTCCCATAAAACAAACGTGTTTTTTTGCTCATTTTTATAGATAATGGTACGGAACCCTTCGTGCACGAATCCGACTCGCACTTAGCCGGTTTTAAAAAGTAAATAGAAAACGTTGACTATAAGTAACCCGCAGAAGATTTATTTATTGAATAGCTATCCATTTGACATACCTATAGTGGGCCTAGCACTAATTACTGCGTAAGTGTAACGTAGCGTATCGTTCACGTGAAACAGTACAAACTGTCATTTATCTAGGAAAATTGTGACACTCGACAACTCATATTTTCTACACTGCCTACGAAACGAACACTTTTTCGCAAATTGGTTGTACTACGGCCTCAGAACGGATAATTCGCTTATAGAGTGAGTATTGTAAGAATGTAAATTTTGCTCCATAGCTAAATACTCCTATCCTTGCGGCGAAGCGTCTTCAACGCTCGCCTTAGGCGGTGCGCCTTCTGCGCCCGCATCTGGCTGAGTGCCATCTGCGCTCGCCAACCGTCCGGTGACGCTGTAAATGCCGGTAGAGGCAAACAGCATTAGTCCGTCATAAAAAAAAAAAACTCCATAGCTAAATTAAACTTGTTAATTAGTCATTATACTTACATTGATTCTGATACTCTAAGGAGGTTCAAAGGAGAATAGATGAGCTCGTGTTAGGCACACATCACGTATAGGTATGTGTGTTGCGTGTAGATGGTATGCTTTTGTGTGTGTGATTTTTTCTGAAATTGATTTCAACAAATAAATTCCATTAACATATAAATTGCTTAGCTCATCAAAATGACAAAATTATTATATATTACACTAACTACTATTATAGTTATTACACTAACTACTGTTCTCGTCTTCATCACGTGTAATCTGATTTTTTTGATTCTTTGGTTACAAAGTTACCTACGAGTCATGAGATCCTTTTAAGCTTTTTCAGTATAAAAAGTTGTAGTTGTAAAGAGGTATAAAACTAAATCAAAAATGTTTCGCTCAATCGATCATAAACTTACGAATCTTGCAATATTAGTGCATAAATTCGAAACTACCCCTAGAAACTCAGAACCATCAACATTGAAACAATTCAACATTCAATCAACGCTCAATGTTCTCAGATGTAAATTAATTAAAGTGCGAGTTCAAAAAGAGTATCCCTATCAGGTTTGTGTTCTGTACCGAATCAGTTTTATGCTTTTTCTTACAAGCAAATTGTAGTGATTCAGCATCAAACGATGTTGTTCTCGGAAGATAGAATACGGATTCTGTTTCTCTCGGATGCTGTTTCTAACTTCTTACAAAATTAATCCTTACTATGCCGTGATAATTAAAACAAAAGATTTATGAATGAAACTGACGTATATTTATGTCTCTGGGACGTAAAGGGTTTTTTTTTTATTAACCGGCGCTTTCTGGCCGGGCCGCAAACTACATTAGGTCCCTAACGTGAGCAGGGGTCTTGGTATACATTATTAATAACTAAAGTCGTACATAGGTTCTTATGCTAGGTCACTTAATCTACGTACATATGTATAGTTATATATCTGTGTCTAAACCAGTTACGCTTGTTTTAATTATTACTAATATTTTACTTATATTTACTATTACCTCTATTACATTTTCGCTTTTCAAACCATTATATTTTATACAATATAATTTCCAAAAGCTGTATTTATCTATTTATTTCTATTTATTACCCTTTTAATTATTTTTACACAATATTCTATAAATCTATTTCTACAATTATTATCTAACATTATTTCACAAATATTTTCTTTATTCAGTATATATCCAGTTTCCATTTCAAAATCGTAACGTTTTTGTCCGTAGATTGGGCATTCTACTAACTAGTACATGTTCTACAGTCTCGTTCAGACCTAAAGGGTTACGACCACTCATAGTTAAGTTTGTATAACTACAAACTTCAAAGTAACATGTTATATAGGTACTATTGCGGCAATGGGACATACACTACTTACATTTTTTTATGTAACGAGCAAAGTATGCAGTGCTCTTAAGCTAGTAAGCAGTGCAGACAATTGTTTTAGGGAGGCGGGACGCTCAAAATCAGTTATCACTGGTGCACACAGACACAACTACCTGTAGTGTTTGTACCACTATAAAACAGAAACCGTAATAGTTCGTAATATGATCATAAGTATCATTAAGACGCGGTCCAACCCCAATTTTAAAATAATTTACCATGCTTTACGTAAGGTTGAAAATCGCTTGTTAGATTGGACGATGTAATGCGAAAATGCGTTAATTTTGTACGTTTTCTTTATATCTTTCGATATATATTAACACAATTGAAAAAACTGCTGGTTACTACTTTAGTACTCTATGTTGGCTGTGTATTACCTAAAAAATAATATAGTGTTATCGCTGAAAATTCTGAGAGTTTGGACGTGAAAGTTTATTTTTCTGCAGAGAGCGAGTAATATTTATGAATTCAGTTCGGTTATTACTCTTTGCCTGTTCCTTTTCTAACCTAAGTTTATTTTTTCATAGATTATTATCGAACTGTTTCGTTACACTCGATGTTTACAGATTCTGCTTTTTACTATTATCAGGGTACGACCGTGCCTTAAACAACTGTCGAAACTTTTGCAATAACAACCTCGTCAACCATCAATGCCTGTTATAGACGGAAAATAGTTCTGGCGCGTCGCCAATGTTCTTATAGTGGTCACAACAGACTTGTTTGTTACTCCATAATCGTATCTTACAACCATTTTACGAGCTGTTATAGGGCTGTAAGTTCTGTAGCAAATGTATTAATTAGATGATTAATTTAATGGTGTTGTGGGTAACCTGATGATGGACAGCGATCGGCAAGCGTGTCGGGTAGCGTTCCGGTCCAGCGCTGAGTATATATCCTATACGGTCGTCGGCGACCTCACATCGGTGTCAGAGCAAACGCAGCTTATACTCGTACTCTAAGGCTATCCAGAAATCCGTATTCCAGAAGTATAATAAGTAGTTATTATGGGTTTATGTGTACACACACATAAACCCATAAAAACTACTTGGCAGGTTTGAGTACAGAGTTAAGTTATGTCATTTAATGTCAAATCTTTCCTCAAGTTGATATTCACAAATGAGCGTGTTTCTGGAATAACTTTCTAAAACTATAACTCTGCTGAGACCTTTGCACAATTCGCGAAAAAGTCTCGCAAACGTTAACGCGTCACGGTTCGGCGTACAAACTATGAGCTATCTGTGTCACAGTTGCACCAGATAAATGACAGTTTGGACTGATTCACGTGAAGGTCACGTGACGTTACACAGTACACTTACGCTGCTATTCGTGCTAGGCCCACTGGTGCTGGTGATATGTTTGAAGTGATAGAATTTTAGCCTGGCAAAGTACCACAACAGTGCCTGTTATTGAACCTTGAAGCAGTAGCGTGCAAACATTACTGTGTTTCGGTTTGAAGGACAATGTTTTCAGCGATATTACAGGGCAAGAGAGTTAACACCTATAACTCACTAGCTGCTCTCCGCGGTTTTACCCGCGTGGTGATGGATGATGATGATGATGATGAATCCTATATAGCCTATGTTACTCAGGGTGAATGTAGCTTTCCAATGGTGAAAGAATTTGTAAAATATGTTCAGTACTTTTTGAGCCAATTCGTTACAAATATACATACAAATCTTTCCTTTTTATAATATTAGTATAGATGGTGATAAGCGTGTTGCATTATTTTCACCCAGGTTTAAAAAGTAATGTAGTCTAAAGTTCTGAATAGCACTGAACTGTCATGGGCAAGCGTGACGCTCCAATTACCATAAAACAAAATAGCATTTGTTTCCTAGTTTCATCTATGGTTTTCTTACCAAGTATAGTTTTATACGGGCCAGTGCAAATATCGAAGAAAGTTTCATAGAGATTCTTGCTTCTAACAAAGTAACAATTCATCATCATCGTCTCAGCTCAGGACGTCCATTGCTGAACATAGGCCTCCGCTATCATCTTCCAAAAGGACCGGTTAGAAGCGGCCTGCATTCACCGTCGTCCTGCGACTTTTGTCAGGTCGTCTGTCCACCTTGTTGGTGGACGACCTACGCTGCGCTCGCCGGTCCGTGGTCTCCACTCCAGAACCTTCCGACCCATCGGCCATCTGTTCTGTGGGATACGTCCCACTGCCACTTCAACTGGCTTATCTTCTGGGCTATGTCGGTGACTTTAGTTCGTCTACGGATCTCCTCATTTCTGATTTGATCACGTAGAGACACCCCGAGCATCGTCCTCTCCATAGCTCGTTGTGCGACTTTGAGGTTACTTATGAGGCCCATAGTATGAGACCACGTTTCAGTGCCATAGGTCATCACTGGTGACACACATACCACAAATACCAATTATTTTATGAATAATTATAAAAAATACGGTTTAAGCTAAATTTACACGGATTTACGAGGAGGTTTCATGATTATTATGATTATTATACCTAAGCTAGTAAATAATTAAAAAAAAATGTCAGTAGCTTTCCAGAAATAATACTCAGGCCCTAGCAAGGGCAACTTATGCCAACTAAAATCACCCTCTAAGGCCTCTTAGGTCAAATGTTGTAAGAAACTGTTTTAATACTTACTTAAAAATCGTATACATCGTTATATTTTTTGTTTCTTTTTTATTAAATACAAAGACATAGTAACACAGATACACAATTGAGATGAAGATGAAAAAAGCCCCTTCTTGCACGTGCAGTGCACGTGGAACTAAACAATAGATACTTAAAAAACTGCTAAAGTAATTCGACAATTGCAGCAAACATTAATCACTGCTTCCTAAATACCACATGTTGAGTTTACACATAAAATAATGGTCAGTGTTGTACTGTAACTTTATTATTGTCATTATGGCAACACGAGGGAATTAATTTTAAATCACTTTCTTTGCCATTCTCTAACGATAGGGGACCTACCGTGAAATGTTACCAATATCATAATATTGATTTAAACATGGATCAAACTTTAAAGAATAATGTAATAACACATAAAGATTCCACATAAAGAGTAAATTATTACTCTTTAACAGAAACATTTTGATGAAAATTATTAATACTTTTTGAAACTATTGTGTTTATAATCATTTTGTTTCATTATAAGCCCGTATACCAGACAGCTTAGTTGATAATCCTTATTTGATACCCAAGTAATTTTTGTTTACTGATTGGAAGGTCGGCGCAGTTGGTAGCAACCTTCTACTTTCTTGTGTACCGTGAAAGTTTAAAAAAGTGCTTATAATATATTTTCAGAGATCCATTTTTGGGGATCGAACTGAGCTGTAGTGATACCACTAGTAAGGTCTAAGTATAGATATTGTTGATAATCGCTTTCCTTGCCTTATAATAGTGATAATGTAATAAGCAGCCGTAAAACTTTCCTTCGAAAGCATGACTTCCTTCTCTTACCAGTGAATAATCTATATTAAAATAATATTTCAAGCGTCAATTTAATCGATGTATCTACTGTAGCTCTGTCAACTTGAAGTTACTATGTCGATTCACAAATTTTCTTCGCATTTTTAAAATTTATTTGAGAAATCTTTAATCAAATGGTTCATAGTAGCGTAAGTAGCAATACGGAGACTGCATCAATCAAGTTCTTTGAAAAATTACTAAGACGACGGCTTTCGCGGTCAATGATCACAATAACCAGCTACAATTAATATTTATTACTAAATGAGTAAATGTTGACGTCAGATAATGTAGAATATTTTTAATTCATACTTCTACATATAGATCGAAATTGTTTTTCAATAGGAAGCAAATCTTAAAGTTTAATGGGGACCCTAAGCAAATATACCTATAATAAGTTTCATAAAAAAATAAAAATGTTGCATATTTAACCATAATATAATTAATTAAAAATAAATATAAATATTTTTTAAACTATCACGGTTGTTCTCTAAAGTTATATGATTATTAATGGGATATTTACCGTGGTAAGGTTGTGGAATGAGCTCCCGATATTTCGGCGCAGTTACATGCACCATGAATAGTTTTTCATATTTATTGAAAATTTGTGCAAAAATGACAGATATATAGTAATAGATTTTTTTTTAAATCCTCAATATTCTACATAAAAAAACTAAGTAATATTAATTAACAGCAGCTTCTTTGTCTAGTAACTTGGATGTTTTTGAAATCTTTATATTACTGTAGATATATATCTAATATAATAATTTATAATTGCAATTATATTATATATTGATATAATATTTACAAAATATTAAAAGTAAAAATAAAAACGATAACCCCCATGGGCCTAAAGTTTCGACCTCAAACGGCACAAATATATACATTCTGTCTAGATACATATATTTATGACGTTTGAGGTCTTCCGCTTTATTCGTGGCAGCGCCAGCTCGATCAATCGTCCCAGGGAGATGAGACGGTGCCAGTGTGTCCACACATAGCATCCCAAAGCATGATATGTACCATCTATATATACATATATCTATATATATATACCATATACTGTACCATCTTCCACGGGACGATAGTAATCACATCTGGTCTCTTGCCATCATCCGGCATCAGACCGTTCGGTTCTAAAACTTACTGGACTCCAGCACTGACAAAGGCCCGACGGATGATATCATTCAAGCTGGCGTGCCGCGGTATGCGCCCCGCGCTCTTTACGCATCGGAGTGCGTGGTGGCCGAACCGTTCTACCATTTCACCGCAGACGCAACGGTGAGGGACCTGGCAAGGGGCACCTACTCGTAGGGATACGGCTATTCTGAAAGTATTGATGTCCAAAAGATTCCCAATATTTTTAGGCGGTAATTAAATAAAAATGGTAACGGGAAAACTCGTTTCTAAGTAATGTAAACTTTTGGTTTCCAGCGAACACGTCACCAGCAGATGATTTGAGCACACTGAGGTACCTAAATGGTGTGAGCAGCACAAATCCAGGCAGTAGGTATGTAGGTAGTGGGCATTACACTGTCCTAATAATTATTCCTGCAAATGCTGTTACGAGAACTATATATATATATAGTAATTTTCTTAAAATTGTAGCATGAATGGGGACATAGCTAACATAATTATCTACAAACCATGATTTGGTTAATATTTTTTGTTTCAGTACACAATACGAATATGGAAGGTATATTTTGTTTCAACGCCTAGTGGGGTAAAGGAAACTTAAATAGATTCACAATCGAGTCTTACCTAATAGGTAGGTATTTTAATCTGAATTATTCTTTCTTTTACCCATATAGTTATAGCAAATATGCATATTGCAAATATATTCCTAAAAAACCTATATGTTTTGAAATGTTAACCCTAGCCTGTGTGTGTCTCCGGAACGCCAAATTAGCTTTTATTGTTGACGATGTCAAAATTTTCGGCTGATTCTTCTTATTAGGTATGTCATGTCAATAACATAATCATAACCTGTTTTTGTGCAAATATTTCTAATGTAGTATGCTACGAAGAAATAATAGTATCTTCGTAGGTAGTATGTACCTTATATAATATAATGACTTTTCGACGTCTACAGTCATTTTACTAATACAAACATAGAAGAATGAATTATTACTATTGTTGTAGATGCCATAAGAAAATGAATGCAATATTTTGTGTTTTAGCATGAACTGCTTTAAAACTAGTGTAGCTGACCACCGAAGTGGCTCCAGGCTGCTTTCTGTTCGTTGGTACTTACACCACTCCCATAAAAAGGTGCAGTTGCTATCGTAAACAATGTTTAATATAAGTAATGTAAGTGGTAACCATCAATCTTATGGTAATTGTATAACGACAGCAACAGTTTGTGCTCATTTGTTCTTGAAGAAAAAGTTATTAATAAGTTTATAATTGATTAAGTTATATATTTTAGAGGTAATAATTAAAATAAAGATTTGTTTTTTAAAAGTTCATTACAAGAAGAATATCCAATTTAACCTACAACATCACTCTCGCGTTTATCATTATTAATTCTTTCGTTTGAACTAATTTCTTCTTCAGCATTAAATTCTTTAAACCGAATGGTTTCTCTAGTATTCAAATCAGCAATGAGGATAGACAAACGAAAGTTACCGACATGGCCCAGAGGATAAGCCAGTTGCAGAACTTACGGTTGACGGGGCTGGATGGTTCTGGAGTGGAGACCAGGGACCAGCAATCACAGTATAGATCGTCCACCTACAAGGTGACCAGACGACCAAATATACGCCTCAGGATGACGTTAGATGCAAGCTACTTCCGCAACGGTACTTTTAGAAATCTATGGGTGAGGTCTATGTTTAGCAGTGCTCTTCCTACGTTTGAGATGATGACGACGGTGATGAATATGTGACAACTTATACTGCGGAACAATATCATGAGTATTTGACACGATTTGAAAAGTTTCCTGAAGGAAGGCTCCTTCAGGGACTTATAATGGCCGTATTTCGCCTTCACATGTGGTATATTAACGCTAGCAGAGATTGCTTTGCTCACAGCCAAAGATTTCTATATAAAGCTTAGTTTACATAATACCTAGTTATGTGTGCAACAAGAAGTCGTTCATTCAAAGACACGAGATGCAAAAACTTTGCTCTCGTGTAACACACATAACTTTTCACTTCAGCAGCGAGAACACTTTAGGAGATAAAATAATATACAGGAATAGATTGAAATAACTTATTATTGTGAATCAAAATAATTAACTTTGTAGGTAGAGGTACCAATTCAATAAATTACATTAAAAGACATGATTATCTTTTTTTACGTGTTTGTCTTTGAGGTCGAAAACAAAATCGGAACTTTGACAGGGCGGGTCTTTGTCTCTCTCTCTCTCTCTCTCTTTCTAATGGCGGGAAAGAGATAGAGTGTGATTAACCTAAGGCTGAATAAGATATTCGCGGCTATATAAAAAAGTTACTTTGTCTCACTCAGTGAGCAAAATCGCATTTTGCTCTCTGATTTCAGGCAGCAAAACCTACATGATTGAGCTACTGAAGTCATTGCCAAGCCTTATAATATATAATAGTATCTAGTGTTAGTATTTTTCGTATGCAACTGTACTATTCGGAATGCCACTGCACTGCGCTTCTCTTTTATCGCCAATAACTTATCTTTTTTTGCTGCAGTAACCTTCAAACCTAAACTGTGGGGACTGAACACCTGCTACTGCAGTGGCATGGTAACCATCAATACGAATTCCAGCTACAATGGAAAAGGCGTAATAAAATACATATTTGTCACGCAAACAATCCGTGCTATGTAGCATAAACGCAACTAGAGATAATTCAGAGGATTAGATACCAAAAGTCCCTCCAATCGGCCCACGTAAGCAGCTATAAACATCTTTTATATATATATATATATTGCGATGATATTCCAACGTGTGAATATCAAGCAAAAATTGCAACAAAACGTGGTATATAAAGACATATGAGTACAACTCGACTTCATACGACTGTTCATACAAAACAACTGATATGAGTAGCGCAGCAGGTGCAAAGGCGAGCTCTACCGGACCCCAGTTATTGTTAAAAAGAAAACCATTCCCGGATTAACTTGTTCGTATACCAGTCAGATTGTGCGTAGTAAAACCGGTATGTAACTTTATAAATCAAAAGGCGCAAAAGTGAAGTTGGTGCTCGTATGATGTATTGACTATTGAATACAGAGGAAATATTATTTTTTACAAGTTTTTATTTTTATTGCTTTGGTTGGCATGTCTTTCCGGATCATAACTGGTGACTGACTTTTCGGCTACTTCCAAAGTTTCCGATGGAGTTACAATATTTTTTGTCTGTCAAGCTCCAATGACAATATGGACTGTCAAGGATGCAACGATGTTTGCTCTTAGAGAATCGCACAGCTGTAAGAGCAAACATCGTTGCATCTTTGGCAACATCCGTGAAACAAATGACGAGATGACAAGAACGTTGGAAAAACAACCTTGTGTACAAGGGCGATATCTCAAATAGTATTTGACGTCGGTGAGCTCGTCTCATCTCATCATCAATCATTAGAGAATCGCACGGCTGATCTAATGAAGAAGGTGGTACACTGACAGTTCATTAATTTACAGACTTATAGTAGAATGCGAAAACTTATTCTCTTCTCTTCTCGAACTCAGAAACTCAGATCTTAGAGAACTTATTCTAATCATGGTATGAAATGGTAATCAAGCATGGTATGTTATGCTCATCAAAAGCAGCACAGTAAGAAATACTTACAGATGAAAGAACTATTGCTGTCCCAGATATAATATATGTAAAATTGGCATTGCTTGCTTCAGGAAGTACCCATGCTGCATAACATTTGCAACCGAGCAGTATCCGTGAGTCAGTTCAATCTGTACCAATACACTCGCAACAGGAGGAGAGAGAGTAACGGGTTATACATATTTTACGAACACGTTAAAACCGGACTGCTAAACTGGAGATGATCTAGCTAGAGAATAGGCATCGATGACGAAATGGTATACCTTTTTTAAAAAAGCTCAGTTGACAGTAATGCATGCAATACAGCAAGCAGGTAAAGTATATTATGCTCGTGATTATAAATAAAAGTTTTAGGATTTGGCAGTTATATTAAAAATATATGATTTACATTATAGCTAGTACTCACGGGATGTACACCACGATTAGTGGTATCCGCAGTAATAGAGTGAGAAAGAGGGTAGACCGTATTGTCTGCTCTTAAAACTTCGAACTTTTTTCACATCCACCCGCATATTCAGTCTACTTGTGAACAAATTTCGGCGCATGTAACTGCGCCGAAATATCGGTAACTCCAAAACCCACCTAATCGTGGTGTACATCCCGTGATTACTAATTATAATGTAGTTAACAACCGCGAAAGTCTAAAACAATATTTGGTTTGTCAATAACTATTGATTATAATTTAATACAACGTAACAGAACAACACTATTTTAGTTTAAACTACAGCATTTTACTAAAGTATTTGGAGCGTGTGGCCCCCAGTAAGTAGAACGTCTTCGCGAGAAATAGGTGACAAATGTGGGAAAAGGCAGTGCGGTGAGGGCGGAGGACGCTTGCCGGCAATCGTTACGCGAGTGCCGGCAGAGCAGTCGGGGTTGGCAGTTTTTTAAATATGATTGTTTCCTGTTGTGTGTAGTTATGCTAGCAACGCAAAAGAGCGATCTAAGATTTGTTCGTGGATGCGATGTTGACATCCCTCCCTTCACGCGTTTCGCGCTAATCCTGCGTGAATCAACGCTAGTAGGGAAGACGTTCTACTTAGTTATAGATACTCGTGTTTACTTACTTGAATTTTGCTGGATCAATAATATTTTATAATAAGTGTATGTGTAATATGAGTACCTCTATATCTAAATAGGGTTTTATTATTATTATATATACATTATACAATACAATACAACACAACAATTCTTTATTGAGTACCAATCTTATAGAAAACAAAACATAATACAGTAAAAAAGCACTACAGCAGATTGAACAATTGGCGGCCTTATCGCTATAGCAATCTCTTACAGGCAACCATGCATGGAGATATTTCTTAATATTAATGCGGTAGTTAATAGATGGTACATAAAAACAAACATTTTTATCTAGGAAATAAGTGCTAATAGATAATTAAAATAAATATAATATTAAATAAAAAATTATGATAAACTAATACATACCTAACATTAAAATATAAACATAAATACAATATTTTAATACATAATAATAAATTATAGTTAAATAAAATATTCAGTAGGTTCTTGATAAATATTCCTTCTTCACCATATCTTTGAAAGACGAAATGCACTTTGCTTGCCTGATATCGACAGGCAGCGCATTCCATAGGCGGACAGCATGTTTAGTAAATGACTTACTATAATACTAAATTATGATGTATATACATAATTATCGTTATTAAGTAAAGTATCTATATATTATCAAGTTTATCTTAGACATGTGTTTGTAACTTGCTAGGCACAACTACATAGTCATTTTGTTGCAACAACAACGTACTAACGCTTAACTTAAGGCGAACTTGTTTACCCATAAAACGACATCATTATAATCTTAGAAACTTTCCCTTATATTTACTTGTTAATTGGCTTCTTTCACTAATCATCTGACCTCTTTTTGTGTGGTTGGACCACAATATCAGATAATATTGTGACTTATTTGGGTCGTTTTAATGCTGAGGGGGAATTTAATAAAAAAATGTACATTGGATGAATACATATTTGAACACGATACGGTATTATAATTAACTGAAATAGCCGATATTATTCACCTTTTTGTTTAAATTAAGTAGTGCATATATATTTCAAGTGAAAACTACTTTCTGGGAAAATCACAATAAGAAGTGACGAATGTGTATTAGTTTTAAATATATTACCTAAATTTTAGCACATCGATTTATGATTTCAAAGAAACAACCTTTACATATTACTTAGTATAACACAAGACAGAAACACAGTTTAATTTTTTGGAATATATTAAAACAGTTATTTTTCATGGTTACTAACATGAAAAGAACCATGTTAAAATCAGCTATAGACAGATCGCAAGCAGAAAACGCAGGAATACTTGTAAATATATATATATATCAAAATCCTTAAAATAATGACGACGTTTGTATAACCTCGAGTCCAATTTTTAAAAAAACATGCGGGTCTGTAGGGACTGCCGATAAAAGTAAAAACTAAATAAGCGTTCGGTGACGATGACGCGAGTTTCGTGATCTTCATTTACCCAAAAAGTGCCCAACGCGCCCAAAGCGTTCGGTGACGATGACGCGAGTTTCATGATCTTCGTTTACCCAAAAAGTGCCCAACGCGCCTAAAGCGTTCGGTGAAGATGACGGGAGTTTCATGATCTTCGTTTACCCAAAAAGTGCCCAACGCGCCCAAAGCGTTCGGTGACGATGACGCGAGTTTCATGATCTTCGTTTACCCAAAAAGTGCCCAACGTGCCTAAAGCGTTCGGTGAAGATGAAGGGAGTTTCATGATCTTCGTTTACCCAAAAAGTGCCCAACGCGCCCAAAGCGTTCGGTGACGATGACGCGAGTTTCGTGATCTTCATTTACCCAAAAAGTGCCCAACGCGCCCAAAGCGTTCGGTGACGATGACGCGAGTTTCATGATCTTCGTTTACCCAAAAAGTGCCCAACGCGCCTAAAGCGTTCGGTGAAGATGACGGGAGTTTCATGATCTTCGTTTACCCAAAAAGTGCCCAACGCGCCTAAAGCTTTCAGAGAATGACGAGAGTTCCATGATTTTTGTTCACCCAACAAGTGCTCAACGTGCCTAAAGCGTTCAGAGAATGACGAGAGTTCCATAATTTTTATTCACCCAAAAAGTGCCCAACGCGCTTAAAGCGTTCGGTGACGATGACGCGAATTCCATGATTTTTGTTCACCCAACAAGTGCTCAACGTGCCTAAAGCGTTCGGAAAATGCCGCGAGTTCCATGATATTAGTTCACCCAAAAAGTTCCCAACGCGCCTAAAGCGTTCGGTGACGATGACGCGAGTTTCATGATCTTCGTTTACCCAAAAAGTTCTCGACGCGCCTAAAAAAGTTTTCTCTTCAAAAAAGTAACAAAATTACCAAAATCCGGTATAAATGTATACGCAATCGACTATAATGAATAAAAAACAACCAAAATTACAGCATTAATAATATTAGTGTGATATCCATAAAAAACGAAACCGTTAGTAAGAATCAAAAAGAATCAAAAACTATACCTATATACGTATTAGTATCGACCAAAACTTCGTATGTATGTATACTTGCCTCGTCACAAAAAATTCAATATTCCATTTTAATATTCATAGTTGAATGCTATTTTAATTAGATAGTTCCCTCCGCTTAATTGTTTACCCCCGACTGTGAGGCAGCATGCGAGACAAATTATGATCAAAATGGACATAATTTAAGTGTAACTGGAATGATAATATCTTTACATCACTGCTGCATCGTAATATTAAGCTTAACCAATTCGTCTCCGTTTCTTGGTATTGCTTTGATGAATTGACCGCATGGTTGCGAAACAAAAGAATTCCAAAAACCGTCAGAAGTGGGGTAAAGATGATTAGTTAAGGTAAATAAAATAAAGTTGGGGTTGGACTCTTTTTATGTCAATCGGTGACGAGACGAATTAATCGCTCACCAGGACCCCAAGTCTCTTAGCTATTGAGCAAACGCCATACTACTGCGACGCTTCTGCGATTGAGCTGCCTTTAATGGTAAATTAGGTAGTCTGTTAGATCTGCCGTGCGATTCTGTAACGGCTGTTTTCAATAATCTATCTATCGCCGGTTTACCTTACTAGAGATAGATATTTGACACTATTTGTATGGACGTTATGTCAAATTTCTATCGGTAGTAAGGAAAACTATGGATAGATAGAATATTGAAAACGGCCGTTAGAGCAAACATCGTTGCATCTTTGACAACATCCGTGAAACAAATGAAGAGATGACAAGAAACGTTGGAAAAGCAACGTTATGTACAAGGGCGAAGTATTTGACATCGGTGAGCTTGTCGACGAGCTCGTCGACAAATCATTACAGAATCGCACGGCTGGTTCTCAATCGCTGTTGTATAGCAATTGCATCACTGTCGTATGGCTGCCCTGTTGCCACTCACATCAGATTGAAAACTGTCAATCAAAACATCAACATTGGTTTTCTAGCTAAAACACATTAAATAAATACATTTTCTACCGACTTCCAAACAGGAGGAGGTACTCATTAGACCTTTTTTTATGTTTGTTACCTCATCAACTCTCGATAGGGTTAACCGATTCTCAATACTCTTTTTTTTTTATTGAAAGCTGGTGTGCTTCCCGTGTGGTCCCATTTAAATTAAATCAAATTCGGTCCAGTACTTTTTGAGTTACACTCCAATAACTGAATAGAATGGAAGTCGGTATTAAATTTTTCAAATTGTACTTGTTTATGTTAAGACGGAACAAGCAGGAATCCTAACTGGTGTTAAGTGGTAACCTCTGCTTATGACAAATGTATTTTGTTACAAGTGACGGACTCCACTGCGCCCTTAACTCTGAAGTCTCTAGAGTCTCTAGAAGAAGTAATTTTTTCAAATTGTACTTGTTAATCATTTTTCTCTCTAAAATCCATCAAAATAACACGGAAACAAAATTTATAGATCGCAACACTATAGTTCACAGCATACCAATTATGTCAAAAGCTATCAATAGCAAGCCTCAGGACCACCATAGATCCAAAATAGCGAGCAGACTACGAAAAAACTGTCAAAAATTACAATATCATACATGTGACTTGAGATAACGCGGATCAATAGCTAAGAGACTTGGGACCATGAAGTTAAGCGCTTTCCCATAGCAGTTAATTGCCATTCAGAATCTTGAACTACAACCGCCTTATTAGAAAACGTGGACAAAAGATAGTCCCGAGTTTAAACCGTGGCATAAGCAAATTTTCTATATGAAATTCCCTTCCTGAACGACAATGCTCTACGCTCAACACCTTAAGATATAACTTTTTTTATAGAATAGGTTGGCAAACGAACAAGCGGCTCACCTGATGGTAAGTGATCACCATCGCCCACGAACATCCACAATACCAGAGGTCTCGAGGATGCGTTGCCGGCCTTTGAGGAAGGGCTCTTTTCTTGAAGGCTCCCAAGTCGTATCTGTTCGGAGACACTCCAAGTGGCAGCTGGTTCCACATAGTAGTAGTGTGAGACAGAAAGTGCCGTCGGAATCGCACGGTTGTGGACTCCCACACGTCAACATGATCTTTATGAAATTTCCGTCGTGATGTCCGATGGCGAAATTCAGCTGCAGGTATTAGACCGAACAGTTCCTCGGAACACTCCCCATGATATATGCGATAACTGTTTAATCGCTTGCCCTGTAATTTTGCTTTAAACGTTGCCTTTCAACGAAACACAGTAATGTTTGCAATACTGCTTCACAATTGAATAACTGGCAAAGGTCTTATATACATATATAGAATCGTATATAGCCTGGATTGTAAACAGCATAGGTATAAGTGAGCAAAATGAGTGGATGGAAAAAGTTGTGTATGTATTATTTTATATAGACTTTTGAAGTATTGATAGTAATTAGTATAATATGATAATGACATGGTTGCAAAAAGGCTTTATTGCAAATGGTCCTTGCTGGTTATGACAGACATAATATCTGGGCGACAATCGCAGTATAAGCAAAGTAAGTAGGTAAATATCTATAAATAGAACGTCTTCCCTATTATCGTTGATTGACGCAGGTTTGGCGCGACACGCATGCACGGATGTCAAAATCGCCACAAAACAAGTACCTAACATCCCATGTCCGTTTTGTTGGTTGCATACCTATGCATCAGAAAACAATGACATTTAAAAACTGCCAACCGCGGTAACTCTGGCGGCAATCTCGTAATAATCGTCGTAGTAAATCGTAATAAAACGTCCTCCATCCCCACCCGCCACCACTTCCCATTTTATCTCCTATTTATCGCGATGACGTTCTACTTACTCGGGGCCGCGCGGTCTAAGTACTTTGGTATTAATGTCTTATACACGAAGTTCTCGTGATGCTTACAGCTTGACGCTTTAGTCAAGTGCAATATGTGCTCTTCTTGTCTCGTACTGGAAAAGCGAATGTTCAGTCAAATATGGGATAAAAATCAATTTAGTTTATTAAAGTGTTTCATGCGTTTGCGTTGTTGCAATGTTTTAACTTGCCCCCTCCAAGTGTCATGCGCATCACTGAAAGAAAAATACATGTGCAGAAATTCCTGTGGTAATGTTCCAGACTGAAACTGTACTGATATTCTCTCTGTGGTATGAATTCTATACCTTAATTTTTAATCTTCTCACAATTTATTTTATCCGTAATCCTATAATGTGACTCAAGCGGCACTCTGTTCGTCCCTTCACAAGCCCCCTGGAATGTTAATGGTACATTTATCAAAGCATTAAGACGCTGGCACCACCTAATCAAGTTTCTTTAAAAGTAATGTTTCATTCCTGATTATTTCCTTAGTCACAGTACAAGTTACTGAAAAACTATAAACCACTACGATATGTTAAGTAATTGGCTTGTCCCCTTTGTCATGACCACAAAAACAAATGCTTCCCACATAACAAATGACGGTATCTACGTTCTCAATTTTGACAGTTGTCAGTGTCTTAAATGTATTTTTATTAATTAAAATTTATTGGTGTTAACGACATTGCATCATCACATACTTTTCATAACAATATATTCTCATATACATATTTTATAATATAATTACTTTTATCGCCTTTGGATAGTATGATCAGAGGAAGCAATTAATGTTAGAGATCTGTACAGAAACTGTATATCTGTCTAAGAGAATCATATTATATATTCCCACGGTTTCGCCCGCGGGGTGATGAATCATGATGATGAAAGAATCAAATTCCCTTCCTGGGGATATAAACTATCTTCTAGCAAAATTTCAAATTCATTCAATTATGATGAATTTAGCGATTTAGTCTTTATTATTAATCACAATCAATTATAGTCACTCTTGCCAATTGTGCTCAAGAATAATGTCGCTTTCTTCAAGTAAAATAATTATTAAAATCGGTTGAGTAGTTCAATAGATTTCTTCGTATATACTCACAAACTTACAGAGCTCTTCATAATCAAATCTTAGTAATCCTATAAGTTATAATATATATTTCTATATTCCAATGTCTAATAATTATATAGCTACCAACCGTCAACCACCGTTCACCATGAAAGAATATCATTGTGTTGTGGCTGAAATCAAGTGGCTGTTACAGATTATTGAGTACTTTATATTGTCATACAATCATAATGGGTTTGCTGGATATCAATGTATCCATATGGTGTAAGTTAGGAAAGAATGGTGTAGAAACAAACCCAAATCATCAATTAGTCAAAAAAGTCATTGTAAAACAATCAGTAGGATATTCAGAGGAAAGATTCATAGGATATTCGGAGGGCCGAGCACGAGAATCTGTTTAAGTGTAACGTAATCGCATGGTTAACGTATTTAGTACAAACTGTCATATATCTAGTACAATAGTGACACAGATAACTCATAGTTTGTGCTGTATTCGCCAACGATGCGATAACGTTACACTTAAGCAGATTTTAGTGTTCGGCCCACTGTTGTTTTTTCTCAGTTAGTTCATTGGCCTTGTCTATCAGTAGGTATAACTATAACTTCTATTTTTTTTTATCATTTTTGTAATTAGCACCAGGCACAAAGAGATCTGTAATCTACATTGCAATATAAATATTTGTATAGTTTACACTCATTGTTTATTTTTCTAGTTCTTCGTTTTGTTGTTTGTTGTATTTTATAAGCTTGTTCCTTGCCGGGTCTTCTCAGTCGTGGTCGCGTTCCGAACCGGTTGTAAATGTAAGAAATAAGAAGAAATAAATGTAAAATGACACTTTGTAAGTGCCTCCGTAGGCTTATACAGAATAAATGATTTGATTTTGATTCTGATTTTATTTGCATCAAATGTAATTTTTATCCAAATAGAGTCAAGTCCATAGTCACTTAAATATATATATCATTAAGGGACTGTGCTGTCTAAGTCACGTTCTACAAAAGGGGTGGAAAAATTAAAATGAAAAAACAGTCAATTGACGAGAAAAACACAAAAATATTTTTTATTGTTTTGTACAATTTGTCTACACTCGTCCACTGTTATAAACACTTAACGGTTAATAATCCACTACTACACGTTAAACTTCGAATAAACACATATCTAGGAAAGTTAAACTAAATCAACGATGGCTATCGTTGAGTTTTTTTCCCGCCATCCTCTTCCCTCTTAGCCTACCTTTCATCTCCTACACTAAGCACCATCATCGTGGGAGTCTAGTGGCGATGGCTACCGCTTCGCTTATGCATACCGTGTCAATTAAAACGATTAAGTACCATTCGATTAATGTGACGGCGACATGAATCGGTGTTTGATAAAAGTTAGTTTAATATACGTCGTACAAAATAGACCAGCACCAACACAGAGCCATAAACGATTTACGAAAAAGTATCGAAAGCTTCAACACGTCACGCTTCGGCGTACAAACTATGAGTTATCTGTTTCACAGTTGCCCTAGATAAACGACAGTTTGTACTATTTCACGTGAACGACACATTACGTTACACTTACGCAGTTATTCGTGCAACTCCGTCTACAATGTTCAAACTGGTGCAAATTTCCATTAAAACTTAGGTAGAGTTCACAAAATAGTTGTATGTAGCCTTTAATAGATGCGCTCGTAGCGGAGCTTGACTTGGCGATCTTAACCGTGATCGGTTACAAGTTAAGCAACGCTTGCTGCGGTAAGAACTTGGTTCTAAATATATTGAATATATATTGACTATATATTTCTTGGATGGGTGACCGCTAGTGGCATTATTCAACTGAGCGCTTCCATGCTTCGGAGGGCACGGTCGAAGGCCTTCGGGCAGCCTGAAGACTTCAACACGGGTTGCCACTAACCTATCCACCAATCGGCACTGGGCCCGCGTGGTGGATTATGGCCCAACTCCTCTCTCTAACAAGAAGGAAAAATAAATTAATACCTAAATGCATGCAGAATTGCTAGAAATGCGGCCACATTGAGGGCAGAAGCTGCGAGAAAACCAAACGCGCAAAATTTTTTTAGCTAACCTTTTACTATTTCTTATGTATTTTCTATGGTATAATGAGGTCTGTAACTTTTACATATTTGCGACACTTATATTAGACATAGGTTTTGAATTATTTGAATCTATAAGTAACTATGTAATTTTGCTTAAATTTTATAATTTAATATATAATTTATTATCCGTTTGTTATTAATACATTTCTATACATGATTAATAACTACTTAACGGAAGTATAAATTATACCAAATAGTAAAATTTAACCATAAAATGTTTTCTCCTAAAACGCAAACTTCAAGGCTAATTGTTGGCACAAATATACAATCACGCTGCTACAAATCGGTTCGAGGCGGGGAACACTGTTATTCATTGATATCATTGAAATATAGTCGATGTTTTATCAATTATAATAGTAATAGTAACTCCAAAATAATTGAATTATAAAAGAGATAATATATTTTCTTTACTAAAATCTGAAACATTTTCAGAATATTCTCAGCCTCAGCCCGGAATATGACGTGCATAAATAACGCCATGCTCGCCTTTATTACATGGAACCAAAAACATTGATTCGTCGTGGCGTTCGTCGACGAGCTCACCGATGTCAAATACTTTATGAGATATCGCCCTTGTACACAAGGTTTTTATTCCAAGGTTTCTTGTCATCTCGTCATTTGTTTCACGTATGTTGTTAAAAATGCAACTATGTTTGCTCTTGGAGAATCGCATGGCATAACTCGTGTAATGTCTCTCTATCTCTTAACACAACGAAAACTCCGTTAATAGCGTTTTTAGTTTTTAATTTCATCTTAAACAAACGAGTGAGCTTCGTTTACTTTGAATCAATAGAAGGATGAAATCATCCTTCTATTGATGTTACACAACTGTATACACGAAGGTGTGGCGATGTCTTTCAACTTTACAACTTGTTCAGCAACTGGCATCGTAACAAGTTGCGAGACGGCTTGGCGTCGACATCTCAGCGTTTCGACCAGTTGACGTATCAAGGAATTAAACTTATTACCTACAACTCAAAAAACAAGCAACTATGTTCACTATTCTTTACGCGATAAAGTTTAAAATTGTGTAAAGCATTTCATGACCTATAGAAGTTGTACAGCACTATTGTGCAAAATACATTACGTTTAATTTTGTAATGCAAAATGTTACGAAATCCCAAATCACAATGCATTCAGCCAGTCATTATAATTTTGAAACACTGATCTGAACCGTTCAATAAAAATAACAATGCAATAATGACACAAGACTAAGTACCATGTAGGCAGGCAGATTTAAAAGTATAATTGAGCTTTTGGTTGGCATCAATCATTAAATTGGTAACCGACTATGCTGTAGCCAAAAGAAATATAGCTAAATCGCATTTTTAAACTGTGACCAACTGAGCTTGAACAAAGTTCACTGCCAGTAACTACAATATTTTATTTGTATAAATACTTTTTGACGACATAAATATCAGAGAAATACCTTGGTAAAAATCCAAATGTATAAGCATTGCCTAATAAACACATAGATATGTGAAGAAAGCGAGTAATTAACCTATGTTATCTTAGTAAGGAAACTATTTAATAAAGCCAATTTGTCAATTGGTTTCGATATTTGCATGTTTGTTACAATGTATTAAAATAGAAAACGAGATGGTGGTGGGCCAATATAGAAGGTACGTAGATATACCATATATTGGCCGAACTTTTTTTAGTATTTTGCCGCACAAGTTTGTTGTTTGTTTGTTTTTGTTTTTAATATTTGTTATGTTGGGCCTAGCACGACTAACTACGTAAGTGCAACGACAAGCACGTGAAACAGTACAAACTGTCTATATAGGGCAACAGTGACACAGATCACCCATAGTTTGTACGTCGAAGTCAGAGGCGTTGACGCTTACGATGTGAATACTTTTTCGCAAATTGTTTCTGCTACGGCCTCTGATGAACACACTAGTAGTAAATGTGTAGACGCTCATTTCATTCGGACTCAATTTATGGTATATATATGCTATAGCATTTACTCTTACTGGAATACTTATATATATTTAAAACGACATTTAAAACACAAATATAAAAATCCAAAGCATGAATACATGCCATTGTACACACTAATTACAATTAAAATGACTTGCATGTATTATTTCTTTGAAACGAAAGTTCATCTGGAAAATACCTACAAGGACGACATGACGACGCTCATGACATTAAAATGGTGTGTTCAGCAGACACTTAATTAAATAACTTCCTATATAATGGTAATTAATTAACAACAACATACAACGAGGATAATTGGATACGTTTAAACCTACAACATTTTTCAGTAAACCACAAACTAAAACTACTAAACTTCTTTCTAAAATTCTTTTCCACGTAAACAGTACAATTAGGACAACTTTATGTTACAATAATCATGAGTCAAAGCTTAATCATTGGAACAACGAACTTGTGTGCATATCTCGTGTTAGCCGGATATTCGTCATAGAGATAGCGTTCTCATATCAGCAATGTTTTTCCCTAACTTTTGTACGTAATGCAAATTATCTGTAAGCTTTAATTGTAGTATCTATACATATACATATATTACTAGTCCTGACTGATTGATTCATTAACGAAAAGCCTAATCCGCAAAGGGTCGTAGCACAAACAATTTGCGAAAAGTATTCGTACCGTTCCGGAAATTTCGCGAAGTATTCTCGTCTAAAATACCTCAGTGCCTCAAGACAAGAGTCTTAGACCAATGTGTGTTACCAGTGATGACTTATGGCACTGAATCGTGGTCTCTTACTATGGGCCTCATAGGCAAGCTCAAAGTCGCACAACGAGCTATGGAGACGGCTATGCTCAGGGTTTCTTTACGTGATCGAATCAGAAATGAAGAGATCCGTAGAAGAACGAAAGTCACCGACATAGCCCAGAAGATTAGCCATTTAAAGTGGCAGTGGGCAGGGCACATAGCACGCAGAACAGATGGCCGATGGGGCCGAAAGGTTCTGGAGTGGAGACCACGGACCGGCAAGCGCAGCGTAGGTCGTCCACCGACACGGTGGACAGACGACCTGATGAAGGTCGCAGGACGACGTTGGATGCAGGCCGCTTCCAACCGGTCGTTTTGGAAAATCATGGGGGAGGCATGTATGTTCAGCAGTGGACGTCATACGGCTGAGGTGATGATGATGATTCGTACTATAAGCTTCAACAAGTCACGCTTCAGCGTCAAACTATGAGTTATTGGTGACACAGTTGTCATATATAAATGGCAAAAACTGGATGCGAGAAGCCCAAGATAGACCTAAGTGGCGTGCAATTGGAGAGGCCTATGTCCAGCAGTGGACTGCTACAGGCTGATGATGATGATGATGATGTCATATATAAATGTCAGTTTGCACTGTTTCACGTGATCGACACGTTACATTACACTTACGCAGTTATTCGAGCTGGGTCCGCTGTTGTTATAAAACAGAAACTTTTGGTGCCTTATATCACAGTCACAGACCAATATCACGGTAATATATTATATTACCGTGCCAATATAATATATTGGTTTGTGCCATTATGGTGTCCAGTGCACTAAGGAAAACATTTTTGGAAATTTCACAACACCAAGGGGATAAATTTAACGTGATAAAGAGCTTTGATTATTGAGTGGTAATAATCAAAGATAATGTGTTATATTACTTTATTTCCGAGTAAATTTTATTTTAATAAGTCCTTTGATTATTTCAAAAAATTCAAAATTCGGGGAAAAAATCACTTCCGGTATTTTAATCTTGTATGCACACTTAAGTATAATTACATATACCAATTTTTCTACCACTATCGGTTAGGTAAGTTCAATACGATTCTATCAGTATATGTTTCATGTTTATAAAAACCCATCCAAACCCGAGATATCATCGTTTTAGTGCGTTTTCCCGCCAAAAGCTATTTTGCCGCCAAAACGACCGTCTATTATAAATTTGTAGTTTTTTTAGCGACCGGCGCGTGAAGGGATATATAAGTGCCGATAAAAATTACATATATTCTTTTAAATGCTTCTTATTCTTAAACTGCGAATATTATGTTGGTAGTACTTATATGATTTGATTTCATATTATTAGTGAACGTGCTAATTGACTTTTGCTAAATCAAATTACATTCACACCTGTTATGAGACACGCGTAAGAATCCCTGTGTATTTGGAGGTAAGTGGAGACTCTAAAGTAAGACAACAAATTGCAAAAAGTGGCTAATTGTCACTCAAGTAATAACTTTATCTATGTCTATAAATAAATACATAAAACAAATTTATTACGGGGTAGTACGGAAACCTCGGTGTAAGAATCCGACTCTTATTTAGGGGCAGGCGACACATAAATAGCGTCGGGCGCGGACATGGCACGGGCGGCTTCTTATTCCATTCAATTTTAAACAGAAAGCATGGAAATAAAGCACAATTTAGAACACATGGTATGTCGTAGCTCGGACGTGGTTATGACGCGCCGTTTTGTGTTCTAAATTGCGCATTATTTCCATGCATTTTGTATGAAATTTGAATGGATCCGGAAGCCGCCCGTTCCATGTCCGCGCCCGACGCCATTTATGTGTGGTCATATTATGTGTGGTGCGCCTTAGCTGGTTTTTACCGGGCTTCTGTCTGTATGTCTGTCTGTCTGTCCTGCATTTAATATTTTTAACCATAAACGTGTTTTCACAGAATATGTGTTAGTTACTTATCCATACATCTATGGTGGCTATATAAAAGAATAACACAATTTAAAAAAGTAAAGTGTTAGTCGCTATTTTGTAGCTCAAATGTGAGTGTGGTTATATTTCGATGTTTTTTTATGCAACTAAATGAGAAGACGGTCAAAGTCGTGCTCTTAAGTTAAGCACTACGTTTTCCCATGACAGTTGCACTACCACCCAGTGTTTAAACTATACTTTTACTTACTGCGCTCGTCACCCCGAGACATTGGTTTTTAATCCTATACCGTGATAATTAAAACAAAAGATTGATGTATGAGACTGACGTATCTCTGGGACGAAAAGGGTGAATACGCGGCTTGAGTCTTTCGCCCAGTAATTTCAATTGCTACAGTGCCATCCACATTCTTACACAGCAATCCTTGCGCACTATTGCAGAATACCTGGCACTGCAGTAGTGGTACCAACTACCAACCAAGACCTCTTGCACAAGAGGCCTAACTAGTATCTCTAGATAGGGTTTCTTCGCATCTATACAGCGGTGGGAATAACAGACACACAATAAAATATCTGCCGTTGGTACGAAACTACAGAGGGCCTACTCCTACCTTTCACGAAACTATCATAAATCAGGAGCGTTTTGTTATAAACTTAGAATAATCATACTTACTATCGCACCGACACAAAACGGTCAACCAAATTTAATGGTAAGGTTTGCAATATGACTACTTTAAAAGATGGGAGTACGGATCTTCAAAAATTTGACACTGGAACAATGAATTTTAGTGTCAAAAGTCACATCAAAGTACTTGAAGTGAGTGAAATATTTGATACTACGTCATCAAAACTTCTATCGTGATGCATTATTATTTTAAGCTTGCTATATTGATGTGGTGGTACCATATTTAACGGTAAGGTTGAAACATGACTACTTTAAGAAGTGGGAGTAAGGCCCCAGAACCCTCGGAACCCGAGTCCATTTCGCGCTTAGCCGGTTATTTACAATAGATAATTTTTTATAGTATGTAAAAAAATATAAGGACCTTACAGGATGCCGAGGACAAAGAGAAGGTTGTAAATGAATAATAATGCTTAACGGAAGCTTATCTCATTGTTCAATTTCGACACACATTACTTACAATGTCTTTTTGTTAATTTATCGCGTTCAGCTTGTATGGGCTTCAAGGGCTTTATGACGGAGGTTTTTGGCGTATGTTTATTGTGAGTTTAACATACTTTAACATAAACAAGAGATCACTGTTTACACTATGTAAATTCTGGGATCCTAGTAGGGTATACATGACATTATCGGACAACATCCACAGAAAGTCTTCAGGTCCCAAATTAGGCTGAGCCCGTACTATGATGGTAACCTGATGACTGATATACATGCATTATATACACACCCATATACAGGTCAAGCAGACATGTTCATGCACATAAATGTTTGACCTGACAGGGGATCGAACCTTGGAAGCCGCCGGCTTAAAAGGAAGGGTTGCTGCCAACTGCACATATACATAGTTACATCACAGCATAAAAGGTTTTCATAGACTGTGGTTACATACTCAGTTGATTGTAATAACAGTATTAATATCGTACTTAATTTTTCCTCGAAATGATAACTAATGTAAATAGCGGTTTACGTACTGCGTGCTTCAATACGTAGAACCTACACTGATATAAGTAAATCAAATTACTACTATTATTACAGGACTCTCCTAATGCAATAGCGTAAGTAAGCATGTCAATCTTAATATTATTTATATTTATATATCTAAAAAACTAACTACTTTATGTCGTCTTATTCATATAACACAATTGAAATAACATTGATTGTTTAAATTCTGCCATCGAGCACACAAATAAATCAATTTTTTCAGCAACTCTATTTAATTCATGCAACGCGCGCATTAAAGGCGTCTTATCTAGTAGATTGGTTCTCGCGTGGGGCACTATATAAACAACAATATCTAAATTGATACATAGACCTGCCACCTTTTCTATCACGTATGTACAAGCAATAGTAGGCACTTCATAGTAAATAACAAGCCGCTATTTTTTTTTTATTTTCATGTCATAAAGTAGGTATACGACCCGCCTGGTGTTCTATAATACCATATCGAAGCGTTGCCGCGACCCTTGAGACCCATTTATACCCTTTGTGTGTATGTTATAATCTATATACCCTATGTTATAATCTTAGAGGGAAGAGGAAGGAAGATATTATTATTTACTTAGAAAATATTTTTATTATATAGGGTGTTTGGTAGAGGGTCCGACAAACCAAATTATCGTGTTCGGGGGCACTAAAAAAAGTTAAAAAAAAGGGGGGTCGGGGATTTTTTTTGGCCAACTTGTATTCTCCAAGTGGGCCCTCAAACACGCTCATTTGGTTTGTCGGTCCCTCTTCCAAACACCCTGTATATAGCATATTATTATTTAAAGAAAAAGATAATTATGTTGAGTAGTTATTGAGTTACTCTCCACAACTGAAAAGTGTTATGCTTATATTATGATATCATTGACGGTCAATGACAATAGATCCCGTAAGTAGCAAGGGTCACTAAATATGGTGATAAAAAAGGTTTACATAAAAATTGAACCATCTTGAAAAATTGAAAATAACTTGTAGAAGTCGGTACCATGCGCACAATATTGCGGATAATAGATACTTTTGAACATCTAAACATCAGTGTTTGTTGCATAATCTACTATTGAGATCAAGCTGTAACCAAGTAACAAAATACCAAGTTTGAAGATTTTCACTAATCATGAAAGATGAGTCGAAAACGAAATGAAAATACTTTCATCGTTTCGTTACGGCAGTTTACCGAGCTGCCCTAAGAAACATTCGAAGAGTGACTAAGATTAAATATCTACAAAAAATATTATTAATTCATCTTGCTATATCACGTTAAAGCGTATAGATTTACACACAGCATTGTCGTAAAGAATGTGTCTTGTAATCCGATCGGGCGGTTTCCCATGAACCGATTAGACTGCTTTCTGTTTATCCACGACGGTTATGTTTTCTTAAAACCGATGTAGTGTCGAACGTTCTATTATTTGACGCGCGGAATGCATATTAATGGTTACGGGGTGGAGTAATTAGCATAACTGTACTTGCTGGTTTGCCTCGCGACTTCATTTGATCACATTCAAATATGGCCGCGAAAGTCTAAAACAGTGTTTTCCATAAAATGTTCCTGCAAAATATTACTCTGTCCCTCTACAACGGGACAAATGTGTCCAATTTGAATATTAACTATTAATTTATTTTACTTTTAACTAATGAACTGCTTTTTTAAAGCTCTGAGATTTATTGGCTCGCAGTAGGTATGAAAAGTAGAGTACCTATGCACCTCGAGAATAACGGCTGTCTTCGTCTTGGACGACTTTAGCCCCTCGCTTCTCTCAGGACTCTACATAACTCAAGTTCACCATTAGGGTCGGAATGTTAAGCTATTCTATATCTACTAAGTATCTTAAAGATCCCGATGCGTCCGTCGCGGTACCACTCGTTATAGTCCAGGATACCCATACACAGGTCTTCTCCTTCCTGACGCCTGCGTCTTTTTTCTCACTGACGGTCGTGATACCCCGTGGAAATCGCCTTCTTGACAGATCGTTGCCACCTGCTCCTATTTTCGGTGCTGTGAGAGATTCAAGTACACGTTTGTCGAGGGTGTGCAGATTTGGTCTGACATCATGCTGACATGACAAGATGTCTTTGTCAACTTCGAATAATAAACATAGTTAATAACAACAACGATATTTTAATGGTAGCTAAAAATGGCTAATATTCAAATCATCGTGATGTCATAATATAACTACTCTTCTGTCACAACGACGACACCTCGGTCGTTTTAAGCTATGATTAGTTCAAAAAACGACCTTTCTCGAACAATGTATTCTAGATTTTCAAACGTTGCGGAAAATATGTATAACTAGCTGCTCTCCGCAGTTTCACCAGCTCGGTGATGGATGATGATGATTATGATGAATCTTTAATAGCCTATCTTAATATGTTACTCAGGGTGAATGTAGCTTTCCAATGGTGAAAGAATTTTTAAAATCGGTCAATTACTTTTTGAGCCAATTCGTTACAAACATACATACAAATCTTTCCTCTTTATAATAATAGATAATATATGTATTTAAATACTGATCTAGGTGCTGTAATATAACATCATTACTATCTCGTACTGTCAAATGTAAATTAAATCTCTTCTCCCAAACAAACAAAAGGCCTACGACCTAATCTTACCGTTCGGGTGGTCCTCCATTATGTATGACAGAAGTGACAACCATTTTTATAACCTCACAGTAATCTGATTAATAATAAAATACACAATATGTTTATAACAATAACAACAAAGTTATTGTGTGCGACCGTGCGCGGGCATTTGTCTTGTTATAACTTGAAATTAATAAATATTAAGGAGCTAACGGCGGATTGTATGTGAAAAGGATGACTTTAGAATGTTATAGTGTATTTGATGTTATGATTATATTCCGTGCTGTTTGTTTTAGTTGTAATATGTAATTTATTTAAAAAGTACACAAAAGTACTTCCAGTCAGTAGAAGCTTATACATTTACACCGGATAGTATAATATCATCCACGTTCTTATGCAGACCACTTTTTATTATTATTGAGTTCGAACTGATTGAGAATATACTCAAAAAACATGCGTGCTTATTCAATGGTATGCTTAAAATGAGTATGATTTTTTAAGCAAATGTATACAGCTGAAGAGCATGGTCGTTTTACACATGCTAACAAGCACACTATTTTAGCAGCATGTCTATCAGTGCCTTAATCATATTACATGCATCAAATTCTTCATTTTTATGTTCAAAAGGGTCACTAGTGGCTCTACCATGAGTTAGCAACATAAACGGCATATTATAAAGTCCATACTCGATCTCGCCTGCGTATAAAGCTTGTGATTTGCGTACTCGCTATCAATTTTAGTTCCACAATTGACCGTAAGGTGGCACTGTTCTTTTCTCATACATGTTTTTGCGGCAGTCGATAGCGAGCATCGATTAGTGTCAATTTTGTAAACTCATGGTAGGCCTACAGTAATCCCCATGCACCGGTTCTTTGAACTTTTGTTATTAGTCCAGTAACTTTTGCGCTTTTTCATTATGGTGATGGATGATGATGATGATGATGATGATGAATCAATATATGTAGAGATAATATAATATGGTAATTGTGAAATAATTTTTCAAATCGGTTCAATAGTTTTGGAGCCTATTCCATTAAAATAAACAAACTAGCAAACAAATCGTTCCTCGTTATAATATTAGTATAGATTATCGTGTAATTGTTTAAACACACAAGTACCTACAATTTAAAAAAAATTATACCGACTTCCATTCTATTCAGTTATTTGAGTGTAACAAAGTACTAGACAGAATTTCATAAAATTTAAATGGGACCACACGGAAGCACCAGCTTTCAAACAAAAAAAGAATTTTGAGAATCGCTTTACCCAGTCGAAAGTTATGAGGTAACAAACATTAAAAACAAAAAGTCGAATTGAGTACCTCCTCCTTTTTTTGTAAGTCGGTAGAAAAGCTATAATTTGCTTGTACTAGTATATGGGTTTAATTCATTATCCTAATATTGTTAAAAACAAGCAATTTAACATTATGTTTTGTTTATTTACCCGGATGCTTCATTGAAATTATGTTGGCCGTGGTCACGAGCGGGCTGAATCTGATTGCCGAATTAGATTCAGTTCGCTCGTGATTGATTGAAACGTCAAGGTAAATAATTTATTCTAAAATAAGTAGGTATATATTATTTTCTCAAAAATGGTATAATGTTGCCATAACATCTCTAAAAAGTATCCAGAAAGCCAACTCTACCGGAGACTATTCACAACTGTCCGGTAAGAAGCAAGATTTTAAATTAGGAAACTCCTACTATCCAGTATGTAAGTATGTAATTTATTTACTCATTGGTCATCCTCATTAGATCTGCTTAGAAAAAAAATAGTATCAGACACAGATTAGAGTTTAGCCATTATAACATGGTTATAGGAGGGAGACTCCAAACATATATATATATCTGATAATTTATGAGATAGATATATTTTTGGAGCATTACATTTTATAGTCTGTGACACGTAACGCGACGCAGAAAAAGTATGCACGATGCGTTTAGTACTTAGTAATGTTGTAGAAGTATAGTGTGGGATTTTATGTTTGTATTTAATAATTTCAGTTTATAAATTATGTTGGATTAAAGCTTTCCATTCTAAAATTAACATTTTCAGATTCCAAAACATTAATTTACATTTTTTACTAAAACATTCATGTAATGTAAAAATAGAACAATGTTCAAAAATAAACATATACTTTTTAGTAAAAAAAACAACTACTGGCGGGATTTCACATTCAATTGCGACAATTGTGTTAAAATTTACCTCGTGAACATAGATAATCTCAAAAATATAGTTCAAGCAAATCTAATTCTGCAAAATAGATGGCACTCTTCCTGATTTAAAAGCTGAGGCTGAATTAGCAAAAACTTTCATTAATTTTTGAGAAAAGCATTATACAAGCCCCAACCAGTAAGAAAGCCATCCTAGCCTAGTATATAACCGGTGAATTCATACTTGGCCAGGAAGGCTTACTTACTGGATTCTGCAGTAATGTATTATTAGCAAAATCCTATTCAGCTATATTCGAGTATTGTAATTTAGATTGGGTAAATTTTCTTTTGCCCTATCAGTATATTTATAGGAAACGGTAATAATCTTAAATCTTAATGTAAAAACAGCGGAAACCCAACTTGAAAATGATGTATTTGTGTTTATGTGTTTTTTGAAGCACATATTGTATGATTTCGACTACACAAATAAGTTCGGTGCTTGGAAGGGTGCCTTATTACCGTGCCTTAGCAGTAAATCATGACAGCTAGTGTCATGATTTTTAGGGGACCGGGGTAGAAAAATCGGGCTATTCCACTAGTCCCTACTAGCGTCTCTCCCCTGGTGGGGAAGAGTATAGATTTAGATAGTAGATTATTGCACCTATATCTACTGGATTTATGGAAATTCACTTCCACCTTTCCCTACTGATTAGTTTTTGCCAAAAAGTACATTTCTGCGCATAAGTACCTAACCTCTGCCAATTTAAATATTAACCTTTTTAGTCGTAAGTAAATGTGATAATAACGATGGCTACTCGTCATATGAGCAATTGGCGTTGATTAAATAGCGTTTCTCATTCTCGATGAGCGATTTGGATAATTTTCTATCTATTTTAAATTAAGCTGGTTATTTGTTTGTTGTTTTATTTGACTTTTATCCCTGTTGTATTATAAGATGCGTTAGCATCTATACTAGTTTATGTATTCTAAGCTTGTTTGCCAGATAAAAAAAACTGTAATCTATTTTATTTTTTTATTACTTTTATACACCCCTCTACAGTGTTAGTTTTAAATTTTTAAGTTGAGTGTACGCATATGGGTCCAATGCCTGTAATAAATGATTTATTATTATTAACACAGATGTGCTTTCACATTACCGATTGAAGGAAGAATACTTATCTGGCGCTCATCGATGAATTAATTCATCGATTAATAATAGGAATACTAAGACGCAAGTGTAATATAAATGGTAGGACATAATTGAAATCATTGATAAATAGTAGGAAAAATAATATGACATAACCCACAATACGAGGAAAGTATACTATGAATGGTATACTATAACTGCATACATGAGGAAATCATCGAATATATCCAGGAAAAATAAAAAGACATAACTTAAGGTATACAATAGGAAACAGAAATAGTAGAAAACGTATTTAATTAATCTATGCTCATCTTACTAAAGCCATGGTGACATGTCATCTTAAATACCTACCGTTATATTCAGCAACAGTGGTATCATCGTACATTTTGGGACATCAGTATGCTCCCTTCTTTAAGTGAATTAATTCATCATACTTTAAGCTGTCACATCATTTATGATTGCCATTTTTCTCAGTGTGTAATGTTCATAAATATACATACGCAGTCAGTTTTTTTTTTCAGTCTACCATAATGCGCTAACAGCTGGAACATGACCTTCCTCACAGAAGCAGGGGTACCTAAAGGCTATAAGTCACCACGTGGGCCCAGTTTAGTACCATTATTTATTCTGTGGCCCAGCGCAGGTTGGTAAACCGCTGCACGTTGTTGGTCACACACAACTATGTACACGTTTCGCGATGGTAAAATAAAATTAGAAACAGTAACGCCTCATTGCGAATTTTGCATGCTAACGCAATCAGCAAACAAATGGTAGAAAGTAGGATTCGCCATGAAAGCACTAATTTTAGTACCTATGCACGTCTGTAGAAATGGTTTCGCAAATTCATCAATGTTGCGCTAAATCAATATTGTGTACAAACACATTATTTGAACATTATATATTTTTAAGGCTTTACCATTACTGGGCGCAAATTCATAATATACCCTTACCAGAGGGCCGATTCCACTAATTAAATTGCAATCGAACCGTAGCTGAACGGCGACTTTTATGCGTTTTCTTATTCTGCTATTGAAAAACAGTCCAGCTGCAGTTACGTTTCTATTGACGCCAGCGATCGATCAAAAATTTATGTTCTGCTAACTCGATAGATCATGAACGCGAAGTATCGAACGACAACCGGAGTTGAACTGCAGTTGCAGCGGTATGGATTGTTGAACGTTGTGAAATAACAGAATTGGCCTCCTGGTTATAAATGTATTGTTGTTTATGTTATTTAATGACTTTATAAGGTATTAGCTGCGTTCAACGGTAGCAATCTTTTTATAGTTTTTATGAATGTTTATAATTATAACAAATAGCTTTTGCTGCATTTCTTTTTTTTTTACTGTAATTTTGTTGTTTTTGAATGTAATTTATTAATAAAAATTTTTTTACTGACCGTAAATTTATATTTAATATAATTTTATTATATTATAATTTTGACATTGGTTTATATTCAATGGACTTGACATCATTGTCCTAATATTATTGTGTTCTATTTTATATGTTAATTGGATATTCCATTGTTATATTAAATTTGACATGTATTATTATATTAATTCACAACTATTTTTAAGTAATATAAATAGTAACTTATTATTGACATGTAAAATAAGATTTTATGAATAAATAAGAATATGAATATGAATATCACCCGCGCGGGGATGGATGATGATGATTTTGAATCAACTATAGCGTATGTTACACAGGCATAAAATAGCTTTTACTGGTGAAAGCCAGTTTTTTGAGCCAGTTATGTAGTTTTTATCCGTTAATAACAAACTATTAAATCTTTCCTCTTTAATATTAGGGTAGATAAACATTAACACCGCAAGGTACGGTCGAGTAGATTTTAAATTTATTCTTTACATACAAAAATATAAATCTTTCCTCTTTATCATAATTATTATTATAGTGAAGACAAGCATAGGCAAGCGTTTATTCCTATTGAAGTACAAAATACAAAGATCTTTCGTAACCGATAATGATGATAAAAATCTTATTAATTACATACCCACTTTTATTAATTCTCATCTGCATTTACGTTATGTATTTATTTGTTACTATTCTGTGGGTCCCAAAAAAATTATTTGCCAAAAAATAGTAGGAGCAACTTATTTTAGGTAAGTATTTATATTTCTTAGATTACAAGACATACAATTAATGTAACATACATATTTAATTAGTCTATTAACCTCGCGGAGAACGTAAACTCAGAAGTACATAGAGATTGGCTTGAGCGTAGGATATTTCATCATCATCAGCCTGTAGCAGTCCACTGCTGGACATAGGCCTCTCCAATGTAGGATATTTACTGTCGTGCGATTCTCTAAGGCCTTTATTAATAAACGTTGCGTAAACCTATATTAGGCGTAATATGCTTTGTCTTACTTTCACGCGTGACATTTACTGCAAGCGAAAAATTTACAGATAGATGTTTTAACTACTCCGGGTGTAAGCCAAGTTTATTAATAAGGCCTTAAGAGAAAACATCGTTGCATCTTTGACAACATCCGTGAAACAAATGAAGAGATGACAAGAAACGTTGGAAAAGCAACCTTATGTACAAGGGCGAAGTATTCGAGCTCAGTACAGACGGCACGGCAGATTTAGTGTATACAGGGCGTCCCAAACTTATGGGACATGAAGGGGAAGTACCTTAAATATCGTAGATAGTGTATTTTGCTTAAAGAAGACTTTATGTTATTTTTAAAACTTAGTAATTCCGCATTCATAGATTTTCTAAAAATTACTTGCTTCGTCTGGGAATCGAACCGACTCAAATGTCAAAAAAAATCACCCTACTTTTATGATGCCACTCGAAAGAATAGCTAAAAAATAATAACTCTGCTTAGGTAACATTGTATTTTAAAAGAAAGGAACAACGTAAAATTAATCATTTTAATCAACATAAAAACATACATGTAACTGCCGTAGTCAATTAAGTGGGTATTTTTTTGAAAATTAATTAATTAAATGCTCAAAATGTGATCCCTCTTGTCTTACGCAAATCGCCAATCTTTTAATGAGTCCGTTACCTGTTGATTTTCTTATCATTTTATGGTGAACACTCGATGTGATATGGCACAATTCAGTTTGCAACTCGCCCACGTTCTCGTATCGCTTTTTGTATAGCATATCTTTCACGTATCCCCAAAAGAAGAAATCTAATGGTGTAAGGTCCGGGGATCTGGCCGGCCATCTAATCGGTCCATTTGTACCAATCCATGTAGGAAAACATTCATTTAGAAAATCTGTTGCTCTCCGACTATTATGAGCCGGAGCTCCATCTTGTTGGAAAATTAAGTTTTCTTGCTCCGCCGCGGAAAGATTTCTTATCTCATCCTTTAAAATTTGAAGTATTCCTAAATACTTTTCTGTGTTTAAGGTTCCTTGGTAAAAATGGATTAAGAAAACCCGGTTTTTTAAAAGTCCACACCAACAGTTGAGTGAAAAACGCACTTGGTTATTCGTTTCAGTGACTCGTAGGGGATTTTCTTTAGACCAAATACGATTATTGTTGCGGTTATACATACCGTTATTACTAAAGTTAGATTCGTCTGTCCAAATAATATTATCCAAAAAATTTGGATCTTCGAGCAAGCGTGCCTGGATATCAAGACAGAAATATTTTCTCCTTTCTGTATCGCCCGGAAGTAATTTTTGAACCAATCGTCCTTCAACATAACTCTTAAAACCGTGTTTTTTTAATACACGGTGTATTTTACTTTTCGAAACTCCAATTTCATGTTCTCCTTCTCTCACCGATGTTTTCGGAAAAGCCGAAAAGTAAATTAAAATATCAAGTTCTTCGTCGTTGATCGTATGGTTTTCTTGATGTGGTTCTCTTGGGCGTTTATCGAAACGTCCCAGAGTTCTCAAATTGTTCACAAGCCTTTTCAAAACTTTACGAGACGGTATTTGTCTATCAGGATATTTTACGCTGTACCACCGCAAACTTCTAGAGATATCTTTATCGTTCAAAAAATATGCTTCCATTAGATCAAAACTTACTTGATATGCCATGTTCGCAACAAATTAACACATTAACACTTGTGTAAGTAAATTAAGACTAAACAGATCAATATCCGAAAAACAAACGCTCGCACAGACTGTTCCATTTTCAAATTTAAGAACGACATTTAAAAATATTATTTCGTTTAAAAAAAATCTTATGAAGTATGCATTCAAACAAACGCTCTCATAAACTGTTCCATTTTCAAATTTAAATTTGCCTTCTGTCTAGCTTACAGAGGACGTATTGAAATACTAAGTTTCATCATTTTATCTCCACGTGCACTTATAATAAGGAAAACTATGCTAGTATTTTATGAAGTGGGTACTTATTCACGAATAATCAATGCTATCTTTGGAATGATAATATCGCTACTTTTCGAACGTCGTCGACGGCAATAAATAACTTTCTTGAAATTTGACTCATTCAAAACTCATTTTACGTTGTTCCTTTCTTTTAAAATACAATGTTACCTAAGCAGAGTTATTATTTTTTAGCTATTCTTTCGATTGGCATCATAAAAGTAGGGTGATTTTTTTTGACATTTGAGTCGGTTCGATTCCCAGACGCAGCAAGTAATTTTTAGAAAATCTATGAATGCGGAATTACTAAGTTTTAAAAATAACATAAAGTCTTCTTTAAGCAAAATACGCTATCTACGATATTTAAGGTACTTCCCCTTCATGTCCCATAAGTTTGGGACGCCCTGTATAGTGCAGTCTTGTGAATAAATCGCGTCAGTGACATTCTGGAGAAATTCTAGGTCTAAAATAATGAATAAACATAAGCTAACCTAATATAAGCGAGTATTTGCAACAAAATTGTACATAATTATGATAATTAACGTCAATGGTGTAACATACAAACTAGATAAGAACAGGTTATGAGTTTTCCGACGAAGTCTTGAGCACTCCCACGAATTTCCGCTGCATCACCTGTTTTTCAACTCGTACCTACCAAACCTATCTTTCAGTAAAGTTATATGATTATTAACGGGATATTTACCGTGGTAACGTGGTAACGTGGTGACTTCCCGTGAACATGGTGCATGTAACTGCGCCGAAATATCGGGAGCTCATTCCACAACCTTACCACGGTAAATATCCCGTTAATAATCATATAACTTTAGAGAACAACCGTGATAGTTTAAAACAGTGTTCTATCTATCAGTTTTCATTACTGACTGGATATCTCATAAAGCTCCCATAAAGTGATCACACAAAGGTCAATGACTAAAATACGTAATACAGACGGCTAGGAACAAAGTAGGAAACTGCGATCATAAACTGCAATGTAAACAATAGATCTGCACAACGTATGCAGTGTAATGGGCAGCGCACGTGGAGTGGGGCACGGGTCATGGAGTTCAAACGATATTTACCAAACACAGTGCGTCGACAGGATGCGCGCTTGCTGGAATGGTAAGCACAAAAGTGCTGCAGCTTTTTTATTGTATACAAGCTTTAAGTTAATTTTCCTACCCGAGTTGTGTCAGTACCTATCAAATTTTTTTTTTTTATAGAAACAACATAGGGATTGACAGGCCGGTTGGCGCAGTTGGTAGCACCCCTGCCTTCTTAGCCGCTGGTCCCGGGTTCGATCCCCGGACAGGTCAAACATTTGTGTGCATGAACATGTCTGTTTGATCTGTGTCTGGGTGTGTATATGTATATAAGTATGTAAATCAGTCATCAGGTTACCATAGTACAGGCTATGCCTAGTTTGGGACCTGAAGGCCTTTGTGTGGATGTTGTCCCATATTATTATTATTTTCATGTGTAATGAAACAAAACGTTCATTATCGTGCGCGTCTACTGTGTGCTAACAAAAGAATGCATTTGATTGTTTTTCTACCGACTTCCAAAAAAAGGAGGAGGTACTCAATTCGACTGTATGTTTTTTTTATGTTGGTTACCTCATAACTTTCGACTAGGTAAACCGATTCTCAAAATTCTATTCTATTCTTTTTGTTTGAAATCTGGTGCTACCCGTGTGGTCCCATTTAAATTTCATCAAATTCGGTTCAGTAATTTTTGAGTTACACTCTTATATATGAATAGAATGGAAGTCGGTATTAAATTTTTCAAATTGTATCTTGTTAAAAATTCAGTTTTAACCTGAAGATGAAGAAGAAACAGCGATAATCAGTGTAATTTTCGAATACAAGTTCCGACGTAACGCAGCAGAAACTGCTCGAAGTGTCAATGTAGTGTGGAGAGGATTTGGCACAGGCATTCAACATATCCTATGTTCAATAGTAGACGTCTCCCGGCTGATGATGATGAGGACGATAAAGGCTGTAGTTGCTGTAGCTTTCGAGCAAATTATTTTAATGTTAACGTGCAACGGGTAGCAAAAAATGTAATACGATGGAACGTAAAATCGTGAATTTGAAAAAAGGGATTAACCATTGGTTAATCAACTAGATACTAGTATTTATCCAATATAAAATAGGTATTACCCGAAACACCGATCTTTGAATAGCGCCGTCTAATTTCAATATCAATATCAACATTTGGTTCCAATAAAGAAAGAGAGAATACTTAAACAGCTAGCAAAGGGCTAGTCATGTATTTTCTCAGTGATTGTACGCGCCCATTCATTGTATTGTACTACTGATTAGCATTCTGTTGCAGCAGTTGTTGATGTAAGTACCTACGTTACGCTTGAATTTTAAATATGGAGTTAAATGAAAATACTACATACCACGTTCATACTTACATGAACGTGGTATGTTTAAAAACAACTTCGTATTCTGATACTTCTATTAAAATATATAAAAGTAATAATGTAGTTAGGACTTATAAAGGAGTCTGTACTCATATTTAAAACAATAGCCCTGTGGCTGGCTTTTAGCTTTAGATAGTTACTTTCTTATTTGGGTATTTTCTTAGGGGATGGCTAAGACTTTTCTAAATGTCGGAGAGCACCGAATCTGCGTACCGATATTTTGCCGCCAAATAGTAGTTTGCAAATATTATTACTTTTAAATTTGACCAACACCTTAGGAATTGAAATTACTGGATGAACGAATGGGAACTACATACATACAACCAGGTACCCAGCGCTGCACAGTTGGTATCCGTGCAGATCTGTCGATCTATCGTTGACGTATGCAATACAATAACTGTCCAGCTGGCTTAGCTGGTAGATCCCTGCCTTCTGAGCCACTGATCCCGGGTTTGATCGTGTCCGACATGTATGGATGTTGTAAAAAAAATATTTACCCTCACCGCCGCTTCATGCCTGAAAAGTCTCGGACAGAGGTACAACCAGATTATGCCATTTCTGTTCTCGGGTTCGTCACAGAATATGTGAAGAAACAGATCATGTAACTAATAGGTTTTAAGTTCCGTTAGGTGTTTACAGTAAAGCAGTAGTGGTGATGCAGGCTGTAGTTAAGTTAATACACGACAGTTACCGATATGGTCTATTAAAGTTTAGTCAGGTAACAGTAAATAATTAGAAAATCGTTTTGCACACGGAACCGTCTTCACACTTGTAGATTTTTATACTAATAAGACGAGCATGTCATAAGTCTCATAGTTCTTAAGCACTACGCCTTTTTTATACGATAGGTTGGCAAACGAGCAAGCGGCTCACCTGATGGTAAGTGATACCGACGCCCACGGACATCCGCAATACCAGAGGTATCGAGGATGCATTGCATGACCTTTGAGGACGTGGTTAACTCGATGCTCAGCAGCGAGAGATCGTGGCAGGCGGTGGCCACCTTCTGCGAAGCAGTGATAGCGCAGAAGGAGGCCGCGGAGCGGGTTGGGGAGAATGACGTTCGAGCTGACCCACTCCGGCGCAGACGAACGGGGGTACGGAGGAGGCAGTTTGCTCGCCTCCTCCCTCCTCCGTAGTGGGGTCAGTGGTGAAGAGTCGGGGGACTCTTCGTCGGCTTGCACGACCCCACACTTCTGAGGAGTGCCCTTGGTGAGCAAGGGCACCCCTTCACAGGCGCTGAGGCCCGGTTAAGATCAATCCGGGCCTGCCGCTGGGGCGAGATTGTGAATGCCAGCGCAACCCAATCTCGCACCATCTGGCGGAGGACTGCTCACGGGGGGGTTTTAGTGGGTCTGAGCCCCACATACCACCTTCCGCTACGGGGGTAGACGGAATGTGGTGCGCATTTAACCCCTCAAAAAAAAGGATGACAGGAAGGAAGAGATGAGGGTGGAGGGGGAGAGGGAAAGTGAGGGAGTATGGGGAAGGGGGGAATCGGGACTCCGGAACCTCCCACAAACCGACAAAACGCAATAGCAATGATACCTCACTTCGGTGTTATGTGGGACATGATATAGGGTGCCGCTACTATCACCATAATATTTGACAGCTGTGACGGAATGCATCTGCTATAGGCATAATTAACCTGGTGCTCTTTCCGTAACCCAATCACTTTAAAAAACAATTGATTCGAGATTTTATGTACTCATAAAACTCTAGTACGAGTATGTAGGGACTGCGTATTATGAAAAATTTCAGTATCAAAAGTAACATCCTTGTATAAATCTAAAAATCTTTTAAACATTTGAGATCGGTTATTACAACGTTCGAAGGCCTCCATCGAGTTTCCCAACAGCCTACCCGTTACATTATTAGGCGAATACATCACTCACCTTCGATTTGCCGACGATATTGTAGTCATGGCAGAATCCATGAAAGACCTCAGTACAATGTTCGAAGGCCTCCATCGAGTTTCCCAACGGGTAGGCCTTAAGATAAACATGGACAAGACGAAATCATGTCTAATGCCCATGTTGTACCTACCCCCATATCAGTTGGGAACTCAGTTGTTGTCGAATACATCTACCTAGGACAGACAGTCAAACTAGGCAGGTCCAACTTCGAGAAAGAGGTCAATCGTCGAATCCAACTCGGCTGGGCAGCGTTCCGGAAACTTCGCAAAGTCTTCTCGTCAAAAATACCCCAGTGCCTCTAGACAAGAGTCTTCGACCAATGTGTGTTACCAGTGATGACTTATGGCACTGAAACGTGGTCTCTAACTATGGGCCTCATAGGTAAGCTCAAAGTCTAAGACGAACTAAAGTCACCGACATAGCCCAGAAAATAAGCCAGTTTAAGTGGCAGTGGGCAGGGCACATATCACGCAGAACAGATGGCCGATGGGGCCGGAAGGTTCTGGAGACCACGGACCGGCAAGCGCAGCGTAGGTCGTCCACCGACAGCAGTAGAACTCTTTGTGTACGACTTATGTTCACATTATTATGTTTCGGTTTGGTGTACTCACCAAGTTGAGAGTTAAGAGTTGGTTGCCGGTAAAATTACAGGCACATGAGATTTAACATGTTAATATCTCATGTTGATAGGCGCAGTCCAGTTCGTCACGTGTAAAGGAATGCAGCCGTTTTGGTCAGAGCTTGTAGCTCATTACTTGTTCCGTAATCTGATCTATCTATCTCTTCTATCTATATATATAGAATCTAGCTGACCCGCCAGCGACTTCAATCGCGTGGACTCGCGGGATACGGTAATTACAGATTTTTTTATTATCCCACGGGAACTCTTAAATTTACCGGGATCAAAAGTATCCTATATGTTGAACAGGGATGTAAGCTACCACCAAACGAAATTTCATTTAAATCGGTCCAGTCGTTTCAGAGATTAGCCCGTACAAACAGACAGACAAACATACAGCGAAACAAACATTTTGAACTTATTTTTCACTCCTTACATCCCCTAACTCGGTGTTTAGCACGTCTTTCATAGTAGTATATGTAGTAGTTTTTACATCCCTCGTTTTACCCCCTTAAGTCATCCCTGAAAAAAATCTTGAAAGCATCACTATTTATTTTAAATTACCTATCCGGTTATCAATTTTCATCACTGTAGCTCCAAAAACAAAGAACTTTTGAAAAAAAATATCCCCCGTTTCACCCCCTTAAGTCATCCATGACAAAAATATTAAGAGCATCGCTATGTATTTTAAATTACCTATCCAGTTATCAATTTTATGTGGCTCCAAAAATAAAGAACTTTTGAAAAAAACAATTATACCCCGTTTTACCCCCTTAGTCATCCCTGTCAATAAATATTGAAATCATCACTTTAAAATGTCTAAATGCTAATTTTCGCCACTATATGTTCGTAAAGAAAAAACTTTCCATACAAACTTTTACCCCTCCATTTCACCCTCTCAAACCACCACTATCCAAAAAAAATATTTGTTCAACATTTTTTATTTTTAATGACCTATTCAAATACGAGTATACATTTCCAACAAACGTTTTCACTTTTGACCCCCTTAGGGGTAGAATTTTGATTTGATTTTGAAAACCCATTCTTAGTACACCTCTTCGCATCAAGGACAATACACCCTCCAAATTTCAAGTCTCTACGATCAGTGGTTTAGGGAGTGCGTTGTCTGTCAGTCAGTCAGTCAATCAGTCAGGGCATCTTCTTTTATATATATAGATGAACCCTCATTTTTCCTGGTCACGCTATAACTTGAGAATGGCTTTACCGATTTCATTCATCTTTTTTAAAATGATTTTTCATACATTGCAGAAGGTTTTACAAAAAAAATGAGAAAAAAGGCAGGTTATGGCGAAGCCGAAAGCCGAGCCTACTATGCGAACGAAGTCGCGGGCAGTCCCTAGTCTATTATATAAAAATGAATCCCTACTTTTCCTGGTCACGCTATAACTTGAGAACGGCTTTACTGATTTCATTCATCATTTTTTAATGTTTTCTTATACATTGCAGAAGGATTTACTTGTGAAAAAAGGCAGGTTATGGTGAGACCGAAGGCCGAGCCTACTACGCGAACGAAGTCGCGAGCAGTCGCTAGTAACATAATAAAAGATTATTATTAAAACTAAAAACACCTTCTGATAAAGATAGATGCCTAGAGACCTCTAAGCCAAAGAATAATTTAGGGTTCCCACGCTCAGCTTCAAAATGTTCCATTATGTCAGACCGTGAAAATCGTTTATGACCTGAAAATCAATTCGTAGACAAAAGAAAACGACGGTGTCTACAGCAGTTACTATTTTATTACCTCTATGGTTAAATTAAGTTAAGGTTCGTTAAGCGTAAAATAGTAGTACATTTGTAGTAATTCGCTTGTTTAGTACACCAAACTAAACTAGTGAACTAAAATCCAATCTTAGTAAATAAGGTAGTTCTTATTCTGTTCATGATAAAGTCCAAAGTCGTATAACGCTTGCAAATGACCATTCTTAAATTTGCTCTTTCTGTTCAATTGTGGCTATGTTTAGTGAAAAAATTATCGTCATGTAACTTCGTGCTCTCTAAACTAGTCTAAACCGAGTTAAAACTACCCAGAATTGAATAGAAATAATGAAAGTTTTAGAATTGTCATTTTAAGTGTTACACAAGTGTGGATTTTAGTACAATCAGAATAAAAACTACCATAGTTTAGAGAAGTTTAGTTTAGTGTACGCACAAGGGAATCACTACCAATATCTAAAAAATGGGACTAGTTATCACCTATAATTTACCTACACTATAACGTGTTGACAGACATAAAAATTTTATATTATTTTTAGTTACAACTACTACAATGTAACAGTTGTAACGAAACTAATAGTTGTGACATATTTATACAAGATGTCATCTTGTATCAATATGTCATCCGTGACAACATCATAAGTATGTTCGAAGGTGACAACGAATAGTTATGAATTGAAGACTAATAGTAGCTAATTTTTAGGGTTACAAAGGGACCTATTTACTAAGCCTTGTATGATATGTTTGTCTGTCATTGATTTAAAAGGTTGGCAACCTTTTAAATCAATGACAGAAGGTTGCCCCTATTGAATCGTAATACTTACACGACATGCTAAATATTCACAGAATATTTGTATGGCACAATTCCATGAACCCACACCAAACGACAGACGAAAATTATGTCTAATGCCCATGTTGTACCTACCCCAATATCAGTTGGGAACTCAGTTCTTGAAGTTGTTGACGAGTACATCTACCTGGGACAGACAGTCAAACTAGGCAGGTCCAACTTCGAGAAAGAGGTCAATCGTCGAATCCAACTCGGCTGGGCAGCGTTCCGGAAACTTCGCGAAGTCTTCTCGTCAAAAATACCTCAGTGCCTCAAGACAAGAGTCTTCGACCAATGTGTGTTACCAGTGATGACTTATGGCACTGAAACGTGGTCTCTTACGATGGGCCTCATAGAAAAGCTCAAAGTCGCACAACGAGCTATGGAGAGGGCTATGCTCGGGGTTTCTCTACGTGATCGAATCAGAAATGAGGAGATCCGTAGAAGAACGAAAGTCACCGACATAGCCCAGAAGATTAGCCAGTTGAAGTGGCAGTGGGCAGGGCACATAGCACGCAGAACAGATGGCCGATGGGGCCGAAAGGTTCTGGAGTGGAGACCACGGACCGGCAAGCGCAGCGTAGGTCGTCCACCGACACGGTGGACAGACGACCTGAGGAAGGTCGCAGGACGACGTTGGATGCAGGCCGCTTCCAACCGGTCCTTTTGGAAAATCATGGGGGAGGCCTATGTTCAGCAGTGGACGTCCTACGGCTGAGATGATGATGATGATGATGATGACACCAAACGTAATGCCCATGTAAGATAATAAGGGAATGCTGTATCAGGAACGAGATACAATAGAAAATCTATTGTTATCCTGGTCAACAACAGCTGAGAGGGAAGGGAGACCATACGGGAAACTTGATTTTTGAACGTTTTTGCTACATAAAATACCTATGTGTAGTATCTACATCAAAGTATGTATGATGGTGGAACATCTATACCACAACACAGTAAAATGCGAGACTGGCTTGCGCTAAAGATAAGTTCATAAAAATATTTTGTAGTTGTGTGGATATGGAACAGTCGGTGCACGAGGCAGACTCATGCTTGACCGGTTATTTAGAAAAAAGAAGGAGGGAAAAGTCTACTTTAATCCTCCATCTCTTTATCATTCTTTCAATCGGATCAGGTCAAAGTGGATTATGTTTTAACTAGTTCCGCGTCGCAGCGCCGGACGCGAGTAAACGATTATCTCATAGGACATAATATTGTTAGGGAACAAAAAAATAGAGGTTCATTTTTCAAGCAAAGGTACCCAGAAAAGTATTTGTACTGAATATCTGATGCAATTTTCGGCTTTGAGACATTACTACACAAAATGTCTAAGTTTCAGGTCTGTAACTCGTTCCTTCTACGAGGACGCGTCCTCGCTTCCGTAGGCCGAGAACGAAAATCTGTTAAAGTGTGACGCAATCGCATCGTTAACGTATTTAGTACAAACTGTTATTTATCTAGTACAATAGTGGCTAAGATTACTCATTCTTTGTGCTTAATACGTAAACTATACGATAACGTTACTTTTCGTGCTCGGGCCACAGATCGTCTGAAAAGGAGTTGCCCTAAAACTTGTGAGGCAAATAATAGCAATAAAGTGACAAAAGCAACTTTTGACAAATACTGTCACGCTTAATTAATTACTTTAGAGCAACCTCTCAACAAAATATGTAATTTTACCAACCTATAAGTACCCAATATGTTTATGTATAAGTACTTAAGCCATGGCGTTCACCATGTGTACGTTTAAAAAAGTGCTAAGCCATGTCGCGAATTCTCAAATTTTATACATTTTAGACCTCGAGTTTGTAACTAATTTTATCAGATCCAAATACACTTCACCGGTATAAACTTGTATTTAGTTGGTCAAACTATTCAAGGGTAGTATTTTTAATTTGAACTTTTATGCGGAGGTCGGAAATAAACCTAAAAACGTAAAAGACACCGGACGGGTTAATATACTTATGCAAATATTCTCCTTTGTTTTCCATAAAAGTAACGGTGTATCACATAGTTATGCCATAAAATGGTATATCGTCGGATGCGGACCAACATAATAGCACCGCTTACGATCCTTACATCTCTGATTAATAAACAATCATAAATCTAGGCTAATCGCCATTAAACTGGCCGATAACTATCTGTAATAACATATCAAAATAATTTCTAACAGTTTTTGCTATTTGATAGACAAGCTCACTTTCGAAAAGCTGAACCGGTTTTTAAGATATCTGCTAACGACTATATTCGATTTGAGATAATTTTTATAGTATCTAACTTAGCGTGTAATAATTGACTAGTATTGTGTATTTGTATTGTACTGAATAGGGATTAAAAGTAAAAGTAAGTCTAGATAGTCAAAAATTACATAATTTCACAGCACTTTACAAAACACAAAGTACTAGGAAACAATAACTACTGAAGAGAACTTGCATCCGCCGCCACGCTGTCGGAATCAGCCGTGCGTTTCTCTAAGAGCAAACATCTTTGCATCTTTGACAATATCCGTGAAACAAATATTATATATCTAACGATTCGTCGTTGCGATCCTCGACGAGCTCACCGTCAAATACTTATATACAATACTTTTTTATATTATTTATTGATTATAGATTAATTAATCTTTTTTTACTCTACCTACTTTTCAGCGTGTGCTGGTCTAGATTACTTATTTTGTGATTTGTATTTCGTTAAAAAAGCTACTATATTAAAGTACTATATTAAGTATTTTATATTTCAAATACCTTACTTGAAGATGGTTCGTATTTTTTATTTTAATTACTTGCGATACAGTATTTTTTAATTTGTATGTCAATTATAGCAAAGCATGTTTTTTGCCCAGCACTGATTGTAGCCATTGTTGGTTTATTTCCCTGCCATCGAAATAAATGTGTAACTAAAATCCAGTGCTTGAAATGTCAAATGTGTCACAGATACTTCAACTTTGTGACATGTTACAGTTGCTGTAACAGTTGCTGAAAGTTTAATACGAATTAATAAAATATGTGCGGCGTTACAATTGCTTGAGCATAGCTTCTGCCTCTGTATCTGCGTGAATGCTGAATGAATTTAACTGAAGATATTATTACATTACATTATATTACCCATATCGAATAAATGATATATTAATGATGGGTAAAAAATTGCATACCTGTTATTGTAATATTTATTTTAATATCTGGTTATCACTCATAGTTAAAACAAAAGTGACTTGAAAACAGAAAAATCCAGCCAAGTGCGAGTCGGACTCGCGCACAAAGGGTTCCGTACCATTACCATACCATCTAATAAAAACGAGCAAAACGAAAAATCACGTTTGTTGTATGGGAGGCCCTTAAATATTATTTTATCCTGTCCTTCTATCGCGGGCCTTGAGCGTGGAGACCGAATCCAGAAATTCCGTAACGAAAATAACCTAACACCCCCCACTCCGACTCCATCTATCGATGAATAGCAGAACTTTTAATTACTTTTTGAAATACCACGCTTGTCTCTTTAGTTCAGCAACTCGCCTCTAGATGGCATTGGTTAAATAATTATAATTGCATAAGTTGATTTGGCATCTATCGATGAATAGCAGAACTTTTAATGACTTTTTGAAATATCACGCTTGTCTCTTTAGTTCAGCAACTCGCCTCTAGATGGCATTGGTTAAATAATTATAATTGCATAAGTTGATAAAAACAGCTATGCGATAGCTTTACCAAGGCAGTCTCCGAGTGCCACACGTCTTTTTATTTATTATAGCGGCAACAGAAATACGTCATCTGTGAAAATTTCAACTGTCTTACTATCACGGTTCATGAGATACAGCCTGGTGGTAGACGGACAGATAGACGGACAGCGGAGTTTAAGTAATAGGGTCCCGTTTTACCCTTTGGGTACGGAACCCTAAGAGGTAGGTTTTTTGTTGCTCCGAGGAGACACTTTTAACTGACTTCAAAAAAGGAGGAGGTTAGGTATATGTTCGTTTGTATGTAATTTTTTTATGTGGATGTTAGAAAATTTCTCCCCCATTTGTGGACCGATTCTCAAAATTATTTTCTGTTTGTTATAGTATACTTCCGAGGTGGTCCCATTTAAATTTCATCAAATCCGGTCAAGCAGTTTTTGAGTTACACTCCAAAAACTGCAAAGAGTTGATTTATCTTGATGATATCATCATTGACAACTGATCCCGTAAGTAGTACTAAAAAATGGAACCGAGTTCTACACCAAAATATATAAATATATATAATTTTAGACATAATTAATAGTAAGGGGTATTATTATGTCTAGCTTTTTCCTAGACAGTATTGTGAAGCTCATCAAGATGATATACATTATTATTAATATTATTTTAATAGGCAGGTCCAGCTTCGAGAAAGAGGTCAATCGTCGAATCCGACTCGGCTGGGCAGCGTTCCGGAAACTTCAAGAAGTCTTCTCGTCAAAAATACCTCAGTGCCTCAAGACATGAGTCTTTGATCAATGTGTGTTACTAGTGATGACTTTTGGCACTGAAACGTGGTCTCTTACTATGGGCCTCATAAGCAAGCTCAAAAGTCGCACAACGAGCTATGGAGACGTCTATGCTCGGGGTTTCTCTACGTGATCGAATCAGAAATGAGGAAATCCGCAGAAGAACGAAAGTCACCGACATAGCCCAGAAGATAAGTCAGTTGAAGTGGCAGTGGGCAGGCCACATAGCACACAGAACATGGCCGATGGGGCCGAAAGGTTCTGGAGTGGAGACCACGTACCGGCAAGCGCAGCGTAGGTCGTCCACTGTCAGTGGACGACCTACGCTGCGCTGGTGGACTGACGACCTGACAAAGGTAGCAGGCCGCTTCCAACCTGTCTTTTTGGAAATTTGTGGGGGAGGGGTCTCTATGTTCAGCAGTGGACGTCCTACGGCTGAGATGATGATGATGATGATGATGACGACTATTTTCATTACATATATATAAATATCTCGGCCTTCAACTTGATGATAAACTCATATGGAAGGCTCACATTGAGCATGTAAGATCGAAAATATCATCAACAACCGGAGCATTAAGGAGAGCCGTAGGATGCATACCTCGCAAAGTCCAAATTACAATATATAACACCCTTGTAAAACCACATCTCGAATATCTCATCGAGATATGGGGCTGTGCTGCCAAAACCAACTTGAAAAACCTACAAATCTCGCAAAATAAACTAATAAAATCAATTTTTAACTATCACTACCAAACTAATACACGCATTATTTACAAGGAAACCAAGCTATTTAATTTAAACCAGCTATATACGAGTACATACACAACATGTGTATTGGTCAAAAAAATAATATCTGAAAAAATACACACAAAAATAACATTTACAAAAAGGTCATATAAATACAGCTTAAGAAATACAAATAAAATAAAAGTAAATACTCCAAGAACTAACTACGGTAAAAGAAACATTTTGTTTGATGGTGCACAATTATTTAATAAGTTACCTAACGATGTTAAAAACTGTAAAAATATACATATGTTTAAAACTAAACTAAAAAAGTATATATATGAACATGTTTTTTAAGTCCTTACCACTAGAAAACTGGATATTTTTATATGTTTTGATATTAACTAGTTCTTAATTAGTTACTAGTTTTAGTATTTTAAGCTCATTGTAAGTGATTTACGTTCTTTATGAGTAATAAATCGTTAAACCTATATTTACATACATTCATAAAAATCGGAAATATTCAATACCTCCGATGGCTCTGATACAATGGTTATGATGGTTATAGGTACCCTCCATGAAAGGACCATCTTTATTATTATGCGATTTAATCTTTACTCGGGAGCACTGTATCGTGACAGTCGAGTTTAGGTGAGCAAAATAATAAGCACTCTCTGTGGCAGTGAAAGCACGCGGCAAGCTTTGAAGGCTAACTGGCCAGATGTGGGAATAAACAGGGCTGGAGAGGAGGTAACCCTGAACATACGTTCATGGTACTGACTGACCGAAAAGCAGTGGAACCATTGAATTTAAATATGATTGCTAGTTTATCATCTCGGTGGTTAATTAAATTGTATATGGATCACACATGTTTTTTTTTTATTCTAAGGGAGTTTTTGTATTACACATAATGAACGTAAGTTTCAAAATACTATTCAAATAAAAAAAAACAAAAAACTAAGGCTCTTTTATGGCTTAGTTTTTTTGTGGCGTATTAAATAATAAACCACAGAAAAACTATTCATAAAAGCTTTCGAAAAAAGATTTCATAAAAAATATTCTTTCATAAAAGAATAGCTTTTATGAAATTACTGATTAATTAGTATGATGCATAGCGGATATAATTATAACTAAGTATTTGTTTATTACATTAAACAACCTATAACAATGTGTTTCTACACTACCAACTTAGAATAATTACTTAATTTCTTATTATTTATCAAAAATATTAGAGCCCAATAAGTTATAAATAAATATCAATAATATCCATAGCTTAATTCATTATTTTTCAGAAAATAACCTTACAACCAACTCCTCTTTAACGTCTTCCATGATTCGTCCATGATTTATTGGTCTCCAAATAAGTAGATAAGTATTCACTGAAAACAAAAAAACCTTATTTTTTTCAAGTTCTGCAATTCCTCGCGATTTAACCTGTGCTGTGATAGTCGTGGATAGTAGCTGGGTGCTCGACTGTAGTAAAGTGTACAAAATTAAAAGACGGGGCAATGATAAGACATCTATTTAACTGTGAATTTACTCCAACTACGAAAATCTAAAACTCACTCTATACGAAACTATTATTTAAATGACTTTGATAATGTCAAATGTAATAAACGCACGAGTCCACAGCATATGAAAAAAACCAGTCGCATTTCTAGTAACAAAAGCTCAAGAGTAGTCTATCCACTGATAGATGTGCTACTGACCCTAGAGTCTGTTTCAAGAGAGATATGACCCATGGTTTTTGGTGGAAATAACTAAGAACATACAAAAAGTTCACTCTCCAGCCGTTTTTTTATATAGACACTAGCGCCACGGCCTAAGGACGTCTTTCGTGAAACTGAGTCTACGTAACGACGATCAGCTGTTATCATAGACCAAAATATATACTAGGAAAGCTGTTATGGCGAATTCGCATAAGATTTGATGGCGGTTGTATAGATAATTATTATTTTTAGTAAAATAAATGCCCACTCTCCAGTTTTGTCCCTTCTTGTATGGATGCAGAATTTCAATAATTCACTGGCGCAGCGGCTAGCGTAAAACCATGGTCGTGATGTAGGTATGGATCGCCGTTTTCATTTATTACCTTCTAAGTGTATATTAACTACTGGTTTTCGAAAGTGGTCGCTTCAGAGGAATCGATTCATCACAGCACAGCACGAAGTTAGCTTACTTATATTTATTTATTTATTTATATTTATCAATTCATAAGTCTTAGGTAGGTATATAGGTGGAACTTAAAATTACATGTGCTGACGCCAAAACTTGCCTTTGCAGGCGTATGAAGTTATACATTTAGTTTATTTTGATTTTACTTATAATTATACATTAATATTATTCATCAGTAATTCATCATATAAAAACTCGTCAATGGAATAGTATGTCTTGTCAATTAATAATTTCTTAAGCCTAAATTTAAAAATGTCAACATCGGTGGTCTCTTTTAGAGGTTTTGGCAGTTTGTTATAAATAGTCAACCTCATCAGAAACGTGCTATTGCTATAGAGAGCTGTTCTACGGTACGGCTCATGCAGTCTATCATTGTGCCGTTTGCTTTTTAAAGTTTCATACTTCTCTATGTTATTTTTCACAAGTACGGCTGATTCGTAAATATATATCGAAGGAAGTGTCAGCAGCTTCAGTTTCCGAAAGTAAGGTTTGCAGGAATCTCTTTGCTTCAACCCACATATTGCTCTAATACATTTCTTTTGAGCTAGTAGAGCAGAATGCTTTTCTACAGAGTTTGCCCAGGCTAAAACGCCATATTTTAGTGTGGATCCGACATAAGCGTGATAGGCGGTTAATAAAGTAGCTTCATTTGCAACTTTACGTAACATGTACAACGCATAAGAAAATTGATTGAGCTTAGCGCACACATGGGCTACATGTGACCGCCATGATAAATTCGAGTCAATGTGAACTCCTAGAAATTTAGTCGTCTGAATTTCATTGATACGTTTGCCGCGATAATTAATATTTAAAATGTCAAAATTAGTATTATAATTTTTACATGTCATAATGTGGGTTTTGTCAAAATTAATTTTTAGATTATTGTTTTGAAGCCAGCCTATTATAGATTCGAAAGTGTTATTAATTTCGTGTTCATGGTCACCACTTTTGTTATTGGTAAAAATTACAGTGCTATCATCAGCAAACATGACCATTGGGTGGTTTATGGCGCGAGGAAGGTCATTAATATAAATTAAAAATAATAAAGGCCCTAGTATGCTGCCTTGTGGCACGCCATATTTTACCTCCCTACTATATCTTATATACCCCTAATAACAGCGTAGTAAACTCCTTTTTTAGATTATCAAATTAAATATCATTTTGAGTTAAATATCATCGGATCAGACGAGAATAGCACATTATGCAACAAGTGTGCGAAGTTGTTTATTACAATCGAGACGGGTTTTTGGATAAATGGAGTAGAGATTGTAATAAAGAACGTGCACGAGTTTCATACGACGTTTTTCAACACACTTGCTTGAAAAAACTTCAGTTCATAGTATTTTTTATTTATTAAAACAATGATTGAAAGTACAATTGGTAAACTTATAGGTTAACGCTTTGCTATTAAAACATCATTATTTTGCTCTTAGGTGACTTGAGTAGATTGCGGATTCTTCTCGTAGGGAGTAAGAAAAAGTGTTTCATCATTATTATAAGTAGCAGATACTAAATCGGTCTTGACATCGAAGGACGTTGAAGGAAGCGGTTCTGGACATATTTTTTTTTGGTTTTGGTTCTAAATTGATATCCTGGGTTATCCTGGCGCTTATGTTGGCTTATTTTGTATTGAGTCTTCTACATACGATTCTGCCACTGCATTGGAGCGCCACCCACCATGGCGCTTTAACGTAAGCTCCTGAATCAAACAATAATGTGGCTGACGTTCACCTAAAGCTATGTCCTGTATATGATTCTGCATCTGGTAAACCTAGAAACTTGGCGATTTTTTCGGCATGGCACCAAATTTATTTATTCCAATGCATTGACTTGTACATTTACCTTTTTGATAGTTTTGAAAAAATCTGTCACTCTTTTCTGTCTCAAAATCTGTATCATTTTCGCACTCGTGCGGGAATGAAAAGTAAAAAGCACGCGTTCGAAATACGCTGCATTTTGATTCTAATTACCGTTCAATAAGAGTCCCTTTTCTAGTAGGTGTGTCGAAAATTAATATTTTCAACTAAGAATGACATGGACAGAACTAGAATTAAAGAAGCAGTTCACTACGGTCGCTAAAAGTATCATATTTTGACGTAATAACCTTCCAACAGTTCCAACCATACTATTATTTATCGCGAAGGTACTCGTACCATGACAATTATTGCTTCGTCAGGATATTGCAAACAGGACTCCTAGAAATATCACAATAAAATTAAAATAGATAAGTACCTAATGCTATTTCAACAATAATATTCATGTAGGTAATAGTGAGGTAAAATATTTTATATGAGACTAGGCACCTTAATTATATTCTGCCGCTAAGAAGTTGATTGCAAGTTTCACCGTAATATAGTCAGGGTGATTAACTATTCGTTCATGATACAAGTTACTATGTATGTTTGATAGTGGTACAAATGAGTTCTGTAGATTACTTTCAATAACAATATATAAGATTACATACACCGCCATCTAGTCATTTATATAGGAACTACGTAACATTATGGAAACCCAGCAAGGAAACTTAGGTAAAGTTGCATACCTACTTTTTTTGTGGGTATCCAGTTGTATGTAATCCTGTTTTGATAATAAGTCAATAGGTGCCACTAGTGTTGAAGTTTATCAATATTTTTGAGACTATGAATGATAGTTATCTGTTTTGATGCAGACAAATAATAATGTAAAGTAGGTACATATTGTAGAGCATATAGTAACTTGTTATACCAGTGTAGAGCTATGGCAGTAGCGTCAATGGATTCGGAACCATCTTCATTATTTTTAGGCAATAGATCGTTACATACCTATTTTAAATGTTTCTGCTGTTTACGTATAAATTGCATGGGTTCTGAAATTTTTTTACTCCTATTTCAATCCTGCCGTATATATAAGTATAGTGTTCCAATACTAGTTCGTCTTAATTTAAAACAAAAAACTAAACGAAAATTAAAACGAAAGGTGCGATTTAGTTTACCTGCGTGGAATAAATGCTCTAAATATTTTCGCCTTTCTAGCTCGTCTAGGTTGGTGTTTGGTAATCATTTTTATACGAGTACATAATTGTTTGTTTAGTATGTGGGTGGGAGGTCTAAGTAGGTAATGCGTGACGCACCTCTACTTAGCAACTATAAGTACAAAAGTCACGCAAATCATAACATTTCACGGTAATAGCGTTCAGGTCACAGCTAAATGACGAATGCACAAGGTTTTCGTATAACTTTTGAAGCAGATGCTCGATGCGTTGAAGCAAACATGAAGACTTGACATTGTTCAATTTATTCGTCGCACTGGCTGATGTAGGTTGCTTTGCTGCATCAACTCAGGTAACAAGTTGGTGCTGATAAATATATTGCTATCTCGTTTTGGCAAATGCGGCTGCAAGGAAGGTAGATAAAGCGAGGAGATGCTAGGGCTCACGTCATCGAGCAAACAAGGCTTGCCTGCCTAGTCTGCGAGAGACCCGACCAACGAACGAACCGGCGACGGCGCCATTGCTCTCGAAGTATCCGTACGAACGTGACTGTGCCTGGATTTTGCTTGTTTTCCACCATCGATCGCGTTAGAACATCATTACTGCGCAGTATAAGGTAAGGAAATTAGTTATAAGTTTTTTCGGAAGCAGTGCGCCTGATTCGTGAAGTGATTGTGATAGTATTTGTGAAGTTAATAGAGCTTTCTCGGTTATTTATGCGAAGAATTTAACCGAGGGCGGCGTGTGCATACGAGCGAGTCGAAGGCTCGACGACGAGGTGCGGCGAGCGGCGCTGCCTCCGCCGCCTGCGCAGCGCACATCTTGACTATATCACACATACATATATCTACGTGAAATGTGACAATTTCAGTTAATCACGTGCTACTTCTCAGTGTGACTGTGATTTGTTCTCTTTGTTTACCGCGTGGTGATTTATTTCGTGCTTCAACGGCGGTCGACGTCCATCTGGACACAATAAGGTTACGGTTTCTTTGTGTTGGGAAACTTGTGAACGTTCATCTTCAATTCTGGCGGTGACGCATGAAATTGTATTGACAATGACAACTTAGGTAGGTAATCTTAGAGAGGTTCGGTCTTATCTGGCCTCACAACTGTAAACAGAAAGGCTCCTGACACCTATGTTACTGAAATACAGACACAAGATAATGTAGTCACGTACCTGTGATGTGATTAAATCAATATCGAGATACGACGATATTGTACTGTCAGGTAATATAAATATACAGTAGGTACTCTTTATTGTCCTGAATATGAAAATGTGTGGTTGAAAATAGTACCTATACCGCTACCTGCACTTGTTACAATCGCATAATTGGAAATTCGGGAAGGTTTTAGAAGGAGTTAAAAGTAATGAACAAATATAAATACATACATACATACATAAAATCACGCCTCTTTCCCTTACGCAGAGACCACGGATTTCCACTTACTACGATCCTGACATAGGTATCTCTATCGCTTCATCTATACTCATCAATCCTTTCATACATAAGCGTCGGTTTAGGGTACTTTTGACCTGGCCTTTTTTCAGAACGTCTTCAATGACAAATATAAATGAAAAGAAAAATATGAAATATAAAAGTTACCGGTAGACTCATGAGCGTTTCCCTGAATGAAAACAAATTTACTCAAGTCACTAACAGATAAGGCTAAATTACACCAATTAGCCCTAATAGATATCAAATTACAAACACCGAAACGATTCACGATAATCATGTTAAGGTGGGTAGGTAAGTATGTAGATAACTACTTGTGTTCAATGGCGCCAAAATAAATGATCAAAATTTATATCTTTTCGCTTTTGTCGACTGGTTTTACAAAACGACTATCTGAGCTGCCAACAGAGTATAAAATCAGTGACCAACACAATGAGGTAAATTTACTACTTGCGCAATATAGAAATTAAAGAAGCTTTCACTCCATGAATAAGCCAAAGTTTGAACACAATTTCAAGTAAAACAGCCATCCAGTATCAACTGAATCGATGTAACAGGTAGCATTATTATGGGTAGATTAAGAAAGTTGATGCAACCGCAAACTGTTCAAACATCAGCGTAAGAATTGTAATTTAAAGAAATAATTGAGAACCTATTTGAAACTGACGACACAGTGAATGTTATTACAAAGATTGACGTAAAAACAGCTACTATTGATTAATCTGTGAATTTGTTATTACCTTCAGTTGTAGCTACGTGAAATTTTAAAAGAGATTCAAGCAAACACATATTTTACAGAATCGCACTTTAGCATAGGTAGGTACTCTATGTTTGATGGCGACCGTTTTCGTGTCACCAACATTATTCATTGACCCAAATGATTAATTAAAAGGAAGCCCGCAATTGTATTACCTACCTCGATATTTGGCATTGCAGTTTTTGCCTGTCTGTCCTATTGTGTGCATTGTATTCGATACAATTTTCTTCCGATGTAAGTACACAAAAAAATCTGAAACACTGGCAGCTGTCTTTTTTTTATTGAAAACCTTGTTTGTGGACGCAAATTATAGTTTTAACTTATGCATGTTTAGCATGTATATGTAGACACATTCACCTCAGTAGAGTATTGTTGCCAACTGTTTATGAACCAACATCTTTTGTTGAATGTTTAAAAGTATATAACGGTTCGACTTCATTGTTCTTAGAGTACTTACCCAAAGTTAGCTTTGAATTGTAGCTCCATTTTGCTCTTCGTCGAATTGAATTCATCCCATTCATTGAATGGTAGATATCCCCATCTCGCTCTACCATAAAATCTTAACCATTCAACTGCTTCCTGCAATTGGCGGCCACCTACTCATGCTCTCAAGGATCTGAGAGAAAAACTGACGATGTTAAATCGTTATTTTTTACAATAGATACTTTTTTACTGTAATAAAAATAAAATTCATTTCGTGTTTTTACTGCCCAAATAGTACCGCCAAATTTGCTTTAACGAAGTCTGAAACAAACTAAACTTGGAATATTTATTGAAAACAAAGCAATTAGAAACTTTAGCTAAAATTAGCTTAATAGTTTCGCTCGTAGCGATGTTACTAACCTTATTAAGTAACCTTACCTATTAATTCGTAAAAGGAACGCGATGCGACATCAGGCGGTAGAGCAATTTGTGAACAATCAATCGAGCAATTGACAGAGCGACCGGTTGTACAAGATTGACTCAGCTGTGACGCTCAGCAAAAACCAAGTTACTGCACAAACTCAGTCATGTGATCTTTTGTGGTAAACCAGTCTACGGCTTAACATTAACACCGACGCGAATGATATTTGAGACGAATTAAGAACGAAACCGTTATGTAGAGTCTCATAGTTTATTATAATAAAATCTTTTCTCCGTTACAGTGTCATTAGGATTAGCGATAACTCTCTGGTTTAGTCTGCGAATTTTGTACGCTAGATAAGATGGCATTTTGTCAGAAGAATTTATTGTCTCTGTCTTATAATGTATTTATTTGCGTTTATATAGCTATGAATATCTAGTTGATGTAGTAAATGTAGTTAATCTAGTTAATAATGAGTTTATATAGATATGAATAACAAACTTCATATTCAGTAATTTCATAAATAGGTACATTTGAAGTCAATGTTTAGCAAAACTATTTTTGATCGATAAACAAGCAGAGCTACCGCAATGGAGTAAACCGTGTGCAAGATGCATATTATTAAAATCCATTCGTACCACTTTAAGAAATGTTAAACACAGCCTACTTGGAAACGGTATTGTTTTCGTTCAAACACCAAAATTCCGAATACGAGAAATTCTAGACTTGAGAAATACACGCAGTATTTACAAGTACAAGGAAAAATATTATTCTTATCGATCCCAATTCGTTTCACGTTGTTATTAAAGTTAATATGGTAGCGCGTGTTTATCAAGTATTGTACTACACTAGTTTTTGTGACAACAGATGTAAAACTATTGTGTAATGGATGAAGCTTAGTAGTTTGTTACTCGCTTAGTACTCGTTTTAAAAACCTATTGTGAACTATGTAGTAGAGGTTGACTAAAAAAATAGAAAAGATGTATTAAAGATTTATAAACAATTTTGGCCTATGCCTTCTAATCCCTTAATCTGATTTTAAGTCGTTCATCTGTAAGAATATGAAACGGTATTAAACATTTGGAACTGTTTAGAAATGTCTTATTAAGTGGAATCAATCTTGATTTGTAAATTATGAAACGTGACAATAACTTTTAATAAGTACTGATAAAGCTTACTGCGAAGGACTGACTTCCTGACTGAGACCACTCAACTTGTTTGAAAGTAGGAAAAAATATTCCTTATGTACATATTTTTAAGTGCCATTCCTAAACGGTTAGAAAGGGATGTTAATGTTTGTATTGAACCAGATTGGTTAATGCTATGATGCTGAAACATTAATAATGAATTCACAGAAACAAGGGAGATAAAAGGGGCGAGGCCGGTGTCGCAGCAATATGCCGAAAAACAGAACACATTGCTCGCGGCGGTTCGCAACTTTTGTATTATGTGACTGAACGCCGGGCGCGATATTGCATGTAAACAGTTTACAATGCTTGCTCTATACTTACGAATTTTCAAACGTTAAATTTTAATACCGCAGTGGATAATGAACTTATTGAAGCTAACAATACATATACTGAATCGCGGAATACGGCCGCTGCTTGCGACACCAGGGTTTGTACTCAGCGCACGGATTGGAATCTCTTTAGATCTGTATGAATCAAGTATAACTAAAAATATTTAACTAAATTTGAATATTTTTATGAGAATGGTGTTGAAAAGGTGTACTAAACATTGACGAATAAACTTTTTATTTAACTGGTTAAAAAATAAAATGAATGATTTACTGTTATACTTAAGTACATAGTTATGTCGCGATAACGTGCATATAGAAATTATGGATTTCACCCACGTTTATGAAACAAACAGAAACACTTATCACCATCATCATTATTGTTTTAAATTTACCTTTAAATAGAGCTGCTGAACTGCATGTATATTTTTAATGCTACGTTGAATGATCGTTACAAAATATACTTCAAACTCAAATATCAAACTATAAAACATTCCTTGAGTATGAAAAATGGTGTTAAAGCTTGTGCGGAGAAAGTATTTAATACTACAATTGTGAAATTTTGGCACTACGAGTAACTTAACACGTAAATATATAAATAACAAGTACAATTTGAAAAATTTAATACCGACACCGACTTCCATTCTATTCAGTTATTGGAGTGGAACTCAAAAACTACTGGACCAAATTTGATGGAATTTAAATGGGACTACACGGGAAGCTTTCAAACAAAAAAAATAATTTTGAGAATCGGTTCACCCTATCGAATGTTATGAGGTAACAAACATTAAAAAAATACAGTTGAATTGAGTACCTCCTCCTTTTTGGAAGTCTGTAGAAAAATGCAACTTAATCACATTTTTACATTACCTACCTAAGCTGTCATTTTACATATACAAAACTAGTATCCGCTTGCGACTTCGTTCGCTTGGAATAAGGTTACCTATCGTGATCCCTCGTTACTACGCGTTCAATCAGGTTAACCCGTAGACTCGCCATTCTCCATATTTGGCCAATAATAAAAAGATTTCTCAGAAATCATCCTAATTTTCCAGGAATTGCGACATGTTAGGGTTAAAAAGTAACCTATGTGTTAATCCCGGGTAAGCATTGCCAATCTAAATTAAATCCAAATCTGTGCAGCGTTTTTTGCGTGATTGAGAAACAAACATCCATACACACTTTCTCATTTATTATATTATAGTGTGATTAGAGAAATACTATACAAATAATATCTAACATTATATCTCTTACTTTGTTCACCGCTATTTGAAAATCAACCAATACTAAAATGCTGGCGAAACTTTGGTTAACAAATTTACATAAAACAACTTAAAAAACATTGACACGTGTTTTACTATTTTTGTAAGCCAATTCCCCTTTGCGTGTTCTCTTGGAAGTATGCGCGTGAGTCTTTGCATAAAAATGAGATAAACAATATTATATTTTAAGGTTGAAGGGGCTGTAAGAGGAGAGATGTTTAAAATAGCACATTGTTTTTTAAACTTTATAATATAATAGTAGATTAGTAGCCAAGGGCTGTAAGGCATCAATTGCAGCCAGAGATATTTAGGCGCACGCCCTCGCTGCGCTCGTGCGCCTATAGTTCGAGGGTGCAATTGATGTTTACACCCGAGCTAGCTACTTTGCTTTACATCTCGATTGTGAGGTAGGTAGAAAAAAACCTATTATACTCATACGAAGAGAAGGCTGAATAGAGAAGCGACCTCTTTTGTCATTGGGCTGAATGCATGATGTTTATTGCCAGTATGATGGTTAGATGTACGCGAACTTTTTGAAAAAGTGTTTTTTTTTTAATTACTTACCGCCCTAGTGCATTTCTAGCTACATGATTACCCTAGAGCGCTAATTGGTCGCCTACAAGCCCCATTTGGGGGTAATAAGGACCTACTTACCGAATATGAGAGATGTAAACCGCCCTAGGGCTTTTCTAGCTACATTATTACCCTAGAGCGCTAATTGGTCACCTACAAGCCCCATTTGGGGGTAATAAGGACCTACTTACCGAATATGAGAGATGTATAGTAAATATATATGAAATAAATTTACTAAACATATGAAGATAGTACACTATATCTACGATTAACGTTTTTCGAAATCAACGCTTTTTTTATAGCTATATATTATTTTCATTATATTTTACAAGCGCAATGGTATGGTAGTGTAGTATTATAATGGTATTAATTATTAGCTTACTTATATTAGTTTTGAATTTGAAATTCCAAGCGTCCAAAACAAATATTATTATATATAACAGGTTTCTTACAAAGGCATTTTTTTAAATAAATAATACTAAACACTGGTAGACTCTTGCAACGTTAAAAAAAAAGAAGACATTTCTATAGATTAATAGTGGGTAAAAGTAATTACGGTAATGTTACGACATAATCAATAAAAATGTTATATCTTTTAAATATAGTTTTAAAGTTTTTGTAAACGTTTCCTAAATAAATAAAAGAACCTACCTACCTAATGCTCCCAAACAACAAAAAAAAACAATGGTACTGATTCGCTTGTGCGTAAACTAAACTAAAATTATCTAAGCTATGGTAGTTTTTATTATGTAATTACTAAAATCTAAATTCGAGTAACACGTAGACTGATAATTCTAAACATATGACTATTCTATTGAAATGTGGGTAGTTTTACATCATTTTAGACTAGTTTAGAGAGCACGAACTTACATGACGATTAAATTTGCACTAACCATACCCACAATCAAACAGAAACGGCAAATATAAGAATTGTCATTTGCAAGCATTATACGAATTTGGACTTTAGCATGAACACAATAAGAACTACCACATATTTACTAAAAATAGATTTTAGTTCGCTAGTTTAGTTTGGTGTTCAGAACAAGCGAATTACTACCAATTTAATCTTACTGATATGATAATAATGATAAACAATATACTATAGTTTAGATAAGAAAGAATGAGTATGCTTTTGTTCGAAAAGAAATAAAAGCTATGTAACTTTAATCAAAGCTCTGTTTAGCATACCCAGTCAAAAAAAACCTTTTATGAATTTCTTGCTGCTATGCGAATTATACCATTTCACAACGTTAACCAATCCCGCTGCAACTGCATTTCGACTCGTTCAACTCCTGTTGTTAAATGATTATTATCCAAAAAGCCATACCACTATTTCTAGAGAAAACCTGGAACATAACGTCCTCCTAAATACTACATTATATTATATACTTATATATGAAACACTACTAAATACAAATAAGCGTCGCGTTCATGATCTATCTCAATAGCACTTCGATAATTCTTGATGTTCTAAGCATTAGCAGAATATCAGTTTTGATCGATTGGTGGCGTCAACAGAAACGTAACTGCAGCTGGGCTGTTTTTCAATAGCAGAATAAGAAAACGTACTCGTATAAGTCACTGTTCAGCTTCAGTTCGATTGCAATTTAATTAGTGCAAGCCCTTGTGCCTATATTTAATTGATTTGGGGGTTTTTGAATTTCTTATTAGAGAATCCTGTAGGGCTATGTATCTCAGTTGCTAACAAATGTCGATTAAAATCTTGAAAAATTAGCGGCTCTATGTCACTTTTATCAGCTCCAGCTCATACTACTTAACATTTTTGCTTACTGGAGTTGTCAAAACTGACATAGAGCCGCCCTTTTTCAAGATTTCAATCGACATTTGTTAGCAACTGAGATACATAATAGCCCTGCTGTGCTGTGATATATAATAGACAAAGTAGAATTGAGGTTTGCTATAATCCTTATTATTCGTCCTAGGTAGATTGACCATTTCTGAAAATTTAAAATATAACAGCACTCAAATGAGGTCTCTGGTTTAAGGCATTTTAAGCAAGTGGACAGGGCTATGCTTTGGGATTCCCTGGGTGATAAGATCCGAAATTAGGAGATCCGTAGGAGAACTAAAGTCACCGACGTAGCCCTCAAAATTAAACAGTTGAAGTGGCAATGGGCAGACCACATCGCTCGCAGAAAGCTGATAACTGATGGGGAAGAAAGGTTCTCGAGTGGCGACCACGCACCGAAAGACGAAGTGTAGACCGGCCCCCCGCTAGGTGGACCGACGACCTCGTCAAAACCGTGGGGAATCGCTGGATGCAGGAAGCGAGTAGTCGGTCCTAGTGGCGTTCTATAGGGGAGGCTTATGTTCAGCAGTGGACGTCTTCCGGCTGATAATGATGATAATGGTAATGACAAGAACGACAACCTCATATAGGAAGCGCATGACAAAATAATTTATTTCTAGAGTTGAAGTGTAAGAAGAATAAATATATATATTTTTTTCACAGGAGTAACAAAATAAATACTTAATTTAATATTATTTTGTCACGGTGATTAGGATCATGGAACTGTAGAAAAAAGTGATCCACTCCATTGTACCAATGAAACTTGAATAGTAACGAAATAATAATTAACTTAGTTATACTAAGTACTATTAATTAATTATATTTAGGGTACCCTTACTGAGAATATATTTTCATAAAGGTTTACGCTGTAATAAAGCGTAAGGCGCATATGGCTTGGGTTTTAATAAGAGTAGCTTATGAGGATCACTATAACTATATTGATCGTGCAAAAATCTCACCCTTATTAATATTTTTTAGTAATTACTTCTAACAATATGTTAAACTATCTTTAATTTTACTGAAAATGCTGTTTGTGATATTTTTTAAATGTAAATCCACCATTGGATCTACTAAGAGGCTTATTTATTGTATTATTTTAAGATATGTAGATTTAGTAATTAAACAAATAAATAAAGATGTATGTACCTACTTAGATTTTGTTGAGATGATGATCGCGCACCAGCCGTTCACCAGTTCATAGATAAAAATTAACCTTGTATATATGTATACGACTAAATACAAAGAAACATTTCAAAATGTCCAATAAGTTTATGTCAGATTGTCTCTAAGCGTTTATAATAGATAACTAGAAACACAATACCTCAATGCTGATGATTCTTAAGTGGCTTAATACTTTAGTGAGATGACACTAAACGTTAATTGTCTCTATGATAAAACAACTCCACGTATTGCCACGTGTATGTTTCCTATATAATCTAAATCAACTTTATGAGTAAGATAATTTTTGACTAATATTAGTTTACAACTTCATAGTGGTTTTAGTCATGATTTTCTAGATCTGCCTGTTCTAAACAAGACCATAATATACGTATCGTTTTGTAATATCTTGTTATCTACTTACCATAGCCTGGAATCGTTTCTTCAGGTGACCATTATTCCGATGTTAATAGTAATTTTTAAGTGCAGTAGAACTCTTTATGACCGAGTTCGTCCGGAAGTACCGCCACCTTACCTATTTCTAGTAATTTCTACCATGAAGCAGTACTGTTCGTATTACTGTTCTGGTTTATTGGGTATGGTTGCCGGCGAAATTACAGGCTCAGGAAATTTAACAACTTAATATCTCATGGTCGCAGTGCGGTTCATTATTTGTTACTAAATGCATCTGTTATATGTATAGGCAGAAGTTACTTAACAACAGGTGGGTCTCGTGCTTACCATTCCAATTACACCTGACACTATATTAAACTACGAGTATACATGAGCGATATAGTTTTAAGAAAAAAAAATATATTTAGAAAAATATTGTAAAAAAATTAAAAATAAACCACAAGAACGAAAGTAATTCTACTATTGAAGATACGTACTCAAATTTTTAAGATTATAAATTATTGTTAAAAAGCCCTAAATTAAATGTATATGGGACCACCTCTGAAGTATGATTAACCAAACAATAAAATAATCATCAATATCGATTCATAGTTGCCGGAATGATCGCGTAACATACATAGAAAAAAACCACAGTCGAATCCTCCTTTTTTAGAAGTCGGTGGATAAAGATTATCCTATTTCTCACACTTCAAATGTTATCCTTCATCAATCAAACAAGAGAATAAAATATCAAAGAAATCAACAGGCGGGATCTTAAGTCTTTGTAAAAAGCTAATGGAGCGAAATTGTACTGCCTTAGGGCAGGAATTAAGGGCCAGCCGTGTTCTCAGAACCGCACTGTACATTCCGATCATTCTGCAAACTGAACACAAGCAACCTTTCAATCTTGTCACGGACTTAAACCTTATATAAAAGGAGTAAAGTCCAAACTTGAATAATGTTGAAATTCAATTTGAAATGCTGACAGTCTTTGTGCACGCGGAGCGCTTCGGAATAGTTTTCTTTGCATTTTAAGGAAGCAATTAAATGTATTCTACGGGTGTTTAGCATACGACATGCTACAGATAAGAATGTTCTAAACACAGCCACAAAGGAAACGTGTCCATGAGGAGTTTACCAGTAGGTATACAAAATGTTCTGAGTCATTCAGAAATATCGCTTTGAGGTGTTTGCTTCCTAAGCTTTGCACAAACATTTTGCTCATGTACCTACTTCACGTATACTAGATAATAAAATGCATTTTCTATTAAACCTTTGCGTCCCGGAGACGCCAGTATATATATCATCGTCAGTTTCATTCATAAATCTTTTGTTTTAATTGTCACGGTATAGGCAGGATTAGTGCAAAATTTGCTATAGAACCTTCCTTAAAAGCCCCACAGCATTGTCGGCGGACATTTTGTACGTATTAACTGAGGTACCATAAGGGTACCTGACCTCAGCTCGGTGTACGTATTCGGCGAACCTCAAACATTTTGTGATTATCTCAGCACGTGGCAAAAGTGTGCCATCGTCAACGAGTAAGCGATGAAGAAACCAATCAATACTCACTATAAATCCTTAATTGTTTCTAAACTCATTCAAAATTTCTGCTACATACAATTTCCTTTGCTCATTACGCAACTGCGTTATCCATTATCAGTTTTAGTATCAAATGTTTTTGTAACACTAATACAATTCCGGTTTAGGCTGTAAAGTTGACGCCTCTAAAAACGTACCCAAAGATCTGGTAATAGATACTTGTCGGGCAAATGATGTAGGCAGATACCTAACACCAGGCTTTATTAGATGTGGCATGACGTAAGCTGAATGAGATGTTTTTATTTGAAGGCTTTGAACGCGTAGCAAATGTTGATAAGTCGGCGCGAAACGAATTGTGTGATGCCGTGAACACAGTGGCGTTTATTATTTTGAAGAAAATTAGTTTGTTACTATTGGCATCACTAAGGATTCAAGCGTAGGAAATTACTTGACTTGAAGACCTAAGTACAGGAATTTATTCCTCGTGATCCCGTAAAACTCAACCCGATTGTTATTCAATTACACTCTAATACAATATATTACAGAAATGACAGAATTTAGAGATGGTTCCTGTTAGAGCGATGATGTTTATGCTCCTATCAGTAGGAGCATAAGGACACATTAGTCCTTGTATTCCTACTAGTCGGAGAACTGGAGGACGAGGAAACGTTCGATGTGCCAATGAGCTGTACAAAAGACTCATTCGAAAGTATAAAAATAAAAACCATATATAGAGGCGTATATAATATGTCCCTCGTAAAATTAAAGCCGTAAGTACATGCTTGGTAATATTACCACCTACATAGCTCTAAGTATGTACCTACGTAGGGCATTAACTGTGACGGTTAAATGGTCACAGTTCATGACTTTGAACAAGCGCGCTAGCGACGAACTAGCTGATTTTATGATTAAAGTACAAAACACTGCCTGCTAGCTGCTTGTTAAATGATCACTATACACATAAATACATATGTATGTGTAATTAAGTATATCTAAGCATTTGTGTTTGTTACCGCACCATAGTAAAAACTGTACAATTAATTATAACCGAAAAAAATAGAGTTTTATCTGGAGGTCGAACATACTTCCTACGAGGAACCCCACTACCAAGATCTAAATACAGTGGAAATTTATTGTAATATATTAAATGTATTTAGATCTTTAGGCAGTGGGGTCTAACAGCATGAATAATTAGTTACAGTTTTTGGGTTGTCTTGTCTGCTTGTAATTGATTCCAGGCTACACAAACAATGCTTAATCCAAAATATGAAAATACTCTACATATTGGTAGAGTCATTATAGTTTTCTACCGACTTCCAAAAAAAGGAGGAGCTACTCAATTCTACTGATTTTTTTTTAATGTTTCTTACCTCATAACTTTCGACTGGTGAACCGAATCTCAAAACTCTTTTTTGAAAGCTTTTAAAAGCTGGTGCTTCCCGTGTGGTCCCATTTAAATTTCAAATTTGGTCTAGTAGTTCTTGAGATACACTCCAATAACTGAATGGAATGGAAGTCGCTATTAAATTTTTCAATTTGTACTTGTTCATCAATGCATCACCAATTAAATATGTGTGTTAATGATTCATCTCTCAGCGTTTCGATCGTTGACATTCCATTCTTTGGTCACCATAATACGTGATGCGTCACTAATATTGAAATTAGTGCTTCCAAGTAAACTCAATACTTAAGTATATCTTTCCTTACATACATTTTCTCTTCTTCAGGCCTTATATGTAAATTTTTCATGCCATCATCGCGTCAGTGACTACATGTATGCCAACAAGTTTCGATTCTCAAAAGTGTACAAATACCTAAATTGCATCTGTCCTGTATTAATCCTGTATAATATAGGTAGGTGACAAACTTATTGCTATCCTGTTCTTTACTCGGCTTTTATGACATTTATGTTGGAGGATATTATATAACATTATCAAGGCGAATACTATGAAATCATGAATTATTGAACTCCTAGTATCTGAAAGCATTAGAAATTGCGAAGAAGTCAATGATAACCCTTCAACGGTCGATGTCATTATAACAATGAAATTTCTATTGTGTCTGGCCGTGTGACCTTTGATGCAATAAGAGTAGCTGAACAAATACAGAAAGATTAGGAATTATATCTAATTTGAATTACGTTAAATTCTCAAATACATTTATAATTAATAACAATACTACAGCCTTAATAAGATAGCTAAAATAATATAATAATATGGGACAACATCCACACAAAGGTCTTCAGGTCCCAAACTAGGCAGAGCCTGTACTATGGTAATCTGATGACTTATATACATATACACACCTAGACACAGATCAAACAGACATATTCATGCACACAAATGTTTGTCCTGTCCGGGGATCAACCCGGGACCAGCGGCTCAGAAGGCAGGGGGGCTCAGTTTTCCATTGCCTGACGTCGGTTTGAGGGTTGATATTTTTTTCACAGAAAGGTCACGTTATTATATGAACACACGCCAAGTTTCAATACCAGAAAACGCGTAGTTTTTGAGAAAAAAATTATTGAAAATCAATTATTTTTGCAATATTTACGTGAATCCATACCACAGATTATGTAGAATTCTCGCAATTGAACGTTTCGTTTTAACTACAGTTAAGTTGTGGTACATTCGGTAACATTTTATTTTATATAAATTTACGTAAATAATTATATTTTGAAGTTATTTCAACTGTTTTTCATTACTTTTACGTAAATAATTATATTTCGTACTTATTTCAGCTGTTTTTCATTACTAGCTATTAAAATGGGTAGTATTTACCGTCTCTTGCCGGTTTGTGAAACGAAACGTAAAATTGACGCCATTTCGTATTGTCATTGTCATCGTCAGTCAGTCATCTTTTGTGTTCCTTGCAGTTGAGCGCGTTTTCGTACTCCTGTCGGTAAACAACATTTGACTACTAACATGGCGTCTCCGAAGCCCCAGGTTTCGTGTTCTGCCGTGCCGTCTGAAGAATCGAGTGTAGTGGAATTGTTGGACTCTAATGAGCCACTTGTCGCGAGCTCTTCTTCAGGCCCCTCGTGTGGTGCCGTTCAACTTAAATCAAAGAACTGAATTGATTGACTCTCACTCTACTTGGTACGAGAATGTCCTACCTCTAGTGTTTTTATAAAGTCTGAAGCGCTTAGCTGCCTCTGCCTGCTGTTTGTTATAATTGTAGGCATCAGACGAGCCAGAGCCGCTGAGGCTGGTTGTCAAAGGTGACCAACAAGCTGAAGCTGCGGAGGTGATGGTCTTACCTTGTTTTTTACAATTATTATTAATTTTGGGTTGAATTATGAATTGACTGGCACAAGATTGTGGGGATGGGTAAGGGTTTGGTCTCTGATGGTAACAATAACCCTCTTATGCATATTTTACAAGAAAACAATATACAGAAATCTAACGACATTATAAATAAGAACACCACACGAAAAAAAATTAGGTTAGGTTGAAACTGCGACAACCAACGCGCGAGCCGAGCGAGCGAAGCGAGCGTGCCGCGGCAGCGGCCGGCGAAGCGCTAAAAAGTCAGTTACACATCCAACAAAACAATAAATTAGATCAGCGAAGTGTTAAATAACGTGAGGTCATGATTTTACAAAAATAAGCATAACTCAAAAACTATGCATTACCTTGTAATAAAAATGGTGAAAAAGGGAGGGGAGGACCCTATCCTTCCCCCCTTCAACCCCCTATTTCATGCCAATCTATTAAAAAATATTATCTTAATTTTAATCCATAAAATTAGGAAAATTAAAAAAAAAGTAAAAAAGGGGGGGTTCCCGTGCTTATTATTAGAAGAGGGGGGAGGGAAACCCCTCCCCCCTCCCCCCTTAATTCGGCGGCAGTCAATGGAAAGTCGTACCGGCAGGGGTGCTATACCAACTGCGCCAACCGGCCTGTCTAGAAATTCTGTAATATTATCTTCTTTTAGAAATCACGGATGTAAACTACTTTTGCCAGTAACTGTACCACGATCTATTTATTCAATTTCCATTTGCTACACCTATCCAACCAGACCTATTATAAATTTTACTATATATTTCATATCTACATGTAAATAAAAATCATTATTTAATTATAATTACTTACCATAATAATATGGTAGTCAGCATTTCTCTAAATTAAATAAAGACAAAAGTTTTTTGAGCTCAACTGTACCCATTAAGATTCTCGTTAAATCATTATGTTATAATTATGCGCGTCCCGAGGATTTTTTCTGTTACAAATGACGCATATTATGCTCAGGTAAATCCAGATTTCACCGACCAGTTTCTCATCTACCATACTCTCATACGGCTTGCTTGCCTGCAGTTTATTTTCCTGATAACCTCATTATATTGCTTATCTCAGGTAATCTAAAGGCCAAATCAAGTCAACAACCTAGTGTTTGCCTCATGTGGAGTTATCAATCAAAAACAAGTGACTAACTAAAATGTAGGTTAGCGTTTTGAACCACAAACCCACAGTGATGCCCACATACTTCAACTCTACCTATATAGATGATACTGAACCTACAGATTGGTGCAAATTAATACCCATAGGAGATTATTATTAATGGACGTCCAGAAAAAACGTGTTGATAGGAAAGTATTGTACGTATTTAGTAATGACAAACTCATTAGGCAATGTTATATATCAACTTTTGTTGGAAAGTTAAAAATAATCCCAGGTAATGTTTACGTAGGATGTCCACTACTGAACATATGCCTCCCCCATAATTTTCTAAAAGGACCGGTTGGAAGCGGCACGCATCCAACGTCGTCCTGCGACCTTTATCAGGTCGTCTATCCACCGTGCCGATGGGCGACCTACGCTGCGCTTGCCGGTCCGTGGCTCCACTCCAGAACCTTCCGGCCCCATCGGCAATCTGTTCTGCGTGCTATGTGCCCTGCCCGCTGCCACTTTTACTGGCTAATCTTCTGGGCTATGTCGGTGACTTTCGTTCTTCTACGGATCTCCTCATTTCTAATTCGATCACGTAGAGCATAGAGCATAGCCCTCAGCTCGTTGTGCGACTTTGAGCTTACTTATGAGGCCCAAAGTAAGAGACCACGTTTTAGTGCCATAAGTCATCACTGGTAACACAACACACATTGGTCGAAGACTCTTGTCTTGAGGTAATGTTGAGCGTATACATAAATAGCAATTATAGCAGAGTTACCTATGTATAGTAAGTAACTAGGTATAATCGGTTAAAGTATTCGTGTAAATAATTACCAACTTGTTTTCGTGGCACCAAAACAAGGTACCTACTTCATTTTATTGTGCATCATCCTTTAAATATGAATTACAGAAACTGATATTAAATATAATATAATACATACCTATCTTCGTTTGCTTCGTTTCATTTACGTATTTACTAACAAGATCCGTTCAGCCGTTCTGCCGTGATTGAGTATCAAACATCCAGATATCCAGATATACAGATATCCATCCATCCATCTATCCATCCATCTAAATATTCACATTTATAATATTAGTGGGATATAATTTACATAATCATCATCATCATCATCTACATACCCACATCCCACCTTTCAAGTGGAATCTAACCATAGAGTTGTATCTGTGATCTGTGAATCTAACCATAGAGTTGTATCTGTGATCTGTGAATCTAACTATAGAGATTCTTTGATTTGTGAGTCTAACAATATGTGTTTTGGTAACCAACATATTAAACGGTTTGAGTTTTGGACTTACCTGCCATGAATCAATTCCTCCTAGAGAATTCTAAGTAGTTGGTAATAATACACGCTACCTTTAGGACCATTATAAGAGCGTTAGAGCATAAATAGATCTGCTGTGCATATAATTTGCAATAACCACTTCACCGTGAGTGCCATGCTGCTCAGTCAGAGCGTTTTGCCTTACACTACTACCATCATCCAATGGTAGGATATGAAACAGTTCTGGATTATTACGCCGAGAACCGTAACATACTTATAAAGAGTTTCTGCCTATATCCAACATCAGCCGTGTGATTCTCGAATGATACTTTATGAGATATCGCCCTTGCATAAGGTTGTTTTTCCAACGTTTCTTGTCATCTCGTCATTTTGTATCACGGGTGTTGTCAAAGATGCAACGATGTTGCTCTTACGGCCGTTTTCAATAACCTATCTATAGTCGGTTTACCTTACTAGAGATAGATATTTGACACTATTTGTATGGACGTTATGTCAAATTTCTACCGGTAGTAAGGAAAACTATGGATAGCTGGAATATTGAAAACGGCCATTAGAGAATCGCACGGCAGAAGGCCAATCCTACAACGCTTTTACATTGTCTCGTAAGTACATCTGTATCTTTGTGTGTGACGAAATGCAGTAGTCAGTGTAAAACTAACATTGAAGCCTCACCTAAATGATGATATTGTTATAAAATTTGGCTTCGCGGTCCCCGTCTTACTCTTATCTCTACGGAATGTTTTATTCACACAATAAAGCACTGAAAGGCGAGACATATCTTGATACTTTCGAAGAACACGAGATAACACGGCTAATTTAAACAAAGACTACATCCTCCGGTTATATGAACAAAGGGAACATTTAAAAGTAATGCCCATAATTACACTAAAATACAAAGACTCAGTACAAAACGACTGTTTTAGCTTCAGAATTGGAATATTCTGCTCCCACATCGATCACTTAAAAGTTGACAAAGGCATACGATAGCAATAGGCTTGGCCCATATTACATCTCTCCCGATCTCTTCGGTAATTAACAGACGTGGATATACACTAACGTCTAACTACCATACCGATTCCAGTAATGTTTATTTGTAATTATTTTATAGTATAATGTGGATTATGAAATAAATTACAACGTAACTGCTCTATCATCGCTGTTTTTTCGCATATAACTGTACCAAGTTTTTTGAATATTTAATGTAATATTAGAATAAGCAATAAATATTTTGTTTATTATTTGCGTGTATAATTACTTAGAAATACGGGATTACTCCCGTAATATTTATCGGGACGCCCGTGTCGATGACGTCATCGACACGGGCGTCCCGAACACTCCTTGTAAAAGACCACCGAATGTGGTCGAAACTATAGTCGGACCTATCCGATAAATATTACGTGAGTAATCCCGTATTTATAATTAAAAATATATAATTATTCCTAATTTAATCAATTATTTTTGCATTGTTACAGGTAAGCAATCAAATATAGATATTGCCTTTAGACCACCATTCTCAAAACATTATACACAAGGTACGTAATGCTAATATTTAAAACCATATTCAAAACTTGAATCTCAAAGTTAGTTTTAACCTCAAGGTTTTCCTACATTAATTACTAAGTATATACTCTATGGCTTAGGCTCTGCGTTGATTATTTTCAAAACCCTTACGGGACTTTTGTTTTAATATAATCATCATAATATATATAATATGTACACTGCTAGTAGACTACATACACACACTACATATCCTTCCTATCTTCCTTCCTCAAAGGTCGTCAACGCATCCTCGAGCCCTCTGGTATTGCGGATGTTCGTGAGCGACAGTATCACTAACCATCAGGTGTATCAGTAAAAAATCATCAATTTTGAAAATAATTTAAAAAAAGAGAGAGCGGCCACTATAGCGATTTGTTTCTTCGGTAGTCAAATATTTCTCTCAGGTAAAACACATATTAGCTCTAGAGAAGTTTAGCGAGCCATGGCATCACCGGCGATTGCTTACGTAATTTGACACTTCATTGGTTCCCAATCGGTCGTTTCGGAGAATCATCATTGACAATGCCGCGGCATTACGACTGAGGACATTGAAAATACTGGAAAATCGCTGTAGCTAAACTGTCTAATGACGTTAAGTATTGAAGTCACCAGACCACGGCACAGACAGAGATTGTTGTGTTTTTGCAGTTTACTCTACTATTACTTATTCCGTGGTTTTACTATACAATATATTTAGAGTATCACTAAGTAAAAAGACCTATGATTTTTGCCAGTATGTAAAAAATAAAACGAGAATCGTAATGTAAGCCGAACTGCCGTGCGATTCAGTAATGATTCGTCGATGCCCTCGTCGACGAGCTCACCGATGTCAAATACTTTATAAGATATATTAGAGAATATTTGTATATTGCCCTTCACACAAAGTTGTTTTCCCAACGTTTCTTGTCATCTCGTCATTTGTTTCACGGATATTTTCAAATATGCAACGATGTTTGCTCTTAGAGAATCGCACGGCAGCAGTCAACAAACAATCGATACCAATAATTTCCGTATTGTGTTCTAGTGTTTCTAAACGATTGCAAACTTTTTATAATGTGGATAAGTACTGTTTTAGATATTTTGTTACAAGTGTTTGACGTTTAACTCCTACTGTGTAAGAGTGAATATAATTACACATACACTAAGCTAGCTATTACATAACATCTCAGCTTATCCCTAGTTCTATCTTATTTATAAGTATATATAATAACCCTATAATCTGTAACCGGTCCGATTGCCTTCTCTCACCAACCTCCGATATCTGACCAAATTGAGAAGTCACCACTTATAACAGTATATTATTCAACATTTTGCGTACCCATTATGGCTGGTTTACGGGTGGGCGTGTATTTTTATTTCTGTTGGCAAGCGTCGGTCGTAGTAAGTAATAAGGTAAACATTAAGCAAGCCTTAGAGGCCTCACGTCTCGTCTATGCAAGATTCTTGCTTATAATCGAGCTGTTATCTTTTACAAGCGTTTTATATCGGTTTTATTGATTTAACCTACTTTATTATTAAGTTACGGTAGCAGCCTTCAGATGTATCAGGAACCAGACGCAATAGAAATTAATATATTGTAATATCGCTTAACGACAGCTGAGGAGACTCTAGATTAGATTCTAACTCTAGATTCTAGAGCGAAGTACAAATTCATTTATTCAATTTAGGCATCAAAGACGCACTTATGAACATCATTTTTTTATTATAATTTACTTTAAAGACTACCGCCGCGTTCCAAAATATATAGAGCCTACCGAGAAGAAGCGGCAAGAAACTCGGGGCCATTCTTTTTATATAGATGTTTTACAATGTTTTTACTTGGGTACTACAAATATTAGCTCCAGTGTGTTGCCTTACAAAAGAGAACATAATAATGGTATCAGTAGGGCAAGACACGCTACACTTTGATATATTAGTACACGAGTAGATAGATCCTGGAGTGATCAGTCCCAAGCCGTTTTATCCTCCAAGTAATCCGAAATTTTGTAATAACCTTTTTGACAAAGTTTAGTTTTGATAGTAATTTAGTAATTTTAAACTTATTAATAGGCAAATCTCGGATAACATTGGGAACTTTATTATAGAATCGTATACATTGGCCCATAAAAGAATGACTTATTCTGTGGAGACGCGTTACATGTACGGATAGCTTGTGCTTATTTTGCGTGTTGATGGAATGAGCATCACTCATTTTATCAAAACTGCTAATGTTTTTCTTTACATACAATAGATTTTCATAGATAAACTGAGAGACATCAGTTAGAATGTTTATGTCTTTAAACTTATGTCTAAGGGAAACTCTGGGAGCTAAACTGTAGATCGCTCGTATAGCCCTTTTTTGCAGTATAAAAATAGAATTAATATCTGCAGAACATCCCCAGAGCAGTATGCCATAAGTCATAACGCTATGGAAATAACTAAAATAAACTATTCTAGCTTTTTCTACATCAGTTAATAGTCTAATTTTTTAACAGCATAAGCCGCTGAACTGAGCCTACTAGACAATTTTTTTTAATGTGGGGACCCCATTGCAATTTAGCGTCTATAGTAATTCCTAAAAAGACCGTTGCCTCCACAAGGTCCAACCCTGTTCCATTCAATTGTATATTGGATTCTACTTGTCTCACATTTGGTGTCGAGAACTTTATACAATTAGTTTTCTTCTCATTGAGGAGAAGATTATTTGTATTGAACCAATTCACAACTTTAGCTAATGCATTGTTAACATTGCCATAGTTTAATAACTGCCTTTTAATTTTAAATAACAGTGAAGTGTCATCTGCAACAATACAATCTCGTGATTCTTCTGTACATAATAAGGTAAGTCATTAATATAGATTAAAAACAAAAACGGCCCTAGTATTGAACCTTGTGGAACGCCCATTGAGATTATAGAGCCGGGCGATATTTTACCATTTATGTCAACCCTTTGAATTCTATCGTTTAAATATGAAGTCAAAAGGTTGAGAGCCATTCCTAATACCGTTGTGTTGTAATTTCCTGACAAGTATATCATGTCGGACGCAGTCAAATGCCTTAGATAAGTCACAAAAAACACCTAAGGCATCCTGAGAGTTCTCCCAGGCATCAAACACATCTTTTATAAGTTCTATACCTGCGTCTATAGTAGAGCGATTCCTTGTAAAAATTGGTTTATATGGAAAATTTTGTTAGCACTAAAATGAGTTTCTAATTGATGTAGTATATTTTTTTCGAAAATCTTAATTACCGTAGGTAGTACAGAAATAGGCCAAAAATTTGTTGGATCAGAAGTACTACCAGATTTGCATAAAGGAACCACTTTACTATGCTTCATTAAGTCAGGAAATACACCACTTGCAACACAACTATTAAACACAGCTGCTAGTGTGGGTGCAATGATATCTATAATTGAAGAAACTGTCTTCACAGAAAGACCCCAAAGGTCTGCCGTTTTTTTTGCATCAAGACTTTTAAAACTGCTTACAATATCTTTGCAATTAACTACTGAAAATTTAAAAGTTGTGTCACATTCAGTTACACTTTGTTTAAGTAAGATCTCGGCAGACTACCTCTTACCTACATCTTAACATTGTCCGATTTCAGTGCGTTTTTTTTTTCATGCAATCAAACATTGTTTGCTATGTCCGTACGAATTTGATTTTGATATTTTCAGTTTTTTTTAAGTTTAAAGAAAAACATATATTACTTTGAAATACTGCAAAAATCAAAACGTACGGGCATAACAAATAATGTGTTGATTGCATGAAAAAAAATCACTGAAATTAGACAATGTTAAGAGGTAGAAAAGAATTTTTTTACCTATGTAGAATTCGAAAATTAAGTGTTGAACATACTTATTGTTATGCTCTAAATGGAAACTACGAGTACAATGTAAGATTCAGTATTTTACTTTAATAGGCAATTAGGTTAATAGCAATAAATCATTTAATATATACATTTTACAATTTTAAAAGTGGTATACATAGTTTTGCAGGCCAGTGTAGTACGGTACCGTTTACTAATATAAGAATGTTTAGCATTAGTGGGTTAAAATAAAAATATACTATTTCAAAACCGCATTTCTTCCTATTATTGAAGATATTCTACATTTTAGGATTCGAGATTGATGATGATATCCATTATTTTTTTGTAAATATTTTCACAAATATTTGACGACATTGAGTAATTAACATTTTATAAATTCTTTCTAAGCCGCGCTGATTCAATATCGAAAAATTTTAGTTTAAAGGATTACCACTTCAGTAGTATCTACCAAAAAAAATCTAAATTGATTCATAATTCGACGTATGATCTGATACATTCAAAAAAACCTTTTTTGAAGTCGCCGTAAAAAATGTATTTTTGTTGTATTGTAGGTAAGTACTACCATCATATTAGCGTCAATGGAAATAATTCATACCTGCATATGTTTATCTCTTAATATTTATCTAATAATCTCTATCATAAATGAAATTATCTCCCAAATAACACGAATATGTTCCAAATGTTCGCCGCGTTCATGTTCTAGTGTACCAGTCTGTTTAAATGTGTAAAATGCTCTAAAACACTTAAGAAGTTGAGATAAACGCTCGGAATAACGGTAAACTGAACTTACGGCCACCAAGAGCACAACAAAACAAGGGAACTTTGGTTCTAACATAAGTATGTTCCATGTTTAAACAAGCAACGGTAATTTTGTGTGTGCCTTTCTCAGATCTTGTTTATAAAACACACTTATTTTTCTTCAAATAATTACATTTGTCTTTCGGAAGGCTTTCTTCTATTCAAAATATTTGTAGTAGCCATATTTAATGAATTCCTACTATATCTCTGGTTGTATTATGATTGTAAACGCTGATAGGCTCTAGCATCTCTATGTGTACCTACTCGGACCTTAAAAAGTTACATTACATAGAATTACCTCAACATTACCACTGGTCAAATTTTGTAACTCTCATCCATAAAAGTTCTTCAAGTTCTTGGAGACAACAATAGATATTTCATAGTGAATGTTGTTTGATGTTCGTAAACCGAATAGCTTTATGCGTGCGAATGCAAATATTTAATAAGCATTGTTATTGATTCCCCAAAAACAACTTTGTAACTTACAATTTAACACAACACAAATAAAATAGGTTACAAAATTACACAGTGTTGTATAACATACAAGTTAGTTATATTGTGATAATGAAATATGTAGTACCTAACCTATATTATTTACCCGACCGATATCAAAGGAAGTTTCATTATAAAGTACATATTCATCCTCGTGCGCGTTACAAAGTGGATGTTAATCCCAACACAGATATTATTCGCCATTTTCATAAAACCCTAAATACGGCACCATATTATTAATAAATGCATTAAAATATTTCATTTTAAATCAGCTTATGTATCATCACAAATTATAATAGGTTGGTGGTTTAGTTTGATCAGTATAAACAGAAAGAAATTAATTAACGAAAAAATCACTACTTAAGTTTAAAGATTTTTCTCAATATTCTGTAAGAATACAAAGATATGAGAACTATCATAACTATTCACAGACATAGATTTCATTATGCTTTTCAGTAAAGTGCGTAGATTAGCGAGTATTATGGTTACGTAGTAGGTAATGTACAATTTGGATTCTATTGACCTCAGACAAAATGACTTTTTTATTTGGTCTGAGCTATTGACTTATTGTTTGTGTCCTAAAAAGTCAAATACCTACTCGTCTTTGATGCCTTACGGCCGGTGCCATGCCAACCATAGCCGGTTTACCTTACTAGAGATAGATATTTGACACTATTTGTATGGATGTTCCTTCAAATTTCTATCGGTAGTAAGGTAAACTGTGGATAGATAGAATATTGGGACGGCCTAAATAGCTAAAAAAGCTTTCAGTAGGTATCTACGTAATTTGTTGGTATTGTTACACCAAAAAGAACTTACCATCGTTGTCTCCTTGCCTTCCCCAAATTATGCGATATCGAGGCCCGATGGGAATACGTAGCATCGACGGAGCTGCGGGCCAGATCATATATGTTAAATGAATGAAATAAAGCAATAATTATTTATAATTTTCGATGACATAACCGCCATCTATATTTTTTATACAGAACCAGGGCGCATCCACATACCATGTGTAGTTCTTACAATTCTAGACTCAATGTCAGCGTTTACCATTGATTTATTCTAGGCGATGACGTGCTATCCGGGCCTGCCTCAGATCGTTTTATCTCAAGGACTAGATGAGGAGGCTTTAATTGATACATCATACACTTCTACTTGGTTATATCGATAGTGCCAGCTTTTTAAAGTGATTCAATCTTTATTAAGGCATTATCTATACCTGTAGTTATGAGGTTAGTCCTTTACACATTGAAGTATATATGCGCGTATAAAAAAATATTTAGATATTGCAGGGCAATTACATATTTCAGTTGCAATCAAATGTTGATTGAAATCTAAAAAATGGTGGCTTTATGTCATTTATGTTAGCTACCATCAGTAACTTTATAATAAATTAACTATATTTCTCCTTACTGGAGTTGTCAAATCTGACATCATAAAGGTGTAATTTTTCAAGATTTTAATTAGCATTTAATTATTGCAACTGAGATACGTAATTGCCCTGCTGATAGACAAGCATCTGAGGCACACATTTTGACAACAATTTGCTAAAAAGTATTCGTATCGTAAGTGTCAACATGTCACACTTCGGCGTACAAACTATGAGTTATCTGTGTCTCAGTTGCCCTAGATAAATGACAGTTTATGCTGTTTTACATTACGTTACGTTACACTTACGCAGTTATTCGTGCTAGGCCCACTGCAGAGCACTAGTAGTCTATATTATATTTAGAAATCTTTTGTTGTTTACGTAAACACGTTCTCGAGGGGTATAAGATTTTCATTACTACTGCCCAGATATGGTCTTATTTAATTAATCTACTCATAACCATGTACGATTTCGTCCGAACATATCTGATATAAATTGTTCTGTTGTATGTTCCCCTAACAACCGACAGACTTTTAGTAACCTAAATTGTTATTCAGATAACATTTTAATAGATAGATACTTTCAATTTAGGCACTTATCTATCAATCAAAGTGTCTACTTGTTACTTGGCACGTTAAGCCGTCGGTCCCGGTTGTTTGTTTTAGGACAACAGTCGTTAGGCTATGTCGAGGTTATGTATGATGTTGTAGCGACACTAAGGCGCTACAACATATGTATATTATGTATATACAAAGTTGAAAAAGATACGTCTTACACAAACTGTAGCATAGTTTAGCTAATAGTTTCTACCTGTAGAGTCTACCATGTGGAATGAAAAAGTGCAAGAGTGTACTTTATTGTGTGGGTGTGTGAGTATGTCTCGGTGTGTGTGTGTATGTGTGTGCGTTGTCTTACGTTGATGAATTAAAACAGAAGTTTTAAGAATGAAACTCACGTAAGTTTACGTCTCTGGTACGCAAAAGGTTAATGTAATGTAAAGCCAATGCCGATAAAAAGCAGCAAGAAACTCAGGCTTCAATAGTCAGTCTTTTTAAGTTTGATTGTACAATTTATTATATTTTATATATACATAAAATTTATATTAATTACATCGGTGCCAGATGATGAATACTTCTAAACTAAGAAGGAATTATTTGCCTTCGTCTTAAACTACTAAATTACTGTTAACTGCCAACTGTACGTCGGGCTCACACTAAGGATGACAAAAATATTATGTGTTGAGTCTATATGGCAGGATGGAATGGAACCATCGCTCGCCGGTACTTGACTGGTTTTTTTGTACGCCATCACCACGCTATTCGATTATTGAGACAGAACAATACAGTAGCAGTAGTGTCCATCTCTATAGAGTGTCAATATTCTGTGGTCATACTTATGACCTTTATTGAATGATCGAATAAACCTCGGCATAATTGAATGCACAAACCAAAATTTATTGTATTTCTACTTAGGCTGCAAGTAAGTACCTAGTTGCCTAGATAAGTAGCCAAGTAATGAATAAAACATATTGCAAACCAGCCCAGCAATAAAATAGGCAATGGGTGGCCAAGTTAAAACGGTGCGTAATAAATATGTCATGCATTGTATTTAAAAACGTTTAAATTCAAATCATGATTGTATTATAGAAGGATTTACGGGTCGCGCTAAGGAACCGAATTAGTAATACCATGACACTGGCGCCATGATATTCGGATTGTGTTATGATAGGTAAAGTAGAATGAAATAAAAAAAGTTATTAAAGGAAGCGGAATTGAATTAGCTTATTAGCTTGTCAGTTTTTCTTTATGAAATCAGTTCGTTATTAAGGTATTCTCGAACTCCAACGTTATCCCCATGTTGACGGCTTGTATAATTATGTTCTTTAATATTTACGTTATTCTCTGTTAGATACAGCTTAAATACATAATAAAACGATAGTATCTGCGGAACTACAAATCGATATAGGTTATCAGTTTTTCGTTATACGCTTTTATCTATTTAGTATAATTAATAGTGCATCTATGTTTTAGCTGTTTTAGCTTCGTCTGCAAATAAGCTTTACGTGGTTTAAGTTTTCCTAAGGAAAACTTACAACTACAAAAAACTGCATCATTTTCAACCGACTTCCAAAAAGGAGGAGGTACTCAATTCGTCTGTATGTTTTTTTATGTTTGTTACCTCATAACTTTTGATAGGTTGAACCGATTCTCAAAATTCTTTTTTTGTTTGAAAGCTGGTGCTTCCCGTGTAGTCCCATTTAATAATAATTTTTTTCCCATTTAATATTAATTAATTTTTAATAATAATAATTTCATTAAATGCAGTCTAGGAGTTTTTGACTTACACTCCAATAACTGAATAGAATGGAAGTCGAAGAGTTAAATTTTTCAAATTGTACTTGTAGATTGTCTCTTGTTCTATAATAAAACCAAAAAAAATGTTATTTTGTTTCTAAAGAATTGAACGTTATTATATTCAATTTATATCATTGTAATATCAGATGGTATAAGACTATATCGAGCAAGTTCTACTTGGATTTACCCGTATGTTTGGTTACAATCCTATGACGTCATTCGGATGACGTGAACCCAAAGATAATCATAGACCAAACGCATTCCATTTTAACAAACTCAATTGTATAGACCTTGAATTGTGACTATAGGCATATTCTGAGTTCACAACAGTGTAGAAAATAGCAATTTGCATCAACAATACAACAGAGGTGGAAGTAATTTCTGCCTCTGTCGACAAGTTAAAAGCAGCTGATTACTATGTAAAACTAATTATCTAAGTCAACCAGCGACCGACATGTTATTTCAAAGAAGGAGTAAACGATATAAGTAAACTATTAATAAAAATGTCTAATAATAAAAAAATATAAACATAAATAAAATTTTTGTTTTAAATATCTCGCGAGTTTGACACATATTTAATTAATATCAAAAGTTTACGCTGCAAGATCACGGCGACCTCAAATCGGACATGCCCGAAACCTAGGTCGATAACGTCGTCTAATTACGTGAGTAAAGTCGGTTTTGATGATAAATAAACAAAAAAAATTGTTTATATATTTTTACTCTGGTACCTTACCTTATAATCAATCAAAATATGTGAACACTGGAAATTCATGTTCAAAATTAAGTCAGCAGGGCAATTACGTATTTCAGTTACAATAAAATATTGATTGAAATCGTGAAAATTGGCGGTTCTGTTCAGTTTTGACAACTCCGTGAGCAAAAATGTTAGTAAGTTGATGATTGGCGCTTACAAAAGTGACAAAGAGCCGCCATTTTTTTAGATTTCAATCAACATTTGATTGCAACTGAGATATATAATAACCCTGCTGATCAGTCATGTCAATAATGCCAATAGAATCTAAGAATAAAAATGCTCTGTGACTATATAAATCTTTCAAATGTACACTTAAAAACATTTCTCAAAAAACCTTTTTTCTATAGATATTTGCATATTGAATATGATTGCGTTTTTGTTTCCAATACGAGCAGAACCAAACACCAGATGTTTATTTAGAGTATAAATTACAGCGGCTTATAAATAATTGATTCATAGCCAATAGAGTGATTCACTCCGGAAGTAATCGCTGACCCCGAAAATGTAGAAAGCACGGTACTACCAGAAGTACTGTGTAATATGTACCGGGAGAACTGATCAACAAGATTTGAACCTTAACCATTCGAATCAAAGACTAAATATGTTTAACTCCTACTGAATTATATTTTAACATATAATAACACTTTGAAATTAAACAATTTTAAGCGGATTAAATCGTGAATTTTTATATTATTATTTTAACCCCGACGTTTCGTACACTTTCAATCAACATGCATGACATGCAGGACACAGGTAGACTCGAAAACAGTTGTATGCACCTATCTGATAACCGCAGCTACACTTTATTGTCTTTTATGCTTGGAAATGGTGTAGAAAGATTGATTAAAACAATTTATTATTAAACTATTACTATTAACCAGCAAAACGTTCACGTTAGGGATCGAATACGTCGATCCTGGTTTCGAGCATCAGATGTTCATCTTCATGGCGAGTTTTAGCAGCGTTTGCGAGCTCCCGGCCCGGCAACTAGTGTCCGCGGGCACTGCGGAAACCCGGGTCGACGGTTTCGATCCCTAACGTGAGTGTTTTGTCGGTTAATAATAATTTAATATGTGTCAAACTCACGACAATTTCAATACAAGTTATGACCTCTAAACTTTGTAAATATTATTACCTCGGATGGGAATAGAACCCGAGCTATATGACTCCCCGCATCAGACGTCGTGATCTGATCATACATGGGTACCCATGTATGATCAGATCATGACCTATATAGTTCCTCGTACGAGGTACTATATACTAAGATACTAATTTGTATGTTGGTTATGTACAGGATCTGAAAGAAGAACAAACCTTTAACGTTTTCTATGTCAAACTATTCTTTAATTGCAATCATCTGCCGTGCGATTCTTTAATGATTCGTCGATGCGCTTGTCGACGAGCTCACCGATGTCAAATACTTTATGACATATCGCTCTTGTAAATAAGGTTGTTTTTCCAACGTTTCTTGTCATCTCGTCATTTGTTTCACGAATGTTTTCAAAGATGCAACGATGTTTGCTCTTACAGAATCGCACAGCCGATTTTACTTTAATCGTATAACTGACGTCAATTCTATGGAATCCGTTGATTGAATAATTAAAAAACGTAGAGAAATCATTTGTAATTAATATAATATGACTTTCAAGACGTTATTACGAACGTGTACACTCTTATACAATAAAATTATATGTTTATTAGTGTATTAAATTATCATGAAAAGCTTTTTTTTATTAATCTTCTACACTAAAACAGTTCCACGAATTCGGTTATTTAGGTTACGAACAAGGTTAGTTTTTACCCAGGATTATCACATAAGTAGCACATACATTTTTATCCATATTTAAAGTGTAGTTACCGAGGGATCGGTATATAGACACTGGATTGGTCATACATTAGCAATTTAGATTTTACGGTATGTTAGTATTCAGTGGTCGTACTCTTTTAGTTCTGAACTAAAACTTAAATGATATATCGGCGAAAGGTTTTCTAAACATCCAAGCAGGCCTAAGTAATAGTCCCCTTTCACGGAGGTCCGGCTTGGTCCGCAACGTCAATAAATATCTGCCATGACACTTATATGCCCTTATACATTTATGGACCTCAGGTTATTGGAACTAACGCATTTTTATGATATATTGATTACATATGAGTAGAGGTAGATGGAGTCGAAACGAATCATTGGAACGGAATACGTAGAGAATAATAAAAAATATGTAGGTAAGGGTATTTATATTTTTTGTTAGTCTCGGTCTCACGATAGGTATATATATAAAAAAATGGTTCTAGTGTATACAATACATAATCTCATTGGTGAAGCAATAAATTACATCATGCTGCTCCTAAGTGTTGCATTTTTCGGCCTAGAACTAAAATGTTGCTAAAAACTGGTTAATCTGTCAGTATACACCAAATCAAAGAACGAAAAAGGGTACAATATGTAGGTATACTAAACTTAATAACATTTGCGTGGCTCGTGACACTGGAACAAACCTTCAAAACCAGAAAGGACATTTTATTATTGAATCTTTGCTCACACTAGAAGTAAGTACAAGTTGGTATGCCGCTATTGCATCCTTCCACATAGTCTTTCCCTCTATAGCATCTAATCTTGGGCAACCAACGGTACTCCTCTGTTCAGTCGTCCCATATACACTGCGTAAAATATGTCGTTTCACGGCCTGTATATGAGTTTATTTACGGGTTTACGGACTTGTACTGTTACGGATGCAATATTTTGTATGACAACTACAAAACTGGTTACAACATATGTATTATAATCTAGGTATTGTCAGTGCTGTGCGATTGTAGAGTTGACAGACTCGAGAAAACTCTCCTCCATGTGTTACATTCGTATATATGATAGTTATGCCATGCTTACTATTTTATTGAAGTTTGCTTCAGAGTTTTAGCTCTCTACTAATACCACAAAACAAATAGTGTAAAAGTTTACTCGTGGCACATGTAATTGTGCCGAAATTTCGACAGCTCAAAATAAATACAATACATGGTAAATGGCCCGTTTCAAAAGTTAATAAAAATAAATTAGATTTGATAAAGCTATGGAAAAACAACGATTTTGTATTGATTTTGAAAGAAGAATGGCAAACCTCTGTGTGTTTTGGGTACCCTACATAGACGGACCCACGAGAAAGCAAACTATGCAAAACCAGTAGTCCTTAGTAAGACTAAGATATTATAAAATTGTACCATATTTTTTTAAGTTGGGGTTTATAAGTTATCAGCGTTGATATTTTTTCTAGGTGTTTGGTTAGATAGGCAGAATTCGTTAGCTTAAAATATCTGACTGGGTTTAAAAAAAAAACCTACTTATTCTTGCAAATATAAGCACTACGTAGCTAACATCACAAGTTATATTACAGTCACTGCCACTGGTTTAGTTCACCATGAGTTTTTATTTATCTGCGCCCAACGGCTCCGTTTATGCAAAAAAGTACTACCCTATGAACCGTTCTAGGGGAAAAAGTATGTAAGGCATATGTGTTCATCCAGCATAAGCTATCCAAACTCCATTATTTTCATCAACACCGTTTTTCAGTGTCAAATATTATTACTCTTTGTTTATTTGCCTTTTGTGGATGAGCCACTAGAATTTTGCCTTTTGAATAGATAATACTAGTATATTGATTTTGCCATGGTCACGTAAAACGATAGCAGTGGCCCTAGCACGAATAACTGCGTAAGTGTAAAGTAACAAGTCGTTCACGTGAAACAGTACCGTCATGTACTCGTATCTAGGGCAACTGTGACATAGATAACTCATAGTTTATACGCCTTTGTCGGTGAACAGATATCTGTCCGGTGGTTATGGTGAAGAATACACATAAACACTCACTCACTCATAATCTTTCACATTTATAATCTTACAGTGCGGTTTTTGTAACTTCGATAGCTCTGTCGAAACTACAATGAAATTACAATCTCCTTGTAATTTTTCTTTTCCCAAATATATAGAAGATGCTATGTAAACTTCCTTCCATTCAGCCATGTATTAGGATCTAATCTATGGACTTTATTTGTGACCTGATAAACATCGCAAAACATCTTGTCGGCCAAGTTTTTACACTATATACTGACACAGCTTTAAAAACAGTTGCTCCGTAAAAGATGGGTCTGCTGAACACACATGACGCCATTGTGTGAACGGACACGTTACGATCTCTGATCTCTGACCCGAATTGGCACTAAACAATAAAGAAATTAGGTTTATTTTGCTGATATATTACATGTCTGAGTATATTATATTGACAGTGCTTTGGCTTGGTCGTAAGCGTTTTGTTTATGTATTAAACCTGCTATACACACACACACACACTTGAAAATATTTGCAATTTTGTCTGGTCTTAATACTGAGGCACTGTGGTTCTAGATTTATGTAGGGCACGACGGTGAACATTTAATTACCGTAAAATGATTCCCGTGTTAAGAGTTACTTATATCAAATATAAATGTGTATGTGTAGAGATGAGCAAACAAAAACAAACATCTCGTAACCAGATGACGTCATAAAATCACGCAAAGCTTCTAAATGTTAAGCTATCGATATAGGTCAATGTCCCGCTGCCTATGTTTGATATTTTATAAAGCTTTATATTAGTCCTAAGACACACTGGAAATTGCCATATTTTATATAAGTACGAATGAATATAGCAATTTTGTTCAATGCTAATAAGGTTTGCTTTTGAAAATGAAAAGTTCGTTCGTTTTGCGTAAGCATGTCCTTAGACAAAAATCTTTTTAGTTTTTTGCTCACGTCTTTGTAGGGCTGAATTGTGACGTTCGTATTTATTTCTGGGAAAGTGCAATAACTGCTGAACATAATAGCCGTATTGAAAATATAGATAATATAAGGTTCTTAACGCATGAGCTTTTAGTTTTAATATCAAAGCATATACTTTGGTATTTTGAAGATATCGACTTTATGATGAGGTTGAGAGGGGATACCCTCGTATTAATATATTAGGGAGTTTTCTGACAGATTTTCTGTTATTATTTAAATCTTCTCGGCTGCTGATCAGTCTTGACTTACACCACTGAATGTTGTACCGTACAAACACCTTTAAGTTAGTTATAACTGACTGCACAGTGCACACCGCAGTATACCCCGGGTATCCCACAGGAACATCTTTTAGGGATAAAAAGCAGTATATTTGTTTCCAGTTCTACTGTGTAACTGTATATATACTTAATGCGAATTTTCTTACTCTAAAAAAATATTTATATCTTACGAGCGACTACCCACGGCATTGTTCGCGTAGTAGGCTCGGCCTTCGGCCTCTTCGTATCCCCCCATCTTATTTTAGTTTTTTTTTCATAATACCCTATAAAATAAACTCCTGACAATAAATAACAAACCACAAAAGGATTTCGCGAGATTGTTCTATCCGTTCTCAATTTATAGCGTGACCAGGAGAAATAGGGGTTCATTTTAATATGTATAGAAGATATAGATAATAAAACAAGTAGTACCTACTCGTATCTAGGTATAATTTACTTATCTAGGTATATTTATTTAACATACACTTGATTGGGACCATAAAAAGAGTATTTCTTTCTATGCCTACATTCCACAGCACCTTCAAAGTACTCTAAAAAGAAAACTTATTTATACTAGTACTACTAGTACCAGTTGTAGTAGCATTTATATTCGTTCGTAAAGATTTCCACGTTTTTGTTACCAGGGGCACAAAATAGAATAGTGGTGGTAAAACAGTTTTTTTTCTGTGTAGTACTTTACTGCTAGAGCTTTATCAGTTTGTATAAGTTACTTTCCACTTTTTTTGATCTCGACAATATCAGATTTTTTTTTATTACACTCTACATGCTAATTTTGAACCAAACGGCTGTCTATCGTCATTTCGTCATCCATCACAGACGAGCCACACAATATATTTTGTACATTCAGCCTTATATAAATCTAAGCAGTAGGTATACCTACCATGTCGAATGTCTCTCCATGGCTCACGATTTATGGTGCCATGGCATTTATGGACACAATGAAACCCGTACCGGTAAATATAACAACGTACCCTATTCAGGAAATGCCGGCGACCCCAACAATAGAGCTTATGAGAGCGTTGAGTTGAGTTGATTTGATACAAATTTATGTTATTGACGATTAGTATTAGTGGTAGTAGTAATTTGAAGAAATGTCCTAATTCTAATTAAGTGAGTAAAATCACCTAGATATTAATTTGTTCTAATTAAGTTGGTAACATATTTAAACCCTTCTTGCCGAGTTCGAAAGCCCTTCAGTGGGCCGAGCACGAAAATCTGCTTAAACGTAAGTGTAACGTTATCGTATCGTTTACGTACTCAGTACAGACTATGAGTTGTCTGTGTCACTATTGTACTAAATGATTGACAGTGCTCGGCCGACTAGGTGTCTAAAACTCTAAACCAATTGATTTCCACGAATCGGGACGCAATTGAGAGATTATGTATCTAACCGAGTATATGTGATAGAATTCAAATTAAATCTATTTGATAAAACCATATCTATATGATACAGGTTTGGCCAAAACACAGTGGTGGCGATGGCGGTGACGTCAGTGGCACGAAAATACGAAAATAACTTTTTATTCAATTTATTGACATTTAGTACACTAGTATATGGATAGGACAGAGTCGTATGTTTGTGACGGAAAATGATGATGGTCTGAAGGTGGCTGTAATAAATAGTAAGTTACACTTACAAATTAATTTTATGTTACCATCTATAGGCAACAAATTGACAAAATTACCATCAAATTTGTTTCATTATACGCTTGCACTGTCGTCGCGCAGATGTTGTGTCTTATTTGCTGCAGAAACGCTCAAACGGTCAATAGCGGTTTTTACCATCTTTAACAGCCAATCTACAATTCAATAGGTATCATCCTATAGGCCTTATGTGTAAACTCATCACACAACGAACTATGGAGAGGGCTATGCTCGGGGTTTCAAATCGATCGAATCATAAACGAAGAGATCCGTTGATAAAGGAATGTGACCAGCATATCCTAGTAGATGAGATAGTTAAAGCACAGATTACTGAATAGTTAAAGTAACACTGGGCAGTGCACATAGCAATGTCACGCAGTACGCAGGTTCTGGAGTGGAGACCACGGACTGGCAAAGCCACTCGCAGGAAAACGTTGGATGCAGGCCGCTTCCAACCGGTCCTTTTGGATTTTTTAGAGGGAGGCCTCCAGTAAAATGAATGCCACTGCTGAATATAGGTCTACTATATTCAGCAGTGGACCTCCTACGGTTGATTCGATGATACAATCCCTAATAGTTATTATTAATTCGTTAGATTTTTTATTCCTGCTCTAAAACTAGGTAAGTAGGTGCCCACTATGGAACGAAATTATTCTGTTTGCAGACCGATTTAAACTGTAACCTAGTGACCATTATCAGTAACAGTAACAGTTTCAAAAAGTATTTTGATTAACAAAACAGATAGCTTGAATAGTATTTTTTCAGAAGTGCCTATTTGTTCTCTTTTAACTCCTGGCTTTTTAACGTCACCTAAATATCAGTGACAAATCTCATAATTTTCTGGTAAACATATCACTTTCTGAAAATTAATAAGCCTTTTTTTAATGTACCTATAATATGTGTCTCAGCAAAAAAAAAGTTGTTCCATGTAATTTCAACGCACACCTACTTGAGCAAGTATTCAAATTCAAACGACAGGTGTATGACCAAAGTAATAATAAATGACCAACACTTCTGGCAATTACGTTCAGCTGCTCATTACCTCCATACACAGAATAATGACTTGCTGCTAAATATTACATTTGTAATGCGGTATTTTAATAAGTTTGTTTACGGACCGTAAATATTGTGATTAATTGGACATTAAAGTATTTACCTACATTTTTCAAATAACTATCGCCCTCATGAGCATGAGCACTAACGGCAATAAATGTAGGTATATTATAAGTAGGTGTCAAATATTCTGCGTCAAAAAATAACCTGATTTATTTTGAAGAACATATTATTATATATAATAATATTTTTTATTCGTGACCAAAAATACATACATAAGTCTAGGAGTTATAAACATTTTGTACAAAATAGCAAAGAAAAAAAAAAAGACATTAATATAAAAATAACATTAATAAAAATAGAGATATTTATATAGTAACATAATAATTTTATTTTGATTTATTTATATGAACATTAACTTGTGCAAGAATTTGTTTGTATATTATATCAATATATATAGAATTTGATGTTGTTTCAAAACATTATTATAACAACTTACATTATTAATACTTACATTATTTTATTATTAATGTTCAAGTTTTATTTCTAGCATTGTAAGCCGCATCGTGCACGGTAGCAGTTTTGCGTAAAATAAAGCCCTAGAAAGATTTCCCTTCCGTTTTTCTATAATTATGCGTCAATTATTTCGAAATAAACCTGCTGAATGTTTGTAAATTGTATTACATATTCATTTTCGAAATACTGGCAAAAAAGTTAGGTTAGGTAGGTCACGCTAGATGAGATGGCAATGCTGCCAGCGTTTTGCCCACTTTTCCTCTCACCATGGGGCTTATTTATAGAATAGTTCTTATTTGTACCTTTGTTCTGTAAATATTTGTATCTTTAATTAAAAAAATATTTTATATAAATGTACTTTAGACTTGAAACGAGTATTTCAATTTGTCATTCCAAATCAATCCAAGTGCAAAACAAAACTACTTATGCTTTTGACCGTAGCTATGCCCTAATCCGTAGAAACTGTGAATTTCCATTCATAATCATAAGTTGATCATAAAACCTTGCGCAACGCTTTCTCATTCAGGTGGTTGAATGACCTACATTTGCTAACAAAGCCGCTGTAAGTATGGCGATTGTGGTCCAGCCCACACGTAAATCTGCTCACATTTCTAAATATTTACCTTATGCATTATGCCCACCGAGCTACTATAACTATATTTTTTTTTTTTTACTAAAACATTAATGTAATGTAAAAATAGAACAATGTTCAAAACTAAACGCAAACTTTTTAGTACAAAAAACGACTGGCGGGATTTCACATTCAATTGCGATTGTGTTTTAATTTACCGCGTGAACATAGATAATCCCAAAGAAATAGTTCAAGCGAATCTGATTCGGAAATAGATAGCACTCCTCCTGATTTAAAAGCTGAGGCCGAATTAGCAAAAAACAATCTACTTCCTGCAAAATACAAGAAGCGATATATGAAAACTTATGAAAAATTTATGAAGTGGAAGGCAAAAAAACAAGCCAACAGTTGGTCTGAAAATAGCATTTTTGAGAAAAGCATTATACAAGTCTCTACCAGTAAGAAAGCCATCCTGGCCTCGTATATGAACTTATACCTGGCCAGGAAAGCTTACTGATTTGCAAGTGGAAGAAAATAATTGTTAAGAGCGTTAACTTAAGAGCAGTATAACTCTTTGTGAATAAGTTCGTACAGGGTAGTACTCGGTAGCCCTCATACCTTTTTCAACCGAAAATAGCGTAATTTTCGCAATATTGTTTTGGTTTGAAAGCATGGTTGTCGGAGAAATTACAGGCACACTTTCTCTCTCGCAGGGTTGCGGGCGCAGTGCAGTCACTTGTGAGGAAATGCATCTGTTCTAGGCATACGTATAACTTAACATCAGGTGGCTTTGTGCTTATACCGTTTCCTAATAACAAAAAAAAAATATTCTACAGAATTATTGAAATGGAATTAAAAAAATACTTCATAACGGCAGGGCGTAAGGCAACGCTTCTTCTAAGTTACTATACAAATAAGTGAGACGAACAAGTCGTTCATCTGAGTCGCGCTTTCTCTGAAAATAACATAAAGATCATAAATATAAAGATGTAGTATAACATAAAGATCTTTAAGTTTCAAAGTTCTGTCCAGCAATGCACTTCCGTGCGATTCTCTAATGATTGGTCGTTGCGCTCGTCGACGAGCTCACCGACGTCAAATACTTTATTGTGATGTTTTTCCAACGTTTCTTGTCATCTCGTCATTATTTTCACGGGTGTTGTCAAAGATGCAACGATGTTTGCACAGAGAATCGCACGGCAGTTATCCCAAGACATTGCTGTCAAAGTGAATAAACAAATACTTACATGCGTTCTTCCAACAAAATTTTACCTGAATTAGATAAAGTAAGTTAGTGACGATAACTGGGCCATCTGTTTTGGACAACTCAACTTATGACGTATGACGAAATAGATCTTCATCCTACAATGTAATTAAAAAATTTCGGAAATCTTTAAGCCGTACTCTCGGAGATAACCACTATGTTTTATGATCACATATCCTGTTGCATAAATTGCCGTTTGCATACCAGAACTTAGTGGGGTTTCACCATTTGCAAGTCATACTGGAAAACATTGGCTAAAATTATACGGGCTGGTGACGTCATTCTACAAGATTCAAGATAAAAATGCTAAAATCTATTTGTTACTCGATTTATTTGTATTCTGAGACTGTTCTACTTCACACGTTTCGCTTGGTTTGGCTTGTGATAGTTGATCATTATAAACTTATTAGAAATAATTAAGTAGATACAGCGATATTGAAATTAAGAATGTAATGCCCGGAGCATCTTCTTACTTTTGTTGATTCTATATATTGGTTCAGGTTGGATATATTTATTGTTATCAAAGTAAAATCTTAATCATATTCTTATGCAGCACAGAATAACAATGATCACATTATTGTGGCTTTTCCCAGTAATACATAGTATGAATAGTATTTTTATCAACATATTACACTACTTTTAATTTAAGAGCGAGACCTACTATGTTTTCTAAAACAAAACGAAATAAAACAAAGAATTCAGAAGATGATTAAATTTTTTAGTGTATTACGAACAGAAAAGTTCGGCAATTATGAATGAAAAATGGTATGTGGCAAATGTCCACCACGCTGACAGATGTCGATTCTATCATCAAAGTTTTTAATCACTTTTCGGCAAAATTGCGGCTCTATTTCGTTATCCAAATCACGGATTTACGAAGTGAGTTTTAAGGCTGCGATCAATTCGATTGGCTCCGTGTAGACTTTGTCCTTAACATATAGCCCCACAAAAAACAATTCAGTGATGTTAAATCACACGATCTGGCTGGCCACATAACAGCTGAATTTCGTGAAATAATGTGATCGGGAAATTTGGTTTGCAATACATTGATCGTTTCATTGGCTTGTGACATTTGGCAACGCAATAATACGCCAAAATAGGTCAGAAGGACTATTATATTGCCCGAAAAAATCACGAATTTTACGAAATGTAACATTAACAGAACCAGCATTTTCATAGTAGATTTTAATTATGTTAATTCAAAAAATTCTACTAATACGTCATACGTAATACGTCAAAAAACTAAATGTCAAAACTGTCATGTTGTTGATCTTGCCCCAATTGAAAATAGTTCTTGTTGAAAAACTCGTTATAAAGATTATCTTAAAACTTGGTAAAAACAAACAGAGCTTCATCACAATCAACATCTTTAACCGTTAACTACGTGCAGTGAACAACTGTGGTAATTACAGTCTTTAATCAAAAGACAAGTTACTTTTACACAGTCGAAGTGAGGTGTGGGCCGGAAGGGTCACTGCCCACGATCTTTTACATTGGCAGCCTTACAAGGTAGTTTTGTAATGGCTGTTAATAAATCATTGAGCTATCATCTTCTGACATTTTGCATTCAAACCCAAATTATAAATATCGTGACCAAACGATTTATAAATGTTGTATGTTATTTATATAATGTGTACTAGCTGACCCGCCAGCGGCTTCGCTCGCGTGGCGTCGCGGGATACGATTAATTACAGTTTTTTAACTATCCCACGGTAACTCACTAATTTACCGGGATCAAAAGTATCCTATAGTTGACCAGGGGTATAAGCTACCATCATACAAAATTTCATTTAAATCGGTCCAGTCGTTTCGGAGATTAGACCGTACAAACAGACAGACGAACAGACAGAGAAACAAAAAAAATCTAAATTAGTTCGATTCCACTCCTTACATCCTCCCGACTCGAATTATAGCATTTTTTTCATCGTACAGAAATTGGACCTCTACTGTTTTATTATAGGTAGAGATTGGAAGAGCTCGCTTATTATATTAGCGATAAGACTACCCAATATAAAATGCTATTTTTAAGTTTTTATTGTTTAATGTTGATTTGTTTTGGTGATCGTGTACAAGTACTAGTGTTATCTATCTAAATCTAATATAATATTGCCTACTGCTGTATATGTTCTAGCTGCCTCCGCTTAATCCTTCCTATACCGTGATAATTAAAACCAAATATTTATGAATGAAACTGACGTATATTTACGTCTGGGATGCAAAGGGTTAAGGCGCGCTGGTATCCTAATAATAATAAGAAGCAGAATATTGAAACATCTTTAGTGTAACGAAACAGATTGATAATGTACTATGAAAAAAATACCTATCAGAAGTCCAAATCCAAATAGAATTCATAAATATTACTGGATGGCTTCTGTGACTAAATTGTTACAATTCTGCCAGTGTTCGTATATGCTAGTGTCATAAACCGTGAGGAGTTTATAGGTTTGAATCAGAAAAAAAAAAACTTAAATAGGTAATAAAAAGAATTACATTCCTGTCCAAACTTTTTGAAACGTCAGTGTCAACGCAATTTTTTTAAGTAATACATAACAATAACTAAGGTATAGTTATATTTTTAAAAGTATATATCAAAAATACAAAGAAAACGTCAAAATTAAAGCATCTTTGCATTACATCGTCGAATCTGATATCAATTTTTCAACCTAAGTTAATGCATCGTAAATTATTTTATACTTAATTAGAATTGGACCGCGCCTTAACGTAAACGATAGATGTAAAAAGAAGGCTCCTGTTTTATCCTAAGAAAAAGAAAGCTCATGAATCGTCTCGCCTCCATCAAATAAAACCTTGTACCGACTATATTTTCTTAGGCCTCAAGTGCAGTCACGGTTTACGTCAAACAACTGGTTTCTCTGTTGCGTGACAGATGTCGCCGTTTGCCACCTGGACTATTTTTTACATTCACGGAACATCTTCGTGGAATTGCATTTGTGATTACCTGTATTACGAGTAATTTAAATTAACTCGATTAAATACTCAAGTCAAATCATTTGAGTTGAGATTTTATGAATGCATCAGGTGAAAAAAGCGCACTGATTTGAATATCATTTTAAATTAATCAAGTACAATTTGAAAAATTTAATACCGACTTCCATTCTATTCAGTTATTGGAGTGTAACTCAAAAACTACTCGACCGAATTTGATTACATTTAAATGGGACCAGACGGGAAGCAGCTTTCAAATACAAAAGTTAAATCATTTTTGAGATTTTATGAATGTATCAGATGAGAAAACTAATTATTTTTCTCTAATTTTTTTTTTCTTATTTTGATATAATTGTTCGACAAATAACCTAGTACCGGGTCAGGTACTCATTTACTTACCGAATAATTTCATATACGTTTAAACTAGAATGTAAATACTTTCCTTGTATAATGATTTACTATTAAATTATCGCCATGCACCTATAAAGTCACTGTACATGTTTGGGAGCAGAAATCTACTATTACTTATTCTGCGGCCTTTTTTTTATATACCCACCTTTAAATCCTCAAACTAGTTTCGTTTTGGGTATAGAGTGCGAGAACCATGAAAACAAGGTCCACCGTCTGCCACTGCGAATGTAAACCACTACAAACACGCCGACTGTACGACATTTGCATATGGATAATTATACAGAGTGTCCGGATTTATTCATTTATTTACAACTCTTTCGCAAAACTTTGTTGACATCAGGATTTAATGTTTGAAACTTTATATGTAGGAATTAAAATTAACGAACGTCAAGGTTATATTAGGCCCCTAGTTCGACGGAAGCCAAAATTTTACTCTTTGTACGTAACCTAGTCTCCCACTACCTAGAACTTCCATAAAGCTTCCTCTACGACTTGTGACATGGTTTGTTATTTTTTTTTTTAAATCTCCATTCATACTTCCATCACGAAAACAATATGAAACTAATATCCTACTAATATTATAAATGCCAAAGTTCGTGAGTATGTATGTATGAATGTGTAGTACATGAATGTAGGTACTGTATTTTATTATTAGTGTGTACTGATTGATATACTAAGTACTTAAATTTACTTATATAACCATGTCAATATATTATGACATTTTGGTATAAAGATAGATATGGCTTTGGACTAGATAATAAGCTACTCGAAGTACTAATCCTGCGGAGACGACGTCGCGGGTACCAGCTAGTGATATATAAATTGATTTAAAATGAAAATATTTTTTCTTTTTACAAATAATTATACAGTTCAATGATACTCAATTAATAAAATGCCTAATTAAGCATTAACGGTTTAATCTTCAAACCTTGTGGTTTTTACTTTAATGAAACTTTGTGTTCCATATTGGCATCAGCCTGCGAGCTACTTTGTCGACGATGCTATTCACTAATTTCACTATCATGGAACATGGGAAAAACTCCGCGTTGATTATTGTTTTCGAATTAAATACAGTATCTAATTATAAGATATACTTACGCGTAAATAAAATAAGGCCACTTTCCAGTTAGAGGCTCAATTTTAAATCTCGACTTTATGTACATGTGACAGTGGTACCCATATGATCTGTACTGGTACCAAACCAATTCGATTGTGTACAACACTAACTAAATTGAACTATGTGAACTAAAACTATCTAAACTAGGTAGTTCTTATTTTGTTCATATTAAAATCCACATTCGTTTAATACTTAGAATGACATTTCTAAATTTATGATAATTATATTTTATTATGGGTAGTTTTTACAAATGAACAGAAATGGTAAATATAAGAACTTTCGTTGGCAAGCATACGAGTTTGAACTTTAGAGAGAACATAATAAGAACTACCATAATTAACTAAAAATAGATGTTAGCTCGCTAGTGTAGTTTGGTGTTCTGAACAAGTGAAATACCAGTAAATGCCATACCACATTAACTCAGATGTGTACTCGAGATTCACTTCTAAACGTCCTTCTGACCTGAAATGCAAGGCTTGATCGTACCGGTGATAAAATATGAGTACCTGGATGACCCAGCTTTGATCGTAAGATAACAATTGATTTAGTCTAACCTCGAACCAAACACTCATCGGCTTAGGGTTGCTTAACAACGCCATCTATTGTAGCTTGAGTGTTGCTGTGTCGGTTTTTCATTGCCTGACATTGAGCATGGATATGCTTGTTCGATTATCGCCCCCGAAACAGTCTGCATGCTAAACTTAATGAAACACGTTGGAGCTGTTTCCGAGACCCAGTTATATATATGTATATATATATATATATATATACGTATAAATCAGAATTGCTTATTTAAAGGTATAGGGGCTAGTGCGCACTGCCTTGCGGTGCGTTTATTCTATGGTACGGTAGAATAAACGCAGACACGGATCCCTGCGGATCACTGCAGCGAAAAGAAAACCAGTTTTGGTATACAAGTTACAGCTGTCGGCCCTATACCACATCGTTATAGACTACCATACTCGTACAAGAGTCGCTATCTGCTTATATTTATTATTCGTATTCTAAAAAGGGTATTAGTAAAAAGGGGGGTACTTAAACGTTAATGGGTGCATCCCTTCTACATACATCTATGCAATACAAAATTTTGTGCGGTAGACACACCGCAAATTTGTAGAAAACGACTTTACCGCATGCCCGTGCGTTTATTTCACCCCAGTGCGCGCACTTTTATAATTCTCCGTACTTCACAGAACATGCGTTATAAAAACGCAACTCAGTGCACGCTCGGCCTTAGACTAGATGCAGAAGTTATGTATTGGATAGTGATTGTAAGATTTAAACATACTGTATACCGACACTTGACCCAGCCAGGTGGTCGACAGTCGATACGAGTAATTTGATAGTGCCGAAAAACAACTACGAGTTTGCAAAAATGATTCACGTATATATCAAGAATCGAGGCAGAACAGGTGTTTCACAGACGTCATAAAAATAAGGTAGACGATGAAATAAAAATAGTATATTTTTAGATATATAAGTACCTACATGTATCTGTCTGCTATAAGTATCTGCTAAATGACGTTATTGGGTATTCCACTTTCCAATAATAGTTCGAAGAATTACAAGAATACTGGTACGCCCCAGCTAAGACGTAGCGATTTACTGGTTTCTTGGCGGTTTTATATTTAATTCAAACTAGCTGACCCGCCAGCGGTATAGCTTGCGTGGCCTCGCGGGTTACAGTTTCTTAACTATGCCACAGGAACTCTTTAATTAACCGGGATCAAAAGTATCATTCAAGTTGATCTTGGCTTTGTTGAGTTGGCTATCAAATACGACTTTTTTTGTGATTCTAGGACTTCTAAGTAAAAAAAAAAAGTAAAAAAAAAAATTATTGATATAACTTGTTGTACAATTATTTAGTGAATCCATAGGCTGCCGAACTAGTAAAAGCTGTGTTTCAGCAGCCAGTGGCTTCTCCCATCCGGTAAACACTATTGTAGTTATGTCGAACATTCTGGTCAACTTATTCTAATGTATCTACAATTAAAGATTTAAAATTTTAAAGATTTAAAATAAACTAAAACAAAACAAAACATTTTTACATTTTTAAACAATGAAGCAAAGGATGTGTGTGCGCGTGTGTGTGTGAGAATGTGAGTGTGTATGTGTATGGTGTGTGTTATGTGTATGTGAGTGTGTGTGTATGAGTGCGTGTTTGTGTATTGGGCGTGGGTGTGTTTAGTACTGTCATTCATATACTTTATACATAAAAATCAAAAATAAAAACTTTCTAACATTTTTTCAATGCCATCATAGTCAAAGGTTTTAAGCCATCTAAGTATGATTTTTTTGAACTCATTATTGCTATACTTCTTAACACTACATTCCTTTACATTATATCCCTTTATTAATGTATTGTAGAGATGTGGAACAATAACGTCAAATCGTTTTTGTGCAAATCTGCTCTTGACATAAGGAACGGGGCATCGGTCGAGTCTTTTGGTGGATACAGATAATTTAGGCACAGTTTTTTTATGATATCTACGAAGACTTTCGTAAACATACATTTTTCTGACCGACAAAACGTTCGCTTTCACATAAACTGCTGTTGTTGGGTGTTTATACGGTAAATATTGAAGCACTTTTAAAACAGCTCGTTGGGCACTAGTCTAAATTAGTAGCTATGGCTAAATTAGTACAAACACTGATCCTTCAAAGTCAATAAAAACAAAATGGTATAAGTACTTATGGGGGGTGATTTGTCGATAAAAATAACCATATTTTACACCCCCTCACGGCTCCGATACCGGTGACCGGACACATTGTAAATATATATATATATTAGCCTATGTTCATCAGGGATAACGTAGTATTCTAATGGTGAAAGAATTTTTCAAATCGGTCCAGCACGGCTATTATGTATCTCAGTTGCTAACAAATGATGATTGAAATCTTGAAAAATGGCGGCCCTATGTCAGTTTTGGCAACTCCAGTAAGCAAAAATGTTAGTAAGTTGATCACTGAAGCTGACAAAAGTGACATAGAGCGGCCATTTTTTCAGATTTCAATCCACATTTGTTAGCAACTGAGATACATAATAGCCCAGCTGTACTTTCAAAACCTATCCAGTACTTTTCAGACCTGAATATACACACAAACTTTCATAAGAATAAATTTTGGAGGAGTTTTGCTACAACACTGTTACACGGGAATTTTATATGCTAGAGATATATCTGTAGGATTGGGCTCAAAAATTGTAGGCCGGTATTCTAGAAAGACGCTCAATCAAACGCTTGAACCAAGACAAATTACTGATATCTGGACCTACCTACTGAAGTTTATATAATATTAACTACTGAGCTTACTTCTAAATATGACCCTTACGACCACCTTAACGACGATTCAACACCGATGCAATACATAACTCAGTGATATTATAAACATTTCAAGCGGTAAACAAAATTAAAACGACGTTCTACTTATTTATTTTGTTCGGAAGCTGATAAAGACAGCGTGTCGTTTTACACTGATGTCGTACACGACAACCTTTGTAGGTTACTGATTCGTAATTTGTACATTTCAGCATCAGTCAAACAAATGGCGAGACGACAAGAAACGTTGGAAAAACAAACAAGGGCGATATCTCGTAAATTGATCTCGTATTCGACATCGGTGAGCTCGTCGACGAGTGCATCGACGAATCATTAGAGAATCGCACGGCAGATGTTACTGAAGCCATTGTGTCAAATCAAATTTTAACCGTTTTGGATTGGAGCTTGTAAATCAACAATGGCGCAGTATAGGATTGTTTCATATCCTCAACACCTTAGACATAAGATTACAATAGACGATATGCTTCTTCTGTGATCAGACCATGATCGTGACTGGCGATGACATATTAAATTCTAACATTTACGAGCTATGTTTAGTTTGTCGACAAATACTTACGTTTGAATAGCACAAAATAGCACACGATATATTTCCCTTAACTCTTATAGTGGGAAGTATTTTCATATAACCCTTAGTACTTTATGACTTTTATTGTCCCAGCGATCGTCATGTAACTAATGATTTCTTTTAGGCTTTCGCGATTTTACATAGCGCGACATTAAAATTAAACAACTTTAAACGCATAAATTCGCGTACAATTTTATATTATTTTATCACGACGTACGGAACCACAGATCGCAGAAACAATGTCGAATCTTATTTAGTGCACATGGTCACGTTCACAGAAAAGTGTTCGAAATGATGGGATAAATAATATAAAATTATACGCTATTTGATCCGTTTAAAGTAATTGTAATGAAAATCTAGACACAATAAGGCAGTTTACTTGGTAACAAAACAAACAACCTAAAAATATGCTTCGGTTTTTCATCCAATCACAAGTCTATTCGATTTTCCTCTCGAAGGTATAATCGCCTTTTCATTTACGACCTGTGACTTCCGCAATCAATGCAGTTTATCTAGAAATATGGTTGTATTTTCCCTGCGTAAATGCATTCTTTATAGGCATACGTGTAACTGGGCTTACCTATAATATGTAGTATATTACTATAATGTAATGTATAAACAAGAATACTTGATTACGACGTATGTTGTCTTGGAAGATATATAAAATTTTAATTCTATGTAGCGTACAATATACATATTACTTTTAATTCTAAGTAGTTTACCTTTCGGGTACCTTTCTTCACCGAATGCCTACGTGGTCCTTGGTGGGTTCCAACTGCCAACCATATGACATAGTAGGTGGTAGGATTATTCTACAAGTGCTCGTCCTAGTTGGTATTCCCGTATATATTCCGCCTCGAAGCTTTAGCGTGTAAGCTCGACTCAGCTCAAAGTAGGTAAGCTACGTATGTCTTGGGGCAATATAGATATAAAGTAACCCGCGGCACGTAACTCTAGCGCTGAGCGAAATGTGGAGGGGATATCTGCGCATGGGTACAGTCGCGCACATGTGACAGAGAGAGAAAGGAGTCCCTCGTCTTCGATGTGACAGAGAGAGACAAGAGTCCTTCGTCCCTGTAGCTCCCCTGTGATACCCAATTTTTGACTTCTGCGCAATAACGGTCAGCGCTAGAGTTACGTGCCGCGGGTTATACAGTATTGTATAAAGACACAGTATTGTACAAAACTCTGAAGCCTCGCACTGCAACTTTAGGTACGGAGAGTACGGACAACGCTTACGGTTTGACCGTCTCGTCACTTGCTATAGTATAAAAAATGGTAAACTCCTCTTTAGGTGCAATGCGCAACATAATAATTTTGTTTGTTTTACAAACCAGACAAAGTATTGGATAGATAGTTAGGAATATATTACATTATAGTCAATAGAAGTGATGCGAGTCATGCATGAATAACAATGTGGGGAAGGAATTGGTACTTAAGTACTTATTATCTTTAACACCATTTACAAAGCGACAAAATTCATACTTTAAAATACAATACACACTAATACGTGTACCTACATTAGGCAATAAAACAGACGGCTGATACAAAATTGAGTAATGTTTGAATATCCATTTCAAAGTCGGTTTTACTAGTCTAGGCCATGTGACCAAAATATTGGCCTATTTAAAAATAACAGTGTGATATTGTTGCCAGCTGTTGCAAGACATTTCTCACTAGTAGGTGCCTGTAGTAGGGCTGTGTACATGTATGTAGCCCTCATGATCGAGTCATCTAAAAAACAAAAGGTCAAAGTAGCTTAATACCTAAAATGCATAATATCTGATTTGTTAATTACCTAAATCGCTTTTGGCCTTAGTAGCAAAAGACCTGAAATGCGTTATGTCTGCTTTGCTAATTACTTCAATCTTAATATGACTAAGTAGCAGTATACCTAAAATGCATAATTAAAGTTTATCAAAATACCCACACTGCATTATGTCTTAGGAATCGTCCAATAATAAAGTGATGTATTATACTTACTTTTTAACCCTACCTGGTGAGCTTTAGAATTACCTGTTTTCAGTTGGTAATAGAAGTATTTTAAACACAGTTCAATGGATCCGTTTTACTGTAAAACTGCAGCTTTAGTAGAGTAGACAACATGAGTTTTAATATTTAAGGGAATTTGACTATAAAGACAAATTGCGTTTTAGACACTATACAACCACAGTAATCTGTGGTACAACTTAGGTTAACTCAGTTTAAAGTATATTGACATTCAAGCATCAAATATTTTAAATACCTAAGAGGCAAAAGTCTTAGGTATTTAAAATTTTAGGCAATATGAGAGTAATATATTTAACTTATCAGGCATATTACTTTAGAGATATTGGTGTTAGGCATGTTGCTACAAAGGCTAAAAGCGTTTTAGATGACTCGCTCATGAGGGCAATTAGTGAAATATAATATATTAAATATAATATATATTATTAGGTATATTCTGAGAATATACCTAATTCAATCTACGTAAACCAGAATAAGGAGGTAGGTATAGGCTATATTTTCATACACACTCTCTTACTTACTTACTTAACGTACTACTTACTTAATGGATGTCTAGCTTTGTCATCAATATGTTACGAACAATCGAAACATAAACGATCTCTATATGAGTACAGTATGTAATATTTATATGTATAAACCGCTGGAAATGAAAATTACGATAAATATACCCAAATATCTAAATCATTATGTGTATCTAATTAATACCGTATTTGTACCAAAAGCTCAGTTGTAATGAACTGAGCATAAGAAAGTCCATAGATATAATAACCGGATAGATAGCCCACGCATTATCAAATAGATAACTACAATGTAAGTTAATATAACACTTGATAGACAAAACATTTATATTCTTATAAGCAAAACTTCTATAATGCTATCGAATTTCCAAACTTAATTAACATTATACGTATGTAAGTTAATATTTTTCTTGTTTATTTGATTGAGTCTTTATGTAAGTAATTTGATAAATTTATTTTCATTAATTTTGACAGTATACTTAACCTGAATTAGGTACCTATAATAGTTAGTCATATTAATTATTAAACATTAGGTTACTACATTTTTCACTTTTGGCGCAATATGAGGAAAAATGTGTAGGTATAGGTTTTATATTTTTCTGATCTTGTAATAAGACCAATTTCTAATTTGGTGTCATATTGTAATATTATTTGCATTAAGATAACTCTGATGCACTTATAACTAAGTTTGCCTAGTCATTTATTGTTCGCAAACCTTGCTAGATCACTTATTTTGATAGGTGTCTGCTAGCGGCATTAAAAATTGCGCGTTTTCTAATTTCGGATGGCACTGCAAGAGTTCAACAACAGTATACTCCGACGGGCCAGCGAAGTGGATTATACAAGTTATTTGAAAGGAAGATCCTTAGCAGTGGGAACCGTTCAAAGTAAAAACCAAATCATAAACATCACGTATAGTTTAACATGCCTATAGTTAGGTAGTAGTTATCGTCTATAATTTTTTAGCTAACTTCTAAACCTGGATACTGACCATTTCATGCCAACTCGATGTTATAAACCGACCTAGCGATTGCTATTCAAACCATGGAAACATTTTACGACGCTTCATTCAAGGCAATCCCAGTTCTAGATGGTTTAATGGATGTCACATTGTTATCTGTGCGTCAATTGTCCCCGTTTGTAAAGAATTGAAATTGGGCTTCGAAGTAGGTAACCATTACCTAGTGTGTCTATTGTTTTGCTACTAACTGTGACACGAAAGTTAATTATACTCAAATGTATTTTCAGGTTGAAGAATAATATATTGCTGAATAAGGACATGACCGTAGTAATACCAGCTTTAGGCTGTTTCGTCCCACGAAGTCCACATCCCAAAATTACTACTTCCTCCGCTGTAATAAAAAAATGTAGCATGTACTGTAATGCAGACGTAAGCCACATTTTAATGCGATTGTACTCATTTAGGTAGCAGTTTTTCACACTATTTTAACTTTGTGCCTTGCACTTCCAGTTTTCCATTTTTGATGGATATGTTTAGGGCTTTAGCATGTTAGAAGAATGCAAGTGATCTTTGGCACCCTTGTAGGATCTCTTCCGTCTATCAGTTTGTCTCTCTCTCTGTGTGTCAAGAACCTTTTTCTCAGCAAGGCTTGATGTATCAAGTTGAATATCATTATATACTAAGGTCGAAGCCCTTATGTATGCAAAGTTTTTCAAGACGATCAAATGTTTTTGGAAGGCAGAAAACCGAAACCGGCGAAAATACGTAAAAACGTATTTACAGCGTGGTTAACCTACAGATTTGGAAAAACAACATGCGAAACCATTTTACAAATGTAGATCTAGAATACTATCATGTTATTTTAATAAACGTTACTCAACGCTACGAAGTATCAAAATTATGTTCAATTAGCAAATCAAAGCTCGCGCGTGGTTTTCGGACGGCCGAAAAACACATTTTATTTATCCACTAACCTTTTTTTAATGTATTTGTATGACTATCCTAAATCTATTTACAAGATAATTGGTTTTGTTCAAAAACTGAACTTTGAAGCAAATTTAACGAAGTAGTAATTCTCTGTTTCATTGTATCTGTTGCTTGATAATAGTCGTTTTTACGTCCTAATTGATTGTTCCATTAAATCATAAACTGTTTTTGCCATCCATTGTATAAGAATTCAGCGTCTTTCTTACTTCGGTGAATGTTCACTTGCTTTTATCCTACTTAGACACTTTTGTTATTTTGTATTATTCGTGAAGGCCAAATTTTTTAGTATCTTGTTATTGCTTTGGACGTCATTGTTACGAATAGAGGTTGGTGCAAAAGTTGACTCTAGATTGTTTTAGTCTAGGTTTGGTAAAAGGCAACAGAATTTTGCAGCGTAGGTAATACCAGTCATAATTTAAACCATCTCTAATGATTTATAATCGTATTACGTCCTTGGTAAAGTATTTAATTTAATACCTTACAGCGGGGGTTTTACGTTTAAAATTTAAATAAACTATAGAATAGAGAATATTGTGGTAACCACAGCGCAACTCGACAACCCATTACACAAGGAAATGTCAACCGCAGATTCCTGCAGTACTTCCTTAACCATATCCGATTGAAAAATCATTTTTATAACCGTAGGCATATATATTATCAATTAGCTAACATAGGCAAGTTATTACGTACAACAGGTTACTAATATGTTTTTAAATGTAAATAATTAATTTTAGATAAGTATGAGCCAATGAGTAAGTACGTGTTTTTATAATAAATAAATACCTACTAAGGCTTACGTCACATCTCAGCTTATAGAGACTACACACAAAAACCTTACGACTTCGGGATTTATTGTAAGCAACGAAGTAAAAATACGAAATTCGATTCGATCTATCATAGGCGTAGCACGCCCACAGGCTATTATGTACATTGTACACACATCAACATTGTCTAGGGATATATAGGTAAAACTTTTTTAAATACCTTAAAAAGTACTGGCCTTACAAAAAAAACTATTGACGACAGATTATAAAAACATTATTAGGTTCCTTTTTTAAATTCAAATAAATAGTTAAAAAAATAGTTATTATGCTTAGGTTTTGATGTTTCAAATAATAAAGTTAAGATTGAAATTTTGTGAGTTTTTCCTCACAAAATTTCAATCTTTTTCTAAGTTTTTTTAAAATTTAACTTTATCTAAAAGTTTATTATCAGATTAGATAGGCTATTAAACAAGGTTTATTTTAATGTGTAGGTGTCTTAACAAAAAGTTAATAGAATTTTAGTTATTTAGGTTTAATTGATATATCCCTAGACCATGTTGATGTGTGTATCTCAGTTGCAAACAAGAGTTGATTGAAATTTAAAAAAATGGCGGCCTTATGTTACTTTTGTCAGTTCCAGTAGGCAACTTACTAACATTTCTGCTCACTTTAGTCGTCAAACTGACAGCCGCAAGTTTTTTAGATTTCAATCAACTTTTGTTAGCAGCTGAGATACATAATAGCCCTGCAGGTATTGTTTTTAAAGAGGATTTAATGTCATGGCCTAAAAGCTTACGCAAGAGCGTGCCATACTTCAGAACAGTCCTAATGTGTTTTTTATTTTATTACACAATGGAACTATTAAAAATTATGGTCTAAGGGAGTGCATATAATAGTAGATGATGCTCCGAGGGGATCAAGTGTCACGGACGCCATATTGAATCCGGACCGCAACGAAGGATTCTAAAGTTACTCATTCAACTGATTCAAACTCGCCCAAAACGAACACAGCTTGAACCCCGGGTTAATATAATATATAACAATATAATAGTCTACTTTTGACACTTGCTGGGAGACACTGAAAAAAAAAGAAGAATTTTATTAGAATTCTGTACCTACAGTGCCTACTATTACTTTACTGTTTGATAATAAAAACATATATAAGTACTAAAGCTTTTCATACAACCGTAAGAGTCCACTTATAAAAAAAGAAAAAATGAATATGTACTTACAAAATTTACGTCGCAATTCGCGCCAAAAAGTTGGGTTTGATCCAATTGTGGAAATACAAACTTTTTGGTGTCTCTATACCCAAAGTTGTCATATTAGTAGTGACCTATATACTCTTTGATTCTATTTGCCCGGTGGGTTGTAATGCAATTCAGAACATGCTAGGCCCTAGGTATCTAATGACTTTTGTCATAACTTACTTCGGTTAGTGTTGCATGATATATTTATTTCCGTAAATACTTTCTGTATAGACTGACAGTGTGTGAAGCAGATGGTCTGAAAATGAATTAAATAATAGCGTTATTAAATAAATGACACTGGATCGTGCGGATAAAACATAAATAACTGAAGCAACAAAGCGAGGTAAGCGAACGCTAAAATATACAATGTGCAAACATGTACCTAGACAATTATTATTGTTATAAAAAATATTATTGTGTTAAAATATTATAAAGCACTACTAGCAATAGTATACAAATGTTGCTGCTGTTTGTTTATCAACCATCTATTTAAGTCTATCATACAGCAAATACAGTGGGCCGATTCCACTTATTGAATTGCAATCGAACCGAGCTAAACGGCAACTTTATACGTTTTCTTATACTGCTATTGAACAGTCCAGCTGCAGTTACGTTTCTATTGATGCCAGCGATGAATCAAAACTTTATATTCTGCTAATTAGATAGATTATGAACGCGATGCTAAGTTAGTAGCGTTTAATACTGATATTTAATAAAATCGTTTTTAAGATGGTGTTACGTTCAAGTTTGTCACTAAAAATATTTGAATGGCTTTTTGTGTAATCATCGAACGACAACAGGAGTCTAACGAGTCGAACTGCAGTTGTATTGCAGCGGGACCTTATTGATGAACGTTATAGAGTTGGCCTCCAGATAACCAGAATGCTAACAGCATTTACCCCATTGAATTGCAATTCGCTTCTTTCCTCCAAATAAATGACAACAATACTATCTTCTTCGTCACGAATTTGAGAAAGTGGGTTCGATAAAATTCCTCAGGTCGCCTTATTAATGGTAACAAATTCAATTTTGCTATTACACAGCCAATATTTAGTTTCATGCTTCCTTTAGCTTGCAACACCAAAGCAAAACGAGACTGGATTAGAACCAGTCTAGGTACTCGCATAGGTTGTCTAACCATGTCTACGTTGTACCAGGCATGGCGTGCCATTAGCGAACTGTTTAGTGTCTAGAGATGAGCGCTGCTTTGAAGATACGACTCTGCTATTTATATATTCACACTTTTCAGATTTAAATAAAGCTCTACTTTTCTGTAGTGCTTGTAGTAGTTGCTAGTAGCACTTGCTATCGATCAATTTGACTACTACATAGCGGCAAGTCACACTTTTGCGTCGGTAGTGACAGTCAAAGACTTATAAATTGGTGATAGTGAGCTTGTTGTTATTGAATTCAGATATATCAAATCGGCTCAGAAATATTTAGCGCCTCTTTTAATAATATTGAAACTTTACCACGTCTAGTGTCTACAACTTTTATCTATTTCGTTTTAATAGTCGCTATCTCTATTATACTATCCTTTCATATTTATTTTACAATATGTAGGTATATAATTGTACAGTTCAGGAGCGGTAGCATTTTGTACTCAGCTCTATGTGGTTATATCCTTTGTTGGGGACGAATGATCTGCGACGTAATCGATGGCTTATCAATAAATCATTCGCATGCTGAATCGATACAGTTATTAGCATATGAACTCTGGAGCCAACGGCCAGTGACCTTAGCCATCTGTTTCGAAGCTCGATTATGGCGATATCATAATTCATTAATCGTCATTAAATAAGTAGAACGAGGACGGCACCATAATATGTACTTATTGTCATCGTCATATATCCCTTCCTATATAGTTACAGAGTTTACTGTTCGCAGGAATTAGATACGTGCATTTATTTTCACGGACATTACATTATTTGTTTTACAAAAAGACGTCAAGCCGGAAGCAGGTGATAGACTAAGTTATAGGTAATAGTTATCAGATAAATATTATTTACGTACTTAAATAGATATATTTTTAAACTCTTCCACAGTTGGAGTGATTGGCTTACAATTTTTGGCAACAATTAGAGAAATATTAATAGGAACATGTCAATTATAAAAATAAAATTTAAAAATAGTGTTTGCAGTAACGGGAGTTAAAACAGCAATGCACGCTGTAGATTTACTCGTTTTTTTGTAATCATAACCCGGGATTAACGTGAGACTTACGCGTTGTCGATATCATGATCGACTCCTGTTTCGATTTCGTCCTGAAGCCTTCTACAGGATCTTGAGTGTGGTGCGCTCGTCGTTGCGTTATGTGCGAGGCGAGACGCGACATTACAATTTAGGGTTTTTGTATTTTTTTGATAACAAAAACTTATCCAATCACCCACTTTCGGCTGAAAGTCGACTTCTGGAACACCCTGTATATATCTATAAACTAGCGAATAAATGTATCCTGCTATTACTAGTAATAATAATAGTCCTCCTTTTTGTTGCAGGTTCACAAAGAAGAAGCTACTGGCTGGCTGAACGTGGTCATAGGTGTGTATTTTATTTTATTCTATTAGGGAAACTTACAGCTAGGTTAATTATTAAGTCAGATATAATATACATAGAAAGCTAATTAAAAGTTTCCACAAATAAACACTGCCAAAAACACATATTAAGTTTAGCAAGTAGACATCATCCTTATTATAGCAACTAAATGTAAGTAAAGTAATAGTAAACATGGATTAGTACCAACTACCACGTAAGAATTTAGGCGTAGATAATAAATAGGTTTTACTTTGTGAGAAAAAGAATAATAACATTTAACGAAATAAATTTACAGTTAACAGCCGCTTAAGGCGAAGCGCTGTGCTGTTTTATCAGCACATATACCAAATTTATACATAAACAATAGCTGCCTGCGTCTTTATCTTTGAAGAATAAAGATATCGGGATCCTATCATTAACTATCCGCTCATAAGGTTGAATAAGGATAAAAAGAATAATATTCTGTTATAATTCTGTTCAAATTCCATTTAAATGTATTAAACCGTTTTACCGTATAAAAACTAATAACCACACACACTTATTCGCTCAAATCTTTACTAATTACGAAATTTCAATCGTTAAACGATAGTATAATTGTATGTGTTGGTAGTGTCCTGCCTTCGAAGCCATAGGTCCCAAGTTCGATCACTGGCTGGGACAAATATAGTTTGTGAATGTGTCAATTTTTTAAATAACAAATGTTCGTGTTTATTTACCGACTGAGCGAAACTAACGAAGTCTCTGCAAGGACCTAACAAATTTGCTTGATCCGTCCGGATGTTGGTACTCGTATTATGGTCGTATTATTCAACTAATCTTGACGAAATTTGGCATACTTCTACGATTCTGGTAAAATTATTGGTCTTTTATTTTGGAGGCATTTTGGACCAAAGAGGTGTTTTCCTTAAAAAGGGGAAAGTTGGCGGCGCCATCTTCCGGTTGATTTTGATAATATCAGAAGAAAGTTTGTGCCCGCAAGGTCTACTGTTCGCAAAACAATTAGTAATACGAGTATGTAGTCTGTTAAAAATTTAACCTGGGGCCTTACTATCAGCTTTGTAAAAACCATGCAAGTTCCGTGCAGTTTTTAAACCTGGCTTAAACAGTTTAGAATTAAATCATACCATGACGCTCATTTATGTGAACTGTTTGATCATTGTTTGCACCAAAAATTTACGGATAATATTGTCTGTGGCTGTCTAACAATTTATTATAACCTAAATTGCAGATGCGTAGACGTTTGTAACCTGATAATCTGAGCGGATTATCATGGTTGGTTGAGTTGTCATGGTATGAATAAGCCGGGCAGTTTTCTGTCCTGCTTTAAGAGCTTATAGTAAGGCCCCTGGACAGGCGCAGCCGGTGCAAACGATAGAGGCACATTCCATTGACATTTTGATTGATCTTCAAACATAAACTTATAGATTTGTTACAGTAGGTATGAGTTGATATTGCATTGTCTTGTCAAGTTTTATTGTAACATGGTAAAAAAACATTGAGCATGTTGTTTACTATATAATAGGGAATTAAAAGGTATTGTTATTTATCGTAGCTAAGGTTTATCCTGTGACATTGTTAAAATAAGCAAATAGTATATGTATATATTATAGTGTTAGCATCCCTTCTCCTAGCGTCATTTTTCTCATTGCTGAGGGTCGTGACCCCTTCCACAGATCACCTCATCACCGAACGAAGTCTTTCCACCTTGACCTATCTTCAGCAGCGTGTATCGCACTATGGACATATTGTATACATATTGTATTTATATTGCATTGTATTATATTTTCAATTTTATAACATTATTAAAATTAGGAATTTTAAAAGGCATTACAGAGCACACGGAAGGAAAATCAAAGTTATTCTTATAAAATGTTCCAATGCTAAACTGGATATTAGATGTAAGTGATAATATTTTTAAGACTTAAAAAAAACTAGTAAGTAGTTGTTTTTTATCTACTACCATACATAATATTTTACTGGATACTACTTACATAAAAGCAAATTTACAATAATCATTATTTTCCTTTTGTTAATTTCAAATATATAAATTTGCAACATAAAGAATCACACCACGATGCTTCAAATAACATGCCAATATATCGGCATTAATAAAACCTCTAAATTTGTAATATTCATTGTAAGAAAAATATCTAAATTGCCCGTTTATTTAGCAAATGAGTTTATATATTGACGTAGATTTGCGCTTAAATCTTGTTTAAATTTCACTAAATCGTGATTTAAGTATTTGGTGTAAGTGGTCTTCCTGGTTCAAGTTGAAATTCTAAAAATAGTTAAATTATTATCGTGGCGTATAATAGTTTTTGATTTAAGACACGTTTGGTGCCATCAAAAACCAAGTATAGCTTATCGACTGATCCAGCATTCCATCATACCCACCTCTGTCGATTGTATGCAGATTGCGAGATAAATCATTTGTACAGGTAACAGGCGATTCGCATAATGTCTGCCTATACGAGTACATATATAGTACAATGTACCTATAGTTGTTAGTTACTTGAAGTTAATTGCGTATGCGATAATCACAAGGATGAATGACGCATTGTACGTTTGATCATCATAACCTACATGCGAATATGTTGGCACCTATGGAGTTGTTTTGTTGACACTGTAAGGAATGCGCTCAATACTGAAGGGGAGATCAATAATTCATTATAAAAATATTAAGTGTCTCTGATGCTATACATGCGCTGTATAAAAGATTCCTACGTAAGCCTGGTTATAATTTTGACACACGCATAGATGAAGAAGAATTTGGTAAAGAAAAGAGCCATGCTACGTTAAGGACATTTCAAATTTGAATGTAATTTTTTCTGCCTATCGACTCTAACTCTAAACGCGTTACACCTCGGGGCCAAGTCTCTTAGCTATGGAATCGCGTTATCTCAACTCAATTTATTGCATGACAAATTGTTGTTTTTGACAGCTTTTGTAGTCAGCTTGCTATTTAGGTTCGATCATGGGCCAGCGGCTTGCCATGAATAGTTTTTGACATAATTGGTATGCTGTAAACTATTGAGTTGCGATTGAAATGCTACAGTGGCATAAATCGGTAGTTCGTGACGATTATTTTTTGAGGCAAAAATAACATAAACCGAAATATAGAGACATAGAACGAAATAATGTATATTATTTCGTGCGTACCTACAATTGCTTTTTTGTTTTTTTGTCTTTTTAACAGTAGCTGAGGTATTAAAAACTCAGCTACTTTTATATATTATACTTTGAATATATTTAGATAACAAATTGATAAAAATTTATTTATTTGTTATGTTCTTGATAGAAAACCACTGTATTGATGTTTACACTGATGATAGAATTTTTCAATTTTATTTGAGTAACAATATTCAGAAGCCGTAGAACTGCCATACGACAGCGATGTGATTGCTATACAACTGCGATTGAGAGCTAGATCTAACAGACTACCGAAAGGCAGTTCAATCGCAGAAGCATCGCAGTAGTGTGGCTATTGTTCAATATTTAAGAAACTTGGCGCCCTGTATTGCCTATCAACTTAATGTTAATGAATGTAAATAAATGTTAATTCGAATTCCTAATGGTATTTAAGAACTTTTTGTTACATTTATCACGCTAATAATATAATTACGAAAATACCTGTATATGGATGGATATGTTTTTGTTACTCTTACACGCCAAAATACTAATCCTAGATTAGACCTAAAATCACATTTGCAACTTTGTATCTCGAAACAATTTTTCCCATCCTTTCGTCTTTGTTGATAACTACTTGAATAAAATATATTATTACATATCACGGATTTAGGAAGGGCCTATCTAACTAAATTCGTGTCACATGCCTATAGGTTTTACAAACTAGGTTTATAAGAACGTCAGCAATGAGATACCTATTTATTTCAAAAATTTCACGGGTAGGTATTGTTTTCGCCACTCGCAGTATATTGAGGTACCTAATACCTATTCGTCTTGCATTCTAGACAATACCATTTACATACATGTCATTAAAACCATGAGCTAATGTAAAGAGAGCGCAAAAACAAGTAAATTCATGCTTATCTTTAAATATTTCATAGGTACTTATGCTAACATAGTCATATGTATGGTCAAAGATCATGGATAGGTTGCCTACACAATTGTATTACTTAGGTTAGGTTAGGTACTTATGGGAAAAAATATGAAATAATGGGTTTATCCTTGTTTTTTTGTTAAAATATGTTGTTCCTGAACTTCGTACCTAATCATAATATTTAGAACGTACGAGGTCTGTCAGTGAATATTTAAATATTATTGTTTAATATTATGGTTACTGTTAGGAATTTCTAAGATGTTTTTGTTAAAAGTCATAGATAAATTCCTGCAGTTGTAGTGCCACTCAGAGCTTTATAGCGTTTTACATAATACAGTACTGCGCTTGGCACTTGCAGATTTTGGTGGTAGAGTCCCTGTAGCCCAATAAGTTCACGTTCTACAGTGCCTTTCACACCCCTTATACCGCTTGCGTGCGCACTAACTGCAGAATTGACAGCTGACACTTCAAAGCTGACCTGCAATGGTACCTACCAAGACGGCCTTTTCTTGCACTAGATACCTACTTCTTAGTAAGTTGGATTTCCTCTCCTTTGGCAATGAGATTGACTAATTGTTGATGTCGCCAATCCAAGCGCAGTAAGGCGTATCTAACTCAGTTTATATTAACATCATTGTCCTTCGATCACTTCACTATCTCCCCTCACGGAAAGAACTACCAACGATAACAAGTACGATCATCCACGAACACATCATCAGCTCAATAACCTGAGATGATGATTATCAGACGCAAACACTACGAACAGCTTTAGAAAGTATATAAAAAACGTAATAAGTGCCTATAAAATATGGCGGTTGCCCTCGATCATCATCATCATCTTCATCTTAGCCGTAGGACGTCCACTGCTGAACATAGGTCTTCCCTACAAATTTCCAAAAGGAACGGTTGGAAGCGGCCTGCATCCAACGTCGTCCTGCTACCTTTACAAGGTCGTCAGTCCACGTTGTCGGTGGCCGACCTACGCTGCGCTTGCCGGTCCGTGGTCTACGCTCCAGAACCTTCCGGCTCCATCGGCCGTCTGTTCTGCGTGATATGTGGTCTGCCCGCTGCCACTTCTACTGGCTTATCTTCTGGGCTATGTCGGTGACTTCAGTTCGTCTAGCTAAAATATATTATAGTTAGCTGGCTAATTACACATGTTTAATCCATCAAAGGTCATTGGTCATCATGCGGCCAGACACAATAGAAATTTCATTGTTATAATATAACGACTCTTGAAGGGATAACAACCTACTGCCACCATTGTGTGAATTTTCTTACTAACTTCACAGGAAGCTCTTGCCTGAGATAGAATTCGAACTCACAACCTCCAGACCAGCGGTTGGTTTAGGAAGGGACTCCTTTCCTAAATCCGTGGGTTGACCCGAGCTATCATCCACATAGCTGATGTACTGCCGTTGGTCATGCCTTGGTGTATATATATATATATATATATATATTATTGCCTTCATTACCTTACGCTGCTTCTCATTGCATCCGCAAGATGAGGTTTTTGGTTCTGTAGTATAAAGTGGTTATTCGTATGCCTAATGGTTTCAATGGTCACGCGAAGTTTTGCGTTGCGAGTTTCTTCCAGCTCTTCTCTTTTCTCATTTTCAGTTTCTTTTTTTAATTTTAGTTTGATTTAGGAATGCGGCATTTCAAAGTAACTTTGGCAATACACGTTCAGAATAACGTCTTTAATGTCTAAATTATAGATATTTTTTCAATTGCCCTCGAGACTTTGGTTTTAGAGACTTGAATTACAGTTACTACCACGGATTTAGGAAGGGAGGGTAAAAGGAAACAAGGGAATCATTGGTTGTTTTCTCAGTGTGCATTGTAATGAGTTGGTGTAAGTAGCTAATGAGTGCGTTGCGTGTAGTGTATTATTTTATGAGTTTATTGTTTCATTTGTAGGTGTGAAGTGTAGTGGGGATACATAATTGAAAAACTACGACATGCGAATCAGTAGATTAAATGCTTCATGCCATATCCCCTTTCTTCCTAGTTCCGTGGTTCCTATAGATTTTTTCAAAGTAGAGTTTCTGTGTAGAAGGAGAAGTAGTGTTACTATATGAAGGAAGACCTCGGTACAACCTCAGTAGTTAGTTCACAATCAGGAATGGAACACGTTAATAACTTATGTTCAGTATAGTCGTGTCAGCATGCGACAGAGTATGAACGTTATTTGATACAATGCTATTTGGAGCGCCGCTTTTATCTTATCAAGGATTCTCCGATGGCACGCCGCAGCTGATAAAGATAGTGGCGTACATTGTACTTACAACACGTTACACCTGTAGTTGCTACATTGTGGCATTGTCTTATACCCGGAGCAGGAATACCTTTAATACGTTTTACAATAGTGTCTACGAACGTAGATGAAGGTATGTTGGAATGGATAACCCGTAAGCGTAAAAGATGGTTCGTACAGATAGCGATGCATTGAATTGGTGTCACGTTCAAAATTGGCTTATTTAAGTGATATTGACACAATTGAACTAGTTACTCGATTTCATGCGTCAACAAAATCGTACAGTTCGTTCGGAGAGTCGACGTTTGACTCTGCCGTGGGATTCTCTAAGAGCAAACATCGTTTCATCTTTGACAACATCCGTAAAACAAATGAATAGATGATAAGAAATGCTGGAATAACAACCTTATGTAGAAGGGCGATATCTCAAAGTATTTAACATCGGTGAGCTTGTCGACGAACGCAACGACGAATCATTAGAGAATCGCACGGCTGATAACTAATATTGGCATCGAGATTTAGTCAAACTCAAATGTCACATTGTTTTTTTTTAAATTTAAATATATCACTTTAGGAAACCGAATAATATCTCTTTGATATAACATTTTAACACCTTTATTTTTAATGACATACAATGACGAGTAAAGGATACTAACATTTGATTTAATTGGTGTATTTTGGTAGGTTATGACCCTGTCCAGTTGTACCGAATCTATATGAAACAGCACTGCGTGGATTGTCGATAGGATGATATTACTACTAGTACGTAAATAACGATAAAACAATAGCCTACGATCTAGACAAATTCGAACCGAATTTAACCGAAATACATTTTGAGTCGTATCGTTGTATCGGATTGTAACCTTGCATAGCTATCTTAGTGTTAAATGATAAACGTGTAATATATCCTTATGTAAAAATAAGTTGTTTGTTAAAACTATATTGTCCATCGTCCCTTGCGGCATAGTTAAGTTACCATGTCAATGTAAAATAATAATTTTACATCATAAGACATACACATACATCACAGATGTGATCTTATGATATACATCTGTGACACAACACGCTACCAAATTCTGGTTTTTCAATACATAATTGTTATTTTCTATGTCGAATTTAGTGCTCGACTATATCGCTAGTTACTTGTGCAAACACACTTATACATGTGTGTGTTCACTACAAACACCTATACGTATACCAACCTACGATACGATACGGCCTGTGTTATTACCTCTAGGTAAAACAGTGCATTATGTTCAACATTTTGGTAGTCTGGTAAAGGTACTACGCCTCGTATAATGGATTCTACCAATTGATTATTCATTCTTGCGAATACGTTATTACGATATACTTAGATGACTTTAGTTTTCTAAAATAGCTGTGTATTAGCTTGGCACTGAACCGCACAAGGAATATACCTATACTACTCTCTACCGAGAGGAACCGCTTCACCAATAACGTTCGAAATTCCCAGACGCGCGCCAGTTCATCTGCGTTAACGGACGTATCTCTAGATGTCGCAAGATTGTGTACTGAGTGTAGGTGCGACAAATTACCTTTGTGTTGGTGATTATCAGGCGACGAGTCCGGTGCCCTTCATTCAGTGACTAACATCCGAACGGGTTGTATCGGATCGAGCTGTGCGTGAAAGTGCCTTGACTTTCTATATCCAGTGTACTCGAGTCGATTTGGAGGTGTTCGTGTTGTGTTGTGAAACAATTATAGTTACAGTGATATTTATCAAAGTTTTGGAATCCTACGTAAGTTGGAACATACCAGAATTGATAATAACTCGGTGGGCGTCGACATCTGTTGTTGTCTGGATAATAAGACAATTTATCTATATATCGTAATTAATCAGTTTTTAAATCTTTAAATCTTTTTTATTCTCAGTTGCTTGAATTTAGTTTTATGTTAGTTTAGACTAGACCTACGGTAATACGGTAACAATATTTAAAGTTTACTTTGATTGACTATATTTTTTTACTCTGAAATGCAAACTTAATTCTTTTTATCGATAAAATTAAAATAATACTACATACTTACCTAGATACTCCTAATTTTTACTAGTTTTTCCTAGACCATAAGTACTTGGCCAGGTTTAAGATGTTAAGTACCTACCTACATAATGTAACCATGTAGTTTGTTTTCTTTCCATTTTTACACAACTACTCGGATTTGCTAGTTTTCCATATTGATAGAAGATATACCTTTTCTGGTTCTATTTTCACAGAAATCACGTTCTCGTATCAATGGGCACAATCTATTAGCATGTCTCATCGTGTTGCAAAATCCAAAGGAAAAATCACTTATATTCTAAGGTCGACCGGTTTGTACGTAAATTAACACCGTCTTGAAATGGATAACTCGTTATTATTCGCATAATAATATGTTACAAGTGAAATCATTTATTTGCTGTTTGGTAGAATTTGCGGTGTCGGGTGCCCCGAAACTTACAATAACCTGGTACCGGGCGATTGGCAAGGTTATAAAAACAATAAGAAAAGTACCAGGTTGTCGTTGAGTTTCGGAACAGCCTATATACAAGTAAAGCTTGTGTGTTTTTTTCTTCTGCCTAATATCAATTTATTAGACAGGTAACTGTGTGTGTGACCTTCCTGACCATTACAATTGTATTTAAAGTGTTGTATGCAGTGCATTGCTCTCGTCATCCCGAGACTTTGGTTTTTGAATATCATCCATCCAGTAATATCCCTTAGTAGTCTAGTGCTTGCACACGAACACATTGTGTATAAAACAATCAGTAGATTTGTCTATATATCTTATATCTATATAAATTAACCCAGTTTCCTGGTCACACTATAACTTGAGAACGACTTTACCGATTTCGCTAATTCTGTTTTGTTGTTTTAAATATTGTTAGGAGATGGTTCTTATGAAAGTAAAATCCAGAAAAGGTGGGAGGTTATGGCGAGGCCAAAGGCCGAGCCTACTATGCGAACTGGCAGTCGCTAATAGTCAATAATTTAGATACCTACTTACTACAAGCTTTTTACTGCTGCCGCTTTTAAACAATAAACAAGCAACAGAAAAATAGGTACAAGTCATGTAAAATTTTCGAATTCATTTGTGTAAGCCTTAAGCTTTATTTGTACTTCCACCAGCTGTCGAAGTCAGTGACCCTGATTTTGTGAACTTGGTGGGTGGTTCGAAATAATGCGAAACCAGCTACTAATTATAAATTACGATTACATTCTACGACACAGATTAAAATAACTTTTTAGCTGTTGAAATTCGGGTTAAAAGTCGAATCTCCGTAGCTAGTAAATTATCTCTTATATCGATACACAGCATGATAATAAAATACGTATATACAGAAACTTAAAATGATTTATTTTCATTTTTGAAATATCATACAAAAATATATTTAACATTGAGGATCAAACAATTTATTGTAGAACATAAAGAAAACGTAGACACAAAAAACTACAGTCGATAAACATTCATTGTAAATGAAAATCATTTCTATAGCCTACAGCCAAGGACTTGCAGGCAATGCCAGTGTCAAGGCTACGCAAAGCGAATTGAAGGAAAGCTCGAAGAAAATCGATTGAATGCTACATTATAAACGTTACTAGCAAAACGGAATAAATAAAATAGTACCACACCTGCGTCTATGCCTTGTCATTCCTTACCGTCACCAAGATTCTCAATTTAAAGCATTTAAATAACTCATAACGATGTATAATATAATATAATAACAGCATTGATGTAGCATTGTTTCAATTCAGCTTCTAACTTATATTTGGTATACCGATTATATGTTTTTTAAAGCTTAACGTCTGCTTAGCGAGACCTATACGACGGACGGTTAAAATTAAATAGAGTTAAAATTCGATGCTCGCAGGGTATGGCTTATTGGTCATAGCATTGTCAGAAGACGCGGGTTAAAATCCTGTCCGAGTATGTGTATTTTTGTCTATAAAATTGCAGATAATTCTAAAACCTAATAACGAAATATTTTTTTCACTCAAATAATGTTTAATTTTGTTTTCACATGGGCATCTCAACACTTGTTGATTGTTGTATTGGTTTAGGGGGCAGCTCATCCAAGTCTGAAACTAAACCCAAGGACCAGTATCACTTTTATTAAATTTGATAGTTGTCGACCACATTGGTTTGGATAAAGGGACGATTTGTACCTACTACTCATAACTTCTAAGGGTTTATTGGTCCGGACAAAAAAATTGTGGATGTTACAAAATAAAAAAAGCTCGTGTCTTATGTACGATTATGAATTATTACGCTAAGCTTGTTTCGCCTCCTCGTCTCTAGGATATTTTGATATTAAATAGCAAAGAAACAAATGATTTATCTTTATATTATTTTGTCAGTTTAGCTTACGCGGTAGTTGGTACTTTTTCGACCGCACCTAATCATATCCTCCCAACGAATACCTGGTTCTGGTTCATGAATACCTACCCACATTAATACCTAAAAACATCACAAACATCAAGAACCGAGTGGAAACAATTCTGCTTATCACACTAGTATATGCCCCGGCTAGGGATTCAGCTGAGAACCCTAGCACCAAAGGCAGGGTTCAGGTAAGGGTACAACCTGTGTGGGGAGGACATAGTATGTCTAGTCTTTCAGATATGCGTTCTATATTGGCTTATTTACAAGGGCACTTATTAGTATTACATAATTAAAATATAATGTTACGACTTATACTTGATACTTTTTTTGCCACATTACATTTATACCCTCATATCACTAGTCATAGAAGTCACAATGATATACCGACAGACTGACAATAAGGAGATCAGTTTTCACTAGAACAATGCAAGTCAACATCTGCCATTACCAAATACTACATATGTACTTACTCGTATGTGCGCAGCTTATATGTATAGATTACTTATACTATGATGTGTTTAATGTGTGCTATTTACGATTAGTTTTAACAAGTATGAACAGATGCTAGTAGAGTAGGTATAGTGATGAAATAATTAGGTCTGATGTATGAAGAAATAAAGTAGGTACATTACACGCGCGTAGCATGTTTTCGACAACATATTTTGAACGATAAACTGGTGTTCTAAAACTCACCGGTGTGAACTTGGCAGCCAAAATGTATCTGCCTATAACCCGACCAAATTAGGGAGTCGTCATAAATCCAAGATTTTTGTTACTAACTATAACACTCATCTGAACCCTGAAATACTTGATAAAGGATGCATGGAACTTTTTTCCATGGTCTTTTAAAGAGAAAGTTAAATCTTTCAAATATTTAATTCAATTATATCCCCTGAAATTTAAACATTTTGAAAGTTATTAACATTAAACAATTAATACTCTATTAAACAAAAGCAGCAAAATTACGGCTAAGACTCTTCGTCACCATATTTTTATAATTTAATTTATCAGTGCCGCCGGAAAAAAAATCAATTTTGGCTGCTACTATTCACCGTTGCATCCCCTGGGGAATGCATCTTGCATTCCCCGTATTTTGTACAGAACGATGTATGACTATAATAAAACAATAACTAAACAACCCACACAACAAAAGACTATAACCCACTTTCTTTTTATAATTTTCTAAAAAGAAAGTGGGTTATAGTCTTTTTAACCCTCTTATAGTATACCAAAACGATAGTTGGTCTATTTCACCTATAGTCAAGCTGACAATATATATTCAGAGCTGTAATTAATTAATAATGCTTAGATATGACTTATTAATACAACAAACCTTTAAAATCTTGTAACATATACGTTTTCAGGATAATAAGTCATAAATTTAACCCTAAAACAGCTTTCTATAAAACGTCTAAATTATTCAAACGATTTTCTTTTGTATGGACAACAAAAAAGAGTTCACGTTTATTAAAATAAAACTAAATCTAGAGCGGCTAAAACTCTTCATGTATACTTAATTAATTTTAATCTAATTAAACTCGAAAAAAATCTATGAAGTTTTACACAGAAAAAGAAAATTTTGCATGATATCCCCTGAAATCTGTAATTGTTTTGTATGGAGAACATGAATCAGTTCACATGCAATATAATAAAACTAAATCTAGAGTGGCTAAAACTCTTCATATATACTAAATTAATTTTAATCTTATTAAAACCGAAAAAAAATCTATGAAGTTTTTTAGAGAAAAAGAAAATTTTGCATGATATCCCCTGAAATCTGTAATTTTTTTGTATGGAGAACATGAATCAGTTCACTTGCAATATAATAAAACTAAATTTAGAGCGGCTAAAACTCTTCATGTATACTAAATTAATTTTAATCTAATTTAAACCATAAAAAATCTATGACGTTTTTCAGAGAAAAAGAAAATTTTGCATGATATCCCCTGAAATCTGTAATTTTTTTGTATGGAGAACATGAATCAGTTCACGTGCAATGAAATTAAACAAAATCTAGAGCGGCTAAAACTCTTCATGTATACCTGATTAATTTTTATCTAAATAAAACCGAAAAAAGTCTATGACTTTTTCACAGAAAAAGAATATTTTGCATGATATCTCCTGAAATCTGTATTTTTTTTGTATGTTAAACAAAAATCAGTTCACGTGCAATGAAATTAAACTAAATCTAGAGCGGCTAAAACTCTTTATGTATACTTAATTAATTTTAATCTAATTAAAATCGAAAAAAATCTATGAAGTTTTACACAGAAAAAGAAAATTTTGCATGATATCCCCTGAAATCTGTAACTTTATTGTATGTAACACATAAATCAGTTCACGTGCAATGAAATTAAACTAAATCTAGAGCGGCTAAAACTCTTCATGTATACTTAATTAATTTTAATCTAATTAAAACCGAAAAAAATCTATGACGTTTTTCAGAGAAAAAGAAAATTTTGCATGATATCCCCTGAAATCTGTAATTTTTTTGTATGGAGAACATGAATCAGTTCACGTGCAATGAAATTAAACAAAATCTAGAGCGGCTAAAACTCTTCATGTATACCTCATTAATTTTAATCTAATTTAAACCGAATAAAATCTATGACGTTTTTCACAGAAAACGAAAAATTTGCATGATATCCCCTGAAATCTGTAATTTTTTTATACGCCCAACATAAATCAGTTCAAGTGCAATGAAATTAAACAAAATCTAGAGCGGCTAAAACTCTTCATGTATACTTAATTAATTTTAATCTAATTTAAATCGAAACAAATCTATGAAGTTTTACACAGAAAAAGAAAATTTTGCATGATATCCCCTGAAATCTGTAATTTTTTTATACGCCAAATATAAATCAGTTCAAGTGCAATGAAATTAAACAAAATCTAGAGCGGCTAAAACTCTTCATGTATACTTAATTAATTTTAATCTAATTAAAACCGAAAAAAATCTATGACGTTTTTCAGAGAAAAAGAAAATTTTGCATGATATCCCCTGAAATCTATAATTTTTTTGTATGGAGAACATTAATCAGTTCACGTGCAATGAAATTAAACTAAATCTAGAGCGGCTAAAACTCTTCATGTATACTAAATTAATTTTAATCTAATTTAAATCGAAAAAAATCTATGAAGTTTTACACAGAAAAAGTAAATTTTGCATGATATCCCCTGAAATCTGTAACTTTATTGTATGTAACACATAAATCAGTTTACGTGCAATGAAATTAAACTAAATCTAGAGCGGCTAAAACTCTTCATGTATACTTAATTAATTTTAATCTAATTAAAACCGAAAAAAATCTATGACGTTTTTCAGAGAAAAAGAAAATTTTGCATGATATCCCCTGAAATCTGTAATTTTTTTGTATGGAGAACATGAATCAGTTCACGTGCAATGAAATTAAACAAAATCTAGAGCGGCTAAAACTCTTCATGTATACCTCATTAATTTTAATCTAATTTAAACCGAATAAAATCTATGACGTTTTTCACAGAAAACGAAAAATTTGCATGATATCCCCTGAAATCTGTAATTTTTTTATACGCCCAACATAAAACAGTTCAAGTGCAATGAAATTAAACAAAATCTAGAGCGGCTAAAACTCTTCATGTATACTTAATTAATTTTAATCTAATTTAAATCGAAACAAATCTATGAAGTTTTACACAGAAAAAGAAAATTTTGCATGATATCCCCTGAAATCTGTAATTTTTTTGTATGGAGAACATGAATCAGTTCACGTGCAATGAAATTAAACAAAATCTAGAGCGGCTAAAACTCTTCATGTATACCTCATTAATTTTAATCTAATTTAAACCGAATAAAATCTATGACGTTTTTCAGAGAAAAAGAAAATTTTGCATGATATCCCCTGAAATCTGTAATTTTTTTGTATGGAGAACATGAATCAGTTCACTTGCAATATAATAAAACTAAATTTAGAGCGGCTAAAACTCTTCATGTATACTAAATTAATTTTAATCTAATTTAAACCATAAAAAATCTATGACGTTTTTCAGAGAAAAAGAAAATTTTGCATGATATCCCCTGAAATCTGTAATTTTTTTGTATGTTTAACATAAATCAGTTCACGTGCAATGAAATTAAACTAAATCTAGAGCGGCTAAAACTCTTCATGTATACTTAATTAATTTTAATCTAATTAAAACCGAATAAAATCTATGACGTTTTCACAGAAAAAGAAAATTTTGCATGATATCCCCTGAAATCTGTAATTGTTTTGTATGGAGAACATGAATCAGTTCACATGCAATATAATAAAACTAAATCTAGAGCGGCTAAAACTCTTCATATATACTAAATTAATTTTAATCTTATTAAAACCGAAAAAAATCTATGAAGTTTTTCAGAGAAAAAGAAAATTTTGCATGATATCCCCTAAAATCTGTAATTTTTTTGTATGGAGAACATGAATCAGTTCACTTGCAATAAAATAAATTTAAATTTAGAGCGGCTAAAACTCTTCATGTATACTAAATTAATTTTAATCTTATTAAAACCGAAAAAAATCTATGACGTTTTTCAGAGAAAAAGAAAATTTTGCATGATATCCCCTGAAATCTGTATTTTTTTTGTATGTTAAACAAAAATCAGTTCACGTGCAATGAAATTAAACTAAATCTAGAGCGGCTAAAACTCTTTATGTATACTTAATTAATTTTAATCTAATTAAAACCGAAAAAAATCTTTTACGTTTTTCAGAGAAAAAGAAAATTTTGCATGATATCCCCTGAAATCTGTGATTTTTTTGTACGCACAACATAAATCAGTTCAAGTGCAATGAAATTAAATAAAATCTAGAGCGGCTAAAACTCTTCATGTATACAAAATTAATTTTAATTGAATTTAAGTAGAAAAATTCAATGACATATTTGCACAAAAAAAATGATTGTTATCCTCTGAAATCTGGTAATTTTTTGTATGGACAACAAAAAAGAGTTTACGTTTAATAAAATAAAACTAAATCAAGAGCAGCTAAAACTCTTCATGTATACTTAATTAATTTTAATCTAATTAAAACCAAAAAAATCTATGACTTTTTCACAGAAAAAGAATATTTTGCATGATATCCGCTGAAATCTGTATTTTTTTTGTATGTACAACATATATCAGTTTACGTGCAATGAAATTAAATTAAATCTAGAGCGGCTAAAACTCTTCATGTATACTTAATTAATTTTAATCTAATTAAAACCGAAAAAAATCTATGACTTTTTCACAGAAAAAGAAAATTTTGCATGATATCCCCTAAAATCTGTAATTTTTTTATACGCCCAACATAAATCAGTTCAAGTGCAATGAAATTAAACAAAATCTAGAGCGGCTAAAACTCTTCATGTATACTTAATTAATTTTAATCTAATTTAAATCGAAAAAAATCTATGAAGTTTTACGCAGAAAAAGAAAATTTTGCATGATATCCCCTGAAACCTGTAACTTTTTTGTATGTAACACATAAATCAGTTCACGTGCAATGAAATTAAACAAAATCTAGAGCGGCTAAAACTGTAAATTGCAAGTGAACTGATTCATGTTCTCCACACAAAAAAATGCCAGATTTCAGGGGATATCATGCAAAATTTTCTTTTTCTGTGAAAAAGTCATAGATTTTTTTCGGTTTTAATTAGATTTAAATTAATTTAGTATACATGAAGAGTTTTAGCCGCTCTAGATTTAGTTTAATTTCATTGCACGTGAACTGATTTATGTGTTACATACAAAAAAGTTACAGGTTTCAGGGGATATCATGCAAAATTTTCTTTTTCTGTGTAAAACTTCATAGATTTTTTTCGATTTAAATTAGATTAAAATTAATTAAGTATACATGAAGAGTTTTAGCCGCTCTAGATTTTGTTCAATTTCATTGCACTTGAACTGATTTATGTTGAGCGTATAAAAAAATTACAGATTTCAGGGGATATCATGCAAATTTTTCGTTTTCTGTGAAAAACGTCATAGATTTTATTCGGTTTAAATTAGATTAAAATTAATGAGGTATACATGAAGAGTTTTAGCCGCTCTAGATTTTGTTTAATTTCATTGCACGTGAACTGATTCATGTTCTCCATACAAAAAAATTACAAATTTCAGGGGATATCATGCAAAATTTTCTTTTTCTCTGAAAAACGTCATAGATTTTTTTCGGTTTAAATTAGATTAAAATTAATTAAGTATACATGAAGAGTTTTAGCCGCTCTAGATTTAGTTTAATTTCATTGCACGTGAACTGATTTATGTGTTACATACAAAAAAGTTACAGATTTCAGGGGATATCATGCAAAATTTTCTTTTTCTGTGTAAAACTTCATAGATTTTTTTCGATTTAAATTAGATTAAAATTAATTAAGTATACATGAAGAGTTTTAGCCGCTCTAGATTTAGTTCAATTTCATTGCACGTGAACTGATTAATGTTCTCCATACAAAAAAATTACAGATTTCAGGGGATATCATGCAAAATTTTCTTTTTCTCTGAAAAACGTCATAGATTTTTTTCGGTTTAAATTAGATTAAAATTAATTAAGTATACATGAAGAGTTTTAGCCGCTCTAGATTTAGTTTAATTTCATTGCACGTAAACTGATTTATGTTGTACATACAAAAAAATTACAGATTTCAGGGGATATCATGCAAAATTTTCTTTTTCTGTGAAAAAGTCATCAATTTTTTTCGGTTTTAATTAGATTAAAATTAATTAAGTATACATGAAGAGTTTTAGCCGCTCTAGATTTAGTTTAATTTCATTGCACGTAAACTAATTTATGTTGTACATACAAAAAAATTACAGATTTCAGGAGATATCATGCAAAATATTCTTTTTCTGTGAAAAAGTCATAGACTTTTTTCGGTTTTATTTAGATAAAAATTAATCAGGTATACATGAAGAGTTTTAGCCGCTCTAGATTTTGTTTAATTTCATTGCACGTGAACTGATTCATGTTCTCCATACAAAAAAATTACAGATTTCAGGGGATATCATGCAAAATTTTCTTTTTCTCTGAAAAACGTCATAGATTTTTTATGGTTTAAATTAGATTAAAATTAATTTAGTATACATCAAGAGTTTAAGCCGCTCTAAATTTAGTTTTATTATATTGCAAGTGAACTGATTCATGTTCTCCATACAAAAAAATTACAGATTTCAGGGGATATCATGCAAAATTTTCTTTTTCTCTGAAAAACTTCATAGATTTTTTTCGGTTTTAATAAGATTAAAATTAATTTAGTATATATGAAGAGTTTTAGCCACTCTAGATTTAGTTTTATTATATTGCATGTGAACTGATTCATATTCTCCATACAAAACAATTACAGATTTCAGGGGATATCATGCAAAATTTTCTTTTTCTGTGTAAAACTTCATAGATTTTTTTCGAGTTTAATTAGATTAAAATTAATTAAGTATACATGAAGAGTTTTAGCCGCTCTAGATTTAGTTTTATTTTATTAAACGTGAACTCTTTTTTGTTGTCCATACAAAAGAAAATCGTTTGAATAATTTAGACGTTTTATAGAAAGCTGTTTTAGGGTTAAATTTATGACTTATTATCCTGAAAACGTATATGTTACAAGATTTTAAAGGTTTGTTGTATTAATAAGTCATATCTAAGCATTATTAATTAATTACAGCTCTGAATTATATTGTCAGCTTGACTATAGGTGAAATAGACCAACTATCGTTTTGGTATACTATAAGAGGGTTAAAAAGACTATAACCCACTTTCTTTTTATAATTTTCGGGTTGTTTAGTTATTGTTTTATTATAGTCATACATCGTTCTGTACAAAATACGGGGAATGCAAGATGCATTCCCCAGGGGATGCAACGGTGAATAGTAGCAGCCAAAATTGTTTTTTTTTCCGGCGGCACTGATAAATTAAATTATAAAAATATGGTGACGAAGAGTCTTAGCCGTAATTTTGCTGCTTTTGTTTAATAGAGTATTAATTGTTTAATGTTAATAACTTTCAAAATGTTTAAATTTCAGGGGATATAATTGAATTAAATATTTGAAAGATTTAACTTTCTCTTTAACAGACCATGGAAAAAAGTTCCATGCATCCTTTATCAAGTATTTCAGGGTTCAGATGAGTGTTATAGTTAGTAACAAAAATCTTGGATTTATGACGACTCCCTAATTTGGTCGGGTTATAGGCAGATACATTTTGGCTGCCAAGTTCACACCGGTCTAAAACTCAGTGTTGAACTATTGTTAGAAAATTGTTGAAACTATTGTTTCTCAATACGACCAATTCTTTACAAATAGACGCCTAACGTGACCAAACTTGTGTTTTTGGAAGATTTCATAATGAATATACCTACGTAATAACTAAATTGTCACATACATAATTTTGTAAATTATTTTGTTATTTCTCATATAAACATACATCATCTATTTTTGTGTTACTTTAAAGATGCTTGCATCGTGCAAATAATCTTTAGAAAAAAGTTTCCGTATCTCCCATATTCGATTTTAATGACGTTTTAATTTTTGTCATTTCCAGAGTTCACTAAGAAATGGGGGTGAGGTACCGGGAGTTGGTACTGCTCCTGGCAGCATGCGCGCTGGCAGCCACGCAGTCCGTCAACAAGACCGTAAAGAAGGACGCCAATGAAGTTAAGGACGGGGATAACTCTCCCTACCAGTTTGAAGATTATGACTCCGCTGACGACCAAGAAGTACTTTTTAATGAGGACCGACCCTGCCCTAGGGACTGCACCTGTTCCGTATCTCAAGGATACAAGATAGCCAAGTGTAACCGTCTCGAATTCGGTACACAGAAATTCGGCGACGACATCACTGACCTCGAGATCGTTCATGCCGACCCAAATTATCCGATTGATCTCGGAGACTTTATCTTCAAGAAGCTCGGTCTTCACCAAGTCGCGACGATCAAGATTGTGAACAGCACCATCGCCAATGTGGCCCCCAACGCGTTCCACGGTCTGCATGAACTCTACGCCGTGAACCTTTCTAATAATAAACTTAAGCATCTGCACCCGGAAACGTTTGCGACCAACAAGAAACTGTTGCTACTGACTCTCTCAAATAATCCGTTAGAAACCGTAGCAAATGGTTTTGAGGAGTACTTCTTAAACGCTTCCTCCGTGCAGGAACTCGACGTATCCTATTGTAACATACGCTCTATAAATGCGAACACTTTCAAAAACATGCCAGGCCTTATGTACCTGAATGTCGCCGGTAATAACCTGTCCGATTTGGACCCTGACACTTTTAAGAAACTTCTAGATCTGGAAGAGCTCGACCTCAGTGACAACAAAATCAAAACCTTGCCGGATGACATCTTCTCGGAGAACACAGAGCTCGCTACACTTCACATACAAAAGAACCCTATTGACACTGTTTATGGTCTTCAGATCTCAGATTTGCTGACTCTAAATGCTGGACAAACTGAAATAAAGTTCATTGGACCTTCCATGTTCAACGGTATGACTTACATCGCTAATCTTAATCTCAGTGGAAATAGCATCAAAAAGATTCATAACCAGGCTTTCCATAGACTTGTCGAGCTCAACTACTTGGACCTGTCTTACAACGACATGGACATGCTCTCTAGCATTCTTATCAAAGAAAATATTGAACTGGACATCTTCAAAATCTCGAATAACCCCGGATTGAAACATTTGCCTACTGAAGGATTTGAGTGCTCCGCCGATCAATTCAACATTTACTTGTTTGACGCGTCTAACTGCGGTCTCGAGGAGATTTACGATAACTCATTACAAACATTTACCGCTTTATCGGTGATCAACCTTGCCGACAACAAAATAAAAACTATCAGCAACAAAGTATTTTCCATGTGCCCGAAGTTGGTCGAAATCAATCTCGCTAACAATTTGTTGAAAACTTTAGACGCAAAGATTTTCGAGAAAAACAATGAACTTGGAAAACTTAACTTACAAGGTAACCCACTCACTGTATTCTCCGCCGAAGTGTTCGTTCATACTCCGCTCTTAACCTGGCTGGACATTAGTCACGCCCAGTTGACGACACTGTGGAAAACAGAAAAGAACCAGACATCAACACTGTTGAGCAACTTGACCTTCTTGAACATTTCTCACAATCGCATCACAGAGATAAAACAAGCTGAGCTGGACAATTTCAGCAAACTGCGCACACTGGACATTAGCAACAATCCGCTAGCGTGTAGCCGCGGTTTCGTGGATCTGATGACTTGGTTGAGCAAGAGCACGGTTTCGCCTAACGCCGTGGCCGACAGCATCGCCAACTTAGCCAGGGATCCTAAAGAAGAGGATGAGACTTACAGCTGGGAGTTCCTCACGCGCAAGACTTGCGGTGGTACCATTTCTCACCCCGTCGAACCTCTTCCTGAACCAGTCTCCGACGAGGAGATCTGGGAGAGAATTGACAAAGACGCCGATGGCAACTTTGACTTGAAAAACACTTTGGACGATGGCAAGGTCGCTGATGCGGACGACGTATTAACAAACAAACTTAATGAGTACACAGTGGATGATGATAAAGATGATGGTGATGATGATGAAGATATGACCGAAGACGAGGAGGAAGAGGATGAGGATGAGGATGACGAAGATGAAGATGACGCCAGCGAGGACACCGACGATGACGACGAAGACGACGTCGACCTCAAAGTTAAGTTTAACGAGAATGCAACAACCGAGATTCCCATTTACGAGCACCTCTCACAGTCTCCGCAGACCGAAAAGGTCAGAATCGACGTGAAACTTCTTGACAACATGTATGACGACCTTGAGCCTGAGTACGAGGAAGTTTCGACAAAGGAGCAGCGCCATGGCAAGTACGAGTACTTATGGCCGATCTCCATCGCTATTTTGGGGGCGCTGTTGCTGCTAATCGTAACAGGCAAGATCGTTATGATGATGTGCAGCAAGAGGAACCAGCAGGTGCGATACAACAGTGCCATAATCGCCGCCATGAGTCAACCGGGCCGGACAAAGAAGGATTGCGGGCTGGTGTACCAACAGCTTTCGGAGGACCTCACAGGCCCTAAGACGCCCAAACTGAGCCGCTATCAGCCGCTAGCCAGCGTGACAGTAAACGCGTCTCACATGTCATACGAAAGCAGTCCCTTCCATCACACCAACATCGTGCCCGAGAATGTGTGAGTACAAACCGCGCACGGTTTAACTAACATCAGCGTTAACTCTTACATAAGCAGTAAGTGATAGTTGTAAGCGCTAGTCACAGCCGAATACATATCTAACATTAGTACAGTGCCTTTACGAACTCTCTCGAACAACGCCACGACCAATGTTTTCAATCTAGCGCTTTTTTATAATTAAAGTAACAAGTCAAATTACAACAAATTAATTTAAGATTATACATATTATATATTATACAAATTAGTTGATAGGTTTATTTTATGTACTTAAAATTATTAAAAATTAAACACTAAGGATTCTTGTTTCACTATTTATGAACGTCAGATGCTCTGTGTACAAAATCTATAAATATAAAAGCGAAAGGTCACTCACTCATCACGAAATCTCAGAAACTACAAGTGCTAGGAGATTCAAATTTTGCATGGGGGTTCTTTGTAGGACGTAGGTGCTCACTAAGACGGGATTTTATGAAATTCAACCCCTTAAGGGTTTTGTTTGGGGTTGATAGTTTGTATGAAACTTCGTTACTGCGTGTGCTAAAAGTTTAAAATTTTGCATGGGGTTCTTTTTTGGACCTAAGAGGCGAGTCTATTGCAAACTACGAGGCACTCTTTCAAAATTTATTGGGAAGAAAAAGTCAGTAACTGTCCAACCCGGGGATCCACCCAGGACCTCGAGGTTCCAAAACGGCACTTTTACCTCTATACCAAGACCAAGCGAGTGAAGCCGCTGGCGGGTCAGCTAGTAGGTAATCTATAATCAGCATTATCAGCCCACGTTCGTCCACTGCTGGACTCATGCTTCTCCTAAAGTACGCTACAGAGCTCGTTCTTTAGCTCTCTGCATCCAGTTACTGCGAGCCGCAGTAACTGGACTTGCATAAACGTGGTCTCCACTCAAGAACTCATCGGTTCTTCGTGAAATGTGGCCAGCCCATTGCCACTTCAGCTTGCTTATTCTTGACCTATGTCGACTACTTTGGTTCTCGTCGGATAACTTCTTTTCAAATCTTATCCCTCATTGAAATTCCGAGCATAACTCTCTACATATTCCACAGTGATTGTCCAAGTTTCAGCTCCGTAAGTCAGGACACACTTATGAAATAATTTGTATTTATGAAATGAAAATTGAGAAATTATATACTTTCGTCTTTAGGCACTGTGATATCGACGATGTGAAATAATCTACATACAGTATAATAACACTGCAACTGAGCCATCTGTACATCGAATATTTTTTTAAAGTTAGAATCGAGGTGAAGATACTTTGCTATCGTAGAAGCCAAAAAATACTATTTATAATGTGTGTCTGCCTGTCTATTCTGTACGCGCATCACTCTGAAACTATACCTATACGAGACAGATTTGATAAAATTTTACACAGTGATAACTATTATTATGGTGTAACATACAGTTATCCCATAAAACGAAAGGGTTCTTCTGGAGTAGGGAATTAAAGTTAAAAATTGAAAATTAACTACTTGACAGATTTTTATGTTATTTTTTACTATTTCTCTGTTCAGTAGCTTAAGGTTAACTAAAATTCTAAGATATGGCCTAATCTCTCTATGATATCCGCGTGCTTTATAAAACCGTGTTGAAGACTAGAATAACAACTTCGAACACTCTGTAATGGTTATTGGCAACTATAAACTCATTTCGCACTTATTGTTACTGCGCAGGTAGGTAGGTAAGTAACTTTACGTTTGTTTTCTAATATGAGTACTTAAATAAAACTTTTTTAGATACATATTTATTTTGTGATAAAAAACCTGTACTTTTATATTACTGGAATTTATGCGCAATACTACAAGCGATAGGCGCGCGATCGAATCACCTAAAATAATTTTATGAATATGTGTATGTGTATCAAATTATTATATATATATTATATTATTATATATTATATATATAAAGTGTATTATGTGTATCATACACATTTTTTTTTTTTATTTTTACCATTACCACCTATCTCTAGAGGCTGTGCTATAAAGTTCAGAAATGTATAATTGGAAAAAATATTCTGGTGCGATTCACTCAAAACTTGGTGGCTCGGCTCATATTACACAAAACTTGGCTCTTAGGTTATCTGACAGTAATTCAAGCAAAGTAGCACAGCAAGCTATGGAGAGGGCTATGCTCGGGGTTTGGAAATGAGATCCGTAGACCAGCTAAAGTCACTGACATAGCCCAGAAGATAAGTCAGTTAAAGTGGCAGTGGACAGGCCACATAGCACGGAGAAGAGATGACCGATGGGGCCGGAAGGTTCTAGCGTGGAGACCACGGACCGCCAAGCGCAGCTCATAGGTCTTCCACCGACACGATGGACAGACGACCTGATAAAGGTCGCAGGACGACGCAGGCCACTTCCAACCGGTCCTTTTGGAAAATGAAGGGGGAGGCATATGGTCAACAGTGGACGTCTTACGGCTGAGACGATGATGATGATGAATTCTTAATAACTGTCCAACCCAGGATCTTGAGATTCTCAAATGGCGCTTCCACCACTACACCAAGACCAAGCGAGCAAAGCCCCTGGCGGGTCAGCTAGCTAGTAATATTATAATAAAGAGAAAAGATTTGTATTGTATCTATGTTTATAACGAATAAACTCAAAAGTAGTGGACCGATTTCAAACATTTTTTCATCATTAGAATGTTACATTATTCCTGATAGCATAGGCTATATATTTGATTCATCATCATCACCCATCACCACGCGGGAGAAACCGCGGAGAGCAGCTAGTTAGTAATATAATCAAGACAGTTATTTAGAATTATAATATTGTATATTTCTATAAAAATATATAATCTCTTATTGTAGATAACATTTATGCTTTTAAATAACAATAACAAAGTTGAGTACATATACTAGTTGAAATATTACATTGGTATTAAATATAGGTATTTTATTATAAACATGGAAAGACTTATGGATATACCTAGGTATGTAATGCACAATTCATAATAAAATTGAGCACCAAGTTCCCTTGTAAAAAACATTTTTTCTTACTTATATATTATTGCCTTCCTATTTGAGCATGATAACGAGTAACCGAGTGGGTAACTGGTCCAGTTTAGAAGATTTTTAAAGAGTTTTCAAGTAGCATAGACAAATCTTCTTCAGTTTGCGGCAAGGGTGACATGTTGAGCAGGCGTTTCTGAAAAAAAAAAAACAGAAAATACATCGATTGGATAAAATTATCGGTAAAAGACATCACGCGACGTAGCTAGATCAGCTAGGCACTAGGCAGCTAGGTCCGCTAGAGACAAGGTTAGATAGCTGAAAAAAGTCAGTTTATCGTGAGATCCATGCTCGCACTACCGATTGTCAAAGTTATTTCGCTAATTGGAAGCTACATTACACATTCAAGCTATATGCTTTTTTATTTTAAACAGCCTTTACTCGCGGCTACGTCTAGTACCACTCAACTCCGTTATGGTTGAAAGGGGTTTTATGAAATTTGATATGTAATTAAATTAGGCTACTATTAAACCGACAGCATGCAGACGAAGCTGTCGGCGGAAGTTACTAGTGTTTGGTATTCATATGGATTAAGGCAATCTGACTATCGGACATTGGTGCATGTTACAGAGTAGGTATATAGATAAATGATAACGAACACGATTTTCCCCAGAAACACGAATCTTATCGATTACTCGAGAAAACAATCGCTTTGTTTTGAACATCACGATTAAGAATAGGTAAACAATTCTTTGTTATCTCTGTGAAATGGTGAAGCATGTACTTTAACAAGATACGAAAATATAACAGAGCCCTATGTCACATTTAAAGGTGATACGAAGGACAAAATAATGACTAGAGGTTCTAAGCGCAGTGCTAACAACTAACTGTTTATAATCTAGGCGCCTTACTTATAAACGCTGTTTAACTTTAATTGACGTTATTTAGTAGTGCGCAAAGGAAAAATGTTCTGCGCCGTACTAAGTGACGTTGTTTAAATTTAAGCAGCGTTTATAAGTAAGGCCGTAAATTTTGTTTGACACTGCAACACGTATGGACAGTTTACGGTAAGCATCAAGCCTATAGAGTTCCTCGTCTTGACTACGATAATGTTGCCGCAATACTCACCAAATCCGGTATCAATATTTCAGGTTATTTTAATATACTCATTCTTTTTTTATTATGTTACGAGACGAGGAAGTCGTACGTCTAATAAGCACTACGTTTGCCCATAACAGTTGCAATACCCAGACCTTAGATGTGGGTTTTGCTTGGCACTCGAATGCGTTAGTCACCCTGAGACATGACAGACATGTTGAGTCTCTTTCAGCCAGTAATTACACTTGCCGCAGTGCACTTCACACACTCCAAAAACAAGTTGCATAAGAGAAATTCTGAAGGCTGTATTTTCTGTAGGTATACAAAGGCCAGTCGACTAAGATAAAAAGTACCTCTTTGAATTAGTCTCAATTAGATGTACGAGTGGGTATATCTCTTTAAATGTAATTTATCTGTGTATCTGTTTTGAATGAACGTCAAAGAAAATAAAGATGTTACTCATCTGTGGCGACAATCATTTCACCAAATAAGGTAGTATAGATAAGCACTCGTATATATTATACCCTATAGCTTCTAGTCCATTATCAATCATCAGCGTGTGCTTCTACTACGGTACGAGTATTACATCTGACAGCATATTCCCTACGCCTCCAAACATAGCAATTTGCTCCTTCAAGCTACTCGAATATAAAGTTCATTATTGTAATCCAAAATTGTATGTATCAACTTAGCAGATACATCAGTCAGTATGTTTTGTCTCACCTGTGGCAACGCTCCCTTTACCAAACCCGGAATATGCTCCCTGGTGTAGCCCAAAGCACTCAATCCGTTTTCAATCTTCATCGCGTCCATATACTTCAGTATCACATCTGACAGTATATTCCCTGCGTCTTCTTTCTTAGCGCTTGATGTATCTGCGCCCAGTATAGTAGCTGCTTCGAGATGCTTCTCGGGGTCGCTCGGAGCTGTGTAGCGGAAGACTGCTGGTGCCGTGACTACGACGGAGAGGCCATGGGGTATGATTGGATATGAGCTGTTAAGAATACAATGCGGATGGTTATTTATAGTAGACAAAGTAACAGTTTAAGGATTTAGAGTTTAATAAAATGAGTCTATAAATTGTGCTTTCATATCATTGAATAAAGTATATCAAAATGGCACCAGGCACTCACTAATGACATGTTCATAGCAATGGGGTTCACCACATGCCAAACGTCTCCCTAAATACCTGCTCCAAACAGCTTTATACCGTTATTCAGTTCTATCAACATCAAAAAAATACTAAAAGACAGCCATATTTTAATTCTCTCAATGTATTTAGGACGTAGAGACGGACGTGTTGCTAAAATATAACGTGACAGCTCTAGGCGCTAATGACGTGGTCATCATCAGACCTCTAGGTTACGGTATGAGAACTATAGAAATAACTCAGATCTGTTTTGGCTGGTCACGAAGCCAAGGAGTTAGTTATGTTATGTTAAGTCTCATTTGCCTGTAACTCCACAGGCACCTTGGTTTGAAGGGATCAGTGATTCACAATACTTTGTGAATCACTGATTCGCGGTAGGAATAAGTATGGTGGCAGTACTACCCCGGAAGAAAGCGTTCAAAGAGTGCTACTGCCAAAAAATAAACGTTTTTAACAGCACATGTTTTGACTCCAAATTTAAGTCAAGGGGAAAAGATCGAGGAAATAACTTTGCCCATGTACATATGTAAACATAGACGTGTTTACATATGTACATAAGCATTAAATAAACATGAGACCTAGCTGGCCTTGGTGGAAATTCAACACCGCAAAAGGACGTGCATAATCATCAAGAAAATATAAATATCTAGAAAATGGCCGTGCGCATTGAAATCATTGGCCGGGTTGTTCTAAGATTGTTTTAGCTTGCTTTCCTTGCGTCTATCGCTGAAGTCTGATGTATCCTTTCCTCGTATTACCGAAGACAAAGCAATTCGTTTGCTTCTCTTACCGAGGTAGTAAATGCTACTAAAATGCACGTTAAAAGCCAGTGGCTCTGTGGAAAATTTTGCTATTGTCTTAAAACCATGTGCGCCTGAATTATGTGTAACTCTGTTATTGACAGCCTATGCCTCCTCTTTTTTTAGACTGCTCAAGTGGCAAAAATCTGTCAACTGGTCAAAGTGAGCCAGAAAAATATTGTCGTGCCGACCATACCAATTGCCGTCCGATTTCAATTACATCAAAACTCTGTAAAAGTACATTTATTGAATGCAATAGCCTCCTAAGATTCTTAGAACCGAACGACCTTTTCAGTGACCAGCACTAAGGATTTCACCGAAACTGATTCACTGAGACTCCACCATCATCTCTTTATGTATCTCCTGTTTGTAGGAAGACCTTCGGATATTTCAAAAGCCTTATACAGAGTTTACATGAGAGCATGATTTCTTACCGAAAGCCCGTCGTCTCGCTGTCTAGCTTTACTTTGTTGCTCTTATATTTTTGGTTTTCTTTATTGAATATTAAAAAGCATGGATGATACCGGCAGTACGTGGTGGCAGATACCGTATAGACCTAGATAAAATATAAATTCAATGTATGGTGGCTATAATTACTCAGGACTATATATAAAAAATATATACATATTACTAAGTTTACAAACCCATAGTCCTTAGGTATAAATGTCTTCAAGTTTCCAGCTATAGGATAGGCCAGCCCATGACAAAGATGAACGCCAGCGTTACCGATGCCCACTCCAGCCATCGTAGCTGCGAGATGCATGCTCGATCGTGCCTCAATGTCGTCCTGATTGTATACTGAGCGTTTGAAGTATTTTTGCAGGGTCTGAGGGAGACAGAAATGTTTTAAGTTTAGGCAGAAAGAGAAGGGTACATTTCAGAATCAGTAAGATAGGTCAGGGTCAGTTTTGATATAATTTAAAAAGGTAAAAGTAAGTTAAAGTCAATTTGAATAACGAGAGTAAGTTTTAAAGAACATTTTCAATGGTAGGACTTTTGTAGAGTCAGTTTGAGGCAGTACACCAGACACACACAGTAGACAGACACTTTTGCCAGTTAACCACGACGCAGTAGTATGCAAGCATTACTGTGTTTCATTGAAGGGCAACATTTCCAACAAAATTACAGGGCAAGATATTTAACACCTATATCTTAGGGTGATGAGCATTGCCATGCAAGGTTTTGAACTTCTGAATGTAGTTTAAAATTCTGAATGACACTGAACTGTGACAAGCAGGCAAGCGTGACATTATAACACCAGGCGAGCGCAGGGCCGGATTATCCATAAGGCGGATTAGGCAACTGCCTAGGGGCCCCGCAACGACTAGGGGCCCACGGGGCTCTGTGAAAGAAAAAAAGTTTCATCTAACATTTTTTTTATGAAAATTGTATACTTTATCAATACTATACCTTCTTTTCGACGCATTTTGTCAATTGATGAAATACTTAATACATAGAAGAAGTAACAATAGCTGTTTATGGATCGGAAAAATAATAACGGCGAGATCATTGTTTTGTTCCATTATGGCTTCCCACGGTTTGCGCATATAGCCAGTCCTAAAGTAATATTTTTTATCTAATAATTTGCCTAATTCGGGCAAAAGTGGTCAAATATAGTCCATCACCCGTCATTGTCCGTCAGTTGGTCCTAAGTCAAGTCCAAAGCATATATTTTAAAAAGTCAGCAAAAGCTTATAGAAAAGGGGCCCCGAGAATGGCATTGCTTAGCCCCCAATTGGGTTAATCTGGCCCTGGGCGAGCGACATATTCCTGTCGTTACATACGTTAAAAACATAGAAAATTAGGAAGGGAAAATTTTAAGTCATTTGGAAAGGAAAGAGGAAGTTTTAAGATAATTTAGAATAGTAGTGGCCTCGTCCACTTTCCTACATTGAAACTACACTAAGGGCGGATATACACGGACTGCTCGAACAGTCATAGTCAACAGCTTGAAGCTGCCTTGGATAACTGCTGGAGCAGTAGGTATTAACTGCTCAACAAGTTACAATTTCAATACCCTTTGCGTCTCAGAGACGTAAATATACGTCAGTTTCGTTCATAAATCTTTTGTTTTAATTATCACGGTATAGGAAGGATTAAGGGGCGGGAAGCGCGCGCGACGTGAAATGAAGAGCGCGGGCGGAGGTACCTGCGCGAGTGCAGTCGACAGCTCAAGCAGTCAGTGTATGCCTGGCGACTGCTTGACCGCCAACCGCCCGAAGCATGCAACTGCTCGAGCGGTTTCGTGTTTGTATATAGACGTATAAGAATGTAGTTCACTGTGTAGTCGCGTAGCTTGAATGTAGCGTGTGTAGCGTGTGTAGCTTGAATGCTTGTAATGAAACCAAAAACATGACTGGACAAAAGATGGGTTTTTTGAACCACTGTTTGGTGGTAATATAATACAGTTAAATGTTAACAATTTAATGTAAAAAAGGGTTGTTCTATCTATTAGTAAAACGTGCATAGTTATTTATGAAAGACAAACGTGTAAAAAATAGTTTTTTTGGCACTACCTTTTTTTAACTGACAAAAATTATACAGCGAGAAGAAATTTAACTTTTAAATCCAAAAATCTTCAAGTTAAATTTAGTTTGGAATGCATTTTCCTATATTGATAACTTCGTTGACCACTTGAAGTGCATCCAGAGAATACCAGTGGTTCGCGGACCATCGGAAGTCTCTTCTACTCATAAACTTTCCAAATCCTTTCACTCAAAATCAAAATGGCGACTTTCGCTTTTTTTTCGTTTCGCAACCACTACAGAAATACCGATTGTTTCAAAACGGTTCATTACTTATACGTGAAATAAAAAGAGATAACCAGAATAAACTATGTTTTACATTATTATCCTGCACTATTTGTATGTTTTATAAGATAACATATTGAATTACTAGCACTAAGTTATGTTTACGAACAAAACCGTTACGTTTCATATTTGAATATTATGTCTGAGAATAAACGAAATTCTTTATAAAAGATATTGAAATTGTAAAAGTTCATATTTTATAATGATAAAAATAACAATTAGCTACTCCCTACTCCTCCTCATTACTTTTCCACTTCTATTATTTTTTATTCAATTTATGTCAGTTTTTTTTTCATGGTCCGGTTTGTGATTTTGGATTTTATAGGAAGAACATATCTATATCTATTTAGCTCTCTTCGTCTCATACATTTTACCGATCGAAAAGGCAAGACAACAACAATATAATGCAAAAACGTACCACAAGACCTCGAGAACAGATCTGTTCATTTAATGAGCTTACTAGTACAATGTTAAATTGGACAGTATTGTTGACCTTACATCGAACCACTGCTATAGAGGTATATATTTTATATTGTTACCTGTAGACAGAATCTGGCCCACACGTCAGATATCGGGTTGCTGCCTTGGTAGTTTGGACGCAGCGCTGGGTTGGCGGGTGCAGGACCGCGTTCGGTGTACGGAATCGCCGTGAAGCTTTCCAACGCGTGGCAGAATATGTCAAAGCCTGAATAGTTTGATACCTTAAAAGAAATAAAAAATCTGTAAAGCCGGTTCACGGACGATAATTTAACGTGATAACGACATAGGACAAGCCGAACGCTTAGGCTGATCGTGCCTCTCTGCAAGAATCAGAAAAAATAGAAAGCAATAATTAGAAAAATAATGAATATTCCAAAGGCCTCAAAAATTAATTTTCAAAATTATTTTTGATTATGATAATTTAATTTATACAAGATAAGTGAGATTAATGAGTGCATAGTCACTAATTATTCTTGTAAAAAAACAAAGAGACGTAAGAACTAAAAACTGGTTTATTCGTTTTTTCGTGTTTGATAATAAGCGGAAGTTATACGAGTAGGTATATATGTGGAAAGTTAAGGAAATTGAAGTAATTACTTTTTCTGGGATTGTCAATGTATGCAGCGGGTCTATGATGGCCAGAATGGGACGCAACGCTCCATGAGAAATGCCGGTTTTAGTGTGAATTTCTTCATAATCAAATATACTGACGCCAGTCGTCTCACTCCCAGTGCCGCTTGTTGTTGGTACTGAAATGTTAAAAAGAATATACACTCGAGAGCAATGAATCCGGGTCACTTAAAGAATCCTAAAAATCTCGGAAACTAAAAATGATAGGTTAATGCAATAAATTGTATTTAATAGACAATGTAATACTCCTTAAATGAAGGTATTAAAACTTCTTAGTTATTGTAAAGTTATATCATAAAAAAATCAAATTTGAAAAAGGGCCACTTTCGAAGATGGAACTACGAAATTACAGCATTGGGTTTTGCTTTTGTTTGTAATCTGTCATTTATGTGGGTACATAAACCATGTTGATAGTGCTCTATATTCATTATTCAAGCTGAAATTATGTCGCTTACGCCTGAAGAATGCACCAGAATACTTACAATGCTGGAAACCGGCCGGAGTCAGCGCGATACATCCAGGACTGTCGGTGTGTCGCTGTCAACAGTACAAAGAGTTCTCCGACGTTACGAAGAAACTGGTTCTAACCTACGCAGACCAGGAACGGGCAGAACCAGGTGTACCACAGCACGAGAAGACCGATACTTGGTGAACACCATGCTTCGAAATCGCTTTCTCACAGGAACTGAACTCACAAATCAGTTTCGACGCCTCGGAGGAAGTAACCCAAGTGCATGGACAGTAAGACGTCGGCTTGCTGAATCTAACTTAAAACCCCTTAGACCTGCAAACGGCCCTAAACTGGAGCGTGGGCATCGTATTTCAAGACTAAGATATGCCCAGAGCCACGTAAATTGGAGTATTGAAGATTGGTCAAAAGTTATGTTCTCCGACGAATCAAAATGTATGCTCTACAAGCACGATGGAAGACACAGAGTGTATCGAAGACCAGGGGAAAGATTCAAGCAAGCATGCATCGAAGAAAAAGTAGCCTACGGTGGTGGGTCTGTACTTGTGTGGGCCGGAATTTCTTCTGAAAGTCGCACAGAGCTGGTGATCATAGAAAACGGCTCTTTAACTAGCGAAAGATATGTGGAAGAAATCCTCAATGATCACGTTGGTCCATTTATGGTCAATTTAGGTGAGGATGCTATATTTATGCATGACAATGCCCGACCTCATACAGGTAGGATTGTGAATGACTACCTTCAAGAGATGAACATTACTCGTATGGAGTGGCCAGCGCGCAGCCCGGATATCAACCCGATCGAGCATGCTTGGGACGAGCTAGGCAGATGCGTAAAACAACGAAACCCTCCCCCAATCACGATTCGTGAGCTCAAAATTGCTCTCACAGAGGAATGGGAGAATATTCCCCAAAATCGTATAAGGAACTTGGTGTACAGCATGCCAAACCGCGTAAACGCAGTAATGGAAGCACGAGGAGGCAATACGAAGTATTAAAATTCAAGAAAATCGTAATAAAGTTCAAAAATTTCATGTTTCCTATTTTTGTTTTAAGGAGAGATCAGCAGTTTTTTTCTTTATGTAATTTTGTGTTAATAAAATGTATGGTGACTCATATTTTTTTTACTTTCATTTAAGGAGTATTACATTGTCTATTAAATACAATTTATTGCATTAACCTATCATTTTTAGTTTCCGAGATTTTTAGGATTCTTTAAGTGACCCGGATTTATTGCTCTCGAGTGTAGTTTAGGTCCAGTAGGTATGTACAAAGCTTCAAGACTGAAATATATAAATAAATATTTATTTCATTATTGGCCAAAGAACCTGGCTACTACAATCACCCGTAAAACCAACGCAACCAAGTTTTAAACTTGGTTGGACCTACTTTTACGACCTTAGCACATCACACATATCGACCAACATCTCGACTCTGACTCAATCACTTCGTAGGATCGTCAATGAGTCGGCCATGACGTCGGTGGTGGACCCAGCGATCAATATAGAAGACTTTGAGGAGCGTTCAGGGTCGATATGGTATGCGAAGGCCATAAAAGAGGTTTCACCTGTGTTTTAGTGCAATAGAACTCTTTGTGAATGGGTTCGTCTGGGGAAATCTGGGGAGAAATCAGAGCCATCAAATTATAGACCAGTATTGTATCAGAAACTTTGAGTGAGATCTTTGAAAAAGTTATGCTCAACCAACTTTTGCCGCACTTCAACGAGCATTCAATATTGCACAAAAATCAGTTCGGCTTTACAAAAGCAAGATCAACTATGGATGCCGGTGTACAGTTAATTGACATAGCGAGCGAAGCGTCTCTGCTTTAACTGGCCAAACTGACTTTCATCTGTCCGTATGTTAGGGTGTTCGTTGGTCTTCTTGTACAGGTCGCATTTGTCAACCAATCTTGACGAAACTTGCTATATATGTTGTACTATTTAATTGAGTTTTTTATCGCCAGCTATTTTTGATTGGTGGTGTACTTTTCCTAAAAAGGGGGAAAGTTTGCTGCGGCGCTATTTACCGACCGATTTTGATAAAATTTGGTACACTCATTAGATTCCAGACCTTCAATAGGAATTTCGAATGCGAGCATAATTGGTAAAGTGGTTTCCGAGGTGAAATTACTGCATTGCATTGGTAGTGAATACTGCGAAAAATTGCCGCTGCTAAGACTATGCACGCGAGGTCTATTGTTCGCAGAACTACTAGTTACGTATGTCCTCAAGGCTTGGGAGAGCTCACATGATGCTATTGGCGTTTTTTGTGACTTCTCTAATGCATTTGATTATGTGGAACACCGTACACTGATTCGAAAACATTATGGTATTCGTGGAGCTGCGCTTGATGTCATCGAGTCATATATATGTAACATATGCAAAAGGTTGGCATAAATGGTGTAACATCTTCGGGATCTATAATGAGAATGGGAGTTTAACAAGGGTTCCATTTTAGGGCCTTTTTTATTCTTAGTATAGATTAACGACTTGCTACTTATGGCCGAGGATCTTTGTGATATTGTTTTATTTGCGTAAGACACATGTCTCATCTTCAAAGTAGATAAGAAAGATAGCACACTAATTCAAGTAAACAACGCTATATCTAGAGTCTCTAAATGGCTCTCAACTAATAATTTAAATGTCTGAATTTCAAAAAAGACAAACCGACTGTTCTATATTTGGAGTCCAACGTTACGTTTGATGGAGTTAAACTCGAAATGGACAATGCAACAGTTTTCCTAGGCATTACAATTAACACAAAATTACAACGGGGTCCTCATATAAATCGTCTGTCTGAGAGACTCAGTTCTGCTGCATATGCGGTACGTACACTAAGAGAGCTAAGAGACGTTTATACGACGCGGTTAGTATATTTTGCATATTTCCACAGCGTAATGTCATACGGGACATTGCTATGGATTTGTTATCACAAAAACGTGTTATTCGAGCTATATACGAAATGGGTCCCGCGAATCTTTGAGAGATTTGTTTAAAGATATCAATATTAAAAGATTATAATATTAATATTATTTGCAAATACAATGTATGTTCGTAGAAAAATTACATAAATATAAGTTAAATATTTTCACCACCCTTTTAATACTAGGAATAAGAATGGGACAGCTGTACCTAGTTTTAGATTTGCGAAGACTAATAAGTCTTTCCTAGGAAATAGTGTGCGTTTTTACAATAAAATCCCAAAACACATTACTGAGCTCACAGAGAGAAAATTTCAGTTGACTGTAAAAAACATTTTAATAAAAAAACATAATATACAGGGTTATTGGTAATTAGACCGGATCCTTTTAAGGGGTGGTAGGGAATGCCATTTGCAACAATATGACTGTACATTGTGATATCCGGAAATGAATCATTTCTGTGATATTCTTTTTTTTTTTTTTTTTGAAAATCCAGTTTTACTACTTTAAAATTCAATAATAAAAAAAAGTAATCAACCGATTTCAATTCTGTTCGCAGTTTTAGAGAAACCTTGTTACAGCTCTTAATAATAAACAATAATATCGTACTAATGTAGATCCATCCAAAAACTAGAGGCTTTTTCATAATTTTTATTTGATAATTTTTGTAAGATGCTTTACAAAAACCTTTATTTTCTCTACAAAAACGATAGTAAATTAAGTCTGCATTTTATTTAAAAAACATCTACAAGTCTTTAGCTATCCAACGAGGTAAAAAAAATTAGCACTTTATTGCACAATTGCAGAAATAATGCGATAACAAAGACGCAGGTAGAGACATTCCGAGAAAGGGTTTTAGACAACGGTATCCATGTTGAATGCGCCGTCTCCCTCTCGCTTATGTTTGTTGAACGAGCAATGAGAACCCAGTTTGCTCAAGCGCATCGTACTGTTCAGACGCTCTTTGGCAACCCTTTATTACGATTAAATTTCGACCTTGATAACGTTATTGGACTTGTGTAACTTCTTTTTCTGTGATTCGGCTAGTGAACTGGACTTTTTGATTGATTGCTTACCCGACGACTTGGCTTGTACTAAAGGATCTGATCATGACTGCGGAATCCCACGACCATCTACCTCGGCTTCGAGAGTTCACAAACGAAGAGTATGCGGACATACTGTTTTGTATGGTTTTGCCAACGGCGTCGCTACACATGCTCGAACGGAGTATCAGTCTCGATTTCCACAGCGCCGTTTACCCCATGTGAGTGTATTTGACGGAGTGTACCGGCGACTACGAGAAACTGGTCAAGTTCAAAGACGACAAAGTGATGCTGGACGATCTCGTATTTATCATTCGGATGAAGAGGAACAGATAATTCGCATGTTTGAGCAAGATCCTACGACTTCAACAAACATCATTGCACGACGTCTTGGCATGTCGCAATGGAAAGTATGGAACACAGTGCACCGCTCAAGACTCTACCCGTATCATTTGACTCCGGTACAAGTTATCCAAGACGGAGATCCTGCACGTAGAGTTGAATTTTGCAGATTCATGTTGAACACCGATATGGAAGATGCCAATTTTTTATTAAAAATCTTATGGACCGACGAATCCAAATTTGATCAGGATGGAATATCAAATTATCATAATATTCATTATTGGGCCCCGAAAGATGACGGTAACCCAAACAAGAAAAGATTACAAGGATCACAAAGAAGGTTTTCCGTTAATGTGTGGATGGGCATTATTAAGAATGAATTGATCGGCCCTTTCTTTCTGCCCAACAACCTCAATGGTGAAGCGTATGAATTTTTTTTGAGAAACGAACTTTATGAGCTACTCAGTGAAGTACCCCTTGAAACCCGCAGAAACATGATTTACCAACATGATGGTTGCCCCGCACATTTTAGTTTGAGCGTCCGTGAGTGGCTCAATCGTCAGTATCCCAATAAGTGGATTGGCAGAGGAGGACCCATTCCGTGGCCGACCAGAAGTCCCGACTTGACTCCCGTCGACTATTACGTATGGGGTCACATGAAAAGCTTGGTGTACGACGATACTCTTGGACCTGTGGTAACCATTGAAGAACTGAAACAGCGCATAATAAATGCAGCAGAAAAAAATGAAAATTAATTTAAATACAAGTGTTGTTAAAAGCAATTTACGCAGACGTATGCGTCTCTGCATTCAAAATTCTGGCTCACATTTTGAGAACGAACTGTAAAAATAATAAATACAGACTAATTACATCTACTCTTTTATTTCTTTAAAAGAAATTAAATTACCTTAAGAAAGTATTTCTTCCATAGCTACTTCTCATGGACTATTCTCATTCCTTTCTCGGCCTTTTGTAATCGCATTATTTCTGCAACTGTGTAATAAAGTGCTAATTTTTTTACCTCGTTGGATAGCTAAAGACTTGTAGATGTTTTTTAAATAAAATGCAGACTTAATTTACTATCGTTTTTGTAGAGAAAATAAAGGTTTTTGTAAAGCATCTTACAAAAATTATCAAATAAAAATTATGAAAAAGCCTCTAGTTTTTGGATGGATCTACATTAGTACGATATTATTGTTTATTATTAAGAGCTGTAACAAGGTTTCTCTAAAACTGCGAACAGAATTGAAATCGGTTGATTACTTTTTTTTATTATTGAATTTTAAAGTAGTAAAACTGGATTTTCAAAAAAAAAATAAAAAAAAAGAATATCACAGAAATGATTCATTTCCGGATATCACAATGTACAGTCATATTGTTGCAAATGGCATTCCCTACCACTCCTTAAAAGGATCCGGTCTAATTACCAATAACCCTGTATAAGCCGACATTATATATAAGACAAAGATGCTTGGAAATCTCAACTTCTGGCAAGTTGTCATCTGTCACCTATAAAATGTAATAATAGTAGTATCTAAGGAGAAACATTATAAAAATCTATATGAAAAGAATGACCCCGAGTTTCTTGCCGCTTCTTCTCGGTAGGTTCTACATATTTTGAAACGCGCCGGTAGAGTCTTTAGAGTACATTATAATGAATAATTGAGGTTTATAAGTGCGACTTTGATGCCTAAATTGAATAAATGATTTTGACTTTGCCTTTGAAACTGCCAGCATACTTTTTTCTATCCTGAAGAAGCCGTTTTTTGTTCGCAATACTGCGTTCTGGTTGAAGGTATGGTTGCCGGCGAAATCACAGGCACATGAGACATCACAACTTACGGGCTTACTTATAAACGATGCTTAAATTTGAATGGCGGCGATCGGTACGATGCAAAAAAATATTTGCTGTGCTCACTGCTAAGTAACTTCATTTAGGACAGCTTTTGTAGGTAAGTAGGGCCCTTAATGTCTCGACGCAGTGCAGTTCGTCACTTGACGGAATGCAATCGCAAATATCATAAGAGTTTTATACAAATAGGTAGTATACATTGTTTATTATTATTTGGGGGGAGATATAAACTTACTAGCAATCATTGGCTTCAGCTCCACTTCGACCGATTTTCCCTTCCCCACAGGTGCGTTGACGTAATCCAAGAAATCAGCGTCAGGGTCGCAGTAGTAAAGATTGGCCGCTTTGCAAGTGTCCATCACTGAGCCCCCTCCTATGGCCACGAAACTGTCGAACTTGTGCTCTTTTGCGAATTTTATTGCCTCTTTAAAGCTGGAATTTGGATAAATTCAAATAAAATCATTTATTTGCTTGAATATATATTAATATCAGATCTTATGTCTGCAGATATATTTATTGCATCAGTATATGCCTCAAAATAATGCTTGTGAAAATTGATTTTCACCACAATTTTTCATAACAATATAAGTAAGTTGAAGAGGAAAAATCAATCCCACTAATATTATAAATGTGAAAGTTTATATGGACGGATGGATGGATGTATGTATATAGATGTTTGTTGCTCTTTCATGCTTAAACGGCTGGGCCAATTTTGATGAAAGTTAGTATGGAGGTAGATGAGGCGCTGAATTAACACATAGGATACTTTTCATCATCATCATCATCCATCATCACGCGGGTGAAAGCGCGGAGAGCAGCTAGTATTAAATAACTAGTCATATGGAAAATCTATTATTATCTTTGATATGTCGATGAATATGTTACTATCTTTTTATAATACTATATATTATGTAATGCCTAAAAATAAAGCACCACGGCTGCGAGTTTGTGCTGACCCTCTCACTTGGTAGGCGGGTTTTTTTCCGCACCCATGCCGTCTCAGTGCAGCACTTTGTGTGCTATCTCGGGTGATGCGCATTAGCCCAGCCACCCGATGTGTCCTGACCCTTATGGAGTTGAAATACCATCCAGGAATTAGAACTGTAAGTTTTACGTGGCAATGCAAGTCTCATTAGCCCATCTATTTCACCTGCAGCAGTGTTCTTCAACACAGTAATGCTTGCGGTACTAGTTCGTAGAATATTTGGAACTGCAGTGGTATTAGCCAAGCCTGCCAGAAAAGATAAAATGGTAACCCTTACCTAGTGTCAGTTGGCTCCACTCTACATTTATCATACACCTTGTAAGTGACCCCGTTCTTTGTGAGGGAGTCCAGAACCGCTTTGACAGGTCTCATATTGACAATATTGGGATCTGTCATGACACATACATTTTTAGCTTGAAGGTTGACCAAATCCATGCCAACCTCGCGAGTTACTCCAAGTCCATATCTGACAGTGGAACATTTTATCTGTAATCATAGAATGTGAGCATTACTTAATAGGTAAAGGTTAATTATTAGGATAGGAATGGAAATGGGATAATACAGCCCCGGGGATGTAATGCCTTGCTTTAAGCCCATCACACACGATGAAGATACTATAAAATATATATATTATCTTAGAGCAGATTCGGACATATCGCTCACCATATAATTCAATGAACGACCACACACGGTGAATATACTATAATATTTTACCTTAGAGTAGCTTAAATGCCACCGATATTCGAACGGCATGTTAACATACGCTAAGACTACTGCATATCATGAAGACATCTTAAGATCATGTCCGATACTGATCTTAAGATCAAATACAGAATGTTGACAAAACCGTTGCAGTAAATGGACGTCTGGTCTTCAGTTACCGAAAAATGTATATTTTCACAATAAAAACTAATAAAGCTTCACATTATCTTATGTACCTATATTTTTTCAAACCTGTAGAAATATATTTTGTAAATAAAAATGAAACGAACGTCTGACTAACGCGAATGTGTCAATCAAAGGAAATCATCGAAAAAGTGAGACTTTCTATCTACTAACCGAACTAGCGGTATGACAATTTTATCCTAGTAGATTTTTTTTTTTATTATATGGGCCTAACCTCCATAGGTTTTTCTAGGGTATAGGTACTACACACGTAGTACCTACAACCTAGTACGTAGTACCTGCAAACTATCTATACAGATCAATCAAACTAGGTAAATACTAAATCGATGTTAGTATTCTTGATTAAATAAGGCTATGTCATATTATTAGACTAGCTGCAGCCGCGACTTCGTTCGCGTGGCTTTTTAATTAATGCTTTCAGTATAAACCTCATCAAAATTGGCCTTTTCAGAAATTACCTGGATTATAGAGGCAGACAGACTGGTAGGTATCGTGCAAATAACCATATGAAAGTGTAAGAAAAAGCTGTTTTTTTTTCTGAAAGATCATTGTAAAGTTTAAATTCACTACTGTGTTTCCTGTGTTTTATGTGATCTTCTATCCAGATTTTTCGTTTTTACTTTTAGCTAGTATGACGGTTATATCATATTCACAGTCCCAATCATCATCTGAGGAACTGTCCAACAGGTCTAGCAACAAAATACGAATCATCGCAAAATAAAAATTATGAACACTCTGTATATTACAGTGTGAACGATCGAGACGTGCGGCTCCCGAGACGGACTCCGATAGAATGTACGCTTGGTATATATTATAGTATCTGCGCCGTGTGTGGTGGGTTAAGTTAACATAACTTTTATATTCGACGCTATAATATATATTATCTTAGTCGTGTGTGATGGGCTTTACGTCGAGATTACTTGATATGTAATTGGACATTTTCGAGCAGGTGGTATGAAAAAGATATTATACTCTTTCATCCAGAACACAGGATGGGTGTACAAACCGCAATACATAATGGAGAGATACATTTTTTATACTATCAAATGAAAAGATGGGCCTTGTACCTGATGTTAAGCATGTGCCTGTGATAGTTACAGAGTCACCCAGAGCTTTAAACTGAAGTTTTATGTGGCACTGGATAATTTTGAGTCTTATTTGCTTATTCATTTTACTCTTTACAGTGCCCCGTATAGCACACATACATTCGTACACACTACTGCTCTGATGAAACTAAGGTGACATAGGTGCTGGTTCAGTATTATCTCAGCTGAAGTAAGATAGCCGTAATCAAGACAGTGATCACTTAGACAATAAATAATATTATTTAAAAAAAAATATAACAGATTGTGTTTAAAATAAATAGGTAAGTATGAAAAATACTTACATGTTTAAAATTTAACAAATTGATCTCTTGACCCCCCACTGTATTTTACATAACAAACCCATTAATTTATCTTATCATTATTGTTATAAATATATTAGTAGAAAATTACTTATCTATAACAAAACAAACGGGAAGTTACAAATCAAATTAACATAGGCATTGCTCTGGTAATATCTAAACCTTCATCATAGTCTAAATAGCGGAAAATGTGGTAGCAGATTTTTAGATATTTTTTTAAGATACTGATTAAGATTTTTTTTATTCTTGACTTGATAGTTTTTTGTTACCTTTTTTGGGACATAGACTGGACATACTACCAATGCCACTGAAGCAGTTGTGCCAGCCACCTAGCACCATACTCTGTTTTAAGGAGTTGGGATGGCTTAGTTGATCTGTTGGGATCAGCAACCCTCATTCGAGGCAAGTTTCATTCATAAATCTATTGTTATTTTTTGTCCTGATGCTGGTGAGTTAAAGGCTGGCAGGGGAAAAGCAAAACACACCCCATGCATCAGTGCAGGACCTATATGTATTATGAAATAAGAATAGGAGATGGTAAAACCACAAGGCCCACCTGGTGTTAAGTTGTAACATCTGCCTGTAACAGTTTAATTTCATCACAAGTCAAAGACGAACTGCACTGCCCTGTAACCCTGACTCATAAGTTGTTAAGTCTCATGTGTCAATTTAGCCAGCACCCATACATTACTGCTTCACAATACGAGTAGAAATAGGCATGGTTGAACTAAAGAGAAGATACTTAAGGTATTTAAATATATGTGTTTATTATTGGACACATATTTTTTTATTTTGCAGACCAGATGACACAGAGAAGCAGTGTTACCGATACCAACTGTCATGTTAAATTTATTGTTATTATTGAACATTCTGAAGGGTACCATTCCTTAATCCTAAACATGTGTATATAGTGCGTTCGTATAGCTCCATGTTGGCGAAAATAACGCTAAAAACACTCACAAGGGCGTTTGAATTGGGAATCTATAGGTGAAAATGTTGTTTATGGCTCTTTTTGTTCTGCGTTCGGAAACCTATAAAAGAGTTATTTTCTCTACCAAAAAGTGCAATTTTTGATCCACGTCCAGAGCATGGTTGTTTGAAATTGTTTTTCAACAACTATTTGACAGCATATTCATGCAATCTTAGGCCTTATAGTGGTTAAAATAATGTTTTTGAGGTTCACAAATGCATTAACAAATGAGCCAACAATGGCAACATCACCAATGCCCTAATTGCTAAATGAACACACTACAGTGTATATAAGACTTAAACAAGACCTCTTTAGCTTAGTGATGATCAACTCTACATATGGAATTACTTACTTCGAATGCATAATCCTTCAGAGGTGTAGCATTGGACACTTGGATGTTTCCTCGGTAGCCATGTGCTGGACATGAACATCTGGTCAAAGATATATCATGTGGTTAGGAAATTATTCTCATAAAATCACAAAACTAAACTGAAAGCATGGAGCATGCAACTTTATAAGTATTAGATTACACTGGTACTGTATATAAACAGTAATAATTTTCAAATCAATCATATGGTTTAAGTAAAATATTTTCATAAGGTTACCTGTACCTACCTACCTACATACAAACATTCGTCTTGCCTGCAATCAAATGTTATTATAATTAAATGTACCTGGTTAATAGTTGAGTACCAATTCATACTTACGAAGCCACATTCATAGTCCTAAATAAATCAAAAACTCTTTTTCGGGACACCATTTTGCACGTCTTATTTAACCACGAATTTTACAATACTGACTTTTGAACTTCAACCATGTCTATTTGCGGTCTTATCTCAAATTTATCAAAACATGATAAAGAGGTAGGTAATAAAAAACATACCACTGGCGTGGCTTGGCAACATTCGGTAGGTACATAGCTATTTATAATAACAAAACATTTCCATTCCAACACTGAAAATGATAATAAACAGCTTTGTACAGTACAGAATAACTAATATGTTTGAACAGCTTCAAATGTACTGTTTGTGGCGAGCGGACTGGTATCGGCTCCGACATATATTACGCCATGGGACTCCGTACCGCAGTGTTTTCGGAACACTATTAATTTATTTCAGTCGAAAACCAAACAAAAGTCAAATGTATTGCATTTTCATTGATTCGAACCCAAACAAAAATCAGCTGATCTCAGTTCAGTCATCTTCTTCTTCTTCTTCGTTGGCTTTTTGGCATTAGAACTTGGAAGACGTTTCGCTGCCAGTGTCAGGTATTTATCGTTGGTATTTTCGTTTTGGACGTTTGTACATTTGCCATTTCTCAAGTAAATAATAGTAATTTTAGATAGCACGATCTCACGAAGTTAGATGACGACAAACGACCGATAATTAAGTTCGTGGTTTAGTTTTGTGTTCTATACGGGCTATTTGCTACCAGGGGCCTTACTATGAGCTCTTAAAGCAGGACTTCTAGACAACTGCCCGGTTTATTCGTACCATGACAACTTTAAAGCAGGCCTGCCCAGGCCTACTATTCAAGAACCGCAGAAAAACCGTTCACCTGTTTTTTTGTACGGACTCTCGTTAACATGTCGCTCTAAATCCACTCAGTTTATTAGCTTACAACCGTCTAGGCGTCGGCAATGTTGGTGATTAGTAAATTGTTAGAATGTCAGAGACAATATTATCCTTTCATCTGTGAGAGAACAATATTCAAACAGTTCACCTAAATGAGCGTCATGGTATGGTTTCATTCAAAACTGTTTATGTTACGTTTAAGAACTGCACGGAACTTTTATGGTTTTCTGGGGCCTTACTATCAGTTTCATAAAAACCATGCAAGTTCCGTGCAGTTCTTAAACCTGGCGTAAACAGTTTTGAATAAAATGATACCATGACGCTCATTTACGTGAACTGCTTGAACATTGTTTTTTAAAAGATGAATGGATAATGTTGTCTCTGGCATTTTAGCAATTTATTATAACCAACACTGCGGACGCCTAGACGTTTATAAGCTTATAAACTGAGCGGATTTAGAGCGACATGTTAACGAAAGTCCATACAAAAAAACAGGTGAACAGTTTTTCTGCGGTTCTTGAATAGTAGGTCTGGGCAGGCCTGCTATAACGTTGTCATGATACGAATAAACCGGGCAGTTGTCTAGAAGTCCTGCTTTAAGAGCTCATGGTAAGGCCCCTGGCTGACCATGAGTTTACAACATTGACATCAATCGATACCTACACGATATCGAATGCCGCGAAAAAATGTATGAAAAAGGAACAGTGCCACCTCGCGGTTAATTGTAGAACTAAAATTGACAGCGAGTACGCCAATCACAAGCTTAATAGGTAGGCGAGATCGAGTATCGACTATAGATGACATGTCCTGCTTTAAGAGCTTATAGTTAGGCCCCAGTATCAAGTATGAGCACCAAGCGTGGTCAGAAATAAAAAATATCTCGGTAAAAAAAGTCAGACACACAGTGGGAATCGGGATAGATTGGTCAAATTTTGAAGGTTAAATAGTTCTAAAGGTTTTATACTTTCAGTTATATCTACTGTATCATGAATTGCGCTACTCGAAATTTCTATGGCACATGAAGGGCAGGGAAAAGGATGTAACACCAGTGACGTAGCTATAGCTATCAAATGGCGTCCGCAGGTAAAAACTAAAAGTCTAAACGCTCAAATCATACTCATTAAATGATATGGGTACATGCTAGTTCAACTGCATACAAACAATAGTTACTTACCTATAAGTCTCAGACAAAATAAATAAGTCAAGACAGAATGTTGTGAACAGAGAAGTGAGGCCGGTTTTCTAAACTACATGTGTAGTGGGCATAAATCTTTTTATAGTTATACTCACGAATGCCCGCGACTTCGTTCGCGTAGTAGGTTCGGCTTTCGGCCTCGCCATAATCTCCCGTCATTTCTTGATATTTTATTTTAATGTAAGAATCATCTGTGAAGTTTTAGAAAACATAAAAACAAATTAATCAAATCTGATAAGCCGTTCTTAAGTAAAAGCGTGACCAGGAGAAAGAGGGGTTCATTTTCATATAAATATATAGATGAGGCAGCAACTTCCATCTAAAGTATCAGTGCCTTCTTCATTAAATGATGATAAGTATGGCCAATTCAATAGTTTACAATCATTAAAAAGTTGCTGAAAATATTGCATACAGCAAAGTACTTGGAGCGATCGGCTCCGATTTACTTACTTTGCCGACAGTATATAGAATAGAGAGCCACCACATGTATCAGTCCCACCAATCAAAATCCCCGAGAATTGATGATTGTATAGACTATAAACTTTTTCAGCGGACCTAGTACAAAAAGCCCTTACCACAAGTTTTAAAGATGACTCTGCCATAGATATAATAGCTGCTATTCTATTACAGAGATGTAGTGCTGTCATGAGCAAGCAATAAGCTTTTTTGACGTGACAACGTCTAATAAATCGATGAACGCTGGCTGCACGTACGTATGACTCATTATCACGTTTCGCCTGGGCCGAGCGTGCAAGCGAGAGCGCGAACCAAGCGATAGAGAGGCACAATCGGGCTAAGCGTTCATCTTGTCTTTTGACGTTATCATAGCACGTAAATATTATATAAATATATATATATATATTGTCTAAACTCCCGTAACTCCCGCCCCATAAGCTATGCAAAACAAGCAAAATATTGCCGACAAACTAAGATCGCTCTTGTCCGACCAAGGAAAGAGTACCTAATAATTTATGAATAACGTTGCTTCAATTCAAGGCGATCATAATAGTCCAATTTACATTCATGTGATATGTGGACAAAATTGGGACAAACGATGTTATAACCCGCGGCACGTAACTCTAGCGCTGAGCGAAATGTGGAGGGGATAGCTGCGCATGGGTACAGTCGCGCACATGTGACAGAGAGAGACAAGAGTCCCTCGTCTTCGATGTGACAGAGAGAGACAAGAGTCCTTCGTCCCTCTAGCCACCCTGTGATACCCAATTTTTGACTTCTGCGCAATAACGGTCAGCGCTAGAGTTACGTGCCGCGGGTTATATTTACCTAGATTATGGAAAAGCTTTTGACCGAGTGCTTATCAGAAGACTTGTTTCTAAGTTGGTAGATATTGGAATCTGTGACAAACTCCTAAAATGGTATAAAATGCTTTACGGATATTACATAGCTAAATTATGAGGTTTATTATACATAGCCAAGGCTATGATATATTGATACTGAATTGTCGCGACGCGTACTCATATTATATGGCACATATTATATTATCCGTCATCAATATTCCGCGATTTTAATTATGTCGTATGCTAAGGGGGAAGAACCACACATACTTCCGTTTCTCCTTCCTAAGATATCAGTTGGGTAACATATCAACCGATTATGTAAAAAAGGGGCAAAATAGAATATAAACACTACGTTTTTTGGAGCAGGCTCTCCATTCGCCTGTTTTTTGTGTGGTAACTTTTTTCTTAATGAACCTATTTTCATTGTTCATTTTTTTAATTGAGAGCTGATGCTTTCTCATATTGTGTTCTTATTTGAATTTGCTCAAGATTTGACCAATAGTTTTTTGTTTGTATAATAATTTACCATCACAACCGGCTCATTAAAATATACGTAGTATCTTATAGTTTGTGGTTAAAATGTTGGTGCATCTTCAATAGAATGGAAGTCGGTTTCAATTTATCTTCTAAGTTATATAATTGATCTATTAAGTTATATAATATATATTATAAAGTTATCCCAATGAAAATACGTAGTGGTTATAAAGAAAATAGATTTTGCTCGCTAAACTAATGAATCTTGATTTTCGTTTGGTTCTGATAGAGATTTGCAATCGTAATCCGGAGCTGTCACTTTTATTTATCCTAACAAAGATTTACCAGTAGGCCTACAATAAGCACCTTACAGCAGGACAGTTAAGCGTTTTATTGAGCTGTCCTGCAAATTCGTACTATGACGGACTCTGGCAGGCCAGCCAACTGTTGCCCACGTGACCTAGCCGGCCAGCAAAGGGCGGCCTGCAATTGACCTGCTGTAAGCGTACCATGGCGTATTTTTTGACTTTAGATATCCATCAAAGTAACCTGCATATCTGTCACATAAAGCAGGCGAGCTAAAGCAACTTTTTGTGACCTATTAAACATAAAAAGCGTGAATTTCTATCAATTTGGGAAAAAATTGTTTCTGTTACTATCGTAGAAGGATGTGGCATACATATAATTATTTACGCATACATATAATTATTTGAGTTACTAGAAGTATATAAAAAAAGTCGCTCGAACTGTTTTATTTTACCCTACAGTACAGTTAGGCCTAAGTGAGCATAACTAACACGACGGCGAGGTGTAGACGCGGCCATAATTCCAAGTTGAATAAATAAGAATTCACACTTGGAACACCGCCTTGATATTGCAGGTAGATAATAATCTTTCGGGTCGTTTCTCTGAGAATCCACTTCAAATTATTCACTGTTGTTTACTAGATAGGATGTGTTCTAATATCATTACAAAATATTTGTACTTTGTGTAACTAATATAACTTGAAATTATTTCACTTCATCAATGTCACAAACTCTGCTGGATCCCTCAATATTATTATTATAACGTATTTTACAATGCCTGTGTATAATATTGGAATATATATAATGCAATACTTTATAAATCAGATCATTAGGTTTCAATACAAGGCTTATCTTAGTTTCAGAACATAACATAAGCCAACATAAATGAAAGAGTAAGACCGTTATACAAAGTGGTAGAGCGTCATCTCTTTAATAATTTAAGGCCCTTCTTAGCCCTAGCAGTTCAAACGCATGTCAGTCAAATGAAGTTCATTGTACAATTTTTGGCAGGTCCATTTGAGATCCTTTTATTGAACTACTCGTAAGTTGACAAATAATCTGAAAGTTTATGGTAGGCCTGCAGGCCTGCAATGGTCATGAATAAAATACAACATAGACATCCAAGTGATGTATTAATAAATTCATACAATTTCGCCACATAATAAGGTTCACAATAGAAAAAAACTATTTCATCTACTCAGAATAAAACATTTTAAACTATCCATAGCTTCATTTGGTTATATATCTTCTTTTACAAAGTAAAATACTCGACGACAGGCTAAAATGGCATTAAAATACATCATCACAATTACATTTCACAATATATTAATATAAATAAATACGCTTTTTATAAGAGCATCAGATTATACACCAAGATAATGATTGCTTTTTATAATTATCTTGAAATTAATATAAATTATTTATACTAACGCATACACACTATGTACGCACTATGCTAATAGGTAAAATACTTATTTACAAGACTGATGCGTTGCGAACTTAGTTTGATGGCAACATAAGCAAATATTGACATTGATAACTTACGGTTACATAAACAGTGGATAACCACTGATTTCCACTGGTACGAACAAACTATAGGAATTGATATATGGTAAACGAAATACACAAATAATTCTTAGCTCGGATGTTTCTACTGATTCTGATTGATCTGGATATGGATTGATGCATGCTTTCAAGGGCCTTTTTTGTGTACAAAGCACTTACAGTGTGCCTAGCACGAAAATTAGCGTACGTGTAAAGTAATCGTACAAACTATGAGTTATCTGTGCCACAGTTGTACTAGATAAATAATAGTTTGTCTTGTATACGTCTAGGATACGTTTACGTTACTTACACTTAAGCACATATTCGCGCTAGAAACACAGTATTATTATATGTTTTATAGGACTACTACTGTACTTAAATAGGACAATCCGGGTGTAAGTCTGCTTAGGATATCTACATGGCGTTAAAACTTATTAGTATATTGTCCAAGTTGTTTACGTCGTGATTGTAGTTTCATAACTATGTAATATGTATAATAGAGTATTGAGAATAATAATTAATTACTATCCCTAATGATGCCTCTATGTATCATCTGAACCCACAAAATCCAGATCAATCATTCAGCTAGCTTGCAGCTCTAACACATACTTCTGATAATACTAATATATGGCAACAATGCGCGTTATTTAGGTAACTATTCATTATTTATTTAGTAACCAGTATTACTTACGAACTATGAATACGACGTGATTATAAGATAGAACATAATATACAGAAAACACCTTTACAAACATATTACAAGAATGGGAATGTAGTTAGCATGTAATTTTAATAACATTCATAATAAAATACAGTTCAACTTGTGTGTCCGAGTGGCAACATTTGATAATATTTTGTGCAATACTTTCCAACTTCTGGCAATAATTGCCTATTGCCAATCGCACATATAAGTGTGTTTACCACCTGTATAATATTTTAATTAACGCTAAAGCTATGACTCAACTACGACAAATCATCCCGTGGTGGATTTCTGCGTGTCAGCTAGTCCATTGAATTCGTAGCAATCCCTGTATCTACTTAGTGATTGTAAACCTTTAAGCGATAAGACATATTTAATTGAACGGGCTTGGCAAATAATTTGGCGACTTTTTGTCGTAGCATAACATTACTCTAATATAACAAGTTATTGTTCGTTAAGAATATAAACATCGAATCTCTATGGCTATATTATTAAAATGTGGAATTGATAAAATTTTAACATGTAACAACAATTTTTCGAATCTCGACCGAGGCCCTCGCCGAATTAAATATCTTTGGTCCGATAATAAAATGAATACAATAAAGCCGAATAAATAATTACATTTACACAATTTTGTCAGTGGTCGGCGTATGGCCTCGCTCTTACCAATGTATGGTCAGCATGCACCAACGATCTAAGACACCTCAATACCTACAAAGATTAACAAACATACAGTGAAGTGGTCCGTTTACGTTTGTCTATACTATCTACAAATCTTCTACTGATCACATATAATTTTTGGCAAATCACTTTCATAATGAGCTGTATAAAGGTAAGTCTATGACACTACCATTCTATATAGGGAAAGTTAACATTTATTACAACACCAAACATTTTGAAAAGTTATTTTAAGAGAATCAATATCATTTAATACCGCTTTTAAGTTTTAAGCTAGATTTGTTGTCATGATTCGTTACTGAATCAATTATATACATCTATGCACCCACCACAAGTTACTTCTGATATTGCATTCGTATATTCAACGAAAACAAATTAAATAAGTGACATACATAATAATCCGTAGTTTGTAATTCATTTGTTTTAGGCGCATATCACACTGCAGCTGACACCGCTTTGGTGTGCAGTGACGCGGTTTTAAACTATGACTGACCCCGCAGTGAGACGCGGTCTCGGTGTGTTAATGCCCTGCGGTTTTTTTAAATACAATTCAAAGTTTACGATCAAAGTCCGGACGTGCATAGTGATATGCGCCTTACGTAACCAAATGATCACTTTAGTCAACTACATTGGATAGATATGTAACTCGTAGTAGGCCTATTGTAGGACGTGAAACGATTAAACACCTTATCATCGCGCACAAATGTCCAGATTTTAATTTCAAAAGATCTACACATTCAGACTACCGAATTTTATTTAACACACAAACAAACATTAAAAACTTGAGTTAAAACATCCGAATCCGGACGGACTATCTACTGGCAATACTTAAATTATTGGTGTTATATTTTGATAAAAACATGGAAAGTTGCTATTAAATTTGTGTGCGTTGTATCCCAAATTTGGAATGGTTAAAACTTGTGAGTATTAAAACTTGTATAAAACCATTTGAACATTAAAATGTACGAGTACATCGCGACGATTGGTTTACATTTAGATAAGGAGGACAAAGGTAAGGAGAAACGTCTTATTTGAGGGACAACGTGGAAAAGCGTTCAGCTGTAAATAACAGTTCAAAAACTATCTACAATGTAGCAGCAGTAGTGGATTGAAGTGTGCAGAGTTAAAATAGTAGAATGTCACAAGGGACCAAAATCATATATTGAGGGCGAGAGCGATTGTTTGAGTCCTGAGCGTGGAGAGTGATTCTAGAGTGAAATGCCAACATAGCGAGGGATTCAAAGTACGTCGCTTGCACGCCTCTATGAAAATAATACAGTTTCTGAAAATGACTGCTTCTTTTCCATATTTCTATGTAATTAAATTTTCATAGGAATTTAGATATTTTTCTCTCGATTCGTTTGGTAGTAAATTGTTTATTACAGTTTCTGCGTTTCATTTTACACTTTCTGGTGTTCATATTTCACTATCACCGCTACAACTCATCTTTTATACGATTTGTGGGAATGAAATTAAAATTGTCTGCAATATTTTGATAACAAGTATCAAAATATCAAATATCAAGTTCCTGAGTTTTTTTTTTGTTGGGATAACTAATGCCGCGTGACAGGCGCGCTTTTGAATTCAAATCTAAATTCAAAAGTCATTTGGTCTCTGTTATTAAATGCGTCAGAATGACCCATTTTACTTGCACTTATTGCCAATAAATGATCTGAGTTTGAATTTGAAACCCTTCGCCTCTTTTCGAATATATGGGATAAAAATATATTTTATCATCCAGTGTTTTATGACATTTTGTTTTCTTATTTAGCACATCTTATGCGCCATAACGAAACGTAGTTTTATTTTTTACTGTTCTCCTTACCTCTACCCTTCCATAAATATAAAAACGTATTCCCTGATGTAGGATCAGCTTGAGCCTCAGCCAAATAATTAATATAGTTATGTATGCAGGGAATGGTCAATTCTTCAGTGTAGAAGTTAATTTTAAACACTCTGTATCGTGTTTACACTTAGAGCAAAATATTTATGAATATAACTAACGTCGACCGATGCATAAGAGTTAAACCACATTGCTTCGATCGCATACTTACAATCGATAACGCTATCTCTGCCTAATGCAGTGTGAAATACTATTTCAAATCTATTTCGTTCTATCGAGTGATTGATGGGGATCCCCTTGAATGTAATTCAACGGAAGGCTGACATTTATGCGATTCAAGCTGATCCTGAGCTGAATTTATTTATGATAATCACCATGACAGAAATCTGTTACAATATATTGATTACGTAACAGAGTTCAATCATTTGTGATATCCTGAATTTCACTGCAATAATTCAACGGCATCAAATTCACTGAAAATGTCAACAATACGAACGTTATTTGTACAATGTGCCATTATTTTACACTATTCAAAATAAGCTCGTAGCCATACAACAGAAGCCGAAAGCTTTAGGCCAAAATAAACTGTAAATTCCATATATAACTGGTGTTATTCAACAGTCCATATTTTACAATCGCACTCCCTTTCGAAACAATATTAGAAGACAATCATGAGCGTAGGAAAACTCCTGAATGCGAATTTAATAACGCTACTGCAGTCAGGGAGTCACCTATTACGTTCAAATAAGGTTCAGTATAAACTGTACTGCTGTCTAATTTCTATGGCCATGTTAATACTGCGGTACGCTCAAGAACATTGAGCTCGTGTTCTTTCTTTTTCAATTAGACCCATCTCTGTCGCTCTTAGTCGGGTAGCATGTGTACGAAAGAGACGGGGAACATGCCACGGCGGCTGGTTCCTTCCACTTGGCCTTCCATCCAGTTATCGTCTTCGGTTCTCTCGTTTATGACTACAATGACCTCTCCCTCGCGGAATGATAGTTCGTCTTCATTATCCGCCGAGCAGTCATAAAGAGCTCTACACCGCCTTACACCACCCATCTGGAAAAGACGTAATATAAATTTAAAATATACGATAATTTAATTTTAATAGCCAAAGGAGCACCCACAGGGAAAAACTTAGTTCACATTAATCCTTTGAGTACCATTGACGCGTTTCATTCATCTTTTGTTTTAATTATCACGGTATATGAAGTGAAGAGGTAAGGCGCGTTCCATAGCAAATAATTCGCAGAACCTGATGTTTACAACTATCTTCGCGTTAATTCGATGTCATTAAACAAAGCAAAGAAAAAATAAAAATAACATTAATTTTCTAAATTTTTTTTACATTGGGCGAGGAGATCTGGCGGACCAATCACAGCATGACTTGTTCGGAACGGAAGTCAAGTACGCTACTCTCACGTATAATTAGGTTTCGAATTACGGTACAGGTGTATAAGAGCGATGTTTTGAGTATATTTTTTTTGAATTTGAAAAAATCAATTTCTAAAAAAACCACCTCGGATAAAACATATTTATTTTACGTTACGTTTTTACAATAAAATCACAACAAACATAACTGACCTTATACAGGGAAAATTCAAGTTGACTATAAAAACGTTTTAATATAAAACCATATTATAAAGTTCGACATTTAAATAGAGGACAAATTAATATGCTTGGAATACTCCACTTCTGGCAACCATTGGTCACCTGCCTCCCATAACATGTAATAATAGTAGTACCTAAGCAGAAACATTGTAAATTCTATGTTAAAAGAATGGCTTCGAGTTTATTGCCCCTTCTTCTTGATAGACTCTACATATTTTGGAAGGCGGCGGTAGTCTTTAATACAATATAATGAATAATTGGCGTTTATAAGTGCGTCTTTTGTGCCTAAATTGAACCAAATGATTTTGACTTGACTTGACAAAACATTTAAAATTTTTAAAAGACCTATTTTTATATGTTTAAAAATGTTCACCAATTATTCAAAAATCGATGAGAATTTTTAGCAGATCACCGTGCTCAGATCTCATGCAGCTGTTGTTTACCAGAACCAGATTCTAAATTGAATAATTGTCTCTAATTTAATCTTTTGTAATTTTCTATGGGATGCGCCTTAACCTTAATTTCTGCGAAATCTATTGTATTATTGGCCAAATATGGCGAATCGCGAGTCAACGGGTTAACACATTTTGCAACAATTTACTATGTGGAGCCCCATCTTCACATGGCTTTGGAATTTTGTATAAGTGAAAGTTGACTCCTAACTGAATGAACCTAATAGCCGTATTTAAATACAAGTAATTACTTGTAAATGCATGACATAACACTATACAACTAGATGTATCTTTTTACACTTGTATTAGGTTGTTGTCATGGGATTTTAATTTTTACAGCATTCACAGTCAGACTTGTGTGCGAATGTAATTTTTATACAACTTCATTTTTGCAATAAGAACTAAAAAATGACGTGTTCTCATTGCTTAAGTAAAGGAAATGGTGACTATTACTCGGCTAAGAATTCTAGCCTTTGATAGTCCTAACTTCAGGCAAATTCTAGTCATAAGAATAAAATTGTTGCTTAAGTAATTACTTTCCTTAGGTATTTCTACTTTTTTATAAATACGGCCGTAAGACTCGCTGTCTAATACACACATTATCACACCACACTGGCATTACTACTCCTATGTTGGTTAAATACTATGGAGGGCTCCACCGTCGGATTGAGTATTGTGTGGCCAACAATAATCACACATACACACATTAACTAATCAATCAGCTTCTTCTAACTAGCGGCTTACTGGCAGTGTGTGATTTATCTAATATTATTCACGCGGCGACTCTTATTATCTATTAGACTTTTCTTTATTTGGATATAAATTTGTGAAAATCTTCGATGAACGCGTACTGATAACTTGGTAATTGTTAAGCAACCTTCGATAAACGAGGGGTTAATTCTTATGAACCTACCCGCTATCTAAAGCAAATAGCATAGGATACATTAGGAGTAAGTAACTAAGTGCATATCTAACATAACGAACGACAGTGTAAATATTATACGTTATATATAATTAATATTATATATTAATATTACTACTTTACTACACCTTAGGAAAAATTACGTTCTCATATACTCGTAAGTGAGTAATGTAGTCTTAAAGAGAATTAAAGTATTGAACTTGGCAAAAAACATTGATTTACCATAGTGATAGAAGCAGACGGAGACCGCGAATGCACACTGGAGGTATCAGAAACATCGAGCGAACGACTGTCGCTCCGCCGCGAGCGGTCGCGCGACCGAGTACTGTCGCACGACAAAGCAGACTGCAACCGACTGTCATCGAGGCACGACTCTGTCATGTCGCACAACTCTAAGGACGAGTCTTGACTAGAACATTCCTGCAAAACAAACAGTCCATTACACCCGTGAACTTAAGACCGTGTAGTTTTATGTAAATATGTTTTGACCGTAAAGAACACATCAAATGAGTTGAACCTTGGGAATTAGGAGCTGAATAAGAATTTATATTAATCAATTCGTTATACTAACTGTTGTTTACTCTGTGTTTTTGATTTATGCCATTGATTGATGGAGCTCGCTTTGAGCAATACTTTTCTATGCGATAGATAGTGTTGTAATTTTACTTCCGAACATTCTCAAGTTTCTAAACGCGATCAATACAAGCTGTACCTCGCATGACGCGGAGGGCAATAATACATTGAGGGTTTTCTAGCAAATAAAAAACTATATTTTACCCATTTTCGATAGGGAATGGACAAGAAAAAATTCAGGTAATTCAACAATACCTAAAGCGTATTTTAGGTATGTTACATAAATACGGTACTCAAAGTGGCCGAGAACTCGTATACGTATATACGAGTAGGTTGAGCACGTAGGAAGATATTGTAAAGGACCGTGTCCTAGTTTGCACATATAACTATATTCTTCCACCTCAAACAAAAAAGAGAAGAACATCTTTTGCAAATGAGCTTGAAGAATCTTGGTCCAATAACTTCGTTGGTAATGCACCTGTGTTACAAACTCGGTGAACTTTTCTATTGATATGGAGTCTGTGACTTGTGAGAGGCTCTGATTAAAAGCGAACGGCGCTATGTGTGGTCGCTGTTTTTTAAAAAGCTTTTCTTCTCAGTTCCAGCTGTTTTAAGTACTGATTTCCCCCATCGACCGCATAACACACATGAGACATAAGGCACATGGCTGTTGGTAAGGCAAATGGATGTTAAATTATAAGCCCACTATTTTTACGTTACATATGCGACGTCTAGGACCTAAAATTGTAGAGACTTAAACAAGTATACGACGGTCTTTCTATTTTCGCAAAGCTTAGTGGAACATTACGTTTTGTGGCGTGTAACCAAAAAAATTGTAAATTTATGATATGATGGCATGCAATTTATTATTCCACACTAAATCACAATAAATGTTAGAAATCAAAGGAGTAACAAAGTAAAACATGATGTCATTGTCTAGATATAATTATGAATATCTGAGAAAACTAATGAAAATGAAAAAGCTACGAGTATATCTTTCTAAGTAAAGATAATAAATTGCACTAATCAAGTGGTTAACCCAGGAACCCCCAGGTTATTAAACATTTACAGCAGTTAAGATAAAATTCAAATTAGAGCACTGTTTTCTATAGGCTATTTATAGTACTTTCCACTTTTAAGCTACAATTATAACGACTCAGAAATTGAGGTACAATTTAAATGATCAATATAACCTTTTCTGTTTCAATTATCTGACTCGTTCCTTATATAACAGTGATGCAACCATCCGTTACTCGCATGAAAAAGACTACAAAAGAGTACGAACCCAATAAAAAAAAATCGGCTATTTGCGATAAACGTATTTTAAAATCCGATCATTTAAACTCAAAAATCGTAATTCTCGTAATCTCTGAGCTGTTAGTTGATACTGAAATGCTATTAATTACAAGTGAAATGGAAAATGTATGCAAAAATATTAAACACATAATAAGCACACCGATTGTCAAGAGTACAAATACATAGATATATAAATTATGCCAATAGAGTTAACATTTTCATATCATCGAAGTACCGCAACAAAACATTTGTTAAGCTATGTAATATAAAGCACACTGCACATTAAAAACATTTTGTGATGAAATTAATAAGCCGATTAGAATAATATTGAAAATTATAATACAGAAAATAGAAGAGTGCGAACTTTTTATTACAAACTATAGGCTATTATCGATTATACGATAAACATGTAAGATTATTGTACATTTTTGCTGTAAATAGTTTTAGAAATTGGTGTCCCTTGACAAATAGGCAGTTAACGTGTGAAAATAAAACATTAATAAGGGCGTAAAACAAACAAGGGTAAGCGAGTAAGTATAGGAACCACTAGTCTCTCTCAATTCTTTACCCTTCGGAGTTTCGCTTTCGCCTCCAGATGCAATCTATTTTTCTTCTGAAGCAAAAACAAATAACACCCTTTATTCTATAGTAGTTAGTAGTTACTCAAATCATTATTGACGGTAGCTCTTTTATGTTAAGCAATATTTATTTATTTACAAAGATATTATCTTAAAAGACGCTTGTTAAAATGATGAAATTACAAATTCTACTAAACTGGACTATGAAATAAATTTGAAGAATTTATTATATATATATATATATTTGCTATCAACACGCTATTAATTTTATGATACAAACTTTACATAAAAATATTTTAGAGATATATTTAGGTACGATATGGATGCGCCCAGCGGCTCTCAACTCGTGGAATATTATTGTCTTGTTAAATAATTTTTCGTGATAGCATTAGTCATCGATATAGTTTATGTAACAAACGTGTTGAACCGATCCCCCCTAATTCCGGTAGAAAGAACAAACGGAACGGGCAAACAGATTTTCGCATTTATTATACGTGAGGTTTACTTTAACGTAAAAACACCTTAAATTTCACTTCTGCAGAAAATGAGATGTTAACGTACCCATAATATATAAGTAGGTATATTGTTTGCCTGTAATACTAGTATTTAAAACTAATCATATTTAAAAACTTTGCAATCATATTCCATACAAAATTGTTCGAACTATGATAATATATTTTCGCTCTAAGTGAATGTTCACTGCGATTATTGAGTACAAAAAAACAATGGACGTTATGAGTAACTAAAACATTTCCAAAGTGTAATACGAATACGAGTATGTAAAAACTCGTATAACTGGCAATAAATATTAAAAAAACTAGATTCACATAAACCCAGATCTTACACTTGAAAAAGTTGTCTTACTTATATACAAATAATTTAAAAAAGTATATAATGTAACTTGAAATTAAAACATCCAATAATTTCATTGACTAGAAACACGGAAGTGCACCAGCCACCTTTGAACAAATATTATACATTATTTATGTTAAAAGTGTGTGCTTACCTTCCTAGGCGGAGGAGTAGGTTCATCCCTATGATGCGCCCCATTATGGAGGACGACGGGAGGGGGCGTAGGCGGCGGCTGCTGTGGCCGATGCTTTACTATCCCGCTACACACTGCCACAAGTATACGTACATTTAACCATTACTTACTTACATTTAACCAAACATTACTACAGTGTTAAATTTGGAGGTATTCCATTAAACATATTTTCTTTTGGTACCTATATATAATAAACAGTACTTATGTAGTAAAAGATTTTGTATAATAATATAATATATATATATATATATATATATATATAAATAAATAGTAATCTAACGATCGTACTTTACGAGTTAAAACGACAATGGAGCATTCTCCAAATTAACAAACTAATGAAGTATGGTGGCGCTTTCAGATTTCCTTTTTAAACCGACTTCAAAAAAAGGAGGAGGATCTCAATTCGTCGGTTTACTTTATACTATAAAATGACGAGGGGAAAGGCATGCGCCTGATGCTAAACACAACACCTGCAAACTTGTTATACCACCCAGATCTATCACAGGTGAAGTTTTTGGTTGTGCTGCAGTTTGGCCTTCCTTTACCCCAATACAGTAGTTTTTAAAATGTCAGAAATGTTACGTTTTCAGTGCTTTTCCGACCTTAACACGACTCGCATACGACTGCTTCGAGGCAGAATATTAGGCATTACGGTGATACCAACACCAACCACGACAGCCTCTTGTATAAGAAGCCACCTATGGACGGTTTTCTCGGCTCCGAAGCTCACAGCTCAAGACATGCGCCGTGGAATTAATAGCTTTACAAACAAATATAAAGACAATCTTGTTTAAAAGACTAACCTTCTTGCTTATATATTCTATAAAACACAATTTCTATCTCTAGGGCTACGTTCGATCACCTTATTTTGGTCTTTCATCGATATTTTAAACATGTTTAAGAAGGTTAGTGCAAGTAGCCCTTAGAGTATACTTTGTATGATTTTTGAAGAAAAAAAATAATAATATTAGCACAGCGATACTAGCGCATTTATTATAATAGCATTATAATATTGTTTACGAGATTTTTGTCTTTTCTTAGAATGGTTTTTGGGGTGCCTATTACGACTATTACAATATACTTCGAGATCCAAAATAGCGGACGCGAATTTCGAAATAGCATCAATATGGTCGTTTCCATAGTTTTCGGGGGTGTCGATAACGAATATCTCATTTATTTCGAGATTCAAGATAACGGACGCGATTTTTTTTAAAATCTTAAAACTCGTAAATCTATATGTCGAAACTACCATTCAGTTTCGCATTTGTAGATTTTATAAGAATCAGTATCTGAATCCTTTTATTATTACTGTCCTGAGCATATTTTTAATAAGGCATCTACAAATTAGGTATTAGTTTCACTAACCTAGCTAATTTGCATTTTTTTGTATTTGATTATAAGAAAACTCGTCGTATATATTTTTGTCTTTCTATTCCTTGTACTCTACATACACATACTACGAACACATACACAAATTTTGAACCAGTATATACAACCATAATATTGTAGTGTAATGACAACCCTACAGAAATGCCTCATGCCTACACAAAAGCGGCATTTCGCGTAACATCAAACGCGTTGGCCGCTAAGTGGTCCGACTACCTCGGGAAAACCGCTGGGAACCGCTGGATGCAAGATTAAAAGTAAGTAGTCGGTCCAAGTGGCGCTTTATGGGGGCATATGTTCAGCAGTGGACATCTTACGGCTGATGATGACGATGATGAATACCACGGCTACGTTAACGTTTTATAATGAGGCGGTTAAAGCCAAGCTAAACAACCAGTCTTACGTTAGCGTTCAATGAACACCTTTCGTAGGTAGTTGTCTAAGACGAAGGGTTTTACATAATTAGAGCTTGTACTTGCAGTTTGTCATTTTGTAGGACATTATACTTTACACAGTGAACTAATTATATTACCTTGTAGAGATCGTGCGCTGTCGGCAGAGGGGGAAGGTGTGGAGCGCGGGTGCGGCGGAGGGTGAGATAATGCCACGGCGGGCGGTAATGGAGCGGCGCGTTTCTTCAGGCTGCCGATGTTATCTGCACGGAAACATCACATTTACTGAGGGCATTTCCAACAACCATGTTTAAGAACGGTGCGATAATGATGTCATATTATAACTTTCGGTTTGATGTCGCAACCCTTCTTATTTTCAACAGACTTCCAAAAAGGAGGAGGTACTCAATTCGACTGTTTTTTTTATGTTCTCATAACTTTTAACCGGGTGAACCGATTTTCAAAAATATTTTTTTGTTTAAAAGCTGGTGCTTCTCATGTGGTCCCATTTAAATTTCATCAAGTTCGTTGCAATAGTTGAGTTACACTCCAATAACTGAATAGATGTAAGTCGGTTTCAAATTTTTCAAATTGTACATGTTTCGTTCTTGTGTACTTGTTCCATAATTTTCAAAGTACTAACGCCTGCTTAGCGAGGCTAAACTGGTTATTTATCTGTTTATTACTTTGGTGCAGTATCGCAAGCACATTTTATTGAATTATTTTCATACAATTTTTGACATTGGTTTCCTCGGCAAAGAGTGTAGTAGGCGTAGGCGAAGTTTGATGGAAGGAATTAGAAGTAGAACATCTCCAAGAACAACCATCACATTTTATATTCCTTCCAGTGATCATACCAATAGCATATGACAGCAATAATATAAGAGTGTATTTTTTTTATAAACAATTATCTATTAAAAAACATGCAGAGATTAATAAAGGGGGTATATTTATTTTCTTTAATTTATAATATGTTTCTAAGATTTGAATTTGGTGATTAGTAGGGTTCCGTACCTAAAAAGGCTGAAAACGAACCTATATAAGGAACTCGTATTGGATCTCTTTGTTGCCTGTCTGTCCGTCTGTAAAGACCTTTTTTTTCAGGAACACGTAAAGGTATTCAGTTGAAATTTATATCAAATACGCTCTACGGTCTGTTTCAGCAGTGAAAAAAAAATGTAGGTTAAAGCGAACAAAAGAAATGATCGTTTATGTCGCATTTTTGTCTTATTTGGATACTTCCCGTTAATCTTGAGTCTTTGTTAGTAGTACCATTGATGGCGCAAGTAACACAACTTTGTATCCTTAGTACCATTACATAAAAGTAAAGGTATTCCCCCGTAATTATGATGAAACTAGCAGTACAACTTTGTATATGTCTTCTATATTGTACTTGTTTTTGCATTTTTTGCACCACCGTTACTTGTATACATATTTCTTTCGTGCATGGTTGTCTGGACGAGATCGCTCTGAGTGATAAGACCGCCCATTGTGACACTTAATTTTAAGTTTTTCATTTGTTTGTTTAATCTTATAATGTGGTATTGCAATAAAGAGTTTATCTATCTATCTATGTGGATACAACCCACAGATACAATAGATAACGCTTCCTGTGTCCGAACCCCGACCAAGCGTCAAGGTTGGTCGCCGCTACAGCCAGTTCACGTGCTTCTGTTGTAGCAACCGGGCGGCCGCGAAAACTAAATTGCGGGATAATTAACTGCAAAAGCCCAAAAATATCGAGCCCCCAAAGGCAAGACATAGCCTATCACAGGTAATTTATTTTAAAATTATATTATACGTAAATTCACGTAATTCAAGTAATTAATAGTCATATAGTTAAAGTCGGCACGCTTGGTTTCAATACGTGAATAGGCATGATACTTGCGTTATCTATTGTACATATTAAATTTGTGTCTGGAGCCTTTCTGTCAGTAGTACCATTAACTAGTACTATTGATAGCACAAGTGACACAAATTTGTATCCTTAGTACAAAAAGTATTAAAGGTAAAAGTAAAGTGATCCTCCGTAATTATAATGGAACTAGCAATACAACTTTGTATCTTACATTAAAGTAAAGCCAAAACATAGCATGTTTTTTATTTGCAGTAATTACTCGTCAATATGGCAAAATAACAGATGAAAAAGTACTTACAAACATTAGGTTTCCTCGGCAATGTAGTGGGGGTAGGCGGAGCGTGATGCAAAGAGTCACAAGTGGAAGACCTAGAACGTAACACAGGAGACTCCCCCCCACCGGTCACGTTACGTTCAGTGATCATGCCACCGGCGTAGGATGGCGGCCGTGACCGTGGGCATTTCTTCTCTGGCGTTACGCTGCCATTTTGCTGCAATTTTGAAAACCAATCCATGAATATCTGAAAAAGATTTGTTAGTGAAGAGGGGTGGTATTAGTATCATGCAAAAATTATTTATCATGCAAATGGTTACGAGTATTTCAAATAACATTTAACTATTAATAGCGCTCTCGACAATATTTCTCTTATACAAATGTTATGAGATAAATTGTTTCATAATATTTTTTAGAGAAGATAGAAAATAATTTATTGATTCAGGCGTTACTTTGCGGAAATCCATTATCAAAAAAACGATATTAAAAAATATTTATTGACACTTCATCACCTCTACACGAGGCATCCTCGAGGCCTCGTGTAGAGGTGATGAAGTGTCAATAAATATTTTAAAAAATTTAAAATAATAAATAATAAATAATTTAAAATAACGCGAAACACGTGTCGAATCGGTGTTGGTTTATTTGGGGTTTCTTGTGTTTTTTATTTTGTATTCTTCCTATTAGCATTTTATTTGCACGCCCCCAAATAGGCCAAAATCATTTTTTTTTTTTTCAGCGGAAGTGTCACTAAATATTTTTTAATATCGTTTTTTTTTAAGATAGAAAATATCGAATATTTAGGAATTCATCCATATTTTACTTTCGTAACATCAAACAGTAGTAAAATAATTACTATTATTTTGTGTTACATTATAACTATCTGAAAATAATGGTCAACACCAGTTTTTTTATCTTGCCGATTGATTATTTCGGTTCCTAATCCCGAAACGTAATTTCATTTATAATATGTACACATTGACGTATGACGTTGGTATGGCATAACTTTGAAACCATGTCCATGATCGAATTGACTTTAGAGGCTAGGGTGCTCTTAACCCTTATTAATGAGAGATATAATAATAAAGTCAGTACTTTGAAAAACATATTCAAAAATACAAAGGATAGAAGGTGACTATAATTATTAACCTTAGATTAAGGAATTTTCTTCGCGCGCAAGCGAGAGCGAGACCAATCATTAATCTAAGTTATTAACTAAAAGTGTTTTGCCAAAGGCTATCTATTCAGATTAAAAATCACTGAAAATTCTAGTAGTAACATTGAAATCTACCGCGTTAGTCAAGATTATTACATATTTACTACTGTTTAAACTAAGCATGCATAAAGTTAAGTACAGGCTATGTTCCCAACGCTGGGACTCGGCCCTTTATCTCAGAGAGAGGAGTGTGGATCTTCTACGCGCATTTAATTTTCAGGTGACCCGAAGCCCTTCGACATGATCTAAAGATTTTTTGATTTTTCTCCCAAACTATTGTTACTGACTGCTATTGACAGCTGTCGAGAACGAAAAGGTAAGCTCCGCTACGAGCGTCCCAATATACGTATAAGAGTTGTAATTGATTCAGTCAATTAGCCAGAAAAAATAATAAAAAATAAAAATAAATATAAAAAAAATATAATAAATTAAATTTTGATAAACTGATTTATAATATAAACAGTTGGAATTTAATAGATTATGGCGTATACTTTCGATACTTTTTAATCTCGACATTGCAAACGATTTTCTATTCGAATTACATTAAATATTTGCTTAACATTTTGTTATTATTTATTTGTTGTTCGCAAATAAACACCTGTATCTATTAATTTTACATATAATTGCCACATGCTTCATAAAATACAAACTGTAAAGGAGAAAATGGATGAGTTCCTGAGACTAAAATCTAACCTGTTATTAAATATTGTAAAATTACTACATAACGGAGCTACAGGGCGCAGCTAGTACGGTATAATCTTTTGTTTTCTTTTAAATCATCCTGAACCAGATCCAGATGAAGAAGAATAATTAATTACATCATTTAAAAACCAATCGTTAGTTAAATTCTTCGATTCTCATTCTTTGGTTATAAGTGTGGCTATAAATCGGTTCGATTATCTTTGAGAATTAATAGACATATTTTCCAAAGGAAAAATTCTATTTAAAAAAGTTTTCAGACCAACTATGAAAAAAAATTAAAAATGTTACCTATCAAAAACACTACACTCTCTTGACATAACCTGCCTTATAAAATGACTTTTAACTGATCACATAATTATTTTTATAGGGTCCTAACGTGACGTCATGGTATGTAATATTATTTATTATTAGTATATTTATTATATAGAATATCATAGATGGAATTATTATTTGAATGTAAACTCACCCTTTCATCGATAACTGTGTCGTCATCGGAGAAGTCAGTGGATCCGTCGTCGTGGGACAAGTTCCAGTCGATATTGATGTTTTCGAAAATGCTCTTCTCACGCTTGTCCACACTCTCTAACTGAAAATCAAAATTATAATAAAAGTAGCTAAAGAAGACAAAAAAATTACATTCGTAGCAATTCCTTCAGAACACCAACTTAAACTAGCGAACTAAAATCTATTTTAACAGACTTCAAAAAAGAGGAGGTTTCTCAGTTAGACCGTATATTTTTTTATGTGTGTTCAAGGATAACTTCATCGTTTTTAAATATTATTTTGTTTGATAGTTTCCATTCTATTGTAAAAAAAAAATTCTCAACTTCTCTAAAAAACTGATTGACCGAATTTGATGAAATTTATATGGGACCAACCTCAGGAGTATATTATATATATATTTAAATTTCATCAAATTCGGTCAATCAGTTTTTGAGTTACGCTCTGATTAACTGAAAAGTGTATCGCTTATCTTGATGATATCATAATTATTGAAGGTGTACCCCATAAGTATCAAGGTCACTAAAAAGGGAAAAAAATTTTTTTTATCATAGAATGGAACCGACTTCAACACTAAAAAAGTGAAAAACTTATCGAAGTCGGTATGCGCACAATATTGTGATAATATGTACCTTTGAATTATCATCACGTCGGTACCATGATAATTGCTTCTTGTTTATAATAAAGAGCAGTATCAGATATGTACTGGTTTGGATTAGACATTACATACTAATTTTATTATTCCCGTATAAAACTAACACCATCTCAGATTTATCAATACTAATAACATCTTACCAATTCCTGACAGCCGTGATGTCCGAACTGGCGTGCAATCTGTAACGCCGTCCGTCCAGAGCCGTCCCTGACGCTCGCATCGGCCCCGGCTTTGAGCAACAGTTTCATTGGTTCCGTTCTATCTGTCAACGCGCACAAGTGCAGTGCTGTCATCCCTGTAGTAGTAGTTTTGTCTAGGAGGGCAGAGCCGCCATTTTGGACTAGAAAATCGACTATGTGAAGGTTTGAGCCGTCGCCGAGTTCACGAGATATCGCCATGTGGAGAGCTGTTTCGCCGCAGTCCTGTGGGAAAAATACGTTTTAATTAGAATGCTTTTTAAAATATTTACATCTTATAAACCGATACCAAACTTCTTTAAAATGGATACAAAATCAACAAACGTTATCTGGACAAAATGATGTTTTTGAATATCCTGTCATACCGGCAGTTATATAATTTTCTCGAATATGAACATCAGTAATAGTTACGTGAATATACCAAATCGTGTTTAATTGAGTTGCCCGGAATACCATATCATAAAAGGGCAACATTATACGTAGGTATTATGTGTAGGTTCTCTACTTTACATCTTTACATTTTTATACTTACAGAGCAAGGCAATGGCGCGCCCAAGTCCGCTCCTTCAGCGTAAGCTTGCAGCAAGTTCTGCAGATGTCCGTTATTGACTGCATGCTCCACTTCCGACTGCCGTTCGGCCGCGTCGCAGCAAGTCTGCGCGGCCCACGCACGATAAACGTATTTCTCTCTAATGAACCTTAGCCGTTCTTCCCTGAAATACGATAAAACTGCTTTAGTTCAAACTATTTGCTTAGTGTGGTGAAGGAAACTGCCTGGTTGACGCAGTTGATAGCACCCATGCTTTCTGAGACGCTGGTCCTGGGTTCGATCATGTTTGACCATTGATGTCTGTTTGGCCTATCTGAATGTGTACCCTCAAGGGTTGATGTCATTATAACAATGAAATTTATATTATCTGGCCGTGAGACCTTTGATGCAATATGTATAAAAGTATATAATGTAAATACACATCCAGACAGCAGGTTACCATAGTTTGAAGATTGTAGTGCCACGCTGTAACGCCACAGCCGATTGGGCTGGCACGACCTGGGAAGTACCACACTCCCACATAACACCGAGGTGAATTAACATAGCTTGCTATTAGGTTTAGTCGGTTTGTGGAAGTTTCAGGAGGCCCGATTCTCCTCGTGCCCCCCTATCCTTGCCTCCCTCTCCACCCTTATCCCTTCTATCTCTTCCTTCCTTCCTATTTTCCTTCCTCAAAGGTCGGCAACGCATCCTCGAGACCTCTGGTATTGCGGATGTGGGCGACGGTATCTCTTGCCATCCCATTTTCGGCTCGTTTGCCAACCCATCCCTTTAAAAAAAGTGCAGGCTCTACCTAGTTTGGAACCTGAACACTGTGTGTGGATGTTGTTCCATATGATTATTATTATACTAGCGACTGCCCGCGACTTCGTTCACGTAGTAGGCTCGGCCTTCGGCCTCGCCATATACATAAATAAAGTTAGTATCTTACATAGTACTCTCCGGCGTGAGTTTATCCCTCTCGTCGAGCGTTCTCTCCATGATTTCATTGAACATCTGGTTCCCCATGGTCCGCGCCAGTAACAGTTGCGAAGTGCTGAGTCGGTCCAGCGTTAGAGATTGTATCCTCGATATGTGGACTCCGAGTTCACGATGGCTTCCAGAACATTCTATGCACACTATGACGCCGAAGTTCGTTGATAGCCACGTGGGATCTAAAACGGATAACAAAATTGAAAAATATAATGGTGGAGTATTTTATAAAGTAGCCCCGCAGATTTACCTGCGTGGTCATGAATGATTTTTATGATGTTTTTTTATATCTAATCCACCCCTGTATGAGCTAACAACCTGCTGTTTTTTGAGTTTTAGCGAGATTAACAAACAGCTTTTGTTTTTTGTATATATAGGAAGAAGAAGACTATTAATTTGGTTGAGATAATTGAGACATAAATATATTAAGATAAAAATGCGATCTAGAAAGATCGCATTTTTATCTTAATATATTTCGAGAGATCGTCGAGAGAAGAGATTATAAATCCGCCTGTTATGACTTCTCAATGACTTATCTTATTTTTAATCCATGGGAATTTCCTTTTATGGTAAAAATGTTTTAGTACTTTCCTGTATATGTATTTTATTTACCCTTAGTGAAAACCAGCATATGTTACCTTCCTATCTCTCTGGTTTTATAATCAAACATTGCTGGAATGCCTACGAGGCATTAAACAGCGGGTTGCTATTGCAACTTTGATTCTTAACAATCGAGCGAACGAATTAGTATGTATTTAGTCGTATACTGCATAACATGCATGGCTCTCGTGATTGAACTTTAAAGATAAAGATAAAATGTAATGCATAAAACATGCGTAGACGATACACAATCAAAATTATATGCACTGCGTAGTTAAAAATTGAGTTCCACCATGCTATGCCTTTGCAGGCGTTCGAGATGGAGCAACCAGTAATAGAATTTTCTCAGCACCTGCTCGAAAATGTCCAATTACATAATATCACTATCAATCTCGACGTAAAGCAAGGCATTACATCCCCGGGGCTGTAATGTTGTATGAAACTCCCATCGCCGTAAAGTGATTTCGATTTGGAACGTTAGTTGTAGGCAAACTCGGACGGAGACAGCATACAAAAAAAGGGGCGATTGTACTATAGGGAGTGTGATTGAAAGCAGACGTTGCTGTGGTTACGCACAGCTCCCTCTCTGGGCAGTCAAGGTATCATAGTTCAAGTTACGTGCCGCAATCTGTAATGAATTTGGAACAAATGACCTATGATATGTGTACCTATGATATTATTTTAACAACTACCATAAAATGTTATAATTTTGAACACGGTGCATGTAACTGGACAGAAATATCGGGAGCTCTAAAAGCAACTAAATCGCGGTCTACATCCCGTTAGTACTAATTATAACATAGTTAACAACCGCGAAAGTGTAAAACAGTTTTTCCATAAAATTTTCCTTTCAAAAATATTACTCTGTCCCTCCATAACTGGACAAATGTGTCCAATTTGAATATTAACTATTAATTTATTTTACTTTTAACTAAATAACTGCCTTTTTATAACTCTGAGTTTTTATTGTCTCGCTGTGGGTATGAAAAGTAGAGTATGCACCTCTAGGATAAAGCCTGTCTTCGTCTTGGGCGGCTTGCCCGATTCCGCTGCACCCAAGGATTAACTCTTGAGTCTATTTCATCATCATCATCATCATCATCATTCATCACCACGCGGGTGGAACCGCGGAGTGCAGCTAGTACTACATAAATGTCATCATTTTATTTTTTTAAATGTCTACAGAAAAAATATTCCAGAGAGTTATTAGAAGTTCTAGAATGTTGAATGGCACCATTCAACATTCTAGATGAATGAGATTCAAGCTTCTAACTATTAATTACTGAGTAAAATTGATTTGACGTAAGTTACACCATCATTCCGAATACACTTGGTCCCTAGACATGGCTTACACTGCCTTATCATAGATTCCTGAAAGTCAATAAGCTAGTTTCCAGGGATGCTATCAGGTCCTATATCTTGTAGATGGAACACCCTCATCAGCTTCTGACTATCAGTCCAACTATGAATGAGTGAATGTAACAAAATATATACTGTTTGTTGAATAGCTCTCATCACATTACATTCAGCTCAGGCACCAGGAATTATCATAGCGTGCATAGTCCGAACGCCTTGACGATCGATTTCTGGAGTTTCAATCAGGCATGCGTGTGTTTTCTAACCACCAAGTCTAAGAAAAATAAACAAACGAATTAATGAACAATCTCTTTACGGTTTGCGGACACGTGATCTTAGACTTCATTCAAACTCTCACTCGCGTTGCTGATAATTGGACCTTCTCTTTCAATTGTAGGGTTCTCTTGCTTGTTGATGGAACACCTTAAAGAGCTAATAACTACAGAATCATATGTGAATTAATGAGTGGCTGAGTGAATGAACAATATATTTACCGTTTGTTGAGCCACAGTCCGCACACACTTGGTTTCCAGGCATGGCCCGTACTGCCCTTATAATAGACCTCTGGAGGTCCAACAAGGAATGTCCCGGGTCGTTATTGGGTTCCCCCGCTTGTTGGTGGAACGCTCTCATGAGCGCTCCCTCTTTGCAGTTGACTAGCACAGACGTCCAAGCTCGTTGTTCGTTCTCGTCATCCGCTTGGAAATGATAGGTACGATTATCTGAAAAATATATTAGTTACTTAGTTGAAAATATATTTCATGAGACACACAAAAAACAAAAGCTACAAGAGATTTATTTGAACAAGTGAGATTGTGCCTTTAACCCATAGACTCGCCTGTACCATATTTGGCCAATAATACAATAGTTTTTTAGAAGAGAGTTCTTAAGAGGATTGCATAGCTAGTACTTTCCACGCTAAAAAAGAAAACTCTTTTCTACCTCTTAACATTGTCCGATTTCAAAGATTTTTTTTTCATGGAGTCATGACATTGTTTACTATGCCCGTACGTTTAGATTTTTTCAGTATTTCAAAGTACTATAAATTTCCTTTTTTTGAACTTCAAAAAACATCAAAACGTACGGGCATAGTAAACAATGTCATGATTCCATGAAACAAAATCACTGAAATCGGACAATGAGGTAGAAAAGAGTTTTCTTTTTTAGCATGGAAAGTACTAGCTATGCAATCCTCTCAAAGAACAATATTTGTTTAAGTAAACATGGTACGAAATACAACGTTGCTGCCGTCGAGCCTAGGCCTTATTAAAACAACTTTTGATTTTATTCTATTATATAAATCTGTCCGCATCAGGGTTGCGCTATAACAAAAGATTTATGAATGAAGCGGAGGCTTACTGATTCGGACCGATTAATCCTTTGAGTACCATTGACGTAAATGTACGTGTGTTTCATTCATAAATCTTTTGTTTTAATTATCACGGTATATGAAGGGTTAAAAGCACTAACGCCTGTTTAGCGAGAAAACTATGGAATTCTAGAGAGAAAAATTACACATTCTCGCACGGGTTTCGAACATGCGTCTTCCGTCAAATCCGTTTCAGGCGCCATGTCCACTAGGCCACAGAGGCGACCCGTTCGAGCATCGAATTTAAATCTCCAGTTGATTTTAACCGTCGTATGTACATCTTTTGTTGTGCAAACACGAACTCAGAGGGTCAAAATGAACACTTAATTTAGGTCAAGAACAGTATAAATTTCTTGAATCTAAGTTGTAATATACGTATATGTAAAATAAGTTTTTTTTCCTACGCTCCCCACTATCTCGCGCTTATAACATTCCTTATATTTATGAAACTGAACTAAAAACCAACGTAACCGAATTCAGATATTGTATACGTACTATGTAACTGAAGTGTAATAAAATAGAAAATACGCTACACGTGAGATTCATTAAATATCAATAAGTGGTATAATTAATTTATATATAATAAATTCATGTGTTGTACCTACTTACTTTGCTTTACGTTTTACCGCTATAAACATGTGCTAATTTTTGGAGTTGTTTGAGCCTAAAGCTTAAATTGAAACGTCACGATTTACTTAGAGTTGCTAATTTGTAAAGCAAATGTTTTGTATTACTTATATATTATTATACTTATACTTATATACTCTTAACTCTTGTACGACAGATATACGCTTTATGTTATGATACCACAAGCCTTAATTTATGTTAATACGCGATACTATTCGAATGCTAACAAGCCGAGCCATAGTCATTCATGAAAGGATATCTGACTTCTGAAAATTTACTACCTGCAAGATTCATTTACCATACACAGCTCCAGTATTGTACTAACATCAATCATCATCTAACCCTAACATTACTCACATCAGGTGAGTGAGTAAAATCACTATAAAAATGTCTTTATTAGCTGTAGAATATAGGCAAAACGCTACGTAGATGATCCACATTGAATATTAAAATACTGCAGCCACAGAAGAAATATTAGTACTTAACCACACAAGTCGCAATTCCTGGAAAAGTAGTATGTTTTCTGAGAAAACAATTGTATTATTGGCCAAATATGACGATTGGCGAGTCTACGGGTTAATACATCAGCCGTGAATCTACAATCGTTTTTATCAACAATATTAACCAACTGATCTCATACTTATAAAAGTGACAACAATCAAAAAAGGAACTCACATGAGACTAGATCAAACCCCCTCTTATCCTCAGCAGCGACTTTAATCTGGCACGTGAGAAGGTTCACCCTCGCCGGGGTTTTGTTTTCATCCGCGTGGAAGATATCCAGAAACCCTTCAGCGGTGACTCGACATCGTCGCTTCTGCCACACTCTCCGTACTTTGCCCTCGGATTTCTTGAGAAGGTATCCACTGCGAGTGACACCATGCTGCTTGTCACCTTGAAGCTGGTGGAGAGAATATCCACCTACTGATGATGCTGACTGGAATTGAAAGTTACAACGTGGTATAGACATGCAGAGCGTTTAAATTATAAGGTATATTTCCTACGAAGAATTTCTTCGAAGTATATTTCACATAACTTCAGCACTACACATCTAGTCTGTATCCATAATGTCAATATTGACAATTTGTACTATCAAGGCCATAATAAATTACTTGATTTCCTAAGTACAAATATTTCATACAGCTATTAAAGCAATTTGCTTATTTGACTGATGACCTGACCGAGTCGCTGGCTTCATTGTAAGCATTTTAGAACGACATCCTGCTCAAGCGCAACTCAGAAACCCATTGTTCGCAACAGCTCAATTTAGCACACTATACCGCCGCCGCCGCATATTACACCAGTGGGCCGAGCACGAAAATCTGTACACAAGTACAGTTCACTCGACCAAAGAATACCATAGGACCATACCTCTCGGTCCTGTGGCGCGGCCGCTCGGAGCATATTCCTCAGCTCAAGTAACCTCCTCCTCTCGTCGTCCTGCTGTTGCCTAATCTTCTGCAACTGGACGCTCAAGTCTGCCACGTAAACCCCAAAGTGCTCGATGGTCTTTAATCCGTCTTGAAAGTAATTCGTCTGTGCGTGGTAGTATTCAACCAGATGCTGCAGCAGTTCGATCCCTTTCTTCGTCTTTATCTCGTTGAATTTAATCAGGTACTAGAAAGAAAAACAATCCAATGACAACGGTCGTATAGAAGTGTCAACGGGGCAGACGGGGCGCCGCCTCATGACGCGTGGGCAAGCCCTCGTCGCCTCATCAGAGCCGTAGCAAAACGCGGCTGGTTAGCTACGAGCGACACTCGGACTGTGAAAACGGACCAATTACACCATGCGGCATGCCCTTCCGCGAGTTAATTTTACGCGAGATGACGCACGCGCACGCCGTTCGCGTGTAGAGGATCCAAATATGTCTTTCGGAGTTGTGCAATAATAATAAAGCCGCGCGACCTTGCACAATTATCTTGGCGAGCCGCCGCCTGAACTTGTCTTTTAAATTATAACATTTTCACTTTGACAGCAAGGAATACTTGATTTTGGAGTGTCGTGTAAAGTAGGGGACATACCGCGGGGATGAAGTGAAATGCCGAGAAAGGCGATTGCGTAGGTTGTGGGTAAAGTGCGGACGAGGTATTTAACCGAGCGCGGAGTGAGACGTGAACAAAGCGAGGGTCATAGCGTCGGCGGCGCCTGGCCCTGCGCGGCGCAAGGCCGGTCGTCGACCTAACGCTACCGCCATGGTACCGCACCGACCAAAGGCTCAACTCCTAACCGCAAACGATCTAGCTTTCTTTTTTTAATACCTACTCTACAATGGAGCTTGCATTCGCGCCAAAGGTTGCAAGTGCTAACGACTGCATCGTGACGAGAAATGCTTTTTGTTCTAGGTAGTAGTATACCTAGTATACCTTTCAATTAAAAATTTAAAAAAATGGTGTTTCTTTTTGGCACATTACAATTTGTGTGTTTTGGGGCGTAGTAGGTATATCTGTTTGTTCCTGTCATCATTGAAACGAGTAAACGGATTTGAAATTATCTGGAAGTAATCGAACAGTACTCAGATCGAAAAGGGTCAGGGCATTCACCGTTGATTGTATATATCTTTGCTCGGAAAATGAAGTCACAGAAAGGTACTGTCCGATTCAGATCTTTTTGAATAACAATAAAACGGTTTTTACTAAGCTCTCGGAATAAACAAGTTGGACGGAACAATGACCCCTTTAAATTAAATACAATCGTTGTGGTATGCGCTCATCGTTCGCTTCAATTATGGTGTATATCGTAGTGACAGACTACTGATATCATCAGGTGTAATACCGTTTTGTAAACAGAAACACCAATCTGTAAACAAAGTAAGTTTTTCAAGGATATCAAACAAATTATAGGCGTACTCGTACTACTGGCTGTGTGTAGTGGGTAGTGGGTCTGAACTTTCTCTATTATTATCCTCATTTTATTACTGTCCATACAATAAGCATCCGAAATCTATAATACCTATGATATTAGCACATGATACTGGATACATCCTACCTACAGGATCATTATTTCGGGGCCCTTAAGCGTCTACATAATCCTACCATGTGTCAACAATGCCTTTTAAACACAAAGATAGCATACTTACTAGCAAAAATCGTGTTTGTTATTAAACAGAGAACGATACCAACACAACAATTTATTGAAATTTATAGAGAGAAAAATTTTTACCTCGGTGGCCTAGTTGGTCAATGGCTTCTGACACGGAGAGTCTTTCAATCATTCAGGATTTCAATGTTTGAGATCGCTAAAGCAGGCGTTAGTGCTTTAAAAAGTAATACTATAAAAACAACAATTTATCATGCGATTTCAGTGCGGTTTGCTTTAGTGGGCCAGACCTAGTATGAGTTTTAAGAGTGCCCGAAGGCCTCTATATGGTCGAACAACTGTTGCCGTAGAAAACAACCGAGATCGACTCAGACCGCCTTATTTAAAACGTGAACTAAAGGTAGTCCCGAGTTTCAACCATGCTTTAAGCAAATTCCATACATAAATCTCCCTTAAACAATGACCTAAACTCGGCTTTAATCTTTAGTCCACGTTTAATAATAAGGCGGAGAGGATTTAAAGTGAAGCACTCAGTTGAAATGCAACTAGCGGTCATCCATACAAGTAAGAAGCAAGGTTTCCTTAACCCTTTGTGTCACCGAAACTTAAATATACGTCAGTTTCATTCATAAATCTTTTGTTGTAATTATCACGGTATAGGAAGGATTAACCAAATTTAACAGTTTTGTTATAATTAGGCATTATTCCGCCACGAGCGCTTCACACATGGTGTACTTAAGAGGAACGCATACCTGGTACTTAGGGGGCGTCCATAAATTACGTGAGGTGTTTTTTTAATTTTTCTGTACCTCCCTCCCCCCTTGGTGAGATGTCGTGAGATTTTATTCAACGCCCTCCCCCATCCCCCAATCTCACGTGAGATTTTTCAAAATGTAGGAAAAAAGAAAACTTTTCAGTAATCTGCATTTAAATAGCGTCAGAACATTTGGCAACGTTGCGTAGCGCGCGAGCTTCAGACCATTCAGTAAATTCAAACTAAACTTCAATGCACTTATGTTTTTCATACATACTTATAAGTTAATTTATTGTTAACAAATTTTCACATTTCATAGTTGAAAAATAAAACAATAATTAAAAAATACTAGCATTCCTGCCATGAGACATAATTTTTTTTTTTTCAATCAGAAAAAAAATTGCGTGATATTTGCCGAGACCCCCCCGTCTCTCCAACGTAAGATTAGATGAGATTTGACTCGACCCCCTCCCCCCCTTAAACACCTCACGTAATTTATGGACGCCCCCTTATCCGTACTAAAAGAAATAACACTTCTCTACCTTTTAATATTGTCCGATTTCAATGATGACAGACAATAAATTTACCTATTTAGTACTTAAAACTGAAAAATCAAAACGTACGGGCATAGTAAACAATGTGTTGAATACACTGAAATAGGACAATGTTAAGAGGTTGAATTTTTTTTATATAGAAGTACTTGTACTTGCAATGCTTCTCTCTAAACTAACGCACACACCTTTACAAATATATTTTTTTATATGGAAGTACTTGTACTTGCAATGCGTCTCTCTAAACTAACGCACACACCTTTACAAATATATTTTTTTATAAGGAAGTACTTGTACTTGCAATGCGTCTCTCTAAACTAACGCACACACCTTTACAAATATATTTTTTTATATGGAAGTACTTGTACTTGCAATGCGTCTCTCTAAACTAACGCACACACCTTTACAAATATATTTTTTTATATGGAAGTACTTGTACTTGCAATGCGTCTCTCTAAACTAACGCACACACCTTTACAAATATATTTTTTTATATGGAAGTACTTGTACTTGCAATGCGTCTCTCTAAACTAACGCACACACCTTTACAAATATATTTTTTTATATGGAAGTACTTGTACTTGCAATGCGTCTCTCTAAACTAACGCACACACCTTTACAAATATAATATTAGTATATATACGCTAGTATATTTCATTCGTTGATATTAGTATGATACATTGCCAATATTTATGTCTATTACAGTGTCTGATGCCTGCAAATGACGTAATTCGTAATAAACGCAATAAAGAGTAAAATTCAACAAACCACAATGTTTATAGCGTTTCGTTAGTAATCGTTTGGCAAGAAACCAACTAGACATTGCACTATATCTCGAGCTGGTGTTTGCGTAAACGCCAAGCATATCATTGAGATGCATTTATATTTGGCTATCAATCCAAGATGAGTAACCGCCCGTGAACCGAAACATATTTCCATTTGGATGCATGTAAGTACACCATGTGCAGAAGCCAAATAAAGATAATATTATACTAGTATAGCGATGTACAGACACTTTGGCAATGCGCTCAGACAAATACATTTCGTGGCAAACTTGACGTCTCGTATGACCTTTGCTCGGTGAATATGTAGCAATGCACAAAATACCCAAGCGGGACGTCAGTGCAGGCCTCATCGCCCCCAAAATGAAAAAGAATATGTAGCAAATTGAGGTAGAGAAACAACTCTCTTTACATCAGACTTCCAAAAAAGGAGGCGGTTTTCAATTCTACTGCATTGTGGTATAAGTTACCGCAGAACTTTTATCTAAGTGAACCGATTTAGATAATTATTTTTTATTTGGTGCTTGTTTCTCATGTGCTCCCATTGAATATGATCAAGCTCTGACGAGTTTTTTTTTGGCATAATAATTTATCATTAACATAAGGTCTTTATGTGCTCGCAGCGGAACTTGACATGGCGATCTTGACCGATCAACAAGTTAAGCAACGCTTGCTGCGTTCGTTGCCAACGTCAGGAGTTGGATGGTTGACCGCTAATGACATTATTCAACTGAGCGCTTCCGTGTTAGGGCACGTTAAACAGTCAGTCCCGGTTGTTTGACTTAGGACAACAGTCGTTAGAACAGGCCTTCTGGGGGCCTAAAACCTTCGACATGGGTTGGCCACTAGCCTATCCAACAAGCCGCACTTGGCCCGCGTGGGTTATGGACCAACTCGTCTCTCTGAGAGGAAGGCTCGAGTCCTAGCAGTGGGAACATAGTGGGCTGATTATGTAGGTGTCTATAAAATTGAGTAGGTATCTTCAATAATATAGAATGAAAGCGGTTTCAAATTGTATATTATTCATACAACGCGTAAGTCTCACGTTAATCCCGTTTTATCTACCGACTTCGGTGAACCGATTCTCAAAAATCTTTTTTTGTTTGAATGCTTCCTGTGTGGTCCCATTTAAATTTCATCAAAGTCGGTCCAGTTGTTTTTGAGATACACTCCAGTAACTGAATATAATGGGAGTCGGTATTAAATTTTTCAAATTGTACTTGTTATTACAAAATTGTATGTTATTCGCCCGATAGTATAGTCACTACTTTTCCCATGTTCATTGCAATGGCGCCCAGAACTGAAGTATTGCATGCGGTGATACCGACTAGCTTGCTTCGCGGTATTTATCTGGCATTGCAGTGGAACCAACCAAGACTGACAAGAGACCTACGACTTAGTACCTACCTTGGTCACAGTATAAAAAATAGTACACGTTAGTATGATATTACGTTTTAGTGCAATTGTTACTGATACGGGTTTGACTTATCTATAAATATATATTATATGTAATCTATTAGCTACTTGTTTGGTTATCTTATCTTTGTCGTCATACTTTTACCTTGCAACATACTCAAGTGCATGTAAAGTAATCAGTATCTTATTTTTGTCAAGTGCATGGTTCCTGTTTTATTCATTCTTCACAATTTCAATGTTCCATCTTGATGGATAGCATAGATTATTTGGCGGGAAGTTGCAGTATACATTTCTGTGTCAGAAGTGCTCTATAGCTTGTAAAATTGCTGAGAGAACACTAAACACTGACCAAAGTGTGTTTTTTACTTGGATAGTCATAATCGTTTATTTGGTGAATCTAATATACAAGTCAGGATAAAATCGAATCTCTGCAATCTCTGGATGACGAGCGTACGTTGTGCGTACATACAGTAGTTGCAGGCAAAATGATTCAAATCCAAACAAATCAAAGTGTTTTGTATCGTAAATCACAATGATAAGCACGGTTTCGAAAGACCCGTAAAATAAATAACTTATTCCAAACTATTATATTAAAATCTATATAAATTAGAAGTATGAGAAATGTGCAAAACGAAACGCATTTAAAATCCAGCTTATACTTAATACGAGTCTAACGTAACATAAAAACAACAAACAGGCTAATAAATCCATTATATTGATTTCATATCGACGACGACGACTGGCCCTGGTGACACACAACATACACACGATGAGGACAGACGAGAAGATATATGAGCTGGAAGAAGAAATGAGTAAGTTACACTGGGACATTGTGGGGTTATCTGAAGTCCGTAGAGCGGGTGAGGACACGATAACCCTAAAATCAGGTAACCTACTCTACCACCGGGAGGGCGCCCAACAGTCCCAAGGTGGTGTCGGTTTTCTCGTCCACAAGTCCCTTACTAACAACATAGTTAAGATCGATAGCGTTTCCAATAGGGTCGTATACCTAATACTCAGAGTATCCAAACGATATTCGCTGAAGGTCATTCAGGTATACGCACCGACGAAGTCGCACCCGGATGATGAGGTGGAGGATATGTATGAGGACATTAGTCGGGCCATATATACCTCTGAAACGCACTTTCTAGTTGTTATGGGGGACTTGAACGCGAAGTTGGGTAAGAGAAGCGAGGATGAGTTGAAAGTGGGGATTTGGATATGGACAACGGAACCGTAGGGGACAGAGGTTGGCCGACTTCCTGGAGAAAGAGGGACTCTTTATGATGAACTCTTTCTTTCAGAAGCCACCTCAGAGGAAATGGACCTGGCTGAGTCCCGATGGTTCCACGAGAAATGAGATTGACTTCATTATGACCACCAAAAGGCAAATATTCACTGATGTCTCCGTGATCAACAGGGTTAAAACCGGTAGTGATCACCGAATGGTAAGAGGCACGGTGAATATTAATGTCAAACTGGTAAAGTCCTTCAGAAGCTCTTTAATACCGTCTTACTCGAAGGTTCAACGCCAGAAGCATGGAACAAAAGCGTGGTGGTGCTGTTCTTCAAGAAAGGTGACAACACTTTACTTAAAAATTACAGACCCATCTCGCTTTTGAGCCATGTTTATAAGCTGTTTTCGAAGGTCATAACGAACAGTCTCAGTCGCAGGTTTGATGAACTCCAGCCTCCGGAACAAGCCGATTTCCGAAAAGGCTATAGTACCATAGACCACATCCACACGCTACGGCAAGTTATACAGAAGACCGAAGAGTATAACTTGCCTCTTTGTTTAGCGTTTGTGGACTATGAGAAAACCTTTGATTCGATCGAGACGTGGGCAGTGCTTGAGTCTCTCCAGCGGTGCCGTATTGACTATCGGTATATTGAAGTGCTGAAGTGTTTGTACAAAAACGCCTACATGTCAGTCCGAGTACAGGAGCAGAGTTCGAAGGCAATTCCATTGCAAAGAGGCGTGAGACAGGGAGACGTTATATCTCCGAAACTGTTCACCGCTACATTGGAAGACGCCTTCAAACTTCTGGAATGGCAAGGACTTGGCATTAATATTAACGGCGAATACATCACTCACCTTCGATTTGCCGACGATATTGTAGTCATGGCAGAATCCATGGAAGACCTCAGTACAATGCTCGAAGGCCTCCATCGAGTTTCCCAACGGGTAGGTCTTAAGATGAACATGGATAAGACGAAAATTATGTCTAATACCCATGTTGTACCTACCCCAACATCAGTTGGGAACTCAGTTCTGGAAGTTGTTGACGAGTACATCTACCTGGGACAGACAGTCAAACTAGGCAGGTCCAACTTCGAAAAAGAGGTCAATCGTCGAATCCAACTCGGCTTGGCAGCGTTCCGGAAACTTCGCGAAGTCTTCTCGTCAAAAATACCTCAGTGCCTCAAGACAAGAGTCTTCGACCAATGTGTGTTACCAGTGATGACTTATGGCACTGAAACGTGGTCTCTTACTATGGGCCTCATAGAAAAGCTCAAAGTCGCACAACGAGCTATGGAGAGGGCTATGCTCGGGGTTTCTCTACGTGATCGAATCAGAAATGAGGAGATCCGTAGAAGAACGAAAGTCACCGACATAGCCCAGAAGATTAGCCAGTTGAAGTGGCAGTGGGCAGGGCACATAGCACGCAGAACAGATGGCCGATGGGGCCGAAAGGTTCTGGAGTGGAGACCACGGACCGGCAAGCGCAGCGTAGGTTGTCCACCGACACGGTGGACAGACGACCTGATGAAGGTCGCAGGACGACGTTGGATGCAGGCCGCTTCCAACCGGTCCTTTTGGAAAATCATGGGGGAGGCATATGTTCAGCAGTGGACGTCCTACGGCTGAGATGATGATGATGATGATTGATTTCATCCACAACAATAGCACCAACACAGCAAAGAAGGAACTAAACAAACGTAGAGAAAAATATTAATATATTTTTATTTTTTGGGCTAAATGCTGTTTGCCTCTACCGGTATTTACAGCGTCACCTGACACTCTTATTGTCCTTCTGTTCCTCAGGGGTGTTCAGAACCTCAGAGTGCGGTTGTTTTCTAACTCGGTCTGAGGTACGGAACGGCCACGGTTGCTTTCTAACCTCAAACAGACTTAGACAAATTCGACATTGACAGGTCACTTCAGGCTTAACTAATTTTCTTTGAGAAGAGAGAAGAAGAAGAAGTTTTTTGTAGTCTGATTTGGTCAGATGCGGGTTGCAACCGTTTACCGATCGATTTTGATGGTTAAAAAGTTGCGAAGATAAGCCGGAACTAACATTATCACCCACGCGGTCGATAATGACGGCAAAATGCGGTACGTGTGAATTCTCCTATTCATTTTCAATATAAAATATGCGCCCGACCACGTGGTGTGGTAGTGGTACGTGTGAAACAACCCTTACACGCATTGTTTAAAGCATTCTGCGATGTAACTCTAAATATTAATTATAACAGACACAAATTAATGTAGGCGATAATAAGACAAGTGTACTGCTAGCAAATTGGGGAAACTGTAAAAGTCGTGTTCGAAAAATTTCGCTGCTTCCAGTTAATTAAGTAAATTTATACGCGGGTTATCTTTAATGTCTTTTAAACTTGAAACAATTTGGTAGAAAGAGAGTTGAGGTTTTCTTTCTCGGTATAATAATGCTTGTACAAATAGTACCAACATAATATGGATTTCTTTGTTACCCCAATGTTCAATTAACCTACGACTACTAATTCACGGATATTTATTTTTCGAGCCTTTTTTTTTCCAAATCAGACCAGAAGATCACTGTCAATCTATATAAAATTATGAACAAAAAAGGTAAAGTTTGTGGGTTTGAAACTACGGAGGAACTACGGAGCCGATTTCGAAAATATTTTCAGTAATAGGAAGCTAACTTATCACCGAGGCTTTTCGATATTCTGTATAGCTTCCTACAGCAGCCTCGCTCACGTTATGCGTAGTAAGTACCACTCAACTCGCCGGTTGTGATATTTGATACAAAGGGTGCGTTTTGCCAAGTCTAAAACGCCCATAGGCCAGAAGTAGCTAGTGTTATATAAATAGTGTAGGTGTCCATATGGTACGCCGCACTAACGATACAATAGCAATTTACGTATACTGTTCGACTATGCCTGCTGGCTTACCCGCATTTTCCGTCATAAAAAGAGCCTATGTCTAAAGCCTAATGCTACAGATAACCTCTACTATTTCTTATGAATCTGGCTATCATATAATGTGAAAATATTATTTCAAATCGTACTGGTAGTTTCTGATATTGCCACGTTCAAAAAAAAAAACAAACAAAACATCTTTTCCGCTTTGTTATATTAGTACTAGCTTTTGCCCACGACTTTGTCCGCGTAGAGTATTATTTTTAAAATGACTAAATACATTTTTTTACACCTATATATAAATTCAAACACAAGGAACTTTCATACAAACGCGTTCACCCATTTTCACCCTCTTAGAGGTTGTATTTCGAAAAAGCCTTTCTTAGTACAGCTCTACCCACAACGACAAAAAAAATTCAAGTTTCAAATCTCTACGACCAGCGGTTTAGGCTGTGCGTTGTCCGTCAGTCAGGACATAGATTCGTATATATATTGAGGATAGATAAAAAATTAACTGTCTCCTACAAAATCAATTACTTTTTGGTATTTATTTTATGCTAATCTGTTCTAAACAAGAATAAGTACACTCGTCTTTTTTAATATATTAGATAGGAATAGATTACACTCATATCTATGCTACGTATGCTTATTGATTTACAACTGTTCAGCCGTATTGATCAATCATCCACTCGACTTCCTTTGTATTGTTATCTAACGTTACGGCAATATTACTGGCACCCTGCTTTGGTAAATATTGTAAACATTGTTGTAAATCACAAGCGTAACCATACGTAATAAAACAATTGAAATTGAATAGTAATGGAATTGATACCAAAATTCTATAAATGCTTACTTTATGTACTATAATCATCATCATGAATATTTCAACATATAACTTTTATCGAGCGACAGTTTAATACGATCTAATATAGGTTAGCGGATATCACAGCCTTCTAATAAATATAAGCCTTAAAAGCCTTCTAATCTTCAGCCGTCGGATCATACCTACAAAGTTCGAATCCGAACGAGAGTTTTCAATTTGTTTTAAACATATAAAATAACAAAATGGGACACATATATAACACAATATAACAACAAATAAAATAACAAAATGGGACAACATCCACACAAAGTATCCAGGTCCCAAACTAGGTCGACCTTAAACTATGGTAACCTGATGACTGATATACATATACACACCCAGGCCAGGTCCAACAGACATGTTTATGCACACTAATGTTTGACGTGTCCGGGGATCGAACCCGGGACCAGCGGCTCATACGGCAGGGTTACTAAAAACTACGTCAACAACCATTGAAAAAATATATTGATGAAGACTTATAAATTGCCGATAAAACGCGGTCCCGGGAGTAACAGCGCACAGGTTAAGCAGAATTATATAAAAACATTGCCGATTATGGATATTAAAGCTTATTTCAAAGTGTCATGTTTGCGATCTTTCTCAGATCGTAATAATATATATCGTAATGAATGACTGAGCTGATCCAAATTAACCCAAATTCGCATCGGCAAGCTTTTACCCTAGTAACACGACCAATATCCCAAGCAGTATCTTCAGCCTAGGGGCTGGTTGGGGCGTCGAGCATATGCTCCTTGCCCCTGCAGAATCTCGGGGGGCAACAACCCCCCGGTAACTTAACCGTACACAGGTTGCAATTGAGACAACTCTGTGCAGGGGCTGTATTGCACTCAGTGCTTTCAGTAATGAATCTACATTTTTATTATATTCTCGTTTTTAATGTGTTTGGTTTGGCGCGCTACTTACCGCCGGAGTCTCCGTATCATCCGATATCAGGAGCTCACGGGGTAGTGCGCGCCACGTCTTCTTCGCGTCCGGTGGTCTGGTATGGTGAGGTGCTACCCCGTGGAGATGGGTGTGAGGTCCGTTATCCGCTGCATCGTACATCTTCCTGGCCAAGCGGACCACGAACCTCTCCACGGATTCCATCTTGGTGTCTTTGACAATTGTGTCGTTTCTAACGTAGCGCCCGGCTCTAGTAATGACTCTGAGCGCTATGTTTTGCTGTGCTTCTAGCTTTTTCTTATTTGTTTTGGAACAAAGTTGGAACCAAGCTGGGGCTGCATAGGTCAGTCTTGACCGTATGTAGGTCTTATAAATTCCCAGCTTGGTCCTTAGTTGTAGGTTGGATTGGAGCACGGGTCTAAGCATGGCTCTTGCCGCTCTAGTTTGCCTCACCGCGCGCCCCACTTGTGCCGTCATGGTTAATTTTCTGTCAATTTCGACTCCAAGGTATCTCACTGATGTATTCCAATCTATGGCTTGTCCTTGGAGTCGAAGTTGGTCTGGGATCGTCTTTGTTCTGCTGACAAGCAGCGCTGCAGTCTTGGACACGTTAACCGCAATGCGCCACTTATCGAGCCAATCCGGGAGAAAGTTGAGTAGCCGTTGCATCCTTTTATGCGCTATCTTGACAGAAGATGATGAAGACATGTACGCGCTATCATCTGCGTATAAGGCTAGAACAACATCCCTCTCCCCTTCCTTTAAGTGGTCTTCTAGGGTGGGGATGTCGTTAGTAAAAAGCGCGTACAGTCCAGGCGATAAGCAACTGCCTTGTGGTACGCCTGCCTGTATGGTCTTCGTATCTGATTCACGGCCTTCTACCGTTACATAGAAGGTCCGGTTAGTGAGGAATGATGCTATGATCTTCGTGTACTGAGCCGGCAGACTCGTCATCATTAATTTGTAGAGAAGGCCTTCGTGCCACACTCTGTCGAATGCCTTCTCTACATCCAAGAACACTGCCACTGTGTTGCGCTTCGCATTCAACTCGTGGCTTAAGTGATGAATCACCCTCGTTAGCTGTAACGAGGTGGAGTGACGATTTCTGAAGCCAAACTGTTCAGGCCGCGGAGTAATGTGGGGTCTGATCCTCCTTAGCATCAGCCTCTCGAATAGTTTGGCTACATGAGGCAATAACGAGATGGGGCGATACGATGACGCCCATCTGCGGTCTTTACCCTGTTTTGGTAATACGATCACCCTTGCCTTTTTCCACGTGTCTGGGAAGTGACCTGTCCTGAGGATTCCATTGAAGAGTCGGGTGATCGCAGTTACTCCTTTTCTGGGAAGATGATGGATGGCACTTATAGTGAGGCCGTCATAACCCGCTGCCTTCCTCCTCGGTAGCCTTTTGATGGCTCTAGCGACCTCCGCTGGTGACATAAACTCGTCCCCCTCTAGCGGTTGAACTGGAGATGAAAGCCACTCTTTCACAGCCGCATCCACTTCTTCGTGGTGCACAAGTGCTTCCGGCTTTATGTCCTGCCTTAACGGGTGCAGTTGGAATTGCCGTTCATGATGGTCGGCTAAGATGTTGGCTCTGTCTAGCGGGTTATATTTCCTCTCACCCGAAACATTATACAGTGGGTAAATCGGCTGGGGGGTTGTGGTGAGACATCTGTTTAGGTGAAACAAACTTGTCTTGTCCTCACCAGCTCGGTCTATTGTTTCCTCCCAGTTGGAGCCTCTCCATGCGTCTACCGCCATAGCGACTTTCGCCGTTACGGCATTTAGTCTCCTCTTCACAGTTGGGCATCGCGTTTGTGCCCAGCATTTCCTGAGGTAACGCTTCTGCTGAATATCTCTCTGTATTGCTAGTGGGAGATCAGCCCTTTTATGTGGCGCTCTGGTAGTTGAAGTCGCTGACTCCTTGGCTGTCATCATTTCTACCATTATCTGCTGAGCAACGGTTTCTACTTCCTCGGCTGTTGTGCACGGTCCCGCCGTGATCTCTTCTAGTGATCTACTGTATCGTGCCCAGTCTACCCTAGTGCTAGGGGCGGACGCTTTGGGGCTAACTGTAGATCCCACTGTGACCAGTATGGGCAGGTGCGCTTCGTCTAGGTCATACAGTACTTCCACCTTGATGACGCCTGTGATGTTCTGGTATGCCACTATATCCAGAACGTCCGGTCTGTGACTTGCATCAGGTGGTATATGCGTAGGCTCGTCCGGTCCGATCACCTCAAAGTCCTTCGCTTCTGCGGCATCGTAAAGCGTTCTGCCTGCGGGGTTTATGGAATGCGAACCCCACGCTCTGTGCTTCGCATTGAGGTCTCCGATTAGCAGCGTAGGTATTGTACTATCAAATATCCTTCCAAAGTCGGCTGCTCTTAGGGTTGGTGTGGGGGGTCCGTATGCTGCATACACTCTTACTTGTCCATGCCCCGTGTTGATTAGCACACCGTTGGCTATTAGATCCTCTAGTACTGGATGAGTCAGTTCATCGTGCACTATATCTCTCCGCACCAGGGCCGCTGTGCCCCTGTAAGCGACGCCTCTGGGGGAGATACAGTCTCGCCGGTACGGGAAGAAGTTCGCCAACTTGAATTCCTTCTTCGGGTTGAGTTTAGTCTCGCCCAGGAGGACTATGTGAACGTCCTGCGACTGAGCGAGTAGCTTCAGCTGCGTGGTTTTCCCTGAGATGCCGTTAGGGTTCCAGTATAGAATGCGTAAGTCAACAACCATACTGGAGCCGGGCGAGATTCTGTAGTCCACGCCTTGCTGCTTCTTGGAGGTTTGCTCCGGCTGCAAGTGCGACGAGAAGGTCCGTCAGGATCCCTATTAAAACGATAATTGGGTTCCCGCCGCCACTCGCTGGTATATATGACTGGGGGGGAGGAGGATAGAACCCTCCTTGCGCATATTGCTGCTCAGGCCTGCTCTCCCACTGTTGAGGTTGGGTAGGCAGCCTGTATTGTCTCCTGGGATCCTCTGCCTGGACTTGGCTTCGCTGTATTGGTCTAAAGCCCCCAGGTTCAGATTGCTGTACTGGCGGTCCCGTGGCCCTTCTGGCCTCTGGTAATATCCCAAGGGAAAGCCACGTATTAGTAAAGCTACACATCTCTACCGTATCGACGTTTTCCATCTAGCTAGGTCAACAGCGGTCACGGCCTCTTCTAAAGAAAGGTAACCCCGAAAAGGTAAAATAAACATGATTAGAGTTGTACAAAATTTTCTTTGTCTACGGATTTATTAGAGTCCATTAGACCCCAAATTATTTATTTACATTGTTACGCCCGAAGAGAGCGCTTATCTGAAGTCAAACGAGCGGACCGGTGTCGTTTAAATCTAAGCAAGAGGTTCAAGAGATCATTCCTACCTAAACTGTGAAATACTACTATGAAGTACTACTTTTTTGGAAATTTTTATTTAGTATTTAACGTGCAAAATATCGTTGTATCAGTATGTTTGTTTCTTTTATTTGTGCTCTAGAATTTTTTCTGGTCTATCTATGTAGAATTAAATTCATTTTTTTTATCATATGTCGTGTAGTCTGCATTGTGTTATCTGGTTGACTTTAGCACTATGGTTTGACTAAAAGGAAACAGATGACTTATTCTTACAATTAAAGAGGATGTACTGGATAGTTAGTGTAATTTTATGTCGTTTATAGATACAAAATAGTTTCAATAAATATTTTACAATTACCGGGAGCGCGCGCATTTTTTTTTGAATGGGGGATTTTCGGGGTGTTTGTGAGCACTGGTGCGCCAATTTTAACTATTGTAAAACGCTTCAAGGGTAAAATCTAAGCAAGAGGTTCAGGAGTTAGCACTTCTAAGTTCTACTTAATCTATGAAATAACGCATGGAGTATGTATATTATTATCTATCTATATGTACAGATAAATATAATTGTGGTTTCTGTTTGTAACTCAATATTAAAAGCTTTCCCTAAATGCATATGAAAGTATATACGGAACTTACATTAAAAAATATAATAAGTCTGTCTGTTTGTTTCTTCCGGGTAATCTCTGAAACGGCTGGACCGATTGTAACGGAACTTTCACTGGCAGATAGCTGATGTTATAAGGAGTAACTTACAACTACTTTTATTTCAACATCATTATCATCCATCAACACGCGGGCGAAACCGCGGGGCGCAGCTAGTTTAAACTATATATTGAAATCAATATATTATTTGTATTTTATACAGTGATTTATTGAATCATTAACCGGTTGCACACTGGGAAACAGACGAAGCCCCAAACAGCTTTTTCCACCTTTGGCTTTGCTTTTCTAAAGTGTTTATTTTTATTGCGTTCTATGGTATTTACAGCCGTATTCTAAACAAGCATAAGTAATAACTTAAGGAAAAGTAATTACTCAAGCAACGATTTTAATTCTATAGACTAGGATTTGCCTGAAGTTAGATCTACAGAGGCTAGAATTCTTAGCCGAGTAATAGTCTCCATTTCCTTTGCTTAATCCTTCCTGAACCGTGATAATTAAAACAAAAGATTTATGAATGAAACTGACGTAATATTTACGTCTCTGGGACGCAAAGGGTTAACCAAAGAATAAAAAAGACATTTACAGTTCGCACACAAGTCTGAACTCTGAAGGATATATTATGCTGTAAAAATGTAAATCCCGTGACAACAACCTAATACACGTGTAGAAAGATACATCCAATTTTGATAGGGTTATGTCATGGATTTACTTTAGTAAGTAACGTTCATTGGTCGACTAAAGAATAAGATTTTATGTTGAAGTATTATATCGTCAAATGCTTACTTCATTTTGAAATGACTTAACAACAAGTAATTACTTGTTTTTAAATACGGTTGTTAATGTCAGTGTTAAGAAAGTCAAATGCCGTTTATGGCAAATGTGTAAAACAAAACTTAAGCACCTCCCATTAATATTCCAAATACGCTTTGCAGTCTTGACTAGAACATTAGAATTCTTCCAAGAATACCTTTTAGACAAACTAAACATCCGCATAGTTGGCGATAACCCTACTAAAGCTGAAGATTAGCATCGGAATGTTTTGAACAAGACTGGTATTTTGGGAAACATGGTAAAATATGTTTAAAAAGGTATGGCCTACTTTTATTGATATCATTATTCTTGAATAGAAAAGAAAAGAATAGAATATTTTATTAGTCTTATAACATTGTATGTTATATTAGGTAAGTCAAATTTACTTTTCAATTTTATTTATAACTACACAAGAAGAAAATGAAATACTTATACATTATTTGTTACATTCACATACCATATACATAATAATTTAATTTCCTATGTATTCACGTGTAGGTATAGTTTTATTCAAAATGAGATGTCAACACACTAAAAAAATTCGTCGGAAACATGTATAGTCCAAAGTAACAATAAAGAGAAAACCGTACGTATATATGAGGTATTATTTTTAACATTATAATTTAGCCTAAGCAGTCAGGTATGTCGTATAACTTCTAACTAATTCATTTGTAAAACATATTGGATGTGATTCAAAGAATGATTTAAGTTTCGTTATGAAATTAATTTTGTACTTGGTAATAATACTGAATTATAACTAACCGATAGTTTGGTATATTGGTTACATATAATGCAGTGTTATTAACGTGATAACATAAACTTTAGAAGCCGGAAAATGTTTAATAACTATCAAGATCATCAACTGCGAGATAGACCATTCACTCAAATGGGGATACACCCACTTGCCAGAATTTCATTTGCCATAATTTCATCTGGTATACTGGTCAACAGACATGATATTGTTTCTCATAATTTCATATGTCATACTCATTATTTAATCAGGTGCTAGAAACTTTGTTTCCCATAAAGTCAATTTCAAAAACATCATTTGTTATCATCATCATTGCAAGGCATAATTATCATATGCCATCACATCATTTGTCATTGAAATTGCTTTTAGAAAAAAATCGGTTTAAACTAAACGATCAATAGGTTTAGGTTTGGTTAGGTTAGGTTAAGTTAGTTCTCCTCCCTCCTCCGTAGTGGGGTCACTAGCGAATAGTCGGGGGACTCTTCGCCGGTTTGCACAGCCCTACACGTCTAGGGGGTGACCTTGGTGAGCAAGGTCATCCCTTCACAGGCGCTGAGGCCCGGTTAAGATCAATCCGGGCCTACCGCTGGGGAGAGATGGTGACTGCCAGCGCGAACCTGCATCGGACCTTGGCGAAGGACCGCTCACGGGGGGGTTTTAGTGGGTCTGAGCCCCACACGTCACCCCCATGGCGGAAGGGAAGTGCACAGCATTTCCCCCCGCAAAAAAAAGAACATGAAAAAACAACGCACGAGCCGAGCGAGCGAAGCGAGCGTGCCGCGGCAGCGGCCGGCGAAGTGCTAGAAAGCCCTTTGCTTTAATTAATCGCTTAAATTAATTTAGGACGGCGTTGAAATATTCTGTTAAATAATATTATTGCAATTAATAAAATGGATAACAAAACGTATGGCACTCGTATCATTATGGAATCTAATGTACGGGCAAACAAGAGTATGTCACATAACTTTTACGGTAAACAAACAATTCGGGCAAATGAAATTCGGGCAAGTAAAATTCGGGTATATGAGTATTATTGCTTATATTTGTCGGGCAAACACTATAGACAACCACTCAAATGCAATTTGAAATTAGAGTATGCAACAAACACTTCTACGTTATGTAATTTGTGGTTCATCGGCAGTTTGAGGTTTTCGCAAAGTTCTGTCATATATCCCTATCATTTATATTCCTATTCGTTTCAAAATTTATATGAATAAGTATTAACATTTCTATAAATCAGATTTAATAGTTAAGTGCAGCTAAACTAATAGGTTGAGGGTTTTAAGTATCCGTTGAATTGAAAATGTACATTAACAAGCAATCTCAAAACCAAATTTCATCCCAATCCGTCCCGGCCTTTGAGCGCTGATAAAACACACGAGTAAACTCATCGAGTTTATAATATTGGTACTATTTCCTACCTACTAATATTTAGTAGAATAATACTCGCTTTTTAAATTACAATTTTTCATGATTTATAAGCAAAATAAACGCTATACAAATACTACAACTGTTATGAAGTACAGTTCCTAAGGTTTAAAAAAAGAAACAAATATACAGGCGCTAGATGATAAACTAACAAACTAATTAAAAGGAATAAACAAACACGTCCCCGTATAGGATGTTGATGAAACCAAACAAGTTAAAATGTAATTAAGCTGTCACATAAAAAGTAGCAGTTGTTTAAAGTTGAATAAGTACCCACCGTAAAGTGTAAATAAACGGTGGCTGGGCTACTCGAAGTGCTTCTAAACATACACGTACTAATTTTCTAATGTATGATTCTACAAATGAAGGAAAGGGAATTAGAAAAATGTTTTGTTCTAGAAAATAAATTGTAAGTACATTTGATAAATACGATGCTCATTTTGTTTGTTTCGTTGTCACTGGGATGTGTATAGAAAGTATAGAAACCCTTCGCCATATCAGCAGCCGTGCGATTCTCTAAGAGCAAACATTGTTGCATCTATGACAACATCCGTGAAACAAATGACGAGATGCTAAGAAACGTTGGAAAAACAACCTTATGTATAAGGGCGATATCTCATAAAGTATTTGACATCGGTGAGCTCGTCGACGAGCGCATCGACGAATCATTACAGAATCGCACGGCAGTCTGTATGTGACACTAACGGCCGGTGCCAATTATCTATATATCCACAGTTTCCTTACTACAGATACTCATACAAATAAAGTATATACTTATATTCAGGAAGAGTTAAGTTACAAGGCTGACATATGACACAAACATAGAATTTGGAGAAAAAAAAACATAGAGTGCAGTATACATTTTCCGTATCTATAAAAGTTCTATGTGAATGAAATGCTGTATGAAATCACAGACAATTCGTAATAACGGTTGTTCTTTGATGGAATTAAGAAAGAATAAAAGATTTTACATATCTCTTGCTCTGTAAGTACACCCTTACACCCCTGAATGCCGGGGTGTATGACTATCATTACAGCATAGGTTTTGGAATTTGAAAAAAGAACTGTAGAAAGAAAGAACATACTCATACTGCACGAAGAATATTTTTAAAAAGTTAATATTTTTTTCTCGGTATCGATTAATTACTCGAATCGGAATCTAGACAATTTATTTTATAAAGATTTTATTTTAAATATGGAACTATTTGTTTCCACATCGTATGTTAGATGGAATCGATTTAAAAATCAAACTGGCCAGCAAGATTTGACGCGCTTGCGTGCGTGAAAAAAAAGGCAGTCTACTAGTAGGCGCGAAAGCATCGCGAAAATAATTAATTTTCTTGTTTGAGTTCTTTTTCAAAAGTTTTAAACATGTCTAGTAACGAAGACATAGATCTAACGCCCGATTTTATTAAAGAAAGGGCAAAAACAGTTGTCGAAAATATATTACCGCCGAACTCGAAAGAAAGATATGTAAAGGCATACGACGAATTTATGAAATGGCTGTCAGAAAAAAAAGTGAAATCTCTTTCTGAAAGTGTTTTTATATCATATTTTGATGAATTATCTAAGAGGCTACAACCTTCCAGTTAATGGTGCTTTTATTCCATGCTAAAATCTACATAGATGACAAAACATGACGTGAATTTGAAAGATTTTTCTAAACTTACTGCTTTCTTGAAAAGGCAGTCTGACGGCTTTAAAAGCAAGAAATCGAAGGTATTTACTGCAGAAGAAGTACAGAAATTCTTAAATGAAGCTCCGGATGAAATTTATTTAGCAATAAAGGTACCTACGTATTTACTTGCCCTTTTTAATAAGTTACCAAAATATTTCACAAAAATACTATGCGAATTTGGTGCCTTTAATACAACTTATGTCTTTTTTACAGGTTGTTCTAATTTTTGGGATATCGGGAGCCTGCAGAACCGTGGAATTGACAAACTTGACAATAGAAAATGTAGAAAAACATAACAAATTACTACTCATAAAACTGCCTAACACGAAAACTAAAATTGACCGGTCATTTGTTGTGCATGAAGAATTTGCAAATTATGTTGAAAAATATCAAGCTCTTCGGCCTGAAAACGTGGATACAAATCGTTTTTTTCTTAATTACAGTAAAGGAAAATGCCTCAGACAAGTAATAGGAAAAAACAAATTTACAGGCATGCCAAAGCAAATAGCCACATATTTAAAACTGAGTAACGTAGAGTTATACACCGGGCATTGCTTTCGCAGAACATCAGCGACTCTATTGGCTGATTCGGGAGCCAACCTCACTCTGTTAAAAAGGCACGGCGGCTGAAAGTCCAGCAAAGTGGCCGAAGGTTATATCGAAGATTCGATGGCAAACAAAAGCAAAATTACTTCTAAAATAACAGAAAATATAAACTTGAAATCACCACGTCAAAGCACATCATCTGAGCCATTTTTTAATGAAGAAAATAGTACCAGTCAACTGCCGCCATTTACGATGCAAGAACCTCAAGTCACTCAAACTCAAGTCTTATCATCACAAACTCATATTCAAACTATAAATATTCCTAAAAAGAACGTGACACAAATTGTAATAATTTTACTATTAATTTTAATTAAATACACATTTTTTTCTTCTTAATAAATGTTCATTGAAACCTGCTGTCTTGTTGTTTACTAACCTCACAATCGATATGTAAAGCAGAGTATTTATCTCGGGCGTAAGCATCAATTGCATACTCGGGTTAATTAGCGCCTTCGCTTCGCTCAGGCGCCAAAAACCTCGTATGCAATTGATGTCATACAGCCCTTGGTTAATAATCTACTATTGTTACACCTTTGTGAATGTCGTCAAAAAGACATTGTAATATAATCACAAGGTTTTTTATACGGATGTGAATTGTAAAAATATAATCATTTCAATAATACCAGCATGTAATAATGACCCGCCCTCAGTTCTTCTCACGCGGCCTACGAGATTCGGTGCCACATAAATACATTGGTAAAAATAATTTTACGATGTCGTCGTTTCCTAGAATCACCGCGTCAATAATTTAATTTGAAGTCAAATCTTTGGTTGTTCCATAATAGGAACAATTATTATGCGACACATTAATATGCGACTTGATTTTATCCTGCTCATCAGCAGCCGAGCAGGAAAAATATTTTGTATGGGCTGTACAATTTTGTGATGGTTTCATTATTGTGTAGTTTAGTTATTAATTCATGGTTTTATTATTTTATTTGATTATTATTTGAGTTATTAATAATGTAAATTTAGATTTATAAAATGTGCAATGAAATCTTTGTAGAGCAGATCCTTGTCCTAAATCTTTGTCTAGTTCTTAACTATTTTATGAGGTAACACCACATAAGTCAAAACATGCTGCAGTCCCTACTTGGATGGGCTTGATGGTATAATTTACTTATTAAAAGAAGATCTATAACATGGTGGTAGTGCCACGCTGGAACCCCACATACGAATGGGCCAGCACGACCGGGGAAGTACCACACTCCTACATAACACGGGCGGAAAGTAATATAGCTATTGCTATTGCGTTTTAGTCGTTTTGTAGGAGGTTATGGAGGCCCAATACTCTCTACCCCTCCCTTCCCCCTTCCACCCTCACTCCTTGTATTCCTTTTAGAGGTCGGCAGCGAGTTGGCAACACCCTTGGTGTTGCAAACGTCATAGAATAGATCATAGAAAACTCTTCACAACAGTTCACGATTCAGGAAGACTAAAAAAATCATGCCATTTGGAATCTTAACGGAAGAGTTAGCCACATTTATTATTATGTTTAAATATTCCGATATAATATGAGAAGCACATATTGGATTTTGATTAGATTCGACACTAAGAAATTGAATAATCAGGTGATTTACCTCACACATCTGTAGTTGAAAGAGCCTTCTCTCTTTTTCCATTTCGTCAGCGATCTCCGCCGGTGTGACTTCACTCCTAATCAGACCAGCTTCCTTCGCCTGAGACTTCTTCTCCTTCTCCAACTTCAGGTACTTGGACTCGTAATCTTTAGACGCCTTGTCAAAGGGCCTCTTCAAATCCCCTTTCACTCCCCTCAAATCTCCTTTTAGAAGACTATCCACAGGGAACATAACAATGTTGTTTATGTTCTGCATCTGCGAACAATATACTTTAGTTATTTTTGGACATATCATCTAAAATATTGATGTCTAGGTGATATAGTTTGTAAAGAATTCCAGACAACTTATCGACAAGGTCGAGTCATAAACAAGTAGAATTGCGAATAATTTCATGCAACACCGAGACTAGATCACGTAAAATGTCGTCGCGCTATTTCGTTACACAACATTTACATTCCAAAAGGTATTTGGCTTCGCTCGTACTATGTGCCAGTTGCTTCACCACCTTATGATAGACGAACCGCACCACGTTTGCAAGCAAATGTACCGCCTGAATAAGCGCCAAACCTACGTACAAGATCCGAACAACGATGCCAATTGAGAAACTACGAGGGCTGCGTGAGTAATACATCATTGGCATATATTATTTGATAAACATGGCCCTGACCTTAAACATAAAATCGATGAATTAGTTCTCATATCGGAACCTCTCGTTCTAATAACTAACCAATACCATAAAGTGACGCAATGGAACAAATGATTGGAACAGATACAGTAATTAACACGGTCGACTGTTGAATGATTGCCCTAACAGAGCGTAATTAAACGAGAAACGAAACATGGAAAAGGCATAGACGGTAAGTGGAAACCCATTTACGAGGCCGATTATGTAATCAATGAAGCGAATGCGCTGGTGACAGACGAGACTCTAGGGGGAGATTTTACACAAAGGGTTGTTGTGTACAATAAAACCCTTACTGAACAATGTCGGCGGCCACTGAACACGGCTAATTGTTGCCGTGAGTGGACAAATTGCGTCTCTTTTCACACAATAGTATCTTAATATCAATCAAGTCGAAACCATAGAATCGTCAACGATAAAATATATTTCTTTAGTATTTTCCAAGGAAATACGTGTTCAACAGTTATCGGATGTCGTTCCCGACCTTCATCGCGTTAACGAGCAAATGCTGCGCAATTAAATTATTCGTGAACAGCACGTAGTTCATACGAAGCACTCGTAAAACGTAATATTTGTAAAAGCTGGGTCAAGAGCCATAAGTAGGTATACAAACAAAAATAAGAGAAGGGATATTTTTTTCACCAACAATGTCCGTAATTCAGAAATTATACACAGAAAATTGGGGTTTAGGGATCTAATGAATTCACAAGCGTTTCGTGGAAGAGTTCCTATTTGGTATGAATTTTATACTATATAAACAATGAATATGTTAACATATATATTAAAGTAACCATGGTGAGTAAGTGCAAACCCACCATATAGGCTCGACAAAGACCTAGTGTGGGCTGTAGAGCTTCTCAAGCTATGCACTATCTTATAAGAATGTATTATTACATATATATATTATAGTATACACATGACTTAATTACTAAAAGGCTTATGTACCGATCATGCTTGACAAGTTTATACAAGGTGGCGCAAAAATAACCTTCCGATGTTTTTTGGTTGTAATTTAAAAAAAAAATGAAAAACTTTGATTTTTCTTGTGGATTATTTTTATTTGGTCTTTTAATTTTTTTACATCAAGTCGAGAATATGATGTCATGTAAATGGCCGCCGCCACAGTTGATTGTCATTTGAGCCCTTTTTATGGCATTTTCCATCACTTTGGCCAAAACTTCTGGCGATAGGTCCTCACATTCTTGACGGATATTGTCTTTAAGAGCTGCAAGAGTCTGAGGCTTGTTGACATAAACCCGCGACTTCAAAAAGCCCCACAAAAAGAAGTCTGCAGCGGTCAAATCAGGCGATCTTGCTGGCCAGTGCATATAGCATAAAACGATATTATATTATTATTTAGTATTATATATTAATGATTACGGAATAAATGTATAAAACATGACGATAAATAATTGCATACTATTAGATTAGTGTTCCTTCTCCACGTTATATCATAGTAAAAAATATCAATCAAATTTACTTTCACTCATTAAGCTCACTGAAGCATACTATGAGATTCCCATCGAATCAGTCTATTAAACCACAATATGTAACACACGATCATTCTCATACATAATGTACCCGTATTTAATTAAAACTGGTCCAATAGTACAGATGAATACACTCGATTAAATAGGAAAAGTTTATCTCAGCGAGTTGAATTTCCATCGAGGTTCCGCTTTCCGGGTTCTGTGAAGTTGCACAAGTGGGGAGTATCGAATTTACTGGGCGTGAGAGATGAGTATACATTTCGGAGAAAGATGGAATGGTATCATTATATAGTATCTTGTGATGATGTGGGAAGTCACACAATACGTGTGCCTTGATAATCCCGATGAACAGGGATCGGTGAGAGCAAATACACAAAGGGAGGTATCATAAATCCTCACCAGTAGACAAAAACGGGTTGGTCATAACTCTGAACCCGTGGTCTGAACTGAAACTAATGGCAACACTTCAATACACGTTCTTGTACTATATCAAAAGATCATTATTTAACCGTACGAAAACCGAATTACATGGCACAATTTGACAGGATGTATTAATATTACTCGGATATTTTTACACGGAAGCATTGCAGAGAAAGGCCGTGTGCCATTTATAGATTTGTAGTAATTTTCTAAATTATACAGTGATTTTTAAGTACATACACTAGTAACAGCATCGACGACGCGCCCTATTTTCCTTTGAGTTGATGTGAATTGGAAACATTTGATTACGGTTTTCCATATTCTTATCCTAGCCTTATTCAATAATCCTCATTACAGAAAATCAGTGGCATTTTTTGGTACGTGCTTGGCAGCATATTCTTTCTTTATTTGTACAAAAACAGTTCAGATTATGTTAATAGGATTGCAGAATATTATGACGTGCAAATTTCATAGTGTAAATCATCGTAACAATGACCATTTATTTTATAATTGAACGTAACAGAGACATAAAGCTTTTCCAGACAAATTATTGTGCAAAACGATGGTGTCAACGCATAGTTTTTACTATGAGAATATTTCCGAGTGCTGAAATGTTAATGTAACAATGATCATTGTTTGGATCGCGGGCACGTGCGAGATCTTTATGCCAGACTATTGTATGTTAATTGCAAGTCGCACGGTAATACAAAACGCAAGCATATACGATGTCTGCGAAAACAAGCCACGTTAACGATGTTAATCATAAAACTATGAAATATTATTATGACACCATGTTATTACGGTATGAAATCCATCATGTTTATCCATGTCATAATCACTGGATGTTTTATGTTTCCGTTTCCCGAGTTGTAAATTATCGGGTGTACTCGTAGGTACAGAAATCTGTCAAAGGCAAAACAAATGAAACTGAAATATTATGATACTAAATAGCACAGTCCCAAATTGTAACTAAACTCGCGAACATGACAAACCCATCTCAACTTACCACTAACAACTCAATTGCTCTCACTGGGCAGAACTTTAGCATTATTTTTGCTGTAGGAACAAAATATGACTTGCAAATATGTCACGATTGTAGTCGGTTCGAAAAGTTGTGCCAATCTCAATTTTCTCGAACGTGTTTTTGCCTTAGTCTAAACGCCTGTTGAACGGAGCATAAAATGGTTACGACCGAGGATTCCGGTAAACGAATTAAATATTTAGGACAGAGGAGAATGTGACATTAAATATTAAAACGATGCTTAGGAGCTTACAGAAAATTGCTGCCATTTAACTGCTAAGGATGTTACATGGGGAATGCCTACAAAAATAACACTAACATTCTTGTTAGGCTTAGCGAACTCGCATGATTAGATAATTATACGGCCCAATTAAAAGCTTCTTTTGTAAGAAATTCTACGGACAGCACTGCAATTGACACACTAAAACCAGTCTCTACATAACACCAAGCGAAGAAATCTGAGATTAGTGTTACAATCCTATAAAATTTACTTAGATCACAGATTTTCCTGGATAAGGCCAAGGCTTGGAATATGGGCCTTATTATTGGATAAGTAACGAGCTTAATATTATATATATATATATATATATATATATATACTATATTATAGCACAGCTGTAACTGACGCATTTTGGGGAGGGAAACGGACCGTAACCAATGGCACTTAGAGCTCCTGCCTGGGTATCTCATGCGAAACGCGACAAGTTGTTGACTCGCTGACTAATGCCAAAGGCACAAGTTACACTTTGGACTAACACTGAATCATATCTCAGTTGCTCAGTACCAAACGGTTTAACTCAGATTGCAGTCATTATTCAGAAACTATAGAAATAAGTTTGCAAATAAAAGCATGCTTTTGTTATGTTTTGCCTACCAGATGCGTACTCCAAGGTGAGAGATATATTGAGCGTATATTGAACAAGATTCTCAAGTATAACCATCGAAAGATTGGAGAAAGCGAATGGTCGATTGTTGTCAACAGCACTAAATACAAACCAACGTTAAAACCTCTAACATTATATGACATAAGCGCATAATACACGCTTATTTTTTAAATAAAACAACCCAGAGAGTGCGCCCGAGGTTAGGTGGAAGGACAAAGGATTGCACTGTGTCAAGGACAGGCCAGGGATTCTGCGCACTGCGTCCGCCCGGAAACACCCTGAGCTCAGCCCGTGTTATATGAAGGAATGCATATTTCAAGCGAGGGCGAGGTTACACTTCTCCACGGGTTACAAGGTGAAGTTGAATTGAATGACAGTTTTGTCCTTGCGTAACAAGTGGGTGTTTAAGTAATAACGTAACGTTTGTTCTTCTCTAGTTTGAGTGAAAATGAAATTATTAAGTTATTATTTACCCAAGCAGCTAAATAAGACTTATGCAGTATTTAAGATTTGGTTATTGATTTTTGTTACATGATTTTTAAAACGCCTGCTTAGCGAAACCATAAATAGCAAGTTTAGAGAGAAAAATTACTCATCCTCTGACGGGATTCGAATTTGTATCAGACGCCATGAACACTAGACCACAGAGGCGATCCGTCCGAGCATCGAATTTAATACAACTAGGGAGTTGAGTTTAACCGTCGTTTGGGGACGGAGAAAGCGTCATCTATTGAACAGCTGGACAAGCTTTATTGAACCGAAAGAAGAGTCTTTACTTTCGATTTGATGTCGCAACACTTCATAACTTTTAATATAATTTGTGACCAAACATGCAATTAGTTGTTTATTGAGTTTTAAGGAACTGAAAATATGTATACCAGTTCTCACCTCAAATTAATAATACACAAACGGCGAAGACCTAGAGAATTAATCACTAAACTCGTAGACTATATTACTGATACATCGTTGACGATGTCTTACGTCAAAATGCATCATTTTACGCCACCAACATCATACAAACTAGGTAATAAACCGCGTTATCGTATGTATCAAGAACAATTTAATATTGTATATCGCGTCTGGTAACATTTGCCAGGTCTCGTTTCACCCTGACCCATTTACAAGCAAATCTGCGGTTGCGCCCACGCAGGGTCGTTTAGCACGTCATTTAGTAATTAAATTTTAGACAGGAATGTTCAGCCTTTTTCAAGACATTATATAACGCACTATGTAATATGATATCATTATTAAGAAGCGAAATTCCCATAGTATGACAAATGAATCTATTTGCACATAAACAATGCATTTAAAACTATTAGGTGTACGGTAATATTATATTTTACAGTACCGAATAGGTACACATGGCACTTTGAAAAATATGCGTGACAATATTTTGGAGCCCAAAGAATAACGCACTTATTTAGTTCTATTTAAATTTAAAAAAAACCAATCGAAAGTGAATAAGTATTCAGGAATAATCTGGTACATAATGTAAATAAGCATTTTTTCAATATAGATCATGCATTTTCATCCCTGAAGGGGTTCGCACAGGTAGGTTCCACATTTTTTCAGTTGATTTTGTTATGTAATAAGGACGAGCATATTGATCATATCCGTGGGGTGCCGGCATAGAATAGTAACTGTGGGGGTGCTAAGAATCCCCGGCAGACGCCCGGCTACCACCCTCAAAAGAACGACGACTGGTCCTGGTAACACACAACATACGCACGATGAGGACAGACGAGAAGATTAATGCGCTGGAAGAAGTAATTAGTAGGTTACACTGGGACATTGTGGGGTTATCAGAAGTCCGTAAAGCGGATGAGGACATCCGCTTTCCATCCCTAAAATCAGGTAACCTACTATACTACCGTGAGGGCGACCAACAGTCCCAAGGTGGTGTCGGGTTTCTCGTCCACAAGTCCCTTACAAACAACATTGTTACGATCATAAACAATTATTTGCATCAAAACATGGTAAGCACATCGATAGCGTTTCCAACAGGGTCGTATACCTAATACTCAGAGCACAGATTACTGAATAAGAACAGATACTTCACTCAGTAGAAAATTTCCAATACCTATTACGATAATAGCCTACTCCCTCGCGTCAACAACCACTGTATGCTAAAATGCGCCTAAATGCTCAAGCGTACAGCAGTGATTGCTTCGCACCGCGCGATTCCACAGTAATCGCAGGGCTGCCTCTTCGATAAAATTAAATTAACATAACTTTTTATCTATGTTATTGAGAACTGTGAATATGTTCTGACTTTTATGTGGCAGTTAAAAATTTTATCATTTATAAAATATTTAACCAACTTAAAAAAAAAGGAGGTGATCAGACTTACAGGCCAAACTGAGATGTTTGACTTGTATGGTTTGTAGGTATGTATGTTTGTGCGCGATAATCTCGCGTTTGGCTAAACCGATATCGATGCGGTTTTCAGAAAAGGATTTGTTACATTTAGGAGAACGTTTTAAAATAAGTATAATACTTCTTAGTTTGATGATGATCTTCGGAGATGTTCACTAGAAATGAAAAAAAAGCCTTAAAAAAAGAGAACCGACTTCAAATAAAGCACTAAGCCGTAAGTTATTTTATTAACGAGTGTAACACTCTCACACAAAAATACATAAACACTGCAGTTTCGAAAGTTTTCACGCGAAAAGTCGATGGCCTTCAAAATAAAAAAATATATCTAGTTCCTAGTTGTACATATCTAGGTGTATTGTACTACTACCAATTATCACGAATCAAATTTATTAAGATTAATTAATTTGATTCGTTTTCTCGCAACAAGTCACCTTACAACAGACGCGGCTTGTTCAAAGGTTTTCATCGGGCGTAAGAAAAAGAACTCTCGCTACACAGACTTAAAGCGCATTTTGATTCGTTACGAGCGCGTCAAGGACTTGTAGGCACATTTTTTGAAGGTCACGTCCGTGCTTTGCAATGTTTTATGAACATTATTGCAGTTGTTAGTTTAGCAGTTTATATTCGAATGTTTTCTTTCAAAGAGTGCATCTTCTGTACCTTGTACTATTAATTATTCTGTGGTATAACGTTTCTATGCAACAAAATTATGTAAATCTGTGTCTGAAAGGCAAGCTAGTATATACCTATTAAACTGTCAAATTCTAAGTGGATACCGGTGTCCGCACACCTACTGTCTTTTAATTATGTCTCTAATGACGGTATGTGAATGGAAAAAAAATTAAACGACAAAAACTAGTAATAATTTATCACTTACCATTCTTCATTGACAGGTAAATGGAAAATGTTAGGTGTTTATCCCTTCTTTTGCTTGATTTACACCCATCTACAGCACATAAGGCACCACACGGCATCGTAATACGCGTACGAACGAACAGCACTATTAAAATTGAACGGCGTGCGCGCGCTTCGCTTGCGAAAACCGCACTGAATTTGAACCGCCGGCGGACCGAGACCGCTCGGCTGGGCGGTAGGCAGTTATAGCGCGCAAGTACATGGAGTGACGGAGGCCTGCTCAGAGTATCCAAATTATATTCGCTGAAGGTCATTCAGGAATACGCACCGACGAAGTCGCACCTGGATGATGAGGTGGAGGATATGTATGAGGACATTAGTCGGGCCATACATACATCTGAAACGCACTTTCTAGTTGTTATGGGGGACTTCAACGCGAAGTAAAAGGGTAGAAAGTGGGGCAATTTGGTTATGGACAACGGAACCGTAGGGGACAGAGGTTGGCCGACTTCCTGGAGAAAGAGGGACTCTTTATGATGAACTCTTTCTTTCAGAAGCCACCTCATAGGAAATGGACCTGGCCGAGTCCCGATGGTTCCACGAGAAATGAGATTGACTTCATTATGACCGTATGACCGCCAAGAGACAAATATTCACTGATGTCTCCGTGATCAACAGGGTTAAAACCGGTAGTAACCATCTTATGAACGATTAATTATGTCATGTAGCATATCGTTGGAAAGGGGAAAATATAAAAAGAGAACTTTTTAAAAGTTGTCACATATCATAACATTTACACAGATTTCCCACTTTGAAGGCTTAGAAGTTTTTTTTTATATATTAGTTGTATCAAGTAATAATTTATTTAGAATAAGGATACATTGCAGATACAAACAAAAAAGTTATCGACGGTTTAAAGGCAAGATTCCGGGTGATTTAAAAAAACCTAAAAAACTACCGTGACTCTTAGGACATAGGATCTATATCGGGGAAACCCCAAATCCTGTGGTCCATGCACAAAACACCTTGTATGTACACTTGAACTAAATAGGTACTGTTATTGAGTCCCTAGCTTTTATAATAATTTAGGCTGGAGTTCACCAACTACAAATTAACCATTGATTACCTAATCGTTCCCTAAAACTTAAACAGTTGTTTAAACGTGTCGCATTTTTTTGGTGTACACCATCTTTTTAAAGCGAACGTTTAACTAATCGAGCGTTTTTGAACAAATGAGTCGTAAATGAATGAATGGTATGATACTACTATGAAAAGATGGTAGCGTATCTTGTACAATTTACATTTACCCGAGCTACATTCAAATATGGTAAGGTAATATTAATAAACTACAAAATGTAGTGCTTGATAAGTCAATGGTATGTTCACAAGTTTGTCTAATTCAGCATGTCTTTCTAATTCAGCACCTTTTTTATGGTAATATCAAAGTTCGATTCGAATTTCCATGTGTATTGTTTGCGTCAGAATAGTTTCGTGGTAATTTTAATTTAAAATTCAAGTGATTATAGATTATATTATATTACAACTTTCTTTCAATTAAATTAAGTAATTCAAAGGCACTATGTTTGTATAAACGAAATCTTGTCACGTCATTTTCCTCTATATAATTGTGTCAACTTTGGAAAACACGGGGTGCGCGTAGAGTTCGCTCAATATCTTCAAAATCATCTAACAAATTATTTTCTTCAAAGATATAATTCAGAGCATGTGACATATTTACGTAAATAAACAATAACCAATGGATTAACAATGTCAAAGGCATCGTTTAATTTAAACAGCCGGTTACGGAACTTAATCAATGGTTAGTGCTTGATGAACAGCAAAATATTGCTAATCAGGCGTTTAATAATTAAATATCGGTTTACAATTTAAACATGTGTTGGTGGACACGGGTCTAAATATGTTACATTCGTTTAGCAAAAAAGAAAATCACTTCTTTATTGCAAGGAGGAGTAATAAAAGATATTTATATTTATAGTTGCATCTTAATGGTAGCCTATTCCGTCTGGTGCCAATTTTATGTCTCATTCAGACCCAATCGAAACCCAAGAGACCAGTATCTTAAGAACAGATAAATATCTCAGTAGAAACGACACTGCCACGTCTACACTAATAATAATATTGTATCACATAGTTTATTTATATTATATATTTTTACAGTATATATTATACACTAATGATAATGAGGAAAGATTTGATTGATTGTTTGTTTGTAATGGAAAAACTCAAAAACTATTTAACCGATTAAAACATATTTTTACCAGTAGGTACTTATTTTTGGGTAACATGCTATATTTGCCCACGCGGGTGGAACTGCGGAGCGCAACTAGTATGAAATAATGGTTGTTGCTCAACCACAATGCTTATTAGAGTATTGCACACTTAAAATAATTAAATTAAAAGTACAATTTGAAAAATTTAATACAGACTTCCATTCTATTCAGTTATTGGAGTGTAATATAAATACTACTAAACCTAATTTGATAAAATTTAAATGGGGGACGAACCACACGGGAAGCACTAGCTTTCAAACAAAAAATGAATGTTGAGAATCGGTTCACCGAAAGTTATTAGATAATAAACATACATATGAGGTAACAAATACAGTCAAATTGAGTACCTCCTCCTTTTTTTGGAAGTCGATAGAAAATAGTTTGTAATACTCAACGTAAGGAACATAGTATTGATATTAACCATTAACATATGTAGTACCCCCAGTCTTGTCTCACTTTCAAGATAAATGTTTTACTTACTGTCCCGGGCCGGGCTAAAGAATCCAAAATTGTTCATTATCCTTCCAATGGATGATGAGGCGATAAAAGCACCGAATGAGCAGCATGCCATTACTCACGTCTATGTGTACTTTTGCCAATTTTTACTACTATGGAACTGTTGTGGCCCGAAAGGTAGTAGGTATACCACTAATGATACCTAACGAGGGTTTGAAGCAGGCAGCTGGTTAATACAAACGATGCTAAAATGCTTAGAAAAATGGATGTTTGGTCAGCTATATAGACGACCCAACCTCGAAGGAGTGGCAAGGTTGAAGGAAAATGATGAATGGTTATTGTTAATCGATGCAAGCAACTGAGACAGAACTCGATGCGCCGCAGTAGCCCGTAATATGCTTGGTACAAGCATAGCTACATTTTTACTGGTATAAATAAACGAACCTACCATAACCTTGTCGGCAGTGTTTCTTCTAGATTCATCTTTTATTATCCCCGAACCATACAATTTTCAGATACCTAATTTAAAACTCTTAATGCCGTTGATTTTGTCCCGTCTAACTTGTTCCTTATAGTAAGTTATTTAAAGTACTCTTGCGAAATTGAAATGGGTAACTTCCATACGGCGATGTACACAAAAGATATTGAAGTACGAGATAGCAATTTGCGTTTCATCCGTCTCGCAGTGAGAGATGCCCGCGAGACATCCGCAGGGCGCCCTCGATAGTGTTAATATCCGGTGGCTGTTTGCAACAGATTTTGATTGGTTTGAGGCGGCAGGGAATGGGATGAGAGAGCCGTCAGAAATGGCAAGTATTTCATTGCGCTACCGATTCTATAGCACGGTCGATGTATTTAGAGTCATTTGTTTTCACTGGATTATGATAGCGATTCACTTGTTCAAAAACTAAACTAGCGAATTAAATTTTAATTATGGTAGTCCTTATTTTGTTAACAATCCAAATACATGCAACACTTACAATGACATTTCTAAAATTTTATTATTCTATTCAATTCTAAGTATTTTTACGTTAGTTTAGCGAGCACCAAGTTACATGACTACTAATCTGTATAAAATATACCTTAACCCTAATCTGTACAACTACAATTTGAAAAATTTAATACCGACTTCCATTCTATTCAGTTATTGGAGTGTAACTCAAAAACAACTGGACCGAATTTGATAAAATGGGATTCCACACGGGAAGCACCAGCTTTCAAACAAAAAAGAATTTTGAGAATCGGTTCACCCAGTCCAAAGTTATGCGGTAACAAACATAAAAAAACGGTCGAATTGAGTATACCTCCTCCTTTTCTAGGAAGTCGGTAGATAAAATATATCTACTAACTAGGATTTTAGCCTAAACAGAAACAGAATAATAACTGCCATAATCTAGAGATTGTTAGTTTAGTTAGATAGAAAGCGATTTACTTGTTCAAAAAACTAAACTATAGGGAACTAAAATTTAATTATGGTAATCCTTATTCTGTTAACACAAAAATCCAAATTCATGTAACACTTAGAATGACATTTCTATAAAATGGGATTATTCAATTCAATATTGGGTATTTTGCGTCAGTTTAGGGAGCGCCAATTTATGTGACGACTAACCCATATAAAATTAAAACAATCGAAAAGAAATATCAAATTTTAGTGTTATTATTCGGAAGTGTTCTGCTAACATGGAGTTCAGCCTAAACAGAATCGGAATAAGAACTGCCATTATTTAGAGATTGTTAGTACAGAATATGTGACAATGAACTAGTCGTTTCATTACGATACCAGACCTACAGATAGATTATGACTTATAAATATTATATACATTAATATAATCACAAGCAAAAAAGGTTATAATTTTTTTTGCTTGTGATAAGTATTTCGCCTCATTTTGTGTCATCAGCTTCACACCGATATTATACTTTGAATACATAGGCGACCACAACTAATTGCAATGTTACATAGAAGAGGCATTCGTAAGCCCATTGTTCGTGGCAACTACTCTGTAGCTAATCTAAGTAGCAACAAAATACACATTTACAAAATACTTATACTACCTAGGTTAGTAGATATACGTTCGTCTCATAGAAAAACTACTTATTCGTCATCGCTTCCTGATACAATTTTATTTAACAATAATGAAATAAATCACTGATTATTAATCAGTCCCAAGATCTTTCTCGGGATTACAGTGCCGCTTTACACATACTGACGTAGCCACACATTTGCGAAAAAGTATTCGTATCGTAAGCGTCATAGCGTCACGTTAGGCATACAAACTATCAGTTATCTGTGTCACAGTTGACCTAGATAAATGAAAGTTTGTATATAAGAAATCTAAATCGCAGTTATTTGTGCTAGGCCCACAGTAGCAAGACGTCTTTTTATGTATATACATTCGTTTACGGTGAAAAGATAGCGAGAGAACGGAATTGTAGAAAAGCTTCAAAGAGATTCTATCATTATCGATCAATTCCGAACACGCAGATGCGGATGTTCGAGTCAATCTTGCCATTTGTCTTCGCAAATATATATCGTGAAACACGAAGTGTATTACTTTTTGTGTGATAGAATTGGAAAAAAATAATTAAGTATTATTTTATAATTTTATATACACCTACTATTTACGTGTAAACATTTACGGCCTTACTTATAAACACTGCTTAAACTTAAATAACGTCACTTAGTAAGGCGCAGATAAAATTTGCTGTGCGCAGTACTAATTATCGTCATTTAAAGTTAAGCAGCGTTTATAAGTAAGTCCCTATGTCTTTAAACTTTCATGCAAGTTTTTCCATCTGCTTAGAAGTGTAGTTTCTAGTTGTTGATAACTAATCAATTATTATTGTAGTAAATTTATTTTTATACAACGATATTTATTTCTAAGAGTTTCGCGATGGTTTCCTTAGAAATTAAATTGAAATTAAACAATCGATCGACACGATTTATTTGTTTTCAATCCTTATTCACATTGCAGGAGCTCTAGTTTTTATGTTATTCTTTTAAGCACGCCTGTGTAGGATAAAAAACTCAAACTGACCATAAAAGCACCCAAAAAAATATTCGTGACCATAGTTACTCAAGCCATTTTTAGAATGTCTCATAATGTAATATGTCCACATGGTAACATACACTTTGCACAATTGTACGTCGGTCGATGGCCGTATTAGTTACCGTTTCGTGCAAACAAGCCAAAGTGGGACATACGCCAGTGCCACTGCATGCATGTAGACAACTGGCGAAATGAATTCAACGACATGCTCTGGAAGGATTTGAATCGTAGCCTATTATGATTTGTAATAAGTACTACTATTCTCTTTAAGACTGCCTCTGAAAATAACAGGTAGACAATCTATCTAGGTATATAAATAAAATGTATCCCTATTTCTGCTGGTCACGCGATAACTTGAGAACGGATGGAACAATCTCGCTTATTCTTTTTTTGTTGTTTTGTTTTTTCAGGAGAAGGTTCTTATGAAAGAACAGCCAAGAAAAGACGTGTGGTTATGGCGAGGCCGAAGCCCGAGCCTACTACGCGAACAAAGTCACGGGCTGTCGCTAGTTATACATCAAAGTATACTAGGTAACTTAAGTATTACTTCCCTGTCTAAACACATCCTCATCATAATCACAAAGCTGTTATATATCCCTGAATGTAATATAGGTAATAAGGAATCTACAAAGTCGGAAGAATAAGCTTCTAATTTGTAATGGATGACATAGAAAATCAAGTAGCTTTGAATCTCTCCCAAATAAAAATATAACTATGGGTTCCAAGTCTTGGATAAGCTATCATCACGGACAAAGAAAATAAGTTTCTACAGACAAACTTTTCCTTTCTTGGAAGATAAATGACTGCTTCGTGGACGTAGACTCAAGGCGAGTGTAACTTGTGTCGTATAGAAAGGGGACCATCGGACGCGACGGTATGAAGGGAACTGTCTACTGGATAGCAACTGGAAAGTTGCTAATTAGTTTTGTTTGCTCTCATTTATAAAAGTAAATCAGCTTCTTCATTATTAGCGATAATACAATACGCTTGCCAGTGCGATACATGGAAATATCATTCATAGAAAAAAGTCGCACTTTATACATACACTAGCGACTGCTCGCGACTTCGTTCGCGTAGTAGGCTTAGCCTTTGGGCTCGCCATAACCTCCCATATTTTCTTGAGTTACTTTCATAAGAACCTTCTCCTGATAATAATTGACACAATAAATAATAATTAGCGATATTGTTCCACCCCTTCACGCGTGATTAGATGACCAAGGGAAATAGAGATTCATTTTTATATAAATAACTTCTTTTTGGACGAGACGATTTTGATGAAACAAAGATAAAACTCAGCTGCTCAGGACTCCAAAGAATATACTCCAACAAACGGCATCAAAATCTATCCAGTAGTTATAGTCTACATATATGTATATCCGTCATGAAGTCACATATGGACATTATGGACGGACAGACATCAATTCTAAAAACGATATTTTTTAATTCTATACTACTTTTATTTCACATTTACATTAGTCATATTTTTTTTTCTAAATTAGCTTTCATGTATAAATTTCACCTTCGCTACAGTTTTATTATACGTATAAATAGATATAGGTACATAATTATGAAAAAAATCTGTTAATATTTTACAAACAACGACGTCCATAACTCCGAATAAATAGTAACTAACTTACAGATGGGCTATACAGCTGATGCTACATGATACTGCCATTTCTAAAGTATTTCGCATTCAAATCGTTCGCTTTGACCGTATTCGATCTCAGCTCGGTTAAGGCCACTGTAGTGTAAGTAAATTGTAGCGCATTTACATCAGATGTGTGCCTTACTGCGTCATAACGCATTATACATTTTTGAAACGAATAAATTCGACCTACTAGCCCCGAATGTCTCGTCATTAGTATTTGTTTTGATTGAATTCTGTAATTGAACTTGTTAGTTTACATTGGGCGGTAGCCGGATACGTCGATAGAATACGATAAATAATATAATTTATTTATGCTCCGTTCACTACTGGTTTTTAAAATAGAGAAATATACAAGAAAATAATTGTCAAGTTTTCTAAATAGCGATATTCTTACCAGCGTTTTCATAAGAGCCGACAGTTCCTTGGTGACGACTGCGAACTTGAAGAACGCAGCGCCGATGTCTGGCTCCGAATCCTTGCTGAGCGCGTTCCCTCCCAGCCTCTCCAGCGCCCGCGATAGATACATCTCATTATCCACGTGGGCTGTTAACAAATAACAGGATTAATAGATCATACATTATTATCGAAATTACTCGATAAATACGTGGTGTAGCCTCATCTACAATACAATAACTCTTTATTGCACTTTAACAACATATAACTTATTGAATATGTTCTATTAGAATAGAAGAGACTTTATTTATGGCAAAACACATACAAAAACATTTCGTAGTAACGCATAAATCCAAACAATAATCACAAAACACAATAAAATAAATGATTAGGAAAGTACAATGGCCGGTCTTATCGCATATAGCGATTTTTTCCATACAACCTTTGGATGGACATTATCTAAAGTAGTAGACGGCGGTGCAAAATAATTAATGTTATTTGAACTCTATATGAACTTATCCTAATCTACGTACCTAGTCTAATTACGTAGTACTACCACATGGGTTAATTTACTCATGTGGTACTTCTATTTGAATCGGTGATTTCTAAAACCCCACATGTGATTGACTGTCAATCTAGGTATCTGCTATTAGAATTATTCTAAATAAAATATAACACAATTATAAGTGCCTAATATTAAACTAATATAACAAAATGAAAAATCTTTACTTTTACCGTTATTTCTGCATACATACTTCATTTATTGATTACTAAAAAAATGGTTTTTATAACATACGTGGGGTTTTAAAATCATCGATTCATTTATTCTTTGTTTTACATAACCCAAGTAAACACTTTACGAACTATTCCTTCTTGGCTCACATGCACATTCGTCAAAACAGTCAGAATAGGTTTACTCTCCAAGCTAATAACTGACGATGAAGAGATACATTATAATGATTATTTCATGTTATTCTTCCAGTTTAAATAAATTTAATGCATCATCTCAGTGGACGACCTACGGCTGACTGGCCCCCATAATTTTCCAAAAGGACCGGTTGGAAAATTAATGCATACGAAGCATGTACTTGTATTTAGATAAGATAAGTCTAATGTTATTGTATAAGTATTGCTTGCGTGTACGTGTCCATTAGCAATTATATCATCTGTCGGTATGAACATTTTTATTAATAGGTACTAATACCATTCAAAAACTAAATGTAACAAAATCGCAATTGTTTTGTTTTTATGTGTGCGACCTATCATGAGGAAATTAACAACAGCGCCAGATATTGTGAGTCACCTCTTGCTGGGACACTTCATACTGTCAACTTCCGCATTACTATTTATTATTTACACGGGCATTAACTGAGAGCTGATGAGTTATCCATACAATGAGTATCGACATTTCTTCCCAAATCTGCAAATATGGATTTAGGATAATTAGGTACGTAATCTCCAAAAGATCGGAATTACAACTTAGAACTTTCGTCTTTAATATTATAAAATGATCCTTTACAAAGTTGTCTGCTCGGCACACTTTATCATGTCTTCTCCTAGCTGCCGGATATTTAATTAGTTTCCGAGTCGGATTAACTCGGTTGAGAAGACTATTAATATTACGCGGAATTTATATCTACCTACTGGGTATATTTCGCTAAAGGTATCCTTTGGTTTCATTAATTTTTACTTGACGTTAGTTTACTAAGTTTCTTTTGCGACCGGTGGACTACTGCAGAGTCAAATATTCTGCCTAACAGAAGTTATCAACCACCACTATGTTATAAACATACTACATATGTTACATATAGTGTGTTTAAATGTATAAACTTATACAGAAGGCTTGTATAGAAGTACCTACATAATGTGGAAAGGTACATAAGACTTGGTAAGCGATGCCTATGGATGACGACTGGGTTCCACCAGGAGCCCCAATTGCCTTGGCAATTGACATACTTAATAAATAAGTTATGATGAAATACCCTCAGTTTCTAACATAAACATCTTTATTAGAAATCTCAGCGTACCTATTTGCTTACGTCGATTCAAAATTAATTATAAATATACAATACGAACATTCTTGTTTCCGTTACCAAGTATTTGTAACTCTCCATTAACTTGTTCAACCATTAACTACTTCAAAATTAAACCCAACAGAAGACTTCAAAACTTTAAGGAATTAGTGGTCCAAACAAATTCATTTACATCTCAAGTTGTGATGTTTCTAAAGTTAGTCGAGTCGGGAAGCTATTCATATTTAAATAGCATCCATTCATCGATTCTGTTGGGAGGGTTCTGGACGGGGTTACGTTTAAAAATAAGCATATAAAAGACGCATAGGACCAGCGCGTCCAAAGTCTCGGAGATCCGTGTCACAGCCCACATTTGCCTAGCTTACTGCTCGATACCACGCATACTGAATATTAAATGGTGAAGAACAAACCGTATGCAACTTCTCTGTGTCCGGATTTAAACTTTCATTTAGCATGACCAGCGCGTCCTCTCAGGGCTTTCATCAAAATGAACGAATGTGAAACATTTTACCATAAAGAAAGTGTTTCCGCGATAACGCGAGTAATTAATACGAAGAGAAGGTTACTGTTAAGACTTGTGTCGAGACAATGGGCTGATGCTGCGTGTTTCGCATACTATACTTACATCACGCTCACTTGTTTTCGCTTTTTGTTTACATACAAGTCAAGGTTGAGTAGATAAAAAACTGACCAACTTGTCAAGCTAGTTTAACATCTAGCAACGTAGAAATATTTAAAAGCTATTATAATAATTATAATAGAAAATTATTATTTACGAACCGGCTTGGAATCGCGTGATATTTACTGGAAATTTTCCTGTTCCGTACCAAGTTCTTCCTTTGACAATCACTGTTGTGCACAGCGGCAAGCTCGAATAGTGCAAAATGTATGCTACGATAAAATTGGCACGGAAAAATACAAATAAAAACAAATGTAAGTTAAAGCTTGAATGACCGATGCTAAAAAGCCTTTGGAACCGTCCCAACATTAGTTTAGGATTTCATGAACGTCTGCAAATCTCGGTAGCAAAATAGCACGAAAAAAGTGTAACGTAATCGTATCGTTGACATTATACACTACAAACTATCATTTATCTAGTACAACTGTGGCACAGATAACTCATAGTTTGTACTGAAGCCGTAGCACAAACAATTTGCGAAACAGTATTCGTATCGAAAGCGTCAACTTGTCACGCGTCGGCGTGTAAACTATGAGTTATTTGTGTCACAGTTGCCCTAGATAAATGTCATTTATCTAGAGTTCATGTGAACCACACTTTACGTTACACTTAAGCAAAGAACACCAGCGAAAATCCCTTGGACCTGGACTTAACTTTTATTTATTCTGTCTAAGAAAGGCTTGCGGTGGTTTTGATGCATCATAGATAAAAAAATTCACATTAATATTTTATTTTGAATAGACACATTTAATAATTAAACGCACTTTTTGAATTGTTTATGTAGGTACCCATCTCGTTTAGTTTGTCGCAAATAACCCTAGTGTCTCTATGATCTATGAAATAATCATTCACCCACTGTACCGTAGTGTGTTTCTAAGCAAAATCCCCTCTTGATGGGTACCACCACGATATTCTTATGTGACACTGCAGCTGAATTGCATTTTCATTTGAATTTCCCTCACTTTATCCATGAAACGTAAAAAGTTATGGCTGCGTTCGAAATCCCTGAAACTAATACAACTTCAAAAACACTAACGTAGGTATCTTCTTGTAACGGTGCCATCTCCAACCGGAGGTTGGCTCTCATTAAGGCTCTCGGACCTTAGAAGCTGCTACCCGAAATAGCGACCTGTTGCTCATGTTAAACTACGTCCGGAGATTATTGAGCCATGAGGTACCTCTTCTGCCTGGTCGTCTACGTCCTTGAATTTTGCCCTGCATGATCAGTTGGAGAAGATCATATTTCTCATTGCGCATGACGTGACCCAGATACTGGAGTTTTCTAGTTCTTTTTCTGTTATCGTAGGTCTTTTTAACGTGGCTTGTCGGATAACTATTTACACCATTTAATACAGAAAAAAAATAACACGATTTTTTATATTTAATCCATCTAAATACGCGCTCAGGTACGCTTTCGCCTGTGTTCTTTTCGTGCTAGGCCCGCAGGACACACAATATCAGTTGTTTCCTAAACACCGCATCATTGCGTCGGAATGTCGACGAGTACGATTGGTTGTTTTTGCGGGCGCGTGCGCACACCATACGACCTTGCCAGCTGCGGCCGCGCGGCTCCGGGCGACCTAAACTCGCACGACCAGTTTCAAGCGAGTGAGTGTTCGCTCGCAGCCGCTATTCTATAAACAAACCCCAGCACGCGATGGACTTGCTTTGCGCAGAACCTGTTGTAATACAGAGGGAAAAAAGGATATGATAATTGATCCGGTCAATAGCTGCAGCTAATTGAAGCTACTTATTTTCTAGGCAAGAAATCGGAGTTGCTGCACTGAAGAGTTTATACATAGTTTTTTATAAGTGTTTTCCCTGAGATTATGTTGTCCTAAAGAATATATCTAACGTACATTAGTGTAATTGTATTTACTGTGCATATTGTGCTAGTACATAAACCAAGATATAGCTAAGGATGTACGATCATAAGCATCGAATAGAATGATCTTATAATAGTTACTTATTGGTAATGGTGCCATATAAGTACTTTAGTACTACGGAAGCTTAAAAATTAAAACCTAAAATAAATGTCCTCAAATCAATTTGGAAAAGTAGAAGGGAATCCATTTCTTTCATTTATGGGGTACAAACTTGGCCTAATAGAATCCTTCTGTTTACAACCCCAATATCAATCTGGCTCAGTTAAAAATAGTATTTTGGTACTACCCTACTTAAATATTTAGTAAAGAAGAATGAAGAGTTCTCATGTTACCGTTGAACAAACATACAAACATCAATATTAATGGATTAAATCGGAAATTAATGAATAATGTCTTTTGCTCTATAACCCCTCAAATTGAGCCCTATTCTGTCTTTATGGTATCAGTTACAGAATTGATTATATTATATGGCAGGGCATGTCTCCTTTCACGATTTAAAAAAACCACCCTGTATACTTTGAGAAATTATTACTACGTAATAATAGCTCGATGTCTGTGTATACAGCTATAAATAATTAAATACTCGTTTGTTCGAATATTTAGTTCAATATACGTTTTTGATAACCTAACTAGAGTTTCTGTGTGTGACATTAAGCGGCAATTAACTATTATCGCGGATAGGTACCATTCCGTTCCTATCGCGCTAATAGTTAATGTGTCAATCTTGTGTAAATAAGCTATCTCCATTTCATCTTCAGCCTTTAATTTCCAATCGTTTCAGCGTTCATCAACAAGCATCCTCACTGATCCAAATTTTTGCATTAGTATTATTAGTGTTATTCAGAATGGACCACAAAGAGTTTAATATGTATATAGCAAGAGGTTTACTTCTATAAAGTGTTCAAACTATTTTAACTCATTTTCCAGAACTCAGCAGCGTACCAATGATACAAAGCATGTGAGAAACGTAAATTTTAATATATCACGTTCCGCTACCCTGTTGATATTCGCAACACGGAAAGGTGGGCAGGTGTGAGCCAGTTTACCCCTATATATCTTACCTGACGTTGGAAACAAAATTAATATATATTTTTTACCTGATTCTGATTACACGTTCGCAAGCGAAACCAGACGTTCGACCTACTTTCCACGACAACTTGAACATGAAGGGAAATTCATTTGCTACCGGACATCGCGACCGACCGGTTGACATATCAAACCGTAATTAATAAAGCAAAATTAACCAAAACATAAATGGAATATACAATTCAAATGTAATTATTATAGAGACAGATGTTTTTATTTATTTACAAGCTGATCCTCTCAGGTTTCATTCGCGTTGCTTGCGGATTACAGTGCCACGGTATTTATCACGCTTGAATATCTTAGCGATTGGTATTGATACAGCAAAAATACCATATTTATTTTAAATTCTTGGGCCATTACTTCCAGGAAATCCTACTTTTCATAACCTGCCTACGAAACTTTTCATTTCCTAGAACTAATAATTACCAATAACGTTTCATAAGTATCGTCTTACACTCTACTTATGAAAAGTTAATATATCTCGGCATTTATGCTGATAAAAAACTCAACCACAATAACAAAATCATTTAGAGTTATATGATTATTAACGGGATATTTACCGTGGTAAGGTTGTGGAATGAGCTCCCGATATTTCGACGCAGTTACATGCACCATGTTCACGGGAAGACTGAAGAATGCGGGTGGTTGGTCAAAAAGTTTAAAAGTTAGGTGCAGACATAACGATCTACCCTCTTTCTTAGTCTTTTAATAATCATATAACTTTAGAGAACAACCGTGATAGTTTAAAACAAAATCATTTAGCATTTAAAATATTATTTTTTTATTATAGAAATGGATCTATTGCTTTCTGACAACGTTGTTTTTTTCAAATACAAATTTCTCAAGAGCAGACTTTATGCCCTCTAAGTACTCATCTAACCGAGCCTGCATCTCAAGGAAAGCTGCTGAAACATATTGTTAGCGATAGATTTTCAATATTGAGGGTAAGACTTAGCCAAAAGGGCAATAGAAAGTGTCTAACCACACGCTGTGGTTCACTATCACCGGCACCCAATGTCCGAGGTAAGTTTCGAACCGGCGCAGACTAATTACCAATTATTATATACTAATGCTATTGCTACAAAAGCAGAAATAGAAGATAGAATAGAAACCAACGCCTAGCCTAGACAGACACACAGTCTCGCGATCAATTCCTCCTTATTTGGTTTTACTGACCAGACGTCCTCGATCTCGCTGCATCCATATAAGATCTGAATTGATTTGAATTATACGATGTACAAAGATTTTATTGATAAGCGCGGGTCAAAACTAAAACATTATTATTTTTTTGTCTTTATTTTGATAAATAATAAAGGTAACAAAATTACTGTTTACAAAATGAATGTTGTGTAAAACGGCCTTGTTAGACTGTTCTCATCTTGATATGATGATGATGTCATATTATAGATATACTATCGCGGCTAGATCCATACTAGAGACAAGGCTTATACTACAATACTTAGCTGATAAAGGTCAGTTTATTAAGGCTGAACTCTGCGAGAAAAACAGTATTTCGAAAGAGCATTTTCTGCATGGGACCTATTATTTACAACAAGCTCCCGCAAAGCCTAAGAGACCTCAGCTTTAGTCTATTTAAAGTTAAAATTAAAACATATTATTGACGGTTGAAATGTTATTATAGTATAAATGATTTTCTAGATGACAAGCAATTAGTGCAATAAGTTTAGTTATAAGTTATTTGACAAGCATGTATATTTAAATTTAAATTTAATTTTAATTTGAATTCTGACTTTATATAAATATGTTCAATTATTATTTTTATATTATTTGTAAGTGACCGCCATCTCACTACTTATATTTGTACGCCTACGCGGGCAAAACATGTTGAAACTTATTTAAATTTAAGACCTGCATGCACATCCCTGTATGACTACACACATGTTTTGACAAATAAATAAATCTTTATCTTTGAAGAATTACTCGTCGCGATATTTAGGTCATTCTAGTTCATCGAGTTGAACGGCCTTTCGTCCTAGGAAGCCGGTTCTACGTTCAGATAGACCTCTACTATATACCTGTTATATATCTGAACGTGCGCCGTAGACTAAATTGTTTTCTGCTATACCGCTAATGTTCTAACTATAGAAAACAGAATTATATAGAGAGTGATTACAAGATTGAAACGCTTACATTAAAACACTTAATTATTATTATTGTTTGGGTGCGGATGTCTGAAGGTGATAGTTTATCATTAAGATGACGTAATTGCATTACTTTGGGTCTTCAGGAGTCGCAAGTTTTGTTTTTGCGAGAAAATGTTCCTGTGTGATAGCATACGGAGCCGCTGGGCAAAGGTAGTACTACACTCTATATATTATTAAATATTTTAAAATAAATAAAAATGGAAACGCGTTTCTCTTTTTAACCGACTTCAAAAAAGGAGGAGGTTTCTCAATTCGTATATATATATTATGTGTGTTCACTGATAACTTCGTCGTTTATGAACCGATTTTGATGATTCTTTTTTGTTTGATTGAGTATACTTCCGTGGTGGTCCCATATAAATTTCATCAAATTCGGTCAAGCAGTTTTTGAGTTACACTCCAAAAACTGAAAAGTGTTGATTTATCTTGATGATATAATCATCATTGACGGTGTATCCCGTAAGTAGCAAGCTCACTAAAAATGGTGAAGAAAATAATTTATTAAAAAAAAGAACGAACTTCTATACTAAAAAGTGTGAAATAACTTTTCGAAGTCGGTACCATGCACGCAATATTGTGATAATAGGTACTTTCGAACTATGTATCATGGTACCGACTTCAACAAGTCATTTCACACTTTTTAGTATAGTTGTCGGTTCTATTTTTCGACAAAAAAATATTTGAAACAGATCGGTTGGAATAAAAAGCTTGTCAAATACGGACCTGAAAAAATATCAACAAGAATTTCTTTATATTTTCATTTCTGTCTAAAACGAAAACTCTATAACTCTGCAGCTTAGGAACGAACACGCATCGGATGTAAGGTCTATTTTTCGCCCTAATCTATTAATACCATACAACTACTTCCTTCACTATGATTATTTTTAGTGCAGGCTCGTTTTGTGTCGCCTGTATAATGCGGCACGAGAGATGAATACAAATAGATTGAGAAACGTAATTAAGGGCCGTAAAACGGCAGTTACTTAGAACATAATCTCTACTGCATGCATATATAAAGATTTTATGTCCTTTCCAAGATCTACTTTGTAGCTGATGCTGTAGCACTGTATGATCACTTCGTGAATGTCTCTCTGTGGTCTGTGGACCGAGCACGAAAATCTATTTAAGTGTAACGTAATCGCATCGTTAATGTATTTAGTACAAACTGTACCTCTACCATGAGTTGGCAACATAAATGTCATCTATAGTCGATACTCGATCTCGCCTACCTATTAAGCTTGTGATTGGCGTACTCGCTGTCAATTTTAGTTCTACAATTGACCGCGTGGTAGCACTGTTATTTTTTTCATACATTTTTTCGGTGCAGTGGATATCGAGCATCGATTGGTGTCAATGTTGTAAACTCATGGTAGACCTACTGTCATTTATCTAGTACAATAGTGGCACAGATATCTCATAGTTTGTACTGAATACGTAAACGATACGATACCGTTGCATTTAAGCAGATTTTCGTCCTCGGCCTACTGTACTTATTTCGTTATGCAACAATAAATGTATCAGTGTAACTGATGAAATTGTATTGCACATGTGTGTTTCTAATGTATTCGATAATAACGTACCATTTCCGGAGTTGTGTATTGCCTTGATTGCCTTCTTCAATTTCGTCAAGCCATCTCTGTCAAAGTCCAACGTCTGAAACAAATGCGATTTTTATTGCACATGTAAACTTAACTGAATGAGGAGACTGATTATTCGCAATTATGATGTTTATAAAGCTTGACATCGGAGCTGTGCTGCCGTGCGATTCTCTAATGATTCGTCGATGCGCTCGTCGACGAGCTCACCTAAGTCAAATACTTTTTGAGATATGGCCCGTTCCATATACATAAGGTTGTTTTTCCAACGTTTCTTGTCATCTAGTTATTTGTTTCACGGATGTTGTCAAAGATGCAACGATGTTTGCTCTTATGGAGGATCCCAATAATCTATCTATCCACGGTTTTCCTTACTACCGATAGAAATTTGACATAACTTCCATACAAATAGTGTCAAATATCTAACTCTAGTAAGGTAAACCGGCGATAGATAGATTATTGGGACCGGCCGTTATTAGAGAATCACACGGCCTGTAACTGGCGGTCGTCGATTACCAGATATAGCTGGACGTTGCGTTTTGCGCTCAAATTGCATACAACATGCATCAACGCTATTCGTCACTAAAGTGTTATTTTTAGACAGACCCGTTTTGATATCGTTACGACGACGGGTTAGCTCGGATTTTTAACGAGCATCTTTACTACAATAGCCTCGAGCCATTCTCGCAATTTCGAGCGCATCGAACATCTGTCGCCCTATGCCCAGTCGGAGTCAGCTATTACAATCGGAACCCCTCTTAACTACCAATCTAAATAAAACTCTATATAATAATCTATGGTATTTTTGGCGGACTTAGTTTGGCTTTCGTGTACATTCTTGTTGTTGTGTTGATGTTTGTATTTTTCCGCGTTTCATAACTCAGCTCTGTATGATTGATGCAGTTTTATGATACGTTTTATGGATAAGATTATGCAGTTGTATAAATTAAGACGATCTTTTTGAAATAAGAAACATCAAAGGTATGCATGAGCATGTTTATCTAGAGATACATTTTGTATATATTATTATTCGGTGAATGTACATATGTGAAGTATTTCCGCGACTTTATCAGGACCACTATTCTATTTGTAGGACCACAATGAGGAAACTTATTCCTCGTGAGCCCACTATTCAAATAAACCACGAGTGAGACTTATTTACCGTATATATCGCGGTCGCACGCATTATGAGAATATTTTAACTCAAAATTATCAGCCTACAATAATGACAAGTAAAATAGGATAAAGTAGCCTGAAGAGGGCCTCATCATACAAGCAACCCGTTTCGCGGGCAAATATAATGTGCGTAATCAGCCATTATGTATTATTACGGCTGTCCTTTCTCCATATGAGCCTCCACTTATGATCTAAACCTAGCTGCCAGGTATATCCTATCCCCTCCTCAATGTCATACATTTTTTTGTTTCACTAGATCCAAGGAGAGATATCTCGATGAGGATGTGAAGTAGGTACCTAGTAGGTAAAATCACGTATATTTTTTAAAGTAACTAACTGGCGCAACTGGTATGTATTATAATCCGAACGCTCCGTGAGTCCGAACAGGGGTATATTTTCAGTGTTCGGATTAAAGAGGACCTGCTGTATAATGCTGCGCCCCGCGGTAACATATGGGTGGTAATGGATGATGATGATAAAAAGTATCCTATTATTTAGTCCGCCTCATCTACCTCCATACCCAATTTCATCAAAATTGGTTCAGCCGTTTGAGCGTAAAGAAGTAACAAACATACAAACACGTTACTCACAAACATTCGCCTTTATTAGGTGTATATATATATTATGTCAACTGTTTAAGCTTTTATAAAAGATGCATGTTTATGAAATATTATTAATAAAGATAATTATTAAATATTATAATTATTAAATATTAATTGTGATTCAAGACACAAACTTTGGCCTACGAAGAACTTCATGGGCCTACGAAGGCGCCCGATAACGTTAAAACTTAGAGGTCCAGGCAGTTTACAGAATTAGAAATTTTTAACACTTTATTAAATATTTATCGCCGTTGCTGGTACTTCAGTGTCTAAAATTTTAATAGTACCTATCATTTCCTCCAATTCTATTTAATAATCCTTCTTGTTGTCTTTAGTCTTCAGTAGGAAGAAAATTGTCTACAACCTTCTGAGATGGAGGGTCACGCACGTGCGAAACGCTACGTCTTTAAAGCCATTTGTGCGACTCAAAACTCAATGCTCAATCTAATCTTCACTATCAGTAGTACTAGTATATTCCGAGTAAGTAGTACACAATTTTTAATAGTACACAAATTAACAATTCAGATATTATAAAGAAAGGATAGCCATTGGGGTGCGCGCGATTTTTACTAGTTAAATATTTTGCTAAAATATGCTTGGATATTCTATAATTATTTAACCAAACCTTATTGGTAAATCGGTAATATTGCTGCCGGCCAAAAAAAAAATATTTGTAACTAAAAAAATACCGTCGTATTATTTTAATAGGGAGTTTTTACTACGAAACACGGCAACCAAGGAGGTGAATTTAAGTAGTGTAATTGATAACTTGTTGCCCGTCAAGTTAAAAGAAAAAAATGGAAAACCTTCATAAAATGTTCAAGGGATGTAACTGGATTTTCGCGCATTATTTGGGAACAGCTATACTTTAATACTATATTATTGTATAAAGTTGACAGGCCGGTTGGCACAATTGGTAGTACCCTGCCTCCTGAGCCTCTGGCTCGTGTTCAATCCCCGGACAGGTCAAACATTTGCGTGCATGACCTGTTTTACCTATCGATGGGTGTGTAGGTATGTGTATGTAAGTATGTACATATCAGTCATCAAGTCACCATAGTACAGGCTCTGTCTAGTCTGGGACCTGAAGCATCGAGCTATTATTACTACGTAGTAATAATTTCTCAAAGACCTGAAGATGTGTGGATGTTGTTAAGTAAGTTTATTAACAATTTTGTTTTATAACTACATTAGCAACAATAATCGGTGCTTGTCACTTAAAAATAAACGTACGCAACAGTGAAATTTATGGAGAGAAATATTCACATCCTCGAAAGGATCCCGTCCGAGGATGTGATTTTTTCTCTCTATAAATTTCAATGTTTGAGATCACTAAGCAGGCGTTAGTGCTTTCAAAAGTAATACTATAAAAAGTACGCAACAGTCTTCGTAATTAACGTCAGTGAGTCAATAACCGATATTACAATATCATGGTTCCATTAAAGCCCTCATAGTTCAGCAATTAAATTGTTCAATGAAACGTGACCAATTAATACGAGCAGTTAGTTAAGTATCAGTTTAGTATGGGAACGACACGCGTCGTACTGTGTAAATAGTATAAACAATAACTAGGTACGAGAAAATGTTCATAAAAACGAATAATGCTTGTATTCGACATAAATTTAAAAAACACAGGGTAAGTTTAATTTCATATGATTATGTACAAGATTACAATATAATGAGCTATGGTTGCAAATCTACATCTACACTAATATTATAAAACGGATAAATTTGTTTGTTTGAATTGAACAGGCTCCGAAACTACTGGACCAGATTTGAAACATTCTTTCACCATTAGAATCCTACATTATCCCTAATGCTCATAGGCTATAGGATATTTTTTTAAGTTTGTGGAAAGTGGAAAAAAATCCTAATATCACGTACGCTGCTGAAACTATTGACAATAGAACAAAGTTATGTACTTACTACATTTTCATAAAACACTTCAATGTCTACAAAAATATCTGCAATACCAATATCTGACTTTTAAAATTACCAAAATTATTATCTAACATTATAAAATAAGGTTAAATCTGTCCAAACTGTATCGAAAGATTCGATGACCCAACCATATACAAGATTAGCAGCAGCCGTAGCACAAACAATTTGCGAAAAAGTATTCCTATCGAAAGCGTCAACGCGTCACGCTTCGGCGTAAAAACTATGAGTTATCTGTGTCACAGTTACTCTAGATACATGACAGTTTGTACTGTTTCACGTGAACGACACTTTGCCCTTTATTAATAAACGTTGCGTAAACAAACCTATATTAGGCGTAACATGCTTTGTCTTGCTTTCACGCGTGACATTTACTGCAAGCGAAAAATTGATAGATAGATATTTTAACTACTCCGGGTGTACGCCAAGTTTATTAATAAGGCCGTTTATGTTACAGTTATTCGTGCTAGGCCCACAGTGGTCGAAACCCTCAAATACGTACTTATAATACATCATATATGGCACTAGCTGCTCTCCACGGTTTCACCCGCGCGGTGATGGATGATGATGTAGAATCTTATATTGCCTACGTTACTCAGGGTGAATGTAGCTTTCTAATGGTGAAAGAATTTTGAAATCGGTCCAGTACTCTTTGAGCAAATTCGTTACAAACATACTTACTTACATACAAATCTTTCCTCTTTATAATATTAGTATAGAAGTATAGATAACATGTAAGTACTGTTATTTATTCTGTAGTAACGTTTCATTAAAACACACTTTCAATCATGACATTATTATGTGCATGCACTATGTGATTCATTAAATCATGCGGGAACGCTTAACGGAATAGAAGTAGGTACCTACTGAACCAATAAATAAGTAATATAAGTATGACCATAAGAATAGGTAAAGCCTTTTCTAGTTTTTTTTTTGGGTATAACTAGAACATTTTATCAAAATCTTTCCAGTAGTTTCTGCGTAATGCGCATGCAGAGATAAACAGACAGACACGAATACAACACAAAATAAAATTTGTTGTTAATTCTTCTATGTACTCGTATATCGGTAAAAATAATGATATAAAAATATAATATTATAGTTATGTGATGATAGTTAAGTCAATCTAGTTTGATATTTATGCACGGACGAGCCTGCCAGCTTTTTTTTGGCACCAGATAGAAAAACCGCTTCATTAAATGGGTCATAAATCGCAAACGGTAAGTTTTACAAAAAAAATACAGGCAATAAAAGATGCGAAATATTATTCTCTACAACAATGATCTTTACAACTTTTGCCCTAAAGTGCATAGTTTCCAAGATAATCTGTCAAAAAATGTCGGGCTTTTTTTTAAGATGGCGCTTGAAGCTCCACTTGGATCTGTCAGAAATTTTGTGATTTTATTCTCAATAAGTGACTCTAAACCTTATAAAAATATCGGAAGTTTAGTGCGATGTTTACTAAAAAAGGGCTATTTTTACTGGCCTAATAATTGTAAATTCCACTCCAAATACATTGTGAAACAAATGATACGACATAGATTATATACCAAACTACTAAATCACTATCAAATATCCGGCAATTTTTTTACCATTTAGATAAGCAAACATCATAGAATACTAATTATCTACCGACTTCCAAAAATGAGGAGGTACTCAATTCGACGGTTTTTTTATGTTTGTTAGCTCATAACTTTCGATTTGGTGAACCGATTTTCAAAATCCAAAATTTTCGTTTGAAAGCTGGTGCTTCCCGTGTGGTCCCATTTAAATTTCATCAAATTCGGTCCAGTACTTTTTGAGTTACACTCCAATAATGAATAGAATGGAAATCGTATTTACATTTTTCATATAATACTTGTTTCGGTAAAACTGTATTTGTACTTCTAACTTACAATTATTAAGCACGATTATTATAAATCGGGATGAAATGAGAAAAAAAATGAAAAGATGTCAGTCAATGGTTTATGGTAATTTTTAGTGTAACACTCCTTTTACTATGTCAATATGAAACAGCTGTGAGAAGTGTTACAGTGTTTCAATGAAATGCGTAATAAAATAACCAGCTGTGAACTAATATGGGTCGATTATGTAATTAAACTGACAAGGGATGATGATTGTTGTTTAAAGAGACCATAAACACAGATGATTTGGTCCTCCGCACTTACATATCACAATAAATGTTGTAGATAAACCAACACTTAGGCTGAACGCACATTGGAGTCACGACAGTTTTAAGACAGACTTTCCTCACTAATAGAAAAGTCTGTCTTAAAACTAAAACCAAATTGTTTTGCCTATAACACGTCGCACATCTAACGAAACTGTTTTGACTATGAGACAATTTTGTCTATGAGACGTTTTGTTTGAAGTGTGCGCGTCTTCATAATTTTTGTAAAGCAATAGTCTGTCTTAAAGCTATGGTGACTCAAGTCTGCGCTCTGCCTTAACGATATGAGTCACGCACAATATTGTAACTTGGAGTTTAGCAAAGAAATTAAATGACGTACCGTCTTAATTCATGGGCGGTAGTCTTTCAGTAAACAAAGATGCCAAATCAGATGACTCACGGAGTCGCTACGCAATTGCTATCTAAGTAATGAAGGTCATTAATAAATACGTTTGAAAACACATTCGATAAACGTTTTTTTTTACCAAAACACGGAATCGACTTAAACACCAAAAAGTATGAAATAACTTGTTGAAGTCGGTACCATGATAGTCCAAAATTACCTATGAGTATTATCACAATATTTTGCGCATGGTACCACATGGACTTCAACAAGTTATTACATTTTTCTCACCGTCAATGATTGCCGCTTTTCAGTTATTGGAGTGTAATTAAAAAACTGCTGGGCCGAATTGATTAAATTTGAATGGGACCACCTCGAAAGTTTACTCTACCACAAAAAAATATTATTTGAGAAAGGTCCACAAATAGGGGATCTAGTTAAATGCTGAGTCGGGACCCAAATTCATGATATTAAATTACGCAACATTTCATATCAAATGTTAATTAGATGTGTACACAGAATTCGCCCTAGAGACTATATATCTATGGATGTGTAGGTATATTATATAGGAATGTTATGTTGCGTGGATGTCATGAATAAATTGAAGTATCATATCAAAAATATAATATATTCTTTCTTTATTTAATAAAATACACACCATCCAAAATAGAACCTCCTCGTTTTTTGAAGTCTGTTAAAAATAAACGACTTTGAAATTGAATGTTCGTTATTGGGCTAACATAACCGTGGTAAGACGGAACTTTCCTGTTCCAATAGGAACACCAGCCACAAGAGTTGAAAAGTTTATCGATAAGTACGAGTAGGTACGTTGCTCATACGACAGTGAAAGTTTCGACCTTGCTCAAGACTTGTCCACACTTCCACAGTCGACTGGAAAGCTAACGTTGAACTGACGAAAGTTGTTTAAGGCGCTGCAAGAGCAAACTTTTAAGTATATGAGCGGGTGATGCACTGGCCGTGACAAGACCAAGCCTACGTCTGTAAAAACGATAACTTTTTAGTAGTTTTAATTTAAGGGGTAAAACAATCTAGATATTTCTTTAATTAAATAAATTACCATTTTTCTAATTACAAAAAATATTGTAGTTGTCGCTCAAAATATTGAGAAATTCGAAACGAAAGATTTTTCTGTCATTTTATTTGCGATTTTTTTATTCAAGGTGCCAGATACATATTGTCCAATATTACTCGTATTATAAAAGTCTTTTTTTATAGACTTTATACTATTCACTGTATTTTTTTCAACTTTATATCAATAACTGTGTGTCTAAACTGTGCCACAGATTACTGAAACTGTGCGACGAAAAACATAGCGATTTACGGATCTTTGGCTTTGGGCAGCGCCTTAATGAAAAACTTAAGTAATTCAAAACAAGCATAGAAACGCTATTTTATAGTATATTGATCTTAGCATTAACAGTTTCAAGTAAACTCGATATACGAGTATAGCTCCATATAACCGTAGTGAGTAATTTTTAAAAGCTCTTATAATATATTAAAGAATTTATCATCTAATTTTATTCCTATCCTACTCGTTGGGGTCGATACAAAATAACAGTTCTCTTCCGATTAGGGTTACCAGATGAAAAAATAAAAAGTCCGGAGAAAAGTCCTTATTTCCCTTGAAAATCCTGAGATTTTGTTGCAGTTAAAGAATTTTCTCTCAAAGGTAGATACTCAAAAATTTGAAAAAGTTATATTATTTATTATCGTTGTCATACACTGCTGGGGAGGGTCTCGCTCACGCGTCGCACTCAGCGGAGGTGGCAGCGGCACCGCCCTTCGCCGTATTAGTTTGATTAACTTTTTATTAAAGAGTTCTTTAAAATGTATTGCATTTTATTGAAAATTCTAAAATTCCTGAGATTTCCAAAATCCGGCCGCAATCCTGCGAAAGGTCAAAAAATCCTGAGACCTCAGGACAGATCCTGAGATATGGTAACCCTACTTCCGATCGTCTGAATCGATAGCACCGTAGTGTTTGTAAAATAATATATTGTCTGAATTAATTAAAACTGATCATTATGTGAATATTCAAGCAGCTAGAAAAAATGCCTGAAGAACAACTTGCATTTCCATTCCGGATTTTTTTTTTCACTAACACGTACACTGTGGGCCTAGCACGAATAATAAGTGTAACAGATAACTCATAGTTTGTACACCGAAGCGTGATGCTATGACGTTGGCGATACGTATACTTTTTTGCGTTTTTTTTTATTAATTATAATTTAATTTATTAAACACACTACCTAAATATATAAAAACCCTGTCATTACATTTCTTGCCTCATACACCCACCCTTGACGTTATTAGGGCTTTTTACTTTCACCCTAGAAAGAGCAAAATCCGTCAAACGAAACTTCGTAGTTCGTTTTTGGTTAGGCCTTCTGATCTCATTCCATTTTACTCTTGACTTGACGCAGAAAAACATCAAGCAGCGTTAAAAGCTAGATTTAAAAATGGTAATCAAAAGAAGAAGGCCGAAAAACAATTTCGATTTCCGTCCATGTGAGCCGCGGCTCTGGCCATATGAAAACTTTCTCTTGCAAACACGTCTGAGATCTGGAGATTACTATTTGAGGAGGGCTCAAAAACTGTTGTACAAATATATTATATCTGAATTCAACTTGTGAAAAAATCGACATAAAAAGTATTACTTCATTTGAAATATGAGAAAGCACACGACGACTAAAAGTCATGGCTCAATCTTTTATCTTATTGGTATGAGTAATTAGGTTGAAACATGTAATCGCCTTATCGTAAATAAGGGCGTACATTTTTGTAAAGATATACGAGATCATCCTATTTTCTACAGTATAGCAAATTAAAGCTTGCGAGACCATTTACATGACCATTGACATCCCTAAAACTGTCAAAGACTCAGTCTCGTGCTGCAGGTAGCCATATGGCTACAATATTCAAACCCACATGTTTTATGCAAGTTCGTGTCTAAAGAACCCTGAAGCATGCATCCGACCGGCCCCCAGTCCCGCAACGATAAGGTTATGCACACTTAAGCACGAAATGCCAGACTAAAAGCAAAGAAACTACCTATGCGGCGTTCTAGACTTTGATTTAATGCATTAGGTCCCTTAAGTGGAATAAAGTATGGGGATAAACACATAAGTGCTCTCCAGGTACAGTTAAGTGAGTGCATGTGCCCTCATTTATCTTTACCAACGAACGCTTTTTTGTCGTACCACTATCTCGCTTCGAGATTACGCACACTAATAATAATAATAAAATATATTTTATTTGTCGAGATATGTGAGAAACAGTGTTTTGTATATATCTTAATAAACAAGCTTCTTAAGATCTATGTATAGAAACTTAAAATAAATAAAAGCCCTGAATGATTTGAAACGTTAAATTTGGATGTAACTACAATTATTGATTAATTCTGTTTCAACAAAACAATGGTGACATGTGTATTGTACCTATGTGAGTGTGTGTGTGTGTGTGACCGTGTGGGTGTGTGAGAGGGGGATTTTAAGAGCGTCAGAGGGTGTGTTAGGATGAAAAACTGCGTTAGTGTGAGTTTGTAAAAAGTATACGTATTAAGTAACTAGGTATGTCTGAATGGTGGGTTTCCGCTCGAAATTATTTATGTTTAATAATGTTCTTCTCTCTTACTTTAGTACCACAAATTCTCAGTGTCTAGAGGATAATTTCGGACTGGCCTTAGAATAAAAAAATTAAGGGCATGCTCTGGATATCAACATGATGTTACGTTAAACTGAAAGCCTGAAGTAGGATTCGAAACTGCGCTCGTAATACGAACCTCACCTTCTCTGAATTATCACTTAAAAATATTGCAGTTGATTGAGGTTATGTTCTCATCTTTTCGCATGTTAAACGAGAATCCACGAGTGACTTGTACATTATATTTGATTCTTATTATAGGGTATCTATACATCTACAAGAAAATTATCTCGTTAACAGAGCATCCAAAAAAACTGACGTCATGTAGGTAGATTACTCAATCAAAGTATCTAGATCTACTCCGCGTCTCGCTAGTAAAGTGTATAGCGATACTTGTGTCTCAATTATTCAGAGTTTGAACAGATTAGCTGTTACTTCCTAAACTTGAATAACTTATGCAAGTGTCAACTTCCTCCTAGGTTCCAGCAAGTCCGTACCAGTTACATATTCTGACTGGAAGATGAGTCAGATACGAGTTCTTATCTCGTCCGTCGTACAGTGCAGGTGCACATCTCCACAGCCTTCACAACGAGATGGTGGCACCGCAATCGTAATGAGTCATTGGTTGTTGACCTTTCGAAGCCTATTCATTCTCGCTGTGGCTGGTTAGTAGCGTTACGTTAAATGGGTTACATTTTTAAAGGTCTTTTCCCTTTATAAGTGACTCCTGTATTACTAGAGATAGTATAACTATAGAGTTCACATCGTGTACAACACAGAAAAAATAGGGGTTCGTTTTTATTTATATTTTTGTATATATATATATGCACGGTGTAACTTGAGAACGGATGGTACAATCTCGCAATTATTGTTTTATTTTGTTGATTATTGTCAAGATAGTTTCTTTTGAAAGAAAAACCAAGAAACTATGGGAGCTTATGGCGAGGCTGAAGGCCGAGGCTACTACGCGAAAGAAGTCGCGGGTAGTCACTAATGTATAATAAAAAAGTATGTAGAATACAATAATACTAGTAAATTTTAAACCGCAGGGTCGGCTTTGTGGCGAGCTGTCGGTGAGTGGCTACACCGCGGAACCCGATTTATTTTTATACCCTAGTAGTAGCGCTAAATGAAACGCCTTCGGCTTGCCTTATATGTATATCTGTCCTTAAGTATCTATCTGAAGAGACGCAAGACAAGTACCAAAAACATCCAAGGGTGGAAGTATTAATGCATATCTGTGGAGATGCAAGACAAGTACCAAAAACATCCAAGGGTGGAAGTATTAATGGATATCTGTGGAGATGCAAGACAAGTACCATAAACATCCAAGGGTGGAAGTATTAATGGATATCTGTGGAGACGCAAGACAAGTACCAAAAACATCCAAGGGTGCAAGTGTTAATGGATATCTGTGGAGATGCAAGACAAGTACCAAAAACATCCAAGGGTGGAAGTATTGGATATCTGTGGAGATGCAAGACAAGTACGAAAAACATCCAAGGGTGGAAGTATTAATGGATATCTGTGGAGACGCAAGACAAGTACCAAAAACATCCAACGATGGAAATATTAAAGCATATAACGCCGAAAGTAGCAATCTAGTGAAACCGCAGAGGACCTCTCAAAATTATATCCACACCAATGTTGTCTGCGTAAACGCTTTATGATGAGACTTAAATTGGCAGGTGCAATTGTCTCGTTTATGGCCATTTACCATATCACTAATAAATATATTTAATTATGTTCATGCCAATAAAGCCTTACTATCAAATATCCTCATAAAATATCAAAATAGCCATATTCTTCATCCAAAATATTTCAGTTTTTTATCTAACATTCATTGTATATTTTTACCAAACATGTCCCTTCAGTGTTGGCTACAGCTCCACTTATGCCTTTGTAAAAGACTGGATATTCGATTCCGATGGATCGAATTCCTTGAAATAAATGAAAAGTATATATAATAATATTGTAAGTAATATATGTGTATCTGTCATTTTAATTACGAAACTTTTAACGAACATATGTATAAATACTGAGTTATAATAATTATGTAGAACTTACTGGTTCCAATTCGAATTAGTCGAGGGAAATAAAAATCAAACAGAGGTTCGAACAAAGATAAGATAAAGATATAAACTTGAATTATTAGGGTTCGAAATGCAATGCAAAAGCAATAGCAGATTGGATGCAATTGATACAAAAAAGACTGCAAGCAACCACATGCAAATTAAAATACGCACCTAAGTACTTCTAAATCTGGTTTACTTTTTTATGAGCCTGCTGGGATCCTGACAGTGATGAAGTACCATTTCATTAATTCGTTTTATTTCTATGCGCTCTTTGGATATAAGCCAAATGTATTAAAGATCGCAATGTTATATACGTAATCAATTTATGGTAAGAACTAGTGAGGTACATACGACAAGGCATAGCGAAGGTACACCTAAGTACAATAATAATATGGAACCTGTTTTTCTTAAATATCTGAGGCATAGCGGCTCCGCTCCAACCACACAGAATATGTTGATGTTATAAAATCTGAATTCTGATGATAAATGTAACCTATAGACTATTCTAGATGTTATTCTAGTTTATCATCTACCAATGTTAAATTACCGTGATAGTGATAAGTGGTGACTTGGTAAGTATCATGAGCAAAACGTTGATCTCAAACATCGAAGTCGTATGCGTTTTGTTTCAGAAATCCAAAATCAAATTGTGTAAACATTAAACATAGCTATTCGCGAGTGTTATTCTTGTCTAATCATAATAGAGAATTGCACAATGCACACATCATGTAAGTACAAAGATTGTCATCATTATTTAATGTTATGTTCTTTGTAGTAATCTCTACAGGAATTTACAGGATACCAAACTCTTGTACCGTCGAAAACGTTTATTTTTGTTCAAAAACTAAATTTGGAGCGGGACGTAAGCGCCTTAGTCGTCAGAAACTCATCAGCATTCAGCGGGCACACTCGGCTAGCGTTGATAATTCACTTTCGACGTTGCACTGCGAACACTCAACACGCCGAGCAGCTTATCAGAGCGACGCGACGCGTTGCGGTAATATGCAGTGTTGAACCTGGTGACGTAGCGTCATTTATCAAGTGTATATATCCGATGATGGCATAATTTAATGTCAGCGTATTGATTAAGGAGGAGCATATACACCTCTACAATGAACGCCAATACGTAACAAATTACATAACTTAAACAGATTTTTATGATACAACCGTACACAAGAACACCCCGTTGTTGTCGAGGTAAATTTAAAAATAATGCGTCATTAAAAATAGTTTACATTCTATAGCTCTCGTTGGACACAAAAATGCAAGTACTTTATTCAGAACGTGTTCTAAAGCCAAAAGGCATATAGTCGCGCCATTTCACTGTAATCTGATTCTTTTTACGCTCAGTGCTTTAAATCAATCTCAAAGCTGGTTCTGATGTTTCACTCCTCTATGTTCTTATGTTACCAGTCAAGTACGTATACCCTTTTCGGAGAAAGGTTTGTACTTATCGAGTGTCTTGTGTCGGCGAAAGCACTTGGGAGTTTAGATATTGTGATCTAATAAAGATCATATTATTAAAACAGGTACAACACATATACACAACAATAATACCGCTATAGAGACGGTGTTCACTAACTGAATCGCATTCACCAGAATCTCAAAATCAGAAATCTCGTTAGGATAAGGAAGCATTCAAAAGGACATGTAGATGACCTCAATCATGTACCGATCTGGTCTATTCCTATGGCTGTTCCGTGTCTCAAGCTGAAATTGTGGGTTTCGCGATTAGGCAGAATTTTAACTTATACATATTGTCCTATTATATACATATTGTCTATCTATCTATAGAGATCAGGCGTTCGCTGTTAACATAATATTTAAAGTAGTCGCGGCTAAATCCATGCGAGTAACAAGGTACGGTAGATATATAAAAATCAGCTTATAACCGTGATACATTTATCATTCAACCATGCTCGCGCTGCAGTTGCAGGAGCACCTGTGCTTTAAAGCTGATTTTCGCTTGGTATATAAGAGTGAGATTCTTATTATAATATGATTTTTAAGCACTAACATCTGCTTAGCGAGATTTAATTATTTATTTTTACATTGCAATTTTAGAGAGAAAAATTCGCAGAAAAAAACGCATCGTCGGGCGGCATACGAACCCGTGTCTTCCGACAATCCGTCCCCATACAACAGCTAAAATAAAATAGGTAGAGTTAAAATTTTATGCTAGGACCTCGTGCCTAGTGGTCATGGCGATTCACGGATTATCAGAAGACGCGGGTTCAAATCCCGTCCGTGGATGTGAATTTTTCTCCCTAAAATTGCAATGAGACTTATTTTTCTAGTTTCGTCAATTTTAATTACTTCAATCTACACTGTTTCTAGAAACAACACATACACAGCACTTCTCCGCTTGGTGGCAGATTATTTAGCACGGCAGTGGAGCCCAACAACAGGGTATTCGGGATTGGAATTCATCTGAATGATCTCGTACAGACGTGAACTAGGCCCCTAAAAGTAAAACCTAACCGGTTTATCAGTTAATGCTTTAGTTCTTTGTCCGATTTCCATATCGAAACGCTTTGGTGACCCAGTAACACGTATGGTCATAGCTACGCCTTTCTATCTTGGTTTGTTTAACTTTTTAGCGGATGCTCCGATATTCCGGTGGCCGGCGTAGTTCATCACTTTCCCAGAAAACTGTGTCGGCAATAAAAACGTTGTAGCATTTACATTTTCTAATCTATTAGTTTTAGCCTACTTAATATGAGCAGCGTTATCTAAAGTTGTGTGTGTTTGTGGCTATGATTACAATTAAGTAGAATATTCCTACTAATGCATTTGATCTATAAGGGACGGAAGTGTCTGGCGCCGAGTTGTCGTTCTACTATTAGGTAGCGTAGGTAGATACTGCATCCAACTTTTTCTTGAGCTAGGTACAGAATGTAGGATATACCTAACCTAATAATATACCTATAATTAACTTATAACTAATATTACGCTACATTTCTTGGCCGTTAATCTCTGGCTACTTCAATGAAATAATGAAGTCACTATTTTATCTGCATGAGCAGTTGTAGCAGTATAAAGCAAATTTTAAATCTTTTGGTAAGTTAATATGTAAAAACCATCCCACAAGAAAATTACACTAATATTTTTAGGATGTTATATTTCTGTACTTCCATATGTTGCGTTGATAAGTATATCATATTTATTTTACTACAATAATGAGACAGCTGGATTTCTCAATAGAAACGACCCGAGGCAACGAAAAAACCTTACACCCGACTTCCAAAAAGAGGAGGTCTTAAATAGAAGCGTATATTTTTCGACCGACTTCCAAAAAAATGATGAGGTTCTAAAGTCGACGCGTATATTTTTTATTGTTTATGTATGATCACGCTTTTTACAGAGTACCTAGATAGTCCGATTTTGATAGTTATTTTTTTGTTTGGTAGAGTGTGCTTCCGAGATGTCATTTGAATTTCATCAAATTACGTCAAACGGTTTTTGAGTTACACTCCAATAACTGAAAGGTGTTTCCAACAATCCATCCCAACCCAAGGGTCACTAAAAAGTATGACTTTTTTTACTAAGTAATGGAACCGACATTAACAAGTTATTTCACACTTTTTAGTATTGAAGTCGGTTACATTTTTTTTTCTTAAACTTAAACTATACTAAACATTTCTTAAACTAAATATACGTCATGTAAGCAGTTGACTTTTAAACGTAGCTTTGAAACTACGACCGGTATATGGTGGGTATATGTGATCGTATATTTGAAATTAAAATATTGTGAAACATTAACGTTCACGGTGTGATGTAAGGTAACCTACAATATCGACTAATTTGCACCAATTGGTAAAATCAAAAACCTCGAGAAATGGGTGGCTCACGAATTAACTAATGGAACATGAATTCAATAATAAAGCTAGCTTTGACTGAATTGTGACAATTAAAAATGGATTCGCTACGATAATCACAAGCAAAACTATAAACCCGCAAGGTTTTATTTATTTAACCTTTAAGCTTCGCAATAGGGCACTGTTGTATTTACAACAGTTACCTAAAGCGAAGCTGACCAATAAGAAAGTTATGATACTTTTTGATGGTCACTTCATGGTGCAATTCATCAAGGTTTTTGTAGATCAATAACAGTAGATTACTATTGTGAGGAAATTCGAACAATGAAGGCGAAACTATCAGAGCAACAACCTTGACTCTGGCAATTTGATCTTGACCATTACTGCTCTATGATAACGCTGATGATTAGACTTCACACTGCTCGACAAGGAGCTAGTAACTATAGGTCATACTCCATACTGTACCACTATGAAGGGTAATGCGGCCTCTGATATCCAGCGTACGTTTTTCATTGCAACTATGACCCTGGGTCAAGCGGGGCGTGAAAAAGCATCTCTCGGGTCATGATAGGGATGACGGTTAACGCAGCTCTCGGCTGCATTAATGGTTATCGCTTCTTGATTCCATCTCCCATTTCCATCGGGCGAGAGGGAGTCACTCTGATGAACCCATATAAAAAAGGTCTCCTTTCAGACCTAGTGTTCACCTTCGTCCGCATTGTTACTGACCATTAAGAAGTGAACAATACTAGTATATCAATGATAAAACTAACCAGTCCCAAATCGATAACAAATTTTTTCGCAATTTGAACAGTTTCTTGCCGAGGAATAAATTATCTCAGGAAGCAGTACAAATGTCTTCATAGACTTGGTAGATTTTTATCGCAAATAAAATAATAAATAATAAAAGGAATAGAATACTCATTGAATAGAATTTATTTGGCACAGAAAACATACTACGGTAAATAGGTAGGTAATTAAATACATTAAATACAGTGGGTATTCAATAATATATAAATAAATTAATTCGTTTTCTGTAACAAACCAAACCAGCTTTAACTTTGTATTTCCTTGTATACAATTATTTAGTGAATTTATATTTTATGTCTCTTTTAATTAAATATATATACCTAAGTATTATGTTTCAATGGGTATATTAAATGAAAAGTTATTCAATAGGTATAAAACAACAATGTTTATATAGAATCTTAGAATTATGACTTTATAGTATCGTGTTCAGGTGACACTCGTAGATTGGATCTGGTGATGAGCAGGATAAGTCAATAGGATCTCAAACAGAATAGGCCAAAACTCGTTGAGTTTTGACTTTATGGTGACGTAGTGAAATGGACTTCAGTTGTTTGAGTTTCAATTATTTTTACATTCAATTTTTAACCTGAAGATGGAAACAGCGAAAATCAGAGTAATTTCCGAATACTAGTTCCGACGTGAGACTAAATTTTGAACCTATCTGGTTGGTTTGGTGCCGTGTTGGGAAAAGTTGATTCTTTACTTCGAAGAAATAATTTATTATTTCGTAGATTCTTTACGATAATCGCATGCGAACAACGCAATGGTTGACCCCAGATCAAACACCACAACGATGTCCTAAATCTGAGCTTACCCATAGAAAGATAATGGTAACGATTTGGTGGTCACTTCATGGTTTAATTCACACACACAATAAAACACCCCGACTTGTTGTGAATCAAGATAACGCAAGACCTCACACTGCTCGTCAATCAGTTTTAACACTGCAAGACCTGCAGTTAGAAACCATCCATCATCCTCCATACTCGCCGGATCTCGCCCCAACCGCCTACCATTGTATTAGTTACTAGCTGCACTCCGCGATTTCGCCCGCGTTGTGATGAATGATGATGATGATGATGAATCAAATATAGCGTATGTGACTCAGGCATATTGTGGCTTTATACTCGTGAAAGAATTGTTTGAATCAGTTAGAAGTTTTTACATGTACCTATCCATTACAAACAAACATACAATCATATCTTTCCTCTTTATTATTAGAATAGATAAGGATTAATACCAAGGTAGAAATAATGTGGCCAAATTCGTATGACACTTCCAAATGACAGCACTGAAATTAGATATTTCTCTCCAATTCTGGGTATATTTTAGACAGATTAGTTGTCACATAACTTGGTGCTCGCTAAACTAACATAAAAATCACCAAAATTTGATAGAATAATCCTATTTTTAAGAGTCAAAGTGTTATATGTGTCTGGAAGAAATCGCTATAAGCGATAAGACCGCCCATTGTACTTTCCTAATTTAAGAGTATACTTTGTAAGTCATATTTTTTGTATATTGGTTAAAGTGCAATAAAGAATTTTTGTATTGTATTGTATATGTGAATTTGGATTTTAATATTAAATAATTTCTCACATTAAAATCTGAACATGTGTGAATATTACTTACGCACAAATAACAAAATTAGAGCCAGAATGAAGCAAAAACTTAACTTAATACTTAAAAACATAGGCTCTCATAAATTTATATATTTGTCAAAGCTAGCTTCCATCATTCTAAATTGTATGATTCAGCAAAAGGTAAGTACCCAGCAGGTTTAGTTTAATGAATAATGTCAAAATATGCAGCATGAATGGTTAAATTTTCAATTCTGTTAATTTTGCAATTTTCGTTACAGCTCCAAGGGACCATACATGAAGTAATTGATATTAATACCAACTTAAAGTCACTCAATTTTTCAATTAAAAGAAATTGATATTAGATATTAGTAAGTGTTAGAAAGTATTTTCAATAACAAACAAAAAAGAAAACTGCCACATGTTCCTGAGAAAAAAGTGTGACAGGCCGACAGACATTGAAGTGTTCATATTAACCATAGAAGGGTTTCTATTACCCCTAGAGGAACAGAACCCTAAAGATGCAAAAAATTGTGAATAAGTATGTTCGTTTATGACTTTTTTTATCTTGAAACAGCAGAATATATAGAATGATGGTAGATTAAATACCCAGGAATATTGCTTAGGCACTTTTTTATACAGATTCAATGGGTAGGAGCTAAATAATTTTTCGGAATATTCTGTACAATAAAAAAGCAAAAGACTTCTCCTAGGCAGTATCAAAAAATGCAAGGTCAGTAAAATTAAAAAACCTGATTGAAACATTCAACATAGCAAAATTTTCGCTATTGCGGAAATTAAAGAATATATGGGTGTGTAAATAATGTTTTTAAAGTAACCATTCCACTGCATGGTATCAGGAAATTTGGTGCAGGCGACTATTATGTTGAAAGCCCTATAATACAAAAGATTGTGTCACATTATGTTGTGGTATTCCCTGATTTACACTTTACTTAGCAGTAGGTAGGTACACAAAAATATTATAGGTATTAAAATTACTATTAACCATATAATTGTTGCCTGGCCCACACCCAAAAAGGCAATCTTGAATAATCCTTAATGCTAACTTCCTGTTCCAAGACAATCTACAAAACAAGCCAGCAAGGCTGTTTACTTTTATTGCATTCCAACATTTAACATTGCATTTTTATACGTAGTACGTAGATAAATTATGTACCGAAGTTTATTGTTTTCCCTATCTTGGTAATACAGGTATAAACAAGAAAAAAAAATGTATAATTACCTCCTCCAAAGACGTAATGGTCTGGCGAAATTGTGGCATTCGAGACACGAACGTAGACGTTATCGGCGAGTTGTAATCCTCTCGAGTTTCCTCGATAAATTCGCCGATACCAACGACACCCGGCATGGTGAATGGTGACAATTACAATTATTCACAAAACAAGTCTCAAACTTCACATTCGTGTAGTTCACACAAGCACAGCAAAATTAACGATAAACAAAACACAAATCAAGCATTGTCGCCGACAAATCACTATTGCGCAAATAAAAACCAGTGTTGCCAACGCAGTAACTATAAAATATGCTAGACCGGTATAGAAAAAATGCCAAAAATATGCCAACTTTTTACTAATATGCCAAAAAAAAATGCCAAAGTAGAAAGTCAAATGTTTAAATATTTTTATATATTTCTTATTTATTTTTTGTTTTATAATAAGAAAAAGTAAAAATGATTTACAAAAGCATTGTCATTACATAAAGTTAGGGCTGCCACCTCGAAAGTCTGTCACCCAGGACAAGAAACGTGAAAACCCCGGATTTTGGATCTTACTACCCGGACGTTTCAAGAGATTTTATTTTTTCTAAGTGGAAAAAATATAGTTTTAATGGTTTTAAATATTTTTTTATTATTTTTAATCAATTTAAACTAAATTACGTCTAAAAAGGAAACAAAACAAAATATTCTTAAAGTTTTAAGGAACTTACATTTCTCGTTTCTTTAAATAAAAGAATTAGACTCTTGTAACAAAAAAAAATATCTAAATGGAAATGAATTCTTAAGAATGCTTTTCATATTGTAATTCTTAAAAATAATAAAAATCTAACTACTCTTATCAAGTACCCACATAAAGTTATTTGAGATCAGCATTTAGGTGTTCTTTGAAAGTAATTTTTAATCAGTCAAATAAAATATCAATATCTTCTTCATCTTCAGCAACGTCAACAATGGCCTGAGTTGATGTTGAAGGCTGAGAGTCAAGGTTACTGTCTTTGGTACCAATACAGCGCAATACATTGTCTGGCACTTCGTAAGAATAGCAACACTTCCCTACTCTTTTAAGTCCAAATCTTACATACATAATTGCATTGAGCGTCTTCACCGCCAATCGATTTCTAAGTTTGGTTTTAACCAAACTCATTTGGCTAAGCACACGTTCAATATCCGCGTTAGAATGTGGCAATGTCAAAATTGATATTGCAAACCGACACAAATCTTCAAATGGGTTGTTATTCGCTGAATCTTTGTAATTCATAACTTCATTCCAAAAATCGGTTGTAGATACTACAGATTCCCATTTAATGTGGACTATGTTCCTCCATTGAGATACCAGTTTTTCAATCGTTAGCGCATTCAATCGGAACTCTTGTGCTATTTCTACAATAGATGGTTTTACCACTTTTAAAGTCTCTTGTACTGAAAACATCGATACTTTCATAAGCACTTTAAAATTCACCGGTTTTGGAACGTAGTTCTGTCACGAGCTTCAGTGTGAAATTATTACACCGCTGCCGTAAAAGCTTTATTGCATCAGGTTGAAGATTATAATCTTGTAATTTGGTCTCAAACTCGTATCCCATGTATGGTTTTGGGTCTAAGTAACTCTCTATATTTTCTGATAAAACGTCTAGCCTCGCCGTTGGGTTTAATATACGCCGACTTATCGATTCCACCAGGCCAATCAAGTCCTTGTAAAGTTTTGTTGGGTCGACTTGATTGCTTTCAAATAACTTATTCACAACTTGAACTTCCTGTAAAATGGGCTTCAAATATAATAAGTACAAGTGATTCTGTGGATCATTATACATATTGTATAGCATTTCTGCAGTATAACAATGTTCATCGCGTCTGGCAATTTCGAACAGGCTTTTTAACTCAATCCATTGTTCTAAAATACGAGTAACCGCTGGTTCAATAGATATCCATCTAGTGTTGCACATTTGTGGAATCGTTAATGGAACTGTTCCGCCGTTGATCGTTTGAAATATTGTTTTATAAAATAGTCTTCGATTAGACGAATGGCTGAACCAGTTGTAGGTTTCCCTTATAAGGAATTCTACATTTCGTGGTAGAGTTTCCGCTGCAGCATGGGACAAAGCCAACTGTAAGGAATGGCATACGCAGCGAACCAAGACCAAATTATCATTCCCAGTTGCATTTTTCAATAATGCGTGCACTCCATTGTTAGTTCCTGTCATTACTGAAGCATTATCCGTGCCAATACCTATCAATTTCTTTAAGTTTATGTTCAAAGCTGACAACAAACCTTTGATGCCGTTCACTATACAAATTGCAGTGCCATCTTCAATCTCAACCAATCCCAAGAAGGTGGAAATTATTATTTTTAATGATTGACTGAAATATCTGATCGAAACTCCAAGCATTTTGACAACCGATATATCTGTCGATTCATCGAGTAACAGACTGTACTCCTGGTCTCCTAAATCGGTCACAATTTCCTGAATGAAATGGGGTGCCAAAACATTTTTTATTAAATTGGTGCATTTAGAGCGGTGCAATCTTATGACACTGTTTTGCTGTCACCAAATCGGTGTGTGTATAATTGGGATAAATGATCAACAGCCATAATTGCGCAATGCTCACATACAAACAAAGCAAGTGAAACTTCTGCTTTTTGTGTGTCCAGATTTTTTTTTAACTTCGGGAAAGTTATCTTTTTTTTGACTTCTTATTGGCTCTATTGACTTTTTGTGCTTTGATGATGAAATGTGCAGCTTCAAAACAGACAATTTTGCAATAATTTCGCACTTACAATACTTACAGTAAGCTTTCTTCGAATCGTTTTCAACGGGCTGCAACCACTCTTTAAAATCTGTCATTTGCTCCCAATCTGACCGATAATGTTGATTATATTTGGGCGGCATAATTATATTGGGATAATTAAGCAAAAAGAATGTCGTTCACATGGAATATCGCACGTAAATGGGTAACGAAACTAGGAAATAGATGACGAAACGAACGAGTTTACAACTTGTGTACACGCAATACGCAAACAAAATAAACAGACTTTATTGTCTATGATACAACACTAGGGAAATCCCACGGCAGAAACTACTCTTTGGAAAGTGTTGCCTGTTCAAAATTTTAGTAATGTTGCCGTTGAGTTACGTTCAGAAACATGATATAAAATAATATGCTAAGCAATTATGCTATATGCTAAAAGCTAAAAATATATGCTAAACATGAAGAAAATATGTTAAATTTAGCATAAAATATGCCAAATCGGCAACACTGATAAAAACAACGTAGCATCTGATTTCGCCAACTCACAATCCGCCCATTCTCGACTCACGGACTCAATGAATGAAACTACTGGTTGGTTGATTGATCAATGAATGAAGTGAATGAAAGTTACAGAAAGAATGAAGCACGTATAAAAAAAGAAAATCTGCACTTCCGGTACCACAGAAAGTCAGCAGTGCAAAAGTTCGACGGCGAACACCTCAGACCATAGATATATCTTTTGATATAGTCTGATTCACCTATGCCTCAGACTACATAGGCTACGTTTCGGGAAGCGCCGAAATCACTCGCGGCGCTTGATACGTCATCGATGACGTCACCGAAAACGCTCACGCCGCGACCACAACACTCGCGGTTCGAAGGTGGGTCTACGTGATCATTGCGAGCTGTCACCAAAGGGAACGACAAACCGGGGCGCGAGCAGCGAGGGCAATTGTGAGCGTTGATGGTGCTTCCCGGAACGTACCCATAGACGAACACTACAGTCCGTTCACAGTTATATTAGAGTCCGTTTCACGAAAGAAGTCTCGCGGAAAATTAGTGGAACTAAATAAATATGTACTAAATGTTTCATTGATGTACGACAACTAGCGCCACGTCTATGGGACTTCTTTTGTGAAACGGACTCTACCTCTGACAGCACCCTTATTACTATACTATACAAATAAATATTACTCAGATACAAAAGCAGAGGTAAAATAACTGTGCGTTCACAGACTGTACACATGACATGTAACGATCCAAGTCATGTTAGTTGAGTAATTTTACACCAAAGACCTTACACTTACTAACTAGACTGTGTACCAATAATTTTTGTTTAGCTAAATTGAGATCTATTCACTTATTAGGGCAGATATTTCCTTAAAGGCGATAGCTAGTTAAAAACGGTCCTGGCGAGAGGGCTCCCGTTGGTAGTGTGTCCTTGTCTGACGTCTTGCCAGTTTAACTAATCATTGGGTTAGGTAGAAATGGTTGAAAATTAAATATTTTGCTTTTTTTAATTTACGTAAACGAATGATTTATATATATATTTTGGCCCGCTTATTTAATCGTTGTATAGATAGAGGTACCTTTCCTAATTTAATGACATATAGTAGAATCACTCCAACTTTTAAGGCTGAAGAGAAAACAGACCTCTCAAATTATAGACCAGTATCTATACTACCAATTTTGAGTAAGATCTTTGAAAAAATTATGCTCTAACAATTTTTGGCGCACTTCAACGAGCATTCAATACTGCACAAAAATCAGTTCGGCTTCACGAAAACAAGATCAACTACGGATGCCGGTGTGAAGTTGATGACGTATGTCTTAAAGGCTTGGGAAAGCTCACATGATGCTATTGGTGTTTTTTGTGATCTGAAATCTGAGGGTGTGATGAATTTTACTTTTGCCTTCTCATCGGACCCTCATCACCCAAATTTAAAAACGTTTAAATATTTGTTGTACAACATATACGTTTTTAAATTTTGGTGATGAGGGTCCAATGAGAAGGCAAAAGTAAAATTCTTCAACGATTGCTAGTAGAAGCTTTGATCTCACCACTCTGCGCCAGTCTACTCGTGTATACCATGTATTAAGTTTCTTTACAGATCGAGCCCTTTGAAAAAATAGTAATGTTTTAAGCAATATATGAATAGAAGAAAGATAAACACCAAAAACGATAAAACTGCAAGAAAGTGGCAAAAATAAGATAATTAATACGGAAAGTGTTTGCAGACAAACAGCATCTGCTGCATCTACTGCCTCACCATGTAAAAATAAATTACGTCGAGATGTCAAAGTCTTACAACAACGCCTTAAAAGACGTTACACAACTTTTAATAATCTAAAATGTGTATTAAAAATAGTGTCATAGTTATTCTGAAGTCGAACAGATGGTCCAACATAATTTTGAAAACATTGACACAAGATTAAATACGACAAAATCTAACACGTCCAATAAATAATTAATAATAATAATTAATTAAACCGTTTATTTATCATTATATGATTATTCGGATAAGGCCTATTAATTTTTGAAGAATCGTATCCCTTTACCTCACTCTGCAACTCTGCGAAGGATATTGACGACGCATAAATGCAACCTGGATTTTATGGCAGAAATGATGGAATTCTTGATGGATAAGGCTGAAAAGGGAGGAGGCAAACTATATGATAAATGGCCAGACAAGTATTGGCGTAACGTTAATTTAGGCGGAATATTGACACGTGTTTCTGAAACATTCACGCAGTAAGCTAAATAAATATAAACTTTCTTTTGAAACACCTTGTACTTCAGAAGTTACCTTAACCTTAACCCACGTGTAGGGTAAGTGATGTAGAATCCAAAAAAATATACATACCACGTTTGGTTGTTTTTTTTAACTTGAAATAAATTTGGTATGTGTATGTAGAGTAGTTAGTTAGCATCAATAAATCAGGAAACAATCGTTTTTACAGGCAATTTGTCCTGTATTCTGAATCGTCATGGTCACTACATTAGAAAAGGACACACTACCAACGAGAGCCCTCTCACGCGAACCGGTATTTTTACCATAGTGCACAGTCTAGTTAGTAAGTGTAAGACAATCTAGGAAACGAAAGTATATAGTAAAATAAAGCCATAAAATATGGTGTCCAAGTTTTTTAATGGGCAGGCATAACCATGAGTCGCCATTTTTATTTTAATGTATAAGTGGTGCCTGCTGAAATCCCTATAATAAAATAGTAGAGGATTATAAAAACTTAAGTATGATTGTTTTCCATCACGCTGCGTACTTTCTTTTTTGGTGAGGATCCTTAAAATATATAGGAAATGTCAGTGAATGATCTAAATATCTAGTTTTAGCAATAACGGCTACATGTCAATAAGGATAAGAACCTATACCTATATACATATATAGGTTCTTATTCTAAGTGCTGTGGCATTAAGCAATAAAAACTGTAGTAAGCTATCTTACTTAGTTTATCATGTGAGTATCATATATATAGAAATAGTACTCTGTGGCCATTGTCGTGTTGCTGTTTTGCAACATAACAATGATAACATTACATGCTGATCTGAATTACACTCCACAGTTACACTCGGCAAGAAAGTTTTAAAACGGAACTCATTTTTATACTTCTGACAACATTCTAAAATCCTACATTGCCTGTGGTAAAGTTTATAAAAACGTAGTACAGTCTTTTCACAGTTATATTACCTCTGACAGCACCCTTATTACTATACTATACAAATAAATATTACTCTGATACAAAAGCAGAGGTAAAATAACTGTGAACGGTCTGTAGTACTATATCATAGATTAATCAGACTATATCTAAAGATAGATGGCAATCACTAAAGCAAACAACGGAACGTTAGCGGGACGTTTAATTTTTTCAGAGCCATCCACTTTGACTGATCATAGTCGCGCGCTCGTCTTCCATGTGTGACATTAGTATCGTGGAACGCATTAGTGACGAGGAAGACGAGCGCGCGGGTATCGATATCGATAAATGTGGATGTGCTGTTTGATCGAGGTAGCAATAAGCGTTCCCATCTAAACTATTAAAATTTTGTTATGTAAACCATGGTTTATGAAATTAGAGATCAAGTATTAGATAATTTAAAATTACTAACCTTTTTCATATCAATTTATAAGAAAAAGTAATTGATGAAGGGTTTGTTATTAAAAATCAATAATTTTGATTACAAAAACATTTATTATTAAACTCAGTCACCATAAATTATTGACTCTATGCCTGACATTTTATCTTCCTCACTCTCACTTTCTGAACTCTCCGAACTATCTTCCCCTAGTGATATTAAAAGTTGTGTGATGTTGTCATCTGCTAGATGATCCTTTTTCCAGTATTCTCGCTGTAGTCTCTCCACGTGATTCACTTCTTTTTGCCAGTCAGCTGGCGTAATTGACTTAATCGCATCTTTTGTAAGTTGTTCTATTTTCTTTTCCGATTGGTCAATGTTTTTATCTGCCACCCTTTGCTTTACCAAGTTCCATATAAATTCGATAGGGTTTAGGTCACAATGATAAGGTGGCAGACGCACAACTTCTTGGCCATGCTCTCGCATCAAATCGTCGACGACATATTTTTTCGGCAGCTTTGTTCTCAGTATAATGGGATACAATTCCCTCTTTGTCATTTTGTCATTAAATGGAATATTGTGTTCACGTAGCCAATTTTGCATGTCAGCTTTAAGAGCAGCACTAGTGGGCGCTGTATTGTTTTTCCCGTGACTTCAGTTTAACAGCTACAACAATTTTAATAACAACCAAACCAGTCCAAACTTAACAGTAAACAGTCTAAACTTAACAATAAATATTAAAAAACAAAACAACAACAAAGCAAAAATATCAAAATTATCGGGACGTGTATCGGCAACGAAGATGCTAACCGTACTGTCGCACCGGGGAGTGCGCGGAGAGGTGACAGGGGAAGCGGGAGAGGCACCGCATTCCAGCGAAGTGCACAGATATTCTGACCGGGTTGTAGCTTTAACAAAAGTTGCAACGGTTGTTTAGACCTTTTTCTTCAAAAGCTGACTTTATCACTTACCATGACTCCTTTGCAATTTTTGCATATGTCACGTGAACCAGGCAATGTGATTATATCACCAAACATATCCTCGCTCTTGCTTTTTGGTCTCTCTTTATGCCTTATAAGAATTCAACAGTGTCGTATGAGTGTACTCCACAGGTTGCCATTACAACTCGATCATGAATTTCCGTGTATTGTAAAATGAGTTTCCATCTAATTTCTCTATGTATGTTAAACTCATACCCGTATCGTGTGCCGGCTGCGATCTATCCAGTCGTTCGCCGCTCGAAGTTGTGCTTGCAACTTTACCTTCTGTAGCCATAATACTGTTTACACCCGTTCTTTATGAAACATAGAATTTACACATAACCTGAGCGGGATTGAGTATCTTTGCTCACCCACAACGTACAATGAAGTTACACAACATTTGTGAATAAACATATATTATAGAAATATAAACACGAGAAACGCTCACAAGCGGCGTTCGAATTGGGAATCTGTGGGTGACAATGTCGTTCATGTCTCTTTTTGTTCAGCTTTCGGCAAGCTAAAAAAGAAGTATTTTTGCATTTTTTGACCCACGTCTGGAGCATGGTTTTTTGCGATCGTTATAAGACAGCTATGTATTTGACACCATAATCATGCGATTTTAGGTCTTATGCTCAGTTGAGCGTTCAAATTGGGTGAGGACAAAAGTGGAAAAAGTGGCAAAAATAACGTTTTTGAACGCTTTAACAAAAGAGCCATCAATGACAACGCCACCAATGCCTCAAAAGCTAAGCGAACGCACCTTATCCACATAAAGAATGAATGAACTGTGTGGTGTAAATGGAAAGAAAGAATGAATGAAAAGAATGTACAATGACGGAGCTGTCACGAGGTTCGTGTGGAATTTGTTTTTGAAAAATAATTCTCATTTACCTATTTACCTCAAGTGGAAATCTCTATTCAATAAATATATGAATCAGAAAAAGCAATTATAACGCCACGCTTCTTTATAGTAAATGCAGTGGTTTGATTTGGTTCACACGGGTAAATTAGAAACATTAGAAATACTATTTCCTTTCTCGTTTGACCTGAATTATTTCAATTCCTACATCTCCGATAGTTTATTGTGATAAAAACTTGAGCGCCTTCCAATTCCAACAAGCTCTTTATAACCCACAAATAAACAACAAAAATTAACAAAAAATTTTTAATCTTACTTTTCTAGAAATTGGAGAAATCTGGTCACGTCTGTTCGACCATCGCCCTTTCCTCAATGGCGAAATCAAGTACATGCTGAAGGAATTTGAGGTATGCACAGGGTTGAGGTAACATCTAGGTAGTCCTACACACCCATTGTACTTGTATTTGACCTACACCGGTCCAGCTTAATTCTCTGCCCTCAATTTGATTTTTCTATATTTAAAATACCTACATACATTATTGATGTTATTTATTTGTAAACCATTGAAATAACGTCAAAAGATTATATCATGTATAATATTCTCAATTGTCTGATAAGTTATTGAGACTTGCAAGTTTATCTAAACCTAAAATCAAATTACCTACTTACTTATCATATTGTCACCAAATATTATCTCTAGGATATTTATTCTTATATGTAGCCTTAAGCTTTAAGCCATTACAAATACAATAAATAATCATATTTATTTCGTGACCAAAATTCATGCTTATATCATCTTATACAAATATAAATTAAACAACATAAAGTAAAAATAACGTAAGATATACATGCAGCCCTAGCTCTCACAGTAGGATTCCCTGTGTTTGTGAGAGCTAGTTTACTCCCTTAGGTTATCTTAATTCAGAACATTAATACTTATATTTAAAGAGCAAATGATGTTTTTATTTAAACGTTTATAGAAACAACCACGAAAAATAATAAAAATATTAAAATAATAATAATAATAATACAAATAAAATTAATTAACATATATTCCTTCTTCTCTTTTATGACTTTAGTGTGTCTATATATTGATTCTAAGTAAATCTTCAGTACCCTTGAAGCCCAATACTAGTAAGTGGTTTTGGATTTTGATTTTGCAAGTTTGTCTCGTGTCACCTACTATGTCGAGTATTTTGTTTAATTGCTTGTAGATATAAGGTCCCAAAAAGTTATAGCATTTTTGTCCTATTCTAGTTTTAGTACTTGGTCCCAACCATGATAGTTTGCGCCTGGATTTTATTTTTGTTTGATCACTGTTCGTAAGAGCTGTTTTATGGAACCTCAGTGCACACGCTAATACAAATATTTGTCTAACTCTTAATTCTTTAGTGTCGCTGTACAAATCGTCTGTTGGATATCTGTAAGGCTTTTTGTGAGCAACTTTCAAAATGACTCGTTGTGCTCTTTCGGCTTTTATTAGATGTGTAATATAGGCCGCGCCCCATGATGTAATGCCGTAGCTGATTACTGATCTGCATAATGCAGTATACACAACATTAATAGTATCTACATCTGCCACTTTTCTCAACCTTTTGAAAATATGTACTAGTTTCCGTAGTCTACAACTCACTAACACAACTCAACTCTAACTATAAATCTATTATTTGCACTTTGTGAGCATCAAATCCATATCCTTCAACACAACTGTTTGAGGAAGGGCAGTCCTGTCCTGTTTAATAACATTTATATAAGTTTCGTGGCATCTGACTTAAATTAAAAAATAAATATTGCTCTTTGTTTACATGCAGGACAGTTGAGCAAATACTAAGAAATATCTTAACCCACAGTTTTACACAGTTATAGATTAAATTTATCAGTATTTGAAAGGCAAGACATTCTGAAGTTTTTGTCTAAGTATTTTGGGCTTTGGTGCAGACAATGCACAATTCTCTTGGTGTTATGAATTGCCAAGAAGATATTAGTGCGTTCGATTAGATCACTTTGATCGTTTTTGGCGAAAATAACGCTAAAAACGCTCATAAGAGGCATTCGAATTGGGAATCTGTGGGTGAAAATGTATGTCATTCATGCCTCTTTTTGTTCAGCGTTCGGAAAGCTAAATAGGAGGTATTTTGCCACCAAAAAGGGAAATTTTTGACCCACATCCGGAGCATGGTGATCGTTATTTGACAGCATAATCATGCGATTTCAGGTCTTATGCTCAGTTGAGTGTTCAAATAGGGTATGGGCAAAAGTGGCAAAAATAACATTTTTGAGCTTTACAAACCATTTAACAAAATAGCCATCAATGACAACGCCATCAATGCCCACATAAGCTAAATGAACGCACCTTATGTGGAAATTTAGTGAGAGCCTTTGATAGGGAGTTCATAATACACCCACAACATAATTACTTGATTAGAAAAAAAACTGTCAAAAAAAAAGTCCGTGAACAGTGCTATAGATATTATATAATTGTCAAAAAATTACAATATTTGAGGTAATAACATAAGTATCAATGACCAAAACATAGGTAAAGTGGATTAAAATAGAAATTGTAATAGAAAATTTTATTAGTCACTCAAATATTTTTGTGCTATCTTTAAACTACCAGCACTGCAAGCATGTATTGTTGATAGGAAAATCAAATTTGACAGTAATTATCATTAAAAGGCAGCCCGCAATATTGCTGTTGTGGCTAGATCCATGCTAGAGACAAATTATGATAGATAAAAATCAGTTTATCAATATGACAAGTATATTGTGAATATATCCATCCTTGTTCGCACTGCAGTTATTTTCGATTCTTATTTGTATTGTTATGAATGAGCTTATTATTAATATGTCTTGCATATTTTACATTCAATAGCTCTGTATGTTGACTGCACTATGTGGTTGCTAGTAAGGTGCAATTTGCTATTAAACTAAATATTAATGTAGTTTCATATTATTGAAAGGATTTACTGAATCAGTTCAGAATTTCAGAGATTGCCTTCTACATCCAAACTCACATATAAACTTAACCTCTTTACAATATTTATTAACACATGTATCAATAAATGTTTCTTCAGGAAAAAAGAGGTGATCGTGAAGTGGAAAACCTGTTTTCTATTCTTGAGACGCTAACAGAAATTAAAGACAGCCAAGTGGAAAAGATCAAGAAATGTGGTGAAACTGGGCTACCAGTGCTGAAGGAGAAGTTGGATCAAACCTTACAGCTTTGCAACGAAATTGACAAAGAATATTTGGATGCAAAAAAGGTAACCTCGGCATAAATTGTCAGTTTCAACTTTTTTTTACCTTATATAGCTTGTGCACAATTTCTCTCTCTGTATGTTATCTGTAAAATATGTTGTAATTTTATCCCCTTATCTGCTATTCAGCCAAAACAGTGGACCTAGCACGAATATCTGCATAAGTGTAACGTGACGTGTTGTTCACGTCAAACAGTACAAACTGCCATGTATCTAGGGCATTTGTGACACAGATAACTCATATAGATTGTATATAGATATAGATTGCCGAAGCGTGACATGTTGACGCTTGCGATACAAATACTTTTTCGCAAATTGTTTGTGCTACGGCCTCAGATCCAATATTTTGAGGTGTGGGTGTCATTGCCATTCTATTGATTACAGAACCCAGATGCAAAATTCAATTAGTTAATTTAATCCATGCGACATTGGCGAAATTGCACAATCGTTAATTTAAAATCAAATCAAATCAAAACATGCCATTAATATGTATAAACTGAATTTAACCCGCCCAATGTCTAGTTCTTTCGGTTTCTTTCTACTAACTATGCATAAAAGTTCAGATAAAAAATTCTACTCTTGAATAGTTTGAAAGCAAAATTAAATGTGTTTTCATTTGGCTTAGCACTTTTTTAGTTTTAGCAGTATGTACTATCACACAATTTTATGCCTGACCAGTTCAAAAAGGTTTTGCTTTGCACAGGTGCAAGCTAACTCCGCCTTTTATTGTATTGCCCAATGACAGGCATAAAAAGCAATTCCGTTGTAAAAATCTTATGTTCCGACATCTTTTAGAAATTTTATGATTTTGTCACGAATATGATTATTGTATTTTATTACAATAAAAGTTGTAGTTCTTTTAAACACGTTGATAGTACTAAGATTTTTTCTTGTATACCTTATAGGTTTTCCTCCTTAGTTTTATATTCTAATCTTAAATCAGTTGTATTTTAACTATCTATATATATCTCTTAGTTTTTTTCAATACAATGTTAACCTGCTCATTGTATTTTAATACTCTAAAATAAAAAGTACACACATCAACATGGTCTAGGGATATTTCAATTAAACCTAAATAACTAAAATTCTATTAACTTTTTGTTAAGACATCTACCATTAAAATAAACCTTGTTTAATAGCCTATCTAATCTAATAATAAACTTTTAGATAAAGTTAAATTTAAAAAAAACTTAGAAGAAGAGGAAAAACTCAGACAAAATTTCAATCCTAACTTTATTATTAAAACCTAAACAAAACAACTATTTTTTATATAAAAATTGTTGAAAACTTAAAATTAATAATCCGTGGATCCACCTAAGACTCTCCTGACACATCTGCAGCGGTTCTGCATACTCAAAACAAGGGTGTCAATATCCTGTTGTGAAATACTGTCCCAAGAAAATGTGCATGAAAACCAGCTTTTCTTGCATCTTAGCAGGAGCTAAGATGCAAGAAAAGCTGGTTTTCATGCACAATATCTTCAGGGAAATTCCTAAGAGTTCTTCTCTGAAGCATATCCCAGGCATGCTCAATAGGATTTAAGTCAGGGGGTTGTGCAGGCCAGTGTAAAGCTTGGATATAATGCTGTTGTAACCAACTTGTAACGATACGCGCCGTATATGGACGGGCATTGTCGTGCATTAGCTGGAAATTTTGTCCCATTTGCTGTCTGTGGGGCAAGATTACAGGCTCTAGCACCTCATCTCGGTATTTTAGAGCAGTCATATTGCCTTGTATCCAAACGAGGTCCGTTCTACCGCCGAGACGAATTCCTGCCCAAACCATAATCGTGCCACCTAGATATGCATGAACTTGTTGTGGGTGCTGCAGTCGATACCACCGTCCAGGTCCTCTCCAAACGCGTACTCTTCGTGAATCAGGATGAAATCCAAACCTGGATTACTCAGTGAAAAGCACATGTGACCATTGAGAATTGTTCCAGTTTTCGTGTGCAATAGCCCATTGTAATCTTCTTCCTCGATTGCTTCTCCTAAGCGCTGGTACCCGAAGTTGCGTACGAGCACGTAGGTTGACTTCATGCAGTCGTCTTCTCAAAGTATGACCGCTTACCAGCAAACCATATTCTCTCTGTAGCCTTTGAACCAATTGCATCGCCGTTACATTTGGTTGACTTCGTGCAGCATTTACTATGAATCGGTCCTGTACACGTGTTGTAATGCGTTGAGGTGAGGTTGCGAGAGGGATTTCATCTTAAAATAAAACCTTTTATATACAAATTTGAATTTAAAAAAGGAACTTAATAATGTTTTTATAATCTGTCAATAGTTTTTTTGTTAGGCCAGTACTTTTTAAGTTATTTAAAAAGTTTTATATATCCCTAGCCTAGACCATATTGATGTGTGTAGTACCTAGTCCGGTAGTAAGCATTTTGTTTACTTATGTTCCAAGGATTACCACATAAAAACTATGTGAAAAGAACCTGTACTTACAAATAAGCTTCTATTACACACCAATAAGCAGAGAATAGGCGGGGGTAGCAAATGGTCATTTCACGCAAAATTCACCCCTATGTCAGGCATAAACTTGACTGATACACATGATGTATGCTCAACATGCGACGGGTTAATTGAGAAATTTAGTTTCTTTGGTCAAGATAAAGCATTTGACATCTTTTTTGGCGTTATATATTTCCATTTGTATCCAACAAGTTCTTTGCCAATGCATTTGTGCGCTTGTTTAGTTGTTCTTTGTATTTTTTTCTATAACTGACTTCCTGCTTTACAGTTGACATCTATCTCCAAATAGTTTAAACTTATGTTACGAACTTGCATGCATGATGCTCAAAGCCATTTTTCGGAGGAATATCTGAATAATGGCGATATTGGAGTTAATGGCAGAACCCCAGGGTTCTATTCCATAATGTACCTACAGATTGGTTTTATAATGGCTTGATGCTATGTCATAGTTACATAAAATATCATGTAGCCATGTGGTATTTTACTTTTATACAGTTTTGGTAAAGTTACCTAGGTAATGGGTAGTTTTTATTATTTCTTGCTTAAATTTATATTTATCTAGAGTGAATTGCATATAGAGACTTTTTTGAGGATACTGCAAACAATATGGTGAAAGCATCTTAATTTAAAATAGTTCTAGTAAATCTTAAATTATATAGCTATCAATGAATACCTATCTAAAATTGAGCATCAATTGGCCCCAATTCACAATATGGGCCAACAAGAAATAAACAAAAAATAATGATTTAAAAATTGATTTCTGTCTGTCTGCTGTCTCATAACAAAACCTATTAAATCATATGCTTTGTTATGAGACACCAGACACATGCCTTGAAGTTTAACATCCCAAGGATGACAAAATAACAATATAATCAATGCTCTCTTGATTAGGTAACTATAGGACTGTAAAGATACCACAGCAGTGCAGGTATTCCACTGCGAAGTAATAATGCGCAAGTTAGGGTGCGAAGGGCACTGTAGCAAGTGAAATCACTGGCGAAAGACTCAGAAACCAATATTTCGCGGTGATGAGCGCGGTGTAGTGACATGCCACGCATCACTTCAGTTTCTGAGCTCTAGGTGGCACTGTTATGGGCAAGCGTAGTGCTTACCATCAGCCGTAGACTTAGGCTGGACACACAGAAAAGACGTAAGACGCAGATGGGGCGCGGACATATAATGTCTCTTCCGCTTCCCTTTCATACATAAATATATAGAAGCGCCCCGTCTGCGCCCTGCCCGCGTCCCGTCCTCGTCTTACATGTTTTCTGTCTGTTCAGCGCCTTACTCGTCTAGTCGCTTCATAGTAGAAAAAAACAGCACAGTAACTAGTAGCTTTTAACTTACATTTACTAATTTCAGGTTTATGAAAAGAAGAGACAAGAGAACCGTGAAAAAAGACAACAACAATGGGACCAGTTTATTGATGATATGAACTTTAAGTGCCAAAGGATAGACAACGCATTTGAAGAAAAAGAAGAAGAGTTGCGAGATTTGTATGCAGACCTCAATCACAAACTAAACATTGCCGACAATTAAGCCATGGACCTCAAAGGATCTCTAGTTGACACCAGTCTTAGGATATACCCTTCACAAAACTTCACAGCTTTTCTAAAAACATTATCTGATCATGAAGACATTCCCACTAACATTTTAAGGTTGATTGGTAGTAACAGTAAGAGCAAAGTAATAGAAGGTGCAACACAAAACTTAGCCCAATTCAATGATGAAGACATAAGAAACATAAATAAAATCACAGAATTTGTTAATGCCAATACTGTAGTCACAGAGAACCATAAGTCATTAAATGGGTCAGAAAATGGCAACAAACAAGAAGATTCTACAAATATGTCTAATGATGACGAGAAGGAAACTCTGCATATGACTGGCAAAGAAAAAATGGGTGATACTCCTGAAAAGCAACCAATTAAAGATGCCACAGATAAAGAATTTCCTGGAAATGAAAACGGTGACACAGAAAATGAGCACAGTTACCTCACCACTTCAGACGTAGATTGGTTATATGGTTATTTACAAAATAGAAGAAGTCAAGGTGACAATGTACCATATTTGCATTCTCTTCTCGAAGGAGGAAACATTAAAGTACCCGAGAACAGAACTGTGAAAAGGAATCCCGAACTAGAAGCCAGGTGTATCAAATTGAGGGCTCAGCAACAAGCTAGGGAATACAGAAAGATGACTAAAACTGTGGACAATGTCAGACTGAAATTCCCTGAAGACAGCATTTCATATCAAAGTAAGTAGAAAAAAGTAAAGTTTAGTACATTAGAAAAAATATTTTGAATTAGGAATAGTAATATAATTAATACAGTAGCAAATTGAGTAGTATAATACAAAGAAATATATTTTCCGAGGCAAGGAAATCCGACGTACGTATTAGATAATAGATGCCTTGCACAAGATTCTATTTTGGTTGGAGCCGCAACACACAAAACTAATACAGCCATAAGCGATATTAGGGCATTCAAATGTGTACCGAAATTGTGTGACGTTATTTCCGGACTTGCAGTATTAATGCTCTTGCTGAAGTCAAATTTGACATTTGCTTATGTCAGATTTACTTTTTTTGTTTACACAGGTGATTAATTTTACATGTATCAAACAATGTGGGGGGTGGGAGGTTTACGAGTTTTCTATGTGCATCTAATGGACCAATTATATTCTACCATTTTGGACCTAGATTAGAATTTTTTGCAAATTTTTCCGAAATACCGATTGGTTTACTAAAATTAAAATTTTGTCTTAATCTTTCGTGCTTATTTTTTTAGTGAACGTAGCTGGTTAGTGCTCCTATCGAATGAGATTGCTAGATTGAATTGCAACGTCTCAAGCGAAAAAAAACTTAAAAAAATTGTGTTGAAATTATTTCACACAGTTAAAGGAGCCTTTTGAAAAAATTACACGGCATATTTTTTTATGATAACTATTTTAAAAACCATGCCAGTGATCAAGTTCATAAACCTCGAAATTTTATTTGTCTACGGTATAGGGTTCACATTGAAATTGTGTGACAAAGTTAAAATAAGCTAAAATATGTTTAACTGTCTAATGTATTATTTCTGGAAAGTTGAGTCTCCATGGAAAAAAAGAGACAAAAGTATCTACGTATTTCTGTCCTGCTCACACGTCATACCCTATTCTTAGAAACGAGACTGCCTATTATAATTAAGGCTGCAGTCTACTATTGTACTAATACCGCAGAATAAGTAATATTAGACTACACATATTCCGTTCCTAGATTCATATTGCCATTGGGCACCTCTGTTTCGTTACCGTGCTAACCGAGAGCCTAACTGCAATCTACAACCAAAAACCGCCCGGGCGGTGCGCGGCCACACATACCTAATCTGCGGAGAGAAACCCCCCCCCCCCCCCCCCCCTGCGCGCGCTTATACTTGTGGCAATTTTAACTCACCGCTTTCATGCTTTGGTGGGCACACATTAAGTATCATTTTTGCGACAACTTTTTTCGGCCATGTTGGATAACTGGGCGGCCTAAAATCTCCAACAGGGCTGGCCACTAGCCTATCGATCTACCCGTACTGGTTCCTTATGGTAGGCTATGTCTTAAGAGATGGTCTTTTATTTTTATGATATAATTTTTCTAAGAGGAAGCCATGAAGGAAGTTATATACCAGCCATCATGGTAATGAAATGTGTTGATAAGCATGCTCCAACATGATGAAATCCATTTACCATAACAGCTATGGCCATTTTGCATACTCATACAATTATTGCAGTGCGGTCAACGAAAGAATCTGATCATGACGTACATTGACGTCAGTTGGTCATGACTAGTGATGGAAAATAATTAACACTATTTTTTTTTTTTTAGCTTACTCAATAAAAAAGTTGCAAAAGTTTAATTACCTACTGTTTGTCTGGATTAAAATTGTGTGACTTAAAGTAATTAATAAAATCAAAATAGTTTTAATAATAAACAGAATAAAATATTAAAAATGTAACAATATCTTGAAACAGAATTGCGGATGGCAAAATAACAAATTTACTTCGATTCCGATTTGCTTGAGGGGGTGGATCTGGTGAGGAGGTCTTCATCGTCTTCGTCTACATGTACATTCTGTGTACTAAATATCGGGAATTTGTCAATAAAACAAAAAATACAAATTATTCACCTAAATTTATTTTATCGCCTTCAAAGTAGGCCCCATCGCTTGCAATACAACATCTCCAACGCTTCACCCAGTCTTCGATACATTTTTCATAGGCTATTTGCGGTATGGCCTTTAGCTCATTCAGCGAATTTTCTTTTATGGCTTCTATCGACTCAAAACGTTTTCCTCGAAGTGGTAATTTTAACTTGGGAAATAAAAAGAAGTCAGACGGAGCCATATCAGGTGAATACGGTGCTTGGTCGAGAACTTTTGTTGAATTTTTCGCTAAAAACTCTTTCACTATAATGGCTGTGTGTGATGGTGCATTATCATGGTGCAGCATCCATGAGTTATGTTGCCACAAATCTGGACGTTTTCGACGGATACTCACACGCAAACGCTTCATGACGCCTACATAATATTCTTTATTCACTGTTTCTCCCTCTGGAAGGAATTCGGAGTGAACCACACCACGGTAGTAAAATAAAACTGTCAGCATCACCTTGATTTTGGAGCGACTTTGCCGCGGTTTTTTGGGTTTCGGCTCGTGTTCGAGACGCCATTCTGAAGACTGTTGGCTTGTTTGCATGTCGTACTCATAAACCCATGTCTCGTCGCCAGTTATTATACGTTTCATAAAGGTCGGATCCGTAGAAGCTCGGGAAAGCATGTCTTCAGCGACATGCTTTCGCTGCGCTTTTTGAACAAAATTGAGCTCTTTTGGAACTAGTCGAGCGGCGACGCGTTTCATGCCTAAAATGTCAATGAGAATGTTGTGGACGGACTTAAAAGATATGTTCACCTCACTAGCCAACTCTCTCAGACTCATACGTCGATTTTCGAGCACTAGCTTCTTGATTCTGTCGATGTTTCCTTTGGTCGTAGCGGTTGAAGGTCTACCAGAACGAGGCAAGTCTACTACTACTTCTCGGCCTTCTTTAAAAGCCTTATACCATTCATAAGCCCTTGTTTTCGATATACACGATTCGCCGTAGGTATTTCGCAACATTTTTAGTGATTCACCACATGAAATATCATTCGAAACACAAAATTTAAGGCACACTCTTTGTTCAACAATATTTTCCATTGTAAAAATCGCCGAGAACTCAAAACTATGACCAGCAAAAAGTGTAGTTTAAAACAAATTAAATGACAGATCCCGCTCAAACTTTGCGCGCCAAATCAGTACAGTGCTACCAACATGCAGTAAAAAAATTAGAACGACCTCTTTTACACGGGTCTTTTTATTGACATATTCCCGATAATTTTTACACAGAGTAGTATAATTATATTATTATCATTAGTATTGTTTTCTGGACCACTCTCGCCCCGTCATTTTGTGCGACTTTACCGCAGGCTTCTTCTAGGCTTATAATTTTTTTCGCCGAATGGTGGAGAAGTGTTGTGGCGGGCTGCGTAACTATTTAGTTAAGCCCAAATTATAATAAACCACTTTTATAAATGATTCAAACATTAAGTAAATCCTAAAGACTTCACTTTCTTTTAGTTAGGTAGTACAATATTAATGCGAACAGCTACGGTCGGTACATACTAATAAGATACGTCAAAACGTATGCGATCTGCAGGACTATTATGTATCTCAGCTGCTAACAAATGTTGATCGAAATCTTGAAAAACGGCCGCTCTATGTCAGTTTTGACAACTCCAGTAAGCAAAATTATTAGTAAATTGATGACTGGAACTGACAAGTGACATTTTTTTCGATTTCAATCAAGATTTGTTAGCAACTTGAGATACATAATAGCCCTACAGATTGGAATACAATAAATGTCAGTATTTACTAACTTTATTACATACTACATTCTTTTATTGTCAATTAATTTTAAAGAAAACGCATTATTGTTTATTATAACGCCAAATTACAACATTACCTATACCTGATATTTTGGCACATCACTACAAAAATATACTGTTGGTCTATCCTTGTAAGAGCGTAGTATGGTTAAAATATTGTTCCGGAAATTACTGTAAAGTCAGGGCCACTTCAAAGTTATTTCGTCCTTCGATCACGACCTGTCAGGATCGCATTTTTTCGTTGGCCACACTGTCTTAAGAGGATTTTTGAACATTAATGGCTGGGTGATTTATTTAAATTTAAATTTATGTTACAGTGAAACAACTCAACCGTCAACTGATAGCAGTGGGACAGTTCCTTATTTCCATCTTTGCTGGGTTCTTATTTGGCTTTAGAGGGGTCGAGTGGATGGTAGGGAACCTCGACTTTGGGTTTAGACTACTTCTAGGCGTCATGTGCGCCCTAGTCATCGCCCTAGCTGAAATATACTTTCTAGCTAAAAAGTTAAATGAAGAATTGAACATTCCAGAAACTGTACAATTGGGAGGCCCTGTCAAGTTTGCTAATGCTGATGAGCATAATTACAGGCATCTACCAACTAAAGATAAGGAAAAGGAACACCAAGATTAGTTATAGGTACTCTTAAATTATGATAATACATAATTACAAGTAGTTAGTCATGTTATTTCAAAATGTTCAGATAATTATGTACAATAGAGGTATACTGGCATAGTGTATAGTTCTAGACTTAATTAAATTATGGGTACCTAGGTTACATGTTGTAAATCATATGTATTCCTGTCCTGTTTAAATAAAGATTTTGTTTTGAGTTAAATTTATTTGTTACCATTGGTATAAGAGTTCGTACGGCAGATGCTAATTGGCGGGGACGAGATACTCTAGTCTAGAACCCTGGTCCGAATCGAGTCATAAGCACTATTACGGTCATAGGCCAAAGTCTCAAGGTTGGTTTTGCATAGAAGAATAACCTACAGAAACCGAGTTCGCGCGCAAAATGTAAGCCGTCAAATGAAAACATAAATGTCTTCACAGGACACTCGCGTTTCCTCATACCGATGACAGAGAATACAGCTCGGTAAAAAAAATGACGGTTTGTGCGTTGAAATTGTGCCACAACACTTCAGAAAAGCATTAGGATATATATACCTATAAGAATTCTGGTGTGGCATTTAACAGCTAAGCCATTGATTTTAATGCTTGAATCGTCTAAAATACAAAAAATAGACAATACAAATTACACACTCCTAGTTCGGACGGAAAGTTGCCAGCTGTGTATTAAATTATTCCAGTTTTAAAACGTTGCTCATATATATTATACAATATGTGTATTTGTAATTGTGTGAATATGTTTCTCTATTCCCGTATTTCTAAATTGCTTTGGCGGATTTCGATTTATATGGTATCTATACTACTACTGTGATAGTATACAGTTGAAAGGGGTTTGAACCTCTTTGTATGGAAGCTGGCAAATCGACCCACCGCCATTTTTGTTTGTTTTTTTTTGAAATCGCGGCGCACGATTAAAGTGGTGTGTATGGTTAGCAGACATAGACGAAAAAAAGATGTCAAGTAACATGATACCCTAAAGTGTCACGTAACCGAGATATTTGGAGGTAAAGATCGACATTTGAGTATAACGACAATACATAATTAAAAATAGAGTGATTCTATAAAGTAAGTCTATAAGCGTCAGATTGTATCCAAATAATCGTTCCCAGACTAAATCATATTATTACTTTTTTCGTATTGAAATTCTCGTGAGTTTGACGCATTAAACTATTGCTATTAACCGGCAAAAATCTCACGTTAGGGATCGAATATGTTTCGCCTGGTTTCGAGAATGTCTGATGCTCATCTTGAGTCGAGTGCGCAGCGCCGTCTTCTAGCTCTCTGCGGGTACCGTTCTGCGGTTCCCGTATTCAAACCCTAACGCGAGTGTTTTTTCCGGTTATAAGTAATAATTTAATACTGTTACAGTTTTTTTAGGATAACAGGTAGGTACATTACTTATTATTAGGAGCACGAGAAAACTATTATTTACTATAATTAATGATTTGTCTACTGTATAATTGCATTGCCTAACAACTGGTTATAAATGAAACAAAATGTATGTGATTGATGGTAACATTTATTTATTACTATAAGTACAGTGACAAACTTAAGCGAACAGTAGGTACAGATCGCGCGGCGAGAGTTTGGCTTTGACCTTCGGGTGGAGGGGATTACTGCGCATGGGTACTGTCGCGCACATGTGACAGAGAGAGACAAGAGTCCCTCGTCTTCGATGTGACAGAGAGAGACAAGAGTCCTTCGTCCCTCTAGCCACCCTGTGATACCCAATTTTTGACTTCTGCGCAATAACGGTCAAAGCCAAACTCTCGCCGCGCGATCTGTAGGTAATATCTACTTAGATGAGACACCTAAAAATAATTATATTACCTACATATCTTAATTGTTATGTATTTGTGCACTTACGAGGGCGGCACTGAAAATTTCGGGAATCAAGGAAGTGACACAACATTACTATTTAAAAATGTATTTATTGCTTTTCGAAGTATTCTCCGCGAAATTTGACACATTTTTCCATACGATGGAACAAATCATTGAATCAACCATTCCATTCGGAAGTTGGGGTCTCCAAAATGGCCGTTTTGTAGGCGTCCACAGCTTCTTCAGGTGATGAAAATCTCTGTCCACGCAATTTATTCTTTATTTTAAGGAAAGCATAGAAATCATTAGGGCTTAGGTCGGGGCTGTACGGCGAATGGTCTAATAATTCTATGTTTTCTTGCTCTAAAAACTCTTGTTCTGAGCGCAGTGTGAGAACTTGCATTGTCGTGATGGAGGATGATGCGGCGGTTGCAGTTCTCTTTACGGAGTTCAGAAACGACCTGTGGCAAACAAATGCTAGCATACCATTCTGCATTACCCGTTCTTTGTCCCTCAAGAGGAATAGTCGTAAACATGTTCGGTCTTGGAGACAAACGTGGCTACCATTTTTTTTGCAACACTCCGTAAAGGAACAATTTTTGTTGGCTTTAACTCATTTTCGAACACCCAAACTCGTGACTGATTTTTTGTTTCGGGTTCGTACGCGTATATCCAGGATTCGTCACCTGATACGATGTTGTATACAGCATTTGAGGATCCTGCGTGGAATCTTTCGAGAGTTCTGACGCACCAAGTAACGCGAGCCGCTTTTTGCTCTTTACAGAGCGAATGCGGTATCCATCGGGAAAATACTTTTTTACACCTAATTGTTCATGCAAGATTATTTGTATTTGACTCATGCCAATGTCTAAAGTTGCCTGAATTTCGCGGTATGTCACATGTCGATCTTCCTCAATCAGCTTATGCACAGCATCAACGTTTTCTTGGGTGAAGTTTTTGGACGAACTTGACGGGGATCATCACTGAGCTTGACACGTCCACGTTGAGATTAAGTAAACCAGCGATAAATTGTGGTTTTGGATGGGGCTTCATCACCAAATGCAGAAATCATCCGGTCAACACACTCTTTTTGTGTTAAACCACTTCGAAAGTCATAATAAATCATCGCTCTTGAATTTTCTCGAGTCAATTCAAGGGGAGGTATCCTGTATGTACGAGATTTTACCATTGCACACACGAGCAAAATTTAGATGTGTGTAGCGGAATTGTATGTACTGCTACAGCGATAAAATTTAGACATTTATAGGGAAGCAAATTCGTTCCATAAAAAAATACTCCGTACTATTTTTAATAAAATACATATTTTACTGCCACCAAACGTTTCATAATATGTTTTATTCTTTTACCTTTTTTTTGTTGTACAAAATACATAAAATAAGCTAACATTTTTGTTAAAAACAATATAAAACTAGCTCCAATTTTTTAATTCATCTTGCAACACTCGAATTGTATGTCAGCAAGTTGAACAAATTTAATTTGAACATTTACATTATAAATTAGTTTTAAATTGCTGATATTTCGTATTTTCGTGGATATTTCATGTTATTATAGTGACCCTCCTTTAATGTAAGCTTCCGCAGAACTATCCAAGTATTAGTAACATTAGAAACGGGATATTTACCGTGTGATCCATGTTGTCGGGAATATAAATCGCGAACTCAAATAAAATGGATTACACGGTAAATATCCCTTTTATAATGTTGTCTCTTGCAAAAGTGATCGTGATAGTTTAAAAACTTATAAAATCTAAGTATGTCTACGGACATGTACAGAAAATGTGCAAAATGTGGAGCAACTCCTGTTCAAGATGGTGTGGTCTCATTTCACCGTTTCCCTAAGCTTGGTAAAACGAATGTTAACGGTACGTTAATCATATATATTTTTATGCTCATATATGCTTTATCTTGCTTATATTGAAAAACTAATAGCATAGTTAGGTACCTACTCTCGTTTTCAATTCTACAGTAGGTATTATTATTACAGTTAGTTAAAAACATGTAATTTAACTTTGATCTCCATGTGATACCTATAATAAGATCATATACCTAGGTACTATGTGCCTGTACCTTCGTATACCATATTTCCTATCTTTCTCTAGTCAGATTGCAGTAATGTAATTACTATTGCTTGTGGGCTGATGGATGACACAACGGTGCCTACTCCCACCTTTTACGAAACTATCATAAATCAGGAGCGTCTTGTAATAAGATTATAATAATCATACTTACTATCGTACCAACACAAAATGGTTGAACAATATTACTTCAATATTATTTACGGCGTGTTCTTTTTTAAGCCGAAATCGACCCCAATGGTGCATTCCAGTAAACACCGCCAATACATACGACTGTCGTGCCCCGGTTTCGTGTTTCCTTTAGGATGAATACCTATAATGCCCAACCCAAATAGAACACTCACACGGTCGCAAAAAGCGCGTCATATTTTCTCTCAATTAAATCGAATGAATCATAAACCTATTTGATATTTTGACAGTAAGTCCGCGAGTGTTGTAGTCGTGGCGTGAGCGTGAGCTGTGACGTAATCGATGATGTACCGAGCTCAGCTGTTATGATAATTGCTAGTTTGAAAGATAACGGCTGGGCGGCTATGCGAACGACGCGATCGATTTTGGCTCTCAAAGGAACACAACACAAACAACCACAGAATATTCTAATAAGGGTTTGAGATTTTAAAACTCTATGGTGGAGGCACAGAGAATAAATATAGCTTTCATACTTATTTGTAACAGATATTGCACATTCATTTTTCCTTTATAAGTGTAGTCGTACGTGTTGAACATTTGCCATTTCACAAGTTAATTTAATATGTATATGTAAATATTTATAGTTTCAATGATGCATGATTTTTATTGACATAATCGCGAGTAAAAACTTAGTCACGTACACAAATGTATCATTAAGTCACTGTCCTGCCTAAAATACGTTTTAGTAAAGCAATAGTAGTAGATATGTGTTTAAAATAAAACAATAAAAAAACAAATCTATGAATATTTTATAAGTAATACAATTGTTTCTACAGACTAATCTGTTGGTTTCATGTAGAAATATATAAAATACCTTTTATTCAAATAAAAGCCCTATATAAGCTTATTCAAATTGATTTGTAGCAGTTACTTCAACTTCTATTATTTGTGTTTAATTTCAGATGAACTTCCTTCAGAAGCCTTCGCCACAGACACACTTTTGAGCAAATTCTTCCAGCTGTTTGATGCATTAAATGCTGACAGCCCAGACTTCCAGACAGACCAGAAAGTACAAAGTCAGTCCAGAAACTTACGCTCAGGCTGGTGTGGCAGTGAAATTGCCGAAACCTTTAAGCGATGCAAATATGCCAATCTCGGTGGAGGTTACACGTTTGTACCGTTTGGGGTAGAAACTTTCTCTAAGTGGCGCGTGACGAAATTTTCAGGGCTTGACCAAACGTTTGGTTGAAGCGTAGGTGAACAGAATGCTGGCTCATATTTTGCAAAGAAATTTTGCATAGTTATTCAACGTGGAAATGCAGCCAGCATTCTGGACACTTTGCCTCCAACAAATAATTTATTACATTTGATATTTTTAAACTTTTGTCCATTATTTAGATAAACTTTAATAAATTTATGAAATAAATACATAAATGTTCTTAAAAATTGTTTTATTTCTATAACATAAGTACCTACTTATATACCTAATAAGGTTCTGCCTACTTCATGAGGCGAAATTATGTTTTAACATTAATCCATCCGCAGACTGAATTGATAGGTAATAAAATAAATGAAAATAGAAAAGCATGGGGTGGATAATTAAAATTCACGCTAAAGTTAGTTCCTTAGCATTCCGTGCGGATTCTGTTGCGCTAGTAGTATCAGTGTAATTCGCATTATGTCTGTATGGCAGTTACACTTCTTCTCTCGGTAAAGAGTTTCAACAAACTCACGATACCACCTTTGCATGACACCACACAAGGTAATCTTTACTGTCGATTACTCCGGACTTGACTTCCAGCAGACAACTGCTCGGGACAGCGGCTTGGGCGGCCGCTCAGCGCAGAAGCACGGACAGTTGCTCAGCGCAGCAGTTTGGGCAGCCACTCAGGATACCTGCTCGGGACAGCTGAAAAACAAATGAATGTGTTATTATCTGTCGACGTACTACGATAAAATTCTGGACTTCCATCACCCGCACCACACTATGCAATGAAAACAAAGAAAAACATTCCATGCCTTACATACTTTACCAAGCTCTCACTCGCACAGTTTAGTGATATTTTTCTTTATTAATGCATACCAAAGACAACTAGCGCAAGATATCAATTTGTGAAGATTCGAATGTCGAATGTCTCGACAAACTCACGATACCACCTTTGCATGACACCACACAAGGTGATCTTTGGTGTCGATTACTCCAGACTTGACTTCCAGCAAACAACTGCTCGGGACAGTGGCTTGGGCGGCCGCTCAGCGCAGAAGCACGGGCAGTTGCTCAGCGCAGCAGCTCAGCGCAGCAGTTTGGACAGCCGCTCAGGATACCTGCTCGGGACAGCTGAAAAACAAATTAATGTGTTAATATCTGTCGACGTACTACGATAAAATTCTGGACTTCCATCACCTGCACCACACTATGCAATGAAAACAAAGAAAAACATGCCATGCCTTACATACTTTACCAAGATCTCACTCGCACAGTTTAGTGATATTTTTTTTTATTAATGCATACCAAAGACAACTAGCGTGTGATATCAATTTGTGAAGATTAACTGTCGAATGTCTCGACAAACTCACGATACCACCTTTGCATGACACCACACAAGGTGATCTTTGGTGTCGATTACTCCAGACTTGACTTCCAGCAGACAACTGCTCGGGACAGTGGCTTGGGCGGCCGCTCAGCGCAGAAGCATGGGCAGTTGTTCAGCGCAGCAGCCCAGCGCAGCAGTTTGGACAGCCGCTCAGGATACCTGCTCGGGACAGCTGAAAAACAAATGAATGTGTCAATATCTGTCGACGTACTACGATAAAATTCTGGACTTCCATCACCCGCACCACACTTTGCAATGAAAACAAAGAAAAACATTCCATGCCTTACATAATTTACCAATATCTCACTCGCACAGTTTAGTGAAATTTTTCGTTATTAATGCATACCAAAGACAACCAGCGCGTGATATCAATTTGTGAAGATTAACTGACGAATGTCTCAACAAACTCACGATACCACCTTTGCATGACACCACTTAAGGTAATCTTTGGTGTCGATTACTCCGGACTTGACTTCCAGCAGACAACTGCTCGGGACAGCGGCTTGGGCGGCCGCTCAGCGCAGCAGTTTGGGCAGCCACTCAGGATACCTGCTGGGGACAGCTGAAAAACAAATGAATGTGTTAATATCTGTCGATGTACTACGATAAAATTCTGGACTTCCATCACCCGCACCACACTATGCAATGAAAACAAAGAAAAACATTCCATGCCTTACATACTTTACCAAGATCTCACTCGCACAGTTTAGTGATATTTTTTTTATAAATGAATACCAAAGACTACTAGAGTGTGATATCAATTTGTGAAGGTTAACTGTCGAATGTCTCGACAAACTCACGATACCACCTTTGCATTACACCACACAAGGTAATCTTTGGTGTCGATTACTCCGGACTTGACTTCCAGCAGACAACTGCTCGGGACAGCGGCTTGGGCGGCCGCTCAGCGCAGAAGCACGGGCAGTTGCTCAACACAGCAGCCCATCGCAGCAGTTTGGGCAGCCGCTCAGGATACCTGCTCGGGACAGCTGAAAAACAAATGAATGTGTTAATATCTGTCGACGTACTACGATAAAATTCTGGACTTCCATCACCCGCACCACACTATGCAATGAAACCAAAGAGGCAACCGCTCAGGATACCTGCTCGGGACAGCTGAAAAACAAATTAATGTGTTAATATCTGTCGACGTACTACGATAAAATTCTGGACTTCCATCACCCGCACCACACTATGCAATGAAAACAAAGAAAAACATTCCATGCCTTACATACTTTACCAAGATCTCACTTGCACAGTTTAGTGATATTTTTCTTTATTAATGCATACCAAAGACAACTAGCGCGTGATATCAATTTGTGAAGATTAACTGTCGAATGTCTCGACAAACTCACGATACCACCTTTGCATGACACCACACAAGGTAGTCTTTGGTGTCGATTACTCCGGACTTGACTTCCAGCAGACAACTGCTCGGGACAGCGGCTTGGGCGGCCGCTCAGCGCAGAAGCACGGGCAGTTGCTCAGCGCAGCAGTTTAGGCAGCCGCTCAGGATACCTGCTCGGGACAGCTGAAAAACAAATGAATGTGTTAATATCTGTTGACGTACTACAATAAAATTCTGGACTTCCATCACCCGCACCACATTATGCAATGAAAACAAAGAAAAACATTCCATGCCTTACATAATTTACCAAGATCTCACTCTCACAGTTTAGTGATATTTTTCTTTATTAATGCATACCAAAGACAACTAGCGCGTGATATCAATTTGTGAAGATTGACTGTCGAATGTCTCAACAAACTCACGATACCACCTTTGCATGACACCACACAAGGTAATCTTTGGTGTCGATTACTCCGGACTTGACTTCCAGCAGACAACTGCTTGGGACAGCGGCTTGGGCGGCCGCTCAGCGCAGAAGCACGGGCAGTTGCTCAGCGCAGCAGCCCAGCGCTGCAGTTTGGACAGCCGCTCAGTATACCTGCTCGGGACAGCTAAAAAACAAATGAATGTGTAAATATCTGTCGACGTACTACGATAAAATTCTGGACTTCTATCACCCGCACCACACTATGCAATGAAAACAAAGAAAAACATTCCATGCTTTACATAATTTACCAAGATCTCACTCGCACAGTTTAGTGATATTTTTCTTTATTAATGCATACCAAAGACAACTAGCGCGTGATATCAATTTGTGAAGATTAACTGTCGAATGTCTCAACAAACTCACGATACCACCTTTGCATGACACCACACAAGGTAATCTTTGGTGTCGATTACTCCGGACTTGACTTCTAGCAGACAACTGCTCGGGACAGCGGCTTGGGCGGCCGCTCAGCACAGAAGCACGGACAGTTGCTCAGCGCAGCAGCCCAGCGCAGCAGTTTGGGCAGCCGCTCAGGATACCTGCTGGGGACAGCTGAAAAACAAATGAATGTGTTAATATCTGTCGATGTACTACGATAAAATTCTGGACTTCCATCACCCGCACCACACTATGCAATGAAAACAAAGAAAAACATTCCATGCCTTACATACTTTACCAAGATCTCACTCGCACAGTTTAGTGATATTTCTTTTTATTAATGCATACCAAAGACAACTAGCGCGTGATATCAATTTGTGAAGATTAACTGTCGAATGTCTCGACATACTCACGATACCACCTTTGCATGACTCCACACAAGGTAATCTTTGGTGTCGATTACTCCGGACTTGACTTCCAGCAGACAACTGCTCGGGACAGCGGCTTGGGCGGCCGCTCAGCGCAGAAGCACGGGCAGTTGCTCAGCGCAGCAGCCCAGCGCAGCAGTTAGGGCAGCCGCTCAGGATACCTGCTCGGGACAGCTAAAAAACAAATGAATGTGTTAATTTCTGTCGACGTACTACGATAAAATTCTGGACTTCTATCACCCGCACCACACTATGCAATGAAAACAAAGAAAAACATTCCATGCCTTACATAATTTACCAAGATCTCACTCTCACAGTTTAGTGAAATTTTTCTTTATTAATGCATACCAAAGACAACTAGCGCGTGATATCAATTTGTGAAGATTAACTGTCGAATGTCTCAACAAACTCACGATACCACCTTTGCATGACACCACACAAGGTAATCTTTGGTGTCGATTACTCCGGACTTGACTTCCAGCAGACAACTGCTCGGGACAGCGGCTTGGGCGGCCGCTCAGCGCAGAAGCACGGACAGTTGCTCAGCGCAGCAGCCCAGCGCAGCAGTTTGGGCAGCCTCTCAGGATACGTGCTCGGGACAGCTGAAAAACAAATGAATGTGTTAATATCTGTCGACGTACTACGATAAAATTCTGGACTTCCATCACCCGCACCACATTATGCAAAGAAAAACATTCCATGCCTTACATATATTACCAAGTTTCCATAGGTACCCATTCATATAGGGTTCATATTGACAATTGTTTTATTTAAATCCTGAAGTACTTCCATACCACAGTGACGTGTCAATCATAGTGATCAATACCTCTCGTGTTGCATACAAGTTGTACAAGACAAAACATTGCCGTATAAAAGTATTAACACAGCGGTAACAATAACTTTACAGTTATTTATCTCTACATGCAGCAGAACATTAATTTAATAAAAGGAAAAAAAATTAAAAAAAAAACCGACAATCATTACGACAGTGTTTTGCACTATACAAAATCACGACAAGGATTGACGTCACCGCAATAACGAACTCGGAGATGTTGACTCGTCAACGGTTAAAGGCAGAGTGAGCCACGACCGTTTTTTTTTTTTTTTTTAGAACGGACTAATGCTGTTTGCCTCTACCGGCATTTACAGCGTCACCGGACGGTTGGCGAGCGCAGATGGCACTCAGCCAGATGCGGGCGCAGAGGGCGCACCGCCTAAGGCGAGCGTTGAAGACGCTTCGCCGCAAGGAGAGGAGTAGGCGACTTGCTCAAGGGCACCACTAGGGTACGGACCTCGGCTTGGGCCGTCGCCAGGAGAGAGGGGAGTAGGAGAGAATCGCCCCGGTACATAAGTGTACCGTTGAAAGTGGGCCCTATGAATTTTAACTCTACGACTATTTGGAGAGAATCTAACCAAGACATAACTTTTGCCTCGAGCTCGCCGGCGAGCTCGGTGTTTGACTGTGTTTACCACTAAATCATAACCTTGTGTACCTCGCCTCCTCCCATTTCCGCGACATGGGTCCACACCGCGACCAGGATCGTCGCGTTGTGCACTCATGACTGTACTTTGGGTGGGGCTACAATAAGAATGTGTAATACCTCGCCCACAGCCATGGTGGCTGGGACTACATAGAAAACCAGTGTTACCTCGTCCGCAGCCATTTGCTGGGCCATCGCGACCGGGGCCGCGGTGTATACTCCCACCCGCACCGTGGCTGGGACTACAATCGTGTGTGTGTGAATTACCTCGACTGCGACTGGGGCTGCGAAGAAGATCTCGGCCGGAGCCTACAATGCGATCGGGATCACAGCCCTGGTCGGGTCTACAACCATTACCGGGGTTCCCTTGGGACGACGCTAAAGCTGCCGAAGTAACGGCTGCGATGGGGTCGTCCGGGTCACCCAAAATATGCCTTGGACGGCGACGGGGGGGGAAGGAAGTGGGGATCGGTTATGTCAGTGGAGTAGTTCGCCGCTTCGACCACGAGGGGATTCGAGTGGTGGGGAACTTTGTCGAAGTGGCGGCGGGAGCAGTCTTTCATATACTGCGTAATAGAGGGGAGGGTGAAATCGCAGTGCAGTTCGGCGTTCCGCAAGTACCACGGAGCGCCCACTGCCCTGCGCATAAAGCGATTTTGAATCACTTGAAGTTTGTGGAGGTCGTGTTTCTGAGCATGGGCGAACGCTACAGATGCGTAAGTCATGATTGGGCGGATGCAAAGTTTGTAAAGAGTCGTCTTATTTCTAAGAGACATTTTACTGTTTTTGCCTATGAGGGGATTGAGACGACCCATAATGAAGGCCGCCCTATTGCGAACAGTCTGAATGTGTTTCGCGAAAGTGAGTTGGCGATCAAGAGTGACGCCCAGGTATTTGGCAGATTTAGCCCATGGGATGGGTTCGCCGAATAGGACTATGGGTGACGGCATGAGATTCCGCCGGGTCTCAGTGAAGTACACTGCTGCACTTTTGCTAGGATTTACTGCAATCCGCCATTTACGAAACCATGCACCGATTACGGTGATGGCTCGTTGGATGGCGCATCTCTGCCTGACCTTGAACCAGCCAGTAGAGTAGATTGCAGTATCATCCGCAAACTGAGCGATCTGAACATTAGGTTCAGATCGTGGGATGTCGCTGGTGTACAGCGAGAAGAGAATGGGTGAGAGTACAGGGCCCTGAGGGACACCTGCGTGAATGGGATGCGGGGAGGAGAGCGTTCCCTCGGTGCGATAGCTAAAAGTTCGATCCCTGAGAAAGTCTTGTAAGATGAGTACAAGACGGTCTGGCACACCCAGTTGGTACAGCTTGAATATCAAGCCGTTGTGCCAGACTTTGTCGAACGCTTTCGCTACGTCGAGGAAGACAGCTATGGTCCCTTGGGGCTTTGGTTTCTTATTGAAACCGCCTAGGATGTGCTCCGTTACGCGGTGCACTTGTTGGACGCAAGAGTGTTTGGCTCTAAAACCAAATTGCTCATCGGGAAGGAGGTTATTGGACCTAACGTGGGACCAGAGTCGGTTCACAATGAGCCGCTCGTAAATCTTCCCCAGAGAGCTGAGGAGACTTATGGGACGGTAGCTGGAGGGCTCGGCTGCCGGTTTGCCTGGTTTGTGAATACCAATGACAATGGCATGCTTCCAAGTGTCTGGGAAGGAGCAGTTGCTCATAGCCGCATTGAAGATGCTAACTAAGAGATGGACTAGTGGGACTGAGAAGTGTTTAATCACCTTGTTGCTGATACCATCAGCCCCAGGGGATTTACGGGTCTTGAGGCTCTTGATCAGAGACACAACCTCGGATGATTTTACCGGTGGGAGGAGTGGGAGGTCAGAGATGGACATAGAGCTTTTACGTTTGACTTCAGATTTCACCGAATCGAGGTGTTTCTGGTCGACGTGATCTACATTTAGAGTACACTGAGCCTCAAGGCTATCAGCTAAACACTCGGCTTTGTCTTCGTCAAGGAACGCTATGGAGAGGGGAGGTGGCCTAATGAGTGGAGGCATTGTCTGTTGTCCGTCAGATTTCAGAGTTCGAGCCAACTGCCAGTATGCCTGGTGAGTTGGCTCAATCTCTGACAGTTTGTCGTCCCACCTTTGATCACGCAGCTCACTCATGCGTTTCCTTACAGCACGCTGTAAATAGCGCATGGTGGCTATGTTCTCTGGGGTTGGCATCGAGTCATACGCCCTAGTGGCGGCGTTCTTAGCTGTCAGTAATCTCCTCGCACCCTCGGGCAGTTCGAAGCGGCGACCATCCGCCACTTGGACCTGCTTTGAGGATTCACCTACTGCGGTGCGGAGGTGGTCACTGAGAGCCTCGATCGCAATTGACACGTCTTCTACTGTCTGTATGTCATCGGGGATTCTATCGAGAGCGGATGAACTGATAGCTTGGAGGGATTCCCCCAGTTGCTTCCAGTTCACTACCGTTCTAGTGATAGGGGTTATGTCCGTCGGGTCGGGGCCTAATTTCAACAATACAGGGCGGTGGTCTGAAGTCAGTTCGTGTAACACTTCTATAGAGCGCAACCGGAGGGTGACGTTCTTGAGAAGTGCTATGTCAAGTATGTCTGGTCGTTGGTTGTCAACATAGGGATATCTTGTGGGCTCCAGAGGGGAGAGAATATCAAAGTTTAAGTGGCTGACCAAGCCTTCAAGGATTTTACCATTACTATTGTTACTAGTACAGTTCCATATGACATGTTTACTGTTGAAGTCACCGATCAGAAGGACGGAGCTTCCTAGAGAGAAGAGGGCTTCCAAGTCTGTCTGTAATAGTTCTTTACCAGAGGGGAGGTAACATGAGGCTATGATGACAGGTTGATGACCTGACATCGCTAGAAAGCAAACAGAGGCTTCTAGTATTCTAAGTGGTGGAGTAACAATTGGGATACAGTGCAGAGCTCTTTTGTAATAGATGAGAGTGCCACCTTTTGGGGTGGCCACTCTATCATTACGAACCAAACGGTAATTTGCAAACCTAGGGTTCGCTGTACCTGGTTTCAGAAAGGTCTCCTGCACGCATAGGATATCGACCTGATGGGTCTTACAAAATTCGTGAACTTCGTCCTTTTGACTAGAGAGGCCGTCAGCGTTGAAAGTCGCTACGGTGACTGAGTGGGGCTTAATTCATTTCGGTGTACTATCCATATTGGATGATACCTAAGAAACGCTGGGGAGGGCGTAGCGCCTCACTGCGCTGATTAAACCCGCGTGTGTGAGCGTGGCTCGCAAGCGGTCTTGGTCGTTTGTGGCAGTACGAAGTTTGTGCGCGAATGCACGTACTTCGTCCACGTCTATGACCATCGCGTAGTCCATGACAAGGGCTATGTCGGCCGCCAGTTCAGATTGACCTGGGGCGTCCATGAGCCCAGCCATTGGAGGCCTAGAGAGCGGTGGTTTGGGCTTAGGAGCCGGCGCGCTGGCAGAGGCCTGCGGGTGGGCGGGGGTGAGGGGGGCGCTTGCTTGTACCATGCTCAAAGGCTTGGACCAAGCGTTGCGCGCGGGCGCGGGCGCGGGTACAACAGGTGTTGCCTGCGGTGCGGGTGTAAGGTTAGGCTTAGGGCCGTTCCCTTGTGAGCGGGAAGTGACCGGGCGAGGAGGGGGAATAGGCCTCCTGGCTGGCCCACTTGATACGCGGGGTGCCTTAGGGCAACCGCGGTAGTTGGCGGTATGTCCCTGTGTGCCGCAGAGGACACAACTAGGTGGGTCTGCCGAGTCCCTTGTGCGAGAACACTGGGCTGTCCCGTGATCCCCTAGGCACTTGACGCACCTCGGGCGGGCGAAACAGAATCGGGCGGCATGCCCGTACAATTGGCAGTTATGACACTGGCCAGGCGCTCGGTTTCGGAATGGGGGTTGAACGGTGATCCCCGAGAGGTTCACGACCGTTTTGATGTTAAATATCGCTTTGCCTTCAGGCGTGCGATTAAGAATGACCAAAAGTAGGTCATAGGGTTTGCGATCTTTGCCACTGTACATCCGGTGGCATTCGCGGACGGGGTAGCCTTGCGCCTTCAAGTCGGCGAGGACACTGTCGGTTTGCACCTCTTTTGGTACGCCGCGTATGACAACGCGTAGTACCTTCTCTTCCTCGAGAGCATAAGTATGAAAGCTTATACTCTCGTTTTTTAAAATTCTGGTGAGCGCCCTATGGTCGCTTGGGGTCGGCACCTGGACTTTGATACCCAGTTGGGTTGAGCGGGCGCTAGTATATTGGATCTTACGATCCGTCAATAGTCGTGAGACCATGTCCCACTTCGCCTTGTCCTGAAGGAACAGAGGCGGCGGCGGTTTCTCGCGTCTAACTGACGCTCCTTGAGAGGAGACGTCGCGTTGAGACGCGGCGATGCTTGCGGGAGCATCGGAGTGAGCGAGAGGGTCGCGGGAGGTGGGAGCGAGAGAGCCTGATGGCTTCGCTCCCGGGGCGGTGCAGGCCGCTTTGGGTGGCGGGGAGTGAGCCTCTGAGGCGGCTTTGGGGACGCGCTTTCTCTTTCCGACGGTAGTGAACCCGTCGTTGGAGATGTTGCCAACAGAGTTAGCGCGGGAGCGGGAGAACTCTACATCCATCTCATTCTCCGAGTTGGATGCCGAGTCGTAGGCGCATTCGTACTCAGTCCGAAGGACTGGAGAACGATCGCGGGGTGGTAGAGGTGCGCGGGGAGCGCGGGGCGCATAGGGCGCAGGGTCGGGGGAGAGAGGGCTATCTAACGGCTTGAACGCCGAAGTACCGAAGGGCGCCCTCGGAGGGAGGGAGCCGGAGGAGGGAATTTGAGAGTCCGTGAAGCGGGGTCTCTCTTTAAAGTCCCTATTGGACTGGAGATACTCGGACAGCATGTCCGGGTAGCAATTTGAGACCCACGAGGCGAACGCCTGAGGCGAAACGCCTTGCGGGAGGCTCATAGCGGGGGAGGGAGATAGTAGAGACATCTCGAGGGGAATACTCGAGATGCGAGTGAGGGGTGAGTGACACTCCCGCCGGGTACAGGCGGGAGAGTGAGTGCCTAGGTGTCCCTACTGTGTGCCCTCTGCCAGTCTTATTGTGCAGAGGGATGTGTGCCTAAACGCGAGGCCCTAGCTGCTCCGGGGGCGAGGAGAGAAGACCGAGTAAAACCCGGCTTCCAACCAAACACTTGCCCAGAGAATAGGAGAGTAGGATAGGGTAGGGTGGGAAGGAGATACCTGCCGTCGGCGAGGGGAGACCCCAAGGCCGGTGAAGGCAGGCCCGTCCGGTTTTAGCCGTTCCCTCCCACGCTCAGGAGGGAAAGGCTTGACGCACCGGGTCCGCGCCCAACTGGGTGGCGTTAACACCGCAAGGATCGTCCAGTCGAGAAGACCACGTGAAGCGTGGATTTGTTTGACTCGACTTTGAAAATTGAAAATTATAAAAATCGAAACAAGAGGTCGCTCTGAGAAGAGCGGTTTTGATTAGACAATGAACAATGTAGGTGATTGATGTGTCGAAGCGCTCTTACAAGAGCGCGCTTCTTTCGCGACGCGAGCCGAGCCGAGCCGAACGCCTCCGTGCGCCGAACGGTACACGAAGCGGTGGCTTGACGTCGAATCTGCACACAGAAAATCCACTATTAGCGAAGTCCAACACTGAATCCTCTTTAATCGAAACGATACAGGTAACCGGCACTAAAAGCGCAAGCACTTTTAGGCCGATCGGAATATTCTCGGGGAGCACTTGAGCGCACGTCCGTCCCACTCGAGCGCGCTGACCGGAATGTTGTAAGTTGTTGTAAGTTGAGCCACGACCGCTCTGCGCACCGCCTTTTATACTTTTCGTTATACTAGGCTATTTTCGTCGCCAACAATATATATATATCAGTGCGGATACAATAATTAGCCAATAATAATTAGTCTATAACAATTAGATTTGTTAGAATTGATTTATTTGAATTGATTTATAAAACATATATTCATACTTTTGAAATTGTTTACAGTAAATTATTCCAATTAAAATTAATAATATAATTATTCTCAAAATAATTTAAGTTTATTATGTACAATTAATAATAAAACATGCCATCACTTTGTATTGCAATCTTAATGTTTATAACGACCACGTGCAAGTACGCCGTAACCTATAAAAGCGGTCGCACTGGCGACGGGATGGCACATTTGTATGTGGCAAATGAAATTACCTACGGGGGCTAATTTTTATAGTTGCCATTTAAAATATTATTCAAAGGTGGTAACACATTAAATATTTTGATGTCACATCCGGCATGCTAAAATATACTCTTTGGTGGGTGTGTTATTGTTTTCATTCGGATTTAGTGCCGGTTTCAGTGATTTCAGTTTCGTTCGTTGTTAAAGTTCCTTGAATATAGCAATAAATCCACGTCGAGTTGAGCTTATGTTCCTCCGTGCCTTCAAAAAGTTATGTTACTTGCGATTAGGAACTTCGAGAAATTGACTCAGTTGTGTGTGATGTGAGAAATTGACTCTTGATTATATCATAATAATTTGAGCAGAGACTCTATTTTAGTTTGTGATCATGTCGGAGAAAGAAAACAAAAGGAAATGCTTTTAATGCGGCCGCTCACCGTTCGCAGACAACGCAAAATTGTTTAGATTTCCAAAGCCTGGCATAAATAACCTTATACGGTATGTATATTTACTGATATTTTTATGGTCATGTCTTAGTGCGACTCTCCATATGTACCACTCCTCATATTATTAAGCAATTGCTAATTCTCCTGATAGTTTATGGAACTAGCACAACATACACTGGCAGAATTATGACAATAGTTGCAGACAGAAGCCTCTAAGAACTTCTATTTTTAAGCATTTAATCAGAGTCAAATCAAACAAGAATTAGCAAATCTGGTTAATTCTGAATCCTTAAAATTGACCTAACTAAGAAATCCAGAAACTACCTACATATAGTGCGTTCGAATAGGGTGTGGGCAAAAGTGACAAAAGTAACATTTTTGATCTTTACAAACGCTCAACTGAGCATAAGACCTAAAATCGCATGTTTATGATCAAATACATAGCTGTCAAATAACGATCACAAACAACCATGCTTTGGACGTGGGTCAAAAATTACACTTTTTGGTGGCAAAAATTCCTCTTTTTTAGCATTCCGAATGCTGAACAAAAAGAGACATGAATGACATTTTCACCCACAGATTCCCATTCGAACGCCCCTTATGAGCGTTATTAGCATTTTCGCTAAAAACAATCAGAAGTGATATATTTGAATGCACTAAATATTATATTTCGTCTTTGCATCCATGTAGCTTTCCATTGGGAGTAATATTTCTAACTTACCTGTAGCCTGAGTCCCCATGGAAGTTAGATTAAAATAAATGATGTGTATGTTGTACAAGTTATACAAAATTTCACACAAATCTAGTTGTGTCATAGTACTTCATGCATGTGGAGGCTTAAAAGCTGTATCTGTAGCTGGATAAATATGATATAAATGGTAAATATTCATGGCATTGATAGAACAGTGGTGTTTCATAAAACGGTTAGGCAATTAGCATTTGGCTGCAACAAATATTTTACAGTACCTATTTCAGAATCAAAACAATATAAGTAACCCAAATAGAATTTTTATTAGGTATTTTTTTTGTACTTTCAGCTGTGAACTATGGGCCCAATACATACTCATCAACAACATTTCAAATGAAACTCCACATTGAGCATAGAATGTTGTGTGAAAATCATTTTCTTGAAGCTGACTTCACTGATGATACTCTACAGAAGTTACGGAGATCTGACGTTCCATGTGATGTAAGTTGCAAGTCAGTATTAAAACAAATTTATGTTGTGACTGTAAGCTGGATATTGATCACCGTCTCACCTATTGGTATTTATCCAAAGGTTTTCCTGAACAGATCGCTCTTAGCGATAACACAGCCTACTGAACTGACGTTGGAAAATAGGTAGGGTAACACACACACAATGCCTTTCCACCAGTGAGGAGGGGCTCAAGCTGAAAGAGAGTTAACCCATGGTATTGCTGCTCAGTAGTCCATACTGTTCCGTCCATGATTGCTGCTTCAATTGGTAGGGCAGAAGTATACTTGCTACTTGAGGGTAGTAGGTAGCTAGCTAGATCAGCATTCGCAAAATGTTCTACTGCCATGGGGTACCAGGTACCTTCTGATTAGCAGTCAATAGGTGTAATCACTTGGCTACCACAGCTCCAATATCCAACGCCTAATTCAATTAAGACCAAATAAAAAAATTATATCTGTGGTTTAAATATTATTGGTGTTTGCAAAAATTTCAAATCTATTTTTGTTACTTATTGAACTAGGCAGTATATGTATATATATATTATGTAATATATATATATATTACATTTGTTATCAGGCATTAAGGTATATGTACCTATTCACTATTTTCTATACTTACGCTGATACTATTTACCACTGTATCTGAAAATATTACTCTTTCTATCCAAAGGTTGTCTGAAAGGAATCGCGATAAGACTGCCTTTTGTACCATTATGTTTTAACTAAAGAGTTCCTATCTATCTGTATTTGTTAGTTTAGTTATATATTTTCAATACCTTTTCATCTGTAACTCATTAGTTATTTTTTTCCAGAATGAACACAATTTCCCGAGTATACAATAAGGCCTCAACCTGGTCCTTCACATGGGGTCTTACAGGATATCACAAACACAAGACCTTCCAGTCAGCCTGGTCCTTCACATGGGGTCTTACAGGAAGTGACCATTGGTGCAAATAGTGAGCCTAATGTTGGGACATCTTCATATGCTCAAGTGCAAACAATAGTTAAACCAACTTCAGAAAAGGAGAAGTTTTTGTATGCCAAATGTAGCAAATATATGCGTAAAATTTGCCAACTGCGCAATCGCGTTAGACATCTGAAGTCAAAAGATATTTTAAAACGTGTGACAGATGATGTATCCATAAAAAAGTTATCAGAGAAGATATCTCCGACATTTGCGCAACTGTTGCAAGGACAGATACGGAACTTTAAAAAAAAAAGTACTGGTTGAAGCTGGAATAAAAAAGAAAAAATTACTGCTCTAAGAACTTATAAAAGATCACCAACTTGTTACCGTTTGCTGCAAAGGCTTTTTCAGTTACCATCACCCAGTACATTAAAAAGTCTACTCAATAGAGTACTTTTTAATGCTGGAATCAATCAACCAGTTCTCGAAGTCCTTCAAAATTACACAAAGACACAAAAGCCTTCATACAATGAATACACATTAATTTTTGATGAAATGTCAATAAAAAAACATCTTAATTACAACCCTAAAGAAGATTTCAGGATTTCAGGACCATGCTTCACAGGGAAGATCCCCACTTATTGCAGCATATGCATTGGTGTTTATGGTTGCGGGGATACGTAAGAAAGTTAAACAGCCAATTGCCCATTACTTTTCAAGTGGGTTTTCTACTGCAGACAGACTGGCTGTGCTAATTAAAGAGGTAAGTATTTTTTTTTTAAACACCTGCCTTAGAATGTCTTAAAAGGCGACTGAAATCTCATAGGCAGAAAAGTGCGTCTAGTAGGCAGCAGTCAGCGGTGTGGCAAAATCCTATTACCTAAACTAATACTAAAACCAAATTATATTCCTTGTTGTGTCCATTCATATTACAGAAAAACATATGGTATCGATTGACCCTACATGTGTAGGGATGATGATGACAACCTTTATATAATACTAGCTACGCTCTGTCTGCATGGTGATGGATGATGATAATGATGAATCAAAATATATATATAGCCTATGTTATTTAGGAATTACATAGTATAATGGAGAAAGAATTTTTGAAATTGATACAAGTTGTTTTAGAGTCTATTCATTACAGACATACAAAAATGCAAATATTTCTTATTGATATTATTATTAGTTTCTAAATTGTACACCATTATCAATACTTTTGCATAACAGACCCAATGTGAATAGTTATCACATCAGTTAGAATAATTGTTCATTATTTATCATTTCAGGTTCTACAAAAGTGCCATGAGATGAGAGTAACTATTGCGGCCATTGTGTGCGATATGGATGGCGTAAACAGGCGAGCCCTCACTATCTTGGGTGCATCACTGCAACACCCTTATATACACCACAATGGCAAACAAATCACAGCACTTTTTGATGTACCACATTTATTAAAATGCTTTAGAAACTTGTTTTTGAAATATGATATTGAATGTGCTAGACATTTTATCAAATGACAATGAAGGAAAAGGTAAAGGGTTCTCATACATACTTTTCACTCTTGTGTGTTCTTATCTTTTGGGTTAACTGTTGCATATTGATTTTTTCTAAAACCCTTAGCAGAATTACGAATCTGGCCCAATGTGAATCAAGTGAAACTCAAACTATTGTTATGAAATTACTGCTTTTATTTTGGTTTGATAACTATTTTTCTACATGATACATATTTCTTTTTACAGGAATTGCTAAATGGTCCCACATAAAGGAATTGTATGAAATTGATAATACCAACCCAAACTTTGTGTATGCACCAGCTTTGAAGAAGGATCACTTAGAGTCCAATTCAAAACAAAAAATGAAGGTTAAATATGCAGCTCAAGTTCTTAGCCATTCCGTAGCAGGAGGAAAATGTTAGCCAAAGTAGCTAAAGGTATGTAAACTAGGTAGGTAGGTACTTTCTTTATTGCATGATAGCATGGTGAATGTTTATTTTTAATGTTTTGAAGTGATGAAGTAGAGAAGACCGTACCTGATAGGATGCATCATGCCTGTTCATTACAGTTGCAGTATCACCGTTCTGTGGCTCTAAACTGCGCTCATCACTTAGAGACATTAGTTCTTAAATCTCATGCACACAGTAATTTGATTTGTAGGATATGTACCTACATCTTTAGGCTGACTCGAGCCTACAGCTGTCATGGCTGTCCCCACATCTTGCATGTAATGTATGGACACTCGTGCAACGTGAGCGTAGTTTGCTGCTACAGTAAAAGTTGCTTGAACATCCCTATACATACAGTATATGTATAAATTCTGTCAGGCAACTTGAGAGCTTAGTTCAATGTTAGTAAAATGTCAGTAAAATGTCAATGACCCCAACTTCATCAAAATATTAACAGATGTGATAGCAGGTTACAGCTAGTATATTAACTCAAAAATTTGTAACAATCAAAATAACAAAGTTCATTTGAAGCAAACATTTATTTAATCACCTTACTCTTATTTTCAGGAGACCTTTCTGTGGACGCAGCTGTAACAGCAAATGTTATTATAAATATGGATGATCTGTTTGATTGTCTTAACAGCGATTGCCCGGATTTGCGCAGAGGAAAAGCTCATGCAACAAATTTAAAACATTCAAGTCCACATTTAAAATGCTTTGAAAAAATGAAAAGATTTTTTTCGTCTATTAAGTATATTGGAAGCCCACGTAAGCCGACATCACAAGAAGGTTGGATATAGACTCTCAATGCCATTGAGAAATTGTGGAGGAGCTTGGTGCAAAAACACCACATCACTAGCCTTGCCACTAGGCGATTACAACATTTGACCGACACAGACCCTATTGAAAATCTTTTTGGCTGCATTCGTGGCAACTGTCGATTCAATTCCAATCCAAAATGCAGCCAATTTGTAGCTGGCTTAAAAACTGTCATATTAACAAATATGTCACACATGGGCACTTCAGGAAACTGTGAAACTGATAATAGTGTTATAATTAACAATGTTGAAACACTATTATCCGTTTCACAGTCCACACCACGGCATACATTTGCAAGGACAGAGCCTGAATTTCTGTGCTCAATTGAATTACCTCAAATTGATGATGCCATACAAGACAACAATGCAGAAATTCAGGCATGTGCATATGTGTGTGGATTCGTAATGAAGAGGATGCCTAATTGTGAGGATTGTAAAAAAGCATTAATATCAACAAGTGTTGAAAACTTTCATTTGTTTGTGGAGTTAAGAGAGTACTCAGAGTTTAAAAAAGGTTTAAATTATGTTACAAAAGAAATGGTCGTCTGTGTAGAACACTGCGCTACCCTGATAAATGAATTTCTCAGAGAAAAAGCTCACACGACTTACCTAAAAAAACATATCAGAGCACATAATGTCAAATGTGAATTTCTATTTCCTGAACATTTGTATGGAGCACAGGAACTCAAATGTATGCACCATAATTAGTAGTGTTTTTACTAAATGTATAAGAAGATACTGTGTTCTAAAAAATTTAGTGTTTGCTGGCGAAGCATCTGTAGCTGCACTGAAACGCAAAATAAATATATTATTACATAAATAAAATGTGTTCATATAAACTATCCTTTGCTATAATGCTTGTGTTAAGACGAGGCTGCGGAAAAATTACTCTAGTTCGCCTAGTTATTTTCAGTAACCCAAATATGCAATCGACACGGTAACTTGAATATATGATATTTCAAACCTTTTTCTATTCGTCGTTAAGACAGAAACACAATTGAAAGAAATTTACTCGATACTTTTTATTAAGCTTTTTCAATAAATTATTGGATTTTTCTTAGAAACTACATCAGTTACATATCAATAATAAATACCAATAAAAAGCAAATCTATGTTATTATCCACTGTTAAAGTAAAATTTACCTAGAGCAGTTATTATTCTCATAATAAATTAAATTGTATTTTAGACTAACGACCTTTAGTTCTGTGCAGGAATACGGTCAATCGGAAGATTCGGTATTCAACCTTATAAGCTAACGATAACGAAATAAAATCATTGCGTAAGAGCTGTCCCGTCAGTACCGCACTGTACGCCGTTGGAGGTGGCCATATCGCGCGCGCGCTTATCACTTTGGTACTACTTGTGCATTTTCAATACGTATATAAATCAGTATGGGAAACAAAAAAAGGAAGAAAAAGAGTCGATATAAAAACTTTGCAAGAATTATGAAAGAGGCAAAGGCGTAAGTATTTTTCGTAATTAATATTTCAGTATTTTTTTGACTATTGTATTGAAATTTAATATTTGTTTGTGTTTTGGTGTTTATTATATTCATGGAACATACTACTCTCTACCGAACTAAGAGATTCTATACCTACTTAGGTTCCTGTACAAATGTAATCGTGCTATCTAAATCTAAGTATGGTTAGTAGGTAAGTAGGTACCTGTAGGTATATCCTATCAATTAGTTCAGTTGTAAACTAAAATTATCTGGCCCTATATTCAGAATCGGGCCAGTAGGTACATATCAAGAGATTATCTACAAAGTCACCTGCATAGGTACAAGGTAGGTATATAACTTTTAAGTATAGATTTATACAACGAAAGAGTTGAATAATGACTGTACTCATAAACTGCACTTTCTTCCTCAGGAAAAAAAAATAACAAATCAGTCGGAAGTCCAAGATCACTCGGAACAGGGAGAACTGTTGGAGTCGCCATCTCATCTATTAAGTTTAGACTGTGTTCTTCCACTACATGAAAATAAGTGAGTAATTATTTGAAAAAATATTGCTAAATTTACACATTTTATTTACAGCAAATTTCGAAAAGGAAATTATTAATATAATCATTAGGCTAAAAATATTTTGACCCATCCATAGCAGAACAGAAACATGAGTGTAAAATTAAAAATAATAAATACTTATACATGTATAAATACATTTAAATTTTCTTTTATACACTGAAAAAAAAAAACTTTCGTCTCCATACACTTGTCACACCTCTGTACGTACGGTACGGTACGTGACGGTACAAAGAATATATTTTCTCCGAGTCAACACAAAAGACAACGAATTGACATAATTGTGCGGGGGTAGACTTAAATTTTATGGCCAGCCTATCTGAAGCAAAACCTCTTTGTGAATGCCATCGTTGATATGCTGTTGATATATTATACTCGCCTGCGCTCCCTTTTCGGTAATTAGGGTGTTAGATAGATGGTAAAGAGCGATGTTGTACTATTAACGTGCATTTACTACTCAAATTAATATGTGTAGAAGCATCCTGGTTATTTGCATTATAAGTAAGTAGCTTTACATGTCATGCTAAATACATTTTGACAACCATTTTTATTACTTTTTAGGTTAACCTCAGAAACTATCGTCAGAAATGATGAAGACACGTAATTTTCTTATGGTACTTAAGAAATTGGTAACTGGGTATGTATGTCGATTACCGGTGATTATGCTTTTTATATTATTTATGCCTTAAAGTTTTAACTCAATATACTTATTTTTCAGATTGAAGTCCAAAAAGCCTGTGATGAAAAAATGTTATTATGAGGTAGAAAGCTATGGTAAAAATGTAAGTTTATTTTATTATACATTTAGCGATGCCTTTGAGAGCTATACAATACATGTATATAATTCTATTTTTTTCCTATATATTCAGGAAGGCACAGTGCTAAGTGGAAGACGTATTGTGGAAATACAATAATTTTTTGACAAATTGAAAATTGTTGCTGACCACAAGTCCCTCTTCAGTTGTGGATTAAGATCGATTCAAATAGTATCTGAATATAAAAATGGATTCTATTCTCGAATAAATCTAGTGTGTATGATGTGTATGAAGAAGTTTCAAATTGAGACAACAGATCGGGACATAAATAAAGAAGCTGTAGCGGGAATACTAGCAAGTGGTTGTGGCTATGCTCAAATAACACAATTCACAGCTGCTGTTGACTTGCCAGAAATTAAAGAAAAAAATTATATCTAAATACAAAATCGGGTAGCAGATGAATGGGAAAAAACTGCGTTAGCTGAAATGGAAAAAGCTGCAAAAATAGAAAGAGAAGCCGCTTTAAAAGAAGGTCGCGTAAATAAAGATGGCATCGCTATGATTGACGTAGTCGTAGATGGCTGTTGGTGCAGACGATCGTATCAAACCATTTATAGTGCAAACTCAGGATGTGCAGCAATAATAGGCAGACGTACTCGCAAAAAAGTAAAAAACAAATACTGCTGTATTTGCCAAAAAATAGCGAAACATACAAGGACCATATTTGTTACAAAAACTACGAAGGGCCATCTACCGGAATGGAAGCTACAATAATAGCAGGTTTTAAAAGATCTGTCGAAATGCACAATCTAATATACGAAAGATTTATTGCAGATGGCGTAGTAGCACCTATGCCAAAATCATTGAAACGCGCCCGTACCCAAACATAACTGTTGAAAAAATTAATTGCAGAAACCACATTTTGCGTCGATTTTGCAATAACATGCAGAAGCTTACCACTGACACACGTTACCCTGTAAAGGACAGAAAGCTTATTACAAAAAAAATGATCTTATCTGCTCGGAAATATATTTGTGATGCTATAAGACATAACAAAGTGGAGAAAAATTGTGAAAACTTGCATTATGACATAAACAATTCAGTATGTCAGCTCCTTACAAAATCGGGAGCATTGATACAGCTATTGATGAAAAATAAAGTCAATTTCTGGAAAAAATACAAAAATGGCCAGGTGAGTGATAACGATTTTTTCAATTCAGTGCGAATCAAACTTTTATCACAATGTATTTATTTATATTCATTTATTCATATTCCCAACACCCCCTTTCCGATTTCACTCGTATATGAACTAATACTAACTAAACAAATTGTATCATGCTATTTTATACCAAATCGTGCGAAATCTATTATCGGACAAACATAAATGTAAAGCTGCTTTTCTCAAGGCTTCAGGCAAGTGATTGTCTGTTAAAGATAAGATCATATTTTTTTGCAGGTATACATCAATAAAAAATCTGATTGGTATTACCAAACTCAAGGCCAAATGCACATTTGTAATATAACTAAATGCTTATTTGCCGTGTGGTATGGAGACGAGAAATTAAAAATAGAAATTCTACAAAAAGATGACGAATTTTGGAGGAAATAAATGGAGTCAAAACTAGTCACATTCTATATGGACTGCCTTCTGCCCGAGCTCGTCGATCCCCGCCACCCAAAGAAAAGAATGATCCGGGATCCAGAATATGTAAATACTTGCAGAAAAAGAAAAAATGAAGAGGAGACTGTCGAGGTCGACTTGCAACAGGAAAGTGCAAACGCTTCAGTACCTCCCCCGGCCGTAAAAAAAGGCTTGACTTTGTCGAATTTTAATAAACTAGTTATTACCCACGCACATTTTATTAAAATTGTATGAATAGAAAACAATATTTTTTTATTTCATAGATGAATAAGTCACTATATTATAGATTAAATATATAGAGATGTCCGGACTAGTCGGCAAAGCCGATTATCCGGCCACTATTGTAGTCGGCGATTAGTCGGCGACTAATCGGCAAAGAGCGCCGACTATCCGGCTTCTTACGTTGTATGTATTTCTGAATAATATGCATGCGGGGGAACTACAAGAAATAAAAACCTTGATTATATATTTTTATTTTATTTTATAATCAGTCTTATACATTAAAGCAATCCTGCCTTTTGTAATCAGTTTTTAAAATTACTTGCTTGTAAAGAAAACATAATTATGACAATTATTGAACAAAATTAGTACCTCTCCTAATTAACATAAAAAACAACATAATATAATCTTCTTATCTTCAATGAACATTTATAAGTAATTCTAAACAAGAACAGTTCGAAAAACAAAAAATAATAAAAAAAACATTTCTTATAACCATACGTACATAATCTAATCAGATCAAAGTCACAATTGTGACAACCAAAAATATTATAATCTCCTTACATTTTTTATAACTTACTTATATTTTTTAATAAAGGGTAAATTATGATGTAAGAAGACTAAAGCTTCTGCCCTTTCTGGTAGCAATCGATTTCTTTTTGTTTCATGTATGTTTCCAGCCTCTGAGAACAGCCTCTCACTGTAAACAGAACTTGCGGGACAGCAGAGGTATACTTTGGCCATGAGCGACATTTCAGGGTACCTAGAACTATTGCGGCTCCACCACTGAAATGGGTCATCATTACGCTTTATCACCGGTAACGCACAGTAGGACTGCAGTTCAAGAGCTGCGCTTGATCTGTCATCTTGAAATTCTTGTATTTTTCTTGATGCAAAATATTTGGTAGCATTGCCAAAAATTTCTATGTGTTGCTGTTTCTATATTATTTTGATCAGTGCAGGTGCTCTGTAAATCGTCTTTGCCACTGTCGCTGTCGTCATCACTCATGCTATTCTTTTGGGACCTAATGGTAATGAGATCCTCTGTCTCGAAAAACTGTTGCTTGTATCTTGGATCCAACAATGTAGCCAAGGTGAAGATTTTGTTATGGTCCATGTCGAACCTAATATTCAAATCATTTTCCAGTAAGGCTTTCATTTCCATGATTTCTTTGTTTTCATCATAATACATTTCTACATATTTTTGTAGGGTTTTCAGATGAGGTATTACTTCAGATACTGATGAGCAACTTGAACTTATTATCTTGGTAATCTCTTCAAACGGCTTTAGCAATTCAATGCTTTTTCCTAGTATTTGCCACTCGTCATTAGACAAATTTTCGAAATTTACTGATGTTTCAGCAAGGTACAACGAAACAGCTCGTTCTTGTTCGAAGAGGCGAGATATCATATAGTATGTTGAATTCCACCTGGTACATACATCTTGAAGAAGCTGGTGATATGATAAATTTAGTTCTTGCTGCAAATTTCGAAGTTTTGACTGAGCTTGATTAGAGTGATTAAAGTGTGTCACTATTCGTCTCGATTTTACTAGTATTTGTGCCATGATATCATGTTTCAAAGCTTTATTAATAGCCAGTTGAAGAGTATGTATGAAACATGGTACTCCCTTAAAAACTGAATCGTCAATTGCTTTCGTCACATTTCTGCCGTTGTCTCGTACGACGGCGTGAATATTGATCGTATCTATATCCCATAAAGTTGGAATTTCTTCTAAACAATCTTTTATATTATTGGCGGTGTGTGCTTCAGGGAAATGTTTCATTTGCAATACTGCGTGGTGATATTTGAAACTATCGTCGAACCAGTGAGGTGTAAAACTCAAAAAACTTTCTTTATTATTTATGTTTGTCCACATGTCAGTAGTAACAGAAATTGCAGTTGCACTCATCACTCCTCTTCGTATTTCAGATTTAGTCTCTTCGTAAAGTTGAGGAATGATATTTTCTGTGAAATACTTTCTGCCCGGTATGTTATATTTAGGTTTAACTTTCCTCATCAGGTTTCTAAAGCCTGTATTTTCAACAATTGACAACGGCTGGTTGTCAAGTGCAATCATTTCACCTATCGCAATATTGATTTCTCTTGATCTTGAGTCTTCACATGACCAGTGTATAGTTAAACTGTCTTCAATATTTTGTTGCCTTTTCTGACTTAAACTGACCTCTGATGACACTGAAGTTGACGAAGTAGGCACTGCTTTAGGTATTTCTTCTGCTGAGATTTGAGACTTGGTGGAATCGTCTGTGCTTGATCATTTGATAGCAGAACCTAACTGAGGTATCAGGGATGGATGTTTGTATTTAATATGGTTGTTCATACTTGTAGTGTTAGCTGTTTTTCCTTGCCCACCACGAGAAATTATCACTTGGCATTGGTTACACTTAACTTTACGGGAATCATTGTCCAATCGTTCAAAAAACATCCATACACGAGATTTTCTTTTTGACATGATTAAATTTTAATTCTACTTGTTCACTTCAATGAATAATAACAGTATTATCTTTAATTATGCACAAAAAAATATTTTTTTACACTAAAACACCGCTCTTGACCATTACAAAAACAAAAATGAAGGAACAATGCGAAGTAAACAAAACATGTTCCGACACGCTCGCAGGCGGCGTATGCGATTGCGCGCGAATCAGCCGTAAACGAAGCGTTACGGAAATCCCCGCAACCGTAATCGGCTTAGCCGACTAGTCGGTCTTATTACAACCGACTAATCGGCTATTCGGCGAAAGTCATAATCGGCACATCTATAAATATTACACTATATTATAGACTTATATTATTAGATTATGTCACTATTTAACAATTACTTTCACCTTTGTTCACAGTTGACATTTACATAAGTTTCTAGAAGCACTGAGATCGTCAAGGCGTTTTGGCATATTTATTTTCAGTTTGTTGACTGTAACTGGCAAACCAGACAAACCAGACCGATGATGATGAAATTAAAATGGAACCAATTTAGAGTTATATATATGGGACAACATCCACACAAAGGTCTTCAGGTCCCAAACTAGGCAGAGCCTGTACTACGGTAACCTGATGACTGATATACATACTTAGATACATGTACACACCCAGACACATATCACACGGACATGTTTATGCACCCAAATATTTGAACTGACCGGAGATCGAACCCGGGACCAGCGGCTCAGCCGACAGGGGTGCTGCCAACTGCGCCAACCGGCCAGTCAAAAAGTTAAAATGTACCAACAAAAAAATTGTCATCAAGATCGGAAGTTTCAGAAAAAAGTTATGTGTGGTCAAACATAAAATAAATAATATATGTTTCAACTTGAGAACCCTCTTTCTTTTGGAAAGTCTGTTAAATATTTATAATATATATATATATATATATATATAAATACCAATAAAATCAAGCACACAAAATAATATTGTAAAAATTAAAAACTTTTGGCTTCAGTTTTATGAGCAACTGTCTCATATACCGTAAGAATAATTTTGTAAACTAAATAACATATTCAATTACATACTTAGAAATATTAGTAATGTTGATAAAACTAATAACGTGACATCTATTTCAGTATACACAAAGTTACTTTATTAATCGAAATAAGTCACGTGAATAAAATTATTAAAAAACGTTGAATTCGTCTCAATGCTATCTGTGTGTTAAGCGAGACCCGTGCGCCGCCGCACATCGCGTCGTTCAGCGTGCAGCGGGGATCGTTGCGCTGCATGGGCGGAGCTAGCGTGGGAATTATTTTTGACTGCCTGGACTTAATATTTTAGTCTGCTGCAACCAGGCATTAATAGATTCATGTGTGCAGTGATTTCGTCTGCCCCCTATATTGTGACATTAGTTCATTAAAACTTGTTAAGCCTGCAGTTGCAGTATAGTTGTCAGTTAGTAGTTGTCTGTTTCATAAAAAAAGGTAACAATGTAAATAATGTCTCAAGTATGTCTACCAAGTTATATGATGTTATTATCAATGATAATTTTACATATAATATGCTACCATAGACCATATTGGTATATTATATGACAGCTAAGTTGATTGTACCTAAGGCAGTAGTTAAGCCGTCAAGCAAATAACCAATTTCATAAATTAATGCGTACATAATCTATATTTTTTTACGTGAAACAGTGTGATTTGTATTAAAATATTATGTAATATCCATGATACAATAATCATTATGCAATTAGTAATGTTTAGTTGCCAATTTTGTTGTATATGTAATAGGCCTGTTTTTATACAAGGTGACAATGTAAATAATATCTCGTATTTGTGTACTATGTTTATATGACGTAATAATTAATGATAATACTACATATTACATGCTACTACATAGTACAGCGCTAAGTTGGTTGTTGCACCCCAGGCATCAGTCAAACCTTCAGGCTAGCAACTAATTTCATATCCAGTAACAACACGTCATTTGTATTGTGTGATACACCTACATGATACAATAAACATTATGCAATTTTAATGTAAGTACTTTTATTTGATTATAGTAACTACATAATGGAAGCAGATTTTTTTATTCTTGTAAGTAGGTATTTTCTCTTATAAGAAATTTCAGTCGGCTATGATTCGAAATAACTACTTAAAAGTTTCGTTTTTTAATTACAAGGATTGTTTCTTGTAATAAAATTCAGATTTTTAAAAGCTGGTTGAAATTTCTTATAAGAGAAAATACCTACTTCAGAACAAACTTAATTTAGAACGTATGGCTATATTTGAATTTACCGCCACTCACAATATTTCAGTGGGCTGAAACTAGGTGGCGCTAGCGGGATCCGTTTTGTTTTTAATCTATGCAGTTGGCTTTCTTCTCCGTTAGGAGTAAATTTGTTCTATGGTTTCTGCCCACTGGTTTTGTTCAGAAACTAAAATATATACAAGGAAATAGACTGGTATCTTTAACTTTTTTGTGTTATATATACATTTAAAGCCAATATCACCAAGTATAGATGGCGCTGTAGATGTATATATATATTCATAGAAATTCAAGTCTAGATGTAATGCGTTGCATAAATTGCATACGTGGACTCAGTTTCTCTACATATATATTTTAGGTTCACGTATAGGTACATACTATCGCTACTATATAATTATACACTTATACACATTAGGCTGTGTTTTGAGATAGGTAACAATAAAATGGTATATTTGCTGGAATACGTTGTTATTGTTAATCATCCAATTTAACTATTCGAATTCGGATACAGGAAATGAACTGCTCATGGAACAATCGATTTCCTGGAATTATTGTATTTTATTATATATTGTATTGGTATTATTGTACTCGTACTTTACATTGACATGTACACGAAAAATTACTTTAATCGTGAAAAGAGAGTTCTGTAATAAAAGATATTTTCTATTTTACTGCATTATAATAACGACCATTAAAGAAAAGGACAATAAATTGGACAACAACTATTTATTACAAATTTATTGATTATACATTTAAAACGCTTAAGGCCATAAAACAATATTGTAGTTCCTTCTAGAATAAAAATTAAAGCTTTTGAAACAACTATGAAATCAGAATATAACATTAACATCAAGATTTTCAGACACATTTGTAATATCATATAATAAGAACATATTCAACGGCGTTTACAGTATATCTCTACACATGATCCCATGTAATAACATGATTCCATCTCTCTCATACTATGTGGGGAGCACCGTTGCGATACCAGGTATTCTGCCTCTATTTAGTAGCACGCAAACACAGTGACTATTTAGATTTATAGGATATCGTAGCAGATAAAATCATTAGAAATTACTGCGGTGACTAAATAAAAATTGGGTGACAAACGTAGTGTAATATCGTGCAGAGCTTTAGAGATTTGAGACATACAGCAATTGTTATGGGTCTGTCACTTAATATCAGGCAATGGAATGATAGTATTCATATAATTTTGTTCATATACATATAAACGTACGTATCATACATTAGAACATTATTGGCCATCAATGCTATACATGCATAGTTATAACAATATTATCATACAAACTTGTTTACGTAATGTTACCAAAATTGGAATGTAACACAGTTAGGCTTTTAGCTTTATGATTGATGTAGGTACTTACTTCAATTTCATTTCATGTTTAGTAATCTCATTTCTACCTGAAAAAAAAGGTAACTGTTTATGAAGGGCAGTATAAAATATCCATTAAATTTATAATTAGCAGAACATTACCTACAATAATTATATATAATGTTATGTTATGGAACCCTTCGTGCACGAGTCCGACTCGCACTTGACGTATTTTTTTTACTTTACATGAAACCATTTTTGTTAATCTCTTGAAAAAAATACCGCATTGTCTAAAACATTTGTCACACAATCGCTCATCTTTACTTTATGCTAAATTAATCGACTTTAATATGATTCTTCTCATCATCTTTTTACATTGACGTTAAACACCGTGCTTTTAAAGCAAATAAAAATATCATTAACACATTTTTAATAAAAACTTGTCACGTGCTAGACTCGCGCACGAAGGCTATTTTCTACTTGCAAAAAATACAACCCTGTCAAAGACATCCTAACTAATGTTGCAATTTTGTTTATACACATAAGGTCAACCGGGGCTATGTCGTCTACGGGGCTAAGGCGTCTACTTGAATTATCATACGAAACGCGTAATTTAGAACTACTCACGCCACCTTTTCTATGTTTTTGGCACTAAAAGTACAAAAAATGATCAATAGATGACGTGACAGAAGTCTTTTTTTAAATAATCCGCCATTTTGTGACAACACGTGAATTTGAATCTACTGAAATCTCAGTTCCTTTGAGAGTATAGATGTTTTTGAACCGTAAGTACTTTTATTGTTTTATTACTGAACGTGTTGCTTTGATTATTTTATGTAATTAGCTTAAGATTTGCAGTCAACATGCAATTTAAAATTAGTAGGTTATATTTTTGCTTTGGGGTTATTGCGTCCATCATGTTGGGGTGATTGCGTCTATTGTAACGCAATAGCCCCGTTGTCGGAGGTCCTAAACCTTTTGATTTTAGGATAATACTGATAAATCTACCTATACATATTATAAAGGAAAAATGAAATATCTGTACTACATTTTATATTGTTAAAAAATAAGAATAAATAAATAAGTTTGATTGTTATACTACAAACCCCAAAACTACATTGTTTAGAATTCGTGTCTGTTCCTCGGTTTGTTAATGTTAACCAGTAAATGGATTTCGACGAAACTTAGTATTATGTTAACTTATTATCTGTATCCCAACTTTTTAAGGTGAAAAAATCTATATGATAGTATTTTGCGTTAACTTTGAAAATTTTATTTTAGGTTTTCCAATATGGTGCGGCACTACAAAAGAAAAACTACAACTTCATACAGTCTAGAAACTTTAAAACAAGCTGTAGAAGAAGTTAGAACTGGTAAAATAAACTCTTACCAAGCTGCAAAAAAATTCAATATTCCTCGTATGACAATATCTGATAGAGTAAATAACAAAAGAGGTGTAGTAAAGGAGAGTCGTGGACCACCTACGGTGATTGATAGAGAAAATGAGCTGAAACTTGCAAATGGTCTACGGGTTTTGGAAAAATACGGATTCGGGCTCACTTCCAAGGAAACACTGGATTTAGTTAGCATACACGTGAGTCAAAATAATTACTCAACCCCATTTAAAAACAACAGACCTGGGTATGATTGGTTTGCTGCGTTCAAAAAAAAGACACAATTTATCCTTAAAAAAGCCACAAGCGGTGGAGATGTCACGAAAAGTGGCATGTGATCCCTTTATAGTTACTGAGTACTTTGATATCCTTGACGAGGCTTTAGATGAACTTGGTTTAAAAGGAAGACCAGAAAAGATCTGGAATCTTGACGAATCAAGTTTTGGCTCTGACCCTGACAAAACAAAAGTAGTTGGCGCCCGTGGATTTGCCAGTACACGAACGATTGCGTCATCTGGCAAAGAAAATGTCACGATCTTGTTCACAGCTAGCGCCGCTGGTGACAAATTGCCTCCATTAATTATAAACCGAGGAAAAAATACTTGGGACCAGTGGATGTCGGACAAAGGTTACGAAAACACGTCGTATGCTGCCACTAAGAACGGATGGATTGATTCGAAAGTGTTTGAAAAGTACATGTTCAATACTGTGCTGCCGCATTTAAGCGAAGATCCACCAGCTTTGTTAATATTTGACGGCCATTCTACCCACATCCAATTGAAAGTTTTGGAAGAAGCACAAAAACGCGGAGTAACTATTATAAAGTTACCATCACATGCAAGCCATTTGTTGCAGCCGTTAGATTTGTCAGTTTTCAAATCAATGAAAAACACTTGGGACGAAAAACTTGTGCAATGGCAACGATTAAATGTAGGTAAGAAGTTGCCGAAAGATGAATTTAGCAGCATTCTCGGAGAAGTGTGGCGTGAACTGAATCCAAAAATTATAAGGAATGGTTTTAAAAAAGGGGGTATATACCCATTCAACAGAAATGCTATTCCAGAAGAAAGATTTGACCCTGAATCATTAAAAAGATTCAAAGAATTTAAAACATTAAGGAAGAAAATACCTTCTTTGAAAAATCTAAGTTTTCTAGTGGTACTCCACAGGATAAACATTAGCCAGGAACCTAAAGAGCATACACAACAGATCACATTGAAAGAAAACAAAACCGTTCACATTGAAAGCAATAAAACGCCAAGGCCTCAACTAATTTCAATACCAGCGTCTTCTACATTGCCTTTGCAAACTCAAATAATGCAATTTGATAACTCGAATAACACAAACAAAATCAAAATTATTGAGGACCGAATTTTGACTCCCTTAGAAAAAGTTTCTTTCGAAACTTTACTATTACAGAGGATAAAACGAAGTGACTCTACTGTCAAACTGAAAAAAACAAAGGTTTCAAAAGGCTGTGAAGTAATAACGAGAGAAGAGTTTTTAGAAAAAAAAGAAAGGAAGAAAAAGAAAAAACAATTAAAGAAGCAGAACATAAAAAAAACCTACGAAAAAAGAAAAAGAAAATAAAGATCCTCACTGCAAAAAGCAAGCAAAATGTACCAAATCATCAGAAGACAGCGAAAAAACATCAGAAAATTCTCGTGTTAGCTTATCAAAGAAGAAACGGACTGTAATAAAATCTAAAAAGAGGGTCAAAAAACAAAAAAAGTGTTTTGATTACGAAGAAGAATCTGAAGATGAAACAGATATTAGTTTTGCAGATACTGATAAAAGCTGTGAAGATTTTGATCATTATCGTGAACAATGTTTCGCAGAAATGGAAGATTGTTGCCTTTTTAATGATTTGTTGCCGAACACAGAAGATAAAAATGATGATTGTTTTTCAAATCATGATGCAAAAGTCGTAATAAATGACGAATTCGAACCGGATGTCGGGAGAAAAAATCCGGAAATTCAGGACTGGATACTAGTGCGATTTACAACAAAAAAGTTTGTTAAGTATTTCGTAGGGAACATCATATCTATTGATGAAAATAATATACCCAAAGTGAAATTTTTGAGAAAAATAAAGAACAGTCGGTTTATGTCTTTTCACTATCCAGACGTGGAAGATATATTAGAAGTAAAACATTACGATGATATTGTTATGTTCCTTAAGAAGCCTGATATATCCCGCAGGGGCCACGTTACGTTTAAAGAAAATTTTAAAAATTATAATATTCAGTGATGTTTGAAAGCGAAATTGTTACCTAAATATATAAAGATTTATTCGTATATTCATGTTTAATTAGTTTTATTAAGAAAACAGTACTGATAAACTATTTTAAGTAATGACAGTATTTTGCTAAGTACAGTTTGTTACCAACGCAAGTGTTACCTGGTAAAGCAATAATATAAGACTAAATGATTAATATTATAAAGAAAACGTTGATTTGTTGGTCAATAACTTTTTTATTTTAATTGTTAACATATACCTATTATGCTAGATAAATGATAAGCTTTAGGTTGAAACAACGTGACTTAATTAAAAAATGTCGTGCGTTTTTTTTTGTAATGCGTCATATTTTGTAATGCTTGGGTGACTTAAGGGCAAAACGCCGTCACACTCTTTTCTTCTAATAAATTATACGTAATAATAAGATGTGATTTGATTCCAGTCTTAATAATGAAATACCTATTACCTATTAGTAAAAAAATGTTTAGTGTCTCTGAAATTTAAGATGGGGCGGATGCGTCTACAAGAAACAAGTAAAATTAGACGACATAGCCCCGAATATTTTTATTCAACTAATTACCCCAAACTAAGCCTAGAATTTGAGGTAAAAGATAATAACAAGCTATATCATTAGTAGTTTTATAAATTATCTTGATTACATTTGTTATTAGCTCTTCCAATTGCATAATACTAGTGAAAGATGCTTTCGCCCCACCTGGGGTTATTGCGGCTAAAAATCCCAGTTTTCGTTGAAATGTAATTTACACATAGAATTTATTTAAAATGTCATTAAATGGTATTAAAATATGAAATAAGATTACATTTTCAAACTTATATCATATGTTATAGCTTATAAGGATCTATAATATATTTTCCATATTCAGATAAACATGGAGTTCAAAGTATTGTGACGCATTAGCCCCGGTTGACCTTAAACAAAATTGCAACATTAGTTAGGATGATTTTGTTTATGTGTTACGCTCTCACGCCTAAACGGGGATTTCGGGAAAGAACGTAGGATCCTTGTCATCGTCATCATAATTATCTTCATCATCATTTATCACAATGTGGGTGAAACCACGGAACGCAGCTAGTACATTATAAGGACTGGTGCGAAGGTTAGTAATAGGGTCCCGTTGTAACAGAAAAACCGGAAAAGAAAATAGCGATGTTTTACCTGCAATTAAAACATTTATTAAACATACTTACCTAATTCGAAACCTAATTATACATGAGAGTAGCGTACTCGACTTCCGTTCCGAACAAGTCATGCTGTGACTGGTCCGCCCGATCTCCTCGCCCAATCGGCGTCCTCCGCCCTTCCGCTCCCCTCAAATGTCAACCATCACCTCAGGTAGTGCGCCTAGCGCAACTCGGCTTCATTGGTTTTCTCGTGTTATGCCACCAGGCAGGTATAGAAAGTGTTAGGTTTCGAATTAGGTAAGTATGTTTAATAAATGTTTTAATTGCAGGTAAAACATCGCTATTAAACAACTGTACCGTAATTCGAAACCTAATTATACATGAGAGATGTGTTTGTTATCGCCTGGTGGTGATGGTGACGCCAATGTGATAAATCTTTAATATGTATGGAATGCTCTGACGCCCAGCGGTCCGTTTCATTCACAAAACTTTTGTTGTCTGCGTAAGCATGAATTCTAGGTGTAGGAAAATTAGACTACTCATTTTAGTACATGAAACGTCCATAATTTGATTTGTCTGCCAAATCAGTGCGAACAAAGAGTAAATATGGTACGCCCAATTTCTCAATGGAACTGCTTGGAGACTTGAGGCAAGGTCAATTCATCAATATGTTCCACTAACTTTGAGTTAGTTAACACCTTGGCACGTGTTGCTCTTCAAGGTTTATTTATGTGCTGATTGCAACCCATCTTTTAACTCTCGAAACCACTCATGATGTTTTAAATGTGGGGCAGAGCCCCGAGCATTCTCAAATGAGTGTAGTATATATATATATATATATATAATATATATGTATACACATATATTTTTTAAATGCCGAGTGCAGTCAGTGTGCTGGACACATTACAACTGTCTGTTTCGTGAGAGATTTCAACCTGTATAGTGGTGGTTGGTAGTATGTTTAAAGACCATAGCAGTGCTAATGTATTTTGCAGTTCTGTAATTTAATTCTGGAAAAGAGCTTATAAACTATTGTGACGTAGAAATAACGATAGCTACTATGTCCCTTGAATTAGGTAGATAATAGTACATTGTTCACCGAGAGGAGAAAGTGACCGATTACCGTCGAGGGTGTCGTTTGAAGCCCGAGCCGTAGGCGAGGGCTTTAAAACACCCGAGATCGGGAATCGCACTTTCTCTCGAGTGATACATAGTGCTTTATACTACACCTACGACGGAAATAAAAAACTAAACCTTTACTAATTGAAATTGTTGCAGTTAGTGAAGCTTAATGTAACACTTTTTCCATTAATGTTTGTTTGAGATGTTTGCGATAATGTAGGAGGAATAACTGGCTGTGCTGTTGGCACTGCGCTCGTAGAAGTCTGTGGTGCCAAAGGGGCAACTGGCTGCTGAGGGGCATCTGGCATCGCCGCGCTCGTTGATGGTTGAGGAGACGAGTCTTGATGCACATTAATCGATCCCGATATTTGGTTATTTATTCGTGTTTTGTTTTCCACGGAATTCTCTATGTAGCTTTCTGCAACAGCGGACGATTTCCAACCACCGTGACGTTTTATTGTGGTTAAATCAGCACCAGTATTGGCAAGAATAGTCGCTGAAGTTCTGCGAAAGCAGTGGCCAGTGTATTCTAGTGGATTGAGTAAATTAAGGTACGAAGCTATTTCTCTTGGCACAGTACTTATTTTGTTTTTCCCAATTACTTGTTTCGTACATTTTTTGTTTTTATATTGTAGTAAAAACCGATTGGTTTTGGGGTCACTGGGGCGAATTTAGTTATATTTCTTCACTATCTCATAAAATAAGCCCGATATAACAAATGATCGCTGAATTTTGGTTTTTGTGTTAGGAATATTGACGATTATTCCATTTTTGAGGATTTCGATATCGTCTGTTGTCATATTCACAAGTTCTTGCGAACGACAGGCCCCATTTACTCCTAAAATCAAAATAACCTGTAAACAAAAATATCAAACATGAAAACCTAGTAGATTTCTACTCATAAATAGGTACGTAATAAATTTTAAACCAGTGCATTTTGTTCATAAACTTACCTTCATCAACAAATATTTGTCATCTGGAGCATTCTGCAAAAAGGAATAAACATCCTTTGTAGTAAGCACTTTTGATTTCTTACTACGGAATCCCTCCGACTTTCTTTTCAGAAATGCTGTAAGTTTTTTGTATTCTTGAATATTTATGTCGTTTCTTGTCAATATAGTACTTTTCAACATTGAGTACATAGACCTTAACGTACTTGGTTTGTATTTTTGCGCTTTTTCACTGAAATAAGCTAGCAAAACAGTTTCAAAAAAAGATGCCGTATTTTTTTCACTTTTCCATTGCAAAAAATCGTCATAAGTTTTATTATATTTTTTAATTGATTTCTGTGGTAAAAGGTTATCAATCAGTATTTTTGCTGTTTCCTTCAACTGCGGCGGAGTTAAAAAATCTTCATCATTACTATCACTACTTATCATTTTGATAGTTTTATTTTACTTTTCTACGAAAACTGAATCCTCAAACAACACACAAATTGAAAATGGCGCTAATGGCGTCTGCAATTTTCACATGTTCTTTTTTCAAATTGTTTGACACCATCCAACACACAGCTAGTGGCCAGTGTCATTTTGCGAACTTGGAGATAAAAACTCACTGTAAAAACTTTTTGGCTTTTGATATTTAGGTTACCAGCGCATAGTCTTACCCAAAATTAAAAAAGAAAAACCACGTAAGAAATGGATTTTCATACACTTTTCTCTCCCGCTCAGATGCGTTTTCTCGCCGCATATTTGTTCGATATGCAATGACGTACTTTCTACCGTAAATTTGATAAAGTATCAAGGTACTTTCCGAGCAGGTGTAGTATAAAAACTATTTTCTTCACAAATGTTCTGGATTAAATTATTGATTTATTAAGGTATCGACTTCCAGGTTGGGGTCGCGGTTGCCTTTTCTAAAATAGTGATTTTAGCTTTGAGTATTTATATTTATTTTATAATTTCGTCGTCATTAAGACTTTAAAATGAATGGGGTAAGTATTCCAGATTTGTGAATTAAAAATATACTAAGGGTCGTTTTAATAAGACTGGTTAAGAATCTTGCAAGATTAGACCACTTGGGTTTTTGTTGGTTTCCTGGGTAATTATCTCACGAGGAGTGCTATTTTTTCCCTAGCTAAACATTCTCCAAGGAGCAGAGATAAGCCTTAACATTTTCTTGCATTCTAATCGGTTAGATTTTGATACATTTACGACTACAAACTTCCTGTTTCATTTCTATCGCTCTCGACAATGGGTAGTCACCCATACAGGAAGCCGACCAGTCGGTCGGTATTATTAGGACTCTGGATAGATTTGTAATCGTGAACGGGTAATCCAACTATCTATTTAACGCCTTCATAAAAAAACGATAACTAGCGGTTCCAATGTTTGAAAAACATTGAATCGTTTAGAATAAAACATACCTAATATCATCGGTAACTGAGCAATTGTGAGGTCTAAATCGGGTTGCTAATGCGACGACTGTTTCTCACTGTAATTAAGCGATGAGGTAAATTCCTGTTGATTTGTTTTTAAGTCTGCTAGTATTTCTTATGGTATGCCGGGGGATGAACCCAACCCTACTCTGAAGTTCCAAGTCAGCCAGTGGGGCGTAACAGTAGCCTTGGGAATCCAATCTGTCGATTGTGCAGAAATTGGAGGCACTCGTAAGCTTGACGAAAGGCAAAAAGATATTTACAAAAACCGTGTCTGTTAGTTTTGTAGTAGATAACTGTTTGGCAATACCACTCGGAACAGAGCTTCCAAGATGAATAGCTGTTCCATGAGCTGTGATCTTACTCTAGTTCGTAGTAGGTTTTTAAGAATAACTAATCATTTCTGTGTATATTTTGCAACGAATACGAGGATGCGTAAACAAGGTTCTCGCTTATATTGACGGTTAATACAATAAGGTTTTGCAGTATTTACTAATACTAGTATCTGATGCGTCAGAAGGAATTCATATTTTTATTACAACTATCCTCAGCCTTGCTCAGTATCAGGATTATTGTGATGCTCGGAAGCACACATGTTTTTGGGAGCAGAATATTTTTGGGTCATTCGTATATATTCGTCATTGTAAATGAACTGATGGAACCGGTGATTGTTTGAATCGACCGACAAGTGGTCCAGAGGAAGAACGACCTTTGCCATCCAGTCTACTCTTAGAGAAACTAGCACGCAATGCTCGACCCAGTCTTCTCTCAGAGAAACTAGCACGCAATTATGGTTAATCAATCTGAATTTTAAGAGAGCACCGTAGGTACTTGTTCAAGTTTTCCTGATCCCAAAAACGATCTTGTTGTGCCGTTGCCTTTAAGTCTGAGAATATTGCTGACAGCTTGGAAAAGACTGGCTTCCCATTTTTATGACACCTCGAGTGTGCATTTCGTCAACCACATTCATTACAATTTAGTTAGATATTTTGCTGTAACGGTCGCTTAACAAAAGCAATGACAAATTCGTGTAGAATGGTAAATAGTAGTTACTTATTATGCTTAGAATGTCGAGCGGAGCTCCGACATTCTTCGATGCATTTAACTTAACACGGTAGCTCGACAAAAGCAATAAACGGTTATTACTTTTGTTATTTTTTTGTGAACGGTCCACAGTCGCTTATTATGCTTAGAATGCAGAGCGGAGCTCCGAGCATTCTTCGATGCATTTAACTTTGTTACGGTAGCTCGACAAAAGCAATGACGTTTTCTACGGTGTGTGCACTAAAGCAATGATGTTTTGTTTTTGAATGGTACACAGTAGTCCCTTATTATGCTTAGAATGTGAAGCGGAGCTCAGAGCATTCTTCGATGAGTTTAACTTTGTTACGGTCGCTCGATAAAAGCAATGACGTTTTCTTTTTGAATGGTACACAGTAGTCGGTTATTATGCTTAGAATGTGAAGCGGAGCTCCAAGCATTCTTCGACGAGTTTAACTTTGCTATTAATGACCCCCACGAAGGGCTGCTTGTACGCATATTTTATTATTATCACCTATCGATGCAAACTAAGCCTCTTGAGCTTTTTGAAAGGTGTGAAACCATTTATTACGTTTAGAATATAGAGCGGAGCCCCAAGACTTTTTCAACGAATAATATTTCTGGAGAACCAGTGATTGCAATCTTTTTTGTTAGCTGCCTGGCACAGAAGGGTTTCGAGTCAGAATCTTTTCGTTTTATTTCGTTGCTTTCATATTATAATTTCCTGTCCTATCCCGATGGGATGAGGAGGAGTTATGCCTCTTGTCGGGCTGTAATATTTGTTAATAACAACGGCAACGCCCTCATTTGGGCATCGAATATTTCGACCCGGGTTTCAAGCAAAACAAACTCATCTTTGGGTACGCAGCAGCGACTGCGAACTACAGTTGGGCACTGCAGACCTTGGCGTGTGCTGTGTCACCTTCTAGGCTAACCCACTTTGTCGTAGCAATGTGGTATCTAGGGTGGTGGCAGTTAGCCCGTGTTGTTCAGAAACTGCATAGTGCAGAAACTATAAGCATAGTTTTAAACTATCACGGTTGTTCCCTAAAGTTATATGATTATTAACGGGATATTTACCGTGGTAAGGTTGTGGAATGAATCAGTCTTCCCGTGAACATGGTGCATGTAACTGCGCCGAAATATCGGGAGCTCATTCCACAACCTTACCACGGTAAATATCCCGTTAATAATCATATAACTTTATAAGCATAGTTTTTAGATGTGTTTCTTTGCGTTTTGTTTCACCAGAGGTCCAGGCCAATATTTCGTTTGTAGGTTGTTTAACAATTACATATAGTCCATGGACTTTAAGAAGATAAGCCAAAACGGGACCTGAGAATATGTTATTCTACCAGCTCTGCCTATATAACATTGAATTTTTCAGTTTTGCTACTTTACCTGGTGTGAAAGTAGCATGAATATATGTAGAAGTTTTCTTTGTACATTTTCGTATTAGAATGTGCTCTAACAGACTTTAGCCAATCTGGTACATTAATCAGTCGATTGTATGTCATCTAAGCAGTACCAGATTTATATTTCTTAAGAGTGTAGGCCACTTTATTTCTGCCGCCCCATGTACCTGTCTTAAACAATTAGTTTCCATTGCGATCGAGAGGTCGTGAGTTCGATCCCCATCCATTGCACTATTAAATATATTGGTATAATATTCCACTTATTTGACTTTTATCCTCTGAAACCGAGTGAGCGAGCGTCTTCTGAAATTTGCCGCCCCTAGCACGCTGCCGCCCCTAGGCCGCGGCCTATACGGCCTATTGACAAATCCAGGGCTGCATCTAAGAAACCATTTAAACTGTTTTAAGTCTTGTTTTGTGGAACTCGTTCCCTAACGACTTCGACCGGTTAAGCAAAGCTTATCTCAGACCTATTGATGAGTTTTCCTGTGCTGTTAGCTTGGAGTTTCATATCATTTGATTTCATTATGGGGATCATGCCATAGCTAATGAACTCATAACATTGGAGATAAAAGTGTTTTATAGTATTGGATATTATTACAATATTGTTCAAAAGGTTATTGTTCTATGAGCTGTTCTACATAATCTTTATTTCTGAAGCGTAAACTAAGATTATTACACGCTTTAACCATTTGAAAGTACAGTGGTTCTAATTTGAGGTGCTCAGTAGGGCTTATTCTCGTTTGATTCCCCACACATGTTTGGGTCTGCTCAAATCGTAGTACAAGTCAGGATTACTGTAACTTGGATTGTAATTTACCACGATTATATAAGTTGATGAAAAATAGGAAGTGTTACTTACGGTTTGGTGATGAGCCGGAGCTAAACTACGAACCAACACTTGAATCCGACACCGTTGATAGGTTATCTTCTTTTTCCTGTTTTTATGCCGCGTCTTCCATCGTTGGGGCTGGACCATTATAACTATCAATTTCAAGAATCTAATATCCAACTGAAACAGTGTGAAACAGTTAAAATATTTCATTTATATCTGGAACCAGCGGTAGCACTGGCTATAAACAAAAAAATATTAGTATTGAAACGAACGGTAACACCGTTAAAATATTTTTAGTAAGTATATATAATTGCACATGAACTTACTAGTTAGTTCAGGACTTTACCTGAACTTTCACGAGCATGACGCAGTCAGTAAAGTAAATACTTCGTACTTACGACCGCTCCGGATGAAAATCCAAACGCCAATGAAGCCGACTTGCGCTAGGCGCACTACCTGAGGTGATGGTTGACATTTGAGGGGAGCGGAAGGGGCGGAGTCGACGCCGATTGGGCGAGGAGATCGGGCGGACCAATCACAGCATGACTTGTTCGGAACGGAAGTCGAGTACGCTACTATCATGTATAATTAGGTTTCGAATTACGGTACAGTTGTTTAATAATAAACACAGTGTCATTGTGTTTAGTTCGGCCCTGGAAAAATCTAAGTTCCTAAGTCCCATGTTCCAGAATGCAATTCAAATACAGTTTGATATCTGATCATCTAATCAATACTTGAGATTATAATCTCTGCTTGAGCATTGTTTATAAACTATTCTCAGTTGAACTAGTTTCAAACCGATACGCAATCAACGATTTGTTTTTTCTACGGAACAATCTGTTTTTGCTTAAATTTGATTACATTGACAATATTGGTGCCGTTCTACACAGAATTTGATAACGAACCAGTTGACTCAACAGCAGCTTCGCTCGCTTGGGTTTGGTGTAGTGAAGGAAGCATCTTTTTGGAATTTCAGGGTCCTGGATTGTCCATTTATACTAAAACTGGATAATTACGTATTTATCGTTCTCTAGATTTTGATTGTTTTAGTGCACATGACTAGTAGGTAACGAAAAAGTTACCAATGTGTTACGTTATAATACTGCACTTAAATAACGTGTAACATTTGACTCTCATCGCTGACGACTGATGCTAGTTTCATCTCTCATCCATGCCGCCTTAATGCGGCACATCGTGCGTGATTTAAGAACATTTTATAGAATACCTGACTTAGTTAGGTTAGGATTGGATGGACGACGGGCTTTGTTTTTTCATAACTCACATTCATAATCATTATTTTGTTTACTGATTCGTGATGAGTACTCCTTTCTGGTCCTAAATCAATAATAAATGTTATAATAATAATATAATAAAGGGATCTATTGATTGATATAAGAGATTGTCACTCACTATTAATCAAATAACTATGATGGTTATATCGTAAAAAAATGTTTGATTGGTCGCTTGGCCTGCCTTAGGTACAATCAAATTAGCTCACTTGTGTCATATAATATACCAATATGGTCTATGGTAGCATATAATATGTAAAATTATCATTGATAATAACATCATACAAACTTGGTAGACATACATACATGAGACATTATTTACATTGTTACCTTTTTTATGAAACAGGCCTATATTAAAATCACAAACTGACAACTATACTGCAACTGCAGGCTTAACAAGTTTTAATGAACTAATGTCACAATATAGGGGGCAGACGAAATCACTGCACACATGAATCTATTAATGCCTGGTTGCAGCAGACTAAAAATATTAACACAAGCATTATAGCAAAGGATAGTTTATATGAATACATTTTATTTATGTAATAATAAATTTATTTTGCGATTCAGTGCAGCTACAGATGCTTCGCCAGCAAACACTCTATTTTTTAGAACACAGTATCTTCTTATACATATAGTAAAAAACACTACTAATTATGGTGCATACATTTGAGTTCCTGTGCTCCATACAAATGTTCAGGAAATAGAAATTCACATTTGACATTATGTGCTCAGATATGTTTTTTTTTAGGTCAGACGTGTGAGCTATTTCTCTGAGAAATTCATTTATCAGGGTAGCGCAGTGTTCTACACAGACGACCATTTCTTTTGTAACATAATTTAAACTTTTTTAAACTCTGAGTACTCTCTAAACTCCACAAACAAATGAAAGTTTTCAACATTTGTTGATATTAATGCTTTTTTACAATCCTCACAATTAGGCATCCTCTTCATTACGAATCCACACACATATGCACATGCCTGAATTTCTGCATTGTTGTCTTGTATGGCATCATCAATTTGAGGTAATTCAATTGAGGACAGAAATTCAGGCTCTGTCCTTGCAAATGTATGCTGTGGTGTGGACTGTGAAACGGATAATAGTGTTTCAAAATTGTTAATTATAACACTATTATCAGTTTCACAGTTTCCTGAAGTGCCCATGTGTGACATATTTGTTACTATGGCAATTTTTAAGCCAGCTACAAATTGGCTGCATGTTGGATTGGAATTGGATCCACAGTTGCCACAAATGCAGCCAAAAAGATTTTCAATAGGGTCTTGTTGTAATCGCCTAGTGGCAAGGCTAGTGATGTGGTGTTTTTGCACCAAGCTCCTCCACAATTTCTCAATGGCATTGAGAGTCCATATCCAACCTTCTTGTGATGGCGGCTTACGTGGGCTTCCAATATACTTAATAGACGAAAAAAATCTTTTCAATTTTTCAAAGCATTTTAAATGTGGACTTGAATGTTTTAAATTTGTTGCATGAGCTTTTCCTCTGCGCAAACCCGAGCAATCGCTGTTAAGACAATCAAACAGATTATCCATATTTATAATAACATTTGCTGTTACAGCTGCGTCCACAGAAAGGTCTCCTGAAAATAAGAGTAAGGTGATTAAATAAATGTTTGCTTCAAATGAACTTTGTTATTTTGATTGTTACAAATTTTTGAGTTAATATACTAGCTGTAACCTGCTATCACATCTGTTAATATTTTGATGTAGTTAGGGTCATTGACATTTTACTGACATTTTACTAACATTGAACTAAGCTCTCAAGTTGCCTGACAGAATTTATACATATACTGTATGTATAGGGATGTTCAAGCAACTTTTACTGTAGCAGCAAATTACGCTCATGTTGCACGAGTGTCCATACATTACATGCAAGATGTGGGGACAGCCATGACAGCTGTAGGCTCGAGTCAGCCTAAAGATGTAGGTACATATCCTACAAATCAAATTACTGTGTGCATGAGATTTAAGAACTAATGTCTCTAAGTGATGAGCGCAGTTTAGAGCCACAGAACGGTGATACTGCAACTGTAATGAACAGGCATGATGCATCCTATCAGGTACGGTCTTCTCTACTTCATCACTTCAAAACATTAAAAATAAACATTCACCATGCTATCATGCAATAAAGAAAGTACCTACATATCTAGTTTACATACCTTTAGCTACTTTGGCTAACATTTTCCTCCTGCTACGGAATGGCTAAGAACTTGTGCTGCATATTTAACCTTCATTTTTTGTTTTGAATTGGGCTCTAAGTGATCCTTCTTCAAAGCTGGTGCATACACAAAGTTTGGGTTGGTATCATCAATTTCATACAATTCCTTTATGTGGGACCATTTAGCAATTCCTGTAAAAAGAAATATGTATCATGTAGAAAAATAGTTATCAAACCAAAATAAAAGCAGTAATTTCATAACAATAGTTTGAGTTTCACTTGATTCACATTGTGCCAGATTCGTAATTCTGCTAAGGGCTTTAGAAAAAATCAATATGCAACAGTTAACCCAAAAGATAAGAACACACAAGAGTGAAAAGTATGTATGAGAACCCTTTACCTTTTCCTTCATTGTCATTTGATAAAATGTCTGTAGCACATTCAATATCATATTTTAAAAACAAGTTTCTAAAGCATTTTAATAAATGTGGTACATCAAAAAGTGCTGTGATTTGTTTGCCATTGTGGTGTATATAAGGGTGTTGCAGTGATGCACCCAAGATAGTGAGGGCTCGCCTGTTTACGCCATCCATATCGCACACAATGGCCGCAATATTTACTCTCACCTCATGGCACTTTTGTAGAACCTGAAATGATAAATAATGAACAATTATTCTAACTGATGTGATAACTATTCACATTGGGTCTGTTATGCAAAAGTATTGATAACGGTGTACAATTTAGAAACTAATAATAATATCAATAAGAAATATTTGCATTTTTGTATGTCTGTAATGAATAGACTCTAAAACAACTCGTATCAATTTCAAAAATTCTTTCTCCATTATACTATGTAATTCCTAAATAACATAGGCTATATATATTTTGATTCATCATTATCATCATCCATCACCATGCAGACAGAGCGTAGCTAGTATTATATAAAGGTTGTCATCATCATCCCTACACACGTAGGGTCAATCGATACCATATGTTTTTCTGTAATATGAATGGACACAACAAGGAATATAATTTGGTTTTAGTATTAGTTTAGGTAATAGGATTTTGCCACACCGCTGACTGCTGCCTACTAGACGCACTTTTCTGCCTATGAGACTTCAGTCGCCTTTTAAGACATACTAAGGCAGGTGTTTAAAAAAAAAATACTTACCTCTTTAACTAGCACAGCCAGTCTGTCTGCAGTAGAAAACCCACTTGAAAAGTAATGGGCAATTGGCTGTTTAACTTTCTTACGTATCCCCGCAACCATAAACACCAATGCATATGCTGCAATAAGTGGGGATCTTCCCTGTGAAGCATGGTCCTGAAATCCTGAAATCTTCTTTAGGGTTGTAATTAAGATGTTTTTTATTAACATTTCATCAAAAATTAATGTGTATTCATTGTATGAAGGCTTTTGTGTCTTTGTGTAATTTTGAAGGACTTCGAAAACTGGTTGATTGATTCCAGCATTAAAAAGTACTCTATTGAGTAGACTTTTTAATGTACTGGGTGATGGTAACTGAAAAAGCCTTTGCAGCAAACGGTAACAAGTTGGTGATCTTTTATAAGTTCTTAGAGCAGTAATTTTTTCTTTTTTATTCCACCTTCAACCAGTACTTTTCTTTTTAAAGTTCCTTATCTGTCCTTGCAACAATTGCGCAAATGTCGGAGATATCTTCTCTGATAACTTTTTTATGGATACATCATCTGTCACACATTTTAAAATATCTTTTGACTTCAGATGTCTAACGCGATTGAGCAGTTGGCAAATTTTACGCATATATTTGCTACATTTGGCATACAAAAACTTCTCCTTTTCTGAAGTTGGTTTAACTATTGTTTGCACTTGAGCATATGAAGATGTCCCAACATTAGGCTCACTATTTACACCAATGGTCACTTCCTGTAAGACCCCATGTGAAGGACCAGGCTGATTGGTAGGTCTTGTGTTTGTGATATCCTGTAAGCCCCCATGTGAATGACCAGGTTGAGGCCTTATTGTATACTCGGGAAATTGTGTTCATTCTGGAAAAAAATAACTAATGAGTTACAGATGAAAAGGTATTGAAAATATATAACTAAACTAACAAATACAGATAGATAGGAACTCTTTAGTTAAAACATAATGGTACAAAAGGCAGTCTTATCGCGATTCCTTTCAGACAACCTTTGGATAGAAAGAGTAATATTTTCAGGGACAGTGGTAAATAGTATCAGCGTAAGTATAGAAAATAGTGAATAGGTACATATACCTTAATGCCTGATAACAAATGTAATATATATATATATATATTACATAATATATATATACATATACTGCCTAGTTCAATAAGTAACAAAAATAGATTTGAAATTTTTGCAAACACCAATAATATTTAAACCACAGATATAATTTTTTAATTTGGTCTTAATTGAATTAGGCGTTGGATATTGGAGCTGTGGTAGCCAAGTGATTACACCTATTGACTGCTAATCAGAAGGTACCTGGTACCCCATGGCAGTAGAACATTTTGCGAATGCTGATCGAGCTAGCTACCTACTACCCTCAAGTAGCAAGTATACTTCTGCCCTACCAATTGAAGCAGCAATCGTGGACGGAACAGTATGGACTACTGAGCAGCAATACCATGGGTTAACTCTCTTTCAGCTTGAGCCCCTCCTCACTGGTGGAAAGGCATTGTGTGTGTGTTACCCTGCCTATTTTCCAACGTCAGTTCAGTAGGCTGTGTTATCGCTAAGAGCGATCTGTTCAGGAAAACCTTTGGATAAATACCAATAGGTGAGACGGTGATCAATATCTAGCTTACAGTCACAACATAAATTTGTTTTAATACTGACTTGCAACTTACATCACATGGAACCTCAGATCTCCGTAACTTCTGTAGAGTATCATCAGTGATGTCAGCTTCAAGAAAATGATTTTCACACAACATTCTATGCTCAATGTGGAGTTTCATTTGAAATGTTGTTGATGAGTATGTATTGGGCCCATAGCTGACAGCTGAAAGTACAAAAAAAATACCTAATAAAAACTCTATTTGGGTTACTTATATTGTTTTGATTCTGAAATGGGTTCTGTAAAATCTTTGTTGCAGCCAAATGCTAATTGCCTAACCGTTTTATGAAACACCACTGTTCTATCAATGCCATGAATATTTACCATTTATATCATATTTATCCAGCTACAGATACAGCTTTTAAGCCCCCACATGCATGAAGTACTATGACACAACTAGATTTGTGTGAAATTTTGTATAACTTGTACAACATACACATCATTTATTTTAATCTAACTTCCATGGGGACTCAGGCTACAGGTAAGTTAGAAATATTACTCCCAATGGAAAGCTACATGGATGCAAAGACGAAATATAATATGTAGTGCATTCAAATATATCACTTCTGATCGTTTTTAGCGAAAATGCTAATAACCCTCATAAGGGGCGTTCGAATGGGAATCTGTGGGTGAAAATGTCATTCATGTCTCTTTTTGTTCAGCATTCGGAATGCTAAAAAAGAGGAATTTTTGCCACCAAAAAGTGTAATTTTTAACCCACATCCAAAGCATGGTTGTTTGTGATCGTTATTTGACAGCTATGTATTTGATCATAAACATGCGATTTTAGGTCTTATGCTCAGTTGAGCGTTTGTAAAGATCAAAAATGTTACTTTTGTCACTTTTGCCCACACCCTATTCGAACGCACTATATGTAGGTAGTTTCTGGATTTCTTAGTTAGGTCAATTTTAAGGATTCAGAATTAACCAGATTTGCTAATTCTTGTTTGATTTGACTCTGATTAAATGCTTAAAAATAGAAGTTCTTAGAGGCTTCTGTCTGCAACTATTGTCATAATTCTGCCAGTGTATGTTGTGCTAGTTCCATAAACTATCAGGAGAATTAGCAATTGCTTAATAATATGAGGAGTGGTACATATGGAGAGTCGCACTAAGACATGACCATAAAAATATCAGTAAATATACATACCGTATAAGGTTATTTATGCCAGGCTTTGGAAATCTAAACAATTTTGCGTTGTCTGCGAACGGTGAGCGGCCGCATTAAAAGCATTTCCTTTTGTTTTCTTTCTCCGACATGATCACAAACTAAAATAGAGTCTCTGCTCAAATTATTATGATATAATCAAGAGTCAATTTCTCACATCACACACAACTGAGTCAATTTCTCGAAGTTCCTAATCGCAAGTAACATAACTTTTTGAAGGCACGGAGGAACATAAGCTCAATTCGACGTGGATTTAATGCTATATTCAAGGAACTTTAACAACGAACGAAACTGAAATCACTGAAACCGGCACTAAATCCGAATGAAAACAATAACACACCCACCAAAGAGTATATTTTAGCATGCCGGATGTGACATCAAAATATTTAATATGTTACCACCTTTGAATAATATTTTAAATGGCAACTATAAAAATTAGCCCCCGTAGGTAATTTCATTTGCCACACGCAAATGTGCCATCCCGTCGCCAGTGCCACCGCTTTTATAGGTTACGGCGTACTTGCACGTGGTCGTTTTAAACATTAAGATTGCAATACAAAGTGATGGCATGTTTTATAATTAATTGTACATAATAAACTTAAATCATTTTGAGAATAATTATATTATTAATTTTAATTGGAATAATTTACTGTACCTAAACAATTTCAAAAGTATGAATATATGTTTTATAAATCAATTCAAATAAATCAATTCTAACAAATCTAATTGTTATAGACTAATTATTATTGGCTAATTATTGTATCCGCACTGATTGGAGACTGGTTGGAGACGAAAATAGCCTAGTAGACCGAAAAGTATAAAAGGCGGTGCGCAGAGCGGTCGTGGCTCACTCTGCCTTCAACCGTCGACGAGTCAACATCTCCGAGTTCGTTATTGCGGTGACGTCAATCCTTGTCGTGATTTTGTATAGTGCAAAACACTGTCGTAATGATTGTCGGTTTTTTTTTAATTTTTTTTTTTTCTTTTTTTTTTTTTTTTCTTTTATTAAATTAATGTTCTGCTGCATGTAGAGATAAATAACTGTAAGGTTAATGTTACCGCTGTGTAAATACTTTTATACGGCAATGTTTTGTCTTGTATAACTTGTATGCAACACGAGAGGTATTGATCACTATGATTGACACGTCACTGTGGTATGGAAGTACTTCAGGATTTAAATAAAACAATTGTCAATATGAACCTTATAAGAATGGGTATCTATGGAAACTTGGTAATGTATGTAAGGCATGGAATGTTTTTCTTTGTTTTCATTGCATAGTGTGATGCGGGTGATGGAAGTCCAGAATTTTATCGTAGTACGTCGACAGATATTAACACATTCATTTGTTTTTCAGCTGTCCTGAGCAGGTATCCTGAGTGGCTGTCCAAACTGCTGCGCTGAGCAACTGTCCGTGCTTCTGCGCTGAGCGGCCGCCAAAGCCGCTGTCCCGAGCAGTTGTCTGCTGAAAGTCAAGTCCGGAGTAATCGACACCAAAGATTACCATGTGTGGTGTCATGCAAAGGTTGTAATGTGAGTTTGTCGAGACATTCGAATCTTCACAAATTGATATCATGTGCTAGTTGTCTTTGGTATGCATTAATAACGAAAAATTTCACTAAACTGTGCGAGTGAGATCTTGGTAAAGTATGTAAAGCATGGAATGTTTTTCTGTGTTTTCATTGCATAGTGTGGTGCGGGTGATAGAAGTCCAGAATTTTATCGTAGTACGTCGACAGATATTAACACATTCATTTGTTTTTCAGCTGTCCCGAGCAGGTATCCTGAGCGGCTGCCCAAACTGCTGCGCTGGGCTGCTGCGCTGAGCAACTGTCCGTGCTTCTGCGCTGAGCCGCCGCCCAAGCCGCTGTCCCGAGCAGTTGTCTGCTGGAAGTCAAGTCCGGAGTAATCGACACCAAAGATTACCTTGTGTGGTGTCATGCAAAGGTGGTATCGTGAGTTTGTCGAGACATTCGACAGTTAATCTTCACAAATTGATATCATGCGCTAGTTGTCTTTGGTATACATTAATAAAGAAAATATTACTAAATAACGAAAAATTTCACTAAACTGTGCGAGTGAGATCTTGGTAAAGTATGTAAAGCATGGAATGTTTTTCTGTGTTTTCATTGCATAGTGTGGTGCGGGTGATAGAAGTCCAGAATTTTATCGTAGTACGTCGACAGATATTAACACATTCATTTGTTTTTCAGCTGTCCCGAGCAGGTATCCTGAGCGGCTGCCCAAACTGCTGCGCTGGGCTGCTGCGCTGAGCAACTGTCCGTGCTTCTGCGCTGAGCCGCCGCCCAAGCCGCTGTCCCGAGCAGTTGTCTGCTGGAAGTCAAGTCCGGAGTAATCGACACCAAAGATTACCTTGTGTGGTGTCATGCAAAGGTGGTATCGTGAGTTTGTCGAGACATTCGACAGTTAATCTTCACAAATTGATATCATGCGCTAGTTGTCTTTGGTATACATTAATAAAGAAAATATTACTAAACTGTGCGAGTGAGATCTTGGTAAAGTATGTAAGGCATGGAATGTTTTTCTTTGTTTTCATTGCATAGTGTGGTGCGGGTGATGGAAGTCCAGAATTTTATCGTAGTACGTCGACAGATATTAACACATTCATTTGTTTTTCAGCTGTCCCGAGCAGGTATCCTGAGCGGCTGTCCAAACTGCTGCGATGAGCTGCTGCGCTGAGGAACTGCCCGTGCTTTTGCGCTGAGCGGCCGCCCAAGCCGCTGTCCCGAGCAGTTGTCTGCTGGAAGTCAATTCCGGAGTAATCGACACCAAAGATTACCTTGTGTGGTGTCATGCAAAGGTGGAATAGTGAGTTTGTCGAGACATTCGAATCTTCACAAATTGATATCACGCGCTAGTTGTCTTTGGTATGCATTAATAAAGAAAAATATCACTAAACTGTGCGAGTGAGATCTTGGTAAAGTATGTAAGGCATGGCATGTTTTTCTTTGTTTTCATTGCATAGTGTGGTGCAAGTGATGGAAGTCCAGAATTTTATCGTAGTACGTCGACAGATATTAACACATTCATTTGTTTTCCAGCTGTCCCGAGCAGGTATCCTGAGTGGCTGCCCAAACTGCTGCGCTGGGCTGCTGCGCTGAGCAACTGTCCGTGCTTCTGCGTTGAGCGGCTGCCCAAGCCGCTGTCCCGAGCAGTTGTCTGCTGGAAGTCAAGTCCGGAGTAATCGACACCAAAGATTACCTTGTGTGGTGTCATGCAAAGGAGGTATCGTGAGTATGTCGAGACATTCGACAGTAAATCTTCACAAATTGATATCATGTGCTAGTTGTCTTTGGTATGCATTAATAAAGAAAAATTTCACTAAACTGTGCGAGTGAGATCTTGGTAAAGTATGTAAGGCATGGAATGTTTTTCTTTGTTTTCATTGCATAGTGTGGTGCGGGTGATGGAAGTCCAGAATTTTATCGTAGTACGTCGACAGATATTAACACATTCATTTGTTTTTCAGCTGTCCCGAGCAGGTATGCTGAGCGGCTGTCCAAACTGCTGCGCTGAGCTGCTGCGCTGAGCAACTGCCCGTGCTTCTGCGCTGAGCGGCCGCCCAAGCCGCTGTCCCGAGCAGTTGTCTGCTGGAAGTCAAGTCCGGAGTAATCGACACCAAAGATTACCTTGTGTGGTGTCATGCAAAAGTGGTATCGTGAGTTTGTCGAGACATTCGACAGTTAATCTTCACAAATTGATATCATGCGCTAGTTGTCTTTGGTATACATTAATAAAGAAAATATCACTAAACTGTGCGAGTGAGATCTTGGTAAAGTATGTAAGGCATGGAATGTTTTTCTTTGTTTTCATTGCATAGTGTGGTGCGGGTGATGGAAGTCCAGAATTTTATCGTAGTACGTCGACAGATATTAACACATTCATTTGTTTTTCAGCTGTCCCGAGCAGGTATCCTGAGCGGCTGTCCAAACTGCTGCGCTGAGCTGCTGCGCTGAGGAACTGCCCGTGCTTTTGCGCTGAGCGGCCGCCCAAGCCGCTGTCCCGAGCAGTTGTCTGCTGGAAGTCAATTCCGGAGTAATCGACACCAAAGATTACCTTGTGTGGTGTCATGCAAAGGTGGAATAGTGAGTTTGTCGAGACATTCGAATCTTCACAAATTGATATCACGCGCTAGTTGTCTTTGGTATGCATTAATAAAGAAAAATATCACTAAACTGTGCGAGTGAGATCTTGGTAAAGTATGTAAGGCATGGTATGTTTTTCTTTGTTTTCATTGCATAGTGTGGTGCAAGTGATGGAAGTCCAGAATTTTATCGTAGTACGTCGACAGATATTAACACATTAATTTGTTTTTCAGCTGTCCCGAGCAGGTATCCTGAGTTGCTGCCCAAACTGCTGCGCTGGGCTGCTGCGCTGAGCAACTGTCCGTGCTTCTGCGTTGAGCGGCTGCCCAAGCCGCTGTCCCGAGCAGTTGTCTGCTGGAAGTCAAGTCCGGAGTAATCGACACCAAAGATTACCTTGTGTGGTGTCATGCAAAGGAGGTATCGTGAGTATGTCGAGACATTCGACAGTAAATCTTCACAAATTGATATCATGTGCTAGTTGTCTTTGGTATGCATTAATAAAGAAAAATATCACTAAACTGTGCGAGTGAGATCTTGGTAAAGTATGTAAGGCATGGTATGTTTTTCTTTGTTTTCATTGCATAGTGTGGTGCAAGTGATGGAAGTCCAGAATTTTATCGTAGTACGTCGACAGATATTAACACATTAATTTGTTTTTCAGCTGTCCCGAGCAGGTATCCTGAGTTGCTGCCCAAACTGCTGCGCTGGGCTGCTGCGCTGAGCAACTGTCCGTGCTTCTGCGTTGAGCGGCTGCCCAAGCCGCTGTCCCGAGCAGTTGTCTGCTGGAAGTCAAGTCCGGAGTAATCGACACCAAAGATTACCTTGTGTGGTGTCATGCAAAGGAGGTATCGTGAGTATGTCGAGACATTCGACAGTAAATCTTCACAAATTGATATCATGTGCTAGTTGTCTTTGGTATGCATTAATAAAGAAAAATTTCACTAAACTGTGCGAGTGAGATCTTGGTAAAGTATGTAAGGCATGGAATGTTTTTCTTTGTTTTCATTGCATAGTGTGGTGCGGGTGATGGAAGTCCAGAATTTTATCGTAGTACGTCGACAGATATTAACACATTCATTTGTTTTTCAGCTGTCCCGAGCAGGTATGCTGAGCGGCTGTCCAAACTGCTGCGCTGAGCTGCTGCGCTGAGCAACTGCCCGTGCTTCTGCGCTGAGCGGCCGCCCAAGCCGCTGTCCCGAGCAGTTGTCTGCTGGATGTCAAGTCCGGAGTAATCGACACCAAAGATTACCTTGTATGGTGTCATGCAAAGGTGGTATCGTGAGTTTGTCGAGACATTCGACAGTTAATCTTCACAAATTGATATCACGCGCTAGTTGTCTTTGGTATGCATTAATAAAGAAAAATATCACAAAACTGTGCGAGTGAGATCTTGGTAAAGTATGTAAGGATTGGCATGTTTTTCTTTGTTTTCATTGCATAGTGTGGTGCGGGTGATGGAAGTCCAGAATTTTATAGTAGTACGACGACAGATATTAACACATTCATTTCTTTTTCAGCTGTCCCGAGCAGGTATCTTGAGCGGCTGTCCAAACTGCTGCGCTGAGCTGCTGCGCTGAACAACTGCCCGTGCTTCTGCGCTGAGCGGCCGCCCAAGCCGCTGTCCCGAGCAGTTGTCTGCTGGAAGTCAAGTCCGGAGTAATCGACACCAAAGATTACCTTGTGTGGTGTCATGCAAAGGTGGTATCGTGAGTTTGTCGAGACATTCGACAGTTAATCTTCACAAATTGATATCACGCGCTAGTTGTCTTTGGTATGCATTAATAAAAAAAAAATATCACTAAACTGTGCGAGTGAGATCTTGGTAAAGTATGTAAGGCATGGAATGTTTTTCTTTGTTTTTATTGCATAGTGTGGTGCGGGTGTTGGAAGTCCAGAATTTTATCGTAGTACGTCGACAGATATTAACACATTCATTTGTTTTTCAGCTGTCCCGAGCAGGTATGCTGAGCGGCTGTCCAAACTGCTGCGCTGGGCTGCTGCGCTGAACAACTGTCCGTGCTTCTGCGCTGAGCGGCCGCCCAAGCCGCTGTCTCGAGCAGTTGTCTGCTGGAAGTCAAGTCTGGAGTAATCGACACCAAAGATCACCTTGTGTGGTGTCATGCAAAGGTGGTATCGTGAGTTTGTCGAGACAATCGACAGTTAATCTTCACAAATTGATATCATGCGCTAGTTGTCTTTGGTATACATTAATAAAGAAAATATCACTAAACTGTGCGAGTGAGATCTTGGTAAAGTATGTAAGGCATGGAATGTTTTTCTTTGTTTTCATTGCATAGTGTGGTGCGGGTGATGGAAGTCCAGAATTTTATCGTAGTACGTCGACAGATATTAACACATTCATTTGTTTTTCAGCTGTCCCGTGCAGGTATCCTGAGTGGCTGCCCAAACTGCTGCGCTGGGCTGCTGCGCTGAGCAACTGTCCGTGCTTCTGCGTTGAGCGGCTGCCCAAGCCGCTGTTCCGAGCAGTTGTCTGCTGGAAGTCAAGTCCGGAGTAATCGACACCAAAGATTACCTTGTGTGGTGTTATGCAAAGGAGGTATCGTGAGTATGTCGAGACATTTGACAGTAAATCTTCACAAATTGATATCATGTGCGAGTGAGATATTGGTAAAGTATGTAAGGCATGGTATGTTTTTCTTTGTTTTCATTGCATAGTGTGGTGCGGGTGATGGAAGTCCAGAATTTTATCGTAGTACGTCGACAGATATTAACACATTCATTTGTTTTTCAGCTGTCCCGAGCAGGTATCCTGAGCGGCTGTCCAAACTGCTGCGCTGAGCTGCTGCGCTGAGCAACTGCCCGTGCTTCTGCACTGAGCAGCCGCCCAAGCCGCTGTCCCGAGCAGTTGTCTGCTGGAAGTCAAGTCCGGAGTAATCGACATCAAAGATTACCTTGTGTGGTGTCATGCAAAGGTGGTATCGTGAGTTTGTTGAAACTCTTTACCGAGAGAAGTGTAACTGCCATACAGACATAATGCGAATTACACTGATACTACTAGCGCAACAGAATCCGCACGGAATGCTAAGGAACTAACTTTAGCGCGAATTTTAAATATCCACCACATGCTTTTCTATTTTCATTTATTTTATTACCTATCAATTCAGTCTGCGGATGGAACAATGTTAAAACATAATTTCGCCTCATGAAGTAGGCAGAACCTTATTAGGTGAATAAGTAGGTACTTATGTTATAGAAATAAAAACAATTTTTAAGAACATTTATGTATTTATTTCATAAATTTATTAAAGTTTAACTAAATAATGGACAAAAGTTTAAAAATATCAAATGTAATAAATTATTTGTTGGATGCAAAGTGTCCAGAATGCTGGCTATGCAAAATTTCTTTGCAAAATATGAACCAGCATTCTGTTCACCTACGCTTCAACCAAACGTTTGGTCAAGCCCTGAAAATTTCGTCACGCGCCACTTAGAGAAAGTTTCTACCCCAAGCGGTACAAATGTGTAACCTCCACCGAGATTGGCATATTTGCATCGCTTAAAGGTTTCGGCATTTTCACTGCCACACCAGCCTGAGCGTAAGTTTCTGGACTTACTTTGTACTTTCTGGTCTGTCTGGAAGTCTGGACTGTCAGCATTTAATAAATCAAACAGCTGGAAGAATTTGCTCAAAAGTGTGGCTGTGGCGAAGGCTTCTGAAGGAAATTCATCTGAAATTAAACAAAAATAATAGAAGTTTAAGTAACTGCTACAAATCAATTTGAATAAGCTAATATAGGGCTTTTATTTGAATAAAAGGTATTTTATATATTTCTACATGAAACCAACAGATTAATCTGTAGAAACAATTGTATTACTTATAAAATATATATAGATTTGTTTTTTTATTGTTTTATTTTAAACACATATCTACTACTATTGCTTTACTAAAACGTATTTTAGGCAGGACAGTGACTTAATGATACATTTGTGTACGTGACTAAGTTTTTACTCGCGATTACGTCAATAAAAATCATGCATCATTGAAACTATATATATTTACTTATACATATCAAATTAACTTGTGAAATGGCAAATGTTCAACACGTACGACTACACTTATAAAGGAAAAATGAATGTGCAATATCTGTTACAAATAAGTATGAAAGCTATATTTATTCTCTAAGCCTCCACCATAGAGTTTTAAAATCTCAAACCCTTATTAGAATATTCTGTGGTTGTTTCGTTCTTTCACTTCACTTACATCTGGTCGTGTTCCTTTGAGAGCCAAAATCGATCGCGTCGTTCGCATAGCCGCCCAGCCGTTATTTTTCAAACTAGCAATTATCATAACTGAGCTCGGTACATCATCGATTACGTCACAGCTCACGCTCACGCCACGACTACAACACTCGCGGACTTACTGTCAAAATATCAAATAGGTTTATGATTCATTCGATTTAATTGAGAGAAAATATGACGCGCTTTTTGCGACCGTGTGAGTGTTCTATTTGGGTTGGGCATTATAGGTATTCATCCTAAAGGAAACACGAAACCGGGGCACGACAGTCGTATGTATTGGCGGTGTTTACTGGAATGCACCATTGGGGTCGATTTCGGCTTAAAAAGGAACACGCCGTAAATAATATTGAAGTAATATTGTTCAACCATTTTGTGTTGGTACGATAGTAAGTATGATTATTATAAGCTTATTACAAGACGCTCCTGATTTATGATAGTTTCGTAAAAGGTGGGAGTAGGCCCCGTTGTGTCATCCATCAGCCCACAAGCAATAGTAATTACATTACTGCAATCTGACTAGAGAAAGATAGGAAATATGGTAGACGAAGATACAGGCACATACTTAGTACCTATATGATCTTATTATAGGTATCACATGGAGATCAAAGTTAAATTACATGTTTTAACTAACTGTAATAATAAAACCTACTGTAGAATTGAAAACGAGAGTAGGTACCTAACTATGCTATTAGTTTTTCAATATAAGCAAGATAAAGCATATATGAGCACAAAAATATATATGATTAACATACCGTTTAACATTCGTTTTATCAGGCTTAGGGAAACGGTGAAATGAGACCACACCATCTTGAACATGAGTTGCTCCACATTATGCACATTTTCTGTACATGTCCGTAGACATACTTAGATTTTATAAGTTTTTAAACTATCACGATCACTTTTGTTAGAGACAACATTAGAAAAGGGATATTTTTCGTGTAATCAATTTTATTTCAGTCACTCATTATATATCAGTCACTCAGCGTATGACGTCCAGAGCGGTCGCGTTTAGCTTCTCCCAGTGTTTCTCAAACTTTTTCCTTTGTCGTTATATCTACTTAGTATAAATAATCCATTATGGTTATCTGTGGAAAATGCAATGATGATGTTGCCGAAGCTATCCAGTGCACAGTTTGCCAGAAGTACTTCGACTTCCCTTGTTCTGGGATCACGGAAAAAGGATACCGCAAGTTAGGAGACCGCCAAGCCACTTGAAGATGTGCGACGTGCAAAAATGCTGGCCACCTTAGTGCACAGCCGTCTTCAACCCCAGCGTCTCCAGTCGTATCCCCACTAGTGACATTGGACTCTGTCATGAGGGAGTTAACTAAAATTCGCCAAGAACTTGCCCCTCTCTCAGATCTGGCTTCCGAGGTGCAACTCCTTCGAAAAGAATTGACAGACCTCAAAGATCTTCCAAAAACCGTGCAAGTCATGGAAGTAAGACTGGCTAAAGTGGAGGTCGCGCAGGAAAGTGTTAGCCAGCTGAAGAACGAGATTACTAAGTTGGAAGACGAGCTACAAGACACGCAACAGTGGCTGCGCAGTAATAATGTTGAGATCAAAGGTGTTCCTTGCAAGGATAGAGAGAACCTCTATGATGTAGTTGGAAAGATTGGTGACAAGGTCTCATACCCAGTCCAAAAATCTCAAATCAATTTTATCCATAGGGTTCCGACTAATGCGACCGATACCAAGAATATAATTGTGTCATTTATAAACAAATACGTCAAAGAGGATTTCGTCGCAGCTGCTCGTTCTATGAAGGACGCTCTGTCTCCCAAGGATATTGGCATCGCTGGTGCAGGACGGATATTCGTCAATGACCATCTCACAGTAAAAAACAAAATGCTACTGTCCCAAGCGAAAACTCTAGCCAAAGAACGGAACTTCCAATTTGTATGGGTCAAGCACATGAAAATTTTTGTGAGGCGAGATCCCACTTCGAAGACACTGACTATCAGGACGGAACGCGACCTACCAAAAATCTGCTAAGTTTTTACTCAGATAATATTCTAACATATATTTATACCGTACTGACAGCCATTTGTGTAACTCAATACTCACTCATTATAATTTACAAATTATGCACTTTGCATGTCTCAAACAGTTTGACAACCCTAGGCGGTGCTCGACTTCTTATCGCAGTCCTTTGTTCGCGTAATTGGATTTCTTTTGTTTACGCTCGCTCTGTTAATGAGTTTTGTATTAGTTTATTTTTTACCTATTCTGTTAAAGAATATGACATATTAAAAGTGTTGTGTTTATTGAGGCTATATTTGAAATGCAATGACGGGTGTGACTTCAGATTTTAGTTAGGTAGTTTATGCGTGCGTAGGAGGTATTTTATTTGTTATTGTGGGTTTTTATTCGTTAATATAGTAGTCTTAACAGTCAATACTTCCCTTCGTTTAGCGTTACATCTTATGTATCGGAATTTTATAATATTCGTGATTGTTATATTTGACTATTTAACTAAAATGCGAAGTGAGTGTGCATTCTCGATAAAGATCGTACTTTTGCACGTCGCTGTTATTTATATCCGTTTATCATTTTTGATTTCACGCATCAAACAATTAAGTTATTTCTACTTCTGTGTAATATCGGTTTGTGAAGTATGTTTAGATAAGGCAATTACATGCTTGATGGTCGGCATAAAATGTTATGAATGCTATCTAAATCACGTTTTCTACCTGCGATTTTTGAATGATATTACATTCTATTTAGTGGCACGGGAGTCTAATAACAAGACTGTGGTATTGAGTTGTTATAAATGCGCGTTCAGAAAACTTGGATTGATGTCTAAAGTGTATTTGATGCCATTTAGTTTATATTTTAACAAATTATTTAATTGTAGGTACACCGTTTTATGATGGCTAGCTTAAATATTTACTACCAAAATTTTCGTGGATTACGATCGTATGCCATTGAGTTTTATAGAAATTTGGTTCAAAATAATTTATATAATATTATAGTGTTGACAGAAACTTGGCTAGTTAGTGGGATCTTGGATAGTGAACTTTTTGATGAAAGGTACTTGGTATGGCGGCGTGACCGAAACTATGAGAGCACGGGTCAAACCCGAGGTGGTGGCGTTTTAGTGGCAGTAAGTCGGGAACTTGTCGCATCAGAAAATGTCAGCTGGCAATCCAGCGCTGAAGACATCTGGATAACGATTCAACTAAAGACAAACTGCAGTAATAGTACACACAAAATTCACTTAGGAGCACTATACCTATGTGATCAGCCACATGGTAACAGTTTTGGAATTCAGTTGGATTCTTTCTTGGATAGATTGTCGGATTTAATTAACGACCATCAGTCTGATATTTTTATTGTTGTAGGTGACTTCAATATGAGTGCCATAACATGGAACATTTCCGATGGTCAGATCCGACCGTCAGCGCCTCTTATCAGCCCATTTGTCGATTTTATTGATTTTCTTAACTTTTGTAATCTACAGCAGTTTAATTTAATAGAAAACAAAGATGGCAGGGTACTTGACTTGGTTCTTTCGAACACGTCCGTCGCTGTTTCCGAGTGCACGGAACCTCTGACCAGGGTGGATGGTTATCACCCTCCACTATTCATCCGACTTAACGTCCCCAATTTTCAGTCTCTCAAAACTGTTAAGCGCTTAACTTACCAGTATAGTAAAGGAAATTATGAGTATATCAGGTCAGATTTAAGTAAACAAGACTGGAGCGATGTTTTGTCAAAAGGTGATGTTGATGACGCCGTGGGACATTTTATTCCATACTGTACAATATTAGAGACCTATATATCCCACAACGTTTCCTTAATACCGAAAAATATCCTCCCTGGTATACTTCAGCACTTACTAAAATACTAAAAGAAAAATTTAAGTATTTTAATAAATGGAAAGTTTATGGTAATACTTCAGATCTCTTATCGTACCAATTATTACGCGATAGAGCCAATAGTGTAGAACAGATCAGTTATAAGGCATACATGGAAAAAATCGAGTCATCCTTAGGAACCACGCCCAAATTATTCTGGTCTTATATTAAGAGCAAAAGGTCGAATAACAACTTTCCATGTAAAATGTACTATGAAGATAATAGTAGTGATAGCGGTCAGGAAATTAGTGAGCTTTTCTCAAAGTATTTCCATTCTGCATTTTTGACCCCTTCGCCAAATAGCAACAACTACGTCCCATCCACTGTAACAACCAATTGCAATATTAGCTCTATCCATATTGACACCCTGGTTGTTCGTAAACATCTGAAAGCTCTCGATTTAAGTAAGTCAGCTGGGCCCGATTCTCTGCCAGCTTCGTTCATAGTAATGTGTGCGGATGAATTAACTGAACCAGTCACTCTGCTATTTAAACGATCCCTAGTAGAAGGTGTTATGCCCGCCATATGGAAATCTGCTTTTATCTCACCTATCCACAAAAAGGGTCCTAGGGACATGGTTGACAATTATAGGCCAATTTCTAAGCTCTGTTTGTTAGCTAAGATATTAGAAAGAATAGTATACGACCAGCTTTACGGTGATTTGATTCGTAGTCTTAGTCTAACACAACATGGGTTTTTAAAGGGCAGATCAACAGTTTCCAATCTGATTCTATTTACTGATTTTATTTCTGAACATATGGATACTGGGTCCCAAGTGGATGCTATTTATACAGATTTTAGTAAGGCATTCGATCGTATTGATCACGGCATCCTGCTGAAGAAGCTTTTAGCCCTGGGTATTTTCGGTAATTTATTCAGATGGTTCTCATCTTACGTTACAAACAGATATCAAGCAGTAGTACTTAATGGGTTCACCTCATCCTGGCTGACGATCCCTTCCGGAGTTCCCCAAGGATCCCTTCTGGGTCCATTGTTATTTGTAGTATTTATCAATGATATAGGCACATGCTTCAGACACTCTAAATACCTACTTTTTGCTGATGACATGAAAATTTATAGACCTATTAAAACGTTATCGGATGCATGTTTGTTACAAGACGATCTATTGCGTGTAGTGGAATACTGCAAGTGTAACCATCTGGATCTAAACATATCTAAATGCTTAGTTATCACTTTTACTCGGAAATTAATTAATGTAGTATACAAATATTCTGTTGATAACCAACCTCTATCGCGTACAGATTTAGTTAGGGACTTGGGTGTACTCATCGATAGCAAACTCTCCTACGAACATCATATCGATCATATTGCAAAAAAAGCTTTCTCAGCGCTGGGGTTTGTCATCCGTAATGCAAAGTCTTTAAATAAAATGAAGACCCTAAAGATACTGTATTGCGCCTACGTCCGTACCCATCTAGAATACGCTAGCCAAGTATGGAACCCGAATTACGCAGTACACTCACATCGGTTGGAGCGTATGCAGAGAAAATTTACTAGGTACCTAGGCTATAAATTTAAAATACCGCACGTGAGTTATGAAAAACGTTGCTCACATCTCCATTTATTGCCACTAGAAACCCGTAGATACATAGCCGACTTACGTTATTTGACCAAATTGGCACAGTCTAAAGTTGATTGTCCGGAGTTAGTCTCCAAAGTATCGTTAAATGTTCCATCTAGACTTCAAACCCGTCAACTCAGAAATCTGCTCCACGTTCCCTCCGCGCGCACTAACTATCGCCAAAACTCATTCATATTGCGTTCGACACTAGCCTTCAACAAATCTGTCAAGTCGCACCCGGCCATCGATCTATTTTCGTGTAGTGTGGCGTCAATAAGTACAACCTTAGCTGGGCCTTACGCCACTTCACTGGATATCCGTTGAGTATAATATTTATTTATAAGTTGTTGTATAATACATACATTAGTGTTGTTATACTTCGTTGCTAATTGTGGAGGCTTGTAAATGGCTCCTCCGTACCTATATTGTTAATGTGTTGTTATAATAGCTGTAAGCCCCCCGAAAAAAATAAAATAAAATAAAAATAAAATTTGAGTTCGCGATTTATATTCCCGACAACATGGATTACACGGTAAATATCCCGTTTCTAATGTTACTAATACTTGGATAGTTCTGCGGAAGCTTACACTATAATAACATAAAATATCCACGAAAATACGAAATATCAGCAATTTAAAACTAATTTATAACGTAAATGTTTAAATTGAATTTGATCAACTTGCTGACATACAATTCGAGTGTTGCAAGATGAATTAAAAAATTGGAGCTTGTTTTATAATATTGTTTTTAACAAAAATGTTAGCTTCTTTTATGTATTTTGTACAACAAAAAAAGGTAAAAGAATAAAACATATTATGAAACGTTTGGTGGCAGTAAAATATGTATTTAATTAAAAATAGTACGGAATATTTTTTTTATGGAACTAATTTGCTTCCCTATAAATGTCTAAATTTTATCGCTGTAGCAGTACATACAATTCCGCTACACACATCTAAATTTTTCTCGTGTGTGCAATGGTAAAATCTCGTACATACAGGATACCTCCCCTCGAGTCAATTCCCTGTTCTCAACGACTAAACAAGTTTGACAAATCTTGTGACAAGACCGAATGAAATTTAAATAAATAAATGGTAATCGATTTTTAAAACCAAGGAGTTTTCAATCAAAAAGATTTTATTATGACAAGAACAGTTGAAATATTCCATTCCCGATACTTTTAGTGCAGCCCTCGTATGTAGGTAGGTTTACTTAATAACTACCGTGGCGGTAGCCGCAACCAATGTTACTCAGCTGAAAAGTTTTAATAATAATAATACTTGCCTTAATTGGCCGTCTGGGGGTGGAGACGCAAGAGCTAGTAACAAAAAGCTCCAAGGGTGGAAGTGTTAAAGGGCATAACGCCGGTAGTAGCGCTTCAGTGAAACCGCAGCACACCTCTCGACACCCATTAGCCAGCCACACCAACGTTGCCCCTTCTGTCACCATTCATGGTGGCCTTTATGGGGGGCCCGTTTAGTGGGTGGCAAGTCACCACCTGCCCAAAAATTTTAAAATGAGACTGAATTTGGCAGGTGCCGTAGTCTCTTCCATAGCCCACTATCTTTTTATCACTAATAAAATAATTTCAATAGCCTTGTCATTTTACTCATTTTTATAATAGATATACCATGTCACCATCCATCCAAAAGTTTCTGGTTTTTTTATACTATTTTGTATTTTTTATATCAAACAGGCCTCTAAGTGTTGGCTACAGCCCCACTTATGCCTTTGTAAAAGACCGGATGAAATCCGTGATTTATTTTGAATAATAATAATTTTATTGATCAGATAACCAAAATCCATTTGTGTTAGTTAAAATGTATATGTGCTAAGTATAAACTAAGTTAGCGCAGTATTAATAAAAAAATAATAATAAAAAACAACTAATTAACAGGCAACATGCCCTGACGCCAGTTGCGCATAGTGCCACAGCACGGGACAGTTGCAGCTGTCCGCCACCGCCTGCAGAACATTGTTGCTGCTGCCCCGCACTCTGCGTACCAGCGACGCAGACCGTTTCCGCATTATGGCCGGGAATCCATCTACGCGCGCTTCCGCGAACATTCCCGAAGCGCTGCAGAAGCGGGGCAGCCGCAACAATACCCTAAAGGCATTGTTATATTGGACACGCAGGGCGTTCAGCGATCTTCGAGAGTATTTGCACCAGAGGCTACTTGTATAAAAAGATGACAATAAGCTCTGTCTCCCAAGGATATTGGCATCGCTGGTGCAGGACGGATATTCGTCAATGACCATCTCACAGTAAAAAACAAAATGCTACTGTCCCAAGCGAAAACTCTAGCCAAAGAACGGAACTTCCAATTTGTATGGGTCAAGCACATGAAAATTTTTGTGAGGCGAGATCCCACTTCAAAGACACTGACTATCAGGACGGAACGTGACCTACCAAAACTCTGCTAAGTTTTTACTCAGATAATATTCTAACATATATTTATACCGTACTGACAGCCATTTGTGTAACTCAATACTCACTCATTATAATTTACAAATTATGCACTTTGCATGTCTCAAACAGTTTGACAACCCTAGGCGGTGCTCGACTTCTTATCGCAGTCCTTTGTTCGCGTAATTGGATTTCTTTTGTTTACGCTCGCTCTGTTAATGAGTTTTGTATTAGTTTATTTTTTACCTATTCTGTTAAAGAATATGACATATTAAAAGTGTTGTGTTTATTGAGGCTATATTTGAAATGCAATGACGGGTGTGACTTCAGATTTTAGTTAGGTAGTTTATGCGTGCGTAGGAGGTATTTTATTTGTTATTGTGGGTTTTTATTCGTTAATATAGTAGTCTTAACAGTCAATACTTCCCTTCGTTTAGCGTTACATCTTATGTATCGGAATTTTATAATATTCGTGATTGTTATATTTGACTATTTAACTAAAATGCGAAGTGAGTGTGCATTCTCGATAAAGATCGTACTTTTGCACGTCGCTGTTATTTATATCCGTTTATCATTTTTGATTTCACGCATCAAACAATTAAGTTATTTCTACTTCTGTGTTATATCGGTTTGTGAAGTATGTTTAGATAAGGCAATTACATGCTTGATGGTCGGCATAAAATGTTATGAATGCTATCTAAATCACGTTTTCTACCTGCGATTTTTGAATGATATTACATTCTATTTAGTGGCACGGGAGTCTAATAACAAGACTGTGGTATTGAGTTGTTATAAATGCGCGTTCAGAAAACTTGGATTGATGTCTAAAGTGTATTTGATGCCATTTAGTTTATATTTTAACAAATTATTTAATTGTAGGTACACCGTTTTATGATGGCTAGCTTAAATATTTACTACCAAAATGTTCGTGGATTACGATCGTATGCCATTGAGTTTTATAGAAATTTGGTTCAAAATAATTTATATAATATTATAGTGTTGACAGAAACTTGGCTAGTTAGTGGGATCTTGGATAGTGAACTTTTTGATGAAAGGTACTTGGTATGGCGGCGTGACCGAAACTATGAGAGCACGGGTCAAACCCGAGGTGGTGGCGTTTTAGTGGCAGTAAGTCGGGAACTTGTCGCATCAGAAAATGTCAGCTGGCAATCCAGCGCTGAAGACATCTGGATAACGATTCAACTAAAGACAAACTGCAGTAATAGTACACACAAAATTCACTTAGGAGCACTATACCTATGTGATCAGCCACATGGTAACAGTTTTGGAATTCAGTTGGATTCTTTCTTGGATAGATTGTCGGATTTAATTAACGACCATCAGTCTGATATTTTTATTGTTGTAGGTGACTTCAATATGAGTGCCATAACATGGAACATTTCCGATGGTCAGATCCGACCGTCAGCGCCTCTTATCAGCCCATTTGTCGATTTTATTGATTTTCTTAACTTTTGTAATCTACAGCAGTTTAATTTAATAGAAAACAAAGATGGCAGGGTACTTGACTTGGTTCTTTCGAACACGTCCGTCGCTGTTTCCGAGTGCACGGAACCTCTGACCAGGGTGGATGGTTATCACCCTCCACTATTCATCCGACTTAACGTCCCCAATTTTCAGTCTCTCAAAACTGTTAAGCGCTTAACTTACCAGTATAGTAAAGGAAATTATGAGTATATCAGGTCAGATTTAAGTAAACAAGACTGGAGCGATGTTTTGTCAAAAGGTGATGTTGATGACGCCGTGGGACATTTTATTCCATACTGTACAATATTAGAGACCTATATATCCCACAACGTTTCCTTAATACCGAAAAATATCCTCCCTGGTATACTTCAGCACTTACTAAAATACTAAAAGAAAAATTTAAGTATTTTAATAAATGGAAAGTTTATGGTAATACTTCAGATCTCTTATCGTACCAATTATTACGCGATAGAGCCAATAGTGTAGAACAGATCAGTTATAAGGCATACATGGAAAAAATCGAGTCATCCTTAGGAACCACGCCCAAATTATTCTGGTCTTATATTAAGAGCAAAAGGTCGAATAACAACTTTCCATGTAAAATGTACTATGAAGATAATAGTAGTGATAGCGGTCAGGAAATTAGTGAGCTTTTCTCAAAGTATTTCCATTCTGCATTTTTGACCCCTTCGCCAAATTGCAACAACTACGTCCCATCCACTGTAACAACCAATTGCAATATTAGCTCTATCCATATTGACACCCTGGTTGTTCGTAAACATCTGAAAGCTCTCGATTTAAGTAAGTCAGCTGGGCCCGATTCTCTGCCAGCTTCGTTCATAGTAATGTGTGCGGATGAATTAACTGAACCAGTCACTCTGCTATTTAAACGATCCCTAGTAGAAGGTGTTATGCCCGCCATATGGAAATCTGCTTTTATCTCACCTATCCACAAAAAGGGTCCTAGGGACATGGTTGACAATTATAGGCCAATTTCTAAGCTCTGTTTGTTAGCTAAGATATTGGAAAGAATAGTATACGACCAGCTTTACGGTGATTTGATTCGTAGTCTTAGTCTAACACAACATGGGTTTTTAAAGGGCAGATCAACAGTTTCCAATCTGATTCTATTTACTGATTTTATTTCTGAACATATGGATACTGGGTCCCAAGTGGATGCTATTTATACAGATTTTAGTAAGGCATTCGATCGTATTGATCACGGCATCCTGCTGAAGAAGCTTTTAGCCCTGGGTATTTTCGGTAATTTATTCAGATGGTTCTCATCTTACGTTACAAACAGATATCAAGCAGTAGTACTTAATGGGTTCACCTCATCCTGGCTGACGATCCCTTCCGGAGTTCCCCAAGGATCCCTTCTGGGTCCATTGTTATTTGTAGTATTTATCAATGATATTGGCACATGCTTCAGACACTCTAAATACCTACTTTTTGCTGATGACATGAAAATTTATAGACCTATTAAAACGTTATCGGATGCATGTTTGTTACAAGACGATCTATTGCGTGTAGTGGAATACTGCAAGTGTAACCATCTGGATCTAAACATATCTAAATGCTTAGTTATCACTTTTACTCGGAAATTAATTAATGTAGTATACAAATATTCTGTTGATAACCAACCTCTATCGCGTACAGATTTAGTTAGGGACTTGGGTGTACTCATCGATAGCAAACTCTCCTACGAACATCATATCGATCATATTGCAAAAAAAGCTTTCTTAAAACTGACCCTAAATACTGTCCGTGAAGCATACCGTTAAGTACTATACCGATAGAAATACTCCAATATACGCCTGTTTCTTGGATCTTTCGAGGGCATTCGACTTGGTGTCATACGATGTCCTGTGGAGAAAGCTGAAAGAGGCTAGTGTACCCTCTGAACTATTATCTATTTTTCAACATTGGTACTCGCATCAAGTTAACCATGTGAAGTGGGCAGATAAGGTATCCGATGAATACCGTATGGAATGCGGAGTGAGGCAGGGGGGACTAAGCTCCCCGCGGCTTTTTAATATATAATATGTAAACTGACTCATCGCCGATCTCAGCAACATGCGTGTTGGATGTCACTTAGGTGATGTGGCAGCAAACAACATTAGCTATGCTGATGATATGGTGTTGCTGGGACCGCCGGTGAACTCGCTTAGGAAGCTCCTAGCCGTCTGTGAGGCCTATGCGAAGTCACATGGTCTTTTATATAACGATAAAAAGAGCGTTTCTATGGTTTTTAAAGCGGGTAACAAGTGCCCAAGTGTAGTTCCGCCTCTAACCCTTAACGGTACTGCACTAAAGAGGGTTAGAAAATTTAAATATCTTGGCCATGTGATGACGGAGGACCTTAAAGACGACGAGGACATAGAGAGGGAGCGCAGGGCGTTGGCGGTGAGAAGCAACATGATTGCACGGAGGTTTGCACGATGTACTCAGCACGTTAAGATCACGCTCTTCCGAGCTTATTGTCATCTTTTTATACAAGTAGCCTCTGGTGCAAATACTCTCGAAGATCGCTGAACGCCCTGCGTGTCCAATATAACAATGCCTTTAGGGTATTGTTGCGGCTGCCCCGCTTCTGCAGCGCTTCGGGAATGTTCGCGGAAGCGCGCGTAGATGGATTCCCGGCCATAATGCGGAAACGGTCTGCGTCGCTGGTACGCAGAGTGCGGGGCAGCAGCAACAATGTTCTGCAGGCGGTGGCGGACAGCTGCAACTGTCCCGTGCTGTGGCACTATGCGCAACTGGCGTCAGGGCATGTTGCCTGTTAATTAGTTGTTTTTTATTATTATTTTTTTATTAATACTGCGCTAACTTAGTTTATACTTAGCACATAATATATACATTTTAACTAACACAAATGGATTTTGGTTATCTGATCAATAAAATTATTATTATTCAAAATAAATCACGGATTTCATCCGGTCTTTTACAAAGGCATAAGTGGGGCTGTAGCCAACACTTAGAGGCCTGTTTGATATAAAAAATACAAAATAGTATAAAAAAACCAGAAACTTTTGGATGAATGGTGACATGGTATATCTATTATAAAATGGGTAAAATGACAAGGCTATTGAAATTATTTTATTAGTGATAAAAAGATAGTGGGCTATGGAAGAGACTACGGCACCTGCCAAATACAGTCTCATTTTAAAATTTTTGGGCAGGTGGTGACTTGCCACCCACTAAACGTAATTACGTTTGATGGGAAAACATAGATCGCGATATAGATCAGGTAACGCGGTTATCGATGCGCACTCAAAATGGATCGAGGCAGAACAAGTAAGCACGACGTCAGCCAATGTCGTTTGTGATTGCCTAAGAAAACTATTTTCTCGTTTTGGTTTGCCTAAACGTATAGTTAGCGACAACGGGCCACCATTTTCTTCCGCTGCATTTGCTCAATATTTGGAATGTAATGGTATAAAACATACGCTAGTGCCACTTTATCATCCTTCAAGCAATGGAGCTGCAGAAAATGCCGTGCGTACCATCAAACGAGTTCTTAAAAAGGCAGAATTAGAAAGAGATGACATAAATAGGGCATTGAGTCGATTTTTATTTATGTATAGAAATACCGAGCAGAGTGCCACTGGGCGCGAGCCGGCAGTAGCCCTACTAGGCAGGCGGCTGCGCGGACGATTGAACCTACTGCGTCCCGATGCCAGCGAGCGAGTGCACATGCGCCAGCTGACCGACGAGCAGCGGCGCAGTACGCGTCGCTCAAAGAGACGAGCCTATTTTGATGCGAAACTATTCTAAGTCTGGCAGTAAATGGACTGAAGGGGTTGTAAATGAACGTACAGAGCCTGTATCATATATCGTAAAAACAAAAGGTGGTCAAATTCATAAACGACATATTGATCAAATACTCACAAAAAAATCACGTCATTCACTTAGCCAGGTCTTAGATAATTCGCCAAGGCTAGCCCCAACGTCATGTCGAATTGTGACAAAGAAGTGTTCTTCGATAGTGTGGAAGAGGAAGCTAACTCAGTTCCGACTGGTAGGCCACAACCTCCGGGCGGTACATGTCCCCAGCCGGCTGCGGGTCCGGCCCCGGGGCGCTGCTGTCGCCTCCGACACAATCGGCAAGTAGGTAATACTCGGCATGCTCGCCCTCAGCGGCCGCAGGGAAGCGGTATTACGTTGCAGTGACAAACTTAAGCAATACCTAAGTAATGTACGATAAGTACCTATATTCTTTATAAACCCTACCATAGGGATGTTGGTTAATGATTGTACGGTACTAATTTAAGTTCCTTTCTTGTTTATATAAATTATTTTATTAGTCTTTAAGCATTTTATTATATTAAAGCTACTCCACTACATTACGATAAATTTTAGTTTTAAATATGTACCTACTCATTTATTGTTTGTAGTATGTAGTTTGTATTAAGAAGGGAAAAGTGTTATGTATTTGTGCACTTAAGTAGGTAGGTTTACTTAATAACTACCGCGTGGCGGTAAGCTCCAATAACGTAAGGTAAGTCGGTAAGGCGGTAAGTCGGCACTGCATTCAGCCGTTGTTTCATTGACACATATTGTATATCTGACACGTATTATACCTATATTTTTGCTTCTAGTGGGCTGTGTTTCTGAAACATTCACGCAGTAAGCTAAATATATATAAACTTTCTTCTGAGACACATTGTACTTCAGAAGTTCAGACCCTTAACCCTTTTTTTTTTTTTTTTTTTTTTGTCCCGGGGAAATCCTTTATGGATACCACCCACCACGGGGAAGGAGGTGGTTATGTGGGAGTCCGTATACCCACCAAAACCCCGGGGTGTTCCGTCACTGCCGCCCTCGGCGGGAACGCGGGACAGATTTTTCACACGACCGCGAACCCGCCGTGGCTGTCCGTTGCCGGACCCTTCTCTTCGCGGCACGCCAGAACACATGGCGCGCCGCAACTGCCTCGGAGACCAAACTCGCCAACAATGGGCGCCAGACTTCCCCGTGTCTGGTCGCCCGTGGTCTCCTTGCGGTGGATCGGATACGTAGCCCCACCGCCTGCTACGTCAGCCACAAGGGATAGTCCCCCCGCGACCCCACCTCCTCGAGTCTGCGCCGAGCGCCCGGACCCCACCTCCTCGAGCCTGCACCAAAGTGCCCGGGCCCCAGCTCCTCGAGCCTGCGCCAAAGCGCCCGGGCCCCACCTCCTCGAGCCTGCGCCAAAGCGCCCGGGCCCCACCTCCTCGAGTCTGCGCCAAAGCGCCCGGACCCCGCCACTCCTATGTGGACTTGGCGGCCAAAGCCCATAGGAGCGGCCCGCCTGAGCCGGCCAGCGCACCCCAACGCCGGCGCGGCCCCTGGGTTCCTCTTGGCTTCACCGTGGTGTACCTAGCCACGGTTACTGAGCCCCCCCGCCACGTCAATGCGAGAACCCTTCGGGGGGGCAGACCCTTAACCCTAGTGTAGGCTAAGTGATGTAGATTCCAAAATAATATACATACCTAGGTACTATGTTTGGTTTTTTTTTTACTTACAAAAAATAGGTAGTTATGTGTATGAAGAGTAGTTAGTTCATAGAAATAATGTATGTTAGTTAGGAGGAGCCCTCTCACGCAGACCGGTATTTTCGCCATAGTGCACATTCTAGTTAGTAAGTGTAAGGTCTTTGAAATAAATAGAGCGGTCCTCATAAAATGTTCTAAAATAGCATAGCATGTGCCTATCAAGTCTGTGCTTATAGTCTGTTCTGTGTCTTTCTCTAGGTGCGTTCGTATAGCTTTTAGGGCATTGGTGGCGTTGTCATTGATGGCTCTTTTGTTAAAGCGTTCGTAACGCTCAAAAACGTTATTTTTGCAACTTTTGCCCACACCCTATACGAACGCTCAACTGGGCCTTACTATCAGCTTAGTAAAAACCATGCAAGTTCCGTGCAGTTCTTAAACCTGACATAAACAGTTTTGAATGAAATCATACCATGACGCTCATTTAGGTGAACTGTTTGAATATTGTTTTCTCAAAAGTGAACGGATAATATTGTCTCTAGCATTCTAACAATTTACTATAACCAATATTGCATACGCCTAGACGTTTGTAAGCTAATAAACTGAGTGGATTTAAAGCGACATGTTAACGAGAGTCCATAAAAAAACAGGTGAACGGTTTTTCTGCGGTTCTTGAATAGTTGGCCTGGGCAGGCCCGCTTTAAAGTTGTCATGGTACGAATAAACCGGGCAGTTGTCTAGAAGTCCTGCTTTAAGAGCTCATAGTTAGGCCCCAGAGCATTAGACCTGAAATCACATAATTATGCTATTAAATACATAGCTGTCAAAAAACGATCACAAACAACCATGTTCCGGACGTGGGTCAAAAATTGCTTTTTGGTGGCAAAATACCTCATTTTTAGCTCTCCGAACGCTGAATAAAAAGAGACATGAACGATATTTTCACCTATAGATTCCCAATTCAATCGCCCATTGTGAGCGTTTTTAGCGTTACTTTCGCTAAAAACGCTGGGTCTATTCGGACGCACTATCTGTGAGTCTGTGGCTTGATGCATGAGCTATGAGTTTTTAATTTTGTTTTGTTTGGTTTGTCATTTGTGTTTCATATATTGCACAACATAATATCAGGCGCCGTGGCTTGATGATTCATAAAAACATTCTAGACGTAAACACATATTTATATGAAAGGCCGAGAGTGTCGGCATTCTGGTTCAGTCAGTGATTATATCTCAGTGAAGTGAGACTGTGCGTTCTTCGTGAGTTAAAACTGTCTATCGTTTCTTTCCTGTTTAAATAGAATTTGCAGGTAAGGTACTAAAATAATATTGTTTCATACTACTATGTATTTACAATAAAATTATTTCGGTTTTGATTGCGACGCAACTAGGTAGGTACTTTTTGTTATACCTTCCTGTAATGACGTAAAAATTTTAGTTTGCTCATAACTATTTTACTCAAGGCTTATTTTCCGTTTTTCTTCCATAGTTCAGTAAAGTCTAACAAATGTGTACCTAGCTGTCACAAAACTGTTTGTGCTTAATACTGTTTATAGGAATTGAATACCAACATTATTTTGCCACACAACTATAGTGCTTAGACTTAGAATTATAGTCCTCATAAATATGCAAAATACTTGAGCAGAAAATTTAGAAAAAGGGGAAAACTTCCAATTACATTTCATTTTACCTGACTACCCAGAAAATAGATCATGTTTTTGGGGTGTGTGGGGTGAGCTATGAAAAATTGAGCCATGAGCATTAATTTTTGCATCATTTTGATATGTGGTAGCTCTCCGTTTGGCGCATGGTACATCTCCCATGGAAAGGCAGACTTTAAACATTTACAACTATTACAAGTCAAATTTACCCCATGATCATATCTGCAATTATGACTTTAATAGAGTTAATAATTGTGGAAATTAATTAGGTCTAGTGAACTGATCCGTAGGGTTATTATGTATCTCAGTTGCTAAAAAATGTTCATTGAAATCGAAAAAAATGGCGACTCTATGTCACTTTTGTCAGCTCCAGTCATCAACTTACTAACATTTTTGTACTAAAGTTGTCAAAACTGACATAGGGGTGCCATTTTTTTTCGATTTCAATCAACATTTGTTAGCTACTGAGATACATAATAATCCTGCAGATCTTAATGTAATTATGACTTTAATAGAGTTAATAATTGTGGAAATTATTTAGTTCTAGTGAACTGATCCATAGGGCTATTATGTATCTCAGTTGCTAACAAAATGTTGATTGAAATTGAAAAAAATGGCAACTCTATGTCACTTTTGTCAGCTCCAGTCATCAACATACTAACATTTTTGCTTACTGGAGTCATCAAATATGACATAGAGCCACCATTTTTCAAGATTTCAATCAATATTTGTTAGCAACTGAAATACATAATAGCCATGCTGACCACATATTAAGTTTATTAAAACAGAAATAATTATAATATGTATAGTTAGTGAAATGTTCTAGTATGTCTATTCTATGACTCTTAGTATATTACTACTATGAGTTCATTGTCACTATATCAATAAAATGCAAGTAATAGTAAATATCTCATGAATTATAAAAAGAACACACATTTATGTGGTACCTACAAGCAAAACAGTTTGAAAGTTCAATTTCAACCAAGGAGTTTAAAAAAACAAATATTAGTAATATTTCTTATCAACTACTTTGCCCGCGCCACAAAGCTGCAAGGATTTTTGAGGTCCAAAGTGTCGGCGCAACAATTGTTGCAAGTAAGTGTCACACTCGTTTTTCTTTTGTTTATTTTTTAAAGTCATCCCAATGTTTAACCATAGAGTGTAATTCTTTAGCGTAATATATTTTCTTTCTATGGCAACAATACACACGGACATATTCTATCTGTGAACTTTAAAAAAAATATATAAACAATGTTTATATTTTCATCTGTGTTTGGCGGTGAAGTTATGTTTTGTGCTATAGTTTTTAGTGAATTAATAGGGTTAAACTCATGATTTTGATACAAATTATACATGAATATGATCGTGAATGTGTAAGGAATACTGTAAATATGTGATTTAAGTTCTGACATCAAAATTTACAGGAATAAAATTTGTCTCGAATCGACAACACTCTGTAAGCTAATTCTCATTGTTATGATTGGTTATAATTTGCTTTATTTTGAACAGATTATACTTTTACATTGTAAAATATCACAGAAATAATGTTGTCAAGTAATTACACCCACTCAGAATATGATAAATACGCCATATCATGTCAGGATCGATATAAAATCGAAGTCACGTGACAGTTAAATTCGCTATAAAAAAATAATTAATTATTAATAACCTAAGCATATGTTACTAGGTAAAAATAATATTTCTGTATTAGACATTCAAAATAGTTATAAATATCAAATCAAAATCCTGTCTTGGTAAGCATTATTTATTGATAAAACTTAATTTTTGTGGTCAGATTGCAAGTTTTTTTTTTGTTGTTTTTTTTATTTCTTCTACGAATTCAAATATTTGAATGTAATTAGTTAGATATGTGTTTTTACTATTTAATTACCGCAAAAACCTATAGGTATTAATGTAACATTTTTAAATAACAATATTTTTCCAAAACAGCTCAGATTTTTTCGGCTACGTCAAGTTTGTCCTCATGTAACATAACAATTTACTAATACATTTGACATGAATGTTTATGTATCAGATTCCTTGGTTATTCAACTATCTCTGACAAAAATTTCGTCTCTTAACTCGCTATAGGTATGGCACAAGAGCCATTTATTCCCAACTCGGCGCAAACTTTTGACGCGGGCGCAGGTCGTAACACTCGGGAGCAATCACGAGGGCGCCACAGGGCGCCTTAGGCAAGTCGTTATCTACTTTTAATTACTAAAAAATCCATACAAGATCAAAGCAGAAAAATCAGAAGCCATAAAGGAGAGATGATAATGTACAATAGATTAGCTTAGGCAAACTGGGTACCGCTGAAGTGAGTACAAACAGGGTTTCAGACACAAGAAAACATTACAATTTTTCAGTCTGATATTCACATTGATGTCAATGGCAATTTCTGTAGCTATTATAGAAGCATCTAGAAAGCTTGGATATATTGGATACATATCCAATGTATGTAATTTTTTTATCTTACATTCTCATGCGCAGACAATATGCAGTTAGTCATTTTGTAGAAGTTTGTAGAACTCATTCAAGAACTCATTGTACACATGTGCATCTAAGTGGATACAAAGGAATGCCATGCCAAATAAATAATTCGTAAACATGAGTCGAGAGCAATGAGTTCATTCATATAGCAAGGGACACTAGGTTCGATCCCTAGGCAGAACAATTATTTGTATGATGACTAAAAATATTTGTTCTTGGGTCTTGATGTACTTATATATTGTGTACTTATTCAAGCAATCTATAGGTATCTGGATAACTATTATATAATAAAATATATTGAGATTTTAATATTTAAATAGCTCTAATAAGCAGTAGTTCATAGTACCTGCAGAATTGTGAGAAAATGGTAGCTATTCCCTTGTGCAGAACACCAAACTAAACTAAGAAACTAAAACCTAATATTAGGCAAATGGTAGTTCTTATTCTGTTCATGCTTAGTTTAAATTTGTATAATGCTTGCAAATGACAGTTCTTAAATTTGCTATTACTGTTAAAATGTGGGTATGTTTACTAGTCTAAACTGGTGTAAAACTCATTAGATTAGAATAAACATATTATTTAGAATTCTCATTCTAAGTGTTATACAAATGTGGACTTTATTAAAAAAGAATAAGAGCTACCATAGTTTCGACAATTTTATGTTAATGTTCTGCATAAGCCATAATTTCTGCCAATGTATCTTACCTTAGTACTTGGCCCTGACAAGTGTAATGTAATTCACCTCCAATGTGAAGAAATGAAATTTTTTAAATGCACTGAGAAACAATAATAATAAATGTAAATGTAGAGAAAGGTCTCCTAGTTTCTAAACTAGGCTTAAACATTAAGTTGCAGGTCTCCTTTGTCGATGTAACATGGAAATTAATTAGTAGGTACAATGCGGTCACATTAACTCGACGCATCGCCGGAATGCGGGTCCCCGCCCGCTTCCAGCGCATTCCCTTTTCTCGCCCGGCAAGTGTCAGTACGGTCAGCATCTTTGTTACCGATACACGCGTCGATAATTTGGTTAATTTTCTTGCTAAATTTGGCATGTTTTCTGTTTTTGTTATATAGTTTTTGTTTTGATTATTGTTTTGTTAAGTTTTCTGTTACTGTTGATTGTTGAATATTAACTGTTGAACTGTGTTCAAACCAGAATAACATGTGGAAAGTTATACACAGTGAAGGGAGAAATCTCGTGTTAAAAGTGCTACAGTTCTTTGAGAAGAATAATAAAAGTTTTTTAACAAACTTAATTTTTAATCAATTTTTACTCGATCTTAATAAAGGCCACTTGGCCGTTTTTTTTTGCACACCATACTTGTGCGCCAAAATGACAACACTGTCAAAATGATGGTCAAGCGTCTAGTTAATGTGTACGCGTTGTAACTATTACAATGCAAGAGTATGTAACGTCTAGTACAAGACTAACCAACTTAGGTATGTACAATTACAATGCATGTTATGGGATTGACATAGGTAGTCATTGCACAACTAAAAGTTTAAACCAAATTAACATTATGTTAAGGTTATTTCAAAGATTATCTTGAAGGTTATACTTATTACCTTTTTGTTTTCGGCCATTGACCTTTTTATCTACTGTCTAAACATGTAAAGTTTCTACTTTGTTGTGCTTCATATTTAGGTCCTCTGCATTTCACTGTTATAGTAAATGCGAAACTTGTGGCTAGTGCGAGAGGATGTGAGTGGTTGAGTGTGTATGTTTATTAATTTTTTACATTGGGGTTTTAATGGAAATAGATTATACCCAAGACTAACTTAAAAGGCTACTCTATATCCCAATACAAAAGGTAGTTCCCCCCCAAGTGATAATGATTTTAACTTATTCTCTTCCTCTTCATTGATTTCTCATGACTGAGGGTTGTGACCACCATAAATGGCCTTCTGGACTATGTTTCTCAAAGAATTGCCGCACCCATCTTGTCTCATAGCAGTTAATACATTTGTCTTAGTTGACTTTTTAAAAACGTCAGTCCACCTGGTAAAAGATTTTCGACGACTCCGTTTTCCTTCCATGTGACCCACAACAATGAGCTTTTCCTTCCACGTGACCACAACACACTATTCTGGCCACATGCCTGAAGTATTGTAAGAGTTGCTGCAGGCATATAGTGGAGAGCAGAGTTCCAGTTTTCCATTTCTTTTACGATAGACGCATTGGTGCGGCGTGGCGTCCATGAAAATCCCAACATTTACGCCAGCAGCACATTTTTTTTTTTTTTTTTTTTTTTTTTTAATTTATTTATTTCATATATATACACATAATTAGTCTAAGTTAGTATCGAAAAACTAAGCTGTTTGTATCGATACTAAGATTCACTATACGCAACTATATATAATAGCGCAACCTTAAATAAATTTAAATATTGAATATTAAAAGAAAAAATACAAAATACACCTAACGTTTACAAATAAGTACTTAGGTACCTGTATTACAATTTCACAAGCAAGCACCTGTTCATCCCGGTACCATTATTTATTTAAATCTGTGATAAGCATAATATGTTACCAACCTATGAACTACCCCATTTCACGAAAAATAAAATACACACAAAGTGAAGTTAAGTTACGTACAAATCGCTCGGAAACGGCCGCAGCGCAGACTTGGAACCGGTTCCAGTAGATAAGCCACAACAACGCATATACAGGACGCTGTTTCTTATTTGAACAACTGTGACTCAATGATATCGGGTCACAATCGATAAGTTATTCATTTATGTTTAATTAATTATCTATCAGTAATAAATATTATAATTATGTTATTGTTTTTGTTTGTTTGCTTGTTTTAGTTACATTTAGTTAATTAAATTAGTTACATATAAGTTTATATTATTATTATTATACAACCAATTTCACGGGTTTCAACCGGTCCTTTACAAAGGCATAAGTGGGGCTGTAGCCAACACTTAGAGGCCTGTTTGATATAAAAATACAATGTAGTATAAAAACAGAAACATTTTGGATGGAAGGTTACAGGTTATCTATTACAAAAATGGGTAAAATGGCATGGTTATTGAAATGTACTTATTAGTGATACGGGAGATAGTGGGCTATGGTCGAGACTACGGCACCTGCCAATTTCAGTCTCATCTTAAAATATTTAGGCAGGTGGTGACTTGCCACTCACTAAACGGGCCCCCATAAAAGCCACCATCAATGGTGACAAAAGGGGCAACGTTGGTGTGAATGGCTAAAGGGTGTCGAGAGGTGTGCTGCGGTTTCACAAGAGCGCTACTACCGGCGTTATGCCCTTTAACACTTCCACCCTTGGAGCTTTTTGTTACTTGCTCTTGCGTCTCCACCCCCAGACAGCCAATAAAGGCAAGCCGGGGGTCAGGGGTCTCATTTAGCCCCAGGGAGAATCAGGGTCCACGGTTTCGCCACTCACCGACGGCTCGCCACAAAGCCGCCCCTGCGGTATTATTATTATTATTATTATTATTTTTTTATTTTTTTTAAGCTTCAGGTTATTGTAAAAGTATTTTTTGTATAATCTTTTGCAGTTTTTATTACTCATATTATTTCTAATTTCTTTCGGTACTCTATTCATGAGAGTGGGAACTAAAAAAGCGGTCATTCTTTTCCCGTAAAAATTACTAACCCTAGGTATCTTTAGCATGTTTTGAGAAACTTTTCTAGTGATGACATTATGTGAAATAGGTTTTTGGATATCTTTGTTGTTAAATTGTTCTATTAATATGGACATATGCACTTTAGTATGTATGGGTAATATGTTACAAAATTCAAAAATATCAATCAAGTTATCTTTATATTGTTTTTTAATATTGTGTGGAACTATGAGTTTTATAATTCTCACTTGTAAGTTATAAATTTTATCTAAATATGTTTTAAACGTCCGACCATAACTTGTTAAACCGTACGAAATAATTGATTCCGCCATAGCTACATACATATTTAACAAGATCTTAAATGGAACTTTTCGTTTTATAATATAAAATTTTGCTAATATAGCTCGTAATTTGTCGCAAACTGAGTCTACATGGAGACTCCAATTAAATCTATTTTCCACTATTAGACCTAGGTATGTATGATGAGAAACTTGTTCAATTTCCTCACAACTACATCTAATGACATCGTGATGAAGGGTTTTATGAAGACATTCGTGGCCGTGTGCAATAATTCTGAAGGAGCCTTTGTGTCGTGTGTAGCTCGATTGAACGTGTATTATCTTTGTTTTTGCTGCATTTATTACTAGACCAGCATCGTGCGACCACATAGCAACTTGAGTAAAGTCGTTTTGTAAATATTTGACAGCATCGCCAAGATTGTCAGCATAGGCTACTAGACATGTGTCATCGGCGTACTGGTAAATAGAGCAGTGATTTACAATATGTTCCATGTCGTTAACATACGCTAAATAGTGCGTAGGACCTAGCACAGAGCCTTGGACCGTGCCTTCAGTAACATCGATAGCTTCACTATATTCGTCTCCTATTTTTACACGAAATTTACGACCTTTTAGATAGTCTCCACACCAGTCTAGGATTGGACCTCGCACACCAGTATTATTGAGTTTTTGTAATAGAGTATCATGCCTAAGCGTATCAAAGGCCTTACTAAAATCAATGAAGAGTAGGATTACGTGTTGCTTACTATCGAGGCATTGGTTAACTTCATCTGTAAACTTTGAAAGTAAATGTGCCGTGGATTTATTTTGCTGAAACCCGTATTGCACGTTAGACAATACGTCGTTTTTAATATAGAAGTCTTGAATCTGTTGGCATACAAATTTCTCAACTATCTTGTCTATGACTGGTAGGATAGTGATTGGCCTGTAATTTCCGTATTCTTTGTGGCTACCTTTTTTGTATATCGGTCTGACGATTCCAGTTTTTAATTCTTGAGAGTATTGTCCTTTAGCTATACTTGTGTTGATGAACTTGACCAAGGCTCCTAATATGTTCTCGCAAATTAACTTTATGTCAACACATCTAATTTGGTCCATTCCAGGTGCTTTGTTTGTATTTAAGTTTTTAATAATTTTATGCAAATTTTGACATGTTGCCTTCCTAAATAACATTGACTTGTCTTGAGGATACGTGTATTTTGATTCATCTAGAAGGCGTTTGCTACACTTGGGCATAATTTTTCGTACACATTCACTAAACTCTCTGGCAAAATTATCAGAAATAGATTTTATATCGGTGTTGTTTTTACTAAAAGCTTTGATAATAGCCCCATCTACCGGAACTCTATTTCTGCCTGTGAGAGAATTTAATATTTGCCACAGTTTGCGAAGATTTGTTTTATTTTCGCGTATTAGATTTTGATAATACGCATTTCTCGTTGTTTCTATGAATTTATGAGTTTTATTTCTTAGTTCATTATATTCACGTCGTAGGATTTTATTAGTAGGATCGTTCTTCCATTTTGTGAATAGTTTATCTTTTTTCTTACACATATTGTTTATTTTGTTGTCAATCCACGGATCTTTATTTCTCTTGCTATTTATATTTACTTTCTTATAATACTTAGCTTTATTATAACAGGTGTTAAACTTATCTTTAATGCATTCATATATTTTGATAGGACAATCTATATTATCGATATCACTCCAGTCTAATTCAGCCATAAAAGATTTCATTTTACTATTGTTGATTAGCTCAATAATTTTTGTATCAACCTGTATCTGTGTTCCAATGCTTCCTATGCACGAAACTATAACCATGCGGTGATCGGCCATTACAGTGCCTAGCGCGGCCGAGTGTACGTCTGACAGGTGTGTTCTAACAAATATGTGATCTATGCAAGTTCGCGTTGTTAGTGTGCCTAATTTTTCAACTCTAGTGTAATCTGATATCACACCTGTCAGGCCACACTCGGACATGCCGCTAATGTAATGTTCTCGGATGCCGTTACTTGTTTTTAAGTCAATGTTTATATCGCCTAATAGATAAATATCGTGTTGTTGGAATGAGGTGTTCGTAAGTAGGTTTTTAACTTCTGCGATAAACAGGTGCTTACTCTCACTCGGCGGCCTATAAATTGCACAGACAAATGCGGAATAGTTTTCTGGTGTAGTTACTTGGCCAAGAAGGGCTTCACAGTGTTTTAATTTGATGCTTACTGTAGTGAATTTAAGAGTACTTCTTACATAAACAATAATACCTCCACCTTTTCGGTTATTCCTCAGTTGGCTGTGCAATGTGTAGCCATTTATATGATACATAGTAGCAATTTTATGAGAAATATTTACTTCTGTAAGTATTATAACATCAATATTTAGGTTAGCATAATTAATAAAATGGGTTAAGTAGGAAAAGTTTTTCTTCAATGATCTGATATTAATATGGACAATGTCAAATCTAAATTGTTGCTTAGAAATGGTTGGTATACGCTTACTAAAGTCATGAATGTCAGCACAATCGAAGAGTTCTTCATGATCTGGAGATAGATCGTGGGTGCCCAGTTATGATGGGGACATCTATTACCGCCTCGTCTCTGCCTGAGTGGCGAGATCATCGATATCTTCTTCCGCTCGAACAACGAGGGGCTTTGCATTGTCCTCTTTACGTACAAGTATCTTTCCGTCCTGGAACCATACGTATTTATATGATGGCCTTAGTTTTTGCTGCGCCTTCCAGAGTAACGCCTTGTTTGCCTTAGTTAGGGCTCTTCGCAACGACACTTTTGACTGGGCTTCTGACGGAGGTGGGCTACTGATAATATTTCCAACAAGCATTGTTTGTTTTCTGGCAGCGCGTGTCCAAACTTCGGCCTGTTGAATCTGTTGTAGCCCAATCAAGATAATACCGTCTGTTCCATTACGACCATCAACTCGCTTTGTGTACGATATTTCCGTTTTGTCCATATCCAAAATCGACGCCAGCTTATAGGAAACATCTTGTAGGTTTTCCTGTTCCAACTTAGGTACTCCAACCACCTCAATCACGCTATCCAACCGCTGCTGGTCGAAGGTACGAACGTGCTGTTTTAATGCACCCACTTCCAGCTGTAGATGCGCCTGCTCGTTCTTGAGATGGTTGTATTTTTTACCGAGGTCCTTGATCTCTTTACCTTGTAGCTCGACCGTCTTTGCGATATCATCAATCTTGCTGACACAGGCTGCTAAAGCAATTTCTATTGGTCCCAGCTGCTTCTTCAGTATTTTATTCATTTGGCTCGTGACGTCTCTTAGAAACTTCTCGGTGTCAATATTGCAGCTACCTGAATTTTTGCCAAATGGTACCTCCTCATCGTCCTCTTCGTCATCAACGTCAGGTGTGATGAATGATGACTTCCGATGGGGCGAATCGCGTTGGCAATCACTGCATGTCCAGTCGAGAGAATCGGCATTGCGCAACGCCGAGAGCTGCTTGGCTGTGAGGCCTGTACACGCTTGACTGGCGTGCACGACCTTTTCACAACACCTGCATTCTAATCCTGGCGACTTCTTCGTGATTCCCTTGCCGCAGTTATCACATTTAGGTGCATTAGGTTTTTTTTATTTTTCACAAATATGTAGAGGGTAGATGCGTGGGTAGCTCGCGCACTTAGTTACACTAGACCGGCACGCTTGACAGCGCGTGAGCGAATGATTTCGAATGCATCTATTCTAAATCGTATACGGGCTTTAAGCATTTAGGTCTCTCCAAGGATACCTTATTACATGCGGACAAAGTTGTGGACAGAAACTAGTAATACCTAATTACTGTCTACACTTCCTATACAAACTGGCAGCAGACTCGTCAGACTCACCGTCACCAAACTGCAGGACCAGCTGTTAAGGTCAAGTGGGACCACATATATTGCTTTTAATTGTATTCTTTTCTGAACAGTTTTAAGCCTCTCATTAATCCTTTGATAGCGTAGTATCTAATATACCTTCTCTAAATTGTGTGTGCATATTCACTTTTATTGTTTTATGGTACAGTGTGGTAATCTGGCCTTTACTTATAATAAATATAAACAAAATATTCCATTTGATAGTTTCCAGCACACTCATGGTACAGATTAAATAAACAAATGTCCTTGGAATAAGTCAACACAACAATCACATTTGTTACAGGGTCATTAGCTATAATTACTAATTCAAAGACATCCCATTGGGTATGTTATTTGTGCATACATTTTCTTATAAATAAATGTTTGCGATCATTGCATCAGAGAAATAATAGCCTGAGTAAGCTTAGCTACAGTTAAGTATTCAACGGCTTCGTGTAAATTTATTCACAGGCCTCAAATACATATTTTACTGTTAACCTTGTAGACAACTCAAATGCGCGCTTCATTTTATTTACAAATACAAGAAATGTATAACTGTTGTACTTTTATCTGTGACTGTGGTAGTATTTAAATTTAACATTATTCATTCTTCACTAAAATAAGTAGTGAATTGTAGAGTTTAGATCAATGTATTAACTTGTAGTGAGTAAAGTACACCACACTTTGAATAGCACCAACCAATCTCTTCGTTTGTTTCTTCTTTATCCACGCGACATGGGCGAAACTTCGTAACCCCGCACAAGCCATATAAATAAAAAAATTAAATGAATTGAGTTGATTGAAATCTGTACCCAGCAGCAGATCTTGCAGTGCCACACATAATTTCTGAAGGTGGTTCAGCCTATTTATATTACATAGGACTCATACCGCCTTAATCCTTCCTAAACCGTGATAATTAAAACAAAAGATTTATAAATGAACCTGACGTATATATACGTGTCTGGGACGCAAACGGTTAATATAAAATGATGTACTAAAGATAGTCCCGAGGTTTAAACTCATCTCGTATGGAAAATTTTCTTAAAACACAGTTTAAACCTGGGCCTATCTTTAGTCAACATTTTATAATAAGGGGTATAAAGTTTTTTTATGTATGTACATTGGAACGGCTGCTTAGTACATGATCTTTTGCCATAGGTGCTGAGCCAACAATGAAAAATCGATGTCTGAATTTGTCAATGCTCTACAATGTTTTCATCATACAGCTTCTGCAGAGAGGACTATCCTAATCATGCATCATCTAGGTACCCCTAATTTCTACTTATAAGAACTACCATGGTTTAGAGAATTTTAGTTTAGTGTACGCACAAGCGAATCAGTACCATTGTCATTCAAAATATGAGCTTAACTTTTTATTTAAATTTTCTCTCATGCAGCCTCCACACAAAGTGTTTTGTGTGGCTTCTGAAGTTGCCAATAGAATATGTGACAATGACCGGTGATGAGACCCATGTACCTACCATCTTTATACTATACTACTAAAAGAGATGAGTCACGGCTACTTACAGATGTGTCCCACTATCGAGTATATCACCTGATTGACATCACTCGGGATTCACTTTGGATAAGCATATTATGTAGTAAGACACAATTTAGGAGACAAATATGCATGTAGCACTACTGACTAAGATTTTTTTAGTTGATAAGAATGGCCTCGCTTGAGCTTCATGTCCGTTCTTCTAGGTAGAGGCTCTTTTTATTTTGGAGTGCAGCAGTACTAGTCTTTTGAAATACCTTCATTTATTAATAACTAGCTGCGTCCCGCGGTTTGCCCTACGTGGTGATGGCTGATGTTAAATATGTTTTTATTTTTATTTTTAAACCATCCCAAAAACAGAGCGACCATAACAAAAAAATTATTTAAAGAAAAAAATGAACATCCTCGGGCGGGATTCGAACCCGCATCTTCCGACAATCAGTGTCAGACGCCATGACCAACTAGGCCACCTAGGTTCGAGATCCGAGCATCGAATTTTAACTCTATCTGATTTTAACCGTCGTATGCGGATGGGGAGAGACATCTATTGAACAGCTTTGACAGCATTAACCAACCTAAAGAAGTATTTGCAATTTTAATTGCAAGGTTTGGTATCTCTACGCAGGCGTTAGTGCTTTGAAAAGTACTTAATACTATGGAAGTTATGCGCGAACATACATTTAGGCGATTCATTTTTATTTATAGAAGATAGATAGACGTGCACAAGTGCGTCTTTGTTGCTAAATTGAAAAAAAAACCCTCCTTCCGTGTCAGATTACTCGGCCTCCTGGTACCTATCATAGGTCGACTAGAAATAAGTATAGAAATTTGATTAATTACCGTAATTATTGGGCCTTGCTAGTACCAGCATTAGGGATGACATGATGCAATATCGCTATTCATAGTTGGAGGTACATATTCATGGAGCATTCAGGAAGATGGGGTGGTACAACCACCCCTTGCCTGCCCGCCCCTTCAGCCCTCCCCGCGCTCTCCCTTCCCGTTCTCGCCTCGCCTCCCCACCCACCCGAATACATCATTATGCAATATAATATGAAACAGCGTTATGCATTATATCTATCTAGGCTATCACGAATAATGAATATTGTTTTAATATAGGTATCTAGTTTATTTATATCTATAATTATAACTATCTGCGCTCCGCGGTTTCCCACGCGTCGTCAAAAAGAGGATGCCGATGGATCAAATTTTATAGTCTATGTTCATCAGGGATAATGTAGGATTCTAATGGGGAAATATTTTTCAAATCGGTCCAATAGTTTCAGAGCCTATTCAATTCAAAGAAATCCTCTTTATAATATAAAGTACAGATATAGATTTATATAATCGCGTTCAGTATTTAGTATCCTTCCACTTGGATGTCGTAGAAATCATTATACGACAGGACGGCAATAAGATCGCCCATCTTACATAAAATATCTGATTCTCATCTTCTGTGAAAGTTGGGTACCTCATCTACACACCTCTGGCGACCTCGTCAGGGATGAAATGCCTTGATGTTATGCATTTATGTAATCAAGAGCAGTAGAAATCTTTGTGAATTAATTTGTCCGAGGTAGTACTGCCATCACACCTTTTTCTACTGTGAATCAGTAATGTACGCAATACTGCGTTTTGGTTTGAAGGTGGTTTACAGCAAAATTACAGGCCTATGAGACTTAAAAACTTAATGTCTCAGGGCTCCGGGCTCAGTACAACTCGTCACTTGTGACGAAATACATCTGTCCTCGGCAGAGGTTACATATCGGGTGGGTCTCATGCTTGTACCGTTTCCTAATAACATGTAATTGTGGAAATGTTGGTAGGTACCCTACTACGTCATTAATAATATCCTGTATTTTATTAAGCTCCCTACACACCATGCAATCTCGAATGCAACGTGCTGTAGCAATCTGCTGTAGTCGCGGTTGTACGTACTCTACACACGTTGCAGCGGCGATTACAATTTCATTCCGCGTTGGATCGCCACAGCGTGCACACGTGAATGAAAATGACTCAAATGCTGTCCAAATAATAAAAACGGGTCTTGCAATTGCCTTCGCTGAGTTTGCTGAACTTTGAACTTTAATAGATGCATAGCAATACTACAATATATAATACCTATTATTATGTTATTTAATAATTAAAATCATTATTTCTTGTCTAGAGAAATTTAGATAGGAAGGAACAATGGCGTGTCAATTATTTTCACAAAGAAAAAACATCATCTGTTATGAGGATTGCATAGCTAGTACTTTCCATGCTAAAAGAGAAAACTCTTTTCTACCTCTTAACATTGTCCGATTTCAGTGTTTTTTTTTCATGGAATCATGACATTGTTTACTATGCCCGTACGTTTTGATTTTTTCAGTTTTTCTAAGTACTATAAATTTCCTTTTTTATAGTATATTTCAAAAAGTATTTAAAAGTTCTGCTATTCATCGATAGATGCCAAATCAACTTATGCAATTATAATTATTTAACCAATGTCATCTAGAGGCGAGTCGCTGAACTAAAGAGACAAGCGTGATATTTCAAAAAGTCATTAAAAGTTCTGCTATTCATCGATAGATGGAGTCGGAGTGGGGGGTGTTATTTTGTTACTTGGTGTTATTTTCGTTACGGAATTTCTGGATTCGGTCTCCACGCTCAAGGCCCGCGATAGAAGCTATGCAATAGCTTAATAAGGATATACTCAAGATAGGTGAAACACTTTTCAGTTATGGAATTGTAACTAAAAACCGTTTGACCGAATTTGATGAAATTTAAATAAATGGACCACCTCGGAAGTATACATACTCTTTCAAATAAAATAAGAATTTAGAGAATCGGTCCACAAATGGGGGAGAAATCGATGCACATACCTACATAAACAATACACACAGTCGAACATAGAATCTCCTACTTCTTTAAATTCGTTTAAAAAGTGTTTGTCAACATACTAAATACAGTTTATGACCACCGAAACATCGCAGACTATACTAATATAGTATACGAAAAAGCTTATGTACTGTATCTGACTTTATTTATAATATTTTGTTTACGACTGTATCAACCTGAACCACCATTATCTCCCTGTTGCCACCTACTCCCTTCTTGTACTTACCTATCCCGGTCATAAATCAATAGTGGCGCTGTCGGTGCTAGGTTTTCAAATCTAGACTATTCGGGTCAGGGCTCGGACAAAATATTCTGACCTGGGGGTTGCGCGCGCATAACTTCCGATCATGCGCGATCCCTTGATGCTCCTGAATAAAGTCCTACAGTACCCCGTAGTCTCGTCGGGATCGTCATTGATGTGGCACCGTTGCATTTATCTTGCATGCAGTGCAGCCATCTTGTCCGAGCTATAACTAAACTTAACCCATCTTTGCGTACTAACGTGTCGTGAGGGGATCGTGAAATAAACTTTCCACTTTTATTAATGTCTGACTTAGAAGATTGTGTAGAATTATTTAGCATAGATATGCCTGTACCGATTGTACTTGCATTTGCACTCTTCATTTTAATCAGTTTAGTTTTAAAAGTTTTGAGCGTCATCAAGAGATACATTAGATTCTACTTCGTGATTAACACTCCTCTAGGAAGTATCAGAATCAGACATAATTTACGCGGAAGCCATCCCTTGATCGGCAGATACGGATCTTTAACAGCTGGGATGGAGGATCAAGTACCGTTCAAAGTATATACGTTCTGGCGCGAGGGATCCAAGCCGGAGGTGCGAAGATTTGGCGTGGACAAGAATGTCGTCAGCAACTTTGAATACATTAACGCTAAGATCCAGGAGGTGTTCCCCAAACTGAAGGAGCAGCCATTCACCATCTCTTGGCAAGGTAGTATTTTATTATTAATATACTCTTACGTGCTAATTTTATATATATTGTATACACATACTCATATGCACCCACAGAATAAGTTTAGGTAAGGAACTGAGAAAAAAATACGTTTCTTTGTTTGCACCGGGATGAGGCGGAGGGTGGCTTATGTCCCCCACCCATTCCACCTGGGGAGGGTGGGTGTTTAGCTCTGCCACAGCCTGCGTCTCCCTCCCGCCGTCACGTTTTGCAGTGCACTTTATACATGATAAATTGGGGCGTTATATCTAACTATGTCGACATATTAATAAAATAGCTATTGTGATAGATGCTTCTGCGATAGTAACTTGAATACACTTACATTGCGAAAGTATCATATACACGCACAAGTATTTTATATCATACAATCTTACTCCTTTTGAAGACTGCAGACTACAACCATTTATTTTAACATGTAATAAATGACGTGACTGTCAATTCGTTCGCCTGATGGCAAGCGCCTATATTACACTTGCAGTGCCAAATAGAGCTTGAGATACGTAGGTATATGTATTGTTATCCTGCACTGTACTGCACTCAACACGAATCAATTGTTTAGTCCCGTTGTAAACCTGAATATACGAATGTTTGCACACTACTACGTAGGGATAGAATATTGCATACCTATATAAAACTAACAATATAAACAGTGCCTGTCGGTCATTATTGCTGCGCATGCCCTTGCCGTACCTTCCGTTCCGTTAGGGAGTGCGTATTTCCGGCTACAGTATTCGCACATGCGCGTTTTAATGCCCTTACTTCTACTATGGGGTGGTATAAACTTAATTTAATAGATTGAGATGTAAACTTCTGTATTATATCTGAATTTGAGATAGCTTCCTTCTCGAATGCAAGCTATAGACTTAGACTGCAGGTTTTGAACATAGGCCATAATGCGTATTCAAAAGTTGCATACATCTTTTGAATAAATATAATAAGATCATAATATTGATTCAGGCGTTACATTGCGGAAATCCATTATCGAAAACGATATTAGAAGAAATATTTAGTGACGCTTCCGCTGAAAACAATGCTTATATGGCCGAGTTGCGGTGTGCACCACCCTCCCTGCCGCATAAACTGCAAATAGGAAGTATACAGAATAAACAACACACAAAACAACCCAATCATCCAAAAACGATTCGACACGTGTTTCGCCTCTACACGAGGCATCTTCAGGAGATGGAGACAGTGAGAGTTCACTGTCGGTTTACGCTACGTCTTCGTCACTAAATATATCTTCTAATATCGTTTTTGATAGTAAGATCACATGTGAACAACCTTAGTGTCTAATATTACCCTTCTTAATATTATTTTGACGGCTTAACTTATGCGGTAGGTATAGTCGAATATTTCGACCGGTCTCGTGACCCGGGCCTCTTCTTCATGGAGTACTTACGCACCCGGCTGCGTTCGCGCTAGTGGTTGCGTGCGTTTTTCCACCTAGTCAAAATAATATTAAAATGTGTAATACTTACAAAAGTTTCAATCAAGTAATACCCTTCGTTTTCTATACTTAAAAGAAATTTGCCGACAAATAATCCCTAATAAATAATTAGCGAAGTCCGTTTAAGTAATACGAGTACATCCACAATATTTGTTCCACAGATGAGGAAAGCGACGAAGTTAAGATTTCTAGTGATGACGAGGTGTTGACTATGCTTACCACACTCCGCGAAGCCATGGTGAAGCTGATCGTTCATGTGGAGAAAAAACCATGCGAGTCACATGTCATCAACGTTACTCTTCCCGGTCAGTGTAAGTATCTACAACCTTATAATAATATATGTCTAATAACTTTTCTGATGTACAATGACATGTTTTCCTATTCGGTAGTCTGATTGGTTGATTGGGTCTTGGCAGTTGTATCATACGCTACTGTCGATGAAATATACAATTAGCAGGTTTTATATTTATTAATTGTTATACAGAGTATTTGGTGGAATGATGTAGGGATTTTCGGAGCCGATCAAGGGCACCAATATAATCATTTTAAACCGCATAATAATATGCCATAGGGATTGTTATACCCAAGGATTGTTATTGCTTATCGTGATGAAAGACTGTGTTGTTATGACTAATTAAAAACCAAAATAACAGTGATTACTGCGTTATCTGGTATTTTAATGTAACCTAAATGAAAAAAATCCGCATTAAAAGTAAAAATAAACTTTTTTTTTTATTCTTATAAGTATGTGGTAAATTGATAATATTGGTGCCCTTGATTGGCTTCGAAAATCCCTACACCGTTCCACCAAATATGTATATAAAATTACATTGGTACTTACTATCATTCATCATCATTATCCACAGTAGCTGTGGGCATAGCACGAAGAATCGCTAGAGTATAACGTAATCGTATCGTTGACATATACGAGTACAATACAAACTATCATTTTTCTAGTACAACTGTGGCACAGCACAGATAAGTCATAGTTATAGATAATGTATTCGTCAACGATATGATTACGCGTCAGACTTAGGATGCTATCAAACAGAGAGCGGTCACGTGTTCAGTTTTGCGTTCGTTGTTGTATAACTTTACATAGATATATACCCAAACAGGAGTCGTTCTGACCGCGTTGGTCAACTGTGAGTAGACTGGGTATATCTATGTAACGTAATAGGTACAACACAATGATCGCAAAACTGACCGCGTGAACGCATTCACCGCTCTCTGTCCGATAGTACCCTTAAACAAATTTTCATATTAGGCCAACTCAAAGTCAAAATCATTTATTCAATTTAGCATCAAAGACGCACTTATGAACGTCAAATTTTCATTATAATGTACTTTAAAGACTCTACCGCCGCGTTCCAAAATATATAGAACCCACCGAGAAGAAGCGGCAAGAAACTCGGGGCCATTCTTTTTATATGGATGTTTACAATGTTTCTACTTAGGTACTACAAATATTACATTTTATGGGTGGCAGAGAGACAGCTTGCCAGAAGTGGAGTATTCCAAGCATCTTTATCTTCTATATAATGTCGAACTTTATAGTAAGCTTTTTTTATTAAAACGTTTTTTACAGTCAACTTGAATTTGCCCTCTGTGAGCTCAGTTATGTGCTTTGGGATTTTATTGTAAAAACGCACACAATTTCCTAGGAATGACTTATTAATCTTCGCAAGTCTAAAACTAGGTACAGCTATCCTATTTGTATTTCTGGTATTAAAAGTGTGGTGATCACTATTTAACTTATATTTATGTAAATTTTTACGAACATACATTATATTTTCAAATACATATAAGGAAGGCAACGTTAATCTAAAACTATCTTAATAATAAAGTAGATTTTCCAAAAGAACTGACCGTGAAATTAAAGCGACGAACGACACCAATAAAATAGGTACCTTTATTTTGCAGTTACTCCATAAAATCTATGTGTAATTTATGGCTTATGTATTTTATTATGGGCGAGCCTTGGCCCGCTTTTAATTTGCTCTAAGCTACACTTCACGCTAAGTTCTGGTGAATACACAACCAGCCCTACTGGAGTCGTTTCTCTGTTATCTGTTCCAATCACGGTCTGGTCTTTTTGGAAGCTATTTTCTCAGTACTCTAAAACTATATATGCCATCCACAACCACCCAATTGCAAGAACATTTTCAGTTTTGCTTCAGTTGTAACAGCTTTGTGGTAAATTATTTGTAGCAAACTTTGTGCTAAGTCTGTGGTTTTCTGGACTACAGAAAAGACTTAACTGTACTCTATGGTAGCACTCTCCGAAGGAAAATGTTCTTGATTGGCCCACGCTATGTAAAAACGATCTAGATATTTAAATTGATGTGGAGTGTAATGTGTATAATGCATCAATGGTCGCACGGCCAGACGCAATAGAAATTTCATTGTTATAATGACATCGACCCTTGAAGGGTTAATTGATTTTTAATAAAACGATGAATAAAGCAACAGGGTTTTAATTACTAATATAACAAAGGAATAGACTGAGGAAAGATCCGTCACAAGCTTTATAAAATACTAGCTGCTCTCCGCGGTTTCACCCGCGCGGTGATGGATGAGGATGATGATGATGATGAATCTTAGATAGCCTATGTTACTCAGAGTGAATATAGCTTTCCATGGTCAAAGAGTTTTTGAAATCGCTCCTGTACTTTTTGAGCCAATTCGTTACAAACATACATACAAATCTTTCCTCTTTATAATATTAGTATAGATAGATATCTATGAGATTGAAGCCTCTCCTTATTTTTACCATGTGTTCCTCTAGCGGCATTTATGCCCATGCGAGCCAATGTATCCAATGCGCACTTAGGAGTGCGTTGCGATGGCTGCGGGCGCCAAGTGGCCGGGTTCCGCTATAAGTGCATCACCTGCGAGGATTTCGATTTGTGCGGAGATTGCGAAGCTCAAAAGGTCCACTCCGAGCATTGCGTAGTGCGCATTCCAAGCCCCAACATGTCGGTAAGAGATAAGTTATTAACCGTCTTGACCCTTTTTATTTAATTACTATTACTATTTACTTATTAGAACAGGTCGTGTCATGTAAAAAGAACGCCGGAAGAAAGGGGAGGGGTTGTGTTTGCGCATGGGTGCATTGAAAGGTCGACTGACGAACCAATAGCGCTCCGGCAAGCATGCGGCGCGTCACTCTCCTGCCCCCCCTAATACCACCTAATATAAAATCGCCTACTGCTTAGCATAACCGCCAGCGTTCTTTTTACATAACAAGACCTGTACGTAGTAGTACCATGGTGTTATGTTAATATTCAGTATTGCTGTTTGGTAGGTCAAAATAAATGTATTTATATTCCTTGTCATTTCATGGATAGGATAAGTTTACTAACCCTTGAGTTAATTTAAAATCACACGCCCCTTGAAGACATTCAAATGCCATTTTTTTATTTGTTCCACATTACACACGAATATAATTAAATTTGTAATGCATTAACATAATGTAACATAACATAAGATCCGGCGGAATACAACATAACGCTACCCTGATGTGGAAAAAAATATTATATCTTAAAAATGATTTACAGCTCTACGTCATTAAGGAGTCCATCAAGAAATCTCGCCAATTCCTGAAAGGTATCGCTGTCAATATGCATGAGGAAGCAAAACGGCAGAAAGCTGAAAAGAAAGCTGGCATTGCTGTCGGCTTTGGCAAAGGCTACTCTATGGCGCCTCCGCATTGTTCGTCCAAGCTGGCCGATAAGAACGCGGCGAGAGAGCGTCGTGAAGAGCGTCGTGAGGAACGGCAGGAAAAACGTCAGGAGCGTCGTGAGGAGCGTCAAGAGCGTCAGGAGGAGCGCGGTGCCATGTTTGAAGATTCACGTCAGCCCCGTCGCAGCGTCGGATGGATGGACGTTTTCTCGAAATACGTGGACCAATTCACCAACCTTGCCGCAGACCATATTCGTAACGCGGGCTTAGATGCCAATGACCCTATGTCTCAACAGTTAGCTGAGAGCATCGACAATCAACTCGGCGTTGATCCGGTTGAGCTGGATAGAATGATGAACGATTGCATTTCAAATGACGAAAATAAAGTTCACCTGGCCAGGTTGAATCGGGAGCTGGTTAGATTGAGCGACAGGACCTTGTCGCGACTCGATGATTTGGACAGAACGGTGTCGCAACCGCAGCAATCTTCATGTTCTGCTGGGCTTGCCATGGCTCCGCAAGCCTCCGCTTCGATTCCTAACCTAGCCCAGACTACACCGCAAGCCTCGACTACCCCGCAAGCCTCGGCTACACCGCAAGCCTCGACTACCCCGAAAGCCTCGACTACCCCGCAAGCCTCCACTACCCCGGAACCGTCGACTGCCGCAAACACCCCGAAAGCTCCGCTTACTCCTCCGGCCACACCTACTGCATTGAAGCCCGAGGCAAAAGTGGATACCAAGCCTGAATCTGGCTCGGCATCCAGTGCTAGCATGAGCCGCGATGGATCTCCTGACAAAGCTGCTGACGATTGGACAATGATCAACAAAGACAAAGGCAAGTAACCAAAAGTTCATTTAGAAAAGTATAAACCTTCAAGATTGAATCTCCATTCAATGGAAATAACTTTACGAAACACTAAATGGTGATTTCTTAGGCTTTCGCGATTATTACACATTGAACAAAACAACAACTTTAAACCGGTGACCATATTCACTGAGAAGTGTGCGAAACGTCGTACGAACAAGCGATTTAACCCGTTTAAAGATTGTAAATTTTAACTTAAAACGAAATGTGTGTTGATTACGACCAAATTTCATGATTTGACTTCTAGAAAACATAGTTTTTCAACGCTTAAACCTAATAACCGAAGTTTGAAAAAAAAACTTAGTGTTAATTATATATACGTTCTTACGAAGTACGGGAGCCTATACACTATTGAGCAAATTTGGCTCGATAGAAAAAAATCGGTAACATTCCCTAAATTTTGCAATTTTTATTACGTTCTTCGTGGGAAAAGTCATTTTTATTAAATTAGGGGCAAATATATTTCAATGAATGTATGTTCCTAATGAAATTTACTAGAAAACTCCTTTATCATTAAAATTTAATCATTTGATTGAACGAAATAAATATAAAAAGCATTAGCACGTATTCAATTGCATCTGCGCATTACATCGTCCAATCTGATAGCCAATTCTCAACCTTATGTAAAACATCGTAAATTGTTTTCAAATTAGGATTGGACCGCGCCTTAATGGTGTGTACCGGTAACTGTCTTTTAAACCAGCCTTGATCTAGTGATATATCTTCGACCGCATCATCACTGACCATCAAGTGAGATAGTAGTCAAGCACTAGCCTATTAAGTATTAAAAATAACAAATGAGTACATAAATAAAATTAATCTAAAAATACACAAATACGACTACCTACCTGAAAAAGACTATGATACGATAACAATGAAGCTCTTATCTAATCTGAAAGAAAAACTAAAATACAGATAGTTGCAAAAAGTATTGAATTTGCAAAGATTAGACGATAAACAATATGTGTCTTTGAAACCAATATTTATAAATAATAGTTATTTTTAGCGTAGGTTAGGTATCAAAATTAATTTAAGTTAAACTAGCTTAGCCCCGTGGTTTTACTCATGTGGTGATACATGATGATGATGCTGAAAAGTATCCAATGTCCTTCCCCGGGATATTCTCTGTCTCCTTGCCAAATTTCATTACGATCCGTTCAGCAGTTTAGGTGTGATTAGGTAACAAACAGAAAGACAGTCACAGTTACAAATGTTTTTATGATATTGACTATGGATATATAATATTTTGAACTTCGAATATTGTGTATTAAAAAATTTGGTTCAATCTGACATTATAATATCAATAATTTAAATTAAAAAAGATTAAATTGATTTCCATTTCATTATATGAGGATACCTGCTCAAAATATTAAGGACCGACGTTGATTATAAATTATCTAAAATAAATTTGCTAAAAGGTATCTCAAACGAAAACATTATCTGGGTATATATTTTGTTGTTTTCTTAAAAAGCGTTAGACAATTTCGATAAATTTTATATGGTGCCACCTCCAAAGTATAATGTACCAAACAAAAAAAAAAACATGAAAATAGATTCATAATTAGCGGAATTATCGCGTACCATACATACAAAAGAACATGTACCTAGTCGAATTGAGAACCTCTTCCTTTTTGTTGTTGAAGTCGGTTAAAGTTTAATCGATTTGGATTCATAAACTCTCATATACATTTTGAAAAAAAATAAACCGACTTCCATTCTATTACTTAAGATACCTGCTAAACATTTTAACGCCCGACTTTGAGAATTAAAAAATATAGAAATTGCTGAGGGGAACCCAAAACCAAAACACTATCTGTGTATATATTTTGTTGATTAGATCTTACACATAATCATTGCATTCTAAAACTACTTATTGTAGAGTCACAATCACCAATATGTATACACATTCCTAATTCTCGAGTTATAACGATTGTAACATGAAGAAGACCCTTTCAATAAAAGTTATGAGTTCCAGATGTTTGTAAAAACATGAAATTTTAATCAGCACAGTAGAAGAAAAACTGTTTGAAAGTTAAGTGTTTACATATTGGTACTTGTGACTGATAACAGTGGTTTATTATAACTAAAGGCAATGTTACAGATATGGATGCGGATTCTGGTGCTGCCGCTGCTTACCCTGTATTCGATAATCTACCTGAAGAGTTCCGACGTCCGTTCGTTACCGCAGGACAACTGTACCCACCCTTGAATACTGCTACTGCTGGTATGTAGTTTGTTACCCCCATTTTGACTACACCTGCTAGTACCCACTGCTAGTACGAGGGCTGCACTGAAAGTATCGGGAATGGAATATTTCCACTGTTCCTGTCATATTAAAATCTTTTTAATTGATAACTCCTTAGTTTTAAAAATCGAATACCTATTATTTATTTAAAAAAAGATTCTCGGTCTTGTCAAACTTGTTTAATCGTTGAGAAAATTCAAGAGCGATGATTTATACTTTCGAAGTGGTTTAACACAAAAACAGTGTGTTGACCGGATTATTTCTGCATTTGGTGATGAAGCCCCATCCAAAACCACAATTTATCGCTGGTTTGCTGAATTTCAACGTGGACGTGTCAAGTCAGTGATGATCCCCGTCAAGGTCGTCCAAAAACTGCAGTCACCCAAGAAAACGTTGATGCTGTGCGGCAGCTGATTGAGGAAGATCGACATGTGACATACCGCGAAATTCAGGCAACTTTAGACATTGGCCTGAGTCAAATACAAATAATCTTGCATGAACAATTAGGTGTAAAAAAGTTGTTTTCCCGATGGATACCGCATTCGCTCTGTGAAGAGCAAAAAGCGGCTCGCGTTACATGGTGCGTCAGAACTCTCGAACGATTCCACGCAGGATCCTCAAATGCTGTATACAACATCGTATCAGGTGACTAATCCTGGATATACGCGTACGAACCCGAAACAAAAAACCAGTCACGAGTTTGGGTGTTCGAAAATGAGTTAAAGCCAACAAAAATTGTTCGTTCATGGAGTGTTGCAAAAAAATGGTGGCCACGTTTGTTTCCAAAACCGGCCATGTTACGACTATTCCTCTTGAGGGACAAAGAACGGTTAATGCAGAATGGTATGCTAGCATTTGTTTGCCACAGGTCGTTTTTGAACTCCGTAAAGAGAACTGCAACCGCCGCATCATCCTCCATCACGACAATGCGAGTTCTCACACCGCGCTCTAAAAAGTTTTTAGAGCAAGAAAACATAGAATTATTAGATCTTCCGCCGTACAGCCCCGACCTAAGCCCTAATGATTTCTATACTTTCCCTAAAATAAAGAATAAATTGCGTGGACACAGATTTTCATCATCTGAAGATGCTGTGGACGCCTACAATACGGCCATTTTGGAGACCCCAACTTCTGAATGGAATGGTGGCTTCAATGATTGGTTCCATCGTATGGAAAAATGTGTCAAATTTCGCGGTAATATAAATAGTAATGTTGTGTCACTTCCTTGATTCCCGAAATTTTCAGTGCCGCCCTCGTATGTAGTTTGTTACCCCCATTTAGAATATTCATCATCATCATCAACCTACTGACTGCGCCTTACGGTAACGCCAGCGTGGTAATGTGATGAAAAATATCATTATTATGTCCATAGGTAATCCATCCTGATCTAACTCCATACCAAATTTCGTCAACAATGGTCCAGCCATTTGCGCGTGAAGAAGTAACAAACGTACAAACAAATTTTTCACAAACTTTTGCCTTTATGTTACTAGTTGAGCCCCGCGGTTACACCCACGTGGTGATGGATGTTGATGGAAAGTATCCTGTGTTATTCCAGCACCTACTACCTACATACCAAATTTCGTCAAAATGTGTACAGCCGTTTGAGCGTGAAGAAGGAACATTCATACAAATACACTCACATACTTTCGCCTTTATACACCTTTATAAAGTATGTATCACATACTTTAGCTAGGTTTATATTGTGATTATATCATTTATATAATATAATATATATCAGATCTTGAAAGCTGTTTATGTTGTCAGTTGCATCTGAATTCTTGGCTATAGTTGAGTTATCTCTGATGTGATTCAGATTTCAGATACAAACAAAGAAATTACTATTGGAAAAGCAATAATGTTACATCATTTATAAATGCCCATTTTCACATTGTCTTATACTTGAATAGGTAAACGTTTGTTTTTTGCAAACAATGTATAGAGCAATAACCTACAAGACGTAATAAGTATTACCACATAATAAGTTATGCACCAACTCACATAACATGTTTCAAATTGTTTTCTTTAATTCCTTATTTAAAAAAATACTATACAACTCAGAGGGCCTACTCCCACCTTTTACGAAACTATCATAAATCAGGAGCGTTTTATAATAAGCTTAGAATAATCATACTTACTCTCACACTCCCACTGACAAAAATGGTCTACCAAATTTAATGATAAGGTTGCAATATGACTACTTTAAGAGATGGGAGTACCTTACGAAGTACGGGAGCCTATACACTATTGAGCAAATTTGGCTCGATAGAAAAAAATCGGTAACATTCCCTAAATTTTGCAATTTTTATTACGTTCTTCGTGGGAAAAGTCATTTTTATTAAATTAGGGGCAAATATATTTCAATGAATGTATGTTCCTAATGAAATTTACTAGAAAACTCCTTTATCATTAAAATTTAATCATTTGATTGAACGAAATAAATATAAAAAGCATTAGCACGTATTCAATTGCATCTGCGCATTACATCGTCCAATCTGATAGCCAATTCTCAACCTTATGTAAAACATCGTAAATTGTTTTCAAATTAGGATTGGACCGCGCCTTAATGGTGTGTACCGGTAACTGTCTTTTAAACCAGCCTTGATCTAGTGATATATCTTCGACCGCATCATCACTGACCATCAAGTGAGATAGTAGTCAAGCACTAGCCTATTAAGTATTAAAAATAACAAATGAGTACATAAATAAAATTAATCTAAAAATACACAAATACGACTACCTACCTGAAAAAGACTATGATACGATAACAATGAAGCTCTTATCTAATCTGAAAGAAAAACTAAAATACAGATAGTTGCAAAAAGTATTGAATTTGCAAAGATTAGACGATAAACAATATGTGTCTTTGAAACCAATATTTATAAATAATAGTTATTTTTAGCGTAGGTTAGGTATCAAAATTAATTTAAGTTAAACTAGCTTAGCCCCGTGGTTTTACTCATGTGGTGATACATGATGATGATGCTGAAAAGTATCCAATGTCCTTCCCCGGGATATTCTCTGTCTCCTTGCCAAATTTCATTACGATCCGTTCAGCAGTTTAGGTGTGATTAGGTAACAAACAGAAAGACAGTCACAGTTACAAATGTTTTTATGATATTGACTATGGATATATAATATTTTGAACTTCGAATATTGTGTATTAAAAAATTTGGTTCAATCTGACATTATAATATCAATAATTTAAATTAAAAAAGATTAAATTGATTTCCATTTCATTATATGAGGATACCTGCTCAAAATATTAAGGACCGACGTTGATTATAAATTATCTAAAATAAATTTGCTAAAAGGTATCTCAAACGAAAACATTATCTGGGTATATATTTTGTTGTTTTCTTAAAAAGCGTTAGACAATTTCGATAAATTTTATATGGTGCCACCTCCAAAGTATAATGTACCAAACAAAAAAAAAAACATGAAAATAGATTCATAATTAGCGGAATTATCGCGTACCATACATACAAAAGAACATGTACCTAGTCGAATTGAGAACCTCTTCCTTTTTGTTGTTGAAGTCGGTTAAAGTTTAATCGATTTGGATTCATAAACTCTCATATACATTTTGAAAAAAAATCTGATGTAGCGGCGTGCGTTCAGTCAGTCGCGCATAATGGTTATTACCTGCGGAGCAATGAATATGGGTTCTACTCGTAATAAAAAAACCATGCATTTTTATCCTTCACAATAGTGACCAGTTATCGAGTCCAAACTACCCCATTCAATATTGTGCACTAATTAACAATGACCTAATATATTGCAATAAATGGTTGAATAATACATTATCTAATATTCATTGATCCACTCGCCAATTCACACCACTCATTTTTTAATATTTAGTGTACAATCCCAAAGCCATGGAGATCCCAGTGAAAGTGGAGACCTTGGCTGCTGCCTCAGCCGGGACACCTACCCAGGGTCCTACCGCTCCGACATTCGCCGCCACTAATGCTGGTGTAGCTTCATCAGCCAACGCTCAATCTGGCAATACCAGACCGTCTGCTCCGGCTTCCAAAGTCCCTACATCAGCTCAAGTTAACCCTGGCAATCCCTGGGAGCCGGTTCTGTCTAGCGAAGTGCGCCACCACCGTGGTAAGCTTTTTTTTACTGTAATGTAACTATTACACATTGACTTTGACAGTATTTTTATCAATACCTCGAGGAAAGTACTTGAAATGCGCGCCCACAAATAAGTAGAACGTCTTTGCGATAAATAGGCGACACAAGTGGTGAAAAGGCGGTGCAGTGGCGGCGGAGGACGCTTGCCGGCGATCACTACATAAGTGCCGGCAGAGCGGTCGGGGTTGGCAGTTTTAAAATGTCATTGTCTGTTGTGTAGGTAGCTACCAACAAAAAAGATCGATCGAAGATTTGTTCGTAGGTGCAATATCAATCCCTACACGCGTCTCGCGCCAAACCTGCGTGAATCAACGCTAGCAGGAAAGACTTTCTACTTATAGATATTTACTTACTTTGCCTCGAGGCCCAGTGTCTTTCATAAATAGAAGAACAAGTTTATTCAAAATTCATAGGTACTTTAAATAAACATCTTCTTCTTCTTCTTTTTATGACATACGTCTTGTTGTCTGCCAGGAGGAAGTACTCTAGGAGTTAACGATTAGCTAAACCGCGTGCAACATCGCTTGTGTTTTACAGGATTTCTGTGATAGTGTCACAGAACTAAATATGTACCATCAGTCAAGTTTATGCCTGACCATCTTAAGGGTGTATTTTGCGTGAAATCACCATTCGCTACCCCCGCCTATTCTCTGCTTATTGGTGTGTAATAAAAGCTTATTGTAAGTACAATATCTTTTCACGTAGTTAGTATGTGGTAATCCTTGGAACAGAAGTAAACAACATGCTTAAAAGGACTAGGTGCTACTTTTTTTTATTTTAGAGTATTAAAATACAAAGAGGCACTAGTTTAATAAAATACAATAAACTGATTTTGGATTAGAATACAAAACTAAGGAGGTAAACCTTTAAGGTATATAAGAAAAAATATTAGTACTATTAACGCATTTAAAAGAACTGCAACTTTTATTGTAATAAAATACAATAATCATAAAATTTCTCGAAAATGTCGGAACAAAAGATTATAAAATAAAAGGCTCGAGTTAGCTACAACCTTTTTGAACTGGCCAGGCATAAAATTGAGTGATAGTACCTAGTTGAGTTTGTATTATGATTCAACATATTTAGAAAATGGTAACAAAAATATGAAAGGATTCTTATCATTCTTCAAAATTCCGTTCCACTATACACATCTGTGGGCCTAGCGTGGTAGGCTCACATAACTCTCATCAGGTAACTATCATCACATAACTATAATATTATATTTATTATATCGTTATTTTTACCGACATACATAGAAAAATCAACAAATTTACTTTGTGTTGTATTTATGTCTGTTTGTTTATTTCTGCATGCGCATTACGCAGAAACTACTGGAAAGATTTTGATAAAATGTCGTAGTTGTACCCAAAATGAAAACTAGTAAAGGCTTTACTTATTCTTATCGGTTATACTTATATTACTTATTTATTGGTTCAGTACGTACCTACTTCTATTCCGTTAAGCGTCCCCGCATGATTTAATGAATCACATAGTGCATGCACATAATAATAATTGTCATGATTGAAAGTGTGTTTTAATGAAACGTTACTACAGAATAAATAACAGTACTTACATGTTATCTACTTACATGTTACTTCTATACTAATATTATAAAGAGGAAAGATTTGTATTGTATATTGTAAGTATGTTTGTAACGGATTGGCTCTTAAAGTACTGGACCGATTTCAAAGATTCTTTCACCATTGGAAAGCTACATACACCCTGAGTAACATTGGCAATATAAGATTCTACATTATTCTACAGCATCATCATCACCGCGCGGGTGAAACCGCGGAAAGCAGCTAGTGTCATATATGATGTATTATAAGTATGTATTTGTAGGTTTCGACCACTGTGGGCCTAGCACGAATAACTGCGTAAGTGTAACGTAACGTGTCGTTCACGTGAAACAGTACAAACTGTCATGTATCACACAGTGACACAGATAACTCACAGTTTGTACGCCGAAGCGTGACGTGTTGACGCTTACGATAGGTAATACTTTTTCGCAAATGGTGCTACGGCCTTTGTAGTCCGATTGCTCAAATTCCGCATACACCAAATAATAATAGCACGGTGCAAGCGATTGCGGTGAATTTATTTCAGGGCATTGCCCGCCGTGAGCTCATATTATCAAAAATAGTACCTACACCAGGGCTTGTTATGAGCTCTCTGCGGGCACTAGGCCCAGAAATTGAGCATCAGATATGCTCGAAACCAGGGTCGACTTATCCAATGCCTAAATGGTATAATTAGTGTTTTTGCCCGCGACTTCCTTCGTTTGGAAAAAGATTATCACAACTTAATTTCATATTCAATTGTGGAAACTTTTAATAGCCCCAAACTGTATACCGCTGAATGTTTATCTATCATAAATCTATAGATTTCCTATCAGTGAATATCGATCAAACGTCTACCAATTTGGAACTTTACCAAATTTCATTCAATTCCGTGGAGTCATTTTATCAACAAAGTCACAAACACGCGCTCATAATCTTTTGCATTTATATGCGACATCGGGTAGTCGGGAGTGCTCTCTGATATGAAAACTCAGGTCCTGGAAGTGGGAACCTAATGGGTTTATTGCTTTTATGCTGTATAACCTTCAGTATACTTGGCCCGTCCTCATCTGTCGACGTATATTGACGTCAAAATCTTTTGTTCTAAGCATAAACCAGGATGCCGAGTCATTACAAGAATTCACCCAAGTAGAGTACTAGTAAGTACTATTGGTTATTTTGTAGCAGTACAACTTTTTGTGATTGACGTTCAGGGAAGCACTGTCACCGTACTTATTTCTTCCAAGATAGTACATAGTAGTATATACGCATTACTGTGTTCCGGTTTGACGGGTAATGGTGCCGGTGAAATTACAGGCACATGAGACTTAACAACTTTATGTCGCAGGGTTATGGGCGTTTTTTGATCAAACGATTTCGTTCTGTAAATTTCGTTGTACAGTAGGTCTACCATGAGTTTACAAAATTGACACAAATCAATGCTCGATATCGACGGCCGCGAAAAAATGTATGAAAAAAGGAACAGTGCCACCTCGCGGTCAATTGTAAACTAAAATTAACAGCGAGTACGCCAATCACAAGCTTAATAGGTAGGCGAGATCGAGTAGGTATCGACTATAGATGCCATTTATGTTGCCAACTCATGGTAGAGGTACAGTGCAGATTGTGAAGAAATGTATCTGTTAAAGGCACTTATTAACACTTCAACTTAAATAAAAATTACTACATACTATCATTTCTATTCCTAGTATCTACTTATCTATTCTAATTCTGAAAGTTGTAAGTTTCAACACAAATAATAAACGATTCTATACTGATAGTTTCTATTCCACGAATGTAAACTCGAAACTTCGTGCCCCTAGTATTGTGATTAAATAAGACATAATATGTAAAAATTAACCTCTAATTCTTCTGGTCACGCTATAACTTGAGAACGAATGGAACGAGATTGTTCCATTCCATTCCTAATTCTTTTTAGTTGTTTCAATTATCAGAAGAAGGTTCTTATGGAAGAAACCCACGGGACGTTATGGCGAGGCCGAAGACCGAGCCTACTACGCGAACGAAGTCGCGGGCAGTCGCTAGTAAATAAATAAATAAGTTGCAAATTTCGGTTTAAAATACAGCGCATACCTACATACCAATCTCTGTGTAATATGACTCATAATGAATAATTTTCTTTATCGCAAGTGTTATTTTTATCGATAAATGTTTATTGTGTTGAATTGATTACAGAGTTTATCGTTCTACTTTCAATAAGACTGGTATTGATAAAATTTTGTACCGAGTATTATATGCTGTAAAGATGTATAAAGCATCAAAATAGCACAAACTATCCGTACATGTTACGCGTCTCCACAGAATAAGTCATTCTTTTATAGGACAATGTATACGATTCTATAATAAAGTTCCCAATGTTATCCGAGATTTGCCTATTAATAAGTTTAAAATTACTATTAAAACTAAACTCTGTCAAAAAGGTTATTACAAAATTTCGGATTACTTGGAGGATAAAACAGATTGGGACTGATCACTCCAGGATCTATCTACTCGTGTACTAAGATGCCAAAGTGTAGCGTGTCTTGCCCTACTGATACCATTATTATGGTCTCTTTTATAAGGCAACACACTCGATATTTGTAAAAACATCTATATAAAAAGAATGGCCCCGAGTTTCTTGCCGCTTCTTCTCGGTAGGCTCTATATATTTTGGATCGCGGCGGTAGTCTTTAAAGTACATTATAATGAAAAATTGACGTACATAAGTGCGTCTTTGATGCCTAAATTGAATAAATGATTTTAACTTTGAAATAAAACAAGTTTTCCTTCCAGTTCCCCACATTGACGCCGCCGTCCGCCAGATGATTTCAATGGGATTCACTAACGAAGGTGGATGGCTTACCCAACTTTTGGAGAGCAAGGATGGCAACATCGCTGCCGTTCTCGACCTGCTTACCCCCGTCAAGAAGTAAACGGACAAATAAAAATAAACACGTGGACACTGCGAACATTCTAGACCTCACAACTTTAAAATCAACTAAAATACGTAAGAATGCAATCTGAAAGTGGGTAACAAGTGTAATTCAATTTTCGTCACGTGTACGCAGTGTCCATACTAGTTTGTCAATGGAATAACTTAGATTTAAAACACATTGAGAATGATCACTCACTACACTAGAAGGATTACATCCAGATACACATTTCTAAGGGAATAGCCCAAAATGAATGTTCACCCTATTGGGTGACTATCTAATATGTAGCAGTAGGTCTTTGAATTGTTACCGTAAAATACATTTTAATTATTACATTTGATGATGTTAGTATTGATATGCACTGTACATCTCAATCCAGTTTTTTTCTGTGTTGTAATTCTTATGTTGGGATATTATCATTGTTACGATTTATCTTGATTTGCAAAGTTGACGGGCATCTTCTTATACTAGATCTTATAGGGCATACTTAACAATGGCTCTAAATGTTATTTTTGATTGATACCAAGTTGAAATACATATGTTACTTGGATTGAGATGGAATCACTATCACTTATATTTTTATAGAGTTACACAATGTATTCTGTAGTTGAGGGATTAGCCCCAAATGAATGTTGTAAGTAAAGGGATGTAGTTTGGTGGCTGGTCGAGAACCGCTACTGTAAAATGCATTGTATGCGATATATTTTAATCATCATTTGATGTCTATGGATATATTATGTCTATTATATGGATACGTACAAACTGTAGGTACTTTATTATAATCAAGTTTTGGTGAAGGGATTCATAACTATTACTATCATATTCTTAGTTATAATTTTTATGATATTGATTTATAAGTGATGCAGAGACGACTATCTTGCTATTTTTACTGTGATATGAAAATGGATATGATTTATCTTGTTTTGCTATTTTAGGCGTCTCTTCTATTATTAATTTACTCTGCATTTTATTATCTTTGCCTTCCAAATACCTTTTTTATTCATTCTCCCCTGTTTACTTGTTATAGAATATAAGAACACGAACGTGTCGTAATCGATTTCTTTCTCTGATGGTGTCTATAAAAATGCAAAGCAATTGCGTTTCTCCTTTTCAATAATTGTACTAAGATCCTATTGTTTTCACAAACAAGCATGATTTGAGATTCGGAATTTGTTGTAGGCCTAGCACGAATAATGTAACAATTGAATACCGCATCGTACAAAATATAATTTGTGCCACCATTGTACTAGATAAATAATAGTTGGTGCTGAATTCAAGTGAGTTGATATGATTACTGTTTTGCAAGTTATTCGCGCTAGGTCCACGTGCTATTCTTTATCAAGTAGCTAAAGGTTTACTTTAGGCGCATATCGCTGTAGTTATAAGTCTAGTAATACGGAAAGAGAAGATTTGGAAAGAATGCAGGGTCAAAAAGACTTATCTACATGAATGAAGAGATCAGGTCAGGTCAGGACACGCGGGATTGTTTTTCTCAACATGTTGGATGATTGAATTACAATTTTACTTATGTATTAAGATTTTACTCTCTTGGTGTCAATAAAGCAATGGAAAACGTAATAAGTTGTTTTATTTCAAGAACCCGTATGAATGTTTTTTCATTGTGACGTTTTCCTGCCTTTCCCGTAGAAGCGCTTCACCTAAGGCTTGGTCTAGGGATTTTACTGCTTGCCTGGAAATAAAAGGAAAAATCACAAACATTCCTTAAATGCAATTACACTATTTTCTAGTTTGATCTCTATGGGAATGCATCGGAATGTCAGATTGACTGGTGTATCAAGCAAATTATTTCCAAATATACTCGTTTTAAGACTCACTATCCTGATGCACATTTCGGTCCAGACAAGGGCTGGCTCCCTAAGACAACTAATATTAATTATTTAATTCCGAGTTTATTTACCTAACAAAGTATTCATATAATATTCAAAGCAAAAAGATTATATCACCTGTTGGGTGATGAATTGGTTGGAGAACTAAAAGAATAGCAATATACACTGGTGTGTAGATCACACTCGGGTTGAGATTCTAGCTAGAGCAGTAGAACTCGGCAATTTAGTTCGTCCGGAGAAGTACTGCCACTGCCACCGTTATTTTATATGGTGAAGCAGTAATGTTCGCAATACTGTGTTGTGGCATGAACGGTATGGGTTACAGCCACACGAAACTTAATTTGATTTCTCAGTGTTACGGGCGTAGGCAGTTCCTCACTTGTGAGGAAACGAACCTGTTTCAGGCTATTTTATTATATTATCTATAAATGTATCAATCGTGCTAATAATGCTATCGTGAGATAACTTTTTTATGATGCTGCGGTCGAAGGTTCTCAAAGATAGCTGCCATACGCACCGTTAGGTGGTAGCCAGGCAGGCAAGCACCAAAAGAACCCCACCACCATGCTGTGGTCACCATCATGTTACCTTCAACGAAAGCCCAAGCTCGAGGTGATGATCGACCCGTGGCCGTCTAATCGACTGCAGACCCTGGTTTCTACCGGGCTATCATAATTGCGAGTTCTTATATAATACCATTTTCGATAAAAATAATCGAATTTAACGACTTTAGATATTAGGTCATTACATAATGAAATAAACCTTTTTTCAAACGGTCACTTTGATCTGAAATATCTGGCGTTTGGTAAGGGATTCCAAATTCAAATTGATTTCAAATTTAGGCTTGTGTATTTGTGTTTCGAACTTAGTGATTCCTTTGTTTTCTGGCCATTTGATTTTTCATTGATAGGTATTGGTCTGTTCACAATGGAAAACTAAAAATATCGCGTTATGTTCGAATAAGACTTCTACCGTGACCAACGAAACAGCTCGAAGCATTAATCATGTGTACGGTGAAGCTACTGTAAAAGAAAACACGGTATAAAGTTTCGTTTCGTTCTGGAAATTATATGAGTCGCAGAACAAACCTCGTGGACGACTGGCAGCAAATCCATAAACCACGTTAGAGTAAGCGGCAGGCTTCCTTTTAGAAGTGACAAAAGAATATTAATTGACTTGAAACAAGGAACAGGTAGAAAAATGGGTACACTGATCAATTGCCTGGTCTAGCGCACTGCTGCTACAGGACAACACTAGACCTCAAACTCCACGATAGACTGTCTGACTGACAGACTGGAATGTCTCCTACACTCACCATACTCCGCAGACCCTGCTCTAGCAGATTACCACTTTTTTCCCAATTTGGACAATGTCTTGCAAGGAAAAAAAAATCAATTACGATGGGGCGGTTCAAATGACCTTCAAAGATTTTATTGATTTTTGCTCGCACAATTTCTTCAGCAATAGAATTGATGAACCACCTATCAAATAGCGACAGTGCTTAGATGAAAATGGTGCATACCTACTTAGATTGATTAAGTATATAATTTTACTTATTTGTTTTACTGTTTATATACAAAACACCAATTTCATATGTAAGAACCTACTACAGTGTTTTTTTTTTTATGGGATAGGTTGGCAAAGGAGCAAGCGACTCACCTGATGGTCGGTGATACTGTCGCCCACTGACATCCGCAATTCCGGTCTCGAGGATGCGTTGCCTACCTTTGAGGAAGGAAGAGATAGAAGGGAGACGGTAGAGGGGGAGGGGAAGGATAGGGGGGAATCAGGCCTTCGGAAACTGCCCACAATATTCCATATTTGCACCGCAGATATACTTACACTCCTTGTTCTAAAGCTTCCGTCAAAGTGCTTGAAGTAACGCTCCCTGCTCCATTCATGCCAATAGTGGAACACTTTCCTTTCACATCTGGCATTTCTTCTGCTTCTAATCTACTGACGTAATACTTGGGGTTGCCAGTGATGCCGACGACTAGTGACACAGAGCTACAACTTTCTTCTTCCGCTGATGGGTCCACCACGCAGTTATCGCCTATTTTACATAGGGTTACCTGAAGAAAATGACAAATGCAACTTTGGCAAATCGTGGCACGTATAGTATAATTATGTAGTTATGTTTTACATATGTGGCAACATCCACATTCCACACATGGTCTTTAATATGATATATTGCTCGGTCGTATTGAGTATAGCTAGGTATGCGATAACTCCGTCTCAGCATAATGGTCGTGTGTAACGCTGTCATTTAACCACGATTTCAAATTACGTTCGTCCAAGAAACTGCCGCGGATGTTACATCGATCACATGTATTTTAAAGCCAAAGAGTACCTTTATATTCAAACATACCATTGGTTATCAATTTGTTGAGTGACATGGCTTATCACTTGTTATTTGGGTGACTTAGGTTCTTAGGCATATGTCTTCCGTTTTATTTAATCGGGTAAAACAACTTCGTGAGTATCGTTTCCAACAATTGCTGGGACGGGTGCAACACGGACATTCGTACTTTTTTCTTTTCTACAGATATTAGGAAACGGTACACGAGACACACCTGTGTGTTAAGTGGTAACTTCTGCCTATAATACATGTATTTCGTCACAAGTGACAAACTGCAGTGCGGTAACCCTGAGACATTAAGTTAATAAGTCCCATGTGCCTGTAATTTCAACACATACCCTTTCAACCAGAACGTATTGCGAACATTAACGCTTTGCGGTAGAAATAGGGTATGGTGGCTTTACTTCCCTGGGCGAACTCATTCAGACAGTTCTACTGCTATTAATATATTTTAAGACTTACCTTTTGGGAAAACACTGAGGTCGCAGATCATTCTACTGAGCTCCTTCTGAGTTGAAGTACTTACTCAGGCTATAATATATAAAAGTATTAGCTGCGCCCCGCGGTTACACCCGCGTGGTGAAGGATGATGATGAAAAAGTATTCTTTATGTTATTCCAGCGCCTCATCCTAACAAATTTCATTAAAATCCATTAAGTACTTTTTGCGTGAAAGAGTAACAGACGTCCATACAACAAACTTTCGTGTTTATAATATTAACAGAATTATTATATTACGACTGCAAGAGCACTTACAGAAAACTATAATATCAAGCAAAATAAATGAAAGTATACATAACACCCGACTTAAAATATTTGAAATGGCTTGCATTCTATTATTGAACACACCAACTAAACATTTTGAGACCGGAAGTTGATGATCCAAAAAAACTACCGATCAGGTCTTGATCACATTTAAATGGGACCACGTCATGAGAACCACCAGCTTTCAAATAAAAAAAACATCGAAAGCAGTTCCCTTAAAAAAAGTCTGAGGTAATTGAGGATGTCTTCCTTTTTGGAAGTCTATTGAAAATATGAATGCTTAGAAATTCATTCATAACATTGATTATAATTTTTTTAAATAATTTTTTTTCTTTGTTATTATATTATTAACAGTTTTTAAATTATTATATTGTAAAGTGTAAACAGTTTTTAATAAGCAATACATTGGTTGGCACCACCACGGTGTCAGTAATTCTGCCTTGAAACAATAATGCGTAAGCGTGTGAAGGGCACTGTAGAAAGTGAAATTACTGAGTGTAAAAGGCCACACAAAACAACAGTTCTAAGCTCTGGGTGGTACTGCAATTGTCATTTGCAAGCGTAGAGCTTACCATCAGGCGCACGACTTGCTCGTCTCATCACAGGATTGCATTACATATATATATCTATGATCAGATCATTATAATGTCATACATAAATTCCAGTTGTAAAGGGCAAGCCGAGAGTGTGTAAAATAAAATTGAGGTATCATTGAATGAATAAAATCAGATAGAAACATAGTAGACAGTATTGTCGCCCTGAAAAGGGCCGTTTGTAATGTATGTATGTTAAATGTTATGGTTATGGTTCTCTCTGAATTTCATTTCATTGATTCAATAATTGTTGCTTTTTGATTGATTGATGTCTTTTCATTCATGAACTCCCGTGCCACATATCCTTTGTACAATTGTTTTTTGCATCTGGCTCCCAAGATACAGGCTTAGCCTGGTTTGGGGCCCTCAGTGAAAGTCATCATCATATTAAGTATTTTAAGTTATATTGTACCTTAATAAAATGCAATAATAATAATGTATTAAAACAAAATATTACTCTTGCTGTTTTCGAAACTTCCTGATAAGAAAACCTAAAAACAAAACGGTAGTCCACTTTCAAATTAATCCGTTGACTCGGGATTCGCCATATTTAGCCAATAATACAATAGATTTCGCAGAAATCAACATACTTTTCCAAGAACTGCAACATGTGTGATTAAATTACTTTAAATGGATTAAATCGCGTATAATTTTATATTATTTTATCCCGATGTTTCAAACAGTTCAGTGAACATGGTCACGGGTAGACTGGGTGACAGGTGTCTTTCATAAAGTTATGGAAGTTATATTTATGTACCACTTATCATATTTTATTCAAAACGTTCCTGATGCATGCAGTAGTCACTCACAGTGTCCAGAGTTCTTGCAGTATTCTGCTGGCTTTGGGATTTTATTAGTTAGGACTACTGGATCCCAAACAGCTGGTACTTGCCAACCATCATATCTATTGCGTATACAATTATACGCGATTCAATCCGATTAAAGTTGTTTAATTTCAATGTATAATGATATCGAAAGCCTGACGAATAAGATTTATTTACCAATAATGGCGCAGAACCAGTGTCCAATAGTTTACTATCATATGGGTCGTCAGAGAGCTGCAGGTCTACATTTCCCCCGTCCATGAGAACTGCTTTCACTTTTGGTATCCGTGTGTTGAACAGCGCAGCTTTAACAGCTAGTGATACTGCGTCACACAAGTTACCGCCACATTCTAGTATCTGAAATATTTAAGGGTGATTTCGAAAGAAAAGAAGTGAATGGACCAGACGCAAAGGTTTGTCGTACAGTGCATTTTAAACATTAAGTAACATACATTACTAAATCAGGCAGTCGCGACGGTATTCCGTAAATGTAAAGAATTCTCAGGAAGATTCAGTTAATAGAATAAAAGAAGAAGATTATGTTCGCTAATCGTATGGTTAGCGAACATAATGATCAAATGTAAGGTACACAATTTCTGACCATACATTTTTTTCACTTTCCTTCCTTCATCATCATCTCCCTTTCTACAATTGTATGAGCAGCAATTCGCTTGTGCAGAACACTAAACTAAAATTCTCTAAACTATGGTAGTTCTTATTATGTTTTTACTAAAATCCACTTTCATGTAACATTCTAAAAATATTGTGGGTAGTTTTACTGATGCAGTTTGACTAGTTTAAAACGCACAAAGTTTCATGAAGACTAAATTTTCACTAAACATGATTGAACAGAAATGGCAAATTTAAGAACTGTCATGCTTATAACACTTACAGTGTTAAAAGAGTTAGGACTTTAGTATGAACAGAATAAGAACAACCATAAAATAGATATCCTCTTTATTAACGTAAATTGGGTACATAATGTCATCACAGTTTATCAAAGTTGTACTATTAGTGATGACTTCTAACCAATTTTGTCCTTCTATGGATTCAGAAGATCAACCATAATTTACTGAAAACAGATTTTAGTTCGCTAGATAAGTTTTTATTAACATCGGAATTGATACCAATGTACTCGTAGGAGTGCCTGTTTGCTTGTAAAAATTTAGTGCCTGTCCGTAATATTGCAAATGTATTAATAATTAGCTGCATCCAGCTTGTCCAATTCCATTTGAATTCTAATCTGATGGAACATTTTCCCAAGATAATAATAATCCCATCTGACATTCCATGATCTGTCCATAGACCACCTCATCCTCATCTCTTAAGACAAACACAGTCACATATAAACTATTACATTTGAGCCCTAGGGCTCATTTCAAACGCACTATTGATTGCACAAAAAAACTCATTTAGGAATGAGTCTAGTCACACATGTAAGCGTTAGAAGTATTTATTTCTGAACTTACTGATGCTTTTTTATAGTAAAAAGGACTATAGTTACATGCTTTGTAATTAGAGCCAAGAATAAGAACAGTATTTATGTATTTTTGAAAGGCAAGGCTAGAAATGGGTGTACTATTACTTATTTTCTGGAGCGGGAGGCTACAGAGCAGTAGTATTTGTTCTAGTGTATTATTTCCTTATTACAAATCTTTCCAAATACAAATATCTTTATTGCAAAATTAATGTAGGTACATATGGTATTAGTACTCTGCCTTTTGTTTTAGTTAACATAACTGTGGTACAAAAGGCCATATCTCCCCTGAAAAGCACGGTTTTACAATAATATATAGTTATTACATAGCTTTGTAAATTTAAATTACAGACACATTATAACTTTTTACTGTAGTGTTTTGTGTGTAAATGTGTGTGTGCATGTGTGGGTGGTGTGTAAAACAGTAAAGGTATGTTAAGGTACAGTTTCTAATCCAAAACCAATTAACCCTTTGCAATTTTTGTAAGATGTAAGTGTATGTCAGTTTCATAAATCTTTTGTTTTAATTATCACGGTATAGGAAGGGTCAAAGTCCAAGATAGCTTAAAAATTATATGTGTATTTACCTACCAATATATCAATATACAACTTCCAGCACTGTTTTCCTTCCAATATGCAAAGTTGCTGCAAATTGAATGCATGGGATGAGTGGTATGCTCTTTGCATCATGTTGGATATACTGCTGGCAAGCCTTTCTCCACCACGACCTTCAAATTCTGGTGTTGCATTGGCTGAACTGGAATTATTATAGAAATATATGTCTAAATGTGTTTTATACCATGAAGCTGTGGGGCTAATAATAAGCTCAGGTATAATATCTAACATTGTTGTGTGGCTGTGTCTCAACTGTGAGAATGATGAATTATTGTTAGGTGCTACTGCAACTAGAAACAGTCCTGTTTGCACTAGCAAGATAAAACTTCAATGGGATGTTTTCAAAAAACCTTAGTGCCACCACCATAAAACAGGTAAGAACACTATTATGCACTGATTGTGCAACAAACATTATACAAAGCAAGATTAGAAGTAAAAAAAATTGGGAAATGATAATTTTTTTTAATAAATAATGTAGGTCATCCTTAACCCGGCGAGGATGTGGTAGGGTCAATTTGACCCCACTCCTCTCATTTTGTGTACAGTTGTTTAGGCCGCAGTCGTGCGCAGTCGAACGTCTCACTAGCTGGAGTTATTGAACTCCGCTCCCCGCTGCACGCCACTTGTCAGTCGTCCGTATATACGTATATACGTAATAAGTACATTTGCCAAGAACACATTGTTCCATTTTGTCAACTATGTGCTACGACTAGAGCGGATTAGTGCCTTACAAGATTGATTATTAATTATTTTATGATAGAAGATGATTGATCTCATTACTGATTACCAGAAAATAATAATTGATATAATGATTATAAGAAAAAAAAAATTTGTTACATGTTAACGCAAGTTGCGCTTTAAGTTAATTATTTTTTAGACTTTTCAAATAGCTCTAATAATTAAACATTTATATGCCTACTGGTGTTTTTTTTAATTTAAATTATTTAATTACTAACTATTACTTAGGTTTCTTGATAAATCTTTTTTTAATTACCTCTTAGTAGATATAAAAACTACAAATTAAATACAGGGTCATGAGGACCCTCCACATTCCCGACGTAACTTTTTGTACCACATTCTCACCGGGTTAATAGCACAGAAAATCAGTTTATTACAAAATATGAATGTGAACTGTACATGATGATATACACTCACTTCAACACTTTCCAAATGTTATTCACCATCTTGAAAATATTTATTTTCCATCAAACTATTATAAGAATTTTTTTTATATCCTATCAGTGTCAACTGATAATTAGCTTTCAGCATATATTTACTGAGCATTCTTATTGTTATTGTGCTTTTGTTGTATTACTGAGCATGTATTCATTTGACCCTTTGCATACCATGCAAACTAATTTACTTTGTCTTTATTTAGCTTAAATTTAAATGGATCCAGAGTAGTAGACATTAAATTCAAATTACTCACCAGTCTACAAAGAACTCAATCTTTCCCAGCTTTGGGTTTACGGCAGTTGGAGTATCAATCTCTGTCTTAACACCGACAAGTATGTCTGTGTTAGCCAGCCTTAGCCGTGCTGATCCACTGGCATGGCTCACCACATCCGTCTCCAGCTCCATGGGCCTGTAGTCGATGTTGGATCTGCCATCTGAGCGGAATTCATCCTGCCAATGTAAAATAGCATAATGGGATTCCTTAATCATTTAAAAATGTCATATTCAGCGAATATCTCAAACCCATTCAAAAGGGATGCTTAAAATAAAACCAAAGTTTATTTTACATTAACATTATAGTTTTACCACTAAACTTTTATAGGTTATGTGTTTATGGGTACCTGTACTCCGTGAATTATAAATACTTTTTCTATAGGACTTAGTAGGCAGCCTGCCATATTCGTTTACTATTTTATTTAGATTTTTAGGGAAAGTTAAGTGTATGAATTTAGGCTCTTTACTATTTACACAAACAAAACAAACAAACAAATCTTGAACCACAGAGTACTATACTATAACTCACAGACTAAGACAAAGACTAAGATACTAGTAGTATCATACTACGTATCAGACATAGTATTCTTTGCTAGACACGAGTTCTGCGCTCTGATTGGCTACAGCAAAATGATGTATGACAGTTGATTTTTTTATTTTGTAAAGAATGTTCTACTTACGTACGTACGTACCTATGTAGGTTGATCGTAAGTAGGTTGATAGGTTAATTATAGTAACCTGGCCTTTGTTTATCTTCTTTTAATGATTATTGAAGATTTCTTACGGGTGTATCTATGTTACAAATGAAACATATTATTTTACAGATCTATCGATTATTTATATTTTATTTTTATTTGTTTTACTCTGTACTCAAAAGTTTTCTTCATTTTGTTGTATTGTCTCCTTTTATTATATTTATTGTTTGAATCCGAGCGTATCAATGGCGTCTGCAAAAGTCTAGGATGCATCAAGAGGATCTTGACTAACGGCCGGTCCCAATAATCTATCTATCGCCGGTTTACCTTACTAGAGTTAGATATTTGACACTATTTGTATGGAAGTTATGTCAAATTTCTATCGGTAGTAAGGAAAACCGTGGATAGATAGATTATTGGGATCCTCCATAAGTTGTTACCATTATCGTGTCAGCATGTAGGCACCTATTAATAATAATTATCTTCATGCATTTTCATAGCAATTTAATGGCCCACAAGAGGGTCCACTTTCTCTGCAAAACAATATATGTATAAGTAATTATTATCTTATTATAAAGATTTTTACACACAACAAAACTAAAATGACAAATACAATACCATTTGACTTACCGGAGGTTCCAGGAGAAGTTAGTAGAATTCCACTGACAATTCCCGATATAATGAATAAAGCAATCTTGAAAATGTCGTAATTTTGAGGTGACGAAATACACCTCAAAATTTTTGCCTCAAAATTGAAGGGTACATGGCTTATTCGCCTTTTTATATAATAATGCTTCACATTGTATGTCGAGCCATTTTTGGACTCTTATTTTTGGGAAACGTGTGTAGAAAGAATGACGTCCTGTTGCGAACTTGTACAACCCAGCATACAGCACTTGTAATACATATTATCTCTTTCACACAAATTAGTTACTTTTAAAATATTATTGAAACAAATACGCAGTGCAAGTAATCTGCAAATATTTAACAATTATTGAACATTATGGCTGGCTTGAGAGTCTTTGCTGACAGTGACTGAAATGCTAATTGCAAACAAAGAGAATTTAATTACATTCCAAGGATAGCAAAACAGAGAAGAGGGATAGGGGTAAGCGGGGGAAGGTTGGATTGGTAATTGGAAATTATCTGTTTTATCTATGGTTATAGTTATAGCATAAATGGGTATGCATAGAGTAACTTTTTATTGGGTATGTTCCAGTCACTGTAATTTTCATAATATCATTATTTTTTTTCGTTAGAAAAATACCGAAATGAACAGTTAGTTCATTTTCTTTTTTTGAAATTGGTTAACTAGGACACCAAAATAAATAAATTGATTAATTAAAATACGGTGTCGGTGTGTGTATGTTTAATATATAAATAGTGCACATTCAATTAATATTTCTGAAAAGAGAAATAATATTAGGCAATGCGTTGGAGAAATTTCGTTAAATACATGTCATATTAAATTTAGATTATTGAAACTATTTTATGTACAAAATAGTTTCAATAATTCTTCTGTCCCATCACTATTCGATTGGTGGATTCACGGGAACTAGTAAATAGGACCCATGATACCATTGGGGGTGCCACTGGTCCAAATTCAAGTTTCCGTGACACTCCCAGGGGTATCTTCCAGGGGTATCTTGGGTACGGAATGGAAAAAAATATAACTCTATGATTATATTCATATTACTTTCATTTGAGTCCGTACCGTACAATGGCACAGATTACTGAATATTACTCACAGATTACTGAATATTACTATGACAATGGTCACTCCTTCAGGGTTGGGGGAGTACAAGGGCAAAATATCCGCCAAAAACTTTTGGGGTGCAAGAACATGACACTGGCAGAGTAACGTCTTCCCACGTAAAAAAGCCACATAAGAAGAAGAAGAAGAACTCTATGATTTTGACAGCTCGATACAATATAATACGTAGTATCCTATAGTCTGTACTAGAAACCAGAATTGTCTGTGCTAGAAACTCTTGGCGATAGAGTCGGCATGTCATCCGTATTTGTTGTTCAGCCGAATGTAGTCGAGCGATTCCGACCCGACCCCATTGAAGGACCTACTTCTAAAAAGGAACTATAGCGCAGCAATCTCGTGCGTGTCCGTCCTGCGGGGTGACAGACGGTGGTGGGGACGAGGTACCCAAGGTGTCAGCGGGTAGCAGGTGGTGTAGCGGGGAAGGGAAACGCGTGCTTGATATTTCGTACTCTACGAAGAAATAATAGTAGTTCGTACTACTTAGAGTTCGACGCACACGAGATTAAGATCTCAGGATGAGTAAGGTATCTCAAGACAACTTAAAGAAGATGTACATAAAGTGTACCAATATTTTGATAGGCGAAAAAATTACCGAACATCGGCCGAATACGTAAACGACAGTAATTTAGCTAACTGTTGCTGAAGCCACAGGTTTGTATGAAACCAGCGTTAAAAAATTAAAAAAGAAGCTAGAATCATGGAAGCACAAGGCAGCACATCGACTTTCAAATCACCACGGAAAAACCGTATTCCTAAAAAAAGGATTGAAATCGACAAATTTACGGAAGGTGTCATACGAAGAAAAATAAATTACACAATGGTATACCTACTATCAAAAAATGTATCCCGTCGTTGAAAAAGTTGAATCCGGAATTAAAACAAGACAATATACTTCATTGCTCACGTGAATACTTGAGACGTACAATACGTAGGCTTGAATATTTAACATGCCCGTCAAGGAGGAAACTATTAATTGAACGTCACGACATAATGCGCCTGCGGTGGCATTACATCAGAAACATTAAAAAGTACCGCCGAAAGGGTAAGTCAATAAATTTCCTAGATGAAACCTACGTGAATAAAAATCACGTTAGTGGATCGATGAAAAACTGTTAACAAACATTCCTCCGATTTCCATGTGTCCACTTTCCTTTCATATTTCATAAATTTTGTACTGTTTCTCCGAGTTTCGCTTTTCAGGGTTGAAAATGCAGCAGTGGTTAGAACGGCGAGGTGTTCAGTATGATAGCGCTATGCGTAAATGTGATCTAATGAAAATAATTAATGAGCAAAACTTGGAGAAAGTACAAATTGATGAAATATTAAACGAAAGTGGACATATCGTGCTTCGCTTACCCTCATACCATCCGGGTTTAAATCAAATTCTTGAACTCGTGTGGGTTGGGTACGTAAAAGGCGAGCTCGCAAGGACTTTCATTGATTCGAATTTAGATATAAAGTAAAAAGCTTTAGAATTGCTATTTCTAATTATTCGGTTGAACAGTGGCGCGATTGTGATAATCACGTCATAAAAACGAGAACGAATATTATAATTCAGATAGAGTATGTGACGATGAAATGGATAGGTACGTTATTGTTTATTAACATAATCGATTATTATTGCTTTAACTGGGCAGAGTGCTCAAGCTATAATTCTCGGAATCAGGTCATTGTATGTGAAGTTGTTTGTTATTTCTATATTACATTTTTATCTTTTTAGATTCATAATTCAACTGAATGAAAACGACGATGATAATGACGACGAAAGTGATGAAGATCAAACAGAGAGTGAACATGATATGGAAATAGATTTATCATAAAATAATCTATCATAATTTTAGTTTTCCTAATAATTTGTCCTCAAGCATAATAAAAAATTATAACCAATAAAAGTAGTTCTGTCTTTTTATTTACTCCTATATTACGTCACAAGTAAGTACAACTTATCGCAAGATTTATCCTGGCACACTGCTTTTCGTGTGTAGCCGTGTGCTAGAATGACACGCTATCTCGTCTCCGTTACTAATTTGAAATTCAAGGTTCGCTAATGTGTTTCATTTAAACATTAGTAATTCAGAGTAGCGATAAAGTTGACAGAAAACTCCATTTTCCCTGAACGTTCAATCACATTTTCAAGATGAGCGTAAAGCAAGTCGTGTATCTAAGGCAGCAATTTTTTTTGGTAGACTATGTAGTTTTTGCGTTTATCTTATTAATAAGTGTAGTGGTAGGTGTGTACTGGGGGTTCATAAGGAAACAGTCCACTCAGTTGGATTACTTGCTTGGGGGCAGGAATATGAAGGTCGTACCTGTTGCGATGTCGCTGGTGGCGAGGTAAGCTCAGTTGCATATTAAAAATCGGTCGCCCATGCAACAGTGTTCAGTTTTATACTATTATATACAGGTATCATAATGATATTATACCCCGATAAGAGTAGGTATGAAAATGAGAATTAATATGAATCAATGAGTGAAGTGCTCATATTCTAGAGTGAAAGTATGGTACCCGTCCACGTTCCGCCTATATGGTTAATGGTGTGGCCTTGCAGATTTAAGTATTTGGGTCACTTTGTTATACTGAGGACTTAATGTCCATCTTTAATAGACGATGTTGACATAGAAAGGGAGCGTAGAGCATAGGCAGTCCGGGGCAATATGATCGCACGCAGCTTTGCTCGCTGCTCGAGGGAAGTGAAGATAACTCTGTTTACTGTCAGACATCTATCAGTCGTTTTACTCGAGAAGCCTATGCATTAATCACACTCGACGGGCTGCCACTGATCTACGCATCCAGTATAACGATGTCTTCAGGATGTTGTTGCGGCTGTCTCGCTACTGCATGTCAGATGTTCGCTGAAGCACATTAGGACGGAAGAAAGTCGCATGCGTACGACAGCGAGCGCGAGTCAGCCGCAATGGTATCCTGCAGATGGTTGCTTGATTGTCCCATACAGCACAAATGGATGTCTGTGCTCATGGGACAGAAGATAAATAATTATTTTGCAATAGTGTCCCTAAATGTCGTGTGTGTTTTGTCTGTGTTTTCAATGTTTTCAATTTAGAATGATTTAGTTATTGGGATGATAAATTCGTTTTAAGAATGTCTATTGCATACTGTTGCGCGTGCGTATGCAGCCACCTAGAATACGAATCTCAGGTCTGGAATGCTATGACGTGTAGGTACTCGACAAGGTTAGAATCCATACAAAAGAGATTCCTGCGTTATCTCCAAATTCGGACAAAACTTGTCCTACTAGAGACTACATGGCTAGATGTGGTAAATTTCATTTGCTTCCCCTCTGTGAACGAAGGATTACGCAATAACACAGTTGAATTTAGAAGACAAAACATCTAACACGTTCCGACTTCTAAACATAATTATAGGTATAACGATATATAAGTACCTACCTATTATACTACCTCGCTTATACACCTTGCTGAACGCAGATATTGATTTATTTAATACATCGCCAAGTAAGTTAAAATGTCAGATAACGTAACAAGTAAATATTTTTTGGGCCATTCTTCTTTTTGACGTCACATTTAGCTCCATCAAAAATAAATTTTCAAAAAAAAAATTATTTGTTTTTTTTTTGTTTTCGAGTACTCTAATTTGTTACTTAATTACTTAAGATTCCGCAAACATACTCAGCAGCGATGATTTCTGAATAATTATTTAAGAAATTTCTAGTTGTTTTGGGATAGTGCAGCAAAAATCAAACACCTCTGTCACAGTATGACTTTTATTTTACTTTGGCATGCAAAATCACATTATAGTTTTAATTTGTACTATGTGTACAACAAATTAAAATGTTTAACTAACTAACAAAGTTTAGTTCTTTTTCTTAAGAACATTATATAATATTTAACTTTCTTCATACTCTGTCACGTTTTTGTGCCACTGACTAGACCAACTTTAAAAATTAACTGTTTTACAGGATGTTACTTAAATTGAAATATAAATGGATATATGAATTTAAATACTTTCTATCATATTCAGAAACAAGTTTTTTAGAAAAACAAATAGCGAGCACGCCAGACTAGCTTGAAAAATTTGCTGTACGGAGACATATTGTGACGGAGTGGTAAAACTGTAACAGAGTAGTAATTTAATAACTAGAAAAGGTAATTAACGATATGTTTAACAACATTATTTCAGAAAAAGGAACTTGTTTTGAAACATATTAAATAATAACTTCTATTTCTATCAACTTAGTTGAAAACTTACTTAACTTACATATAACTAAATGCTTTTTCAGTCTTGAATTATGATTTGACTTTTGAGATCAGTCTCATTGCTACTTTTAATAACTAAAAATCAAGGTTTTACTTTTACATTTCAAACACATCGATTGGCTCTTTAAACTCGTACAAAACACGCTTTCCTCTTTTGATTTGTTTGGGCTTTGGAAGAATTTGAACTAAGTTTTCAAACATTACGTCTGACACATCCGACTCTACCAACTTGAAAAGTCTTCCGCTTGTTCCAACATGCCTAAAGAACATGACCCTTACATCGCCATCTTCATCAACATTGCTTTGGGCTACGCCTAAATACGTGTATTCAGTTTTTCTTTCACTAACAACCTTAACAAGAAGATATGTGCCTTCTTTGATGGAATATGGATGGAGCTCGTTTGTGGAAATCTTTTGATTGTCATTTGAAGTGCTGGGAATGATATTATCATCGTCGTTTGCATTTTTCATAGGCTCATTTTCATCTTCCGAAGAAGGGCATGGTGAATACACGGAGTCAAAGATTCTATGGCGGTAAGCATTATTGAAGTTTGTGATGTCAATTAGAGGATCATCGTCGCCGACGTAAGTTGGGTCACTTAGGCATGGTGTTGGTGGATTAGCTGTGCTTGTTTCGATTAGAGGATCATCATCGCCAAAGTAAGTTGTGTCACTTAAGCAAGGTGATGGTGGATAGGCTGTGGTCGGTGTGGTGGTTTCAGGTTTAGACAGTGCAATGGCTGTTGTAGTCTCAGATTCAGAAAGCGGACGGTAAGTCTTGATGTTGTAGCATGAACAAAAATTTTTGCAAAAACAGCTCAATACTCTGTGACTCAACGTTCCCGGCTGCTGAGAACACATCTGGTGAACCTGCATGGTGCCTTTTAATGGAATTATTCTACTTGGGATCGTGTCAGCTACTTGTGTAATATCATCATCATCGACAAAAAAGAGCTTTATTTTTGTTCGGTCCTTGAGAGCTTCGAAGAATACTGATGCATCTGGAATGTCATAGCCTGTGGCTACTATGTTGTCCGCCATTCTCTTCAGACATCCTCCTAAGCCATCGGCTGCACCCTTGCCATGTCCGGACTCAAAAAAAATCCAGGTGACGCCTTCAAATCTGTACCTTTCGAAAAATCTAGTAGCGATTAGGTAAAAATTGATCTTCTGTTTGTACTGAGTCGCTGGACCATCTGAGAAGAAGTGGACGGTTGTCACAAGCGGCAGTTCTGTTTTGATATATTTGAAAATGGGGTCAAGGTGTGCCCAAATAGCGGCGGGGCCGTGATTGTTGTTCGGGGACACAGTGCAGAATGATGTCACAATTTTCTGTCCATCTTCAGGAGACTGTGCATACATGACGACGGTATGAAGGGTCACCTGATTCCGAGAACCTCCAAAATGGTGCGCTTGAATTTCTGTGTGGTACTTGCAAGCGTAATTTTCACTGAAGTCAATGTGCAGAACAATATCAGTTTGTTTTAGGTTATTTATGCATTGTCTGTATGCTTTGTATTGACTTTTTATATTGAAGACATGGTTTTTGAAAGATTTAAATTGCTCTTCAAACTTCTGGATTAGACCTTCAATCGTCATCTTTTCCTCTCCTTTGCCATGCTTTGTGACTTTGTATTTCTTTCCATTTTTCTCAATGATCTCAGTATTTCTGACCCACTGCACTAAATCAACGGTCTTTTCGCTATTGCTAAAATCATAATTTAGTTGTTTCGTTTTACAATCAGAACAGGTACCGTTCATGCATGCTATTGAATCAACATTGCAAACTGTCCTAAGAATGATCTGGTTCATGTCTGAAGTGTCAATCACTTTGTTTTTGTGTAATGTGATCGCCGTAAATGCCATATTTGCATGAACTTTGCAAGTGCAGGTGTCGCGACCGTCAACAGTTGCAGGCACAACATAAAACGGACGGTGCTTTGTAAAAACACTGTAGTGGCATTTTATGCCTTGGTTCTCTTTAAGAAATGCCTTGTGGAGATTTTTCATCGAGTCTAACAAGATTCTTTTTTGTTCCTTGTTCTTGTGCAACGTCACTGTTTCTCTTTTGCCCGCAGTAGCTCGTGATACATCGTCCCTGAGATAAAAATTCTTAATCTTTTTTTGTAGCTCTGTTGGTTTTGGCAAGACGCTTCGATGTTTTGATAGCTTCGATATTCCCAAAGTCTCTTGTAGTAGTTGGTTTTTGGTTCTAGACTTTGAAACACTTGGACCAGCGAATATTCTTTGTAAAACCCGTCTTTCTTTAAAACTTTTAATTTTCTTATAATGTTCTTTGACTACATTAGACAGAACAGCATATTTACTGACCTCTTTTTCTTTATGAACATTTTCATTTCGTTTCTTGTTACGCGATAACCTTTTTTTATACTTTTGTACCTTCTTATTCAATTCTTCTATTTGTTCTTTCAGTCTCACGTTTTCTCTTTGTAGCTTGGACCTGTCTCTTCTGACTTGTCTTCTTCCTCTTTCTCTAGGAGTAGATGAACGTGAAAGTGAAGGTGATGATGGTGGAGTATCCGTCGCAATAACATTCAAAGCTCGAATCCTTTCCCTCCTTTTTTTGTTTCTTATGTTCCATTGACGTTTCTTCTTTAAATGTTCTTGAGGAGTCAAGACTTTCACAAGCTTTTTTCGAGCGTGGTAACGCTCTAAATCTTTCCTTTTCACCGCCTCAACCGTTGCAGGGTTGTTTTTTCGTTTTTCGCGAGCCTCTCAGCTGCTGACAGAGCCATCACTGGGTAGTCACGGCTATAACAAAAGGTAAAACCAATGCTAACATTAAAAAGCTAAAAACAAGTTATTTTTCCGTTAATTAAACACTGTAACGTGGAAATTTCATACAAAAGCTACCACTCCGTCACATAATTTACCACTCCGTCACGCCTGGCGTGACAGAAGTGTGGTGTGACGGAGGTGTAAAATAACAATGAACACGATTCTCACAATTTAATTTATCAATTATTCAAAAAACTTTGGTGCCCAGTTGCAAGGTTCACAAAAAAACAATCAATTTATAAAATATTGAACAAATAAAATGAAATGTGCGACCATAAACTTACGTGACAGAGCATTCGCCGAATTAAAGCACGCACCTCCTGCGACAACTCTCGGGCGACTGGCTCGGCCGGCGAAGGAGAAGGGACGTTGAAGGCGGGTTGAGGGAGGAGCGGGACGTTTGCCCGTGGCATACGCTCAAGGTCAAAATAGTAGTTGCATTATAATCCAACAAAATTAAGTGACCGAGGCAATCACTAAATTCGCCCTTTGGTCGAAGACGTAAAGTTCATATTGGAACTTTTTTGTTAGTTTAGTTCATATGTTTTAGATTCGTATATTGCATTAAAGCTTAGTATTTTGCTTTGTAATTGGCATTCAAACATTTTATATACCCATATAACATTTCTACCTATTATGTGTTTGAACGCAGCGACTGGAGCTGGGAGACACCTAAAATTTGTATGAAAACACCTTCGTCACACGATTTGACTCCTCGGTCACACTGATTTTCCTTAAAAATTCATAAAATTAGATCATGTTAACTAAAAACCTGAGTGATCGTATAGTATAAAAGACACTGTAACAAAAGTTATAAAAAAAGCTAATTTATTTTTCAGATATAATTTTTTATCTGAGGGAGACAGCAAATGTGACGTAAAAAAAAAGAATGGCCCTTTTAACTTATTTGTTATTTGTTTAATATATTAGGTTATTTATTTCATGTTTTTATCTTGATTTGTCGTCCACATAAACTGCATTTTTGTAAAAGTTCTAAACACATTTACGTAAACTTGTAATTGGCTTTTAGCATACGAGTACATGTGTAGTAGTATGTTTTTTAATTTAAGTAATTTTCTTTTGCACTTTGGGCAGCTGTGGGTTTTCAAAAATTCTATAAACGTTGGGCAACGTTGGTGACGAGAGGTGTGCTGCGGTTTCACTAAAGCGCTACTTTCGGCGTTATGCCCTTTATCACTTCCACCGTTAAAGTTTTTTGTTACTTGCTGTTGCTTGTCCACCCTCAGAAGGCCTATTAAGGCAAGCCGAGGTCAGGGGTCTTTTTTAGCCCCACGAAGAATCGGGGTCAGCGGTGTTGCCACTCACCGACGGGTTAGCCATGAAGCCGCCCCTGTGGTAATTTATCTCATTGCATTTATTTCACGGATTTCATCCGGTCAACATGGTATATTTACAAAAATTGGGAAAATGTTACTTATAGGTGACTAGCTGCTCTCCGCGGTTTCACCCGCGCGGTGGTGGATGATGATGATGAATCTTAAATAGTCTATGTTATTCAGAGTGAATGTAGCTTTCCAATGGTGAAAGAATTATTGAAATCACTCCTGTACTTTTTGAGCCAATTCGTTACAAACATACATACAAAACTTTCCTCTTTATAATATTAGTAGGTATAGATAACGGAGATAGAGGGTACGAACAAGACTACGGCAACACAGTCTATACATAGTCTATATATAGGTAACTATAGTCAGACTAATCCGATAAATATTACGTGAGTAATTAAAAAAAAAAGACTACGGCACCTGCCAATTTCAGTCTCATCCTACATATTTAAGGTGATGACTTGCCACCCACTAAACGGGCCCATAAGTGCGCATTGGCGACGAAAGAGGCAACGTTGGCGTGTAAAAAAGGGTGTCGAGAGGTGTGATGCGGTTTCACTAGAGCGCTACTTCCGGCTTTATGCTCTTTAACACTTCCATCCTTGGAGTGTTGTTGTTACTTGCTCTTGCGTGAATTTAGAAACGGGATATTTACCATGTATTGTATTTAATTTGAGCTCTCGATATTTCGGCACAGTTGTATGCGAAATTTTCACGACTAAACTGAAGTATCTGCGTGTAGGTGTTGTTATGAGCAGACGAAACGGTCTAACCTCTTACTTTCACGTTTCTTGCGTTCCGTTTTATTACCACTGCCACAAAAGTCACTCGAAATTCGATCTGGGTACATAACATAACATGTACACACATAACTCACGGTATCTGCTCGCGAGCATTTTTCGAAACTTCTGCGGTTTTTGCAAAGATGAAACACTGGACTCCAGGTTCTCGACAGTTGAAACCCATCCACTCTATTCAAATTCCTATATTTGGTAATTTCGATGGCCTCCCTTATCAATCTAAGTAAGAGCGTGTAATAGTGGTGTAACTCAATCCAGTGATTTGATCCTGATACCAAAATGTGTTGTGCAATGGCCGATTTTTGAGGGTTATTGTTTTTCCCGGGCCTAATGTGCTCTCTAATTTGACAGGCAACAGTTCGTTTGGTCTGAACTAATATGCCTAAAACCCAAATAAATCGTGTTAAGACTTGAATACTTTACGCACACAAATATTAGGCCTACATATTGAGGAGGGGTGCGCAGGCGGCTCGGTCTCGCTCCCTGTGCTGTGGTAGTGCGGACGAGTTCTTCTATGGAGAAGGTCGTTTCGTGATGTGAGTTAAAATATTGGTAATATTGTGATAAGTTTACAGGCATATTATACCTGTTTACATTTAGGTAGCTAACACAATCGGTTAAATACTATTTTTTTTGTGGCTTTTAAATGTTAATTCATAAAATATTTGATTTTTTTATAAGTAAGCTCTTAAAATATACAGCTGGTATTCCAAAAAATAAGACCTAGGCCTTATTTGTGGTTGATAGGCCTTATTTGCGGTAAGTAGTAGTATTTAGTGATGGTACGTAGCGGTTATGACACATTTTTAAGAACAGTCTTCACCCAAAAACAGAAAAATGTACTATTATAACTATTGCAGACTCCGATGATTTCTTGTTTTTTATTTTATTGATGAATTTCTTATTTTTTATGTTTTACTATATTGCTATGAGAAAGTATGCTGTTTCATTTTAGTTCATTAGATCGATCTTTAAAACATTGTGTTATTCTGTGCTTCGTTCTTGTTTAATATGAGAAAAAGTCTATTTTATAATTTTAGTACACTTAATTTACATTAATTAGGTTACACATTCTTTTATCGGATATTTAAATATGTCTACTGACTATATTTAAGTTCTTTTTTAATAAGATCCTTAATTTTAGTGTTATTTTGGGAAGGAGGCTAATATACCTTATTAAATAGGGGCGATTTACTATGGCCAATGTGAAAGTATTACGATTTGTTACTCGTAGTTTTTGCTTATTTTTTCATAAAAGTTATACTGTTTGATTAATGTATATTGAAGAACACAAATAAATGATTCGTTTAACCATCTTTGCATTTATTTCAATAAATTATTTATCATTTTACAAGAACCTGAAATAAGGTAGGCCTTATTTGTATCACTTACCTTACCATTTTCAATGATAAAAATCTTCTTATATGGATACTCTTGGAAGTATGGTCGTGGTCACGGTGACGGTAAACGGCGTATCCTCGCCTGTTTGCATTTCCAGGGCTGTCGATCTCCTCGCGATGTCTTTCCATTCTCCCCTACCTAGTATTTGCAGTTCATTGAGGATGGAGTTGTTAGTGCAGAACGTTGTTAAAGGTGTTTGCAGTAATCGATTCCAGCACCACACCCCCAGTGCATAGGTTTTTCGGCAATCCTGAAGTTTTAATGATCAAGTCTCCGCGCCATAAAGAAAGATCGGGAAGACCAAACATCTCGTTAAACGAATCTTTGTTTCCTGATTATGCGCCAGTTCTTCCAAATATTTTCTAATCGTTTGACTGCTGATCTCGTGATCACTTCGCTTGTCGCCACACCAGACTTAATCTTGAATTTATCGGAGAGAACACCATTCACCCTTACTGCTGCTGCGCAGCATACAGCCCTTTAATTAGTCGTACAAGATGATGCGGAACTCCTATTTCCACTAGAACTTTCAGATCCACTTCTGCACTTCCAGATTATAGTGTCAGATGCTTTGCGAAAATCGACAAAGCAGATAATGAAACGTGTATTGAACTCTCTGGATTTTTCGATGATCTGACCTTTCTTGTGGAAGGGGATAAATATTCACTGGGACCAGTCCTCTGGCCAAGTTCCAGATTCCCATATCTATATTATGTAAAAAACTACACCAGTTTTTTTATGTAGAGCTAATAAACTAACGAGCAATGTGAGGTCTTGCGTTATCATAAAAAAAAAATGCGTCGCCTGCGGCGCACAAGGGCGAACCTCATACAAATGGTCAAAAATGAGTTTTATATGCAGAAATGCTCCATTTGTCGAGCTCTAGGTCGTCGCAAAAATACGAAGCTCTAAACATAAAAACAACAAAGTTTTATTCAGGGCGTATTTCAAAATCTATTCTAGTGAGATTTTACAAAAAGGCGAAATTTAAGGTTCGCCCTAATGTGCGGGACAACAGAGTATTGCAGAAAGACCTAACTCAGTATCGCCCTTTCGTGGCGACTTGCTATTGTTTGTTTACATTTCAGTTTGGCGATCCTCGGCACCGGCTATACATTAAATAAGCGCGTGTGTTGTCTATTTAATTATATTTGTTTGGAAAATACTTAACAATTGAGTCCTAACGTAAGACTACGTAACTATAATAAATACTTAGCATATATTTTGGTACTATAACCATAAATTTTTTGGTCCTCATGATTAAAATCAATAGGTATAAGGTAATACATACAAGTAACCCTAAACATTATATGTATATCGCAAACTAAATGCAAAATTCTGACAAAGGATAACAGATTACCTGTCCTACTGATCAAAGTGATAATTTGGAACAATTAGAAAATAAGGATGTATCGGGCGTATATGACCATGTTGAATACCAGCCCGGAAGATTGAACTCTTTTACAGTCTTACAAGATCTTCCGATGTTAAGATCATGTGAAGAACGTTTCTGCCTCAATGATATATATATAAGTCCTGCAACAGGTGTTCCTTATTTTTGTGCTTAGTATATTTTAAAGTAGTCGTACCTTGTACCATGCATGGAAGTACAATACAAGATATTGATGTAGTCAACCATCATGATATAAGTTCTAACTACATTGAGTTGAATCGATCACTATTAGTTACAATAAGTCCTCTTTCAGTTCAGTTTTAGAAAACCTAGAAACATGTAGTGCTTCCGACGATAACGTATACACACCACAAACTTGTGAAGTTCCTGACTGGTCAGTTGATGTTTTCAACACATGTTTTGGATGCAATATACTTTTATGCTGGAGTCATTTTGAAAGACATACTTCATGTGAAATTCATAAACAGAAAAGACATTCTGGCGCTAAAACAAAGAAAACCATTGTTCAGTCTCTTGAAAGCTTCGGATTAGATCTAAGAGAAAAATCTTTCAAATATCAAATCTACAGACGATATTGAAGTACAATATCCTGTTGAAGGTTCTAGACTCGAATTTTATCTAGACAATAATGAAAAAGTTGAAAGTCGTAAACTGGCTGAAACCTTGCAAAATACTGGCCAGCAATTTATACATATCACCGTCCAAAAAAAAATGTACTTGCATTAGCTTTTGGTGAATATTGTAATGTAGCAAATTGCAAAGAAAACAATGGACAGTGTTACCGTTTTACAGATGTTGACGGTTGGAAAGTTATTATTGCCGAATATTATGATACAGTTGAAACTTCTCTAAAGAGGCATTACATTTTACTACATATTACTGAATGTGAACCAAGGCAGCGGACACACCTACCTGAAGGCAAAGTTTCAAGGCGTCTAAGATCGCCTAAATATTATCTCTCTTTGTATGGGCAAAATACCAGGTGTACAGAACATTATTTTAGAACACATTTGCAGTATTTGAAAAATTCCTTGGTTATGTCTAATCAGTCAGGAATCCTGCGCCAAGAAACTCCAGGTGGTCGTGTAAAAAGTCTCAAACTGAGATATAGCAAGATTATTGATATAATAAGAGAACAAAATATTATAAATCGATTCCCTAGAGTAGAATCGCATTACTGTCAGAAAACTTGAAGAACGCTGAACGTTGGAGACGATGAAGTTGATGGCCTAGATGGTCATGGCGTCTGACACGGATAGTCAGAAGACGCGGGTTCGAATCCCGTCCGAAGATGTGAATTTTTCTCTCTATAAATTTCAATATAAAAGTTATTATATGAATTTAACCCAAGAGTAAGATACCAGCTAATATAGAATGAAAATGAAACTTGACAGTATTTTTTGTATTGATTAGTTAGAGTATTGATTTTGTATCATCTTGTAAGAACTAGGATGTGTATAGGTTAAAATTAATGTTATTGTACTTGAATGATCTACGAGTATTTAAAGTTTAAAATCGATATCTGAGCCAGTCTTTGTTGAATTTATAGGTATGGTTAAATTTCTAGTTAGTAACAAGTACAATACGAGCTATCTACAGCTTAGCCTCCAGAGTTTCCCTTAGACAGAAGTTTAAAGATATAAACAATCTAACTGTTGTCTCTCAGTTCTCTATGAAAATCTAGTGTATGTCAAGAAAAACATGAATAGTTTTGAAAAAAGGAGTGATGCTCATTCCATTCATTTGTAAGTGCCCGTAGGCCTATACAGAATAAATGATTTCATTTTCATTTTCAGTAACTCAACACTAGCTTTTACTAGTTAGTAGTATTAGTTAGTCTAGTTTTCTGCTGTAACGTTTAGTTTTTTAATTAATTACATGTTATGACTGCATTAAAAACTTTGACTATAAGTATTGCTCAAAATATATTTGGGATTCAACACATATGTACCTATATCATCTAATTTCATTATAACTCGCCAACTTTAATATCAAAATAGGGCCATAACTCTAAGAAAAGAGCAGGTAAAAGATAATCCTTGGTTTTGCAGAGCGCAACTAAAAGGCGTATCTTTTTTGAAATCATTTTTTTCAGTATTTACTGGCTTGAAAATAATAAAAATATATGCCTTCAGTTGTCCCATTATCATAGAATATACTGGCATCTTCATATTTCCATTATACGAAATATTTAGAATTTAACGGCCAAAATAAACAAGAAATCGGGCGAAAAAAATGGTTGTTTGGCTCCCCTGTAAAATTTTTGATTTTGAGGTTCGCCCATTAGTGGCGTAGGCGACGTATGGATCGACCGATGGAAAGACCGATTGAAGTCGAGACACAGTGTTATAGCCTGACCGGATCTGAGGAAGGTATAGTGAATTACACCATGAAGTGACTCCCAAACTATTACCATCACCTTTCTAGGTAAGTTTAGCTTTAGAGCATTGTTGTGGCGTTTGACCTGGGATCAACGATGGTTTTTTTGCTCGCGATTATCATATAGAATACACTTTTTATTGTGAGCATTGACGTGCGCGTCACAATAAGGTTCAAAATCCCTTCATGTCTGTATCAGTTTAACAAAGTAAGGCAAGCTTCAACACGCTCCCTACTCTGCCGATCAGTCAAAACAAGTAACCATTTCTCAAGTTTTTTAATTTTACCGATTTAGTTCAAATGGGTCACTATTGTGGATGGGCTAACTTCAAACCATGCCACTAATTCTTTGGTAGTTTGATACGGATCGGCTTCCACCATGTCCCTCAGTTCATCGTTATTTACTTTAGTGGCTGGTCTCCTTCGTGGTGCATTCTTCAAGTCGAAGTTTCCACTACGAAAGCGGTTAAACCAAAAGCTCACAGTGCGTTCGTTAGCCGCATCCTATCCAAACACAGCATTGACATTTTGAGCTGCTGCGTTAGTGTCGGAACTCGTACTCGAATATTACTCTGATTTTCTCTGCTTACATCTTCAAGTTAAAAAATAATTGAAGGTCAAACAATCAAAATGCATCTTTTTAAGATTTAGAATGTTATTGATAATGAAAAAAGTTTCACTCCGAAATCTGGCACTATGAAGGTTTAATTTTAATTCTAAGTTTTAATCAGCAATTTCACATTTAAACTCTTATTATTAAGTTTACAGGATATTACTACTTTTCCAAATATAACTGAAACGGATGGGTAAGTTTGTACTTAAACGTCATGAGTTCATCCATAATCATAAGTTCAAATTTGAAATATTACTTGGATAAATTAATATAGAGTAGGTACTACAAGGTTAAATAGGTGTACTGAGGTAAATTAAATTTAGATCCTTGTTGTTAAAGATTATAGCTGAATGATATATGAAGCTGTTACTAATAACTTCAAAGGACGTAGTTTTCACTCTATCTTCACTTAGCAGTAAGACAGCCCATGAAAAATCAATTTCAATTGTGACCTACCTACATGACCTCCTCCACACGTATTCAAATAGTACGTAGCCCACGTAGGTATGCAATAGGTACCCGATTTGTTCCTAACCGAGGGGGATCTCGCAACATCCTCTTTTAAATTGCGAGTTATCGTAATTGTTTCATTGTAGCAGATTGAGCATACATCTCAGTGGGTTCACGTGCTCTGGGTGCCTTTAACGTGCTAGCTATGATAAAGATCACGTAGTACTTCTCGTTCCTTCGAAAGTTTACTTGGATTTGCACGATGGGTGAAACGCAAGTCGATGATATGGTGCATCTAATGCAAAGGTTTTCTTGGGTGGACTATGTAGTTTTTGTGTTTATGTTAGCAATAAGTGCAGTGGTTGGTGTGTACTGGGGGTTCATAAAGAAACAATCCACTCAGGCGGATTACTTGTTAGGAGGCAGAAACATGAAGGTCGTACCTGTTGCGATGTCGCTGGTGGCTAGGTAAAGTATTTTCATAAGAAAATTATTTCTAAATGGTTGGAGGACCTTTCACCTTAAAATTTAATGGCATACCTCTTGTGAGCTGGGTGAAGCTCCTTTGAAAGACAACAATAGTATTGCGGAAATGATGTACGGTGTGTTCTTATAGAAATGCCAGTGGTTCAGGCATTATACCGGTAGGCAGCACATATCGTCGTCTTGCAGGCAAAGCACGCGCAAAAGTATCTATAGAAAAAGTTTGCTTTTGTAAGTAGATTTTTAGGCCAATATAGCGCGAGTTTTAGGGACTCTTGAGGTGTCTGTTAGTTTTGTTCACTTCTGACTTGGATGCCAAAAATTAGGAAGATTTGGAGCGTTTTGTAGATATTTGTATAATGCCGTGTAATGCATCAAAGGCTTCCGTACATGATACGGATACATTCCTACACATGTTTGCCGAAAAACCAAGCTTAGAACCAAAGCATTTGCTTTGCAAACTGTAGTCTTGATCTTATAAATTATGTAGCTAATAAGAGTCACAAATCATGCTAATCTTGCTATGTGTGGCTTGGTATTGGAGTAGATTTGTTTGCTTGAAGACAATACCATATTTTTATACTGAAATTATTTTAGCTATGTCTTTTCATCGTTGCGCTATATTAGTAGTTGATCAGCTTACTTTTATTTGGTGGTAAAATACCTGTAGGATCCAGCACATTGCCAGATACTTTTCCTTAAAACTTTTGTGTTTGAGCACTCCTGTGTTGAAGTTCACTGTAGTATGTGATATTATTGAATATTATAGTCTTGATATGACTAGTGTAATGCGCAGAGTTTTAAACCTTATTTCGTTTTTTAAAATCATATCGTCAATCAGCCTTTACCAGCCCAGCCCTTAGTAGGCTTTAATACAATATTATTAATAGTTTAAATTTTTTTTAAATCTTATTATCTACATTTGTCGACTTCATGAGAGATTCGTCCGTTCATTTTTGACTGTAAATAATGCAAAGAGATTCAAACCTACAGATAAGTCTTATCTTGTTTTGTGCTAGTATTTTTTATTATGTACCAAAAACCAAATAGTCACCTATTAATAACTAGGTATTATAAATTAACTTCTTCCCGCGAATTCCTCTATGTGGAGTAAGGTTATCGCAATGCCTCGGCAACTATCCATTGAGTTCGGATAAAAGGTAGCCTTTGTATCTAGAGTCACTTGGTTTTTATTCTGTATGTATACCTACTTAACCAAAACTTCGGTTGGGTGCGAGATCAATCTTTTCATTATAAACAAGATGGTTCCGCGAATATGTTCCTGTTTGAGCATTCCTCCAGGAATAAGTTTGTAATGGTAAATTTGTTTTGTTATTAAACTACATATTTACGGTTTTCATGTATCTTTACATGTGCTGGAAGTTCTTTAGAGCCAAATTTCATGATTATAGGTCAATGGGAACTCTTTTATGTATCATTCGCTTGTGAAATCGATAAATGTTGATAAATATAGATATATACGACATAAACAGCAAATTTTTTTTCAAAGGTAAAGAGACCGTAGCGTATTTGATATAAAGTATAATTTGATACTTCTCCTGAAAAAGAGACTTGACAGATAGACGGACAACAAAGTGATTCTGCAAGGGTACTATTTTCCTTTTGAGTGGAACCCTAAAAAACACCAAAACCATTTATGTTTTGACAGACGGCGCCTCTTGCGCGGCAAATGTATAGTCATTTTCCGCACAAGTGGCACCGCTTGTAAACTGTATGATAAAATTAATATGTTATTTATTTACAGTTTCATTTCTGGGATCACGCTGTTGGGAACACCAACAGAAGTGTACATGTATGGGACACAATACGCGTACATCATCGGTGCCATTTTCCTGATGTCCATTGTGATGACACAGATCTATCTACCGGTTTTCCATGATCTCAAGCTGACGTCAAACTACGAAGTAAGGGTGTTCCAATCGTCAAATTTCTTGGTCCAATTACTATAGGACCAACATTTGTCATATGTCTTTGACGCATGCCCATTCCATTTGTCAAATATTCTTTGTCCAAGATGTCTTTGTAAATTGCGTAGTTCATTGCTTTTATAAGCATACATGAAAAATATTGTAATTGAAATTATCTACGAAATTGTATATGCATCCGTTTCGATTGAAATGACAAAATCTTTGATCAATTATCGGTGTTGTTAGTTAAGTTTGATCAAATGTACGAAGTGTCGAAGATATTTGACTAAGGGTATACCAGCCAAAACACATATATATTAATAGGATGCCTTCTTGATATAGAAGGGTGTAAAATTATATTAATTTGTTACTATTTAATTTTTCAGTATCTGTCATTAAGATTCGATAACAGAGTGCGATTGTTTGGATCATTTTTGTTTACGTTTACTTTGGTAAGTATCTTTGTGTGAATACGTATGAAATTTTATCTATCTAGTATTGTTGTTAATATTAGTTCGATGTATTATGGCGTGTTTCAGATAGGATGGCTGCCCATTGTTATTTACGTGCCTGCATTAGCTTTTAATCAAGGTGAGGGATCAGAACAGTTTTCAGGTTAAATACGTACTGAGGCTAGAGTATGTTACTGCTTCTAATAATCTACTTCTAATTAAATTATTTTTATCATGAATCGGCAAAACACTCACGTTATGTAGTGTTTAGCCGATTAATATTAACAGTTTAATATTTGTCAAACTCACGAGAATTTTAACACCAAAATTAATTCTTTAACCGAATTAGAAGTTTGTAAATAGGTATACAGAGGTACTGGTAATCAATTAGCATCCTTTTAAGAGCATATTCTGTACATCAAAACAAACATCTTTTGAACACTGTTTTAAACTATCACGGTTGTTCTCTAAAGTTATATGATTATTAACGGGATATTTACCGTGGTAAGGTTGTGGAATGAGCTCCCGATATTTCGGCGCAGTTACATGCACCATGTTCACGGGAAGACTGAAGAATGCGGGTGGTTGGTCAAAAAGTTTAAAAGTTAGGTGCAGACATAACGATCTACCCTCTTTCTTAGTCTTTTGCTACGGTTATCACTGGAACTCGAACTCGATCCTAAGTCCCGACAAAACACACTCACTGCGTATAGTATTTTGAACACATTTTGAACGCGGACTTTTATTTCTAAAACAACCTAAGAGGTTAACATCTTTTGTTCTACGACTTTCAAAAATTCGTATGTTTTTCTTCCATACAAAACTTAAAAAATCGATTTGACCGGTCTAAACATAATTAACACGGGCGGGCGGCCGGCGGCGGCAGCGTAAGAAAGGGGTGGAGACGCGGCAAGTCAAGGTGGTCGTAGCTGTGCTACGCTACGACGCGCGGTTAACTACATGCATGGCTACACGTAGATAAATGAAGTGGATGCGATGTAGAGTTATGAAGTGTAAGAGAGAATCACAAACACTTAAAAAATTTTTTTGGGAAATTTGTTTAGCTTTGGGAAAAGTTATAGAACAAAAGTTGTTTGCTTTGATATACAGAATATGTCCTTATCAGGATGCTAATTGATTACCAGTAACCCGGTATTTTATGATACTTGTTGACGTATTCTACGGTCCCTACCAAATAAAATACCTATTAAAGTAATATCATTTGCCTCACGTCAACTTCAATACCTATTAATACCAATAAAATAACAATAGTTATGGTGGATGATCAATATTACACGTAATTAATAATAATTATCTTAATTCTTGTTATTTATTACTTTTAACAACAATGTTATAAAACTGGCCTTTACTTTCTAGTTAGCTGCAAACTGAAACATTTTAATAATCTTTGGTAATTTACGTTTCTTTTCTACTTTTCAGTGACCGGAGTAGACATCCATATAATAACACCCGTCGTGTGCTTAGTATGCATTTTCTACACTAGTGCGGTGAGTGTGGACAGTCCATTGTACGTAAGGATATAAGTCTATAGAATGATGATATACCGAGTGCAACTATATCGAGTCAAATAGACCATTCAAGTAGTTCGCTTACCTAGTAAAAGTTCTATGAAGTATTGCCAAACGCCACGCTTGGCCTTATAATATTTCTATCACTTTCATTTTTATTTTCTCAAACACAAAAGGTGTCATTACAGATCCTACTACTTAACGTACTTGACTAGGTGCGCTGTCACTAATTTACGACCCGTTTTGTTTGAATTTGGTGTCTGAGATAGCTTTCCGAGAGAGCATGTGATACAGATCACCAGTGCAAATGCCGAATAGCTTACCTATTGGAACTCATATTTAGAGCCTATAGGCCGTTAAAACTGTGCATGTTTCCACTGCACTTATCACCATATCATTCTCATCAGGGGGCCTACTCCCACCTTTTACAAAAGTATCATCAATCAGGAGCGTTATGAATTAAGGTTAGAATAATAATACTTATTAGATATCGTACTCCCACCGAAACAAAACGGTCGAACATATTATTTCAATACTATTGATGGCGTATTCCTATTTTAGTTGAAATCGATCCTAATGGTTCGTTCCAGGATCAATACCTATAATGTCCAACCCGAATAGAACACTAACGAAGTTACGAAGTACGCGAATTGAGTGCACTATTTGATATACGTCATTAAGACGTCTATCGTAATCCATTATTATTTTAAGCGTGCTTTATTGAATTGGTGGTACCAAATTTAATGGTAAGGTTTAAATATGATTACTTTTAGAGGTGGGAGTACGGCCCCAGGGGACCTACTCCCACCTTTTACAAAACTATCATAAATCAGGAGTGTTTTCTAATAAGCTTAGAATAATCATACATACTATCGTACTCCCACCGACACAAACAGTGGAACATATTACTTCAATAGGTACTATTTACGGCGTGTTCCTTCTTAGCCGAAATCGATCCTAATGGTGCCTTACAGGATCAATACCTATAATGCCCAACCCGAATAGAACACTAACTCAGTTGCAAAGTACGCGAATTGAGTGCACTATTTGATACCTAATACGTCATCAAAACGTCTGTCGTAATCCATTATTATTTTAAGCTTGCTTTATTGACGTGGTGGTACCAAATTTAATGGTAAGGTTTAAAATATGACAACTTTTAGAGGTGGAGTAGTACCCAGGTCTCGTCCAATAACAAGTTCAATACATATATAACAATGCTTTCTAACCGTCTACCTTTCTCGCGTAGCTGGAGTGAAGCTAGCAGAAAAGCCACTTTTGAAACATAAAAAATGTTAATTGCCTTTTTCCCTCAGATTTTTGTCTTGTTACAAACATACACCTGTATCATCATGGCTTTATGCAACATAAGTGTTTAAACACTCACTTTCACCAGTTATGTTTTTGTGTTATCTTTAGACTTGAAAATCATCCATCCAAAATTGTATAACATAACATACCAAGCAACTATCAATGAGTTTGTGTCTGTCATCTGTAGCCTTGCAACCATGTCTAAAATGTATCATTAAGCTACTCAAATATTTAATTTTCATTAGGGAGGTCTACAAGCAGTCGTATGGACCGACGTGATTCAAATCACAGCGATGTTTGGAGCCATGGCTCTTGTCGCCATAAAAGGGACCTTCGATATCGGAGGCTTTGGAGTCGTATGGCAGAGAAACATGGATAGTGGAAGAATCGAACTACCTAAGTAAGTGAATATATCAACTTATACTTTTGAAAGATGATATATCTATCTATTACTTAAAATTCTGTACATTGAAAATATAAAAAAAACAGGGGGTGTTACTAGACCGACACCGAACCCAAAATATGATTAAAAAAAATGTTGTCTGTCTGTTTGTTCAGGCATCACGCAAAAACTACCGCTTCGATTACGATGAAACTTGGTATAATTATTCTTTAACATCCTGGGCACCACACTGTGTACCTACTTTTATCCCGTAAAAGTATACAGGTTGGGTTTTTAAGAATGGCGGTCATGGCCAAGATTTAAAGAAAAATCGTGAAAATAGACATGCCCTCGATTTATAAGAAAACAGTAACTGCATACTAAGTTTTTTTAAATCTTTAATTTTGCCGGAAATCGATAAGAATGATTAAAAAAATACTGTTGCTGATAAAGATCAATCTTTGCAAAGGAATGCATTACTAAAAACGAAAGGAAATAATACATTTTTACTATTTTATTATTTTTACACTGTCTCACTTTTTAGCCGTTGCGTGTGAAATAGGATATAGGATAAAGAGTTCCCGTGTGATAGTTAAAAAACTGTAATTACGTATCCCGCGAGGCCACGCCAGCGAAGTCGCTAGAGGGTCAGCTAGTCTAAAATAAAGTCTTCAATCGGAATCGATCTCTAGTTTTTGCAGATTAACGCTCTTTTATGAGGTGCTTAGCACGACAATTTGTGCAAGTGTGACATCATCCTATCGTTGTCGTATACAGTACTAGATATAATTTTGTATAGGACAACTGTGGCACAGATTCATAGTTTGTACTATATTAAGTACTTGCTGCTCTCCGCGGTTTCACCCGCGCGGTGATGGGTGATGATGATGATGATGAACCTTATATAGCCTTATGTTACTCAGGGTGAGTGTAGCTTTCCAACGGTGAATTTATGAAATCGGCCCAGTTATTTTTGAGCCAATTCATTACAAACATACATAAAAATCTTTTCTCCTTATAATATTATAGTGTAACTAATTATATGCGGTAAATAAACTATAGATTGATTAATTCTTTCTCTCATTACATAAACGAGGCGTAGATTCTCTTTATTTGGTGGTGACGCTACCTTCGAAACAAGGGTCCCAGATTTGATCCCTGGCCGAGACAAGTGTATGTGTGATGCAGAAATATTAGGTTTTTGAGTGTTTCGACACAGGGAGTTCTAGTGTGGGGGTGTGGGTGTGTAAACGTTGATCTTTGCATTCATGTCAGTTTATGTGAATTTATTATGAACTATCTGACCTGCCCACGGATTCCCCTGTGTTACTATTTCTTATTCTATGCCTGTGTTGGGCGATGAGCTGTGCAAGATTAATAGTAATCATACTTATTAAACTCAAAGATCCCACTTTTCTCAATTCAAAGAATTAAATTGTTCTCGGCAAGTGTGTGGGTGGTACACAGTCTTTGAGGGGTTGTATATTAATACACAAGAAATTCCGTTGCCTAAATTTTTCTGTTAATACTCGTAGACATTTGGTAAAACCTATACGAGTATATAGAATTTTATAAACGAAATTTTGCATTGCGGAATATACAGAGCAATAAGTAGCAATATTGGTAAAATTAATGACACAATTTTGATTCATTCATTAATTGCTCAAAATATTTCACGTGTAAACGAAAAAATGGTTTTCAACCCACTGACTAGATTTTCTAAAAAAACATCTTTAAAGGTGTTGAACGAATTGGGATGATATTCGGTACATAGTTGCGTAAGTAGGTCCTTGAATTAATTCTCATTACAGTTTTATATACCTCGGCGCGACATTGTTCCTGTTATATAAGGACTAAGATAACTTCTAGACTGTGATTATTCTAATATTTAGTATAAACTATGAATTTAATTATTAGTCAATCATGCGCATCAATGGGATATTAAACAATAGAGTTAAATTACGTATTGTCGGAATTACAAATAGATATTAATCATCACTACATATAATAATACTGTAGAGGTCGAATTTGTGTACTGTGAACCAGGGGGATGTAAGAAGTGAAATCGAACTACCTAATTTAGATTTTTTTTCAAACTTTTTGTTTTCTCTGTTTCTTTGTTTGTCTGTTCGTCTGTCTGTTTGTACGGGTTAATCTCCGAAACGGCTGGACCGATTTAAACGAAAATTATATGTATGGTGGTAGCTTATACCCATGGGCAACATATAGGATACATTTGATCCCAGTAACTTAAAGAGTTCCCGTGGGATAAACAAAAAACAATTTGCCTGCGAGGCCACGCGAGCGAAACCGCTGGCGGGTCATATTTATTTTTAACGGTTATATTTGTATACTTTGAATAATCATTACTAATACTGTTCTGTAACGGTGTGTAAAACGACCACCTCCTTACGGAAATGCCTTCTAGAACATACATCCTTATTGTAAACGAATATACCCGTTCACTGGAGGACAAAATCATAGTCGTTGTTGATGTAAACTAACCCTTATTTTGTTTTCATTACTACTAGAAATCATTATTTTTCGATTCGTAGTACAAATTAAGTAACGTTCACACACTCATTACTGCACTAAGATTTCCTGTTTTGGAAAAAAGTATTTGAGATCAGACGTGCATTTGTCCGGGCCAGGGATCGAACGTGGGACTCCGCACTTCAAGGATATCGACCAACTTCAGGCTAACGGAGCCGTCGTATACATAGTCTTTCATAATAATTTCCATAGCAACAAAATGATTTATATATATTTTCTAATCTAAATATGTGTAACTATAATAAATGTAACCCGCCCGCGGTTACGTTCTACGTGTACGTACCTACAGGTATCTTATGTGGTAATCAAGCATCTCATCCAGCTCGACCAATTTTCATGAAAATTGGTCGAGCTGTTTAAGCTTGAAGAAGTAACAAAAATACACTCACAAACATGCGCGTTTATATTATTAGTTATTTTATTATCTTCCCATCTGTTGTCAAGGTTCTCTAAGTAAGTGCCTATGTAATATTTCTCCATTATTACAATTTAAATGCTGTTCGTTGGTAAACACAACACTTATGAACGGCTGTACCGATTTACTTTTTTTAGTAATTGTCCATAAAGTCATTAGAGAAATAAAAATAAAAATTGGAAAAATACTAGCCCGGAAACTTGGATAATGCGGGAAAACCAGAAAGTACTATTTTTATGTGAAAGGATCACGTCTGTCGGGTCTGTCAACTAACTCTTATGCCCGTTTTCACCAACATTTTAGGTACCCAACACCTAAGCCAGTTAGGTAACACTTAGTAGTACAAAACTGTCACCTAACTTGGCTTATAGGTGTCACCTAAAATGTTGGTGAAAACGGACATTAGTTCTACATAAATAAATAATCTTAGATATAAGTAAAATCATCAAACAAGTACTCGTTCCTGATAGTAAAGCGTGTCATCATCATCATCATCATCAGCCTGTAGCAGTCCACTCCAATTGCACGCCACTTAGGTCTATCTTGGGCGTAGGTAAAACGTGTGCAGTCGTAGAATGCACAACCTCTTCACTTCAAGCCTCTTTTAACAGATCGTGCTAGATTTTGCCTATATCTAGTTTTTTTTTAATAGTTGGGATCCAAACCCCCTCACTCGGCATACAATGTGGTCTTTACTGATCGGTGGACTGATCTACTGGCTCCAAGCTAACGCCGTCAACCAGATGATGATACAGAGATATCTAGCATTGCCCACACTGCGAGGTGCCAAATGGTAAGTATAGAGATATTTATTTATACTAGCTTTAGACGTAAAAAAAGAAGTTATAAATAAAACCTACTTTGTGAGCATGGTCTCTAGAGATCTAGCTGCGATTAGCTTTATCCTATCGACAACCCACGCGGTCGGGGTGGGTCGGGCGCACAAGAGGATGGATATATGATTAACCTGATGGTAATCGTCTATTATTTAAGCTTCAAAGCCATGCACGGTATTCACTGCGTTCTTAAAGAAAAAAGTATAAGTATTGCGTCACACTTGTTATATAAATACGGAAAATTGTGAGAGATGCGTTTGGTAGTTCATCACGCTGAAAAGGCTTAACGTATGCACGGATTGTATTTCCATATTTCATTCTAATGAACCCAGAATTGAAACATTGTGACGTATTTTTATCCCGACTCCACGGTACAACCCGAAGGATCATAATAACATTATTAAAATTCAAATACAAATTCAAATTTATTATTATCAAAATTTCAACAGACTTAGGAATAAAGTATATAGAATATATATTATATTTTAGAAGAATATGGCAACATCAATAATTAAAACATGCAGCATCCACGTGTACCAGGTTGTGAGCGGTAGGAGTTTTATCACATTATTCGCTTCTTAGGTTTTCCAAATAATAATTGATTTATATAAGTACATATTTAATTTAAGAAACGCTCGCAGCGGAGCTTGACTTGACGATCTTAACTAATTAACAAATTAAGCAACGCTTGCTGCGGTCAGGAGTTGGATGGTTGACAATATCAACAGAGCGCTTTCGTGCTTCGGAGGGCACGTTGAGCCGCCGGTCTTAGGACATTACTATATATCTACAGGGTATGTCGAAGGCCTTCGGGTGCCCTGAAAACTTCGCCTTGCTTTGGCCACTAGCCTACGAGTATCCACCATGCCATATCTCTCTCTGAGAGGAAAGCTCGAGTCCCAGCAATGGGAACATAATGGGTTGATTGTGATATATATATTTAATTTTCAGGGCAGTTTTCATATTCTGCATTGGAATATCAGCCATCTATTGCTTCTGTCTGTACTGTGGACTATTGATCTACGCTAGATTTTACGACTGTGATCCGCTTCAAACTAAGGTACCAAGAACTTATAGTAGTTACATTTATTTTCCTAGGACCATCAAGTAGTCAAGTAGTGTCGTGTGTCGATGAATCAGATTAAAGCCCTGGTAAAACTGGAAGACAAATCAGTCTTGGTTGGAAAAACTTATTTCTCGATTTCATACTACCAAGCAAAGTTAAAAGAATGGGAAATCTTTGTTAGAATATGTATTGTTTTTTTATTAAATCGTATTAGTAACTCAAAGTAGAGTGTTCTCATAGGCTGGTCAATAACAGTTTCATGTAATAAAACATTATTAAATGACTACCTACACCCTCGATCCCTCGCGAGCGAGACTCGAAACCTACCGCGCCCTCGCGCTTGTGCACCAACATCGCTTATTTCGATAATATTAAAATTTTCATTTGATGTACCTACCTGTCACAAAATAACTATTGGTGGACAGATTACTCGTCTTTTTTTCTGTATACGAGTAATTTTAAGAAGATGTTTTAACCTGCGCTTTCAGTTAGCCAAAGCAAAGGACCAGCTGCTACCTCTCCTAGTGATGGACGTTTTGGGTGACATACCCGGATTGCCCGGTGTTTTTGTTGCTGGAATTTTTAGTGCCGCACTAAGGCAGGTTTGATTTAATTCTCAATAACAATCTATTTAAGTTTTCACTAGCTTTGATCCTTCAGCTCCATGAATATATTTTGTTTCAAAAACATTAGTAAAACACTAAACTAAACACAAAATACTGAAATAAAGTTAGCTTGTTTGAGTATTTAATGTAGTTACTCATATGTTTGACTGCTGTTGAGTTTGTTTTAGCTCTTTATCAACGAGCCTGAATTCCATGTCCGCGGTAGTTCTAGAAGACTTCTACAAACCATTTTTTAAACGAGAGCTAACTGAGAGACAGGCGGCTTGGCTGATGAGAAGCGTAGTCATATTGCTCGGCACGCTCGCTGTAGGTAAATATTGTATGATTAACTCTTTTATTCTAATTGTTCTCTGTATTAATTTACTTACTTAAAATTTGTCGAGATAAGTGATTTACAGTTTGGGACAAATATTAATTATTTTTTCATTTTGATTGTTTTCTTTCATGCTTTCTAATTGATCAGTCAAACCATAGTTGGGATATTTTTAAACTTGTCTTGTTTTATTTCTCAATGATTTTATTGTCGATCAGTCAAGTGACAAAAAATGGTATATATTATGCTATTAAACCGTTATGGTCGTAATTCCAACGTATGTGTTCTTCAAGGAGCAATTTTCGGACCGCTGCTGTTTATTGTTGTCATTTTCTTTTCGTTTAGATGGTTATTGTAACACGTAAATTTATTTATGTAAATATTGCTTATTTACAGCTTTGGTGTTCGTAGTAGAAAAAATGGGAACAATTTTGCAGCTAACAATGACTTTAGAATCGATGACCATGGGTCCACAGCTTGGTGTATTTTCAATGGGAATTTTCATGCCTTGGGTCGATGCTACAGTAGGTACCTATTATTATTTTTAGATTTTTATGCAAATGAAGCAGTTCGTTTGACTATTTTACATATTCACGCATGAAATGGAGATTATATATTCTATATGCGTGTGTGTATTACCGTCGTGACTTTCCCGAGCTATTCGTATATGGATAATATTATTTTTACTAATATTTTCTTAGATTTTAATTTACGAACAATTTTTTCACACTACTTTTTACCCATACTAACAAACTACTAGCTTTTTAGTCTATTTTAGATTCAAGCCACAGATTAGATAATGTATATTTAAATTCAGGCGTCCCTTTTGTTCCTTTTTCCATATCGAGATATGAGAAAAAGGAATTCTCATACAAATAATGATCGTATCTCGTTTGAGTTGTCGTTGTTACTTCGAGATGTCACCCAGAGGTAATCAGTGTCAAAAATTTACGAGTATAGATCTTTTAGGTGTCTTTACTCTCATGTTTTATTTTATTTCAGAGTGCACTATTGGGCGGTATAAGCGGTGTAGCTATGATGTCGTGGTGGTGTCTTACTGCTCAGTTTGCAATAGCTCGCGGTGAAATAACGCATCTTCCCAAACCCTTGACTATAGAAGGATGTCAATATAACTTCACTGTGGTAGAGCCTAAAAAGGTCTTGGAAGATATAAGGTATGTTTGATAAATAAATCTTATATTCTAGAACTCTTACTATATTGAACTATTTGAGTCAATCGTTTTGCTTTTCATCCTTTCTATGATTTGACTAGTTTTAATGGCGATGAGTTGATAAACAGTTGTTTATGACGTATTAACCACATAATAATTGTTTATGCAGCCGGGTGGCTGCATAATCAATATTTATTTAATAAAAAAGTATAAAATATAGATTAAAATATATATTTTATACTTTTGTTTTATTAAGTGATGGAACAGGCCTGTTAGGAAAAGAATTGCCAGCAAAACAGTTGCTGTGAAACTCAAATTCGAGAGTAATTTAGAAAGTTTGACTTGCCCCACGAAAGATTTTTTTTTATCTCGTTATTCTGGTTCTTTCATGAATTAGCATCCATCAAGTTGGACTATCTAGCCAACTAGCTCAAGTAGACCTCAATTTACCTTCCTGATGTATCACCATAGTGCGATAAATCCGAATTCGGAGACGTTGGGATCCATTTCTATCTTGTTGAAAATATTCAACTGCTTAGTCGCTTGTGAATGATGAAACTGGGAGAAGATTGGTGGTACGAAGAACATAAACTTAGAATCCCAAAACTATTGATATATTCTGATATATAATAAGATATCAGAAATTTCTTTTGTCGCATCTCCAACATACACTTGATCTTTTTACCTTCATGTGTTTTTAGTAACGAATCATCATTGTCTCACAATCTCATAAATTTGACCAATTAGTTTATGGACTGGTAATAAACCGCCTGACAGAATTTTCTCAAATTTTTATTCTAGCTCTAATGTGAATCCCCTACTACGAGTCTCATATATGTGGTATACATTCTGCGGTACATTTGTGACTGTGTGCGTGGGAGCAGTTATAGCATTTGGATTAAGACACTTTCGCCGTTCACATACGCATATTTTGCCGTCCCCAAACCTACTGGCACCTCAACTGAGAAGGTTTTTCAAAGAACCTCCACATCCGACTGAGGACACGATTATAAGAGCATATGGAAATGGAAATAATAAGGTACTTTATATTATTTACGTAAAACATACGCACGTGAATACTGTCTTATTCATATGCTACCGATTTGTTTATACTTTGAACATATCGGCAGCCAACAAATAACGCGCTCATTAAACCCGACCGCCCGAAGAATGGCTAAGTTTTAAGGGTGTATATTATTCTGAGAAGGACTTCAACCTATATGGTCTTACGCCTAGTTTCTATATTCCACCTATCGATAGTTTACCTTACGATTAATAGAAACTAAACACAAATTCTTGTGTCAAAATTATATCTCTGGTAGGGTAAATTTTTGATAGGTAGATAATAGAAACTGCCTAGAAATTCATCATCTTTACAGCTACAGAACCCTAATATTACGCATGGCCTGACTAGCTTTTGACTATAGTTATTTTACTTTGTCCAGGAATCCTGCCACGCCGGTTCGTTAAACTTGAAGCCGATCGATGACTGCGAAGAAATTAGTTGATTTTGTACTCATCTGGTACGAAGTAAACGAAAATGGACCGAAGTTCAGTAATAATTGAAGTTTAAATAATATTATACACAGAGTAAGGGAAATATTTGTTTAATAAATTATCTGAAACATATATAGAACTGTACAATATTTTAATGACCAAGTGTATAATAACAATAATAGAGCAGAAGAGGTGTTTTGATGTATGGTAACATTAGTAACCGTCTGCTTGACATCCTAAAAGACATTGGCCTAGATGATGAAGATAAGCGATTTATCCGTAACCTATATTGTTATCAGTGTGCCACCGTAAAAGTGGAAGGAGAGGAAACCAATGCTGTTGTTGTTAAAAAAGGCGTTCGACAGGTTTGCATTCTGTCTCCTATTCTCTTCAAATTATACTCCGGAAATTATTATGGATGTGAGGCTTGGACCATTAAAGAAGATCTTAAAAAACGTATTGAAGCTTTTGAGATGTGGACTTATAGACGCATGCTGTCCATTAGCTGGACTCAGAGGGTGACCAATGTACGTATTCTTTAATGGGTGGGCCAAAAACGCAACCTCATCTTACGGTTAAAATACGTAAAATCTCTTACCTTGGTCATGTCCTACGTCATCAAGGCACGACCACACATACATTCAAACATCACAGACATCTAAAACCCGGGAACAAACTATTCTGCTCATCAAATATTTGGCTAAGCCAGGGACCTAATCGTCAAATTATTACACCGACACAATATTTAGTTTCTTTGCTCCGATAGATTTATAAACAGGATATACACAATAGAAAAGCAGCTACATTGGGTAAACCAGTTGTTATTCTACTGTAGATATAGTCTTCTAAACTTCACTTTTTGTTTGACCAAGCCTATCATGTAGCGTATTTAAAAAACACAAAAGAATAACAGGATTTCTGTACTTAGGATTTCTTTACTCACCATAGGTTATCGATACCACGTGGAACATAAAGGAAGGAAGAAAGGTTAGTATACAAATTTATCATTGTAATATTTTCCAGTATTCATCTTTTTGGACCACCCATTATAATTATGAAGAACGCTTTGTTTTATACACCACCTAAATAGTCACAATAAACCACATTGTTTCTTGGTTACACAAAAATAGTGTAGATGCCAAAATTGACATTGAGATGTCGACATTGAGAGAGAGCGTAGAGCATTGGCGGTTAGGGGGAATATGTTGGCCCGTAGATTTGTCAGATGTACAGACCAAGTCAAAGTTACATTGTTTAAGGCTTATTGTCAGGGTATGTACACGGGTAGTCTATGGTACAGCTACACTACGAGAACGCTGGACAGCTTACGTGTCCAATACAATAACATTTTTAGGATGCTGCTGGGGCTTCCCCGTTTCTGCAGCGCGTCGGAGATGTTTGCCGAATACCAAACTGATGGCTTTCACGCTATCATGCGTAAGAAGGCTGCATCATTGAGAAGCAGAGTGAGGGACAGCCACAACAGTATCCTAAGAATAGTTGCAGAGGCGTTGGATTCACAGATGTTGAACAACTTTTTGCGTCTGATGCTCAGACAATGATTTTGAGCTTCAGTCTATGTAATTATATCTGTAAGGTAGCTATAATTATTATTGTTATAATTATGTCATTCCATTTATTTTATTATTTTATATTGAATTGTATATATTATAGTTAGTTAAGTACTACAGTATTAAGTGTAACTTGGATCTTTGTTATCTGAAGAATAAATAAATTATTATATAATTATTAAAATACAAATTATATGATGCAACCAGAGTAGAATTTACTAAACATATATAACTAACAATAGCACGTTACCTATTGAGGAACTAGCAGGGAAATATATCCACTGGGTTAGCGTTTGCTAACTTTCATTGTGAATACCGTAATCGAAATGATTTGGACATAAGTTAAGCGATATGCAGTAAGAAATAATAACCCCTCACCAGTCGATTGTCAATATAACAATGAAATTTCTGACTGATGAAGTAATAATGAACTTTTAAACACCACCAAAACATAATACACTATTGAAGATCTGAAGGCGGAGTCCTTTTGATCAAAACGGTTTAAGCTAAGGTGGTACAAATAACGAGAAAAATATATATTATAATTGATGCCAATATATATAAATACTAATAGTTAAGTCGGTTTGTATATTGTTTGGGAGATGATAATGATGATGATGCAAGTCCTTTGGAAGAGAATGGCAGAGATGCGGAATTATAATATATATTAATTATTAAATGTAATGAATTATAGTAAACAAAGGTGTTAAAAATATTGTTATTTCGGTAATTGAATAGAAGAAAAAGCTGATGATTATGTGTATGGAAGCTGAGATAAACTTTGTTTTACAAATTCACTCATCTTTAGGGGTTTATTAGCAAACAGTACTAAGTTTAAGATGCAGGATAACTGAATCCCCACTTATTTCATATTAACTTATTTTATATCAATCAGTATACATTTATTGATAGAGCTGTTATGGTCTATCTATATAATGATATAATAAAATATATAGTCATATAATTCCCCTATTCTATTGAGAGCTTACGTAACTATATGTATATACACAATAATAAAATCAGTATTGAGTTTAATGGTTAAATAGTAACATACACCGCAAATGAATCAAAAAGAGGAAATACGATGTTACTACCAAACACAGATTTATTATTTAATACATTTTAAATACATATGTGTTAAATTCATTCGGAATTTTCAAACAAAAACACATTAATTACTATATCATACATATCACATCAACCACTTTAACAGTGCATATTATACACAAAATTAAATATAAAAAATTTGGATGTGTAATAATTAAAATGATTACTAGAAATCGGATGTTGACGTCTAATGAACATAAAAATAGTACCTGAAATCATATTTCTCCGGCCGTGCGGTTCTCTAATGCTAAGCTCGTCGTCAAAAATGAGTTCGTCGACGAGACTGATGTCAAATTTTTTCACTTTATGAAATACACAATTCCCTTGTACACTAGGTTGTTTTTCCAACATTTCTTGTCATCTCGTCATTTGTTTCACAGATGTTGTCAAAGATGCAACGATGTTAGCTCTTAGAGAATCGAACGGCTGTTCCTGAATCAAATTTGACAAGTGATACGAGTATTTACATTGTTGAAAACGTGGAGTAAATATAAATAGTTTTAGCATTGAAGACGCCACTTGATCCCTTAAAGTAATGATTATATCCATGACCCTACCAAGTCCTTTATGCCTTATACTAAATCAAATAATGATCCAACTAAAGTGTTGTCTGCTCCATCGGAGGATGTTGACAATTTAAAGACAAAAATAGCTCAAGTCCAAGTGGACGTGAAAATCGCGGGTGGTAATAGGAAGATTACGATGTATGTGGCTCATTCGAAAGTTGCCATTTAAGTAGTTGAGATGTGTGAATTGCGTTCAGTTTGTGATATCAAATGTGAGATTATGTAGTGGTAACAATTAATTCTAACGTTAGATACAAATGAGTAGGGGTGCCTATAGTTATATTGTTTACCCTAACGTTTAGCGAATTATTTCCCTAAATTTTACTCGAACTTATACCAACATAGAAACAATTGTAAACTGGCGACAAAAGGTCCTTTTCACATTTGGATGCAAGAATTGGAGTATGAGCTAAAGGTAACGCATAACAAGTCAAGATGACAGAGCAGAAGTTATACGTAACAGAAGTTAGAACTTCTATGCAGCATTTTTCTGTGTTAGATTATGTTTTATTTATTCTAATGCTAGCGATTTGTGGAGGAATTGGTGTATATTTTGGTTTTGTGAATAAGCAAAAGTCAACGCAAGATTATCTAATGGGAGGCAGAAATATGAAGGTGATTCCCGTGGTATTTTCATTGGTAGCCAGGTAAGAATGACGGTGATCACAGCGTGACAATGATGGTATTTCTATAAACATATTTAAATTCTGATAATTTAAATTGTATATGTAGGTGTACATAAAATATAATGTTTTTGTAATTTCTCTTCAGTTTCATTTCAGGCATATCGCTTCTGGGAACGCCAACAGAATTTTACGTATATGGAACATCGTACGTGTTCTTCTTAATAGGCACTTTTATGATGGCAATAATAGTGTCATACACCTTTCTTCCCGTGTTGCACGATCTACAGTTGACATCTGCATATGAGGTAATTAAGGGTTTTTTTATTAAGTAATATAAAATAATTCTTCTCTTCTTAATTGATTTCTCAGACTTTCGAAATTATTATACATTGAAATTAAACAACTTTAAAAGGATAAATCGCGTAGGTATATTTTACAATGTTTTGATCACAATTTGTCGAACACTTTTCAGTAAATGGTCACGGGCAGACTAGATTACAGTTGTCTTTTATAAAATGCAGATATTATTTTAGTGTACCTACCGCCTGTCATATTTTAATAAAAGCGTTCCCGATGCACGCAGTAGACACTTATAGTGTCCAGAAATCTTGTTTAATTTTATTGTATGCTGTTATGTTAGCATAGAAGCTATAAGTTATTTATTTATATACCAATATTTTTGTTAATACTATAATCGTTGCAATAATTACACAGAACAAATTTCCGTTTTTATATTTTCTGACTTCATCATACGGACTGGTTTCGGTTTGACCCCTGTTATAATTCCAATCATTGTCTGTGTTTCTGACTCAGTTATGTACTGAACCTAGTGACACTGGCATTAATCATTTATGTTTATGCTCAAAACAATTTTTTTCACTAAACTCTGTACTGTAAGCATTCCCAGATTACAAGCATCCCCTATACTTATTACTTAGCTTCTTAATTATATACACAAATACTTTTACAGTGAACAACGCAATTTCATGTTTTTGTATATTTCAGTACTTGGAATTACGTTATGACAAGCGCTTAAGAGTTTTTGGATCAGTGTTATTTAGTGTTTATTTGGTAAGACAATATTAATATTATAGTGTTTGTTTAATATCAACACAATATCAACTTATACTAACATAACATGTTTTTTGCAGATTGCATGGTTACCTATAGTTATTTACGTGCCAGCTTTGGCTTTTAACCAAGGTTAGTATTTTAAATACTAGTACGAACATTTTGTGTTTGAATTTGTTAGTATTACTTTTTATCGTTTGACTTTTTTTGCAGTTACCGGTGTAAATATTCATATTGTAACGCCAATAGTCTGCGTTGTTTGCATATTTTACACTACATTGGTAAGTTTGCCTAAAACATATGTTTAACATAAATTGCGTTTTGAGAGTTAATTTTATCCAATGTTTGAATGTTTAAAAAACAAAGAACCCGATACTCCGTTGCTCTGATTTTTTTTTGAATCAAATGTAAAATGTTTGCATACTTTACAGTTGGTTCCTTTTTTAGGGTGGTCTCAAAGCAGTAGTGTGGACGGACGTATTCCAAACCATTTGTATGGTTGGTGCAATGATATTGGTTATCGTTCAAGGCACTCTGATGGTGGGTGGTTTCCAAGAAGTTATGAGAAAGAATTGGGATACAGGAAGAATTGAATTTCCATCGTAAATAGTTTTGTTTTAATTTTATGATACAGTAATTGGACTTCTCTTTTTAATAGAAATGGCTCAGTAAGTGATATTTTTCAGACTAAAATTCAAAACAATAGAAATGGCTCAGTAAGTGATATTTTTCAGACTAAAATTCAAAACAATAGAAATGGCTCAGTAAGTGATATTTTTCAGACTAAAATTCGACATGACAGAAAGACATACTATTTGGTCAGTATCTATTGGATCAACTTTCTACTGGGTTGGAAACATTGCTGTCAATCAATCGATGATGCAAAGGTTTTTATCTCTGCCTGACCTCACGCAATCTAAAAGGTAAAGCCCTATATAACTCATTCAATTATAATACAATGTGTTAAGAATATAATTATTTCATAATGTTTGCTGATTCTATTTTATAAATAATTTTCACCGTGAAGATTTTTTCACATATTATAAACCAGGTTTTCTTCGGAACTTGTAATTTACAAGAACTTAATGTGTACCTACACAGGTATGCTCTCTGGTGAATTAGTTGCAAACATTGATTAAATTTCCGCTAAAATGGAGAGAACAGTTTATTTAAGAGTTTTATATATTTACAGGGCAATGTGGGGTTTTCTTAGTGGAGTTATTTTCATAGTGTTTATATGTGGATACAGTGGTATGGTAGCTTTTGCCAGATATTACGAGTGTGATCCATTGAATTCGGAGTTAGCATTAGCAAAAGACCAAATTCTGCCGTTGTTGGTAATGGACGTTTTGGCGAAGTGGAACGGAATGACGGGCATTTTTGTTGCTGGTGTTTTTAGTGCTGCACTCAGGTAAATATTAACTAATGGTAATATTATGGTAACGTAATTATTGCAATAACAATATCTTAGTTAACTTGACTAGATTGTTATAGTTTAAGATAATCTCTTGTAAGAACAGTAATAAAACAATAAATTTGTTGAAGTGTACAATCTTATAACTCTTCGTGGATTTAAAAAGTACGTAGCAGTGAAGATACACTGCTACGTATCGTCCCTATCGAGATAAATGCCGACCCTGCAGAATTCTTAGATTAGTACTGTTACAAATTACTCTTTAATGAACTAGGTCAACATAGTTACTATGCATAATCACACCCGATAAAAATAAAATACGTTAGTGCAGATTTTTATACTAAGTGGGTAGTTTTGTCTCAAATATTTCGACGCACGTCAATTTTGGCTGACTCAACCCTTTTTATTAACTTTACTCATTGGTAGTTTTGTCTTGTTGTTGTTTGTGTATTTCTTCCTATTTACTTTCGAAACATTGACGTAATTATAAAAAATATGTATTACAGTAATATTCACGTATATATGCTCTCTTTAGCTCACTTTCCACTGGTCTCAACTCCATGGCTGCCGTAGTTTTAGAAGATTTTTGGAAACCTTTCTTCAAAGAACTATCTCATAGACAAACTCAAATACTGATTCGTGCTGTTGTTGTCATATTGGGGGTTATTTCTATGGGTAAGAGTTATTTTGGAATCTATGCGTATTACTTGGTATTATTACTTACTTGATTCATGGTACCTTTATAAAACCATAATTTGTTTTGTTTTAGCTTTAGTGTTTGTAGTGGAAAGGCTGGGATCAGTATTGCAATTGACAATGAGCTTGTCATCGGCATCAATGGGGCCTCTTACTGGAATTTTCGTTATGGGAGTCTTCCTACCGTTTATTGATTCAACGGTAACAATATTTCACCTTCATATTCTATGTGTTGTTTCACAAAGCTTGTCAAAAACTATCAATTTAAATAGTTACATTTTTATTACTTGTTCATGGATGATGTTAGCAGCCAAGCACAATCACATTATAAATGCGCAAGCTTGTGAGTAAGTAAGTGAGGATGTGAGTATGTATAGTTAGTGTGTATATATGTTTCTTACTTCTTCTGAAACGGTTAAACAAATTAGGATAATAATACCTAGGGTTAACACATTGCTTATAATCACAATTTGGGAAGTTCCTGAGGGATCGTGATAATTTTATTTTACTTAGATGAAGTCACGGGATGAAGCTAGTAGTATACACAATTAAGTAATCAAGAATAGAACACGATCCTGATCAATAAATACTTGTCACTTTAAACATGTTTGATGTTTGTGTTTTACTGACTTCAATATTTTTCTCACAATATTACAATTGTTAAAATTTATTAAGTACCACCTAAAAATCTTATACAGTGATGATAATTTCTTCACAATCCATGACGTGGAAGGTGAAACTCGAATAAGAGAAACAGTAAAAACACAAGGGGTAGTTTTTCTTAAAATGGTATTTGTTCGGTATCTGGTTTTTGTAAACAAGCTCTTATCAAATTGTTAATTTTTAAAACTCTTTGCAGAGCGCCCTTACAGGTGGTATATCTGGCCTTCTATCAGCATGGTGGGTTGCAGGCTTTTCTCAATTTGCGCAAGCGAAAGGTATTCTTAAGTTTGAAGAGAAACCGAGGTTCACGGACAACTGCACATACACTTTCGACAGTTTCGACAATCATGCTACTAATATTACAGAGCTTGAAAGGTAAATGTATGTAAAGGCTTTGAGAAAAGTACACCTGATTTGATTAGTGGTTTAAAGTGTAATGATTTGTCTTGCCGTGAAGCAATAACAATTAATATTTCATTTACGAAGTTGTTTCACTCCCTTTAGACAGGAATGCACTTATGAACTACTAGAAATCAGAATATTTAGTAGTTTTCAATATACACTTCACAGTTCAGTTAACATTTATTAAGTTCATATAGAATCAAAGAGTTCACTTATGCGTTGTAAATATCGTGATTGACAAAGTTTATATAGTTAATTAGTATCTAGCTCATTGGTATGGCCAAGTAGGGGCATGAGTGGGCCCAGCTGTCCTCAGTTAAGCTGATGCTCACACCAGAAAAAAAGCGATCAAACATTATTAAAAGTCAATCGATCATTTCGATCAAATAAATTAAGTTGCAACCTCACTGTTAAAACTGACTCGGTAGTAGAAGTCGATGAAAACAGAGTTATCGTTCAAAACCCTGGCTGGCTACGACAATACGTTGCGTACGCTGTTACGTCCCAGACCTCGAATTGTGATATCGAGAAACGTCTAAATTCGCTCTATTTGAACGACGAGTTCATTAATGTCTCACATTCTACTTATATAGCAGGGCAATTGACGCTAGCTTTCTTTTGCAGTGGAGTTCCATTTCTCTACCGGATATCTTACCTTTGGTTCACCAGTTTCGGATGTACGGTCTCTGTGATCATAGCTTGTGTGATGAGCTTGAGAAGACACCTAGGAAAGACAATGCCTGAGGAAAGCAGAGACAAGAGACTTTTTGCTCCTTTTGTAAGGAAGTGGATAAAGGTGAAACGAACGGTATGTTTTGATTGAGTGAAATGAACCTCAGTACTAGAATATAATACTTTAACAGCATGTTAGGGACCAGGTTATCGTTGAGTTTCGGGACTCCCTATATTATACGTATAACAAAACTATAACCAAGTCTGATCACCTGATTTCTCAAAGGAGGTGATGAGCAAGGAAGTCCACTTTATCACAGTGAAAGGAACAACCATTTAACGTATGTAAAAAGATCAATGAGTGTCTTGTTGTGCTCATCGTACTCATAAAAATGTATATTTAATCATGATTAAAATAAACCAATTTACTCGTAGTTGTATGGTTTATTCATTTTACCAACCGAAACCTTAGGCGGTGCAGGCAGTTAAGCTTGCAGCTTTGGATAACAAAAGATCATGAAAATTTTAATAATTTCGCCAGTATTTTTTGCCGATTATAAGTAACACGTTTAATAGATATGTATTAGGATTAGGATGAAAAGGTACATATGAATATGCGACAGATTTATAGATTGAAGAGTCAAACTTTCCCACTATTTAAGATGGAAATAATTTTATTTTATATGATTGTATTGTTTTAAATTAAACATTACACTGGTACCAAATATTGATATGGTATTAAATATTGATTAGACACAAATGGTAATCAAGTTTTATAATTTTTCAGATTCAGTTGGAATTGAAGACTTGCTTAGAAGATAATGGATATCAATAAAACAAACATAATCATTTCATAATTGTTTCTTTGTTAATAATCCTTATTATCCTTAGCTTTAAATTTCTAAAATCATCGTTTTCCGTGTTGCTTGTGTAAAGGAAATTGTCTGATATAATCAGTATGGATAGTTTATTTTCGTGTTGACTCTGAAGATTCCAGGCCTGGAAATAAATTACACAGCATGAGTATATTGTAAATAGTTATGTGCACAAAAAGAAACTAAAGTTCGTTGTTGTTACAATAGCTGAGTGTGAATTCCGAGCAAGCGACGCATTATATAATTTATTCATGAGCATCGATATGCTGATCGTGATATCGAATGATTCTATGAAATCCTGAGTGCAGTGATGGATTTAAAGGCACAAGAAATGGATTACTTTTTTTATTTATATTCGTGGATCAACAAACAGTACATAAGTACAATACTTTGCAAAATAGTTTGAAACATACAAGTATTCACTATCTAGCGAAACCTGACCGAGAGATCTACCAAGAAAATATAATATTATCTCGGTAGTAAGATAAATAATTATAACAATATTATATGCACAATACTTTTAGTTGTTTGAGCCGGAAACTTTATTTTCGCATAACGAAGTAGGTAACATATATATATCAGACTTTCTCTAAACTCGTATCGATGGTCAACCCTAGCTTGATCATTATGACAGTGAAAATCCTAATGTAATATGTAAACTCGTACCGTGACTTGTTGATATCGCTGTTACCCATTGGGTTGAGAGATCCAGTGCATCGGTCATTAATGGCATCATTCAAAGATGCACACTCATTTGCTAACAAATGGTTATGTTTCACACTACTGGCCATGTAGTCGTACACCTTGCTGTGTGAACATTGGTCAGTGGAGCAACCAGGCATGTTGGCACCACCATTAGGGTAGAAATCAGCGTCTCCACAAGGATTAATAAATCCCATGAAAGCTGTGTTAGTGTGGATCACTTCTACGTATTGGCCGTCAGATGGGCGTACTCGATTGCTGTCCAAAAGCCATAAGGGACCAGCCGGGTCCAATGCTGAAAGATTTAATTTTCATATGCAGTTATAAGCAACATTTTTAGCTGGTATAGTAATTCTAGATGCGGTCGATCAATGTGTCTAGTCTACCAGTCAGAGTATGCATTTGTCATCTAATGTATAATCTATCTCTATATAAATAAAAAATCACGCTATAACTTGTCAGGAGAAGGTTCATAAGAAAGAAAAACCAAGAAAAAATGGGAGGTTATGGCGAGGCCGAAGGTCGAGCCTACTACGCGAAGTCGCGGGCAGTCGCTAGTTTACCAATATATCTAAAATCTGATTTATATACAGTTTATCAATAACTACATTTCTTTCTAGATGTGATGTGTCTTTCTTTCTTGATAGATAACTTGCTACTTGCTCCTTGAAGCTGATAGACCATAGAGCATTTTCTTAGTAAGTACCTATAAAAAGTATCCCATGTAATATTCTAGTAGGCACCTAATAGTATCCAGTAAAGTAAACCTAATTTCATTGGAACCCATCCCGCCACGTGCTATGCCTTCCATATTGCTAGAAACCTTCCAAACATTTGTAACAAAATGAGTTACGTACCAGTAATCCTGGCGACTCTACCACCGGTCGTTCTTCCAGCGTTACCAACTAGATGACCGCCAAGACTGAACCCGACGAGGTGGATCCTCTGATAAGGTAGACCCAAGGTGGTCAGCCACATGACGAACTCTCCAAGTCCCCTGCCTACTGCGGCAGTACCACTTTTTGCAGTGATGTAGTTACTATTCGCCAAACCGCTCCAGTCGAGAACTATGACGTTCACATCATCGTTTTGGAGGAAAGCTAGAATAGAATAGGATCATCATCATCATCATCACTTTCACAAACTTTTTAATCGGTTGGGAACTTAGTTCTCGAAATCATTGACGAATACATCCACCAGGACAAACAGTCTAACTTAGGAGATCCAACTTCGAGAAAGAGGCCAATTCGTCAAATCCAACTCGCCTGGGCAGCGTTCCGAAAACTTCACGAAGCCATATCGTCTAAAATACGTCAGTGCCCCAATTTTAAGACAAACCCTTTGTTTAATTTGTGTTATCAGTGATGACTTATTTGCTTCCAACCGGTCCATGTGGAAATTTGTGAGAGAACCCTATATTCAGCAGTGGACGTCCTATGGCTGAGCTGATGATGATGTTTGTTTTAAATGTTCACAGTTATATCTAGTTCAGTACGAGTACCATGCTCAAACGCATCATTACTATCTATTGAGTGAACTTGTGGTAAAATGATAGCCTACGCCTACTCGTATATATCAGCAATAATAATAACTCCTTAGCACCTACCACAATTCACAACAGTTAGCGGATTGTCACCTGTAGGAAACCTATGTTTTTTTTAAATATTATAACTGAGTGACTAAATGAGACAACAATATATACTTAATTAGGGGACGTAGGATTTTTATGTTCAATTACTTGAGGGCTATTTCGTTTCTGAGTTTGTATCAGCATTCAGAGCAGACCGGTCTCTGCAGACAGCACCCGTTCACGAGTTGACGCATGTGGCAGCCATCGCCTTCCTCAACCATATTTGAGGGAAGATGGCAGCCCGCCACATGACGCCACCGCCTGCCGACACCTTTTCATGAGCGTGTCTGCTTTGTATGCTCATACTTACTTATTAACTTATTTACTTAGGTTCCCTCCCGTATTGCACTGTGGCAGAGCCTCAATTACCACTTCTTTTCGATCCCTGATGGGCTTTTTGAGGTTGTATTCCAATATGGTTTTGGTATGGCTATTTTGAACTTATGCTTCAAATGCTTTCGAAACGCTTAAACCACAGAATTATAGTTGACAGTCATGTTTCCCTTTACGTAAAGTACACACACCTATAGAGAGGCACTTACCATCAGTGAGCATTCTGTTCATGATATTGTTACCATGCCCGTTCCAACCGTGGGCAAGGAATACGGTAACTTTGTTGTTATTGAAGTTGGAGTTAGTAACACTATTTGCATCTCCATGGACGATGATTTGAGCTACAGCAGGATTTGCTCTGAAACCAGTCAAAGAAGGTGATAATTACTAGACTTACCCAATAAACATACCTACAGATAATATCCTGACGTAGATAAGATTAATGTTATCAATATTTGTAGCGTAAAAAGTAGCGTGTTTTCACGTTCTCTTCGATAACAGAATAGATGATTCACTACGAACCAAAAACTTACTAACACGTTTGGTCAAAATTCAAAAATTACCTTTGGACCACCATTTTACAAATACCGAGTAAGTAAAAAGACTCGGGTCTGCACGCTCCAAGTACTTAGGCCGAGTTGTATAAAACGGTGTAGTACCTAGTAGTATTTTCAGATTTTTTTGAAGATCAAACATGGAAAAGTATTATGAAAAGTTACCTACCTACTATCTATACTTCTTCTACCTATACTAATATTATAAAGAGGAAAGATTTGTATGTATGTTTGTAACGAGTTGGCTCAAAAGTGCTGGACCGATTTCAAAAATTATTTTATCATTGGAAAGCTACATTCACCCTGAGTAACATAAATATTAGATTCATCATCATCCATCACCGCGCGGGTGGAACCGCAGAGTCGTTAAATAAACGATAATAAAAAAAGGCTAGTAAAACGATGGTAATACCGTACATTATTCATGTCTGTAAGTAATCACTATCATCACTACATATTATAAAAACAAAGTCGCTTCCCGCTGTCTGTGATAGCCATGTATACTAAGATCAAACTACGCATCGGATATTGATGCGATTTTTTGTATGTAACCTATACATAAATGTGTATACTAACCTAGTGTACAACCAGTAAGCGTTGTTATTAGGATTTCTTGAATATTCCGCGATGTACTCATGATCAACTAGCTCGTGAGAGTCGACTAGGTGTAGGTTGCCGTCACCATCTCCCGGAAAGTGGAAGAATCTATCACCTTCTTGGTAACCCGTAGTAGGGTTTTCGACTACGCCCGCAGAACAAACTGGAAATATTCAAAGTTTTTAAAAAGTTTGTATGGAGCAGAACTGAAGCATAAATTTGATGGTTTAAATTTGGAAGACAGAAATCTTAGATATTTTTTTAGGGTTCCGTACACAAAGGGTGAAACGGGATCCTATTACTAAGACTCCGCTGTCCGTCCGTCTGCATGTTTGTCTGTCTTTTTTTTATTTATTTTTTTTTTTGAGGGGGGAAATGCTGTCCACTTTCCTTCCGCCGCGAGGGTGACGGAAAAGGGTATGTGGGGCTCAGACCCACTAAAACCCCCCGTGAGCAGTCCTCCACCATGGTGGGGCGAGACGGGGTCGCTCTGGCATTCACTATCTCGCCCCAGCGGTAGGCCCGGATTGATCTTAACCGGGCCTCAGCGCCTGCGAAGGGATGACCTTGCTCACCAAGGTCACCCCCTAGACGTGTAGGGGCGTGCTAGCCGGCGAAGAGTCCCTTGACTCTTCACCAGTGACCCCACTACGGAGGAAGGAGGAGACGTGCGAACCGTCTCCTCTTTTCCCCCGGTCGTCTGCGCCGGAGTGGATCAGCTCGGCCATCATTCTCCCTGATCCGCTCCGCAGCCTCCTTCTGCGGCATTACCGCTTCGCAGAAGGTGGCCACCGCCTGCCACGATCTCTCGCTGCTGAGCATGGAGATTACCACGCTCGGCAGGGAGAGATCTCCGCCTATTTCCGCTGAAAGCGTGTGCCGCTGCGGGCTCCATGCCGCACAGTGTTTGTCTGTCTGTCTTAACGCAACGCAACTTGAACAATATATCTATCGGAGTACAGGAGGGACATTCTGGAATTTAAATTTCAATAAATAGTAATAAAATAAATTTTATATAAATAATGACAATTCACACAATTCAAAACACACAATTCTGGATTGCTACAACTTTCCTTGGCAGGCGTAAGACCGATAAGGCTGGCTCGACCATAATTTATAAAAGTCAGACAAAAGAATATTTAAACGAATAGGTAAACAAATACGAGTACCTATTTGTAATATACGACTCTACTTCCAGGCCACGGCCTTGCCTCTCGGTCAGAGAAAAGTTGCGTTGCGTTACGCATAATCCACTCTGCGGGTCAACAGGTTGACGGATAGGCTTGTCATAAGCAAAACCATAAGTGTCACAGTTTTCGGATCAGCCGAATCATCATGTTTTCTGGCCGATATCAGCCACGGTGACCCAACTTTCTGCTGTAATCTATCGTTTGTCATGTTAAGTGTAGGCGCCGCTCATGCGCTTTAATATAACTGTGATATCTAATTTTGTTCTTAAACGTGCGTAAACAAATGCTACACGTTAGGACACCACCCACAAAATTATTCTTGAGGTTTGAAGGTGGTCTATTTTTAAGTTCCTCTCGTTTATCATCAAGTTCTCGCCTCCTGTTATCTTCAAAAACATACACATTTTGCAGCACCAACCGCCGCCACTCCTCGCGCTACACGCTTACCTTGAACTCTTCCAGATCGACAAGGAGGATACAGTCTTATACGTAATTTACAGATTAACAATCTGTGATCAGACCAACAGTGCGCCCCTCGCATTACTCGAGTCAAGTGAACTTGAGAAATATCTTTTTGACGAACAATAGCGTAGTCAATGAGATGCCAATGCTTGGACCTCGGGTGCATCCACGTGGATTTATATTTGGCAGGAAATCTGAACATGGTATTTGTAATTGCCAACTGGAACTTAGAACAGAGATCAAGCAACAACTGCCCATTACTGTTTGCATAAACAACACCATGCCTGCCTAGAACTCGTGGTCACGTCTCAAAATCACGTCCTACTCTCACATTGAAGTCACCCATTAAAAGAACTCGCTCTCTGGGTTGAATTTGAGATAGAACTTTAGTGACTTCTTCATATAACTTGTCCTTTATTACATCTGTGTTATCCATCGTTGGCGTATATATATTAATTACATTGAGATGATGTTTATCTCATAACCGAATGCGCAAACTAATAACACGATCAGATACATACACAGGTTGTTCTTCCAGTTTAGTCGCTATTTCTGTCTTGATATATCCTTCGCCTGAGCATCTCGGATCAGTTGCCGGAGTACACTTCCAGTAGTACGTATATCCACCACCGCGCTCTACGAGCTCTCCTTCATCTCCTAAATGTGTTTCGCTTAGTGCAGCAATATCTACATTATAGCGGTGGAACTCTCTCGCGACAATGGCAGGCTGGGACGATCTAGCAATGTGCGCACATATCATGCGCCAAATGTCATGGGTTTGGTGATAAATTTTCTGTAGTTACGTTGACCACATTTTTGGGATACACAGGCAGCTGTGGTTACTACCGCCCCTTATGTCTTGGAACAAGCATTTCTTTAGGGCACCTTTACTAGCCCCCTCCCTTCTGAGCGAGGGAAGCTGTGCTTCTCTAAATAGAGCAGCTTCGTTACGTAGTGTGCTGCCGAATTACATCGTTATTCTTACTCGATGCCAAAGCGACCACTCTCCCTAAGTCGCCTCTGTGCAGAAATAGGACAAAGCCTGATTAGCACCAGTATCTGATCTCTCTACCTTCGTCTATCGCCAGAGGACTTAAATTCAGAGTCCGGTTAACAAAAACAGAAACAGGTCTATTCCTCGTCCATGTTTTCTTAGCTCCAATGGAACAGAGAACTGCTACAATTGGGAAAAGCAGGATGCAGTTTCTGACCGGTGGTAACTATATGACTCCTACTCCTACCACCGCCCTAGGCCTTCCACGATGCTATCCCGCCGGGTCTGCCTACACCAGTCGCTTTCAAGCTGTCGCGTTGCCTTCACTGCCGGGACAGACTTTATGACTTAATTTTTACTTTTACTATACGAGGAGCTACCGTTTTAGACTCGATGAGACTGTGAGTCCCCCTCAACCAGGTTTAGCCCACGAGCCGACGTGGTTTACCGGGGCGTGGCCACTGCGTGCACTGCAGCTACTTGGAGCCACTGGTGAGAGATTAAAGGTCCAAAAATGATTAAGTTCTACGTTTTCACACCGGAAACCGACTTGTAGAACAAATACCACACCAGACTCCAGACGCCCCCATCATCAGCCGAATACTTGTAGAATGACCTAACGACTGTTGTTTGAACGGCGAAGTACAAAAGTGTTCACTTGAAAATGCCACAACCACCATCGACGTTAAGACAACGCACGAGAAGCTACGAGAGCTTCAGAAAAGAAAGAAAGCGTGCGTCGCTTTAAGCTTATTAAACCATTACCAGATGATTTAAGAATCAATAATATACTATTTTTTTCTTAAATATTATTTGATTTTTACCTGCTATGGCGATTAAAAGCGGTAGAAATAACTTCATATTTCCAAAAACACGGAGCTGACTACAGTAGATTGGAAATAATTAACTGTTTTTATAACATTTGCGGGGATTATTTACTTATTAAGCTTATATGATAACGTGACGTATTGTATGTTATCATTGTTTGACTAAGTGTTAGGTGCTGGCAGCCTGAACCGAGTGTAAGGTATTGTAGTCTTAAGATTTCTTATCCATTTGAATTCATGACTACTTCCTACTATTCTTATTTCCTACAGTTTGATGGCTAGGTTTCGTATTATTAACTAGTTGGATTTAGCGATTAGAATGTTTTTCAAACCAGTTAGGACCACCAAGTCTTGGGTTTTAATTTAACTACATCATTTCGAGATGTTTAGTAAGTATTCATTTCGTTCTGTGCATCTAGCATGAAGTGCCTAGGCCCACAGATATTGATCAAGTATTGGTTGGTTCCAAATAAGTACTTACTAAGTGTACGTTAGAGCCGACGTGGAGTGCGCGGGACGCAACGATGAGCGCACCACACTCAAGATCCTGAAGGCTTCCGGACGAAGCCGAAACTGTTGTTGATCGTGCATAATATCAACAACGCATAAGTCTCACGTTAATCCTGCTTTTACCGACTTCCAAAAAAGGAGGAGGTACTCAATTTGACTGTAGTTTTTTTTATGTTTGTTACCTCATAACGTTCGACTGGATGAACCGATTCTCAAAATTCTTTTTTTTTTGTTTGAAAGCTGGTGCTTCCGGTGTGGTCTCATTTAAATTTCATCAAATTCGGTCTTGAGATACGCTCCAATTACTGAATAGAATGGAAGTCGGCATAATTTTTTTCAAATTGTACTTGTATTATTACAAAATGTCTAATTAAGTACATATGTAGGTCTAAAAATGGAGCAGGTTCTCAAGTACAGTACGTTTTATTTTGTTTATGTTGGACCCTCATCATCCGACATCATCACTGGATGTTCAAAATTATTCTAAACTGATAATTCTTCATTACCTATCCTTTAAAATAATCCTCAAAATCATCATATATTATTTTAAGGATCTTCTTTTTGTTGTATAGGTTAGACCCACCTACAAAGACTTTTTAATTTGTGCCCACCTAATAGCTCGACGACGTTGACCCCTTATAAATGTAATCACTGTAAGTATGTTTAAATTTAGTTTTTCTTAAACTATAAAAAAAATAATTGCATAACTTAATGATATTTGGTATGTATTTTTTTCAAATTAATCTAGTACTTTTTTATCGTTCTAAATAAATAAATTTAAATTAAATTTAATAATAAATTTAGATCCGTTTTACTGAATTTTAATATAAGAAAATTCTATTTTACAAACGGACATTTATAAAAGTGGGCGTCAATGATAGACACGTCTACAATGACGTATCTTATCGTAGATAAGTGATAAAGCGGTGTGTGGGAAACGCGTGGCTGTCGATACATGCACACCAAACAAAACGTGATTTGCAGGATGGTCACGACATCGTTTTATAAAGCCTACTCAGAGTGATGCAACCACCACCATCATACCCAGATATCGTGTTACCACCTCAAAACAATATTTGTGACATCGCCAGGAGGTATATTTAATTATAATAAGCTTTATTTATCAATTTTTACATTTCCCTTACATGTAGTTCAGTATAAATATAGTGAAACAGTACGGAAACTACCAACAAACATACGAAACGGCCCACTCACACAAACATGCGCACCGATGAGATACCTAAGCGGTTGTCGTGGTGCTGTCAGCCGTGCGATTCTCTAAGAGCAAACATCGTTGCATCTTTGACAACATCCGTGAAACAAATGACGAGATGACAAGAAACATAGGAAAAACAACCTTATGTACAAGGGCGATATCGCATAAAGCATTTGACATCGGTGAGCTTGTCGACGAGCGTAACTACGAATCATTAGAGAATCGCACGGCAGTAGAGAGTCACCGCGTCAAGACGAGTGGTCACGTATAAGTTTATTTCCGCTTAACTAGGCTTAGTTTCCATACTGTTGCATCTTTATACTATGCATGAAGTATAGTGTAGTGGCAAAACTAGTAAACGGTTTATAAACTTTTATAACGTTTGAAATTGTAGGGGCACGACACATGCAACGTGAGCGCAATTTGCTGTTATTGCAACATTCGCGCCACTTTAGCACGCCTGCTCTGTGCAGCGTTCGAAGGGAGATGGTACCTTACTTCATAGGTCAAGTGCATTTGGAGATTTCGTGTTGTTGATGTGTCAGTGAATCAGTGATTGCCTTTGAGAAGTAACAGTATGACGAATAAAATAATACATATAATAAATAAATGTTTATAAATGTTTATTTTAATAATCCGACGGGGCCAAATCTGGACTACAGTCTATAAGGTCTATAAGGCATATATAGTTTAGTGTATAAGGTATAGTCTATAAGGCAGGTGGTGTAAAGTTTGAAAGCTACACTTACGCAAGTGGGCAGTCATTGCAGCGTGGCTCTTGTAAACATGCGTTGTCGTGAAAAAGCACCACACCTCGAGTCCATTCTTCCCTTCTTTTTTCCTTGATTAGATTTTTTAGCTTTTTGAGTAAACTGACGTACTATCCAATGATATTGATGCTTTTTTCTTTGTAGCCGATTTACAAAATACCGTCAGAAAGCTAAAAAATTGTGGCCATGATCTTTCAGGCTGATTTTGACACTTTAAACTTCTTCGGTGAGGGTTTGCGTTTTTAGAATACTGCATTGACTTCTGCTTTGACTCAGGCTTTGACTCATGAGTCAAAGCTAGCACTATGAGCCTGCAGGCTCATAGTGGTGACTCACGTTTCGTCCCCAGTAACAATTCGATCCATTGACTCACCTCGATTTTCGCTACAGAGTTGCAAAAACTTGACACGCTGGTCCTTTTGAAGCGGTGTGGGCTTTCTCAAAACCCATTTTGCCCTGACCTGGACATGACCTGACATGCCAACATTATCATGAAGAATGTTCAAAATTGTATAATGATACTCCAACCATTTCTGCTTATTACTTCTTTTTCAAGGTAGCATCTTCTAGTATACGTTTTTCCACTCTTTCGAAGATGTCTGTGTCTTCAATCGGTTGGCCTGGGCTGTCATCATCTTCAATTTACTCTCTGTCTTGCTTCAATAGGCCATGCTATTTGTAAATCATGGTTTTCCCAGGGAAGATAAAGAGTAATCAAATTACATCTCTTCGATGATGATTTGCGGCGTTTTTCCCAATTTGGCGAGGAACTTTGTAACAGCGCGAAACTCAATTTTCTGTATAGTTAACACTTTCTTCCCGATCGTGATCTTGTTAACTCGGCGATAACTCGAACTTGAGTGACCATATTTAGTCAAAGCTTGGTATTTATAATGAAGTTGAGTCATCAATTAATCTTAGGTATACAAAACAAGTGCAATATGAAAATTTAATACCGACTTACATTCTACTACTTTGGTAAAAATCAGTTATTGGAGTGTATAATAATAATAATAATACCACAGGCTTTGTGGCGAGCCGTCGGTGAGTGGCGACACCGCGGACCCTGATTCTCCCTGGGGCTAAATGAGAGCCCTGAGCGAAGCCGAAGGGGGTGTGCCTTAATTGGCCGTCTGGAGACGCAAGAGCAAGTAACAAAAAGCTCCAAGGGTGGAAGTGTTAAAGGGCATAACGACGGTAGTAGCGCTCTATGAAACCACAGCACACCTCTCGACACCTTTTAGCCATCCACACCAACGTTTGACACCATTGATGGTGGCCATTATGGGGGGTCCGTTTAGTGGGGGGCAAGTCACCACCGCCTAAATATTTTAGGATGAGACAAAAATTGGCAGGTTCCGTAGTCTCGTCCATAGCTATTTATCTTCCTTACATGTATAAGTTCATATCAATAGCCTTGTTATTTAACCCATTTTTGTAATAGATATAAGTACCATGTTAACCTTCTTCCAAAATGTCTGTTTTTATACTACTCTGTATTTTTTATACCAAACAGGCCTCGAAGTAGTGGCTACAGCCCCACTTATGCCTTTGTAAAGGACCGGATGAAATCCGTGATAGAAATTAAATAAAGAGAATAATAATAATATTGATGGTAAAAGTAATAATATTGGTATTAATAATAATTATTATAATAATATTTAATAAATTATTTAATAATAATATTGGTGATCTCTTTGGTGAAACTGAGGATTTTGTTTGTGCTATTGCTGACGAAGTTATCAAGACGAATAACTACCGGAAATATATTCTGAAAGACGGTACGGTCGACATTTGTCGAGCATGCCGCCGTCCCGGAGAGTCACTCAGACATATTATTTCCGGTTTTTCTCATCTTGCTAATGGAGAGTACTTGCACAGACATAACCAAGTAGCCAGGGTTATTCACCAGCAACTTGCCCTTCAATATGACCTTATTGAGTCAGAGGTGCCGTACTATAAGTACGCACCTACGCCTGTTTTTGAAAACGTGCTACGCTCTATTGGGATACATCTATAATCACGGACAGGACTATTGTTGCCAATAAGCCTGACATCGTGGTGATCGATCGATCTCAGCGCCGGGTAATGCTTGTTGACGTCACCATTCCTCATGATGAGAACCTCGTGAAGGCCGAGAAGGACAAGCTTAGCAAGTACCTTGACTTGGCTCATGAGGTGACTGCCATGTGGGATGTTGATTCAACAATAATTGTCCCGATAGTGGTTTCAGCAAACGGCATTATAGCAAAAAGCCTCGACCAACATCTTAAGAGGCTTTCGCTAGACGGTTGGATCAAGGGACAGATACAGAAGGCAGTACTTCTTGACACAGCACGTATTGTCAGGAGGTTTCTCAGTCTGCAGCCCTAACCACTGGTAGTTTGGGTCATGCCCCGCTGCCGATGGCAATCTAGGATTAGGTTATTCACAATGTTTCTTATAAGTACATTATCAACATAAATTATGTAACATCATTAGGACAATACCACAATTATTACATAATACTTAATAGGATCTTAGAAGTGTCGTTAGTAGCCGTGCTAAGATACCCTAAGTTACGGCTACTAAGATTCCTGTATTTAGTTTGATAGATTAATTTGTTAGCAAAAACATAAGTATGCTGAAAATTTTTAGTTTAACGTTGTGTGGTGTTTAGTCCGGTCAATCTAGACCAAAAATTGAGAGTGAAAGTACATAAAGTCCCAACAAGCTGAAAATCAGTAAAATTGTTAAAAACATAATTATAAATAATATTTAAAAGTTCCCCATCATTCCCGTGTATGGAAAAAAAATATTCAACGTTAAAGGTCAAAAAATGAGTGTTTCGCGATTTTCGAAGGTGCGAATGTCTAAATTGACCGGACTAGTTATCATTGTGTAATTTTATTTTGACAGTCTCAAGCATGTCTAACTTTACCAACTTTTATTATTCTTGCATGCCGAAAGGCTGAATATAGCTGAGCATTTGAACTTGTAACAACTTAGTAAGTAACCTATATTCGCAATAAACGATTAGAATTAGAATTTAAACTTTTCTTTAGTACAACAAACAAGCACATAGGTACCTACGAATTACGCATGCACCTATTGCAACATGGATAATATTAGAAACGCGAGGTAGCCCAGTCGCCAGTCTCTAGAGGTGTGTGCGTGCCTTTTTGTGTGAGGTGTGATATATATATATATATATACACACATCAACATGGTCTAGGGATATATAAATAATTTTAAAATAATTTAAAAAGTACTGACCTTACAAAAAAAAACTATTGATGACAGATTATAAAAACATTATTAAGTTCCTTTTTTAAATTCAAATTTTTATATAAAAGGTTTTGTTTTAAGATGAAAATTCATCAATTCGCATTCATTAAATTTCTTCCAAAGAAGTAAATCTTCACGAACTTCTTACTTAATTAAAACTCCATAAATTTCTATAAATCTTTGTCAAACACATCTCCGGTGTTCATTTAATCATGCCACGTAGACACTTGACCGCAGGAACGAAATGTTAAGAGCAGTGGGCATGATTCGAGCTGGCGCTACCCAAATTGCGGTTTCTGAAGCCATGAGTACCAGTCAGAGCGTTATATTTAGGCTTTGGTCACGTTATCGTGTCACGGGGGAAGTGGTGGAATGGCACAAAGGACCTCAACGCATTACAACACGTGTACAGGACCGATTCATAGTAAATGCTGCACGAAGTCAACCAAATGTAACGGCGATGCAATTGGTTCAAAGGCTACAGAGAGAGTATGGTTTGCTGTAAGCGGTCAAACTTTGAGATGACGACTGCATGAAGTCAACCTACGTGCTCGTAGGCCACTTCGGGTACCAGCGCTAAGGAGAGGCAATCGATTACAATGGGCTATTGCACACGAAAACTGGAACCATTCTCAATGGTCACTTGTGCTTTTTACTGATGAATCCAAGTTTGGATTTCATCCTGTTTTGCGAAGAGTACGCGTTTGGAGAGAACCTGGACGTTGGACTGTGACTGTGTCGTCGATAATCTGCAGCATCCACAACAAGTTCATGCATATCAAGGTGGCACGATTATGGTTTGGGCAGGAATACGTCTCGGCTGTAGAACGGACCTCGTTTGGATACAAGGCAATATAATACTTGGCTGGCTTAAAGGCTGCTCTTAAATACCGAGATGAGGTGCTAGAGCCTGTAATCTTGCCCCACAGACAGCAAATGGGACAAAATTTCCAGCTAATGCACGACAGTGCCCGTCCACATACGGCGCGTATCGTTACAAGTTGGTTACAACAGCATGATATCCAAGCTTTACACTGGCCTGCACAATCCCCTGACTTAAATCCTATTGAGCATGCCTGGGATATGCTTCAGAGAAGAGCTCTTAGGAATTTCCCTGAAGATATTGTGCATGAAACCAACTTTTCTTGCATCTTAGCAGGACTTGGGACAGTATTCCACAACAGGATATTGACACCCTTGTTTTGAGTATGCAGAACCGCTGCAGATATGTCGGGAGAGTCTTAGATGGATCCTCGGATTATTAATTTTAAGTTTTCAACAATTTTTATTAAAAAAATAGTTGTTTTGTTTAGGTTTTGATGTTTCAAAAATAAATTTAAAATTGAAATTAGGTCTGAGTTTTTCCTCTTCTTCTAAGTTTTTTTTTAAATTTAATTTTATCTAAAAGTTTATTATCAGATTATATAGGCTATTAAACAAGGTTTATTTTAATGTGTTGGTGTCTTAACAAAAAGTTAATAGAATTTTAGTTATTTAAGTTTAATTGAAATATCCCTAGACCATGTTGATGTGTGTAACTCGATAGATCATGAACACGACGCTAACATATTAGTGTTTAATATTTAACTATTATACTTATAGTAGCAATAGTGACGAAACCAGGCCACAATATTCGTACCTTGGTATTAATCCTTATCTACTAAAATAATAAAGAGGAAAGTTATATAATTGTTTGTTTCTATATAATAGATACACGGAAAACTACTTAACTGATTCAAACAATTCTTTCACGAGTATAAAGCTACATTATGCCCGAGTAATATACGCTAATATTTGATTCATTCTCATCATCATCCATCACGGCGCAGATTTTAGATAAACCGAAACTATCATTCCCGCTTTGTAAGAAAACTCAGATAAAAAACTAAGCTTTAAAACTACCAAAACGCGTTCAGATCAGTTCGAAAATTAGTTTTATTGCAAACATTTACTTGTTCCAAAATAAAATAAGTAGATCAACTTAATACTTACCACAAATAATATAGGTACCAATATAAATCCTTTATATACCTCCTCACTCTCTAAACGCCTTTCATAACAAGTTTCTAGGTATAATATAGGTACATGGTATACTAGCTACTTACGAAGTTATGTAGAATGAATTTCATTGAAGATTAATTTGAAATCCTTATTTGATTTCAAAAACATACTCAAAGAGTAATAAAGGTATCGATATTTTCCCATCTCTATTGTCGATATAACAGTAAACATCCCTATTGCCTGTCTGTGTAATGTGGGCTCCCCCCGACCTCTATGCGCCCGATAGAGAGAGTAACTGCTCATGAGATGTGTAGGTACATATTTTGATAGAATTTACGTTTCGTGGCAAGTCGTTTTTCACCTTCTAAATGGTATAAAAATATTTTGTTTTTAGTGTCAAGTACTCCAATAGAATGTATTCTATGCTCGTACGTTTTATTATTTTGAGAAAAGTTCTTGGTTTTTGTAAAATATTTATTTTTAATAGTCATAGATTTAGCACAAAAACATGGCTGGTTTAGATGGGTGTAACTTTATAGTAATTCGAAATACTGAAAAATTCAAAACGTACGGGCATAGTAAACAATGTGTTGAACACATGAAAAAAAAAACACTGAAATCGGACAATGTTAAGAGGTAGAAAAGAGGTTTCTCTTTTAGTATGGACATGTACTGGCTTTTGAATCTTCTTAAATGCTGATGTTTCGTTACTAAGCGTTTCAAGGCTGGTATTTAACGATTTTGGTATAACACTGTAGTTGATAAGACAAAACAACACAAGAACCCCCTTCTTGTGTTGTTTTTTTGCGACTGTGTTTTAACTTTAAATTTGTATTGATATATCTGTGTGCTTGGCGTTTTTTTCTGTGTATGTAGTGTAGTAGTGTGTGTGTTGCATACAGCTATATAGATAATGAATACAGATTTATGTAATTTGTCTAAAATAGTTATGTCTGATCTATTTTAATGAATTATTGTGTCGGTTTTAATAGTCCGGTCCCAATATAGTCTGTAGTTACTGTTTTCAGGAACTGGTTCAGGTTTGTATTTATAGTACGGTGTCTTTTCGTTTATGAGATTGTATTTGAATGAAAGAAGTTGGTGAATTATTGCGCCTACCTGATCATGACGGTGTTTATAATCTGTCTGTACAGTAGCTTTACACGCTCCGTTTGTGTGTTGTATATGGTTTCTGAACAACTACAGCATCTTCTATAGGTGTCAGTTACGTTAGGCGTCTTGTTGATGTGTTTCTGATAGTTCTGGGTGTCAATGACTTGATCCTAAATCGCCAGCATGAAGGTCTCTGTCTCTGGGAATTGTTCCTCACTCTGCAGCCATATTATTATATGATTATCTAATATTATATGATTCTCTTCCCCATATTGTTAAACAATTTCGTTTTGGTTTTTAATTACCAGCAGGCTCACAATGTCATTCCTCCGTGCAGCAAACGCCACCAGTCAAAACGTGCCCCGTAGTGAGCTTCATAAACAAATTATGTTATAATCTAAAGCATAGCTGATGATGTTATCATCTAAACTAAAGGATCTGGAAAGCTTAGACCGAGCGACCGAGGAATTATTGCCAGGGTGCACGTACAATGAATTTCCTTGTTCACCGGACTATAAGTACGTAGCGTCATTCCACTGCTTAGATTAGACATAGAGGGGTTTGGTTCCAACTTCACTATATGTATACTGCACATACTTAGCCCACTTTTGTTTAGTAGTTTTTACGACTTCTACGTAGGAGGCTATGGGACTGTTTAATTCTTAAGTGGCGAACTATATTGCTTGTTTACTACTTACTATGATTGGTGCCATAGCAATAAAGTTATTTCTTTTACTACCAGAAGGGTTCTTGTAATAATGCTCATCAATAAAAGTGCCGTGGCGGTGCCGGCTTAGAATAGCACCCCCCCAACTCTACCCGTGGGTGCCGTAGAAGCCGGCTAAGGGATAACAAATCAGAAGGTGGGCAGCAGCACCTTCCCAGTCAAACACACAGAAACTGCGCTCGCCAACCCGCCTGCCAAGCGTGGCGAGTATTGGCAAAAACCCCTCAATGGATTGGACAAAAAGAACCAGGCCCCCAGTCCCCGGCAGCCCCGCTATTCCTGGCTACGGTAGCGGCCACGGTAACAGTGGGGCAGGGGGTGCTAAGAATCCCCGGCAGACGCCCGGCTACCACCCCCAACGACGACGACTGGCCCTGGTAACACACAACATACGCACGATGAGGACAGACGAGAAGATATATGAGCTGGAAGAAGAAATGAGTAGGCTACGCTGGGACATTGTGGGGTTATCTGAAGTCCGTAGAGCGGGTGAGGACACGATAACCCTAAAATCAGGTAACCTACTCTACCACCGGGAGGGCGACCAACAGTCCCAAGGTGGTGTCGGGTTTCTCGTCCACAAGTCCCTTACTAACAACATAGTTAAGATCGATAGCGTTTCCAATAGGGTCGTATACCTAATACTCAGAGTATCCAAACGATATTCGCTGAAGGTCATTCAGGTATACGCACCGACGAAGTCGCACCCGGATGATGAGGTGGAGGATATGTATGAGGACATTAGTCGGGCCATACATACCTCTGAAACGCACTTTCTAGTTGTTATGGGGGACTTCAACGCGAAGTTGGGTAAGAGAAGCGAGGATGAGTCGAAAGTGGGGCAATTTGGCTATGGACAACGGAACCGTAGGGGACAGAGGTTGGCCGACTTCCTGGAGAAAGAGGGACTCTTTATGATGAACTCTTTCTTTCAGAAGCCACCTCACAGGAAATGGACCTGGCTGAGTCCCGATGGTTCCACGAGAAATGAGATTGACTTCATTATGACCACCAAAAGGCAAATATTCACTGATGTCTCCGTGATCAACAGGGTTAAAACCGGTAGTGATCACCGAATGGTAAGAGGCACGGTGAATATTAATGTCAAACTGGAGAGGTCTCGTCTGATGAAGTCTACGCTCCGACCTACTCGTGCCCATATTCAAGACCCCGAGAGCTTTCAACTTGAGCTATCCAATCGCTTCGATTGCCTTGAGAACATCGCTTCAGTGGACGAGATCAATAACAGGTTAGTAGAAACTGTCCATACAGTGGGTTCCAAGTACTTTAAACCCCACCGTACAGATAGGCCACAGAAACTCTCCAACGATACCCTCAACCTCATGGCTGAACGACGCTCATTGAAACTGCAGTCTTCGGATGATGCTGAAGCATATAGGCTGCTCAATAGACGAATATGGAAGTCCTTGCGACACGACATTCGGATCTTTAATACAAACCGTATTAAAGAGACGATAGAGCGGAAAAAAGGCTCCAAAGTGTTTGCAAGAGACATGTCTATTGGGCAAAGCCAGTTGACGAAGCTGAAGAGAGGAGACGGCAGTGTAGCGTCGACCAAAGCGGAAGTGTTAGGAGAGGTCGAGAGTTTCTACGGACAGTTATACACCTCGGTCGCTAAACCTGTTAGCAGCTCGGCCAAAGACCCAAGAGCCAAGCTGACCCGACATTATACCGAAGATATCCCGGACATCAGCCTGTACGAGATTAGAATGGCCTTGAAACAGCTTAAGAACAACAAGGCGCCTGGTGACGACGGTATCACATCTGAGCTTCTGAAAGCGGGTGGAACACCGGTACTTAAAGTCCTTCAGAAGCTCTTTAATACCGTCTTACTCGAAGGTTCAACGCCAGAAGCATGGAACAAAAGCGTGGTGGTGCTGTTCTTCAAGAAAGGTGACAACACTTTACTTAAAAATTACAGACCCATCTCGCTTTTGAGCCATGTTTATAAGCTGTTTTCGAAGGTCATAACGAACCGTCTCAGTCGCAGGTTTGATGAATTCCAGCCTCCGGAACAAGCCGGTTTCCGAAAAGGCTATAGTACCATAGACCACATCCACACGCTACGGCAAGTTATACAGAAGACCGAAGAGTATAACTTGCCTCTTTGTCTAGCGTTTGTGGACTATGAGAAAGCCTTTGATTCGATCGAGACGTGGGCAGTGCTTGAGTCTCTCCAGCGGTGCCGTATTGACTATCGGTATATTGAAGTGCTGAAGTGTTTGTACAAAAACGCCTACATGTCAGTCCGAGTACAGGAGCAGAGTTCGAAGGCAATTCCATTGCAAAGAGGCGTGAGACAGGGAGACGTTATATCTCCGAAACTGTTCACCGCTACATTGGAAGACGCCTTCAAGCTTCTGGAATGGCAAGGACTTGGCATCAATATTAACGGCGAATACATCACTCACCTTCGATTTGCCGACGATATTGTAGTCATGGCAGAATCCATGGAAGACCTCAGTACAATGCTCGAAGGCCTCCATCGAGTTTCCCAACGGGTAGGTCTTAAGATGAACATGGACAAGACGAAAATTATGTCTAATGCCCATGTTGTACCTACCCCAATATCAGTTGGGAACTCAGTTCTCGAAGTTGTTGACGAGTATATCTACCTGGGACAGACAGTCAAACTAGGCAGGTCCAACTTCGAGAAAGAGGTCAATCGTCGAATCCAACTCGGCTGGGCAGCGTTCCGGAAACTTCGCGAAGTCTTCTCGTCAAAAATACCTCAGTGCCTCAAGACAAGAGTCTTCGACCAATGTGTGTTACCAGTGATGACATATGGCACTGAAACGTGGTCTCTTACTATGGGCCTCATAGATAAGCTCAAAGTCGCACAACGAGCTATGGAGAGGGCTATGCTCGGGGTTTCTCTACGTGATCGAATCAGAAATGAGGAGATCCGTAGAAGAACGAAAGTCACCGACATAGCTCAGAAGATTAGCCAGTTGAAGTGGCAGTGGGCAGGGCACATAGCACGCAGAACAGATGGCCGATGGGGCCGAAAGGTTCTGGAGTGGAGACCACGTACCGGCAAGCGCAGCGTAGGTCGTCCACCGACACGGTGGACAGACGACCTGAGAAAGGTCGCAGGACGGCGTTGGATGCAGGCCGCTTCCAACCGGTCCTTTTGGAAAATCATGGGGGAGGCCTATGTTCAGCAGTGGACGTCCTACGGCTGAGATGATGATGATGATGAATAAAAGTGCCTGGCAAAGCACATATATCTACAGTTGCAAAACAACAATGCACACATTGCTGAACATAATTTAGAAGGGTGCTGTTGAAAGATGTGCCCCATACCTACTTGACAACATGATGTTTCAAGTTGAAAGTAAAGTTGGTTTAAGGATTCATACACAGGTCACGTCCTACATAGAAATGAGCAGTGAGACAGTGCATTTTTTAAAGGCATAGGTAATAATTTATTACGTCTGCTATGGCAGAGGTAGTAGACATTTAAAGGAATGTTTCTTGAGAGATCTTCGCAAGGGGCCGTCCATTAATCACGTGAGGCTCGAAAAATGGGGGTTCAGCAAAAATGAATGAAAAATCACAAGGGGGAGGGAGTATAGTAAGATATCACGTGTATTTATTTTTTTCGTCAAACGCGATACCTAAATTAAAATATATCTTCATTTCGTACAATTTATGTTTTTGGCATGATTACACTATTATTTTTATACCAGTCAAAAATAACCTGGAACCTTTCCGTCTAGACTTTTTATCATGGTCCTTAATTGTATAGAATAAAATTAGATTATACTTTATACCTGTATTTAAAGATAATATTCGAAATATTTTAAGATTCTTTGTAGGTACTAAAAAATACACGTGATTTTCGGTGGGGGTGAGGGGTTAGTCTTAAACCTCACCAAGGGGGAAGGGGGGTTAAAAATGGTAAAAAAATCACGTGATTAATGGACGGCCCCCAAACAATAATTAGTAGGGTATTCCATTAGAAGATTATTGAAACAGCGCAAGCTAATTAATTTACAATATTTTATTTATCAATTTCATATAGTTTAGATTACTATGTGTATTTTTATAATATCTTTGGAAAATATGAAGATAGATGGGCTACCAATAGAATAAAAGAATTTGTAATTTCTGCATTCAATATATAGGTTTCAATAGAAGTAGGTATAGGTTTAGTGAAGTAGGTGTTAGTAAGGGTAATTTCTTCCAGTGTTGACTCTGAAGATGCCAGATCTGAAAATATGTAAAAAACAGGAATTAATTGTGACTAGTGACAAATTATTTTATATTTCAGCTCGTTTAACTTGTATATGTTAAAACTAATCAACCAATAACTAAATATATCGACCACCTTGTCAATCTACAGCTGTCTGTAGGAAAACTGTTACCAACGTACACTGTACAAAGTGTCCGTGTCATATACTTACAGTAATTTTATTGTTCCACATTATTTAAACTAATATGATTTATAAAGTAAGCTATTAACATAAATTCATAATTTGTCATAAGTCTTAAAAAGGCGTTGTTAGCCTGACGGGTCATAAAATTACCTAGTCTGTCGCTGCTGCCCAATTGTGTCGATCGCGTTTTTCCGTATACGGTCGGCTATGCTCAATTGGGACGATTTGTCGGGTCGCCGCCGATCCGGTGGTTTGGTCGTGTGTTAAGCCCTTAATCTAGTGAAACTATGGTGTTGTACTCGTCTGTAGATACCTTAAGTTGCTTTATGTACAAAACATAAAATTTAATTTTCGTAAGCCACTATGGTTAATTATTCTGTGCATGTTCTGTAGCGCGCGCAGGTTTGCGCGCAGGCGCGAATGATATAAAATTAAAAATAATTGTTTTACGGCGTCTTAAGGTCATTTATGGTAGTTTTGATAATTACTTGACTGTTGCTTGATTATATTGAAATATATCAATTATGTAATAAATATTTTTTAAACAAAAAATACAATCGACTGAACTAGGGGTTTAGGTAAAGTGTATCAAAAATAAAGACCAACATTGAGACAAAAAAAGTTAGGGGGGATGAAATATGTACGTAATATCGTATAGAAGGTATAGAATGATCACTTGTATGTTTCGCTGCAGAAATAGTTTTGTTGGCTATTTCATCGTTGTGATGTTTGAGTAGTTAAATGTAGTATGTAACAATCAACATTCTTTAATTTAAATTATTACTGATGTAGACAAACAGAAACCTAGTTATAAGCTAAGTATATTATATATGTACCGTGATTTGTTGATGTCGCTGTTCCCCATAGGGTTTAGAGAGCCAGAGCATCGGTCACGGGTGGCATCTCTTAAGCTGCCGCATTCATTTGCATGCAAATGATTATGTTTCACGGAACTAGCCATGTATTCATACGCTTTGCTGTGTGAACAAGAGTTGAGCCAGCAACCAGGCATGCTGGATCCACCGTTAGGGTAGAAATCAGCATCACCACAAGGGTCGCTGTAGCCGAGGAAGGCGGTGTTGGTGTGTATGACCTCTACGTATTGGCCATCAGATGGACGAACGCGATCGCTGTCCCATAGCCACAGGGGACCAGCTGGGTCCAACGCTGAAACAAAAGTTATGTTAGATACATGCGTGTTGGTTGCAATATGGGATTTTAACACAAAGCCCTATTTTAGTGTATGATCAACCTCAATTATGCAATAGGCAATGAAGTGTCCGTCAACATCTGAGTGCTCGTTGCAGTTCCTGGAAAAGTAGGTTGATTTCTGCGAAATCTATTGTATTATATTATTGACCAAATATGGCGAACCGCGAGTCAACGGGTTAAGTATTTTTAACCGACTTCAAAAAAGGAGTAGGTTATATGTTCGACTGTTTGCACTTATTTATCATAAAGTCGAACTATATATATATATATATGCAAACTTGGTTTAACTTTTTAGAAACCTAAATAGGCATTATATACAGAAATTTAATGTGTCTCATATTTAAATTTACAAAAATAATGTGTTGTCATTTTGACGACGAAATAGAAAACGAAGAAAATCACTGCTACGAAAATAAAAATATAAGTGCATAGTAGGAAAAAATACACATTTTAATATGAAAAACGGGAATCACTTACGTAAATAAGTCAGATCTTTGCAACTATAGTTTCAACCACATCAATAGCTCTACCATGAGTTGGCAACGTAAATGTCATCTATAGTCGATACTCGATCTCGTCTACCTATTAAGCTTGTGATTGGCGTACTCGCTGTCAATTTTAGTTCTACAATTGACCGCGAGGTGGCACTGTTCTTATTTTCATAAATTTTTTTCCGGCAGTTGATACCGAGTATCGATTAGTGGCAATGTTGTAAACTCGTGGTAGACCTACAGGTGGTCTTGCTCTCGCCTCGCACGGAGAATGACCACCGGATGTGGTTGAAACTATAGTTGGAAAGATCTGACTTACCTACATGAGTGATTCCCATTTTTCATATTAAAAAATGTAGAAACCACTTTAGTTTTCATAATAAAAAAATACACACCTGTAATTCTACCAATTCTACCACTGGTCGCTCTTCCAGCGTTACCAACTAGATGACCACCAAGACTGAACCCGACGAGGTGGATCCTCTGGTAAGGCAGACCGAATGTGGTTAGCCACATGATAAATCCACCAAGACCCCTGCCTACTGATGCGGTACCGCCCTTGGCAGTGACGTAGTTCCTGTTGGCCATACGACTCCAGTCGAGAACGATGACGTTCACGTCATCACTTTGGAGGAATGCTAGAACAGATAAATACAATTACTAGAAGATAAACAATATAAGTGGTTTACTATATAAATATACTTATAATTAATTTTTAGCTTAAAAAAATCATAGATATTAATATTTACCATCTTCATTGATAAAAATATTACTGGTTAGGTTTTGCCACACAAAACATTAAAAAGGCGGGACAGCGGCGTTTCAATGTTCAGTTGTTTAATGTTTATTAATTACGTTTAGTTATTTATATTTACGTCAAAATGTTTTTAACAAGCCAGGTTTTTATTGACTTCTCTTATATTCGAGCTACGACCTACCTAAGTTCCTTCCCATCTGTGTGTAACTGTATCTTTTATACTAAATCTACTATTCAAAAGGTGATGTTGAGATGTTTACAGAACGCTTCCGACACCTGATTTGTTAAATTATGATGAGTAATTTAGAAGTTATGAGGGAACAGATGAACATACATACAAACATACCGTTGTTGACCTTTCCCTCCCCTTTGCTTCGCTGTAGTCGGGTAAAAAGTTCTTTAAATCACATCTGTAGAATACTAATACATATTATATATCTGATTTTAGACCATAGGTATACTAGAATTAACTTTTGAAACGGGATATTTACCATGTATTATGTTTAATTTGAGCTCTCGATATTTCGGCACAGTTGCTTGCGCCATGTTCACGAGTAAACTTAAATATTTATTTATTTATTTTATTTATTTATTTATTCAGTAAATTAGAGTATGTAACATTACAGTTTGCACCAAAGTTTGAATATTATATTTTTTTATTTTATATTTTTACCAATATCTGCGGGTAGGTGTTGTTATGAGCAGACGAAACGGTCTACCCTCTTTCTTTCACGTAGCGTTTCGTTTTATTACCACTGCCACAAAAGTAACTTGAAACTCGATCTGGGTCTCGACACACATAACTCACCGTATCTGCTCGCGAACTTTTTTCGGAACTTCTTCGGTTTTTGCAAAGATGAACCAAATTAAATACAACCAAAGTAAATATCCCGTTTATAAAGTTAATTCTTGCATTAGTGACCATGCCAGTTTAAAAACTCATAGGTTTACTTACCATCCGTGAGCAATCTGTTCATTCCATTGTTACCATTACCGTTCCAGCCATGCGCAAGGAATACGGTATCCTTGTTATTGTCGAAGTTGGAGTTATAAACACTGTTTGCATCTCCATTGACGAGAAATTGAGCAACAGTGGGATTCGCTCTGAAATCAGTCAAAAAGAATATTTATTTTTATCACTACCTCCATAGATACCGCAGCTCTAACGATAATCATATTTATTTGCCAAGCTAGATAGTATATATATACATTGATGCTCGGACCAGAACCTCGGTGGCCTAGTTGATCAATGGAGTCTGACACGGAGAGTCAGAAGACGCGGGTTCAAATCCCGTCCGAGGATGGAATTTTTCTCTCTACAAATTTCAATGTTTGAGATCGCTAAACCAGGCGTTAGTGCTTTAAAAAGTAATACTATACAAATTACAAGGGCTGCGATGTCAATACGAAAGTTTAAGTATTTCTAAATAATGCTTCTTTCGGTTGGATGGTACTGTTAACTGTCCAATAGATGTCGCTCCGTCCCCGCAAGACGGTTAGTCAAATAGAGAGTTAAAATTCGATGCTCGGACCAGAACCTCGGTGGCCTAGTTGGTCAATGGCGTCTGACACGGAGAGTCAGAAGACGCGGGTTCGAATCCCGTCCGAGGATGGAATTTTTCTCCCTATAAATTTCAATGTTGAGATCGCTAAAGCAGGCGTTAGTGCTTTAAAAAGTAATACTATAAAAATATATATAGAGCTATACAATTTATACACTTGATTGTAACGAAAATATGTGTTTGTTTTGTCACGTTTCTTGTTTTCAAGAGTGGATATCGTCTGACTAATTAATATAATTTTAACTATAACTGTAGAACTAACACAACTATATTGTATTTTCTTGGTAGTACTTTAATAAAGGAAATACCTATAGGTATACATATACTATTGGTATTTTCTATACATTTATACTCGTACTTATATAAACTAAAGTACCAATTAACGAGTGGTAGAATGTAGGTTAGGTAGTGTAAGCAATTGACCGATATAATTTGCAATAGCTACCTACTTGTCCCTTTGTCTCTTGTAAGTACAAATAAGAATTTAAGGCGCGGTCTTAATCCTAATTTTATAATAATTTACGATGCGTTACATAAGGTTGAGAATTGTTTACCAGATTGGACGATGTAATGGAAAGATTCGACATATATTCAAATTACACTACGTATTTTTTTCAAACTTCGGTGATTAGGTTTAAGCGTTGAAAAACTAAGTTTTTCGCGAAGAAGCGAATCATGAAATTGGTCGTAATCAACAATCATTTCGCCTTAATGACAGAATTTACTAATTACATGCTTCATAATTTGTTAATAAATATTTAATAAATAATTTATATTTCATGTTTCCCATAGGTAATTCGATTAATATTTCATGTTTCCCATAGGTAATTCGATTTATATTTGAGGTTTCACTAAATCTCCATCAGAATATATCGGCACAGCTATATTGAAGATATGATGGACTAGAAGAATGCTAATGATGATTCATTTTTATAAGCCAATGGGCTTTTCATGAGTTTGGCGCCAAAGCCACTATCACCAACATTACCATGAAAAAAAATTCAAACGTTTCATTACTAAATAGCTAACTAAACTCATAACTAAATAATAGAAAACTAGTTTTCTATAACACTAAATTAAAAAAGGCGAATGTTTGTGACTGTTTGTATGTTTGTTACTTCTTCACGCTCAAAAGACTGGACCAAATTTAATGAACTTTGATATGGAGGTAGATGTGGCGCTGGATTAACACAGGATACTTTACATCATCATCCATCACCCCCGGGTGTGATTGCAGAGCGTAGCTTGTATGAAATATAACCTGTTTATCTATCACGAACTTACTAACCTAGTGTACAACCAGTAAGCGTTGTTATTAGGATTCCTGGAATATTCCGCGATGAACTCATGATCAACTGGCTCGTGAGAGTCGACCAGGTGGAGGATGCCGTCACCATCTCCCGGAAAGTAGAAGAATCTATCACCTTCTTGGTAACCCGTAGTAGGGTCTTCGACTACGCCCGCAGAACAAACTGAAAATGTTTATATTTATTTCTAAGGCTTTCGCAACTTCATTGCATTGGAATTAAACATCTTCAAATGGATTAAATCGCGTATAGTTTCATATTACTTTATCCCAACGTTTCGAGCAGTTTTCTGTGAACATGGTCGCGGTGGGATCCTTTTTTGGTCATTTTTTTGTCCTCATTTAATTTGGCAAAATGATATAAGCATTTTTTGGCATAATAATATTTTGACATACGTAACTGTTTTTTGGCATCCTATTTCAGTAAGCATAAATATAGTTAAGGCTAATGGTTTTTGCCCTAATTTTGATTTTCATAAAGTTATAAGACATTATAACAGTTATAAGACATTATAACAGTTATAATACAAGACGTCTAATAGTAATCGTAATAAGGCATATGGCCGTCGCCGCCGCCGCCACACTGCCCGCAGGATTCGAGGCAGAGGCCTAAAGATCGACAAGCATAATGGAAACATACTTTAGTTAATTATACGTATTGTGTTACAGTTGTAATATAATTTCATGATCATATTTCATTGCATTTAATCCTTATTGTGTATTTAAAAACTATTTCTTTATTGACATGCAACGTGACAAACTTTAAAAAAGGAGAACCATGATGGAATGACACAATGGAGACGTCAGGGATTTTTAATTTGGGATTTTGAGGAGAGCGGATTCCTAAAAGAAAAACTAATTATTATTTTGATGATTGGATTGATATTATAAAAAAATTAAGACGCTTATCACAATATATCGTATATCCCATAGAAGACAGGATAATTGGAAATTGATATACTTGGCAAAGGTCCCATCAACCATTGAGCTATTGAGCCTGAGAAGAACTGGCTCGATGTCATTAAGCCACTAATAAAGAAGAATTAGATACTAACCATTATAAAGGAAGTTGTGTCTTTTATATAGTTTCTTGCCTCGTGAGAAGAAGGAGAGACGCCGTAAAGTGAAACTGGTCAAGTCATATTATAAAAAGAAAGACTCCATAAGTGAAAGTTTGTCAGGTCACGTTATATATTATTATATATTTATATTTCTAATGTTTCCTTTGATTTATTAGCTAGTGTAGGCATTCTCTTATAATGTAAGTTATCATATTATTTCATTACATAGTTTATTTATTTTTTATGCCGTCAACAGTACATTATGCTAGACACAATAAAAACTCCATTGTTATGAGACGCGGCGATTGCTACAAAATTATTTTATTAAATTCAAACACAATATTTCCAAAACTTACTTTTTCCAGTATTATGCTTAAATATTATTAACTTAGGTTTTAGAATAGTGTGCTTAACACTTATTATGCTTTTAGTAGATATGATTTAAGAAATTGTGTCTAAGTTATGCCAAATTAGTATAGTGTGTTTAACTTTTATTAGGATAAGTAAAAGTAGGCCTACTTATGCCATGTTAAATTTTATGCAAAATATCTTTTTTTTTACCAAAAAAGTGGAACCGACTTTATGACTAAAAAGTATGAAATAAGTTGTCTAAGTCGTAATCATACGCACAATATCGTGATAATAGGAACTTTTGAACTATCGTGGTACCGACTTCAACAAGTTATTTCACACTTTTTTGAGTTGAAGTGTGCTCCATTTTTTGTTAAAAAATTTGTGATTGTGTTTGTATGCTTGTTACGCTCAACGGTGGACTAATTTTGATGAAATTTGGTATGTAGATATATGATGCGCTGGAATAACATATAGGCCATTCTTCACCATCATCATCATCCATCACCTCAGATGTGGAACTGCGGGGTGCCGCTATATGAACAATTTGCGAAAATTCCGACCTTATCCGATACATATTTGTAAATCTAATAAATCATTAAGTCTATTGTTATTGCAACATAATTTCATACAACACTTCCTTTAATTAACAAGATTATCTACAAGATAATTTCAATATTCATTAATTCAACAGTACCTGCTATGGCGACGAAAAGTGGTATGTATAACTTCATATTTCCAAGGAAACGGGCCCAACTATAGCATGCAGCTTATTATTCATCGTTTTTATAGTATAATTTCCAAGATTATCTTTATAATGCGATAGTGTGACGTCGTTCGTTATCAATATTAGAATGTTTGTTGCTGGAAGCATTCTTATGATAGTTTCTGATTTATTATCGATATGCCTATGAGTAGATAGGTTCATGATTTAGTCATTATCTTTGTTTATTTGCAGATACGAGTAGATATAATTTGTGGACAAATGTAAAATACTTTTAGTTAATTATAATTTTAAGATACGCATTTTAAGGTGTAGTAGTAAGCAGCAAAATGAGCATTTATAGGATCGTTCCGTCCATCTACCGGTGTCACTGAGAAAAATTACATTTTGAGATAACCTCATAATATCTCATGTTGATCTAAAATTTGTGCATTGGCTTTTATTATGGTGATAATAGGCCAAAATGAAACTATAATAGAAAGGTGCACGGATGTATTTGAATTGATTGGGTAAATAAGACTATTAATTGGCTTTAATTAGCTTCAGTATTTTTCAACGGAGTTGCAATCCCTTACAGTAAAGAAGTAAACCTTGGAGTAATTATGGTCGATTCTCTATCATGGGGTCCACAAATCCAGGCTGTCAGTCGCAAGCTGTATGCTTCTGCAGGGGCAATAAAGCGACTGCGAAACTTTCTTCCGACTGCAACCAAAGTTACACTTGCTCATACTCTTCTTCTCCCGATTCTTGACTATGCTGACGCCTGCTTTAATAGATCTTACAGAAGATCTGTGAAATAAACTTGAGCGCTTACACAATTTCTGTATTCGGTTCATATTTGGACTTCGCAAATATGACCACGTTTCTAACTTTCGTCATAACTCAAGTGTTTAATTCTTCGTCGGAAAACTCACATGCTGATCCTGCTGTACAATATATTGTACAATCCATCCACCCCCGGCTATCTTAAAAAACGTTTCCAGTTTGTTACTTAGAAAATTCTCTGCCTTTGAGATCATCAGGAACACTGGCGCTAAAAACACCTTCTCACTCTTCATCGTTCTACAATGCGTCATTTACCGTGCAGGCAAATTTTCACCTTTGGAATAGTTTGTCAGTTTCAGTACATCATTCTCCCTCATTAAATATCTTTAAAGATCGAATTAAAAAATTATATATCTGTCACAGATTGGTGTCTGCTAAAATTGCAAATCTATTTTTGACACTTATTATAATTATTATATATGTTCTTATATTGTATTACATTAGGCTTGTAGTTTATATGTATTTGTATATATAAATGTGTATTGTGTGTATTTTATTTTAATTAGGCAGTATGTATACTATATTATATTATGTAGGTATTTATGTATAATATGTATTATAATTATTTTTTTTATCAGTTTAGGTACATGTACCTATTCAATATTGTTTATACATACACTGATACTATTCACCACTGTCCCTGAAAATACTATTATTTCTACCGAAAGGTTGCCTGGAAGAAATGGCTTTAAGCGATAAGACCGCCTTTTGTACTACTATTTTATATTTTTTCTATGGTATGTTTTTCTCTTTTATAGTTTACTATGATATCTATGATAATTGTCATCATAAAAATAATAATAATTGTACACATAAAATAATATTATGTTCTTCATTAATAGTATGTAATAGTAAATAATCCGCTCTTTTATATAGTTGAATGGTAGTAGCTAAGATTTTTTTTTGATTTAGTAGTTTATGAGAAGGAATATGTCTGAAAAGCTGAATTCACGTCATTTATGATTGCCATTTCTGTAAGTGTTAAAATTAATATTTTTTTACTAATTATTTTACGGGTTAGGTACTCTACATGTGAAATGAGGATAAAATATGTATTGTTAATTTTTGTTTGTTTTTATGGTGAAGAATATTATTGATAGGGTTCATGAAATGAAGGTATACAATAAAATAAGTCTTTATTACACTTAAACCATATATACAAAAAAGTACTTAACTTATTTAACACTCTCTTAAAGGTACACTTTCATAAATCACTTTTTAATAAGTTTATCGTTCCCGAAATAGGATCCGTTATAGTGACTTATAAAATAGCAAATTCGTAAAACACGCCCCCTTTGCTATTTCTAAATCATGTGCCGTAGAAACCGATTATCTTCTATATTGTTAGACATTAGTAAAAATTATTAACAGATGATTTACATTAATACTCTTCAAAACTATTTCGAACATAATGTGATTATAACTTTCCGAGTAAAAGAGTCATCTTCAATGCACTAACTAGCCATTATGGATGTAGTAGAAGTAGTAAATTTTACAGTTTTGATGCATCACAAAAATGTGCTAGCTTTTATTGTGATTTATCAAAAGCATTTGATTGCTATGACATAATTATCCTTAAGTTAAATAATATGATTTTTGTGGAGTAGAATTAAATATGATGATTTCATATCTTTTAGATCGATCACAGACTGTTAGTGTAAGTGATTACAAATCTGCAGTGGGTCATGTTTATATAGGTATCCCTCAGGGCTCAGTACTTGGGCCGCTTTTGTTTTTAATATATGTCAACAACCTCGCAAACTGTCTTCCTAAATTAACAATTATCAACCTATTTGCTGATGATACCCATGAATGAAAAGATAATTAAGACAATGGTGAGTTTGCAAACCTGTTTTAAACAAAGATAAAAGTATTATAATTATATATTACACTAGAAAATAGAAACAGTACAAAGCTACAAGAACTGAAAACAAGTTTTTCGGCTACACAATTGACTATCTTTATGTCATGCTCCTCATATTGATAAAGTATGCCAAAAATTATCAAGTGCGAAGTTCACCCTATTGAAACTTAAGCCCCTTGTTAATAAAACAACGCTTATGTATGTCTATATACTATGCCTATGTTCACTCTGCGCCGAGTTATGCAATAACCATATAGGGAAATGGTTCTGATGTGGGTAAAATATTAAGATGTCAATAGATATCAGTCAGAATAATAAATTTACTCGTACTTTATTCAAAATATAATCATGACAATTATGAAAAAAAAAATTATCTAAGGTATATACAATAGACTGCATATACTAATTTCAGTTTTACCTGTGCTAGATTTTAAAACAAAATTAAAGGTATTTTTTCAAGACTCCAAGAAATGTATTTAAAAAATTGAATGAGTATATATGAAACTGATGTACTTTTGTATGAAATTTTTTTTTTTTAATTTCGAATTGGAATATCAGGTAAAAGTTGCATTATATAATTGTAAATAATACCCCTTAATTTGGAAGTTCTAGCTCAACAGCTTGAGCCCCGCCATAGACTTGAAATTTCATTTTTTTAGTTTTTGTAGACATTTTGTGTAGTACACCCTATAAACCAAATAATAAGTAAATATAATATGTTATGCATTTAAATGTTAGAATAAAAGTTTATTGTAATTAATAGATTCATTTATTTCAAAAGTAAACACAGGTTCAGAAAGTTATGTCTGTATGAATAACGTCATTTTTTATGGCAAAAATCCTTTTTCGTCTCAAACTTTGGCATGAGCTTTCGAGATGCTAATTTAGCCTTTATGAATCCCTCTCTTCTTGTCTTATCGCAAACACTTAGAGCTGCTTCTGTCACATCTTTTACTGATCTTTCCACAGCCTGGGTGTGGCAAGGTAGTCTCATAAATTCCAAAACTACATCTCCTCCATTTTCAATTAGATCTTGTAGTTGCTTATCGGAAACATTCATCAGTATTGGGGGTTCGTATATATTTTGTTGCCAGTCAATCAAGTCTATGTAAGGACATGCATTTAAGTTCACTTTTGGTACCTCAAACATGCGCGAAACATAATTTTTATTTAATTGACGAGCCTTTAAAATGCGTCTTGCAGCGAGTTCTCTAATGTGCTTACGTGAATCTGTTATCATACTCAACAACAAGTTTTCCGGATGAGCAAAGTAACTGTTTCGAATTAAAACAGGGTCCACTATCGCTAACAACTCGTCAGATAAATATCTAGTGCTGTTAATAAGCTTCCATAAATGTTTTGAACCATCTTTGCAAGATGAATGTGTTTTGATGGCAAACCAGACAGGGGCGTATGTTATTACGACAAACGTGGCTAAAGTCACAAGATTTTGTTGTGGATTTTCCGTAGAAATATACAAACGTAGTATGCGATTAGTTCTTGTCAACCAGCGGGCATGGGATAGCTTACCTGGGCTTCTGTGCAATAAATCAGGAGGGCAGGATCCATTTATGACAGCAGTAGTAATTTCTTTTAAATATTTCTGGTCTGTACTGAGATCTGTTGATATTTGTGGAGGTAGTTCACCTTCTATCTTCTCAAAGTGGGCCAACGGTAGCGTCTCGCATGTCTCTAATGCTTTACCAATTTGACCTGCAAATGATTTAGGTCCTGCAGTAGGGCCATCCAAATAGGTAAACAAATGCCTCAATGGCAACTCATTGGCGTGTAGGAGGCAAATTATCCATTGCAATGGTCGACATAGTCTATTTTCCAAAAGACGAATCACGCCTCCCATTTTACCTGTATTTGTGTTTGTTCCATCACAGCCAACAGCCATTAAACTCTCTGGTGATATCTTTTCAGTCGTCAAAAAACTGTAGATAGCTCTTTCAATATTTCTTGCACTGCCCGATATTGGAACCAGGAGTTGGAACCATAAAAGAACCAGGTTCTATTTATGTTGGGTATATACCCAACATAAATAGAACCTGGTTATTTTATAATCGAAATATGTTCCTCTTGTAAAACCTCTTCGATCCTTTTAAAATAGTTTTAGCCGTCTTGTCTTTCCTTCCATCGAAATATAATGCTGGAATTTCTGTTACTCTTTCTTCTGTTAAAATTTGCTCGCGTACTTTCTGTCTTATTCTTCTTAATTTCATCCTGTCCACGACGTTAGTCGACTGCGCCTCAGAGTTGGCATCAGAAGTAGTACACAGAACAGATGATACTATAGCCGCCGCAGCTCGATCTGATACTCCGTATCTATCGCATACAGTCGTCAAACTATGAAGACTGGCATCCGTAAGCTTTATAGGCTTTTGATCCATTGTGCCAGCGGTGTTAAGACCATCTGCGGCCGACGAACAAGAAGGAAGGTCGACGTTAGAACTAACTTCAGATCAATTTAACCGATACGAAGAAGAGGGGATTTCTTCAATTCGTGTATTTATAGTATGCCTGATTTCTTGTTTTAGAACACGTAATCTTCTATTCTGCAATTTTTTACTCTGGATAAGATCCATTCTTCCTATAGCCATTAGTCTGTTAGTGCGTTGGTCTTCTAAAAATATTTGTTCCTCTTTTGGCACTTTTTTCTCTCTCAAACAAGTACAACTTGCAAATTCTTTACATTTACATGCAGCTATGTCAAAAAGCTTTCTATTTTGTACTCGGAACTCTTCTAACTTTTCTTTCTTAAGTTTCTTCAAAGACTTTTTCAAATTATAACATTTTGAGTGATAACTTTTTAGTAACTGTAACACTCGTTTGTGTGTGACAATTGGGATAGAAGATTTTATCCACAATTCTTCAATTTTTGTTCCAACTATGTCGGCAATTTCCAAAAACGTAGGTTCTTTTGTTGTATTATTCCTTACTTTTAAGTCTTGTCGAACCCATTCATAGAATTTCATTACATTTTCATACGTAGGTAGGATATTCTCTTTTAACTCTGCACTTTCACTAAATATCGGACATTGTAACTTTTGTCTCGTAGAAGTCATGTGCGTGATACACATAAAAAACGTAAATCAACAAGTATTCGTGAAAATAATTGACGCGCGACCTTTCACCTTGATACAATCGACACTAGTTGAAACAAAACACTGCAATTCGTAGATCGGCGCGTGCCGCCCCTCCGCTTCTTCCCGCACTTTGCTCCTCTGTCACAGAGCCAAAGTAAATAATTTGATTGCAACAGCTAGTTAACTATATTTGAATATGTTTTTGAATAAAAGAAACCTATTTTAATAAATTCTGTACTATTTTGTAGGCCGCGCAAATAGCCCCTAAATTAACGTTTTTTTAAATGTTCGATGTCTTGGCGGGGGCTCTTACCGTTGTCTCAGAATATTTATATTTTTAATGGAAGTAATTGATGACAATTGGCCACATAATACAACTATTCCAAATAAAAATTAGGAAAAAAAAATTGTTCCACCCTAATGTATATAAAAATTAATGAATTCTCTTTTATCAACGTTGACTAATAATAGTAGATTATGATACTGTTGCATAATAAGGGTTCTTATAACATGAGTGTGTTTTAAAAAAACGAGCCGTAGGCGAGTTTTTTTATAGTATCACACGAGTGTCTACTCTCATACTATAATACGTAAAACAATATTGTAAATAAAACGCTGAATATAACAACAAATTTATTTTTACTTGTAATAATTATTGATGTTCTGAATATTACAATTATGAAAATGAATTTGCATCGGACAGGAAGCGTTATTGGAGGTACTCGGAGAGGGTATGTTAATGTTGACCTCATTTCTGTTATTTTCAATACTGTTAAGTATTGAATTGGATATGGCGATCTTGTTAGTCATTGAATCATCTATATAGCCTTCTGCAACTGTTGTTGACTTCCAACCACCGTGTCGCTTTAGTGCCGTTATATCTCCACCAGCGTCAACTACGAGCAAGGTCGCAGATGTTCGGCGAAAGCAGTGTCCTGTGTATAATTCGGGGTCGGAAGTTGAAGATAGCTGGCAATAACTTTGCCTAAAGCTCCAAATTTGTTAATGCCAACTCTCTGCGTCGTGCATTTTCCGTCAATATAGTTTAGAAAAAAACTGGTATTGCTGCACTCAGTTGGTCGTAGCTCTATGTATTTTTTGCATTGTTCATAATATTTCCCAGTAATAGTAAAAGAGCGGTCCGTCTTGGTTTTAGTTTTACTTATTTTGATCAATAGTGTAGTTTCGAAGACTTCAACATCTTTGAATTGTATGTTGTATAACTCTTGCCGTCGGCAAGCACCCATTATACCAAAAAATAGTGCAATCTGTAACAACTCATATACAGGGTGTGGCGTAATGAGTGGATAATAGGGTACCTGCGGGTAGGGGCCATTGTGGCGGTTCAGAAAAATATTTGTTATGCTCACTAAAAGTGCCTCGGTTTTCGAGATATTCGACATTTTTGAAATTTAAGAAATATTTCACCCTTCGTCACTATTTTTGGCGCCAAGACTGCAAATGAAAATTTTTTTCTATCAGAGTAGATAAATTACATAATTGTATACAATTTTTAAATTTTTACAATTTTTAATAACACTCTTATAAATTATAACTATTTAACTAAGTATTTGACATATTTTATAAATTATTATTGGATGATAATTACGTAGGTACTTACTTTTTTTTAATTTAATGGATAATTTAATAATTTCTTATTTAATAATGGTTCTTTGATGAATTATAATTACCTACTTGACTTCTTAAAAAATGATTATGCTGATATACTTACTTAGTTTTAATTCAATGTTTAATACTGTATTGTTCTATAAATGTTTTAACTATTTTAATTCATAACATTATTATTAATAAGAATCTATTGTATAATGACATATCTAAAATAAGGTTCATTTTATAAGGCAAATAAATAAACCATTACAGTACTAATCCCACTGCCAACTGTGATCACGGAACTACCGCACAAATATATTTTTTTGTACAAGAACATGAAGATAACCACCCCAGTAGATGTATTTTTGCATCGAACTCGCTGGCAAGCTCGGTATCTGACTGAACATGTGTAATCCAAAAGACTACATACTTATAGGAATTCGCCGGGGGTACTCTCCTAGAACCTGACTCTACCTACCCTCAAATGTATGGTGAAAGTAGTATATACACAATGTTAAACCATTTATTAATTTTGCATCTCTTTATTTTGTATACTCAAACATTAGGTAGCAAGCTATTTTAGAAAGGCCAAGCGTTCCTCGTAGTCAAACCGAAGATTCCGCTTCTGAAAACGATAAATGAATGTATAAAGGAAATGTGATACAGAATTAACAATCGTATACTAACTCACTAATCGAAGTGTTACATCGTGCTCCATACTGACTGTTGCATACCATTAAGTGACAAGACTGTCTGTTTGTTATTTATATTATTAAGCACTATGCTTGCCCATGATATTATCATACTGCTACTATCATGGGCAAGCGTAGTAGCGCAAAACCTCTGTTCTGAGCTCTAGATATAGAGCTCAGAACAGAAGTTTTGCGTGACACTGCAATGCACTCGGCACCCCGAGACATTGGTGTTTGAATCTCTATCGCCCAGAAATTTCACGTGATACGGTGCTCTTCACATGCTAACACGGCAACATAATGCTGGCGCACTATTTCTATGCGGCAGAATATCTGGCACTGCAATGGTACCAATCAAGTAGGCTTCTTGCACAAGAGGCCTGACATCTAGTAGGTTTTCTCGCTGTGTGGTGGTGGGAATATTCTACTCCGTCCTCTCACGGCGTAAGGATAGATAGGCTAGTTCTGGACTACTATTTCACTTGCTGGCAATGATCTTATACTTTTAATATAAGATCATTGATTGGTCAGTAATGATGAGGTCAAAGGTGGTATCACACTAGATCTAGAACTTACTGTATATCCAACTGCATATCGAGAATATTCTGGCAAAACTGCATAAGTAGTGATACTGTTATTTTGAGAAAAAGGCATTTAAAGTTTTGGCTGATTAGGACAACGACGAAACCTAATTTCAGAAATGTTTCACTACTTGTACTTTGATACATTATCGAATATTGTTTTGATACATAAATTTATGCAATATTTTTTTACAATAAGTAAAAAAGGGGAAAAGTTGGCGTGAAGGTATTTCAGTTATTTTGTTTTACCTGAAATACGTAATTAATCTCTTAAACACAGATTTATCTTTACCTTCTATATTTGGAACAGTTCACTGTCCCATATAAAGTAAAAAGATGTTAAAATAAATGTCAAAAATATTTTAATTAAGGTGATATAGTTATTTTTTTTCTCAGTTATCTGTTTCTGCCTGTATTTTTTTGGAGATTATTGCATTATAAAAACAAATATCCGATATTTATTTTATTTATTGTAAGCATTCTTAAGTTTTAACAGTTTAATCCTGTAGATAAAATAGTACTTAAAAACATTATCAAGAAATAATACGAGTAAAAAACATTACGTAATAGTTTGTTCGCAAGACATCTCATCCTCCTCTTCAGCATTTTCAGGAACACTAACCGTCTTCAGATTTTATACCAAGGCTTCATTATTTATACAATTTCTTGACTCCGTTAGAAATTCATCCTGATTACTTTGTGTTCGTGTAGCTCATTTTCTTCCTACTTTACCGGTAATGTCAATGTAATTAAGGTCACTCGTGTTTACAAACCTTAGTCGTTTGGTTTTAAGCCATTGTACTTTATTTCCTTCCCTGTCCTTATCATTGTAATAAATAATCTTAGAAGCCAGATCTTTTAAATCAATAAACTCATTTGTTTTGTATGGTTCCTTGAATATCTTCTGTTGAATAGTATGTATTTTCTTACGCCTTGCACATTATATTATATATTAAAGTTCAGTATTGCATTTAATATACTGATGCTTCTTTCTTTTGTGATTAAATAGCACTGTGCGTAGAAACGGCCTCCATGTATGCATGTCTGGATTATAAATGTCCAATATTCTGAACAAAAGTATTGCTGCCACATATTGATTCCTATTTTCACATTAACAAGTATCAGCCATAAGGCTTACTTCAGGTACATTAGCTAAAATACATTTAGCACAATAATAAAATAAAAACTTTTCAACTTTGCATAAAAAAGTATACATGCATTATTAAGCAGACCTGCATCATATACAGTGAGATTCAATTCGCACAGCTTTCTAGATTTATTTTTTTCTTCCGAAAATAACATCACTTTGCAGTGAGGGTCTGAAGTACATCCTGCAGATCGAATGACCGAAAGAAACTTAGGATCTTTGGTAGTTCTTTCCTTTTACGCATTATAATTTTTTTCCTTTGGATATGCTTCATATCATTTTTTTCTATCCGTTTTCTCATCGTCAGCCTTTTCGTAATTTGTACAAATTTTACATTAATCTGTTTTCGGCACAAAAAATCTTAAACTATATTCCGTAGTGAACACTCCGATAAGTAAGTTCATTTACTGCTTCTTGATTTTTCTTCTTGGAATAACTATTTGTACAATGTGTATTTTTTTTATATTATATCTGCACTTACTTTCTGATAGTAAATTTTCTTGTATAGTGAGATTCCATGCATGGAAAATGATTCTATGTGGCGACGAATTCCTTTCAAGATCTCTGGTTTAGTTTATTTAGCTAGCTCGTGTTTACTGTCAATTGCATCAAAATCACAAAATCTATTGCGTTTGTTTAACTTGCGTCAAAGATTCTTTTCTGTAGGCCCTTTTTAATGTTATTTTGACGGTTTAACTTACGCGGTACGTATAGTCGAATATCTTGACCGGTTTCGTGACCGTCCGGGCCACTTCTTCATACTTTTAATTGACAATAACATACAAAAAATTTAACTAGCAAAACAAACTAAGTAAGACTTATCCCTGTAGAAGAGGATCAAATTGCATTACTTGTTGCATGCAAAACAAAACAAAGTCGCTTATTCTGTTCAGCATGTCAATAAAGCAAAGACCACCTATGCTTGTTTTACTAATGAGAAAATAATAAGATCCATTGTTTGGTTTTACCTGCTAATATAAAATACAATTATCTATAAGTGGTTTTGTAGGTAAAGAATGTAAAATGTTTTATTCCGTTGTCGCTGTAATAAATTTTATAGTTTGTTTTTTAAAATTCCATATCACTTTTTGCTTTTAAATTTAAAGATAACATGCTAGATATTTTCTTGCTAGATATTTTCTCAGAGGAAAAAACCGTTTAGAAAGCTTCGGCAGTTATATGGTTTTGCCAGATAAAAAATGTGGCGAAAACTAAGTATCCTATGTTTCTAACTAATTTTTGAAGAATTTTGAACTTATTTGGTTCTGCCAGAATACCCTCGATATGCTCTGTTATCAGATGATGAATATGTATTGATAATTGATATCATTGTGTACCATAAAGTGTATTTTATTATACCTATATATCGGGTGACCCGAAACTCAATGATAACAAGGTATACCAGTTATGAAAAAATAAGAATATCAATGTCACATATCTAAGCGATAGAAGACGTATTTCGAAAAAGTAGATTTTTTTTTTTTTTTAAATGTAACTTCAAATAATAGTGCTATTAATCGAAACTACAAATCAAAGTAATAAACATTGCCAACTAAGTAAAATAATTTAAGTTTTGACGAGTTATGGTTTACAAAATTATTGTCAGTTAACTTTGATACTCTATGTTGGCAAAAATGGATTATGTTTTTTATTTTTTTTTCACCCGGTAACAATTTATCGTTGAGTTTTGGGACACCTTGTATAGCCTTTGCACCTTCACCTACGGGTAAGTAAATGTTCCGCCTTTGGAAAAACCCAATTTAGTAATTAAGTCGGATTATAGATTAACAAATTGGCATTATTCTTTTATCATTTTTATGTTCACTAGTTTTTGAATGTTATACGAGTAATTATTGCACGTTATATTTTGCTTACAAATAACAGGCATGATAATTTCGTTACTAAAATAATAGAAAAAAAGAAATGAATGATCCTTACCCTCTCTTGTTCAAGATTCCATTGCCCATGTTCAGTGTGCTGCCAGTGCATTGCGAATTTTGAGCTTGGTTGATGTTGGCGCAAAGTCGACCAACCAGGTGGTTAGTGCGGACTGAAGAAGCAAATAACTCATAGGCACGGCTGTGTGAGCAAGTGCTGATCCAGCATCCGGGTTGGGGGTTTCTTCCACCGTTGGGGTAGAAGTCTGCGTCCGCGATCCTATCGAAGATACCGAGGAGGCCACCGTCAGTGTGTATTGCCTCTACATACACTCCTGATGCAGTGTTCAGGGCCAGGTTGTTGCCTCCCCATTGAGGACCAGCCGGGTCCAAACCTAAAAAAATAGTTTCATTAAGATCTTGGCCAAATTGTTCAAGATAACAAACGTATTGGAGTTTCTTCTATGTGTTAACCTTTTGCGTCCCTGAGACGTAAATATACGTCAGTTTCATTTATAAATCTTTTGTTTTAATTATCACGGTATAGGAAGGTTTAAATGTTGTCAAAATAATACTCCTACGATCACTTTTGGTTATTCCTTTGCAGGTTGGGTTTTTATTTGTTGTCGCTACTAAGCGAACTGGTGAGTAATGCATTGGTTTATTAATGTACTTACATCGAGAAAATAGTGGATTATGCTCAAATGGATAAAGCAGTCACGGCTATCGAATCCTGAGTCGAATTAAGGGTTTTAGATTTAGGTAATTCCCTTGTCAAAGTCAAAGTCAAAGTCAAAATCATTTATTCAATTTAGGCATCAAAGACGCACTTATAAACGTAATTTTTTTATTATAATGTACTTTAAAGACTACCGCCGCATTCCAAAATATATAGAGCCTCTAAGATATAGGTCTCTAATTTAATGCGTAGTTAGAAACACTTGTAAAGATTTTGCGCCAATACTTTTTTAAATTTCTTCTGTAGACGCAACGCAATGCTGGTTAGCATACTCTAATACTCGAATGCTAATTCTATCGAAGAGATTGCCACTTTTAGTATCATTTTCAAAATAAAATGTTCTTCTTTTGAATAACCCGCAGTGAACGGTACAAGTACTATAAACAGTAATAAACGGAGCCTTTCTTCACAAATATTCTACTTATGAATACTCTTTAGGTTTTTAGGCTCGTTTTTAACACAAAAATAACACGCTTATCATCTAGAAAAAAATATGTTACTTTATCCTCGCTCTGGTATGCTACAATGACGGATTTTTTAGCAAGAGGAGTGAAACAAATACGCTTCTTACCAGTAACACGGCTGGGTCGTCCACCAGCCTGGCGTCCAGCATTACCCACAACGTGAGCGCCCAAGCTGAAGCCGACTAAGTGCACGTTGTTCCAGTTGCCTCCAGCTGTGTTGATGAGCCAGACCAGGAAATTGCCTAAGAACTGGCCAACACCAGGAACTCCGTTGGAAGCGGTGATGTAGTTAGAATTAGCGAGGGACCTCCAGTCAACGACAATGACGTTAGCGTCTTGCACGGCTAGGAACGCGGAAGTGATGAGAGGATTGATTCCAGAGTTTCCATTACTATTCCAGCCGTGGACGATGACTTTCAAGGGTCGGCTGGCGACATAGTTTGAACTCCAGATAGTGTTGGCGTTGCCGTTAACAATGATTTGAGCATTGTTAGGGTTCTGCCTGAAATATTTAATATGAAAAATATACGCTTTAGCCTTACTCTAATCGCAAATAGAATGACTTAGGTACTCCCCTTATTCATAAATCTTGAAATCTGTGAACGTTCTATAATTAAAACCTGTCCTCGTAATTTCGATCCGTTGAAAGAAAATAATAAAAACTTAACACGTTTATAAGCTGTTTCTTATAGGTAATATATGTGGCATTTTATGATAAATATTTGCCGTCAATCATTATTCTATTAGATTCGGAGTTCAGACAAGTGCAAACATTTTTTATCTATTATTTTACCTGGTGAAAAGCCAGTACTGATTGTTTGCACCATTTCTGGAGTTCAACAGATCTTCATCGGCTGGTTCCTGGAGGTCTACCAGATGAGGAACACCGTCTCCATCTGGCATCCAGATGTAACGGGACTCGCCCTCTACGTAGTGGCTGTTATCGCCCGGGTTGATGGGGATTTCGTTGCCGGTGGACACTAGAACAGACAGTTTAACAATGGCAATCTATTGAAATTATATTGTTTTGAAATCTCAGACTGCACTTAACGGTAATAAGCCTACTTCGGCAAAACATCTAAATATAGTGAAGCTGTATAGGGCAGTACACATATTTGAAAATATATCATGATACATTTATCATTCCATCTGTGTGTACCTATCGCACGCATTTCCGTTGGTGTTTTCTACCACGCGCTAGGACCCAAGACGTTTAGCCAATAAGTCAAAGAAGAATTTAATATCACGCTATGATATAACCATATACGGTTTACGGTGCCATAGCCATTTAATATTGGTGTGCGAAATATGCGAACCATCCCTACTGCACGCAAAGTTTAACTTTGTCATAGTTAGAAGCTTCATTAACACAAACGCATATATTTTTCAAAAAAGGCTTTATAGTTTCGAGCCCTATCCATACACAACACACCAAGAAGACAAACATCTATCTATTTATCAGTGTATGTTTTATATAACTGTGCGACTTTAGCTCGGATAGCTATGAAAGTTACCACTTTAATGAAAACTCCAATATTTACTAAATAGCTTGCCTACTGCCATTAAATACTATGGAAATGAAATTTAATAACTAACACGTTATAAACACAGCCACTACTACGAGGAGTTTCATGTCTGCACAACTTATGTTTCTCTTTCCGGGTACACTAATATTTATTATTTTAATTATCAATTAAATCGCAGTCATTATTAATCCGTGTGTTAATAATTTTAAACGATTAGATTTTCCAAAGATTGGGACATTAATGACGTTGTGTGATGGATGAGTGTGCCGATAATATCTAAATACAAAATTTAAATAAGCATTATAATGTTACGCAAATCTGTAATTAAGATCAAACCAAAAACTCCCATGCTCATGGATTTTAATACGCCTGGTCTTCCCACCCACGGACCATTCAAATCAAATCAAATGCGTTTTTTTAGCGCATTAAAATGCACGGATTTAGGTATGGAGGGATGTGTTGAGAAGGCGTGGTACGTGTCGCAGCAACAAGTTCCGAAGAACTTGTTGGCTAAAATTGTAAATATCGGCGCGCCAGTATGTAGCTCATTCATTTCGTCATACATTCAATAAATCAATCAAAATCATGTTTTGCAAATGTAGGTTTTAACAAGTTCTTATAAATAATTAAAGTGCCAGTACAATGTACCTCATTTAGAGGTGTGCAACATTCTTAATCTAATATACTGTAATGAAAAATTAAATATTAATGTCAAGTTAAAAAATATAAGTTGTCAAATTTATAATTTTGTCGAAGGAGTCGTGAGGCATCTCCGCATGATGTCAGTCTGTCGACTGAGTTAGTCTGTTACTTTGTCCATCGATCGTTAAGTTTAAACGCATATTATTATGAGGTTACTATTTTGATACTAGTATATATCTCATATCTTATCATTTTGGGTAAGGGAAATATAGTGTGTACAATTATGTACTAAGTAAATTTAGTTCGCTAATAGTAACTAGATAGCAGCACCATATTGATTTAGTTTGTAAAGGTTAACTAGATGGCGCCACCGGAAAGATTAGCTCGCGGTGGCAAGATTCTCCGGCATGTCCTAAGGGATTTCAGTTTTTTGAATAAATGTAACTTTCTCGTAATACCAAAATTGATTGTATTATTTCTGAACTGGGTTACAAGATTGTACATGGTCCTTCGAACTGGAAGCCAATGGTAACCGACCAACGTTTACCAGTGGTATCTGAAGGCAACAGTGGAGTGGCGTTGCAGTTTTTATCGAAGGCTACGGGCAGTGGATTGCTGCCGCAACGGTAGCTTAACCACTAAGGTGGTTTGGTGGTAGCACCGGGTGCGTGGGAACGCAACGGTGTATGCAGGAGACGTACTACGAGATACCTTGACACGACAAAGGTGGTACCTTGAAGAATCTGATCATCAGTTGCTTGAAGCTGTGACGGTGAACAGAGGAACCACAATGAAAACATGCCAGGAAAGTTCAGTGGAATAATGAGGTGAATCAAATTATTGATAAACTGTGAGTACTTTTGTGATAACTTTATATCGGAAATTTGAACCTTATTTACATAGACATTTCAACTTGTAAATTTTCTAACAGTCTAGTGAAGTGTAGAGTAAATTCAGAGACTTAGAATAATTTGTGCATGTATATTTAGAACTTAGAATAATTTGTAAAAAACGGAGGTACGGGGATCCTATGCCCAAATTTCTCCAAAGTGTTTTAATTTGAAACACTTAGAAAAAATTCTTAAATTTTAGACTTGTAATAATTTTGTGTTGTATTCAGTATTTGAATTTAAAAAAAAAATTTGAACTGTTTTCATTTAATTTGTATTTACGTGTAATATAGTTTATAATGGAATCCTTGATATATTTTCAAGAAGATATCAATGCACGTATTGCAAAGGCCTATACTAACGTAAAAAAGGCTTCAAAGGATAGAAAAACTAAAGCTTATTTAGAAAATAAACTTGAATCTCTTGACCAACTATGGCTTGAGTTCATGACCGGTCATAAGAAGATTATGTGTACTTGTGACCTGAAGCAGTTAAAAGGTTTGGATTATATTAAGGATGATTTTTACGATAAAACCGAAGAGATTTATAGTGAATATAAATGTTACTTAAAAGACAGCTTGGAAGCCTTTGCTAGTATCCAACCAGGTTCATCTAGCCAATCATCGACATCCAATAACAAAGTCGCGTCGAATATTAGACTTCCTGAAATACATATTCCTACTTTTTCTGGGAACTATTCAGATTGGTCTACGTTCCGAGACTTGTTTGTATCGTTGATACACCAAAACAATAGCATTGATAATGTTCAAAAATTGCATTATTTAAAAGGATATCTAGCAGGGGAAGCCGAACAAGTTTTAAGACATATACCAATTATAGACACTAATTATGAAAGATGTTGGAAACTATTAGAAGACCGTTACAATAATAAAAAATATATTTGCCACCAAGTATTGAAACGTCTTTTAAGCCAAAGAAACCTTACTAATGAATCGGCATGTGGCTTAAAGGATTTAATTGACACAACCAACGATTGTTTGTCTACTTTGTCAAGAATTGGAGTTAATATCACAAGTTGGGACATCTTGGTGATACATATATTAACACTTAAGCTAGATTCTGAAACAAAACGGCAGTGGGAATTTAATGTTAGCACAAATACAGAGTCTGATGAGTTGCCTACCTTTGCGCAGTTCCAAGCATTTGTAACAAGCCGTTACCGTGCTATAGAGTTTCTAGAAACAAAACCGTTTGGAAATGCCGCGATGAATAAAAATACAAAAGGTCTTACAATAACACAGACCCACAAAGCAAAATCAATGCATGTTTCATCTTTTCAATGTCCATTTTGTACAGAGGCACATAGACTCGGTGTTTGTAAAAAGTTTGCGTCTGAAACCTGTGAAATTCGTCGCGATTTCGTACACAAAAATAGGCTGTGTTTCAATTGTTTAGGCAGTAACCATTGCGTCAAAGAGTGTAGGACAACGGCAACATGCCGTATTTGCAAGCGTAAACACCATTCATTATTACATCCTAAAGATGATAAAGTAGCTGGTGAACAAGGAACCAATACAGGCAGCACATCCAAAGAGGTTCTTGCCACGTCTGGGGATGCAAGTAAGAATCGCGAAGGTTCTGCTACATCGATTACGTGTTTTTCGACAGGAATGGTATATGATCAAGGCGTACTGCCAACAGCGTTGGTTACGGCTTCGTCGAAAAACGGCATTTATCAAACGGTAAGAGCGTTGTTGGATAATGGGTTTCAGTCATCGTTTATCACAGAGGCGGCGGTTCAGTACTTGAGGCTAAAAAGGTCACCAGTAAGGGGTATAATTTCCCGTGTTGGTGATGAACAAGACTTTTTATCGGAATCGGTCGTAGAAATTGAAATAGGCTCGAGGATTGATCCCAATTTTAGCGTAAGGGTTAAAGCGTTTGTATTGAAAAATATAACGGGACTCTTGCCTTCAAGTAGAATTATTAACACAGAATGGATTGAATTCAAGGGACTTCAATTAGCTGATCCGGAATTCCACACTCCGAATCGAGTAGATCTTTTGCTTGGTGCAGGATTTTGCAGCAAGATTTTGCAGGCAGGAGTCAAAAGGAATCAAGCTGGTACGCTGGTTGCACAATCCACATCTTTGGGCTGGGTTGTATCTGGTGAAATTACAAATGCAGCCGCGCATCGGTCTGAAAACATAAAAGTGTTTCATTGTAAGTGTGAAAATGAAATATTGAAGAAATTTTGGGAAATAGAAGCCGATGAAGAAATGGATAAAGAAAAAATATTTACCGAAGAAGAAAGGATCTGTGAAGAAAATTTTGCTTCTACCGTAAAACGGGACACGGATGGTAGATACGTGGTGCGGTTACCGCTGAAATCAGAAGACCCAAAAGTAACAGGTTCACGGGAAACCGCTGAAAAAAGATTAAAAACTCTGGAAAGTAAGCTGAACAAAAATGAAGATTTGAAAGCAAAATATACTGAAGTGATTAATGAGTATATTTCGCTTAATCACATGGAGCTTGTACCAAAGAAGGAAATAGAAAACTCAAGAGCAGTATACTTACCTCACCACGCAGTGGTTCGAGAAGACAAGTCAACAAGCAAGGTTAGAGTTGTGTTTGACGCTTCCTGTGAAGGAAAAAATCATATGTCTTTAAATGATTATTTTCAAGTAGGACCTACCTTACAAGCTGACCTGAGGCACATCATGTTACGCTGGAGGGCGGCGCCCATCTGTTTGTCTGCAGATATAGTAAAAATGTATAGGCAGGTGCTTGTTGACAAACATGACGCTGATCTGCAAAGAATTCTGTGGAAGCCAGAATCAGGAGAAACACAACATTACAGATTACGTCGGTTGACCTTTGGAACAGCTTGTGCTCCTTATCTTGCAGTTAAAGCCCTACAGCAGGTGGCTCTTGATGATGGTGCGGAGTACCCAATGGCAGCTGAAAGAATAATCAATGATTTCTATATGGATGATCTACTAACGGGATGTCAAAACAAAGAAGAAGGTATTGAAGTCTACAGGGAAGTTAATGAACTTTTAAGCAAAGGTGGGTTTGAAATACAAAGAGATTCACGATATTATGAAAAATAAAAACTTACCTGCAAATAGTAAACTCCGTCCTTTAAACCCTATTGCCGATGAGGTCAACATCTTGAGACTTGGAGGCAGACTTGAGAACGCACAATGGACCCACAATCAAAGGCACCCAATCATTCTTCCAAAGCAGTCACATTTAACTCAGCTGGTGATCGCGGATGCACACGCACAAACGATGCATGGAGGCCCACAGCTGACTTTAGCTTATGTTCGCACAAAATATTGGGTGATTGGTGCAACTAATCTAGTAAAGGCACATTGTCGAAAATGTGTGACGTGCGTAAAAACCAAGGCTCTTACGCAGAATCAGCTTATGGGACAAGCACCAACTGCAAGAGTTACATCAACTCGGGCTTTTCGAAGCAGTGGCGTTGACTTCAGCGGTCCTATTCAATTAAGAACCGCAAGGAGACGTGGACACAAATCCTATAAAGGGTATATATGTCTATTTGTGTGCATGTCAACAAAGGCTATACACTTAGAAGCAGTAAGTGACCTAACAGCTCAAGGGTTTCTTCAAGCATACAAGCGATTTATAGCCAGGCGCGGCCATTGCTCTCATATGTGGAGTGATAATGGCACAAACTTCATCGGTGGTTCTAGGGAACTTAACAGACAAGCGAAGGCTGAACAAAATACTTTGCTGAAGGAAGTAGCTGAGTCCCTAGCAACCTACAATTGTGAATGGCACTTCATCCCCCCCCATTCCCCAAATTTTGGGGGATTGTGGGAGAGAGGGGTGAGATCAGTTAAACACCATTTAAAAAGACTTGTTGGCGATTCAACTCTAACATATGAAGAGATTTCAACAGTATTAACTCAAATAGAAGCCTGCTTGAACTCCAGGCCACAGTCTGTTTTAAATGATGACTCTGACAATATCAATATCCTGACACCAGGACACTTTTTAATTGGCGAAGCCTTAATCACAGCACCTGATCATAACTATGAATCATCTAACATCAGTTCCTTACGTCGTTGGCAATACACTCAGCGGATGCTGCAAGACTTTTGGCGTCAGTGGTCTCGAGACTATCTGACAAAGTTTTATCATAGGTACAGATGGTCAACCCAGATTCCACAGCCAAAAATAGGGGATGTAGTAGTGGTTCGGGAAGATGGGCTTCCCCCTTGTCGATGGTTATTTGGTAGAATAATTGAAACACATCCAGGTGCTGACGGGATCGCGCGAGTCGTAACTTTAAAAAGCAAAAATGGAATCATGAAAAGACCATTTTCTAAATTATGTGTTTTGCCAGTTACTGAGTAAGAATAAAACTAAAACTAAACTTAGAAACAATTCTGCCTCATAATTTTTGTTACCTTAAGTTAGTATGTGCAAGTATCAGCCTAGCTAACGAAAATATTTTGTTTTATAGTTTTTTATTGTAAATGTCACATAAACATGGTGAGCGGAAACTATTTCCTCTAGAATGTATCAAACTTGCATTATATAAATTATTCATTGATGAACATTCTGTCCATGGTGGGCGGAATGTACAATTATGTACTAAGTAAATTTAGTTCGCTAATAGTAACTAGATAGCAGCACCATATTGATTTAGTTTGTAAAGGTTAACTAGATGGCGCCACCGGAAAGATTAGCTCGAGGTGGCAAGATTCTCCGGCATGTCCTAAGGGATTTCAGTTTTTTGAATAAATGTAACTTTCTCGTAATACCAAAATTGATTGTATTATTTCTGACCTGGGTTACAAGATTGTAGATAGTGTATAGAATAAGCGTTCATAACAACTGCTATCTAAATAATCAATTTATAAGCATGCATATAAAACTCTTAGTTAGAAACTTCAGTAAATAATTGTATTTTTTGGAGCTAAATAATAATAATAAAACCCAAATGAGCTCACTGTTGACATACAGGCGATATATACAGGCTTTGATATTTAAATTAAACGTAGAATTTACATTTTCACACCATCGTAAATTGTTCCTAAAATCTGTGAATGCCTCAAAAAATTGTGTCCACAGCAATCAACGATGGATGGTGCTCTGGTCAGCTATGAATTAAAAAACTGTAGTTCGGGGCGGTTCATCGGTCCAGCAGTGGACTGCTACAGGCTGATGATGATGATGATGATGATTTTGAAGCCAACAAGACAGAAATCTTGCATTGATTTAATCTATAGCAACTTAAAAAATGCTAATGGTGAAACACATTATTTAGCACTTTCTGATCATGAAACTGCTCAAACTCTAATATTTAAAACTACTGTTAAACAAAATAATGGTAAACCAATAACTGGTTTGAAAAACTACGTGACTTCTGCATGGACAATGAAAATTAATTTCTAGAATAAATATATAATAATAAATACAAGAAAGAGAAACATATAGACGGAGCATTCAATAACCTTCATAATACTGTGAAGCTATTTTACGAGCTTTGTTTTCCCAAACTGACTGAAAATACTAGAAAGCCTAAAGCAATTAAGTGGATTACAAAAGGGTTGAGAAAAGGCTGCTTACAAAAACGATCTTACTATCTTACATATATTATGTCCGCTGCTAACAAGAAAAATAAACACATGAAATATTTGGCTTACTCTAAAATACTAAAAAGTGTATTTTAAAAGCACACAAAATTCATAACACTAAATACATTAACAATTCTAGAAACCGATGTGGAGCGGCATGGATATTAATTGATGAAAATTTTAATAATAAATGCGAGAAAACTAATATAATATATATAATATGTATTTAAGCATGTATATCAGTCATCAGGTTACCATAGTACAGGCTATGCCTAGTTTGGGACCTGAAGGCCTTTGTGTGGATTTGGAAAAAAAAATGAAATTTTTGGTGGCAAAAAAATATCAACCCGAAAGAAATAGCAAACTTGTTTAATCATTACTATATAAATTTAACTAATAAAACTGAATCCCTTAATAATATTCATCTTAATAGTATACCGTACTTAAATAAAACAATTTATCTTACACCGACTGACCCAATTGAAATACATGGGGTTACAAAATCGTTAACACAGACGAATTCTTCTGGATATGATGATCTTCAAAGGTTTTATTACAGCTATGCGTTCCGTAAAGCCACGTCATCAATTTATCATTTTAGACGGTGTATTCCCAAACGTCTCAAATATTCTTTGATCAAGTCTGTATACAAGAAAGGTGACAGATGTGATAGGCGCAACTATCGACCTATAACATTAGTTCCAATTTTATCAAAAGTATTTGAAAGGATAATGTTCTAAAGACTAATGAATTTCCTTAACAAAACCTTAGTATTCAAACCAGCACAGTTTGGAATTAGAAAAAAACTCTACCATCCACGCTTGTTATAATCTCGTAAAATTGAACTCGGAAAGCTTAGATAAAAAATACCTACCCTTTATATTTTTTTGGATATGAGCAAAGCTTTCAACTTTGTCTGTCATGAAATATTGCTCCAAAAGCTTTACAAATATGGTATAAGAGGAAATGCTTACGATTGGTTGAAAAGCTATTTAAAGCTATTTATCAAACTGCACAAATTAGAAAAATCGAGTTCTGTTCACAAACATTCTTAAACGAGTTCGGTGTTCCACAAGGTAGTGTGCTAGGACCTCTGCTTTTTCTTCTCTATATTAAAGATTTACCTGATGCCACAACTCTTTGTTATTTTGATGTTTTCTGTTCGCAGACGATACAACCATTAATTGTCAAAGGTCAAGTCACACGTGTCATTGAAAACGAGGCCAAGAAAGCCCTACAGGATGTACTGAATTGGCTATATACCTACATATAACTTGACTGTTAGTCTGAGTAAAACAAATTACATTGAATTTCAGACTTATAATAGTAGTATTAGTAATAGTACATAACTTAAATATATCTTTCGACAGTAACATAGTATAAGTAACGTAGACAGCACAACTCTAGGAATAACCATAGATAAATATTGTAATTGGAAGCCTCACATTAGTAAGTTATGTTTAAAATAAGACAGATTTGTTTGTCCTGTACCTATTTAGGCAAATAATAACTGCAGATGCAGCACTATTGGCCTACCACGGATACTTATCCTCAAATATACGGTATTATCCTATGGGGATTTTCAGTAAGGCAGTGTTTGTTGCACAAAAAATGTATACGTTCTCTATGCAGTGTCCATTTTAAATTTGATTCGTCTTAAATTTTTGGGTTTTCACCGGGATAGGGATACTAGTGCTCACATACTAATTTGAACCAAAGCTATATATATATATATATATATATATATATATATATGGTGTATGTGTGTGTGTGTGTTATATATAACACACACACACATACACTTACATACACACGCACGCGCGCCTAAGCCTGAATAAAGCATCAAACTCCTTATGTTATAAGTTGGTCGACAAATCTGTAATAATGTTAATGTACGTTCCTGTCTAAAGTTTTGACATTGTTGCGTTATCATATAATCACAACATATGGGGATGGAATTCAACGAACTCCAAAGCGATTGCAGAGCATCCGCCGGTAAATTATTGTAAAGTAAACAATATTAGCAGACTTACCGAAAACATGTCCCCACGGCTCTCATAAGCTCCAGCTGACGCTTTATTCCAACACAGCACTTCACACCAGTACTTATTGCAATTATTTTCCGTTTTAAATACTAGCACATCCGCCATATTGCAATCTAGTTGTTGTACTTGAGCTGCGGGGGCGCACGTCACGCCATGACGAGTGCACCCGAATCACTGATTTGCGTAACCGAGCGTATCCGATTACCGATCGGCTGGTGGCATTCCCGAAGGCTTCTTCCTTCTAAGCAGCCCCAGGAAGCCTGCTTGCGCTTTACATCGCGCTTGTCTTTCTTTACATGTCTTAACATACAAAGTGCTTCGCAAACGCAATGAAATCGTATTGAAAACGTTCCACTAACTAAATTTGAATTGATGACGATACAGACATACATAAGGTTATTATTAAAATATAATGATAGGTCAGATAATTTAACTAGTAGACTCGCCAATCGTCATATTTGGCCAATAATACAATTGTTTTCTCAGAAATCATACTACTTTTCCAAGGATTGCGACATGTGTGGTTAATGTAAATTTATAATAATGTTCATAAAATAATGCAATAATGCAATAATCACTTTGACTGGTACAGGTGACGAATATGAAACAAGGATGCGCAGATGTCTATATGACAGGTTTAATAAGCCTAGCTTAGGCATCTGAGGATCTATACTTATACAATATCAATCAAATGTGTATCGCCTTTTTTCACACATACATTTATTGGTTATGTAAATATTTTGTGGCAATAAAGATTATATTATTATGTTATATTATTAAGTCTTTTGGATTTTGCTGATCCAAAAATGTTTTACATATTGAATCAAAACTTGAGTTTTTTATTTTGTCACTGAGTCTTGTACAGGTCGCGTCATGTAAAAAGAACGCTGGCGGTTAGGGTGCGCAGTAGGCAATTTATCGGTTTATTTGGTGGTAAGAGGTGCGGCGCGGGGCGGGCGGGTCACGCGCCGCACGTTTGCCGGAGCGCTATTCGTTAGTCGACCTATGGGCGCTTTCTTCCAGCGTTATTTTTACATGACGCGACCTGTACAGACTACAGATGTTTTAGGTACACTTTTACCGATCACGAAATTTAAATATTGCAGTCTGTCTGTCGCGCGTTAATTTAAAAGGGCAACAGTCCCAAAACAGTTGTAAAATATACGTTCTGTGTTGTAATAATCAACTATATTTGTAACCTCTTGTACTAACTTGTAACTGTAATTGTATTCTCTTATTTGCAACTTATGCGTCTAGGTACTGCTCGGTAGTAGTTATGCATACAATATATCTATATAATAATCTCAATTGCTTTTTGATTACCTTATCAGGTACTAAACACGTTGGTTATATACGAATTATCTTTTATCTTACAAATCTCGTTGTTATGGTAAAAAAATGAATTAATATAAATACATTCATTTTTCAAACTTGATTTCAAGCACTATTCACGTTTGCAGTAAATTCAGAGAGTGAACCGTTAATATAGTATAATATCATTAAGCAATTTCGTGGCACTAAAGCTCTAATATCATATTATGAGCTATGTTTGATTGCATTATCGTTATGTTCATATAATTACAGCGGAATATTGAAATCGGTTAATCCGCTTTTGCGATATCGCTATCGCTCTGTGTGCTATACAAGCTAATGACACCTTGATTATAGTGTCTATTGTTTAAAATAGTCCCACTTCGTCTTAAGCGAGGATAAGATTGCTTTATTACCTAGATAGCAAGATATTCTATACACAACACCTGCAAATATATTGTGAAAAGCAACAAGAATCTAGTCCCAACGATGTCAAGCAACAAGCCGTATGATGTAGTCAATCGTATAGTACCATGTGTTTTTGAGGCTCATCAAGAAACATAATGATGGAAAAGACTAAAGACTGATTGTAATGTAAGACTAAAATATTTTTTCTTGCAATAGAGCCTATTGCCATCTACCGGGCGCTGTTCCAGACTCCAGACTGTTACTGAGAATTTCTTTATTCGAAAAACACAATATATGTCCAACCCGGGGGTTGAACCCAAGACCTCGAGGTTCCAAAACAACACTTCCACTACTACACCAAGACCAAGCGAGCGAAGCCGCAGGCGGGTCAGCTAGTATATAGGGAAGTACGTGTTCCTGTGGACGCTTATATCTTTGGACACTATAACCCGGTCACAATATCTGTGCACCTGACCTCGTGACGTCATACCGGCGGTCTGGGTACGGTGTGAAAAAAAGTTATTTCGAGAAATGTGGAGGTAAAAAAAAAATACTAACCTTTTGAAATCAATTTATTATTGATGAAGGCTTTGTTATTAAAAAACAATAATTTTGATTACAAAGACATTTATTATTAAACTCAGTCACTATAAATTATTGACTCTATGCCTGACATTGTATCTTCCTCACTCTCACTTTCTGAACTCTCCGAACTATCTTCCCCTAGTTATATTGAAAGTTGTGTGATGTTGTCATCTGCTAGATGATCCTTTTCCCAGTATTCTCGCTGTAGTCTCTCCATGTGATTCACTTCTTTTTTCCAGTCAGCTGGCGTAATTGACTTAATCGCATCTTTTGTAAGTTGTTCTATTTTCTTTTCCGATTGGTCAATGTTTTTATCTGCCACCCTTTGCTTTACCAAGTTCCATATATATTCGATAGGGTTTAGGTCACAATGATAAGGTGGCAGACACACAACTTCTTGGCCATGCTCTCGCATCAAATCGTCGACGACATATTTTTTACCCGGTGTCGATAATTTTGGTTCTGGGTGGGTTTCTAAATTATTACTAGTACTTTGTATTTAAATTATATTATATATATTTATTTAGTTTTTGTGCATATTTAGGCAATGTAAAAATGAATTTGCCAGTTTTAAAAAGAATTCCACGTGGTGCACGTATTAGCGTCGCTAAATGTCTGATTGATGATATCAGAAATGTTATTTCATGTAACTCTCTTCAGGCCTGGGAGCACTTGTTGACTTTCCCGTATAGAATTCTTCGTGTTTCGAAAACCCATCTGATCAAAATTCTCTTACTAGTAAAATAAAACAAAATTGTAAAGACAACTCAAAGTGCTGTCCTGTTTTCTGCTTCACTTCGCCCAATTTAGCTCGACCGGTATATTATTATGCGTCCTACCGTCTAGTAGAAGACAAGCTAAGTGAAGGAGACATCAGAGGTTCGGCTAGACTTTTATTTTCCAACGATACATTGGCACCACACTCTCCGGAAACTTTTTTGGCTTTAATAGAAAAACATCCACCTTCCGCAGCTCAAGCTCTTCCTTTACCTGCTAACATTACTGGGGAGGGTGTTCTTGTCGCCACTGTTGACGACCTAATGTATGCGGTAGCATCCTTCCCAAGTGGCTCAGCGGGGGGCCTCGACTATTTTACGCCACAACACCTAAAAGACCTGACCAGCGCAAGCTGTGGTTAGATTGGGAACTCTCTGCTTAAAGAGCTCACTTCACTTGTAAATGTGATGTTAACAGGTAAAGTGAATGACGCAATAACAGATGTTTTATACAGAGCTAATTTATGCGCTCTTCCTAAAAAAGATGGTAGCATAAAGCCCATAGCTGTTGGAACAGTGTACCGTCGCCTCACTCCTAAAATTTGTGTTCAACAAACAATCTCTCTGCAAGGAATTTCAACCTTTGCAGTTGGGATTTGGTTCACAGTGTGGCTGTGAGGCGGCGGTACATGCCCTACGAACTTTTTTAACAAATGAAGGAGGTGAAGTGCTGCTGAAGGTTGACATTAAGAATGCCTTCAATTCTGTTGATAGAAACACTTTTCTGACACCAGTTTAAAAAAGAAACCATTTATATATAATTTCATTTGGCAATGTTATGGTAAACCTTCAAAATTAATATACAAAAACAATTCGTTATCTTCAGAAGAAGGATGCCAACAAGGCGATCCGCTTGGACCAGCTATTTTTAGCCTAGCAATCCAGGGTGGATCATCAAAAAATTTGAATCGAAATTTAATGTCTGATACCTGGATGATGGATCCCTAGGAGGAGATGTTGACACTGTTCTTATAGATCTACACAATTTAATTTCAGAATTTAGTTCAATAGGTCTTGCTAAGAGCAAGACCTATTGAACTAAATTTCAAAATGCGAACTTTTGATTCCAGATTTTACAACACTACTAAGAATTAAGATAGTAAACATTTTTGAACGAATTGCTCCCAATATCAAAATATTAGATAATCGATCACTTCGCCTCTTAGGGTCTCCAATCCTAGACGAGTCAATTGAAGATTTTGTTGATGACAAAATTCAAAACTTTAACTCAGTTTCGGACCGCCTACAAAAAATAAATAGCCAAATGGCCTATTTTATTATTCAATATTGCCTTTTTGTCCCTAAATTTATGTATTCTCTTAGATGTTGTCAGTTTTGGAATCATCCTTTACTTTTACAAAAACTTGACAACGTCCAGAGGGATACGCTCACTACCATACTTAACACAATTTGACGTACGCACTTGGCGCCAGGCGTCACTCCCTGTTAGATTTGGAGCTCTCGGTATTCGCAAAATTTCTAGTGTAGCATTACTCGCTTTCCTTTCATCAATTTTCAGTACTCAAAAGTTAGTAAAGGCAATTTTATCGCCTACTGTTCAAACTACATATTCAAATTAGTTATATGACTGAGGCTTTAGAAAACTGGAAAATAGCTTGTCTAAGTCAGTCCCTGCCCAAAGCTCCTGCTTCTCAGAGGCAGTGGGACAGGCCGCTCTGTGAGTTAGAACTTGAAAACCTGATCAATTCAACTAGTTCTTCCGCAGAGCGTGCTCGCCTGTTAGCTGTTATTCGATGGGAGTCGGGGCTTTGGCTACATGCTTTGCCGTCTAAAAATTTTGGAAATCTTTTGGACAACAATACTTTTCAAATAGCCGTATCCCTGCGAGTAGTTGCCCCTTGCCAGGTCTCTCAACGTTGTGGCTGCGGTGAAAAGGTGGACCGGTTCGGCCACCACGCACTCTCATGCGTAAAGAGCGCGGGGCACATACCGCGGCACGCCAGCTTGAATGATATCATCTGACGGGCATTTGTCAATATTGGAGTCCTGTGGAAGATTGGACGGATTGGTTTGGCATGCTACATGTGTTGACACACTAGCGCCGTCTCATCTCCCTGAGACGATTGATCGGGCTGGCACTGCCGCGTCTGAAGCGGAAGACCTCAAACGTCATAAATATGTGTATTTACACAGAATGTACATGTTTGTGCCGTTTGGGGTCGAAACTTTAGGCCCATGGGAGCCGTCCGCTCTCAACTTGTTTAGGGATCAGTCGAAACGTTTGGTTGAGGCGACGGGTGACGGTGACCGAAATGCTGGCGCCTACTTTGGGCAAAAACTTAGCATTGCCATCCAGCGTGGCAATGCCGCCAGCGTTTTGGCCACTTATCCCCCACCATAGGGCTTATAGATTAGTTATTGTTATTATTTTTTTATTTTTAATACCTAAGAAATATTTTTCTCATTTTTGTATAACCTACAAAAGGAACCTAATATTTTTTTATTTAGAGTTGTTCATGTACCTATGGACATGTCGCTGCATGTACCTTTGGACGCGTTCGAAGGTACATGCAGCGACATCCATATATACTAACTGAATAGCTCTAAGAAGCAAATGAAACATTATGTAGTTAAGATAGTGGGGACAATTGGACATCGCACATACATTGTCAAATTCTATGAAAAAAATGAAGAAGAGATTTAATTTCATAATAGGAAAAGAGGATCCGTACGAGGTAGATGACAAGCACATTATTATCAAATTGCCTCCACCTCAGAAGGAAGGAGGGCCAAAGAGATTACAGGATATAATTGCGTTTGATTTTTCGTTTGAGGATTACAATATTTCTTGATATAATCTTTTGATAATTAAAATAATATCGGTCATCAATATATAATAGAAAGACTGATTAAAACAACTAAAAATAGGGTTACCTAATTAGTTTAAGTTAAATATTCATAATACGAGTACATATGTTTATTAAATACATATTCCTAATTTGACTGTTCAGTTTTGGTTATAAATTTAAGTGTCCAATGGTACAATCTGTGTCCCAAGGTTTAAGATGCTCAGTACAAAGGTACACGTTAGCACTGTACCTTTGGACAAAAATACTACTTTGAAAAATATCTTTTGTATACCTATAATGGTATGAAGTTAAACAAAAATAAAATAGAAGTCTCAAGCAATATGTAGTATACTATTTTATAACACTAACTTAAACTCTGTGAAGCAACAGAACATTGAGAAAAAAATACGCAAATATATTTTTTCACACGTCCACAGGAACACGACAATCCCTATTTATAGATTACGTTCAGGTACATAGGAAATTGCGTTCACAATTATACGAGTATGTCTGTGATAAAACGTTACTGATTCATTGACGTTATACGTAATTTGAAAAGATAAAACATCGTAAAAACTAAACGAAATCACACTGAACAACAAGAACAAAATCACCCTACGGCTAGCCTAAACTTATTCCACATGATAATAAGATAAATATATAAAACCTACCTATTATATAAAAATAAATATTAACGTGATTTTGTCACACAAATGAGACGATTTTGAATACGATTGTCACTTATTTATGATGAAAAGTGGATCGTGTGTGATAGTCAAAAATGTCCATCACACTGGTTGAACACTGGGGTGGCATCCAATCTGTGTGAGCCATTGAGGCTGCTTGTGAGCATATATGGTGGGCCTGTGCTGCAGTGCGATTCTCTAATGAATTCTTTATAATTTTTATTTTTATTAAAATTCATTAGCTCGTCGGAGCTCACCGATGTCTAATACTTTATGAGATATCGCCCTTGTACATTAGATTGTTTTTCCAACGTTTCTTGTCATCTCGTCATTTGTTTTACGGATGTTGTCAAAGATGCAACGATGTTTTTGCTCTTAGAGAATAGCACGGCTCGCATCGTTTCTCAGATTTTTATAGAGACCTGACAACAATTGCTGCAGTGGTATAGGGGAGAGGATAGAGGATCCCAAAGCGGGCACCACAAGGTAATATTGAATAAAGAATAGTCAAAAATCAAGATTTATGAGGAAGGAACTGCAGTCACTATAGTGTTACGTTTAGTGGTCTAATTTGTAATAAATCATACAATGACAAATCTTAGGGAAAAATTAAAACCTTTATGAATGACCGCTTTGCCCGAGAGTGAGCGGGCACGTGCTTGTGGACAAAGCGGGCATACTTAAAGAATAAATTATAACGCATGATATATACCTATAACATTATCCAATGTACCTATAGAAAATAAATAAACAATGGTTAATTATTTTTTCTTATACATAAAATTCGTAAGTATAAGTAACGTATACGTTGGTAAATCATCTTCCTGTATTAATTTCTCGTAGCTTATATTTTTCGTAGCCTTGATTGTTTTTCTTCTATCTTACATGCGATAGTCATTATTTCTCGTTGTTTGGGTTTTTATTTCCATTAATAAATAAAAATAATAATATTATTATATAAAAAAAGTTAATCCCATATTTCTTGGCAATATACTTTTAAACGATTTATTCATTAACTTCTTTGAGTGTTTCTTTAATTGTTTCTTCATCTCAGCTAGCTTTTTGTGTTTTTGTAATGTGCATGTTCACCATCTAAAACTAAAGAGTTATTTGATAAACCTGATTGTTTTTCATTCCAGCGCAATCACATTATGTATTACTAGGGCAAAGTGGGCATGCCCGCTGTTCCCGGGCCCGCTTTCCCTTGTCGGGCGATTATTTTTCAAAACTTATAAACTATTAACTATTAAGTGGTTGATAAAAGTCAAGCAAAAACAATTAAAAGGCTATCAGATAAGTACAAAAAGCATGCACAATTTGAAATGTGCAAATTACACACAAAGAGCGAAAACATAAACAACATATCTTGCATTTTTTTCATAAAGTATCAAAATATTTTAAAATAGTTCAACGGACGTATGATCTGCTCAGGCAGGCCGGATGACTGCCGTGTGAGGCGCGTGTTGGGGGAACATGTTTACGTGCTGTATACCACTGTGGCTATTTTGACTTTAATAAGGGGTGTCCGCTTTGTGTAGCATGCCCGCTTTGGGATCATCTCCCACCTGTGAAGAAATGTCAATGATGATGAACAATACTCGGTGTCAATAGACAATAGACAATAGACAATTTATTGGTAAATAAAATATTTACAAGTCGGTTTCATAAAGTTACAAATTAAATTAGAGTTAAATTATTATTACAAGAAGGTATAATAAATAATAGAAAAGAAAAAAATATATTAATATATATATATGTCAATAATCATATGATTGGTACTGAGACTGTAGCTTATCGTCAAGGTACTCCTTAAGGAGTAGTAGACCTTGCTAATTAAGAAATTCCTTAACCTACGTTTAAAAATATTAGGTCGGCAAGTTTCATTTTTAATAACATTTGGTAGGTTGTTAAAAACCTTTGGTCCAAGGACATATACGGATTGGTTTGACTTGACCAGGGTGTAAGCAGGTGTTCGAAGTCTGTCCTTGTGTCTGGTCTCATAGGTGTGTGCTACCCCGAGGGTTTCAAATGTTTCTGGGTTAGCATGAACAAACTTGCATATTTGGTAAATAAATATCGAGGGCACCATCATTATTCCAAGTTTGATGAGGTGTGGCTTCGCAGACTCATCCCATTTCAAATGTACGATTGCGCGTATGGCTCTTTTTTGTATAAGTAGAGTGCGTTCAGCCTCGGGTGTGTTACCCCACAACTCCGTTCCATACGTAAGTACAGAGTCAATTGTTGCGTAGTAACAGCTCATAACTGCGTGACGGGGGCCTGACGCTGCAAGACGGCTTAAGGCAAAGCAGGATTGCGCCAAGCGACCACATATTGTGTTTATGTGTATATCCCATTTCAATGCGCGGTCCACATGGAAACCCAGCATTTTTACAGTCGATACTTGCTGTAACGCAGTGCTCTGTACAGTTACTGCTAGGGCCTCCTGCGGTCTATTCGCAAGATTGAAATGGATATAGCATGTTTTATCCAAGTTGAGAGCGAAACCGTTCTTTGCAAACCATTTCTGCAGCTGATGCGCCACCTCCACCAGGTTCTTTTTCAGCGCTGGTATGTTTGGTGGACTCACCAGCGCCACAACGTCATCAGCGAACATATACACTTCAGCTCCAAAAATAGAGTCAGGTAAGTCGTTCAGGAGAAGGGCGAAGGTGGTGTTCGAGATACACGATCTCTGTGGGACACCGAGCACTGGGGTACCTTCCTCCGAGCGAATCCTACCAGAATCACCCACAACTCTTTGTTTTCTGTCCGTTACAAGATCTGATAAGAGTCTAACTGCGGGCCCTCTCACACCGTAATGTTGGAGTTTGGCCTCTATCAGTTTACGATCCGCGGTGTCAAAGGCACGGGAGAGGTCGCGGCATATTGCTGCAACCTGCCGCTTACACTCGCGTGCTTGCAGTAATCTGTCAAACAACCGAGATTTATCAATTGATCTAGTCCACTCCTTTTACACGTCAACGCTCGTCCACATACCAAACAACACACGGTCCCAAAACTAGAAGATATACGACTTGGTCGTCCACCAACAAGGTAGACTGACGACTTAATAAAGGTAAGGCTTCCAACAGGTCCTTTTGGATATTTGTGGGGAGGCATATGTTCAGCAGTGGACGTCCTACGGCTGAGATGATGATGATGAATATATTGGTGGACATGTTTATGTAAACGTTTTAGGGGTGTATTACCCGGATTATACTTAGTTTGGACCTCAGGTCACTTGAATTCACAGCCTGTGAGAACGTCCTCGTATATATTAACTAATGTTTAATTATAAAGACCACATATTTTTAGAGATTTGCTGAGGGTACTGGCTCAAGGTCTTTTTTTTTTGTTTTTAACTTTAACTTTAAATAAACGGTGAAAGTAGTTCGTAGTAATATAAAACCATTGATTCATATAACAATGCTTTATTTAAGTGTATTAGTACTTAGTCAATGTAGCAAGGTATTTTAGAATGGCCAAGAGTTCCTCGTAGTCAATCCGAAGATGCCGTTTCTGAAAACAATAAAATAAAGTTTATAGTACATGTAATTCATCAGAATTGACACTCGAATGCTAGGTAACTTTTCATAATGGCTGCGGTGGATTTAATGATTTTTTACCGGAATGCTTACTAGTTTATCCGATTGCATATGCATACGCTACAAGTTGTGTCATGCGGAGACAATTTACTTTTTTAAACTTGTTTCCTTAAACATGCTATATATTAAGGAGTAAGCTCGGTTCTCCGATAATAATGAATTGATATCGTATTGTACTCTAAAGTGTTTATCTTATACCTAAATAGTCATTGGCAGAATCACCCAAGGGTAAATAAATGTTTCACCTTTGGAATACCCCAATTGAAAATGAAGGCAGATAAAAGTATAGCAACCAATAAATCATAACTTATTTATATTTTTTGATCATATTCATGTTCACGCCTATTTGATACGAGTTATTATTAATTACATATTTGCGTACAAATAACAGGCATGACAATACGTTACCAAAAGAATCGAAAACAGAAATGAATGATCCTTACCCTCTCTTGTTCAAGATTCCATTGCCCATGTTCAGTGTGCTGCCAGTGCATTGCGAATTTTGAGCTTGGTTGATGTTGGCGCAAAGTCGACCAACCAGATGGTTAGTGCGGACTGAAGAAGCAAATAACTCATAGGCACGGCTGTGAGAGCAAGTGCTGACCCAGCACCCGGGTTGGGGGTTTCTTCCACCGTTGGGGTAGAAGTCTGCGTTGGCGATCCTATCGAAGATACCGAGAAGGCCGCCATCAGTGTGTATTGCCTCTACATACACTCCTGATGCAGTGTTCAGAGCCTGGTTGTTGCCTCCCCATCGAGGACCAGCCGGGTCCAAACCTAAGAAAATAGTTTATCAAAGATTGTTGTCCCATTATTACGAATCATACGTATTGGAGATCTTGGTAATCTTGCCGTTGAGGCTTCGCAAGCTAAGGAACACTCTGTCACTACTATGCGAACTTGTGAATAATGCACATTAAGCATGCTGATTTTAGTGTAGCTATAGATTAGGCACATATGGTAAAAAAGCAGTGAATTAGGTAACGGTGACATATCGAGTCCGAGTGTATAACGAAGGATTTAACGAAAGAACTTGAAGTTAACTCCCGAGCGTTGGAGTTACGATGGAGTTAAGCTCACCGACGAAGACAGCTTTATCCTGAGGTGAATACTCTTGTTTCACATTTATTTCAAGTTAATAAAATCAAGTATACTAAAAATAATAAATTTTGTGGTATGACACCAACAGCCAAAATATCTTAAATTGGTTTTGGATACATTTAGCCCTGTTTTAGAAAAAAACAAACCTTTTGTTGTATGTGTAGTGAAAGCTTTAAAATGTCTGGGTATTCTCTGGTCTACACTGTATATTATATACACTTTTGTTGAGGTTTGGTAAACGAATGTGTTGTTAGAAATTCAAGTAACGTTATTATTAGGTAGTTACTGCCTGAGTTTGTATCTTCCAATGACATTCAGTACAACATTACTGCTCTTGAGATATAATCCCTTATTTTCGGTTTGGGTGTCATTTTGTAGTGTGAAAACGTTTTTTTGAATAGAAATACGATAATTACCAGTAACACGACTGGGTCGTCCACCAGCCTGACGTCCAGCGTTACCCACAACGTGAGCACCCAAGCTGAAGCCGACCAAGTGCACATTGTTCCAGTTGCCTCCAGCTGTGTTAATGAGCCAGACCAGGAAGTTGCCTAAGAACTGGCCAACACCAGGGACTCCGTTGGAAGCGGTGATATAGTTAGAATTAGCAAGGGACCTCCAGTCAACGACAATGACGTTAGCGTCTTGCACGGCTAGGAACGCGGAAGTGATGAGAGGATTGATGCCAGAGTTTCCATTACTATTCCAGCCGTGGACGATAACTTTCAAGGGTCGGCTAGCGACATAGTTTGAACTCCAGATGCTGTTGGCGTTTCCGTTGACAATGATTTGTGCGTTGTTAGGGTTCCGCCTGAAATATTTGGTATAAAATTACATGACATACTTTTTAGCTTTTCTCTAATCACAAATATAATACCTTAATCCCCTTATTCATAATATCTTGAAATTGATTAAAGCGTTATAAGTAGAACCTATCCTTGTGAACATCATTTTATAACAATTATCTTATCTATAATATTGTTAATATAAATATGTGCAATATTAAATGACGCACCAAGGGAATCAATGTTAGCCAGTGACTATAGTTGACTCCTGAGTTTGGCGTTATGTAGAGTCCTGAGTGACGCCAGGGACTTAAGCCACCCAATACGAAGACTGGTTTTATCCCAGAGGTGGAGACGAGACAGTTAAAACTACAAAAAGCCTACATTAATAAAGCAGTTGTTTGTTTAAATTAGTGTGACGGCTAGTTCGATTTTCAAATGAACTCTCTTTACAATGCCCGTATCTACTCGTATACAAAGAGTTTAAATACGAATTTTAACATCCAAATTCAAATTCAAATTATAACATCCCTTAGGGTGTTCCTAAGGTAACTTTAAATACCTTAGGATATAATGCCTTGCTTTACATCAACGTATATACGGACATTATCGAGCAGGTGGTACGAAAATATGTTTATCAAAATTACCTGGTGAAGAGCCAGTACTGGTTGTTTGCACCATTTCTGGAGTTCAACAATTCTTCATCGGCTGGTTCCTGGAGGTCCACCAGATGGGGAACACCGTCTCCATCTGGCATCCAGATGTAACGGGACTCGCCCTCTACGTAGTGGCTGTTATCGCCCGGGTTGACGGGGATTTCGTTGCCGGTGGACACTAGAACAGACAGTTTAACAATTTTTTTTTTATCTCAAACTGCACATAACGTGATTAGTCTAAAACACCTAAATTATGTGATAATAGTGAAGCTGTATAAGACGGTACACATGTTCAAAAATAAGGGAATCTGGTATCGCACGCATATACGTCGAGGTCTACTACCACGCGCTAGGACCAAAGTAGTATTTTTGATAAAGTAAAAGAAGAATAATTTAATATAACGCTGAAATTTGCTCTATCAATATAAGAGCTGTTAAAGGTGCTATTTGATGTTAGCGACAGTGAACCGCATAAAATTAAAAATGAAGCCGATCACCGCTACTGCAACCAAGGTTTTAACTTTCTCCTAGTTATACGACGCTTCATTGATACAAACGCTTTATATTCCCGAGCCCTATCCACACACACCTGGGAAACAAATATTATCAGTTGTTTATTAGTGTTTTTATCATTATTTAATAACTGTAGGACTTTAGAAATAGCGCGGATAGCTATGAAAGTTAATACGTTCCCTACTACATTTAAAAAAATTAGGTACTAACACGCTATAAACGCAGCCACTACCACGAGGAGTTTCATGTCTGCACAACTTGTGATTCTCTTTTCGAATACACTAATATTTATTATTTTAATTATCAATTAAATCGCACTCATCACTGACTACGTGTGTAATTAATTTAATACGATTAGATTTTTCAAAGATTGTGACCGCACTGACACTGCGTGATGGATGAGTGATCCGATAATTATCTTCATACAAAATTGAAAACATTTATGTACTGCATTACGTAAATCTGTAAATATAATCAATTAAAAAATGTCCATGCTCATTTCCTTTTAAATAATAATGTTACCTCTCACTGTTTATTATTATGACCGTCACTATTTCGATACTAATATATGAAACCTCGAAGTCTCGAAAATAATAGACCGTCTCGATTCAAACCCAAGCTTTGGACTAGACGGCATCACTACAAAGGCAATTAAGTACATCAAATAACAAATTCCGAGAAGTTTCACACGTTCCATAAACGATTACTTAGATAGTGGAGTATTCCCTGATGAATTGAAATCTGCTAAAGTGACACCAACTACGAAAAATGTTCTCAGTAACTATCGTCCTATCTCAGTCTCACCGGTGATATCCACAAACGTCTAGTCTAGACAACTGTTTAACTAATTCAACTATCTTTCAATTAGATAATATGGATTTCGTCCCCAATCAAACACTTTAGTTGCTTCAATAGACCTATAACTAAAATTAAAACCAATATAGATGCAAAAAAACACGCTATTGGAATTTTTATCGACTTAAAGCTTTCGATACAGTAAGCCACTCTCTCCTAACAAAGAAGCTATTTATCATAGAAATAGCTGGAAATGCGCCCCAATTATTCAAAAGTTACCTCAGTTTTAACAATTTGGTAAGGATTTGTATCCTTACTTCTTGAATTTACCTAATTTAAGAGTTCTGCCCAACCAATCACTTTTGGAATCCCTCAAGGATCGATATTAGGATCACTTCTATTTCTGATATATATTAACACAATAACGGAACCTCAGTTAAGCGATAAAATGTCTTTATATGCTGATGACACCTGCGTTTTTTTATTTTGGTGATACAGTCGAAGAAATAGTTCAAAGAGCTCAAGCAGATTTAAATACCTTACATAATTGGTTTCAATGCAATTTATTGACTATCAACATATCAAAAACATCTTATATGATACTCAAAGAAAAAAACAAAAAAGTGGGTAGTCCACTTACCATTAACACGACACATAAAGGATCAACGGAGAAGAAATACTTGGGATTTCTGTTAGATGGTGGCTTAACATGGCAACCACATATTAACAAAATAAAAAGGAAAATATCTTCATAGCTTGGATCACTCTATAGTTGTATTAGATGTTTTCCACGACGTGTCCGCTACACCATTTACTATTCTTTGGTCAAGCCACATCTAGACTACCTTGTTGAAGTATGGGGGAGTGCTTATAAAACTACATTAAGAGGATTGCATAGCTAGTACTTTCCATGCTAAAAGAGAAAACTCTTTTAGCATGGAACGTGATTAACTATTTGATTTTTTCTGAAAAAATCAAAACGTCCGGGCATAGTAAACAATGTCATGACTCCATGAAAAATAAATCACTGAAATCGGACAATGTTAAGAGGTAGAAAAGAGTTTTCTCTTTTAGCATGGAAAGTACTAGCTATGCAATCCTCATAACCTTTTGCCTAGTAGAGTAAATCTTTTGTTTTAATTATCACGATATAGGAAGAATTAAAAGATTTACAAGTCAGCCAAATTAAAATCATCAAATTACTTCGACTTCAAAACGCCAAGTGCTTAATTATACAGAGAAACAAAAATAATGAATATATACCAAACATATTGTTACAATACAATTGATGGAGCCAAATTATTTGACAAACTCCCAAAAGAAATAAAAACATGTAAAAGATTCAAAACTTAAAATAGGTACATGTTATTGATAAACTCTAACTCTACTTATGGATAAAGCCGGCCCTGACTTTAGGCAAACGGAACGGACAGTTAACAAACACGATGAAGATATACAAATATCTCGAACTACCCTCAAAACAGTAACAAATTGTGAATTTCTAACTTTTACCTACTGCAACACTACCTTCTTATTATTATCGTTTAAGTTATAATTAAGCATAGTAGGATGCCTACAAAATCAGCTCTGATATGTAATGAATAGTGTCGTGTTTACGATAATATATTTTATATTATTAATGTTGTTTTTCGCTCAGCGTTTGTATATTAGCTAATGCTTAAATTGTATTTCTCATACAGCGAAATGTTATTTCTTTTGAGAAAAATAAACTTCTTTAACCACATATATTTCGCGTGTTGTACCATCTTGGTTAAATAAAATAATAGTTATTTGTTATGCAAGGCTGAAAAGTTTGTTTTGTAACGTTTAAATATTAGTAATTCAATAATTAAAATAAATCAGTAAAAATCCTTAATTTACAAATATTTAATAACGTCCCCTATGTCAAAAGGCCGAAGTTTTAAACGTTAGATAAAGACACACGTCATGTCTAATTGATTCTCTTAGTAATGTTAACTAGTTAGTACTTACTATCGTTGTTAGCCAGTATCAGTCAAAGCAGTATTTGAAATATCAATAAAGAAGCTTTTTCTATGATATCGTGAATAAAGCGAGATATTAATTCGGCCATTTTGATCGCTTGTAGGTATAACAGAGTAGGTATACAACTCGTAGTGAGAAAAAAGGCACGATGGAACTTAAAACCTGAGATATCTAGAATAACGCCTATAAGAGGCAGAAGGAAATTATATGGGAATAATTAATTAAACAGCCGTCATAGCTTCATATCTAACCTTTAAATAAAATCTACTATAAATCCATCCTTCTATAAATCCAACTTCAAATCCTAATATAAACTCAATATAAATCTCAAACCATCTCACAATTAACCTCAACATGTATTACAACGATAATACCTACTGAACTTTTTTTAACTGAATTTATCTTTAATCTTAATATAAATAATGCCGCAAATCATCACTCGATGATAAGTTAAATATCTCTTGATTACTGCACTGTCAAGTACCATCATCATGTCCATTCGAGTTCACATCTTGTAAGCTCGGAAACGTATGTCTACATTCTTGAAGTGTGAAAGTGGATACATGAAGTCATAAGGAAGACGGGGAACCCATCACCTTCTCCAATCAACTAAAATATTGTATATCCATTAATAAATGACACAGTTTGTAAACTCTGTTATTGTCAAATAAGTACTTACTATTATTAACTTCTTCTCTGTAACCGATCACTTAGACTCTCTACTAGGGTGCGTTTGGCACAGTGCTACATATTTCGGGTTTTCTGTATGGAGTCGAGTCATGGACCTTAACACAAGCCACAAGTAATCGATTGGAAGCTCTTGAATTGTGGGTGTACCTACAGAAGAATTTTCAAAATCTCGTGGACTGATAGAGTGTCCACTGAAAAAGCCTTACAGAAAAACCCCAGTACCTGGGTCATGTCATGCGCAATGAGAAATACGATCTTCTCCAACTGTCATGCAGGGTAAAATTCAAGGACGTTGAGGACCAGGCAGAAGACGTACCTCTTGGCCCAATAATCTTCGAACGTGGTTTAACATGAGTAACAGGTCGCTATTTCAGGCAGCAGCTTCTAAGGTCCGAGTAGCCTTAATGATAGCCAACCTCCGGCTGGAGATGGCATCATAAGAAGAAGAATTAATATTAAATTAAAGAACAAGATGTATTATATATGAATGTATACTCACATCAAGTAGGATGATCTCTTATAGCTATTTAGGAATTAAAATTTAAGCTGATATTAGCTATCAGTAATGTAAACATTGTAGAGCTGTGTAATTAAATATCTTTAAAATGCTGTGCTATTCAAGTGTACCTTAGAACTTTTTCACATAGCGAGGCAATGTATTTGTATAAATAGAAGTCCCTGAGTACCTATCTGATGCAATGCTCCTGTTCATAGTCGATGGGTAAGTGGATTTCTCTTTTATGAGATAAAATTAACCGTTACAGTTTTTATCCTGAGTGTAACGAGGGTTTCAAAGGTACGAGATGCAAAACAATACTTAGCTGCTGAGTAAGAGCGAGGCCCCATTAGTGCGTTGCGCTGTGTTGCGTCGCGTCGTCGCAACGGGACAACGCATTGTATGCCACACCTGCGTCGCTCTTAGAGCGAGGCTTCATTTGTACATTGTGCTGTGTTGCGTCGCAGCAACGACGCTGCGTCGGTTTCCATATATTTTTTATGACATGCCCCATTAGACCGTGGCGTCGTCGCGTGCGACGTTTCAACGGAACGACGGACAAGAGACGAAGCGGGAGGGAGGATGCATACCCTCTTGCGTTGCGTTGTCGCAGCGTCTTCGCAATGCAGGTGTGGCATACAATGCGTTGTTCCATTGCGACGACGCGATGCAACGCAGCGCAACGCACTAATGGGGCCTCGCTCTAAAACACAATTTTTGAAGAGGCGTTGCGGTGGGGGTGGAGGACGCATGCCCGGCTATCACATTACGTAGTGCGGCAGAGCCAAGGAATATCGTACTCTCTATCATCTTCAATATATAGAATAGTACTCTGTGCTCTCTATCGAGAGCCCAATACGGTTGGCCCGTTGGCCCGTCATGCGATTCACGCGCTTCAAATTAAATGTCATTTTTATTTTTAAATGTCATTGATTTCTGTTGTGTATGTACGCTACCAACAAACAAAATGTATCGAAGATTTGTTCGTTGATTGCGATGTTCACATCCCTACTAGTCCAGTCGAATTTAACGTTATCGTTAGCGTTGATCACGCATAACTTTTTACAAAATAAAAACAATACAATACAAATTAAATAAAAAATAAACACGCCGACTTGAGGACATCATCCCTTTTTGGAAGTTAGTTGAAAAGATATAATCCGTAACTTGCACATTAGTGCAAATTTAACTAAACGCTTATGATAAGCATCATACCGGAGGCCCTGGGCCGGGTGGAGAAAGCCGACTTATATTAAAATTAGTTATAAAAAAATAATAATTAGACAAGCTTTGGCTTTTGTATTATGTATGCGTGTATACCTTGAGCATTCACGCTCACTAAAAGGCTTCTTCTCGCGGCGGCGTCGTGTGGCGGGTCGTCCTCTTCCCTCAAATATGGTTGAGGAGGGCGATGGCTGGCACACGTGTCAAGCTCGTGAACGAGCGCTGCTTGCGGGAGCCGGTATGCTCTCGGTATGTATGATATTTAGAAATAAGTTAAAAGTCTATTTGTGTACAAAAAAAAATGTATTATGTAAGTTTAGTTAAGAAAAAAAAAATTCCTGTATTCCGTTACTAATTATAAAAAAATATATATAAGTTTAAAATATAAATGTAAACAATGCCACGGACCCATTGAGTCTGTGAACAAAATCAATAATAAAAAAATAAAAAATAAAAAAAGCATCATACCGGATGGTATGATGGAACTTTCAGTGGGGCAGTAAGGGGAAGTACCTTATCCGTTGCAGCTACTCGAAAATGGTCTTAGGAGACTATAAATATAACTATAAATTCCATATTTTTTTTTGGAATTTTGATCCCCATTCACGTATTTAAAAAAATACAGTTAGCAAGAAAATAGCCATCTTACGCAAAAACATTTTTTGATGCCAATCTATATCTAGATCCTGTTTCTAATACTGATCAAAAACTCAAAAAAATATTGCAAAAAACTTTTCTCGTACATTTTGTAAAGAATTTGTGAAACTGAAATACAAACAATAAAATCAAAGACAAATGATCACGTAGAATTTTACACATACGTATCAATGAGAATGCGTATTAATTTTCTATTTAACTTACATAACTTGATAATGTTATTCTTATTTAAAATCTTGTAGTTTCTTGCCCTACATAATATTAATACATTACCGACATCATCGAGCGCTAGACCGACAGCGTGTCGGTCTAGCGCATCAACATCAGTAATAATATAATAATAATAGTGTTTATTTTCTTCAACATACTATAAAGTTTACAAAAATGGGCAGGAGTCCTCTTTTAGACATGTTATAATAATGCCTGTGCCAGAGGACCCCGCTCTTCCGTGTTTACAATAATATAGGTATATACGTAGGTTCTTATATCATATTTTATATTTTTACAATTTTATTACTAAAGCTAAGATGTTTTTATGCTAGTGTTTTGAGTTAGTCTCAATAATCAGTGTGTCAACATCTCCTGAGAAGCCTCGTGTAGAGGCGAAACACGTTTTGAATCGGTGTTGGTTTATTTGGGGTTTCTTGTGTTTCTTTTATTTTGTATTCTTCCTATTAGCATTTTATGCGGGAGGGAGGGTGGTGCACGCCCCCAAATAGGCCAAAATCATTGTTTTCTTTTCAGCGGAAGTGTCACTAAATATTTTTTAATATCGTTTTTTTGATAATGGATTTCCGCAAAGTAACGCCTGAATCAATAAATTATTACAGAAGGTTTTTTATTTATTTAGATATGGCGATTTATAACCTCAGATTCAGCATATATCTTGATCACCAAAAATAAATCTGTCTCGTAACCATTAATATGCTACGGGTAGCTCTGATCTAGTGCTACATGCGTGTAGAATATTTTCATCTCCGCCCTCATCCGACGCATCGAATGAGAAGACTCAGCAGGGATGCCCTTGTCTACCCTGCCTATACACGAGTTTATATATAAATTCATCTTAATCTGAAATTGTGATATTGTGAATAGCGTTTATAGTCTCAGATTAGGTTATGCATTAATTCATTATGATTTTGAGCGGAGTTTATCATAAAATTACTAGATATAATCTACATCATAAGCACGTTTGCTAGAGGTCAAATTATCATCATCAATCATCCATTAAATATACATTCACCATTGTTATCACAGTCACGATAAAGCCTGCATATTTTTTTTCTAAATTGTTAACAAAACTATACTTATTATTGTTTTGGTCCAAAATGTTTTGCTTCAAGTACTAAAGAGTATGCGAAAGAACCAAAAGACAAAGGCAACGAAGATTTGATTTAGGCCCGTTCCACACCAACTATACGTCTTGAACGATCAGGGTGCCTACTCCCACTTTTTACGAAACTATAATACGAGTAAATCAGGAGCGTTTTGTAATAAGCTTAAAATAATCGAACTTATTACTTCAATACTACTAACGGCGTGTTCCTTTTTTAGCCGATATTGAACTTAATGGTGCGTTCCAGGATCTACCTATAATGCACAACCCGAATAGAACACTAACGCAGTTCCAAAGTACGCGAGTTAGCATTTGATAATAGGTAGATACGTCATCAAAACATCTATCGTAATCCATTATTATTTTAAGCTTGCTATATTGACGTGGTGGTACCAAATTTAGTAGTAAAGATTAAATATGATTACTTTAAGAGGTGGGAGTAGGGACCCAGAAGTAAGACGTCTGTTCATAAATTAAATAACTTTCATTGCAGCCTCTCCCCAATATCACTCACAATCGAAACATGCATTTTACTTTTTATTAACATTTTTACACATACGGTCCCCCGCACTACGGTTCCTTGGATCGCGGGGGGTACGGACACACAACCATCACAACATCCAAGACCCTATAGAAAACATTTCTGCTTATCATAAAAATATTTGCCGAATGACATCCACACTTGAATCTCACTGATACGGGTGTAACCACCCTTTCCCCTTTAATACAGCACTCCTATTCAAAGGTTCACTCGCTCCATTTTGTGAAGGACAGTAAGATATCATAGTCTGGCAAGTTATTCCATGCCGTTGCAGGCGATTATTTACACACTCCTCCAAATCCTACGCCTCTTTTGTGTCACATGCCTTCTCATAATCCACGAAGATTGTTATTATTAGCTTTTGATATTCGTGTCATGTTTAAATGTTTTTGAAATTTGTAGGTGGTCGCGAGTGCTGGAAAAAGGGAGGATTAATGAATTGAATGGGCTTTGCGAAGGTCCCATCAACCATGGAGCCATTTGTCCTGAAAAGGACTGGCATTCATGTCATCAGGCCAATAATAATGAATTAATCCGAATAGTGAAACTCCGTCAGGTCACGTGTCGCACTTTTACTTATCTAAACTTTTAATTATCTTCTTCTTAGTTTCTTTTATTGTCTTTTAGTGTAGGCCTTAGTGGTAGTATTCTTGATAGTGTAAGTTGATACTCGTAATACAGTGTAAATAGTAGGAACCACCTGCTTCGTTACAGGTTATTTATTGAATCCTTATATTGGCTGCCGAACTAGTAAACACTGTGTTTCAGCTAGTGGTTTGTCCCATCCGGTAGACGCTATTGTAATTATGTCGAACATTCTGGAAAAATAATTTAATGTACAAAAATATAAAAATCTAAATTAAATTAGGACATTTTTTTTCCGTTAACAATGAAACAAGTGATGTGTATGTGTGTGTGAGAGGGTGTCGGTGGAAGTGTATGTGCCCCAATGTGGACTTGGGTGTGTTTGAAACTCTTGTTGTTCTCTCTTGTAACTGCGAAATTAAAAATAAAAACTTCCTATCATTTTTTCAATATACCATCATAGTCCAAGGTTTTTAGCCAGGTAAGTATAATTCTCTTGAACTCATATATATTATAACTCATAAACATTATAGTATTAAAACGTATTGCCATACGTTTTCATACTATATTTCATATTAATAATGTACTAGTGACTGCTTGCGACTTAGTTCGCGTAGTAGGCTCAGCCTTCGGCCGCACCATAGCCTCCCATCTTTTCTTGGCTTTTCTTTCATAAGAACCTTCTCCTGACAATAATAAACACAATAAAAAAAAGGATTAGCGAAATCAGTACAGCTGTTCTCAAGTTATAGCGTGCCCAGGAAAATAGGGGTTCTTTTTTATATAATAGACTAGCGACTGCCCGCAACTTCGTTCGCGTAGTAGGCTCGGCCGTCGGCCTCGCCATAACCTCCTATCTTTTCTTAATTTTTTATTGCAAGAACTTCCTACAAAGTATTAGAAAACATTTTTAAAAAAGATGAATGAAATCGGTAAAGCCGTTCTAAAGTTATAGCGTGACCAGAAAAATTGAGGTTCATATATATAAATATACTAGCGAATGCATGCGACTTCGTTTGCGTAGTAGGCTCAGCCTCCGGCCTTGCCATAACCTCCCATATTTTCTTGATTTTTCTTTCATAAGAACCTGCTTCTGACAATAATTAATACAAAAAAAAAGAATTACCGAAATCGGAAAACCCGTTCTCAAGTTATAGCGTGACCAGGAAAAATAGGGGTTCATTTTCATATATACATATTAAAATATATTATTTACATATATATTTAACAGAAACACAAATTGAAAGTAATGTTAATTAAAAAATATTTCAAGTTGAATACATAATCGCAAGAAATCTGGGAAAAGTTGTACGTTTTACGTAAATCTGAATTATTTGATACTTTTTCCATAGCATTGGGAAATATGCTATTGAAGCCTAGCAATGTAGGAATTGATTCAAATTTGCCCATTTCTACACAACCTATTAGGTAGGTAAGTGATTTCTGAATGATACCTATACGTTTGAAAGATCTTGTTGAATGCTATATTATGTAGGTACGACCATTCGGACCCTGTTTGATGTATTTTAATAGTATATTATCATACTAGTGAGCTAAGTTGCATAATATACACGAGGCTGTGGGGTGCAGCCCGAGCCGGCGAGGATGTAAATCAGCCGAGTGTCTAGTGAGCAAGTTTCTCACGAGTTTAAATGCTTGCTTGACTTAATTGAGGAATTACACATTGACTTATTATAAAATTATAAGTAAGGTAAGTAAGTATATGGATTTCCTACGGCATAAAACCTCTTTGTTGCTACTAAAACAAAACTGGAAAATGCTCTGTTTACTCGCATAAAATTTGCAGTTAGGGTCTATTCTAACTTAACTTTGTAGGGATTATTCTATTATGCACTAGTGTGTAATATTATAATACACGTGTGTGTTATAGTTCGGTTTATGGCCCTAAGAACGACGTAATAAAGCTCACTTTACGAGTGTGTTGAAAAAGTTTTATCTACTCTCATGTCGTTAAAATCTATACGAGTACATATTTTTTTTTTGTTTTCGCGTTACTAGTTGCAACTATAATGTACTGAATTTCATAGCAAAATATTCATTCTAGCTTGAAAATGTCTGAAATCAGTGAGTGTGAAGAAATATGACCCCGCTTGAAAAAAATCATATGTGGTATAAATATGATTTCAATTTCGGGCCTGGTACGGAACATGAATAATTATTTAAGCAATGAACTAAATCTTACTCTTTTAACATTGATCTTTTGTTTAGTAGATTCAATACCAATGTATAAGAGAGTAAATTAGTAGGTAGTGTATGAAACCTCACATAAGTAGGTACTTACCCCTCATTACGCAACAGTTTCATAAACTACCTTCAAGATTGATATAGATATTCTTTGTGAAATTTATGTTAGGCGCCTACTTAGTGTCTCTTCTTTAATTTGTTTGGTATAGTTCGGTATAAATGGCTAGCGACTACATTAACAATAAATAATAAAATGTCGCTAAAGTACCGTTTCACTTTTATCCCACAGGTTTATTGCAGAGGGATAAACACACGTTTGGAAGGTCTGGACTAATGCTATATATATTTATGATAGTTAGTTGGTAGTGTCTCGATATTATAATGACATTTGCGGTAGGCGTTTAGCGTTGTACGAATATTCGTACTTTCAGTTACTTGTGGCGCAAGCAATTTGTGAATAATAAAGTTAGTGAGATCTTCACTAATACTCCCGTTAATGTCATTATAGTACTTAATTTACATTCGACTACATACAGGATTTTTACTTCTGCAGAAATTCGAAATATACTCGTAGTATACCATGGTCTACTATATTTCGAATTTCTTTCACATCATTACGCACTTCTTAATTTGGTCGGCTTACTTATAAAAGACCGCTAATTTTAGGGCGTTAGTTTCACATTAGTCGGTAAGTATTCATTAATCGGAACATTTAATAAACAAACTATAAAATTAAATCATAGTTTGTTTATTCAATGTTCCTGCCAGTTTTCACGATGAGAGTTGACTTGTATTGTAAGGTGTACCTACTATGACAGACATCCTAGTCTACTATGATCGCGAACAATAATTATTATTATTGTCCGAGTTTTCTTTCTTATTATGCCCGATTCCCATGATATAAGTAATATCAGGATGGCCGTCAGTGTACACTACGTCAGAGTCAACTACAGTCAAAACGCGGTTTTAGACATTAAATCAAAGTTTAGACCACGGTCCACTTATACTGATACCAGTGTAGTTTGGATATGGCATATTTGGATGTGACATCGTGGCTTGTAGGACTCGCGCGGCCGCTAGTGATCTATTAGCCACGCACATTGACCTGAAGAAACACCCATTTTAAAAAATAAAACAATACTGCATTCACGACGTCAACTTTTTTGTATGTCTCTAGAAAAGTGTTCATGTAGGTACTAGTGAAACAATAACAGATGTTTTACAATTTAATCAGAATCAACAAAATTCTCATTTTTGATGTTTTCACTAGAACTCAGTACAAAAGGTACATGCGATGCGTTTCCTCTTTCGTACTCCCGCGGTGATACATCAACGACTTCCTCCATAGACGGAGATCGAGTGGAAAGAGGGTCACTGCGGCGTGAAGAGTGGCCATACGATGGAGACTGAAAGTGTCCATTGTCAGCTTGGTAGAGTAATTGGCTTATCTCATGCTGCAGTGCATTTCTGGTTTGTCGAGAGTACTGGCGAAGCTTACTGGCAAGGTAATTCCCGTATGCTTTGCTATCATCGAAAGCAGGCGCAGAAGGTACCTGTGTAAAAGCTGCCTCTCTGTATTTCCGGTTTTCTTCTATGGGTGGTTTGCATATTGATTTCCTTTTTAGTGAATTATTTAAGGAATGAGGCTGCGATGTTGTGGTAGTCTGTGTTGAACTTGGTGGTATTACAGATATTGGTTGACGTTGCGGAAACTGTGGAGGTTCCTCAAGTTCTGATTCATCAGCTAGCTCGAATATTAACATCTCATCTCTCTGTAATAGGAAAAAAGATACTTTATACCGGAAATTATTTCTTGGAATTTGCCTACTACTACTAGGGTAATTGGGCTGATTTACTTCAGAGCATGATTGCTAAAATTTTTGTGTGTGTTGGTAATGTGGTATTTTTCATTACATGTGAAACATGTCAGTGAGATGGTAATTTCATGTGCGAGTGGAAGCGGTAGTGGTATTATAAATCATCATTGCTAGGTACGTCGAAACTGCTCAACGGGTTAAATTTGGCAAGACATTTACATAACTATATGCTAATTTATGGTGCTATATCATCGTTACCTGATGTTAGAGTTGTGGTACAGCTTGTCAAGATATCCACTGGACTTTTTCAAGTATGCTACCTATATAACTTACAGTATCGCTTCGTTATATTCAGATGCTTTATGATCAGTTTGTAGTGCTAATAACATACTTACTAAAAGCTTTCACAAAATCTAATTTTCATACCACCTACTCGAAAATGTCCAATTACATATCACGCAATCTTGACGTAAAGCAAGGCATTACATCCCCAGGGTGGTAATGTTTTATGAAACTCCCATGGGCGTAAAGTGATTTGGATTTGGAACATACGTTGTAGGAAAACTCTTAGTACGAAGTAGATACGGGCCAATGCCCAAATAAACTCTATTCACAATTGAAGATAGTTTAATCTAAAACCGGTGACCACAGTCCACAGACAGACAAAGTAAGAAAAAAGGCGTGATTCTAATGAATTAGGAATAAAACACGGTGTTTGGTGTTATTTTAACAACTTCCATAAAATGTTATAATTTTTAACACGGTGCATGTAACTGGACCGACATACGGCCATATATCTCCAAAAGCAACTAAATCGTGGACTACATCACGTGAGTACTAATTATAATTAAAATTAATTATATTAAATGTAAACGAACTTGTATCTTAGTTGCAATATGCGGAAACATAATAATGGTGTTTAGTGGTTAATTTTTTAAGTAATTTAGTAGTACTATCACTGTTTGTTTTCCTAAGAAAATAAAATAAAATAAATAAAATAACTTAGTTAACAACCGCGAAAGTTTAAAACAGGGTTTTCCATAAAATGTTCGTTCCAAAAATATTACTCTGTCCCTCTGTATAACTGGGCAAATATGTCCAATTTTAATGTGAACTGTTGACTTTTTAAAGTTGTATATTTAAATAGTTGAGTAATTAGATAAGTTAAGTAAATGTAAAAAAATGCACGACCCTTGGAGTCTGTGAATAGAAATTTTAAAGTAATAAAAAGCACTATTCATTTATTTTACTTTTAACTAAATAACTGCTTTTTTATAAAGCTCTGAGTTTTTATTGTCTCGCAGAAGGTATGATAGTAGAGAATGCACCTCGAGGATAAAGCCTGTCTTCGTCTTGGGCGGTTGGACCCCTCGCTTCACTCAGGACTCTACAAAACTCCCTTGCTGCGCTCAGGGATTAACTGAGTCCCCTTTACACTCAGTGTTTAATATAACGCCCGTGACGTAAGACACTGCTTTACTTGCATAATCTGTACCGAAGGACTAAAGCTATTGTATTGTGTCTATTATATTGTAATACTATTGTACGGTGACTTGCATAGAAGACCCGACAAATAAAAGTTTCCTGAAGGCATTAATTATAAACAAGTTTCTCTCTATATACTAACTATACATTGGATTGGACTGCAAAGGCGCAAGAAAAGGTTCCAAGGCCGGTATTTCAAAAAGACGCTCAGTTATGAGTCTCTACTTAACCTGTGGTTTGACAGCAAATGCCATACACAACTTACTCAGATCTGTACTCAAGCGTAGATTCACTACTGAGAGTATTTCTGGATTACCAGCCAAAGTAATCTAAGAATATGCACATTACATTACTACTCTATGATAGGCTTAAAGTTAACAAATAACAATGTTGTGTTGTAGAAGTGAATAACTGTGGTTTATTTTTACAAATATGACCTCAACTGTTAGTGAAATACCTATAGAAGTAAACTACTTTCTACTAGACAGTACACATGAAGAGAGGACAGATAGCGCTGACAGTATCTAAGGTACTGTGTACACTGACTAGCAGGTTTACACAAAGCAGAGAACAAGTCAAAGTTTCTTAAATAGCAAATATATTACTATAATTACGCTTAAAACCGGCTAGGACTCGCGTAATATTTACCGGAAATATTCTCCGACCAGTTTCGAACTTATTTGAAGTTCTTCTTCTGGGAGTCACTCTTGTGCGCAGCGGCGAGCGCGGGCCACAGCACGTAACTGGCGCTGCGACGGTCGCGCTGTGTCTGTAAGATTTTTTTCCGTCGAACTGTCACTTACGTCAATGTCACTTTCAGTGTCACTGTCACTACCGTTCAAATAAGTTCGAAACTGGTCGGAGAATATTTCCGGTAAATATTACGCGAGTCCTAGCCGGTTTTAAGCGTAATTATGAACATAACTCGCGATAGTTTTCTATCTCAATATATTACTAAATTATTATTATAGGTATGAAGGCGACTGCAAGTCACATTAATCGGCGAGCAGTTATAATTTAACAGTTGTCTCGTCTGATGAGCGTACTGCAGTGCCGCGCAGAACTTTGAAGCTTTATGATAAAAGTAGGTACCACTGCAACTGTAATGTAAAGGCCATGATACTTATGTACCATTAGGTGAAAGGTGTGTCTGTGTCGTCAGATACTAGTTATAAAATAGTAAGGACTTACGAGTAACAATATTTTTTAGATATTTTAAATAAGTATAGTCAGGAATCTCTAAGTGGCTGACGAGTTATTTTCTTAGCGAATTCTCATAACGTCCGCTTATCATTATAGTAAATTTCTTAATGTTTTCTATAAGTCAATTCCTTAACATTTCCGTCTGCATGTACTACACGGTATATTATGTACTAGCAACTGCTCACGACTTCGTTCGCGTAGTAGGTTCGTCCTTCGGCCTCGCCATAACCATCCATCTTTTCTTAGTTTTTCTTTCATGAGAACCTTCTCCTGACAATAATTAACACATCAAACAAGAATTATCGAGATTGTCCAGTTATAAGTAAGTTTATGTGACCAGGAGAAATAGGGGTTCATTTTTATATATTAAGAAATATACGTGTACTTCGAGTACACACTGATATCTTAGGTACTTATATCTAAAAATCATATTACTGTGCCGCCTATTGGAAGGGTGACTGGATATGTAATCTACTGAATGATTTATCTATAATATATAACATACGAGTATGTAGATGATGAGGTAGATTATCGCATAGGCTACTTTCTTTCAGTAATATTATGCTCCTATGGGGTAGTGTAACCACGCAGGGTGCTGCTAGGTACCTACATCTAATAATTACCTCAAAGGCAGCATCCGCAGTTCTTCCCGATTTTCCTCGGTCTTTCAAAAACATAAGTCTTTTATACGCAAACCATTTAATGCCTTCATCAGGCGCGCCGACTCCTTTTGTTTTTCGTAACTCTCTTTGAAATTGTCCAATGAGAGATTTCATTTTTTTCTCAACAGTTTGCTTATCGAGATCAAAAGCGTTTGCAATCTCACACCATGCTTCGTGCTTTTTTATGCGATCTCTGTACTCGTTCAACAACGGGTTCCATAGAAACTCTCTCTCTTGAAACATATCGATAAGTTGGTAAATTTGTTCATTGGTCCAGTTCACGTTAACATTCATTTTGAAGTTAATTTTAGATTTAGAAATTATCAAGGTGACTCAGCTTCTTATGAGCTCTATTTAATTAACATACTTACATAGGTACTTTACTATAGTCATAATCTGTAGATGTTTGTTTATCTTTTGATAAGGTTATGTTTTTGTAGATGCTAAGTAGGTACCTACTGGTGTAGGCGCTTGACATGCATTTATATTCACAACAGTCGGACGTTGCATATACTTTATTATTATTGTAAGCGGTAACGATCAATCACATGATCCAACATTTATTCAAATACCTTATAACTTTTAAGAATACACGCACAACACAAATATATTCAATGCCACTGCAAATGTTACTTTACTGCACGTTTTGTTTAGGTAGTCATATTGTTTTGTTATGCTATTTTTACTCTGATAAAAGACGTCAACATGTGTAAACAATGTTTTGTAACTGGCGACGCACCGCATGGTCGTGGCGTGGCGGTCGATCGATGATGCTCAACTCGTTTGGTAACAAATGGGGCCACGTATGTTAGAGAGAGAAAGAGAGAGAGAGCAACGGTATGTTATTGTGTTTTGAAACGTTACGCAACAAAATGTCCGACGTTGTTTGAACAGGGTTACGAGTAAAGTATTCCGGATTATTATTCCGAACTTCAACACCAAAAAGTGTTAATATTAATAATATTGTTATCTATTATACCTAATAACTTGTTGAAGTCGGTACCATGAGTGTTCAAAAGTACCTATTATCATCATATTGTGCGAATGGTACTTAGGCACCGATTTCGACAAGTTAGGTATTTCATACTTTTTGGTGTTTAAGTTGAAAAAAAAAGAGAAATGGCGAAAATCTTTTCATTTATTGGATTTGTTATCCGGTCCTTTACAAGGACATAAGTGGGGCTGTAGCCAACACTTAGAGGCCTGTTTGGTGTAAAATATACAAAAGTGTATAAAGCAGAATTTGGGGTGACGGTGACATGGACTACCTATCTATTACAAAACAGAGTAAAATTTAAAGGCTATTGTTATGGGGGAGGCATATGTTCAGCAGTGGACTTCCTACGGCTGAGATGATGATTGTTATGAACTTACAAGAGGCTAGCTGCCCTCCACGGTTTCACCCGCGCGGTGATGGATGATGATGATAATTCAAATATATCGTCGAAACAGGTCTGAAAATTAAACATTATAATATTTATCAAACTTATATTTTACCGAAAAATACGTATCTCATTATAAATTCCTCGAGACAGTAAAAGGCCATAAGTCTCCAGTTTTCAGTCCGTAGATTCCGGTCCTGCAAAATATATACAATACAATTATTAAAAAAATATAAGTTAACACCAATGCAATCTTCAATATACAGGTATGCAATACGTTTTTCATTGGCATATCTGGTATGTAAGTACATCCGTTGACGAATTTCAATCCGCCCGTAACCGCGTGACGTCTCGGTGGCTATTACTCCCAAGCATAATTATAGGTATAAAGTGTCAAAAACGACAATTTTCGTTCAATTGAGTTGTGATATCACGGTTCAATAGTTAAGAGAATCGGGGCCCATAATATGTGGCACAGTTAAACAAGGCAAAGACAAACAAGGCGGAATTTATGTGATGGCATTGTTAGATTTTCCTGTGCTTGCGACGACGTTTATTTTATTAGATCTTTGCATATGAAATTGGTGTTTGTCGAACAGACCACTTTGATCTCAAATACAGGCTTGTGTATTTGTGTATCGCATTTAGCAATTCATTTGTTTTTACGCCATTTTGTGTTTCTATGACGTCAGTTCGTTCACAATATGGAAAAATTATAATGACGATTAACTGCGCTCTGCGGATTCACCCGCGTGGTAGTGCATGGTGATGATGATGATGATGATGATGATGATTAATCAAGTATAGCGTATGTTACTCAGGCGTAGCGTAGTAACGTAGCTTTCTACTGCTGAAAGAATTTTTTGAATCGTTGTTTATGGTTTTGTTGTTTTTGCGGTTACAAACAAACAAATAATGAAATCTTTCTTCTTTATTATTAGGATTAAATACCAAGGTAACTATGAATGATGTGGCTTAGTTTGTACCGGCGTAACAAATATTTTAACGTGAAAAAGTAGTTATTGTTACATAACTGTAATAGTTAGACTTATGGCAATGCAGACTTTTTGTAAATATTATTTAATATCCTCTATGAAACTGTAGTACCTACGTCACTTTGCTCTATTGTAAATACTTTCCGCAGTGTAGGTACGCGATATAAGACTTTTCGGCGATACAACTACATATTTAAACATGAAAAAGTATTTGTCAAAATAAGTACTTTAAAAGATTACCTTTAACATAACTTTAAAAGTAAGACATTATGGTATTGCTGACATTTTTGTTGACATGACGTCTTCTATAAAAAGGTCATCACTTTGCTCTGTTGTCAAAAGTTCCGTAGCTTACGCGATATAAGGATTTTTTGATATTTCCTGCGCGGAAATATGAGATGGATCTGCCTCTACAACTCGGCGAGCGAGCCCGAGAGTAATTTTAATGAATTTACGGCGCGGCGGTTTATCATATAAGAAACAGATTCGAAATCCGAACTGTAAGTAACGCTTTACAAAAACTAATTTTTAAACTAACTCAACACAATCACACATTATCGAAGTTTTCGTATAGACCCCTTAATTTAAAAAAATATCCTATAGTACATCAGAGATAATGTAGGATTCTAATGGTGAAAGTTTTTTTTTAAAACAGTCTATTAGTTTCGATGCTCAATTCAAACAAACAAACAAATTTTACCTGTTTATAATATTATAGTGTAGATAACTTCGATCAAGTATGTATATAACGAATACTAGTTCTACCGTGGTGCCAACGTTGCAGAAACAACTCAAAGGATTAATTATCTATGGGTAGTATCTATGGGTAAGGTACTGTAAAAGCCCGGTACGTTTTTTTATTCAAACGATTTCGTTGTAAATTTCGTTGTACAGAACAAACCTCATAGACGACCCGATATCTGCGCTAATCTGCGAATCGCGCAATGTGTCTCCCAGGAGAACATCTTAGAAAGCTCAGATTACTTCCTGTGATCTGTGTTTGAAACAGTCCAAAACTTGTTTGCAGCAATCCAAATTACATTCATGCGAGTTCTTGGCGGTTATTGTTACCATCATGCCTTATTTTATAAAAATCGTCATTTCACTATACTAGACCTTTTCTTATGACATCTTTATATGTATGAAATAGTAGTAAGTACTTATTTTTTCGATGGAGAGTTTATATTCAGACATGTCATACGTCTAGTTTGGTACAGCTACGATAAATAAAGGTAAGGTAGTAAAGAATTGTTTACTTTGTACCAACTATGTCTAAATCCGTATGTAGTAGGCATTGTCCTAGGTCAAGGTTGTAAAGCCTACGTAAGTGAGCATGGGAGCGTATTATTTATTTTTTACCTTATCTTTTACCGACTTGTTTATCAAACCTTGTTACGATGCTAATTAAATAAATCTTCAAATGTCATCATTAACTACTGAAGTTAATAAGTTCCAGAACATTCTACATGGTTTATTTAGTAACGTCGTAACGCTTACAATTAAGGATTTTATGTAACGAAAGCACTTTCACATCCAGTGACCCCACACCTTATTCTAAAGTGATGGTTATGAACGAACGGTAAAGAACAATATTTTGATAATAACTCTGCATATCTGCTATTACTTTTTTGAATTAACAGCAACTGCACGAACGATTTGAACGATAAGCAAAATGAGGAAAAAAATGCTCATTTGTAAACATAGAATGCCTTAGTTCTGATAATACATACCCGCGTTTTGAAATTATCGCGTTGCCCATTTCCAAAGCTTCTCCGGAACATGATGAGAGATCTGTCTCCCAAATGTTACCACATTGTCTGGCCACGAGATGATTGTAGTACACAGTAGCAGCAAACAGCTCAGGGGCTCGTAGGTGGGAACAGGTGCTGAACCAGCAGCCAGGCTGAGGGTTTGTGCCTCCGTTGGGATAGAAGTCTGCGTTCCCAATCTGGCTGAATATGCCGAGCGTTCCGCCATCAGTATGGATGACTTCCACGTATTTACCAGAATTTGCGTTCAGAGAGTTCTTGTTTAAAATCCACCCTGGGGCGGCTGGATCCAGACCTAAGAGAAACATATTCAATAAAATTTACCTTAATAATACCAAAGCACAACAGCGATTCGTACAATTGTGTAATATATGCACTACTGAAAAATTAAATAGGCAAGTTACCATATCTTAATTGACAGCTCAAACATAGTACTTTATGCTTATGATAACTACTAGATGACCACGATACCTTCATGATTCAAATATTATTTATTTGTTTATTTATATTATTCGTTTTATAAAAAACTTTTTGCAATGTAACGGTGACTACACAATCGTATTAATAAACTACGCAGTCCTGCCGTGCGATTCTCTAAGAGCAAACATCGTTTCATCTTTGACAACATCCGTGAAACAAATGACGAGATGACGAGAAACATTAGAAAAACAACCTTAAGCGGGCCAACAAGGGCGATATCTTATAAAGTATTTGACATCGGTGAGCTCGTTGACGAGCGCATCGACGAATCATTACAGAATCGCACGGCTGTAGATGAGGTGCGGGTAAGACACAAAGAGACAAGCACTTCGTATGATACTATAGTTATAAACTGCCTCGAACCTTGATCAGAACAGGAATGCGCCATCGTATACACCACAATCTACATCTTCATACACTTAACATCTGATGAATTAGTAGTCAAACGTAACCTTATGGTACTTAAAAACTGAACTATTATTATTAAGAATATAGGTTTACCAGTGACACGACCCGGCCAACCATTAGCAGTGCGTCCAGCAACTCCAACAACGTGGGCTCCTAAACTGAACCCAACCAAGTGCATGTCATCCCAGTTGCCTCCAGCTGTGGTGATGAGCCAGATCAAAAAGTTTCCTAAGTGCTGTCCAACGCTCGGGACGGCTGCCACGGAAGTAGCGTAAAGCGTGTTTGCGGCAGCACTCCAATCGACTACAATGACGTTAGAATCTTGAACAGCGAGAAAGGCAGCTGTGATTAGAGAATTCATTGCTATGGTACCACTACCATACCATCCGTGCACGATTATTTGAGTAGGTCTGCTGCTGAGATAGTTGGACACCCGAATGGTATTAGCATCACCGTGCGTTATCGCTTGATAGTTCAAGGGATTTTGTCTGAAAACAAACAATAATTCGTATTTAAAAAAATGATCTAGACATGTTATGTATAAGAACATAATTAATTTATCATAATTTAAGAACTTTATAACTGGCGTTAAATGTACAATGGACTAACTTAAAGGTACCTATACAACGTATTAATTAAAAACCCTATCAAAATCCAATGATCTAGCAAAACCTTATACACTATGTTTAAGACGCGCCCCATAGCAAAATACTCACTATCATGACTATCTCCAACATTTTATCTACATATTACACGTTTATAAAATTATTTATAGTATTTATTCCCTAAGAAATCAGTGTCTAAAAAATGACTGATGTGGAAAAAAAATGTTGGCAAAAAATGGAACCGACTTCAAGACTAAAAAGTGTGAAAAAACTTGTTGAAGTCGGTACCATGATAGTTAAAAAATTGTTGCGCATAGTAACGACTTCGACAAGTTATTTCACACTTTTTAGTCTTGAAGTCGGTTCAATTTTTTGGCAAAAATGGAAATATTTTTGGCCTTTTTAGTGACCATTGCTACTTACATTGCAGTCTTACTACGATTGTCATTCACTGTCAATTACGATATCATCAAAAAGGCGAAAAACTTTTCAGTTATTGGATCTCTAAAACCACTTAAAACTTGAAATTTAAATGGGACCACCTCGGATATATACTCTACCAAACAAAAAAAAATCTAAATCAGACTACTTAGTAAAAAGTTATGCGTGATCATACATAAAAAAAAATATACGCGTGGACTTGAGAACCTCCCCTTTGGTTTTGGAAGTTGGTTGAAAAAGAACACTGATTCCATCCATCTTTACATGAACTACAACTTGTTCTAAAATTTGGTTTACACGAAAGGATTAACTAGATTCTGAAGATAGTTCACTCAGAGATGCGCATTAACACAGTTCCTAGATCCCATCTTAAAATAAATTGTAAAATATTAAAAATACTGTTAAAATTGTTATGATTGTAATTTGGAGGTAAAACATTTATTATAAAACTATTATAGTTTACCTGGTGAACAGCCAGTATTGATTATTTGCGCCATTTCTAGATATAATAATATTTTCCTCTACAGGCGCTTGCAAGTCGACTATTTGAGGAACTCCTTCGCCATCAGGCATCCAAATGTAGCGGCTCTGTCCTTCTACATAGTGACTATTATCCCCGGGGACAGTGGGAATATCGTCACCGCAGCATACTAAAAGAAAATAAGAATATGATGAATATGGTCAACGACTAGGCGCAGATAAAGCTCTAGGTAACGCTAAATCATAGGATTAATACATTGTCTAAAGTCTGTTTCAACAGTAATATAAAAAAATTCTCTTGCATTTAGAGCGATGATAGTCTAGGGCCTGTAGTCTCGACATGTTAGCACGAGTTTGGCGACCGTAACTATTGTCGTTAAGTCGCCACAGTCTAAAATTTTAGTTAGGTTCGTTACGAGGAATATTGCAGCTAAGGTAAATTTCTAGTCAGTGGCGACTTAACGACAATTGGTATGGTCGCAAACTCATGCTACGAGTATATTGAGTCTATCAGCCCTGGACTTAGAAACGATAATAGCACAGGGGTCGTGAGGGTCACCCGCCGATCGACGGCCACTGGATCGATTTCAGTAAAGGTAACATCGTGATGCCTAAATGACAATCCATAGCATGAGCACTTTCTGTTGCCTGACTGTTTTTTTTTTTGAACGGGCTAAATGCTGTTTGCCTCTAACGGTATTTACAACGTCACTGGATGCGCTCGCAGCGCAAATGGCACTCAGCCAGATTGGCCTGCCTGGCTAGACAGCTGCCGGAAGAAGACAGGTTTTCAAACTTGAGGCTATAGCTTGAGACTATAGCTATAGCCTAAAGTTTGAAATCTGTCTTTTTCTGGCAGCAGTTTATGAGCCAGTCGCTATTCTGGATTTAGTGTGACCTAACTCAATGGTGACACCTTGTAATTTAACACTAGTACTCGTATTAGTATTAGTAATTTACACAAGTTTGATACACTATGCTACTAACTATAATACTCTATTAGTAGAAAACATATGAAACTGAATTGTTTATTTTTACGTAAATTAAGTACTAACAAAACACAAAACTGGCGAGCACCACCAATAACTTCATAGTTAAAAATACATCGTTGCAAGAAATGACATGTTGTATTTATTTATTGTGTTATCTAAATATTAGGAACTACAGATAAAAGACTCATGTTAAGAAAATTTCCGTAGTTAAATTTCCTTCAGAGTTAACCTTACCTCGAATCGACCTTTAATAATAGTAATAATTTGGAAAATTATTAATGTCGTTGCCGTTGGTGCTTTAGAACACATGTTTGTGTTATTCCACCTACTTACTATCCACAAATGCATACTGCGTTCGCTAAGCCCCGCTGTCACACCCGCATGGTGATAGATGATGATGGTGATGAAAGTACTAGCGTATAAGAAAAAGGTGTGGTTAATACTGAAAGGCACATATACCTAGAAGACAAAGTATCAAAAAACGCTTATGTTATTTTGTAACTAAAGTAAAACAAAACAAAAAAAGAAAAAGAAAAGAGGCGCGATTGTAATGAGTAAGAAACAAAATACGGTGTTCTTCTCTCTTAAAAGTTAAGTATTTTATCACGTACACGTTGACTCAAAAATATTACTTTGAGCATCCATAACTAGAAAAATTTGCCCATATTAGTAATAACATTTTTATTAAATTTAACTTCTAACTAAATGTCTAAATTCTTTTTTATGTAACCCTGAGTTTTTATTGTCTCGCAGTAGATATGAAAAATAGAGTATTCACCTTGTGGATAAAGCCTGTCTTCGTCTTGGGCGGCTTGAATCCCTCGCTTCACTCAAGACTCTACATAACTCCCTTGCTTATGGCCTTTTTTGTTGATAGTATACATTAACGACTTGCCACTTATGGCCAAGGATCCTAGTGACATTGTTTTATTTGCGGATGACACATCTCTGATTTTTAAAGTACTTGTAGATACGAAAGATAGCATACAAATTCAAGTAAACATCGCTCTATCTAGTATCTCTAAATGGTTCTCAACCAATAATTTACTTCTGTATTCAAAAAAGACAATATCTTTGAAGTTTTTTGTCTACTGTTCCATATTAAGAGTCCAACGTTACGCTTGATGAAAAACCCAACAACTGTCCAACCCGGGGATCGAACCCATGACCTCGAGGTTCCAAAACGGCACTTGCACCATTACACCAAGACCAAGCGAGCGAAGCCGCTGGCGGGTCAGCTAGTACTAATATATACCTGAGAGGATATCGGGACTTTTTCGCGCACAGATTATATGAAAACATAATTTTCACTAACCTTGATGTTTCGATCGAGTTGCATCGACCGTGGTCACGCTTTTACTCTGGTAGAGTCTTCTGTGCACGACAATGTCCTAACATTCTCTTAAAACATGAATTTGATTCGTAAACCTTGATTTGGGGGGGAGGGGGGGCTTATATGTCGGCTCAAAAATACAAGATGGACAAAAAGAGTCACATAATGGATTCCTAGAGACGGTAAAAGAAGTCAGGGAAGACCAAAGAAAAGATGGAGAGATATATTGACAGAAAGATGTGGACCGGTTTGGATGACGAAGGCGAGAGAAACGAGTGGAAAGTCTTAGGGGAGGTCTACGCCGCAGAGGCAACTTCTACAAATAATTAGGTTTTTTATATAGATATATAATTGTTGCTCATTTGTAAATATGTAGTTGCAATAAAGGCTTTTTTAGTTCTTTATTTTTTATTTATTTAATATAAACTTTAATAATATCACAAAACAAGAATAACGATTTAAATCACCAGCGTTCGGAAACCCCAAAACCAATTGTTTATTCTGTGCCAAAAACTGGCCGTATTTACTCGTTGTACCTACATTCTTATTTTTACTTCTTACAATAATTTTAGGTACACTTGTTGATGCAGGACCAACGCAATTCATCAGTATTCTTTATCATTCTATTGGTATACAGTTGATACTTCGTATCTCAATTATTAATTATCACAGGATTAGCTGAATGTTTCAATAATAATTATGATATCAGTAACTAATCAGCATGTTTTGAAATTTTACGTCATAGACTTAAACATATTTAAAAATATAAAAATGTTTGCCTGTACCTGTACTAGTACTATTTATTCCTTTCGGAATATTAAAACGTAATAGAATCCAAAAATATAAGTTATAAATATTCATATTTCATATTATTAAGACTGTATGCAGCTGTTAGCTCGCGAAAACTTCAAAAATGTCAGTTGTTTATGTTATGTACAGAAATACACATAATGTACTTATTTTGTCTTTGTTCTAAATTGGCCCAATGAGTCCACCATCTGCACAATGTATTCGTTTATTTATATTATAACAAGAGACGGGCAAGAAAGTAGGCAACAAGTTGAGCACTTTGAAAGTGAACCAATGGCAAAAGCCAAAATTACTTGCTTTTGAGCACTGATTAGGCCAAAGAGACTGTACGTATACAGTACATATACGTATTCAATTCAATAAGTTTATTTGTAAGAATATTGTTTCTTAATACAGTTCTTGTGTACAATAATAAAAGTAATCTCTCAAACATTCTACCGTTTCCGGTGTACAAATATTTCAAAATTAATTATATACTTAGTATTTAAACATTTCATGAGGTTATTAATTAGTAAAATAAAAACAATGACGTAATTTTATCAGTACATAGTTTGTAGATATTTTAAGATGTAATTATGTTGTTGTTGAATAGTTTTTTGCACATAATTGTATTGTATAATTCTATTATATATAAAAATATTGTTTTAACGGAACTATATATACTCGTACCAGTGAAAGTATTTCTGTGAGATTTCACCGATTGGAAGCTAATTGACTATGAGCCCAAAAATTCGAATGTGTCATATACATATTTATTTATATATCTACGTAAGTACTCGTCTGTATGTAGTATCGCGCTTTAGACAGGTGAGATCTGTCAGTCATTCAGAATGGTTTGAAATCACGCTCACGTTGCTCACGATATGGCTGAAAGCGCAGTGATTCGGTATACGCTTCTTATTTAACCAGAATACCAGAACGGTATGGAAACAATACAATAAACAATGAAAAAACGATTAAAACAGGCCATAAAAACTTTTGTTTTACCGGAACTAAGAACAGCGGGCCTAACAGCGTCACTCATTGCGATTTTAGGTCGGCAAATGATTTGTTCCGTTTCTGTTTCTGAGCTGTCAGTTGTCATTATAAAAACCAATATTACTATACCAAAACTATAAAATCAAAAGTAACGGTCAAAAGTGTAGCAACTGCGTGCTGTGTCGAAAAAAACAATTCATTTGCTGACCTAAAATAGATCGCAATAAGTGACGCTGCGCTGGTAGGCCCGCTGTAAACACAATATAAACGTACTACTATACAGTTGTACCTATGGATTTTAATTTTCATTAACTTTATAGTAATGTGTTGACATGACGCTTCTAGAATTTAATTCTTAGGTGTCAGCTGAGCAGCAGAAACATTAACTGGGTTTCAATAAATACGACGGGCAGCTGAAAAGTTCTGAGCCTAAGGTACTTGCAGAGGCGCTAATTGGTATCGCTACCGGTTACGAGTTGAGCGATATTTAATTAGTATTATAGGAACGTTATTAGTATAGTAATTAATGTCCGAGCTATTGAACTGTAAACATCACAATGTCTGTCACCGCTGAAATTGACGAAATTGGAGCATCGCACCGTGATAAAATTCGTGGGAAAAAAGGAAAACCGCCCAAAGAATAAAAAAGTAATTAAATAAAAAAAATTGTATTGGAATGTCATTGAATAAATTATGGCAGGTAGCAGAAGAGTCAGGCACCAGCAAGGAACAAATTGGAAAGTTTTTGCACATTTGCACATCAAAATTAGCGCGTGTTGGGTGCCGAAAATGCTCACACTGCTTGACAAATTGTGTAGAGTTGAGGCTTCATTGGATTTTTTTTTAAAATAACAGACTACTTGGAAGTATACCGAAGAAGCTTAACGTCTTTGAAAGTAATGGCCACCATTTATGGGATTAGGAAGAAGTATTATTAATTGACTATCTTTCAAAAAAATCTACACTGAATGCTGAAATACTATGCTGCACTTTTGAAAAAAAATCGCGAAGTAATTTTAAAAATAAAGGAGGGGTAAAATCAGCAACGGAATCTTTTTTTGCAGGACAATGCGTCAGTTGACACAGCGCGCATTGAGATGATGATTGATGAAATAAACCATCCACCCTACACTCCAGATCTGGCTCCTAGTGACTACTTCTAATTCAAAAAGTTGAAGAAAGAACTTCAAATGACAGCAGCCCTATGGATGCTGTCATCTGCTCTTCTATAAGAGCATTTTGAAGGTTACATTACCTTCAAGTAGAGGGAGATTATATTCAAAATAAATTTAATTTAGATTTTATCTCAAGTTTTAATACCCAAGGTTCAAATTCGGCTGGCCTTCGTATTTACGCATGTGTTAGTTCTACTAGTTAGTGCAAAAACAAAAAAGTGCAAAATCTTGTAATGTTTACGGGAGTTCTGTGTCAATTTCAATAAACAAACAGAGATTTATATAATATATTTCTGTAGCGCATAAAGATGCGACCAACAAAGGTTGGGTACCCTTTCATGTGGTGCTCCTTTACAAGGAGCTAAAAATAAACTACAGAATAAATGTGAAAAATAAAACCATTAAATGTAGTATTTAAATAGGTATAATTAAAGTTAAGATTTAGGCGAGTTTTGAGTAGTGCGATTAGAAAGGCCAAGCGTTGCGTGTGAGGAGTCCGTAGAGACCAGTTCTGTAAACAAAACATATCATTTAAATCAAAATGTACTTAAAAATACAAACATAAATATAAAAGAATACCATGTAACAGGTAATAGGTACTGCAAGTTAAAATTTTCACTTACCCGCGTTTGCTTACTATGCCATTGCCCATGTTGAACGTGGCTCCACTGCAACTTGAAAGCTCTGCTTCCCAGATGTTTGCGCAACGTCTGCCAACGAAGTGGTTGGTGCGGACACTTGAGGCGAAGAGTTCAGTAGCACGACCGTGGGAACAGGTGCTGATCCAACAGCCAGGCTGCGGGTTCATGCCTCCGTTGGGATAGAAGTCTGCGTCACCGATTGCGTTGAAAATGCCCAAGAGGCGGCCGTCGGTATGGATAGCTTCAACGTACTGTCCAGCGTTTCTGTTCAGTGCGTTTCCGTTATTTGCCCAGCCAGGACCTGCTGGATCCAGTCCTGTAAAGAATTGAACAAATGTTTTAATATGTACACTACCCTGATTATGGACGTATTATACCGAGCGTATGTCTCTTAAAACTCTCAATGAATTCTTTTTTATGGTGGCAATAAAAAAGAATTCATTGAATCTAAGAGAAGTGTGAAGGCGGCCTATGTAAGTATTTTTTTTTATTTTAGTTACTATGAAGGTAACTGCAACTAAATTATTCAAAAACCTTTTATAGGAATAATTAAATACAAGAACGTGTTAAAGTTAAAACATCAGTAACATTTTTTGTGGGTTTGCTACAAATTGTTAAGACGCGCCAATTTTAAAGTAATTTACGATGCTTTACGTAAGGTTGAAAATCGCTTGTTAGATTGGACGATGTAATGCGAAAATTCGTTAATTATGTAGGTTTTCTTTATATTTTTCGATATATACTAACACAATTGAAAAAACTGCTGATATTTTTTTTTGTTTTACTTTAGTACGAGTATTTGTTGACTAATTATTACTTTAAAAAAAATATAGTGTTATCGCTGAAAATTCTGAGAGTTTGGACGTGAAAGTTTATTGCTGTGGACCTATTCAGGATTTTTTTCTGCTGAAAGAGAGTTACATTTATGAATTCTATTCGGTTATTACTCTTTTCCTATTCCTTTTCTACCCTTTGTATTTTTTTCATAATATACTATCGATCTGTTTTATTACACTAGGTGTTTAAAACACCTACATTTTCTTTAATCAGGGTACGAGCGCGCCTTAAACGTGACATTGTCAAGGTTTTATAAGGCTACACATAATTATGAATATAAATAGTATTATTACCAGTAACACGAGCAGGTCGCCCACCAGCTTGGCGTCCAGCACTACCCACAACGTGAGCGCCCAAGCTGAAACCAACCAGGTGCACGTTGTTCCAGTTGCCTCCGCCTGTATTGATGAGCCACACGAGGAAGTTGCCCAAGAATTGACCCACATTCGGGACACCATTAGCAGCGGTGGTGTACGCGGCGTTTGCTAGAGCACGCCAATCGACAACAATAACGTTAGCGTCTTGAACAGCGAGGAAGGCAGACGTGATGAGAGGGTTCATTGCAGTATCTCCATTGTTGTTCCACCCGTGAACGATGACTTTAAGAGGACGAGCAGCACGATAATTGGAGTTCCAGATGCTGTTGGCGTTTCCGTTTACGATAATTTGACGGCTGTTGGGGTTTTGCCTAAAAAAAGAAAAAATAATTTTAGTGGTCATTAATGTAAATAGATTTGAGAAAGCAACATTTCTTGTTGCAATGAAACATATATGTTAACTTTTTAAACTAAGAAAATTCTCTGCGAAGTACTTTTTAGTATATGTTACCTTGTAAAAAGCCAGTATTGGTTGTTGGCTCCATTCCTAGATTGGAGGAATTCCTCATCAACAGGCTCGTGGAGGTCCACTAGATGAGGGACTCCTTCACCATCAGGCATCCAAATGTATCGGCTTTCCCCCTCCACATAGTGGCTATTGTCTCCGGGGACAGTAGGAATCTCTTCTCCTGAACACACTGAAATATCACATTAACATATGAACATTTAAATTTTTATGCACAGTTAGGAACGCACATCCCGAATATAAATTTAAATTATGAATAAAAAAAGCAAATCACAAAGGCCAAACATTATTTATTTGATACACATGGCTTGTTGTTGAAAAAACTTATAAAATGTATTATTTTAGATTTTTCTTTTACCTTGGGTTCCAATTCACAATAACCAAGTGTACTCGCGTACGGGTATACGCTTCGAAAAATTTTAAATGTTTAGGCGTTTGTCCGTTTTTGAAAAAAAAATACCAAATTCAGTACTTACGGACTACGAGACCAGCTAGCACCACAATAAGCTTCATGATTAATTAATAATGGCTTTACCACCTGGAGTTTACTATTTATAACATCTGTTATCAAAATTTTATACTCAGTCATACGACATCATTAAGATGATAAAGATATCGATAGGCGTGGTTAAATCAATCATTTAGCATACTAATGTTTGCATTTGATAACTAATTACAATTATCGATTTGGAAATCTCTGAAAGTGATATGTGCTGCCACCCAATGTCTCGCATAGGAAGATTGCTAAGTACAAGTTCGTGATCCAGTTTCCCATCGGTTGCACTCAAAAAACATTAGTTATTGCCTCGTTTTAATGAATAATACAAGATTTAATGTATGTTGTTATTGAATAGTTTTTTTGGCACATAATTGATTGTTTTATCTTTAAAAAATATTCATAATCAGCCCATTTTGTTCCCACTGCTGGGACTCGAGCCTTCCTCTCAGAGAGAGGAGGTGGGCCATACTCCACCACGCGGGCCCAGTGCGGATTGGTGGATTGGTTAGTGGCCAACCCATGTCTAAGTTTTCTGGCCGCCCGAAGGCCTTCGATAGTCGACAGAGCCTGACTACTGTTATCCTAAGACAAATCACCGGGACCGACGGCCTAACGTGCCCTCCAAAGCACGGAAACGCTCAGTTGAATAATGCCACTAGCGGTCACCCATCCAAGTCCTGACCGCAGCAAGTGTTGCTTAACTTGTTGATCGATTAAGATCGCCAAGTCGAGCTCCGCTACGAGCCCTTCAAAGAAAATGTTATTTTAACGAAACTACACACCTACTTACATGAGTAAAATAATTCAGTGAGAATTGACCGATTGGAACCTAATTGGCCATGAGCCTGAGAATTCGAATATGTCATTAACATTCTTACATATCTATGTAAGGATGTATTTAAGTAAGTATATAACACAATTTAATTCCAGTTGTCTTATTTACCGAGGTTCTGGTCCGAGCATCGAATTTTCGAAGGGTTCGAATCCCGTCCGAGGATGGAATTTTTCTCTGTATAAATTTCAATGTTTGAGATCGCTAAAGCAAGCGTTAGTGCTTTAAAAAGTAATACTATAAAAATTACAAGGGCTGCGATGTCAATACGAAAGTTTAAGTATTTCTAAATAATGCTACTTTCGGTTGGATGGTACTGTAAAACTGTCCAATAGCTGTCGCTCCGTCCCCGCAAGACGGTTAGTCAAATAGAGAGTTAAAATTTGATGCTCGGACCAGAACCTCGGTAGACTAGTTGGTCAATGGCGTCTGACATGGAAAGTCAGAAGACGCGGGTTCGAAACCCGTCCGAGAATGTGAATCTTTCTCTCTATAAATTTCAATGTTATGAGTATGTTGACCCTCAAATCTAGAAGGTAGTGCTTACTTCACTACCTTCTAGATTTGATTGATGTTATGTCGCTCACATCCTTGCGGACAACTGTGTAAGGGAAATGACAATAGGATTTTTTATTAACTATATATATGTATACGTCTTGAGATCACGCTTCTAGAATTCAATTCTTGGGTGTCAACTGAGCAGCGGGGAAAATTTTACTGGATTTCAGTAAATATTTTCGCATTCGTTAGTGCTACTAGTTGGTGCTAAAACAAAAAATGGGATGCCTTGTAATGATTACGAGTGCAGATATGTATATCGTTTTCACAGACCAATAAACAGACAGAGATTTATAACAAATTTTGATCTGATGATTGGTACGTGTTTTTACACGTACATACCTACACATTCCTGGACAAACATTTGCAGTGTAATATGCTATTAGAAACATAAATAATATACCTACTAAATTATATGCGTAAAATAAAACCAGAAAATGTAGTATTCAAGTAGGTGTAATTACGGTTAACATATTGGCGGGGTTTGAATTGTGCACAGACCATATAATATATGGCCTGTGGAATTGTGTGATTAGAAAGGCCAAGCGTTGCGTGTACGAAGACCGTAGATACCAGTTCTGTAAACAAAACATAATTATTTAAATTCAAATGTAAATACTTAAAAATACAATCGTACCATTAAAGAATACCACGAAATAGGTAATACTGTAAGTTGAAATTTGCACTTACCCGCGTTTGCTTATTATGCCATTGCCCATGTTGAACGTTGCCCCATTGCAAGTTGAAAGTTCTGCTTCCCAGATGTTTGCGCACCGTCTGCCAACGAAGTGGTTGGTGCGGACACTTGAAGCGAAGAGTTCAGTAGCACGACCGTGGGAACAGGTGCTGACCCAACAGCCAGGCTGGGGGTTCATGCCTCCGTTAGGGTAGAAGTCTGCGTCACCGATTGCGTTGAAAATGCCCAAGAGGCGACCGTCGGTATGGATAGCTTCAACGTACTGTCCAGCGTTTCTGTTCAGTGCGTTGCCATTATTTCCCCAGCCAGGACCTGCTGGATCCAGGCCTGTAAAGAATTGAACAGTTGTTTTCATATGTCCACTAGCCTGCTTATGGTCTTATCATATCAGTGATGTCACCATAAAAAGAGTCCATTGAATCTAAGAGAAGTCTAGAGGCGGTCTGCCTTAGTAATATTCTATATTGTTTAGATACTATAAAGATAATTGCGACTTCCTGATGATTCAATAACCTTTTATAGGATTATTCCTATAAATTTATTTAATATTATTAAGGCTTGTATTAAATTATTTAAATACAACAATGTGAAAGTTATGCATAAGTGACACATTTGTTTGTCTGCTACTAAACTGTTGAGCGTGATATTGTCAAGTTTTTACAACGCTTAAAAATAATCATGAATGTAAAAAGTATTATTACCAGTAATACGCCTAGGTCGCCCACCAGCTTGGCGTCCAGCACTACCCACAACGTGAGCGCCCAAGCTGAAACCAACCAGGTGCACGTTGTTCCAGTTGCCTCCACCTGTGTTGATGAGCCAGACCAGGAAGTTGCCCAAGAATTGACCCACATTTGGGACACCATTAGCAGCGGTGGTATACGCGGCGTTTGCGAGAGCACGCCAATCGACAACAATAACGTTAGCGTCTTGAACAGCGAGGAAGGCAGACGTGATGAGGGGGTTCATTGCAGTATCTCCATTGTTGTTCCACCCGTGAACGATGACTTTAAGAGGACGAGCAGCACGATAATTGGAGTTCTGGATGCTGTTGGCGTTTCCGTTTACGATAACTTGGCGACTGTTGGGGTTTTGTCTAAAAAAAGAAATATTCACTATAGTGCTCACTAATCTAAGTAGATATAAAAAAGGCCATTAACTTGTTGCAATTTTAATATATTTTCTATGAAAACGGCCATTATAACTATTTAATGCCCGTTTTCACTAAGTAATTACAAGGACGAACTATTTTTTAGTATTTACAGTACCTTGTAAAAAGCCAGTATTGGTTGTTGGCTCCATTTCTAGATTGGAGGAATTCCTCATCAACAGGCTCGAGGAGGTCCACTAGATGAGGGACTCCTTCACCATCAGGCATCCAAATGTATCGGCTTTCCCCCTCCACATAGTGACTATTGTCACCGGGGACAGTAGGAATCTCTTCACCTGAGCACACTGAAATATCACATAATAATTTGAAAATTTTAATATTTATGCACAGTTTTGAATGCATACCCCCATAGTAACTTTAAATCATCAATATACCAAAACCAAGGTCCTGGATGGCTGACAGACAACGCACAGCCTAAACAGCTGAATGAAACTTGAATGTTAGAGGATATTTTTGTTTTGTGGGTAGAGGTATGCTAATAAAGAGTTTTTCGAAATTCACCCCCTGAGGGGGTAAAATAGCAAAAAAACGTTCGTATTAAAGTCCTTTGTTGTTGAATTTAAATGTGTGAAAAATTGGATTCAAATAGTTTATTTCAAATAAAAAAATAGTGTTGTTGATTCTTTTTGACAGGGATGGCTTAGGGGGTGAAATGGAGGATTACATTTTGTATGGAAAATTCTTTGTTTTTGAACTTATGGGTCTGAAAATTTTTATTTAGATAGTTCGTTTAAATTAAAATGGCAATTCTTAATATTTTGACAGCGATGACTTTAGGATGAACTGGGGGATGAAACTTTGTATAGAAACATAATATTGGCTGTGAAAATTTGTATTTGTATATTTAATACTATTAAGGTCAATATTTTAACTGAGTCCAAAGGATGTACAATTGATCCGAAATGAGCTTCCGTTTGGATCTAAGATTGCAGGTCCCAATTAAGGTTTGCTTCGCGATGAATATTAATAAGTAAATGGGACAAACTCAAAAATTTGCTGGAAACCAGTTCTGCCGCTATTCACCATTATCGGCAGAACTTGAGTTTCTCACCGCCGGCCGTTGCATGTGCCATGCTCACATAGTTTTTGTTTATTTTACCTTGGGTCTCAATTTACGATAATCAAGCATACTCGACACGCGTACAGATGTACGCACCGAGAAATTTTTAATGTTTGCTCGTCATCTAACGTGTGTGTTTTGTGAAAACAATTACTAAGTTCAGTACTTACGGGCTATGAGACCAGCTAGCACCACAATAAGCTTCATGATTAACCAATAATGACAATACCATCATCTAGAGATTACTATTTATAACATCTGTTATCAAAATGATATACTCAATCATAGTCATCATTAGGATGATCAAAATATAGATAGGTACGCTAAATGATTGATGCAACTACACCTAGTTGCATCAATCATTTAGCGTACCTATGTTTACCTTTGATAAGTAATTACAATTATCTATTAGAATATCTCTTAAATTTATATGTGCTGCCTCCCGGTATCTCACAGAGGAAGATAGCTAAGTACAAGTTCGTAATCCAATTCCCTATCGGTGAATTAATGCCACATTTTAATGAATAATACAAGATTCATTAAAATGTGAAATTCATTAAATTAAGACCTCAAACGTCATAAATATGTGTATTTAGACAGAATGTACATGTTTGTGCCGTTTGGGGTCGAAACTTTAGGCCCATGGGGGCCGTCCGCTCTCAATTTGTTTAGGGATCTGGCGAAACTTTTGGTTGACGCGTCGGGTGACCGAAATGTTGGCGCCTATTTTGGGCAAAAACTTAGCATTGCCATCCAGCGTGGCAATGCCGCCAGCGTTTTGGCCACTTTTCCCCCCACCATGGGGCTTATAGATTAGATAGTTATTATTATATTTTTAATACCTACTAACAATGTTATGTTTAAATACTAATAATATTACAAGATTTAAAACAATAAAGTTTTTGCCATTAATATTTTGGCGAAGTTTATTGTTTGTTCCCTATGTAATCGTTTTGGAAGAACTATAACAAGAAGTACTCGAATTCGCATGTTTCCATGCTTGCAAGTTTGACTTATGCATCGAATCGCCCCATACTTATAACTTCTTTTTCCTCTTGTAGTGCCATCTCCTACCGGAGGTTGGCTATCATTAAAGCTCGGACCTGCTGATGCTACTGCCCGAAATAACGAACTGTTGCTCATGTTGAACCACGTCCGGTGATTTTGAGCCTTGAGATACGTCTTCTGCCTGGACGTCTTAGTCCTTAGATTTTACCCTGCATGATCAGTTGGAGAAGATCGTATTTCTCATTGCGTATGACGTGACCCAGGTACTGGAGTTTTCTAGTCTTTATGGTATATAAGATCTCTAGTTATTATAAAGCTTCTGTAAGATTTTTTCATTGGACACTATTAGTCCAAGAGATTTTCAAAAATCTTTTGTACCCCCACAATTCAAAAGCTTTCAATCGTTTACTTGTGGCTTGTGTTAAGGTCTATGACTCGACTGCATACAGAAGAACCGAAAACACGTAGCACTGCGCCGAACGCACCCTAGTAGAGAATCTAAGTGATCAGTAACTTCATAAATGCGGTACGCGCCTGTTCAATGCCGCATTTGATTTCGACACTATGCTGATCGTTAACGATGTACTTATAAGAATTAATCCTGGTAATAACTTTGTTTCTAATAACTAGGTCTGGTGGTAATGTTTGTGGTTTACCAACAATCATAACTTTGGTCTTTTTATGTTAATATTCAGACCATATCTAGAGCTCACGTCATCCACCTTTACAAGCAAGTTTTGTAAGTCTTCTTCAGTCGCAACTATTAAGATTGTATCGTCAGCGTATTTAACGTATTTTTTACGTATTGCGTGACCATTGACAATAATTCCCTCTTCTGCAACTTCTAGACCTTCTGTAAATATTGTTTCTGCGTAGATGTTAAAAAGCAAAGGGGATAATATACAACCTTGTCTTACTCCACGCATAATATCGACATTTTGTGTCAGATTTTGCTCCACTCGAACTTTTGCTCTTTTCTGCCTGTAGAGGTTCTGAATAACCGTCAGGGCTTTCGAATCAAGACCATTGTCGCTTTACTAAACTTTTCTAATCTTTATTGAGTTTTGCTATGCTGTACTCTATCATATACCTTTTTATAATCTATGAAACAGATGCATACGCATCGGCCAAAGTCCCAGCAACGTTGAATTAACACCTGGGAACCAAAAACTACATCACAAGTACGAAAACCAATTCACGTAAGTTTGAAGCCGCATCGCATTACTCAATTTGGCTTTAGAAATGGTTTTGGTACTTTGAAAGATTTTCTTAGTTTTTCTTGTAAATTCTGCTATGGATTACTTTACCAAAAATATCTTTAACACGTGGCTCATCAAATATATTTTCCTATACTCATTACATCTCTTGGCATTGCTGGGAGAGTTAGTTATTATATCACATTTATAGATGTTAGATTCCATTAAATAAACGGATAATAATCGGTAAATTTTCATCCACCAAGAGCTTTAAGATTTCGTTAGGAATTTCATCCGGGCCTACGGCCTTCCCATTTTTCGATGATTTGTCGAAGAAGATTTGTCGAATTCGTCGCTTCAGCCGCAAATGCCATACAAAGTGTATTAAGCCACTGCTCTGCTTCTGCGCGAAATACTGCTCTTAGTCTTCGCAAATATGCGTGGGACGCACTGACACTCTTGTGTGTTACGGTCGCGTTGCGCTTCCAATTCCAATCGATATCGTTCATAAATTGGAGTGTTGTTAGTAATACGGATTTCTAATTTGCGGGCCAGTGACCCGAACAAATAAAAAAAAATAGCCAAATTAAAAAAATAGTGTTTTTTACGATATTTTATTTACAAAAACCTAATTCAATTAGTGATATAAATGTATTGTGGTTGAATATATTAAAACGTCAGTAAATCATTAAAGCATCAGTGGATGCTTGTAAGTGTAACGTTTTGTCCTAAAAATTACTTATTGTAACCGAGTTATAAACTAAAATGTAGTAATTAAGTATATATTAAAACTCTTTAACAACTGAATAACATTTAAAGTTATATGATTATTAATGGGATATTTACCGTGGTAAGGTTGGCAACACAAGCCACAACATATAACTTTAGTGAACAACCGTGATAGTTCAAAACAGTGAATAACATTTGATGCTGTAACCATGCGCTTAGTAACTTTTTTTAGTAGAGTAGAGTTCTTTAATTGGGTTAAATATAATACTGTTAAGCCACTGTGAAAGAATACTGTATTGTTATATGTTTTTTCCCCTCCTTCCACATGGATCCACAGCTCAGCTTCACATGTGGATCCGTGTATACTTCTTTTTCCTCTAAAATACACAGGTGGATCTGTGAATACTTCTTTTTCCTCTTAAATCCACAGATGGATCTGTGAATATTTTGATTCCTTTTCAATTTACCTACAGATGCTTCCTAAAGTTATATGATTATTAACGGGATATTTACCGTGGTAAGGTTGTGGAATGCGCTCCCGATATTTCGGCGCAATTACATGCACCATGTTCACGGGAAGACAGAACATGGTGCAAAAATACTAAAAGAAAAATTTAAGTATTTTAATAAATGGAAAGTTTATGGTAATACTTCAGATCTCTTATCGTACCAATTATTACGCGATAGAGCCAATAGTGTAGAACAGATCAGTTATAAGGCATACATGGAAAAAATCGAGTCATCCTTAGGAACCACGCCCAAATTATTCTGGTCTTATATTAAGAGCAAAAGGTCGAATAACAACTTTCCATGTAAAATGTACTATGAAGATAATAGTAGTGATAGCGGTCAGGAAATTAGTGAGCTTTTCTCAAAGTATTTCCATTCTGCATTTTTGACCCCTTCGCCAAATAGCAACAACTACGTCCCATCCACTGTAATAACCAATTGCAATATTAGCTCTATCGATATTGACACCCTGGTTGTTCGTAAACATCTGAAAGCTCTCGATTTAAGTAAGTCAGCTGGGCCCGATTCTCTGCCAGCTTCGTTCATAGTAATGTGTGCGGATGAATTAACTGAACCAGTCACTCTGCTATTTAAACGATCCCTAGTAGAAGGTGTTATGCCCGCCATATGGAAATCTGCTTTTATCTCACCTATCCACAAAAAGGGTCCTAGGGACATGGCTGACAATTATAGGCCAATTTCTAAGCTCTGTTTGTTAGCTAAGATATTGGAAAGAATAGTATACGACCAGCTTTACGGTGATTTGATTCGTAGTCTTAGTCTAACACAACATGGGTTTCTAAAGGGCAGATCAACAGTTTCCAATCTAATTCTATTTACTGATTTTATTTCTGAACATATGGATACTGGGTCCCAAGTGGATGCTATTTATACAGATTTTAGTAAGGCATTCAATCGTATTGATCACGGCATCCTGCTGAAGAAGCTTTTAGCCCTGGGTATTTTCGGTAATTTATTCAGATGGTTCTCATCTTACGTTACAAACAGATATCAAGCAGTAGTACTTAATGGGTTCACCTCATCCTGGCTGACGATCCCTTCCGGAGTTCCCTAAGGATCCCTTCTGGGTCCATTGTTATTTGTAGTATTTATCAATGATATAGGCACATGCTTCAGACACTCTAAATACCTACTTTTTACTGATGACATGAAAATTTATAGACCTATTAAAACGTTATCGGATGCATGTTTGTTACAAGATGATCTATTGCGTGTAGTGGAATACTGCAAGTGTAACAATCTGGATCTAAACATATCTAAATGCTTAGTTATCACTTTTACTCGGAAATTAAATAATGTAGTATACAACTATTCTGTTGATAACCAACCTCTATCGCGTACAGATTTAGTTAGGGACTTGGGTGTACTCATCGATAGCAAACTCTCCTACGAACATCATATCGATCATATTGCAAAAAAAGCTTTCTCAGCGCTGGGGTTTGTCATCCGTAATGCAAAGTCTTTAAATAAAATGAAGACCCTAAAGATACTGTATTGCGCCTACGTCCGTACCCATCTAGAATACGCTAGCCAAGTATGGAACCCGAATTACGCAGTACACTCACATCGGTTGGAGCGTATGCAGCGAAAATTTACTAGGTACCTAGGCTATAAATTTAAAATACCGCACGTGAGTTATGAAAAACGTTGTTCACATCTCCATTTATTGCCACTAGAAACCCGTAGATACATAGCCGACTTACGTTATTTGACCAAATTGGCACAGTCTAAAGTTGATTGTCCGGAGCTAGTCTCCAAAGTATCGTTAAATGTTCCATCTAGACTCCAAACCCGTCAACTCAGAAGTCTGCTCCACGTTCCCTCTGCGCGCACTAACTATCGCCAAAACTCATTCATATTGCGTTCGACACTAGCCTTCAACAAATCTGTCAAGTCGCACCCGGCCATCGATCTATTTTCGTGTAGTGTGGCGTCAATAAGTACAACCTTAGCTGGGCCTTACGCCACTTCACTGGATATCCGTTGAGTATAATATTTATTTATAAGTTGTTGTATAATACATACATTAGTGTTGTTATACTTCGTTGCTAATTGTGGAGGCTTGTAAATGGCTCCTCCGTACCTATATTGTTAATGTGTTGTTATAATAGCTGTAAGCCCCCCGAAAAAAATAAAATAATAAAAAATAAAATAAAATATATCACTTGAGTCCACAAACGAAAGGATTCAAAAACAATAATATTTTCCTATGCAACATGAATCCACAATCCGCTATCAAGGCCATTTCAGGATAGCTCTTAATTTTCTCTGAAATATTATTCTGAATTACCCTTGGTGAAAAACTTTTTTTTTTACTAATCAGTGTACAAGCATGACAAGGACGGGATCTTCATTTCAGATAGGTAATTTTGTAGTAGTAGTATAAAAATATAGGTTCATATAATTTAAACAACAGATTTAATTAATTATTTATAATGTTAAAAATGTAACAAAACGAAAGAGGAAGCATCTGTTTTGAACTATCTCGGATGTTCTCTAAAGTTATATGATTATTAACGGGATATTTACCGTGGTAAGGTTGTGGAATGAGCTCCCGATATTTCAGCGCAGTTACATGCACCATGTTCACGGGAAGACAGAACATGTAACTGCGCCATGCGCCACACTCATCCCATCCACATGCACATCCACAGGCGCTGAAGCTCGGTTTATATCAACCCGGTTTACAATCCAAAGTTACTCCAGGATACTTAAAACTATCTATAAAATTATCTTATAAACGGATTTGTATGATCAACAATGCTCATTATATACACAAGCACACGTCAGTGATAGAAAACAAATTTTTATAACTAAATATTGTTTTTCTAGTGTTTAATCTTAATTCCATTACTCTCTCATTTTAATCTAAGTTTTTTCAGCTTCTGGATTTAATCTCGGGGAACAGGATGTTGTTTTCCATTTGCTTACCAGGTAATTATAAACTAAATAAATACCTATTTTGTATGATTTAATGTTTGAGCTATTTTAAAGATAATTAAATTAATTTATCAAAACTATTAAATTATAAATACATTCTTATTTATAATTTAAGGATATAGGAGATTATGCTAAATGAAATGAATAACTAAAATAATAATCTATCTAGGTGTTTTATTACTATAATAAAAGTATAAATTCCCAACACTGGTTTATGTTTCATAACATTTCATTCGTAGCTAATGTTTTTTTGCCTTTGTTTCTTTTCGGCTCTCTGTATACAAGTTAGTTTTCTCTATTTAGTACATGCGTATTGCTCATAACTTCTTGTTGGGTTGAACTTTGCAGAACCCCAATGAATACGTTTCAGTAAACGGTAACAAAGTCAATTTAGTGTATAATATGTATTGTAGTTTTTGGATAATGCACGAAAAAACAGACATCTAGTTAAGACTACTTACAGACAGACAAGTAATTATGAAAATATAGCCTCGGAATCGTATAAACAAAAATAAGTTTTTTCCCATAAGATTCAGATTCCGCAAAGTTTTATTGAAATAACTGACACAATATCTTATGCTAGGTGTTATTGCAGTGTAGTAAAACATCAGTTTACCCTCATTGAGTGTTCACAAATTTGGTACCTAATTAAAGGCATGAAGAAATTAATGATAACAAATTTCATAACATTATAGAATGTGAAATTTGTTATGATTATAATTTGTTTTTTTTAATCTATTCATGTTTTATGCTTAGTTATGAATAGTCATAACTAAGCATAAAATATGAATAGATTTTAAGATTAATTATATAGTCATGGCAGTCAACAGTCAGGCAAGAAAATGGCAATAATCAATAATATACTTACATATAAGTGAATATATATTCAGGTTACAGTATGTTTTAAATAATTAAGAAACTGTTTGTCTTGTTCAGATCGAACCATTTGGTGAGCCAGCCGCTGCTGCCGACGTTACCTTCAATTTTGATCTCCAGTTTCTCTACAACACGCCGTACTGTTATAACCATTCACAGCTTTGGACGCGTTGTAGATGATCGTGATATCGACAACGCGTAAGTCTCACGTAAATCCCGTTTTTAATATTACAAAATTATAATGAACGTGAGTTTCAATAACACCATTTATGTTAAATTAAATTTAACTATTTTATTTATTTAGTTTAAATTTAAACCTGTCAATACATAAATCTTTCATATTATCTGGAAGATTATTAAAGATTTTAACCATGAAATTAACATTTTTTTTATAGAACTCCTACCCTATATCAAATATAATCCTACACATTAAACTGTAAGCTGGACAGCTTACAGTTTAATGTGTTGTTTGTTTTATACATAATAATTTTATTTTACAAAATTACATAAATGGTTATTAGAAAAATGCTTCTATGATTTTTAAATCTATCTTGATTTTTAAATTTCAATAAAGTTCTATAAAATTGATGTATTAAAAATGATTAATTATACAATTGTTGTGGTAGTGGTTCTTTACTAGTTAGACATTTGCATATTTTCATTACATAATATAAATGAAATTCACATGTAAATTATTTTGATATTGAAATGAATGATGAACATTAATTATATAATGGAATTCTGTAATAAAATCTGTATGCTATGTTAGTAAAAACATGTTCGGATTATATGTCTATATATGACTATATATGTATACCTACATAACATCTGTAAATGTGCTTACCATGTTTTGATGCAAATAAATGTTTATGATTTAAGTAGAAAAAAAATTCTTACCCATTTTAGTGAACCTTGCTACTTCGATTGTCGATTGTCACTATCCGTCAATAAGTATGGTGGAACTCAATAACCGCTTGACCGAATTAGATGAAATTTAAATGGGAAATGAAAATTTACTGTTCCAAACAAAAATATTATTTTGAGAATCGGTTCACAAATTAGGAAGAAAGCGGTAAACATCTATAAAAAATACATATAATCGAACATAGAACCTCCTCCTTTTTTGAAGTCGGTCAAAATACAAATACAAATACAAATAGTTTATTGACATAAAAAGTAGGTACATTATATATTTGAATCCATAGGCTCCCGAGCTAGTGTGAACTGTGTTTCAGGAGCCAGTGGCTTCTCCCATAAATACTTAGCAGGTAATTAAAATAGTATTAAAATAGTATAAAAAACTAAAATAGTATTAAAATAGTAGTGTTTATTTATATTATATTCTCTGTGTTCCTAAAAGAAGTAATTTCTCGACTTTAAGTTAAGTTTAACTGTCGGCAAAGACCTCCAGCAAAGCTGAAGACGAAGCCATGAGTTAATGATGGAAACACCAGAACCCAGAAACTGATTAAACGCTGGGCTATACATTTGAAATAATGGCAGTTGATGCAGTTCAAGTGTAAGCATCTGATAAGGAAGACATATGAAGAAATTCACCCCTACGGTGGATCGAAGGCGCTGGCGGGTCAGCTAGAAGTTCATAAAAAGTATAAATAATAGCAAAGGTGAGGAAAATATAGGTAAATAATAAAATAGATCGTTTTAGATAAAATATTGGTAATTATATATGTATCTATAAAATTTCTGATTATATCATGTTGATATAATCAGAAATTATAAACAGTTTATAAGGTTCACCATTAGTGACAGGATATTCCTCCATTATCTCTACTTCTACACCTATATAATATTATAAGGAGATTATATTATAAGGAGATTATATTTATTTTATAGTATTTTTTATGTAATATATAAAGTTAAAAATAATGGACCTATATAAAAAAATATTTTGCCGTTAGAAAGCTACATTATCACTGAGTAACATATCCTATATATATTTTCATAAAGTTAAGGATTCGTATGAAAACTTCGATAATGCACGTCTGAAAAAAATACCAAAAACCATCCTTATCCTTGTACGCTGCGGAAACTATTGACATTAGAGCAAAGTGATGTACTGCAGTTTTATAGAGGACATCAATGTCAAAAAGGCATGCGATACCATATGTTTAACCATTACAGATATGTCACAATAACTACTTTTCCGTGATAAAATATGCAATAAGTGCCGGTACCAACTAGGCCATATTATCTACCTAGGTGTTAATCCTTATCTAGTCTACACTAATAATATTATAAAGAGGAAAGATTACTTTGTTTGTTTGTTGAAATTGAATAGGCACGGAAACTATTGGACCGATTAGAAAAATTCTTTTATCATTAGAATTGTACATTTTTCCTGATGAACATAGGCTATATAGGTCATATTTTCAAAATTTAAGGATCCGGAAGAAAACTTCGATAATGTAACCAAGGTGTGGAAAAAATACCAAAAAAAACCTTATATCGCGTACGCTACGGAAACTATTGACCATAAAATAAATAATATTGGTATCTTACTATGGGCCTATATATATATATATCAGCACAGCTCTACATCAGGCCAGCAACAGAACTCGGTGGAGAGAAACAGTAAATTAACTGCAACAGAGGAGTCACGATCCTCAGTAATGAGAGAACGATTAAGGAAGAAGAATATATATATTTATATATATATATCCAGTCTGTGGCAATTTACCGACCGGTGAAGGTTGTATAAAGCTAACGCTATCTATATGTTACTAATACTACGGCCCCTGGGACCTCGTGATTTGCTGGTAACGATGATAATATTTTTAGTGTCCTTACTTTGAACGACCTTCAAATATTTTCAAAAGTAAGATACATCGGATTTAGTTTGATTAACAAAGCTCATGAATCACAGGTTATTATGTTATTACCATACTAGTCTATCGCGTGCGACCTCGTTTGCCTATGTCAGTGCAGATTGTTTATTACCTCAGAAATGTTGACTGAGTGATTGATTGAGATTGTTTTTTTTAAAGCTGGTGCTTCCCGTGTGGTCCCGTTTAAATTTCATCCAATTAAGTAAAGCGGATTTTGAATAGCAATCCAATAACTGAAAAGTGTTTGTAAGTGAAACTGAAAAGTCTTGATGATATCCTTATTGACGGTGAATGACAATCATCCCGTAAAAAAAAGTGTGAAAAAACATTTTTATCAAAAAATTATTAACCTTCAACAGTAAAAAGTGTGTGAAATAACTTGTCAAAGTCAGTACCATGCGCAAAATATTGTGATAATAGGTACTTTTGAATCATGGTATAAGAAATCAAATCTAATTCATCATTTACTAAATTTAGGCATCATACTACGAATAATTATTATTCGTAGGCATCATAGACATAATTTATAAACGTAAATCTTTATTTATACATACATATCAAAACTGCAACTTTACTAAATATTTACGTACATTTATTTTTTAAATTATGATCGAGGTGTACTTACTTATCCATACAAAAATGTATTTTGAACAATTTTGTCTGTCTGTCTCTTTAAACTAACAAACTGATTTTGCGGAAACATGACACAGTGATAACTAATGTTATGGTATACATATATAGGATATTTTTATTCCATAAAACGGAAGGGTTCTTCTGGAATAAGGGATGCAAATTAAAAACATTAAGTAAATAATTAAGACTAGATGGCGTTGTGTGATAGTTGTGGAATATTTATTTATTTATAAATAAACTAGTTGAACTATTTTGATGTGATGTTCTTTTTTCAATAGCTGAAAGGTTAACTTAAATTCTAAGCCATAGTCATCCCTCTACATATTTCACTGTTCCCTTCCATTAATCAGCTCAGGCTGCGAGTGTGCACTTGAAACGTTGTATTTTTTATTTAACAGTAAAGTTCAGAAATGTAAAAGAAAAAAATCGGTTGCGATTCACTCAAACTTGGCGAAAATAAACTTTAACGTATAAAATGAAATACATGTAATTTTTAAATACAACACAAAAATCGTCTCGCATATATATCTTCGAAGGGGTAGGCAGCAGTATTATAAGCGCCTATGTTTCGCCAGAGGGATAAGTTATCGGTCCCGTGTGATAGGGGGCCAGCCTATTGCCATCTTCGGGACACTGTTTTAGACTCCCGACTGCTCTTGAGATTTTTTTGGTAACCGAATAACTGTCTAACCCGGGTGTCACACCCAGGACCTACAGATTCCAAAGCGGCGCCTCCGCCAAGACCAAGCTTGTCACTAATATGTTCACGTTAGGGAAGAGCAGTGAATCAATTGCCTACAATGAACCACATCTCTAGAATGCATAGTTGCAAAATTGTACTCGTAATACAAAACAAAAAGGTCTCGACCTTGCCCCTACCCCGCTCCTCTCTCCCGATATAGTCGAATTTTAATCAGTCGTAGTAAACTGACATTACACTCTTAAAACATACGTGGTAAAATGATTTAGTTGCTTTACTTATATCAGACGTGCGATTCTCTAATGATTCGTCGATGCGCTCATCGGCGAGCTCACCAATGTCAAATACTTTTTGAGATATCGTCTTTGTACACAAGGCTGTTTTTCCAACGTTTCTTGTCATCTCGTCATTTGTTTCACGGATGTTGTCAGAGATGCAACGATGTTTGCTCTTAAGGCACGTCCCAATAATCTATCTATCCACGGTTTACCTTACTACCGATAGCAATTTGACATAACGTCCATACAAATAGTGTCAAATATCTATCTCTAGTAAGGTAAACCGGCGATAGATTGATTATTGGGACCGGCCGTTAGAGAATCGCACGGCAGTTTAATGAGCAGCCGTGCGATTCTGTAATGATTCGTCAACGAGCTCGCCGACGAGCTTACCAATGTCAAATACTTCGCCCTTGTACATAAAGTTGCTTTTCCAACGTTTCTTGTCCTTTCTTCATTTGTTTCACGGAGGTTGTCAAAGATGCAACGATGTTTGCTCTTTTAGAATCGCACGGCTGAATATTTTTGACATATTTTTAAGTCTTCGTGAAGGTACGCCTTAATATTAGTGATTTGACAAAAAACATTAAGTAATTTAGTAAATTTTGAAGAATTGACATATTTTTTACTGTCGGGTGCAATGATCTTATCCTCTTTTTAATATAAGATCATTGGTCGGGTGTATATATTTCCTACTAATGGTGTACAGGGTTGTGGAGTATCGCTGGAGGCACAACCAAATGTACTGCATTTGCACCTTTTTCATCTAACTTATTATGAAGAAATTATGTCGGACAAGCACAATTTGAAAAATTTAATACCGACTTCCATTCTGTTCAGTTATTGTAGTGTACCTCAAAAACGATCAGACTGTATTTGATGAAATTTAAATGGAACTACACGGGAATCAACGGGAAAAACCATCTTACAAACAAAAAAAGAATTTTGAGAATCGGTGTACCCTGTCGAAAGTTATGAGGTAACAACATAAAAAATAAAAAATACAGTCGAATTGAGTACCTACTCCTTTTTAGAACTCGGTCGAAAAGCAGCCCCAAGCTGCTGATACAATAAATACCAAAGACTAAATAATAGTATCAATACACTCGGTCGGGTATCATACTCGTAGAATATCTCCGAAAACAAACAAATATACAAACTTTCCCTACTTACTTTATATTATTGTAAATATGTATAGATAAACAGGAAATTTGAGTGTAATTGTGATTAAAAATGATTGATTAATTACCGACTTACACGTCACATCCAGCGAATACTCATTTAATTCAGATTACGAATATATATTACAATCATAACAATAGTTATTTTTGATACTAATGCGGTAAGGAAACGAGTGGCTATCATTTGAACACTCGTAAGAAAACAGCACAATAAAACGTACTTGAGATAATACATATTGTTCACGTTCTACTTTAGCTGCAGTGAATACTTTTGATTTCTTGCATGTAGGTAAAGCCATCTCACTGTCGTTTAAAAATATATGTAATTTTATGTAGGAACCTATATCATCATCATCATCATCAGCCTGTAGCAGTCCACTGCTGGACATACGCCTCTCCAATTGCAAGCCACTTAGGTCTATCTTGGGCTTCTCGCATCCAGTTTTTGCCAGCCGTCTTGCGCAGATCGTCACTCAACCGTGCCTCAGGACGTCCTACACTACGTTTGCCGAGACGCGGTCTCAACTCTAGAACTCGTTTACCCCAACGGTTGTCGGTTCTACGGCTAATATGGCCAGCCCACTGCCACTTCAGCTTGCTGATCCGATGGGCTATGTCGATGACCTTGGTTCTCTGACGGATCACTTCATTTCTGATGCGATCCCTCAGAGAAACACGGAGCATAGCCGTTTCCATAGCCCGCTGAGCGACCTTGAGCTTGTGGACCTATACCTACTTTGTTAAATCTATGTAATTATTGGTTTTTAGAGTGCTTTTCAATATCGAGTTTGATCACGTTGCGGACTGAGACGATTTCTATTATACATTTTTTGTCCATTTTAAGGTACAAGTTTTTTAACCCTTTTAGTGATCCTTCTTGACATTCCCTTCAATTACGATATCATTAAGATATGCGAAACACTTTTCGGTTATCGGATTGTAACTCAAAAACCGCTCAACCGAATTTGACGAAATTGAAATGGGACCATGACCTAGGAAGTCTCTACCAAACAAAAAAATAATTATCAAAATCGCAATACTCTGGAAGAAGTAATGCGTGATCAAACAAAAAAAACATACGCACAGATAAATACTTGAAAACCTTTTTTTTTTGGAGTCGGTTGCAACGCGTGGTGAAAATGAGAACTCCATCTCTCGTTTCGTCTAATTTTCTCATTATTATTAAAGTGAGACAAACGTCTTGACCAAAAGCGCTTCCAAGGAATTCGATCATTTAGTCCATATACAGTAGACTACCGTACCGATTTGAAAAATACTTTCACCACTAGAATGTTACATTATCCCTGATGAACATTGGCTATATATTTGATTCATTATCATCACCATCAGTACAGCAGCCAGTATTTAATACAACCATACAACTTCATTACCATTTAGCCTCAGCAGGTTGACAGATAATCCGGGGTAAAGTATTTGCATATTACTTCTAGTTAAACTCTTGAAGGATAACTGATGCTTCAAAGTTAACTTGTAAAACTATTGTAACCAATGCAGATTTGAGTTATAGTGTCTAGTAGGTCATGCGAGCGAAGCTGCTAACGAGTCAGCGAGTACGTAATAAAACAACGATATGATATATCTACAGTATTTATATGTCCTTTATTTCAATATATATTCAGCCTCTAGCGAAAGGTGGAACCATGTTTGTCAGGAATGTGTAGATACCGGAACCACTGAAACATACAATTTTATAGTGTTAATTACCCAAACTGGCGAAAAATTTTACAGTTAATTGTTTATCTGTTCTTACCTAGTTTTAACCTCAGTACCACCGAAGTATACATCTGTGGCACCACTGCATTGGAGCGTGATGGCAGCTTCGTAGCTCTCACAAGCAGTGCCAACGAATCTATTTCCACCGTTAACTTCACGGCTGATTGACTCTGCGTAGAAAACGTAGGCGTAGATGTGGGAGCAGGAGACGTCACTGCCACATCCCATCTGGGCACTGCCACCATTAGGGTAGAAATCGATGTCCCCAAGAGGATAGTCGTAGCCTAAAGTTCCAGAAGTGGCGTGCAGCACCTCCACAATGTCTGCATCATCAGCATTCAACTTCTCTGGATGGAACGACCAGCCAGTAAAAGACGGGTCGATGACTGAAATTGTTAAGTAATTATAAGTAAGTATGAGACGGGCCAGAAATTTCATAATTATGATCATCTCAGTCATTGTACATCCAATGCCGATCATCGGCTATCTTTATGTATGTCGAATTGGACTGGTTGGAAGCGGCCTGAATCTTATTCGTCCTGAAACCTTTGTCGGGATCTACGTGTCAATTGCTGGTGCATAATCTTTTCTTCAGCAACATCTAGTTCCTGAGAAATCAAGGTGTTCAGCAAATTTAGAATTTGAGACATATCAGATACGTCTTTGCAGGGATGACAGGGTGGTATGCATTTTATCACAACATGTGTAAGTGTATTTCATCCACTCAAAAAAAGACTTGTCGATCCAAAACACAGCACTAAGACCGGTATTCTAGAAGAACTTTCAGTTGGGAATCTTGATTTGAGTGAAGATTTGACAGTTTATGTTAATGACAGTTATACAATTTACTGATAAGGAAGTGAAAAAAGAGCAGACTCTGTAAATTCACATTCGGATCGTTCATCACACTTCATTCGTAACTCTGATAGACTCGAAACATGTACTCAACAACAAAAACTATTGCATCTGCAGTTCTAACATAAATGTTATGTATTATTATCAGATATTATCTGAATGTATAGTGTTCTACGGTATCCACCAACTCACATTATATGTTTAAAATTTAAACATATTTTACAAAGTTTAAATAAGGTCAGTAGTATGTTAGCGATATCTATACATATAATATAATTATTTTGTTACTGAGCCAAATCTGCGCATGAAATTTTTTTTTTAATTATATTCGAGATGTACTTTTCTATCAATGTAGAAGCAAAAATATAATATTTTAATTTTTTAATGTTTTTGCTGAAATACGAGACAGATTTTGTTGAACACGGTATAATTACTATTATGGTGTGTATAAAATATTTATCATATCATAAATTGAAAGGGTTCTTCTGGGATAAGGCATAAAAGTTTAAAAAACTAAATAACTTTTACTTTAACGCAAATATGCCAATCTCGATAGAGGTTACATAGTTGTGACATTTGGGGTAGAAACTTTGGTTCCGTGGGCTCCAGGTGCATACGAAATTTTCAGGGACTAAGCCAAACGTTTGTTTAAAGCATCAGGTTACCAGAATGATGGTTCATAAAAAATTATATAGCTATTCAACGTGGAAATGCAGCCAGCATTCTGGGCACATTTCCTTCAACAAATGGTTTAAAAAATTTGTGTCTTTAAACAAATCATTTTAGGTTATCAAATTAAAATTAAATATAGGACTTTAACTGGACGGATTTAAACGCAATTTTCTCTGTTCAGTTGCTGAAAAGTTTCATCGCTATCGGATCGCTATGATATCGGAGGACTAAAAAAGACGTGTCGCTAAAGAAGGCTATGTATTTTAAGTAGAATACCAACGTCGAACACTCTGTAATAAGCTTATTTCGGTAAAAACGCACGTTGACTCAGACTGCGAGTGTGCCCATGGTCCAAAGCCCTGCCAGCCCAGTCTTTTCGGGGTTTTGAATTTTTCATTTGTTTGTGTTTTCTAATATGAGTCAGTAATACTTTTTTGGTGATAAAAATAACCAGTATTGTTATATTATTGGAACTAGCTACACCTGCGGTTACACCCGCGTGGTGCTGGATGATGATTATGATGAAAGTATCCTATGTGTTAAACAAGTGCCTCATCTACCTCCATACCATAAATTTCATCAAAATTGCACCATCCGTTTGTGCGTTAATGAGTGACAAAGATCCACACATCCATACATCCATACTTACAAACTTTCGCGTTTATAATAGTAGGAAGTAGGATTTATGCGCAATACGATAATAAGTATGTAATTGTCAAAAAGCTTCAATAATTTTTAGGTTTTATGCGTAGGCACAGAATTACAATAGTATTTTGATGAAATTAATGAATTACATTAAATTAAATTAATTATTAATTATTTGACGTAGTTATAATTTTTATACCTATTAAAGCCGAAAATATTTTAGTAGCTGTAATAATGATGTTAATTGAAATTATTGTAGAGGTACATAAAATTACACTGTATATTTAAATTGATATGATTTGATTGTACACACAAAATGAGTCAGTATCTAAGCAGCAATACAATAGTATTTGTAATTTTATAAAAGTAATATAGATCAAATTGCACAGATACTAAACATTTGCCTTGAGACAGAAGAACTGAGAGGACTGATCTTATTTGCCAAGGCCGCAGCCTGTGAACTTAAAATAGATGAGACTAAGGTGAAGATCATGAATATGATCATCACTCATTATCATTTGGATACAAGTAAAGCAAATTTGAGACAAGTAAAGCAATTATATAAAAATAGTAAATTGAGCAGTTATGAAGTCATGACGGTTGCAAGAATTCGTGTTCAACAAGACAAACACCGTTTATAAATAAACACGTCAGCTTTTTAAATCACCGGCATCAAGTAATCAGAATGATAATTGAATACTGAGTTACTGAGATAAAAGTCAATTGGATTCACCAAATAATTCAACGACTGGATTCTTTTGAATTTAAAAATAATACGGATGCAACAAATGAGGTAGGTTTGTTCCTACATATAGGCATCCAATTGCCGAACATGCATATTCTTATCGATTTATTAATCGTACTTTTATTATACTGTAGTTCTCCTTCAAACGTTAAATTATTTACAGGAGAATCAGGACATGAATAAACCAAACTCACCAATAATATGAGGAACAGGAGCAGTAATGTGTCTGGCAGCGATACCAGCAATGTGACCACCGAGACCGTGGCCAACGATACGTATTAAATTAGGATTGTATCCGAATTCCGACCATAGGAGGTTGGCGAAAGATGCAATAACCCTGCCGACCTGCGGTGCGTTGCCGAGACCCTGCGTGTACATGCCTGCGCCAATACTCCAGTCAACAGCCACGAGATTGACATCTTCGGCGCTAAGGTGAGCTGTAAACATATGTGGTTTATATATATTATTATTATTTTGCAAATAAATCAAAGTTTTTATAAAGTTCGTTTCAATATTAAAGACAAGCCCAGTAAGACGAGGCAGACTACCAGCTCAGCTACTTGAGAAGTTAAATTCTAACTCCAGCGTTGCATAATTGCATCTTTAGATGCAACAGTATGGAAATTAAGCCTAGTTAAGCGGAAATAAACTTATACGTGACCACTCGTCTTGACGCGGCCTCACTACTGACAGCACCGCGACAACCGCTTAGGGCTCTCGTCGATGCGAATGTTTGTGTGAGTGAGCCGTTTCGAACGTTTGTACGTAGTTTTCGTACTGTTTCTCAATATGTTTACTGTGACTATACACACGCACACATTCACACTCAGGTTAGTATCTATGTACAAGTTATATGAAGCGATTATAATAATTTCAACTTTGTAATGGTTTAGTTGATCAAATTGTTCCAAATATTATTAACAATAACTCTACATACATATAAATAATGTCGTAATATCATCTTCCTCTCCTAGTTCTGATTCATTTATGGATGGTGCATATCTCGTCCGCTCTCTGCTGCCAGCAGTTACTACATTTTGCACACCGTTTTCATTCATATCGCCCCTCACACATCCCATCCATAATTTCATTTTCCATTACATTATCAACATTCATATTCATCATCCTCTTAATGTGTCACACTCCTCCAAGCCAAATAATTCCCGTTAAGTTTTCTGCCACTCGTGCCTTTTTTCGTGTCATTTGGAACTACGTACATAATATGATCAGCTTATTATGTTCCCACTGCTGGGACTAGAGCCTTTCTCTTAGAGACAGGAGTTGAATCATAAGCAACCACGTGGCCAACTCATGTCGAAGTTTTCAGGTCGCCCGAAGGCCTTCGTCTTGACCGACTGTTTTTCAAAAACGGAAGCGCTCAAATGAATAATGCCAATAGCGGTCACCCATTCAACTCATGATCGCAATGTTGAAAAATCATGCAATGTTGTTTTTGTGTTTTCCTCGTTGATTGCCCTAGAAAGTTTTAGTAACACATCCGCCGCTTTACTAGAACTAGAAGGGACAGAGTCTGCTGGCAGCAAGTGCATTTTTGCGCCTATTTTATCCCTTTACTGCACTCGTCATCCTGTGATATTGGTTTTTGAGTCCGATTCACCCAATAATACACTTGCTTCAGCGTGCTTCATGCCTTTACACAGTAATGTTGCTCGCTTTTTATTTATCAAATGCATACTCTGCTTACAGGATACCCAAAGCGCACAGAAGGCCAGTCTTAAATTAACACATTTATCAATCTTTAAATCTACTCTTATAAAATTTAGAAGACTAGAGAACTAGAACTAAAAAAAAATTGACAACACTCTCTGCATCTCTGGTCTGGCATCTGGGCAATCATAGCATTGAGCAAATGAATGGCCGTGCAGTGGGAGCGTACTATTATAGTATAGGTAATATTATATTATAGTATTGTATAGTAGTAATACTATACAGGCTGTTTGGTAGAGTTTGTGAATTTTCTCATTTTCTCCAATATTGTACCTACTTACCACCATAACATTTGTAAAGTATGTTTTAGACCGGATGTTTTTAGTTTTTTACAAATTTCAAAATCACAAAAAAAAGTTAAACATATTGGGGGGTCGGGGATTTTTTTTTGCCAACTTGTATTCTTCAAGTGGTCCCCCGAACACGCTCATTTGGTTTGTCGATCCCTTTACCAAACACCCTATATAGTAGTAGTGCTATTGCTTCGTGGAGGAGTTATTGGTTCTGTAGTGCCAACTACCAACTACCACTACCAACTACCATCAATCACAAATCAAAGATCAAAATCACAAAAATTAATATACTCATACCAGGTATAACAAAAGCGTTGAAGTTTCCTGAGACGGATTCCCCAAAGCTGTGAATGGTTATAACAGTACGGCGTGCTGTAGAGAAACTGGAGATCAAAATTGAAGGTAACGTCGGCAACAGCGGCTGGCTCACCGAGGGATTCGATCTGAACAACACAAACAGTTTCTTAATTATTTAAAACATACTGTAACCAATATCGAGTAAAATTGTAAACAAGGTCTTGTCTGCACATGTTTGGTAGTTAGGATTTATTACAGGATCACGTGTTAGCGCTGTTCGAGTGTATTATTCGGTGCCAACTATTATAACCGATATAACTGATATGAATATTTTAAGACATAACTAAAACGGTGGCTGTCAATAAAAGTATTTAATCATTTGGGAGAATTCATGTTTAAGACAGATGACAATATTGATCTTATTTATAAAATGTCATATTTTAGCTAACATATTTAACCCTTCATATACCTTGATAATTAAAACAAAAGATTTATGAATTAAACGAACGTACATTTACGTCAATGGTACTCAAAGGATTAATGTACACGTTAGCTAAAATGTCATTAAATGGACAATTTCGAGTTCTAATTGAATAGATAAACCTAGTATAAATTCACTTTTAAGTAAGTATATTATTGATTATTGCCATTTTCTTGCCTGACTGTTGACTGCCATGACTATGTAATTAATTTTAAAATCTATTCATATTTTATGCTTAGTTATGACTATTCATAACTAAGCATAAAACATGAATAGATTATAAAATATTCAAATTATAATAATAACAAATGTTTCATTCTATAATGTTATGAAATTTGTTATCATTAATTTATTTATGTCTTTAATTAGGTACCAAATTTGTGAACACTCAATGAGGGTAAACTGAAGTTTTAATACACTGCAATAACACCTAGCATAAGATATTGTGTCAGATATTTCAATAAAACTTTGCGGAATCTGAATCTTAGGACAAAAATATTTTTTGTTTATACGACGCTATTAGATTCCGAGACTATATTTTTAAGCTATTGCATAGCTTCTATCGCAGGCCTTGAGCGTGGAGACCGAATCCAGAAATTCCGTAACGAAAATAACCTAACACCCCCCCACTCCGGCTCCATCTATCGATGAATAGCAGAACTTTTAATGACTTTTTGAAATATCACGCTTGTCTCTTTAGTTCAGCAACTCGCCTCTAGATGGCTTTGGTTAAATAATCATAATTGCATAAATTGATTTGGCATCTATCGATGAATAGCAGAACTTTTTATGACTTTTTGAAATATCACGCTTGTCTCTTTAGTTTAGCAACTCGCCTCTAGATGGCATTGGTTAAATAATTATAATTGCATTAGTTGATAAAAACAGCTATGCAATAGCTTTACCGCGGCAGTCTCCGAGTGCCACACGTCTTTTTTTATAATTTATTGTCTGTCTGTAAGTAGTAATAGTAACTGGATGTCTGTTTTTTCGCGCATTATCCAAAAACTACATATTACATATTATACACTAAATTGACTTTGTTACCGTTTACTGAAACGTATTCATTGGGGTTCTGCAAAGTTCAAACCAACAAGAAGTTATGAGCAATACGCATGTACTAAATAGAGAAAACTAACTTGTATACAGAGACCCGAAAAGAAACAAAGGCAAAAATACATTAGATACGAATGAAATGTTATGAAATATAAACCAGTGTTAGGGAGTAAGTAAAAACATATGTTTTTACTTACTCGTAGCTTTCCAACATAGCTTTACCACGATGGATAATATTACACTGGCTTTACGTTCAAGACAAGAAGGTGCCCCTATTTGTTTATGGGCCTTCATGACATCTTATTCGTTTAATTGTAAAGGTAATTGCTTATTAATTGTGAAACAAATATTGATCATTTTACTGTAATTTAATTTACTTAGATACGAGTATATCAAATACCTAATTAATTTACTCCTAATATTGATCAACTTACTAAATATAAATTGATTAAATTACATTATTTAATCGGAATAGATTAAAATTGCCATATATATAAATTTTACAATTTTAGAGGGATCAATTGCTATGTGTATTATGTTTCGCTAAGCAATCTTTGTAGAGCATCAAAAGTTATAAATAATTAAATTACATTGTTGTGTGTTATTTATAATATGTACATATTTCTCTAAATTATACTTTTATTATTATAATAAAACACCTAGATATATTATTATTTTAGTAATTCATTTCATTTAGCATAATCTCCTATTGATACCACTAACTTCAATATTAAAATATTTTTTTAATAAATAAGATTTATTTATAATTTAATAGTTTTAATAAAATAATTTAACTATCTTTAAAATAACACAAACATTAAATCATACAAAATAAGTATTTATTTAGTTTATAATTACCTGGTAAGCAAATGGAAAACAACATCCTGTTCCCCGAGATTAAATCCAGAAGCTGAAAAAAACTTAGATTAAAATGAGAGAGTAATGGAATTAAGATTAAAGACTTAATTACAACAATTATTAAAACAATATTTAGTTATAAAATTTTGTTTTCTATCACTGACGTATGCTTGTGTATATAATGAGCATTGTTGATCATACAAATCCGTTTATAAGACAATTTTAAGGTTTAAGTATCCTGGAGTAACTTTGGATTGTAAACCGGGTTGATATAAACCGAGCTTCAGCGCCTGTGGATGTGCATGTGGATGGGATGACCTTGCTCACCAAAGCCTACCTCCTGCTGACTACCTCCTGCCGTCCTTCGTTCGTTCGTTCCGAAGCAAGCCACTTATTTTGAAGTACACTTGTCTGCTTACTGCGTGAATGACTCTTAATTTACTGGTTTCCATTCAGTTTTAAATCCGTACAGTTAAGCTGGTATATGACATTAAGATAATTTTATACACATATTTTTAGTAGACATGCAGGCCAGTATATAAACTATGCTGAAATTTATTAATTAAATTATATAGTCATCATCAACATATCAACCGTAGGACATCCACTGCTGAACATAGGCATCCCCATAGATTTCCAAAAATACCAGTTTGAAGCGGTCTGCATCCAACGTCATCCTGCGACCTTTATTGGACCGTCTGTCGGATGACCTACGCTGCGTTTGCCGGTCCATGTTCTTCGCTCCAGAACCTTCTGGCCCCATCGGCCATCTGTTCTGCGTGCTTTGGGCCCGGCCCACTGCCACTACAACCGGCTTATCCTCTGTGCTATGTCAGTGGCTTTTGTTTGTCAACCGAGTTCTTTATTTCTGATTCAATCACGTAGATAAACCTCGATCATAGTCCTAAAGCGGAAATAGCAAAACGAAATCCGAAAATTATAAGCTTTCATTAGATATCGGTTAAACATTGACTAAAACTAGATACAATTGTTCTTAGGCGTCACTGAAAATATAGACATGATGGAACTCGTGCGTAAATTATTAGGAATGAACAAGAGTCTATGCGCTGGGGCAGCTTTCTGTAGGTCTACCATGAGTTTACAACATTGACACTAATCGATACTCGATAGCGACTGTGCAAAAACATGTATGAAAAAAAGTACAGTGCCACCTCGCGGTCAATTGTAGAAGTAAAATTGACAGCGAATACGCGAATCAAAAGCTTAATAGGTAGGCGAGATCAAGTATCGATATCATCATCATCATCATCATCATCTCAGCCGTACGACGTCCACTGCTGAACATATGCCTCCCCCATGATTTTCCAAAAGGACCGGTTGGAAGCGGCCTGCATCCAACGTCGTCCTGCGACCTTCCTCAGGTCGTCTGGCCACCGTGTCGGTGGACGACCTACGCTGCGCTTGCCGGTCCGTGGTCTCCACTCCAGAACCTTTCGGCCCCATCGGCCATCTGTTCTGCGTGCTATGTGCCCTGCCCACTGCCACTTCAACTGGCTAATCTTCTGGGCTATGTCGGTGACTTTCGTTCTTCTACGGATCTCCTCATTTCTGATTCGATCACGTAGAGAAACCCCGAGCATAGCCCTCTCCATAGCTCGTTGTGCGACTTTGAGCTTGTCTATGAGGCCCATAGTAAGAGACCACGTTTCAGTGCCATAAGTCATCACTGGTAACACACATTGGTCGAAGACTCTTGTCTTGAGGCACTGAGGTATTTTTGACGAGAAGACTTCGCGAAGTTTCCGGAACGCTGCCCAGACGAGTTGGATTCGACGATTGACCTCTTTCTCGAAGTTGGACCTGCCTAGTTTGACTGTCTGTCCCAGGTAGATGTACTCGTCAACAACTTCGAGAACTGAGTTCCCAACTGATATTGGGGTAGGTACAACATGAGCATTAGACATAATTTTCGTCTTATCCATGTTCATCTTAAGACCTACCCGTTGAGAAACTCGATGGAGGCCTTCGAGCATTGTACTGAGGTCTTCCATGGATTCTGCCATGACTACAATATCGTCGGCAAATCGAAGGTAAGTGATGTATTCGCCGTTAATATTAATGCCAAGTCCTTGCCATTCCAGAAGCTTGAAGGCGTCTTCCAATGTAGCGGTGAACAGTTTCGGAGATATAACGTCTCCCTGTCTCACGCCTCTTTGCAATGGAATTGCCTTCGAACTCTGCTCCTGTACTCGGACTGACATGTAGACGTTTTTGTACAAACACTTCAGCACTTCAATATACCGATAGTCAATACGGCACCGCTGGAGAGACTCAAGCACTGCCCACGTCTCGATCGAATCAAAGGCTTTCTCATAGTCCACAAACGCTAAACAAAGAGGCAAGTTATACTCTTCGGTCTTCTGTATAACTTGCCGTAGCGTGTGGATGTGGTCTATGGTACTATAGCCTTTTCGGAAACCGGCTTGTTCCGGAGGCTGGAATTCATCAAACCTGCGACTGAGACGGTTCGTTATGACCTTCGAAAACAGCTTATAAACATGGCTCAAAAGCGAGATGGGTCTGTAATTTTTAAGTAAAGTGTTGTCACCTTTCTTGAAGAACAGCACCACCACGCTTTTGTTCCATGCTTCTGGCGTTGAACCTTCAAGTAAGACGGTATTAAAGAGCTTCTGAAGGACTTTAAGTACCGGTGTTCCACCCGCTTTCAGAAGCTCAGATGTGATACCGTCGTGACCAGGCGCCTTGTTGTTCTTAAGCTGTTTCAAGGCCATTCTAATCTCGTACGCTGATGTCCGGGATATCTTCGGTATAATGTCGGGTCAGCTTGGCTCTTGGGTCTTTGGCCGAGCTGCTAACAGGTTTAGCGACCGAGGTGTATAGCTATCCGTAGAAACTCTCTACCTCTCCTAATACTTCTGCTTTGGTCGACGCTACACTGCCGTCTTCTCTCTTCAGCTTCGTCAACTGGCTTTGCCCAATAGACATGTCTCTTGCAAACACTTTGGAGCCTTTTTTCCGCTCTATCGTCTCTTTAATACATACGGTTTGTATTAAAGATCCGGATGTCGTGTCGCAAGGACTTCCATATTCGTCTATTGAGCAGCCTATATGCTTCAGCATCATCCGAAGACTGCAGTTTCAATGAGCGTCGTTCAGCCATGAGGTTGAGGTTATCGTTGGAGAGTTTCTGTGGCCTATCTGTACGGTGGGGTTTAAAGTACTTGGAACCCACTGTATGGACAGTTTCTACTAACCTGTTATTGATCTCGTCCACTGAAGCGATGTTCTAAAGGCAATCGAAGCGATTGGATAGCTCAAGTTGAAAGCTCTCGGGGTCTTGAATACGGGCACGAGTGGGTCGGAGCGTAGACTTCATCAGACGAGACCTCTCCAGTTTGACATTAATATTCACCGTGCCTCTTACCATTCGGTGATCACTACCGGTTTTAACCCTGTTGATCACGGAGACATCAGTGAATATTTGCCTTTTGGTGGTCATAATGAAGTCAATCTCATTTCTCGTGGAACCATCGGGACTCAGCCAGGTCCATTTCCTGTGAGGTGGCTTCTGAAAGAAAGAGTTCATCATAAAGAGTCCCTCTTTCTCCAGGAAGTCGGCCAACCTCTGTCCCCTACGGTTCCGTTGTCCATATCCAAATTTCCCCACAAATTTCATCAACTCATCCTCGCTTCTCTTACCCAACTTCGCGTTGAAGTCCCCCATAACAACTAGAAAGTGCGTTTCAGAGGTATGTATGGCCCGACTAATGTCCTCATACATATCCTCCACCTCATGATTCCGGGTGCGACTTCGTCGGTGCGTATACCTGAATGACCTTTAGCGAATATCGTTTAGATACTCTGAGTATTAGGTATACGACCCTATTGGAAACGCTATCGATCTTAACTATGTTCTTAGTAAGGGACTTGTGGACGAGAAAACCGACACCACCTTGGGACTGTTGGTCGCCCTCCCGGTAGTAGAGAAGGTTACCTGATTTTAGGGTTAACGTGTCCTCACCCGCTCTACGGACTTCAGATAACCCCACAATGTCCCAGTGTAACTTACTCATTTCTTCTTCCAGCTCATATATCTTCTCGTCTGTCCTCATTGTGCGTATGTTGTGTGTCACCAGGGCCAGTCGTCGTCGTTGGGGGTGGTAGCCGGGCGTCTGCCGGGGATTCTTAGCACCCCCTGCCCCACCGTTACCGTGGCCGCTACCGTAGCCAGGAATAGCGGGGCTGCCGGGGACTGGGGGCCTGGTTCCTAATGTGTCCGTCATTGGGGGGGATTTTGCCAATACTCGCCACGCTTGGCAGGCGGGTTGGCGAGCGCAGTTTTGGGGTTTTAATACTGGGAAGGTGCTGCTGCCCACCTTCCGATTGTTATCCTTTAGCAGATTTTTACGCACCCACGGGTAGAGTTGGGGGGGTACTATTCTAAGCCGGTACCCCACGGCAATAGTATCGATATAGATGACATTTATGTTGCCAACTCATGGTAGAGCTACTGGTATGGACGGTATAAGTAAAACTAAAAAACAGCTGATGGCAGCGTCGACTCCCTGTGCAATAAATATATTTGGAAATTATTTCATATATACAATGATTATACGATGAACATCTAACCTGCAGTATAAGAAGCATGCAACCGTATTGTTATGTACTGTCAGTTGTCAGCCATCAGATACAAACCATCAATTTAATAAATGAAATGCACAAATCGTTTAAAACTAATCAGGTACATTCGAGTCCCCAGATAAAATCAATATCGGCTGATGAGGATTATGAGATTATTTTCGTATGTTAATGTTATCTTTTTTGTACTTATATATTGAAAGTATTTAAACGAACCATCAATTTCATAAATGAAATGCACAAATCGTTTAAAACTAATCAGGAACATTCGAGTCCCGAGATAAAATCAATATCGGCTGATGAGGATTATGAGATTATTTTCGTATGTTAATGTTATCTTTTTTGTACTTATATATTGAAAGTATTTAAACATAGTTTAATGTGCAAAACAAATAAATGACTCAGGATTATAACTACGTGTAAAATAATAGAAGATATTTATCGGAAGTAGAACTATGATAATTATGTATCAATCTTAATTAACATTCCATATTGATAAATTGTATCAAACCCATCGGATTAAGAAAATGTTGAGATATAAATCACTATTTAATACGAAATAACCATCTCATTACTACAGTATTATTGACTCTCGATTCGCGTTAACATATAAAAATATAGTTACAGATTTTGGAACTATTTGTAATATCTTGTTTTCAAAACATTAAAGAACATCTAATACCCAAGTACTTATGTAATATTTTTGGACGCATTTGCGCATATTGGAGCAAAATTATTTTTGTATGACAAGTTTATTTTGTAATAAATAAAGTTGCTTGAATAATAATCATAGTAATATAGCAAAACAAAGCTTCATCATATGCACACAATATGCAATCCTATAGACGATAAAGTGAAAATAGTTAATTGTTATTCTGCAAAGCAGCTTCACAAAAGTAGCTCTGTGGCTACGTGGCAGAATTCATTCTTGCAAAAGAGCTCTGCTTAAGAAAGTTCATCATCATTATTACAACATATTTGCTATAAATTTAGGTAGGTACTGCTTTGTTAATGCGCAAGAAAACCATACAAATATTTCGATTGTATGCTGAATCAGTTTGCTTATTGATCTCTAGGTGCAGCTGATCACCGAGTTGATATTCAAGGTCCGTAATGCTACTAAAAACAAACAGCTACCAATCTTCATGATGTAGCGAAAGAAACACGTCTTATTTCTTTGAGATTTCACTTAGAACCTTGCCAGTTATTCTTTTTCTAATAACAAGATCCTCATGAACGTATACCAGGGCTTTTCATACACCATTGGCCTTAATTTGAAGTTAGAAGGAGTATTGCTTTCTATGAATCATAATAAAGTAGTTTTAAGGCGCTTGTTTGTTGCGTTTGTGCTCTTAACACTCGTTTTATTTTGTTCCTACCTGCAACTGCAGCAGTCAGTACCAGCACACACTTCACTAGGCCGACCATTTTACTAAGCGATTAACAGGAACTGCCAAATTGGAGGACTTATATTAAATCTATTTATCAAAGATTACTCCTTTCGAGCGAACTGCCTAATCTGATGAAGATAAATTTATCCTATATCATAAATATGTCATCAAACTGATAAAATTGTACTTCAAAAGTAGAATATGTTTTTAGTACATAACCAGTATTCAATTCTTAACTTAATTGTAATAGCTATATACAACACAATTGTTCTCTATACGTTTTATGTTCTTGGCATACTCGGCTTCGCATTCGGCTAAAATACCAAAATTTTGCCGGATATACTAGCATTCAAAGGTGCTTCCATTCTTGTCTGAAGCGGTATAATACGTTTTACGCACATACTTTTAAGTATCCTATACATTATCACTTATTCTTCTTCGCTGTTATCTGCATGTGTGCATCTGCACACAGTGGTGAAATGTAAATTATTCTAGTTACAAACTTTTACTTTGGTATTCGATGCTTTGCCTGATCAGGATAGGTTTCATGAATCTTTTTTTTCAAAATCTTACAAGCAAAGTTCATCATATTCTGAAACTGACGTGAAGTTCAACTGGACTCCCACACGTGGTACTCGCCAGTAAAATTGAGAATACGCTCAAATCACACACGATCTATATAATTTGTGAGCAACAGCACGTTTTTCAGACAAAATAACATTCTGTTCGTAAACAACAAATGTTCATTACATACGTAGATAGCATTCGGCAAAAGTCGTGTTAGGCCCATCTCTAAACTAGATTTAAAAAATATCAGATAATCCTTTGGCTATCCTTACTTCTGGGCGGCTTTATTATACTAGTAACGTTATTTTCAATTTTTTTATCCTAGTGTACTTAAGCTGTCCTGATATAAAGATTAATAATACGCTGATATATTCACAAATATTACCATAATTGAATTCTACATCTATAGGTAACATAAGTGAACCAGCTATGCTTAAATTAACATCTTTTATTTCTTTGTGCCTCACAGGACTTCCTTTGGGTATGTGTAACTACTCCAAGTTATAAATATTTATCATCATCTATCTCTCCATATTTAAAGACATATCTGAACCGTTAAAAATGAAAAGGATAGCAAAATTGTTTACGTCCCTACGTGACGAAAACGTGTGAGCAACATACATGGCTGATCCCTGAGTCAGGTGACCTGACTCAGGCTACTTAATGAGTTAAGAATCGTGCAGTGGTGGATCTCATATCCGGTAAAATATGTACAAATTAATATTTTTAATTTATTATGAGTGTATAAATATAATATTCTATCACACACTCAAAAGAGTATGTTGTACTTGAGAATGAACTATTGTTCATCTAGATTCCATCGTGGCTTGAAATAACTTCTATAACTTATAAGATATAGGTAAATGATGGAGTAATGATAACTTATTGTGATTAATAGTCAATAATTAATAATTTTGGTAAGAACATGGTGATGTTTAATATTACTCATAAAGTTATAATTATGCTCGAAATAATTATATTGAAAGAGATAGTAAAGACAAAACCGGAAGATATTTAAATGTTCATCAATATTAGTAAAAACAACTTGGAATGTTTTCGTTGCATCATTTCGATATGACGAAATGATTAATTAATTAATTAATTACAAACGAATTTGACGGGTCATGCTACGCAAACGGTACACATGATAAACATGTCACCTTCATTCATCATTTAAATGTATGTAATGAAAGCCCATACTAGATAGTACAGCGAAACAACCTTTCACCATCACTAAAATGTAAGAGCGTCACCAAATACTTTATAGTTATTTATTCTTTTAGAATTCATGCGCTTACTGCAGAAGTTGTAAGCTTGAGGAAGACAGGCCTATCTTAAAAAGTTACTTGTCGTATCTACTACTTCCTTACCTTGAAAAGTCTGGGATGGAAGAGACAAGCCTGTAGTGTACGCAGGACGTACTTTGCTTGCACCTGGTTGATAAATTTAGAACTACTCTTCATAAAACTTTTGCTAAAAAATAAAGTAGTCGTTACATGTTTTTACTCTAATTGAACTGTTACGTCATTATCCAGTTATTCAATCACCTTCCATGAATGGGTTTTTAGAAATAGATAAAATTTTAATGCAATACATAATCATTGATAAGTAAGCTTTTAGATTGATTATCTTCGAAGACAAAAAGTAATGAACTAAATAAAATTGTATGTTATCCTTTGATCTTTTATGGGTATTAATCAATAATACAGATGAAGTGGGTAGATTTCCAGAAAATCGTTATCTAATTGCAACGTGAACAAAACAATATCTACTCGTAATAATATTGTCGGTAGGTATATACCAATAAGCGCTATTGTTATATTTATCAACAACAACATTTTAGTAACAATCCTTCAGTGGAAAATTACTGAACGAGTTTTATGGCAACTTTCGACATTTTAAAGAGCGAAAAGTGGAAAAGAAAAACAATAAAAAACAGGTCAATCTCCAATCAAAGAAAATCCCTTAAATTTGTGGACATAACAAATATATACATAAAATCAGTGTTGTCCTAAAAACGCCACCTTACCTCGTTACTATAAACTTAGAACTTGACGATTAGGTTGGATTTCTCGGTTAATCAAGTTCAATAAAACGGAGTTCAGCGCATACGCGTTCAAGTTCCCTTATCGACGCGTGTTGTCATTGGTGCAATATAAGCTCCTCTTATGTCATTGGCTAGAATTTTATGCCGATCTCGAATGATCGCTTTGCGTTTAGATTAAACTGATCGCGTTAATTTACGAGCATAAATACGGCCTTAGGTATTTTTATCTTTGATGTCCAACTAATCAGGTAATTATCGAAAAAAGCATTTGTTATAATAAAAAAAAAATTATTTTAACGTGTAATCAGCTGCATTTGTATCAAAAATGTTACTATAAAATGAGTTTTATTCTAATAACGCAAAATACAATTTTATTTTTATTTTGTAATAATTTATTAAATTTTTACCAATTACCTAATTTTTACCGAAAACCCAATTACCAAATACAATTGTAAAAAAAATTCAAAAGGAGATTTTTTTCTAAGACCGAAAGAATTCATCAAGCAATCTTAGTATTAATTTTCTTGCATGATTTAAAGGACACTGAGACAGCCGTAAGACATTGCTGACTTTCGTGTAGACTTTTGTAAGTTAGTAGAATTTTGAACCATTTTTTGACCTTAAAGTAGGTATAACACTCGCTAGGGCTGTCCAATAGACAAGGGCTGGACACTGGACTGTTCAGGCTGTCCAGCCCTACTCGAGGATTGGTTGGCCAGAGAACACGGAACACTTACCTTCCGGTTGGTGCAAATCCTTACGGGCCACAGGTGCTTTGGGAACTATACCTGTATCGCATCGCCGGAAGGGAACCGACTCCAGAGTGCCATCATAACAGCTGCTGCTGAGCCACATCTTCATCAAATGTAACACACTCGAGGAGTGCCCAGTTTGGGAGTGCGAGTGCTGTGACCTCATCGCGGTGGTGGAGGATGACTTCTCGCTTCCGTCATTGGTTCAAACCATGATGGAGAGCGACAGGTCGTGGAACGCGGGGCTAGAACTCTGCGAACGGGTGGTGTTGCAGAAGCAGGCTGCGAAGAAAGAGAGAGAGATTACCTCTACTCTCCCAATCCGCACTTGGAGAGCCAGGCGTAGGAGGAAGGCGTAGGACGAGAGCATAACAAATCCTCCTCCATCCCCCATAACAGAGGTCCAGGTGATGGACACGGGGTTGTACGTCACCTTATAGAGACCTGACGAGAGACGAGATGGCGCGCGCCTTTCAAGGATCCCAAGGATGTTGGGGTGGAGTGACACCTGCTTCATCCCACCGGGATGGGGTCATCATGGGAGGGCCAACATTGCCAGTCCCACGGACAATTGTGAGAGCGTTCAGCGTAGCCCCTAAACTAGGGCCCCTGGAGAAATACCGTGTGGTGGTTTAGTCGGTATGGTCTGCTTGCTGTTATGGGTTGCAGTTGGCGCGTACATGACGAGTCCGACATATCCCGTTGAATCCCCCCGTGTTTGGCGAGGATGTGTAAGTGCATTCCCCAAACGTTAAAAAAAGACGACACTCGAGCGAAGTCGCGGGTGGGTCAGCTAATCATAATATATGAGAATATATCATGTATATTATATACATTTTTTCAAGCAACAAAACTAGTCAAGTCTTGCCAGCTTCAAAATATTAGCTTACAATATTAGCTTACAACAAATTTACACCTATCATCCACAGCTAGATATGCGTATTCAGCTACATTTTGATATATTATAATGTAAAACATCGATAAACTTTTCATTTTTTATTTATATAAGTACTAGTCGATCCGCCAGCGGCTACGCTCGTACCAAGAAGATCAGTAGGGCTATTATGTATCTCAGTTGCTAACAAATATTGATTGAAATCGAAAAAAATGGCGGCTTTATGTCACTTTTGTCAGCTCCAGTCATCAATTTACTAACATTTTTGCTTACTGGAGTAGTCAAAAGTAACATAGTGCCGCCATTTTTTAAGATTTCATTAACCATTTGTTAGCAACTGAGACACACTACATAATATCCCTACAGGGATGCGATTCTACTAACTAAATTGCAATCGGAGCGTAGCTGCACGATGACTTTTAAACGTTTTCTTATTCTGCTATTGAACAACAGTCCAGCTACAGTTACATTTCTATTGATGTCAACGATCGATCTAAACTTTATGTGCTGTTTACTTGATAGATATTGAACGCGAAGCTAGCTCTTAGTAAATATTAGCGCCTTATGTATATTTAATATGTACCTAGTAGTGTTTAAGTTGACGTTACGTTCTAATTTGTCTCTAGAAATAGGAGAATGGCTTTTTAGGTAATGATCGAACAAAGAACAGGAGTTGAACGAATCTCGAACTGCAGTTGCAGCGGGATAGATTTTTGAACGTTTTGAAATTGTAGAATTGGCCTCCTGTGACATACCGACAGCCACTCAACATACCGGGTATAATTGTGTTTTCAAACTATCCGGGATCCATATACACACACAATTTCATCCAAATCTATCCAGCCGTTAAATAGGAGTTGAGTGATAAACACACGTACAAAAGAATTATACATATTAAGAAGATTAAGCTATATCAAGTTTACTATTATACATAAGGGTAGATTTTTTGAAAAGTATGTAGGTATGTGATGTGTGTGACAGAAGTGGGAAGGGGGCTTAGGGAGTATTATCATCTCTTAATATCTGAACGCCCATTTACATAAGTATGATGTTTTGGAAGCTTTGAAGGTAGATACCTTCAAAGCTTCCAAAAAGCAAAAAAGCAAAACATCATATACGAGTATAATTATTAGAAAATTTTACTTTACGTGTACAAACTGTAACGGTTCGCCTCCTAATTATCATTTTCTGGACAATCCTCGTCCAAGTCACTTTTTGTTAAGGTTCAGCTAAGCCAATACTTATTTATTTTATGGCTCTTATAAAAACCTCTACCTATTAATATTTATTGATCTAATCTAATCTAATTTGTTTTGGCCAGTGATCGTCTAGTCTATGGAGGACTCTAACGTTGTGAACCGTTGTAGTACCTAGTTCTTTTCAGGAAGACTTGAGAAAAAGATACTGTTTTAGAACTATAGGTTCCTAATAAAATCCTAAATAACACCTAATAATAATAATGACCTATATGAATAATAAAACGTTTATTAAATTGTTGTAAATAAATAAGTAATCAACTAATTATATGATTTTCATGGATTTCCTAATTTAGTCTAAACCTACTTTAGAGAATACGTAGTTTTGGTTAGGATAAACCTCATCTAATTATCTAGTCATTTAAATATATATAAACCTTGATATTATTTGACAATGAAGATAGTAAATATGAGTTGAGTTAATTTCAAAACCATTTTCATTACTTTCTTACAAGTATTCTTAAAGATGAGGAGAACGAGTACGAATGGAACAAGTAAAATGTTTTTGGTAGCTTACTAATTATAATGGTTGGTATTTTATTGTCTTTAGGTCGCTCATCTATTTCTGGTTTATTCTTAAAGTTGACTGTTACCGTTTACAGTAGGAGTTATGCTTCTTTAGATTTTCCATATAACATATAGATATAGTGAACTATTATTTTGGTTCTAAATGTTAGCCATTTGCACTATATTGTTGTATTTTTTTGAATACTACATAAGATTATATAGCTCTGATAATAGTCGAGTATTCTGTTGTAATTTCTTTCATTTAATTTATATAATAAGTATTATCCTTAGTTATGTTTGTGTATGTTTTATGCACCTAGGTGAATTAACAATACTGATAAGTAGACTTAGTTCACCTGCGCGAATTTACGTAGGTGATTTAAATATACTAATAAGTATACTTAATTCACCTAGGGGCACAGGTGAATTAAGTCTACTGACTAATAGGTTTGAAGACGCCGAAGACTTAATTCACCTAGATGCATAGGTAATTTAAGTGTGCTGATAAATAGATTTGAAGATGCCGTATATTCAACTTAATTATAGCTACTGGTTAGTATTAATTCACCTAGGTGGTCTCGCCATAAAAGCAATAAAGTAATCAGGCTTCGACAGCGGACTATAATGAATGTATCGACTGGTAGGTGGGGGATGGGACGCAGAAAGGACAAAAGGGAAACAATGCAAGTGGGAACCGCGGTTTGGTTGCGCGGCGGGCCCGCCACGAGATATGCACCAGAAAAGTCAACGCAATGTTTGTCACACCAGTCTCGAAGCACCAGAGCGTCACTCACATTCGTGATGTCGCTTCCACAGAATTAAATATATTAGGGACACAATGCCCTGGACCCTTAGACAACAGTTCTAAATGGGCCTGCGCTGATTATAGAAATCTTAGCCGGCGTTGAATATAACACTGGTAACTATCACTTTTCGATTTGGATCATTTGGCATAGTTCCATAGTTCACACTAGAGGGCGCAATCAGCGCCTAGCGCGCAACGCGGTAGCTTGCATTTTTTGTTGGGTATTGGGAGGTAGGTATGGGATTGTACCATTCATAATAAATAAGCTATAACATAAATTTCTAACTTACTAGCGTCGTCACCACTAGGTGCATTAACAATACTAATTAGTAGACTTAATTGTACCTGTATGTATTTTTCACCTAGGTGAATAAACAATACTAAAGTAACGTACAGGTGAATAACTCTACTAATTAGTATTGTTAAGCACCTGGGTGAATTACCATAGGTGAATTAAGTCTACGGCACCTTATAAACTAGCTTATAATATATCGTATAGAAGGACGTCATATACCAATGGGCCAAAGTGTGAACCCTGTGGGACACCAGAACTTATTTTAATTGAATCTGAACAGTAGTACTTTTTACTACTCTGAGTTTTATTTGCTACAATGCCTTGCATATTATTACGTGCAGTCATTACTGGTACTGTGCGTTGAGACGAACTTTTCAAAGCCGTTTTTTTTACTTCAATGCAATACCCAATTTAGCAAACTTCTTGCAGCTTATCCAAGCCTTGTGATACACCAACTCGGTGATGGGCCTCGTTTCCAATATGCAAAGGATTCCAAAGGCAACAACCATCTTGTGGACCTCGCACTGACTGTGGATAATGTGATCGATTCGGCCAGATACGATCCTACCCGGTCTAATGTGTATCATTTGTTTACCAGGTTAGAACTGATGTTTTTTCACTATTCGACTATGACAACTTAGTGTTTGTAAAATTTTCAGTCTCTCTCTATATGCTACTTTCCCGATATTGAGTGTAGCTATATGATCAACTTTCGAAACTATTGCATACCATTGTGTTGCTGAAATTAAGTACCTTAACAAGGCTTCAACCGAAGCACAAGAAATTTAGTTCTGTTGACCGAATAAAGTCTACCTCATTTATTGTCAGTATTTTCAATCCAGTCAAATTGTAATCCTTGGGTATCTCTTTATAAAATATTTTCTAATTCAATTATTTCAGAGACAACCCCACTGTGAGTCATCCACTCCTAATAAACGTCCCTGGACTACTAGAGCTAACTAACTACCAAAGTAGCAGAAGGACAATAGTTCTGATCCACGGATGGTTAGAATCTGCTAATGCTGACTCCAATAGTGTACTTATTCCAGGTAAAATGTGATTAGTGTAAAATGTGTTGAATTAATATTTTTGTATTGAAATTCTCGTAATCACATTTTTTTGAGACATATAAAATTTTATTAACCGGCAAAATACTCTGTGCCCTCCAGGAGCTCGCATACGCACTTACACAATCGCCATGAAGATGAGCATCTGAAAGTTCTGAAACCCGTGTCGACCTATTCGATCCCTAATGTGAGTGTTTTGCCGGTTATTAATAGTTTGATATGTAATTAATACTTTAAAATTAGTTATATTTTTAGTTTCTTAATGGTACTAATAATTGTTAGTAGATAACACCTATCTATACATAACTATTCTGTTATGTATTTGGCGATTACTTAATAAGTTAAGTATTTAAAATGTAATTATATAATATATAAAACAAGGTCGTGTTAGTTACATCATTTAAAATCCAAGAACGACTGGATATTTTTTATGATTTTTATGTTTTTCGATTTTTAATATCAGATTTATTATTTTCATCATCAATTCAAGATTTTCGTCATCATCATCTATCATCACGCGGATAAACACACAGCTAACCGTTAATTTTTTATGATTTTTGTGTGTTTTGATTTGTCATCTCTCTGGAAAGGACATAAGATACTTTCATCATGATCATCATCCATCAACACGTGGGTAAAACGCGGGGTAGGCGTATTAAGTATTAGCTTAGGAGATATATCATAGGTATTTTTAGTACTGTCTTTTACTTGGGCTTTATTTATACATCAAAGAATAAATAGTCAAAGAATGAAGAAAAAACTTGTTTAATAATGAATACTTCTTTTATTAGCATTCCTAGAAGCCGAAGATGTGAACATAATTGTTGTGGATTGGAGCGTAGGTGCGAGCTCCACAAACTACCGGACAGTTATCCGTAATACTATAGCCTCTGGACAGGCCGTGGCGCAGTTCATAAACTGGCTCAACCAGGAAACGGCGTCTAGTGCAGTCCAGTACCATATCGTAGGCCATGGATTTGGAGGACATCAAGCTGGCATCGTTGGAAGACATGTTCAAGGAGATGTGGCTTATATTACAGGTAACATACCAGCTAATCTAATCTTTCAAGATGTTTGAGTATGAGAGCAACAAATCACGACATTAGAGTTAATAGGTAATAAGCTACAATGTCTATCCCACTTTAATGTTGGTGTAGCATTTAAAGTGAAATAATTGTTAGATATGATACAGGTAGATTTTATGGTCTGTTCAACCGAAATGAATGCCCCATGGACATATAAAAACCTTCCTCTTTAAACATCCATGCGGCATAAGCTGTTTATAGTTTTGTTTGTAAAGCCAGAACAATATAAACATTATTGACGGCCCGTCAGCTCAGTTGGACCGTCCCTATGTTCGAATTGAGCGGAAAGGTTTAAACCTGACCAGGGCAAATATTTATGTCATGAGCAGGAACGGTTATGCTTTGGGCTTAAATATTCCTGATGTGTTATTGTGTCTGACTATGCCTCCTGCAACACACAGGAAATGCGGGGTATGATTGTGCGAACATTATCTCTACGTATCAATTTGTAGGCTTGGACCCAGCTCTCATCGGCTGGATAAACCACATCGACCGCTTCAGCCCCGACGATGGTCTCTACACTGAAGTGATTCACACCAACTATGGCATCAACGGCTATCTCGGTGACTTGGCCCAAGTAGACTTCTACCCCAATGGTGGTGTGTCAATGCCAGGATGCAACTCTCACGCATGCGACCATGCAAGGAGCTTCTTCTATTTTGCAGAGTCCCTCCTTACAGGAGGTTTTACTGGAAGACAATGCGTAAACTACTTCGCAGCTGTTTTGAATAATTGTAACCTGTTGCCTGGAAGGTTACAGATGGATGGACTGAGGCCTAAGATTGGGTAAGAATGTCTATTATCGACATTTATACTGTTTCTGTTAGGCGTTAATAGCAAAAGTTTCGGTTTTAATTCATCCTTTTTTAATTTGAACCTGGAACATATTATATCACCTAATTTATATATACCAGAATATGAATAAATTATCAAAGGACGGTAATGGTGCTTGGCATACACGGAGAAGTACAACAAAGAAAATAGCTCAAAACTGGATAAAAATCAAAAGTTATAAATAATAGTTACACATACAGTGCCGTTCGCATTACTGTGTTTCCGGTTAAGTTGTATAGTTCATCACTGGAGTAGAGGCAGAGGTTACCGATGAACACCATAGCTTGTAAAGTAACCTAAACACATAAAAAAATATGTACTTATAACAAGGTATTAACTCGTTGTTTATATATTGCAGATCAAGAGGCGTCTACCTTTTAGAGACCAATCCATCTCCACCATTCTCCCAAGAATGAAGAAACTTAATGCCGATTCAAAGTTATATTATAGAAAATATTGTCTAACAATTGTAACAAAATTACGTAGGTACTTGAAAAATGTTTATTTAGACTTACACCCTAGCAAATACAATTTAAAGCAATAAGTAGGAAGTTTATTTTTATAATATTGCTAAGAAAGTCTCATCTTACAAGTGCAAGTTAAACCTAGAAATGCTATTTTGTACTTATTATATTAGGAATACAAATACGTTTAACTACCTACGCAACCTTAGATTTACAAGTCATTAAACAAGGTAATGCATATTATAGGTATGGGTATAAACGATTAATTACATTGATTTCTAAAGTACTTCGTACTTAGCCACTAGTTTCCTATTTTTCAGCCTCTTGTTTAATAATGGAGCATTACGCACAATCATTTAAATTGCTCAATACTTACCAATTATGACGTGCCAGTAAGGACTATTCCTTAAGCCAGTCAACGTGATTTTAACGTGTAACTTCGCGTAACAAACAAGTTAAGATATCTACTAAGTCAGACAATATAAAAAATCAAGACAGAATTTTGTTAACAGAGAAATGAGGCCGGTAAAACTACGCCTCGCCGTGTACAATAGGTCAAACTACGCCTCGTCAGTGGCACTATCGCGTCGCGTGGAAGCAACACGTATAATTTTAATTGGCATTTAATTTAAATTTATACATTACTAATTATTTTTTATTAACTTTAATTTTATTTGAATTATCATGGCAGCCGATGCACGTACTACATGTTTAGAAAACCGGTCTCAGTTCTCTGTTCACAACATTCTGTCTTGACTTTTTTATTTTGTCTGGGTCTATTAATTATGTAGTAATTAGTAGGTATTTTATTAGTAGGTAATTAACAAAACTTGTCAAATCCCTACCCTAGTCTAGACTACAATAGGTTTACTACTTAATCAAACTTTTCTTGATATTTTTATACAGCAAGATCAACATTTTAAGATCATCACGTGAAATACATCTCAAAGAGGTATTGCGTTCGAAGTAACAAACTAATGGTCTGAATAGCTATCACAGCTGATTTGGGTGTTTAAGACTTTTAGGACTTCTTTGGACTGGTTCAACTGGTTTTGAAGTGGTGGTCGTTGTCTGCGTAACATTTCTGGGTATGTCTAGTAGGCTGCTCAAGAACGCAACTCCTTGTTCAGCGGTCTTGTATACTCCAAGAAGGAAGCTCTCCGCGTCAAAAGTGTCTTTATCATCTTCTGGCGTGCTTTCTTCGGTTTCTGATTCTTCTTCTTCTTCGGTGGTTCTGTAATGTTCATTTAGATAACTAATAAGTACATTTCCTGATAAATCAGCAACTCTACTTATTTTTACGAGGGGCACAAAGGTGATGAACTATTATATTATAGGTTGAAGCCTAACAAAAGTATTTTGGTGTAATCTTATAGATATAAATTTTTTCTTTTATACACCAGCTTTAAAATGACTTGATTATCGTAGCTTGATTACTTCCTTAAACATGCAATGCTATCAAACTAAACCCTTTCAGATTCAATTGTAGCCGACGTATAAGACGGCCTTATTTTTTATGTGGATGATGAGATGAGAATGTTTTTTGAAGGGAAAACTTCTTTAGGTTCGTTGAGCACTTTTTGGATGAAAAAATCAAGGAACTCGCGTCATCGTCACGTAATCTTTTGTCATAGATACCTAATGTAGTTTTGAAGTGAATAATTCTTTAGGCGCTATTCATGAATTTTTCCATTCGAGGACTACCTATTGTTGTTGTTTGTGTGTCTTAAAAATAATTCGCGAACGTAACTACTTGTGGGTGAACAAAAATCATGGAACTTGACGATTTTGATTCTATAGACTAGAATTAGCCCGAAGTTAGAACTGTCAAAGGCTAGAGTTCTGAGGCCCACTTGCACGTTCCAGAGTTAGCTTCAATAACTTAGAGTCAACTGCTAAAACGGGGTTTTATAATTAATTTATCTTGCACCATTAAAGGTTAGGAGTAAATCTAAGGTTATTTATTGATATTTAACCCAGCAATGTGGGAGGGTTAAGTCTTTAACTATAGGGTTAGTGAAGTTTTGTGTCAAAAGAATTTGAGGTTACATTCAGCTGTATAATGTACTCTTTGCACGAAATAACACGAGGCAATACGTATAGAATAAAAAGCCGTCAAATTGTGTTAATACAACAAAGGATAAACAAGAAAGTCTATATACGTTGTACTGTAGTGCCAAAGAGATAGATTTCACTTTTTTTTTCGATTCATTCATTACTGGTCAGGTTACAATATGCGCATAGACAATTCAATGTTCCCATCTTAAGATTAGAAATGTCAGTTTAGCAAAACCGGTGATCTTTATTAGTCTAATTCTAAAAAATTAACTCTAATTTTGCCTTGCACGCAAAATGAGAGTTAAAAATGTATATGACTAACGCAAGTTTACAAACTCGAATGATTATTTATTCAACCCGAGCAAACGTGCAAGTGGGCCTTAGCCGAGTAATAGTCACCATTTAATTTGCTTAAGTAATGAGAATACTTTAAATTTTCCTTCTTATTGCAAAAGTGAAGTTGTATAAAAATGAAATTCGCACACAAGTCAGACAGTCATCAAGTGAACAGAAATGGCAACATTAGACCTGTCATTCGCAGGGGCTTTACGGATTTGACTTTAGCATGAAGAGAATAAGAACTACCATAATTTACTAAGAATTCGCTTATTTAGTTTGGTGTTCTGAACAAGGGAATTGCTACCCTCTGTTGTTAAGTTTGCTCAAATTTCAACTTCGGTTGGTAACTGGGTATCACCGTGGTGCTAAAATATATTTTCCCCCCAGTGCCGTATAAGTATCACCGTTTTATGGTTGATAACACCGTAGCAAGCGTAGTTACCAGGTGAATGAGTCTTTAGCAGGGCTATTATGTATCTCAGTTGCTAACAAATGTTGATTGAAATGGCGGCTCTATTTCAGTTTTGACAACTCCAGTAAGCAAAAATGTTAGTAAGGTGATGACTGGAGCACAACAATGACATAGAGCCGCCTTATTTTTTCATTTTAATCAACATTATGTTAGCAACTGAGATTACATAATAGCCCTACATTACAGGTCAATATCACAGAGTGACGGCGACAGTGCATAAGAATATCGCAATATATTCAGCCCATTATACGTGGTGCTCATAGAGACACGGAGCTTCATCTCAAAGAAGATGTCATTTACTTGTTAACAGATTGACTGGTGGACAAATCTAGACTGGCCACCAGTCAATCTGTTAACTAGTCAGAGTTTTAAGACTACTCGAACCCCTCTAGTGTCACCAAACTATAATTTGTGGATCATTTTGGGAATTCATCATAATAACAATTCAATGTTATGGGAATTCAACATTTTGGTAATTCAACTTTGTGTACCTGAGGGCTACTATTACCCTTATACATCAACCGGGACCGATTATGCAGTGTTTCCGTGGAACCATGGCAGTATTCGGTTTAAAATGCCACAAGCAGTAAATATTCAAGTAGTGAACACAGCAAGGTTTGGCTGTACAGTGAGAACCAACTTGTTTAGCCCCACTGCTAGTGCTTTTGTTAGCCTAAAAATAAATTTTGCGCAAGCGTAACCTAATCATATTGTTGACGTAAACCAATTAGTTAGGATAGTTAGTTTCTAATCGAGTCGAGTATGTAAGTATGTCATTAGCTTGATACTTCTACGCGTTCCTTTTATTTTGAGGTATGGAACCCTAAAAACGAAAAGGATAAATAATGTTAAAAGGACATGTAAAACATACTATCACGCCTATACTGCTCTGAAAGGGTTGGAGTGGTCATTCTCTCTTAATGGGGAGCAAGCCAATTACCATCTTATCCCTTCGATGGCGGCATTTACAACATCCGTACGGGAAAGCATGGCGTTTTCCAGTTCTTAAGCGCGGACATGTATAAGGGTATGAAAATACTCACGATTCTGGTTCTGCTGGAGGATCTTCCATTTCCATCCCACCAGCCGTAGACTTAAAGCATCCGATGGGGAACTCGAGTTGAGTCTCTCCCAACAGTTTCGGTTGGAGCTCGAGGCAGCCTCGCAGACCATCCGCTGTTGGTGCTAAGTCGTGAAACTTGGCGCATACTTGAGCGAAACGACCGAAGACTTCAAGGCAAATAGGAGCTGGGTTTGATCCTGAAAGTATACAAATAAGATAAGTTATCCAAACAATTTTAATCAACAAAATCTCGAGGCTTCGTCTGGGGCAATTAATTATAAATATAAAGCATTCGGTATCTAATATATATATCGTTCGCATCTTTGTTATAGATCGTTAGGTATCGGTGGGCCGGACGCTAGTTTGAAAAAAAATAATTGGTGTCGTCAAAGTTAATAATTGAAGAACGCACCACGTTTATTCATACACGTTATGTATCACATTCATCAAACGAATTCACATAATTGCCACAGTTGTACTGAAAAATAATGATGTATAGGTATTAAATGGTTTGGCGTAACATTACGTTTTATGCCTTACTCGTTGTAGACCTACATTGCATACATTTTCGATAACATTATATTTACCAAAAAAATTAATTTTAAACATATTTAAAGATATAGTATTACTCAGCCTTCAATAAAAGGCGTTATATACGTATAATTCATTACTACAATACCATTTTAGAATAGTATTGTAATGAGTTATTCGAAAAGGTATTATTTCTGTGGTAAAAAGCAAGGCGCAATTAACGAAACCTTGTGCGATTGCAATGAGAAATTTGCTGATAACGCAACCAACTTTACGATATTACATAACCAAACACGTTCTTAAAAAAATCAATGACGGAATATTAAAGCTTTCTTTGGAGAAAGCACTAGATGCAAATATGCCTACATTATTGCAGCCATTATGCCTATTATCGGCGAAACAACTTTCTTTAGAAATGCAGTTTGTATTGAGTTTCTCTTCGATAGGCTCCATCACATAAAATACATTACAGGTACAGTAAGTGTATTGGAGAAATGCGTCCAGTTTGGCTATTCATGTTCATATGGAATGGAAAATAGAAATTAGAATATGTAAATAGATCCTTTCAGATCTTAAACGTAAAATTTTCGTTTCTTTACCCATTTTCGCTCATGTATGCCTTTCTCTACCTCTCTATTTTGCCATTATTCTGTGATTGATTTTTCGATAAAACTGTCATGTTCCATTAATCTTTATCTCTTCTTTTTAATGATGTTCACCAGCTAACTTTCCATTGCTTGTTTTTGAGAATGTGTATAATTTATAATTATAATTTTATACATCCAGGTTATCGTCTCTGTCATCTTATTTAATCGCAACTTCTTGTAGGATCGCTAATATTTCATTGTCTATTATTTTTATGATTTTTTTATATATTGTTAATTTCTTTCATTGTCCACATCGCTCCCGTAAAGTTATATACTCCGCATATATGAATCGAGGTTTAAATATACGAAGGTAAACAAATTTGAATGCTATTTTAAATATAAAGAATGAGGGAGTCAGTGTCAGTAACAATTAGTATGTTATGGAGTGAATTAAAGCAATAAAATAAAAAAATCATTTCCTGGCAGTAGACTAATGTTATTTTAAATTCTCAGTCGTAGGAATATATTTTTACATTGAATTTAAAATTGTTACAGACACGATTTCCAAAAGTCGCAATATCAAAGACAAATCCTGTGCTTACCTTGAATTTTGGAGTTATGGATCAAGCTTTTCCCATATGATACTTTGACTGAGAAACCATCTTCTGGTGATACATACTTCATGTGGACACATCCTGAAATTCAATGATTTATAAATTAGTAAAAGAGTACACAGTTATTCGGTAGCTCAGTTGTTATTATATAATTTAGGTCAGCTTGAAACTTACACATTATAAAAGAGTGGGAAGAGAATATTTTGAATGTGTGTTTGTTGTACTTTGCATTTTGAACATTGTCTCCATTAAGATATAACACATAGAAATTACAAATCACACAGCTTACAGTCGCCGGAACTTTTGGGAATGTTTGAGAATGCTTTTGGGAAAGCCTACTACCCGTTTTAATTTCATATTTTATTAGTATGTACGTTACATAATGATAAAAGTGGAATGTGAGTTTCTGCTCCTAAAATGCCAGTTATTTAAGCTGTGTTATAAGTACAAACTTGGTAATATTAGAGGGAAAAATTACACATCCACGAACGTGATTTGAACCCGCGTCTTTTTTAATCTCTAAGTTATATCTCTATTCTTTCAAAATCATTTCCAGATGGTTACTCTTATATACTTCAATTCCAAATCAGTCGGCTATTCTTCAGGTGCATGGAGTTATAGAACAAAATAGAAAACATCGCCAATCAATTCTCTTTGTACACAAGTTAACAAACAGTTCGATAATGAGCGACCGGTACTATTCTGCGATCGTCGGTTCACAAAAAGACACGAATTATACGAATTGAAAAATATTCTGTGATCTAGGTAAAGGTCCACGTTATAAGATTTTTACTATGCACCCCACGTATATTTTAGAAAACCTATTTAGAGGAGAAATAATAATACAGATATCTTGTCTTTCCAAAGGACCAATAACACTAATCTTGGAATTTACTTGCAGCTGAATTTCTGATTGCTCATACTTTTAATTCAACAAAATTATTGAGCCACATTACCCCTTGAGATATAAAAAACAATTAGGTACACAAATAAAATCTATCTATCTATCTATAAAACAAACTACTATTCAAAATTCCCAATTACCTGGTCCTCCGAGATCTACTATGGTAATATTGAAGTCTACGCAGCAGACGCAAGCTGGACCCTTGCACATGCAGTTTCTATTTTGCTGATCAGCCCTTCGTTCTGGAACTTCTATCAGCTTTTTGCCATCATCGAAGTCAAAATAATCTGCGAAGAATAAAAGTCAGAGGATTATATGCAGGTTGTTTGGTTCCTGTATAAGTAATCTATACGCAAGTTCATAACAACACATAAAAAGTTAGAGTACATAACAATTTTGTTTTTTTTTGCCTAATGAGTACTCGGCTGTCGTGGGCTAAGATTATTTATCATTCATTATCATCATCCACCAGTAAAATCTTGACATACGCCTCTACTATCCTTGCGTTTTTTCGCTCGACCTTGTCGCCGTTCTGTCTTCAAAACGTTTAGAGGTTTGCAGACACCACTAGAGATCTCACCTACTAATTTTCTTGTATGTCTGTCTGCTGGTGTGCATGTACTATGACTCTTCCAGATATATTTGGAAAATATTCAAATGGAAATGTTTTGACATAGGTACATAAATATATTATTTATACAAATGTTTCGTGATAAATTCAAATGCTCGCGTAATTTTAGTAAAAATTTGGATGACTCGGTAGGGCGAAAACTTATGATAATGACTTAATGTATGATTAAGAAATAAATTATAACTAAGCATTAAAATATCAGTATTTATTTTTACACAAACTCAATCGGTCCAGTAGAGACTTTTGATCTTTATAAGAAACAGGATCGATTGGCATCAAAAAATGTTTTTTTTTAAAATGTCAATTTTCTTGTTTTTTCCAAAATCTGTAGATGCACTTCAGAATATCTTAAAAAATGTCGATAGTCTCCTAAAAACGTTTTCCTGTAACTATGACGGTTAAGGTACCTGCCCTTACTGTCCCGTTTCAAAAATTCACCCTGTAATTATAATAATCAATATAATATATTACTTATTTAATACTTTTGTTTCATCGTTACCATGAAATGAATGAGCTAGCAAAACTGATGTGGGGCCATGATTCTCGGTTTCCATCGTGTTTTATTTACGAAGGAAATATTTGCGCACAGCCGTGCTCTAATGATACGTCGTTGCGCTCGTCGACGAGCTCACCGATGTCAAATACTTTATGAGATATCGCCCTTGTACATAAGGTTGTTTTTCCAACGTTTCTTGTCATCTCTTCATTTGTTTCACGGATGTTGTCAAAGATGCAACGATGTTTGCTCTTAGAGAATCGCACGGCAGGGCTATCTAAAATTAAATAACAATGTCTATTGTTTTCAGTTTAAAATTTCGCGGAGGCTTTCGCGAGTGTGTGCATTTTCTACTTTCACATAGTGCGTGCGCGCATAATACTCGCCGTCAGGTAAATGTAACTGAGCTCTTTGTCCATATTTGCCGTGTAGGTGAGAGTGATGTGATATTGGGTAACGTTACATAATGACTGAAATAGTTAATGATTTATTTCACATAATACTCATAGTTAACAGTATAATGTCGCTTAGTATCAGCAAGACTACACTTTTATTATAAGAAGGTAAGAAGGTATAGAAGTTTTTCTGTGAGTTTAAATGGTGATGTTCAGAAATATTAATCTGATTCTTAGGATTATATCCCTAATAGCCTATATAACTTAGAGATATATGCCTCACTTTATACTACAGTGCTATTGGCTAATTTTACTAATCAACTCTGTAACCTTTGAAAAGGTTTTGGTCATACATGATTAGGCTTTATCCGCATAACACGCATGCGAGGCTACAATTAAATTAAAACACACAAAAGTTGCTTGTAACGTAAGAGTAGGCAACATAGAGAACTAATTAATGCCATATATAGCTTATAATTGTAAATAGGTAAACGAAAGCTTTACCAAAATACTACTTACTTACAATAATTTACAAAATACCAAAATACCAGTGGGTAAATCCTGTAAAAAATATTTATCATTGGCTGTTTGCAAGAACCACTATTTTAGTTAATCAGTCCATGGAAATCCATTCCAACAAAGGATATGTCGTCACCGGACGGAGCGAAATTAACGCATCATACTAAAAACAAATTACGACCAAAAAATTATCTTATTAGTAAAGATTTACAAGTACCATTTTTTTACCACAGGGTTATGTTATAGGTTATATTTATGGGTTATAGGCACCGAGCAAAAAAAAGCTTATAGATATCAAGATACCTACTACATATTAAAATATAGTTGCGAGTCATAGACAATGTAATCGGTTTTACCGTTTAGTGTCCAGTTTGTGTAGCAAACTTTTACAAACTTAATCTGCTAAACATAACTATAACTGCACCCCGAAAAATTACTATACATTTTCCGAGATAAAAATTAGCCTGAGCATCAACCCTGGGTATAAGCTACACTCATGTTCATTCCAATGTTCATTCTATAAGTGAAAATCACAATAACTCACTAATATACACATACACTTTCGCATTAATTATATTTTAAGTATGAAGTATGATTTTATGGTATATATAGAATACCAAGCCCGTAGATGATGAGGTATTTACTTAACTATTGTAGGTCTTTGGTATGTTAAATATGTGTTGTAAAAAAGTACCTCCAACATTTATGCGAACTATATATTTTTTATCATTTATTCGGTCAGCTCGGTGAAAAGCTGTAGGCGCTAAAGTAAATTGTAGTAGGTACTTCATACAAGAACAAATAAACAGGTTACCCGTTGACTCGCGATTCGCCATATTTGGCCAATAAACAATAGATTTCGCAGAAATCAATCCACTTTTCCAGGAACTGCAACGTGTGTGGTTAATAATAACATAAGTAAGTTCTTATTTCTTGTAAAAAAAACTGTATACTGTATACATTAATATTGAATACGTACTCATGCTAACAAGTATTTATGAAAAAAATAGGACGAAACGAAGCATGGAATTCAAATAATACGAGCTCAGAATAAACTATATTGTCACCTCCATGCTCGATTTTTTTCTATTCTACATAACTTTAAAGTTTTCAAATTGTGGTGAGGGAAACTCAGTGGAAACAACTTGGAGCACTAGGCTAACCAAAGAAAAGAAATACCGAAATCTGTGATCCAGTGAAAACGTAGGTAAATAAAAAAAATAAACGTCGCCTTGATGCCTGTTTGTCTTTTTGGAAGTCAATAAAAAATAGATACGACACGTTACATATATATGTAATTAATCATTAATATAAGTAACCATTAATGTTATATTATCACGATTACAATTGATTACGCAGTAAGAGATCGCTGGCATGAGACTATATCACTACTCATTGAGAACCGGATACGCATTAACACTCCTCACAAACAAGCATTGCTTTCTAATGAAGTACTTAGTAACTTTATTTGTCATGTACTCACCTAAAATGTTAGCGCAGAAAGCAACCGCAGTCAGCGCGACGACAATCGAAAGCGTCAGTTTGACCGACATGTCGAACTGTCAGACTTCAGAGTTGATTAAAAATTCAAACAAACCGATTTATGAATTTTAAATTCACGCGCAATTTATAAAGGAGTACGAGGTGTATGATCGAAAGAGGCGACCGTGGCCAGCGCCAAGCCAACACTGCTCCTTTCCTCAGATCTCGCTGTCTCCGTTTCACCTCGCTCACAATAGAAGGTGAAATTTAAATAAAGCATAACGCTGTAGTTGTAATAATGACATGCATCGTTGAGATGCATTGAGAAAGCTGTGGATATTTCGTAATTTTTGTAACATAGTAATTTTTTTTAATCACAATTCGTGTTCTAAGTGTGCCGCAAGTCGCAACACAAGTATCGTTATTATAAGTGGTGGGGTGAAAGGATATGGCACGGAGAAATCTGTAAAACGGTAGTACTTCGATTATTGGTTTAGTTATGAGTGAGACTAGAACTTTTCATCGATATTTTCTTCAAAAATGCAACTCTAATGTTTGCAAGTAAAATAATAGAAGTGTTAAGTTTCCTTATTTTTCCGATTAACGGATTATATATAAGGTTTAATCTAAAAACTGCATAATATTGGCCGACTGCCGCGAAACCTAAAAGCAGGGTTATGCGTTTAACCCTACGAAAAATATTATTTCTTCATAGGTTTAACCTGTATGTAACATTCATACATATCTATATATATAAAATGAACCCTGTTTCTCCTGGTTACGCTATAAGTTGAGAACGGATGGAACAATTTTGCAAGTTAATTTTTGTTATGTTAATTATTGTTTTGCTTTTCTTATGAAAGCAAAACCAAGAAAAGATGGGAGCTTACTACACGAACGAAGTCGCGGGCAGTCACTAAAATTATATAAAAATGAACCCCTATTTCTCCTGGTCACGCTATAACTCGAGAACGGGTGGAACAATCTCGCTAACCAATCGTATACATTAGAAAATATAAGAAATGATGGTAGGTAATGGCGAGGCAAAGGTACTACTACGCGAACGAAGTCGCGGGGAGACGCTAGTATGTATATAAGTGTGTATGCACGTCCGTTCCTATCTACTAATTACTACTCAACGGCTCATCAAAATCAGATGATTTTGATAATTCATTAGATTCATCTTGATGGACGATTGTCACTGGATACAAAATGACCCGACTGCGGCGAAACCGAAAAGGAGAGGAGAATTTATGCGCTTTATGTGCGGGCTAGTCATTTCAGTAGCTGGGTTAACCATACGCATCCGTCGACGTTAGTTTCATTCATAGATCTTTTGTTCTAAGCATAAGCAGGATGCCAAGTCAATAAACTTTTAGTTTGTTTTCTATGGAAATGCTGTAATTAATATGAATTGAATGAATGAATTCACATGATTTTGGTTATAAGATATAAATAAACGGGATTTTTTATAGTGGAAACTCAAAAATAAATTGGTAAAAAGGCTATCAATGGGTGCGCACTAAGAACCTCAATAAAATAATAAAACACAGATGGTAATAAATATTTAATTTAAATAATATATGGGTAATGTGGTGTTACAGATCCCTCGGTGTTAGAGTCTAGTTAGCACTTGGTCGGTTTACTTATTTTAATTGTCCTTAATTCAAGCAGTAAAGAAACAATGAATGTGGAACTGTGTTTGCATATAACGAAAACTGGAAAGCCACCTAGGATAGTAACATTCCAAGTGTTTTAGGATTCCGTACCCAAAGGGTAAAACGGGAACCTATTATTAAGACTCCGCTGTTCGTCCGTCTGTCTGTCCGTCTGTCACCAGGCTCTACCTCATGAACCGTGATATAGCCTAGTTAGTTATAGTTGAAATTATCACAGATGATGTATTTCTGTTGCCGCTATAAAAACAAATGCTAAAAAGAGGGGTTCCGTACCACTGTCTATAAAAACGGCAAAAAAATCATGTCTGTTGTATGGTATATTATAGATTTATAGATAATGGTACGGAACCCTTCGTGCGCGAGGCCGACTCGCACTTGTCCAGTATTTTTTTTGTTTTTTCTGTATAAGTGGACGTTTAAACGTACGAGCAGCCAAAGCATAAGCATTCATAATTTGCCAGAGCAAATGAAAATTGTACATTAGCCATTCCTCAAATTAATACCCCATGTGAATGTGAATGATTTCCTTTTTCCTTTCCAAGTTTTATCTTCAAGTAGTTAGAGTCAAATCAAAGGCACATAAATAAGCACTTAATTAAATCACTGTCCTGTTACTGCACCTAATTATTGACGTAACAATGAAAAGGTGGTCACATTACCCAAACTTTCTATGGCGACCGTTTATGATTTGTACACTATGCCTCATCGATTAATAATCCATCACTATTACACGTCATAACTAGAAGAAACACAAATCTAGACAAATAAAACAAAATCAACGATAGCAATCTGGGTATTTTCCATCATCACAAGTGTTCATTCTTACAGTCACAAGCCAATGAGTTCGATACCAATCGAAAAAGTTGAGAAAGTGAAGAAAAAGAGAAAACTTCGGATTACCTACGTTCACATACTAAATTTATATCATAAACGTTGATGATAAGAAAAATTTAGACACACCTACTACGCTTTACTGAGGATACACACACATCTGAAATAACATAACATCATCATCATCATCAACGCAGCCGTATAAGACATCCACTGCTGAACATAGATCTCCCTCATTATTTTCCAAAAGGACCGGTTGGAAGCGGCCTGCATCCAGCATCTTCCCGCGACCTTTATCAGATCGTTCGTCCTTGTCGCCTTGTCGGTGGACGACCTACGCTACGCTGCACTTTCCGGTCCGAGGACTTCACTCCAGAATCTTCCGGCCTCAGTGGCCGGACGACATAACATAGAAAGATAGACAGATGAACTCTTAATTGCAACATCACAGTACAGAAAATTACACAAAAAAGATACATGAAAATTTTGTCAACAAAACATTAAACTAAACTTATAATTAAGGGTCACAATCTCAAAGGGTCTTATCGCTTAGAGCGATCTCTTCCAAAATTTCCTTGAACGAAAAGAAACATAACTGCAGGTATAAACTTATTGGCTGGTGCATAAAACAAATATAATTTAGATAACTTATGAATTTAGATACAATATTATATATATATATCTAATATACACACATAATAAAAAGAGGATTATTCGTACCCACTAGGTATACGGAAATAGTATTAAAAAACCATACATAATTATAATATATACATACTGTGATTATGTATAAATAGTTCCGGTTCCCCTTATTAGTTTAAGGATGTCACTTTTACATAAAGGTAATAATCATTAATAATCAAGGCTGTGACGTGATGATAGAATATCAATCGAATGCTTTTTTATATCAATAAAAAAATATAAAAAATAGAACCGACTTCTACACTAAAAAGTGTGAAATAACTTGTTACCATGACAGTCCGAAAGTACCTATTATCACAACGTTGCGTGCATGGTACCGACTTCGACAAGTTATTTCACACTTTTTAGTATAGAAGGCGCTTCTATTTTTTGATAGAAAAAAATATTCTTCCTTTTTAGTGACTTCGCTACTTACGGGATACACCGTCAATGATGATGTCATCAAGATAAATCAACACTGCAGTGTTTGGAGTGCTTAAAACAAAAAAACAATCATCCAAATCGGTTCATAAACGATGAAGTTATCCGAGAACACATGTTATAAAATATATATATACGGTCGAATTGTGAAATCTCCTTATTTTGAAGTCGTTTAATAATGCAACATTAAACGGATTAACCCTTTGCGTCCCAGATACGTATATATACGTCAGTTTCATTCATAAATATTTTTAATACAGTTGCTCAAAAAGTGGCGTATTGCAGGGACGTATAGCGTTCGGGATGTGAGCTATTACATACACGTGCTTTTTTTTTATCTTTCCCGAACTCGTGCGTTCTCTTTCCGAACTGTCAAAATAATATCTATTAAAAAGAAAAACCAACCATGAAGTTTTTACTAAAAAATAATCATAGAAGTTTTTATGATTCATGCAAATACGTATATTTCTAAAAAGAAGCTACTAATTTGTTTCAATATCAGATTTAATGATTTGATTGAATGAGTTAGGTTAGGTTTCATTTCATTTCATCTCATTAAATTTCATTTTCATTTCAATAAAAAAATTCTACTGAAAACTTGGCTGTATGGGCATAGTTCCCTTTACCTACCAGAATGGGTGAAGAAAAAATCTCTGCTTGTATTCTACGGTTGGCGCCATTTTCCAGAAATTTTCTTTGCGAGTTTATTTTATTAAATTGCTTCATTTTTTCGCAACTGTATTAAAAATAGACGTTCAGTACACGTGCGGAACCGTCATTGCAACTTGTTCCAACTGTCAATCCAAATAGACATTTGTCGGAACTCTTTGCAATGACAGTCTTTCCCCACTTGTAATGAAATATACTATTTGTTTTACTTAGCACGGTATAGGAAGGATTAAATCGCGTGTATTTTATACGATGTTTTGAACATTTTTTCGTGAACATAGTCACGCGACTACGTTCCGTATAAAGTAAATGTTAAATGTATATGAACCGCCAAAGCTAAGAAATCGTTATGATAGAGCAAATCATTTTCTTCGGTCTGTTTGTGACATGTGTATATGTATTTATACTAAAAAGTGTATGTATTGGTACTAAATAGGTACGAATAGATTGAACACTAACGGGTTATTCCTGTTGTCCTCCACGGGGGGACACGAGGAGTTATTTTCTGTTCTAATCCTGTTGTCCCCACTAAAATTTATAACTATATTCCAAATCAAAACACTGCGTTTATTTTTTTTATATATAAATACAAAACAATTCACTAGAAAAATCTTTTAAAATTAAGATGTAAATGGAATCAGGTATATAAAAGTATCTGAATTGTGTTACAAAATAAGTAATATAATAAGTAGTAAGTACATAATATATACGTAATAAGTATGTATAATAATAAATTTAATAAGTAGTATATAAATAATAAGTAATGTCAGCATAAAGCTTTGGAATAGACCGAGTATATACGCCATTATTTACAAGAGGCTGCTACGAGTTCCTTTTCTTATATCCTAAAACACCATGCACAATATGCACATGTTTAATTCACATCTTATAAAGTATGTAGTATTATTTTGCCAGTTACTACGTAACATTTATATGTAACAGTAATTTTAGAGTTGTGATGATCTATCCGACAAAGCTAACCAAAATGTGTTAGTCTAAACTGATTGAAAAGCCGTCCGGAATAATGTATTACAGAGTAGTTAAAACTATTCCGTAATACATTAAAGTTAGTTATTACAGTTAAATTCTAATAACAGTACACTGTATTGAAATTTTTTATTTAAAATTCGATACTCGGACCCGAACCTCGGTGGCCTAGTTGGTCAATAGCGTCTGACACGGTGAGTCAGAAGACGCGGGTTCGAATCCCGTCCGAGAAGGAAATTTTTCTCTCTATATATTTCAATGTTTGAGATCGCTAAAGCAGGCGTTAGTGCTTTAAAAAGTAATACTATAAAAAGTACACTGTATCATAAAACCATATTTTTTTATAAAATAAATCACATCCTTATTGAGTCATAGGGCGATAACGATGATGTCCTTCTAATAATTAAATATCAAAAGAATTTTGTGCATTCAAAATGTGTCGACAATGAAAAAAAGATCAAAGAAATCAAAGAAAGTCAAAATAAATCAATAAAAATAGTGTTACTAGTGTGTCACATGATCATTCTAGCAGCCATTTTTAACAGACTTCAAAACAACATGACCACAGCATGCTTAAAACATAGTTTTGGAGTTAACGTTATTATTATAAAAAACAAAAACTAGAGGTTCTACGAGTTCTACGGACTACCTAAGGAAATCTTTGAATCTGTTATTGATAATTGCCTAATTTCAGAATAATACCTAATTGCATCATAGCAACATAAGTTGCAGTAAGCAACTAATTGTAGAAATAATGTTTTTAAGATATTTTAGCAAAGTTCAAAGACTTTTGATCAAGGACGTCTTTTGCGTTCTGCAGGATCCCTCTATGACTCGAAAAGTTATAAACACATTATGCGCGATCATATAATATTATATGATCGGCAGGTTCAAAATTATATTATGATCGGACAGAGGACAGGTCTTCACTCTTAACAGCGTATGGCTATTCTATAGTAAAAAAATGATCTAGATGAAAATTATAATGAAATAAAAAAACCTGATTATGCATTTTAAGGGTAGCCCATATATTATGTGCCAGATTTGGTCTGTTTTTTTATCGTGTTTCATCAAAGTGACCCTCTCTCGCCTGATAGAAAGCGAAGATGGCTTCAACAAGCAATGACCATTAGTGCAGTCGTAAGCTGAACTAATCGGCACCCCTATTATGAGCTGACAGATGTTTTTTCACGACCCGTCATAGTTGCAAAAAATGTTGTTGAAGAAGATAATTACTAATATGTGAGTTGGGGATTACATACTTCAGAATTGGAAGGTTCCCCCTTGTTATACAATTTCTTGTTTTATTTACTATATATCCATTATAGTAAATAAAAACAATTAAATTTGCTAAGTTGCCGATATTTTATGACAAGTTATTTTCCGAGAAGTGTATTTATAATTTCAAAAGACATTATAGTCAAAGGATACCTATACGAACTTTTTGCTCTGAAAGCCACCATTCAATGGATCGCCCTTTTAATTCGGATTTAGTAGCAAACAAAAGTAGATTCGATATAAAATGACGACTGATTTTCTATGGCAGGTACAGGTGTATGGTTGCTTAAGCAATTCTTCATTATCTCGGTCGTCGACGAGCTCACCGAGCTCTGACAAACTTTAGGAACGCACTTAGCGCGCAACGTCGTTGCAACGGAAGTTATCATTACTCAGATAATGAATACAAAATCTACATCTCATGCTTCACGGATGTTTGCTTTTATAGAATCACACTGCAGATAAGGTTTATATTGACAGTTAAGGTACTTAGACAATATAAAAACAAAATGCCAGCTAGAGAAAGTCCGTCTCTCTCGTCCGGCTGCATGCCTGGTGCATACGGGCAGTGTAGTGCACCACTGCCCTACAAAGAGGTCGTTGACCGATCAAGTGTTCTATGGCTAGACTTTACCCACAAACGTGTGGAGGGATTTAATTGTGGCGAAATTAATTTAAGTTAATTGATTAACAGTACTCGAGGTATTTATGAATAAATTAATTTTGAAGGGCAGTTTGCCATTACAGGAAAACAATATGATACAAGTACAATTTGAAAAATTTAATACCGACTTCCATTCTATTCGATTATTGGAGTGTAACTCAAAAACTACTTGACCGAATTTGATGAAATTTAGATGGGACTACACGGGAAGCACCAGCTTTCAAACAAAAGAATTTTGAGAATCGGTTCACCGAGTCGAAAGTTAAAGTGAAACAAACAGAAAAAAATTCAGTCTAATTGAGTAACTCCTCCTTTTTTTGGAAGTCGGTAGAAAAGTAATGATTTCTTAGGCTACCCGTGACCATGGTTACTGATAAGTGTTCGAAACGTCGGGATAAAAATGTATGTCATAATTTGTCATTTATACATGAAAGTTAATTAATATTAAACGGATGATATCGCAAATCACATGCCACGGATATTATCCAAGGGAAAGTTTTGTAAGAGTGTAGGTATGCTTGTTGTACCCGTAACCGCTTAAAGCCTTGAATGAAACGAACTCAACAGAGGTGCTTACCTTATATTCTGGATTCTGGCCATGCTTTCTTTATCCACAGTCAAGATTCGACTCATAAGAGGCATGAAAGGGTGTAAGGTGGTTTCCAAACTGTGCAAAGCATAACAAGTTATTAGGCCTCGACACTGTGGTGAGAAAGCACTACAGTGTTAAGATTAGGATGTATATATATATATACTATAAATTGCATTGGAAATTACTGGACGAATGGAACAGAACAGCTATGTCTCGCAGTGACAAGTGCAGTGCATTCCCTCAAAAAACTTACGCTGCAACATGCATGCTGTCATGGGGAGGCGTAACACTTACCATTAGGCGAAAGACTTGCCTATTTTGTTGTTGACGCGTTTCCTGGCATCGTCTTCCGTAAGCAGAACTGTTTATAAAATAGATTTCTTGAAATTGTCGATTAAGTTAGTTGTGTAATCTTGAGTAAAATAAATTAAAATAAAACTCATAGAGCGATAAGATTTATATAATGATTGATTTCCTGGAATTGACGATTAGGTCACAACATAAATATGTGCCAGAATACAATAAAACGAACATATTAGTTGTTAAAGTGGTATATATAATATAACTATAGTGTTATATATTAGTTGTTAAATCCTGAGTACTTTTAAACTAAATAAAAATAAAAACCAGAGACCGATAACATCTTCAATACACAATAAAAGCCACAACTCATGTGAAATTTGCAATATATTTATTTCCTATAAAATTGCCTTCTCGCCTCATTCCTACGCATAAAGATGTATCCCCACTAACACTTTTCAGTTATTGAAGTATAAGTCAAAAACTGATATACTGAATTTGATGAAATTTAAATGAGACCATCTCGGAAGTATACTCTACCAACAAAATAATAATTAAGAGAATGGGTCCACAAATGGGGGAGAAATCAGCGTGAAGATAAAAAACATAATAACCTCCTCCTTTTTTAAAGTTGGTTAAAAATTAAATCATTAAGCTTTTTTTAAAAGCAAGAAGACAATTTTTATTGAAATATTAGGTTTAGAATTAGGCTTAGAGTTAGAGTAATATAGTAATAATAATATAATATAGGACAACATCCACACAAAGGACTTCAGGTCCCAAATTAGGCAGAGCCTGTGCTATGGTAACCTGATGACTGATATACATACATATATATGATATTAGATACTTATATACATATAAACATCCAGACACAGATCAAACAGACATGTTCATGCCCACAAATGTTTGAGCTGTCCGGGGATCGAACCATAGTGATGGATACTGAACCCAATTGGGTTTTATAACAGAGTAATTATTATTCGTAAGTAAGTAGTCGTTGCCAAGATTTTTTATGACTTCAGATAGTAAAATATCCTATGATGAAATTTGAGATGTGGAAAGCTGTGTCTCTAAAATAGCACATAGAATACCTACTTTTCACCATCATCATCCATCACCATGCGAGTCAAACTGCGGGTCTCAGCTAGTACAAAAAAGAATAATTTAATAGGTACTCGTTAGTAAAACGTTTAAGATTCCACCATTGTAAAAACCAATTCAAAATTCATAGGTTTAATAGATGTCTTAAAAAACCTAAGCCATCATGTCAACATTAAGTCATACCAGTGGATTTAATATACTTTTTAATATGAAAAATTGAAATCACTCACGTAAATAAGTCAGATCTTTCCAACTACAGTTTCAGGAAGAGTGCAGAACGCTCGCGGTTGCGTTTCGCTTCGGCGTGCGAGTTCTTTGAAGTTGAAACTATAGTTGGAAAGATTTGACTTATTTACGCGAGTGATTCCCGTTTTTCATATTAAAATGTGTACAAACCACGTTAGTTTTCATAATAAAGTTATATTCATAATAGGCTTTTAGATAGTTTTCATTTTTAATTATTTCTAATATTTCATTTGCGCACGATTACCTTGTCGGTCAAACTATTTTAGTGGCATCCGCTAAGTATTACCGATTGAAGTGTGAAGCGTTTCGAACACAAAAACAAACATGAGTGCGGTCACAATCCACGACCACTTTCTCCAGTAGAAAGTAACCAGATACCTACCAAAGTAGTTGTTTGGGCGCTTATCGGCCCAGTCATGATTGAGATGGAGTAGATTGGTCTTGGTCTTAAGTTAAATTATTTTACTCTGTATCACTCTACTGAAATTTAACTAATCTGAACTAAACTATTAGTAAGTTAAGCCAAATAGGGAGTACGTAGTATAAGGAACTTAGTTGTGTTTATGCTTTGTAGGTATCACTCTAACCATGACGGCTAAAATGCTACCCAGAAACATTTCAATATGACATTGCAGTTTTAGAGAGAAAAATACACATCTTCAGACGGGATTCAAACCCATTGTTTGCAAAAACCCCGCGATATCCGCCATCTAAAAAAAATGCGCGAGTTCGCGGTAATTTACTTGTAAAATATCTTTTGAAGCTATTTTTATCTGTAAACAGCATATAGTTACACTAATTAAACTTAATAATTAATTGATTCAATCACTAATTAACGTACAAATATCTCATGTTTAAAGATGTCTTTTCATGCATGAACTCGCGCGCCACATATCCGTTGTACAATTGTTTTTTTGTGTCGGGCTCTCAAGATACAGGCCTAGTTTGGGGCCCTCAGTGAAAGTCAGTTAAGGCTCATATTAAGTATTTAAGTTATATTGTACCTTAAAAACATTATTATTGATTTATTTATGTAAAATATAGCTCTCATAATAATTATGTCAGTGTAAGTGGTGTGGCGTTCTTATTAAAATAAAATATTTTTTGTTTTTATTATAAACGCTAGGAACGAGAATTTAGTGGCGCGGTCCTCCCACCTGATTATTTCTAGCACTTTTGGTTTAAGCATTCTTACTCTTAGCTGCCCCCAGTGTGAATAATAACTATTCCACACTACTAATTTCCTAGGATATTAAAGCAATATGCAAATTAATGGTATGTATTATTTGATTACGTACTTAAGATTGAAATTAATGAAACTAATCACCCTTAGTATCGATGCATCTTTTGTGGCAGTTTATCGATGCTCTTCTTGAAGACATCAGCTGGACGGGAGGCAACAAACTCTTCAAAGGCATTTTCCACTGCCTGTTGGGCTTTAAGATAATTAAATCAATGCTTTCAGTATTGAAATGTTTTACACGCGTATATGTCACGCAAGCGATCATTGAGTGCTTGGGGTATCCTTTTATCAAGCGTTTTTACTTCGCCAATTGCAAAGGAATGCAAAGGGTCCAATATTTGTTTTGATGCTAACGTCAAAAACTGGAGCTAATTCAGCCATAGGTTGATATCATAAGGTTCTACAACTCTTTAATTCCTTATTGTTGATCAAAGTTTTCGGAAGGCCATAAGGTTCATTTAAAAACAAAATTTTTAGAGCACTCGTGGGCAAAACAATAACGTATTTTCAGTTCATTTGTAATAATTGCTCCGTATACGTCGTTGATGTTGCGTGCCGTTTGTGCCGCATTGTTTCCACGACGATACTCATATAGTATTTCTATTTAAAAAATCCTTAAATTTTCTAAATAATACCCGATGTAATTTCACAAATTTGCTTACTTAACCTAAGCTTGCCATAAAAGCAAGCCAGGCGGACTTTCGGATTTCTGATATTAGTGTGATTATTGTGTGGAGCAACTGCCAATTCTAACTGGCGTAAGTATATCCGAGTTCATTGTACTTATCTCTCATAACTATTCTAGAATATTCTATTCATCGAAGCTAAATAAGCTAATTCTATGGTTTATTTATTGACGAGAGAAAATACTTTTCTACCGACTTCCAAAAAAAGGGTAAGGTACGTACGCGGATAGCCGTGTGCTTACACGATCGATTACAGTGTAGTTTTACTTGTTTTTACATGGATTTATTCACTTTTTTGTACTCTGATATGTAGCAGAATACGAGTTAATAGATTAGCGGAGTTCCTGATTTCACCAATATTTCTACCGTTATGTAATTTATGACGTCCAACAGTTAAGAATGTAACTAATTATTTGATACAGTTTCTATTATTAAAATTAAAGTGTTAAATATCCGTAGCTAGATGGATATTGAAAAGCCAGCTTGTAAGACGCTCACAACATGCTTGGTATAGGTACATATTGGTACTAATTATTCACGGGCAAAATATGAAATGTTGTATTGATGTAAGTATGTACCTGTTTGCTCCGTTTGGAAACGTATAGGTGATATGGCATGCATGCTTTATATAATACCTAATAGTTAATATGTAATTCCTAATCATATTTTAATAATACGTCCATAGGCGACGGTGACCACTTTCCATCAGGTGGGCCACCTGCCTGTCTATCTACTTTTGGCAGTAAATATAACCTACCTACCTGTATATACTTACTTAATAAAAACTCAATTTATTATATTTCAATACTTGTAACTTGTGCAACAAATATGTGAAAGGCAGACATGACTTAGAATAATTATTTAACAGGTTAATCATATCATTTCCTTGCACTCCTACATTTCGATCGACGAAGCGTTCACATTAACTATTCACATACATAACTTGCTTGACACTGAATTCTACATCGGCGGCCAACTGAGTCTTTGGCTTTTACCCGTCCTTTACGGTTTCTTATTGAGTGAAAGAGACGTCGAACCGACAGTTTTCCTTTCTCGTGATACGTCACAGAACTTTTCTCTCGGCGGGAGTTGAGGCGGTTATTCCAAAGCAGTGTTTGTTAAACGTTGGTGTTGTCCGCATTTTTAGGGTTATCAGTTTTTAAATCTAATAATTATATTGTCGTAATAGGCCGTGAACTTTCGCAGAGACTGTGTCTGCGGCGACATTGTTTTTAAAGTTTTGAACTACAGAGTTTCGTAAAGAGATTTTTACTATCAGGTATGTATTATTTTACTGTTTACTTTAAAAGTGTGTAAAAATAACATATTTTAATTACATATTTATGTAATAATTTGCGTGTACCTTTAAACCATAGAAATAAAATACCTCTAGGAAAGACTTCAACGCGCTCCTTTTTGTATTTGTGTTTTGAATTATTCGCTTCACTTACTGAAACCTTTATCATAGTGAAAATATAGTTATTTATACTAATAATATTATGTCTTTTATATGAAATATAAAATAATATTTAAATTAGATAGATACTTAAGATTATAATACTGCAATTACATAAGGCTATTGTGTCTGGCAGTTTTTATGCTACCAAGCTACGAGACGTGCAAGTCTTGCGCCTTATGGTAAGCACTATGCTTGCCCTTAACGGTTGAAGTGCTACTCAGAGCTTGTTGTCATCCGGAGACATTGGGTTCTATTTCACGTGCTACCGTATCCTTCACACTCAAGCATATGTAACGCTGGTGCACTATGGTTTCGCGGCAGAATGTCAGGCACTACGATGGTACTAACCAAGACGGCCTCTTCCACAAGAGGCATACAATCTAGTAATTCAGGTTTCCATTCATTACAATTCGTCGGACTAAAATGCAACCAGGAACAATATACATATTCTGCTCCCTCGAATATTTTTTTAGTACACTTTACATAATTTACATAAGAATGAATCTATTACTTATTTCCTTACTAAGTACTAGCTGCGCTCCACGGTTTCACCTGCTTGTGATGTTTTTTATGTTATTAGGAAACGGTACAAGCACGAGGCCTACCTGTTGTTCAGTGGTAACCTCTTCCTAGCCCCATGTGCCTGAAATTATTCCGCCAACCATACCATCAAACCATAACACAGTATTGTGAACATTACTGCTTCACGGTATAAAAAGATATGGTGTCAGTATTACCCCTGGTGAACTCATTTACAAAGATGCCTAAAAAAACTAAAAAACTAAACTACTAGACCGATTTCAAAAACTCTTTCACCATTTAAAAAAATGTTTGAAATCGGTCTATTAGTTTATGAATTTATTCGTTACAAACATAAAAAAACACAAATCTTAGTCTATAATATTAGTATAGACTATAATTATGTACTAACGATATTTTATTTTCTCCATAGACAGGGAGCCAGGCTTCAAAATGAAGCTCTCCCTGGTGTTTGAACTCCTTCTGATCTTCGTGCTTTTGGCATTTGCGGCCTCCAAAAGCGTCAGTGAGTATATATTATTATTACTTTACGTATCAATAATGAACCAAAAACGTTTATCGTACCAATCTATTACTATAGATGTATCCAATCACATCAAAAACGTTTAGCCGTCATATTGCACTTTTACATGATTATATTATTGGTAGTGTGATTTTTAAGGTTCCATTTGAAACTCTGTTACTGCACCTACGCTGGGCATGTCTATCAATGTGTCTATCCGCCTGTCCTACTTTAAAAAGGCTGTATCTTTGTGACTGAAATAGTTAGTCGAGAAAAATGTAATACTTAACGATTTCAACTAGTTGTTTTTAGGCTTTATAGAAAATACACGCATGTAATTTATAAAGTATAGAAAAAATATCAAAAGCGGTCAGGTCAGGTTGACAGTATTGATGAAAACATAAAAGAAGTATATAACGTGGTGGTACGGAAGTACAGAAACCTCGGTGTGCGATTCCGACTCGCACTTGGCTGGTTATATTAATGTTTATACTGTTACCTGTTTATGTGTGTTACCATACCAGTGATGTCTTATGCCACTAAAACGTGGTCTCTCCATGGGACTTATGTGTAAGCTCAAAGTCACGCAACGAGCTATGGAGAGGGCTTGAGGTTGCTCTACGTGATCGAATCAGATATGAGGAGATCTGTAGAAGAACATAAGTCACAAACAAAGCCCAAAAGTTAAGTGTTAGCTACTCGTAGTTAAAGTGGCAGTGGGGAGGACACATAGTACGCAGAACAGATGGCCGATTGGGCCGGAAGGTTACGACCTGCAAGCGCAGCGTAGGTTTGAAAAAAACTCTTCTCTCGTAAGATAAGTCTTGCATAAGTGCTTGTCAAGCTGTTCAATAGATGTCGCTGCATCCCCATAAAATACGACGCTTAAAATCAAATTGAGAGTTAAATTTCTATGCTCGGACGGCATGCCTCGGTGGCGTAGCGGTCATAACCTCTGACATGGATTGTCGGAAGACGCGGGTTCGAATGCCGTCCGAGGATGTGTGTTTTCCTCTCTTAAATAACAAAGTTTAATTTAGTATCATTAGAGTGGGGAGGTTTTGTTTAAATATAAGTATGTATAGTATTATAAAAAATGCTTAAGTAAAGCATCTTAGGTGCCTATGATTTTGCTTAAAATTACAGACAAGTATTTACATTTATTATCAATATTTGTGACTTTCTAAGAGAGTATATTAAAAATAACAGAATCCAAACAATATGATGTACGCATTTTTATTTATTTTTCACGCGATGTAACTTGTGTAAGCTGAATAAAATTTATAAAACTGACCACTATTATAATTAAAAATATAATGGCGTGACAGATTGTATCAGCTTACTATAAATTAGAGTACGTTTGTTTGAACGACAAATTATTTATTACGCTTCACTTTAAATAAATATGTATTGTTATACACCTAAGTAGGTATAACTATACTGTTTAAGCAGTTTTAGTAAAAAATGTTTTAATTTCTCATTTTAAAATCCTAATTTATGTTTTTTACTTCTACTTCAGTGCAGGAGAGAACATAGGCAATATTATTAGTCAACGTATGTTATAACTTTTTTTAATGCTTATAAATATCTAATTTTATTATTATGTGTGCCTCGACCGTTGCTTGTTAGCTCTCACACGACATATTTTGAAAAGCAGTTCAGTTTGTCGACACTAGATGTCGTGATAACTAATGTATTAAATTAAGTACTGTATAACATGTCAATAATCATGGACAGAACAAAACTGACGTGCGCGGTGCTCAATATATGCAGAACGACGCAAAACTTATAAACGCTGCTTAACTTCAAATGACGTTATTTAGTACTGCGCACTACAAAATTGTTCAGCGCCGTAATAAGTGACGTTATTTAAATTTAAGCAGCGTTTATTAGTAAGCCCGTAGAAGTTCACGCGCCTTTTATTTTGCAGGACTGATATTTTTAATTCCATCTAAAACTATCATCATCGATTAAATTGTCATTGACAACTCTAAACTTTTAATTCTAGAACACCGTAAGAACGACAAGAAAGGACTCCAAAAGGACACTGAAACAGATATTGGCCCCATTGAAGATAGCAGCATCAACAAATATTGTAAATGCATCGATTCGTTTTGTAACTGCTGCAGAGACTTCGCGCTTCCATTGGTGAATCTAAACGGCCCAGGTAAACTACCAATAATAAACGGTTATTAATATTCAATTTTTATTTTTAACGATTTGACCAACGTGTAGGTACGTATGTTTAGCACTCCACCACGACGAGTATTTCGACTACGTTCGTAAACATGGCTGGAGAGAAGAAACCTTTTTGGAATGACGAGTTAGAAATGAGGCTGGCATAGACAGTCACGACCGTCATTTGTTAAATTTTCAAATTTCGTAATTGCTTCTCATTAAATGCAGGTGCATTATAGCTCGTACTAACATAAATACTGTAAGAATATCATTACGGCCATATTTAGGAATATTATTAACTAGCTGAGACGGGTGGTTACACCCGCATGGTGATGAGGATGACAATTACCTATCATATGTTAATCCAATGCCTTATTTATATCTTCACACCAAATTTCATCAAAATTGGTCGTGAAGAACTAACAACTATACAAATACTTAGTACAAATACAAAGTACTTTTTCTTTCGCCCTTTATAATAGTGTGATTAGAGCGATTGCAGCATTAATCTTTATTTTTCAAAGGGGATTTTATAATATTTATATTATTATTTGAATCGACTTGTCAATCTCGCAAGTCGATTCTTTGATGGTAAGTGTCACGTCGGCTGTGGCAGTTGGAGAACGACCCAGCCGTACGATTCTCTAACGGCCGTTTTCAATATTCTATCTATCCATAGTTTTCCTTACTACCGATAGAAATTTGACACAACGTCCATACAAATAGTGTCAAATATCTATCTCTAGTAAGGTAAACCGGCGACAGATAGGTTATTGAAAATCGCCGTTAGAGCAAACATCGTTGTATCTTTGACAATATCCGTGAAACCAATGACGAGATGACAAGAAACGTTGGAAAAACAACCTTATGTACAAGGGCTATATCTCATAAAGTATTTGACATCGGTGAGCTCGTCGACGAATCATTAGAGAATCGCACGGCAGGTCTTTAAAGTTCAGGGTTCTACTCAGTGCTGTACTGGCGCTTGTCAGCTAGAAGCTATGTGTAGCTGTTTGTTCCCATTCTCTCTAAAATTGTATAAGTTTGCTACAGAGCCCTTCCCCTGCCCACATACAGCTTTTGGTAGAATACCTAGGAATAGCTGTACTGTTACCAAGGCATTTGCAAAAGAGTTCTACCACCTAATGTGTCACCACCCGGGGATCAACCCACCACTGTAAGGTATACGCCAAAGGCTACCCTGCTACGGACGTGGGTGACCCGACCTCCTAAATAGGGTGTAATACAGTATACATATCAACAATAGGAAATCTTACTAGAGTACAAGTATAAATATGTACAACTCTTATTCTATTATGGTTATGTGAAACTCGATTTAATTATAAAATGTTCGTTATCTTTTTCTTATTTATCTTATACGATTGTATATTAAATTAAATTAAATATAAATTAAAAATTCTTTATTTCGGGCATTATGACCCATATTACACATAAGTCATAGACGAGATAGAGAGATACATATACAATAATATTAATTCAGAAAAACAATTAATTAATTTGGAAATATTAAAAATTCAATTGAATTGAATAGAAGCAGTAATTTAGAAAATAAATTCTGATGTATATGTATATAAGAAAACCACGTAGATACCTACATTAATCCTTTCTATACCGTGATAACTAAAACAAAATATGTATGAATGAAACTAACGTATATTTACGTCTCTGGGACGCAAAGGGTTAAACAATTGCTTAATAATAATTAAACGCAGACCCGCCAAAGATGCGTTTTCTCAAACATGGAGTTTATGTTAAAAGCTTATTAAACTCCGACTTACAATAAATCCAAATGTTGAGTAATCAGTTGACTTTCTTACAGGATGCGCGACGCTTACGTATCTAAGTGGGGACAAGATGGCCGTTTCTCTCAGCTTCGGAAAGAAGGTCATCACAAACCGGACTCTTTCTAGTAAGTTTTTATTTCCTTTTGCAGCTTTTACCGAGAGAGTGTGTGACTCAGTTAATGAAGAAAGCTACTGACCATCTAGGTATTCATGTATTTACCTTTTGTACTGCCTACTTGCTACGTGCTCACATAGAAAGTATTTTGTGTAAATAAATTCGAAACTGATCGTTATTTTATAACTTGTAGATAAACCTCATAACTTTTACTAAGTCGTTATTATTTTTATATTTTATGATATGAAGCCACACGCCATCGTGTGGCGAGTGGCTCCTTATACTTCATACACTAAGTTTCTTATCTGATGATATTTCTACTCGACTTTACATTACTCGCTATTGGTTTGTTGTAAAAACGTCCTCAACTCTTTTTGACTCCTAAACCGTCATCAATAGCGATTGTAAATGAACTAGTGTAAAATACAAGGTACCTCGTGATCTATTATGGAAATATCGAAAAATATGAAAGACTGTTATACAAGTTAAATAAGACCACATACAAATTGCTTAAACGCGCTGCTGACCTGATCATCCGAAGATCCCCAGATTGCGGTTTTAGACCTACTCCTACTACTACACCAGGAAACTAAGTATTTGAGCTCTATCTAAGAAATGTTATCCTGGGTAATGGCTATAAGCTCCATAAACTCATCCGCTTCTTCAAATTAAAATTTAAGAAATGATAACTACAGTGAGTGTCATTCACAAAGTTATAAAATTTATTTTCAACCCACCTGCTAGACAATGTCCAATTACATATCATGCAATCTCGACGTAAAGCAAGGCGTTACATCCCCAGGCAGGTTACGTTGTATAAAGCTCCCAAGAGATTAAATTGATTTGGTTTTGGAACGTCATTTGTAGGATAACTACGGAGTAGATACGGGCATTGTGAAAACAGTTTATTCGACAATCGAGCTAGTCACCACAGACAGCACTCAGGAAAAAAAGCGCGATTGTAATGAATTTGAAACAAAAGACGGTGTTTGGTGTTATTTTATCAAATTCCATAAAATGTTCCCAACAAAATATTACTCTGTCCGCCATAACTGGACAAAAGTGTCCAATATTAATATTAACTTTTAATTTATTTTACGTTAAACTAAACAAATGCTTTTTTTATGTAGTCCTGAGTTTTAATTGTCTCGCAGTAGTTTTGAAAATTAGACTATTCACCTTTAGGATAAAGCCTGTCTTCGTCTTGAGCGACTTGTATTGTACCCCTCGCTTCACTCAGGACTCGCTGCGCTCAGATTCACTCTAGAGTCCCCGTTACGCTCAGGGTCTAATATACGACCCGTGACGTCAGATACTACCTCGGTGCATAATCTACTATTAAAACACAAGGATGCGTGTAAAACACTACCGCGTAAGAGTACAATATAGATTACTTATGCCGATAAATGTATTTCTTGTAGATAGGTATAAAATATAATAGAAAATTAATAATAGTTAAAACTTGTGGATGTGATTTTTGTATACTTTTTAATGCATAATAAGAAATAATATTGAATTTTTCAGGTAAGAAGCCTAGCCCAGTATGTATGCCACTACCCGGTGGTATATCTAAGTTTTGCGGACGTGTGTACAACATCGCAAGAACTGGCGAGGACTTCCGGGCGTGTCTCGGCCTAGAACTGCAGTCTAAGAGCACAGTAGAGGCTGCTGTCAGAGTATCCTGTTTCAAGTTTGGAGCCAAGGGAGTTACTTCAGAACCAGCTGATCCTTTACCGTTAATTCCTGATGAGAAAGGGGATGACGACGACGACGATGATGATGACGATGGCGATTACGGCCTCGGTGCCGATGAAGATGACGATGATGACGATGACGATGACGATGATGATGAAGACAGTAAGATCCAATTTTATATTTCACATTGTAGTAATTTTATTCATCATTAGGAAAAGAAAAGGAAGTATACTAATGTTGAATTGTATCATTTCAGGTGAACTCGACGCCGTTAACGATGTGGAAAGCGCGGACTATACAGGATTCAGTCTTTTAGGAGAAGATATATTAGGAGACCTGTTTGGTTCGTCAGGCGGCAAGAAACCGAATAAAAATAAGAAAAAGCAAGCTCCCTTACAAACCATAACTACAACTAGACGACCCAGACCTTCACGTCGACCTGCACGAAGACCTGTCACAAGGACAACCACACCAAGAACTATTAGAACTACCACCGTGAGGATACGTCCAGTGAACCGACGTCCAACGCGTAGGCCTATACGAAAACCAACTACTGCCAATGGCAACGAAATTTCATCATCAACTTTAACAACTACATTAACGACACCTAGTACTCCTTTAGTGAGCGCAGTCACAGCTAAGCTTCAAACAGAAAAAGAAAATCAGATCACCTCAGTAAGTGACTATACGTTTGAACCGATTGTTGCGCACAGAGCTCCATCTACCACACCAAAAAGCGTGAGTAATTTCGAAGACCCAGGATTGGAAATGTCTTTGGCACATATAACCGGTCAGCTTTCGTCTATGCCTGTTATACCACTCAACTCTAAAGATGAAAAAGGTTCAAGTAAAGTTGAAAAAGAAATGGCGTATGAAAAGGTGGAGACGATAACCCGAAAACCAGTAGTCTCTGACGAAAATGTTAGTGATGATACGGTGCAGATAGTGCAATCTCTAGATTCTAATGAAGATATCGTAACTGACAAGGAAGCACTTAAGGCTGAGGAAACAAGAGGATTAAACTACTACTACGGTTCAATTCGTGAGGGTTCTTACGAAGGTCTCAGTTTGCCGAAAAAGAAACACAGAGATGAATTTCAGTTAGAAGATCTAGACCTTCTAGATTTAACTAATATTGGTGAAACAATTGGCGATCAGTTAGGAATATTTGGAGGCAAGAAAAGACAAAACAGACACACTGAAGAAAAAGAGCGTGACTATAGTGATTATCATGAAGTAGTGGATACTATGGAAGATGCTCTTCTGATGGCAAGGACCGACAAAGGAAACAAAAATAAGAAAAACCGAAGAAGACAAAACAAAATGATGCGCGGTGAATGGTCACAAGTATGACCTAGAAATTACGATAGCTCATAAGTAGAAGTAATATTTATTTATTTTCTTGTTAAACTTCTATCCTTAAACGTGTAAATATAGTCTTTTACTAAGTGGTTATTTATTTATTTTGCATGACTGAACATTTAACAATAAACAATCTCTGAATAAATAAATAAATGTATTTTTATTTAAGGTACCTGGTGTAGACCAATAGGTATCCAAGATATGTGGGACGAAGACCATTGCAATGCTCATTGTTCGTATCACAATAGTTAAGGTTCTCAGCGCCAGACTGGCCCAACTTCTAAATAATTGAAATTAATAAAGAATATACAATAATGAATAGGCTTTCACTACCTTAAAAATGAAATAAACAAGAAGTGCGCTATACTCATCTATGTATAATTAACTTTATTCAAAATTTATAACTTGGTATGAAAATATAACTAATGATGCTATTGTAAGGATTAACAAAATTGTATGATGTATTGTATCTTCTTTTCCTAAACAAGGGTATCTAATTTACTTTTTTGGAAAATGTCCAATATCAGCGTATAATATTTGCAAAGAAAAAGGAACGGTAACCCAACGGTAACACACCCCACATCAACGATTCCAGAATTCAGTTTTTTACTTTGCCAACTTTGTTATATTAACTTCGATAGTTATGCCGAAATAATTTCTGCCCTAGCTACATCTTCCAGGGAACATCCCTGGATTATATGTAATGCCTGCCTGTTATATATGTAAATGCAAAACAAGTAAATTTCTATTGTGTTTCTGTGTACACAATATGTACAAACACAAAAAGTGTTCTTATATTGACAATAAAAGTTCTTTTATATTTATAATTTTTGTATTTTCTTCCATATAATTTAAATCCCCTCGCCCCTCCAAGAAAATATAACGATGAAAATTAGATGACTTTTCTAGTCAACTTAATATGTTGATTACAATGTCGATTAGATGTTGTATCTACCAAAGATTCGTTATCACATTTTCACAATTTGAAACAAAATACCTACTTGTAACTATTTATTAAATTACATATTTAATTAGGGTGTTGTGCAATCATCATGTACGTAACAGAACAATAATCAATGCATGCTACACGTCCTACATAAGAAAGCGAGTATTCATAATATCGATTCAGTGAAGACTTTCTCTCGTCTCGCATTAAAATTTTAAACTTGTTCCTTACAATGGCCACGCGTTTAAATAAGCATCAGCAGTTTAGTGGAGACCGGTTAAATACTCTGTATGTAGTCACAGTTACGAATTGTACTGGACGCGTCTGTACAGTTCCTTTAATTGTTATTTATTGCACAAAATGAACTCTACAGTAAAATTATGTTTATTGTTATTTGTGTACGCTTTCATAATCAAGAAGTACATAGCTTTAGGTAAGTGTTTCAACATCGTTAATGTAGAAAGTGGACAAACACGTAAATAATCTTTTTTTTTAATTAACAGCGGAAGAAAAATCTTCAGTGAATAGTGACTATGATGTCGTAAAATTTAAAGTGCCTCATATGATTTGGAAACAAGCATTACGGCCGACACCACCCATTCTGAAGTCTCCTGTTACTATTGTGTTGCCTATAAACGTTCCAGAAGAAGATAATGAAGTAGATGAAGATATAGAATACACCGAAGATGAAGTTGTCGAAGACGTATCTGTTGACACCACTCTAGTCGATAATAATCAAGAAGTACCACCAGTGCAGGATGAAGTTTTGAATCCAGTGCAAGACCAAATAGTGACCACCCAAGCACCCGTTGCTTCAACATTAACTCCATTATTACAAGATGAAGTGGTACAAGATCCACAGCAAGATGTGCCAGGTCAAGTCATAAGGTTTCCGTGCTCATGTTTAGAGGGTCAATGTGGGTGTTGCACTGGTGCAATTATGGAAAGGTTTAAAATGAAAACGTGTGGTAATATGACATTTGTACCTGAGGACTTCATATTTGATGTTAGATTGAGCGTAAATAATAATACAGTGGTACGAAGAAGGGTCTCAGGTAAAACATATCCTATGTAAAAACTGCAGTTACATTTTATATACATAAAATCGCGTCTTTAAAATATTCCCATAGGGGAAAGCGAAGTTGTATGAACATGGAAATTTCGTCAGTTATGTTGTTAGTTAAATGTAATAGATACGGAAAAGCGATATTAAAAAGTGTCACTAAATATTTTTTAATATCGTTTTTTGATAATGGACTTCCGCAAAGTAACGCCTGAATCAATAAATTAATAGATACGGTTCTTTTTCATGTGTACGTAATACCCAATAATAATTATTAACGATTAATCACGATAAGACCATTTTTTACCCGTTAATTGTTTGTGTAAGTATAATATTTTTATTTTATTTTAGCCAGTGATCCACCTCCAATATGTTTCAACCCTCGAAGAGCCCCATTTGTTAGAGTTTGTGCGGAGATATCAAACATAAGGATCAGAAATAGAAACGCACACGCCTGTCTGGATATAAATGCCGATATAGGTGGTTTTCCAGTATATTCAACATCATTCAAATGTTTTAGGTACCTAAGTATTCATTTATTTTATTTATTATTAGAGTTTTAAACACAATAAACACATTACATATCATGTTTTTTTTTATATTTTTGCAGTTTGGGATCATCGGGAATCAAGACAGGACAAAAACCGAAGAAACCCGTATCATCTGGACCAAAACCAGTTAATCTTTTCGGGAGTGGTGGAGAAGAACAAGGGGGTTTTATTGCGAACGCTGCAGAAACAGTCCTAGGCGGAGGCGAAGGTTTATTTGGAGGAGGATCACAAGGAGGTCTTTTAGGTGGTGATGGCGATGGCATCTTCGGAGGGGATGGTATCTTCGGTGGAGGAGGCGGTGACGATGGGCCTTTTGATGGCATAGGTGATGCCCTCGGTGGTTTTTTAGATGGCAGAAGCATGGATTAACCACAGTTCCAACACTATAGTTAACAGTAATTTATATAAGTTATTAAAAAATAACATATTATTTATTTGTTATTTATTCTTACTTAGAAAATAAAAGTTTGTAAACATAATAAGTTTCTTTTGTTGGTAATGACTAATGAGTGACTCACAGAAAACGAGTAAATTATGCATGATGATACATGTGAAAGTGCATTTAGAGTTGAGCAGATGCTTCTCAGCCACCGCCAAACCGGTTCGATTTCATTCACGTGAATTGGAGTGCCTGTTTTATTCAGACGAGAAGCGCACGCAACGCTCCGCGTGACATTAACCTTTAAAATGATGTTTATAGTGCCATTTTTTGTTATTGTGTTATGTATAAACGGCATCCGAGGAGGTAAGCCCCAAAGAATTCAATGATTGTTTATCAATTTTATTTATTACATTAATATTATCGATCATCTTGTTTTAGATACACTCGATGCGGAATTAAATAATACGCAGCTATCCAATTATCTTAACGAATTCGAAGTGCCAGATAGTTTTTTATTGCATTTGTTGCAATCAAAGAAGAACTATACAATACCGAAACTATCCCGAGCAAGACAGAACCAAATCCAAAACGGGACTAATACGACTTCATCGTCGTCTTCTAGAAGGTGTTCGTGTCACATGGGGGTGTGTAAATGTTGTACTGGTTACATAATGGATTTGCTACGTCAAAAAGCATGTATGAAGGTCACATATCATCCTGGCGACTTCGCATTTGATGTAGCAATGTCTTTGAACAATAGGGTCCTATATGAGAATTCTATGTCAGGTAAGGTCTTTCAAATCCAATTTATATGTTTAAAAATGTAATGTAATATTAAACAAAGAGTTTATATAAAATTAATTAAAACTATTGTTGTCCTAAGGAAAGAATCCAAGACCAATATGCATAAGTCCTCCAAGGATATCTAATTTGAAAGTGTGCGCAAAGTTTTACAATGTCTTCTTCCCGGGGCGGAACTTTCACTTTTGTCTGGCAATGACAGGACAATGGAGACAGTACGAACTCTTCAACTTTGCATTCGACTGCTTGAGGTGAGTTGAATTGGAAACCTCAAACAAACTCCTACGTAAATAGAACAAGAGTAGATGTTGTTTATGTTGTGTACCTAAAATTTTCTTCCTGGTGATCAAATGTTGGCGAGAGGTTGAAATTGCATTGCGGGTTTTTGAGTGTATTGAAATTCCATTTTAGTTTTTAATGTCACATGTGCGAGAGCAACAGAGTAATCAATTGCTACAACGGTATCAAATTAAAAGCTAAATTAATTTCCAATATACTTCAGGATGGGAGCTAACGGGGTGACAATGGTGGGTCCAGACGAAGCTGGCGGACTTCCCGTTCCGAACCCGCATGGAGGTGTAGATGCCGTAATTGATTCTGGAGATGAAGATATTGAAGACTACGACGAAAATGTTGTGCGCTCACTATTTGGAAACTTGTTCGACGATGACGATGATGATGACAATGATGACGAGGATTGATAATTCAAAACTGACTAGAAAATTAATGTCCTAAATTTAATTTGTGTTCGTAGTTTATATTACAGATCGTAATAAAATTGTTAGACAAAATGGAATAAGTGTACCTTGAGAAGATTTTTGACAGTAAGAAATTAAATGAGGTGTAAAGGTTACTTGTGCAAGCATTGTATATATTAATAATTATATTTAAATAAATTATTGTTATTTATTCAAAAAAACTTTTTCTCTCGAATGGCATAACTGTCGACTGTGGATCCGTGAAATCGATGTTGGTTATTACAAACGGACAGAGCAGTGGTGGTGCGTATCTGCGATCCGTCGCACAGGAGTTTCTCTAGAAAGTCCCACAAGCCAGTTACGCGCGCGCATGCCACTGCATACAAATAGTATAACCAATACCGATACTGGTACCTTTGTTGGTATTGACATAGGTTTGTTGTCATTTGTATGGTGTCCCTAGAGCCGGTAGCAGACTAACTAGGTTGAACGAACGGTTGCAAAAATGAAAACGAAAACAACCATCGCCGTGTTTTTGCTTTTTGTTGTGTATTGTGTCCCGTTTTGTGCTGGTAAGTGATTGCATCTATTTTAAAACCAGTTGGAACTTGTACTTGAACGAGCTACTTTTTCATCATTTCTGATCTTCTGTAAATTCAAGGGCTCTATCATATAGGCAATAAAAATGTATGTGGTCAAGTTGATTGGGCATACATACCTACATACTATTAAGTATAGTTATTTATGCCAATAAATAGTAAGCCCTATTAAGTTACTATAATTCTAGCCAATACATCTTAAATCCATAATGTACTTAGGTATGTGGTTATCGATTTAAAGTTTTAGTTCCTTCTATATTAAACTATAAAATGTATATTTTAGGTTGGAAACGGCATGAAAAAACTTTCTTCAAACCCAAGGATTCCGAAGTTATGGATGTGTCGGACTTTTCTATCTATTACGATTTAGATACTAATGAGGTAATCTTTAAAATACCTGTTTGAATTTGTTGATTATGTTATGTATGTATGTTGACTGTTGTTATTTGATAAGAAACGAGTACCTACTAACTTTTTGTACCTTTTAGACAATAAGGAAGATGATGCCGCGTCCATGGTACAAACCTGGATGGCTGCTAAGATTGCCTTTTATGGGAGGAAGATGCAATTGCGATGGCTACCAATGCAAATGCTGTACCGGTGTGCGCATAGAAACCTTTAATTTTGATCGGAGAAGTAAGATAATTTATTATGTTATGTTACCCCTCTAAGTTATGTCTCTGTTCCACAGTTTATCTTCGCTCTATCTCAATTTCATCCTTAAATTATTTATCAAATATCTCGCGCCGCTAGGAACTCACTAGTTACTACTAGCAAGAAGTTCCCCTTGCATTCTTTTCTACCGACTTCCAAGAAAAGAAGGAGGTACTCATTTCGACTGTATTTTTTATGTTTGTTACCTCATAACTTTCGACTGGGTAAACCGATTCTCAAATTTCTTTTTTTGTATGAAAGCTGGTGCTTCCCGTGTGGCCCATTTCAAATTTCATTCGGTCCAGTAGTTTTTGAGATACAATCCAATAACTGAATTGAATGGAAGTCGGTATTAAATATTTCAAATTGTACTTGTTAAGATGACACCTCGGTCACCCTCTGTCTATGAGACGGAATAACAAAAATATAACATATACGTGTATTCCTTTATTTTGCAGCTTGCGCAATACTGACATATGAACCGGTGGAGTCAATGATTGATTTGGAAGTGAAAATGAACAACGATACTGTGTTCAGGAACAGTTATTCAGGTAATTAAAGTATCTAGAAATATACGGGTGGGTAATCTCTATTCATTAGCAGCTACGAGCTCGTACATTATTACTCGTAGATAAGACACCTGTTCTATATAGGTTTTATGCTTACCTACCTACCTATTTTTATATTACACACTAATAATACAAATACAATGTTTAATAGGCATGTGCTATTCCTATAACTTATCTTCATTCCAAATTGTTGGGTTTGAAAGTAAAGTAGACATAAGTGAGTATTTTAAAAATATAAACCTGACTAACTACTGACGACTACTGTATCTGAAACTATAATATATAGGTATATACGCAAAACATTTTGTATATGAAGTGATAAAAACAAAATTTCGAGCAACTTGAAGTGTTGCTTTATTCAACGTCAATATTATACTTTATGACTAGCTTTACTATGACTAGCTGCGGTCCGCGATTTCACCCACGTGGTGATGGATGATGATGATGAATCAGATATAGCGTATGTTAATCTGGCAAAATGTAGCTTTCTACTGCTGAAATATTTTTTTTCATCGGTTTAGTAGTTTTTGTGTTTCCATTACAAACAAACAAACAATGAAATCTTTCTTTTTTATTATTAGGAGTAAGGTACGAATAATGTGGTTTAGTCTGTACCGGCAGCGTTACTGTTGCATATTTAAACGTGAAATAATAGTTATTGTGACAACTGTAATGTTGAAATTAATTTGTTCATTAGAAGACGCTCCGTCCCCATACGACGACGGTTGAAATCAGATAGAGTGACAACTAGGCCACCGAGGCTCCAAGTCCGAGCATCGATGGCCTATAGTGGTCATGGAGTCTGTCTGGAAGAAACGGGTTCGAATCCCGTCCATGGATGTGAATTATTCTGTCTAAAAAAATTGCGATATGTAGTATCGCTAAGCAGGCGTTAGTGCTTTAAAAAAGTAATATTATAACAGTAATAGTTGACATAAAATAAATAAAAAGCCTTTAATCTCCCACAAAAATCTAACATAGTTGGCTTATGTAATTAACTATCGAATTTTATTTTATACTATGATGTATCGCCTCTGCGACGTAGGCCTCCCCTAAATCTTTCCACTCTACTCATTCTCTTGCCTTCCTCATCCAGTCGGGTCCGATTATCTTAGAAAATATGTCCCTCCATCTTTTCCTCTGCCATCCTTGGTTTTTTTATTGAAAATGGATACTCTGTAACCCTTTTTGTCATTCATTCGTTATTTAGTCAGCAGACATGGCCTGCCCATGTCCATTTCAATAGTCTTATAAGAAGCGTCATTTTTGTTTATATCAAGTTAAAAACGTTTAGGTACGAGTATACTCATGTTAGGCCTCGAAAACTTTACCAGGTAGGTACTAGTTAGGTGCGTGTATTCACAACTTTCTTGTATTTTATCTACTGCCAATACACGAAGTAGTTCATTTACTGGGATTTGGAATTGTTTCTACCACTCAAATTCTAATTTTAGATATGGTCAAATTATTTAAAATAGTCGTGAGGCAGGAGAGCGTTATAAAAGAGCTCCCAATCCTCGAACCGTTGTCCTAAGGTGTGATTGCCACGAGAACAAATAAAATAAAAGGCATTCACAATAGAATTATCTAAAATAAAATCAGTATAACTAAGTACCTACTAACTACCGAATAGGGTCAAATCTGCCATGTCCACTTAAACCACGTGTCAAATACACGAGAGTGTAAGCATACCTCCTCCTCCTCCTTGGGTCGTAATCCTCATGTCTGAGGGTCGTGACCTCCTCCACCCATTGTTTATTCTTTCAAGATGTTGCGCCATTTTCCTTTGTTTCCGTCAATTTGTAGAGCGTAGACGGATGCGTCAAGAGTGATGCGGATCTGATCAGACCAACGCATAATATACTATCATCATCATCTCGCCGTAGGACGTCCACAGCTGAACATATGCCTCCCCCATAATTTTCCAAAAGGACCGGTTGGAAGCGGCCTGCATCCAACGTCGTCCTGCGACCTTTATAGGTCGTCGGTGGATGACCTACGCTGCACTTGCAATATACTTTAATACTTATATAATAACTACTCCTATGGTTCACAGTGGATGTAGGTATGTACCTAATATGTTTTTTCTTATTCTAGCACGGAATCCTCCACCGTTCTGCGTACCCATTCCAGTTCCATATCTACCTCCGGGTCTCGTAGATATGTGTATGAGATTGTTTGACATAAACGTCGTCGAACAGAAACTGCACGTCTGCATGGATATGGACACAAGGGTTGATAAAGCTCCCGTCTTGGTAAGTTCACTTTTCACTTGGGAAGAAGGTTCACAAGCCTAGCTATTTTTTGATTTTATACCAGAAATATGGATAGAACATTATGTAGGTATAGTAGGTAGGTAAGTTACGTGTTTTTGTAATCAATGCAATCAACATTTATGAGAAGTTAGTATGTCATAGAAAATTAAGCAATAACAATCATCAAATTAAAATCATGGAATTAATTTAGGCATCATGTCCCTATGAACGACAATTATTAATCAACTAGCTGACCGCCAGCGTCTTCGCTCGCTCGGTCTTGGTGTAGTGGTGGAAGCGCCACTTTGGAATCTCGAGGTCCTGGGTTCGATACCAGGGTCATACAGTTATGGGGTTTTCTGACAAAGAAATCGTCAATAGCAGTCCAGAGTCAGGAACTGTGCCCCGTAGATGCCAATAGGCTCGCTCCCTATCACATGGGACCAAAAACTTATAATAATAATAATAACCTCTGGCCAAATGTATGTACTTATTTAAAACACCGCCTGATATATAGGCTTGACAATATGTTTTAAACTATCACGGTTGTTCTCTAAAGTTATATGATTATTAACAGGATATTTACCGTGGTAAGGTTGTGGAATGAGCTACCGATATTTCGGCGCAGTTACATGCAGTCTTCCCGTGAACATGGTGCATCTAACTGCGCCGAAATATCGGGAGCTCATTCCACAACCTTACCACGGTAAATATCCCGTTAATAATCATATAACTTTGACAATATGTTTTGTTCTATTTAAAAACTATTTTCTAAAATCTAAAACAAAGCCGAAAATCTTTTAATCTACTTTGAGAGGTTTATTTATACACCTCTACCCCCCTTTTTTGTTTTATTATTGTCAGGACAAGGTTCTTATGAAAGAAAAATCCAGAAAACATTGGATGCTATGGCCAGACCGAAGGCTGAGCCGATTACGCGAACGAAGTCGCATGCAGTCTGCACTGTCGCTAGTCTTAAACAATTACGTAGTTAGCAGATGTCCACTCGATATTATAGAAATGAAGAATGAAGTACCTATACTTCAAGCATCACTCTTTTCTAAATAATGCTTTATCTAAAAAATATTTGACTAAAAAACACATTTTTCAGTAATAATAATATACATAGATTATGCACCGAGGGAGAAAAGCTGCGAAGATGAACGATGCAGAACCATCTTTTATAAAAATGATACAAATTTGGTACTGCTGGTGTAGTAATTACGAGAATTTATGGAATACGGATAATGAGCATATTTATAAAAATCGTGATGCAGGAAATTCAAGTCTTTGCATAATCTCTAGCATATGGGGAGTTGAGGAATATAGCCCATAGAAAATATAATATAAAGCAAAAATTCTAAATATGTGTAGTCTGTGTTTTATTTTCGTTTTATTTATTCTTGTCTTAGAAGAGCAGATATAATTAAACCACAACCTCGATATGCAATTATCGCTTTGTAGTTCTGTTTACACGGAGACAGATATTATCCAATTATCGTCCAAGGGGAAGGGCGACAATCGTAATGTAATGTTTACATGAAGAAACTTATGTTCTTTTCGATAATCGTATCTTCAAGTCGAGAAAATCTCTCCATATAAATATTTAAGGCCTTATTCGGAAGAATATCGTTTTTTTTCTCTGTTCTAATTTAGTAAAGAACTAAAAGTATGAATGAACAAGTGCCAATGTTTTCAGTAGGTAACTAGTACGAACCCATTTAAACTTTCCTATTTTTTATTGCCAGGTTTTACATTTCGACTGTATGGATATGGGTCTCAGCGGCGTCAACCTGTCTAAACCAAGCGGCACCAATCCAAACCTATCTCCAGACGCAACAACCGACTCAACCACCACGACTGAGCCAATACAACTGGACTTCGATGTTTACGATCCTGTCAACGAAAAATCCAATACTACCAAATCTCCTTTTACAAATTTCATTAAATATTTATAATTTTTTTGTTTGATTGCGTTTTTGTGGTTTTTTTTGTTCCTTTCCCAGTTGTTCAGGGAGTATGGCTTTGCGCGTCTTGCGCATCTGCCATTAACAAGTGTATTTCTAGCGGTGATTTTTTTTTGTGGTTTGAAATACAATATTCACTAAGGCGACATGAATATGGGCGACATTGTTGAAGATACATTTTCGTAATTTTTTTAATAAATATTGTTTTACTATGGTAAGAGTGTGAAGGGCACACAGTGCCATTGAAATTACTGGGTTAATTTTAAGTTTTGCATATCACTGCATTGTGCTACGCAAAACTTAATTAATCCAGTAATTTCAAATCCAATACAGGCACACGAATTGCCCGTGTCTTCACTTAATTGCATAAAAATATGAATTCTACTGCACTAGTTTCTGCCCGCGGCTCAACACGTGCGCGACAATACCAGAAGATAACTTTTTCGGCTTAATGTCAAAATAAGTCAATCTAAATATACTTATAGATAATATTATAAACAGGAAAGATTTGTGTGTTTGTTTGGATTTATTGAATAGGCTCCAAAACTACTGGACCGATTAGAAAAATTCTTTCACCATTAGAATTCTACATTTTCCCTGATGAACATAGGCTATATAATATTTAAAAAAAATAGGGATCCGTATGAAAACTTACTACGCTGCGGAAACTATTGACCATTTATTCTATGCTATTTATGCTATTGACAATAAAGCAAAGTGACGTAATACAGTTTTATAGAAGACGTCAATAGGTACATTATCTACAAAGAAGTCCACATTACCATATTGTCTACCTATTACAGTTTATGTCACAATAAATACTTTTTCATTTTGAAATATGGAATAGTAACGCCGGTACAATCCAGGCCACATTATTCGTACCTTGGATAGTCCTTATCTAATACTATCTCTAATAATAAAGAGGAAAGATATACCTATGATTGTTTGTTTGTTTGTAATGGATACAATAAAACTACTTAACCGATTCAAACAATTCTTTCACGAGTTTAGAGCTACATTATGCCTGAGTAATATACGCTATATTTGATTCATCCTCATCATCCATCACCACGTGGGTGAAACCGCGGAGTGCAGCTCGTGTATTATATCTGCATGAATATGGGACAGTAAAGTCAATTCTAAATAAAATATTAAGTTCCATATTGCACCATTGTGATAAATATCCAATGGTCCAAACTATCACACAATTATGTTCTCCACATTAGACCATTATGATAAATAGGTGACCAATACCACAGCGTGTTGCACAGTTGCATCAATCGACATTACAATAACTTACAATCTATATAAATTATACTAGGTACTGATGTATATCAGTAGTATAATTTATATAGATTGTAATAGTAACAAAGTAGTAGGAAATCATAATTACTTATTAAATTACAACTTTTTTTTAACGAAGATATATCTTGTTCTATTCCGGGCGATAGAAAAGTGGCTTCGCCTTGTTTAGCAACGACACCTTTTTCTGATTTTGGTGGTTATATTCGTCTTGCATTTTACAAATGCGACGTTGATTCGTTTCATTAAAATATGTATTGACTTGGAAAGCTTGTATTTTTTAAAACCAAGCAATGATTTATTTAGAATGTTTATCGAACTTTGCAGAATACAGCACAAGTTATTTTGTAGTATTACAAGTACAAACAAAAAAGTTATGATAATTTAAGAAGATATCGGGTGATTCGAATAATTCAAAAAAATAATATATCTAAACTAAACGTTGCAAATGTAGAGAGAAAAATTCACATTCTTGGACGGCATCCGAACCCGCGTTTTCCTACAATCCGTATCAAACGTCATGACCACTAAGCCACCGAGGCTTACAGTCCGAGCATCGAATTTTAACTCTCTTTAATATAGAGAGTTAAAATCAGATTAACATTTTAACGTAGTATGGGACGGGAATCTATTGAACAGCTTTGAAATCAAAATCAACCGAAAGAAGAATTTTTCAATACTTAGCTTAATTTCTGATAATATAACCAAGCCAAACCAAATAATATAATTAAGCAACCCTTAATAATTTGTATATGGTTTTTAAAGCAATAACGTCTGTTTAGCGATGGCAAACATTGCAATTTTGCTATTTTAAACAGAATACATTTCGAGCCCGCGTCTTCTGACAAGCCGAGTCAGACGACACTGCCTACCGAGATCTGGGAATTGTGCTCGATAATAAGCTGGACTTTCGTGAGCATATTATTTAAATATTTAAAGAAGCAAGCAAGGTTTTACAATGATAAAAGCCGCACAATTCCAAGACGTAAAAATAAAATAAAATGAAGGCAATCACGCTCTTTAATGCGTTTGTCCGCACTAAGCTAGAGTTCGGTGCTATAGGATGATTAAGAGACTGCAACGCAAATTCAAAAATACCACATTATTCGCGCAAACAAATGATGAGAGTAAATTCTAGGAATGTCTATAAACGTATAAACAGATACGATCCATACCTGTTTCTTTACATGATTAGATTGAGTACATTGGAGTACAGACGTAAATTTCTTCTAGTCATCCACTATCGCCAAATAAATACTGCACAACAGACCTTTTTAATGTGTTTTGTTTCAAAAGTTTTGTACATATAGCCAGGTCCGGATTAACCCTATTGGGCATATATAGGCAATGCAATTCTTGCAGCCTCTTTTCTATAAAACCTTTTTCTGACTTTTTAAAATATATGTTTCGGACTTTACTTAGGACCAACTGACGGACAATGACGGATAATGGACTATATTTGACCACTTTTGCCCGAAATAGAAAATTATTAGATAAAAAATATTACTTGAGGACTGGCTATATGTGCAAACCGTGTGAAGCCATAATGAAACAAAAAAAGTAGTTATTATTTTCAATCCATCAACAGCTATTGTTAGTTCTACTATGAACATGCGTCGAAAAGAAGACTAATATTGAGGAAGTATAAAATTTCCATTAAAAACTGTTAGAAGTAACGTTTTTTTTCTTGATGCGTGGCCCGCATCACAGAGTAATATATATTTAAAATAATTTCGTATCATCATACATTTATTCATTAAATGCAATTTATATTAAAAACTTCTTACTCATTGACCAGCGATACGAGAAAATCAAAAACAAAAAATAAGGATTGACTAGAAAGTCTAGAAAGAAAGACTACCATTTTTGAAATGGATTGTTATCCGAGAGGTTACTCAAAAAATTAGAAACTTACTAGCGGTATTAATTTAAATTTGTAGGGTTAATTTTGTTATATGTTTGTTATAATTTATATATGCACAAGTGTGTTACACCTCTGTGTATAGCCCTAAAACCGATACATGTAAATGTATTATGTAAGCTACATTGAAAACTTTTTAGTAAATTAAAACATGACCTGCCTAGTTCATCTATGAATACAGTTATGACGTAGGTACAGCCGAATATGGAAACGCTGTAGCAAAATAGTAGTTTATTTTATATTACTAGTTTATTATATATTATATGCAGTTGCATACACTACTTTATTTAATCTCATGACATTTTTGCTACTAAAGTTTTATCCAACAAAATATTACTCAAATTCGTATGTACGAAATAGCGCCAAAATGGAAAGTCTTCTTCTTGTTTCTATGGCTTGTGCGGCGTAATCACAATTTTGCCAATATCAGTGGAAAAAGTCTATTGGCTCGGAACCAGCACGTTGCGCGTGCAGCGCGCTCACCACAGATAATGTGTACTTAAATTGAATTGAAACCTCCTTGGTCGGGACACATTGTAATTTAATAATTAAAAATTGTTTTAAAGCATTGTTTTGTTAGAATAATGCTTTAATTTAATTTTTTAATTTTCTTAAAGAAGTATGTAAATAAAATATGCCAATAAAAGTCTTTATTTAATTACCGAATGAGATTATATAACATAAATAATAGTACTGACGTATGAGTAGGTCATGAGTAAAACTAGTATTATATTATTATAAGATTATTACTATAGACACTGGGTCTTGATTGAAATTCCTCGTTGACATACAATCTAAAGAATACCTTTTTTAAAATAATCCACAATGACAGCATGCCTTGAATTGTTTTTATAAACTTACTACTAGTTGACTGATGGTGCAGACGACTCTAATCAACCGGATATTATAGTTGTCTGTTCTTTTTTTTTCAAATTTAATGATCTATAAAACCTGTATGGCATCCTGCCATAACTTGTGGTGCGGTGAATTCCTCCAGACAGCTGCCTTATATATTTTTCCATTTGAAATGTGGAAAGTGCCAGCATTTAGACCATCAAATAATTTATCTAACATTAAAACTATAAGAATTAGTTGTCGGCACTCCTTCGGTAATATTTGTAGAGCTGTTAAATGATATGTTGTTATTGCCACACTATGGCTAAACAGTTGAGCAGCCATTATAACCCTAAATATTTTGTTTTATTATACATGCTCCTCAGTAACCTTGCGAAGGTGCCTGAAATTTAACACAAGATTTGTTAAAGATAACAAAATTAGAAAAGTCGTAATTTAAAATGTTATGGTTTACATGGAACAGACTTCAACACCAAAAAGTGTGAAATTACTTGTTGTTATTTCATATCAAGTCGGTACCATGATAGTTCAAAAGTAGGTAGCTATTGGAACAAAATTGTGCGCAAGGTACCAACTTCGACTAGGTTATTTCACACTTGTTTGGTGTTGGTTCCATTATTTGGTAAAAAAAAATTTTTCACCATTTTTTATGACCCTCGCTACTTAAAGGATCGATGACAATCATTTACCGACAATGATGATATCATCATTAGCGTAACACTTTTCACGTTTTAGGAGTGTACAAGTAACTAAAAAATTGCGAGACCGAATTTGATGGAATTTAAATAGGACCGCCTCGGAAGTATACTTTACCATACAAAAAATAATTTTGAGAATCGGTCCACAAATGGGAGAGAAATTGGTGAACATACAATAAAAAAACATGCTCTAGGAGGTTATATGTTTATATAACCTCCTCATTATATGAATTTGGTCAAAAATTTAGAGTGAAATTACTGAAAGCAATGAAACTTGACTTTAAGGGGGATACTTATGAATAAAATAGCCAGATAACATTTACTGCTGAGTATAGGTCTCACTCAATATTGTTAATAATACGAGTATACTATATCACACCTGAGTTCTCCGCATTTTGTAATATTCCCATTTCATAACTTTTTCTTTGTTTCCATCATTGGAATTTATGTATTTTAAATCTTTTTCATTGTTTTGCAGTCCTTTTAGCAGATGGGGCAGATCATACAGTGGGATAATTTGCTTGCCATCGATACAAAATGTATATTGGCCACTCTTTGCAATTCTTCAGAAACATTTTTTTGTTTCTGCTACTAAACTGTTAATATTGCTGACATTTGTTGCTCCTTGGTCACATACTGTGCACAAAATACGCAAGCCAGTGCGCTGTGCACATATCGTATGACGTCTTTAAAATTTGTTACCTAACTAGCATCTTCAAGCTCTGAGTGAAATAGTTAGCCAAGAAGGGCATGGTTCGCAATTTTCATTACAAAGCCTTTGAATTGGTAATTGCCAGACTCATACTGCACTGTGGCTCTATAGACATCTCATCAAACATCAAAGTGCACAGGCGGTCTTGATCTTGTAGTCCACAAACAGTTACATTAATTTTTCAAATATTGTTTTGTTTATTCCTGGAGCTATTTTGATGTCATTAAGCAGATTTTTTAAAGATTTTGCTGACGGCAATTTCAAATATTTAGAAAATAAGAAGTATTCCTTTGGACTCTTTAAATAAAGAGATAAAGCCATCACCTTTTCTTCAACATTATATCTTCTCCTTTAGGCTTTATTAAAGCATGGCGAAACTGCATTCCTGTAAATATTTTTCCTGCCATGTTCATATTTTTGTGACTTTATCAAATGCACTCATGTCTGATGAGGCATTCTCCATTGCTGAGATACGTAATTTATAATTAAACGCATTTTGCTTCGACTTCCGCAGTTGAGTTTTTAATAATTTTATTTCTTTTTGAGCAGTTTTGAACTCCTTCAACAATTGTTCTGATGATTCTGTAAGTATAACAAACAGTACTTTTAGCTTACAAATAGGTACTTAAATTATTATGTGTCAGTTAATGCATCACAGGTCGCATGGCCAGACACAATAGAAATTTCATTGTTATAATGAAATCGACCCTTGGAGGGTTATTAAAAATTACAAAATATTATACACCTATCAAAACATGACGAAAAATATGCATGCATGCATTAGCTTTGGTTATATTATGATCCCTCAGGAACCAGTTCTTACATTGGGATGAAAATTATCGTATGGTTTTCTCTGTTATCTCTGTTCTAAATATGATTCGCTAAGTCGTGAATAGGTAATAAACAAACCGAGTTTTAGTCGCATTTATAATCTACACTAATATTATAAAGAGGAAAATTTTTATTTTTGTGTGTGTGTGTGTGTATGTTTGTAATGAATAAACTCAAAAACTACAATACCAATTTCAAAAATTCTTTCACCATTGGAAAGCTATATTCACCCTGAGTAACATAGTCCAATATTTTTTTCATCATCATCATCCATCACCCGAAGGTGAAATCACGGATCGCAGCTAGTAATATATAGTGTGGATAATTAATAAGTTTATATAATACTGAACCCCCTGACACAGGTCAGGTCATAGGTAGTGTAGAGCTCAGGATTCTCTAATGTTACCACCAGAAGTGCTAGGTGTCATACTATACATACTGTTTATAGTGTAATTTAAATTTCGATAAACATTATTATTATTTATATATGACCAGGAGTTGTAACTAGTACCTTATTCACTATAGTGTTAACTTTGTCTTTAACTGTTATTTTTCTGTATAGTAGTATTAGTATTGTTACCAATAAAGAGATTCATTCGTTCATTCAATTCTTATATACAGTATAAGCAATACTAGATGCGCCACATGGTTTCCCGGGATAAAAGAAGCCTTTGTCTTTTTCCAGGCCCAGAATACCAAATTGTATAAAAATCCATTCAGTAGTATTGTAACCAACATCTATTCATCCATCCATCCATCCTTCCTCACAAACTTTCGCATTTATTATATTAGCAAGAGTATAAACACAAACAATATGTAAATACCTTTTTCAGCAGTAGTTTGAGATGTCGAAGGTAGGTTTATGTGATCACTAAGTGGTTGTTGCACTATTGATTCTGAAATTTATATGAATATTCACTTTTGCATACCTTAAAAATAAGTATTTAAAACAGCAAATATATCATCTCATAGAGTAATTATTTATTTTTTATTTGAATCCATGAAATATATTTAAATATTTTTAATATCTTACAAACAGAATTTTTATCTTTATTTGGATCACTAAACTTGTACACAGGTCTTGCTTGAATTAGTTAAATTATGTGAGTGTATGACCTCCTTAATAATTAATAGACATAGACATGGATAGACATTTCTTGGATGCCACAAAAAAATTATTTAAATTGGCGAATTGGAAGAACTTCATATTAATGATTGTCTTAAAAGAATCTTAGAAGAATGTTAAGGGAATGAATGGCTGGTTTTCCGAAATATTTATTGGTTATTTTATTTAACAAAAATAAAACTAATATACTGTGCTTTTGTTTACTAAATAAAAATTCATGCTAAACTCAAATCATAAAGTTTTAGCTATGAAGTGTTAGAACTTAAGAGAAGAATTATTTATACAGACCTGTATCAATAGGACTCATTGTTGCATAAGATGTTTGCAATCCTGGGTCAGATGATTGCACTCCGTGGATACAGTAGTTATGCTCGAGTTGGACCAATACATGTGGAGATGAAAATATTCCTGTAAATACATATTAAACATAAGCTATACTAAATTTATCATTTTATTTATAGAAAAACTATCTACAAAGGCACTTGACAAAACATGCATAGCAATCAATTCAATGAAGTTGGCTGGGCTTGCCTTAGCCAAGTCTTGTATGTGAACATGGGTATAAGTATAGACACTCATCATTTAACACTTTAGTGTCATCAGATTGACTTTAGTCAGTATTCGCAGATGTCAAGCAGTTCAGGGTAACATAATATAATGTTATACTATATATCTTTTAATTAAAAATGATATTGCAAACATAAACATTTATAAGTGAACAATAAATTAAATTAAATCAAATCATTATAAGCATACCTTCCAAGTACAAATATGGCACAGCTGAATCCTTAAGACGATGGCTTGCTACTTTCTGGTCAAATGTGAAGTGATGAGCACACACTTTCTTATTTTTATAAATTTTCAAAGGGTCTGTGTCTGTGAGTTTGTTTCCAATAATTGAGACCCATTTTTTTAACATCTCAGATCGTCTTTCAGGATGAGGGAAGCCATGCATGTATGCACCTGTAATACACAACATACAATTTTCAGTGTCAAATATATGAATAAGTTGACTTGACTTCTGGCTTCTATGTCTTAATGTTAAAATTCTGCTAAGTTTTGTTCCATGCTAGTTTCTTAAAGTTGATTTATATTAAAATTAGTACAGACAGAAGGGGACCTTGTATTTTAACTAGGCATATTCAAACTACCTACTCTAAAATGTAACAGAAGACCAAAACTAGTTCTTAGGTGGCACAATCATGATAATACAACTGATATTAGACTAACCAAGGTCCGAGCATCCAAAAACATAGTAGCGTCTTCTTCCAAGGGAGGACATTTTATGAGTATAGGTAGGTATCTCAACAAAAAATTCAAAGATAACAATTAACGATTAAATTAACTAAATAATAACAAACGAAACTACTACAGTCAATCGGGGTAACTTTGACAGCTCAATATTTTTTTTTTCGATAGTACTAGCGGACGTCTTTCCTCTTAAATAAGACTGCACTTTATTAGTGTTCTCGGAGTTTTACCCAAATAATGAAATAATTGTACAATACATTGTACATTCAAAATAATTGAGATATTCATACTTTTCTTCAGTGTCAAAGTTTGGTGATAGAGTGAGTAGAAAAAAGGTGAAACCAGTCATAGAAATCTGGTCCTAAATGATTTATTTGATCTTCTGGGTAACATTAGGTTATGTTTCTATCAAGCTTAAGGTACGGTTGATACAATAAAACCATAAAGTGTGATAGTTGTCAAATATTTTTTTTTAAATTCAAAAACAATGAAATTGACAGAGAGGTTCAGAGGGTTTTACATTCATAACAAAAAAATCCTAAAAAACGAAAGGGGTGTGAGTGTTTTTATGCTCACTGAGTTACACTTAAACCATATAATTTAAAAAAAACTATAATTAAGCACTGTGAAGTATTTGATAGCTTATTCACCCCACTCCAAATACAGTAAATCATCATCTATTTTGTACGTCCCATGACGTATTATTTGAATTTTTTCAATACCCAGTGTTGTTATTAAATCTGCATGATTGATTTTTATGATGTATTTAGGTGTTGGCCATCTCCAACCCCCATCCATGCACTTGTTCATAGCCGCAATTATATAGTACGGGTATGAAGCAGACACTACCTTACCAGGAAACAAAGACCCTTCGTTTCTAAAGACGACTTGAGTTCCTGGCAAGACAGACAGTTCAGTAGTGTCTACCCCTTCATTATGAATCTTCTCCAAAATTCCGTCCATAACAACGAAGTCTTCCACTATAATGTTATCACTATCGTCCGTCGTTTCTTCCCTAACTTCTGGCGTCACTTCACGTTCTATTTGCTCCAAGTCATAAGTTCGTGTCGTTGTTCATCTTAGTCTCACTGCTCCGGTTGTCGTTAATTTCTTTAGATGCTGATTGTCTTACGCTACAGTTATCTTCTTCTTCGTTTTCTTTTTCCTGGATCTTTGATTTCTTTTTATTTTTAGAGCCCTGAGGACGACCCCTTTTTACAGCATTCTTAGGTTCAGCGCTTTTATTTGCTTCCGTTTTATTTTTATCTTTGTTCTTATAGTATAATTGCACTTCTTCCAGCGATACACTCTTACCAGCGCTAATCGGCATTTGAAACTTCCTTTGGGGTTTGATGCCTAGATCAGTGTTACGCAATTCCGTCAAATAGCCGATAAAACTATCTCCTAGAGCTTCTTTAACACTTTCGGCGTTAACTTGAGATCTGGCGTACTCACCTAGCCGACTCAACGCCTCTTGTCTATTTAGCGGGTGTATGCCAGCAGCCTTAAAACCTGCCATTATATTGGCTGAAGACTGTTCGGCACCCAATTCTAGAGCTTTTTTTATTAGTGGCGTAAAGCAGTTTTTAGGAAGACTAATAGCTTTTTTTCCTCTCGCTGTTTCTCTCCAACTAAGAAGAACTTTCCTCCAATTCGATTTCAAAGCGCTGAAGTAGCCCACATCGAGTGGCTGTAATATGTGGGTCGAGTTCGGTACTAGGCAGATGAATTTGATGTTGTTTTCTTCACACAGCTTTAAGGTGTTCACAGAAATGTGAGAGCTCAAATTATCACAGAGGAGAACTTTTTTCCCTTCTCTCTTTAATGCTATTGGAAGAAAGTGTGTTTTAAACCAGTCATCAAAGCTCTCTAGGTCTATCCAACCGCTCTTAGTGACAGTCATCCGCGAGCCAGGTGGAGCTCCGATAAGCCAATCTGACCAAGTTTTTTTGGCTTTGAAGATGAAATAGGGAGGAATTATCTCCCCAGCGGCACTCCCACAGAAGATTACTGTGTAGCACGATTTTGTTGAGTTACGAATAACTTCCGGATTGCGACATTTTCGTCTAAAGACCATTTTCTTCTTTTTAGGATCGTCGTGAAAGCCGCTCTCATCAAAATTGAAGAAATTCTCCACGGGCACACCATTTAGTTCAATTTCGAGATTATCAAAGAATTTGTTGATTGTCTCTTCATTTACCTGGGCCCTGCTTCGACTTATGTTTTTACCATTTGTAAGTTTTATATCAGGGTGCCTGCTGAGAAATAACTGACCCCATTCCCATCCAGGACGATTATCTTTAAAAACTTTTACTATTTTTTTGATGGAGTTCAAATATCGTTGTATAATAAGTGTGACATCATCTATTCCTACAGGCATTCCATTATCAGCCAATGCCTTCACATGTTCTTTGACTATGTTTTCTTCCAAATCAGTTAATGCTGTGGGCCGCCCAACTTTGTTTTTGTGTTCGTTTTTAATTTTGTTTTTAAGTGTGTTGATTGGTATCTTAAAATGTTTGCTTGCAGAATAGGCACTTAACTCTCCAGACTTAACCTTCTCTATACATTCTTCTAATAATTCTGGTGTGTAATTGGATTTTATTCCATACTTACGAGTACCCGGCGTTGGAACTTTCTTCTTTCTGCCCATGGTTGATCGTAAATGACCTACAGACAAATTATACATACTAAATTTAAATTATTTATTCCTACCATATTATAGTAGAATAATGCTTATCTTCCTATCACAAGAAGAATGTCAGCTGATTAAGATAACAGCTGACATTCTCCTTAAGCCTTGAGCCTCTATAAACCCAAGAAAACTGTGTCAAAGTTACCCAGCAGAAAACTCAATCATCTTTTTATTATCAGGGTAACTTTGACGGTGTCAAAGTTACACAGAAAGTGCTTAGAAAACAACAATTCTCAATTTAGAGCAAATATCGGAAAAACTAAGAGTAAGATAACAAATATTATTAGCAAATCTGAAAATATATTAATTAATTACCATAATAAGCATCATACATACCTTTTCGACAGCTCAACTGAACCACAATCACAAAAGTTATTCACTGATCAGGAACATAAAATACGCGCGTAAACTTTGAAAAAATCTTTCTAATCAAGTTTGTTTGACAAGTCACTTTTTTTTTAAAGGTGTGTTTACGAAGTTAGTTACCATCACTTATCAAAAATATCCATTGATAGAAATATGCTGGTTTCCACAGAATAAAAATAAAAATACTTGGGGCTCCTTATGTCAATGTTACCCTAATCAATCAAATTTACCCAAATTGACTGTAACAAAAACAATAACAAACGACAAAAGTCTATAAACACTACACTTTATGTGCGTTTGTTTAGCTTATGAGGGCATTGGTGGCGTTTTCATTGATGTCTCTTTTGATAAGGCGTTCGGAAAGCTCAAAAACGTTATTTTTGCCACTTTTACCCATACCCTATTCGAACGCTCAACTGAGCATAAGACTTAAAATCGCATGATTATGCTGTCTAATACATAGCTGTCAAATAACGATCACAAACAACCATGCTCCGGACGTGGGGCAAAAATTCCTCTTTTTTAGCTTTCCGAACGCTAAACAAAAAGAGGCATGAACGACATCTTCACCCACAAATTCTCAATTCGAACGCCCCTTGTGAGTGTTTTTAGCGTTATTTTCGCCAAAAACGATCAGAAGTGATCTATTCGAACGCACTATATGTAAATATATAAAATGAAGTCATCCTCTTATTGTATTAAAGTAGTAAATGTTGAATATGATGCCATTGTTTCCACTGTAGAACAAAAAAAAAAACCCCAATATTTATTGTAATTGTATCTTATTGTGTGTATTGTACATGTGATATGTATATGTGAATTGTATTTTACTGAATACTAAATATTGAATATGAATGATGATAGGGTAAAAAAAAAACCCTAGTCATACAATGCACAATTAGCAATAATTAACTAAAGCCAAGTCCTATGCCTGGGCATAGGGACAGCAAGGATATGAAATTGATTTGTAATATTATAATGCATTGTAGATACTGTATATATTAGATAATAACTTTATACACTTAGTACTCCTTTGATTATATTAGTAAATTGTATATATTTTGTATTAAACGTATACGTTAGCATAAATGAGGGTGGCTGGATGCACCGTCAAGGTACACCACGCCATCCCTCTGCATGCTTCGGCGACCGCCATCCTAGCCTGAGATCTCAGACCCAGGTCTAATGATGGTGGGTTGCCAAGGCATGGTATTTTAGCTAGTTTTAGTTAGTAGTAAGTAGTTTAAGTAGATTAAGATTCCCGCCGCGTACCTCGGACCGGCTTCCCGTCTAGGAGATGATGGTTGACAGAGAGGGGAGGCCTGCCTGGGGCCCGCGACAGGCTTACGTGCCATCGGAATCGGTGGCATTCGTAGTGGCCAATGCGGAAGCCACCGAGTTCGGCGGTGCACCGGAACCGGTGACCTCGGGACTGTTTTGCCCCGATGTCGCTGTGCGATAAATTTATTCAGTGACCGGGAGTGCCCGGGCCGCCACCCTCAACAGATGTAATGACGGTCCGGACGCACCGAACATCCCGGAAATTAAATTTAATTTGATTATAAAGTTGCCACATAAGCAATAGTGGCAGTTGTTTAAGAGAGGGAGGAGGTTTTGGTCCGTATACGTCGGCAACCCAGTCCATCTCTGACGACGGACTCGGACATAACCGCAGGAAGCCAGTGGCGATCTGCGGTATCTATAAAAGATTTCCTCCTCCCTACTAAAAAAAAAAACTTCAAACTTCATCTACCAATTTTCTAAAATTTGGACAGCGTTGTCATATCTACCTACTTAAAGGTAGATCTACCTATTTTGGCTGCAGTCTACCTTTCTACCGCCCTAAGGTAGTTTTACTACCTATTTTTCGTACCGTACCATATATTGAAAATAATGTTTACATTAAACTTGAGATATGCTATGCGTGTAATGGAACCAGTAATTTCACGCTTATAAACCAAAGACGTGGATGTGAGCATTCACTAAAATAAAAGTCTGATAGTTGACAATGTTGACAGTGACTTCGTTTCGTGGGATTAACCTGTGGACCTAGCACGAACATTTGCGTACGTGTGACGTGGTCGTGTCGTTGACGCGTACAGTGCAAACTAGGAGTTAACTATATCACAGTTGTACTACATGAATACTAGTTTGTGCTGTATGCGCCGGCGCGGCGATGCGATTGCATTACGCTTACGCACATTTATCGTGCTATAGGTCCTGTTCATGGTACGTGCAATGAAATTTGACTACAATTTTATTGGTTTACTTGATTCTGTGTTTGACATAAATTGATAATGACGCCGATCAGTATTCCATAAACGGCAGTTCTCCGTAACTTATGTTCTAATCTATCTATGTGGTATTGGCGGTATTGCGGCAATCCCGCAGAGGCTATAATTGAAGAAGTTGAAGTTGAATTTACTATTTTTTTGTCACTACATTTCGTTTTCGTAGACGTAGTTTTGTTGTGTTGTAATTACAAACTTTCAATAAAAATAAATAGTAGAACTTCAGTACCTAATTAAGAAGTAAATAGGAGCATATCATATGATGTCGGCGGAGAAGAAACATGGAGTCAATAGGAGCGTATTGCATTGTTGGCGGTGAAAAAACACTAGTCAAAGGTCAGAAACTCTGCTACGCTTTAGGCACTATGATAGAAAATATTTGTTATCGTGGGAGAAAACAGAAGGTTTGGTCGGCTCGATTCAAGCTAGAGGGATATTTGCATACGAAACTATTAATAACCAAGAACGGTAAATCTAGCTCGGCATTCTTAAACTTTTTTTATAATAGCTTTTATCGATATGATATCATTTTTTGTTTATATGTTAGAAATCTTTTGTTTTACGTTTTTTACTATATAGAAATCTATATCAAACTAGAGCGGTAGATCTACCGATTTTCCCATTACATTCTACCTATTTCTACCGATCTTTAGGACTTCATCTACCAATTTTCTAAAATTTGGGTTGGCAACACTCAGCTGATGCCTCCCGTCAAATATAAATAAATACCGTAATTATCTTAGGATTCTTAGGTCTCTATAATATTCTCTTTGATCTTACGTATATAATATACCTTTATATATATACCTTTGGTCAGGGATCATTCGCTTTGTGAGTGTGGCCTAGATGACGGTACTTTAAATCACATTTTCTTATCACGTCCTAAGTTAAGTTCTTCTTTGTATGATAAACTTAATTCTGATATCGCTAGACCTACTGATATTAACTCTCTTTTATCGCTTGTTTTCACACCATTTATTTATATGTTATGTAATTTTATTAAAACCAATAATGTACGTTTGTAAAAGCGAAACCAGTTTTTAATACTTTTGATATTCATATTACTTTCATTTGATTCCGTACCGTACAATGGTCACTCCTTCAGGATTGGGGTTGGGGAGTACAAGGGCAAAATATCCGCCAAAACATGACACTGGCAGAGTAACGTCTTTCCACGTTAAAAAGCCACATAAGAAGAAGAAGAAGAATCAATGTTTTTGGCGTGATCATTTTCCGTTTTCTTGAGACTAAAGTTTTGTTTTAAAGAAGCGCATTGTAATATAAACTTATTGGTAACTCGTCTGCTTAATTAATGTGAGAAATTCGACATGGGTGATTTAATTGAAGAATTTTTTGAGGGTGATGGGTTAGTACCGTGCATGGTTTGCTCTTGCTTGGATCTTAGCCGTTTCATTTTCCTTGCACCAGGTAAACATATAAGTACTTAGATCTTTGTACCTTATCACGAGTGTTTGGGATTTCTGAATGCCTGCAGCATGGTATACTTGCTGTATGTTGTCATATTGACAACACGGTTTGACCTGGATATGCCCTCCGAAATTTACAATTGGAAGAAACCTCATGATGTGTCAATAAATTTAAAATAAATTGTTGACAATGGATCAGATGTGCAACTGCCTATGACTGTTTGAATATACCTTCATTTACAACCAAGCACATTGAAGGAAGTGTTTGCCTATAAGACTGCCAGTCAATGTCGAAGAAGCCTAGAGAAACAGTACTTCGTTATTTTTCTCAAGAACTTTCTCCCTATATTTGACTGGCACACTCATAATCTCCATGGATTGATTTAATTCGCATAAATGTGTGCAAAGAGCCGAGAAAACTTTGCATGTTCTTACAGAAAATGGTTGTAGCAGTAGTAGGACTAATGGGCCTGTATTTGGCAGGATTGGCATGGCTATTCAATAATTTTTGTAGGCACAAGATTTACTGCATGATACCAAATTTTCAGCCTTTCAAGCTTGAGTGTTGATCAAATGAATGGTGTAGTGTGAGCTTGATATATAGTGATAAGAATGGTATGCTTCTATGGTATATGTATAGTTTGGAATAAAAAAAAGATCTTTTAGCGAGTTGCTGACTTCTGCACACATACTAGATGAAATCAATGATTATAGTAACTGGTCGGAGAATATTTCCGGGTAGAATTTGGGGTTTCTTGTGTTTTTTATTTTGTATTCTTCCTATTAGCATTTCATGCGGGAGGGAGGGTGGTGCACGCCCCCAAATAGGCCAAAATCATTGTTTTCTTTTCAGCGGAAGTGTCACTAAATATTTTTTAACATCGTTTTTTTGATAATGGATTTCCGCAAAGTAATGCCTGAATCAATAAATTATCCAAAATAAAATAGCCTTTTATTCAGACAATAAGTAGTTACAAAGGTTTTAGTTCACTTATTCTATATCTGTTCATCTGTTTCACTATCTGTTTGCATTTTGGCAAAGACCTCCTCCAACTCTCTCCACCTTGTTCGGTTCTTTGCTGTCCTTGTCCATATACTTGTATTGCCTATGGCCTTCTTAATCTCATCTGCCCATCTTCTAAACGGTCTCCCTCTTTTGCGGTTGCTATCCCTTGGATGCCACTCTGTCACTGCTCTACTCCATTTGTCCTTTCCCCTTATAGTATGTCCTGTCCATCTCCATTTTAATTTTTTGTGACTGTTATATCTTCGACTTGTCACATTTCCGTTTCTTCAGCATGCTCCTTTCCACGGCGACTTGGCAGACTTCTAGTTTTTTCAAATTGGATTTTGTTAGTGCCCAAGTTTAGCAGCCATATGTGAGGACGGGCAGTATGCAAGTATTAAATAATTTGGCTTTTATGGGTATAGCCATTTCTTTGTCTTTAATCTGTCCGCATCAGGTTTACGCTACAGCAAAAGATTTATGAATGCACTGGGGGCTTGCTGATTTGGACGGGTTAAGGGACCAGTATCGCTTCCAGCTTTGCCTATTCTGGTAGCAATTTTTTGTGTTATTAGTTCATCCATGGATATCAGTTGGCCAAGATAGACACACTCATTCGTATACTCAATAGGGTTGCTGTTGACTACAATGGAGACTTCTTCTACGTTGGACATAATTTTTGTTTTTTGTGTATTCATTGTTAGTCTAACCTTTCGGCTTGACTTATCGAGATTGTTAAGCATTGTTTGTAGGTCTACTGGGTTTGTCGTGAAAATAATCAGGTTGTCTGTGAATCAAAGATGAGTTAAGTTTTCTCCGTTGATGTTTAGGCCTTCTCCTTATTCTCTAGTTTTACTCGAGCAGTTCTGTTCTTGTAAATGTTTTGAATTAATCTTGTGTATATACCTTCTACTCCTTAGTTGTTTAGAGCTTGCCAAATATTTTTATGATCCAGGGAGTCAAATGCCTTGCAGTAGTCTACCAAGCAGCAATAGAATGTTAGCTGATACTCTTTGTACTTCTCAAAAACCTGTCTAACAACATGCTTGTTGTAATATTAATAATTAATATTACAACAAGCCAATTATTCATTTTATATATTAATTATTTATTTTTAAAGTGAATAATACAATTCTATATTCTGTGAATATTTCAAATGTGTACCTGTTGCCGTTATCAATATCGAGCAAAAACTAGCAAAAAAATCACATGATTATTTTTATTCTGTTATTTAGTATTTGTTCTTATGTCGGCAACAGAAATACATGATCCTGTCTAACTATCACGGTTTATGAGATAAGTAAAGTCAAAGTGATCTATTGATGACATAAACAATACAGGAACATACATGAATAGCAATATTACCATGAGCGGCATGCTATATATGAACATATTTTTAATTATAGTTGGAATTGAAAGTGCAACAGCCATTGATTTTTAGTAGTGTTACAGCCTAGTGACAGACAGACGGACAGAAAGGACTTATAAAATACAGTGTTCAAAAATATTTATATAAAAAGGGGACCAGACACAGATTAGAGTTTAGCCATTATAACATATGTTTAATATATGATATATCTATCTCATGATTTATGAAATAGATACATTTTTGGAGCCTCAAACAGCCATTTTAGTCTCTGACACTTAACGCGACGCAGAAAAAGTATGCACAATGTGTTTTGTACTTAGTAATGTTGTAGGAGGTGGGATTTATGTTTGTATTTAATAATTTCAGTTTATAAATCATGTTGGATTAAAGCTTTCTATTCTAAAATTAACATAGAGATTCAAACATAATAATTTACATTTGTTTACTAAAAATTAATGTAATGTAAAAATAGAACAATGTTCAAAACTAAATGCAAACTTTTTGGTAAAAAAACAACGACTAGCGGGATTTCACATTCAATTGCGACAATTGTGTTTTAATTTACCGCGTGAACATAGATAATCCCAAGAAATGAGTTCAAGCAAATCTGATTCGGAAAATAGATGGCACTCCTCCTGATTTAAAAGCTGAGGCCGAATTACCAAAAACTTTCTTTCATTTTTGAGAAAAGCATTATACAAGCCTCAACCAGTAAGAAAGCCATCATAGCCTCATATATATTACCGGCTGGATTCTGCAGTAATGTACTATTTTCGTTGTTTGATTTTTCTTTGATAAAGTTATTGTGTCCTTGGAAATATCCCTAACTGATCAGTGAAAAATTCAATAACAATGAATTGAAAGCCATAGTCCTGGTAGCAGATTAATTTCAAACCAAATCGAAGTTAGCAGCGGCCTTCAGTAATTGATAAAACTGTACAAATCCATCTATTTCAAAATGTAAAGATGAAAATCATGAAAAGCAAATGATGTTGATCTTGTGTCCTGACTCTAACAAATTTTATATTTTTTTAATTCAAAAGCATTTCCAAAATTTCTATAGCAAAAGTGTATCGACTAAAATGGCCAATACTTCAATTAATTCAATATTATCGACGATCTATGCTGCGCTTGCCATCTCCATTCCAGAACCTTCCGGCCCCATCGGCCATCTGTTCTGCGTGCTATGTACTTTTTATTATGAAAAAAATATTTGTTTTTTCTCATTTAAAATCGTAATTTATCAGCTATGGAAGTAATATATTTATTGGGACTTTTCTTCTACACATTCATCGAGTATTTATTTATATTAATACCAGCCCTTATATATATATTTCCATAAATTGCAGGAGAATGGATACACTCGCCTCTCCACCTGAAGTTAACTACAACTGGGTCGACATCACATCCGACTTCTTTAAAAACATCCAAGGTATTTATGTAGCTATATGAAACTTTTATAACACTATCAAGTAACAAGAAAGATATAGTCATACGCCGATGATAAGCACCACTCCTGTCGATAACAGTGCAAAGCTACGAGTATCCACGAGTAACCTGAAGCAGGAACGCCGATATCACAGTTGCAGAGTCCCTGAACTTATCTTCTGACCATAGAGCGAGCGAGAAAGGAAGTTAATTTTCGTTTTTTAGTAGTAGATCTAAAAGTGTGACGAGGATAACAATATCTATGTTCTACTGCTGGGCATTCATCATCCAGTAATCCCACTAGCCGCAATGTCAAACTTTAACAATGTCACAGAATAAATAATTGACATAGTGCTTGTACATTGCCATTCTGAGGCAGAATATCTTCCACTGTGTACCAAACAAGGTAGCATCACCGTAAGTGAATCCAGCTTCCTTACAATTCAAATCACAGTACAGGAAAATTATCTCCATCCTCTCACAGAGTTATTAGTGGGGGGAGTTCAGAATCAGTAAGTAAACCTAAAAATATTGTGGTAAACCATTATAATGTTAACATTGTTGTTTCTAGATCTTCAACTTGGAGAACTACTTCACGATGGACAACTATTTGGATTATTTGAGGCGATGTCTGCTATTGAGATGATGGATCCCAAAATGGACGCTGGGATGCTCTGTAATAGAGGTCACGCTAAACCTCTTAACTTTCAACAAGCAGTTGCAGTAAATACTTACCTACTTGATATATTTAGACTATTATAGAACTTGAAATCACAATACTTGAGGTAGACATACTCCACCCATGTCTGGCTATTTATTTAAAATATTTATCAAGCATTTACGGGGTGACTTGTGACCATGGACAAACGTGAGCTGTCAATCAGAGAAACAAAATTAACAAATGTAAAAGCTAAAATACGCCATAACATTTATTACTAGCTGATTCCCGCGTTTACACCCTTAGGCGATGGATGATAATGATGAGAAGTATCCCCTGTCCTTCTCCAGGTGTACTATCTCCATGCCAAACTTCAATATGATCCATTCAGTGGGTAAGGCGTGAAAGCGAAAAAAAAAACTCATGCTCGCATTTATAATATTACTAGCTGAACCCCGAAGTTTCACCCTCGTAGTGATGGACGATGATGAAAAGTATCCTCTATGTTCTTCCCCAGGATATAATCTATCTCCTTGGCAAATTTCATCAGCTTCAGCCGTAGCAGCAGCAGACAGTTTAGCCTTTTAGACGTGAAACAAACAAACAAACAACAAACTTACAAACAGACTGACTATCGCATATATAATACTAGCTGCGCCACGTGGTGATGGATGATGATGAAAAAGTATCCAATATGTTATTCCAGCGCCTTTCATTAAAATCCATTTAGTATTTTTTTATAGTATTACTTTTTAAAGCACTAACGCATGCTTTAGCAATTTCAAACATTGAAATTTGAAGAGAGAAAAATGTCACATCCTCGGATGGGATTCGAACCCGCGTCTTCCAATGTCAATCCATTTAGTACTTTTTGCGTAAAAGAGTAACAAACATCCAAACTTTCGCGTTTAAAATATTCATAGGATAATTGGCTGAGAGGTAGAAAACGTTTCACGATCTTAATGTAATAGAACGCATTTTGGTGAGTTGTTAAATATTCTGTCAAGTCCAACGTCTCTACCACGGGCGTCCAGACACGAGGAAGTCTGGCGCTCATTGTGAGCGGGTTTGGTCTCCGAGGTAGTTGCGGCGCGCCATGTGTTCTGGCGTGCCGCGAAGAGAAGGGTCCGGCAACGGACAGCCGCGGCGGGTTCGCGGTCGTGTGGAAAATCTGTCCCGCGTTCCCGCCGAGGGCGGCAGTGACGGAACACCCCGGGGTTTTGGTGGGTATACGGACTCCCACATAACCACCTACCTCCCCGTGATAGGTGGTATCCATAAAGGATATCCCCGGGACAAAAAAAAGTCCTACGTCTCTAGCCACTAGTTCATAAATCATTCCCGTGAAGCAGGAATAATTATTGAACTAGTGACTCCTTGTCTCAGTTCATGAATCATTTCACCCATCATCAGACTTAACTTATATATGTAGTTATTTATTTATAGTTTTGTTTTCTTATTAATATATAATTTTGCAATGTATTAATGTTGTACAATGTGTACAATTTTTACTTAAGGCTATGATGGGACTGTCATAAACACGATATTTAATAGTCCCTAAATTACAAAATTAATAAAAAAGTAGGATAATTCGGCTCAGTAAGACATTTTGCTTTATTTGCTTGCTGTGTGCATGTTTCGCTACTATCACATTCTTACATATGAAAATTCTTGATCGCATAATATTTAGGTACTAACAATTTACGCAGTATAATCATTCTATGGTAGATACAAGAATAAATTGTCTAAGCATCGGAAACGTGATAAGGCGTAACATGTTCGCGGCTCATCAGTGGCATTACATAACATGACATAATGCAGAATAAACCCACATATTCAATAACAATCTTAGCGCTTACAATGCAAGAACAAACAAACAAAACCCACTGTGATGTTTGAGTAGTTTTTTATTTAAAGTACTATAAACTAGTATGAACTAACCACCATATCACAAAGGCTATCAATAACAATCAGCATCCATATACTGTTCAAAACTTCTTACCACGAACCAAAATGTTTGGCAGGTGGCAATAAATTGTGGAATGTTTTGCTGGCATACGTATTTCCTTGCAGCTTTGACCCTGGGTCTTTCAAGTGGGGCGTGAAAAAGCATCTGTCAGGTCATCTTAGGGGTGGCGATTAGTGCAGCTTACGGCTGCACTAATGGTCATTGCTTCTTTATTCCATCTTAGCTTTCCATCAGACGAGAGGGGGAGTCTCTTTTAATGAACCATTATAAATATAAAAAAAAATTATATGGTGTTATTGCTTCTTTGAGATTTTAGAATCTTAATTTCTAGGGATGATGAAAGCAGGGCAGTGCCACACAAAACTACAGTTCTGGGTGTCGCTGCACCTGTCATAGGCAAGTGAAGTGCTTATCATCAGGCGAATGACTTGCCCGTCTCGTCACTTAAAAGAAAAAAAACATTCTAATGCACTGTCTGATTTTTCAGGCTGGTAAATTGAAGATTGACATCTTAGAGCCCAACGAACTGATTGGCATCATTGATTCAACTATGGCGTGCATTGTCTCCTGGCTAGAAGGACATTCCCTTGCCCAGACTGTTTTCACAAACCTGTATCTGCACCAGCCTCATTCGATAGTGAACAAAACACTCAAGGCTTATTGTATTGCTGTTTATAAACTGCTGGATTGCATCAGAGAATGCATCAATAAGTAAGTGATTCAGTAATAATTACGTATGACGTAGAATTTTTGTGATGTAGATGTTTGACTGAGTGGTTGGCGCAGTTAGTAGCTACTCCGCCGTCTGAGCTGTTGGTCCCGGGTTAGATCCCCGGATAGGTCAAATATAAGTGTGCGTGAACGTCTGTGTCTTGGTGTGTATATGTATGTAAGTATGTTTATCAGTCATCAGGTTACCATAGAACAGGCTCTGCCTAGTTAGGGACCTGAAGACCTTGTGTGGATGTAGTCGCGTAATAGTATAATTTATATCAGATTTCATAAGTGCAGAAATTCTAGTTGCCAATAAGGCCTTCTAAGTTTACTAATGCACTTACTAATAACTCCTAAAAAATGCTCAGATTCTGGTGTCTGATGCTGAAACAAAAAAAAACATTTCTTCTTTCTAATACTGGGTTTATTACAAAAATCTATTCTGCAGGGCTATTATGTATCTCAGTTGCTAACAAATGATGATTGAAAAATGCCGGCCCTGTGTCAGTTTTGACAACTCCAGTAAGTAAGTTGAACACTGAAGCTGACAAAAGTGATATAGAGCGGCCATTTTTTCAGATTTCAATCCACATTTGTTAGCAACTGAGACACATAATAGCCCAGCTGGTTGCATACTTATACTCACAATCAGGTTGGCTGTTTCAGACTGGACAGTAACGGCAGGTACCTTAACCGTAAAGTTACAGAAAAACGCTCCTAGGAGACCTTCCATAACTTCTTGAAATATTCTGAACTGCAATCACAAATTTTGGAAAATATGTACAGTTAGCAAAAAAAAGCTAAAATAACAAAAAAAAAATTGTGACGCTCTACTGCATTCCATATAAGGACCGCAAACACGATTGAGTGTTTGCTGTCAACGGAGGTCAAATTTTAGATCTCGTCAAAAACTTTTCTCATACAATTTGTACCACCGAAAAACGATAAATCAACTCGAAATATTTTTCGTTGACAATCGATCCTATGTCTTACTGTGATAGAATTAGGAATTACTGTATTTTTTAATGTTTCAGGGCTCAAGTGTTTGAAGAAGAAGACTTCCAGCCAATGGGCTATGGGTACAGACTTGGTTCCAATCCACAAACAGGCAACTCCTACGATGCTAGTCTCGAAGTCAGCGAGCAAAAGTGTGTTGCCATACTTCGGGAACAGGAGGAAGAACTGAACAAGAAAGCTAGAAGTAGTGGGGAAGAGGTAAGCAAAAATCCAACTATATTTTTTTCGAGTAAGGGACTTGTCGAAGTATTGAACTTGCCGAAATTCAGAGGTACATCCAGACATTCTATTTTAGAATTACACTGACTTTTTTTATTCCTGAAAAATGATTCAGTGAGATAGCATCCGCAGGTCTTAGCTAGTATATAGAACAAAATAGCCTAGAAGGGACATAAGCATAACATAGTTTATAAATAGTAGTTTATGCAACTGTCATATAATAGAGGGTATTAAAACAAGAGTGCAGTTTATCTTGTTTAAATACCCTCTTATCTAGTATAATATAGATTATACGAGTGTTTTAATACCTAATTATATACAGTTCCATACACTAATTTATTTAATCTCATGATATTTTTGCTACTAAAGTTTTATCCAACAAAATATTACTCAAATTCGTATGTACGAAATAGCGCCAAAATGGAAAAAAGTCTTCTTCTTCTTGTTTGTATGGCTCTTGTTTATATGGTATTCTATTGTCTGCTGGCTGGTTGTGCGGCGTAACCACAATTTTGCCAATATCAGTAAAAATCTGTTATAGGTCTATTGGCTCGGAACCAGCGCGTTGCGCACGCAGCGCGCTCACCACAGATAATGTGTACTTAAATTGAATTGAAACCTCCTTGAATTGAAACCCTTGGGACTCATTGTACTTTAATAATTAAAAAAATGTTTTAAAGCATTGTTTTGTTAGGTTGTTATTCTCATAATGCTTTAATTTAATTTTTAATTTAAAAAATTCTTAAAGAAGTATATAAATAAAATACGAGTATGCCAATAAAAGTATGTATTTCATTTCATAATTAGAATATTACCGAATGAGATTATATAAATATAATTATTAAGAATGGTCTCATAACTAACTTCAGATGAATAATCTATGGACGGCGCTAGCAGCTCGCATCCGGTTCACGAGAATGTTCTATCAGGCTCTACTCCTGATCACCAAACGGGACTCTCAGTCTGGGGCTGATTGTGTGGCACTATTAAACGGGTGCTCGGAAATGATGAAGGTCATCGTTAAAACAGCAGGATTGGGAACTCAGCCTGTGGATAATTGTGAGTACTTAATGGGAAACAGCCAGTATTAGTCCGACTAATAATCTTTTTGAAATGTATGTAAAATTTATGTCTGTATATATCTTTGATAATTATTTACTTTAAACATTAAATAGAATAAATATTTATTGCCATTACATAATACACAGTAATACACATGAAAACATAAAAAGAAATTAAAATTAAATGACAATAGGAGTAAGCTCAGCGCTGTACTGCATAAAATACCGGTGTTGTGTTGGGTAATTAATTAGAAGTGCTGGGTATGCATTGCACTTTTTCAAGTGTGTACACATATATACAAAGTAGATAAATGATGTGGTGACCCATAACACCTTAGCGGCGTTTTACCGCGTTAAGATCTTCAGGATAACATACGAAGAATTATATACACACAATTTACTTGGTGGGTGGTGAGCTTAGACAGAATAAGATTCGTGTTACTTAATCGTTTCGTTGACGTAAATCACTTACACATATAAGCCGTAGTGCAAAAAATTTGCAATAAGTATTCGTATTGTAAACGTCAATACGTCACGCTTCGGCGTACAAACTATGAAATATTTGTGTCACAGTTGCCCTAGCTAGATTATTGGTTCCTAACCTGGGGTGATTACCCCTTCGGGGGTAAAACAGCTATTGTGCAGGGATAATAATGCTTCAGTTTTTAGATGGTATTATACAATTATGTTAAATAAAACTGCACGCAAGTGTGCAATATTCGAATGACACGAGCAAGGCCTCAGCTTAACCCAACTGTTTTCTTCGAGGGTCAAACCAGTTTTCGTGATAGGTCATAGGGCTACCCAGACGAAAAAGGTTAGGAACCACTGCCCTAGATAAATGACACAGACTGGCTCCAACGGAAGACCAGCGCTGGTTTAAACCAGCATTATGCTGAGTTGGGGACCATTTTATGACATAGCAGTAAATTGTAATTCTACTTTCTTAATTTATCAATCAATGTTATATGCTGCCGTCATAAATAAATTATATTTCATTCATTCAATTATATTTCATTCATTTCATTCATTCACTAGTTTGTACCGTTTTACGTGAACAACACGTTATGTTACACTTACGCAGTTATTCATGCTAGGCGCAACAACACACTATCGTTTATCTACTACAACTGTGGCACTGATAACTCGTAATTTGTACGGCGTTGGGTTTTTTAATTGTTTACGTAGTGAATACGAAAATATTTTTGTAAATAATTCGTGCTACGGCTATTGAGGATGTTGATTATGATACAGATATCTTCTTTCCAGCAGATTCGCCTAATCCAATGGGCTTTGAGCCGATGATAAACCAGCGTTTGTTGCCACCTACCTTCCCTCGGTACACGCGTATCAAGCCACGCGCTGAAGCATTACAATACTTCGACGAGTTAGTGACCCGGTTGCGACGCGCGTGGAAGATCACTTCGGCCACAAATTTTCATACTGCATTGGTAATGATTCTTATTAGTCAGTTGGTAGTTACGTATATAATTGTCATTGATGCACTCGTTTTGAACGAATAGTCGCTGAAAATGTGTATTTTTTTATGCTGTCACGAGACGATACGGCTTGATGGTAGGCACTACACACTTGGTACACGCTTGCCCATAAGAAATTGCAGGTCACTTTAAGCCTATAACTGTTGTTTACCGTGGCACTGCACTGCGTTTGTCATACCAAGACATGAGCTTTTTAGTAATTTCACTTGCCTGCCTTCACACCATAAGACGGATGCTAGCGTACCTACTATTACTTCGCGGCATAATACTGCGGTGTTACCGAGCAAGACGGGCTCTTGTGCAAAAATATGTCGGGTTTCTTCGGGTATTACGATTAGCATCCCGACGGTGGAGGGAATATTCTTTAATTTCGTTCCCTCACCAGTACAAAAGTTCAGTTTTGCTATCCAGTTCTAAGCTATGAATGAAACTTTGAATATTAAAATTAATTACACTGTGGAATTTGATAATGATTACAAATATGACCCATTGGAATTACATCTAAGTGAATCCATCTTAGGGATAAACTACGTAATTTTTTAAGCAATTTTAACCCCTCCTTCCTGGTGTTACGTGATGAGGTTTCAGACTACTCCAAAATCACCCATATTTTTTATGGGTCAAAATATAAAAATGGGCAAAATAATTATTTATTTGTTTATAGACGAGCAGCAAATTGCTGATGTGTATATATCACACAGTATCGAAAGCTATTTCACTTTGGATGTTCACTTATTAAACTTAGTTTATAAGTTCGTAGCCAGTTATCGAGCCGGCTCTTTACACAGTTGACAATGTTACCTTTAAATCCAGGTGTAATATAATTAATTTCTGATAAATTGACCCGTTGACTCGCGATTCGCCATATTTGGCCAATAATACAATAGATTTCGCAGAAATCAACCTACTTTTCCAGGAACTGCAACGTGTGTGGTTAAACACCTTGATATAAATGTCCAGAAAGATATTAAGTTTGCAGATTGTTTCTGATTGGCATAAAAATGAAATGATTTCTAGTAATAATATTTTGGTGCCACATATTTATCATAATATTCAGCTAATCCATTGTCCCACAGGATTTCTTTATGGAGTTCAGTCGCCAACGCGCCTGCATTCTGTCCCGCTCCGCGCTACAGCTGTTATACTTGAGTCCATCACCAGCCAACACAGCATCTATGGCCCAAAGTACGCCCGTGTCGACAGTTACACCTCGCCCGCAACAAGCGTTTATAGAAATACTACGAGAATCCATCAAGAGTTTTGTCAATCCGCCCGCATTGCCGCCCAAACATCCCATGGCACCGATTCTTCAGGTGAGAAATTTCTGTATAAAAAATAAATCTTATGCTTTACCTCTTTGGGTCGAATACTCTCACCAATACCACGGCTATTGCCCGAAGTAAACAATTTTAATAAATTTTAATTAATTGACAATTAGTTTATGTAGTAGATAGTTCAACGGTACAAAAATACAAAATCTTCGCCGACGACACAATCCTTTTCGCAGCTGATGAGGCGGAAATGTACAACCTCCTAAATATAATGGAGCAATGTAGCATGGAGATGAGACTGATCATAAATCGGTCTAAAACCAAAATCAGGTAGTGGATCGTGCATCTAAGCTAGAGCTCAGTGGGAATCTTAATTTGGGGGTAATCTTGGGCGTTCGTGATACTAATCACGAGTTCCTGATGAAAATCAGCGCGAGGGTCGCCAATCCCTTGCTTATTGCTGAGCAGACTCATTTCTGACATCGGTCATAGCCCCCAGCATAGGGGAAAGTGCAAAGTTTTAGTTTATTCTTGTTTTATTTTTAATGTAAATAGCTAAGCACTGCTAGTTATATATAAAATGGCTGTTGGTCTTCCTGCTAATAAATAAATAAATTATTGTTTGCAGGCACGTGATTATGTGGAAGACTTCCTAGCCCGCTGTGTGCGTCCGTTCGCAGTTTTATTGCAAGTATGTGGACACAACCGCGCGCGGCAGCGGGACAAGCTCGCGTTGCTTTTGGACGAGTTTGCTTCCTTACAAGAAGAGGTGGGTTACAACTGGAGAGCAGAAATATAAGTTCAAGTTGAGTTATATGAAGTAATAGTTTCCGTTTTCAATCTTCATTACTATCGGCTGATTCGTTTTTTAAGTTAGGCTTTATAAAAACTAGCTGCTTTCCGCGGTTTCACCCGCGCGGTGACGGATGATGATGAATCTTACCCTATGTTACTCAGGGTGAATGTAACTTTCCAATGGGGAAAGAATTTTTGAAATCGGTCCAGTACTTTTTGAACCAATTCGTTACAAACATACAAATCTTTCCTCTTTATAATATTAGTATGGATGGTTGTCTGTAAAGTCGGTTTACGGACGATTATTTTACGTGATAACGTCATAAGACAAGCCGAACGCTTAGGCTGATCGTGCCTCTCTATCGCTTGTCCCGCGCTCTCGCTTGTACGCTCGGCTCGGGCGGAACGTGACAATGAGTCATAGTTTTTCGTGTGTGCAGCCGGCAGTCATCGATTTATAAGACGATATCTCGTCAAAAATAAAGTGGATGAAGTTTCAGGTGTAGATAAAGCATCTTAATTGCTTAATTTCTTAACCTTAATTAAATTTAGGAAAACTGCCCAAAGTTTACTTATAACATAAGTAAATAAATAAATATTAAAGTAAGTAAATACTAAAAAAATATAATTTATATCCTTTTCATGCAATGTTTAATTAAATGAGAGGTGACCAGCAAATGATACCGCCAAATTCAATATTCGACAAAAGTTATGTCTAGGTATTTAATAATACCTCATCTATGGGTGTTATTATAGACCTAGGCAAACTCCTACATGAAACATTACGAACGGAACTTCTTAGAATTATATAACTATACGTTTTATAAACCTTTCCCCACTTTTAAAATTAATGCCTATGATTTCCAAAACACACAAATCCAAAATAGAAAACTTGAAATTACATGAAGACTAGACATAAAATTACATCAAAAGAAGAAAAATAAGGAAAGGAAAATGGTTAAATAAAACTTGATAATGATGTATACATATGAATGAAGTACACAATAATTCCCTTATAACACTGAATCTTCTGGCGTGGTTTAGTTATTTATCAGGTTATTAAATATTAACGTATTGCTTAAGTTTACTCCGATATGTATACTCCGTAATCCTATCACATTCTTTCACTTTCTTTGGAAGCTGATTGTATAGCTTTGCTCCTTCAAATTGTATCGCTGTTTTTTCATAGCTGGTACGCGGCTGTATCAAATCTAATTTATTTTTTATTTATCATTAAGGGTATAATATACTATATAAATGTAATTTCAGAAATAAATATTTTGTGTGTACATTTGAATGAATTGTTTAATTGATTTTACGAGCATGCAGGTGTTGTATGTGTAATTTGCGCGATGATACGTCTCATTTCTATATAGGTCGTATTTTAAAACAATCTTATTTTGTACAGGCGGAAAGCGTAGACACATTCGTGAGCCGAGTAGCAGGTGTCGCGCCTCGCGCCTGCTTTGGCACATGGGTTCTGTACCACGTCCTCCGAGTGATGATTGCTTACCTACTATCCGGATTGGAACTAGAGCTGTACAGCGTTCACGAATACCACTACATATTTTGGTAAGTGTTGTCACAACATTTAACAGTACTATAATATGATATTCCATACGACCAATCGACACGTTATACGACATCCATAGAGACCAGGCTCGTTAGAATTAAATTGACTGATATTGAATTCTGACGAGCCATTGGTCTCTCTTCGCCCCCCGCTATCCTCATCATAGCTCAGCATTTTGTAATGATTGATCAGTAAGTGATCCTAAACCTTATAAAAACAAAAAAAATGGATCAGAAATTTAGTGCGACGTTAAATCCTATTTTTACTGGCCTAAAGCATAAGAGTCTAGTTGAATGATTCTGCTGGCACATATGGAGTTGTCAAAAAACTATCACAAATAACCAGGCTCCGGACATGGGTCAAAATATGATCTTTCTGGTGGCATAAAGTAACTCTTATTTAGCTTTTCGAATACTGAACAAAAAGAGACATAAAAAACATTTTCATCCACAGATTCCCAATTCGAACGCCCTTGTGAGCGTTTTTAGCGTTATTTTGGACAACTTGGGGCGCATTCGAATGCACCTCATAACAGTACTTTTCCAGTAAAGTATTTACTGGAAATTGTATCTGACCAGTTTTAAACTTATTTGAAGTTCTCGGTTAATGGCATTATCCGAAAATTTCACTACACAAGGTAAAGTCAAGAGTAATTTAGACTAATTTTACAGCTAACTTACTATAGTTAATCGTCTGTGTATTAATCTTTTATATATTGACCTCATTGTTGATCGACACGCGTATATTTTTTTTGTATTCCAAATATATTTTTTATATAACATCCACACAATATCTTCAGATCCCAAATTAGGCTGAGCCTATACTATGGTAACCTGATGACTGATATACATACATACATGTACATGAAAAACAGACATGTTCATGAACGCAAATGTTTGGCCTGTCCGGGGATTGAACCCTGGGTCTCTACTACCAAATACGAACTACGAAGTTTCGGTTGACGGATTTCAAAATTTCTACCGTGAAAGTGATGAATTGTGCTAGTTCACTTTACATTCAGATTACATTTCATCACCCTTGACTTTATTTTTGCTTGACCACATTCACAGTAGAAATCATAAAATCCGTAAAACGAAACTTCGTAGTTTATTTTTGGTAGTATCCTCCTGGACCAGTGGCTCAGAAAACCGGGCTACCAATGACGCAAAGCTTTTCTTAAATTTGATACATATAGATAATACATATTAAAATTGATTTTGCAGGTACCTATACGAGTTCCTCTACGGCTGGTTGGTCTCAGCCCTTGTACGAGCCGAAGGTCTTGCAGGGGAAAATGCAAAGCGCGGGGGCGACGCTAAACGAAAAGAGAAAAAACAGAAGAAAAAAGTACAACCTTATGCGAGAGAGGGACTCATGTGTCAAGTCATGCAGAACATGTGCGGTGGATTTTATAAGGTAAGGGATATTGATCTTTATTTACATAAAACTAGCTGCATCTCGCAGTTTAACCGTCGTGGTGAGGGATGATGATGATGAATAGTATCCTATGTGTTATTTCAGCACTTCATCTATCTAAATACTAAATTCCATCTAAATATGTTCAGCCGTTCTGGCGTGAATAGGTAACAAACCTCCATCCATCCAAACATTCGCATTTATAACAGTAACATTAAAGAAGCTTGTTTTTGAACTGGATTTTTATGATTTATCTTCTAATTGATTGATAAACCTTGGTAAAAAAAGATGCAATTTTAAAATGTAACTCTTTAAGATACGAGTAGCTTGGCTCGTAAAACAAACGCTCTAAATATCTGACGGTAACATTTAAACATCTTCACAAGGCGCGCGTACAGAAGTAATTTTAAAATCAATCACCGCTTCAACACCTAGAAATTGACTTTAGTTAGATAAACAGATAAAACATTTATTTGCTTCTTCAATTCACACGTACATTCGTTTATACACAATGTCTTAAATATAAATACTAGCTAATTAAAAAACAACTTATTGAAAATGTATGTGTGTTGTTGGAGCCTAAACAAATGGGCTCAGCGAGTAAAATTGCTCAAGGATCAAACACTGATTTTCAGCTATAACCCTCGAGATGATGAGATGAAACGAGTCCATCATAAACAATCACTGTACCCAAAATTTGTTCTAAATTTGAGTTTGTTTCTAAAATTCCCAATAATGACACTCCCGCCAGTATTGAAGCTAAAGTCGTGAGCGTCCAGGCTTTTGCGCACCTCAAACTGATTTCGTAGAAAGAAAAAATATTATAATATATTTGTAGTGACTACATAGTCCTACTAACTTAGATATAGTACTGGTAATTAAGACGCGGTCCAACCCCAATTTTAAAATAATTTATGATGCTTTACGTAAGGTTGAAAATCGCTCCTTAGATTAGACGATGTAATACGAAAATGCGTAATTTTGAACGTTTTCTTTATATTTTCCGATATATACTAACACAATTAAAAAAAGTGCTGGTTTTTACTTTAGTACGATACGTTGGCTATGTATTACCTAAAAAAATGAAGTGTTATCGCTGAAAATTCTGTGAGTTTGGACATGAAAGTTTATTTTTGTGGACCTATTCAGGATTTATTTCTGCTGAAAGAGAGTTATATTTATGAAATCTATTCGGATACGATACAGGATACGAGCGCGCCTTAAGATTAATTGTTCATTTTGTGTTCCAGGCGTTAGTCGCGTTCAAACTGCAAGGCAAGATCCGACAGCCTCATTCGGAGTTTGACAACGAAGCGGTCCGATACAAGCACCGCTTCGCTCCACTATCCGTATTCACGCCGCCTCAAGTGCAATATCACGAGTTTTGCGAGATGACGCAACCTCTACAGTATGTATTACTTAACTAGCTAACCTGCCAGCGGTTTCGCTCGCTTGGTCTTGGTGTAGTGGCCATAGAGTTATTCTTCAAATTTCAGTATTTTTTTTATTTATGATCCGATTGACACGAAACGTTAAGTAAAGCTTACCACAATATATTTGTGAAAACCACACCTCGGACCATCACCAACCACACCACCATCGGATAAACCGTTTCTGAGATTAGCGGGCACAAACGCACATACAGACGAATATTCAAATTTTTTTTATCATTATATTGTACGAGTATGTTTATAAAAGTATTTTTTTATATATAGTTTTTTTAATAAATTAGTTGAAACGATTCGGTGCGAAAAAGTTACAAACTTCACTCCCAAATTTTAGTATTGATAATGAATCCTATTACTTCATCATCATCATTATCAGCCGGAAGACGTCCACTGCTGAACATATGCCTCCCCCATAGAACGCCACTTGGACCGGCTACTCGCTTCCTGCATCCAGCGATTCCCCGCGGTTTTTATGAGGTCGTCGGTCCACCTAGCGGGGGGTCGGCCTACACTACGCCTTCCGGTGCGTGGTCGCCACTCGAGAACCTTTCTTCCCCATCGGTTATCAGTTCTGCGAGCGATGTGGCCTGCCCATTGCCACTTCAACTTGCTAATTTTGAGAGCTATGTCGGTGACCTTAGTTCTCCTACGGATCTCCTCATTTCGGATCTTATCACGCAGGGAAACCCCAAGCATAGCCCTCTCCATTGCTCGTTGAGCGACTTCAAGCTTGTTAATGAGGCCCACAGTAAGGGACCACGTCTCAGTGCCATAAGTCATCACTGGCAACACACACTGGTTGAAAACCTTGGTTTTCAGGCTCTGAGGTATTGGGGACGAAAAGATGGATCGAAGCTTCCCGAACGCTGCCCATCCGAGCTGGATTCTTCGTGCGACCTCCTTGTCGAAGTTGGACCTACCTAATTGGACAGTCTGTCCCAGGTAGACGTACTCGTCTACAACTTCGAGTGTATCGTTTCCAACAATTACCGGTATAGGTGGAACATGGACATTGGACATGATTTTCGTCTTATCCATGTTCATTTTAAGACCAACCTGTTGGGAAACTCTACTGAGGTTGTTGAGCATGGTGCCGATATCCTCCCTATTACTTAATCTATATATATAAAAATGAACCCATATTCTCCTGGTCACGCTATAACTTTAGAAGAGATGGAACAATCTCGCTAATATTTTTTTGTTGTGTTGCCAGGAGAAGGTTGTTATGAAAAAAAATCAAGAAAAGATGGTTGGTTATGGGGAGAGTCGTAGGCCGAGCCTACTACACGAACGACGTCGCGGGCGGTCGAGTATTATTATAAACGCCAAAGTATGTATGTATAGATGTAGGGACGTTGGAATTGACCAGGATAGAACTAGCTGTGATAATTGTATTATTGTTTTAGACGAGGATGAAATAAAAAACACCAATCGCACACGACGATTCTGGGTTTATGCCGCTATCAATAAAGCAAAGTCGAGAGAGAATAGTGGATAATATTATTTAGGTTGATGACGAAGAAAAAATTCATACGTACTTTCGTATGGCAATAAGATATTATTGAACTGACATTAACAAAGTGGCAAGACAAGCGGCCATACGTTAATAACGGGCTTATGATTGGGTTAATACGGAATGGTCATGATATGCGGTAAATAACCTAAGCTCGTACGCTCACCGTTTTGACCGTTCGCACCGCTTTTGTATACAGCGCCGGAAAAATATTCTCGCCGACAATTTGTAATGTAATAGATACTTACATTGAGAATAATACCTAGCTAGATAATAATAAATAAAAAGTAAGATAATAATATAAATAAATTAAATAGATAACGTGACCTGACCAAGTTTCACTTTATGGAGCCCCTCTTGCTATAACGTGACCTGACGAAGTGTCACTTTACGGAGTCCCTCTTTCTATAACGTGACCTGACGAAGTTTCACTTTATGGAGTCCCTCTTTCTATAACGTGACCTGACGAAGTTTCACTTTATGGAGTCCCTCTTGCTATAACGTGACCTGACGAAGTTTCACTTTACGGAGTCCCTCTTTCTATAACGTGACCTGACGAAGTTTCACTTTATGGAGTCCCTCTTTCTATAACGTGACCTGACGAAGTTTCACTTTATGGAGTCCCTCTTTCTATAACGTGACCTGACGAAGTTTCACTTTACGGAGTCCCTCTTTCTATAACGTGACCTGACGAAGTTTCACTTTACGGAGTCCCTCTTTCTATAACGAGACCTGACGAAGTGTCACTTTACGGAGTCCCTCTTTCTATAACGTGACCTGACGAAGTTTCACTTTATGGAGTCCCTCTTTCTATAACGTGACCTGACGAAGTTTCACTTTACGGAGTCCCTCTTTCTATAACGTGACCTGACGAAGTGTCACTTTACGGAGTCCCTCTTTCTATAACGTGACCTGACGAAGTTTCACTTTATGGAGTCCCTCTTTCTATAACGTGACCTGACCAAGTGTCACTTTACGGAGTCCCTCTTTCTATAACGTGACCTGACGAAGTTTCACTTTATGGAGCCCCTCTTGCTATAACGTGACCTGACGAAGTTTCACTTTATGGAGCCCCTCTTGCTATAACGTGACCTGACGAAGTGTCACTTTACGGAGTCCCTCTTTCTATAACGAGACCTGACGAAGTGTCACTTTACGGAGTCCCTCTTTCTATAACGTGACCTGACGAAGTTTCACTTTATGGAGTCCCTCTTTCTATAACGTGACCTGACGAAGTTTCACTTTACGGAGTCCTTCTTTCTATAACGTGACCTGACGAAGTTTCACTTTACGGAGTCCCTCTTTCTATAACGTGACCTGACAAAGTGTCACTTTACGGAGTCCCTCTTTCTATAACGTGACCTGACGAAGTTTCACTTTATGGAGTCCCTCTTTCTATAACGTGACCTGACGAAGTTTCACTTTATGGAGTCCCTCTTTCTATAACGTGACCTGACGAAGTTTCACTTTACGGAGTCCCTCTTTCTATAACGAGACCTGACGAAGTGTCACTTTACGGAGTCCCTCTTTCTATAACGTGACCTGACGAAGTTTCACTTTACGGAGTCCCTCTTTCTATAACGTGACCTGACGAAGTTTCACTTTATGGAGTCCCTCTTTCTATAACGTGACCTGACGAAGTGTCACTTTACGGAGTCCCTCTTTCTATAACGTGACCTGACGAAGTTTCACTTTATGGAGTCCCTCTTTCTATAACGTGACCTGACGAAGTGTCACTTTACGGAGTCCCTCTTTCTATAACGTGACCTGACGAAGTGTCACTTTACGGAGTCCCTCTTTCTATAACGTGACCTGACGAAGTTTCACTTTATGGAGTCCCTCTTTCTATAACGTGACCTGACGAAGTTTCACTTTACGGAGTCCCTCTTTCTATAACGTGACCTGACGAAGTGTCACTTTACGGAGTCCCTCTTTCTATAACGTGACCTGACGAAGTTTCACTTTACGGAGTCCCTCTTTCTATAACGTGACCTGACGAAGTTTCACTTTACGGAGTCCCTTTTATAACGGCGAACTCTTCATTATTATTTGCCTATAACATTGAGCTAGTCCTTCTCAAGCCCAATGGCTCCATGGTCGATGTTCATTTTGTGGCAAAAGCGTATTCCATTCCAAAATCTATTCTTCTATGGGGATATACGACACATAATGATAAGCGTTTTATTATTATTGGCCTTATAGCATCGATCCAGCCTTAAAAATAATAATTGGTTTTCTTTATCAGGCATCCATTCTCTCTTAAAATATCCAAATTAAAATCGTTTTTCCGTGACGTCTCCTCTGTGTCATATTCTATCATTTTTCTTTAATTTTTAAATTTCCCATATTGTTGGTCAGTATCGAAGTAGTTTTTAAATCTACAATCAAATAAGGATTTATGCAATGAAATATGATCATATATATGAAATTATATTACAAATTATCTAAAAGCAGTAGAAATCTTTGTGAATGAGTTCGTCCGGGGGAGTACTTCCACCATACCTTCTTACCATAAAGCAGTAATGTTTATAATACTGCGTTTTGGTTTGAAGGTATGGGTGCCGGCGAAATTACAGGCACATGAGATTTAACAACTGTACCAGAGTTATGGGCGCAGTGCAGTTTGTCTTTTGTGACGCACAGCATCTTTAAGATACCATAAATATATCATTACAAGCATTTGAGCCATTTGGTATTAATTTTCTACCGACTGCCAAAAAAGGAGGAGGTACTCAATGCGTCTGTATTTTTTTTATATATTTGTTACCTCATAATTTTCGACTGGATGAAACGATTCTCAAAATTTTTTGTTTGAAAGCTGGTGCTTCCCGTGTGGTCCCATTTGAATTTCATCAAATTCAGTCCAGTAGTTTTTGAGATACACTCGAATAACTGATTTTTACCAAAGTAATATAATGGAAGTCGGAATTTTTCAAATTGCACTTGTGTAATTTTCTTATAATTTCAGGTACGAAAACCCTGTGATATTATACCTCGGTGGTTGCAAGCATTTCCAGCAAGCGCGGACGCTGCTGGAAACCATCACAACACCTGATCAGGAGGTAACATAATAATATTACAGTACATTTGCTTTTTTTTATATTTTATATCTAAGTACCATATAATTTCATAATAGTTTACGGAACATAAAAAGAAATGTAGTTTTGCATGTTCCTATAGAAACAGTAGAGTATTATACGTAAATCTAATACATTTCGTTTAATTGGTTTTGTCATACATATAGTTTTGATATTATTTCCTGCCCATGAGAAAAATTTACATGCGAGGACGGGATTTGAACCCGCGTCTTCTTACTCTCCATGTCAGACGCCATTGACCAACTAGGCCACCGAGGTTCGGCCGCCTTATTGTCTAACTTGAATGAGAATGAAATGTCACTTCATTCTCATTCCCATTGATGGTTCCAGCCAATAGGTTTGCAGGATTTCGCCCAGAATGGGATTCAAATGTCAAAACGAAGCCCATTCCTATTCTCCGTAAAGATAGACATTAAGGCTGCGGGTCCGAGCATCGAATTTTAACTCTCTATCTGACTTTAACCGTCTTACGGGGACGGAGCGACATCTATTGAGCAGCTTTGGCAGTACTATCCAACCGAAAGAAGCATTATTTAGAAATACTTAAACTTCCGTATTCCGCAACCTTGTAATTTTTATAGTATCACTTTTTAAAGCAACACTTTTTAATAAGTAATACTATAAAAATACTTAATACATTTTTCTGGAACTTTTCATTCAATGTGGTTATAATCTGGCTTCTGGCTTTCCTTGTAGCTTGGTAGGTATAGATAGTTAGATGATGGACAATCTACTCATCTACCACATTCTCTGTTTGCGCATAGCTAGGCAGCAATGAATCGTCATTAAATATTCCGATGCTGCGTTTATATGGATACCGCGATGTGTTAGGTTTTCATATTATAATACTCCAATTTCTGTAAGATCATGAAAATAACGTCTGTTATTATTTTCGGTAAACAATTATGAAATTAAATGGTACCAATACGTAGTTACATCAGGAACAATTAGCTGCTTAAAAGTTAGGCTTGACAAAAAATCCTAGCTAGCTGGAGCATTTCGAGCGGACTGAACAGCACAGGATTTTTGAGGTAGGCCTCCATAGTAAACTAAGCTTTATAATGGCACAAATCACATTAGACAAAAGGCAGAATTTTGCATACCACTCAAATTTGTATACAAGAATTTCTGGAACTAGGAAAATGTCGCCAGTATCATACTAGATAATTCCCAACCCTCGAACTTTGCCGTGAGGGGACGTATAATATTTCCTCGGTTCTCGGGATGCGAATCGTAGGAGGGGATGAAACTCGACATACTGGGTGGTAGCCTCTTGTGCTAGAGGCTGTCTTGGTTAGTACCTCCGCAGTATTAGATATTCTGCGCGAAGTAATAGTGTGCAGGCATTACTGTGTTAGATGGAGTCTGAGGTAAATTACTAGGTGAACGAGAAACTGCACAAAAACTTTAATGAATAAATAAACCAATCTCTCGGGGTGACAAGTGCAGTACAGGGCCACGTAACACACAAACTACAGTTCTAAGCTCTAGGCAGCACTGCAAGTGTAGAGCTCAACATCAGGCGCATGACTTGTCCGCATTGTCGCTTCATTGCATGAAAACATAATAGGAGATTTACCAGTAACTCGGGTAATTTCAGCTCCGTGCTACCTATTTTTGGACGTTACTGGAAGGTCCAAGAATGTACCCGTAGTTTATCCTAGAACAAGTTTACAGAAGACGACTATTATGACAAATATAAAAAATCGTCTTTGGTTCGTACTAAGTACGTACTATCTATAAGGGTGCTATCAGACAAAGACCGATCACGCGTTCAAGCGTTCACACGGTCAGTTTTGCGTTCGTTGTGTTGTATACGCGTGACCGCTCTCTGATAGCACCCTAACAATACGAACGTAATTACAGAATTACATTTTATATTGAAGGTTCAAATCTAAATACCCCGAGAATGTTGAAGGCCTTACTTATATAAACTACTCGTATTTACTAGTAAAAATATTAACATAAATAATTTTATCTATAATTTATCTTTTACAGATAACGGATCTTCTAAAAGTAGCGAAAACTAATTTCGTAGTACTCAAACTATTAGCTGGCGGTCACAAGAGGGAGTCCACTACACCACCGGAATTCGATTTCTCTGTACATAGGCATTTTCCTATCATTAAACTTGTATAACTTATAATTAGATCTAAATAAAATATAATGTATATTCGAGACGAGACCCAGTGATAAAATTTATGCTAGAATGGAGGTTAAAATATTTTAATTGATGTGTTTGTTAGATTACAAACATGTTTTGCTAGTCACTCACGCGCATATAAAGACTAACAGATGCACTTAGTGACGTACCAAAAGTATCTATGCTTAGTGATAGATTAAGGGTCATGTCAGGCATAGAGCGCTCACGCGTTCACGAGTTCACGCGGTCAGTTTTGCGTTCGTTGTACAACCCGGTCAGAATATCTGTGCACCTCGCTGGAATGCGGCGCCTCTCCCGCTTCCCCTGTCACCTCTCCGCGCACTCCCCGGTGCGACAGTACGGTTAGCATCTTCGTTGCCGATACACACATACACAATATGTCGTCGACGATTTGATGCGAGAGCATGGCCAAGAAGTTGTGCGTCTGCCACCTTATCATTGTGACCTAAACCTATCGAATATATATGGAACTTGGTAAGCAAAGGGTGGCAGATAAAAACATTGACCAATCGGAAAAGAAAATAGAACAACTTACAAAAGATGCGATTAAGTCAATTACGCCAGCTGACTGGAAAAAAGAAGTGAATCACGTGGAGAGATTACAGCGAGAATACTGGGAAAAGGATCATCTAGCAGATGACAACATCACACAACTTTTAATATCACTAGGGGAGGACAGTTCGGAGAGTTCAGAAAGTGAGAGTGAGGAAGATACAATGTCAGGCATAGAGTCAATAATTTATAGTGACTGAGTTTAATAATAAATTTTTTGGTAATCAAAATTATTGTTTTTTAATAACAAACCCTTCATCAATAATAAATTGATTGGAAAAGGTTAGTAATAATTACTAACTAATAAATTTAAAATTTTTTTTTTTTATATCCACATTTCTCGAAAAAACTTTTTTCACACCGTACAGACCGCCGATATGACGTCACGAGGTCAGGTGCACAGATATTGTGACCGGGTTGTACATGTGTTTATTCCTTCCTCACCATTATTATCCCGAACTACTTGTTCCGGCCTAGCATTGCATCCATATACTGTTCAAAACTTCTTACCACGAACCAAAAAGTTTGGCAGTTCCTACCACTGTCGTATAAGTAAATTGTGGAATGCTTTGCCGGCGTACGTGCAGCTCACGGCTGCACTAATGATCATTCCTTCTTGATTCCATCTTCGCTTTCCATCAGGCGAGAGGGAGTCACTTTGATGAACCCATATAAAAAAAAACATAGATATATCCACAGTTGACCGACTTGATCAGAACGCCTCCTGTTTGGGTATATCTAACACAACGAACTTCGTAATAAAACACAACGAACGCAAAACTGACCGCGTGAACGCGTGACCGCTCTCTGATAGCACCCTTAGTAATCATAGACAAAATAAAAATGAATATAAATCGAAATTATTAAGTTGTTACTTATTATTATTTATGTAATATAATAATTTCAAAAGTATTATTTATTATTTTTACGTCTGTAAGTGCGGCTGTTAAGCTAGTTATGAGAATGTTTAAAGCAGAGGTACACGGCAACGGTGTGTCGTAAACAACCAATTAGTGGGCCGAGCACGAAAATCGGCTTAAGTGTAACGTAACCGTACCGTTTACGTATTCAGTACAAACTATGAGTTATCTGTGCCACTATTGTACTAGATATAGACTAGACAGTTCGTGCTAAATACGCTAACGATGCGATTACGTTACACTTAAACAGAATTTCGTGCTCGGCCCAAAGATTTCGTGATTATGACGTGATGCAAAAATAAGCTATAATTGCATGTCTTATGCATGCCACCTCAGCTTTAGTGGTTAGCCGCTGATATTACAGTAGGGCGACCTAAATTGCATTTTTTTTATCGAAGTCTTTAAAATTGGCCGTTTTACGCCTGCAGTGCGATTATGAACCAACGATGAACTTCTCACGTCGATAAACAGATTTTATATATCTATCGTATCTTGTCTCTAGCGCGGTTCAAGCGATGACAGCTGTATCGCGAGCTGTCTTACCGATAATTACTGTCAAACTTTTATCCAACCTATACTCGCAGTGCAGTTTGCCATCTACAGTTAGAAACCGAGTTTCATTGCAATTTAAACCTTTTTATTACTTTATTGAAATATTCGTAAGTATTAGGCCTTTTTAATATTCTTTTGACGCTTCAACTTACACGGTAGGTAGAATCGAGCGTCTTGACCGGTTTCGTGACCTTCCTTTGTATATACTCGGTTTAGCGCGGACGAGTGCACGAGTGCTCTATGAGGAAGGTAACGAAACCATGATATTTGATTTTACTTACCGTGCAAGTTAAACTGTCAAAATAATATTTAAAAAACAAAACACTGATGACATGAGTTATATTTATCAAATCGATTGTCTTGGGTAGAAACAATATTTTGCAAATTATCTTGATTATACAGACAAATTAGGGGAAAAGTTAGTATATAAATAAAAATCCCCTTTGATTATGAAATAGTGTTCAAAACACACATCCAGATTTATTAAGCTCTGGTATTCCAGACAGTGGCTCATATCTAAAAGGATAAGACTAAAAATCCGTACTTAGCATTGGATGTAATACTAAAATGCTGATGTGTATTTCCTTATGTATATAGTATATACAAACCATGTGGTAAAGTTTCAGTTTGTACAAGTTTTGTACATGTCTCTCAATTTTGATAAAATAGGGGTGCCGACGTTGTATAGAACAAAGTTGATGAAATCTTTGTTATTATAAAATCCACAATAAAATGCAAGATAGTAAATGTTCAAGTGTATTTTATTATTTCTTTATTATAGTATAATTAGAAGCTAATGTAATCTAATAAAAATATGTACCTATGCGTGGCTTTTCGTTTTTCCACGGACTCTGGGCACAAGACAGTCACTTTGCCTCATGAGTCTCGCTCGGCATCATTGCTATACCAGCCAGCAGCCACTGCATACAACCCCAGCAATGTACAATTACCTACACCTTGTACTGCTGAATTTTGGTTTTTGAGGGCACTGCAGTTGGTGAAATTACTGCGAGAACTAATTGAGAAGCGCAGTACCTACGAGGGCGCTCTTTCACAAATCTGAACACAATTTGATAGAGGTACTTACACTGAACGCTAGGCGGTACTTCTTATTCTGTAATCTGTGGCGGTACCTTGGAATCAAATATTTACTACATCCTGTTTGAGCCGGTTAGAATGACTTCGCTCTTATTGGCTTTAATTTTTTTGCTTTTGATAGATATTAAAACCTGACAATGCTGTAAGTACTACACTATGATATCTATAGTAAACCATTATATACCTATATTTTTTAGACTTAGTTACTTTGTGGGATGCCAGACCATAAACGATAATAAGTAAATCTAAGAAAAAACGACTGAGCATCATACAACAAGTACAATTGAAAAATTTAATACAGACTTCCATTTTATTCAGTTATTTGAGTGTAACTCAAAAACTACTGGACCGAATGATGAACTGAACTTGATGAAATTTAAATGGGACCACACGGGAAGCACCAGCTTTAAAAAAAATATAGAATTTTGAGAACCGGTATACCATCTCGAAAGTTATGAGGTAACAAACATTAAAAAAACTATTGAATTGAGTACCTCTTCCTTTTTGGAAGTCGGTAGAAAAATCGTTTGCTGAAAAAAGCTCAAATCAAGTGTAGAATCTAGATGGCGCTGCCTAGTTACCTGAAAATTGCCGTTTTGACACTTATTTATTCCACGGTATTAATAATTAACCCAAAAGTGGCATTGGTTTAATTACTTTTAATAATATGGAATATGTATTTGTATCCAAAATCCGCTATGATAATTTGGTGTTTAATAATTTACTACAAGTCATGTGAATTACGTACATAAAAAATGTTACACTGACATTATATAATTATAGACCAGAGGCCGTAGTACCTACAAACAATTTGCGAAAAAGTATTCGTATCGTAAGCGTCAACGCGTAACCTTTTGGCGTACAAACTGAGTTATCTGTGTTACATGTGCCCTAGATAAATTTCAGTTTGTACTGTTTCACGTGAACGGCACGTTACGTTACGCTTACGCAGTTTTTCGTGCTGGACCCATTGAAGGTATAAAACGAACTTAAAACTACTCGTACTAAAACTGAAATTAAACAACACTTCTTTTATTATAATTTTATTGCAACGATTACACGTAGGTAGATAGTTTTACATGAGTTATAAGTCCAGTAAAATTAGGCGATATTTTGCAAAACAGCGGAAATAAATCGCGAATGTGACATTGTTGTTTATTATGGTTTAATATGCTTTAAAAATCATGTATAACTCAATCCTAATGAAAGCAAACCCCCGGAAGAGGGTTAAATCTTTAAAATTGCGTATTCACTCAGAAAAGAATGGTGATCACTATATTTTGTATAGGTACTACTAAAGTGTTCTTACTATGTATTTTTCAACCGACTGCCAAACACAGGAGTAATTTCTCAAGTCGACGTGATTATTTTTTTAATGTAGGTAACCGCATAATTTTTTGCAGAGTAAGTAGGTAGTACGATTTCAATAATTCTTTGATTTGATAGCGTATACGAATTGAACATAGTTCCATAGGTGCTAGAAACGGTGCAAACCGGGAAGATACTTCTAGCTGTGTTCATACTTTATCCTAATTTGACTGGACTATTACAAAATATTAATTTATGTAATTGAAATGTATAAAATATCTTAGAGTAAAAAAAAATGGTGAATAAGTATATACACACACTAGATAAGTACCTACTTAAATCCGAATTTTAAATTGGAGTACCTACATAAATCAAAATTTATATGTATTTTGAGAACTAGAGATGCGCCTACTATTTTTTTTGACGAGGAACAGGGTACATACCCAATTACTTGCTGTTATTTTTTCCGAACCGAGTAGGTAGGTGCTCTGCGAGTAGATACCTAACTCGGTTTGGTTGACGAAGAAATTGGGTTTGATTAAAACTTTCGTAAGTTGAACATATTTTAAAGCGATAAGTAACCGATTTTAACTTACGCAATAAGCCGAGTATGTAGGACTCGACCGGTTTCGCGACGTTCAGAGCCGCTTCTTCACAGAGTACGTGCGCTCCCGACCGCGTCCGTGCATGCACATGGAGAAGCGGCTCTGAACGTTGTAAAACCGGTCGAGTCCTACATACCTACTCGGCTTATTGCGTAAGTTAAAATCGGTTACTAATCGCTTTAAGAAGGTATTGCGCGCGAAAACAGGTCAAAAAGGGCAATGTAAAATTATAAGTAGGTACTACTGTTTATTGTAGCTGTCTAAAAGGTACGTACTCACACGGGTCATGTGAATTACATAAAATATTGCGCCCCAGTCACAGTATAATAAACTCACAAGTATAAATCTACTAAAACTAATATTTGTTTAATAAGGTATAATTTTATTGCAACGATTTCACGTTAAAATAATTTATGTAAAATACATATCTGAAAGTAAAAAAGTATTTTTGGTGAATAAGTAATTAACTAAATACATATACATACTTAAATCCAAATTTTAAAGTGGAATACATATATCCAAATTTAGAAGCATGTTTAGAATTTTCACTTACCTATGTATGTATGTACTAGAGAAGCGCCTAACGCAAGTTTTACCGAGTAACCGAGTACTGAATTACTTAGTATTATGAGTAGGTAACTCGGTTTATGTGACGCAGGTATTGCGAAAACACGAAGCTTGTAGCTTAAAATTAAAAGTACTGTCTATTGTAAGTATGTCTGTATGCTTCATACAGTTGACACTACTTTTACTTTTGCAACTTAGTTGTTAAGTTACAAACTGAAGTTTGAATTTCGAGTATCTCGGCATTTAAACTGAAATATTCGACTGATAACGAGTAAGTACTTACTAACAAAATGAAAGAGTATACCGAGTACCGAGTACCTTATAACTGAGTACCTACTCGGCGCATCGCTAGTAATAAATTATAAGCATAATATGTAAATTGTTCTATTACTTCAATGATTGATAACAGTTACAAGTGTAGGTATTACTACTAGCTACTTACTTCAAACATAATACTGAAGCATAGTTAGAAACATGAGCGTGTACCTACCATGATGCCTTTAGGTACATCTTCCGAATGGACTATGATAAAATACTTAGGTAATTTATCTAATAGGTTTCCGATCTTTCGCTTTTTTCACCAGGATGCTATCTTGACGGTACGTTTGGTAAAAGATGTTCACGTTAAAAATCCACTTCGGCCGTCTACGCAATCTTAGTGCCGAATGAGGGAAAAATGATCTTCTGACGAAACTAGTTTCGTACGAAGATTTTCGTTGGATTGACTTACTCCACTGGCTTTTCTATAAACAAGCCGCGCGTGCTTGCGAGCGCGCTACATGCTAACGTTAAAATCTAATCTATGACTGCTATTGTTGGCCCTTTTCTCGTCAATCGTCATATTATATTTTCTTTGACTATTTCGCAATCGAATAATCGTAAGCAGTACCTTTGAATTCGTCCCATTCGAAAGTCATTGTACATTTAATATCTACCTAACTTGGAAAAACACTAACGGCTGTTTTCAATAACCTATCTATCGCCGGTTTACCTTACTAGAGATAGATATTTGACACTATTTGTATGGACGTTATGTCAAATTTCTATCGGTACTAAGGAAAACTATGGATACGAGTAGATAGAATATTGAAAACGGCCGTAAGAAAACTAGAACAATCCGCTGGGTGCGCTCCAACATCACGTTTCGGTTGCTCTGATACTGTTATTTTTACTTTGTATGTACACATATTATATAAATATATTTTAAGAAAACTCTGCTTGTATCAAATTACGTTATTGCTTATTTATTATAGTTATTCCTCGTCTTCGGTGTCCGCGTCCGAAACGTCAGTATAACAATCGGTTTCCAAAGTTTTTACCCTTAGGAAGTCTGTCGCTTGCGGCCCTGAAATGTGATAAGGATCCATCACCAAACATCAAATTACTTAAGCATAACAATTATTTCAAAGATATCTAACTACTTAATACAGAAAGGTAATATATTTATATGTCAAGACAATATTATATATATTTTGGTATTTTGATTATATCGTTGCATATGAGATAAACTGCTTTAAAACCCTCATTTTAATCGACATCATGAATTGACAGCACCTTAAGCAGATTTTCGTGCTCGGCCCAAAGTAAATTTATGAAAATGCAAAGGTGCAAGAAAAACATCAAAACACTTTAATAGGCTCAGAATAATAACGCTTATTCTAATCTAAGTTAATAGGTATATTAAAATAATGTGTATTTGTAAAATAAAGACTGGGAAGACGAACCTCGTTTCTGAACGATTCTTAATAGAAAAAAGGTTAGATAGTTAATAGTTCGCCACGTTCTAATTACAAATACCTTTTCCACGCTGCTATGCGATTAAAATTAAATTATGCACGCAGAGTTCAATCATAGATAAATCAGACTGATTTCAATAGTTAAAGGAAGCGTTTCCATGGCAGTAAGGATGTTTTATTAAAATACGAATGTTTAAGGAAAAAAAAAAAAAAAAAAGCATACATGAAATTAAGTAAGGCGAGAAAAACATTACAATTTTAGAGAGAAAAAATCACATCCTCGGGCGGAATTCCACACAATCCGTGTCAGACGCAATGACCACTAGGCCACCGAGTCTTATAACTCAGGGAACTCACTCTAAGATATTAAATATAAGATGTTAAATCTCTTGCTCTGTAATTTCACTGGAAACGTAGCCCTTCAACGAAACACAGTAATGTTTGCAAACTACTGCTTCACAATTGAATAACTGGCAAAAGAGTGGTACCTCCCCAGACGGACCCTGCTAAAATCGTACCACTACAGAAACGTACTTGGTAGTTGGAGGAAAAATAGTTTTACCTTCTGTATAAACAGTGTTTGCACCAAAGTCTTGTATAGGAGTGGGCGTGACTGCTCTATCGATACCCGACGCTACATTCTCGTCGGCCTCGTCGTCGCTATCCACTATTATCTCTTCCTCTTCACATTCTTCCACCTGATAGTGACAACGTTTGATTTAAATTACGAACTACACTGTCAACATGGTTAATATAACATTGTTGCCAACACTAAGCTTGGGTGTCTGCGACGCTACTGGTAATTTCAAATTAGTGCTCCAGTGTTTCGGAGAGCACATTAATCCGTCAGCAAATAAGTACCATATTAATTCTGTGACCATTGGTCCCGGTTCTTGCCTTGGGATATAATACTTTATGTTCGCCATAGGTTTTCTTTCGGGAGACCCTTAACACATTTCAACTAAGTATTTTAAATTATAAACGCAGCATGCAAAAGCTGTAATACCTTTTTTTGAGGTGTGAAATGCTACCTGTGTGAAGTTGGCAGCCGAACTCAGCAGCCATTATAAACCGACCAAATTAAGTGCTGTCTACTTCTTCCGCTGCGAGGGTGACGGTAGGGGGTATGTGGTATGTGCCTCTTCGTGAGCAGCCCTCCGCAAAGGTGGGGCGAGATGTGGTCGCGCTAGTAAGTATTCGCCATTTCGCCCCAGCGGAAGGCCTGGCAACCAGGCCTCAGGGCCTGTGATGGGATGACCTTGCTCATCAAGGTCTAGACCCTAGACGTGTAGGTCCGTGCAAGCCGAGGAAGAGTCCCCCGACTCTTCGCCAGTGATCCCACTACGGAGGAGGGAGGAGACGTGTGAACCGTCTCCTCCGTTCGTCTGTGCTGGAGCGGGTCAGTGCAGACATCGTTCTCCCTAACCCGCGGCCTCCTTCTGGTGGCCAATGCCTGCCACGATCTCTCGCTGCCGAGCATGGAGAACGCACGCTGAAGGCGTGTGCCGCTGCAGCCCCTATGCAGCACACACTTCTAGTGTGTGGTGCCCCGTATCCTCCGGCGCATCACACCACACAGGATACTTTCGATCATATTCATCATTATCATCCACTCGGATGTAACCGTGGGGCGCAGCTAGTGAAACAAGTATTTGGTATAGCTATCGTAATTAATACTTATATTACATTTACTACTAATACGGAGTCTATTGCTATGCTATGCATGAACCCATAAACTTACATGAATTATGTGAATGTCAAACGACTGCTGCTTATTTTTGAAGTCGAGGAGTTGAGCTGCGGTTGGCCTTTTTGACGACCCTGGAAAAGGTTTGCTAGGTGATGGTGTGCCATCGTCAGGGTTTCCTTCTGTGACATCGTAGCCACCTTCTAGATTCAAGGCCAAGCTAGGGTTTCCCGAAGACCTTCTACGGCGAAGCTGACATTCTGGTTCTTCAGCCATTATTTATTTTAGTGTAGAATAATCTAAAAAAAAACTAAACATATAATTTACAGGATTTTGTGGATACGTACGAGAGAAAGATAATAAAAAAAGAAATAGTCTTGGTGATTTTTGAAAACCTGTGAAAGGGGAATTTAACTCACCAACGGCTCGTTTATATCCTTTTTGAATAATCAAAATGTTTCACTATTGGTGTTTAGCATTTATTTCTGGATACTGACCGTAGAAACAGGTGATCTAAGCCTCGACTGTAGGCTACTAAGTAGATTGGGGGCTCGCGGACGGGGCGAAGCCTTACGCTATAATCTGCACTGTTTTCTTTCAGAAGTCGACAACATTTTCAGTTTGAAGTAAAGTTTTTTGTTTAAATATACATATGCTGTATTAATTAAATACTAGAGTTACTTGATAAATAATTTAAAGATTCTCCGATGCACTTGTATCCAATTGCATAGTTTGAAGGCTCGCAGGAACTCTTTTGAAGTTGCTAATTTATTTAGACACCTAGCTGCTCTCCGCGGTTTCACCCGCGCGGTGATGAATGATGAATTTTATATAACCTATGTTACTCAGGGTGAATGTAGCTTTCCAATATGAAATAATTTTTGAAATGGGTCCAGTACTTTTTGAGCCAATTCGTTACAAACATACATACACATCTTTCCTCTTTATAATATTAAGTATGATTTAAAAATTTTGCTGTCTCAGTGAATAAATATAAAGAATTTAAGCAGGTTGTCGGTATAATAAAATATAGGTAATAATAACTACAATCTATAAAACTTTTATTTTATTAAGTAAGTAATATATTCTGACCTACCTACATCTTGAATTTTCTTAAATTTTTATTACCTGTTTATGAACGACCTTCATGATTTTATGTCAATAATAGAATAATGTACATGAATAAATATGTTTTAAAATTATTTTAAGGATATAGTATAGTGACAAAATTTATTATATCACTAATGGCCGGTCCCAATAATCTATCTATCGCCGGTTTACCTTACTAGAGATAGATATTTGACACTATTTGTATGGACGCTATGTCAAATTTCTATCGGTAGTAAGCAAAACTGTGGTTAGATAGATTATTGGGATCCGTCCTTAGTGTCTATAATCAACATAAGTTGTTATCATGGAAGTATCGTTGTATCGAACTCCTTGCGCGTACCTCTTTTTAGTAAAACTATTTGAACACGAATAAAAAAATGCCTAAGTATAACACAGTAGTGCATATTTTATATCGGATTTTCAGAGCGTGGGCGATAGCTAACATTTATGGTATGGACATAGAATAGATACTAAGGACACTTTTTCAGCTATATGTAGATATTTATTTGAAAAGTACCTAAGTACCTATGTAGGTATATGAAATTCCTTGAGAGAGGAATGCAAAAAAGGCCTCCCATGCCATTGTGCGAGTGTCACAGGCGACGTCAGGAGGCCTACTCCCACCTATTACGTACTCATATTTCAACCTTACCTACCTTACATTTTAATACTTACCTCCCGTTATCACACTAGTGGTATAATTTGTGGTATATTATTATTTTAATGTATTTTTATAGTATTTAGAGTATTTGTTCCAAATCATGAAGTTAAGTACTGACTGATCCAGTCATGGTGTGTTTACAGGCAGCTTTATAAGCGAGCAGAATGCAGGAATAGGTTCTCCAGACTAGGTGATGAGCTCAGCTACGACTCGGGGAATCTACCTCCTGCGGAGTGATGTGCCGCGATGGCTTACGAAGATTTCTAAATTGTTACATGTGATGGAACCAGCCGTATACAACCGGCTGCCAGAAGATATACGGGGCTCAATTTCAAGGGACTTATACCTACAAGATCAAAATAAAAGTGCTTGTTGAGCAATCATTGTATCGGTGTGTTCCCTCACCATTAAGGCAATTATTAGGTGAGTGCCGGCAGAACGGTCGGAGTTGGCAGTTTTTAAATATCATTGTTTTCTGTTGTGTAGGTAGGCTACCAACAAAACGTAGATGCGATGTGCACTTGTTTTCTGGCGATGTTGACATCCCTACACGCGTCTCGTGCCAAGCCTGCGTGAATCAACGCTAGTAGGGAAGACGTTCTACTTATAGATATTTACTTATTTTGCAATTAGATACACTAGGCGGGAAACCTGTGTCACAATGATTAGGAACTAATAATTGTGATAGGTACAGAAAGAATACTAGGAAGGAACTTCCTAGTTTGGATTTCAACAGCATTCAGAGGAGAAAAAATTTATATAATTCTAATATCTATTATTAGAATTATATAAATTTTTTCTCCTCTAACATAACATAAATAACAGGTAACAATAAATAAATTATTATAATTATTGCTAACATTGTGTTTGTAACTGCTAATATGAAGGCAACGAATCTGAGACCGCAGTGTTATTTAAGTGAAATAGTCTTATTGAGTTACAACTAGGGATGGGCCGAAATTCGTTTAACATTCGGTTTAACCGAACTTCGGCAGGTTGAACCGAACTTCGTCATTCGGCCGAAATTCGGTTTATATGCCGAACATTCGGTGCAAAACAACCGATTTTTTTATTACACTTGCTCTATCATACATAATAGAAATAAATTAAAACAACATATCTGTAATAATAACAGTGAAATAAAATTAGTGTGACATAGGTACTCATAGCCATTTATTTGAATAAAGAAAGAAAAGTAATAATCTTAAAAATCTTTGCTTACTTAGCAATAACAAAATTGACTTACTAATCAGCCTTAGATATCTGTCATACTTAATTAAACAACAAAATTAAACTGCTCTCCTTACTTATTTGCCTTAGATATCTTTCTTACTTAATTAAATAACAAAATTAAACTGCTCTTCTCAACAAGTCTTAGAATTCTCTCTTACGTAGTAAAAACACAGTGAAACTGATATTCTTAATAACCAGTCTTAGAAATCTTTACATAGGTAAAATAAAAATACTAAATTAAATTGGTCTCCTCAATAGTCGAACAGCCGTATTCAATAATCTATCTATCGCCGGTTTACCTTATTAGAGATAGATATTTGACACTATTTGTATGAACGTTATGTCAAATTTCTATTGGTAGTAGGGAAAATTGTGGATAGATAGAATATTGAAAACGGCCGTAAATTAAATTGGTCACCTTAACCGTCTAAAAAGAATGCAAAGTTTGTTTAAATTTTGTTACAGATCTACTATAACAAAAATTTAAGAAACTTTGCTTGCATTCTTTTGACACAGTATCATATATTAATAAAGTACAATTCGTAAAATGAATTTAAAAAAAATAATACGTCTTAGTAACGTAGGTATACCACCAATTAGGTAAATTTTTCATTTTTACAACATTAAGGAATAATTTATTTATTATTTTGGACTATTAAACAACTTTAAAACAATTGATTTGCGTAATATAAACAATGGCACGTGACGAGCTGGTGACGTATTTATAACTGACCGTCCGCCTAAAGGGCCCGCGGGGTAGCGCGGAGTGCGGGCGGGGGACATTTGCAGCGAGCGACGGCCATGCTGTTTACACAAGTCGCAACACGAAAAAGCGCGGCGAAATTGAACCGAAGTTCGGCCGAATTTTTCATTTATACCGAATGTTCGGCCGAAGTTCGTATTCGGTTCAAACCACATTCGGCCCATCAGTAGTTACAACTTATTCAAATGAATATTATGTCCTTGAGACCATTTCTATATTGAATCTAAAGTTACCGGTTTGTGCACTACTGCCTAATTTGCACACTAGCATACAAAGAGCTTTAGCAGTCAGTTTAAATTAATTATGAATGACAATTAGCTTAACACTGATGAATTTTTATACTTATTAAAAGTTTTAAGGACCAAGTTATCGACATCGAATCTGACCAAAGCAATGTTGGTATGTTAAAATCTGAAATTATAACCTTTTATAAAAATATACATTATTTTATGCACTAGCTTTTGTTTAGTAGGTACTCACTCTGAGGGTATGCCACTGCGATTTGTTAAATAACTTAGCAAAGCGTTAACTATGAATAAATTAAATTTAAATTAAAGCCTTTATCTATTTTAGTTATTAAGGACACTCTCAGAATATCAATTATACGATAATTTATACATAAAAGACTACCATTGCGTTCCAAAACAGAAACATTACCAAGAAGCGACATTCTTTTCAAACAGCTTTTAACTTAAGGCGCGGTCCAACACCAATTTTAAAATAATTTACGATGGTTTACGTAAGGTTGTAAATCGCTTAATAGATTGGACGATGTAATGCGAAAATGCATTAATTTTGTACGCTTTCTTTATATTTTTCGATATATACTAACACGATTGAAAAATCTACTGGTTACTAATTTAGTACTATGTTTTGGCTATGTATTACCTAGAAAGTATAGTGTTATCGCTGAAAAAATCTGAGAGTTTGGACGTGAAAGTTTGTTTTTATGGACCTATATAGGATTTTTTCTGCAGAGAGTGAGTAATATTTATGTACTCTTATTACTCTTTTCTAACCTAAGTATATTTTCATACAATATTATCGATCTATTTCGTTACCTAGACTAGATGTTTAAAGATGTGCTTTTTACTATTATCAGGATACGAGCGCGCCTTAAGTTCAAATAGTCAGTGGGACCGGTGGTACCTATTCGATGCACGTACATTGTCACCACCCGACCATCTTTCGAACATTGACAGTACAAACAGATACTTCTATTTTATATATTTGTATGATTATATATATAGCTCGTAACAAAATAAACAAAGCGGCAATGTGAGAATCGGACTCGAGCATCGAGGGTTCCGTAGGAACCATCATACCACCTCAAACATTTTGTTGTATATAATAATTAGCGTAAACTCAATTTGTACTTGGCTGGATTGTATTATATTTAAAGTTTTCCTTTACATCGAGTTTGCTGATATTTTACGATTTAATAGTAACAAAAAAGCTTATATGACGATATCTTAACATTTTAACGATTTGAATACTGCAATGAAAACTACGTGGACCTTTCATATAAAAATAATTTATTTAAAACCTCGCGCCACGCACAATTTCTTTTACTGCATATCAACATCAAACTACGTTAATTCAAAAACGCTTTACGGCCATAGTCGTACAAAAAAAAATAGATCCACGGCTAAAGGTTTACAATCTCTGCCACTTGTGAGGATTCCCAGTTCCAATGCTAATATATTTTTCGTTTCAATAAGTACGCACGTAAGTAACTAAGACATAGGCAAAGTCAAACATACATGTGACATTTTCAGGCACGTGTTATACAGTAGGTCAATACTTGTCCTGAATTAAAATAATTCAATTAATTAATATATTTTTGTATGTACGCTAAAAGCAGTTATATATAAATCAGAAATAAGGATCGTCCGCTTCTTTGACCTCTATTTTCTTGTTCTTGCTTTGTTTTTGTTTCTATCCAAAACAAAAAGGGAGCGGGAGAGATGGACGTTTATAAAGCATCAATTGTAAGAAGTATGCCAATATATTAAATTAAAGGTAAATATATTTATGATCATTCCCATGAATAAGCACCGCTTAAAATTGCCCTGCTTATCATTCTTTCATTTATATCTCGTTGGCTCAACAGTGGAGCCTCAAGGGGTCATGGGGTAAGTAATATATGTTCAATTATTAATATATATATATTAATAATCGAACATATATTACTTACCCCATGACCCCTTGAGGCTCCACTGTTGAGCCAACGAGATATAAATGAAAGAATGATAAGCAGGTAATATATATATATAATATATATATATATATATATATATATATATATATATAGACAAAAAATAACAACTTATGATATACCATTCATTTCGTATACCATACATATAATGTATTAAACCTTTGATCGAAATTCAAAACAAATAACTTCATATGAAAACCATTCTTAAACTATACATCCATGTGAAAATTAGCAAATGAAAAACCTATTATAAAAAATATAATCACTACATATACTTATGTTTTAGTCGAATTTTAATAAACATACATAATGAAACGTCGAAACCTATAAATATACCTATTTCAAAAGTAAACAAAAATGCCCAAGACAAAAAAGCAATACTATCATACACGAATTGCAATACGCTGATCGGTATTTTGTCGTTCTTCCCATTGAAGGTAGTGTCGCTAGTCGTCGCACATATATAAGACTGCTGGGTGTGGGTACTCCTGAATTTCGACAAGATCAAATACAAGTCGCTTACTTCGAAAAAACATACTAAGACAAGTCATTCCTTCGACAGGACATAATATTATTATCTTCGACAAGAATTTTATCCCAAAAGTGGTGCGATATATCTTCATCGAAGTGTAGATTACCCTGATTCTGGCGCTTCGCCGGCTGCTGCCGCGGCACGCTCGCTACGCTCGCTCGGCTCGCGCATTGTGTGGTCACCATTCAACCTAACGCTCCTCCTCGCTTCGCTCGTCGTCGCACCTATCGTGACTTTGCCTTGGTCATGAAAACTGAATACCATTAAACAGACTTACATCATTTTGTTAACGGAATTATACCAAAATGTATAGTATGTCAAATCATCGTTATATAGAAAAAAATATGATACTTGAATAGTATGTAATATTAGCAGTATATAAAATTATAGTACTACAGTTGATCTATATATCAAGTGCTGGTATAGAATTTAAATTATATAACAACTATAACGTATATCAAATAAAAATCTTTAAAATGAATTACGAACAACAGTCACGCACCCGGGGTCATGTATCTTAAGATATAAATATATGTTTTTATTTTATCGAGCATGTTTCCTTCATGGCTCGGCTCTCTGACATTATTTTGAAATACAAGATATCTTAAAACAAAAATATTAGCAAAATAGCGAGTTATAAAATATTTAACTAAGTATATTTTGCTTAATAAACATTGAAAGTCAACATACTTTATTCTGTGGCTATACAAATATTCAAATTAATTGTAAAAGCTCAAGTTATGATATTACAAAGCGATGCTATTATTTTAAGTGGGCACATAAGTACCTAACTTGTTCTTAATATTTTTTTTATTCATTCTCTTACTCTAACCGTTTAACGTAAACAATATACGTATATAATCTACACTCCTACACTAATATTATAAAGAGGAAAAACTTGTATTTTTGTGTGTGTGTATGTTTGTAATGAATAAACTCAAAAACTACTGTGCCGATTTCAAATATTCTTTCACCATTGGAAAGCTACATTCACCCTGAGTAACATAGGCTATATACGATTCATCATCATCATCATCATCATCATCCATCACCGCGCGGGTGAAACCGCGAAGAGCAGCTAGTAATTAATAAAATATCCTACTAACGTGTGCAAAAATAGTTCTTCGTTGACCCTAGTATATATTAGCCGAGTGCTCGTTCGTAGATGTATGGTTTACCAGCAAGCTACGTAATGTATCTTGCGAAATTTAAGCATTGTATCGGAACATAATCCTTATATTTTAACGATGTTTCCGTTCATAACTCGGCTCTTTCACATCATTTTGGACGCGAAATCAATAAAACTGTAAATAATAAAACTAGATATAATATAATATATGTAATAACATACGTAAATATTTTTATTTTTAAGCACTAATTATTATTAATTCATTTATTTTCAGATATATCCATAAACTTACACTTTCATTAATTAACTCATTTAAAATGCCTGCTCAGTGAGACCAAATATTGCAACTTAGAGAGAAAATTAAACACCCTTGGACGTCACGGCGTCTAACACGAATTTTCGTAAGATGCGTTTCAAATCCCGTCTGAGAATGTGTTTTTTATAAAATTGCATTATACCTACGTAAATATAATGCAATTTATCACCACATTTTGCTTTAGCTCGACTCTCTGAGCTTACAATAAAATGGAACTATTAAAACTTTTATTATATTCAGTTATTATTTTTCTCAAGATAACAAACAGACAGGCATATATTTGAAAAATTATTACTTGCTACGTATCCTATTGCTAATACCCAGATAGGTATTTTTCAGTATTTCCAAAACGCAGATTTTTTTCTTCTACAGTTTATTCTAGTATATGTGTCATCAAAGGTAGCACGACCCAGACACAATAGAAATTTCATTGTTATAATGACATCGACACTTGAGGGATAAATAGTTTCTTCATTCACTATACTAAAGCATAAAATGTTGTATAATATATTTGGAACATATTACCTTACCTACATTATAAAGTATACAGTATATGTACCTACAATGGGACAAAATCTAAAGTAAACAATAAATCATAAAAACTGGTTTAGGGTATGTTGCACCCGCGCCAAAAATGACACAAATATTTTTTGATGTGGTAGGTAATTGGTATTGTCTTTCGGTACCATCGGTACGCGTAGCCCATACGTGTTGGCTGCTTCTTAGCCTATAAAAAGTTCCAGTACAAAGGTCACCTCATTGATCCAATTATGGTAATATATGCAATTATACCAATATTTACCTTATCAACAGTCGCATAGGTATTTTGCTATAATCGGCGTGTCCTACATAAAAGTAGAGGCCAGTAACTACACCCGCCTGCCAACTTTATTATACATATAACCATGTTAGGTGGAAACCACATTACGATATTAGTTTTCCTTGTAGATAAAGGGGGGGCCTATGGTCTGCAGTGGACGTATTACCTTCATCCACGTTCATAACTAGAAATTCATTACCAGCTACGAACAAATATTCTAGCTCAGGATGATGACTTCGTTGTTTACACGATTTTATACCGCGAGGAAAGTGTAAGAGACATCGATACATAGTCCAGTCATTTGATGTTGTGGATGAGGATTACATAATCAGGCGATTATGTTCCCAATGCTTGGACTCGAGCCTTCCTCTCAGAGAGAGCTGAGTTGGATCATAATCCACCAGAGCGAACCCAGTGTGGCTTGGTGGATAGGCATAGTGGCCGACCCATGTCCTCTCAAGTTTTCAAGCCACCTGCAGGCCTTCGACATACGCTAACGACTGTTGTCCTAGGCCAAACAATCGGGACAGACAGTTTCGGAGCCTATTCGATTGAAACAAACAAATCTTTCCTCTTTATAATATTAGTGTAGATGTAGATTATAGAACAAACTCCTGACATTGGTTACGAAATTATGCTCTAGTTAAGTCTTTCTATCTCTAGTTTGGAGCGGATGTAAGTTAAACCACAGGTTCTTAAGAAAACTACCCAGGAAAATATGAATTTCAACCGTATGATGAAATGCTCCCTAACATCCATATACATATTACCTATTATGATTTACCAACACACTGATGACAGTCCTACGCTGGAGGACATATTCACACATTTTTGAATAAAACTTATTCTTATTAGATTCACGGTTTTCTTATTGATTCTTAAGTATTCGATTCAAGCTGTGGTAGGAGATACAACTATTCAAAATTAGCTTAGACTAACAAGTAAGTAATCATCAAGTTATCTTTAAGTTTTTAGGTCTAAATGCAGACTTCCTTACAAATAAGTTGTTATACTAAAGTGGATTTCCTTCGGTTGTGCATATAAAAGCAAATGTCCTGTGCTATTCAGGCAGTCTAATACGGAATCTGACACACACAAAATGAAGGTATCAGTGTTCTTGTGTCTCGTTGCAGTTGTGGGGTTGGAAGCTGGCGTGAGTATTTTTTTGTAATGTTTAATGTGTTTGAGATCCAAAGTTAACCTTAACATTGGTCATAGGTCAACAAGCTACCGTATACTATTTTAATGTGTTAAATTGAAACTAGGAATTGTAAATATTTATCTAAAAGCAACCGCCGAGGTTTTCCCTCTGCGCCACGATATGGGGTTGTTTATAAAAAGGCGTCATTAAATTTCTTAGACGTGGGCAGCGCGTTGGTAACGCCCTTGGTGTTGCAAACCGACGGTGACCATTTTCAATCAGGTGGGCTGTCTGCTTTCTGCCTACTTTTGGCAATAAAAAATGCTGAAAGGAACTTTTGAGGTAGAGATAGCCTTGGTTGATAGTGTTGGCACAATCTCCGTGCCAGAGATCCTGATAAAGCAGTATTTTGCAAAAAGCCGTGCGTTTCTCTAATGATACGTCGATGTGCTCGTCGATGAGCTCACCATAGAGTCAAATACTTTATGAGATATCGCCCTTGTACACAAGGTTGTTTCTCCAACGTGTCTTGTCATATCGTCATTTGTTTCACGGATGTTGTCAAAGATGCAACGATGTTTGCTCGAGAATCGCACGGCAGCTTTAGAAAATTTGATTTCACGTCGAGGGTTCCGTAAATTAAGAAAGCATTGAACATTATTGCTCTAACTAATAGACAAACTAGGTTAAAGGACAAACTTAACTTTGCCGTTCGATTCCTAGACACGAATACTTAACTGCACCAATCGGAAATAAAACGATTGTAATAGTACATTTGTTTGTTTGTAACTAAACTACATATTACGTTTATCCGATTTTTCTCTTTATATGAGCTTGCTTAGCATCGCTTCTTGCCAAATTTCATGATTCTACGTCAACGGGAAGTACCTTATAGGTTTTGATTCTAATGATCAAAATATTAAACTAATGCTTATATTTCATTGTTTCACACCGTTTTTCTAGGGTTAAACCACTTAAAGATTAAAAATCTGTGTGAATATCAGCAACATTTTAAGTAAGCCCGTACATATTTTATATTTACATAAGAGCAAAATTATGTAGACTATAACCGGTATTTTTTCAAGGCACAGAATACATAATGGTACTATATAGGAACACTATATTTTACAACATTGTTCTAAAGACAGTATTCGTGCTTCGTAAACTACTACTAAAGTCTACTTAAGTAAATTCTTATGCATAAACAGCGGCTAAAATGTTAGGTAGTAGGATCTTCTGGACGAGTCTGTCTTACTGGGTTCCACCGTCCAGGCGATATTTTATATTTTAGCGGAGAAGTGCAATGTTTGGATTAAAGAGCGTTATAGGAATTACGAATTAAAAAATACTCTTGAGCCATGCGGAATAATAAAGCTTAAAGGTCTGATTAAGTAGGTAACTAGCAGGACTGGTTGGGTTATTGGTTAACTTTAACATTTGAAGTGTCACACCGAACTTTGATTTCAACCAATATTGTCATAGCGTAGGTATTGCGGTGACAATGATGACTTTTGACAGCTAAATTTTATGTATATATCTAATTATATAATCTTATCTGTGATATAGCGTGTAATAAAAAGGTGTAGTAATACTTAAATGTTTGCATATGTAGATACCTAGTCAAGATTTTTTCATACAAAGCAAAAAATATTTTCCGAAAACTTTTTTGGACAGCCTATTAGATATGCTTATTCTTAGAATTTGTTGGGGTCAATGCGCTCTGCAATCCCCACGCCACCTATTTATTCACCTCCTCCTACATTGCATGTGCCATCTTCTCGGGCAGCAGCTCACCCAATAACCTCTTGTTTACCTAGTACGTATAGTTCTAGAGGTCATTGCCGTCTTTTGTTGAAACACTGTGGTTACACATAACTCGGATTTTTTACTGCTTCCTGAGACGCAGTAGTTAGGTCCCAATTGTATGCAAGCTTCTGTATGTGTGGTTTTAGTATTACTACAACTTTTTTTACACGCTGTCGGCTGTATAATCCATCAAAGGTCGGTGGTCATCATAGGGCTAGACACAATAGAAATGCCATTGTTGTAATATAACGACTCTTGAAGGGATATAATAATATATATATATGCAGCATCCACCCAGTAGATCTGGAATTTCAATGAAAATAAACTACGGACAGGCGGACCTTAGTTGCTAAAGAACATAAAATGGTTAACAAATGTCAATTTATTTTACAGACTGTACATCTCGCCGGATCACAAAAAGATAAGGCAGCTGCGACAGCTTTGATGTGTATGAAGGAGACTGGAGTAAAACCCGAAGTCGTAGCTGAAGCTAAGAAAGGTCACTTCAGTGACGACGAAGCCTTCAAGAAGTTCACGTTCTGTTTCTTTGAAAAGGCTGGGATTGTAGGTCCTGATGGGAAACTGAATATAGAAACAGCTATGGCTAAACTACCTGAAGGAGTCGACAAGGCTGAATTTGCTAAGGTACTAGAAGGGTGTAAGAACAAGAAAGGAAAAGACGCAGTAGACACCTCCTTTGAAGTGTTCAAGTGTTACAACGCCGGCACCAAAACACACATCTTGCTGTGAACGTATTATGATTAATTTTACTTTGAATTATTGTTAAATTAGAATTGCAAATTAAATTATTGATGACGCTTCTGTTTTGTTGTCACTCGTACTCTCTGACTCTGGCCTTTATTAATAAACGTTGCGTAAACATTGATTAGGCGTAACATGCTTTGTCTTGCTTTCACGCGTGACATTTACTGCAAGCGAAAAATTAACAGATAGATGTTTTAACTACTCCGGGTTTATTACAAGTTTATTAATAAGGCCGTATAAGACTTTATATATTGTTATTCTACGAAAATCTGCACGGATATTACTTATTTCAGTTTCAATTAAATGTTAAAATCTAATAAAAATGGGTTTTGCCAGCACTAGTCAGCAACTTACTAAAATGTCTGCTTATTGAAGCTGTCAAAACTGACATAATTGCGGTCATTTTTCAAGATTGCAATCTACATTTGAATACAACTGCACTTGATACGAAATTGTCCTGCTCTATTGGATTACCTATGTATAACCGTAATGAGCGATCGCTCTGCTTTATCCTCCGGATATGCGGAGCGTAGTGGGTACGCCATAGTATCCAAACGTATTCGTTTTGATGAACTATCAAAATCACAAGCTTGCATATCGCCATGTAGCAACCTCGCTCCCGACACATAGGTCTCCACGCCCCACGCCCTCTGCGCGTTGTTTGAATAATATACCCGGAGCTTTATTTTCCCAGGACAGGAAAATATGACTGAAACATGAAAGATGCATAGATATAAAAGAAAGACTTAAATAAAATATAATGGTTGATGCGGATATTATAGGCATGGTGTATTTGGCATTGAATAAAAATACTAAGCTTTCTATGTAGATAGCCTTACACTTATCAAGTCTAAAAGACTACTAATTTTAACCATTCACTTCAAAGTTTCAACAAGTCTAGCAACTTTTGGCCGCTTTATCTAAGTATCTAGATATCGTCACGGAGTTGATTTTAGTACTAAGGTATATTACTATTATCATTATGTACTTTACACAAGTAACTATACCTAATCATGCGAGTAAATGTGCGCCAAAAAAAAGTGAGGATAAAAATCAGGTACATTAAGAATAGCGTTATTTCATAATTTTCATATTAGTAAATTAATTACCAAAACCGGATTGGTGGTACAGGAACCTCCAAAATCCAATCTACATTCACATCTACAACAATATTATATTTTTTTTACCATGAAACGGAACCGACTTCAACACTAAAAAGTGTGAAATAACTTGTTGAAGTCGGTACCATGATAGTTCGAAAGTAGGTACCTATTATCACAATATTGTGACCGACTTTGACAAGAAAGTGGTAGAATTTTTTTTTCAAACATTTTAGTGACCCTTGCTAATTACAGGATAGATCGTCATTCACCGTCAATGATGATATCATCAATTCATCAAAATAAGCGAAATACTTTATTGTAGTGTCACTCGAAAAGTGCTAGACCGATTGTGGTGAAATTTAATTTGGACCAACCTACCAACCCAGAGGACTAACTAAACTAAAACGAAAGAGGAAAGATTTATATTTTTCTATTTTACAGATTTCTAGTATGAATGGATATATTATTTATTCATATTTTTTTTTTCCTTAATTGATTTTGTATTATGGTATGTGACAAATAAGCTTCAAATTAATTCATCGATTTCAAATATTCTTTTGCCGTTAGGACGCTACTTTATCACTGAGTAACATAATAGGATATATAACATTATCAAAAAATTAGGGATCCATTGAAATTTATATAGTATTACTTTTTAAAGCACTAACGTCTGCTTTAGCGATCTCAAACATTTTAACATCATTTTAAAACAGGCGTTAGTGCTTTAAAAAGTAATGTAACCCAAGGTGTGAAAAAAATACCAACAAACATCTTATATCGCGCTGCGGAAACTTTTGACAATATGAACTACAGTTTTATAGAAAACATCAAGAGATTACCAGACGGAGCCAGTCTGGTACCTTGGTGTCATGGCCGAGCCTTGGTTTGGGATGCCACCTGCGTGGACACCCTGGCTGCTTCTCATGTCGCCAGTTCTGCTCGCAGTGTCGGGGCTGCGGCCGAACAGGCCCAACTGAACAAACACAGGAAGTACTCACAGCTCAGCGCACATTATGAGTTTGTGGCGCTAGCTGTAGAGACACTGGGCCCATGGTCGTCCGACACAAAAAAATTCTGCAAGGATATTTCGACTAGGCTGGTACTCGCCTCGGGGGATCCTAGAGCTGGCACATACTTTTCTCAAAAGTTAAGTATTACTATACAGCGGGGCAACTCTGCCAGTGTTCTGGGAACCCTGCCGCACGGTGGTGATCTCGACGGCGTTTTTGTTTTGTAGTAGGTACATGTTTGTATATTTTATACATTCATCTTTTAGTTTAATCGTAGCTTTTATTTGGTTATATTAAATAATAGATATATAACTTTAAAAAAAAAAAAAAAAACATCTATATCTACAATAACGTCCGCAATATCATATAAGTATCTCACTATTACAATTATATCACAATAATAGTTTTATAGTGGTAGTGGTATTGGTAAGTGACATAGATGTCAATTTCATCATCATCATCATCTCAGCCGTAGGACGTTCACTGCTGAACATAGGTCTCCCCAACAAATTTCCAAAAGGACCGGTTGGAAGCGGCCTGCATCCAACATCGTCCTGCTACCTTTATCAGGTCGTCAGTCCACCTCGTCAGTGGACGACCTACGCTGCGCTTGCCGGTCCGTGGTCTCCACTCTAGAATCTTCCGGCCCCATCGGCCATCTGTTCTGCGTGAGCACTGCCACTTCAACTGGCTTATCTTCTGGGCTATGTCGGTGACTTTAGTTCGTCTACGGATCTCCTCATTTCTGATTCGATCACGTAGAGAAACCCCAAGCACAGCCCTTTCCATAACTCGTTGTGCGACTTTGCGAGCTTGCTTATGAGGCCCATAGTTAGCGACCACCAAAGAGTAGGGTAATATTTACGCTTTAAAACCTCCTAGCCTAGGTTTTAAAGCGTAAATATTAACATAACTTGCGATAGTTTTCTATCTCAAACTTATTTGATAGTTTGTTTGTAACGGATAAAGGCAAATACTATTACTACGGACCTTGTCTTTAAAGTACAAAAAACTTTTTTAGGTCAATGACTACAGACAGCTGTAAATCAAAATTTATTGAGTACAAAACACTTCCGTCAATATATTTTTGAGGTTGCCGCATTTGTTAAATCGAACCAGCATTACATTCCGCTTTTATCAGAGAATGATGAACGTAACCGACGACGTGAGAATTATAAGCTGTGTATCCACACTTCCAGAAAGGCGCTTATGAGTAAGAGCATTTTCTGTGTGAGACCGAAAATTTACAACAAGATTCCGGGATGTTTAGAACTAAATATGTACACATTTAAATTAAAACTTAAGAATTGTTTTTACTCTAAATGTTTTTACTACGTGACCAAATTTTTGACTGATAGAGATCTTCCTGTCTGCGCATAATAATATTAATTTTATTACCATTCCTATTTTTAATTGACATTAAGTCCAAGTTAAATTATATATATTAGATATTATTATATTAGGTATTTAAAATGACATTGTTATTACATAATTTCATACGGCTGCAATTGACAATGCAATTGCATTCAATTGACAATTTCACTAGCCTCCTCATTGACTTTCTTTAGGTAATGCATGTAGTAGTATTTTTACAATTTACTATTGTTTTTTGCTTTAATTTAATCTTTCATTGTTCATGTTGTTTTAGCCATCTCTCGAAAATTTGTACGCCTACAGAGGCAAAACATGACGGGCTTTTAAATGTAACAATTAATGTTATATTACAAAATCTATGTGCATGTATATAATATATATATTTTATATAATATAACATATATTACATTACAATATCTATGACCTAAGTGGCGTGCAATTGGAGAGGCATATGTCCAGCAGTGGACTGCTACAGGCTGATGATGATGATGATGATCTTATCTTATGTAACCGGTTCAAAAAATTCTTTACTAGCGGAAAGCTATATTATGCAAGGGTAACACGCTATTTTTGATTCATTATCAACATCTTCCAGTTTTTTATTATTGTATTACTCTTTGTTCTTATATTCTTAATAATCGCTCTTTTTTCCCGCCTTCAAAACAGGAGGAGGTACTCAATTCGACTGTTTTTTTTATGTTTGTTACCTCATAACTTTCGATAGTGTTTCCCGTGTGGTCCCATTTAAATTTCATCAAATTCGGTGCAGTAGTTTTTGAGTTACACTCCAATAACTGAATAGAATGGAAGTCGGTATTACATTTTTCAGATATAACATAAGTACTTGTTATATGCTTGCTTTCGCATGGCACTCCTTCCTGAAGTTACAAAAAACTATTATTTTCTTATGGGAAATCGATTGTAATTTTCTATGTATCGCCTACGTAACACCATTGTTTATATATAATTACTGGTAGTAAAATAGGTATTACCACGCCTATAAGATCCTGTTAGAAATTATAGTATGCAAGTATAAAAAGACGTCTATCAGCTCAGCTTACTTCACTTACTCATAACTAATTCGTTGTAAAAGAGAAATATAACACCTTATTCTGCTAAATAGTTACGTTTATATTATATTCAATATAAAATAATACTGCGTGATCATTTTGTTACAACACGCTTTAAAAATACTGGTGTATCATACGGACCTATAGCTAAATATAAATAATAACGAGTACAGTTAAAATAATGTTAAAAAACTTCTTACATTTGATTTGCATTGTGATAATGTTGCAATATTGTAATGGTGATAATAACAAGGTAAGTTCTGTTTCATGCTGTGCCTATTGTTTTTTTTTATTTTTTTTTCCTATTCTATTGAGCAGATACCTTGATAAATACGTTTTCAAATTTTTGCAATGAAATGCTTATATATTTTAATTAATATTAAATATTGAGTCGATACCAACTTAATCACTTTTTTAAATAAATGCAAATATTTTATTATATAATTTAAAGAATATTATATAAAATATGATTATCTACTCTGTTGCTCTTTGATCCTATGGAAATCAATACTATTATCTACTACTATATCCTTGTAAAACCATGAAATCATGATTTATACAAGGATATAATAGGCGTTGTGAAGCGACGAGTGACCGCTCCCCTATAACGTGTTTTTTTTTGCCAAAATGTAGTTTTTGACCTTTGTGCTATGTGGCTTTCAGTTATGTACATAATGTTATATTTTTAATTAATAGCTTTCTTAATTTGAACTACATTTAACTACTTTTGTTTTTAGAAAACAGTAATAATACCTCCAGAATTAGTAACGAAAATCATCGGTGCCGTCCAGAAGTGCCAAGCAGAAACTGGTATAGACGCCGATATTTTGTTTCTAATACTCGATAGGAAATATCGCGAAGATGAGGAGTTCAAGAACTTGATCTACTGCACTTACAACACTCTCGGATATGTACACAAAGATGGCCATATTAATGCAGAGAAAGCGGTGGAGTATTTCAAACGTGAACCTTTAGTAGAAGAAGGGATTAGACGCTGTAGTCGAGAGAATGGGAATAATCCAAGAGACATACTGTTTCATTTCTTTAAATGTTTTTTAGATATCACACCTGTGCGATTTACTATTTAAGAATGTTTGTAATATAAAGACAAAGGACAACATTATATATTGCTTTATGACCATTTACCTTTCTTACTACATGACATGTTTAGGGTTGTCATCCGTCCTGGTTTCCCCGGATTTGCCCTAGTTTATGCCCTAGGGCGTCCGGAGAGCGTCTGGGCGGGGTTTAATTTTGTAGTCCGGGTTTAAAAATTTTAAGTCTGAAATAAAAAATCTAACTGATTATTAACACAATTTGTAACGAATTGTAATAAGATTTTAGTTTGTGAGATACATTTAAAATGATGAATTTAATTGTATGGTCTGAAAATAAAGAAAATGTGATTAACACATTTTTATTACACTGACTATGTTTAAAAACCTGTTGACATGTCCGGGTTCTGGGCTCTAAAATCTGGGGTTTACAAGCGTCTGGTCCTGGCTGTCAAATTTTAGAGATGGCAACTCTATAAGCACATGTCGAATGTTTACATATTAACGTAAATGTAATTTTATATTAGTTGATTATTAAAAGCGTAAAAGCCCCTCAACTAGTTGTAACTACGCTCCAAGATATTCGTCAAAACAGTATGAAGCAGACATATTATAATATTTGTAAACTAATTAAAAATGGCATTTATAAATAATGTAAGGATGTATGCTTAAATAATAAAGTGCTTAATTTAACATTTTCAGTCGAGATGCTAGGCATTTTAGCCACGCTATAGCGCGTGGCTGTATGGACGTTATTTTAACGATACTTCCTTCGATATGTGCATCGGGCAGCATCGCAGCCGTTATTTGGCCGCACAGGTGCTGTTAGCGAATTCAAAATTATCAAGCGCAAAGTCAAAATCATTTATTCAATTTAGGCATCAAAGACGCACTTATGAACGTCAACTTTTCATTATAATCTACTTTAAAGACTCAACCGCCGCGTTCCAAAATATATAGAGCCCACCGAGAAGAAAAGGCAAGAAACTCGGGGCCATTCTTTTTATATAGATGTTTACAATGTTTCTACTTAGGTACTACAACTATTACATTTTATGGGTGGCAGAGAGACAGCTTGTCAGAAGTGGAGTATTCCAAGCATCATCAATTAAACATAATTAATATATTTATTAATATATTATTAACATAATTATTCCAAGCAACATCTTCTATATAATGTCGAACTTTATAAGCTTTTTTTTATAAACTTTTTTTACAGTCAACTTGAAATTGCCCCCTGTGAGCTCAATTATGTGTTTTGGGATTTTATTGTAAAAACGCACACAATTTCCTAGGAATGATTTATTAGTCTTCGCAAGTCTAAAACTAGGTACAGCTATCCAATTTGTATTTCTAGTATTAAAAGTGTGGTGATCACTATTTAAATTGTATTTATGTAAAATTTTACGAACATATATTATATTTTCAAGTACATATAAGGAAGGCAACGTTAATATATTGATTTCTTTAAATAAATCTCTCAAAGATTCACGGGGACCCATTTCGTATATAGCTCGAATAGCACGTTTCTGAAGGATAAAGATGATCTCTATATCAGCGCCTGTTCGTCTTGGTGCGCAACCATAGGTAGTTAGAGAAATATGAGTATTCCTTACGTTTAAGTTATGGCAAGCCAACTTCCGTTAGTAATGCTAGTTGGCTGACCCTTTGTCCCTTTTGGTCATCTAACCTAATGGGTGACAATCATCTGTTCACGCTTTTTTTTTTTTTTTTTTATTAGGAAGGACATTGAGCTTTTTGCCACTACGGGCATTAAAAGCGACACAGGACTGTTGGTGAGCGCACGCAGCACTCAACCGAGGGACAACAAGGGCGCATAAAGCGCTAGACAACGACAAGGGCGAACCCTTGCCTAGTAGGGAATAGAGGTGCCGGTAGCCGCCAGCACTGTCTGAAAGAAAACAAAACACAGGTTAATGAAATAAAACACAGGTTAATATTGATGATACTTATAAACTTTCAATCGAAAATCGATACGTTACCTTTACCTTAATACACATTACCAAAATATAATACAGATTACCTTGTGTCTGATTTAGGATTATTTCGAAGTCGCTTACGACGACCTCGATGTCTAACTGTGAAGACTGGAAATCCAAAATCAGACATATTACCTCTCGTGGCTCGGCGAGTAGACCCTGAAATACCTGAAATGCCAATATTACCAGGAGGCTGACTGATCGACGACAGAGCTGTCGTGATGGGGTCGTCCGGGTCATCCAGGAGGTGTCGTGGGCGGCGGCGTGGCGGGGTGAAGTATGGATCTGATGTGATCTGTTCACCCCGCGCATTCCTTCTTTTATATTATACCTACGGTCATCAGCATCCGAGGACAGAAATTTGTGCACGATACTTAGTGCCATAAAATAAAAGAGTACAGAAGTCATGTTCATGTATGTAGATGTAGGTATACCTCACTTTTCGTACCTCAACTCATCGGTCGCGCTAGGGTTATCACTCTCTGCGAGAAAACTATTGTGATAATGCCTCTCGTACCTAGTGGTTTGATTGATTGTTGAGAATAAAAAAGGAAGAATGGAAATAAAAACCAATAAAGATTCAATTTTAATTTCATTTTTATACCTACATATTTTTCACAGAACATATCATGCGAGGATTTCGACTTTGTCGAAAAGCAAGATTATTATATCTAAAAGCGTAACAACTTCGCATTCTTATGTACAATTTTTTACAGTAAGTTAGTAAAAAATACTCACAAGGCATTGAGAAAGTCAGATTTGAACTTCATTTAAGGGGATTTAGTTTCCTACATCGATCCGACAAATTCCACTAAATTGTCTGGTGGTATGGTTAATAAAGTTTTGGTACTATCTTATAGATAATATTAAAACGGGTAAATGTAGTAGGTACCCTGTGTAAAGAAACACCTACTATACCGACTAAAAGCAAATTACTCGTATTACGTACCTCTCTGATACAATTAGTACCTACCCTAAAAAACGAGAATTTACATTCAATATAATTTCAAATTAACATTATATACTCTGCCTTGATAAGAATAGGTCGAAACAACAGTCGAAGGTACTCCATAAAAATAAACAGGTACAGAAGTCAAGCTACATACAATAAGCGCTCGAGCAACGCACACATAGACATCTCTCACGAACACGATAGGGTAAGTAATATATGTTCGATTATTAAAATGTATATATAGACATAAAAAATAACAACTTATGATATACCATTCATTTCGTATACCATACATATAATATAATAAACCTTTGATCGTAATTCAAAACAAATAACTTCATATTGTAACCCCCCCCTTCCCAATTTCGATCCTAACTCTTGTATGATAAAAGTAACTAGCCTACTCGTCCCGTAATCTAAAGTTCTAATCCTGGGAACGGTACTACCAATTGTAACTACCCCTAATCTGAGCTAATAATATCTAGATGATTCCGGCCTACGTTTTTTTTTAATCCTCAGATAAATAAGTACACATAACTAGTTCGAATCATAACTTAACATTATCCAGACAGTAAATCTATACAAATGAATGAAGAACTGATTAAAAATATGGCCAAGGTGTGATCGTCTAGCTCATAGTGGAAGGACCGAATATTATGAACCGTGGTAACTCAAGTTCTTTTCAGGAAATACTGAGACAATCCTAACCTAATTGTAAGAGAAATAAATTATTATAACGATAAAATTGTACTTAGTAAGCACATGAAGACAAATCTTATTCCTACTGCAAGGGTTCATTAAAATGACCCTAATTCTGTTATACCATTTTGACCCCAATCCTGTCGTTACCTACTATTAGAGATTATATTTCGCCATAAGATTTCTATAAATTCGCAAAGCATAGATTGTAATAACCTCAAGTAAATAACTTCAAGTAAACACAAAATCAAATATTTAAATGCAGAACATTTGTACCTAGAACATGGAATGACACAGAAAATTATCACACACCATAAAGTAATAAATCATAAACTTAATTAGTTAATTATTGTTAATAACTAAATGTAAATATCCATAGTTGTATTTGTTTGATCTATGATGGTCAAATGTTGTTCAGTAAAGGTAATTATTTTCATGTTTTCACCTAAAAATTAGAATTCTACGGATATTTATCATTGTAGATAACCAGAGCTAGGAAAACATTACGGGCTTGTGACCGTAACGCTGGGTTAAGAGCTCTTCACGTAATTACAACACTCTCCATTGCTTTTCTAGCTCAAATTACTCCTTTTTATACTTATTACTAACGCTGAATAAGATTTGGAAACACAATGCTGAGATAAGAATATTTTATCTAAGTTTTGTTAATTTGTTACTGTATAAATAATTTGTTGCTCCTGTGTCTCATTTCACCTCCTTATTTTATCTGCAGGACTATCTTTAATTCTATAAAACAGTCACAATATCCAGACAGATAAATGTCTTCAACATAACATGATTAATTGACAAATATTTATTGAACAATTAACTGATAACTGATAATACTAACCAATGACTTGGACATCTCTAAACTGTCTTTTAGTCTACGAGAAATCCAAAGAGCAAGTGTCTCTATTCAATGATCAATTCCATCAATCATAACTCCATTATTTTAGAAGAGTAATTTATTAAGTTTAACATTTATCTTGGAGACATCTCATCTATCCGGAAAAAGTCTAAAATGCCTAAATTCTAGGACTTACGTGAGTAAAACTCGTCCAACAGAATCAATCCAATCCTCTCTGGCAGGTGGCAATTCACTAGCACTTACACTTCACTTTTCACAAACACTTCACTTTGAATATTTCACTTTTCACTTTATCGCGGACAGCAACTTTGGCTTCTAGACGGTAACTGGTTTGGACGGCCCATTCGTCCCCTTTTTATACTACCCAAGTGTCCGCATCTGGTCTCCAACCTGTCTCCGACTCAGCCAATCAAACTCCTTGAGTATCCATTTCGACCAATAGAAATCTCGTTCCATTTTCAAATATTGATGAGCCATTATTAGCTTTCCAATTTTAAATTTATTTGAATTTAGAATAATGTACGCAAGCTGTCCTCATCTTGTCTCCGACCTAACCAATCAGATCCCTTGAATACACATTTTGAACCTACGTTCCTTTTTTAAATATTTATGATATGTTATTTTGTTTTATGAGTTTTATTTGAATTTGGAACCTGTCTCCAAGCGTTCTCAGCCTATTTACATCATTCAGCTGCCGTGATTCTGAATTATGTTAGTTAGTTAATTATTTAATTTGTTAGATCTAATCTGTTAGTTTTAATCATTTCCTAGTATTGGAAATCTATATATAGAAAAGGAATCGTTAGTTTGCTAATCGTGGGAATATTAAGAATCTTAGTTACTGCATAAAACCTCTTTGCATTCACTTTGCTTTTATTAAATATACTCTTGCATAAAATCCTGACTTACTAACTTAATTGACAGGAAGTTCTATAGCTCCATGATCTATGTCTGATAGTCGAGATTTAGTCTATTGAGATATAACTTTTTAGATATTTATATTTCCAAAAGATGTCCTTAGATTAGATTTCCATCATACTGATGTATCTATATATTTGTGAACGTAGCGGAACGCATTGCGGACCGTTACAATATGAAAACCATATAGGATGCTCAACATTTTAACACAATGTGATACGCAGGGTGAAAATCACGTGGAGATTGCTGTCAAGGCATTCATCTGCTATCAAAAAAAAGTAATGTGTAGAATAGCACTTAAAAGGCCTTATTCCGATATATATAACCGACTTCCAAAACGGATGAGATTTTAGAATATACTTGTATGTTTTTATGTTTATATTAATTGCCTTGCAAAACTTGCAAATCCTTTTCAGCGTATATAGCTTGATAATATAAAATAAGTATAAATCAGGTGATAATAAGGTTTCAAATGTAGGTATCTAGTTACATATATTGTATGGAGGTCATACTTCATTAGTGGTGGCAATCTGTAACATAGTTTAGAAAATAACTATAATTATACTCATTATTATTACTAAGAACTGATAAAGGGTTGGCTTTTGTAATCTCCACAAATAAATAAACAGATTAAAACAGTCCTGTTATAATATATTTTAAGAATGACAGGTAAAGTGCAGTGTTTCAAAAAGAACCTGTATAACTTATGAATTAGGTACTAGCTGGTCTCTGCGGTTTCACCCGCGCGGTGATGGATGATGATGATGAATCTGATGACGATGAGATGAAAAATGACGTATAGTACTATTTGAGCCAATTCGTTACACACATACTTCCATACAAACATTTCCTCTTTATAATATTAGTATAGATATCTCAACTAAGTCTACGGCATAAACATTTCTCCCAGTCACTGGAACTTTTAACACATCCGAACATAGGAATTGTTAGGATTTCCAATATTCTCTACTAGCGCTCCGCGGTTTCAGATGTTACTCGAGCATAATGTATCTTTCTACGTCTGAAAGAATTTATGAATCGGTTTAGTAGTTTTTGTGTTTCCATTACAAATAAACAAACAATGAAATCTGTCTCTTTTATTTTTAGGATTAAGTACTAAGGTACAAATAATGTGGCTTAGTTTGTACAGGCGTTACTATTGCATATTTAAACTATGATTAAGTAGTTATTGTGACAACTGTAATGTTGCAATTTTTATCTGTTAAATACTCGTAGATGTCGCTCCATCCCCATACGACGGTGAAATTCAGATAGAGAGTTAAAATTCGGTGCTCGGACCTAGAGTCTTGGTGGCCTAGTTGGTCATGGCGTCTGACACGGATTGTCGGAAGACGCGGGTTCGAATCTCGTCCGAGGATGTGAATTTTTCTTTAAAAAACATTGCAATATTTGGTATCGCTTAGCAGGCGATATTGGAACTATTGAATTTTATGTACTATAATGTGTCGCCTCTCTGGCGTAGGCCTCCCCTATATCTGTTCACTCTACTTCCTTTGCCTTCCTCATCCAGTTGGGTCTGATTATCTTAGAAAATATGTCCTTCCTTCTTTGCCTCGGCCATCCTTGGTTCTTTTTCCGTCCAGAGGCATCCACTCTGTAACCCTTTTGTCCATCTTTCGTTATTTAGTCTGCAGACATGGTCTGCCCATGTCCAATTAAATAGTCTTATCCTTTAGATGTAACACAACAATAAAGATAATAATAACGAGAACTAAAGTTCTCTTTCTTATTGTTTTATTATTTACTTTGTCTGAAATTTTGATTCCCAAAATTCTTTTATCCATCTTTCGCTGGCAAATTGCAATTTTCTTCTCGTCTTTTCTCCTAAGCGACCGTGCTTGGCAATCATATTTTATGTTAAGCACGGTAATAGTTGACATATCATGGCACTGCAGGCTTTTTTGTAGTTATTAATGTCCTCTATAACACCTACATTACTTTGCTCTTTTATCAATAATTTTCGCAGCGTATGCGTTTAAGTGATTTTTTGGCTATACATCTCTGGTATATACAATATTGGTCTATGGCTATAGAATTGCATATGTAAACATGTAAAAGCATTTATTTTGACATAACTTTAAAATTCAGACATAATCGCATGGTATTACTGATATTATTGTAGACATTTACTTCTTCTAAAAAACTACACCACTTTGCTATTTGTCAATAGTTTTCGTAGCGTACGCGATATAAGGATTTTTTTCACACCTTGGGTTACATTATCGAAGTTTTCATACGTTTCCCTGAATTTATGCAAATCTATGTTCATCGGGGATAATGTAGGATTCTAATGGTGCCGCCTTGGCGTCCTGGAGCAGGCGTTTGGGTGTTGGTCCGCGGAGGGGAGCTGGAGCAACCCGGTTCCTCGAAGCAGTGCGGCTAATACTTAAAGAGTGGGGTCCATCGAGGGCATGGGTCGCTTACCTTCAGGATGACACAGGTCCTATTGGGGCACGGATGCTTTGGAGGTACCTGTGCAACGTTGCCCGTAGGGAAGCGACTCCTGCCACCAGTGCGGCTGCACGGAAGAAACTGCGCAGCACGTGCTGGAAGTTTGCCAAGGAGCCGCCGAGGCACGGCAATCCTTAGTTGCAGTAGTGGGGTCGGACCTCTCCCTGTCTACCATCTTAACTAAGATGGTCGACGATGAGAGGTCGTGGGAGGCAATGGTCTCTTTCTGTGAGGTCGTGATGTTGCAGAAAGAGACCGAAAAGCGAGAAAGAGAGATAGATCCCGTCTCTATCCCGGTGCGGGAGCTACGGAGAGCGCGGACACGCAGGCGAGCCGATCGAGCTTGCACTCTGACTCCGCTTAAAGGACCTGGGGCGTCGGCTGTGGGGACGGCTGGTGCCCCCAATTAGGGTTAGGTCCTTACGAGGTGTGGATGGCCCGCGTGTTCCGGAGCAGCCCATGAGGTGGTAATGCGGAGGGCTCTTTACACCCTCCTATGAGACTGGGCCTGCCTAAGTGGGCAGCGACGTAGGTGGGGGCTGTGGCTGAATAACGCAAATGGTCCTACGCCCGGCGCCAATGGTCGATGAGGATGGAACACCGCAGAGTGGTGGGTATTCCGCCCTTCTGGCGTAGACTCCCACACGCTCAACAGCTCTCCCTGGAGCTGGTGATTAGGGTCTAAAATCTTTCTCTGTGAAAAAAAGGAGATTCTAATGGTGAAAGAATTTTCCAAATCGGTTAAGTAGTTTCCGAGCCTATTCAATACAAACAAACAAACAAATTTTATTATAATTATATTATTAAGTGTAGAATTGTAGATAATAATAATGTAGTTCATGATCATTTAGCCAGGTTGAATCGATATGAATAGAGCTTGTGCGGTAATAATTCATAACAGAATTACTTATCCAGTAAGACAGCAACATGTAATGTATTGTTGTCAAGCACTTGCTTCTTCACAAAATGGAAATAATGTCTATTTAAATTTCTTATGAAAGCGAAGTAGTCCAAGTCCGATTCGCTCTTTCATTTTACAGGGACCCAAGCTGCCAGCAGTCTTGGCCTCCGAAAATAAAATCTACCATTTTAGTTTGTGTTGTGCTATCTCCTGCTAATCATCGGCTTGGAGTTCGCGTAGTTCTTTCCCAACTTCACCCCCGAAGGGTTCCCACACTGACGTGGCGGAGGGGCTCAGTAGACGTGGCTTGGACATTCACGGTGAAGCTAAGAAGAACCCAGGGGCCGCGCTGGCATTGTGGTGCGCTGGCTGGCTCAGAAGGGGTCGCTCTTATGGGCTTTGGCAGCCAAGTCCACATAGTCCGGGCGCTATGACGCAGACCCAAGAAGGTGGGGCTTGGGCGCTTTGGCGAAAGCTCGAGGATGGGTCGTGGGTAGGGGGGAAGGGAGAGACGGTATGGCGACACGGTGCTCTCCTTATCACCTATGCTGACATAGCAAGCGGTTGGGGCAGTGGCGTATCCGACTCACCACAGGAGGACAGACATTGGCGGGTTTGGTGTCCGAGGCAACTGCGGCGCCGTGTGTTCTGGCGTACCGGGAAGATGCCCAAGCCAGCGAACCCTGAGCTTGAGCTTAGGTCTTACGAGCTATGATTTGGCACAGCTCATGATATCTCTTCTTTCTTCTCCAGATTTCGTCCTCGATCCGTATTATAAATAATGAATGTCATTATGTTAACACTGTGTTTAGACCACGTCTTTTTGCGAAAAATTCTCGCTTAATTCAAAGAGTTCAAAACGCCTGTACCCGTTTTTGCTTTTGAATACTACCTTATACTAGCTCTTATACTAGAAGCCATGTATCTCCTTTTCTCAACCGCCACAACATACTTAATATGAAACATAGTAGACATCTTCATCTTTCAACACGTTTGGTGTGGTTCAATCCAAAAGCCATATTACCTATATTCAAAATGTATCTAGGCCAGAGATTATGCATACGCAACTCGAGCTTCCTCCTACCTCCTAATTACCGCAGTGCAATCTGCATCATTCCGTGGTAGTTTTCGTTTCGCTGCCACTAAATGCTGGAATTCGCTTCCTCCACCATTAAGGTTACTAAAGTGAAAACCGAATTGCAAAAATAAATATAAATCTCAATTGCAGGGATCCCTGAAAACCCATTGTGTATAACTATAATATCGAGTAAATATTTTAATTTTAACATTTCCGCTGATTTAACCAATATGGTTGTTAGTGTGTATGTGTGTGTGTGTGTTTGTGTGTGTTTGTATGTGTATGTGTGTGTGTTTGTGTATTAGTGTGGGTGTGTATTGGTTGGTGTATATATATATATAGCTTTGCTGTTTTACCCGCGCGGTGATTAATGATGATGATGATGATGATGATGATGAATCTACAATACTTATAGGCCTGTTTAGTATAACATTTACAAAGTGTATAGAAACAGAATTTGGGATGAATGTGACATGGTATATCTATTACAAAAAAATATTAATAGGACAAAAATAGATATTCCATGTTGTAGTTATTAACTTATAAGTGGTAGGGGAGATAGACGGCTATGGACGAGACTACGGCCTGTCAATACAAATAAAGTTATTTAGGTAGGCGGTGACTTGCCACTCAATAAACACCCTCCTAAAGGGCCACCATCAATGGTGACAAAAGGGGTAACGTTTGTGTGGATGGTGCAACCTACCTGCCTAGACAGCTGGGAGATTAACACACAACAACACATAAAAACAGTAGTACGGTTCTAGAAGTTTATTAGCCAGAGCTTGGTCGTGAGTTTCAGAGAGATAATGCAATAGCCTCCCTTGTTACGGGGAATTATCTCAGCCGTATTATATATTAGCAGTTGTAATCCTCGACGCGATGGTGTGGGTGATGCAGCAACCGGCAGAAGGCATTAGCGTCGACCGGAAAACGGCAGCCGCAGATTCCTGACGCAGTCGGGTTTAGCCCCGACGCCCAGCAGGGTTCAGGGTCCTGTGGTAGCTGTTGGCCGCTCCGGTGATATGCGCAGTACTGGCCCCGCAGTCTAGGCAGCGGGAGTTCTGGTCAGCGGCAAGATGTAGCTAGCCGCATGATTCGCCAGCGAAAGAGGCTCACCAGCGGTAAGATCTAACCAGCCGTAATATATCTCAGCAGCGGTAAGGTCCCTGGAATGCCACGAAGGATCCCGGTTAGTAAGTATTCCGCAGCGGCGCTGCTGTCACATCCACGAAGTCCTGGGCTACTCCGAGGAAGCTTTATTTCGACAAGAACCCGTGTTGTGACATCATGGCACAAACAAAATGGTCGGAAGGACATTTATAAACAATTTACAGTGAAATGGTTCCTTGAAGAGCAATAACAGGGTTTAGCAGTACCTAGTTAGAAGAATTAGGTACTAGATAGATTAAGGATAACTCTACAGCGTTAAACACTAGTTCCCGGCAGTTTGCATAAGCTTGAAGAGCTTTACAAATTTCACGAAACGCATTTTCGGGGATTCCGTAAATATAAACGCATACGTTTAGGCACTTGCTTTAGAACCGATTAGAGGAATTACCGCGCGCTGTTCACTTGTCTAAATTTCCTCTGTTAGTTTACTGTTTCGTTTGCAATCTGTGGGTCACCAGCAGAAGGAAAAAGGCAAAGTAGACTACAATAAAACACAATTTTAGTGAGAAGGATGGGCGTGTTCAATTTACAAATATGTATTAAATGGTGGTGTTAATTTTGTAACGATAATAATCAAATCATTATCAAATTGAAGTCTATTTCTCTTTTTAGTTGTAATGTCCCCAATTGAAGAGAATGTCAGTTCACACAGATATGAGGTGGCGAATAGTACTAATAATTATAGAGTTTTCCTTGCTAGTTCCAGATATTCTTGTTTTCTTTTCACCCAAAACACGTCGAACCTTTGTGAATAAAATTGTATTTTAAGCATGCCGTCAGCAGCTAAATCTATGAAGCATTCTTTAAAATTTGTGGAGAGATCAGCCAATTCTGTTGACTTATCCAAGAATAGAAAGATTTGTTCTGTAGATAGAGCAGACAACAAACGAGAGAGAATGGAAGGTGGCTATTATCGTAGTATTTTAAATTATAAATTCTTTGTCTGTCTGGCAAGGTGGTCGCCAGAATTTTTCAAGCTGTATGGGGGTCGCGAATACAATAAGATTGAAAAACACTGCTATAGCGAGTAGACGTATTGTAAGCATAGCAAAGCAAGTTAACATTTGTGTTACCGTTGATTCCATTAGCCAAAGTTTAACGTTTAAATAAGATGTCGTTACAGTAGACATATCCAAGTAACACCAAAAAGTTTAAAAAATCTCATACAAGTACGAAAGTACAAAATGTACAAAAGTTAGTTAGGTAACGAAGTGTGGCGAAATTATAAATTACAAGCAAAGTCCGACAAGGAACTCGATATTATTGTATCTAAGAGAATTGAAGAAGAATTGCAAGCGGCGACTAAGAATAAATCCAATCTACTTCATTTTTTATATTTAATCTATTCGCAGCGTAAAAAACTCTTGATGAAGAACACAAGAATTACGTAAAATAGGATTTGACATTAGTCGTAGTGGGACATATCTTCGTTTGATTCCCAGAAAATCTAATTCTGCAGAGGGACGAAGACATGTATTGACAGTCCCTGTCAAGCTCATTCGGGCTCAGACTGATCACCACAAGAGCCACTTAGATAGCAAGTTTGCTGATCCATTATTTAGAGAACATAGCATCTATACTTGGACCAGATCAAGTATTTTTTATATCAAGATGATAAAGGTCGAGTCCCTATTGGCGAAACTGCGCCATAAAAGAGTAAACACACACTGATAGGAAAGTTAGACCTGTAAGTGTGGCTGCTCGTCGTGCTAATGAACTGATGTGCATTATTCAAAATTTAGAGCACCACGATGTTGAATTGGACGATGATAACCTATTATCACAATATTGTGCGCATGGTACCGAATTTGACAAGAAAGTGGTAGAAGTTTTTTTTCAACCATTTTAGTGACCCTTGCTAATTACAGGATAGATCGTCATTCACCGTCAATGATGATATCATCAATTCATCAAAATAAGCGAAATACTTTATTGTAGTGTCACTCGAAAAGTGCTAGACCGATTGTGGTGAAATTTAATTGGGACCAACCTACCAACCCAAAAGTATCATCAAAATCGGTTCGTAAACGACGAAGTTATCCACGAACACACATAAAAAAAAACTAAAATATATACGGACGATTTGAGAAACCTTCTCCTTTTTTGAACTCGGTTAATAAAGAGGAAAGATTTATATTTTTCTATTTTACAGATTTCTAGTATGAATGGATATATTATTTATTATTTATTCATGTTTTTTTTTTCCTAAATTGATTTTGTATTATGGTATGTGACAAATAAGCTTCAAATTAATTCATCGATTTCAAATATTCTTTTGCCGTTAGGACGCTACATTATCACTGAGTAACATAATAGGAGAATATAATATTATCAAAAAATTAGGGATCCATTGAAATTTATATAGTGGTAGTAATTCGCTTGTTCAGAACACCAAACTAAACTAGCGAACTAAAATCCATTTTTATTAAATTATGGTAGTTCTTATTATGTTAATGCTAAAGTTCAAATTAGTTAAATGCTTGCAAATGATAAAATTCTTAAATTTGCTAAGTATTTCTGTTTAATTGTGGGTATATTTAGTGCAAATTTAATCGTCATGTAAGGGCGAGCTCTCTAAACTAGTCTAAACTGATGTAAAACTACCCACATTTGAATTGAATAATCATATGTTTAGAATTATAATATAATATAATAAAGTGTTACACGAATTTGGATTTTAGTGTTAACATAATAAGAACTACCAATAGTTTAGAGAATTTTAGTTTAGTGTACGCACAAGCGAATCAGTATCAGTATTACTTTTTAAAGAACTAACGCCTGCTTTAGCGATCTCAAACATTGAATTAACATTGTTTTAAAGCAGGCGTTAGTGCTTTTAAAAGTAATATGTACTATAAAAATTAGGGATCCATTTGAAAACTTCGATAATGTAATCCAAGGTGTGAAAAAAAATACCAACAAACATCTTATATCGCGCTGCGGAAACTTTTGACAATATGAACTACAGTTTTATAGAAAACATTAATATCTACAATAACGTCCGCAATATCATATAAGTATCTCACTATTACAGTTATATCACAATAATAGTTTTATAGTGGTAGTGGTATTGGTAAGTGACATAGATGTCACTTATCAATTTCATCATCATCATCATCTCAGTTGTAGGACGTCCACTGCTGAACATATGCCTCCCCTACAAATTTCCAAAAGGACCGGTTGGGAGCGGCCTGCATCCAACGTCGTCCTGCTACCTTTATATACATAATACATCTATTGCCGCTGAGGCCTTTTATAACATTATTTATCAATTTTTTGATTTGTGTGTTCCCAAAAAGAAAAGGCGGGTCACAAAAAGTAACAGGTACCCCGTTTGGTATAAAGCTGATATCATTAGGGACATTCGAAAGAAATCTATTTTACACAAAGCTTGGTTAAAGTCTGGATGTGTAGTTGACTATAACTTATTTTCTGTCCTACGTGCTGGACTGAAAAAGCGTATCTTCATGGCGTACAAGGAACACATGTCCAGTATCGAGGAAAACCTACAACTTCAGCCTCAACGTTTTTGGGGTTATATAAATAACCTTAGGTCAAAAGGCGGATTCGAGCCTTCCGTTACTTACGAAGGTATGTCCTGCACCGGAGTAGGAGCAGCCAAAGCATTTGCTAGTTATTTTTCAACTGCATTTCTTAATGAATTACCATCATTGGACGTCAGAGCGCATAGTGAATGTGGGTTACAGGGGGGTTGTGTTAGCATATCTACTATCTCACCTGAAAATATTGACTGTGCCATAAACAAGTTAAAAATAGGTAGTTCGTCAGGACCCGACTGTGTGCCTAGTTTTGTTCTAAAGATGTGTAAAAAAACTTTTATTCGTCCATTTCATCACATTTTCAATCTTGCACTTGCAACAGGCAGGTACCCATCTCAGTGGAAAGTGTCCCGAGTGACCCCTATTCCCAAGAGTGGCAAAAAAGCAATAGTAAGTGATTACCGTCCTATAGCAATCTTATGCGCCCCAGCAAAGGTTTTTGAATACATTGTACATAAAGACATATATAGACAAGTAAAACAATTGATAGGTGACGAGCAGCACGGCTTTAGAGCGGGGCGCTCTGTGAATGCGAACCTGCTATGCATAGTAGATTATGTATCTGATGCTTTGGACCGCGGCCTGCAAGTTGATGTCATTTACTTTGATTTTCAAAAAGCCTTCGACAAAATCGACAATGATATTTTGCTGAGAAAGTTATCGTCTATCGGTTTCACACCGGGACTTCTTGATTTTTTCTCCGATTACCTAGGAGACCGAAGTCAGTTTGTTAGGCATGGGACACATGAGTCCGAACCATATCACACTAGGTCGGGCATAAGTCAAGGCTCGGTCCTCGGACCTCTTCTTTTTTTGATTATGGTTCATGACCTTCCTAGAGTGTTGAATTCGGCCAAGTGCCTCTTGTATGCAGATGACCTCAAGCTCTATCTGGAAATAAAATCTCTTAATGATTGCCTTAACTTGCAATGCGATATTAACCACATTTTTGAATGGAGTGTGGTGAATAAAATGTTATTCAATTCAGGCAAATGTAATGTAATGAGTTTCAACCGAAAAAAAAGTCCTATACATTTTAACTACCAGCTTGACCATCTAAACATTAATAGGCCTCATTGTGTTAAAGATTTAGGTGTCACTTTCGATCGTGGTCTGACGTTCCACGACCACATCTCTGACCTGACGAATGATACATACCGGCGTCTAGGTTTTGTGCTGCGCAACTCAAAAGACTTCCAAAATCCACAAGTCATTATAACTTTGTATAACTCGCTCGTTAGAAGTAAACTAGAAACGAGCGCTTGTGTGTGGAATCCCTATCACGTTACTTACACCCGTATGATAGAAAAGGTTCAGAAGGCGTTTTTAAGGTCTCTCTACAAAAAGCTTTACGGGTACTACCCCTATATGTACCCAACAAAGTTCTTACTTGGTCAGTTGGGATACAACTCGTTAGAAGTTAGGAGAATGGCCGATCAACTCCTGACCTATTGTAAGGTGCTCAGAGGGTCAATCGACTATCTTCACCTGCACAACCTTGCGTGTACGTTTTATATTCCTGATGAGCCTGGGGTCCCAGCAAACAGGCGTGGTCGACCACAGAATCTCTTCAGTGTAAACAGTGCACGCACCTCAGCGCGAAGTCAGACTCCGCTCGTTCGTGCTCCCCACCATCTCAATGCCCTCCTTGTCGCCAACACTGATTGCGATTTAATGACTGATGACTTAAACAATGTCATGCCGGTCATACTTGCCTATTGTGAGAGCCTCGTTGACCAATGGGACAGATGTGCCAAGCATGACAGCTCGACAGATCTTTGTGATTTTGACTGCGAGTATTCTTAAGTTTAAGATTACAATGATTAAATAATGACGACATATTTGAATGTAAAATGGAATTTTGTTTGACCTAATTTGTAATAATTTATATAATATTTTTGATACTAATGAATGATTGATTGATTACCATGTATGTTTTGTTAAATCTATAAGTAATTAAAACATGTAATAAATTACCATCTTAAAATAGACTATTGAATTTGTTTGAAATTAAACTTATTAAGTAGGTACTATTGATTTAATTAATTTTGTGAGATAAATGTAATTGTATTTTGTGACGTTTTTATCTCAATAAACAATTTATTATTATTTATTATTATTTATCAGGTCGTCAGTCCACCTCGTCAGTGGACGACCTACGCTGCGCTTGCCGGTCCGTGGTCTCCACTCTTGAACCTTCCGGCCCATCGGCCATCTTTTCTGCGGGCCCACTGCCACTTCAACTGGCTTATCTTCTGGGCTATGTTGGTGACTTTAGTTCGTCTACGGATCTCCTCATTTCTGATTCGATCACGTAGAGAAACCCCGAGCATAGCCCTTTCCATAACTCGTGCGACTTTGGGCTTGCTTATGAGGCCCATAGTTAGCGACCACCAAAGAGTAGGGTAATATTTACGCTTTAAAACCTCCTAGCCTAGGTTTTAAAGCGTAAATATGAACATAACTTGCGATAGTTTTCTATCTCAAACTTATTTGATAGTTTGTTTGTAACGGATAAAGGCAAATACTATTACTACGGACCTTGTCTTTAAAGTACAAAAAGTTTTTTATAGGTCAATGACTACAGACACCTGTAAATCAAAATTTATTGAGTACAAAATACTAACACTCCCGTCACTATATTTTTGAGGTGGCCGCATTTGTTAAATCGAACCAGCATTACTTTCCGCTTTTATCAGAGAATGTTGAACGTAACAGACGTGAGAATTATAAGCTGTGTATCCACACTTCCAGAAAGGCGCTTATGAGTAAGAGCATTTTCTGTGTGAGACCGAAAATTTACAACAAGATTCCGGGATGTCTAGAACTAAATATGTACACATTTAAATTAAAACTTAAGAATTTTTTTATCTCTAAATTTTTATTACAACGTGACCAAATTTTTGACTAATAGAGATCTTCCTGTCTGTGCATAATAATATGAATTTTATTACCATTCCTATTTTTAATTGACATTAAGTCCAAGTTAAATTATATATATTAGATATTATTATATTAGGTATTTAAAATGACATTGTTATTACATAATTTCATACGGCTGCAATTGACAATGCAATTGCATTCAATTGACAATTTCACTAGCCTCCTCATTGACTTTCTTTAGGTAATGCATGTAGTAGTATTTTTACAATTTACTATTGTTTTTTGCTTTAATTTAATCTTTCATTGTTCATGTTGTTCTAGCCATCTCTCGAAAATTTGTACGCCTACAGAGGCAAAACATGACGAGCTTTTAAATGTAACAATTAATGTTATTTTACAAAATCTATGTGCATGTATATAATATATATATATTATAACATATAATACATTACAATATCTATGACCTAAGTGGCGTGCAATTGGAGAGGCATATGTTCAGCAGTGGCTGATGATGATGATGATGATCTTATCTTATGTAACCGGTTCAAAAAATTCTTTACAAGCGGAAAGCTATATTATGCCAGGTTGACACGCTATTTTTGATTCATTATCAACATCTTCCAGTTTTTTATATTTTTATTGTATTACTCTTTCTTCTTAATAATCTTAATAATCGCTCTTTTTTCCCGCCTTCAAAACAGGAGGACGTACTCAATTCGACTGTTTTTTATGTTTGTTACCTCATAACTTTCGATAGTGTTTCCCGTGTGGTCCCATTTAAATTTCATCAAATTCGGTCCAGTAGTTTTTGAGTTACACTCCAATAACTGAATAGAATGGAAGTCGGTATTACATTTTTCAGACATAACATAAGTACTTGTTATATGCTTGCTTTCGCATGGCACTCCTTCCTGAAGTTACAAAAAACGATTATTTTCTTATGGGAAATCGATTGTAATTTTCTATGTATCGCCTACGTAACACCATTGTTTATATATAATCACTGGTAGTAAAAATAGGTATTACCACGCCTATAAGATCCTGTTAGAAATTATAGTATGCAAGTATAAAAAGACGTCTATCAGCTCAGCTTACTTCACTTACTCATAACTAATTCGTTGTAAAAGAGAAATATAACACCTTATTCTGCTAAATAGTTACATTTATATTATATTCAATATAAAATAATACTGCGTGATCATTTTGTTACAACACGCTTTAAAAATACTGGTGTATCATACGGACCTATAGCTAAATATAAATAATAACGAGTACAGTTAAAATAATGTTAAAAAACTTCTTACATTTGATTTGCATTGTGATAATGTTGCAATATTGTAATGGTGATAATAACAAGGTAAGTTCTGTTTCATGCTGTGCCTATTGTTTTTTTTTAATTTTTTTCCTATTCTATTGAGCAGATACCTTGATAAATACGTTTTCAAATTTTTGCAATGAAATGCTTATATATTTTAATTAATATTAAATATTGAGTCGATACCAACTTAATCACTTTTTTAAATAAATGCAAATATTTTATTATATAATTTAAAGAATATTATATAAAATATGATTATCTACTCTGTTGCTCTTTGATCCTATGGAAATCAATACTATTATCTACTACTATATCCTTGTAAAACCATGAAATCATGATTTATACAAGGATATAATAGGCGTTGTGAAGCGACGAGTGACCGCTCCCCTATAACGTGTTTTTTTTGCCAAAATGTAGTTTTTGACCTTTGTGCTATGTGGCTTTCAGTTATGTACATAATGTTATATTTTTAATTAATAGCTTTCTTAATTTGAACTACATTTAACTACTTTTGTTTTTAGAAAACAGTAATAATACCTCCAGAATTAGTAACGAAAATCATCGGTGCCGTCCAGAAGTGCCAAGCAGAAACTGGTATAGACGCCGATATTTTGTTTCTAATACTCGATAGGAAATATCGCGAAGATGAGGAGTTCAAGAACTTGATCTACTGCACTTACAACACTCTCGGATATGTACACAAAGATGGCCATATTAATGCAGAGAAAGCGGTGGAGTATTTCAAACGTGAACCTTTAGTAGAAGAAGGGATTAGACGCTGTAGTCGAGAGAATGGGAATAATCCAAGAGACATACTGTTTTATTTCTTTAAATGTTTTTTAGATACCACACCTGTGCGATTTACTATTTAAGAATGTTTGTAATATAAAGACAAAGGACAACATTATATATTGCTTTATGACCATTTACCTTTCTAACTACATGACATGTTTAGGGTTGTCATCCGTCCTGGTTTCCCCGGATTTGCCCTAGTTTATGCCCTAGGGCGTCCGGGGAGCGTATGGGCGGGGTTTCATTTTGTAGTCCGGGTTTAAAAATTTAAACCCGGACTCTCTCTGAAATAAAAAATCTAACTGATGTTCGATTGTATGTTTTTTGTGTTCTCCGCAATTTGTGGACCGATTCTCAAAATTATTTTTTTTTGGTTGTGTATACTTCCCAGGATGGACCACCTATTTCAATTTCATCAAATTGGGTCCAGCAGTTTTTGAATTACACTCCAAAAACTGAAAAGTGTTACGCTTATCTTGATGATGTATGACATTGACGGTGAATGACAATCAATCCTAGCAAGGGTCACTAAAATGGTAAATAAAATACCAAAAAAGGAACTGACTTCAATACCAAAAAGTGTGAAATAACTTGTCGTAGTTGGTACCATGCATGTCATAATATTGTGATAATAGGTACCTTGTTTTGAGCTATCATGGTACCGACTTCAACAAGTTATTTCACACTTTTTGGTATTAAAGTCGGTTACATTTTTTTAGACATTGGCTTTTCATTCAAATCCGTTTAGCCGTTGCATCGTAAATATAATATAGTAGGTATGTAAACGCACAAACACGTAATTATAACGATGATGATTTCTTAAACAATATAGCTTTTGCGATTATGTACATAAAGAGCAACTAAAGAGTATCTCAGAATTAATTACAGTAAACATACTTGTACCTACTATAATTAATCAATAATTAGTAACGTCCATTTGCCTTTGTCTGTTTGTCTGTCATACTCGAGAACTGCTATTTATAACATATCATAAGACCCATGTGACTTCGTAACCGATTTCTTAGCTAACGCCTTTATTTTAAGAAAAGTTAAAACTTGGGGCTTATGTTTTAACTTTTCTTTATAATAAAAAACAGTGGATATTATACTTAGGTACGTTTTTTTCAAATCTTTGCGCGCCTTTACTGCTTACAGAAAAAAAAACATAAAGCGATTACAAATATACGTCTAAGTTTTCCAGTTGTAGCTAGTTTATTTCATCAATTTCATTAAAAAAAACATGATATATTGATGATGATGATATCTTCTGTCTCGATTTATATAACTTCCTAGCTTGCGCACTAATATGGCTCACTAGGCTGAACTTGTTTTTTTTTTAATTTATAAGCTACGGTAGAGTTGACTGGCGCTATCGTATGTGTAATTTTAAGAAGTTTTGCTTTGACAGGTTGTTCAGCATTGACAGGTTTTAAATCGGAACATGCACCGTCCACAATGACATTGATGCTCTGATCTACCAAAAACTGTGGATCGATCTGCACAATTTCTTCGGAAGCCCATATAGAAAGGAAGCTACGAAAGAAGCGCTTTATGTCACAACAGATCAAAAGCCTTCGCTATGTGGACATAGCCATATAACGTGCGGCCAAAGTCTTACCCTTGTACTTCACCACCTTTGCCCATCGACGCGTAAGGTATACAGAAGTACACGAGTAGAGTGACCACGACGTAAACCGTACTGGCGATAGCTAAACAGCTGACGCTCCTCTAGATACTGCAAGAGCTGGTTGTTAAATATGGGTTCTATTATCTTGGATAACAAAGATGTTATGGCTATAGAACGCTGGTCGGAGGGATCTGAGCCGTCACCTGTTTTGGCGTTCGGGTTCACTAGAGCCATAGTTCGTATATTTAGAACAACGCTTGATATGTAGGAGAGCCGGAAAAGCAATGTTAGAACCGGAGTCAACCATGGGGCACAAGTCCGCAGCAGAATCTCAGGGATGCCATCAGGCCCACTCGACTTATAAATTTCTAAAGAAACAGCGCTTTTTGTACATCACATTTCCAGAATTCAATGTCTAGCATTGAAGTATCACACCGCGGTAAGGTCATTCAAAATCAAATTGGACATAAAGAGACCCAGAAGATCGGATTCTTCGCGGTGGTGTCATCCTCTTGGTGTAGAGGCGGTAGAAAAGACAGACAAAAATGGCTTAGAACAGCCATGGCAAGAGACCAATTATTATGTATCTTAGTTGTTAACAAATGTTCATTGAAATCGAAAAAAATGGCGGCTCAATGTTACTTTTGCCAGCTCCAAACATCAACTTACTAACATTTTTGCTAACTGGAGTTGACAAAACTGACATAGAGCAGCCATTTTTCAAGATTTCATTCAATATTTGTTAGTAAACTGAGATACATAATAGACCTACAAAACGCACGGGTTCCCAAGGATGGCGCGCTAATCTCTCACCAATTCTGCCGATATGACCGAATTGCGCTTCAGCGATAGCTCTTCTGAAGGAGCTAGAGGCAAAGTTACGAGTATATACATCTTTTTAAGATCGTTGGTATTTGCATCCTTAGACGCCAAAGCATCGGCCCAAGCTAGGTAATGCTCCTCTTTTACTGTACGCCTAAAGCCCATCACACACGATGAAGATACTATAAAATATAAATTATCTTAGAGCAGATTCGGACATATCGCTCACCATATAATTCAATGAGCGACCACACACGGTGAATATACTAAAATATTTTACCTTAGAGTAGCTTAAGATGCCACCGATATTCGAACGGCATGTTAACATACGCTAAGACTACTGCAGATCATGAAGACATCTTAAGATCATGTCCGATACTGATCTTAACCGATCTTAACTTGTTGACAAAACCGTTGCAGTAAATGGACGTCTGGTCTTCAGTTACCGAACAAATTTATATTTTCACAATAAAAACTAATAAAGCTTTACATTATCTTATGTACCTATATTTTTTCGAACCAGTAGAAATATTTTTCGTAAATAAAAATGAAACTAACGCCTGACTAACGCGAATGTATCAAACAAAGGAAATCATCGAAAAAGTGAGACTTTCTATCTACTAACCGAACTAGCGGTATGACAATTTTATCTTAGTAGAATTTAAAAATAATTCTATGGGCCTAACCATTCTAGGTTTTTCTAGGTGGGTACTACGTATAGATCAATCAAACTAGGTAACTACTAAATCGATGTTAGTATTCTTGATGAAATAAGGCTATGTTATATTATTAGACTAGCTGCAGCCGCGACTTCATTCGCGTGGCCCTTTAATTAATGCTTTCAGTATAAACCCCATCAAAATTGGCCTTTTCAGAAACTACCCGGATTATAGAGGCAGACAGACAAACAATTAAAAAACTGGTAGGTATCGTGCAAATAACCGTATGAAAGTGCAAGATAAAGCTGTTTTTTTTCTGAAAGATCATTGTAAAGTTTAAATTCACTACTGTGTTTCCTGTGTTTTATGTGATCTTCTATCCAGATTTTTCGTTTTTAACTTTTAGCTAGTATGACGGTTATATCATATTCACAGTCCCAATCATCATCTGAGGAACTGTCCAACAGGTCTAGCAACAAAATACGAATCATCGGAAAATAAAAAATATGAACACTCTGTATATTACAGTGTGAACGATCGAGACGTGCGGCTCCCGATATGGACTCCGATAGATTGTACGCTTGCTATATATTATAGTAGGTATCTGCGCCGTGTGTGGTGGGTTAAGTTAACATAACTTTTTCATTCGACGCTATAATATATATTATCTTAGTCGTGTGTGATGGGCTTAAGGCCGTTTTAGAGTTACCAAACCAGGGCTAGGATCTGCCACTAATGTAAACTGCAGAATCAATAAAGAGTTCCATTCCCTGCAGCACCACATTAGCAACAGAGTTAGTGACATCCGGATCATCCTGCAGGAAGCAAACGTGTCTCCATGGGTAGGATGCATAAAAAGACCGCATGCTGTTCCAATTTGCAGACCAGTAGCCCAGACATATGCGACGACTACCCATAAAACGGGGTTGAGTTGTAACGTATAAAAATCAGTAATTCAATAATTAAAATAAATCAGTAAAATACCTTAATTTGCAAATATTTAATAACGCCACCTATGTCAAAAAGGTGGAAGCTTTAACTGTATTAGATAACGACACACGTAGTATCTAATTTACTCTCATAGTAAAGTGGTTAACTGGTTAGTACTATTGTTTGTTCAATAGATGTCATTGTTAACCATTATCATTTATCCAGTAGCATCCGTTAGTCGATTCTGTAGGGTAAGGGAGAGAGATAGGCGGTGGTCAGGGAACAAGGATGGGAAAACCAACCAAACGCACCATCCAGGTCTGGCCACGTGAGTATTCCAGGCTTCGATATGCTGCAGTCCAAGAGTGTTCCAACCCGAGGCAGATCCAAAACGGTGTCCAAGTAATTTACCAATCTAACACTTAACACGCAACAGTGAACTACAGTGATTACCGAATTTAACTTCAATTAATTATATTTTAATTGTTACATTTTCCAAAGCCAAACCTAGCTAGTCATCGCCACGACACCACCACATAGAGAGCATCTCTCTGCCTATAACGAGCATTACAAAGTCAATGATACAAAATTCAAGTGACCTTACAAGCGGCGCCCTCTAGTTTTAGAGTTCGGGACCAAACAGTTACATTCAATAATTAGGATCAATTTTATAGAAAACCTTTTAATTTAGCAACCCATCTAACCAGGTACATCAGTGGTGACTTTTGTGTAGCAAAATGGCTTCGCTCGTTTCTTCTTCTTATTGAGATTTTATAATTTAAAATCGAGCATCAATCTCATCCCTACGTCTCTCTTAAAAAATTGAGAATTTCAAATGTTAACAATGGTCTGATTACAATAAATACAGCAGGCGTACCCGCGGAGTATATTGCTAGTAGATCATATAAAAGACATTTCTTGACATACAGGTGTTATTATTTTACATTGTAACGTGAACAATAACAACGAAGTGAATATGAAAATATTAATTGTACTTTTTGCGTTTTGTATTCATGTCTTGAATTGTAATTATTTTCCTGATATTCCTAAGGTAAGATTTTGCTATAGTAGTGTTTACTTACCAATTAAAATAATAATTGGTATAAATATTATTTTCCACTTTGTGTTAAAATAATAAATTGCAGGTATGTTAACAATGAATGTTACAAAAAAATATGGATAGGTACGCCTTACTCAAAATACAGAACGACAAGTAGATATTACTGATAAAACTTCTCGGTTGTATTAACTAAAAATTTCACCTGCGGCGGTAATCGTTAAAATGAGCCCTGCATAGAAGACCTACCTAGTACCACAGTTTACCATGCGACAGTCAAAGGGAATTTGTGAAGAAATCCTAAACATACAGAAAAAGATATAGCCACGATGAAAATTTAGCCACAAGCTAGCGATTCATGGTTCCGTTAACATTAGTAGCATTTATTACTTAAGATTGTTTTTCCGGGAAGAATAGTAGCCAACGTTCATTCCAATCAGTTCATCAAACGATGAACTGATTGGAATGAAAAAGTTATGCTTAAATGTAAACTTTATGTAGACACATAAAATAAAAACTGTCAGCTAAATCTTAAGTTATGGCGAAATAGGGAAAGACAAACACCCACCTGTCCATCGAATCAGACATACTTTCACATTTTTTATTAGTGTGTTTTATGTGTATCGAATGAAAGATGTTGACTTAACTAGGTATAAGTTATTTTAAACATAATGCTTAGTTCCTAACTTGTAAAGGAAACTTACTTTATAAAACTTTTTCCAGCCCGTCATATACCTGCCACCCGAGGAAAGTGAAGCAGTTCTAAACGCCATACGGAAATGCTGTTCTGAACGTGATTCTAAGGATATGATCCAATATCTTCACCATGGAGGTTTTAGATTGGACCCAGAATTCCAAAGATGTACTCACTGCATGTACAAAGAATCAGGATACATGTCTCATGATGGAAAAATCAACATATTAAGATCGTCATCACTCTTCCCCGATCCTAATAGGATGCTCAACATTTTAACACAATGTGATATGCAGGGTGAAAATCACGTGGAGATTGCTGTCAAGGCATTCATCTGCTATCAAAAAAATGTAATGTGTAGAATAGCACTTAAAAGGCCTTATTCCGATATATATAACGGACTTCCAAAACGGATGAGATTTTAGAATATACTTGTATGTTTTTATGTCTATATTAATTGCCTTGCAAAACTTGCAAATCCTTTTCAGCGTATATATCATAAGTATAAATCAGGTGATAATAAGGTTTCAAATGTAGGTATCTAGTAACATATATTGTATGGAGGTCATACTTCATTAGTGGTGGCAATCTGAAACATAGTTTAGAAAATAACTATAATTATACTCATTATTATTACTAAGAACTGATAAAGGGTTGGCTTTTGTAATCTCCACAAATAAATAAACAGATTAAATAAAACAGTCCTGTTATAATATATTTTAAGAATGACAGGTAAAGTGCAGTGTTTCAAAAAGAACCTGTATAACTTATGAATTAGGTACTAGCTGGTCTCTGCGGTTTCACCCACGCGGTGGTGGATGATGATGATGAATCTGATGACGATGAGATGAAAAATGACGTATAGCGTTACTCAGGGTGAATGTAGCTTTCCAATGGTAAAATAATTTTTGAAATCGGTCCAGTACCTTTTGAGCCAATTCGTTACAAACATACTTCCATACAAACATTTCCTCTTTATAATATTAGTATAGATATCTCAACTAAGTCTACGGCATAAACATTTCTCCCAGCCACTGGAACTTTTAACACATCCAAACATAGGAATTGTTAGGATTTCCAATATTCTCTACTAGCGCTCCGCGGTTTCTCCCGCGTGGTGATGGATGATGATGATGAAAAGTATCCTATGTGTTAATCCTCACCTAGCTCCATACCAATTTTAATTAAAATTGGCCCCGCTTTTTAAGCGCGAAAGAGCTCAGAGAGAATCAGATGTTACTCGAGCATAATGTATCTTTCTACGTCTGAAAGAATTTTTTGAATCGGTTTAGTAGTTTTTGTGTTTCCATTACAAATAAACAAACAATGAAATCTGTCTCTTTTATTTTTAGGATTAAGTACTAAGGTACAAATAATGTGGCTTAGTTTGTACAGGCGTTACTATTGCATATTTAAACTATGATTAAGTAGTTATTGTGACAACTATAATGTTGCAATTTTTATCTGCGTGTCGCTCCATCCCCATACGACGGTGAAATTCAGATAGAGAGTTAAAATTCGGTGCTCGGACCTAGAGTCTTGGTGGCCTAGTTGGTCATGGCGTCTGACACGGATTGTCGGAAGACGCGGGTTCGAATCTCGTCCGAGGATGTGAATTTTTCTTTTAAAAACATTGCAATATTTGGTTTTGCTTAGCAGGCGATATTGGAACTATTGAATTTTATGCACTATAATGTGTCGCCTCTCTGGCGTAGGCCTCCCCTATATCTGTTCACTCTACTTCCTTTGCCTTCCTCATCCAGTTGGGTCCGATTATCTTAGAAAATATGTCTTTCCTTCTTTGCCTCGGCCATCCTTGGTTCTTTTTCCGTCCAGAGGCATCCACTCTGTAACCCTTTTGTCCATCTTTCGTTATTTAGTCTGCATACATGGTCTGCCCATGTCCAATTAAATAGTCTTATCCTTTAGATGTAACACAACAATAAAGATAATAATAACGAGAACTAAAGTTCTCTTTCTTATTGTTTTATTATTTACTTTGTCTTAAATTTCGATTCCCAAAATTCTTCTATCCGTCTTTCGCTGGCAAATTGCAATTCTCTCCTTGTCTTTTCTCCTAAGCGACCATGCTTGGCAACCATATTTTATGTTAAGCACGGTAATAGTTGACATATCATGGCACTGCAGGCTTTTTGTAGTTATTAATGTCCTCTATAACACCTACATTACTTTGCTCTTTTATCAATAATTTTCGCAGCGTATTAGTGTATTAAGTGATTTTTCGGCTATACATCTCTGGTATATACAATATTGGTCTATGGCTATAGAATTGCATATGTAAACAAGCATTTATTTTGACATAACTGTAAAATTCAGACATACTCGCATGGTATTACTGATATTATTGTAGACATTTAGTTACTACTTCTAAAAAGCTACACCACTTTGCTATTTGTTAATAGTTTTCGTAGCGTACGCGATATAAGGATTTTTTTCACACCTTGGGTTACATTATCGAAGTTTTCATACGTTTGCCTGAATTTGTGCAAATCTCCTATGTTCATCGGGGATAATGTAGGATTCTAATGGTCCCCCCAGAAGGGTTCTCGCATTGACGTGGCGGGGGGGCTCAGTAACCGTGGCTAGGTACACCACGGTGAAGCCAAGAGGAACCCAGGGGCCGCGCCGGCGTTGGGGTGCGCTGGCCGGCTCAGGTGGGCCGCTCCTATGGGCTTTGGCCGCCAAGTCCACATAGGAGTGGCGGGGTCCAGGCGCTTTGGCGCAGACTCGAGGATGTGGGGCCCGGGCGCTTTGGCGCAGGCTCGAGGAGGTGGGGCCCGGGCGCTTTGGCGCAGGCTCGAGGAGGGGGGCCCGGGCACTTTGGTGCAGGCTCGAGGAGGTGGGGTCCGGGCGCTCGGCGCAGACTTGAGGAGGTGGGGTCGCGGGGGGGCTATCCCTTGTGGCTGACGTAGCAGGCGATGGGGCTACGTATCCGACCCACCGCAGGGAGACCACGGGCGACCAGACACGGGGAAGTCTGGCGCCCATTGTTGGCGAGTTTGGTCTCCGAGGCAGTTGCGGCGCGCCATGTGTTCTGGCGTGCCGCGAAGAGAAGGGTCCGGCAACGGACAGCCACGGCGGGTTCGCGGTCGTGTGGAAAATCTAACCCGCGTTCCCGCCGAGGGCGGCAGTGACGGAACACCCCGGGGTTTTGGTGGGTATACGAACTCCCACATAACCACCTCCCTCCCCGTGGTGGGTGGTATCCATAAAGGATTTCCCCGGGACAAAAAAAAAAGGATTCTAATGGTGCCTCCTTGGCGTCCTGAAGCAGGCGTTTGAGCGTTGGTCCGCGGAGGGGAGCTGGAGCAACCCGGTTCCTCGAAGCAGTGCGGCCAATACTTAAAGAGTGAGTCCATCGAGGGCATGGGTTGCTTACCTTCAGGATGATACAGGTCCTATTGGGGCACGGATGCTTCGGGAGGTACCTGTGCAACGTTGCCCGGAGGGAAGCGACTCCTGCCACCAGTGCGGCTGCACGGAAGAAACTGCGCAGCACGTGCTGGAAGTTTGCCAAGGAGCCGCCGAGGCACGGCAATCCTTAGTTGCAGTTGTGGGGTCGGACCTCTCCCTGTCTACCATCTTAACTAAGATGGTCGACGATGAGAGGCCGTGGGAGGCAATGGTCTCTTTCTGTGAGGTCGTGATGTTGCAGAAAGAGGCCAAAAAGCGAGAAAGAGAGATAGATCCCCTCTCTCTCCCACTCCGGAGAGCGCGGACACGGAGGCGAGCCGATCGAGCTCGTACTCTGACTCTGCTTAAAGTACCTGGGGCGTCGGCTGTGGGGACGGCTGGTGCCCCCAATTAGGGTTAGGTCCTTACGAGGTGTGGATGGCCCGCGTGTTCCGGGGCAGATCATGAGGTGGTAATGCAGAGGGCTCTTTACACCCTCCTATGAGGCTGGGCCTGCCTAAGTGGGCAGCGACGTCGGTGGGGGCTGTGGCTGCATAACGCAAATGGTCCTACGCCCGCCGCCAATGGTCGATGAGGATGGTACACCGCAGAGTGGTGGGTATTCCGTCCTTCTGGCGTAGACTCCCACACGCTCAACAGCTCTCCCTGGAGCTGGTGATCAGGGTCTAAAATCTTTCTCTGTGAAAAAAAAGGAGATTCTAATGGTGAAAGAATTTTCCAAATCGGTTAGTCCGGTAGTTTCGGAGCCTATTCAATACAAACAAACAAACAAATTTTATTCATAATAATATTATTAAGTGTAGAATTGTAGATAAAAATTATGTAGTTCATGATCATTTAGCCAGGTTGAATCGATTTGAATAGAGCTTATGCGGTAATAATTCATAACACAATTACTTATCCAGTAAGACAGCAACATGTAATGTATTGTGGTCTAGCACTTGCTTCTTCACAAAATGGAAATAATGTCTATTAAAATTTCTTATGAAAGCGAAGTAGTCCAAGTCCAATTCGCTCTTTCATTTTGCAGGGACCCAAGCTACCAGCAGTCTTGGCCTCCGATAATAAAATCTACCATTTTAGTTTGTGTTGTGCTATCTCCTGGCATACATCGGCTTGGAGTTCGCGTAGGTCTTTCCCAAATTCACCCCGAAGGGTTCCCACACTGACGTGGCGGAGGGGCTCAGCAGACGTGGCTTGGACATTTACGGTGAAGCTAAGAAGAACCCAGAGGCCGCGCTGGCGTTGTGGTGCGCTGGTCGGCTCAGAAGGGGCCGCTCTTATGGGCTTTGGCAGGCAAGTCCACATAGTCCGGGCGTTATGACGCAGACCCGAGAAGGTGGGGCTTGGGCGCTTTAGCGGAGGCTCGAGCAGGGGTTATGGGGAGGGGGGAAGGGAGAGACGGTATGGCGACACGGTGCTCTCCGTATCCCCTGTGCTGATATAGCAGGCGGTGGGGGCGGTGGCGTATACGACCCACCACAGGAGGACAGACGTTGGCGGGTTTGGTGTCCGAGGCAGTTGCGGCGCGCCGTGTGTTCTGGCGTACCGGGCAGATGCCCAAGCCAGCGAACCCTGAGCTTCAGCTTTGATCTTAGCTATGATTTGGCTCAGCTCATGATATCTCTTCTTTCTCTTTATTCTTCTTTCTTCTCCAGATTTCGCCCTCGGTTTGTATTAAAAATAATGAATTTCATTATGTTAACACTGTGTTTAGACCAAGTCTTTTTGCGAAAACTTCTCGCTTAATTCAAAGAGTTCAAAACGCCTGTACCCGTTTTTTTTTTGAATACTACCTAGAAGCCATGTATCTCCTTTTCTCAACCGCCACAACATACTTAATATGACACATAGTAGACATCTTCATCTTTCAACACTTATGTTTGGTGTGGTTCAATCTCAAAAGCCATATTACCTTTATTCAAAATGTATCTAGGCCAGAGATTATGCATACGCAACTCGAGCTTCCTCCTACCTCCTAATTACCGCAGTGCACACTGCATCATTCCGTATTAGTTTTCGTTTCGCTGCCACTAAATGCTGGAATTCGCTTCCTCCACCATAAAGTGAAAACCAAATTGCAAAAATAAATATAAATCTCAATTGCTGGGATCCCAAAAAACCCATTGTGTATAACTATAATATCGAGTAAATATTTTAATTTTAACATTTCCGCTGATTTAATCAATATGTTTGTTAGTGTGTATGTGTGTGTGTGTGTGTGTGTGTGTGTGTGTGTGTGTGTGTGTGTGTGTGTGTGTGTGTGTGTGTGTTTGTGTGTGTGTCTGTGTGTGTGTTTGTGTATTAGTGTGGGTGTGTATTGGTTGGTGTGTATATATAGTTTCACCCGCGCGGTGATTGATGATGATGATGATGAATCTACAATAGGTACTTATAGGCCTGTTTGGTATAACATTTACAAAGTGTATAGAAACAGAATTTGGGATCAATGTAACATGGTATATCTATTACAAAAAAATATTAATAGGACAATAATAGATATTCCATGTTGTAGTTATTAACTTATAAGTGGTAGGGGAGATAGACGGTTATGGACGAGACTACGGCATGTCAATACAAATAAAGTTATTTAGGTAGGCGGTGACTTGCCACTCAATAAACACCCTCCTAAAGGGCCACCATCAATGGTGACAAAAGGGGTAACGTTTGTGTGGATGGTGCAACCTACCTGCCTAGACGGCTGGGAGATTAACATAAAAACAGTAGTACGTTTAGGTTTTAGAAGTTTATTAGCCAGAGCTAGCTCTGGCTAATAAACTTCTAGAACCGTCGTGAGTTTCAGAGAGATTATGCAATAGCCTCCCTTGTTACGGGGGATTATCTCAGATTAGCAGTTGTAGTCCTCGACGCGATGGTGTGGGTGATGCAGCAACCGGCAGAAGGCATTAGCGTCGACCGGAAAACGGCAGCCGCAGATTCCTGCAGCAGTCGGGTTTAGCCCCGACGCCTAGCAGGATTCAGGGTCCTGTGGTAGCTGTTGGCCGCTCCGGTGATGTGCGCAGTACTGGCCCCGCAGTCTAGTCAGCGGGAGTTCTGGTCAGCGGCAAGATATAGCTAGCCGTATGATTCACCAGCGAAAGAGGCTCACCAGCGGTAATATCTAACCAGCCGTAATATATCTCAGCAGCGGTAAGGTTTCTCGCCAGCGGTAAGGTTCCTGGAATGCCACGAAGGATCCCGGTTAGTAGGTATTCCGCAGCGGCGCTGCTGTCACATCCACGAAGTCCTGGGCTACTCCGAGGAAGCTTTATTTCGACAAGAACCCGTGTTGTGACATCATGGCGCAAACAAAATGGTCGGAAGGACATTTATAAATAATTTACAGTGAAATGTTTCCTTGAAGAGCAATAACAGGGTTTATCAGTATCTAGTTAGAGGTATTGCGTATAGTTAGGTACTAGATAGATTAAGGATTACTCTACAGCGTTAAACACTTGTTCCCGGCAGTTTGCATAAGCTTGAAGAGCTTCACAAATCATTACAACATAATAGTACCTAGGGGCCGTTCAAGTATTACGTAAGCACTATTTCAAAGTCAAAAGTCAAAGTCAAAATCATTTATTCAATTTAGGCATCAAAGACGCACTTATGAACGTCATTTTTTCATTATAATGTACTTTAAAGACTACCGCCGCGTTCCAAAATATATAGAGCCTACCGAGAAGAAGCGGCAAAAAACTCGGGGCCATTCTTTTTATATAGATGTTTTTACAATGTTTTTACTTAGAGGTAGGTACCTACTACAAATATTAGCTCCAGTGTGTTGCCTTACAAAAGAGAACATAATAATGGTATCAGTAGGGCAAGACACGCTACTCATACTCATACTCATACTCATACTCATTTATTGGTAACCATTAGTTACAAGTCACATCTTTCTCATATTATATGTATAAGTACATAATATTGGTAATTCCAAGTACTAAGTAATTGTCAAATCCATAAATTTATATAAACTCAATGTCAAAATAAGAAATAAAATAAAATAAAGTTCTATACTAAAATATAGAAAATCCAAATTTAAAAATAAATTATATAAATAATAATAAAAATTGTCAAACACAAATACATTACACTCTCTACACGTTGACATCTTAGTACACGAGTAGATAGATCCTTTTTTTTATTATTTTTTGGCCCGGGGAAATCCTTTATGGATACCACCCACCACGGGGAGGGAGGTTATGTGGAAGTCCGTATACCCACAAAAACCCCGGGGTGTTCCGTCACTGCCGCCCTCGGCGGGAACGCGGGACAGATTTTCCACACGACCGCGAACCCGCCGTGGCTGTCCGTTGCCGGACCCTTCTCTTCGCGGCACGCCAGAACACATGGCGCGCCGCAACTGCCTCGGAGACCAAACTCGCCAACAATGGGCGCCAGACTTCCCCGTGTCTGGACGCCCGTGGTCTCCCTGCGGTGGGTCGGATACGTAGCCCCACCGCCTGCTACGTCAGCCACAAGGGATAGCCCCCCCGCGACCCCACCTCCTCGAGTCTGCGCCGAGCGCCCGGACCCCACCTCCTCGAGCCTGCACCAAAGTGCCCGGGCCCCCCTCCTCGAGCCTGCGCCAAAGCGCACGGGCCCCACCTCCTCGGGACTGCGCCAAAGCGCCCGGGCCCCACCTCCACGAGTCTGCGCCAAAGCGCCCGGACCCCGCCACTCCTATGTGGACTTGGCGGCCAAAGCCCATAGGAGCGGCCCCTGGGTTCCTCTTGGCTTCACCGTGGTGATCCAAGCCACGGTTACTGAGCCACGTCAATGTGAGAACCCTTCGGGGGGGGACGAGTAGATAGATCCTGGAGTGATCAGTCCCAAGCTGTTTTATCCTCCAAGTAATCCGAAATTTTGTAATAACCTTTTTGACAGAGTTTAGTTTTAATAGTAATTTTAAACTTATTAATAGGCAAATCTCGGATAACATTGGGAACTTTATTATAGAATCGTATACATTGTCCCATAAAAGAATGACTTATTCTGTGGAGACGCGTTACATGTACGGATAGCTTGTGCTTATTTCGCGTGTTGATGGAATGAGCATCACTCCTTTTATCAAAACTGCCAATGTTTTTCTTTACATACATTAGATTTTCATAGATAAACTGAGAGACAACGGTTAGAATGTTTATGTCTTTAAACTTCTGTCTAAGGGAAACTCTGGGAACTAAACTGTAGATCGCTTGTATAGCCCTTTTTGCAGTATAAAAATGGAATTAATATCTGCAGAACATCCCCCGAGCAGTATGCCATAAGTCATAACGCTATGGAAATAACTAAAATAAACTACTCTAGCTGTGTTTACATCAGTTAATAGTCTATTTTTTTTAACAGAATAAGCCGCTGAACTGAGCCTACTAGACAATTTTTTTATGTGGGGACCCCATTGCAATTTAGCGTCTATAGTAATTCCTAAAACGAACGTTGACTCCACAAGGTTCAACCCTGTTCCATTCAATTGTATATTGGATTCTACTTGTCTCACATTTGGTGTCGAGAACTTTATACAATTAGTTTTCTTCTCATTGAGGAGAAGATTATTTTTATTGAACCAATTCACAACTTTAGCTAATGCATTGTTAACATCGTCATAGTTTAATAACTGCCTTTTAATTTTAAATAACAGTGAAGTGTCATCTGCAAACAATACAATCTCGTGATTCTTCTCTACATAATAAGGTAAGTCATTAATATAGATTAAAAACAAGAACGGCCCTAGTATTGAAAATTTTCTTTGTTTTGCTTATTTTGGCTGACATGGGGGGTAGGGAAGTCTAGATGATGATTACGTCATTGCTAGTTATTTACTTTTTTTTACAAATGGCAACCCTCACATTGTCAATGCTTGAAAACGAAACGCATTTTCGGGGATTCCCGTAAATATAAACGCATACGTTTAGGCACTCGCTTTAGAACCTATTAGAGGAATTACCGCGCGCTGTTCACTTGTCTAAATTTCCTCTGTTACTCGTAGTTTACTGTTTTGTTTGGATACTATAGCGCAGTGTTTTTCAATCTGTGGGTCGCGACCCCTAGGGGGGTCGCGTAACCTTACTCAGGGGGTCTCCAACAGAAGGAAAAAGGCAAGGTAGACTACAATAAAACACAATTTTAGTGAGAAGGATTAAATTTGCAAATATGAATTAAATGGTGGTGTTAATTTTGTAACGTTAACAATCAAATCATTATCCAATTGAAGTCTATTTCTCTTTTTAGTTTTAATGTCCCCAATTTAAGAGAATGTCAGTTCACACAGATATGAGGTGGCGAATAGTACTAATAATTTTAGAGTTTTCCTTGCTAGTTTCAGATATTCTTGCTTTCTTTTCACCCAAAACATGTCGAACCTTTGTGAATAAAATTATATTTTAAGCATGCCGTCAGCAGCTAAATCTATGAAGCATTCTTTAAAATTTGTGGAGAGATCAGCCAATTATGTTGACTTATCCAAGAATAGAAAGATTTGTTCTGTAGATAGAGCAGACAACAAACGAGAGAGAATGGTAGGTGGCTATTATCGTAGTATTTTAAATTAAAGATCTTTGTCTGTCTGGCAAGGTGGTCGCCAGAATTTTTCAAGCTGTAAGGGGGTCGCGAATACAATAAGATTGAAAAACACTGCTATAGCGAGTAGACGTATTGTAAGCATAGCAAAGCAAGTTAACATTTGTGTTACCGTTGATTCCATTAGCCAAAGTTTAACGTTTAAATAAGGTGTCGTTTCAGTAGACATACTAAGTAATACCAAAAAGGATTAAAAAATTTCATACAAACTGTACGAAAGTACAAAATGTACAAAAGTTAGTTAGGTAACGAAGTGTGGCGAAATTATAAATTACAAGCAAAGTCCGACAAGGAACTCGATATTATTGTATCTAAGAGAATTGAAGAAGAATTGCAAGTGGCGACTAAGAATAAATCCAATCTTCTACATTTTTTATATTTAATCTATTCGCAGCGTAAAAACTTTTGATGAAGAACACAAGAATTACATAAAATAGGATTTGACATTAGTCGCAGTGGGACATATCTTCGTTTGATTTTCAGAAAATCTAATTCTGCAGCGGGACGAAGACATGTATCGACAGCCCCTGTCAAGCTCATTCGGGCTCAAACTGATCACCATAAGAGCCACTTAGATAGCAAGTTTGCTGATCCATTATTAAGAGAACATAGCATCTTTACTTGGATACCAGATCAAGTATTTCATATCTTAAGATGATAAAGCTCGAGTCCCTATTGGCGAAACTGCGGCATAAAAGAGTAAACACGCACACTGACAGGAAAGTTAGACCTGTAAGTGTGGCTGCTCGTCGTGCTAATGAACTGATGTGCATTATTTAAAATTTAGAGCACCACGATGTTGAATTGCTCGATGATAACGACGTAGAAATTCCAAAATCGGATGAAAGTGAGCAGACTCACAACACTGAGCAGCAATCCAATGTCATCTAAATTTGAACGGCCCCCTACTACAAAGGTAGACCAATATAGCTCAGCCTTGTACCTAGAATGAAAATACACGATAATCACAATAACCATTGCACAATATAGATTTAAGCTAGACATTTGTTTTAACTCACCCGTGATGGGGAATTTAAACTCACCCGTGATGGGGAATTTAGTTATGTTTGATTACAATGCTCAGACAAAATAAAAAAGTCAAGACAGAATGTTGTGAACAGAGAAGTGAGGCCGGGTGAAACTACACCTCGGCGTGTCCATACATATTTACATATAAAACCTACAACAAAACTACGCCTTGGCTCGTCAGTCGAACTATCGCGGCACGTGGAAGCAACACGTAAAGTTTTTAATATCATTTAATTTAAATTTATTGATTACTGATAAATTGTTAAGAACTTTAATTTAATTTGAATTACCATGACAGTACCGATGCACGCACATGTAGTTTAGAAAACCGGCCTCACTTCTCTGTTCACAACATTCTGTCGTGACTTTTTTATTTTGTCTGAGTTACAATGACGATACAACGCCAACAATTGTTCATTTGTCACGGCTCTTGGTAATCACTGGTGACAGAGGTCTGTTCGAGTCGATGGCTGGCGTCGGAAAGGAAGGCACAGCGGCTGCCTCCGGCTCGCGACACATCACATGACACTCTTGACTCCGCCCCTTTGCGTTTTTCATCGCGCCTAACCTTATTTGGTAATTTTATGCGCTATTCTAGATAAAGAGAGCTGAAGGCCAAGGGAAGAATTAAAACCAGTCTTTGACATAGGCTAACATAGAATACAAAAGATACTATGTTTCCTATACACAGGTAACTCTTGCTTTATTAGCAATAGCGCCACCCGTGTCGTAGGTGTCTTCGAGCTAGTAATACTTAAGTCGCCTAGATGGCGACACTTGTTGTGATTTGGCTAGAATTATTTTATAGTTTTTAATTACCGAACCGGACTAACAGGTAACAATGGCTAAAGGGACTTCCACCCTTGAAGCTTTTTGGTACTTGCTCATGCGTCTGCACCCCCCAGGCCAATAAAGGCAAGCTGGGGGTAAGAAGTCTCATCACTGATTAGAAGAATACAGACTCAGCTTTTCTGTGGGCCTCATTTAGACTCAGGGAGAGTCGGCATCCACGGTGTCGCCACTCGCCACAAAGCCGCCCCTGCGGTTTTATTATAATTATTATTCGTAATGATATATTTCGCTGTAAAACAACAAGATACCAGTTTATACTTCTGTTTGTTTAACAGAACCTACATTCATATGTGCATGCGTGTGCATTGCAACAAAACATGATTTATTTATAAATGGTTTATACGAGTATGTTATCACAGATGTTCCTTACAATGACGTACTCAGTGAACAATAATTATTTGTATTTACCGTTGCACCTGTTACCTACATAATAATTACAATTTAAAAAGGTGACCTTTAATTGTTTTAACCGACTCCAAAAAAGGAGGAGTTTATTTGTTCGTGTGTATGTATTTTTATATGTGTATGTTAGCCGATTTCTCTGCGATTTGTGGACCTATTCTCAAAATTATTTTTTGTTTCGTAAAGTATACTTCCGAGGTCCCGTTTAATTTCATCAAATTTGATCTAGGCGTTATTGAGTTACACTCCATAAACTGAAATTTTTTGATTTATCTTGGTGATATCATCATTGACATTCGATCCCGTAAGTAGAGGGTCACTAAAATGGTAAAAAATACTTGTTTATCAAAAAAATGGAACCGACTTCAACACCAAAAAATGTAAATTAACTTGTCGAAGTCGGTACCAGTATTGTGATAATAGGTAATTTCGAACTATCATGGCACCGACTTCGACAAGTTATTACACAATTTTTGGTGTTTAAGTCGATTCCTTTTGTGGTAAAAAAATGTTTGTATTACGTAGGTACTCGTATTACTTCGGCTGTACACTCAACGCAAAACACTGAGCCTTTATAAGCAGTTCAAATGTTGCAAATTGCAGTTTTATCTTATTTTACGAATACTTCGGCTTTATAAATGAGGCCAAACACTAAATATTTAAGAGCAGTTCATATGTTGCTAATTATAGTTATATTTAATTTGTGTTTGTGTCTTAACACAAATTACAATGTGTTACAAATAAAAAGTCCAATCAATTTATAATGTGTATAGACTATTTATTCGGCTGGTGAGGGGATAATAAAAGAAATAAGATTTACTTTTAAAAAGGTCAAAATAACCACTATAGCCAATCTACCTCTAAAACATTGCCCTTCAAGATTTTCATCTTCTGGTAATTTATTATATACTACTATGCACATTAAACACAGTATTTTTTTAGTAGATATTTTTCTGGAAAAAGTTGATATAATAAGTTCTTGAACTTTGCAAACATCTGTCTCAGCATGATCCTATTCCTTTGGTGGTGGTGAGTGTTACCAAAAGTATCTGATGTGCATACAGGGAAGAGAGATAATATTGCACTGTTTAAGAGGATTGCATACTTTCCATCTAAAAAAGGAAACTTATAGTACTTTGAAATACTGAAAAAAATCAAAACGTACGGGCATAGTCAACAATGACATAATTTCATTAAAAAAAATCACGGAAATCGGACAAAGATTTTTCTCTTTTAGCATGGAAAGTACTAGCTATGCAATCTTCTTAAGTAATTTAGTTCTTGGAATACCAGTGGTGATATAGGTTATAAAGATTTTGCTGGTAGATATATTCCTGTCTTGCACTTCAACTGTGCAAAATTAACTAATTATTCGATTCTGGTTAAGGGTTGTAATATTTGTGGTTATTGTATGGTAACCTTTAGATATTTATCATAGTAGGTCCTCTATTTTAGTAAGCTCTGTAAGTAAATATTAAGTATGTACATGTTAAAATATTGTAGAGAGGAGGAATGAGAAATCCATGTCTGGTTTGGATGAAGAAATACCCTATATTTTCAAGGATTTTATGGTGTTTTTTGATTCTATCATCCAATCAGACGCAATGCCGACTCTTAGTTTTGGGTTTTAGAGCTAACTCTTGTGTTTTGAATTACATACATTTCTTCGGAAAATATTAATAAAAGTTGCGAGTGTATCCGCGGCGCAAATGACTATACGCGTGGTATTTCATATAAAAGGCATTTCTCCACAAACAGGCGTTATTGTTTTAATTTTAGCTTAAGAAAAGAACGACGAAGTGATCATGAAAGCTTTTATTGCATTTATATCATTATTTATTTATGTCGTGCATTGTTTTCAACCTCGTCAACCTCATCATTTAAAGGTAAAATTTTACTTTAATACGAGAATTTTAAGGTTAATTTTTCCTACGATGTGGTCTATTATTTTTACTTAGATACTTACATACATATGTATATATGCTTTTTTTATAAAAATCGTTGCGTCCTGCGGTTTCACCCACATGGTTTATTTTTTCATAGTTGTTATGTTTTCTTATATGATTTTTTTACTTTTCTGCGCAACTTAATTGTTTTGTCCATAAGAATCTTCTACAAAGTATTAGAAAAAAAAGGATGAAATTGGCAAAGTCGTTCTCAAGTTATGGCGAAGACACGTGAATTATAAATTTATGTTTTTTTATATTAATTATTACCACTTTACAATTAATCAGCAGGTGTTTTACAATAAAACAAAATAAAAAACCACTGGGTTTGTATCGATATTGTTGTTCGCAACTCGCGCTATTTACAATAAACTTTATAATAAACTAAAGTTAGCAAGCATCTATTCATAAAATACTATAATAACTACTTATATCTCATTCGCCTATTTACTAGCGAAGAGACGCTGTTCGTCATACGGTCGGAACTCAGTATATATGATTGTGTAACTTTAATTAAACAAAAAATACTTAGTCGATAAAGGGTACCATTTAATTAATGTTTTAAGTTAATTATTAACAGGTTTATATTGAATATTAGCTGGTGCCAGTTATTATCTTCTCCAAAGCCATATCTATCTTTATACCAAAATGTCATTAAAATATTAACATGGTTATATGAGTTAATTTAAATCCTAAGTAAATCAATCAGTAAACACTAATAATAAAACCTACAGTATATACATACATACAAATATAAAATAATCACCATGGAAAAACTGTCATTACATTTCATCACCCTTGATGGTATTTGTGTTACATTTATCACCCTTGACAGTCGCCGAGCACGTCGAGTGTATCGAGCTGTCAAAATGATAGCGTGTTTTTTACTGAGCTATCAGAAACTGACACAAACTTTGATAGAACTGTCATCATTACGATCGTAACATAGGCCGAGATCTTGTTATTTTGTCTATGCTGTGCCAAAGAATATTACGCTTTTTAACCACGTGGTGATGGATGATGATGATGAAAAGTATCCTATGTGTTAATCCTCACCTAGCTCCATACCAAATTTAATTAAAATTGGCCCCGCTTTTTAAGCGCGAAAGACCATAAATCCATACATCCATACATCCATACATCCATACATCCATACATCCATACATCCATACATCCATACATCCATACATCCATACATCCATACATCCATACATCCATACATCCATACATCCATACATCCATACATCCATACATCCATACATCCATACATCCATACATCCATACATCCATACATCCATACATCCATACATCCATACATCCATACATCCATACATCCATACATCCATACATCCATACATCCATACATCCATACATCCATACATCCATACATCCATACATCCATACATCCATACATCCATACATCCATACATCCATACATCCATACATCCATACATCCATACATCCATACATCCATACATCCATACATCCATACATCCATACATCCATACATCCATACATCCATACATCCATACATCCATACATCCATACATCCATACATCCATACATCCATACATCCATACATCCATACATCCATACATCCATACATCCATACATCCATACATCCATACATCCATACATCCATACATCCATACATCCATGCATCCATGCATCCATGCATCCATGCATCCATACATCCATACATCCATACATCCATACATCCATACATCCATACATCCATACATCCATACATCCATACATCCATACATCCATACATCCATACATCCATACATCCATACATCCATACATCCATACATCCATACATCCATACATCCATACATCCATACATCCATACATCCATACATCCATACATCCATACATCCATACATCCATACATCCATACATCCATACATCCATACATCCATACATCCATACATCCATACATCCATACATCCATACATCCATACATCCATACATCCATACATCCATACATCCATACATCCATACATCCATACATCCATACATCCATACATCCATACATCCATACATCCATACATCCATACATCCATACATCCATACATCCATACATCCATACATCCATACATCCATACATCCATACATCCATACATCCATACATCCATACATCCATACATCCATACATCCATACATCCATACATCCATACATCCATACATCCATACATCCATACATCCATACATCCATACATCCATACATCCATACATCCATACATCCATGCATCCATGCATCCATGCATCCATGCATCCATACATCCATACATCCATACATCCATACATCCATACATCCATACATCCATACATCCATACATCCATACATCCATACATCCATACATCCATACATCCATACATCCATACATCCATACATCCATACATCCATACATCCATACATCCATACATCCATACATCCATACATCCATACATCCATACATCCATACATCCATACATCCATACATCCATACATCCATACATCCATACATCCATACATCCATACATCCATACATCCATACATCCATACATCCATACATCCATACATCCATACATCCATACATCCATACATCCATACATCCATACATCCATACATCCATACATCCATACATCCATACATCCATACATCCATACATCCATACATCCATACATCCATACATCCATACATCCATACATCCATACATCCATACATCCATACATCCATACATCCATACATCCATACATCCATACATCCATACATCCATACATCCATACATCCATACATCCATACATCCATACATCCATACATCCATACATCCATACATCCATACATCCATACATCCATACATCCATACATCCATACATCCATACATCCATACATCCATACATCCATACATCCATACATCCATACATCCATACATCCATACATCCATACATCCATACATCCATACATCCATACATCCATACATCCATACATCCATACATCCATACATCCATACATCCATACATCCATACATCCATACATCCATACATCCATACATCCATACATCCATACATCCATACATCCATACATCCATACATCCATACATCCATACATCCATACATCCATACATCCATACATCCATACATCCATACATCCATACATCCATACATCCATACATCCATACATCCATACATCCATACATCCATACATCCATACATCCATACATCCATACATCCATACATCCATACATCCATACATCCATACATCCATACATCCATACATCCATACATCCATACATCCATACATCCATACATCCATACATCCATACATCCATACATCCATACATCCATACATCCATACATCCATACATCCATACATCCATACATCCATACATCCATACATCCATACATCCATACATCCATACATCCATACATCCATACATCCATACATCCATACATCCATACATCCATACATCCATACATCCATACATCCATACATCCATACATCCATACATCCATACATCCATACATCCATACATCCATACATCCATACATCCATACATCCATACATCCATACATCCATACATCCATACATCCATACATCCATACATCCATACATCCATACATCCATACATCCATACATCCACACATCCACACATCCATACATCCATAACAATACATAATATAAAATATAATATAAAAACATTCTAACTGGTGACATTTTTAAAACACTCTTATCCAAATAATTTAATGCCTCCAGAATTATACAAAAAAAACCACCATCGTGTTCAATATCTGACTGAAAATCGCACTTGTAATTAGTTTATTTCATCAATTTTCTAACGACTTCCAGAAAAGGAGGAGGTACTCAATTCGACTGTAAGGTTTTTTTTTGTTTATTACCTCATAACTTTCGACTGGGTGAACCGATTCTCAAAATTCTTTTGCTTGAAAGCTGGTGCTTCCCGTGTGGTCCTATTTAAATTTAATCTAATTCGGTCCAGTAGTTTTGAGATATACTCCTATAACTGAATAGAATGGAAGTCAGTATTAAATTTTTCTAATTGTACTTGTGTTTTTGTATACTTGATAACCTAGTGTTTGACCACTAGCTAACTTGATGGTCAGCTGCTGCTTGCTGCTATTGGTGGGACTACGGGAACACTTTTGCATACGACCGCGAAACCCTTCTTACCCCTGAGTTATCATCGCTAACATATTCATAAAAAATGCATCAGAATATGTATACCCAATATATTATGACGTATGTATAAGCCAATTTGAAATGCCATGGTTAGCGATTTGGTTTGCAATAGGAGCACACCTTCGTGTGAATAGCGATAGATAGGTTATTGGGACCGATAAAAATTAAGGGTTCGCCTCCGAGGGTTCCTGCCTTGCCGTGGTGGGAAGCTCAGTAGCCGTGGCTTGGGTCACCACGGTGAAGCTAGGAGGAACCAATGGGCCTGCTAGTGCTAGAAGATAGCTGGCGGGCTCGAGCAGGGACCGCTCCTACGGGCTTTGTCCTCCAAGTCCACATGGGAGCGATCATTGTAGGTTGCGGTGGTGTATGGGTGCCACCGCAAATGAGGCAAGCTGCGGTGTCGTATGGGCGGCACCGCGGCTAAGAGTTTGATGCCGCGATGGGAGAGGAGTGCTGGTATTACGATGAGCCGGTCTCCCTGCCTTCCGCGGCTTTACAGGGCCGCCACCGTTAGATGGTGAACGCGGTGGGGCCGCAGGCGAAGAGGAACGTCGGTATTAAGAGGCGCTGCTATCCCTATCCTCTGCGTCCGAACTAGCAGGTGGTGGGGCTACTCACCTGACCCATCGTAGGGGGACCTTGGGCGCCCAGACTCGGAGAAGTCTGGCGTCCACTTGCGGGTTTGGTCCCCCGAGGCGTCTTCAGCACCCCATGCGGCTTGCTGCAAGGGAGAGGGCTTCGGCAACGGACAGCGGCAGCGGGTTCGCGGTAGTGTGCAAAAGCGTTCCCACGATCCCGCCATAAGTAGCAGTGATGGTCACCACAGTATTTTTCTGGTTATGCTACGGAGACTCCCACATAACCATCGTGCTCTTTGTGATGAATTCCACGGCATGGTGGTAGGACACTATTAGTGTCCGCCTGGCTAGCTACTTACCTTAAATTTTTAAATAATTTTTAATAAGCACCTAACTGTGCGTTCCGGCAGCTGTCCTTGAGCGCCAAGCGATATTCTAATTTGGAAATACCTTAGGCCGCATCATCACTGATGCTAAAACACTGGCCTATCAAGTGTGAAAAAAACTAAATTTTTTAAACTTTTTCCAGCCCATCATGCGTCTACCGCCCGAGACAAATGCAGAAATCGTAAACGCCATATGGAAATGCTGTTCCGAACAAGACGCTTTTGACTTGATCGACGTTATCAATAATGGAGGTATCAGGACGGACCCAGAATTCCAAAGGTGTACTCATTGCATGCTCTGTGAAGCTGGATTTATGTCCGATAATGGAGAATTTAACACGCCAAAGTCGTCATCGCCTTTCACCGAATCTAATGGATTGTTTAAGTTCTATTCACCATGCATAAATACGGGTAAAACTCCCCTGGAAAAGGCTATTAACTCATTAATCTGCTATCTAAACAATGGAATGTTTAGGATATATCTTGAACCTCCATACAATAAATTTAAACCAAGTACAAATTTTGAAAATGAAGAAATATGTTACTAAAACAAATAGACGAAAAATTCGGCGCTCTAGAGGTGTTCCTATACCTGCTTTTCAAAGTAGATATAGGAACACCTCTAGAACGCCTTAGTAACTTGTACCGTAAGCTGCGCTGCACGCGCGAGCAATCTATCCTAACGAATAATATTTGGCATAGTTAGGATATCGCATTTATATAACATCACACATTTTATAAAGGTGAAAGTTTGTGTGTTTGTATGTTTATAACTTCTTCACACATAAACGGCTGGACCAATTTTTAATGAAATTTGTTTTGGAGATAGATGTGGGGGATGAGGCTGGATTAACGCAAAGAATACTGTTCGTCATCATCGTCACCATCCATCACCACACGGGTGAAACCACGGGGTGCAGCTAGTGGTTACATAAAGTCAAAGACGCACATAAACGACTTCTATTTATAATTATTTCTTTCTGTCTTTGAGCAAAGCCACAAAACAGTATGCTGAAACCACTGAGTTGAATCCTACTAGAGACCCGATTAGTGCAAACATTGTATCAGAAATCTTTTAAATAAATTATCTTAAATAGTTCAACAAATGTTTCACTGTAGAATAATAAGTTACAATAAATGTATATGTACCTATATAGGTGAACCCCTATTACTCCTGGTCACGCCAACTAACTGGTAACTTTGTAACGTATGGAACAAATCTCGCTTATTCTTTGTTTGGTGTGTTAATTATTGTCAGGAGAAGGTAATTATGTGAGAAAAACCAAAAAGAAACGGGAGGTTACGAAATATAAAGGAAAAACCCCGCATACGCCAAGACATACAGTTTCAAAAAATTGGTTTGGTATTTTTGAGGTTATGTAGGTAGGTTATAGAGATTTTGCTGGTATGTTATTCGTTTCCACGTCAACTGAATTTTGATAGGGTAGTTGACACAGTCAAATATAAATAACAATGTAATGTTAACATAATAGTGGTTGGAGAAATGAATTTATGAACTGAAATAAATATATAAATATAGTGCTTATGAAGGGCACACAGTAATTATAGCAAACTATTGCTTTACTTGCCACAGTGCCCATGAAGGGCACACAGTAAAGATAGCAAACTATTGCTTTACTTGCCGCAGTGCCCATGAAGGGCACACAGTAATGATAGCAAACTATTGCTTTACTTGCCACAGTGCCCATGAAAGGCACACAGTAATGATAGCAAATTATTGCTTTATTTGCCACAGTGCCCATGAAGGGCACACAGTAAAGCTTGCAAACTATTGCTTTACTCGCCGCAGAGCCCATGAAGGGCACACAGTAATGATAGCAAACTATTGCTTTACTTGCCACAGGGCCTACGAAGGACACACAGTAATGATAGCAAACTATTGATTTACTTGCCACAGTGCCTATGAAAGGCACACAGTAATGATAGCAAACTATTGCTTTACTTGCCGCAGAGCCCATGAAGGGCACACGGTAATGATAGCAAACTATTGCTTTACTTGCCACAGGGCCTACGAAGGACACAGTAATGATAGCAAACTATTGCTTTACTTGCCGCAGAGCCCATGAAGGGCACACGGTAATGATAGCAAACTATTGCTTTACTTGCCGCAGGGCCTACGAAGGACACAGTAATGATAGCAAACTATTGCTTTACTTGCCATAGTACCAATGAAGGGCACACAGTAATGATAGCAAACTATTGCTTTACTTGCTGAAGGGTCCATGAAGGGCATACAATAATGATAGCAAGCTATTGCTTTACTTGCCATGAAGGGCACACAGTAATGATAGCAAACTATTGCTTTACTTGCTGAAGGGTCCATGAAGGGCACACAGTAATGATAGCAAACTATTGCTTTACTTGCCACAGGGCGCATAAAGGGCACACAGTAATGACAGCAAACTATTGCTTTACTTGCCACAGGACCCATAAACGACACATAGTTATGATAGCAAACTATTGCTTTATGACAGAATATCTGGTAATGCGGCGGTACCGAACTATGGCAGTTTCTTGCACAAGAGCATTACTGTGTAAAGGTACGAATGGACTTTAGCAAGTGAAACTAAAGGGCGAAAGAGACTTAAAAACCCATTAGATGTCTCGGGGTGATCAGCGCATTGCGGTACCTCGCAAAACTACAGTTCTAAGTTTTGGGAGGCTGCTACTGTCATGCGCAAAGCGTAGTGCTTACCATCTGAAGCACGACTTGCCGGTCTCGACACTTAATAGCATAGATAAAAAGCTTTCCGATGACTTCTTACGATGTTAAGTTGTATTAATAAATTTAAATATTTTAATTAATGAAGCATTATTCAATATAAAAAATACGTCGAATATCCAAATAAAACCATGTATTTTATAATCACCTTCATATAAATTATTATCACTAATAGTATTAATTCCCTAGGGAAATAAAATAATTACGTATGTCTATAACATTAAGTACGAGTACATAACGTATAGTACGCTTTTGATTTACTCACTCTCCCTTCAGGTCTATGAGAAAAGGCGAGTTCATTTGGAAACATTTAAAGAATTCGTTAACACGATCTACAGGTTTGCTTCCTTCGCTTTTGTCACACATCTTCAGAACTTCCGATGCAACTACCGGATCAGGGTATAATGGAGCTGCCTTTTCTATATTGATAGCACCATCGTCTAGTGTATAACCAGTATCTTTAAAAGCACAATAAATGAAGTTCCGGAATTCTGCGTCTTCAGTGTATTTCCCTTCACGAACCAGTTTCAGTAGGGCTGAAAGCTTACTATCATCTTCGTTGACACATTTTCGAACTATAGGGTATAAGCGATGCCTAGCTTGTTCCGAAAAATCTACGGGTCGCTGAGTTATCTGAAAGGAATAATTTTATGTATATTAGACATACATATATATATATATATCCCAAGGTTTAAACATATACATTTATGTAGAACAGCATAATAAAAAAAAAAGAAACTTTATAGTATAGTAGACTATAGGGGCAAGTTTTATTTCATCACTATATTAGAGGCAAGTCTTATTTTGGCACGTAGAAATTATTTACAGTGTTTTAAAAGCACGTTAAGAATCTAAGTTTTTACATGATACTGGCATAAATGAACCAAATTTCATAGTTACAATGGCAAAATAGGGTATTTCACAACATTTACATAAGGGTAGAGATATTCAGGCGAGATAGTTACTATTATATAATTAATAGAAATCTTAAAAAAAGCTTTAGCAAATAGGTCAACTTCTAAACATACTTATGTCAATTAATATTTATTTTTGAGTTAACCGAACTTTAACTTTTAACTGATCTTCAAAAAACACGACAAACATAATAATTTTATATGATTGTACATTTTTGAACGGTTATATTATTGCTTGAAATAACAAGAATTTACCTTATTTTTGATTTCAGCAGCATTTAAAGTATACATAATAATACAACACATACAAATTAATGATAATTTAAAATGCATTGTGAACACTTAGCGAGCTAGCTTTCGGAAGTGGACAACCAATTAGACACAGTTGACTGTTGTCTGATATTCGAATGGACCAGCCTTTTATAGAGATTAGTTAATATACAAATACGAGGATCTACGTCATCTCTAAATATAAATCAAATAAGGTACGTTCAATAAATAACAAAGACGACCTTTAACAATAGTTAGATTTTTTTCGGCGTGCATTTTATGGCTGTACGAGCACGAGTAATACCTACATTTCAGATTTTGTCAGTCGCGAACCGGTAGCCGCGACCAACTGCCGCGGTCCAACTTCTGTTCCGTTGCCCTGCTGCGCGACGAAGAGCTTTCGAGTAGCATTGATTGCGACAGCTGATGGGAATTGCTACCAATAGGCAGGAACTGTGCATCTGAGTATTTGATAAACACGAGGCTTTTTAGCAACTAATTCTATTACATAAATACTCGACGTCTTAATCACTAATCTACGTTATCTACCGACTTTCAAAAAAGGAGGAGGTACTCAATTCAAATGTATTTTTTTAATTTTAATTTATGATACCTTATAACTTTCGACTGGGTGAACCGATTCTCAATATTCTTATTTTGTTTGAAAGCTGGTGCTTCCCGTGTGGTCCCATTTAAATTTCATCAAATTCAGTTTAGTACTTTTTGAGATACACTCCAATAACAGAACGGAATGGAAATCGGTATTAAAATTTTCAAATTGTACTTGTTTTTAGATTTTTGTTCGCATATTGAGAGCATTAGGTATGCTACAAAAGTACAAAAAAGACCATAATGCGTCTGTAGCAACCAGGAGTGCTGCTAGACATAATTTTCGATGTGGTAGATACTATTACTTGTTCTGTGATCGCTGTTGTAGCTTACGGATCTCGTGTCAATGTGTCGAACATGTGTCAATTTATCTAGAGAACATTATTTGATATTTTGATGAGCATTATTTTCTGTAATTATCAAGTAATTTAGTCAATACCTAAGATATATATTTTATGAAACAAAATCAAAGAAATAGAGTGTAATAGAAACATTGCAGTGTGTTTTTATAAAGTTCTAATAAGATTTTATCCTAATACTACACTAAACTATTTTTTTAGGGTGCCCATTCGTCCAGTGATTCTGGAATTAAAGTCATGCTTGGCGTCAAACTAACGCTTCAAGCCAGAATACTTGGTGGTGCAGTAGTACAATAATTCAACGATTCTTAGGTTTTCACAATTCTTATACATTGCGTATAATTTTATATTAAGCAAGTGTGCCAGAGTGTTTAACTATAATCTCTGTGGTCTAAGAAACTGTTTTAGCTGATGGATCGCTTTTTACAAACTTGTATTTAGTCTCATCCGGCAAAGATCATGAATTTTTAGATTTGGGCTGCAGTATATTAGTGACTAGCTGGTCTTCGCGGTTTCACCCGAGCGGTGATGGGTGATGATGATGATGATGATGAATCTTATATAGCCTTTGTTACTCAGGGTAAATGTAGCTTTCTAATGGTGAAAAAAATTTTGAAATCGGTCCAGTACTTTTTGAGCCAATTCGTAACAAACATAGATACAAATCTTTCCTCTTTATAATATAAGTATAGAATACCACTGCGTGCATCGGGAATGTTTTGATCAAAATATGACAGGCGGTACATACAAACAATTTCCATGACTTTATAACAGACAACTGTCATCTGTCAATTTGTAACCATGTTCACTGAGAAGTTGGAATAAAATAAAGATTAAAATAATATAAAGTTATAGCCGATTTAACCCAGTCAAAGTTGTTTAATTTCACAGGCATACATGCATTCGTCTGTTATAACGCTATAGATTCCATTTTGGGCATTACGTTACATGACTTCCTCCCAACTGATAGGCATCCGCTTGTAATGTAACAAGTTGTCATCACATCACAACATTACAGACATTGCGCACTGTAATGCTCGATTTTCGTCCTTCACTGATGCAATGCTCGAATTATATCATTACGGGTTGCGCACTGTAATCCCTCCCTCACTTCGAGCATTCGTCTGTAATGTAACGTTACAGAGTCGAGCATGTAGACGAGAGGACTGCTGTCTGTTGTTGAGTTTTGATAATTTATGGTTTACAAAACTATTGTCAGTTAACTTTGCCACTCCATGTTGAATATAAAAATGGATTTTATTTTTATTTTTTGTTAACTGGTATAGCTTGGCCTCTCGCCCGGTACCAGGTTATCTTTGAGTTTCGGGACAACCTGTATACTTAAATTAAAAACTTAAGGCCTATGGCTGTTTTCATCGTTGTTAGGTATCATATTTTCTACCGACTTCCAATAAGGAGAAGGTACTCAATTCGACTGTTTTTATTTATTTATTTTTATGTTTGTTACCTGATATTTATTGTTTGAAAGCTGGTGTTTCCCGAGTGGTCCCATTTAAATTTCATCAAATTCCGTCCAGTAGTTGTTGAGTGTCATTCCAATAACTAAATAGAGTGAAAGTCAGCATTACATTTTTCAAATTGTACTCATGTGTCTCATAGAGATCCCAAATTATAGCGTTATATCAAAGAAGCGCTTGTAGCGGAGCTTGACTTGGCGATCTTAATCGATCAACAAGCTAAGCAACACTTCCTGCAATCAGAACTTGGAATGGTGACTGCTAGTGGCATTATTCAACTAAGCGCTTCCGTGCTTCGGAGGACACGATAAGCCGTCGGTCCCGGTTGTTTGTTTTAGGACAACAGTCGTTAGGCTATGTCGAAGGCCTTCGGGTGGCCTGAAAACTTCAACATGGGTTGACCGCTAACCTATCCACCAAGCCGCACTGGGCCCGCGTGGTGGATTATGGCCCAACTCCTCTATCTAAGATAAAGGCTCGAGTCCCAGTAGTGGGAACAAAATATGATTTAAAAAAATAATTATGATTTAAGTTTGCTTGTAACATAATCTCTGTAAAGTGATATAACTACTTTTACATTATTTAAGTTATAAGAAGTACACAAGAACGTCAATTGATGAAGACGTCAAAACTAGTGCAAATGATGGCGCCGACGGTGTACAACCGGTTGCCTCCTGACATACGTGACGCGTCCTATAGGGCTTCTTTCAAACATCAACTCAAAAAATGCCTGTTTGAACAGACTTTCTATTCATTTGACGATGTAATAAAGTATAAATGACTTTTATTATTCGAATTCATATTTTGTATTATTTTGACATTCTTCTATTTTGTATGTAATTATTTAGTTTAGTATAATTATTATTAAGTTATTTGAAAATAAGAGACAGCTAATTACATATAATTATGTATATTATGTTGGTTTGTCTGATCTGAACTTAATTCTAAGTTGAATGTTTATGTTTATTTTCTTGGTGGCCTGTAACAATATTGTTATCAATAAAGTACTATGGCTATGACTATGTCTATGAATCCTAATATTCTGTGTGCATGCTTGCATATATCCGTATGGTCTCTGACATTCATCTTGGAGTTTAAAAAGGTACACCTGTTTTTGATTTTATCAACTCTGTCAATAGACATAGTTTCAGATAGCCGATAGTCATAAAAGATCGAGGTCATAGTCCAGTTATCACCATCATTAGCACCCGAAAGTTTTATTCAAAACCTAACTAAACTAAACCCATTATTAAATATTATATATATAGGCTTCCCTCTAGAACGGCACTTGAAACGGCTTGCTTCCTGCATTCAGAGATTCCCCGCGGTTTTGACGAGGTCGTCGGTTCACCTTGTGGGGGACCAGCCTACATTACGTATCCAGAGCGTGGCCGCACCTCGAGAACCTTTCTCCTCCATTGGTTATCGGTTTGGCGAGCGATGTGGCCTCCCCATTGCTACTTCAACTTGCTTATTTGGACATCGGTGACCTTAGTCCTCCTACGTATCATCATTTTGTATCTTATCACGCAGGGAAGCCCCAAGCATATCCCTCTCCATTGCTCAAAGAGCGACATTAAGCTTGTTAATGAGGCCAACAGTAGGGACCACGCCTTGGTGCCAGTCATCATTGGCAACACACATTGGTTGAAAACCTATGTTTTCAGGCTCTGAGGTATTGTGGACAAAAAGATGGATCAAAACATCCTGAATGCTGCCCATCTGAGCTGAATTATAGTTATAGTTATCATCTTACATTTACGAGTATGCAGACGATTTTGTTCACTCCAAGTTTAGATGCGGTTAACATCGAGCTGGAAGGCAGTGCAGTCCGCATCGTTATCAATCGCAGCTAAGAGTGTCAGGTCTTCAGCATGACCTTTTGATGACGTCTTCGGCAAACTGTTAACGCAGGCAGGAACGCTATAGGACTATAATTCACCGTTCACCTGCCTTGTGAACACGTGGAATTTTCCAAATATCTTGGATATGTGGAAAATAGTATTATTACTCGTGTGTATTATGGCAACACATTAAAGTAATCGTGAGATGTAACGTTATTGGCTAGGGATGTAGATTGGAAGGTTTCTTCCTCAATACTTTACTTACTTTTTCAGGAAAACCAATTCTTTTAGCTCTAGCAGGTTTACAATCAATGAAAATTTTGGTAAACCGTATCGAAATCGATAGATTTCAGTAACTTCCCGTTATACACGAACACGCAGAAATCCAGACAATATGACAGATCGACAAATAGACAACAAATATTAAAAATGTTATTTTGGATTCCAACATCTTCCTATAGCAATGAGTTTATCATTATTTGCCCTTAATACTTTGGGTACCATTGACGTACATTTACATTTGTTTCATTTATAAATATTTTGTTTTAATTATCACGGCATATGAAGGGTTAATATCATAATGTGCAGACATAACTTTGGTTACAGTTTTATTACTATGCATAAATTTTCATCTATATTCGACGACACTTCGTTAAGATCTGTTTTATTTATTTCCTACGATTTAAATTAAAATCACTAATGTTTTATTAAAGTACTATAATTTAATAATAATACAATGACTACTTAAACCTAGGTACAAAACATCTAAGTTGGTAACTAATTATAATTCAAAAGTAACACAAATTTCACCACATGAAATTATTACAAATAGGTAGTAGATTTTTAAAGTAATAGATACCAACGTCTTCTAGCAGCTAGTATCCGAAAATGCTACCAAGACGAAATTTCACCAGTTGGGGTGATAGTCCTTTCATCATAGCTGTCACTTTCACCCCCATCTATCGATAAGCTCTCTACATCAAAATGATGAAAAATCATATTAGACCATCTCTACCTGTACTGTAAGCGAATGCACCTAATTTCCGAAGATGTGTCATCAATTTCATCAGCTAGGCTAACAGCTCTCTTAACATAACTTTAAGTTTCACTTTCGTCCACCTATAGACACCTTACTGCAAATGTTGATAAATAAAACTTGTTAGATTAAAACTAATATTTAGATATCTGCTCGTAGGTCTATTAGCGAGTGTCCTTAACACAACTTTTGCTTACCACAATGAGTGATACTCTTTTCATCATAACTGTCACTTTCACTGCCACCTACCGATAGGTTGCTTACGTCAAATGTCGATCGTGTTTGAGAGATAAAATATAACCTAAGTATACTAGCACCGAGTATCTTTAACACTTTCTGATGATGTACTCATCATTTCATCAGCTGGAGTGATAGTTCTTTCATCACAGCTGTCACTTTCACTTCCGTCCACCGATAGGTTTCTGATATCAAATGTCGATCCTTGCGATGTTGTTTCATTATAACTGTTAATACTGTCATCGTAAAGAGAACTCTTTATGTCGTAGTAACGATTTCTGTCTTGAGTTCTGTAAAAGTTCATACTTTGATGTTTCTTGATGAGGTTGAAGTGTTCATCCAAAGGTACGTAGTAAGTTTTGATGTAGCCAGCTCCTTTGACAAACGTTTCGCCACGGTATTGGGTCAATATGTCACACTCGTCCAATATAATAGCCGTGTTTTCCGTCACCTTTTGAAAAAGAAATATACTGTGAATAATATTGATACAAGTACAGACATATTAATATGTACAATACAATACAATATTTTTTATTGCACATGACCAAACATACAATAAGTAACATATCAAAATATAATCTTAATTTAGGGTAGTACAATGGGCGGTCTTATCGCATATAGCGATTTTTTTCAGACAACCTTTGGATGGAGAGTATCGTAAGGAGCGGTAGACGGTGGTGCACAATATTATGTTATTTTAACTCTATACTGTCCTATTTAAAATTCTAATACATAAATACTAATAAGTATATACTGATATATATGTAATATACATTATAAATCAAGGATAAAAGTGATAACTAGTGTTATATAAAAAAAACAATATTAAAAAATATTTAGTGACACTTCCGCTGAAAAAAAAAAACTATTATTTTAGTGTATAGTGATATAGTGTTATATACTTGACATAAAGTGATTCTTTAGCTTATTTTTTAAAATTGCCAACGTTGTCGCACTTCTGATATCTAGAGGCAATGCATATAGTCGTATACAGCTTGAACTGTGAACGACTTGACATAGTACTTGGAAGTATGACTAGGTATCCGAAGTTGAAGGGTATTAGAGGAAAGTAAAGCGAAGTCATGTGAAAGATGAAGAAACGAAAATCGCTCTTTGAGAGAGATGATGTAGGTGTAAAGAGGATACTATAGAGAAGGGATAAATATGAGCATTACGGCACAGACGAATAGGTACCCTTAAGCTTTTTACGAAACTCAAATATGTGGTCATATTTCCGTAAGCCAAATATGAACCTGATACAGAAGTTTTGTAAGCGTTCTAGCTTATTAAGCTGGTCCTGAGTTATATCTGGATATGAAGCGTCAGCGTAATCGAGGATAGGGAGTAAAAGAGATTGTACAAGCGCAATTTTAGTGGTTATAGGTAAAAAGTATCACAACCGTTTAAGAGAAGCAGCAGAAGCAAAGATTTTCCGACTAGTATCAACTATTTGCGGCATCCAGGATAATTTCCGGTCTATAATAATACCCATATTCTTTCAAGTGTCGCTAATTTCAATTACTCGTCCATCAAAGATGACTTGCGGAAGGTGGAACCACTCAATGAGAGAGATCATTCTAGAACTACCAACGACGACAAATTATGTTTTCTCAGGTTTAACTTTGATACCATAGGAGTTACTCCAATCAGAAATCCATTGAAGTTCAGAGTTAATATTTTCAATTGCCGCTGGCAAAGTCTATTACAGGAAATGGGTGTAGATTTGTAAATTATCTGCATAAAGGTGGTAGAAAGAAGAGATTCTATTTGAAATTAAATTGATAAATCAAAAAAAGGAGGGGTATTAGAACGTTTGTAGTAGACATTAATGGAACTTGTAGCTTTAAAAATAGCTTTAAACAAAAACTAGGTATTTAAGTTCTCAATCCACGCTAGTTTAGGCAGGTGGTAATTTTTTTTAGATGTTTATGGATACAATGGTAAGTTTAAAGAATAACAAGAAAATTAACTAAAAGCTTAATAAACTACACTACGGCAATAATTAGTCCTCCTTTTAGGGTTAGCCACAGTCGTGTAATTTTGTGTCCACTGACACTCGCGTCATAAAGACGCATCTAATGACGTATATTTATCATCATCGCTTTGCCGTTGAGTTGTTACTAGCGGACATTGGAACGGACATACAGACAACCACAAATAAAGGTCAAACATATAGCCCTCCTTATGGGCATCGCCGCAGTGTATTAATAAAAAACTGAAGTTGTTATTATTTATAATCATTATGTAAAACCAATAAAATGAATTATTGCTTCACAGACATAGTACGTATTGTGAGTAAGTTGAACTTATTCCAAGGTCTTAGTAATTAGTTAGCAGTGTAATTAGGACACCAACGGAATGCTTAAGATGCTAAATTAATGTTAAATTTTTTTTTACTAAATTAAATTAATGCTTAATCCAACTTACTTGGATTTTACCAGTCTCCCCTGTAGAATCCATTCTGGAGGCCATATTGACAGCATGTCCCCAAATATCATACAGAGGCTTAAGAGATCCGACTACACCCGCAGCTACTTCGCCATTTGAAATACCTAAAATGTTTCAGAAGCTATTATTAAAAAATATACATAACATATTTATAAAAAAATATTGAGATGGGTATTTCTTTTGATGTAATCATCATCAACAAAGATACTTGGCAATTAAAATATATCGACCAAGCAGTGCAAGTACCGTAATAGTCGTTAAATTTGTCGAGTCACTAAGATCCATAAATTTAGTTCGCCCCTAGCAAGTATGGAAGTGATATCGACGACTTATACGATCGTCAAATTATCGACAGTATATCGATTATTACGAATTGTTTGCATTCCACAACGCGTCCTTCTATAATTTGAAGATTTTTACGAGCATTTCGCTCTTTTACGATCAAAAGAAAGCCGAGGTCCATTTTATTTTTAATTTTAGCTGCGCCGCGGTTACGCCCGCATGGTGATAGATGATGACGATGTTGATGAAATTATCAGCGCCCCATCTACCTCTATACCAAATTTCATCGAAATTAGGCCAGCCGTTTGAGCGTAAGAGAATAACAAACATCCATTCATCCATAAATACAAATTTGCGCGTTATAATATTAGTAAGATCAAACGCAACTAAACAATATCCCCATTCCCGTCGCCTTTCGATAAGCTACATCGAGACCCATTTTCAAAGCTGACAAAACAATCGTTAAAATCGATTACATAGACGACCACAAACGTAATTTAACAGTTCCATGCTAGGGTTATCGTTATAATCGTAAAAGCTTATCGAAGTTGTCTACCGATCGCTTAATTTTGTGACTTACTTGCAGTGATCGACAAAAGATCGATCTAGCCAGTTTTTTCGAAGTTGATGACGAATTCAAGACTCAAAATCGATCGGTAAGTTCGGTACTAGCACTACAGTTTTGACTATTGCAAAGCTTCCATAATAACACCAAGAATATGACTGGGAATATGGGTCACCTCTCTGCCGAGCCCTTCGAGGTAAGAGCCTTATAGTTTAATGTAAGCTATAAATACATTAATTTAACGCCTAACGGATCAACATCACAATTTTTCCCGATTCAACGAGTATTTACATCAGAGATAACCTTACTCCATGCGAACGAAGTTCGAATAAATTACACTCGGCTAAATTACACTTAGCACTGTCCTTTCACGAAAGGTTAAATAGCTATTGTGACTAACTATTTTTTTGCCGTTAAAGTATTTTTTTTAAATGTTGTTTTATTTTTTGTATCATAATCTAAGAATGGTTTTGTCTTACCGATACGTAAGTTTATTCCTTCAAAACTCTGGAACGACCCTCGATTAAAATTTTGTAACTGCATCATCATAGCAGCAGCGAATTCCACCATTGTCACCACTACAGCTCTGTTGTAAGGGTTGTTCAGTCGAGTGTTGGAAGTCAAAGAGGTAGAACCTACGGATTCTCTCCTGTTAGGATCTAAACCACAAGCAGCCATGTATGTCCAGCCTGCCATTTTGATCTTTTCCACTTTGTATACAGACGCTCCGGTGAGTAACAACTGGAAAATAAAATAATTGAAAATCAAGCTTACTCGTTGGTTGTTAAGATTCCATTTATAAAGCAAAATATACAAATATGCATACCCTATCAAAATCTGAGATGACCTCATCAAGTATGCTCAGAACAAATTTATCGCTCATATCAGCGTCAGCTTCTACTCCCAGCTTGTAATCAGTTAGGGAGGCGAACATTACTGCAACATTGTCGTATTTCTCGTAGTAAAGTTCATCTATAGACCTGTTAAGGTTTAGGTATACTTGTACTGTAAGGAAAACAAATATTTAAAAACATGGGTTTGAAGGATTAAGACGTTAACAAACATTTCTTCTGGAAAATTGGTTAAACCGAACAAAAATGTTATTATTAACAGTATGAAATTACTTTTGCAATATTCCCGGCTATTGCTTGGCTAGATGTGTACCTAATAGAATATCTCAAATCGTATAACAAGGTCCTAGGATCGCTAACTATATTTAGTCAATTACAAAGACAGGTCAGCATTGAGACTATTGATTAAGTGTTACAATAAAGTTCCTCTTACCAACATGAGCCGGTAGTATATTTTCTAAGAGCATACTATTAACTTTCAACATAGTCGCAGCTTCCTGTTGCTCCTCACTCAATTGAAGCTGCCAAAGGTGGTCCAGACGGTTTCTAAACTCTGTTGTTCTATCAACCCAGTAAAGAGTTATCGTAATAAATACAACAGACAGTGTATGGGATGCTCTAGGATCTAGTCCAACATTCCACGTAGTGTCGACGGAAAATAAGGAAGTTTTAATTTCCCATACCACCCATAAGTAGAAGGCAGTCATACCACCAGCAACTATCCATTTGAAAATGAAAAAAACTCTGCTGAATAAAAAATTCAACAGTAGTGCTAGACCCCAACATTGTGTGACATGCTGTAAAGAAAGAAATAAAAGAGACATTATTATTTGAGTAGATATACTAAAGTAATAGACTTTTATGTTAGTGTGATTGATTACCCACGACGAAACACAGTTCGAAAGAACGGTGTCAGCTACTGATGGCTCCACCTCAGCTTCGGTACATCCAATAACATTTACCACAGAGGTTGCGGCGAGACCAACGCTGATCAGCAAATACATCGCAGTCCTTATTTTTGCTGATCTGATGATACTTGCTGACCTGTCATATATCCATCTTAAATGTTGTTGCCTAGGCTCTTCAAAACCTTTGTACTTCGTCCACATAAATTGAAACCATGTTAGCGGTTGTAAAATAACCAGGCTTAATAAGAAGATGCCGAATATTATCCATGTGTACCACAAGAAACCTGCAAGCCTGTCAACAAGAAATCGATCAATAGCTTATATATTTAAAAATAAGTGTGTTTTTACCGCATGAAAATTGTCTCATCTAAACTATAAGTTACCGACAAAACACTATCGTTAAGGATCGTATACGTCGACCTGGGTTTCGGGCGTATCGGTTGCTTATCTTCAGCGCGAGTGCGCAGCGCCGTCAGCAAGCTAGAGGTACAGAATAATTTAACATGTGTCACGAGAATAGCAATACAAAAATTGTCTTACCAGTTCGTAGTCAACCCGTTGATCAACATTATTAAACACAAAATGATTAAGCAGCAAGTTATGTAATATTTAAATAAAGGATCTGGAAGAAGCAGAAAGTTTTTCTCAAGTTCCAAATTCTTGTACATCATGGTGAATCTGTTCAATTTTGACTCTTGCCTGAAGTGTTCTCTGAAATGTGAAATTATCACTTAATACAGATTCAGTACTATGTGGTTAACCAGTTAGTTTGGTAACAATAATAAATTTACTTACCTTCCGTTAGTCATATCTTCTATTTCTTTAGTCATTTGCGCGTCAGCTGCCTTTAACATTTGTTGATATTCCACTAAATTTTCGTCCATAAAAGTAGTAGTCCTTCTTACATTCGAAGAATTCCTATTTTCCGATCGCTACTGGAAATCATATGTTATAAGATTATGGTGTGGCTGGTAATCTTAGTGAGTTATTAAAAGAGAAGAGACCACTTACTCTAGCACCAGCAGTTTTTGTAATAATTTTGTTGAAGCCAACTGAAGCTCTTCGGAATGGTTTGTAAGTTTCTTGCGCCTGCATATAACAAAATGTATTGGTTAGAAATATTAATATTGACTTTAGTATTATTATGAAAGTTACATTTAATAACGTATATCTATGGAAGCTGAACTGGATAGAACTGGATAGAACTGTATATGTTACATGCTAATGGAAAACTCAGAACAATTAAAGTTAATTATCTCAACGTCGTTTCACTTGGGGAGAGTAAAGTGAACCAAATATATTACAATTTTTGTCATGAAATAAAGTTATGGCATAGATACATCAACATTAAGATCGATGATACAAGTTCCAAGCTATTAGGTACCAAGACATGTCTCTGAATTTATTGCCGGGAGAAATCTGCATATTTTACGGATATTGAAGTTTTGTTATAGTAGTGACTTGTGGCGACTACTCTTTTACCTAATTGCCGGTGATTTTACGGGTACATGACACTTAACAACTGTGCAACTTAACAGGGCAGTTCATCACGTGTGACTAGATGCATCTGTCATTATACATAGTAGAAGCTGTTGATGGATCGGGAAAATAATAACAACGAGATCCTTTTTTGTTCCATTATGGCTTCGCACGGTTTGCGCATATAGCCAGCCCTCAAGTAATATTTTTTATCTAATCATTTGCCTGATTCGGGCAAAAGTGGTCAAATATAGTCCATCATCCGTCATTGTCCGTCAGTTGGTCCTAAGTCAAGTGCGAAATATATATTTTAAAAAGTCAGCAAAAGGTTATAGAAAAGGGGCCCGGATAAATCCGGCCCTGACGCCAGGTGGCGGGCTTGTGCCATCGATTAAAACTACAACAGTCTAGGACTATGGCTATGACTATGAACTACTCGTAAGACGAGGTGCTAAATATGAAATAAATTTTATTATTATTCAATTATTATTATTACTATCAAGTGATGTACCCATTCTGTGGACTTTGTTACGGTATTCCCTTTGCTTGGCAGTTGATCCACACTTTTTATAACATGTGATAATTCTAAATCCATGTATCTTTTAAAAAAATCTCTTCTTTGGCCCCTCTACGACGACGGTTAAAATCATATCGAGGGTTAAAATTCGATGGTCGGGTGGTATGCCTCGGTGACTTATATTATTATGTCATAGCGTCTGAGACGGATTGTCAGAAGACGCGGGTTCGAATTCCATGAAAATTCATATGGTCGGACGGAGCACATGATTTTTTCTCTCTAAAATTGCAATGTTTGGTAACGCTAGGCAGGCGTTAGTGCTTTAACCCGTAGACTCGCCATTCCCCATATTTGGATATCAGAAATCATACCACTTTTTTAGAAATTGCGACATGTGTGGTTAAATTAAATGATATAAAAATAATCTTCCTAGCGATGTGATAGCCATAACATGTACTAAATTCCTACCCGTGCCCGCGGCCTCGATAGTAGATAAGTTTCCAGTTTATTCTTCATAATAAAGGGATCATTTTGAGATTCAAAGTTTGGTTCGATTATGTATTCTCTTGCGTTTTCCAATATAAGTTCGAGTGTCTGCTTTGTTACGTGTACTTTTCTGAAACAATAGAACCATTATATTCACTCGCAGTAAAGTTTTATTTTTGTATTCTCACGATTAATCATTTAAACAGTAAATAATATTTAATTGCTTAAATGTTTTTCGTACAAAAATACAAAACGACATTTTGTCATTGTAAAATTAAATTATGTTTTTTTCAGTCATAATGATAAAATTATTATAAATACATAATATAAAAATATTATAAAAATCTTAATACACATACCTACAAAAGAAATTATAAGTGTATATAAAAATACTAAGTATATCCTCAATAATATTTGAAACAAAAACACACTTTTATGCGTAAATTAAGGTATTATTTCTATCTTTGTTATGACGATTAACAAATCTAATATTTATTCTAACGAAGTATTTTTTTTCTAACAAAGTGTAAAAAAAGTTAAACGATTTAAAGCTTAATCTTCGGTCAACAATACTAAAATCAAAATTATATGATTATTAACGGGATATTTACCGTGGTAAGGTTGTGGAATGAGCTCCCGATATTTAGGAGCAGTTACATGCACCATGTTCACGGGAAGACTCCACAACCTTACCACGGTAAATATCCCGTTAATAATCATATAACTTTAGAGAACAACCGTGATAGTTTAAAACAGTGTTTTACTAAAATCAAAGTTCATAATATAACTAATAATGTTAATATAATCTTAAATGTTTGAAATCTTAAATTTATTGTGAGAGTAAAATATGGTACATCTCTAAGATGCTAATTAATCGTCAATTATCATTATTAGTTGCTTACGCAATTAAAAAATTGACAAGGTTTTTTTTTGCGCAGGTAACAAAAACTGTACTTACCATAGAAATTATTGTTTACTTTTTGCACTTTGTAGGTAATTATACACTATATAAAAAAAATTAACCTCTATTTGTCCTGGTCACGCTATAAAATGAGAACGGATGGAACAATCTCGCTAATTCTTTTTTAGTTGATTTAAGTGTTGTCAGGAGAAGGTTCTTATGAAAGAAAAACCAAGAAAAGATGGGAGGTAATGGCAAGGCCGATGGCCGAGCCTACTACGCTAAGTCGCGGGCAGTCGCTAGTACACTGTAAATTACTCGCAATGAAATAAACGGTAGTGCTAGCGAACTAGCAACTGCGCGCGAAAGAAAACTGAGCCGGTTTCGGTGATTTGAGTTTATAAATACACAGTCGTCGATGCATGCCAAACTATAATTAACCCACAATTCCTTTTTTGTCGAACGGCCTATATGATTTATCCCTCTACCGGCATGAACTTGACAAAGACTTATTTGGCCCACCCATATTTTAGATTTACGCCTTGTTACGGACGGATGTGTGCTTGAAACGTGCTATAGCACCGCCGCTTCTATGGGTTGAGCTTGCTTTTGCTGAGTTTAGGGTTGTCCGATTCTGTGTTAATTTTACTATCTAATGCTTTATTAAATTTTTTAGTCATCTTACCCTGGTTTACCAGTTGATTCCATTTTATTCGCAATAGTAACATCTTTTGACCACACATCGTATTGCCACTTCCTTATTCCTATGAGACCACTCAATATCTTCCCAGAATGCACTCCAATTCTCATGTCGATATTCAACGAACGTTTTTCTCTGAAAAATCAAACTGGTTCAGGCTAAGAAATGCTTATTCAATTTCATTATATACTTTTTGGGATGAAATATAGAAGGACTTTTTTTTTTTGCGGGCAGAAAAAAGTTGGCTATTACCTACAACGCCGCGTAGGGGCATATTTCGCGGCTTGGTGGACATGCTAGTGGTCCCTCTGATGTCTGTCTGAGTTTTCAGTACACTCAAAGATCTCAAACACTATTGTTTTAGTTGATTGGGTTACGGAACAAACACGAGGCCCACCTGGTATGAAGTACATCTGCCTACTGCATTGCGCCTATCACCCTGAGAGCTTAAGTTGTTAACTCTCATGTGCCTGTAGTTTTATCGGCTCCCATACCTATTGAATGGAATACAGTAATGCGAATATTTTATACTGCTTTGCGGTAGAATAGATATGTTCGTCCGAGGAAGTACGGTACTACTTTTTCGGACGAACATATCTATTTCTAACTCTCTCTCGCGAACTTTTTCAGGAGGAGTTTTACTGCTACTACGAGTAAAACGAGTTTTTTTAATGCGATAAATGAGGTCAGTCTACGTTTTATAAGGCATTCATTTGTGGCAGCTGAAACTTTAACGAAGATGTCCGCTTTGAAAAAACTTCTACTAACTTTCTTTTTCTACTTCTACAAAGTCTTCCACTAACGCGAATATGGAATGAATACAGCCGAATCGAAGTCCAAAAAGTTACCTTACGTCCTTGATAATATGGATCATTTCGAGACCTAAGTCGACACAATTTTTGGCATGCTGAGCGGTAGGTTTTGGTACTCCACTTACACAGTAGTAACAGTCACCAAGAAATTTTATTCTCAGCACGTCGTGTTCCTAAAATAAATAAATTATTTTATTAAGAAAGCCATGTTGACAAGTAACATTATAAAGGTACCATAAGTAATTTAACTATAGCTAAAGAGAGCTCCGCATTTAAACCATGGTTTGGTTCATGGGTATTTTATACAGAAAATTTGCTTAAACCACGGTTTAAGCTCAAGACTATTCCATGTTTTATAATAAGGCAGTTCGTGTCCAATTACTATGCTATGATGTTTTGCTATGTTTGCAAAGCTGCCATTGCAAATACCATAATAGCACAGTAACAGGCAGTATAATTGAACCACCAATTTTCAAGATCAATTAAAGCATCATTTAATACACTCACTGAAAAAAAGATTATAAACCATAAATTACTAAGGGTTTATAGAAACGTAAACTACGTACGAGCTGTTAGTCGTGCTTGCCCCTTGAGGTTAACAATAACATATTTTGTATGATAGGCATATAATGTTTCTTTCTCTGGTATAGCACGATTGTGGTGGGTTGATGTTTATATTTTTATATGAGGTTGTGAACGTTTTGTTATTTACCTACCTCAGAAGCTTCATCAAATCTCCCGAACAGCTCGTTCAATAGTTCTACCATCCGCATCGGTGATAGACTTGTTGATATCATTGTATAGTTCACGACATCAGCGTACAAGATGCTGACATTGTCATGTTCTTCCACGTATAACTGACTGTAAAACAAACGACATTCAACTAATTATGCAATTTAATTAAGAAAACCATAATCAGCCGTGATATTTTTTAAGAGCAAACAATGTTGCATCTTTGACAACATCCGTGAAACAAATGACGCGATGACAAGAAATGTTGGAAAAACAACCTTGTGTACAAGGGTGATATGTCATAAAGTATTTGACATCGGCGAATCATTAGAGAATCACACAGCAGCTCATTATGTCCACTGTTATGACACGATCTCAGAGGGAGGAATATGTGCTCACTATAGATAGATAATAGATAACTGTTTATTGTACATATAAACAGCGATACAGTTAATTATCTACGGATGGAGTATACCCACTAAGCAGTCTCGTGTGGCACTTTCCTAGTAATTCTCATTGACTGTAGCTCTCATTATCAAAATCAGGCATAAAACTCACTTGTTTAACCGAAAACATATCCGAGAAGCTTCAGATAAGTACTTGTCCTACAGTGGCGCCCAACTTGGGCTAAACAAGATCCAACCGTAAGTTGAGATTACAGTATAATGCTCTAAATAATGTAATAATGCTGAATAATGTGAATGAGGTAACGCTAGCCGTTTTACCTACAATAATAATAATAACAATAATAATTCTAAATACGTTGAAAAATACAAAACATATTCTAAAAAGTGCTATATTTATGACATTGATTGATCAGACAGTTGCCAAACATCGTTGGATCTTTGACAAAATCCGTGAAACAAATGACGAGGTAACAAGGAACGTTGGAAAATTAACCTTATGTACAATGTATGCGATATCTCATAAAGTATTTGACATCAGTGAGCTCGTCGTCGAACGCATCGATGAATCATTACAGAATCGCACAACAGATAGTTAGCACTTCACTAAAATTATAACCGTTTCAATGCCACCAAAGCTTTATGCTAAAGCTGAGCGTGAAAGTGATGGTGTCGTCAACCTGAGACATTGGATTTTTGTTTATCATTTGCCCAATAATTTTACTTCTAATAGTGTCAAACCTGAACATAAAAATGCGTGCACACGGCAGAATATCAAGCAATGCGATTGTGTCAAAACATTCAGTTCTTTCTTTGGCCTCTTTGCTATCATTATGTCCTCTCACAAGAGGTTTCTTCACCGCACTAATGTTATTATGTTATATTAACCACACACGTTGCAGTTCCTGGGACAAGTGCTATTTCAAAATTTAATACCTACTTCCATTCTATTACTTGGGAAAAAACAGTTATTATAGTGTAACTAGAAACTACTGAACCGAATTAGATAAAATTTACATGGGACCACACGGGAAGCACCAGCTTACAAACAAAAAACTATTTTGGGAATCGGTAGAAAAGTAGGTTGATTTCTGTGAAATCTTTTGTATTATTGGCCAAATATGGCGAATCGCGAGTCAACGGGTTAATGTATTACACTATTATGATTCGCAGTGCATTTCCTAATTTCGATCTCCGGTAAGATCAATTGCAATGACTGCGAGTCGAGGCATCGGCTTATGCGGACGCTTCTCCTTACGAGATAATTTAAAATAGTGTTTTTAGTAATTCAGATTGATTAAATATTGTGATATAACAGTACATGCTACGCTCTCCAGCTGCAGCTACTCCCATGTTAAAATAAATTACTCTAAAGGATAATTTCTCCTATTTAACATATATCTGTATAAAAAACATTTTGTTATTTTATCGAAACCCCAGGTTATCATGTTAATTATGTTAAATATTTCATTTTATGGTTATGGAGTGAAAGATAAACAATACGCAGAATTGTGAACTACCTTAACTACCTTAGGTTAATTCATTTAAATAAATTATATAAATGTTAAATTGCAAGCAGTGACAACTCAAGGTATGGGTATTGATATATTCATTGTAATTTGTAGACCTACAGTGTTAGACGAGAATAGTTTAATTTTGTATTTTCTGTAGGTACCTACTTATTAGGTTAGTAAACATTATTTTTATTCATATTCTTATCCATCTAAACTTTTTCTATCTAAATTTATAAAGCTAGTTTGATTATTAATAACCATAGTACTCACTTGAAAGATTTCATAGCATGGCTCATGTCATGAGATTGGATTCCCAAAAACATAGTCCTGATGTCCTGACGTACTTTAGATACAATGTGCTCTGGAAGGATACTCATCATCAGACGTTCCTAAATAAACAGAAAGATATTTCAACATACAGACATTGCAAACAATTATGTTTACTGTGCCTAAAAAATATATTAATCTCTGAATAAAAAAGTACAAGCGTTTGCTATTCTGTGTCTGGCGTGCTATTAAGAACGTCCGACTGCTTATCTATATCTATACTAATATTATAAAGAGGAAAGATTTGTATGTAAGTATGTTTCTAACGAATTGGCTCAAAAAGTACTGGACCGATTTCAGCTACATTCACCCTGAGTAACATAGGCTATATAAAATTCATCACCATCATCCATCACCGCGCGAGTGAAACCGCGGACAGCAGCTAGTATGTTATATTACGCAACTGCATCTTTGAGGAAGTACGCTATAACTATGTAAAATGCAAAAATTACTGTCATTAGTAGAATTTCGCCCACGTTATGTCCTGATACCAAATATATCAGATATCAGGACGTGATCAAATATTTGGTCTGTACCTACGAGATTGCGTTTCAAACCTAACTGCTGTCAGTTCTATGGCATATATAACCAACCCACTAACTTCAAAATACAGATAATAATGTAATTTTAGCTTACTTCTTGGTCTTTGACGAATTTCAATCGTAGAGTACTTTCAACGCACGCTCTCCTGTCCAGAAAAGATCGTCTTGTCACTATTTCATTCATCAGTCTAAAATACAGACCCATTAGGTTCACTCCGATCAAGTAAATTATATCTGAAGCAACCTGCAAATATAAATTTAATATGATAAGTTACCAGTACAGTAGCAATCATATTTGATTTTAATCTGATGCTTAACATGAAATAGCTGAAAAAAAATTACAAGCGTCCCTGATACAGCAATGAGCTATGTGTGTCTGCTTTTGATTGATAGCATGAAATAATTATAATATTATATTATTGTTGTATTTTTTTATATAATATATATGGAAAGTAATAATGAATTGCATAAATGAAATGACTAATAGGTACCTAGTACCTACATACAGGCATTTATTATAAAAACACATGAAGATTAAAATCTACACACAAAATTAATGCACGAAGATAACTTTTATTCTAATAATTGGACAGCATTTGGTCATCTGCAGATATACACACACAAGCTATAGACTATACTATAAATTATAATATAGTTACCAATTTAGAGCAAGGAGAATGGTATAGACAATGTGAAATAGCTATCAGTATTAGAAGCTTTAATCATTCTGAAAATTGCAGACTTATTCAATTTGTGTATTGTACTGCAATTTTCACATACATAATTACAAAGAAACAAACGTTCAAAGTCAAATGTGAGATCCATGTCTGCAATTTGTGTATATGAAAACATTTGCAAAGAAATTCGTTAGCGTTACTAATAATACATTAATAGTGAACGTTATTTTTTATGAATGTTTGTACGTTTTTACGAGATGCGCGAAAGCGCATTTCTTTCACTTGAAAAAGTGAAAGAAATTGATCTGAGCTGACAGCGCCTTAACTTCTCTTACGCGCTATTGCATCGCGGCATAATATTGGCTACGGCGTTGGTACTAACCTATGGTATGGATAAATTAGTCACAAAATACTATACATACTCTTACCACTGTACCAAGGTTCTGGCTGTTGTCATACGTGAAGAATGCAAATATCAGAACGTATATGGTGCTGACTATCAGACCAAGGAAGATTGCTAAGAAGTTGTTCCTCATTGGCAAAAATATATAGATCGACAAAAGGACCATTGTAGAGTATGCGGGCCTCAAAGATATACCCTCGAAAAAGCTGTAAATGCTGATCGCGATATCTGCAAAATTAATGTAGACCCATTAAATGAAGAAGGATACATTAAAAGTTTTGTGATACTTAACTTGATATATTTTATTTTGAAAATTAATCTTAGCATAGGAATTATTAACTTGATTTAGTAATCAACTAATAGATTTCTGTTAAATATTTATATGACACCGAAATAAAATCAATTTGAAAAGATTTATATCATAATTTAGACATGACGACTTTCTGGTAGACGTACAGACAGGTAGACAGGTAGATAGTCTTTGGCCTTTAGCTACCTATATACTACAATAGTAGATTAATGTTTTTAGGTATATTAGCATATTTACCAGTGAAAACAACGTCCATAGTTATGACGAAGGTTACCAAGATAGGAGTCCAGAAGCATCTTTTTTTGAGCGGTTCGTACAACCTCTTCCAAAGTGACATGATTGGTACGAGAATGCGCAATACATACATTCCCATACTTAAGTATGTTGATTGTGATTGTACCTCCTGAAACATAATTAGAAAACCCAAGTAGTTTTAAGTTTTTAATAGTTGTTTTAAAACATAATAAACTTCAATAGGTCACGTAACATTATTCAGAATGACTTGCTAATCGAAACAAACATGACTTGCGAATCAAAGATATCTATTTTAAATCATAAATAAATCATCATCATCTCAGCCGTAGAACGTCCACTGCTGAATATAGGCTTCCCCCATAATTTTCCAAAAGGACCGGTTGTAAGCGGCCTGCATCTAACGTCGTCCTGCGACCTTTATCAGGTCGTCTGTCCAGCGTGTCGGTGGGCGACCTACGCTGTCTCCACTCCAGAACCTTCCGGCCCCATTGGCCATCTGATCTGCGTGCTATGTGCCCTGCCCACTGCCACTTTAACTGGCTAATCTTCTGGGCTATGTCGGTGACTTTCGTTCTTCTACGGATCTACTCATTTCTGATTCGATCACGTAGAGAAGCCCTGAGCATAGCCGTCTCCATAGCTCGTTGTGCGACTTTGAGCTTACTTATGAGGCCTCTCCATAGCTCGTTGTGAAATATCTACGTTTATTAAGCATAAATTAATAATATCTATGTTTTTTAAGATACACTTACAGTAGCTATGATTGCGGCATAAACTACTTACATTTTATATAGGCAGAGCAATAGGTACACGTATACTACAACTGAATATCTCAGGTTTACGGCAACAGAACAGTTCATAATTTTTGAAGAAATTAATCTTTTCTACCTTCTTTTACCTTGCTCCAATAACATTAAAAAACTTTATAGTTAAGATAATTTATTGATTCAGGCGATACTTTGCGGAAATCTATTATCAAAAAACGATGTTAAAAAATATTTAGTGACACTTCCGCTGAAAAGAAAACAATGATTTTGGCCTATTTGGGGGTGTGCACCACCCTCCCTCCCGCATAAAATGCTAATAGGAAAAATAAAAATAAAAAACACACAAGAAACCCCAAATAAACCAAAATCGATTCGACACGTGTTTCGCCTCTACACGAGGCATCCGCAGGAGATGTTGACTCGTCGAGCGCTAGACGAGGACTAGGCCAAAATCATTGTTTTCTTTTCAGCGGAAGTGTCACTAAATATTTTTTAATATCGTTTTTATAGTTAAGCCTAACAGTAGCAGCAATAATAGCTGAAATGATTATTAGCCGTAGTCGTTTGCCTTTATCATGTTGTGAAATCGTAGCGCCGAAATTGTGGTTTACGAATGATTTCTTAGACTTTTACAATTATCAAAACACTTTAACTGGATTAATAATTAATTTTATACATATTTAATAGTTTTGCTTAACACGTTCTTCTTTTAAATACTATGATTTTAAATACGTGCCGGAAAGCTCAAGTTTACTTGATTGTAATCGTCGCGTCGTACCAAGATTCCTAAAAGTACTACCAAGTTCGTCACTCGATTGGAACCTATGTGTGGGCCTATGTGTAGGGATTCACTGAATGGTAAGGATTGTAAGGATCTCCACCAAAGACTTGGTTGACTGTCGGATCGCAGGGTGTTCTGTTCACAAATCAATCATGCGAGTTACATGATAAAAATAATGTATGGAACGTATTTCGGGAAATGTTTCTAATTGATATTCAACGTTTCAATAAGTTTTAATTTATTCATTTACTATGAATATATTAAGTTATTAGAAAACAAATAGGTTCTATAAAATCTTAAAATTGCACATCATCATCATCATCATCTCAGCCGTAGGACGTCCACTGCTGAACATAGGCCTCCCCCATGATTTTCCAAAAGGACCGGTTGGAAGCGGCCTGCATCCAACGTCGTCCTGCGACCTTTCTCAGGTCGTCTGTCCACCGTGTCGGTGGACGACCTACGCTGCGCTTGCCGGTACGTGGTCTCCACTCCAGAACCTTTCGGCCCCATCGGCCATCTGTTCTGCGTGCTATGTGCCCTGCCCACTGCCACTTCAACTGGCTAATCTTCTGAGCTATGTCGGTGACTTTCGTTCTTCTACGGATCTCCTCATTTCTGATTCGATCACGTAGAGAAACCCCGAGCATAGCCCTCTCCATAGCTCGTTGTGCGACTTTGAGCTTATCTATGAGGCCCATAGTAAGAGACCACGTTTCAGTGCCATAAGTCATCACTGGTAACACACATTGGTCGAAGACTCTTGTCTTGAGGCACTGAGGTATTTTTGACGAGAAGACTTCGCGAAGTTTCCGGAACGCTGCCCAGCCGAGTTGGATTCGACGATTGACCTCTTTCTCGAAGTTGGACCTGCCTAGTTTGACTGTCTGTCCCAGGTAGATATACTCGTCAACAACTTCGAGAACTGAGTTCCCAACTGATATTGGGGTAGGTACAACATGGGCATTAGACATAATTTTCGTCTTGTCCATGTTCATCTTAAGACCTACCCGTTGGGAAACTCGATGGAGGCCTTCGAGCATTGTACTGAGGTCTTCCATGGATTCTGCCATGACTACAATATCGTCGGCAAATCGAAGGTGAGTGATGTATTCGCCGTTAATATTGATGCCAAGTCATTGCCATCCCAGAAGCTTGAAGGCGTCTTCCAATGTAGCGGTGAACAGTTTCGGAGATATAACGTCTCCCTGTCTCACGCCTCTTTGCAATGGAATTGCCTTCGAACTCTGCTCCTGTACTCGGACTGACATGTAGGCGTTTTTGTACAAACACTTCAGCACTTCAATATACCGATAGTCAATACGGCACCGCTGGAGAGACTCAAGCACTGCCCACGTCTCGATCGAATCAAAGGCTTTCTCATAGTCCACAAACGCTAGACAAAGAGGCAAGTTATACTCTTCGGTCTTCTGTATAACTTGCCGTAGCGTGTGGATGTGGTCTATGGTACTATAGCCTCTTCGGAAACTGGCTTGTTCCGGAGGCTGGAATTCATCAAACCTGCGACTGAGACGGTTCGTTATGACCTTCGAAAACAGCTTATAAACATGGCTCAAAAGCGAGATGGGTCTGTAATTTTTAAGTAAAGTGTTGTCACCTTTCTTGAAGAACAGCACCAACACGCTTTTGTTCCATGCTTCTGGCGTTGAACCTTCGAGTAAGACGGTATTAAAGAGCTTCTGAAGGACTTTAAGTACCGGTGTTCCACCCGCTTTCAGAAGCTCAGATGTGATACCGTCGTCACCAGGCGCCTTGTTGTTCTTAAGCTGTTTCAAGGCCATTCTAATCTCGTACAGGCTGATGTCCGGGATATCTTCGGTATAATGTCGGGTCAGCTTGGCTCTTGGGTCTTTGGCCGAGCTGCTAACAGGTTTAGCGACCGAGGTGTATAACTGTCCGTAGAAACTCTCGACCTCTCCTAACACTTCCGCTTTGGTCGACGCTACACTGCCGTCTCCTCTCTTCAGCTTCGTCAACTGGCTTTTCCCAATAGACATGTCTCTTGCAAACACTTTGGAGCCTTTTTTCCGCTCTATCGTCTCTTTAATACGGTTTGTATTAAAGATCCGAATGTCGTGTCGCAAGGACTTCCATATTCGTCTATTGAGCAGCCTATATGCTTCAGCATCATCCGAAGACTGCAGTTTCAATGAGCGTCGTTCAGCCATGAGGTTGAGGGTATCGTTGGAGAGTTTCTGTGGCCTATCTGTACGGTGGGGTTTAAAGTACTTGGAACCCACTGTATGGACAGTTTCTACGAACCTGTTATTGATCTCGTCCACTGAAGCGATGTTCTCAAGGCAATCGAAGCGATTGGATAGCTCAAGTTGAAAGCTCTCGGGGTCTTGAATATGGGCACGAGTAGGTCGGAGCGTAGACTTCATCAGACGAGACCTCTCCAGTTTGACATTAATATTCACCGTGCCTCTTACCATTCGGTGATCACTACCGGTTTTAACCCTGTTGATCACGGAGACATCAGTGAATATTTGCCTTTTGGTGGTCATAATGAAGTCAATCTCATTTCTCGTGGAACCATCGGGACTCAGCCAGGTCCATTTCCTGTGAGGTGGCTTCTGAAAGAAAGAGTTCATCATAAAGAGTCCCTCTTTCTCCAGGAAGTCGGCCAACCTCTGTCCCCTACGGTTCCGTTGTCCATAGCCAAATTGCCCCACTTTCGACTCATCCTCGCTTCTCTTACCCAACTTCGCGTTGAAGTCCCCCATAACAACTAGAAAGTGCGTTTCAGAGGTATGTATGGCCCGACTAATGTCCTCATACATATCCTCCACCTCATCATCCGGGTGCGACTTCGTCGGTGCGTATACCTGAATGACCTTCAGCGAATATCGTTTGGATACTCTGAGTATTAGGTATACGACCCTATTGGAAACGCTATCGATCTTAACTATGTTGTTAGTAAGGGACTTGTGGACGAGAAACCCGACACCACCTTGGGACTGTTGGTCGCCCTCCCGGTGGTAGAGTAGGTTACCTGATTTAAGGGTTATCGTGTCCTCACCCGCTCTACGGACTTCAGATAACCCCACAATGTCCCAGCGTAGCTTACTCATTTCTTCTTCCAGCTCATATATCTTCTCGTCTGTCCTCATCGTGCGTATGTTGTGTGTTACCAGGGCCAGTCGTCGTCGTTGGGGGTGGTAGCCGGGCGTCTGCCGGGGATTCTTAGCACCCCCTGCCCCACCGTTACCGTGGCCGCTACCGTAGCCAGGAATAGCGGGGCTGCCGGGGACTGGGGGCCTGGTTCTTTTTGTTCAATCCATTGAGGGGTTTTTGCCAATACTCGCCACGCTTGGCAGGCGGGTTGGCGAGCGCAGTTTGTGTGTGTTTGACTGGGAAGGTGCTGCTGCCCACCTTCTGATTTGTTATCCCTTAGCCGGCTTCTACGGCACCCACGGGTAGAGTTGGGGGGGTGCTATTCTAAGCCGGCACCGCCACGGCAGCATTGCACATAACCTTCTAGAATTGTAAGTATGCAAATCAAATCAACATTTTCTCACATATTATATCCATTTTAGTTGGGATACAAAGGAAATGCACAATAATTTTAATACACAATATATTTTCTAATTAAGTAGGTAAAAAAAGGTATCTTTAAACTGTAATCTTATAAAAGTTCTAAACGTCGTACGTTACAGAGCTTTTCTAGGCACTTTAGTTCAGCTACTTTAATTGTGGAGGACCTTTATTTCGCAATAAAGAAAAAAAATTCAAGCTAAATAAGCTACAATAACAATTGATTACCGTGTAGGATCAGCCAATTTCAGATAAGTTAAATTTCAAAAGTTAATGCCTATTATGATCACAGATCAGACCAGACCACAGGTCAGAGTCCAATCAGCTTATCAACTTTATTGAGCTAATTAATAAATATAATATCCCGACCTCGGATGATAAAGTTTCCCCCGTGAATGGACGGAGTAGAATATTCTGGCCTCCGTCGGGATGCGAATCTTAAGAAGTGAGGAAACCCGACATACAATGTGGTAGTTATCTCGTCTTGGTTGGTGCAACCGCAGTGCCAGATATTCTGTCACTAAGCAATACTGCGCTAGCGTTACTGTGTGAGAGTGTGGAGAGCACTGTAGCGAGTGAAATTACTAAAACTGCGAAAGAGACGTCTTGACGTGACAAGCACTGTGCGACGAAAAACTACAGCCGTGCGATTCTCTAATTATTCGTCGTTGCGCTCATCGACGAGCTTACCTATATGTCAAATACTTTATGAGATATTGTACATAAGATTGTTGTTCCAACGTTCCTTGTCATGTCGTCATTTGTTCACGGATGTTGTCAAAGATGCAACGAAGTTTTCCTCTTGAGAATCGTATGATGGTGGGTTTTATCTCTAGGTAGCATTGCAACTGTCATGGGGAAGCGTGTTACGCGAATTACCCGCCTTGTCCCTTGATTACATAAAAAAGGTTTAATAATAACAACTTGAATTTTGTTTCGGTTCGACAATTCATGCTAGCAATGCTGATTCGTTGAACTAAATATATGCTTGCATTTTGGTGGCTTAGAAAGTCTGATTAGCTCCAGGTTTCTACAGGTCCAATATAATTATAATATTAAATCACAAAAAGTAATAAGATAAATGCAATTCATAACGAGTTTTACAAGACAGTTCAGTAAATTAAAAACTTACCTCCATGTAGGTACCCACTACGACTAGAACAATGTGAGTAGTTGAAAAGAACACCAGAAGGGTCAAATATATATGTATTAGTGTCTCTTTTAGCTTGTCATCATATTTGCGATATAAACCTTCCAGATCTTTTTGGTCGAATTGGTCCTGGAATATAAAACAGACACATTTAAATTATGTCTTAATGTCGATAATGAACATAAAATATAACCTTATGTCAAGAATAGTTTTACATTATAACTGAAATATAATTTTCAAGTAAAAAGCTGACCAAGGAATTTTAATAGTATAGCTTCCAAGAAGTTTCTATTGCTACTAATGGTAATTTGTTCGCTGGATGAAAGCCTGCCTATAAAAGCTTCGTGATCACGTAGAGCAATTCTTTGCGGCAGTATCCTATGCTTTTCACCTTACGATACTTATATTAATTACTTTTTTAGCCCCTATTCCCTTGCTAAAATGAAATTCAAACAAAGTTCTTGTTTATTTGCTGCAGTTTTGGCTCGGGTATCTGCCTTCCTATTTCTGGGGTCATGGTCTTTTGTCCATTCTTCTAAAATCCTGTATGTATTTGATACATTTTGTAGAGCTGCGTGCCACTCAGCTCTCGACCTGGTTATTGGCTTTCTGAATGCATATATGACCGCCGCGCTGTCCAAGGCCCAAGGGTTTGTCTTGCCCATGTTCATATTAAGGCCTACCCGTTGGAAAACTAGATTGAGGCTTTCGGGCATCGTGCTGAGGGCTTCCATAGATTCTGCCATGACTACAAAGCACTATTTCATATTTAATTCAAATATACACATGGTTCACATACAAACCATCATACTATTAAACGCCTACTTTTCATTCAGTTTTCATTCTGTTCATTTAGATGAGAAGCACAATAATGTATTAGGCGTTGAGTTTATTTGCTACCATATCCCTTAGTGAGCTGTTACGGTATATACGGTACCGAGAAAATGTATAAAGGACTCCAAAAAAAGTTGGGGCGCCTTAAAACTTTATACGTACGAGTATATGTTGTTTTTTTATTTGAGACCATGCGTATGCTCTTTCCTGGATACGATAAAGGAAGAATGTTGTTTTCGAGTTGTGGTCAATAATAAAAAAAAGAGTTTAGTATATCATGGTGTCAAGAGTAGATCATAGTCATAGGACTATGATAGGATGATGAAATAGTCCATCGCTCTTCGGACTTGACTGAAGATCTGTATCTAAACCAATATTTTCATATATAACTCCCTATAAATAAAAAAATTAGACATATAGAAATGACAACCTTTTGTTTGTAGATAGTGCAATCTAATCAAAAGCCGAGTGTAACAAAATTCTTTTCGTCTTCAATTAATATTTATCTCTAGACTAGTAACTACCCGCGATTTTGTTCGCGTAGTAGGCTTGGCCTTCGGCCTCGCCATAACTTCCCATATTTTATTTTTTTATGTAAGAACCTTAGAAGTTTCTATATTACTTCGTAGACGAAGTAATATAGAAACTATATTATTTAATTATATATACTTAGTTTTTATATATATAGATTTAAATGCCTTTAATGACGTCCTTAAACGCTTAAAGGTCGTTGTCTTACAAGACACGCAGGTTTATTTAATACAAAATTGTATTGTTTCTTGAAATCTAAGGCTTTGAATAAGATTGAGGGACAATCTCAAGGGATATTTTCTCAATTGAATAGCTTGTAGAAAGGTAAAATTTGATAAAATAAAGTATAATTTTATTATGTTTGACAAATTGACACGCTGGCTAGGAGATTGTAGGCTCTCCTTTTTTGTTAAATCCGCGCTGTCTTGTTTTGCGTACAAAAACTTTTGGATGCTTAGTTTAAATTAAAACAGTTATAATGTGTTGATATTATTGTGTTTAAATTTATATCTCTATGTTTATTTTATTAAACAAGTATTTTTTGAAAATTTTGAAATTTGAAAAAAAAAATGCAACTATTTTACTCATCACCCAGATACATTAAATATAAGAAATCCTCCGGACTCCAATAATTGTACTAACAAAGAAAATGACACCAAATGGACAGGTAACGATTGCCATTAATATCAGTAAGGCCTACGATAATGTTATTTTGTAGTGGTAGTATTTTTGCTGAGTCCGGCTCGGAAAGTGCCACCTATGCCAGTTATTCAACCATGAAGCATGGCAACACTGTGTTGTGTGTCTTTGAAAGATAATGTATTGAGTGAAATTACAGGGCAAGAGGTTTAAAATTTTATATCTCAAGAAGACGAGCGCAACGCATTGCACGGTTTTAAACTATTGTAGTTCAAAATTCACTGCACTGTTATGTTGCATGACGCTTAACATCAGGCGAGAGATTTGCTCGTCTCATCCCCGAGTTATTAAATTCTCACTATGACGGTAACTACGGTCAAAATTTACATACTCTTATTTATAAGAAATTTAATTTATAATCTGGAAATCTGAACCTAAAATAAGTAATTGAATCTGAGCCAACCTTTCACATAGATTTTCTTACGGAAAATTGTGTTAAGAGGATTACATAACTAGTACTTTCTATACTAAAAGAAAAACTCTTTTCTACCTCTTAACGTTGCCCGTATCAATGATATTTTTTTCATGTAATCATCACATTGTTTACTATGCCCGTACGTTTTGACATTTTCAGTTTTTTTAAGTTCTAAAAACGAAAATATATAGTACTTTGAAATATTGAAAAACCTAATAAAATATCAGTGAAATCGAACAATGTTAAGAGGTAGAAAAGAGTTTTTTCTTTTAATATGGAAAGTACTAGCTATGCAATCCTCTTAATCGTGGGTATTGGCACATTTTACCTTAAATCCATTAAGCTGTTCCACAATGTAGAAGTAACTCAATTATGCTTTAAGACCGGCGTTATATTTACTGAAAATAGTTTCCGCACAAAAGTGACTCCCAGAAGAAGAATTTAAATAAATTATTAACCGGCCGGAGGCTCCGGTAAATATTACGCGAGTTCTGGCCGGTCATAAAACATAATTAAACATAACTCGCAATTGTTTTCTATATCAAACAATCCTCAAACTCACAAACATATGCAATTACACTACGATATCTATAATACTATATAATACGAATAAAGCATTTTTAAATTTCTGCTTTTTATCATTTCATGTTCTTCTAACAAAATAGGTAAGTATACAAACAAAATAGCAAACAACTTACTCTCAGATACTTCCAATTCCATTGTTTCCCGCCAACCATCTCGACTTCCTGCATCCTGAACTCATGCAAGGAAGATAAGACGCTGGTGGCTCTCCCAGAGTTCATCGAGTATCGCGCTAGCAACTCAAGAGCACCCACTTGAATCACCACTGAGCCCGTGGTCCGCATGATGGTGCTATCATCCTGATAAAGATAAAGAAAGATTAAAACATACGTATGTACTTTTAAAATATTTTAATGATAATAATTTTAACGGAGAAATGCTTGTCTTAGAGATAATATAATGGTATATATCTGAAGTTTGGACCTGGCTATTCAACGAGGTTAACGTAGCTATAATACCCTACCCGCAAAAAGTGATTTAAATTCTGTTTTTTTAATGTAATCCTACTAATATTATAAACGCGAAAGTTAGTGAGTATGCATGTATGGATCTTTGTTACTCTTTCACGCTCAAACTGAAATTTTGTATGGAGGTAGATGAGGCGCTGGATTAACACATAGAATACTTTCATCATCATCATCTACCACCACGCGGGGCAAAAAGCGTAATATGCTTGGGCACAGCATAGACAAAATAATAAGATCTCCACCTACGTCAAGATCGTAATGATGACAATTCTGTCAAAGTTTGTGTCTGTTTCTGATTGCTTAGTCAAAAGCCAAGTCAGTTTGACAGCTCGATACACTAGACGTGCTCGGCGACCGTCAAGGGTGATGAAATGTAATGACAGTTTTTCCATGGTAATTAATTTTATATTTGTATGTACGTAAATACTGTATATTATTATTAGCGTTTACTGATTGATATACTAAGTATTTAAATTTATTGATATATGTAATACTATTATAGCAATTGCGTTTGACCATGTACATATTTTATGACATTTTGGTATAAAGGTAGAGATGGCCTTGGAGAAGGTAATAAGCTACTCAAAATACTAATCCTGCGCAGACGTAGTCGCGGGGACCAGCTAGTATCTTTATAATTTTAGAAAACACAATACATAAAACAATGGTTGTACCGTTTTAAACAAGATTCCGCTTCGACGGTTAACCCATATACAAAAAGCTACGGCTCTACCAACCACTTTAGGTTGTAGAGCTATCTACTGTGTATAAATGAATAATAAGTGACTCACAGGGCTGTCTTAATTTCCATCACTGTGTGCTAATGTTATGAACAACCATGCAGAGGATTACCATCAGGTGAACCAAATGGGTCATCTATTTAATTCTGAATAAACATACAAGTTTCAAAAATCTTTGCAATATAACAAAAATTATGGCGAGGAGCCTGAAAATGCAGTTCACAAATATATATTTTATACTACACAACAAAAAAGAATTGGCGAAATTGTTCCATCCGTTCACGCTTGATGCGATGACCAAGGGAAATAGAGATTCATTTGTATATTTTATAGATTGGATACCTACATAACAAACTTGAGTTTTATACGGTAAAATTGAAACATAAAAAAATATATGATATTATATTTTTTTAATTATTTCTTTTTGTCATATATTATATTAAAGTAAAAACGGCCAGTATGACAAAACGCCAAAGTCATATGTAAGGACCTAATATTTATTTAAATTGGTCCTATAATGTGCTCATGGTATTTAAAGCGGTTTGGTGCTCAGTCATTTAAATTACTACGATGTCCTTCAAACCTTATGATATGACTGTATAGTACCTAGTATGTATAGTAATATCACCAACCAAGGTTGTCTCTTTCGTATATACTATCCACCAAGTTAATCGGCTTTCTTCGCCTATAATATTACGTTCATGGCTATGAATAACTACTATCAGTCTTGAGAATAAAAAAAACTGTTTATAATATAACAATTTAGTTTAAAACAAAATTGTTATTATATAATACATCGTCGATAAACACAGGGTCGTTATAAAGGTGCATTAATTTGACGTATTACCTAATATTCGCCGTCATAGGTTAATTATATGCCGATCGTCTTCTAGCCTGATGTAATCGGGAATAAAACAAACCTGTTCATAATACGATTTTAATAAGCCATTTTGTAATTGTATGGTTATCTAAACAAACTAAAAATCTTATTTTATTCACTAAAAACAGTGAATAAAAAGCGCTTTTACCTATATTGGTGTTTGAATATAGAGCACACCCATATATTCGACCTTCATCTCAATATATTCGACCTCAATCTCTATACAACCTCTTTGCGCAAAAGATATTCGATACAAACTCCTTGTGCAAAGAATACTCGACATACAAACTACTTGTGCAACTCCTTGACATTTGATTGGTCGACATTTGAGACAAGGATTTTAGCCTTAGAATAATTACCAATAAGAGTTTAGTATTAAAAAAAGCGGGGGACTAGTATACTACAATTCTAGTAATTGTTCCAATTTTAATGTTTATTTAAATAACTTAATCTAGTTTTTTTTTATTATAATGTTTATTTTCGCTTAAATCTTCCCTTTGCTCGTAGTCATGGTATAAAGTATAGTATGCAACTCTTGAATAAGACGGTATATCGAGGGCCATAAATTGCTCAGGATTCTAATACTTGAATCAGTATGGGTCACTTACCACGGTCTTGATTCAGTGGTTAAAATCTTTTAGTTGCTCGTGATTTGGCCATCGCTTTATATGTGTCGTCTAAATTAAATTAGTGAATTGCATAATATACTTTTTTTCTTATATAATGCAGAATAAGCAAGCCAAATTATGTTATCTGTTGCATGTAAAAATGTTATCGAACAACTTCTGAATAATTAAAATATCTATCTGTTCGGTAACGCCACCGTTGTTGTCGTGAATGATAGATAACAAAATTGACAAAGTAGCTAGGTATCTACTAGTGTTTATCAAATACATTGCTCACTAATTCCCTATCTATACTTAGGCTGGTATTCTTAGAAGTACGTTAAATAGTGAATTCGAGTTTGAGTATAGATCCGAGTAAAATTATTGTGACTTTTGCTGTAATATCTTTCTGGAATACCTTACATTCCGAATCACCATCTTATGATGCTACACTTAATCTCTATCAAGTTAGTGTCGCTATTTGACAAATCGTACAAATAATATGTATACAACTTTATAAAAGTTGTAAATATGAAATGTTTGACTTCTGAGTATATATTAATCGATTAACCATTTACAATCTTACATTTGAATCAATTCATATAGTTGCAGTCTACGAAGAGATAATAAGTCAGGAACAGTAACTGCGTTAAAAAATGACCCAATAAAAGCTAAACCAATAAAATCGTTCACGCCGCTATGACTCAGCTGTCATAGTAGACATTGCAACACGCGCGTGGACCAATCCCTGCTTTCCTTCTGAATTTAAACCAATCACCGAACATGTCTATTTGTAACCTCGGAAGTAATTCGTATTTGGAATCATTGTCGTTTTGGTTTGAAGGACCACTTTTTCTATGGAATTTGTTCTGAATTATGCTTCCTGACATTATTTCTTTGTAGGTTGCAGTAGAACTCTATAAGAATGAGTTATTCCGGGGAAGTACTGCCACAATACCTTTCGCGTTCTGCGTAAAAGGATTCTGCGTTCCTGCGTTCTGCCGTGCGATTCTCTAATGATTCGTCGATTTCTCGAGCTCACCGATGTCAAATACTTTATGAGATATTGTACATAAGGTTGTTGTTCCAACGTTTCTTGTAATCGCGTCATTTGTTTCACGGATGTTGTCAAAGATGCAGCGATGTTTGCTCTTAGAGAATCGCACGGCTGGTTGGAAGGGTATGATTGTCGTTAAAATTACAGGCACACCACAACTTAATGTCTCAGGGCTACAGGCGCAGTGTAGTTCGTTTCATAGTCAGGTTACTTTGTTCTCACTGCTGAGACTCGAGCCTCTCAGAGGGAGGAGCTGGGATACACCACGCGGGCCCAGTGCGGCTTGGTAGATATAGGTTAGTGGCCAGCCCATGTCGAAGTTTTCAGGCCGCCCGAATGCCGTCGACATAGCCTAACGACTGTTGTCCTAAGACAAACAACCAGGACCGACGCCTTAACGTGCCCTCCGAAGCACGGAAGCACTGTGTTGAATATTGCTACTAGCGGTCACCCATCCAAGTACTGACCGCAGAAAATGTTGCTTAACTTGTTGATCGATTAAGATGGCCAAGTCAAGCTCCGCTTCGAGCGCTGTTCAATTATTGTGACTAAAAACATCGTACACCAGATGGGCCTCGTGCTTTACCGTCTCCTAATATCATTAAAAATTTATTTCAAAAATTAATTTCAGAAAACTTTAATTAAAATAATATTCATTGAGTTGTGGAAATATCCACTTCTTTAGTGGTTTTTAATAGACATGCACACTTGGTGTTCTAATTTATTCGTTATGTACATCATCATCTCAGCCGTAGGACGTCCACTGCTGAATATATGCCTCCCCCATAATTTTACAAAAAGACCGGTTGGAAGCGGCCTGCATCCAACGTCGTCCTGCGACCTTAATAGGTCGTCTGTCCACCATGTCGGTGGACGACCTACGCTGCGCTTGTCTCCATTCCAGAACCTTCCGGCCCCGTCGGCCATCTGTTCTGCGTGCTATGTGCCCCGCCCACTGCCAATTCAACTGCCTAATCGTCTGGGCTATGTAACTGGGTTTAACCCCGAGCATAGCCCTCTTCATAGCTCGTTTTGTACATGTGGTTGTCGAATTCGCATTAGAACACATGAAATATTACAAACTTTTCTTTGATCGCTCAGTCAGAAACAAGAATAAAGTACAGGCAAATGTAGACAGTTAATAAATTAAACCGTTTAAAAAATAATAATTTTAAGTATACACTTTAAACATAGCAAACAAATTATATTTCATTTCAACGGGTAAAACGCTTGACTATAATTTATAAAAAAGTCATTATAATAATAATTGCTAATTGTTTTTTGTATAATTCCTAAGACAAACACCACATTTTATATTATACACTAAATTATAATAAATATGTAATCATGATTCATTGTCTCTCAGCACAACGCGATTCTATAATCACATTTATTTGACTAACTCTACAATTAACCTTCTGCGACTAGTGACAGTTTGACAGGACATCGCTACACCGAAAGTTATGTACGACTTCCTTGTCCTCAGTGCCAACAGCAATACCAATATTATAGCAATATACAACAATATTAGTATTATAGCCTCGGTGCCCAAAAGGCACTTGTGCTCATAGAATTATAATGCTTAGAATAGAGGCGCGGGTAGCACGCGGAGCGAAGCAACTTCAAGTTAGCACGAATCTAAGTCAAAGTCAAAAACAAAATCATTTATTCAATTTAGACGCATCAAAGTCGTACTTATGAACGTCAGTTTTTCATTATAATGTACTTTAACGACTCTACCGCCGCGTTCCAAAACATATAGAGCCTACCGAGATGAAGCGGCAAGAAACTAGGGGCCATTCTTTTTATATAGATGTTTACAATGTTTCTACTTAGGTACAACTAATATTACATTTTATGGGTGGCAGAATGACAGCTTGCCAGAAGTGGAGTATTCCAAGCATCTTTGCTTTCTACATAATGTCGGACTTTATAATAAGCTTTTTTGATCAAAACGTTTTTTACAGTCAACTTGAATTTTTCCTCTGTGAGCTCAGCTATGTGTTTTGGAATTTTATTGTAAAAACGCACACAATTTCCTAGGAATGATTTATTAGTCTTCGCAAGTCTAAAACTAGGTACAGCTATCCTATTTGTAGTATTAAAAGGGTGGTGATCACTGTTTAACTTATATATATGTAAATGTTTACGAACATAAATTATATTTTCAAATACATATAAGAAAGGCAAAGTTAATATATTGGTTTCTTTAAATAAATCTATCAAAGAGACCATAACCAACCAAGAGACCATACGTACGTCTGATCTGAAATATCCCTCGAAAAATAGTGCGCAAGCATTATCAGGGTGTGAAGGGGACTGTTTCAAGTAAAATGTCTGGACGAGAGTTATTCAATAACCAGTTTCGAGGTGACGAGCGCAGTACGGGGTCATGGAAAACTATTCTAAACTGTAAGGCCCGGGTGGAACTGGCAGGGTTATGGGTGTAGTGCTTATCATCAGGCGTACGAATGGCCTATCTTATCACTAAATAACACATACATAAATATTAGATATCAAATAAAGTTTATTGATTTTATAAATTTCAATCAAACTTGGCTTAGGCAAGTTCAGGTCATGGAAAGGTTGACTTTTAGCTGATTTATAACCATTTCTCAAATAGTGTTTGAGGGACGTATAAGTTTTAAGTTATTGAGAACTGTTTTATACTAACTCAATAAAATTATATTATTCGGTTCGACCACGCACTCTAATACGTAAAGAGTGTGGGGCGCATACCGCGGCACGCCAGCTTGAATGATGTCATCCTTTGTGTCGGCCTTTTATCTGTGCTGGTGTCCCCTCAGTTCTAGAACCAAACAGATTGATGCAGGACGACGACGGCTAGAGACAAGATGGGATTACTATCGTCCCGTGGATGATGGGACGGCCTCTGATTTGGGGTGCTATACATGTGTGGACACACAGGCGCCGTCTGGATTGACCAGGCTGGTGCTGCCGCGACTAAAGCGGAAGACCTCAAACGTCACAAATATGTATAATTACACAGAATGTAAATGTGCCGTTTGGAGTCGCTCCGCTCTGTACTTGTACACGGGACTGGCCAAACGTTTGGTTGAGGCGACGGGTGACCGAAATGCTAGCGGCTTCTTTGGGTAAACAGCATTGTCATCCAGCGTAGCAATGCTGCCAGCATTATGGCCACTTTCCCCCCACCATGGCTTAGATTAGTTTTTTGTATTTTACTTTTAATATTCTGTAAATACGACTACTAAATGTTGTTATCAATATAACATAAAATTAAGTTTTGAAAAACCATCCATTGTTTTTCATGCATTTAATACAGTTATAACTCGTCAAAGCGGTGTCTGTACACTACCGATACAGGCGGCAATGCCATATATTTAAAATTTTAAGTAATGTTCCAAACAAGCTTTAGTTTTTATAATCTACGGAAATGTCTGAATACTCTTAAGTTGCTAACGATTGTAGGAGTTCGCAAAAAGTTTCACCATTCTTTAGATGGTGAATAGCAATCCTGGACGCAAACACCTAACTTAATTCTACCGGTACAAGATTTGCATCTTGGTCGCTATTAACTAACGCAGATTTGTTAGATTTATCATTGGTTGAAAATAGTATATTTCATTACAAGTGGGGAAAGGCTGTCATTGCAAAGAGTTCCGACAAATGACAAAAACCCGAGCCGAGGCGCAGCCGAAGGCGAAGGTTGACAGCCGGAACAAGTTACTGAACGACTATTTTTAATACAGTTGCGAAAAAATGAAGCAATTTAATAAAATAAACTCGCAAAGAAAATTTCTGGGAAATAGCGCCAACCGTAGATTATAAGCAGAGATTTTTTTTTGTTTTTCTTTTAGGCATTTTTCTGGTAGGCAAAGAGAACTATGCCCATACAGCCAAGTCTTCAGTAGAATTTTTTTTAATGATATGAAATGAAAATGAAATTTAATGAGATGAAATGAAATGAAACCTAACCTAACTCATTCAAACAAATCATTAAATCTGATATTGAAACAAATTAGTAGCTTCTTTTTAGAAATATACGTATTTGCATGAATCATAAAAACTTCTATGAATTTTTTTTAGTAAAAACTTCAAGGTTGGTTTTTTTTTAATAGACATTATTTTGACAGTTGGGAAAGAGAACGCACGAGTTCGGGAAAGGTAAAAAAAAGCATATGTAATAGCCCACATCCCGAACGCTATACGTCCCTGCAATACGCCACTTTTTGAGCAACTGTATTAAAAACGAACTTATTAATTTGACAAAAAGTGGACTAGTCACATAAAGCAACAATATTGGATTTATTTTATGACGCTGAAACTCAGCTTTACACTGAATATCTCATTATTGATAAGATTTAAATGTCTTTCAATGCACACAAAGGAAATCACACACACGTGCAGAAAATATTACAATAAGTCTACACTTATTAATAATAACAAACACGTATCTCTGTAATCATATCAGTAGTATTGTTGCTAAATCATATATTGGCGCCACTTTTCTGCTTTATTATATCTGAAGAATGTTAGATTCTGAATACCTTACAAATAATTTGGGGAGAGTCAACTACGTCTATAGCAGGTTACCGTTTAATATGTATGTTCCTGTTCTATGTTCCTGAGTACCATACTCAGGTAAAAAAATCTTAGACCATACTAGGATTTTTCACCTATTTATAAGGTATTGGTCGTCCCCCAATAACATACTCGATGTTGTACACCTATATACAGGGTGTTTGGTAGAAGGACCGACATACCAAATGAGCGTGTTCGGGGGCCCACTTGGAGAATAGAAGTTGGCCAAAAAAAATCCCAGACCCAATTTTAAAAATTTTTTTTTTGTGAATTTTCCCTTTTTTTTCGAAATCGTACTTATTACCACCATAACATTTGTAAAATCTGTTTTAGACAGTATGTTTTTAGTTGAATTTGGTCTTATACACCTTCAGGCCAAGCAAAGCAAAATTGGTACGAATTCGGAGAAAAAGGGAAAATTCACAAAAAGAAGTTAAAAAAAATTGGGGAGTCTGGGATTTTTTTTGGCCAACTTGTATTCTCCAAGTGGGCCCCCGAACACGCTTATTTGGTATGTCAGTCCCTCTACCAAACACCCTATTACCTAGGTATTGGTTGTCCCCCAATAACATTTTTATATTAGTATTGATTGTCCTTGAGTAACATACGGAGAACACATAGTATGTTGCTCAGCGACAACGAGTAGGAAACTAAACAGCTACACTAGGCAATATACCACGAATAACCTACAAGTGTGCCCTTTTGCTACAAAGGCTCACTTCTAAATAATCCTTATTGGTAGAAGGCGCTAATGAAGAAGGTGAGTAAGGTGGGGGTCTGAGTAATTCTGTATATCAGTGGAGTGAAGACATTACTGTTTTTTTATTGCATAAGGTTACGGAAGAAGCACGATGCCCACTTGATGTTAAACGGAACCTCTGCCTATAACATATGCATGTCGTCATAGGTGACGAATTGCACTGCGGCCATAACCCTGAGATATTATGTTGTTAAGTCTCATGTGTCTGTAATTTCATTGGCACCCAAACCCTTCAAACTGGATCACGGCAATGCTAATGCTACTGCTTAGCGGTAAAAATAGGTATGGTTGCAGTACTTCCCGGAAGAACTCGTTGACAAAGATTCTGCTACTTAAGACTAACTGTGTTAATAATATATTAGTAATTAAACTTGATTTTTGGTTGCCATGGCAAATGAGTTACGCAATTTTTTTTTATTATATGTAGGATTAGAATAGTAATACCCTAATACGAAAGCAGTTGCCGATAAAGTACACTTTTTTCCCTCCAGTTACGGTAGTAGGTTTTAAATTTTAACTTTTTAACATCATAAACTGTATATACCGCGTGCAACAAATATGTGTAGTAATAATGATAGGCATACATTATGTACCTAGTCTGGATTCACATGGCAAATTACAAAATTTAAATGTCTTATATTTTATTCATACAAAGTTAAAACAATAATGTTTTAATATTTATCTAATTTTTTTTTGCCCGCTCTATTAGTCATGTCTATTCTTGACCTTCGTTGGTGGTCAATGTACTTTGCAATCCCCACGCTACCTTCAAGGTTCCCTCCGTCCTCCTGACCTGCATGCGCCCTTTCCGCGCGCCGCACCCTAACCCAGGGCCGTTTAGGACCATTTTCATTTACTTAGTCTACGTTCTAGAGGCCTTTGCCGGCTTTGGCCTAGTTTTTCAGGGATGAACCTGCTTGAGTATGAAAAAAAGTTTGGTTAAGTACTCATCTCAAAAGTATTACTACTTCCTGGGACACAGCAGTTAAGTTCCAATTGTGGGCAGCTTCTGTGATTTTAGTATTACTACACCCATTTTTACACTGTATACAAACTATTTCAAGAGTAGTTCATGTAATGACTACAAAATAACGTCAACTTGCTCTTAGGTCTACTTAATGTGTACATCATCATCTACCTATCGTTGAGAAATAAATACTATTAAAGACTAGACTAGAAAGATAAGAATATTTAATTTAAAATTTTATATCAGTAAACAAATTGATATATTCAGTCAAGCAATGCTCTACTTGAAATGTTTTACTAAGTTCATCGAAAATATAATTTACACACACAAGAAATTTCTTGTCGATTGCATATTCGGGTAAAAAACTCTTACGTTACAAAACTAATTGCCTAGGAGAATGTACACTCATTTACAGAAATCGGTTGCAAAATAATAAATACTCTTACCTAAATAACCTTACCCGTCAGTATAACTTGTGACTAAGAGAAAATAAAAACACCTTCCTTCTGTTGTCATGGTGCCCAATGGTGAAATTATTGTGCGAATTATTTCAGTAGATAATTCGCTAAACTTACATACACATACATTTGATTGTTTTTAAGTTGAGAAAATATTGCAACAGCTGATGCATACGACTGTATATCAAATTGGTGTATAAAGAATCAAAAGCTTCTGGTCTCTTCTGATTTCTAGTCACTATGTGAGGAAATAAAAGCTTTTACGAAATAGACCATTTGCGGTGTAGACCATCTGCGAAGTAGGCCATTTGCGAAGTAGACAATTTGCAAAGTAGACAATTTGCGAAGTCGACCATTTGCGAACAAAAGGTTATGCTGCCACGGTGGCCGGAAAGGTGAAATTATTGTGCGATTTAAGTTCTTAGGAAAAACGATTGAAATTGCTGATGCATCCGACTGTACATAGTTTTTTATTAATTATTATTGTCTTTAACCAGTATCGCGTTTTATTTCTTGGGCACCGCGGCCTGTAAAACAAATGATGCATTATGTAAGCGTCATACGTTTTCGGAGAGGTCCTTTTTAACTCGATATGTTTTGGTGGTTTTATTATGTCCGCTTTAAATCTTATACAGTAGCCACCATATTGGTTTAATAGATAGTTTCATTAAATATTTTACGTGACGCACGTGATTGACGAATCTCTGACGTATCCAATGATACCATTTTGTCAAACCAAGCTATTAACGCTGTTGAATGATTTGTCCTTAAGCGGAACCAGTAAATAATCCGAATAAACCGTGTGATTAACAGGAGATAATCATGTTGTAAATCGAGTATTATTTATTGTAGATTTTCAGTGTAGGGGGTGCCCCTGTAGTTTTTTTACGATAACGCAAAAGGTATCTCGCAAACGATAAAACGATACAATATTTTTACATGTGCAGTGATGTCATTTGCTTTAATAAACACCCACACCTTAGTTACTAAAGATAAGACATAGATTGAGCAGTATTACTCTTGCAGTTGCTAATCATCCTTCGTTTCTATCAGCCCAAGAAATGAGTCTGTAGTTTGCATAAAATGTATTTAAACACACACAGCATGTGCATATTACTTCTAAAATGGATGTTTAGATAAATAATATGTTTCAAAATACATGGCTTGACAGTATTTTTCTGAATTTATGGTACATAATTTACTATATACCAATTTTTTAGTTATGCCTTATGTGTTTGCTCATTACATCGCCGCAAGTACACAAGTGCACTTAGTGTTTGGTAGAACTTTACGCTGTGACAACGTAAATGAACGCTTCTGAAGCTAAAACTTGACAGGCAGGTGGTTCAAAAAGGCCCAAATTGTATGCATGTGGATATATAGTCTCGGGCGCCCCCGCTGCAATTGTACTGGCGCTGTCGATTCTTTTGCATTTTCGGCATAGCTTCATTTGATCATAATGGTGTTTTATGGTTATCATTGCATTGCTCTTGAGAATCTCTTGCCAACCGTATACGATTTAGACGACTCACAAATGTGTTTCCAAAATGGTTTTGGGACTAGGGTTGCTCTCTGTTGTATAATTAGCTCGGCGAGAGAACATAATCTATTTCATTGAAAACAAGTGTGTTGAAGTATGCGAAAGCTTTTCTTATAGTTAGTAGTTAGTATCGTTAGTATCATATCGTATAAAAGAAAAATAAATAATAACCTGATTTAGTTATCCACACTAGATTTTATATACGTAAATAATTAGCACTCGACAAAATAACTGGAGATTGTATTGCTTTCCCACCTTTTTAATCGATTTCAAAAGAGGAGAAGAACGATTGGAAGATTTTTGTGTATTTTAGCCGATTTCTTCCCCATTCGTGTACCGTACCGATTCTCAAACATCTATTTTTGTTTGAAAGCTGGTGCTTCTCGTGTGGTCCCATTTCGGTCCAGTAGTTTTTGATTTACACTCCAATAACTGAATAGAATGGATTGGTATTACATTTTTCAAATTGTACTTCTTATACATTTATTTTTTCTTAAACCTACAACCGGATCGGAACGCGACCACGACTGAGAAAATCCCAGCGGGCTTGTCTTTTAACATTTTTTTATCGCCAATTTCTTAATTGATATAACAAATGTTCGCTTATTTTTATCTCCAGTGTGCAGTGTGTTGCCTTACAAAAGAAACCATAATGGTATCAGTAGGGCAAGACACGCTACACTTTGACATCTTAATACACGAGTAAGTAGATCCTGGAGTGATCAGTCCCAAGTTGTTTTATCCTCCAAGTAATCCGAAATTTTGTAATAACCTTTTTGACAGAGTTTAGATTTAATAATAATTTTAATCTTTTAACTAATTAATAGGCAAATCTCAGATAACACTCGGAAGTTTATTATAGAATCGTATGCATTAACCCATAAAATAATTACTTATTCTGTTTCCTATCAAAAGTTTTAGTACCTCCTCCTTTTTGGAAGTCGCTAGAAAATGACAATTTGTAAGTTCCCCCGTTGGGCTATACAGAATATTTTTTTAATAACTACCTAAATATAAACAGCCGAAACAAAAAGAGTTATATATTTTACATTTTCTAAAATATTTGAAATGATACCATGCAATTAGTCTTTGTAAATTTTTACTACAATTATTTAAAAAACATATTAATTATTATTTTCAGACTAAGCAGTGACAAGCGAGGTCGAGGTGGAGTTATCACAAACCAGATCTGAGACGATAAACGAGACCAATATTGATGTACGGATGCGAGACCTGGACTCTCAAAGAAGAAAACAAACTTCTAGTAGCAGGGAGGAAGATTATTAGAAAGATTCTGCCGATTCAACGCGATGATGGCAGCTGGCGTTTGCGAAAAAACCAGGAGATCGAAAAACTGATCGCCGAGAACATTAAGGGAGATACCAAAGCTCAAAGAGTTTACTGTGAGCCATGTACAGAGAAGGCCAAGTCAAGAAAGCGTAGGTATCCTGGAGTTCCAAGTGCATGGAGGCCGACCCGTCGGCCGACCCAGATATCGCTGGAATAACGCTGTGGAGTCGGACCTACGCGAGCTCCAAGTTGCCGACTGGCAAGAGGCAGCATGGGACCGAGACCGATGGCATTCTCTTGTAACGAGGGCAAGACCCACATTGGGTTTGGTAAATCTGATACGGCTACACAGGTTTATTTAGATAAATGCAATTCTGGACATTGGTATAGAAATTCACTTGAGCAGAACACCAAGCTAAACTAACGAATAACTTAATGAATAAAAACACTTTTTAGGAAACTAAAGTAGTTTTTATTATGTTCACACTTAAGTCCAAAATCTTATAAAGCTTGCATATGTCAGTCCTTAAATTTCTCATTTCTGTTTTTTTTTGTCAATTGTGGGTATGATCAGCGTAAATTAAGTCGTCATGTAACTTCGTGCTCTCTAAACTGATGTAAAATTACCCACAAATTAATAAAAAAAACATATATTTAGATGTCTGATCTAAATGTTACACTAACGTGGATTACTCATACGAGCTAATACTACCACTACTATAATTTTGAGAATTTTAGATTTTATTTTGTTAGTTTAGTTTGGTGCTAAGCAAAAAATAGATTTGTACTGATTTGTATTGACACTTATAATAATTACGAGCAATGCAAAAGTTAGTTTGTCGATTGACTTTATTTACCGCAGTAATGGAACGAACGACAGGTTGTCGTAATTTTGGCATTATATAGTAAACCGGAGAGTGTCTTAGGTCTGTGATTGAGGGATGCATGCAAACAAAGTGACTAGCTATTGCTTACACACTCTAATAATATACGTATGAAAATATATCTGTTTGGATGTCTGTTACTCTTTGATGCCAAAACTACTGAAACGTTAACCATTTATCATAGAAATATTAAACATAGATTTAAAAACATATACGGTACTTATCATCACGAAAAATGTCCTGTAGATTAGTCGTTTTCCACGTGGGCAAAGCCGCAATCTGCTGTTAGTTTAAAATATTTTATTGAAGAATGTACAATTATTGTTGGATCAGTCATAATTTCCAGAGAGGATCGTAGTACTAACATACTTTTTACTATTTTATAATCTTCATCATATAAATTATAATCATTAACTATTAAATATATTGTTATTCGATGTAATATTATAAGAATATATTATTAATTAACTTCTTTTATCGAATATATAGATGTTTACTTACCATGTTTGTTATTTGAAATCCGAACTTATCATCACAAAACAATGGAAAACTAAAAAAAATCACATTCGAATCAATACATCCGACTCAAAACGTAAATTCAATAAGACTGAAGGAATATCATTCGTCATAGAACATCGATTCAAACTGATAAACGCCACTCGACGGACAAAGATATTAAACAGATTATGATACGATTTATCGCATTACATGCTTCGATTTGAAATGATGAATTACATAGAAATACCTATTGTATTTTCATAATGAATCCAATCTTTTTTTCTAAATAAATAATCTCGCTAATTATGTAATTATATTATGTAATTACTTATAACATCATTATAGCTTATATATTGAGATTTGTAACTTTGATTTGGCCATTTATTTGTACTATTTTACAACAACTATGATATCATCAAAGTATAATACAAACACTATGGTAGGCAATGTAAAATCCACTACCACAATATTACATTGAGATTTATATCTTAAGGTTGTACATAATTCAAAAATTAGGGGGGCTTATTTTGGCAAAAGTTATGCTAAATCGTACGAGATTTTACTTCTTTGCTGACCGGAATAATACTAAAAACTGAGTTCGTTTCATACGTAGTTACCCACGTTTCACTAACAACAAATCACACAAGCTAATTAGTGCCTCTATGTTACAGACCTTCAGTATTCTAAATAGGGTTGTTATAACTACCTTCTTTTGTTTTTAATCTTAGACAAACAAAAGAATGCGTTCAGTGATACAACTAATTTTATTTGCTTGTTTTTGAATATCGAGAGGTACGTTTTTCACACAATGGCATGATGAGTTTTTAATAACTATTTAGTTGTAATGATTTCTTAGATTTTCGCAATGTTAAAAATTGAAATTAAACAACTTTTAATAGATTAAACTACGTATATTTCATTATTTTATGACCCAAAGTTTCGGACACTTTCAGTGAAGATGTCACGTGTAGGCTAGATGACAGTTGTCTGTTTATTGTTTGTACCTATATTTTAATCAAAACGTTGCTGATGTGCGCTGTAATCACTCACAGTGTCTGAAGGTCTTGCAATACATTCTGCTGACTTCGGACTTATTTAGCTTGATCACTGGATCCCAACAGGCGGTACTTACCATCATCTCTATATATCATGCCAACCATCATCTCTATCATCATGTATGTGGTCGCTTACAGCTCTTCGACTTGGTTCGTGGCTCTGAAAGAAGCGGAAACGCGGCGGACTGGCCAGCTCAAATTCGAAACAACATAAAACGGTCCCCTCGTCCTCACAGTCCAATGCACAAAGATAATGCTGCAGGAAAATGTCCTTGAAATGGCGGAAACCATTCCAGGGATCCAGAATCCAGCAGCGTTATCGGAACTTTGGGACTATGCTGAACGTCAAATGGGTTAACGGAGTACCGGGATGCGGCAAAACAACTTTGATAGTCGACAACTTCGATGGTGACAACGACATCATAAACACCACAACTACAGCAGCCAAAGACAAGGTAGCGCACCACATAGGCGACGCCGGAGCAAAATCGAGTGCGCACCATGACATCCGTAATAGTCAATGGGTTAATTGAGCGCAGAAACGTTTAGTACAATAGATGAAGCTCACATGGATCACTTTGACGCAATAATAGTGGCTGTAAGGTTGCTGGAGGGTAACCAAATTGTCATCATCAAAAAATCTCCTTAGTCAGCAAAAAACACGGATCGGGTGAAGAGTCATACACCCTAACCGTACACGAAGCACAGGGTTTGACCTACGAAGGAGCGAGTCACGAAACTCCCAGACAGCGTCTCTCATGCAGTGGTGGCAGTGTTACGAAACTCATGCAACTATGCACATGCTGCATGAAAACATCCGAACATCAAATAATACAGTATTTTCTCAAAAAGGCGATAAAAGACCGAAATGAGGAGATCGTGAAGGCTATGTTAAAAAGGACAGGGCATAGGCGTGATCCTGAGGCCAATACTTCTGGTCAATATCAATAAATACAAAATTAACAAATGTTGTTAACTAGCAATGAGATTTGAAAAATAAGCATGGAAAATGTAAAAATACATGTATACAAACCACAGACCATTGGTCTGTGATACATATTTTAGAAAAAAATATTTACTCCTTTAGTTTTTAAGCAATTTCCACCATAGCTTAAGAATGTTCATTTTGATGTTTGGAGAAAGAATCTCCATTAGAATGTAATCTCATAGAAATAAATCAAATCTAAAAAAGGTACGAGCCAAAGAGTCTGCAAAGTTGTATATTAAAAAAACATCATATGTATTGAAATTATAACGTTTTATCTGCCTACCGTAGTGTTTCTGAAAACTTGCCATGCTACTCGTAAGTTTTCTACAATATCATGTAAGGTTAAGTTTAAGGATCTCATAGATACTATGAACACTTTGTAACTTAACTTTGCGTGGAATATTTTGGAAACAGACTATGATAGAAATGCCTTCAATAAAAAAAACGTGTTAAACTTATCTTCATTTCGAAAGTTATATTCAATGAAAGCCCATTTGAAGGAGTATGGCGAAAAAAGTTTTATGCACATTACATTTGGGTATCAGTCATGAAATAATTTAAAAATCTAATTTTTTTGCTTGCAAATATTTTAGAATTATATTTTTTATGTGCTTACGTATATTTTTATAAATATTAAAATGTTACGCAAAGTAATAAGTTAGTAGTAAGTAAGTAATTAAGTGATCATGTTAGACAGACGAATTGACAAAACGATTTTTTATGGATTTCATGTATCTATAGCTCCCTTAAACAATCGATTTAGACCAAGAACCAAGATAATAATTAATTGTAAAGACATATTTTAGTTACTCGTAAAGAATATTTGATAAAATTAATATAGCCATAATCAATAAAATGTTTGGTACGAAATAAATTGAAGAGGGAAGACTATTTATTTTCATGTGACAAATTGAAAATAATTAGGATAACAAACGCAATTTCGTGGTAATATAATTTACGGATGTTTTAATAAACAGTGACAAAAGGTTATAACTTCCTTATTAGATGCGATACTTAGTACCTAATGGTACTAAAATATATTCAAAAAAATAATCCTTTATATTTATGAATGGCCTCCATGTATCTATTCGTATGATAAATGTGTCAATTTCCAATAATACGATAACAATAATGAAATAGCCCTAAATTGTGACCTGTTTGTATGAGTATAGAAGTAGGATTTGTTTTTCATAGAATTGTAATTTCACCCAATTTCAGACTTAGTCTACGAGTGTTTGAGATATCTTATCTATACCTTATTGTTAGCGGAATAGATTCATAAATTATATTCGTAGACATTTTATTAGTACAAATTATGTTTGCAGTACCTACTTACATAAGTACATTGACTCAAATTCTTGTAATTCGTGATGAATCCGTGAAAATAGATTAGTTTACTTTTGCATTGAAATTCTCGGGAGTTTGACCCATATTAAACTATTATTATTAGCCGGAAAAACACTCACGTTAGGGATCGAAAACGTCGACCAGGGTTTCCAGCATATTCAGATGCTCATTATCAGGGCGAGTGCTCAGCGGCGTCTGCAAGCTCAGTGTCCGAGTTCGTGCATGTTTTTCCGCTTAATAATAATAGTTTAATACGATACAAATCGCCTTTAATCGACTATTCATCATCTCAGCCGTAGGACGTCCACTGCTGAACATATGCCTCCCCCATGATTTTCCAAAAGGACCGGTTGGAAGCGACCTGCATCCAACGTCGTCCTGCGACCTTCCTCAGGTCGTCTGTCCACTGTGTCGGTGGACGACCTACGCTGCGCTTGCCGGTACGTGGTCTCCACTCCAGAACCTTTCGGCCCCATCGGCCATCTGTTTTGCGTGCTATGTGCCCTGCCCACTGCCACTTCAACTGGCTTATCTTCTGATCGGAATTGACTATTATGATACAGTAAATATGATGTTATTTTCGTATATTATTTTAAAAAAACCAACGCCTGTTTAGCGAGACCAAACTTTCCAATTTGAGACAGGAAAATGACCTAGCCGCAATGGCGTCTGACGCGGATTGTCGGAAAACGCGGGTTCGAATCTCATCCGTGGAAGTGTATTTTTCTTTGTAAAATTGCAAAGTCTGATAATTACAGTTACAAATAAAGATAAAAGTGTACAACTGTAATAAGTATGTAGTAAAATTAACATATGTGTCATCACTTAGTTCTGGAACGATTAGACCGATTTTGTTACTCAGCAGGAAATATTATGTATCTCAGTTGGTAACAAAATGAAATCTTAAAAATAGCGGCCCAATGTCAGTTTTGACAACTCCAGCCGTGCGATTCTCTAAGAGGAAACATCGTTGCACTTTGACAACATCCGTGAAACAAATGAAGAGATGACAAGAATCGTTGGAAAAACAACCTTATGTACAAGGGCGATATCTCATAAAGTATTTGACATCGATGAGCTCGTCGACGAATCATTACAGAATCGCACGGCAGTAAGCACAAATGTTAAGTAAGTTGATGACTGGAGCGTACAAAAGTGACATATATCCGCCACTTTTTTCGATTTCAATCAACATTTGTTAGCAACTGAGATACATAATAGACTGCGGAGCACGTGCTAATGAAATCGGACCAGTAGGCAAAGCAACTAAACCGGACCCGTCTGACTTAAGGAAATGTCAAATTTTGACATCAAGCCCACAACGCTAACGACGATTTCAGCAAGAGCAATAAAAGCACTGTAAGTCCGGAAATAACGTCATTTGCGACTTCAACTTAGTCTACCATTTGCCCACCCACAAAATTTGGGGAAACTTTTGAGTGAACTGATAGTTCTTATAGCTTGATTCAGACTACAACATAAGTATAGACGATTTTTTTAACAGATCCTATTCATTTCGCCCAATGATGACGATGTCACAGACCTGACCTTTAAGAGGATTGCATAGCTAGTACTTTCCGTACTAAAAGAGAAAACTCTTTTCTACCTCTTAACATCATTGTCCGATTTCAGTGATTTTTTTTTCATGGAATCATCACATTGTTTACTATGCCCGTACGTTTAGATTTTTTCAGTATTTCAAAGTACTATAAATTTCCTTTTTTTTGAATTAAAACAAACTGAAAAAATCAAAACATTATGATGATTCCATGAAAAAAAAAATCACTGAAATCGGACAATTTTAATAGGTAGAAAAGAGTTTTCTCTTTTAGTACGGAAAGTACTAGCTATGCAATCCTCTTAAGAGACCTCCTGCCCTTTAAGAGGTGGGAGTAGGACCCCAGACCCTGGGCGGTACTAGATAAAAATTGAGGAGTGAGTTTTAGTTTTTCTTTTGATTATATTTTCTCGGTAGTAATAAAGATAACGCACGTGTTCGACTAATCCATTACATTTTATCTTGATAAATTATTCTTGAAGTACTTACCAAAGACCTCTATAAAAATCAGTTAATTAGGTACCTATATTCCAAATCCTTAGATACTCCAAAAGCGGAATCGCATTTTTCGCAATGTTATTTGTTTTTCAATTATCATACTGAAAACAATATAAACAAGTGTTTAGGTACAACCACTACAGCTATGGCTTTTATTGTTTTCAACTGCGAAATCGAAGATAAGGAGGATTATCGAAGTAAATGTAGCTATATAATGAAACTTATTACTCATTTATTCGATCAGATTAAATGAAGTGTTCATAAGTTTGCTTAGTCGTTTTAAGAACCTGAATTACTAAACCATGTAAGCAAACCTCACCACGATGCGTTCATCATACATACGAGTAAATATGGGTGAAATTTTAACTGGGCGCTTACTTATTTCAGAGGGATGGAATGTTCTCTTAGGAAAAAGACGTCTTCTTACGTTGATCTTCGTGTAGGTCTTATTAGCTTGTATAGGTCCAGAACCAGACTTTTGCACGCGACCCCTCGACTCATAAATGCCACGTCCGTCAACCTATATGCTCCAAGAAGTACAACCTCTTCTATTGATATGAGCCCTTGTGATAGCGCTGTCAATGTTCCTTGTGAAGGCTTCGGATGGTCTGATAATTCTATACAACATTGGCCACTAGACTAATTTTACTTACCTACATACACAAACAGGAATGTAATAAAGAGATCGACCGTGTCTAAATTCAATATGATTATTTATGCCAAATTTTGTTACGTGTTACAATCTGAGGCTTTATTATAATTCTAAGACCACAGATACACGGGCAGCTTCAAGCAGTCAGCATGGACTGCTTCAAGCTGTGACTGCACAGTGCAATGAACTACAGTCTTCTTCTTTCACACATACACGAAAAAAATGCTTCAGGCGGTTGACAGTCAAGCAGATGCCAGGCATACGCTGACTGCTCAAGCTGTCGACTGCACTCGCGCAGTTACCTCCGCCCACGCTTTTAATTCCACGTAGTGCGCGCTTCCCGTCCCTGAATTGAAATTGTGAGTTGTTGAGTAGTTAATATTTATAATAACTGCTCCAGCAGTTATCAATGGCAGCTTTAAGCTGTTGACTATGACTGGAAGAGCTTTCCATGTCTGTTGATTACTAGCCAACTGCTTAAGCAGTCCGTGTATGTACGTATGTGTGTACGTAGACAAATTCATGTTTGTGAATGTAGTTCATTGTGCAGTCGCAGTCAGCATGGACTAGGCTGCTTAAAGCTGCTCGTGTATCTGGGGCCTGGGGCCTTATCCGAATTTAATTCAATTTTAATTGTGAGGCGACGCGTGACCGAAATGCTGGAGCCTACTTTGGGCAAAAACTTAGCATTTTGGCCACTTTTCCCCCCACTATGGGGCTTATAGATTAGGTTTTATTATTTATTTTTACTTTTAATACCTTGTAAATAATATGCGTGTGATTGATTTGAAATGATATATCGCATACATGGGCTTCAATTCTAAAATAAACGATTATATTGTTATAATTCCTTGTTAAACTAACATTATTTTCAAGTATATTTCAAGTTCAAGAGTGAACGTATACTTTATTAAATTAGGTTGCCGATATCTGCCTGCTCATCTTATTACCTAGGTACCTCATCTTGTACGGTTCATTTGTTTCGATTGCAAGAACATGTTAATTTGAATGTTCTTAGAAGCCATGTTGTGTAGAGAAGCGAAGCCTCGAAGTATTATGCACATACCTACTCTTATATATATAAGAGTATACATGTACATACAGTTATATGACTAACCTTGTACCGATACAGATACAGCATAAAATCTTAGTACGCGTATGTAACGTTTATCGTAACGTAGTTAAAGGTTAAAGTTGTAGGAATATTAGATACTTATACTTACATAGTGGTGTTTACTTATACTTAGGGATGCATCTGATATAGATACCGAGACCGATATCGCTGATTGTTCAGGTGTACCGATATATCAATATCGATTTTATTATGGTTGATACGAACTTTAAATTTCGCATAAAAGTAATGTACTTAAACGCGCGTGTTGTCTCGTCTATTCCGTTATAAACGAAGTAAGAACTAAATATGCTCAGGTACCTAGGTACTTGTGAAATCACTGCTCTCCATAAGACTTAGTTTTTTAAACAAATATGTTATTAATGCAATTTATATTTAGGTATACTTACTTGAACTATTAACTTTTCTCAACATGTCTATATTAAAAATAATCTAAATATTGTTTTATTTGTTTAACATTAATTTTTGAAATCAATAAGGGTATCGATAGCGGTATCGAATTGGCAAAAAAACGTTTTAATATTTATAATGTAGATATAAATGTTATAATATTGCTGCTTCTACCCGCGATTCCTTCCGCATTTAAATACACTCTATTACTCTAGTATATATAATAAATGTTACTATAATTATTACAATGTTATTCCAGTATCTTGAATACCTACATATATCTACAAACTAAGTTCCATTGCTTAAAATAATATAATCTAGTGATAATACAAAGTCATTTAAAAATATAAGTATATCGGAAATAATTTTAATAGCTTGTTAAATAAGTACATTTTTAATAAACTTACTTGGAATAGCGCCATCTGGCAGACATGTTCCAAACTAAACGTTGTCTTACCTGGTTTCTAGCTATGCTCGGCTTGTTCGAAGTCCGAATTATAAAATAGTGGCTGAGGTATATGTTTCCAAAGTGTTCAAAATTTACGCTAGAGGGCAGTTTTTACACATTGAGATTTCAACAAACTAATTTAGCAAAAGTGAATCGAAAAGCTCCTAACGAAAACTTATTATATTGTCACACTTATATACTTTTTAAACTCACCAAAAATTTGGCAAACTTGTAGGAGATGCTAACAACGTTATAAGGATCGATATTTGAAATTGAGAATTTAAAGCTTCGTAAACTTAATTCACCTGAGTTTATTCACCTAGGTCTATTAAATATGCTTTAAGTAAACATTAAACACATGCATCTTCATCTTTATTCATAAAACAAAAGACTTATACTTATATACAGATACAAGTAAACTTTATTCTTATACCCAAACAGTTATATCATAAGTAGTTAGTTTTAACAGTCCATATCTAGGAAAATGATGAATTCTAGTATACAGTAATATGTTCATCTAGCATGCTTAACTGGGCCTCACATATTCAATTCATCATTTTAAATTTAACATTTATTTGAATGCTAGTGTTGCGTTGTTTTGGTGTGCGCTTGGAGTCTGCATCTTTGCAAATACGTTGCGATCAGCCGGGCGATTCTCTAACAGCAAACATCCTTGAAACAAATGAAGAGATGACAAGAAACGTTGGAAAAACAACCTTATGTACAAAGGCGATAACTTAAAGTATATAACTTATAGTATTTGACATCGATGAACTCAGCGACGAGCACATCGACGAATCATTCTGTGATTATCTAATGATTCGTCGTTGCGATATTACATTATTGTATTACATCCCCAGGGATGGAATGTTGTATGAAACTCCCAAGGGATTAAATTGATTTGGATTTGGAACGTTAAAATTTGTAGGCAAATCTCTTAGCATATAGATACGGTCATTGTAAAAAGAGTTTATTCGATAATCGAACTAGCCTCCACAGCTAGCAGACAAAAAAGGAAAAGAAAAGAGGCGCGATTGTAATGAATGTGAAACAAAAGAATCTGTTCTAGTCTCTTCTCTGATTAGTATTTTATCACGTATGTAAGTACATGTTGACTCAAAAATATTACTTTGAGCATCCATTACTGAACAAATGCTTTCAATATTAATATAAACTATTAGGTCTCAAGTTGCCTGAGAAGCGGGTTTAAAGTGATACTTTTCAGTCATACGGAGAATCATTTTCAACTGACAGCTGTCAAATTATTAAAATTACTAGTTTTATTTTTTACATATCTATTGAACCATTTATACAGCCATTTAATTACAATGCGATGTAAAATTAATATAACATAAAACTAAGTATTATATAAAGAATATATTAAAATTATTTTTAACTATTTCTTTAAAATAACATTTATTTGGGCTATATATTAACTCTTTTTTTAATGGTGAATGTGAAAAATACAAGCTGAATAACTGGCCGGCCACAGAATAAAAAGGCAGGCAGTGGGCGGGAAAGTGGAAATCCGATATTCATTTGTTTTTGCGAGTGGTATAGAGTTTTGTTTCTTATTTACATACCAGAGATTTGTAATAACACAATGAGTTCATCTGTTTCAGATATGGATTTAATCAATCATATATTATATACAATGCCTGATTTCATATGAGAAGTTGATTAAGCATTAGTACCTAATTAAGTAATTAATCAATCAATCAATCAATCAATCAATCAGTTTATTTCAGATAAATTACAATCCATAAATAAATACCTACATTATTACATTCTATCATTAATTAGTGCTTAAATTAAAATTAAAAATCATTCAGGAAAATGTTACAGATTAAATGTAAATATATGTTATCTGTATAAGTATATGTCTATTAAAGTTATGTTAAATACATGTTATATTATGGCATACCTACATAAAATGACTACTTAGTACTAATTATTAAAATTACAAATTGCAATTTAAAAAGTAAATTAAAAAGTACAGAAATATAAAATTACATTAGAATATAGAATATAAGAATATAATTAGAATATAATATGTTTGTTTTAATTTATTTTGCGTAACGACGCAAAGGCAGCACATGCAACTTAGTTAACTGTCTAACAAGAGGACCATCTACCCTATCGGCCACTTCTTGCAGATAGCTGTTGCCACTGTCGCGCGTCCGCCGCATCAGGGAGGCCACTCTCTTACGCATGATTGCTGCGAAATCATCGATGCGTGCCTCAGCGAACATACCTGATGCGCTGCAGAAGCGCGGCAGTCCCAACAGCATCCTAAAAGAGTTGTTATATTGGACACGTAGGGCGTTCAAAGCTTTTTGAGTAAAGTTGATCCACAGGCTGCAGGTGTAAAATGATTGACAGTAGGCTCTGAAAAGCGTCAGTTTTACCTCTGTTGAACACCTGGCGAACCGGCGAATCAACACTAGGGCCGTTCATGTTTTTAATCTATATTAATGACTTACCTTATTATGTAGAGAAGAATCACGAGATTGTATTGATTGCATATGACACTTCACTTTTATTAAACTATGACGATGTTAACAATGCATTAGCTAAAGTTGTGAATTGGTTCAATACAAATAATCTTCTCCTCAATGAGAAGAAAACTATACGATTCTATAATGAAGTTCCAAATGTCATCCGAGATTTGCCTATTAATAAGATTAAAATTACTATTAAAACTAAACTTTGTCAAAAAGGTTATTACAAAATTTCGGATTACTTGGAGGATAAAACAGCTTGGGACTGATCACTCCAGGATCTATCTACTCGTGTACTAAGATGTCAAAGTGTAGCGTGTCTTGCCCTACTGATGCCGTTATTATGTTCTCTTTTGTAAGGCTGGAGCTGGCTGGCACTGGAGCAAATTTTTGTATAACCTAAGTAAAAACATTGTAAAAACATCTATATAAAAAGAATGGCCCCGAGTTTCTTGCCGCTTCTTCTCGGTAGGCTCTATATATTTTGGAAAGCGGCGGTAGTCTTTAAAGTACATTATAATGAAAAAAATGACGTTCATAAGTGCGTCTTTGATGCCTAAATTGAATAAATGATTGTGACTTTGACTTTGACTTCGATTTTGACTTTGACTTTGACTTTGACTGAGGTAGCCACCTACTTTAATTTGCCAAACTCGATCTGTATTCAGTAGCACACAGAGTACAATAACAGAAATGGCAAATCGGCATTCCGCTGTCTCTCCACTACCGAGCACTTTAAAAAATTATCCGGTACAAACCAAAAATACTGCAGTACAAGCTGGAGAAAATACACAAATATCAATGTCGTCAACATTCAACCGAGAATCCCTGGATACTGTATTATCATCTCAGCCGTAGGATTTCCACTGCTGAACATAAGCCTCCCCCAATTTTTCCAAAAGGACTGGTTTGAAGCGGCCTGCAACCAACATCGTCCTGCGTGTCGGTGGACGACCTACCCTGTGCTTGCCGCCCCCTTCCGGCCCCATCGGCCATCTGTTCTGCGTGCTATGTGCCCTGCCAACTACCACTTTAACTGGCTAATCCTCTGGGCTATGTCGGTGACTTTCGTTCTTCTACAGATCTCCTCATTTCTAATTCGAACACGTAGAGAATAACCGAGCATAGCCCTCTCCATAGCTCGTTGTGCATAGCTTTGGGCTTACTTAGGAGGCCCATAGTAAGAGACCACGTTTCAGTGCCGTAAGTCATCACTGGTAACACACATTTATACTGTAGATATAGGAAATTCATGTTTCCCAGAAAATATCAAATATATCAAATAATCAAAGACCTTAAAAAAACTTTTCACTCATTATAACTAGTTGCTCTAATTTTACCATAAACTTTAAATAAATATCTACCCATAGTTGTTGATACAAGTAAAATAAAAAACACAATTTTTTAGCGAATTTATGTTTTTATTTTTACTTTCCTTGCATTTGTAATGAAAAGCACAATGTTTAGGTACCTCGGAATAAAGACTTATTTATAGTCCCTCAAACTATTGGCCAAACTCTGTCTTAGGACTCATTAAGTTACTTTCATCCAGTAACAATGTACTATTTTAAAGTAGCGTTAATGTAGCCAGGTGTTCAAAGTTTACTTAAAGTGTATTTAATGCACCTAGGTGATTAAGCTCCAGAGAGTTAAGTTTCTGAAGGGAAATTTGTAATATAAATAGCTTAGAAAACATAAAACTACTACATTAAAAAGACAAAATAAGCAGTACTTTAAGATAAATTGGTGTTGACGTAAAAATGCATTGAACTAGCGTTCAATTTGGTGCCGGAGCCCGGATGGTTTTAAACGAAAATTGTTGGAGCAAATTTTTAACATTAAATTAAATTATATTTAGTAGGTGGTAAAACAATTCTTCTAGCCTCTGTCTTATTAAGTACCACCGCAGTGCCAGATATTCTGTTTAAAAATGTTAGCGTTTAGAAAAACCTATTGTGTTATGGCTGAAGGGCACTGTAGCAAGTGAAAGTAATGGACTGAAACAAAACGTTGTCTCAGGGTGAGTGCAAAACTTCGAACCTTAAAAAACTGAGTGTCACTGCAACTGGTATAGACAGGCGTGGTGCTTACCATCAGACCATCAACTTGTCCTTGTCCAATTATTGAAAAATTATTTGTGTCTAGCTTTAACTTGATTAACTATAGGTAACTACAGTAGTTCGCCTCGAACCTTGATTGCCGAGACTCCGTTTTAACCCATATAAAGGATAAAAGAATAAGTATGTGATAAAGGATACTATTAATACCTAGGTAGATATACAACTACACCTATACAGGATAAAAGGATAAGTAAGTAATAAATGATAATGATAATACTTACCTAAAAATACCTACCTACATCTAGACCTATAAATGATAAAAGGATAAGGTAATAAAGGATAATAATAATCACTACATATAATAAAACTGTAGAGGTCGAATTTCTGTACAATGAACAAAATATGCTTAAAACCGAGTCCGGAGTGAAATGTGTAAGGAGTGAAATCGAACTAATTTAGATTTTAATTTTTTTTTGTTTCTCTGTTTGTCTGTCTTTTTGTAAGGGCTAATCTCCGTAACGGCTGGACCGAATCAAACGAAAATTTGTATAGTCGTAGCTTATATCCCTGGTCAACATTTGATCCCGGTAACTTAGAGTTCCCGTGGGGTAGTTGAAAAAGTAACACGCGAGGCCACGCGAGCTAAGCCGCTGGCAGCTAAGTAAGGAATAAAGGAGAAAATGTTTCATAATCGTAAATATGTATCCTCTTTCATAAGCACTGCTTGAAACATTTGATATTGGTTAATATTGAAAATATAAACTAAAAAGTAATATAAAGAATCGAAATGGAATTACATCAAACGAGAACTCTAAGTCTGCTGATTTTTATCCGCACCACAATTAGCATATTATTAAGACTGCGGTTTCCATTTGTCTGTCTGTCCATCAGTCCGACCATTCAATCTGTATGTTTAAATATGTATATGTTGTATCTCTTAAACCTCACGCATCCGTCGATGTTAGTTTCATTCATAAATCTTTTGTTTAAACGTAAACAGGATGCCGAGCGAGTCATTTAACCGTGATAAATAACCAGTTCAAATTGTCACAGATTATGTGTTAGCAAAGCAACTAACAAAAATATATAAAGGGGAGTCTTATGAGACTTAAAAAAAACTTAAAAAATAACACGTTTGTTGTTTGCAACAAACGTGTTTTTTTAAAGTTTTTTTGTTTTGTCTTCATCATACTATACGTAATAGAAAACCTAACACTCCAGCAGGTATATCCCTGAAAAACTAGGCCAAAAACCTGGGCTGGAGTGCGGTGCGGGGAGTGGACGGGGATTCCAATTTTCATACTTTTGAATCCTGACTAGGCTATATGCATACCATTCAGTATTACTACACTTTTTTGTTACACGCTGTATACGTATTACATACATCATGTAATGTAAAATAATCTAACTATAGTAAAGTAAAGGAAAAAAGGCTTAGGTATTTTAAGATATTTATACACACTATTAACACAGTCTGCGCTGTGCTAATATTTTAAATGCGACAGTGGTAGCGGCGACTCACTTGTTCAAAAAAACTAAACTAATTTACTAAACTAAAAATTAATTATGACCTTATTCAGTTAAAAATAAAATCCAAAATCATTTAACACTGAGAATGATACTTCTAAAAATAGGTAATATAAAAAATAATTGTTCTATTCAATTTTGGACTATTTTAGGTTAGTTTAGCGAGCACCAAGTTACGTGACGACTAAAATGTCTAAAATATGCCCACAATTGAAGAGAAATGTCTAATTTTAGTGCTGTCGTTCGAAAGTGTTATACCAATTTGGAATTTAGCCGAAACAAAATGCCTGCTATAATTTAGAGATTTTTAATTAAGAGAATGCTTACAGAATCGACACCAATGTGTGAATGGGTGAGCAAATAGAATTAATATTTATCTTAAATAAATTGAACTAAAGCCTCTCAACGAATATCAGGAGAGCGGTTTATGTAAATGTATGTTTTATTTAATAAAGGTATTAACGTTATTTTACTCATTAAGTATGTAAAAGTTAATTACATTTGTTTATATTATACTAGCTGCTCTCCGCGACTTCAACCGCGTGGTGATGGATGATGATGATGAAAAGTATCCTTCAGCGCCTCATCTACCTTCATTCCAACTTTCATCAAAATTGGCCCTGCCGTTTAAGTGTGAAAGAGCAAAAAACATCCATACATCCATCCATCTAAACTTTCACATTTATAATATAAGTGGGAAGTGGGATAATATTAGTGGGATTTACGAAATAATCGCTTTTATACGATTTCCATTCCTCTTCATTGAGTGCTCACTACAAGTTTCCTGATTACTAGCTGCGCTCCGCGGTTTCACCCGCGTGGTGATGGATGATTATGATGATGAACCAAATATAGTGTATGTTACTCAGGCATAATATCTAGCTATCTAGCTTTTTTCTAACTAGCGAAATATTTTGTTGAACCGGTTATGTAGTTTTTGCCTGTTTAGTGTATCCGTTAGAAGCAATCAATGCAATCTTTATTAATAGATTAGATTTACCAAATTATATATTTATATGCTCCTTTCCATTCCTACCATGGTCTTCTCTGAAATTCTAATTCATTTCTAATTGAAGCCATTTTAGGTACACTACAGGTACATTGATTTAATTCATTTAAATTTAGATTTTTTTTCATTACTAACCTCCACAGACTCCACGGTCTGTGACATTTTTTAGGTTTTTTTTGCAAATTTACCTAATTTAAATACAATTAAAAAAGAGACAACAATATATACTTAATTAGAGGACATAGGATTTTTATATTAAACTACTTAAGAGGATTGCATAGCTAGTACTTTCCATGCTAAAAGAGAAAACTCTTTTCTACCTCTTAACATTGTCCGATTTCAGTGATTTTTTTTTCATGGAGTCATGACATTGTTTACTATGCTCGTACGTTTTGATTTTTTCAGTAGTTCAAAGTACTATAAATTTCCTTTTTTAGAACTTAAAAAAAGCTATGCAATCCTCTTAATTAAGGGCTATATCGTTTCTAAGTTTGCATCAGCATTCAGAGCAGACCGGTCTCCGCAGACAGCACCCGTTCACGAGTTGACGCATGTGGCAGCCATCGCCTTCCTCAACCATATTTGAGGGAAGATGGCGACCCGCCACACTACGTCACTGCTTGCCGACACCTTTTCGTGAGCGTGTCTGCTCTGTATGCTCATACTTACTCTTTTGTCAAATACCGCTCAAGTTAAATAATTACTAATAACTACCTAACTTATTCGCTTAGTACCCGTATCGCACTGAAGCAGGGCCTTAATTACTACTACCCCGTTTCGATCCCTGATAGCCATTTTGAGGTTGTATTAAATTTAGATTCAGATTCAACGTATACATTTTATGTACTACAATTACATTGCATTGCAACGCTAGCTAAGACGGAATAAGATATAATTTTCCCGTTCATATTCATGAATACTTGCTTCAATATTGTACCTCATCTATACAGATAAATAAAGTAGAAGTGTCTGTTTGTAATTTCAAACACACACTTTTTTTTAATTGTTCGGTTTGCACTAAAATTATATACGGTACTTAGTTACTTACCTACATAAAGAAAAACAAGTATTTGTCTGTCTGTCTGTTTGTTTCAGGTCAATCTCTGAAACGGCTGAACCTATTGTAACGGGACTTTCCCTGATAGATAGCTGACGTTTATAAGGAGTAACTTAGGTGTCTTTATTTCACCATCATCATCATCATCTATCACCACGCGGGTGAAACCGCAGAGCGCAGCTAGTCCTAAATTACATTAAAAGTGCAGCAAACAGCATTATCCTCTCTCGCGTATGCATGTGGCACGATAACTGAAGTATACGTAGTACGTAATTAGGTACTGGGTGTATAATTATTGTGAAACTTTAACTTGAAACTTTGACTTTAAACGTTTTGGAATACCGTAGTAATATACCGTAAAATGAAAACGATAATTTGATATCGATAATCTCCCAGATACCTTTTGACACTTTTGAAAGTTTTCTATAGTCTCGAGATTGTCGAGACAAGCAAGTTCAGTTTGTATTATTTTTATGAATAGTTAGATCTTAATAATCTAATATATATATATATATAAAATTAAACCCTATTTCTCCTGCTCACGCTATAACTTGAGAACGGGTGGAACAATCTCGCTAATTATTTTTTTGTTGTTTTCAGTATTGTCATAAGCGGAGTAATGCAATAGCGGGCCCAAGCCCCCGTCATATGTCGAGAAGATGGAACTCCCCGGGTTTTTAGTGGGTATTCGGACTCCCACATAACCGCCATGCTCCCCCGGGGCTAGTGGTATCCATAAAGGAGTCAAAAAAAAAAAATAAGGAGAAGGTTCTTATGGGAATGGTTATGGCGAGCCTTCTACGCGAATGTAGTCGCGGGCAGCTCCTAGTATTACATAGATAACGATTATATAGAAACTAAGAGTGATCTTTGAAAGAAGCCTGAAAGATTTCCCTCCACCATTCCTTTTGAACTATGCGTTTAGCTCGAAAAGTTAAGTAAGTGTAACGTAATCGTATCGTTGACGTATACGTCACAAACTATAAGTTATCTGTGCTACAGTTGTACTAGATAAATGATAGTTAGTACTGTAAACATCAACGATACGACGTTGACGTTGACATTACGTTACACTTACGCAAATTTTCGGGCTTGGCCTATACAGAATGGCATGCATATGTGAATATGCACCTAGTTATTAAAGCTTATAATATTTAATAGCTTGTACTTACGAGTAATAACTAAGTACCAATACCCAATTAAGTACTACTACCGTAATTATAAAATCGACTCACCTTGGTAGTAATTCCATTTTTGAGCCAAACGTGGGGAAGTTTAAGTCATAGAGATTAGGAATTCAAAACTTATCAGAGCGTCTGGCAGACATAAAGCCTGACCGAAATGTGTTGTAGTGAAACAATAAATTGTGTAGTGTAGAAAATTAGTCATTAATTTTATGTATATTTTAGGCAAAATGTCATATTGTTTTTCATCAACAAATATATTTTTCTTTCTTTCTTGTTTCAAATGGTTAGTTCAAGGATTAATATTGCAATTCAATCGTGCAATCCTGCTAGCAATTAGGGTGCAAATCAGGTAGCTAACGGCAGATCAGGTAGCACCTAGAACGTTTGTAGTATTTATAGACTAGCAACAGCTGCTGTGTTTTTCGACTACTTTGTATACCTGCAGCAGGCCTAGCACGCGGCGGAGAGAAAAAGTCTTTCTACTGTTTTTATCCACCTGTCAGTGGAAATTATTGTCTTCTCCACCTTACATAGCACGGCTACCGGGGAGAGAGAAAAAAAATCCTTTTGCCGTTTCTCGTGGACCGTATGTCCCGCTACTCCCGCTATAGAGCACGGACTCGTAGCAACAGGGATATTTTCTAATAAAAATATAATTCTCTCCGATTTAAATAACACGGAGAAACGTTATCACCTTCTTTGAAGGTGGTGGATAAAAGTTTATTTCTATTCACAAATGTCTCGCTCTAATTATAATAATTATATTTTGTCGCTGGAAATGGAAAAAATAGAAAGATAATTACACCGGAGGTATATCCGAGATGCCACTTGCCCCTTCGATAACCCAGATAATGAATTCAAGTATATCATCATCATCTCAGCCGTAGGACGTCCACTTCTGAACATAAGCCTCCCCCATAATTTTCCAGAAGGACCGGTTGGAAGCGGCCTGCATCCAACGTCGTCCTGCGACCTTTATCAGGTCGCCTGTCCACCGTGTCGGTGGACGACCTACGCTGCACTTGGCGGTCCGTGGTCTCTTTTCCAGAACCTTCCGGTCATCTGTTCTGCGTGCTATGTGCCCTGCCCACTGCCACTTTAACTAGCTAGTCTTCTGGGCTATGTCGGTGACTTTCGTTCTTCTACGGATCTCCTCATTTATGATTCGATCACGTAGAGAAACCCCGAGCATAGCCCTCTCCATAGCTCATTGTGCGACTTTGAACTTACTTATGAGGCACATAGTAAGAGACCACGTTTCAGTGCCATAAGTCATCACTGGTAACAAACATTGGTCGAAGACTCTTGTCTTGAGACACTTAGGTATTTTGGACGAGAAGACTTCGCGAATATTTTTTTTGTAATAATTCAAGTATATATTTCGGGTCAACAAAGAAATGGCAATGTATTTATGTGAGGAGCTTAATAATGCATTACAGCCTCGAAACCATACGGATGATTTGCCGGTGCGTATCAAGGTTATTATTGTTTGACTTTCCTATCTACAGTCTGTGAAATACCTAAGTTAAATAATTATTATTTGCTCTACAATAGGTCCTCACTTCCATACGCATAATGAGTCTTCATAAACGAAATAGGATACTACGTATGAATATCACACTCTATTAAGAGATTTAAATATACATATTCAGATTTATCTATATTTGAAAGTTTTACGCAGGAACTAAAGGGATATATAAGGTCATTTTGTTAAATCTGCTTTAAATGGCACCTATGAAGTACAAACCGTAGAAAAATGCTACTCCCGCCGTCTATCCACGTGAATAAACTATCCTCTGGCGATGCCGTGCTCTCAGGGGAGATAAAAAAGACATAGTGGAAAGGATTTCTTTCCTCTCGAGGGAGAGAAATAGTCCACTGCCGTGCTAGCCCTGCTCTGGTATTGTAACAAGCTCGCTATCATCATCATCTTCATCAGCCTGTAGCAGTCCACTGCTGGACATTGGCCTCTCCAATTGCACGCCACTTAGGTCTATTTGGGCTTCTCGCATCCAGTTTTTGCCAGTTGTCTTGCGCAGATCGTCACTCCACCGTGTCTCAGGACGTCCTACACTACGTTTGCCGAGACGCGGTCTCCACTCGCTCGCTAAGAGAAATGTTATTAAAAAGAGGAATTGTTAATATTTTCATCCAAAAAGGCTGCATAACATTCGCGCGGATTGTCTAGAACCAATAAAGCCCACGAATCGGCAACATTGGGAGCGACCGTCCCAACCCGCGTAGCGTTAAGTTGGTACCTATTTGCCGAATGTTTGACGAAATAATATGGTTAATTATAAAATGATTAACCAAATTGTACATGTTTGATAAACTCATACGGTTAATCATGTAAATCTGCTGTAAAGCTGGAAGTTGATGTTACTGTTTCTTTTTGTTTGCTTATTTACTTTTACCTTCTTTACCTACCCACGGAACTTAATCGCAGGTGTCTCCAGCTTGCTTCTTTTCTTTGTTTTGGATCGTTTTCTTTACCTACGAGTATATAAGGTAGGTATCCAAGTTTTCCAATCTAAGTTTTGGATTTTGGTCGGTATCGTGCATAGGTTTTAATACTATATTTGTCGTTGAAGACAAGAGCTAATGAGAATGAATTTCAAACTTATCTTTTATTTGGTTATTCAAAGAGAATGAACATGGATATTTTGTGTAAAACAAACTAAACCAGTAGGTACTTACCATGAAGTAAATTAGATTTGGGACTCCTAGTCTTAGTCCCAAAATTAGGAAACAGTGTATTGTTTGTAGCTAATTTCTTAACTGACTTCTAAAAAGCAAGTACTCGATTCGCCTGTATTTTTTTATATATCTACGAGTATGGTACGCGATTTACTCGTATTAAGCGTTGGTAAACCGATTTCAAAAGTTGGTAGTTTGTTGTGGTAATATATCGGGGTTTAATTAATAATTAATATATTGAAACCGAATCTCAGCCAATCGCTGAGATTCGGTTTAAATTAGTCCCTGGGAGACTTTATGATTGTTTATTTTCCTATTCTTCTTTTTTATTATCCTGTTCAATACTTGTCTTCAAAATATCAGGTAATTATGTACTCAACAACATTAAAAATATAATTAGAAATGATAGTTGCGTTTGTACAGAGTAATAAATTTGAGGCATGGTGTTCCTGTCATTGTAGCGTAGCCGTTAATGAACACAAATGACTTGGAAGGTTCCTTTCTGTATTTACTCATTCCCTACAGTATAAGCAAACCTCAAACAAATAAAATACTAAGTATGTACCAAGTGGTGCATGTAAAATAAGAATATACCTAAAGTATCTTGGATTACGTCTCAGCGCCAGGCTAAATGCCAAAAGTGTGGTTTATAAGGTTGTGTTGCGAGCGAAAGCGAGGGGCGATACATGTACAATTACTTACTAATTTGTTCATACATTTAAGACACGGAGACAGCCGCATCCGAAATGTAGTTTTATAACATTTCAGATACGCTGAACTCCTTCTAATGTTTACTTCTTCTCTACTACTTACTACTTACTACACTTAAATCTAATTTCAATTCCTTTTTATAGTGAAAAACGGGTGACCGCCAGTGAAACTATTCAACTGAGCGCTTCCGTGGTTCGGAGGGCAGGTTAAGTCTTTGACCAATGTGTGTTACCAGTGATAAAATTTGGCACTGAAACTTACGAGGGTCCTCACAATGAAGCCCAAAGACGCACGACGAGCTATGCAGAGAGCTATGCTCGAGGTTTGTCGACGTGATCGAATCAGAAATGAGGACATCCGTAGACGAACTAAAGTTAGTGACATTGTAGTGTACTTACGTTTTATCTTCATCCATTTTAAACTCAATAGACAGAAGTTATTAGTACATACTGTTTATAGACCTCGTTATTCAGCTTGCTGTGTATTTTTCTTCAAAATAAACATGATTATTAAATAAAAAAATATTTTTGCTATTATTGTAAATATATTTAGTAAACTTTTTTTGACAATCCTTCAAGATTGAAGTTGCCTCGCCTGTGAGCTGAGTGACTGACTGATTCTCCATATTATTATGTAGTTATGCTTACACTACATCATCAGGACCTAAAGTTACGTATTGTTTTCTTTTTCCCCTTCTTTCATGACTTGTGTGTAAACTAATAAACTGCCCCTTAGTATTATAACTTTCGAATCTTGCCTTGTAACCAGGTCGCATGTACTAATAATATTTCCTGTGGGTTTTTTTTCTATAATATGTGCTACTATTTATGATTTTATGTGTAAATAAAAGGTAAACAAAGGTGTAACTTACTTAATCTTTACTTTCAGTTCTCCTCTTTTCCTTAACTTAGATGATAAAACTTAACTTTTCACTACATCAGGTATTAACTTAACTTATTGTCAACTTGTAAGTAAATCCCTACGTCTAGGTAACGACAACATAGCCCAGAAGGAAAGCCAGTTGAATTGGTAGTGGGCAGGGCACATAGCACGCTGAACTGACGGCCGATGGAGCCGAAATCTGGAGAGATGACCACGGACCGGGAAGCGCAGCGTAGGTTGTCCACCGACAAGGTGACAGAGAAGACCTGATAAAGGTCACAGGACGACGCTGGATGCAGGCCGCTTCCAACAGTTCTTTAGGAAATAAATGAAGGAGGCATATGTTCAGGCAGTGCACGTTCTGCGGCTGAGATGATGATGATATTGATGATATTGAATAGATGGCTGTGGAAATGTGACAGAACTGAGATATTATAAATATACTTATATTTCTAAACCTACCAAATAAATCGATTACTCTTGAATACAACTTCCAAAATGTGTTCATGATGAAAAATAATATACATATATATATATACATTAAATGTTTTAACTAGCTTCATTCGTATGTCTTATAGCGTATGTCTTACGGCCAATGCCAATAATCTATCTATCGCCGGTTCAACCTACTAGTAATAGATATTTGACATTAGTTGTATGTACTTTATGTCAAATTTCTATCGGTAGTAAGAAAAAACTGTGGATAGATTATTGGCATCAGCCGTTAGAGACGCACCTTCCGAAAAAAACTACTATTGGCTTAATTACGTCATTCATACACTAGTCTATTATAATTACTACATGGTATTATGAAAAAAAGACAACACTAATATATTTTATGCTATTCTTACTACCTATCTATCTTTTCATCATCATCATCACAGTCATCATGATGCATCACCACCACTAGCCGTTTATTTATGATTTTTGTGTTTTATATTTTTCATATCTCGGGGAAGGACATAGGATGTTTTAATCATCATCATCCATCACCATGTGGGTGAAACCACGGAGCGCAGCTCATATCCTTTAAAAAAGAATATTGTTTGTGTTTGTATATTTAGCTAAAGATAAAACATTGCGAAAATATTTTAATAGAGTTACGTGCTGCTTCGTCTTGGTAGTGCATAGTGGCTGTATGTATACGGGTACGCAGCTTTAAAATATATATAATATTTATAAATATAACCTTAATAGATAATAAACTTCCACAAGAGCCTTAAAATGAGTATATGTTATTACTTTGATATATAGTTACTAAAATATAAAGCTTCATGATCACTTTCGTGTTACACAAAATATAAGCATAAGTCACAAAATAAGCAGCAACAAAATAAATAAGTTCATCAATCTACAGTAAATAAAAATTATGTTTATTTACTTTAAATTCACAAAAAGCATGTTCAACGGTCAATGACCCGCTACAGTAAAGTCCGTAGCGCTACGAACGTAGCACTGAAGTTGTTTGAACAAGGCAGATTAGCAATTTTACGTGAAAATACCGTAGAAAATCGAAGAATTCTAAAAATTTTAGCTTATTTGATGTCTTATTATTTGGAGTAAAATATTTTACATATTTTGCAGTGAATAGGCTTCTATTTTTAAACACAAGTCATAATTTACCTTCTTATAAAATGTAGGTATACTATTTTTATATACCAAATATTTACCATTTTATTTACCCTTAACATTTGAAACCGGTTGTACCGGTTTTATGTCACTTATCAGAAAATATAAGTATTATGTGTGCTGGAAAAGTAAGTACCTGGGCGATTTGAGGTAAATATAATGTTTGTGGCTAAGTCAAAGTCAAAATCAAAATCTTTAAGGCAAATTATAAATGTGTCTATACACCTTATTTCATTATACTCTCCTTCCCCTATAAAATCCTAAAACTCATCCCACGCAACACGTCGAACAACCTTAAGCTAATTCAATTAGAACGTGCACACCCTTACCGGCAAAAACATCTTTTGACAGCGGTTTCGAGAGCTTATGTGAAAATTTATAGAAAATTGTACGGTATGAGTTGCGCCCAACAGACTTAACACAGAGCAAGCCCTATAGGGTTGCGGGGGGTGTATATTTAGAAAAGCTTGAAGCCGGCTGTCGGCAGTCCAGGCTCAGCAAGCGCGCGGAGCGTACGCGTCCCGTCTCCCCAACTTCACGATCCCGACATTAACATAAAGTACATAAACTCGAGTCTAGTAAGGAAATACAGTGATCTGTGTACTGGATTTTTGAATTGTACGTGCTCTGTGGATATCTTGTGAACTTTTTGTGTCCGTTGAGTTTAGCTGATTACCCGTGAATGAACACTTTTGAGAGATAGCGGGTTATTCTTGTTTGGATTTAAGGTTGGTGTTTACAATATTATTTCTATGTAATTTTTAGATTTAAATATTTATCATTTCAGTTCTAATGAAGTTTTTATAGCAATGATTTTATTTGAAGGAATATTAACAAGTAGGAAAGTGTTGTAAAATGACGTTGATATTTTTTTATTACAAATGCTTGATTAGAAAATTAATTAAGACGACAACAAAACAAACAATTTAAAATCTTTTTGACTATATACTGTACATGTCGCATATCAAATAAACATATCTAACTCTAAATATATCTATAAAAAATAAGCCATTGTGTGTTTTAATTACGTTTACTTCAAAAAAATAATACTGCTTTTAGGATTTTAGAAAGGTTTTAGAAACCTTTAAATTCTCAAGCTATCATGCAATAGTAAAAAAACCGCTACTGTTGTTCTTGGTTTGATTAAAGGTAACACCGGTAATAAAATCATAAAACTATTATTCTTATCATATCACTATTTATAAATACTCAAATATTTAAGTAAGTACATAATTTTACCAATTAATAAATATTTTATGTGAAAGAACCATTCTTCAAGCTATGATAATAAACTGTTTACGACGGCTATTTACATTAATTATAAACGCAATTTAAGCTGGAACCGTATAAATTAATGTTAGTTGAAGTTAAATCATTACTGGGTACTAAGTTATAAAGTGTCTAATATAAACACATTGGATCACTTACTACCACTAGCAATGCTATACATTTTTTATGAATGTTATACTTAATAATTAAATGTACGAATACGTACCTATAAAGCATTAACATTTTGGTTTAGTTTCACAAAAGGTAAATTTGGAATATTTTGTCTTTTTTTTGTGTATGTGAGACATGTCTGAAGGTTCAGAAGTAGGTACAGAGCAGTCGCGGTTTTCTAAACCCTTAATCGGGGTTGAGGTTCAGGTGTAGATTGCACTATGTAGAAGTACGCAGCATGGTGATAGGACATTTTTTTCTATGCATCAGCCATGTGGATCGCAACGTTTCTCAAATGAAAATCTGTCTGCAAACACATAGCTTTATGTTAGTGCCGCAGCAGCTTTGAGAACTACCTACTATTAATTCTAGGTCTAGCAAGCTGCTTACGCCATTCTCCTCTACATCGTTATTTAATATGCACTTATATACAGTAAGATAGTTGTCAAAACACTAACCTATAAAATTCACATTTTAAGTATTGTAATTAAAATAACGCAACGCTTAGTATTTTGCAATTCGACTGTGAGATACGTTGTTGGATGCAGTCTGCTTCCGATCAGGCCTTTTGGAAATCTACGGCTAAGATCGTGATTATGATAATGACGTTTTTTATGAAGACGTTATGATGGGTGCAGTGTGCTTCTTAGATGTACTGCTAAGTACCATCATCACTGTGATTTGAATTAATATGCAAAAGTAAAACTACATATTTAGTCAACGAAGCTGACTGAAAAATAGACTCGTAAGGATTAGCGTAGTGCAATACAGCGCAGAACGTAGAAGATTAAATCTTTAGGTGATACTGAAACTACATTAAGGGGATTGCATAGCTAGTACTTGTCCATACTAAAAGAAAAAAACTCTTCTACCTGTTAACATTGTCCGATTTCAGTGATTATTTTTTCATGCAATCAACACATTGCTTGCTATGCTCGTAAGTTTTAATTTATTCAGTTTTTTCATGTTTTAAATAAATTAAATTATATTACTTTGAAATACCTACTGAAAAAATCAAAACGTACGGGCATAGCAAACAATGCGTCGATTACATAGAAATCACTGAAATCGGGCAATGTCATGAGGTAGAAAATAGTTCTTTTAGTATGGACAAGTACTAGCTATGCAATTGTTTATGTAAGTGTAACCCTTACCACCAGCCATACCATTAGATAATATTAACTATTTACTTTATAAAGTTTATTTAATTATATTTTTTTACTTCTTCACAACGTCATCAGGTCCCAAACTAGCCAGAACCTGTGTTATGGTAACCTGATGAGTGATACAAATACTTATACACATATGCACACCCAGACACAGGTAAAACAGACGATCCGTTCGGGGATCGAACCCGGGGCCAGCAGCGCAGAAGGCAGGGCTACTATCTGTGTCAAAAGGCAAAAAGAAATAATGTCAAAATAATCTCACTAGTATTATTCTCATCACACTGGTATTATAAATAAGAAAAGGAATGAATTGAAATTGTCTGTTTCGATGGTAGAGTGAATGTTTTCACGCATAGAGACCAATCCTACTACGATTTAAAAAAAAACATAAGCAGATGATTTAAAGTAAGTTACACATAGACTACTTTTCACGGCGGAAATCATAACCACGCAGGTGGTACAGCGGGGCGTAGAATCATATATTTTAAAGAGCATAGAGACATCTCTAACTAAAACAAAGTTAACATACCTTATACATTTTGCAAATGCTTTGCTTACAATTATAAATACGAATTATTTAAATATAAACTACTTTGATGAAATGGAAATGATATTGTCAACCAGTTCCAGCAATTTTATCGTTTGTGCTTCAGTTGAGAGACTTAGGTATTAATATAATGAAGAGAAAATATAAAATTTTATAGGGATAGACAAATTACTTCTACAATGTATGTCTAAACCGACTATGTTATGAGAAGGCAATAGGCTTGTCTCTCTTCATGAGACTAATAATATAGCAACATTTGGGTGTTTATACATCTTACCCCTTTGCGGTCGTAAAAGCGTGACTGCATGGCTATCACGCTTCGCCACACTAATATATGCATGAGAAAAGTTTGTTGGTTGGTATGTTTATGTGTAAAATTTTATTGCTTCTTTACGCTGAAACATTATGAGTGATTCACACTTATGTACTTTTCTGGAAAAATATTCTTGTGGATACTAATTTTACACGCGGGTAAAACTAAAGGCATTTGTATGTATAAATCCATTTTGAATAAACTAACAAAACAAACCTTTAACGAGAACATTAAGTTCTCGTGAGCTATTAAAAGAATATTGATATTCATCTTAAAATTATCAGATTAATAAAATTGTCAGAATTATTTCAGTACACATGGTTATAGCCCCCAATTCCTATCTCAACGTGAATCACTAATTTCTAAATGTATTGCCGCTTGTATAAATTAAAGTTTATACAACTCTGTAGATAACATACGACACTGTCTTACTCATTACGCATTCAATCGAGCAGATAAGAATTTGATACACTGTATACGTACGTTTGACTTTAATTTATTACGCCTATAAACTGTTCAGACTTCTCCTCGATGATATATTACCTTTCAAAGATAATGCTCCGAGTATCTTTTTCTCCTAACTTAGGTTATCATTTTCCCTGTTGCCACACTTGGTTTGTTTTGTTTGATTCTTGGTAGTTTATATACTTTTTATTATTATTATAATGTATCTATCGAAACATAAAAACGTCTAAGCCGACATAAGTATTTCTTAAAATTAGTGTAATCCATCCATCTGTTCCTTTAACTTTAGAGAAACGAGTGGATGGGTGGATGTCTCTTGGTCGTTTACACCAGCACCTATTGCAGAACCGATTTAACTGAAATTCTGAACATACATAGAAAAATATCTGAAATAACACTTGTTACACTAGCTGCGCTCCGCGGTTACACCCGCATGGGTGGAAGAATGATGATGATGAAAATCCTTTGTTTTAATCCAGCGTCTCATCTACCTCCTTACCCAATTTCATTAAAATTGGTCCAGCCGTTTGAGTGTGAAAAAGTAACAAACATACAAACATAGTTGCCTACAAACTGTCCTGCGGGCCAAAAGGCCTAGCAGTAGCTAAATTATTAACTGCCTAACAATATCATTAAAATAATATATGGAGTGTTTTAATGGCCACATTTTTATTCGGTGATAACTTGATAAGGCACCAGTCTACAATACAAATAATACTTCACGATAAAAAAGTACATTACCACTGCATTACGTTTATATATCTACACTTAATACTATAAAGAGGAATGAATTGTATCGAATATACGCAAACACTGCTAGACCGATTTCAAAAAATTCTTTTACCATTAGAATGCCATATTATCTCTGAGTAAAATAGGCTATACTCATCATCATCATCATAATAATCCATGTCCACGTGTGTGAAAACTGCATAACGCAGCTAGTATTAGTTATTTGGTTTGTTATTCCGTGAGTGCGTACGCGTCAACTTCAGGCGAATGAAATCACAAACTGAGCGTCTTTTCTTCTCAATTTTATTTATTTAGTTTCAGTAAAACGTTACAATTTGCGGCTCTATATACATTATTTGGGCATAGTTACACCCGTATCTTGGTTATCAGTTCCTTCCTAGATTATTATAAAACTAAATAACAGTAAATAAATGTATGTAATACATTGCGTACAGATTTGTGGGTCGATGCATATAACGAAGAAAGTTAAAAAATGATATTTTAGTGTGCGCTTCAAACGGTTTGTTATGATAAACACTCTATTCTTAAATACAAAATTAAACAATATCAACGATTATTATTCTTGGCAAGATTTATTTATTGCTAGCGACTGCCCGCGACTTTGTTCGCGTAGCAGGCTCGGCCTTCGGCCTCGCGATAAACTCCTATCATTTTTTAAAGTATTACTTTTTTAAAGCACTAACGCCTGCTTTAGCGATCTTAAATATTGAAATCCCTTTCTTAAGATGTGAATGTTTATCTCTATAAATTTCAATATTTGAGATCGCTAAAGCAGGCGTTAGTGCTTTAAAAAAGTAATACTATAAAAATTACAAGGGTTGCGATGTCAATACGAAAGTTATTATTTCTAAATAATGCTTCTTTCGGTTGGATGGTACTGTCAAAGCTGTCCAATAGATGTCGCTCCATCCCCGCAAGACGGTTAGTCAAATAGAGTGTTAAAATTCGATGCTCGGGCCAGAACCTCGGTGGCCTAGTTAGTCAATGGCGTCTGACACGAAGAGTCAGAAGACGCGGGTTCGAACCCTGTCCGAGAGTGTCAATTTTTCTCTCTATAAATTTCAACATCCTATGTTTTCCTGATTTTTTAATATAAGAACCTTTTACGAAGTATTAGAAAACATTTTAAAAAGATGAAAGAAATCGATAAAGCCGTTCTGAAGTTATAGCGGGACCAGGGGAAATGGGAGATCATTTTTATATATATAGATTATAAAACGTTAGTAATAAATGAAAACTATGTTTTGGTATATATATTATGACGTTTGAGCACAATGTACATTTTTTAAATAAATTTAGGTATATCTTTTTAATAAGGTCCAGGCGGTATAATGTACTCGTAGATATGAATGTGAAATACTAAAGCCCTGGAAATCAACATCACCTTTCTGATAGACGGTGGTTATGTTCTTATCGCACAGAACGTAGCAGTAGAACTCACGGAAGGAGAATTCAAGTTCCATGTGAAAAATGTGTGAACGTTTTTCATTCGCACATTAAAGTGAGTAATTATTTGAAAGACAAAGATGCTTGGGAAACGCCGCTGCTGCTTAGTGCGGTCTAACAATTACATTATATTAATCTTAAAAGTACACTATAATTATTTCCTTGGCGCCTATACACGCTCGACTCGTCTCGTCCCAGGGTGTCTCGTCGTTCCGCGTGCCTCTCGTCGAGTAAACGAGAGCCTACCATGTACACGCTCGTGGTGTCATTTCAACTACGGACGTCGCCGTATGGTGCGCTCTCATGACAAGAGATAATGACGGAATGATTAGATTCCGCAATACTGTACAAAATACCGATTATTTACAAATTTAAGCGTACACAATATGCAAATGCGATATGCAAATACCTATATGAGAAACTAGCAGTCACGCGCGTCCGCATTTATATAAAAGCAAATTGACTTTAAAAAGACAATTACAAATCCATAGCAAAAAAGAAGGTAGTAGATGATTTCTATGTATTCTATATTCTTCGTAACACAACCTATACGAGTATCTAAATATTTTAACAATATTACTTTTAAATGTTTTTTACAATTGCCAACTTACTTTATTAAGTACTTAAATACTATTAATTAGTGATTAGTTGTAACAACCAGTAGTTCAATGTCACGGTATTATATTTATTTAAATAGGTATGTCTAGAAGTACCATGACAGATCAAGTTTGCTATAGGCACGTCTTTCGAACGCAGTTGGCAGACAACTAAACGAACGAGCGTGTACAGTACAGGCGCACTCGCGAGACCGATTTGACTCGTGCGCAAAAAACCGATATGCTTCCGAGAGCCAGCGAGAACCGCGAGTCGCGACGAGGGAGCCATCTACACGCTCGTACTCGCCTGTCTCGTGCTGTCTCGACGAGCGTGTATACGTGCCTAAGATTTTCCCGATTACTACATTATATTGAAATGAAGCAACTTTAAACGGATTAAATTAAATTTTATTACAAGCTATATTTACATTTCTGAGCTACTGCACCTATCTCACTCGAGTGCCAGGTTTGGATGATAAAATCTTATCATGGTAAGAGCTGGCTATCATCAGAACTTCAAAGATACTAAAATACACCTAAACTAAAATCTAAAATACGAGTAACAACGAAAGTTGCCAAATTACAGTCGCATTTTGATAACCGTAATGATTGAAGACATATGACTGTATACGTTACTATGTTTACAAATATATTTATTTTGTATCACCATTTTATATTTAGAATTTGACATATCGTGGAGCATTGACTCGATTTTAGATCCATGGAGATTACTTTTCCTATCCAATCTCTTTTAAATCTCAAAAGGAGCGCGGTGGACCTATATCGAACCTCTACGATGCAAACTATAGATGTATAAAAAACGTATACATATTTTTTCCTTTTTGTACACTAATATTTTCTTGTAAATTTTACTATCGACAGAAACTTGTTAATTGTCTTCTCTGTTTAATTTTAATACAGAAAATGGTTGGCTTGTACCACCTGCCTGAGATTCAGTCATCAAGTTAATTAAATCCCAAGACCATTATAATACTGCAAGTCCGTGAAGGACTATAACTACGTGCCTTTTGATTATTATAACTCCTAACTTGTTTATTTTAGTCACTTATTAAACTGATCTCATCCAATCTACACACGATCGAAAGATGACGATAACTGAAAAAGTTGGCATTAAACTTATTTTAAAATATACTCGAAAAAAGTCGTTGTTTAAGTCCGGAGTATACCGTAAAACACAATTTAGAAAAGGATAAGAATTTTATTTTATACTAGCGAATGTCCGCGACTTCTTTCGCGTAGTAAACTCGGCCTTCGGCCTCGCCATACCCTCCCATTTTTTATTTATTTCTTTAATGCACCAACCTTTTATGAAGTACTAGAAACATTTAAATAAAAGAATTATCGTCTGTCTCTTTGTACGGGCTAATCTCCGAAACAACTGGGCCGATTTAAATGAAATCGTATGGTGGTAGCTTATATCTCTGGTCAATATAGAGAATACTTTTGATCCCGATAAATTAATTAGTTCCCGTGGGATAGTTAAAAAACTGTAATTAACCGTATACCGCGAGGCCACACGAGGGAAGTCGCTGGCGGGTCAGCTAGTAACAAATAAGTACATATTTATTAAAGTTGGTCTAAAGGGTTTATGAATTCGCTCATTAGCAAAATCTTATTGTCTAAAATTACATTTATAATATGGTTTCATTTAATGTCCGAGAAAATTATGCACAGCAGCTGTTGCCAAAAACAGCTGTTACTAGTAAGTTTAACATATAAATTAAGTTTTAGGGAAACAAAAAATTTAAACCTTACACGAAAAATTAGGACATTAGGGAAAAGCGAGCGTTCTTATCTATTGGATACTGCAACTTCAGTCGAGTCAGTTAAACATTATATGCATTAAATACTATACTATGTACATTTTAACCCCGTTTGTTCCTCTATTTGCACGTACAAATGTCAAAAAAATGATTTTATTTAGTTTCACCGATAGAATGATTCACGAGTAATGGTTCAAATATGTATATATTTTACTATAATAAAGTTATAAAGGGTGGCAAATAAGCCAAGCTATAATTCAGAATTCTCTCGTGTGTGTGCTCGGTAAGTTGTTAGTGAGTTATATGACAAGTACAGTTTGAAACATTTAATACCGATTTCCATTCTATTCAGTTATTGGAGTGTATCTCAAAAAGTACTGGACCAAATTTGATGAAATTTAAATGGGACTACACGGGCAGCACCAGCTTTCAATAAGAATTTTGAGAATCGGTTCACCCAGTCGAAAGTTATGAGGTAACAAACATTTAAAAAAACCCAGTCGAATTGAGTACCTCCTCCTTTTTTTGGTATTCAGTAGAAAATGTGTGGAATATTTCCTCTCAAATTAGTTCTTAATAAAAGTCCGTGCTGTTGTATGGACTACACAACATTAAGAAATTGGCGATACAAAAAAATTACAAAAGACAAGCTCGCTGAGTTTCTTGCCGGACCTTCTCAGTCGTGGTCGCGTTCCAATCCGGTTATCGATTTAAGAAATATTTAATATAATATCACAATTTGTAAGTGCCCCCGTAGGCCTATACAGAATAAACGATTTCATTTCATAAAAAATCTTTCTAAAGTATTAAGATACTCAGCAGGCTGGTCGTTAATAGCACTTCGACAAGTCCGTAGTACCAACTTCCAGCAAAGTAATGTTTTTCTGGATATAAGTATTGTAATCCAAATATATCGATATAACGTCATGTCAATCTCGATCATTTATTGCCCATTCAATATGAAGTCGAAAATAAAACCATATTATAAACTAGACGTAATATTTTTCAAAGTAAAAGACATACGATTATAACAAAAGATGAGTATAAACAAAAATGGTCCGTGTTATCTGATATCCGGATGTAAGATGAGACTTCCTATTCCATTTAAAGACTTATGTAGGCTTATTTAATGCAGTTTTTCTATAACTTACATAAAAACTTGCATTCAATGATATTTAGAATAAAATGCAGATGCAGACTAACGGTCGATATGAACATTATATTTAAAGAGAAAATTTGATATTATTCTGTAATTTCTGTATATTTAAAAATGGACCCCTATTTCTCCTGGTCACACTATAACTTGAGAACGGATGGAACAATCTCGCTAATTCTTTTTTGTTGTGTTTATTATTGTCAGGAGAAGGTTCTTATGAAAGAAAAACCAAAAAAAGAGGTGAGGTTATGGCGAGGCCGAAGGCCGTCGCTAGTTACGTATATTATTTATTTTATCCTTTAATTGAATATTTATATTTGGACTTATTTATCGGAATCTTTTGATTTAACATTACTCTTACAAAAAATGCTACCGATAGCAATCTATATATACATTTTTAACTTCGTGATGGATTGAAAAACTAAATATAAGGTGAATATTGTAGGTGCATTACTCAACTGTTATTGTAGACTCTGCAATAGGTATTTTCATTTTAAGGTATTTTTCGCAGTAGAGACAAGCAAAGCATTACGTTCCCACACAGGTATTATTTTCAGAGAAAGAGGAATATGAGTCAACGTAGGCTAGGTTGGTAAACAGGCTAATCGCCAAATCTGCCGTTAGATACCACTTGAAACCTCCGATATGAACGAATGTTGTTCTAAAACAAAAGCCGGGACCGATAATTATCGTGCCCTCCGGAGCAAGCAAACGCTCTGTTGAAAACAGTCAAACATTTTCTATACTGATATATTATTCGAATACTGAATAGATATAGAGAAATTCTCCTTGAACCCATGTACTTATAATACATACAATAAAGGTATGTACAAGAGTTTGCCTCTTTTTCAAAATGTACGTGTTTATTTTTTATTTTTATCTTTATTCTTATGGTACTAATATTACATTTTCTTTGTTATAATGGAAATAAAATTATTCATTCCTGCTGTCTGTCCCACAACGTTGGCAGGGACAACGGGGATACCTTTGTCAAAATAAATTAGCCATACCTAAAGGTCATTTTATTTTTATCTCTCCTTTTATGTTGTATCTCTTTATTCCATGCTTACAAAAATACTAGGCAAAACTTTATGTTTCGCAATTTTGGGGAAAAATAAATAAACCTTGGAACATTATATTCTACTCGAGCTTAACTGTTTAATTTATATTATACGAATCCATCGTAATATTATTTTAACTTGCTATTTAAGATGATCCTGGCTTCACCTATAGGCTCTGCAGGATACCATACCAAAGAAATACATAAGTAAAATAATTTGATGGTACGGTCGTTTTTAAACATCAGTTTACCCTCAAGTGTAAAACTAATGAAATTGGTAATACATTAATAATTGAATTTATATATAAATTATATCATATCATATCTGTATATGTCAATATTATATCATATCTGTTCTCATAGGAACTATAGTTCCTATGAGAACAAATATGAGATGAACTTCAATTTTCCTTGATAAAAAAGCAGACCCTCATGAAACTGGACTAAGACATTAGCTAACATGTTACTATACGAGTAAACTCAAAAATTAACCTTTCATGCTCTTTCCAAATATTATACCCTATTATTGCTGCTCTAATGACTTTAAACTGATATACTTTATGTATAAAGTCTCGGCCATAGAGATCTAGAAAGCTACTGTAGCTGCTACCGTAGCTACTACTGTAGCTTCAATAAGTTCATTATCCATTACGGTATTAAAACTTAACGTTTGAATATTCGTATGTACAAAGCAAGCACTGTAAACTATTTACATGCAATATCGAATACGTCGAAACGCCGGTTGCGAGTCGCCGCGAGCAATGTGCTCTGTTTTTGGGCATTTTGCTGCGACACCGGCCCCGCCCCCTTTTCATATCTCCCTTGTTTCTGTGACCTGTGGTCTCGACAGACAGTAATCCAGAACGCAACACATGCACTAAGTCAAAACTCAACACCTTTAGTTGTTTCTATCATTGAGATCCAGCTTTTTTCAGTAAACCACAAACTTAAACCAATAAGTTAATTACAAATTTCTAACCATATATGATGTCCTAAAATATGCTATCATGACAAACCCTGGAATGGATCGATAACACCTTAAACAAAAATAGCACAGGTAAGTTACATTGGGCATTGTTGTAATTGGACGCAGCCATTTTTGATGGTCAAGTTTTTTAAAGGGTGTGTAAGGCTTATATAAATTAACAAAATAACCGTTGTTACTTGTCGTTCTTAGCGCTTGTTTCATTCATTAAACAATCTAATCTTGCTTGCACTTTCTATCAAATCATATTCTACTAATATATAAGTATAAACGAGGCTCCGTTTCGCCCGCGTATATAGTGATCTCAATGCGCAAGGATGACAGGAACTGATTTCATATGTACTCGTATATAATATCCTACTTATAATATAAACGCGAAAGTTTGTACGTATGTATGGATGTATGAATGTTTGTAATTCTTTCATGGTCAAACGACTAGGCCGAATTTGATGAAATTTGGTATGGAGGTAGATAAGGCACTAGCTTAACATATAGGAATGTAATTTTTAAACTTTCGCGATTTGAACACATATTTATATTATATTAACGGGGCTTAATCGCGTTAGTAATAGTATTTATTTACCTCGATTGATCGAAACGTCGAGGTAAATAAATACAATTATAGGAATGTTTTCATCATTATCATCATCATCAGCATCCATCACCACACGAGTGAATTAGGCCAATTATGATGAAGTTTGGAAGTTGATGAGGCGCTGGATTAGCACATAGGATACTTTTCATTATCATCATCCATCACCACGCGGGTGTCCTTGGTCAATTTTGACGAAATTTGGTATGGAGGTAGATCAGGCGCTGCATTAACACATGTGATACTTTTCATCATCATCCATTACCACGCAGGTGAAACCGCGGGGAGCACTAGTATAACTATATATTTATTTCCTATTAGAATATTGGCGACACGAAGTACAATAATTTGATTATTGTTTGTTTTATATGTCATAAATATAATTATTATACTTCCAGCATTGCTCCAAAAAATAACGTTAGTTTCCAGTCAGTATGTGCCAGATGAGGCATGTATGGAATTTCCACTTTGCTAAAGTTGCTCTTCAAGAAAATCCTTTTGATCGCGAGCCAATATAAATACGTCTTATGAAGAAATTAAACGAGAGTAGCAAGCTTAAAGTTTCATCGCTTACCCGTAAAATAAAGGTAAAGCTTTTTGGTTCTTCGAGCTGGATCAAATTGTATTCTATTTTGGTAAATATAAAGAAATGGTAGTATTTTATTTAATATGCTAAATATGATCATCATCATCACAGCCGTAGAACGTCCACTGCTGAATTCCCTACAAATTTCCAAAGGGACCGGTTGGAAGAGGTCTGCATCCAAAGTCCTCCTGCGGTCTTTATCAGGACGACCTACGCTGCGCTTGCTGGTCCGTGGTCTACACTCCAGAACTTTTCGGCCCCATCGACCATTTGTTCTGCGTGTTATGTGTCCCACTCCACTTTAACTGGCTTATCTTCTGGGCTATGCCGGTGACATTCGTTCGTCTACGGATCTCCTCATTTCTGATTTAATCACGTAGTGAAATTCCGAGCTTTGGCCCTCTCCATAGCTCGTTGTGCAACTTTGAGCTTACTTATCAAGCCCATTCCTGAATATATTGAAGATCAATTCTAAATGTGTTTCTTCTAAATTTTTCAATTCTAACACGTAACAGTTTAAGTTCAAAAATCATATTTTAGTTCACAACACCAACTAGTTAATTAACTCTCTGCAGTTCATTACGGTTTTAATGTTTGTTAACTTATCGATGAAGTTTTCACCAACATTTGTTCGAGAGTCGAAAATTTTAATTGGAAAACTAGTTGTGAGTTGACTTTGGGTCGTTACGCCAAACACAGAGAGTGTCTGTGACTCGGAGTTCTCTGAACGTATTGAGTTACTCGTACTTACCCTTCACTTGTTTATTAATGACTTATTTATGTAGGAGAAATATAGAGTAAATCAGAAAATCAAGATTTTTTTGTTGACGGCAATAAATCAAAGTTATTTTACCATAAAAAATATACCAGATAGTTTGAGTGATGTGTGTTTCTTATGAAAATATTTTCTTTAGTTGCGTACTTAATGTTAAATTACTTGTATTATACGATAACAATTACGGTATTATGTCTACAGTACTATTATTAATTCAAACGGATCCATTTTTATTTATAATTGTATATTTCCAGATCATCAATTAAAATGCTTGGTATTGAATGTAACTGAATCTCATAAAAAGTTCTAAAAACCTGGAGTGGATAGTAGTTCAGATTATGTTTAATATTTTTTGATTAATACGAGTGGAAGCTGTATTTACGCGTTTTCGATATCGCATGATCGACTACGTAAAACCTGGAATAAAGTTCCAGGCGAAACGGTATTAAAACTCATGTTTATTAAATTGATACACGCATAACTCGCAGTATGGTTTTTGGACGCAACCAAAGTGATAGCAATGACGTTTTATAGATTATGTTTGTGTCACTCCAGTTTTAGTATTACAAAAATAAAGTCCTATATTTCTCATAAAACTATTACAAGTAATTCATTCACATGACATTTCACAGACCAACAACATAAAATTCTTTTCCATTAAACCGAAGGGAACCAAACGCGATAGTAATCTAATTAGCCCTCCTAATAAATATTTATCATTCTAATACCAGACATGTGTAGGGTAATAATACTTCCTACTACCAATAAACCGTGGTAAGATGGTTTATAAGTGTACCATTACCACCAATTAGCCGAGCGAGCGGCGGACTTTGATGACCACCCGGTTGTAAACAGAAAATTGATCTACCGACCGCCCTGGTCGATATCATGTCGCATCTCATCCGATCTCTCGATGGAATATGACGGAAAATATTAAGTAGCAATATAGTGGAATTAATGTCGTAAAACAGGTTAGTTCTTTATGGTGAGCTGCCTAATTTCTCCTGACTGGATATCGGTATAGGATTTAATTTAACGGGTAGTAGAATACTATAAAATAAATCCTACATTTAACTAGTAATTTCATGATACACAGTATGCATATAATTTGCTGTACTGAAGTATACTGTTAGATTTTCAAGGTTACATTCTACACAATACAATACATAATAATGAAATATGTAGAACAATTTTGAGCATGGTTAAGCTTTTCAGGGCTGAGTCGCTAGGACCATGGGGACCAAGCCCTTGTCGTATTTTGAGTGTTATATGTAGTACCTGTTAGAGTCGAGATCACGAACCAAATCTTCGTTGCCCCCCGTGCGTACCTTCAGTACTTCTTCCTAAAAACTACCTGTCTGAGTTAACATTGTTAATCTTTATACTATTAGTTCTCTCTATTTTTACATCCTTAGCCAACTCCTTAAAAATAACAACCGCTGATGTCACAGTGTAATGGATATATTAGTATGATATCTACCTCAACGGGTACAATATTGAAATTATATTTGGAAAACATTATCGCGGAGTCGTTTCGCATTTTTTAAATTTTAAAATACAATAACACACGTGGCACCTCCTTAAAGTCGGGTCCAGACGCGTGTAACGTGTAATGTAATCTACCGTGTAATGTAACACGAATTCTGCGCTTAGACAGCACTACGAGCATTACATGTAATGCTCGCGCTGGCGCTCGCAGTGATCCATCAGCTGTCGGTTTTTAGCGCGAACACAAAGGCGCTCGCAGTGCTCGTTTAGACGGCGTTCATGATCTGTCGAGTTCGAGTTGTGTTGTGTGTACGTTCATGATGTGGAGTGATGAACAATCACTTGAACTTACCAGCCGTGCGATTCTCCAATGATTCGCCGATGCGCTCGTCGACGAGCTCACTGATGTCAAATACTTTTTGAGATATCGCCCTTTTAGATAAGGTTGTTTGTCCAACGTTTCTTGTCATCTCGTCATTTGTTTCACGGATGTTGTCAAAGATGCAACGATGTTTGCTCTTAGAGAATCGCACGGCAGTTTGTATCAAGAAAAATCCCGTCATTGGGGATCCAAAAACTCGGATTACCTTAAAAAACTGTAAATCAATGCTTGGAGTGATGTCGCTCTTCATTTCGGAAGAGATGTAGAAGAATGCAAGAACAATATCATTTGTTTACGCACAAAACGTTACTTTCGGTCTTCAGTTAATAAATATATACAAATAAAAGCCTGCTATCACAACCTTCCTATTCGGCATGTTCGTAGCAACTGAGTGAAAACCAAGATTAGTTACACGATTCGCGTTGCGTTCGTGTGACGTCCACACTGTTGATGCTAAATTACTCGTAATCTTACATTACGCGTTACACGCGTCTGGACCCGGCTTAACGCACATGGCTTAAGAAATCAAATCAAAGTTCATCAGAGTCAGTGATTAAATCCATAATTAACGTACAATTTGTTCGTGCTTCATCAACAAATTTATAGGGATCAATACTACTCCAATTAGAGCATAATAAAAATTTGTAGTGAATTCGAAATCACTTGCTTGGAAACGTGTTTTCTCATAGAATAATATAGCTTTACAAATTGGTTGAAACGATCGTTCTTCTGTTTTATGATAGTCACGTTTACATCAAAACGTATATACGAGTATATTAAACGTTTACATCAAAACGTTTGGGCTTGGTTGTTACAAACTTTCATTAGTGATTGGTTTTCATATTAATTGATATTATACTAAGAGTGATGATGGCGAGTACTTTTAGACGTAATAGCTAATAGCTATAGATGGAGAGTCCGTAACTGAATGAAGTAAATTATTAATATCGAGCTACATATATGTACATATATATAAATTAGGCAATACATAATACTCGTAGTATATAAATATATGATACTGGATATTGAATAAGTTCAGCACTCCATCTGAATATACTATAAGTAGATTAAGGGAAGTGATGGGAATAAAATATCCCTCTCCCCCAATTTCTTCGTGGCTAGCCAACTAAGGTTATTATATTTTTATACCATGAAATTTGTGTCACAATGGCTATTGTGACCTACGAATAATAATTATTCGTAGATTGTGACACAAATTTCATAAAGTAGTAAAACGTAAATATATATTTAGCTACACAGCTTAGCTACGTCCATCGTCAGAAATAGTGCCGCTTTAATAGCAGTATGTCAATGCAAGCAAATAATTAAATAAAGATCGTAAGAATTTTCAATAAAATGGCAATCTTAGGCTTAAAGCATTGACATATTTTATTTTCACCATTTGTCATTGAAGACGTTGTTGCTGGGGTATCTTTACTCCACGTTTAGTTTGGCAGATAATCACGGTATCAATATAGTGCACTATATTGTATATTATGTACCGTGTATGGCGAAACGAAGCGTTTAATCACTTCAGTTGCTAAGCAGTCGTCCGATTCTAAAATGGTTCGTCGTTTAGTTCATCGACGAGCTCAACGATGTCAAATACTTTATGAGATATCGCCCTTGTAAACAAGATTGTTTTTCCAACGTTTCTTGTCATCTCGTCATTTGTTTCACGGATGTTGTCAAAGATGCTACGATGTATGCTCATAGAGAATACACACAGCAGAAAAAACAGTAAACGTTAGTTGTTTAAGTTGTATAATTGCCATTCTCTGCCAGTAGACTTTCACTGAACTGTCATGAGTTGAATCAATTACAATTTCAAATTCAACAAACAAGAGGCAAACTCATCTTTAACAATGCAAAAATAATTTATGGTTAAAAAAATGTAGGCAGGCATATACCGCGTCATATATTGGTAGTGATATTAAGCAGGCATCATTAACCATAACATTGAAAAAATCTATATTACCCACATTTATATCCATAACTTTGTTCACCTTGCTGTTTTTGAAAGGTTCTCACAACTGAAGCAAACAAGCATCAAACCCTCTGGCTATAACCACCAGGTGTGGTTAAAATAAATAGCTCCGTATTTCGGTACACATAATGCTACCTATTTATTATATTTTTTTCATTAATTGGAACGTCAGAATCATTACTCAATATTTTTTCATTACAGCATCGTAGTAATCTATGACTCATTGCCCGAAGCTACATTTGCGTGGATTACCTCCTAACGTTCTTTTTTCGTGGAATAATCACAGGTTGCCTTCATTTAATAACACTTTGATTTATACAGAGCTGTTCTAGATTGCACTCGGGTGTGTGATGTTTGATGTATAGCTTTTGGATCTTGGAATTTAGTAATTTTGTACGCCTACATCTAACTTTTTTATTCAGTGTTACAAAATGGCGTTAAAATCGTATCGTGAGCCATTTTTGTCGATTTTAACTTCGCTAAAGTAATTTATTATTATTTGTTTTTTTTTTTTTACAAAGTTATTTTTAAGAAAGGCTTAACGCCTTGTCGGGACTTAAAACAAAATCAACTTAATATTGGTTGGAAGTAAAGTAAGTACTCTTTCCTCTGAATATCAAACTTTGTTTGAAAACTAGCTCAAATTCAAAGAAAGCTTCAATATTTTACGGGAATATTCTGCTTTGGCTTTCATTCACTTATAATTTACCTACCCTTTAAGTTATATATTGGTTTAATAGTTTAAATATCATTGGTATTCCAAATCTTCATACTTACATCGGTGTCATAAAAGCAAACTAAGAGATAAGATGATAATAAGATAGCGACTTTATTAACAATCCTTATTGAACAATACTGTAATGTATGGGTGACATTTCTGTCGTGCCTTTGGAGATTACTCGTAGTTAAAGTAAAATGCATATTATAAAATGATTGAACTTTTTTACTTCGGTGAATTGTCAGCGCGTTACAATGGTGTATTAATCCTTCCTATAGATCTACTTAGTCAAACAGATCTTATTAACTTAGTCGTGAGCAACCAGCCAAATATCGAAGGAAGTTCAATTAAATAACTTACACATTAGCTCAGGCTTATTTGGTTGTAAAGCGTTGCACATCGTACGAAATGTCAAAATAGGCCTGCCTATTATAATTTAGTAGTATTATACTATAGATAGATTTGAAAAACATAAGAATAATAATACCATGTCTACATGTTAAATGTTTTGGATAACTATATTATTCATATTAAGTATTTAATATATTAATTGTTCATAATATTTTCATTACAATTGAACAAACTAAAAGGGGTACTTCTGACGAAAGGTTTGACAACCGTTCAGAACGTCAAATTAGACAAGTTAAGGCCCGGTTTTATAAACATCCGTTAGTTTAATCTCCCACAACATTTCAGTAAATTTGACCTAAATGTAAAATTTTTGGTGTTTGGCATTTACATTAGATGTACTTAAATTTTGCATTTCTACATTTAACTAAAGGACGTTTGTAAAACTAGAGTAAAATAGGGTATTTGAGTAATTTCGAATAGGTATATAACGATTTTAACTCTACTCTATCAGTATCCCTAGACGCAACCTCACAAATTTAAAAAGAAAAAAAAGGTGAAATTAATGTTGTTAATATGTATAGGTACGAGTTAATTAACGGTACTAAAATACAAAACTTGTTATTTGTATTTTATTGTATAGTTGTGTATTTTACTTGACTTTAGCAGGATTGAAAAAAGACAGTACATTTTTATTGGATCTAATCTCTTGGTTACCAAGTCGAAGATTTATTTTAGCTATAGAGAGTCAACGCTCAATGAAATTGCAAGCAGATGCGTTTTTTGTATGTTTAATTTATAGAAAATTAATCGAGTATATTCCGTTAAAATGTTTTGCTTATTGTGATTGTGATATTAGATATAATTACGATGACAGAGGTTCCCTAATGTGCCTGAGCGATAAACCAAGAAACAGATCGACCTATAGACCAAGATTAAAATGGCACTTCGCCACTTATTGACTGATAGGATTATTCCACCGATCTGGATTAAATCCCCGTGAAAGGTCCACAATTGTATTCCATTATCGGCGATGGAAGGCGGTTGACCTAACGCAGTTCTCGTGTTATCCCGATCGCGGTAGTGAGTTTCAACTTCAAAGAGGAAACTTTCTTTCTACGCTCATAAACATTTTACTTTTGGAGTTGTCGAGAGTCGCGATGTGGGAACACTTGATGGTGACAGTTAACGTTTCAAACAGTGGGTTTGCGTTTTTTTCGGCTACAAGTTTTTGTGTCGTGTTAGTGTTAGTACTTTTATTACTACATAGTTTCATTTTTGAAAATGTTAGTGGAAGAAGTTGAGTACGTGGGTGTGGTACGTGTTTTAGACAATTACATAGTACAGCATTTCAAATATACGTTGACGCTGTGTTACTTCAAATATACAATCTCGCAAAAGCAATCGTACGTACGTATGTATATTTAATCTAATAGTGCGAAATAAACTTGAGTCAAATCTTTAGTTTTAAAGTTATACTCAACGTATTTACAAGAACTAAAGCAAATAAAATTATAATGTATTTTTCAAGTTATTTACATGTTATCTCTTTTAATACTTAAACAGATTCAACATTATAAATAGAACCACTTCAAATGTTTACGACAACATTAAAGAACTACGTTACTAGAAAACAGCTTTCAATTCAGCGGCTTTTAAAGCTAAAAAATATATGATTCCTCATTGGCATCCCGTAGACATCTAATCAATAAGCCAGGTGCAGAGTGCATCTTGCCTAACCACGCCACATCATTAGGAATAAAATATTTATAGAAAAACTCGGGTTCCAACAGGGTGCCACAAAGTTGTTCCATATATGTCGTTCGTATACATGTCACGTATGTAGGGGGCATGAACACCGGCGGGCTTGAATAAGTTATTTCGACACAGGCCTAGGCTAGCCCGCATGTTTGTACTCACAAACTATATTTTAATAGTTTAAAGGCGACGTTCACAGCTCACGGTGCGGATTGCGACAAGTATGACATACTTTTGAATATGTATTTTAATATGGAATGAAGGCTGTTGGTTTCTATGACACGCGTGAGTTTTCAAAAGATTGTATCACATATATAGAAGGATTGATTGATTGGTATTTTTGGGGCAAGATTATCGGAAAAGAACTTCGGATTTACTGTTTCAACAATTAAATAAGGTATATGATATATAGAATAGGAGTGGTAATATTTGCTTATTTAAGTATTTAAACAAAAATCAGGACCTGAAACAGCAAAATAAGCTGTGGATTTTTGTTATGTGAGATGCAGTCAGTGGGATTACGCAATATATAAAGAAATGAAACGATCTTGAATTAATTTGATAGAGTTACTCATAATGTGCCTTCGAATTCAATCTTGCTGGTGTGAACCGCGATATTGGTTTGCTTGACAGGTCATATTATATTATATGTCACTGATCAAACTAATGTTGCAAATGCCGCATACAAAACCTATCAAGCCGTTCAGAATGTGAACCCACCTAAGGCACGTCGTTTCATACATACGAGTACGCTCACACACTACTTAGATATACCTATTTACTAAGGGTAGGCAGCAGATTCAATAAGCTCTACAAAGATCTTGATGTCGACCTCTTCAACACTTCATTTGAGCAGTTACGTCGGCTATTGAGCGATAAATTCTTCAACTGATTTAGTATCTGGATTAGATAAATAGGTAGTATTATACATTATAATATTATTTTATTACGTGTACACTCGCCTTTATTACTTTTATATAATGTTACATAGATATATATATACTATACTCATATCATTTCTACTATTATTATATTTACTCAAATTATTCTTTATATTCATGGTATAACTTATTGGTGAAAACTTTTAATTGGCTGTAAGTTTTCTTAAAATTGTAAAAATAAAATAAATAATAAATAAATATATAAGCATGTACTAATTGCCTACATATTGCCTATATATAGAGTATAAGGCTGCAATGCACGATTTCAACACCAGGGTTAATTAACCTCACATTAGGAGAGTACACTTAAATTTCTGAACTCAATATCTATTTTGTAATTTTTTAATCATCAAATTTGATACACCTTCAATTTTGTGAAAAAAGTAAGAAGCACCACTTAATATTTGTATGCTAAGTATTTTGTTTATTAAACAGTGTTGTACCTAAAAACGTGTTAAAACGAGTAAATCTAAAAAGTGATTGATCAATTTAATGATACCCTATACCAGAAAGTTTTATATTTTTTTAAATGTACGAAATGTTGTAATATACATCAACATCCATCCGATATTAGGTGTTGGATTTCCATTACTTTATTCGCGACAAAAGTTATTGTTTTTTTGCTGAACCACAATTGAATGATTGCTAAATATCCCTTTAACCTAAGGGCCAGCTCCGGCGATACATCAGAGTTAAGGGTATGCGATCAATATTCAATATCCGGACGAAACTCGCCTCTTCCGATCGCCGGATATACCGTACAGACCGGATTTATGCGTACCGTTTACCGGTTAACATGTGAACAGCAGTGAGATAATTAAAAGTGCGCGCATTGGTTTTCAATGCATGAATTTAATTTTAAAATATGTTTAGAGAAAGTTACAAAATAAAAGTGTAAGCTCTTAAATATGTCCCTTGTTTATTATAACCAGGGCAGTCTCGCTTCCTGGAAATCCTATGTTCAGTGAGCCGCGTCGCCAACGAATTCTTAATGCCTACAATGCATGGAATTGGTGGTTAAATAATGAATATAAATGCGAAAATTTGTGAGTGTGAAAGAAAGAAAGCAAGGAGAAGAAAGAAAGAAAATACATTTATTCAGCTTAATAACTAGGTACATAATAAACATATGAAAAAAGTGTGAATTTTTATAACGTCTTTACACAGAAACAAGTAAACGGATTTGAGTGAAACTTGGAATGGACATTGTACCCTAGATTAAAATATTGGCTTCGAGCCTAAAGAAGATTCCCGAAGGATATTAATTTTCCGAGTAGGAGATACGGGCTCAGTTTGAAACCTTGTATAAGATTTTTTTGCCGTACTTGCTGACATCTAATGAAATTTAAGTTTTTAAACTGAAGGACATGTTTGAAGATACTGATGAAAAAGATTATAGCAAAATAGATATGTATGTGGTGAACTGTAGCAAATGTGAGACCGTATTTAATATCCACCCTTTTGGGAAACTGGCGTGTCTTTTTTATACAAGTAGCAGAGACAATAAATGCAAGTTGTTTACATTACCGTACTAAATGACTGCGTAACCGCCACGCTTGCCAGTTGCTGTTGGAGCTTTAATGTTCGTAGTTCTGCACGTCCTACACTGCGCTAGCCACTCCGAGAATTAACAGTTTAGTCTCATTTGCCCTGTAATTTCACATGTTATAAATACAAATACAAATCTAACTTATTGACATAAAATAATTCAACAATAAGATATGAATCCATAGGCTCCCAAACTAGTTTAATCTGTGTTTCAGGAGCCAGTGGCTTCTCTCGTACATTCTCTTCTCTTCTTCACGTACATTCCAATGTCTTACGTCTTCAAAAAAAGAAAATAGCATTATATTAACATTAAATGTTTGTGTTTGTAGGGGTTTGTAGGGTGTAGTGTGTGTGTGTGTGTGTGTTTGTGTGTAGTACTGATTACAAGTTTTTAAATTTCATTTCTAAAATCAGAAACAGTACCAGTAGTGTTACAGTATCCATTCAGGTACTGTGACATGTGAACACAGTAGTAACTTTTACACAGCTGCTTTGGGGCAGAATATCTGGCACTATGGAAGATAGGCACTTGCTGAAGTGAGCCCTGCGAGTCCCTCAACCTACCTACAGTATGTCACCTTATTGGTAACGTCCATGTACCCGTGTAGAGATTAACTGAATGATACATATTCCCAGGCGACTCAGCTTTCATAAATATGCAGGTATATGTGAATCGAACTCTAATCATAATTTTATTCAATTTTGTAATAATAAAACAAGATTAACGTGAAACCTACTCGTTGTCGATAATCATGATCGACAACTAGCTTAGGCATCGTTCGGTAGGATTTTGAGTGTGGTGTGTTCGTCGTTGCGTCCAGCATCACACTAAAAAAAGTCAAGCCAAAACAGTTGTATCACATTGACATTCACACCGCGTAAATCAAATCTCGTTTAATTATTACAACAGTAATTGAAAGATATCATATTCACAATTGAAATGGCGCTTAGCTACTCAGCCCTCTAGGAATACAGATATCAAAGACTAGTCATGTAAATAGATTCTACTCCACATACTTTATTAATTAACATTACACGTATATTTAGTAATAAAATTAACGTAATAGGTTAGTCACCTTTTAATATATACGAGTACATTACTCTCTCATGTTATTCAATGGTCTATGTATATATAATATTGAATATGGGGGAGGCATATGTTCAGCAGTGGACGTCCTGCGGCTGAGTTGATGATGATATCTAATAACTCAAATACTTTTCTCGTTTCAGGTAATTTCATAAGACAGCTTGTTATTCTACGAAATGTTTACGGTAAGTATTATTATATAAAAAGAAGCAGTGTCAAAAAAGCATCAAACTTCACACATATACTACACAATGCTGCATTTTGATTCTAATTACCGTTCAATAAAAGTCCCTTTTCTAGTAAGTGTGTTTAAAAGGAATATTATGATACAAGTGAGCTAAGTTGCTCATTATACACAAGGGTTGCACGAGCGTAAATCAGCCGAGCGTCTAGTGAGCAAGTTTCTCACGAGTTTCATACGCACACTTGCGAGGAAAAAACAAACATGTATTGGATAAATCGTTGAATTATTAAAACAATTGGTGAATGTACAATTTTCAAAACGAATTTAGATTGTTTTTGATGGCAATTTCACAGTTTTTATTACATTGGTACTTGCCACTTCTTTAGCCGGTCCCTACCATCATTTACTTCTTGTGTAAATGTCGGCGACAAAGGTAAGTCATACAAATTACTGGAAGGAGAAGCCACGAAATAAGTCATGCTACAAGATGTGCATGGTTGTGGTTGCGGGAAAAACTTTTTTGCCTTTGGCTCCAAATTAATAGCTTGCGTTATTTTGTCACCCATTTCGCTACAGGCAATAAATTAAGTTAGTGCCTAAAAGGTAGTGAAAAGTTTAATTTATCACCTAAATTAGGGAAAATCAGACAAAATAAACTAAATATAAAGTTACACCCTTGTTACCTTTTATTTAAATAATAAATAGAGATAGAGCAGAAGACTTATTCATAAGAATGAATCTTCTATCAATTGTTCATCTTCTATACTAAAACTTAACATTTTTACAATTATTTACCACACAGCAACAGATACGATAAAAACCACAGAATTCGCCCATTTTACTATATATCTATGATAAAAACAAAATATAAAAATACATGAAACGGCGCGCAATTTTTTTTCACGCGTGCCTTGAATGGTGAATGAACATACAGCCTAATTCAAATTGGTTATGATTTTAAGTCATTAAATGCAAATATTTTAACATTACACACTAAATTAATATGAAATATTAATAATTTAACTGTAATAAATGCTTGATTGACTTAATTGAGGACGTACACATTGACTTATTCCAAAAACGTGTACGATTTTTTTACGGCATAAAACCTCTTTGTCGCTACTAAAAAAATGTACTACCCGCGGTTAAATTGAAAATGTTCTGTTTACTCGCATATAATTTGGAGTTACGTACTAACTTAACTTTGTAGAGATAATTTTACTATGCACAAGTGTGTAATATTATTATGCACATTGCGTTATTGTTATTGTTCGGTTTATGGCCCTAAGAACGACGTAAGTAAGGCTCACTTTACAAGCAAGTGTGTTGAAAATAATAAATAGTGTATTATCAAAATCCATCAAGCTGCTTAGGATGTACGTAGGACGATCGTAACATTATTTACATATAAACATATATATAAAGATAGTTCAGTTATATATATTTTGCAATAAATAGACAGATTTATGAGACGAGGGATACTATAAGACGAGGGTTGTACGTCGTATTTGTCAAATCAGTAATTATTAACGTTGACAATTGGCAATAATAACAATTGGCTGTTAATTAACTAGTCAATTAATGTTATGGTATTGACGTTGTGTGAAATAGTACAAGTACGTATTTTGTAGATGCTATTGAGATTAATAATTATGTACCTGTATCGCTCTATTAAATAAAACACAATGTAGTTTAGGTACGACTGTATAATTAGTATGTTTCAACTATGGAACAAAAGGGACTCCAAGCCTAGCTACTAGAGTAGATAGCGTCTTACGAATATTAATTTCTTTTATAGAAAAGTAGTGGAACTCATTGCCTGCGCCTGTGTTTCGTACCTGCGTCATCTTCAAGAATTTATATATATATATATATATATATATATATATATATATATATATATATATATATATATATATATGTAAATACTCGTATTTACTAGTAGCTACAAATATGTAACGCTAGTATTTTGTCTACCGACTTCCAAAAAAAGGAGGAGGTACTCGACTGTATGTTTTCAATTTAATGAACCGATTCTCAAAATTCTTGTTTTGTTTGAAAGCTGGTGCTTCCTGTGTGGTCCCATAAATTTCATTAAATTCGGTTTAGTGATTTTGAGATGCACTCCAATAACTGAATAGAATGGAAGTCGGTATGAAATTTTTCTAATTGTACTTGTTTATGTGTAGGTACACACGTAAAGTTATATTTTTCATCGTTCAATGATTAACAAAAGGTCATGTTTCTACAAATATGAGTTTCTGTAAAATGAGCATTTCTTCCCATTGTTTATGCCCATATAATAAATATGATAAAAAATATGAACATCTTGAAACATTTTAAATGTTCGGCGGATACTATGAACGATATTCATTCGCCTTCCATTTATGATGCAAAGCTCTAAAATATTAAAAGTTACTTTGTTACATTAACAAAAATATATAAAGACTTAAAGTAGGTACATATAATAATCTTATCTGCACTAATAAAACCTTGCAGACACTATTTTATTAAAAAAACAAATGTTTATAGACAGAACTAAAAAAACAATGATACAAAGTAGGCTATAAATTATATAAAAACACTTTGATGGCAAGCACCTTTGACCCCATCTATATTTTACCACTAAAACGGCAGGTAGGTATGTAATATAGGGTTTAGCAACGGTTGCTAACGATAATGATACTTGATAGCTATCAAGGTGTATGCTAAACTCATGATGAATGTTTGCCATATATTTATAATCCAAGTATGATGGGCGGGAATTTCTTTGACGTTGGCGTTGTTTATTTTTAACATGCGTTAGCATCCCTACTAAGTCTGTGATTGCGACCTTCTTGTTCTTGATTATTAAGTTATAATAAATTATAATTATTAGGTACTTATCTATATCTATACAGATAAATAAAATCGAATTGTCTGTAATTCCAAATTAACAGCTTTCCAGTAAATGCATATGAAAGTATATATGGAACTTACGAGTACAATTTTTTTAAATATTGTCAGCCTGTCGGTTTGTTCTGGCTAATCTCTGAAACGGCAGGACCGATTTTAAGGGGACATTCACTGACAGATAGCTGTTGTTATTAGTAGTAACATTAGGCTAACTTTATTTCTTCATCATCATCATCATCACTACGCGGGTGAAAACGCCGGGCGCAGCTACTTCCTAAATCATATCATTATATTTTATTTTTTATAAGAAGTATTATTTTTATGCTTATCTCATTAAAACGCCAACTTACCATAAAATGCGATTCGAGCCAACCTCGGTGAAACAAAACTTTATCTCGCTCACACTCGTCCGGTTAACAAGGACAGGCTCACAATCACGACCGACATTAACTCAAGTTATTATATGTCTCATAAGTATGTATGTATTTTGTAAAGTTTCATTAATTACATAGTATTGCTTGTTAGAATTAGATAATGTTATTAATTAATTAATGTTCAGGGCAGTGCGTATTTGTTTAATTGTATCAAAGTATGTGAAAATGCATATAATATAATAACTCAAGATTAAACAAATGCTTTCTGAGAAAATGTTCTTTCATCGCAAATCGTTGCAACATTTTAGTCTTATCAAATCCCACTAATCTTCGTTATGTTATAAATAGGAGCGAACACGGTGCCATACAATCACATTCTGGATCTCGCCTACCTTAAACCAACACCATTTATTTACGGCGATACCTTCGGACAGATACAATTTTGCATTTCTCTGCAAAACACGGTTGCCGCAGACTGATTTTCATTATCTCGCCCGCGTATCAAGTTGTGTATAGCGTCTATAGAGCTCCGATCTCGTTCCTTCACAACATATCATTAGTTAATTTATGTAGCATTCTGTTCAGAATTATGTGAAGTGCGTTATCTATGTTGAGAGATACTAGGAAACAAGAACTGAGAGCGGGTTCGACGTCCTTGCGATGCGATCTCGCTCGACCGCGCCGCAGGTGCATCGCTACACCTGCCGCTGCCGGCCCGCCAACTTACCATAAAATGCGATTCGAGCCAACCTCGGTGAAACAAAACTTTATCTCGCTCACACTCGTCCGGTTAACAAGGACAGGCTCACAATCACGACCGACATTAACTCAATATACGGCGGACAGAACGTAGTCGAACGAAATATCAGTTTTTACTGCCGCAAAAACTATCGGAATTTCAAGTCTGGGTTAGCTGGCGAGTCGTAATCACCTGGGAGTTACTTTTAAAACAATATCTTGGCTTTATATTTTATCGGAGCAGGTGTAATTTATGGGATTTTCTCATCCTTTTTCGTTACCATTTTGATTTTTTATAGGAGTTACCCCTCGGCAGCACAGATCGTTCTTCGAGTTTTGTTTTTCTTCTGTCTACGGTTCGTCTCGGTCGTCTTTCGCGGTGTTTACTTTGGAGTTTAGATTGGATTTCGCTGTCTCTTTTTGACGTCGTTCGTATCGAGCTTATAGTTAATCGTAAAATCTGTTCTACGTATAAAAAACAATTATAAACAACAAACATCGAGCTGCTGAGTGCGAGATGGTAAACATGCCGCGGCTACGGGCTCTGCGATTGTTGTTCCGAGCTAATAGGTATCGCAGTATCACTACATCGGATCTATAAAGACCGTATCTAAATTTCTTATTCAATGACTAGCGGTAAATTTTTATAATCAAAATATTTGACTACATATCATTTTCAACTTTTTGCACCCGTTCAATTTTATACGGATGAATATTTTTAATGACTTACAAAAATCAATCAAATATTTCTATCTTATAGAATCATAGCTCTTTATTCCAATAAAGGTCACAAAAGATGCAATCTTTAGATGTTTAGATACGTAGATGATAAATTATTCAGAGGTGTAGCTCCCTGTTTGAAGTTTGTGTAAAACTATATACGTATGCTACCTACCCAACAATAATGAAGATACATTATCTAAATTATGGGAGGCACTGCGTACGTTAAAAGGGGAATATGAAACATTACAACAGTTTTAAAAGCAAAGTCACGATACGGTTAGGCAAACAATACATCTTAATTAAATAACTCGTCAAATTTACAGGCGTACGACTTCGTAAACCTATAATTACTAAGTCATAAACATCACACTGCGACACAATCAATACCTAAATAATTCAGCGCGCGAGGTTTATGTTTCAAGTACGCTGCAATCGTAAGACTTTGCAGGTGTAAAAGTATAAATAAAGAATGAATGCGGGCGTCACATCCCGCAACAAAGTGAAAATAGTGGACTCTTACTTGACAAGGACTAGATTAAAATAAATGTTTCCAAAGGGACGCCACGCTACTATTCTGTATAACGCAACGTTGCGGTCACAGGGATACAAGAAATATTAATAATTTTGGCTTGTCACGAGCGTGGTACTCGCAACTCCGATATCCGATAAACTGATAACGTTGAAACGATGATTATGATTACTGCCGATAAATTTGCCCAAGCTTTTACTGGTGATATCGATAATTAACGGCGATGAGGTGTCTCTACAGCTTAGCGAAAGCTAGAAATATTTATGGTGTAATTATATGAAGTAATTATAATACGGAGATAGATGCGAAAGGCGGTAGTTTGCTGAGAATTTACCGCGGCGTATCACGCTAACAATAGGCTGGACTGCGCATTAAACTCGGTGCATAGCTTACATCAATGCATTCGTTTTTCTCGCGGAACATTCTCGCTGGTCTAGACGCAATATTTCCAAGAGGCTATAACACGGACGTACTCGTATTTCATAGTTTAGAGTAAGTATCTTATGATAAACTGCCAGTTTTATTATAACTACACAAAAGAGTTTTGCATTTATTTCAAATGAACCCGAATATAACTTTTTCTGGTCAAAAGATTTGGAAGTAGATAACTGTTATTGTTTTAAATAGATAAGATAGATAAGTTTTCATATAAAATATTTTTTTTGTTTTGCACACTGCATTGTATATAAATGGCCGTTCGAATGAAAGCTCAGAAATTGAAGTGAGCTTCGCTTATTGCCTGTATAACAGAACCGATGCCAACCCCACGTCGTTAAACTGGGACTCGTTCGGAGAGAATAAATCAAATAAAAGCTCTTACTTTGAAGGCAAATATGTGAGTTTATTAAAACAAAACATCAACCGCACTCGTTTTCAATTCTGAGAGCGAGCGGCGCCGCTCCTTAACATTCACAAGGCAGCCACAACGCGGTAGGTGTATTTAATCTGAATTATTCCGAACTGACAAACAGAATGTCTAAACGACAAAAAAAAAACAATAAGTCGAATACCCTACAGAAGAAAACTTTCGCATAAAGAGAACTGTACGTAAGCGAAGAATATCAAAATGGCAGGATGTCTTTAGTCGTGCCGCGCGACTTGGTCGCGAATATTAACCGCTCCACTCATTCCTGATTAAAGAGAAGCGATTTTGGACAGGATGACTGATACGAACGTGATTTTTAGAAATAATGTTGTGTGTATACATGAGCGGATATTTTAACTTCGTGAAGGGAAGTGACTCGATCAGTTTGTGCATACAAATTACTGGGCGCGTTTAAAATATAATAAAGCCATTATTTAGTTGAGATTTTATTGCTTAAGGCTGATTTATGTCATATCCTATTATGGAAACGTAAACGCTGCCTACACTAAGCCTCTTTGAGTAATGTGTACACGAAAGGAAATATCGCAGAGCACGTCCCGTCTCGACGACGACTAGTTTCGATAAATTCTCTGGCCCACGTTTGCGTTTGCTGGGAGCGTAATTATCTCGAATTAAGCGAGTCATTACAGGAGCGGCGGCTAACGAAGTCGCTCGTCCTGGCCTAACCGGCCTCATAACCGGAAGGTTCAGTTTCGCCCCCGAATAAGGCTAATACGATGCTTCTGAATCATTGACGCAATACCGTCTCGTGGACAGGAGACAATTCCGTGGTCGTATTTAATCTCTCTCTGTTGGGTAATGGCCATCTACCTTTCGGATACAATGTACTAATTAAGTTGCGTGCTCGATTCCGGCGATTTTTCCTCGAAGTCGTTTGTGTAACGTAGCATTTTAGTTGTAAGACGTGTATTATATGTCGCGTGTGGCGACGAGACACTTGCACCTTGCGCTCACTAATCCAGTCTTGAACTAAATATAGAATAGCATGTATCGAGATGATTACTGTGCGAACGAGACTGTGGTTTGTTCGGCGCGCCTGTGGTTGCACGTTTTTGTTCACACCTGCGGTCGGCTCCAGTTATGAGGTTATGGCGTCTCGCATTGAAAATTTCTCTTACAATTTCGTTCACGACGTGTTTGTTTTGAATTGTATAAAAGATTGTAAAAAGCAGTACAACAATGTCTCCTTTCGTGTTTAAATGAAGCTATCTATTTTTCACGACCTCCGCAAAGAAACTGTCAACACATTTATCTTTTCGTACATTAACGCTAAAGTCACATCGTGATTTTGTCGCCATAAATCATTAGCATCAAACAGTATTCTGATGGCTACGACGCCGGCTTTCATCGGACGCTTTCAATCTGGCTTCCTTTATTTCATTACAATAAGTAATTCACTCGCCTACCATTCACTCAGTTTCGGTAAACATTTCCTGAAATTGGCAATAAATTCCCTTCTAAAATGTCGCTTCGGGGCGACGGGACATAGCGGTAACAATAGAGTCGAGTCGAGCTCTCATGAAGATGTTCACTTGGATGAATTGTTAAGCGCAACAATAGTTTTATTTAGCTGCGAGCCCACTGCCCACACGCCTCAGCTAATGGTCAGGATTGTATGAAGATGTATAAAAATGAATGGCCTGCCTTATAAAGGGGCTAATAATAAGTTCTCATGCGGCTGTGATCGAGGATCTTTTGTCAGGATTTTTTAGAAGTATGCAAGGATCGTTGGTTATAATGGGGTAGGTGTCAATCGTGGCCGGGTCGGGCAGGTGTACCGCCACGGCGGCGGCCATCGCGTTGGGAAATAAAAATGCTCATAATTTCATTCTGCAGCTGCCCGTCAAGCGAGCATCGATTCGAGTCGCCTGACCGGCCGCGTCATCCTTTTGTAACAAAACGAATACCTCAAAAATATTACCCGACAGTCATTATTTTTAATTCGTCCGTTTTAATGGAAGTTAGACGTAAGATTCCATGTGCTGGCACTTCGTCACTTCAAATAAGCTGATATACATACATCATAACTAAGTTATATTCACTAAAATATGAAGCACATTTATGTAATTTCATTTCTAAACAATGTGATATATTTTTAATAACACGCTATAGAATATAAACAATGACGTTATTTTAACTGTTTAGCAAACTAAATATTAGTTTCGACAACTTTTAAAATTGAAATTTGTGAGTTGTTCTCATTCCTTGTATTTTCAATATGTTTATGAAACTGAAGCTAATTGTAATGTCTTAATATTATGAAGTAGGAAATATCTACCAAGATCATAATATTGTAATTGCGAATAGCGCTATAATAATATTAATATAATGATCGTATTGTAAATGTGAAAGTATGGTTACCTGATTGATGGAGAAACGTATCTTTGTAATTCTCTCTTAAAAAAACTACTTAGTAAAGAATAGATTTGGCAACATAAGTAGTACATAATAATGGTGTATAAGATCAGGCAACTTTGTATGCCTAAAACGTATGTAAAATACGGCGAAGCCGCAGTGGGTGGCTAGCACCTTAATAAACATGATGAAAGTTATGAGACTATATTCAATAGTAGCTTTACTATTAATTGCTTACTCAATGCTTTACTCTCTTAAACAAACTGATTTTTTCTAAAAACATTTAAATTGGGCTAGCGAGCAGCGAACGCTCCGGAAATCAATTCTTGTATTAATGAATCAACATCAAACATTTTAATGATTTTGTTTGTAGCGAGAATTGAGGTTGGAACCCCGCTGAGTTTAATACAAAATTATTTTAAAAGTACTCGTGATAATGCTAAGAAAAATCCTGGAAGGCATTCGGGGCCCAGCGCGCCTGGCGTTAATCTCCACTGAATAAAACATTAGATGTTCGATAACATACTATTAGGGTTACGGCACATAATACTACTTTCTATTAACGAACAATATAAAGAAGGTTTGCTTAAGTATCAATGGATTTGACGTAATCTCGTCGCACGCGCCTAACGTCGACCGTGAACTTAATTAAATCTTAATAAAAATCCGTCCCGTATATTCTAAAGTCTCATAACAGAGGGGAACGCTTGTTTAGATAAAGGGAAAATGTATGAATATATGTTCCTATATGCAACAGTGTAACTCAAGGGAGAAATCGCTTCAGGCTATGTTCCAATGAGACTATAATGTTGAAGCAAATCCAAGTAAATTAGCTTCACTCACAGTTCACTCCAGCTAGTTAAACATGATTATATTGATTTTGGGAGCTCGTGTAATATGTTTATGACAATATTTGATATTGTCTCTTGTGTACACGTATCGTTAGATGTATAGAAGCACCAACGTAATTAATATCTAATGTGACTTGCTTACGGGTTACTAGTTACAAATTCTATGTTACAGATGCCATATGAAGCTTGGGAGTAATTGTTTATTAAATACCTTACTACATATATTATCTTAGAGGTATATTACTAAAGTACCTATTTGTGTCGTCGTTTGCACAATCTTTCTAATCAATTCTGCCCGCCCACTTGTCACTTAAAGCTTCAGAAATTCTGTCTCTATAGCTCGATCAATTTGTTTTATCTATATACTCGGGTGTTATCAACGAATAAAATATTTACTACACAATAAAAGCGTCCTCCGAATATAATAGACAGAACTGAGATAACTAAGTATGATAATAGGTTGATAATAACGTGGATTTCGTTTTAGTAACATCAATAATGTATCATATTATATTCGTTACCTGAAGCGAGACTTTAAAAAATATAGCTTTCAATTAAAATCTTCCTGTGTTGGAAGATCACTGTCCTACAGATTTCCGTTCTCTGTTGAAGATTTAACGTTATTGATTATGGGGGCAAGTGGCGGAGCAAAGTGAGTAAGTCAAACTGGAAGTTGGAAATTATCAAACAAAATCAATTTATAAACTAAACACAGCGATCCCTAAAGCTATTTATTAAAACAACACCTCGGCAAACAACGGGGAGATTCGCTTACAGCTGAGTATTTCATTTGTAGTTTGCGCTGCTTATTGATATTCTGAGCGCATCGGCGAAGATATCAGCGGTGGATATAAAACTTTACGTGAACATAAGTTCTGGCGCTATTGACGGCGGAACGCCCATCCGCCTCCAGCGGAGGCGGAATGCCAAATGTAATATATGCAAGCGGTGGTGGTCCAGCTTGCTTGCAATACAAGCGTGCGGAACTGCTGACATATCTGCGTTTCTTATGTATTGCTATCTGTTGTTTTTCCTTATTCCTTATTTACCAAGATAAGCTACAATGTGGCAGCAATACTAAAATTTACCTGATCTGTGATAAAGTTGGGTTTAAAAGATTATTATAGAATAACGCTGATCGCTTGCACGCTGCCCGCATAACATCCAGTGCAGAAGGCAGTGCGCGTCACGACTATCGTGGGCAGCACAACCCTAGCCCGGGGTGATCAGAGGCTTGATGCGCTTTTGTTTGCTTAGTACTTCCTGTACGTTCACTTCTATGATTACAGTTTTGTTAATAACATAGAATTACCTATTTAGAAGTAAATTTACGAAGACCGCACGGAGCACGGAGTTTTTATTACAACCCACTAGCGAAATGTGCGTTGCAACTGCACCACTTTTACGGTCTGCAAAACTATTGGGTACAAATTAAATAAATAATTGTAATAAATTATATACGTGTGCGTTACAAACACTATATACACTCTTACACACTAAGATTCAAAGATTTTTTTGTTGCGTGAGCCATGGATGCACACATTACAAACACCCAAGATGCGAGTAAAAACATTTGCAGCCAGGGATCGAAACTGGGACCCTTGACTTCGAAGATAGTCATGCGTTTTCATTATCACGCCACTTCACTTCGTGGGTGATGTGGCGTGGTGTTTAAACAGACAATGATAGGTAGAGCAAAGCTATAATAATATAGAAATCAGAGACAATGCTATTAAATTAATGTTTCAAGTTTTAAACTATGCAGATTCTAATATTTCCAAAAACTATACAATTCAACGACATTACTAACTTAATTTGACTTCTTTATTAAATGACTTCTGTAGCTTGCTGTCACAATTCTGCCGGTGTCCGCTATTGTCATTAACCGTTAAATTGTAAGTTTGAATGAAGTAGGTCTAATAATATGAACATGATTTAGAAAGAGAAGTTAATCGAACATAATTTAAAAATCCCACAGGATGACTATCTAAAACAAAAGACAACACAAAAAGATTTACAAAGTAATACAAATTCCGTAGGCCACAATTAAAAAAATTATTAAGACTCTGTTTAAAAACAACATAACTAGATTTCACACAGTATAATGACGCATGTACTTTGACAGCAAACTACCGCTTAAGTTTCTCTCTAGCGCAATTTGGACTAGCTTGCTCTTTTAATCAGTCGATGTGCGGTTGGTTGTTTAGACAGAACGCTTGCTGGAATTCACTAGAACTTCCGTAGAATTCGTATGCAAATTACTAACCATGTATTTCTGTCTAAGTATATTATATGACGGTGTGTCTAGACTGTATATCCCTACATATTATAATAAAGCTTCTAATGCTTTTAAAAATTCAGCAGAATATTACATGTTTTTCTTGTTTTTTATGCGTGTAGACACAAACTAGTGAATTTGTCACATTTTGTCTACTATCAAGTTAACATTAATATGTCAAACAATCAAAATAATCACCACAATTCAACGATAATGGTAATCCGTGGTGAAATACAAAGAAGTCACTGCGTTTCCGACAAATTTATTTTTAACACTTCCACGAGAATTCGTCACATTTATGTTACATTTTAACATTTTAATGCTTCTCCAGACCAATGTTACTAAGTGACTTATTCTTAGAGAACATCTAAATAAAATTTCCGTGAACTTATCAATATCGCTTTTGTTACAGTACAATGAAACTTTCTGTGTGTTAGTTCATAAACTGCTTACTGTGGTGTTAGTGTAAATAGACATAATGGTAAGTTTACGTTGATCTAGTTCAGCAAGCCTTGCGATAGAGCGATAACCTAGCATTAGAATCGTATAAACGTTTTACTATCTAGTCCAGCACTAGTTTGATAGCTGCTGTAGTGCAACTTTAACTAGATTGCTTGGTAGAGATGATTTGATCGAATGCTATAAATTCGGACTGTAAGAATTTTATTTTATTTAAATTAGAACCATTATTTTTGAAGATATTATTTGATCGAACGAATTCAAGTTACGGGTGATCTCTTTTTTTGTTCGCTAGAAACATTGTCGTGTAGTAGTAGTGCGTGCGTTAATTTTATCTAAAACTTTGGAGCTGGCAGAGGAACGTCATCATATGTTAAAAAAGCCAATGAATAATGAAAGTCCAATAATCGTTTGTAAAAGCGAAATCATTTTTAAATACTTATAATTAGTCTATATAACTTTTATTCAATTTCCTACTATACAACTCTTTCGGGTGTGGAAGAGTAGGTTAGTGTGAACAGTCATCTTTTTGTAGCCAAAATTGAGTGTTGTTAAATATCTAAAAACCAGCACTTCATGGTTGAAAAAAATACCTCTTTTTTATGTGTGGAAGTTTCCGTGAAAAATATTTGAGATCATATAGTTCAGATACCGTAATTATTAGATACCGATATTCAGTTTTAGTTCAACATTTTACTATTTAAAAAATGTGTAAAAAAGTATCTCCTAGTGCAATTGTAATTAATCGGTGAAATTAAAAAATAAAAATTAAAAAAATATAATGACAGGGACACTTTAGTTTTTTGTATGTAAATACTTATAAGACTTTAATATTCGTTGTTGTTTGTCGTCGGTAAACTAATTTACACATTTTTTTCCTATTCACATAGAACAGAATATTAATTCATTGCAGCTTTTTCAGTTTATCGAGTTATAAATATACTCCATCATCATCGTCTCCATGGTAATCACGAAACGCAGATCGCTACTAATGAGCTAAGAACCAAAAACAGATTTATCCAAACCGAAACCACAAATTTCAAAATAAGATAAAAGCTCCACAAAACTGAGCACAACGCGCCGGATTCAAAGATAAAATAGGGATATAATACGCATGTCTTTGTAAATTGTATGTAAATATACGGACACCTGCTGAATACATTTGTGTGAGCGACTAAGCTTTGGTCCACAAGACGTGTTTGAGAATGCTCAATGAAATGCGTTTCTGCTGAGTAAACGTATTAATATGTGTAGGCCGGCACGATGCGCATATAAATTATGTAAATTGAAGCAAAGTAAGGCCTATACTAGACTAACTGCTAGTCGTGATATTTTCTATGTACAATACTGCTATAACTTTTCCTAGTACGTTTTGTATAAGAAAACACACACGATCATACACACAGATGCGTTTTTAACGTGCGATAATAGTAAATATCGATATTGTGCCCTGTGATTTACGATACTGGAAAGGGAAGCGTGCTATCTTACTCACCCATTCCGAATCGTTTGCTGTCGTGGTGGGAGTTTGCCCCTGAAATTATGATGTCCTATCTCTCGATACTTCAATTAAATAATGATATCTCGTTTTGGGTGAAAGTGATTTTTGATGAATTCTCAAAACGAGTGAGGTCTCAGAGTTTATTTTTTGTTTGCGAGTTGCGCGTTTGTTAGATTTAAAAACTAATTTTAATTAACCTGTTTCTTTTTACATTATGAATAACTATTTTTACCTTATAGTCCACCCCTTTTACATTTAACATCAGATTAAACGTTATTAGATACAAGTATACAATAGAAACAAAATTGATAGCGAAGAAGTCAGTTTCTAGTTAAGCTGTGTATAGTATTATTGGAGTCAAAATGTCTCGGTATAGAAAAGATGAAGTACGCAACGTAGCGTAATATTATCATTAAAAAACGACGTATCACGGCTGTCTGTTTAAGCCTTAAATGTGTGACAATAACAATGAAAGGCTTATTAAATATTTCTATCAAACATTTTGTTTCTTTTTGTTAGCTGTGTGGCCATATACTTGCTACTTGGAACCGTTGCTATGCTGCACTGTAGCTACGTGTTATGTAAATTGAAGCAAAGGAAGTGTGTGACAATAAGAATGAAGGCCTTATTAATTCCGCCTATCGAATATTTCGTTTTTTAGTCCGTGTGTGGTCTACTGTTATATTCGTATGCTACTAGAAACTTGCTGAAATGCTACTTCACTACGTATATTTCCTATTTATTTAATCTATAGGTAAGTAAAAGTGAATATTATATAACATAATACATTTATTTTAGTTTATAGTATATACATTAGCATATTATTATAAATGCTACAGAAACTGTACTTAAAGAAAGATGACGCATCTATTCAAGATACACACGACATCACATTACAGACATCGGTATATGTAGATCTGTTTATTATCATTTCATGACATAACGAACGATATATTTAAAATGTTGGTGTTGAAACCTTTAGTTAACCTTTAAACTTTAAGTTCTGGAATAGGTTGTAAGGCACTTTTCGTTATAATCGTGCAATATCATGACATGAGTTAAACCGCGGGATGCAGATATTATTTTAATAAAAGAAAGTGTGCAAAGGAGAGCTACTAAGATGCCACCAGCCTTACGCCGCGGGACCGATGAACAGCGACTGGAAACCCTGCGCCTCACCACCTTGGAAGAAAGAAGGTTACGTGGGGATTTAATAGAGACCTTTAAAATATTGAATGGATACTACAACCTCCCTGATTTAGCCGAGTGGTTTAATTGCTGTAATCGCGAGCATAGCAGGGGCCACAACCAGAGTATCCAGCGAGATCCTGCCATTACTAATATTGGGCATCACATCCTCAGTAACCGAGTGGTTCACAGCTGGAATAGGTTGCCCGAGGAGTTGGTCAGTGGTACATAAGTGAACAACTTCAGTAACCGGCTCGATAGCTGGTTGCAGAAAACTAAGGGGTCTCTTGCTAACCTTCGATCAGTGCACCAGTGAACTTTAAATATTGTGGACATTATGTCAACTGTTAAATAAACAAATTCGACACAGTAAGGTAAGTATGGGCACATCAGCATAGTGCTGCTCGCTTATAACCCAAATAAATAAATAATTAAATATAGTACAATACAATACATCAATATTGGTAGCGATTCACTTGTTTAAAAAAACTAAACTTCCGAACTAAACATTTATTATGGTGGTCCTTATTCTGTTAACACTAAAATCCAAAATCATTGAACACTTAGAATGACACTTCTAAAAATAGGACTATTCTATTCAATTTTGGGTTATTTTAGGTTAGTTTAGCGAGCACCAAGTTACGTGACGACTAAACTGTTAAAATATGCCCACTATTGAAGAGAATTATCTAATTTTAGTGCTGTCATTCGAAAGTGGTAGAGATTCACTTGTTCAAAAAAAAAAACTAAACTAAACTAAACTACCGAACTAAAAATTTATAATGGTGGTCCTTATTCTGTTAACACTAAAATCTAAAATCATTGAACACTAAGAATGACACTTCTAAAAATAGGATTATTCTATTAAATTTTGGGTTATTTTAGCGAGCACCAAGTTACGAGATGACTAAACTGTTAAAATATGCCCACAATTGAAGAGAATTATCTAATTTTAGTGCTGTCATTCAAAAGTGTTATACTAATTTTGATTTTAGCCTAAACCAGATAAGTACTGTCACAATTTAGAGATTTTTAGTTATGAGAATGCTTACAGAATCGACACCACTATACATTTTTATTAAACAAAGATTGGAATAAGGAATTACAGATTAGAATACTTATTATACACATATTAGACGTTATAACGTTTCGAATAAGCGACCTTGGCAAGAGCCCGTGAGCGAATCCATACCCTACTGGCCTGATTGATCTAATGGAACCAAAGCTTTATTCGTTTATCTAGTCGCTTCTAACGTCTCACTTGCATCCCGCTCTGCTGACGCTCCCACCCCGCCTCTGGATGGTTTACGTGGTGAAGCCACGTGACCGCCAACCGACTCCGGTTTGCGCTTTGCTGACGCTTTGACGAGATTGACCCAAGTTTTAATAAAATTATGAATGTAGAGCTACTGTAAAACTTAAATTCAGAATTATCTCCGATGACAATTTATATTTTATATAATTCTCGCTAGTATTAATGATTCGTAATTTTGCTATACCTCAATCTGTTACTATTCATCTTTGGGAAAGTTTTCATGAAATATAGTTTTAGGTTAAAGTATGAAAAACATAATACCACGACTTCTCTACTTATCCCCAGAGGTTTAATCACATACGTGTTTAAAAACACCCACATATGTACTACATTGGTTATAAGTGTGGTTGGCCTAAGGAGCAAACATATAACTTTCTACAGTCTACATTCTCATACTTCGAATAGCTCCTTGTCAGCGAAACTCATGAATGGGGCTGGACCAGCCGTGCGATTCTGTAATAATTTGACATTGGTGAGCTCGTTGACGAGCTCACAGATGTCTAATACTTTATGCTCGCCCTTGTAAATAAGGTTGTATTTCCAGCGTTTCTTGTCATCTCGTCATTTGTTTCACAGATGTTGTCAAAGATGCAACGATGTTTGCTCTTATGGAGGATCCCAATAATCTATCTATCCACGGTTTTCCTTACTACCGATAGAAATTTGACATAACCTCCATACAAATAGTGTCAAATATCTAACTCTAGTAAGGCAAACCGGCGATAGATAGATTATTGGGACCGGCCGTTAGAGAATCGCATGGCAGATCTGGGAATAGACAAACAAGACAGTCCAACAACCTGTTTCGTTAAAGCATTTATTTAGTTTATATCAAGTCTTTAAAGTAATAAAATTAATGTTAGTACTATATTGTAAAAATTTTACATTTTCCTCATAAGATTTGGTTCGGACGGTAATCATCATTTAACCGAAACGAGTCTCGTAACTATTAAAATAATATTATTTATGCGGATAATGTTTAAATGTAAGTAGATATAACTATAAAACATCATTGTTATTTTATGTTAGTTGCGATACAATAATGTTAAAGTAAAAAAACGGAAATTGGTATGGCATTACGAAATACATATTACATGATAGTACAAAATAATCAGCCCATTATGTTCCCACTGCTGGGACTCGAGCCTTCCTCTGAGAGAGAGAGAAGTTGGGTCATAATCCACCACGCGGGCCCAGTGCGTCTTGGTGGATAGGTTAGTGGCCAACCCATGTCAAAGTTTCCAGGTCGCCCGAAGGCCTTCGACATAGCCTATTGACTGTTGTCCTAAGACAAACGGAAGCACTCAGTTGAATAATGCCAATACCGGTCATCCATCCAACTCATGACTGCAGCAAGCGTTGCTTAACTTGCTGATCGGTTGAGGAGCTCCGCTGCGAGGTTCATTATGCCTGAATCTTATTTTTCATATACATTCGTATGTTTACTGTATCATTTGCTCCTTTATAAAACCTATGCATTTAGAATGCAATAGCACACTCTGTGCAGTGCAATGAAATTCTGACGGGTAAAAATCGTAATAAAATAAATAGCAGTAATCTTTTGAAACTCGGAGAGAGGTAGATTTCCGTGAATCATAATCAGAAAGGAAATTCATTATCTATATCTAACTATACAATAGCCAAAAAACGAGATACAAGGAACTCAGTCAGAACATACACCTAATAAAGTACCATCATTACATATTCACGAGTATACAAGGTTGTTAAGTAAGACCATGTTACTACACGTATAATGAAATTGACAAGCCTTTTTATTTATCATACGCCTTCATCTCGAAGTTTGTCTTAGAGCGACGCGGTGCGATTAACATAGTACTTACGAGTGTATAAAAAAGTACGTGAAGTATCGTTGCTGGTAATGGTACTAATCTTACATCTCACGAGCGTCCACTGACGTTTCGAAATCGTCACTACTAGAATTATTATCCATTAATTCAGCCGACGTTTTAGTGGTTTATAACCGAACCACTTAGAAAAGAAAGCTCAAATTACTCTATCCAAGTAAAACCTTATCTACAAATATGAAGTAGCATCTTTCTTTTCATTATAGACTAGATAAGCTGCATAAAAATTTGAAAGTTTATCAGAATTTCTATTGATTAAGTCACTCCGCTTACAAATCGGAAAATTACTGTCAAACAATGCGTTCTTTGTGTTGATTTTATGTATCTAGGAAGGTTTTCTCGCCGTTATGGTGACGCTGAATTTGTATGAATGGAAATTTTGAATTTTTATGAAAATATTTCTTGTTGTCTATAATTCGTGTGGGCAATACGGGCGCGATTTAGATTTCTGTATTGTCGATGATTGTCGGCTACGTTTCCGCTGCACATGAGGCTCGACTTGTTAGAGAGTAATAATTTGTTACCGATATCATGTAGCCGATAAAACGAGCAAGAATACAGTTACCAGATTCATTTGATGACTAGATAAAAATCTATTAATAACATTCGGTCAGCGCCGGCGACGGACAGATCTATAAATGATGAGTTTCATTTCAGATAAGATCATATTCGATATTTCTGATGATTGATGGAGCCTCCACGGCTGAAGGTACTTGGAATTCTATTACTAAGCTTCTTATTGTTTCGAAGCCCATTATACTCACATTAGCATATTCGATGGCTGTAATGTGATACTTAATTTGTAGTGAGCGAGATTTTTTAAGATAATACGCGTTTGATTATATATTCATTTTTATAGAGACCCGAATTTATTAAAGAGAGCTTCTTTTACTATCGTGAAAGTCATCTGTTCATCTTTTGTTTTTTATTAATTATATTTACAAAGTTTTTGTATTGAATAAGGTTCGACATCCGATTAATCACTCATAATTCTTGCAATTATCATGTTTAGTGAGGTCAATTTATTTATTTATAATCTAATATGGTTTTTGTTGTTGTCAATATATTCAGATATTTTTTGAGTCTGTTATCTATTGCTATAGTGTATACTTATATGAGAAATTTGAATTGAATATTTCTAGATGGGAAAAATTTACGAATAAATCGTCCTCTGTACGTTTATCGTAAGGTCTCTGAAACAGTTTGTTTGCTTATTAGTGGTTTTTATTATTTATTTTGGTAATTCAACAGCGTTTTTACAATTAACATGTACACTAAATATAAAAAAAACTATAAATATGGCCAAAACAGAATTACTCAAATTAAAAACAATTTACAGAAAAGTAATCATAATACGAAAAAATATATGTAAAGGACAAAGATAAGATAAAGGCACAGGTTCAATTACAGTGAGAATAGCAAGAATAGCAGGTATGTTTGTGAGTTATGTGTGTGTGAGTGTGATGTGTGTGAGGTTTATAAGATATATATTTATGAGGTTATAATCATTTATTTAAACGGCTAGAACTGAATATCGATTGATTGTTTAGCTTTCGGTTAGTATCTAAACATGTAATTTTTTTCAAGAACATTTTACCATTAACTGATATTTTCTAACTAGAACAGTACTTACCAAACCCTTAGTCAAAGACTTTGGAAACAATTGAATGCTACAATTTTCGACCGTATATCAACCTAGAAAAAATACTTTTTCATACATATAAATATTTGGGTTACGATCATAAAACGTACTTCAATTATTTTATAGCTACTAGCTGCTCTCCGCGGTTTCACCCGCACGGTGATGGATGATGATGATGATGAATCTGATATAACCTATGTTACTCAGGGTAAATGTAGCTTTCCAATGGTTAAAGAACTTTTAAAATCGATCCCGTAATTTTTGAGCCAATTCGTTACAAACATACTTACATACAAATTTTTCCTCTTCATAGTATTAGTACAGAAGTATAGACAAGAGATCACTATTTTATAAAAATGCTTTGGCCAGATATATACATACAGACATATAATAAAAACTGCAATCTGATGTAAAATATAAACTGTTCTTTGCTTCATAGAGCAATAACAAACATTTTGTAACTGATGTAATACTAAAAGTTTAAACTAAACCTTCTAGTTTAAAGTCTCACATCTCTCTTCAGCTCCACCATCATAACAAGGCCAGGTGTCCAGAAATGAATAAACAATACCCTTTCTAATCACGCCAAGATCCGTTTGATTCCGGCAAGTCATCGCATTGCGCTCCACTGAGCATTGTTGTTAACAGTCAAAAAAAACAAATGAATAACCCACTAGAGTACAACCGATGAAAATGTGTGGGGGCGTATGAACAAAAAGCACGGAAGTATGGTGTGGACTTTATTATATTAACTTAATGGTAAGTATACCCAATACTTATCAAGCTTAATAATGTGGTATGAGAAGAGACCGTGTGTTATTTGGAAAAACTTATTTTAATTATAGAATAAGAATAGGAAATATTTATTGGCCAAAAATAACAGTAGGTACATGTTACAGGCAAGTCAATTTCACAAAAAAGAAATAATTTGAATATTTATGAATGAAATAATTAAATACTTAAATAAACTAATCTTAAATATTTTTTTTTTTATTGTAACTTTCTTTTTTTTGTAACTTTCTTTAAAGTATTTAATACGAGTATATATATTGTAGACATGTAAGCTGCACTAAATATTGGGAGAAGACCCTGGTTACTGAAACACAGTACCCACTAGTTCGGGAACCAGTGGCTTTCACATTTTTAATTGTAACATATTCTACAACAATAAAAACTTTGATTGATTGATTGATTGATAATAATATAGACGTTACAATTTTTATTATTGTTCCGTTTGTTCTATGGACAAAAATGAGGACTCCGAGAACTCCATTGACATATATTCATTTAATTTGTAAAACGGATAACTATCAAAGAAATATTTTAGTATTTGTTTGAGTTTGATATAGTTTTGATCAGTTAAATTACTGGGTAGTTTATTGTACATTAGTATTTTGGCGTTACGACCTTGTTTTTCTACTTTAGCTAACCTAGTTGACGGCTTGAACAGCTTATCATTATTCATTAACATATAACTATGCTTATCCTTATTTTTAGGTAAATTAGCCTCGAGTATTTCTAGTAGGCTGTTAAATATGTAAAGAGAAACGACAGTCATTATTTTATCCCTTTTAAAATATTTCTTTGCTGAAATACGGTTTTTTAATCCATTAATTATTCTAATTGCTCTCTTTTGACATCTTAGTACTTTTGTAGTATTAACAGCATTGCCCCAAACTGTGACTGCATAACGAATTACAGAATGCATGTGTGTATAATAAACGGATATGAGAGTCTTTTTATCTAACAGCGGCTTTAGTTTTAGCAGAGCGTAATTTCCGCTAGCCATTTTCTTACAAATTTCGTCTATATGACGTGCGTGACTAATCGTATTATCTATAGTTTAGCCTAAAAATACATTTTCATTAATTGCTTTATTACCATAAACACCTAACCTCGTTTGATAATGTATCGCAGGACTTTTATCAGAATTAAGAATGATTCCGTTACAGTCGAACCATTCTTTTAGCAAGTCCATAGCATTATTTATTTTTACCTGTAAATTATGCATATTTTTGTCTCTAATCCCAACATGAGTATCATCTGCAAAAAGACTTAAATGCGACCAATCTGGCATGGCACTTGCGAGGTCATTTATGTAAATTAAAAACAAAAGAGGGCCCAACATAGATCCTTGTGGTAGTGGATATATCACTGGCTATGCACGCAAACTGTTAAATTTTTCAAACTGTCAAATTGCAAATTAGAAAAGGCAATTTATTTCTTCAGTGGATTATGTAGTAGATTTCTCCAATGCTCTTCTTACTCTCTTAGGTCATCAGAAAACTTACTTCTAACGACTCCTGAACATTGTACTATATTCTACAACTCTTCATTCACAGTCCAGGCAGTTCACCTTTGGAATGCCCTCCCTACTAGTATCAAACGCGCGCAATCGCTGAATAGCTTCAAAGCTCAAGTAAAAGACTACTATCTCTCTACGTTAAATGTTAATCCCTGACATAATTCATTGATTGATATTATTTTATATTATTGATATTTATGTATGTGTAAGTATATATGTTCATGTATGTTTATAGTATAATATATGTATTATATTATTATTACGTGTAGGTAAGTGTAAGTATTGTTATATTTAAGTGTATTTTTATTAATTTGAATTTTACCCTTTTATCTAGTATTATCTAGTGTTACATCTGTTTGATGTAATACTAGGTAATAATATATTTCTTCGTGATGTTGCACCACCGTCCATGTCAATCATGTAATCGCTATCCATCCAAAGGTTGTCTGGAAGAGATCGCTTTTAGCGATAAGACCGCCCATTTGTGCCTACTATTTAAGTTGTTTCCTTATGTTGTATTTACTTTGGTGCAAATAAAGAGTTTTTGTATTGTATTGTATTGTATGTATTTATTTCTACCATTAAGCGGTAATCTATGACTTACTGTTCCGGTTTCATGGGTATGGTTGCCGGTAAAACTACAAGTAGGTACATGAGATTTAACAACATGTCAGTGTAATGGTCGCAGTGCAGCCGTGCAAGTCGTGCCGTTGCATCTTTGACAACATCCGTGAAACAAATGATGACAGGACAAGAAACGATGCAAAATCAACCTTATGTACAAGGGCGATATCTCGTTAAGTATCTGAAATCGGTGAGCTCGTCGACGAGCGCATCGACGAATTATTAGAGAATCGCACGGCAGTTCATCAGTTGTGAAAGACAGAATACACAATGAATTGAATAGAATAGAATATATATTTATTCCAGATCATCACAAACATAACAATAAATAAAATGGTAAAGGTAAAAAGTTATTATTACGAAACCTGAAAAACAAAACAATTTTTGATGTCGAGTGTTCGATGTCGGGAATGAGACCCGCCTCAGCATATGCTAGGGTTAGAAACCTTAGCGCTGGTTTTCAGTCGGAACTCATGGCCGACTTCACGAAAGCCCGTGTAACAAAGAATAGAGAAATACAAATATGTATATAGAAACATACAGAGTGTGTACAAAGAGTATAACAAATGGGCGGAGGTTACCGCTTAACACCACGTGGGCCTCGTGCTTGTTTGGTAACCCAATAACATAAAAAAGAACTTTGGAAGGCCGACTTCTACCCGGCCAATTATTATTTTTGTTTTTATACTTTGTATATAGATTTTACTAAAATCACACGCTTAGCTATACAGCTATTTTAAGGTTACACAGACAGACAGACAAACACATACACTAAATTAGACCACCACATACGAATCACAAAAACTTAAAACCACTTATGCGGTTCAAACAGCATGAATAAAACATAAAAGCGACGCCAGAGAGGAAACATAAATAACTCATCAATACTGTAGAATAAAAATGTATCTGTATAGCGCCAAAGCACCTCCATTAAAGGCAGTAAGGCACGACTGTCCTCGGGCAATCCAAAATAATAACTATCATTTACTTAATAGACGTTAATTAATTAAAAGGCTTCGTTCCCGAATTCAAGCCTTCATCTAATGGCCCAAATGACTTAAATGGCTTACACGAGTCGCAGCTTGTAGCCCATTAATTGGTACGAATAAAAAATGTATTGTGAAAAAAGGAAATAGAATGTAGTACGTGGAACGTGTTAGGGACCACACACAACCACGGTCTCTTGTTAGTGTAACGATATGCACATTTATTTAAAACCTAATGTTTGGTTCGTATTAGTTCGTATGTATACATCTTACATTGTTCATTCAGTCCTGGTACTTGAGTGTAAGGCGATGCGCTTATGAAGGTTTTTTTTTTAAAATACAACAGTTTAGTCTGTTCGATTATTATGACTCACACTCACAGTGTAATAATGTCTGCTCTACTGCACTGCTTGTGACCTAGTATTCAAGACAAAGTTTGGATTTGTCAGCCACACGTCAGCCGTGCGATTCTCTAAGAGCAAACATCGTGGCATCTTTGACAACATCCGTGAAACAAGTGAAGAAATGACAAGAGACGTTGGAAAAGCAACCTTATGTACAAGGGCGAAGTATTTGACATCGGTGAGCTCGTCGTCGAACTCGCCGACGAATCATTACAGAATCGCACGGAGAAAATAGCCAGGATCGCCATCGTCGGACACGACGCAGACTACATTGTATCGTAATTATGTTCACGGTGATTTTTTTTATAATTGCATACCTAATTTGATTATTATGATCATCGAGTGGCTTATAACCTTAATTATTCATATTCTTTACACCAGTAATAAAGTAAATAGTTAATTTTATTAAAGAAAATAGAGTCGTAGTAGTCGAGTAGATAAAAAAACAGATTTTCAGTTTTGTGATTTACGCAAAATATAGTGGTAATCTAATCCAACTCTGTTCATATCTCTGTTCTCTCTGTTTGTTCTCTGTGCTGCCTTTAAAAGGATGTATCTTTTGAACTGCTTCCTTATTTCTCTCGTAGATACAGGAGTACACCGTATTCCCTTGCGAGCTCGGTGGTTTTCAACCCTAATGTATTCAGTACCAATGTCAGTACTAGTTTTAAAAATTTCATTTGATTCTGGCATCTTGCCAGCGACAAGCATCTTGTTTGACTTGTTTATACTGTTTAGTTTATTATGACCACTTAAAGTAAATGTGCTTACTACTTACCATCATTATTCTGTGGTATGCTTGTGTACTTCTTGTCAATATTTGCATGCGACTTAGTCACTTCTGGTGGAGCTCTGAGTCAACAACAAGTGAGAACTTACTCTTTGTTTACTTTATTTTTGATCAACTTTGGGATAACGTTGTTTGAATGGAATTTCAGCAAAAGTAATGGGAAATAGGAAGTGCTTAAGCGGAGATTGCTTAGTTGTGCTTAGTTGTTGTAATGTTTATGAGTTATCATTACAGACATTAGATACATTTTAGTATGTCTGAAAACTCCGACACTTATAGGTTGACCAAGTCGTGCACAGGAAAGTTGGAGTGTCATTTTTCAATTTCAGCTTTGAGCTGAAACTTGCTTGGTCCTTCCTGCATTGCTCTCATCACGTAGGTATTTTAACTAGCCTTACAGCCCCACTTGCCCTGTACTGCTTCGCTTGTAACCCAGCAGTGACCAACATGACTTGTTATTACTAATGGACATACCAGTAGTCTTTACATCCCTAAAGGGGATATAAAACCACAATTGATACCTCCCTTAGCTCAGTAGTACCAGGGGTCCTTGATTAAATCTTCGGAGTGGAGCTGAAACTTGTGTGATGAGCAGAAATGGTTGATGTTGGTACACAATAAATTTTAGCACGGCGGCGTATGATTGTGTAAACGTTATTTTAAACACTTTGCGGTCAGGTCCTTATCTTCGTCACAGAAAGTGAGTATTAACAGGGAAGGCGCATTCATCATAGAGGCGAGCCTATTACCTTCTTGTGGGTAAGTCATCTTATATGACACGTTATTATGCATATTATTCACCCACAATTTAATACTATAATTAAATCTTATACGTGTATACGAAGAAGCGCTCGTAGCGGAGCTTGACTTGGCGATTTTATATCAACAAGTTAAGCAACACTTGCTACGGTCAGGACCTGGATGGGTGACCGCTAGTGGCAATATTCAACTGAGCGCTTCCGTGCTACGGAGGGCACGTTAAGCCGTTGGTCCCGGTTGTTTGTCGTAGGACGACAGTCGTTAGACTATGTTGAAGGCCTTCGACAGCCTGAAAACATCGACAGGGTTGCCCACTATCCATCAAGCCGCATTGGGCCCGCATAGTGGATTATGGCCCATCTCCTCTCTCTAAAAGGGAAGGCTTCAGTCCGAGCAGTAGGAACATAATGGGCTGATTATCACGTGTATACGAATATAATTAAATCAAACATCATGTTAGAAAAGTTAAATTAAAAAAATATGTTCACGGTTACTTATTTACCTTAATATTATAGTTAAATTACATACATGTTCACACACAATCTATTTAACCATTTCAAGTTAAAATTCATACATGAAACGATTTATGTGGACGTGTTTCTAAGGCCCAGTGTGACGTATTTACGCGTTAATTTAACTCAAGTGTTTTTCCGACGTAATTATTTTAAAATCGGTCCTGAGTAAATATTAGGATACGACTCTCGCTTAAAGCTTTTCCCTTGCATAATCTCGGTTACTCCAAATAAGGTGGGCACAAGCTAAGCAATGATAATTTCTCCACGAACCAACGTGTGTGTGTTCCAAAACCCAACGTTGGGCGGCGCAGACGAATATCCCTCTGCTAATCTACATAATTGAATACACAAATTCAACTGCACATGACACAAAACATTACCATTACCATTGTAAATATTGACAATTCGTTTTAAGAACGAGATCACTCATTATTTAATTATCATCTCAGCCAAAGGATATCAACTGCTGAAATTGGGCGCCTCCTGCATGGATTATCAAGACCGGTTGGAACGGCCTCCATCCAACGTCGTCCTGCAAACTTTATCAGATCGTCTGTTCACCTTGTCAGTGGACGACCTGCTTTACGACTGCCGGTTTATGGTGTCCTCTCCAGAAAATTCCGGCCATGTATTTGAATAGTTTAAACTTCAGCATGATGTTATCTATTTCAAAGTGGGAATCTTGAATATAGTATGCATTTATTAAAAAGTGCTGCTAAAATCCTTTGCTTGCTAGGTAGCTGCAAAGGATTTTTTGACATAATTTTTAGAAGCCGATATAAACATCAATGTCAGACTATGTCACACACGGTAAAAATTCTATTGTTAACCGACACAAAAGGCAATATAAAGTTAATTTATAACTTTATCATACAATGTTTGCAAATAAAGACGTGAGCCTTCGTTTTATGGCAACATCTATTCCTAGAAAGGCAATAAAAACAGACAATAATAATTTCTCGTTATAACGCGTGATGGATAGCGCACTGTCCCAGGTAGACGGGTGATTATTAAACTTTTTTTTCTGATAAAAGAAACGGCACCCAAAACATAAATAGTTCTATTATATCGAGCACAATAGTCTACCAAAACTGGCGAGCCGAATTCCGATCGGTTACGGTAGTTTAACACTGTTAATCGTTTATTTTTTAGTCTATCCGCAGTAGTTATTAACAATTCGGTATCATTAATAAGCAGTGGAGCGAAAGAGAATGCGTTTAGTGTGATGTATTCAAAGCAGCAATGGCTCGGTACTGCTCACATTAATAACTTTTAATGTTTCATCGGAATCTTATACACCGCTAAACCGCTATTCTGTATTTGTGTCAGTTATAATAGGCACCATGCTCTTTAAAAGCTCACAGATAATGGCTCTTTATTTATGATCGCGCATTCTCATTATATGTCGAGTTATAACATTGGAATGCCAACAGTTGAGCATGTTATAAGATTGATGCCTAAATGTACAAAATACATGGACGTCAAAGCGGTATTATAATCTGTAGGAAACATATGAATGGTATGTTCAACCACCGTTATGATATTATTCCTTCGTGAAAAAGCTCATATTAGACTTGCCCCTAACAATATTTACTGAGGTTATTAACAAATAAATTCAAAGCCAGCAGTAAATATTACCCAAATCGCATCTCCCTCGGTGTTCATGAACCAAAAAACCACTCAAATCCAATTCTCAGCATCGCTTCCTTTACAACACAATGGATAACGCTAATTTATTTCGACGTCGAATATCGCAAGGGTCCGCGCCCGATATAGAAAAATTAAGTAATTCATTCGGGTTGAAAGGGTAGCCTGTTTGTATCCGACGTAGAAAAAGCCCGGTATAGAGCCATCAGTACAAATGGGCACGCTCCGTCGGCTTCAACCGAACGCGTTCACTCTCCAGCAAAACGCATTCTTATTCTGATCTCTAGATAAACATTAATAAGTCCCTACGGTATTCCCTATTTTAAATGTATCTAAAATAGCGGTTGGCAAGTTAAATTGTTTCCGGAAAACGAGTTATATACCCTATCCAGTAGAAAGCGAACGATGTGAAAGAATGTTAAATTCATTATGCGTATGTTTTGTTCAGATTTGTATCAATTTTGTGTGTTCACGTATGCATAATTCAGCGTGTACATTAATCGCTACGAGGTAATTCATGCATCTGTAGACAACGTTCGTAATTATGTCGTTAGAATACATTATGCGTTTGGAAAAGAAAAAGTTGATAAGAATTCCGAAGCATTGTCGGGACGCACGAGTGTTGAGCAAGCGGGAGGCCACTGGATCCAACTAATGAAGATATGCAGTACACTCAACCGTGTAAACAAGCGCACCCGGAGGCACTTTTTCTGTTTACTCTCGCGGGATTAGTAATTTAAAAGTCAATGCGGACACTCGAAAGGGTCAATCGCATCGCTCGACCCGCGTATTGAAAACAGATACCCTTTTCTGTATTCCGGTGGTAGCCCATGAAAGTTATAAGGGCTGAGTTGTTGAACTATGTAATTGACTCGGTTCTGCGGTCACTGGCTTTGTTCTCCGGAGGGCAGATAATCGAAAACGCCTCTGGTTAGCCCCGAATGACGGGAGAGAAACAATGCGAAGTTGATATGTGGATCAGCCAGACGGTGCCGTGTTTGATTTGCAAAGAGCTATTTGCTCGTCGAAGACTGCGGTCGGAGCAGGAAATTGGACCTCGAACGCCGTTTCGACTTCACTAACACTTGTCCAATTACTTCCTTTTCTACAGTTTAACTGCTAAATGCGAACGCTCGTTTTCATAAAAGGACGCTCGCCGTTTCAACGGTAAACATTTTGTGACAGAGCAATTTCCGTGCGACACGAATAGTTGTCGGAAAAACTAATACGTTACACGACATAAAAGAAAAACAGAGCAGAGAGACGTGACGCCAGTTATAAAATAGACAAAGGCGTTTAGCTACAGCACGAATAACTGAGCTATTTAAGTCTGGAGCGCTCCCGTGCCATCAATTTTATTTTCTCGCACAAAACATGTCGGCTGTCGTGGCGCATTATCCCGGAGCGCCACACGCAACATTCGAACGTGTGTTTTATTTTGGGCAAAACGTGGACGTTTTCAATGATTGACTTATCCGGAGGTAACGTGAGCAGGCCCTCCCGATGCGTGGACGCACTCCGCTGGCCAGCCGGCGGTGTCCTCCTCGTCGGTAACTTTATACCTCCACCTAAACAAACACTTGGTTGCGGTGACAGGTATCTTAACGTGAAAGCCAGATACATATTTCAAAGATCTCATAATTCATAAAGATGTCTTTAACAGGCGTGAAATTGGTCGAGGAAATGTCACTGTTCAAGACGTGGGTCTACAAGTACATGATGAATAATATTTTTTTTATTGTATTTTGCCCTCCACAGTCTAGCACAATAACGCTTGTACTATTGCTTTGCGGCAAAATGTCTGGCATGGTGGTGGTACCAACCGAAATGGCCTCCCGCAGTAGGGACTACCAATTAGTTAAACGGTTTTCCTTACCTCTTACGACTCGCATCCCAGCAGTGGAAGGTATATACTGACTGTAGCTCAGCTCCATTCTCTCACGAGTAGATTAAGTAGGTACACATAGTGAAGTGAAACTTATGGTTTATTTAATGTAAGAAAGTTTTAAAATTCTAGATAAAATTAAGTAAGTAAATAGAGGATGAATAATTTTGTATTCGTTTTATTCTATTATATGTCGAACCAAAGCAGGAACAAATTTCCTTTAACGTCTCAAAGTACCTAGGATCAAGAGTGTACAGGTCTTTGAGTAAACACAGTTTCGTAAACTCGCCTATGTCCCTCGTCGTTTCGTATCGTGCAAGCGACCAGCACTAATCAATCTTAGTTTAGAACCGGCTGCCTCAGACTATCGCCTTTGTACGACGAAAGGAAATATTGATGCTCCCATGTGATTTAAATGTCTCTCCAGCAAAACGCATTCTTATTCTGATCTCTAGATAAACATTAATAAGTCCCTACGGTATTCCCTATTTTAAATGTATCTAAAATAGCGGTTGGCAAGTTAAATTGTTTCCGGAAAACGAGTTATATACCCTATCCAGTAGAAAGCGAACGATGTGAAAGAATGTTAAATTCATTATGCGTATGTTTTGTTCAGATTTGTATCAATTTTGTGTGTTCACGTATGCATAATTCAGCGTGTACATTAATCGCTACGAGGTAATTCATGCATCTGTAGACAACGTTCGTAATTATGTCGTTAGAATACATTATGCGTTTGGAAAAGAAAAAGTTGATAAGAATTCCGAAGCATTGTCGGGACGCACGAGTGTTGAGCAAGCGGGAGGCCACTGGATCCAACTAATGAAGATATGCAGTACACTCAACCGTGTAAACAAGCGCACCCGGAGGCACTTTTTCTGTTTACTCTCGCGGGATTAGTAATTTAAAAGTCAATGCGGACACTCGAAAGGGTCAATCGCATCGCTCGACCCGCGTATTGAAAACAGATACCCTTTTCTGTATTCCGGTGGTAGCCCATGAAAGTTATAAGGGCTGAGTTGTTGAACTATGTAATTGACTCGGTTCTGCGGTCACTGGCTTTGTTCTCCGGAGGGCAGATAATCGAAAACGCCTCTGGTTAGCCCCGAATGACGGGAGAGAAACAATGCGAAGTTGATATGTGGATCAGCCAGACGGTGCCGTGTTTGATTTGCAAAGAGCTATTTGCTCGTCGAAGACTGCGGTCGGAGCAGGAAATTGGACCTCGAACGCCGTTTCGACTTCACTAACACTTGTCCAATTACTTCCTTTTCTACAGTTTAACTGCTAAATGCGAACGCTCGTTTTCATAAAAGGACGCTCGCCGTTTCAACGGTAAACATTTTGTGACAGAGCAATTTCCGTGCGACACGAATAGTTGTCGGAAAAACTAATACGTTACACGACATAAAAGAAAAACAGAGCAGAGAGACGTGACGCCAGTTATAAAATAGACAAAGGCGTTTAGCTACAGCACGAATAACTGAGCTATTTAAGTCTGGAGCGCTCCCGTGCCATCAATTTTATTTTCTCGCACAAAACATGTCGGCTGTCGTGGCGCATTATCCCGGAGCGCCACACGCAACATTCGAACGTGTGTTTTATTTTGGGCAAAACGTGGACGTTTTCAATGATTGACTTATCCGGAGGTAACGTGAGCAGGCCCTCCCGATGCGTGGACGCACTCCGCTGGCCAGCCGGCGGTGTCCTCCTCGTCGGTAACTTTATACCTCCACCTAAACAAACACTTGGTTGCGGTGACAGGTATCTTAACGTGAAAGCCAGATACATATTTCAAAGATCTCATAATTCATAAAGATGTCTTTAACAGGCGTGAAATTGGTCGAGGAAATGTCACTGTTCAAGACGTGGGTCTACAAGTACATGATGAATAATATTTTTTTTATTGTATTTTGCCCTCCACAGTCTAGCACAATAACGCTTGTACTATTGCTTTGCGGCAAAATGTCTGGCATGGTGGTGGTACCAACCGAAATGGCCTCCCGCAGTAGGGACTACCAATTAGTTAAACGGTTTTCCTTACCTCTTACGACTCGCATCCCAGCAGTGGAAGGTATATACTGACTGTAGCTCAGCTCCATTCTCTCACGAGTAGATTAAGTAGGTACACATAGTGAAGTGAAACTTATGGTTTATTTAATGTAAGAAAGTTTTAAAATTCTAGATAAAATTAAGTAAGTAAATAGAGGATGAATAATTTTGTATTCGTTTTATTCTATTATATGTCGAACCAAAGCAGGAACAAATTTCCTTTAACGTCTCAAAGTACCTAGGATCAAGAGTGTACAGGTCTTTGAGTAAACACAGTTTCGTAAACTCGCCTATGTCCCTCGTCGTTTCGTATCGTGCAAGCGACCAGCACTAATCAATCTTAGTTTAGAACCGGCTGCCTCAGACTATCGCCTTTGTACGACGAAAGGAAATATTGATGCTCCCATGTGATTTAAATGTCTCCCGTTTTAAGAGAAAGCTTATACGGATGTGCTCCGCCATCTGCGCGTTGTCTTACTCAAATGGACGGAACAGTAATTCAATACACCCCGGGTTCGTGTAGCAAAATAAACCTATTGTACATCACGGAGATTCAAAGACCATATTCTCAGAATGTATATAATGACTCAATAAGCAGAAGCTCAGCGCGAAATGGAAATAAAAAATACAGATTCCAACTGAGTCTGCTGGCTTAACGCATCACCATAATTCAATCTTGGACGGGCCGCTACTTTGCTACCAAAAGAGCATCGAATTTATTACAAAGCTCGCTTCGGGAGCCCCTACCTATTATTTATGGCACTCGGTTGGTCTGTCACAAAAAATGGACGGGTGCTTCGAATATCTCAGCAGGCGGTTTCGGAACATAAGCTGCAACAACATGAACTTCCTCCACTCTGAAAAGTACATCGAAACACAGTTGCACATTTCATTGCCGTCTTATTGAATTTTAAACCTTGTCACTAAATAAATAATAAACATTTTTAACCAGAACCGTGTTTGTGTCAATGTTAATCCGGATTTATTGATAGTAAGTAGTAGAGATATGTTTCATTGCAAGCATGTGGTGCCAAATGTGGGAACCCCGCCAAGACGCTGTCCTACTAACGAGATTGTTACTCCATTGTTGTTTTAGAAATGACCGCTTTTAAAACAATGTTTATTGGAATAGTTTCAAATTGTGATTCATTAGAAACGTGTATGTAGCTCTGAACATGTGTTTTATTAAAATGATCTCCGTCAAGGGACCATGTAGTTTTTAATATTTATTTTTAACTTTTGAATATTTTATTTTACCACAATGCGATTCAATACCGTTCACTGCACCTTCTTTCTGGAGTTGGGGAATAGAATAAGGCGAGCCATCCTCTTTTGTGCCCGCCAAAAACTATGAGTGGTATATTTTGTCACTATTGAGAATTAGAGGGTAACAGAGTAACGTCTTACTACTTTAAAAAAAAGGAGACGAACTTACTAACTAATATTTGTCAGCTCTCTGTACCTACTAAAATATAAATATGATTTTGTATTGTATGTTGTTTAAAGCATATCGACACCAAACTTTTTGACCCTTTGCGTACCAGAGACGTAAATTAACGTGAGTTTCATTCGTAAATATTTTGTTTTAATTATCACGGTATAGTAAGGGTTAAAACAAAAACTTGCTATTAGAAACAGAAAAATTAGGAATCCTCAGACAAAATTTAAACCTGCATCTTCCGACAATCTGAGTCAGTGGCCATGACCGCTAGGCCACCGAGTTGACACGTCCGACCATCGACTTGTAACTCTCTACTTCTCTGTCCCATCCGATGATATATATTTTTTCTCTCTAAAATTTTAAAACTATTAAGATGTGTTAACATTTATTTAAATTTTAATAGATTTAAATATCAAGTAAAGTCTAGAATAAATATTAAAAAAAAATTGTAACTACCTTTCAAGACTTACTCCAACATGTTTTATATCAAATGTAAAGGCCTATTTGTTCCATACGTTTTTTACCAATCCCACGTGCACAATTCTTTATCCTCTTTCATTTTTTTGCTGTTACGGAACACTCCATCCTATTGAACCGGAAACACATTTAAAAAACATTACCTTCAAATAATGTTCAGCGTCTCGAAATGTCATTGAAGCACATTAAGAATTAAACGAATGTCTTCTATTTAAAGCTATAAGTCTTCTTTTGTTGTTGAAGAACACTCGAAAAGCAAAGCTATTTGGTACGGGTCTAATTATACAAGGTTCTCGACGACGATCCTTATACCATCTCACGATGTTTATTGTAAAGACAGATTCTACAAACAGAAGACTTCGTTCGGAAGCGATCACTTTTAATCCCCAAAATGAGACAAATATCACGAACCGGGTCAACGGCTATCTTCTCACGTTTGTTGACGGCTATACTGTGATAATATTTATTAAACTGTTCACTTTAAACGACCGACAGCGATAAATAAACCCCTTAAGACCATTATGCGTCACGCAAGATTTACTATGTGTATAGCATCTACTCTTTTTTTACCAACAGCTCGTTGCGGTACAGCATTAAGAATTTCGGCGATGCTATCATGTATTCTGCTAGTAATTAGTATTTATTACCAACTGGTTTAGTAGTCGGTGTAATCTTTTGGTGTGAACGCAGCCTAATGTAAGTTATGTGGTTAGAGACGGACGAGTTAAGCAATTAAAGATGGTTTTATGTGAACAACGCCGACTCACAAGATGCGGCACGCGATAATCAAGAATTTATAGTTTTATAAGTGTTGAAGTAAATTTGTATGGACATTTTTCCGTTGAAAGCTTACAGATGAAAAAATAGTAAAGAAGGAAGTCAGCTATTTGAAAGAAAACGGTTGTAATATATAGAACTTCTTGTTCTAGATTTGAGTCCACACAAATGGGTAGCATGCCAATACGATTAACGTTTCAGCAAAAAAATTTACTACCGACATGATTTTGCTCACCATCTGCGCGAAACGCGATCCTTTCACGAAATTAATGCGATGTTTAACGCATAACGGTTGAATAAACCGATGGCATATCTTCCCGCGATCCCGCCCCTTGGATCTCTTAAATCATATGATAATTGAATCATATGCTGCCCGTCAAAAGTAATTAACAGCCTGCGATACGCATCTCGCCACATGTGCGTTTTTAATAACGTCGCTCTGAGTTTCCTCTCGCACACGCGACTCATGCTCGAGATACGATCGGCATAGAATTTCTTTAATGCTCGCATGAAAATTATTACATCCCATTCATTGCACTGAGATGACTTTATATTAAGGTCATTGTGAGAGCAAATTGATCCGTAGACCTTTCTGATGGGCGAGGGCGCAATCACAATTATACAATTGGGAATGGAACCATATATTTCAAGCTGATGTAATTCATTGAAATATTTATGACGATTTGATTGGGAAAACGATAGAGAACGTTGTGTAACAACGTTGTGCAAGAGGAAGTGAGAAAAATGCGTGACAAAGGGTCATTAATTCCAGTCGTTTTAATGTAATCATCCATTTGGCGATGTTGGTCTATAAATCTCGAGATCCTATTAATCCGGGGATGCTTAAATTTGTTCCAACATAGTATTTCAAATTAACGTCGGCCCGCGGCGAAGACTGACTGCGATTGGCGTAGCGCAGCCCCGAACGACCGCTGCTATGCTCCATAAAAGTGTTTCGTAGCCGTACAGCAATTACCTTAATGTAACTACCATCAAAACAACCTTTTTCGGCGAATCGCTTTTCGCTCTTTCTCACGAAACTTTAATGAAATTAAAAGTAAATAAATATACGCGGAAAAATAGGGTTCACTCCCAGACTCCCGGGTGTTTTATGAAAATGAGGAAGCTCCGTAGAATTTGCGTGTATCGCTTTCGAAGAAGCCGTTTTGTGAGTGCCCGTCGTCAGGGACCCGCTAAGGATGAAATATTAGAGCAACAACCCCGCCCCGCACGTAATGAGGCCCGCAGGAATACGAAGCAATATCTTATTACTCACCTTGGCCCAGAGTGACAAATACTCGCTACGGAGCTCTAAATAATTTATAACCACACCGTTTTACGATGTTTTCGGCGAAGCGATGACAAGTCGAAACCAGGATAATATTGCTCGTCGCAACATTACGTTAAGTGGAATTATTGCTGACGATGTACTGAAACCGCGTTTCCCGAGCTTAGTATTCTGCCACGCGGGCACATCAAAGCCGTTACGGCATTAGGTAAGTAATATACCGCGCAAAACAAACTCACGCTCGGCTCGGTAGACGTAAGGTGGATATGATTTATGAAAGATCCCGCCGCATTATTAAGGAACGTATCAGCGTCGCGTCACTATCAAGAACATCAAAGGTGTCGAAACGTCAAAGCTCGATGTTAACTTCAAAGAACAATAACCGAGGATATCGTGAGACAGAGCGTAAAATAAACACATCTACGAGTTACCAGCATTAATTTATTTTGTCATGGAAACAATCGCATTCGGGGCTGAGCTTAAAAGCGTTGTGACTGAAAGTTGAATATGAAAAGGGCCATAAAAAGCTCGTAAAGTCTATGAGGAGCGATCGTGCTTTCAGAGTGCCCTCCCGGCACTTTGATTTGTGTAGAGCAGCTGCCCAAAGCGTTAATAACTTAATTCGTCAGAGTCGTTGAGACGGGAAGAGGGTTTTAAAGCATCGGTTGGTATACATGTGCGCAGGCGCCGAGGATGTTGGTTAATGCGCGGGAGCGACGCGGATGGAGTTGTCACATTCGACGCGGGCTTTGTTGAGTGCTGCCGACGAACGATTTGTGTTTATCTCTATGTTACCTACTTAAAATTCTTTAGTTATTGACCACTACACTCGATAACAATCAATCGATAATGTAGGTATGAAATTCGGATAAAGCGCGTAAGACGCATGGTATACATGAATATAACTCATATATAATGTATGTATAAGTTCTAAGAAAAACTACTCTAGAAACTATAGCCTATTTACCCACGACTTCGATCATGTAAATTAGGGTTATTGCGATCCTGGGGAACTACCCGTTGAATCGGAATATAAAATATAACCAATTTTTACAGGGCTATCTACTCGTATATTCCAATATTAATTCAAATCGGTTAAGCGAAATCATGTCACAAACTTGATGAAGCTAGCCAGGGTATAGCCAGGCCTCACGGCGAGGTAGGATTCGAATCACCGACGGCTTGATGAACGGCGGCGGATAAACGGTATGTTTTTAACCTCAGTACTATACCATGAGCTAATTTAATCAATAAACTAGAACTTGTAACATTTCAATATATTACAGACGAATAATAAATCTTTCATGTTCTAATCACAAGGTACTTTTCGACCGACTTCCGACAAGGAGCAGGTACTCAATTCGACTCTTTTTTTATGTTTGTTACATCATAACTTTCGATAGGGTGAACCGATTCTCAAAATTATTTATTTAGAAAGCTAGTGCTTCCCGTGTGGTCCTATTTCAATTACATCAAATTCAGTCCAGTAGATTTTTGAGTTACATTCCAATAACTGAATAGAACGGTAGTCGGTATTACTTGTCAACCTCAGTACTATACCATAAGAGCTAATTTAAACAATAAACTAGTACTTCTGACATTTCAATATATTACAGACGAATAATACCTCTTTCATGTTCTAATCAAAAGGTAGTTTTAACATATTTAAATGTGTACTTTCTATTAGACAAAGATAAACACCAAGTACTACCCACTACCGGGTTTCCAGTTTCAATTCGGAAAACATAAACAACGCTTGACATTCCTGGTCCTCCACAGGTGCTTGAACCGTCATTTCTGTGAGAACTGTCATAATTATTTATATGAGGGGACTCCCGTCACAACACTACTTCAGAACACATCTCGGAATTATGAAGATGTCGTTACAATGTAGTAGATACTTGAATTCGTGTTGAGTGTCATAGAAAGCCGTGTTAGACTGCGTTTTCATTGAAGTTTTTACTGTTTTTTTTCGGGAATCTAACTTATTGGAGTTTGAAGTATTCTAAATCCAAATAATAAACTAAGCCAGAATCAGAATAATCCAAAAAGTTACATACCTTAAAGTTTAAATATATTTGCGGTAGCAGGGACCATCGTGCACTTATTAATCTACGCTTAGAACCTACTCCGGACGGACGTGAGTAACCCACTCAAATGTAATGTAAAATATGCAATGATGGAGATAATATCCATTATGAAAATTATAATAATAATTATTGGCCACAGCCCCACTTATGCCTTTGCAAAGGTCCAGACGTAATCCGTGAAATAAATGGATTATAATAATAATTTATTGAGCAATAATTAATAATCTATTGAGGTAAGTGATAGTGTGACTCATTCGATTAAGTTTAGTGAAATGTGATAAATTTCGCGTTTACTATATTTATGAAGTTCCCCTTGTCCTGAAGCGGTTGGAGCAGTGCTTTACTTGTCGATAGGTGGGCGACGACTTGAATGGGTACCCACAAATGGTCTATCGTCGTAATCTAACTGGGCGGTTCCATGTTCCGCAGGATACGTTAAGCCGTCGGTGCCGGTTGTTTTAATAGTAGGACTGAAGTTACTTCGGAAGTCTTCGGGCGGCCTATAAACGTATGACACCTATCCACCAATCCGCATACAATCACATAATAGCAAGACTATATTATTCTGTGATATAGCTTCCGCAGCTATAAACATAAGTGCGTGAAATTTTGCTCGAAATTATTATAATTATAGATATCAATTTCCAAGATGATACATTCCGTAGTTATTTGTTTTAAGGGTACACATACTTGTGTAATGGTGATAATGTTGTTTGAATTTGCTCTATTTGTCTATTATCGGGTGGTCAGCTCAGGTGGGAAAGGAAACGTGGAAAAGTGGAAGGGAAACGTTCACAAGGCCGGCTCCGACCAGGTGGTCTGACCAACTGAAAGAAACACCAACGTCCCGCTTTTACACCGCGGTGGAGATGGCCACAGACCGGAGCCGATGGAGACAGTTCGTCAGATCCAAAGTGCTGCCATGATGATCACGATCCTCAGTCATGAGGGAACGACCGAAGAGAGTCTATCATCGAAAAGGTCTCATAAAAGGACGGATTCGAAAAAGTACACGGATTCTTTATTAAACGTACCGTATCAAGTAACCGCGCCTTATCATGTAATTAAATACACAATTATTATGTAATACATACAGCAGTAATTATGTAATAAACTATAAGCATGTTAATAATTATGTGTGCTTTATCTTTGAAAGAAAAGTATGTGGTAATTTTAAATGTGTAAAAAATAGATAATCCCTTCGCGTACCGGAGACGTTAATGTACGTTAGTTTCATTCATTAATCTTTCGTTTTAATTATCACGGTATAGGAAGTAAAGACATACATACGTATTCATCTACCGACTTCCAAAAAGAAGGAGGTACTCAATTCGACAGTATTTTATATTATAACGTTCAATTGGTTTTTTTTATTGATTTTTATTCTTAATATTCTTTTTTCGTTTAAAAGCTGGTGCTTTCCGTGTAGTCCCATTTAAGTTTCATCAAATTTTGTCCACTAGTTTTTGAGTTTCACTCCAATAACTGAATAGAATGGAAGTCGGTTTCAAATTTTCCAAATTGTACTTGCATTTTTGTACAATGCAGCATCTGGTTATTATACCAGACTCATGACCTGTATGATAGTACTAGGCCTCTTTTGTTGGAGATTAATCACAATGCCTATACAAAGGGGGAAAACATGAAAAAGAGTTTTAACTTATTAATTAGACTCGATGTACTCACGATAATATATACGAGTATGTATCTGATTAAATGTGATGTGTGTTTATGATCATTTGAGGATGCTATGAATTAGAGATTTATGCACGTATGTTAATGAATTACATATTACCATTTTAGTTTTCTTCTATATTTGATCATAAATAAAAACAAACAATTAAATATGCCTTTAAACGTTTTAATATAGGTACTAAACATGCTGATATTATAACCTCTGGAACTTCTCATAGCTTGCAATCAATGAAGCTTCCGATATCAATACAGTAAATTGATTTTAATTAATTTTGAACGGGATAATTTCTGCATAAAATGCACTAATTAACATATAGAACAGAAGTCGGTACGCTAAGCAAGCCTTTGCTTCTTATCAGAAAGACGGTTGAGTTCATTACGAAACGTTAGTTAGAACCCTGTTTGAACTAATTATACAGGTATTAGATAAGATACGAGTTGTTTGTATGTCAACATACAACCATTATATGGGTAATTTAATTAAAGCTGCTAGTTTCCTAGAAAATTATGCAGTATGCTAAGGGGACATGTCTAAAAATACATTCCTGCTATTATGTGTCCTTTGTATTCCTTACGAGTATAATTGGAAGTCTCACAATTTCAGGCCTGTAATAGATAAGTCGTGTTTTGAGGCACGTTCAGGGAATATTCAACGAGCGTGCTATTTTGTATACACCGCACTATATTAGTATACAGTATACATATCCGTTAATTAATGGAATTTGCATTCTGTGAGCTGCGCAGGGTTACATAGTGAGTTGTGTTTAATCTGTGCGGTGTGTGCGAGTGTAGAACAAAAGCGAGGGTTGCAGATTACGTTTTGAGATAATTTTTAGAATAAACTAATTTTCATACTATTACTTACCCTTACTTTTACGTAAATAATCTTATTTAAAAAGACTGAAAAAACGTAAGAGTTATTATTTTAAAGAATCTTTAGCCCGATAATTATAAGGTCGCCTTGGGCTAATGCTACATCAATATGTCGTCACATTGAAATAAAAAATATACTTTAAAAACATATTTGATCCAAATTATAAACGACGTTTTTATGTTTCTACTACTTATTACATACTTTTAAAAGGCAAATATTTCACATACAATAAGAGTTTAAAAATATATAGCCAAATTGTGCAAGCGAGTTTCCGTGCTGAGGCCATTCTACTCGTACTATTTCACTTTGAAGATTAAAAAATAATTATTATTTAAATTATCCACCCGCGTTGCGAAAACAATGCAAAGTACATATTCGTAATACTAAGTAATTGAATATATTAGCGATTATAGATAAAGCGGCTTGAATTAAATATATTAAGTATGTAATATAGTTTATAGCTATGTGCTTTAACTCCATACGACAATAAATGGAAATTTCAAACTATTATCATCTAAGAATGGGTAAATTATTGACTTTAAAACATATTTCAGAATCAACTTCACCAAATTAGTATACCTACTACAGTAAAATATTGGCATGGTACCGCAATAATTTATATTGCTGTATTAATCGCTGTATTTTTCGGGGTAAAAGTAGTGAAGAACGTTTTGTTCTATTTTTCCAAATAAACTCATTTCCGAAAACTTTGTATTTTCGACAACGCAGCCACATCGGCGCTGCTGTAACTGCATGCATAATTGATCAAATAGTCTCGTTTAATAGTTTAAAAAATGTATTGAAATCATATAGAGAGCCCGCAATTTAAAGAGAAGCTAGGTATAGTCTCGATGATATTAGTCTAATTAAACCTTATTTTTATGCTGTGATGATACCAGTGATGATAGTACGGTTGGTAATTAAGTAAGATTAAGTTATAAACAAAATAAAGCGATGATTTCAAAAAGGGATACTGCACCAGCGTATTTTTGATAATGAACTTTATTTCCTCAAAATTAACGAAGACTAGGAAAGTTGCGATATTAACAAACTTTTAAGTTCCTGTACTTTTGAGGGTCAACGAATTGTAACTCCATTAAAAGTTTCCTTGTTTTAGAAGAGTAAACACGGGCCTCTTCAAAGGAAGTCCTTAAAAATTAATGGAGACATCCTGATTACTCTGAGGTATGCTGCTTGAACGGCTTCTATTTTTGTTGACACTAGCGTTTCTAAAATCTTGGCACTTCCGATCCGTAAAAAAAACATTAGATATAGTAAACATATAGTTATATGAAATCATAAATACTGCACGTGACAGCTAATAGAAAGCCAAGATGAGGGAACCTGCAGGTTGTGTTGTGACTGTTGCCGACACTACAGTCAATATCAAAACCCCACAAAGGGATATAAAGATCCCAATCCAAAAAACGAATAAAAGTGTACGTGAGCGAGCGCGCGTCAGATTATAGGCATAAATTATTAGGCACTTTTGTTCAAGTCAAAGAGCTGCTTGCGGCCCATTCAATTACGGATCAGCCGTACAAGGAGTGCCGAGTCTTTTTCAGATGTTTGTGTAAGGGATTAGTTCGGGATATCTGTGCCGGTATCTTCGTGAGATAAGTACGAATATACGTCAACGTCGGACGGCTAAGCCGATTATTTTAAATGTATTCACTTCCTTAATGGACGTCGTTTTTCACGTCTCGCCCGTGAGCTCGCTCACTGACTTACTGAAGATTTTCGGTTATGATCCGGTCAATGACTGGTGAGGGATTATTGCTCACTTATCTGACATTTATTAAATTGTCTTAGGACTACCAAGGTAAGGCGCTGGATAAAAATGTCACCTTTGATGAATGAATGGTCCGCTTTCCCTGGCGTCGTCAGTTTCATTAGCAATCCCATCAATTACAGCCGCATTTAACATTTTAATACAAAAAGTTAAATTCAGGAAAATGTACGATTTTGTTCAATGAGAAAGAAGATTCAATCAAATCGAACAGTTCACAATAATAAGGATCAGAAATATTACAAGACCACACACGTCAAGTTTATGTTCAAGAAAAATGCCCCTGCAAGTAAGCACACAAAAGTAGCTATACGGGTTATTGTAACGAACCACAAAATAAAGTAATAATATTAAGATCATAGGAGGGCCCACCTGCGCGGGCATTGACAAATGCTGCCGTTACGGCGAGCTCCCTTGGCGCTTGAACCCAAATAATATACTTACATATCATTATTACGCTCGGTGCCTTCATAAATATTACTTACAAATTCGCCCATTCGACGCGGCAACAGCAATTTTTCAAGGGAAAATACCGCTCAAGTCTTCGGCCAGCGAACGGGAAAACCAATATGCAATCATGCACTACACTCTACCATAAATCAATCAAACTTCCAATGGACTGAGAAAAAAGAAGTTTTAATAAAGCTTTTAAGTTCTCTTCGTCTTGAATATTTGAATGAAAACTTTCTTCACAAGTATTAAAACCAGCATGTCAAAAAGTTGCGAATATTTTTATGAAAGTTTTTAAGGTGTTCTGGAACTCTTTCTAACCTCGTAACCTTGTAATTTAAGGGCTGTTATGACAAAATTATTATTTTGTCACGGGCTGTTAACGGTTAGCCATATTTTTTATTACTCAAACATAACTACAGCGAGTTGTATGGCAGGTGGGCATCTAATTAATTAATAGGTGGGTGCTGTCCCCTCTGAGGGGTTTAAATTAAATGTGTATTTTGCATTTTTTTCACCCCTGCGGTAAACATGCCGCATGCCGTCACTGAGTTATGCATGTTATGATTAATAATAACTTGGCAATATCGGTTAGAAAAAAAACATTTTATAACAATCAGGCTGTAAATTGGATTATTTATTAAACTTACATTTTTACCTGTTTAGATAGATCAATAGACAATAGCAAATAGAAAATATGTATTAACGTGTGTTTAGAATGTAACTGGTAGTGCTTTATTTTATGATTGATAAGTAATGCTCATTGAATATTCTTTGCCGGTGGTTTTAGATAACCTAATAGTTAGTGATGGAAGTTAAAGTTTTTATCGTCCTTCATTATTTATTTTTTTATTGGCCACTGTAGAAGAAACGCGTGTTAGTACAATTCGTTGTGAACTGCATAAACTTACAAATGAGACCAAATAACAATACGGCCATGACAGTTTGTCAGGCAACGTCATTCTCGGGTTTCAGTTCTACGCGGTACTGCAATTCACTCATGAAGTGTCGATATAAGTAACCTATGCCTAGAATAGATGGATTTCAACTCAAGTGCCGAACTGCACTGCACCCGTAACATGATACATTATGTTGTTGTTACCTGTAATTTTGCCGACAACCATTCAATGACCTTCAAACCAAAACGCAGTATTGCGAACATTACTGATTCACGGTAGAAAAAAGTCTGTAAGTACTCCCTCGAACGAACTCAATCACAAAGAGTTCTATTGCTCTTAAGTTTTAGATCTACTTAATTAGTATCCTTTTGGGTATTATACCTACTTACTACTACTTAATTATTAATAACTACTTAATCTACTATTTAAAAATAAGTCGGGTTTTCTTTCCTGACGCTATAACTCCAGAACGCACGAACCGATTTCCACGGTTTTGCATTCGTTGGAAAGGTCTTGGGCTCCGTGAGGTTTATAGTAAAGAACATTCAGGAAAAAATTAAAAAGAAAAGTGGGAAAATCTTTTTTCACATACAGCGCCATCTCTGATAGATAGAATGTACTACAAACCAATATTTTAAGTAGATGGCGCCAAACGAAATGTTACGAATAATGAAACGGTTAAAAAAAATGTTAATGAAACGGAGTTCGCAGGGTTTGCTAGTCTATTATAAAGTTTATTTTATGTAGTGCATTTTTATACATACACAAATTACTCGGGCATCAATACTAAAATATAAACTATCTAATAAACCGTACATAACCACCACTGTTTCCCAAAATGAGGATTTATTTCATGAATACAAATAACAATCTACTTAAAATAATATTTAGCATATTTACAAAGTAACAGAAAGACATCAGCCAACTTTGATAATACCTTAATGCCGTAACGAATACACACGAAAATATTTTCTACTCCCCTGTACTTACCCTACCTTCCTCATGTCACCAAGATCGCGTGTGCCAAGTACCTATGTTTAGGTATATTGCGTCACGTACGCGCAACAGTGTTAACTCAACCGTGTAAATAATGTTTGTCGAAGAAAAACGTTCGTAAAAATGTAGGTTAAGTATTCAATTCGTTTTCATAAACATCGAAGAAGCCTTTACACATACGACTTTTCGCAAATCATATAATAAGAGTGTTTCTTAAAAACAAATACAAATTGAAAAAATTAAAACCGACTTCCATTCTATTTAGTTGTTGGAGTGTAGTTCAAAAACTACTAGATCATATTTGATGAAATTTAAATGGGCCACATGGAAAGCACCAGCTTTCAAACCATAAAATAGTTTTGGGAATTGGTTCACCCAGTCGAAAGTTAGGAGGTAACATACATAAAAAAACAGTCGAATTGAGTACCTTCTCCTTTTCTTGGAAGTCGATAGAAAATACAGATAAAACAAGGACAACAGAAATTAAGCAACGCCTATACACCTCTTTATAAAATGAAGGGCATTGGGATAGCATGGGTTAATTACCTATCGTGTGCTATGTATTTAACTTAGTTGCATTATTGTTACGTGGAAGTTGGATTTTTATATTCCAAATTACACTTTATTCTTATTTGGAATTAAGTCTTTATAATTTTTATTAATTTTAGAAAAACGAAAGATTTGTATTTTTTTATGTAACGGATAAACTTGAAAACTACGAGACCGATTTTGCCGTATTAAAGCTAGCCGTTAGTAAGCTACGAGTACATTATCACTGAGTAACATAGGCTATATAATATCATCAAAAAAGTTAGAGATCCGTATGGAAACTTCGATAATGTAACCCGAGGTGTGAAAAAAATACGCAAAAACATCCTTATATCATGTACGCTGCAGAAACTATTGACAATTGAGCAAAGTGATGTACTGCAGTTTTATAGAAAACATCGATATCTAAAATAAAGTCCGTGATACTATATGTCTCACTCAAGTTTGCGATACTTTTCGGTGTTAAAATATTCAAAATTAACGCCGGTACAAACTATAGGCCACATTATTCGTATATTGGTGTTAAGGCGATTTAAGAAAAAGTAGAATTTTTAAACACATAGTGTAAAGAAACAGATTGATAGTATATTATGAAAAAAATAAAAAAGGTTAGAAAAGGAATAGGAAAAGAGTAATAACCGAATAGAATTCATAAATATAGCTCTCTTTCAGCAGAAAAAAATCCTGAATAGGTCCACAAAAATAAACTTTCACGTCCAAACTCTCAGAATTTTCAGCGATAGCACTATATTTTTTTAGGTAATACTTAGCCAACGTATAGTACTAAAGTAATAACCAGCAGTTTTTTCAATTTGTTAGTATATATCGAAAAATATAAAGAAAACGTACAAAATTAACGCATTTCGCAGTACATCATCCAATCTAACAAACGATTACCTTACGTAAAGCATCGTAAATTATTTTAAAATTGGGCTTGGACCGCGTCTTAATCCTTATCTACTCTAATTAAGAAGAAAGATTTGAAATGGAGAAACGCAAAAACTACATTACTGCTTCAAAAAACTCTTTCACCAGTTAAAAGCTATATTACGCTTGAGTAACATACGCTATATTTGACTCATCATCATCCTCACCGTGTGGATGAATATGCGGAGTGCAGCTAGTGATTTATAAAATACTTAATGTAGCACAGCCGTCATTATGACACCATTAAAATTCTACTGCTGTATACTAGACCATGTTAAAGAAAAGTTCCCTAGTTACTATTTAGTAAAACTAGGTCAAACGACATCTCATCCGTTATCTTAACGATCTACTTGCATTAATGATCAGGTGGCAGGAAACCATAACTATAAAAAGTTGGTTCATCTGTTCATCGAGAACTAGGTTTTAAAGTAAAACGCAGGTGTAAAACCCATTCTATATTATTCACAATCAAATTACAGCATCAGTAACACACCTGGTCAAAGCATCTTTATTATTCAAATGGTCTTGTCAACATGTAACGTAAATGCAGGTGCCTAATTACATTTTGTAAATTCATAAGAAGATAGTGACGGAAGTTCTCCGAAGTTTATAGGTACACGAAATTCTTAGAACTAAATCAGAACTTTAATCTTAGATGATGCTGTTAGGTTAGTTGGTTGATAGTGAGTTAGTGCTTTCGTAACTTGCAGGGGCAAATATTTCAATGTTTGTGTGAGAATCGGAAATGTTTGTTCACGGAATTAAAATATATTTAGGATGAAAATAAAATCACTTGGAAATCTATTTGGAATAGTATACAATCTTGTCTAGATTTTAAATAAACTTGAAAAGCTTAAAAAAATATATATATATTTATAGTCTTGAAAAAAATATTAAAATCTTGTATTACCAAAGGCCTTACGTCTGTGGACCTAGCAGCTACTATAAAAAATCCTGCGATACAGGGAATCCTAGTGCAAGGGTATGAATTTATTGTGAACTTAAAGTAAAGTTGGTTACTTGTTGTTTCAAATTAGCAACTTCATATAAATGTATATAAAATAGCGGAAGGCGGTAGCGATAGCCTACTGCTCAAGTTGCGCCTGCTCTGCACAATAAAATAAATACATTCTAATATACTAAAGGAAGCCGAGATTATGGGATTAATCCCTCTACAATATTATACAGGGTTATTGATAAGTCGACCAATTCCCGTTATGGGCGTGCAGTTTACATCGTTTCTGACTGATTTGACTGTGCAACACCCTATCCTAAATCTAATCGTTTTCAAAATATTAGATTTTTTTATTACTTATACTTTATGCTTTATTATTACTACGAGTATTATAAGTTTTATACGTTTTTTTCTACAACGACCTGTTTTTTGATTTTACGTACAATATTGGTTAATGAGGTCCTAAAGCATCTAATTTTACATGTAAAAATCAAATAATAGTAATAATAAGGCCTACACATTTGAATTAAATTCAAATATCTTAAAAACCTAAATCGAACGATTTAGGCCTATCCTAAATCGTTCGATTTAGGTTTCATAGTCAAATTAGTCAGAAACGATGTAAACATAGGTCGACTCACCAGTAACCCTGTATATGCGAAAATATATGTGTTTTAAAAGATTTATTAATTATTTTCTTTAGTTATTCAAGTCAGTTATGTGTAACAAATACGAGTATCCATACATCCAAACAACACACACACACACACACATCTATCTATATTATTACTGGGACTGAATAATACAAACGCAACGATAATATCAAAACCAAATACACGCCCATTATACATATTTTAAATATAGAGGTAATCTCAAACGTATCCCACAAGCTATGTAACATCGATTAATAAACTCATCTCTAGCTGTATGTACTCAAATTTATCTTAAAATACAAAATAGACTCGGAACCTTGTTATAAACTGCCAGTATCAGCGATACAATCAATGAAAAACTGCCTGTTCTACATAGAAAAGACTCTGTACACTGGTTTTATAACAAAAGCGCTCGTCCACAAAGCATATGAATAAAATAAACAACCCACGCTCTCTTTAACGCCCAACCCACGCCTTACAAAACACTTAATACCCCACGTTGGGATAAATCGATAAAAGTACAAGCCTATAAAAAGGTTTAACTTAAAATCAACGCATGCTGCACTGGGCGACTGTAAACTTTACGCTCGTTATTACGTCTTAAAACGTAATTTAAATACGTAGCAAACTATCTCTAGTGTAGACACAGTTTCTCGCAGCAAAGCGAGCTGTAGCCGAGAATCTAAAAGACGATGGAAAATTTAAAGAGTTTCAAAAGAAAATTAAGGTGCCCGAGGACGGTGTGGATTCTAAAAGCGTTCTTGCCGAAGTAGTTGCATCACGTAACTTTGTTAGGCACAGCGAGTTACCTCGTTAACGGGCGCAGCGAAATATTACAGAACTCGAATTAATCTGTGACGATTTTTTTTTCATTTTTGCAAAGGAAATTCTTTGTGCTAATGAGCTAGATTGTTAGCACGAGCCTGACGCGGTCTATGTGGCAGGTGCTTGTATTAACTTCGCGCAGAACTTTACTAACGTGCGAATAGCATTCTAAGATCGTGAAAACGTTATTTTTCAAAATGTTATCTTTTATTTCATCTTTTATTTCCCGATTTCGCATACTTTCAGCCATGCCTTCCCCGTATCGTTTATGTGGCTGTTATATGGCAATAAAAACATAACGAGTCCAGTCCCCAACAAGCTGTCATCTAACGGCTATCGATACAACCTTTGTAATGAACACCGCACATTACCCTTAATTAAGCATGTGACATATTAGGGTGCGGAACCTTCGAATCAACCCTATCAGTTCTATTAAGGCTCAAAGTTGGGTGAAAATCAAAATTTTACATTACTTCCAAACATTTCTCCCGCTACTCTTTTAGAACACTATAGTAGAAAAAAATTTGTTTATACGAGTATAATTTTATTATCCATGATTTGTGAAGTGTCTTTTAAACTATTAAGTACATATTAATCAAAACAACTCTTTCAAACTTGTCTTTAATACTTTTTCGTTCAAGGCGCTTGGCGTGTCAGCAAAATTGTTGGGCGCACGAGTATGGTAGTTATATAAAACTTTCTTCAATATTAGCATTGACCACAATTGACAAAACTGTTTGGTTGGCGATGTTAAATACCTTAAAGCACAATATTATACACAGTAGTCGCATATACAAATATAGTGCAATGTATAACAAGATAAATTCGTCGCAATTTATGCACCCGCAACTTTCCCTGGTCGTTTTGCATAGTAATGCCGAACTCTGAACAAACTCAGCAGGGACAAAGAATACTGATAGTCGAAATTGAGCCCTCACTTTTTGTTGCAGTACCTTCTCTTTAACTATATATCTCACATTAAAATAGATGCCCATTGCTCGGGCGATACACGGCTCAGATAAATTTCCTACATTTTTCTCGGAGCTCGCGTCCGTCACCCTATAGTCGTAGTATCTTTTTTTGTTCGCTCAACCGATGGAATTACGGCATTAATCAGCCGAAATGAACCTTTTAGCGGAATGTCAAAAGGTTTACGAAGATCTCCGTAACGACATGCGGTTATCCGCAATGGAAACAAAAGAATGACCATTCTACTTTGTGGCCAGTGGCATGCTCATTGGAAGCCGTGAAAGATATAATTTGGAAAATTCTTAACGTTTAAATGAGTGTTTTTTCTTCTTTCTTGCTTCATCATACTTTTTGAGCTGCGAGTAGATAAGGTTAGCTTAATAATGCTCAAATGATTTAACTCTAGTTTTGCGCAAGGCTTTGCCACAACACAAGTTGGCACCAAGAAATACTCGTAGTTACATTATATCAATCAGAGACTATATAATAAAACAAATCACGTTTACATGCCTACATTCATAATTTTTAAACATGAACATAACTTATTAAAGAAAATGTGCAAAAAAGATTTCATTATTATAAATACATTATTAATTATTATAAACGTTTCATATAATAACGTATGAAGTATTTATGCATCGTGTAAAAATATCAACCAATGTTAGCGTAATGGAACAAAATATAGATATACACCTAACCAAAATATTCATCAGCAACATACTTCATACTATTTATGAAGCCTTAATTAAATGGAGATGGAATTTTTCGGACACATCGTAACAATGAGAATTTACGTAAATCTCTTTCGGAATATCGAAGCGTTTCTGTCAGACAACTGAATGACGACCCGGACCGACGTGGCTCGCTTTCTCTATGATAAGCGCCTGGCTCTTTGTCTGACCCAACGCATTAATTCGAGCCCGTGATGCAATCTCACTTATTAAATTGATTGAACGAGTCTCTTTATCACACCGATTGTTTCTTATCTGGGCTTTCGTCGCGTCCGCGCCGCATTGCTTAAGAAACTGTATATTGAGTTGATGAAAAAACAGTTTGTGCAACGAATCAAGTGAATAAACAGAAAGATAACTTGGAACGGGATCCGAATTTCCTGTTAGAATTGACCGAATGCGAACTCGATTCAGATTCCCGACCGGTATTCAGGTGTAGCATCTATAGGCGGGTCGACGGGTCAGGCGGGCAGGCCCGGTCGGACGGTCCGGTCGCCCGAGCACACATTTCCGCTTGATTAGAGGACGTGCGCGTTTCCCGGGACACCTGCGCCATCTGCGAGCCGACTTTTCGGTACGCTTTGTTTTCAAATTCAGTACGTTTTCCGACAAACTTTTATCGTTGAGCACAAAGCGATGCGGGCGCCAACGTTTGACTTCTAGGGAACCCAAATTTTAGATCCAATTTTTGTAAACTGTTTTCGAGTATACGGGCGTACGTGTACGCTTCTTTATCTTCCCAAAGAATTAAGTAAATTTCCCAAAGAATCGCCGATATCAATAATATATTTGTATTTTGTTTGATCATTATTTATTCGTATTTTCTATCAACCTTTTAGAAAACCGGAGAGAAAACGAGTTGTGAGGATGTATAAAAGATATTGCTTGTTTATGAAGGTCTGCTTTTATAGCGCCTTAAGGGATAGCCTTCTTTATTGATATTTTATAATGGTATTAATGGTTATCTGATGATGTAAAAGATGTAAAGTCCTTTAAATTAATGTTCTCTTTAATGAACATTAAATCGACTGGGTCTTGTTTAATATTAGCAGAACATGATCAAGTTCTATGTAAAAGTGTTTTCATTTTTATTAATAAGCTATGTTTCTTTGTTACAGGATTTTGTGAATGTTGGAATTGGAATAAGCGGAAAAAAGAAACAAACCACATGAATCTTAAAAAAATACAGTTATAACGTCAAGCCAGCCCTGAATTTAGGTGAGTTATAAATATAAATATTAACAATAAATTTATCGGTTATAAATCACTGGTTAAATTACGTATTTTCCGCGTTTAAGAGCATAATTCAGATTCTATGCAAAGAAATAACTGGGGCTTGCCGACAACAGTTTTTCACATCTATAATAACGGTATCGCATCGTCCGCTTCTAAATTTTCAATCAACGAAAAGTATTCTCAGAGCAAAAAGGGCTCCGTCTTGCAGAGGCATCAATCCGGCATCAAATCGTGTAGAAAGGGGTAATTTGTATCTTTTTTTCAATAAAGCAACACCTGTGCCTGGCCATTTGTGCGCCCTCTAAGCTTGAAGCTTTGTAAATGTTGCTCCATTTGTAGCGAGATTGAAAAACTGTTTCTGGTTGTTGCAACAGTTTGCCGTAGCGTCGTATGTCACAGTTACGTTTGTTTGTGTAGTTGCGCATTTGTCGTGGTTAGTTTTCTGTTTGTCGTGTAACGGTTCGCGGGTGCTTAATGTTCGTGGTCATGTTGTAGTTTGTTACATGGGTAAATAAAACTTGGGAATGGCAGGTTTTATTTAAGGGCTGTCGTCAAACAAAAATTGTCAAAGGAACGTGCGGTTTTGTTTATTTATAGCGAATTTTGTAAATCTGCACTTTATATTATTTTTTTGTGTGACGTAACTACCATATGACGTAACGGCGACATGACTTACTCCTATATACCCTTAATTAGCACTAGGTATAATACAAAGCTAGCTTACTTATCCATTTTATATTTCTTGTATTCTCTAGCATACTGCCATTCATGCTCTGTAAGATATATATATATACACTTTAAGATAGATTACTTCTATAATATATTTAAAGCGTGAAAAAAAAAGAAAGCAAAGTTTCAGTTAAACTAGCCAGACAACACTTTCAATACGACAAATACGCTAACGATATTCTTACATAGAGGCACCTTATCTAAAGTAGCAGTACAGTGTAGCAAATGCTCTGCCGTGCGTTTTTCTAATGATTCGTCGTTGTGTTCGTCGACGAGCTCACCGATGTCAAATACTTTAAGATATCGCCCTTGTACATAAGGTTGTTTTTCCAACTTGTCATCTCGTCATTTTTTTCACGGATGTCAAATATGCAACGATGTTTGCTGTTAGAGAATCACACGGCATTTTATAATGACAGAAATAAAACAAAATCGACTAAGACTAGATAACCTATTTACATGTCAAAGCAGAGGAAAACATTTATTACATTAGATATTTATTTTAATCTAAGCCTTTGCGCGCCTTTTTATACGACCCTTTCATTGTTTTAAGTAATAACTTAATAAATAAAGAAAATAATAGTGTCTAGTAACTTCATGTAAAATAACATTTAATGTCTGTTGAGTTCATGTTATCAACAAATTGTTATTAGAATGTTATGTTGGTTTAACTATGTGCTGTGATGTGTCCGGTACATAATATTATGTTAAGAGACAAGGGTCTTAATATGAAATTAACATTAATACGAATAGTTTAATTGTGGCCCCCCTTTTAAGCATTATACACTTATACATATAGCAAATAATTTACATATTTATTTGATTCTAGTAATTGTAGTCTTTATTACGAAAATATATGTATTTATGAGTCATACTCGTACCTACGTTCAACAGAACAATACAAAAAAATTACACTGTCGAGTTATATAGGTAATGAATAATATAACAACACAAACAAGAAATATAGAATTCCGGGCCTGAGAAATTCGTAGTTGAAACTATATAAAATATATGAATATTACAATGTTAAAATTTTTAAATTGTGGAGACAAAATTATATTTTCGCACAAAATTCAAACCCGAGTCCCGTCTGAGCATATGGAAGATTTGTTTTCTTTTCTCTACAAATCATGTATGTAGTATAAACAGTTTTGATACTTCTACCGTGTTTAAAACAAAAGATTTATGAGAGAAACTGACATAAATTAACATCTCCGGTAGGGATGGTTAATGAAGGGTTAATAGTTAGATGTAAACAATATACGAAACTTATACTGTGATAAATGCCATAGTTAAAAGTTTGTGAGAGGAACGGGCAATGACTCAAAACGAGATAAAAAAACTAACAAAACACCGTCTATAGTGGAGACAAACTCGTGCTTAAATCATTTTATTTCCTATTCGGCCTACGCCATTCATATTTTCTATAGAGCGCGCGTGTGTCGGGTCCAAACAGAAATATGACCAATCATTTTTCAATGACACCCCTCATGGACAGATTTAAAGCTGTGTTCGAACGGCGCGTATTTCGAATGTGTCAATCACATGAATGACTGACTCCAAATGATCAGGGCCTGGGGCTGAAGAGTGACAGTTCAGAATTCATATAGGGTTAAATTGCGGGCAGTTGTGAAAAATGATAATACTGATTAATTTATTTCCAATCACGTGTGGTTTGTTGCTGGCAGCTGTTGATAAACTTTGAGACTTGATGAAATTGCAAGGTATTGGGCTTTAATTTATTTAATACACAAGACCGCCCATTGTTGCACCTAGTTTTTAACTATTTATTTTATATTTTTTCTTCTAATATTAAGTCATAAATGTGTTGTCTCAATAAAGTGTTATCTATCTATCTATCTACCTATCTATCTATGACTTCTACGCGCGTCAATACTCCAGGGACATATTTCTGGGAAATAAACTATATTTGAATAAGTTTGATGAAGTTCAGAGACTATGATTAGTCAGTAGTGGAAATGTGTTTGTCGTGACGAGCACAATTGCACATTACTAATATTAGTGCGTATATATGTTAGGGTCGTAATTGTGATTGACTTGACTGACTAAACAGTCAGTCTAGTTTAGTCCCACCTGATGAAAAATTTTACGTTTAATCTGGCTAAACCTATAATGTCATATATAGGGTGTTTGGTAGAGGGACCGACAAACCAAATGAGCGTGTTCGGGGGACCACTTGGAGAATACAAGTTGGCCAAAAAAAATCCCCGGCCCCCCAATATGTTTAACTTTTTTTGTGATTTTTCCCTTTTTCTCCGAAATTGTACCTATTTACCACCATAACATTTGTAAAATTTGTAAACAATAACAACATTCGGTCTAAAACATACTTTCCATAAAAAAATTGGGGTGTCGGGGTTTTTTTTTTGGCCAACTTGTATTCTCCAAGTGACCCCGAACACGCTCATTTGGTTTGTCGGTCCCTCTACCAAACACCCTGTCACAGATTACTGAATAAACCCTGTATAATGTGACAGACATTGTAAAAAGTTTGCTATCCCGTTAACCAGACAACTTTTTCAAATAAAAGTGTGTTGTGTATGGCTCCGAGGATATACAATCATTTCCCAAAAGATATCCTTGACATCCAATCGATTAAACTATTTCAAAATAAAATTAAATATTATTATAATAATAATATTTTGTTATAATTGAAATGATCAATTTCATAGACTCGCCTTTTTTTCCTACAGAATATGATAAAATAACTAGTTCTATATCTATCAGTAGTATATTTTTTGTATAAAGGGTCTAATATCTAATAAATCTGAATAACCAACTTAAACGGATATCAAAGGGTTAATTGGTGAAGCTCATAAAATAATATTAGGGTTGTTACGTTACTGATCAACAAAAGGTTTATAATTAAAACAAGTGAGGGCTCTTAATTATTATATTAAGCCGACGTTGCTTTGCCGGCAGGAACAGACCAATATAATATGTACTACGTACCGGCAGGCCCGGCACTCACGTAATGATCGCCGGGCAGCGTCCTCCGCCCCCTCCGCATCGCCTCTTCCCACTTTTATCGCCTATTTAACGCGATGACTTTCTACTTACTCGGGGCCGCGCACTCTATTTTGCCGTCAGTGATTTGATAGTTAAATAGTAACAACTCCTATCAATTCGCTGATTGAAAAATTAAAAAAACACACAGTACTCGCTAGGTTCGTTCGAAAACAGTGCTAGAAAATACAGTGTCTGCTTAAAATATCTGTTCACAGGATCTAAGTTTGCACTGCTGCAATTAGAACATGTCCTTTTTATCCATTTTAAGGGACTTTTTGTCGTCACAACCATCCCCAACAATGATCTTACTTTTGAAATATGCTCTGGAATGTTCTCATCTCGTTATCCTTATCGAACTATTCTAATAAAAACAATGTGCAAACAAATTTCCATAACTTGTTCCAATTTTATCCCCATTCCGGCACCATTGAGTGGTACAAAATCACCACAAGGTCTGCGCAAACGGTGGGCCTCACTTTCATTACCATACAAATTTTAGTTTGGCTTTAAGTTACCAATACAACAGTGACTGACGTTCATTTATTATGAGAACTTCGTGATACGAACGCGCCTTTTACAAAATATATTGCCTATTTCGGCCACCCTTATCTTGCCAAATAAGCTTGCTAATTTTAAGCGCAATATGGTCAGGTATTTTAAAGCATCACTTAAATTTTCATCGCATTGATTTTAAAGTTTTTTCTTTTTTTTCTTTTTCGTATTAAAAGAGTAAAACGTAGCCTTATTACTGTCAGTATGCTCTTTGTACGTCCATTGTCACGGGTTACATTGACCACACACCTAAAATGTGGCTATAATATATCGCATATGGACCCATAACCGCATATTAAATACCGAACTTATTTAAAAATTTTTTTTAGTCCGACACTGTACCCACTACATAAAATTTGTCTTTTTTCACATTTACTTACATCTGGAGTAAACAGATCCTTTCTTTGAATGATAAGTCATATATAAACATCTTCATCAGTTAGTTCAACATGCCTTAATTTACTGTATATGCTTACGTAACTGGATTAAATTCCGTGTTATTATTTAGCTATTTCCCTGATTAAGGGTGCCGCTATCCTACCTATGCGGCGGCGACAGACCGTCAAATAGACGGTCCTGGCGCAATGAATATTTATGACGAAGTTAATTTTAGATGTCGTGTTATGGTAGCAATTGTTTCGGCATGCAATCTGTGGCCGATTGACTTGTTAACATTTTAACCGTGTATTTTGAAGTATAGGTATCTAATTCAGATCTTGGTAGCAAAATTTGTTACATTTGTTAAGCATGATAACTAAAATACGAGTTACTAATAACTAAAACAAGAAAGAATTTTAATGGTGATTATATAGTGTGTTATATAATATGCTGTCAATTAAAGCCAATTTTTTTATAAACGATTCAACGTTGATATTTTTCAAGCATTTTATTTGCTTTTTATGCATGGTTTCAACTTTCCAGCTTTGTTTCTGTTAGCTTTTAAATTGGAATACTCAAATATTTTTCTGAACAAAATGCTCTGTACTACAAAACTGTATCTGTGTTTTCATAAAAAGAAAGTACTGCTTGTACAGATTCGTTAGGCGTGCCCATTGGAAGAATGTTATTAGAATAGGTGCTCTTTCACCCATTCGAAACGTTCATGACTCTGAGTTCAATCTAAAGCGGGATAGAATCTTATCCTAACGTGTATAGAAATGGGTGACTTACATATTAAATGGGTCGTTTCATCAGTACTTGATCCCTTTTGCTCTGTTTCTGTCTGTTTCAAATGAGGTATCTACTTTGGAAAGTTATATTAAAGGGTCTTGAGTACGCACTCGGAGATATTTCAAACCAGTTCAGTAAAGTTGAAGTGGAATCGAGAGTAATTAAAATAAAATTCGATAATGCATAAAAATACAGTAGAGTATAATTTTCTTAACAATATTGTTACTAAATAGACATGATATTGTTATTAGGGTTAATATCGGATACCAGTCTATTCGGAATCGGGGCAAACTGATAAAATTTTATGGTTCATTTCAAGTATCGTTTATCGTAATATATTTAACAGTTATGTCATGTCGTACGAGGCACTATTTTGCTGCTCGAGCAGCTATCCAGATAGGCGCATACGGGCTCTAAATTGAGCCTCACTATAACCGGTCAGACATAATGTTCTTGCATCGACATGCTTTTGTCAGACCGATTCAAAGGTGGCTACGTAAGGGGGTCAACGTGGATTTGCGAACGCTGTATTCACTTAAACGTGCTATCGACTATTGTGAAGATTACTCTGGGAGCCCTTTCAGCTTTGTTACAACAATTCTGAATGCTCAGTTTACCTGCTTTGATATCTCCAACCTCCACATCACTGGAGATCGCGAGCGAAGCAGATAAAGATTCCTATAATATTTTACTGTTTCAAATATCTGAAATACGTATTGTTTCATCAAATTGCAAGCTGTTGGAGTTCCTATTTTGTTTCTTCTATTGTTCTTATTGTTTATTTACAATGCGTAGACATCGAATTGCCCCGCAGATTCTCCTCGCCAAAATATTTTACTTTCTACTCATTTTATAATTTGTGAAATAATGAGCAACTGTCTAAACTCCGCTTGGACAGAGGATAATCATAAAAGAGCACGTCAGGAAAAATCAAAAGCGCTCGCGGACAACCGTCATAAAGCATTTCGGTGCTTCAAAACCTTCATGTTTCAGAAATGGGCCGTCAAAACAAATGGCGGGTGAAAAATACAAGGAGAATATAAACAAAGGCTTGTTTGGTCGTAGGTTGTAGCGGCGAGCGGCGTGAGATCCTCATTTCGGCAGGCGGATAAGTGCGGACGTAATCTGCGCTAGGGCTCGTGTAAATGCAAATTGTCCCATAAAGCCATCGCCCGTCTCCCTAGCCCGCCCCTCTCTCTTAATGAAGAGGAGCATCTCGGACGTGGAAGGCCCACGTCCGTCATCTCAACAGCGGTTTACGTGGACTGTAGCTACACGCCCAAATTAGATTCGCCTCTAAATTGGTTTGCATACATGTAGTAGTTGCGGAATGCTTAAGAGTTCTAGTTTAGCTTTCGACTTGATTTGCATGTTGTGGGAACGTTCCGAGAGGGTAGATATAGTTAACAGTCTGTTTTGGTATGCCGTGCATTCATTTGACTCAACATAGATACTGTACTATCGTTCGCTTTGCTTTTACAAGTGGTTTTGCTCTGTACGAGCTTCATTTCAATTTCAAATTAATTAATAGGTTACTTTTATGGAGTGAAATAAAACTGGGTGGAAAATTAACTCAATATTCAGTTCCACTACAAACGTAAAGTTGATAAGTTTCTAAGTTAAAGATTAATTAATGTTAGAACTGGTGATTGTCGGCTCTTTGAAATCAATTTTAAAACCCAGGTAGCCATTAATGCCCATTTATTCATTTATTTTACATAAACTAAATTTGTTTACGAATACATTAGTTGATTGGCCGTAGATTTGACTTGGTTATATTGATTTGGGTAGAATTTTATTTTGTTATGTATTATAACGATTAACATACTTATTTTTTATCGACCATATTTTTCTTACTATTGAATTTTTTAGACATTCATGTTAGAAAGTAGCCGAAGGCTTAAAACAAAGGCATGTGTATAATAACTTATAACGCTTAATTTTAACCCGTATAGAGTTACTTTTCACTTTTTTTTATTATTTTAACTTCTTTTATTAATCATTGTTTAAAGCAAGGGTGTCGGTTATAAAAATTATGTATGTGAGCGTAACTCGAGAAAATTTCGGAGAAATTTAGAATTCTCTGAATTTCGATGCTGACTGGAGTTTTGGACCATTTGCGGGAATACTTCAAGTTTGCTTTAGCACGCCATCTTACTGTACACGTGCTCAAGTTGCTCCCTTCAGTAGGTATTACGTGATTCTTTTACTTCAACAGCCGTTTGAAATTTGTATTAAATTCATTTAATTTTTATTTTAAAACGATTACGTAAATATTTGAAGTTATTGCATTTTTATAACCGACCCACATTCTTGCGGCCCAGTTTTTTAAGATTGAAAAAACTACAATACTATTAAATCAGACAATTAAATTTTAACCGTCCGTCGTCGGCGGAGTTATGACTACTCTACAATCAATTACAATGGATTCGTAATAGTTTTTACCGTCGACTATTATAACAATAATAAAGAGTCAAGTCGAAGAGATCGTGACTAATATTGTAATTGTGGTATTGGTTCACAAGGAAAATAATTATTGTACAAGCTCTAGATACAAGATACAATCAGTAACTCAACTTTGTTGCGAATTAACAAAGGTGGAGACAATTGTTGTTTAGTAATTAAATACTAGCAAAGGTTATCGAATTGATTTTCATGTCAAATGAAAGGAGTATAAATTTGTTTTGAAATAGGTACATACGAAATTTTCATTTCAAAATCTTTCGATAACATAATAATACAGAACTGATATATTTTCTTTGAAGTTTATAAAAATATTCTATGATACCTTATTTAATAGGATTATGATATGCCTCACAAGCGTATTAATGTCGAAATATTCCGTATGTACTCACAGTTTATTTAATTTATTTAAGTTCAATATTGTCAATGAGAGCTGGCTTTTAATGATCTAGTACATGATTATGTAACCAGTTAAACCTATTTAAATATATATAGGCCTGGGAAAGAATCGCACCTTTGTCATTTATTCAACTAAGAAACAGTAGTGTGCAAACATTACTATGCTTCGTTGATGAGCAACGTTTCCAGCAAACCTACAGACAAGCGCAGTGTATTGCCATACAGGTTTTTGAACTCTTGTAGTTTAAAATTCTGTATGCACCGGACTGTTATTTGTTGGCAAACGTGACGCTTAACATCAGGCGAGCGACTTCCTCGTCTCGTCAGTGCTTGACATAAAAAATGTTTTTGGTCCAGAGATTATAAATGATACTAACTATAATTGAGACACTAACCTAGAAAGTTCGTATACTGCAGCATTTGTGTTAGGGAAGCTTTGTGAGATAGTATATTCATGGGCAGTGGACCGAGTCGGTGAGAACTTTTTGAATTTTGTTAATCCACATTTGATACTGAACGAAACTTGAGGTTTTTTATACCGCAAGATTAGATTATTTTACCTAGTTTTCGGACTCTGGAACTAATTGAAACTTGCGGTAAAGATAAACATAGCGACTAAAAAATTCGAGCATTTTATCATAAGGTTTGTCGTGTTTTATAATTACATTTTTTGCCTAAGTAGTTGCGTGCTACACATGGTACCTTGGTAAATTTCTATAGGTTCCTACTTATAAAACACTGATAGTCGTAAAAGGGATAGGAACGCAATATTACTCATCCTACTTTTATTATTCGTAACTTTAGTTTAGTTTTTCTGCAAGTATACAGTTACTCTATCACGCTTCGGATCAAAATACACTGATATAAAAATGTATATACTGTAATAACTCTCATAATTTAGAGCTAGCCAGTTGAAAATGTGGTTTCACGGTCCATAGGGTCACGTCAGATCGTATTGTTAACGTCCGATGGCTACCAAACGATATCCGATACACTGCGGCATTGTGTAATAACCGAGTTAAATGTCCCAGCCATAGAGGTCGATAGTTACCGGCCACTGAGGTAGACTCCCACAACGTGATACATTTAGAAGGCCGTTTTTGATGTTAAATACGATTTCATGGGAACAAAGTCTTGATTTCACACATATTGATCTGGTATTTTAAAACAAGTGTTACTGCATAATGCCATGTTATGTTGCATGCTTTGACATAATGCTTTACATTCTGACTTTATGGATTTGTTTATTTAGTCATTGGTGCTTACTTAAAGGTTGGATTAAGTTGACGTTGAATTTGAATATCAAATTAAGAATTGAGTATCAAGTTAAGAATATAATGAACATACATTATTTAAGTTTTAAAGTTTGTATTATGATTGAAAAGTCAGTGGAAATTATGAAAAGAAAAACGATACTGTTGATGTGACAAAGTTTTGTGTTCAGCTAAAATGTAGTAAATTTGATATGTCGTTACTCCCCAATCCTCGCTCAAGTTTAGACTCCTACAGAACATCTCTGGTAGACATGCGTTATAAAAATAGTTAAATAAGCATTTATTTCAGACAACATTTATTTATACGAGTAGGTACAATAACAAAGGCCCATATAACAAATACTTTAAATATTTTATTTTTAATGACACTGTGAGATCGCGTCTTAGAATTAATACTCGAACTTAAGTATTAATATTAGGACTATTCATATCTATACATATATAAACGAACCCCTATTTCTCCTGGTCACGCTATAACTTGAGAACGGATGGAACAATCTCGCTAATTCTTTTTTCGTTGTGTTAATTATTTTCAACAGAAGGTTATTGAAAAGATGGGAGGTTATGACGAGGCCGAAGGCCGAGCCTATTACCTCGAATGAAGTCTCGCGCAGTCGCTAGTTATACTATAAAATGTAGGATATTGATATTTTCCCATTCAAATTAAATTCCCATAAAGATGTATGGGAATATTTTCTTCTTCTAATAAATTCTATTGACGAGACAGATGATTCTGAACAAAGTATTTGCTACATGCTCTCCTATCGATAACTGGTTTCAAATGAAGCACCTGTCAAATCAGACAGGTTGTAAACAAGGTTCGCGTTACGGTACAGGGAAAGAAAGAAAATTATCACTACGTCCCGATGAAATTTGTATCTTATATACTAGTACATAGACATCTATTTCGTATATAATGGTGTTGATGTCAGATATGCGTTAGCGCAATGTTTTTACTCTACGCGACAACGACAGGATGCGAGCTGGTACTTAAATGCCTTGTTAGAATTTCCAATGGAAATTGTTAGTAAAGAACCCTACGGTTTATTCCATAGTAACTTTTTACTGCTCTTGATAACAAAATTGAATATACAGTCGGTTCCAAAAATAACGGGTCAGTCACATAAACCCGAATATCTCCCGAACTACGTATGCTATCCTAATGAAACGAAGACTGTTCAATTGAGAATTTAATTATACAGATAAAAAATAAAATAAAACTTAGTTACACCCACAATATTAATCTTAAATTAAAAAAAAACTAAAGTAGTCATATTTTTCTTAAGATAAAATTTTTTTTATGATTGTTTTTTTGCTGTTTTTCATCACTTTCTTCATTTAATACTTTGTATTGCCTCCACGAGCTTTTCTGACAGCTTCCAGGCGATTAGGCATGCTGTACACCAAATTTCGGAGCCGGTGCTGAGGAATACCTTCCCATTCCTTCACCAGTGCTTGTATGAGCTCGGGAAGCGTGATTGGTGGGGGATTTCGACCTTTCACGCATCTCTGAAGCTCGTCCCAGGCGTGCTCGATGGGGTTTAAGTCCGGGCTTCGCGCTGGCCACTGCATGAGTTCGATACCGACCTCTTCAAGGTAGTCATGTACAATTCTGGCGGTATGGGGACGCGCATTATCATGCATTAATATGCCATGCCGGTCCATCCTGGCCATGAAAGGACCTACATGTTCATTGAGGATCTCTTCCACGTACCTCTCTGCATTTAGAGTTCCATTTTGAATGAGCACCAGCTCGGTGCGGGCCTCAGCAGAAATCCCAGCCCAAACTTGTACGGAGCCTCCACCGTACGCCACTTTTTCCTCCACACACGCTTGATGGAAGCGCTCCCCTGGTCTTCTGTACACCAACTGCCTACCATCATGCTTATAAAGCATGAATTTAGACTCGTCCGTGAACATTACCCTAGACCAATCGTCTAGTGTCCAGTTTAGGTGTTCGCGCACGTATCTCTGTCTTGCAATTCGATGTCCCCGTTCCAGTTTGGGGCCATTTGCGGGCCTCAATGGTTTCAAATTTGCTTCAGCAAGACGTCTTCTTACTGTTTGAGCGCTTAAATTGCCACCTCCAAAGCGAATAAAGTGAGTTTTTAGACCAACAGCAGTTTGAAAACGATTTCGGAGCATTGTAGCCACCAGTTGTCTGTCTTCCCTGGCCGTTGTGCATCTTGGTCTGCCATTTCCTGGTCTTCTAAGGTGTGATCCGGTCTCTTGGTACCGCTGGACTACCCGCTGAACAGTCGACAAAGATACACCAATGTTTCTGGCTGTTTCACGCTGGCTCCGCCCAAGTTCCAAAAAAGTTAGGATTCTGGTACATTCCTCTAGCGTGACTGCCATGCTTCACCTCACAGAATAATAATTATGCACGTGGAAGACGTTCACGATAATTTTTTTTGTGACAGAATAGAAATGGAAAGCATCCATAATGACATGAAACAAAAATTTTGTTTTTAAAAATAGTCATTTCTTTAAATTTTGTTTTTCTAATGAAGTTTTTTTCATCAACCAGTTTAAATAATATGCTATTAGAAGCGCAACTAAAAAGTCTTTATTCTGTTTTTTATTTCATTGATCTAGCTTTTACAGTTCTGGAGGTATTTCAATTTTTGTGACTGACCCGTTATTTTTGGAACCGAGTGTAGTCAAAAACTCTCCTTTACTTTCTTTTCTCATAACATTTCGATTCTAATTCGAGTCAAAACTGCTTCAAGACATGTTGTTCTTTTTCATGAAACGCAAGTAACAAACGTGTAATTAAAGTACGTTGATAGAAAACAGTTTTGCTCCGATTGCATTCGCAATCAAAGCGTCCAGAGGGAAAATCGAATTAATCAACTCATCTGGCCTTTGAGTGTCGACGACCGTTCCCAGTCACATTGATTATAAATAGCACAAAAACCCATCTAACCTTTCCCGACCTGGTTCTGAGAAAAGGTTTCCACCTCAATCTTTTTGCTGTTTCTATCTATATGTTTAAATAAGTGATAATGTTTAGTTAAGTATCAATGCATAGTTATACTTGCAATTTTATGTTTTATATAATTATTTTAATAAACCGGCGGCGGTGATTCTCCAAATTGGTTTTTATTGTAATCGATAAATACAGTTGAAGTGCTAGGTTGAGTTTAGTTTGGTGCGTGTTTCCAGGTGAATTTTGTTGATACCAAACATCTATCTACAATTATTTTACCAAAAGTTATAATTTTATGAATTATTATTCTTTCGCAGGTTTTTTAAAATTATTGTTTTTGTTTTAAATGTGTTTTTTTTTATGTTGGCAGACAATCTTACAAATCCGTTGTAAAAGCATTCACGCCAACTTTTAAATAGTCTATCTTTACAAGTCTTTTTTTCTTTAGTGGTTCATCAAAACTCCCACTCGCCTGATGGAAAGCAAAGATGGAATCAAGAAGCACAATCACAATTAAAACACTACCAGTGTTACTAAGAAAATATCCTTATAGCTTTCTTATTTCATCGTTATTCTTGTATACAATTTGCATACTAAGCAGCAGTAGCTATAGTGACGAGATAGTTTTTTTACTAATAAATGCGTTAACACTTAGAAGAATTACTCGTACCTATAGAAGGTAGGTTTCCTCAAAACGCGCGTTATAAATCGCTATGTGTGCTGTATTTACATGCCTCGTCACGCACACAAACATAATATGCCCAGGTAAAACTTTTTTTCCCAAATACTTGGGTAACTGGTATGGTAAAAATAAAAATTGGTCCGTACTAGTACTTATTCTCTGCTTTTAGCAAGCTTAAACAAGGGTCGTGGTTGGTATAGCGTTTGACAGTTATTTTTCTCGATGCTATCCCGCCTTAGGTTTATTACGCGTTTATATATCGAGTTCGACTATTCCAACGTTATATTTTGTATAAATATTCATATCAAGTTTATTAGTAACACTGTATCAATTTAAATACGGAAGTATGTGAGTGGAATGTTGAAAATAATATAAACTTAATGATTTAAATGCGCACATTGCATTATATCCGCTATTTTGATTTTTATGCTTGAGCTGTTGAGCCGTTGAGCAGTTAACCACACACGTTGCAGTTCCTAGAAAAGTAAGTTGATTTCTGAAGTCTATTGTATTATTGGCCAAATATGGCGAATCGCGAGTCAACGGGTTAGACCGAACATAGGAACGGAGATACATACTTAATTACAGTTTAATACATAACCCTCCTGTTGGACTTCGCAGCACTCGGGTAAGAAAGCTACATAATATCTAAAATTAAAATATATATTCAACTACCTTAGGGATCGCGATAATCTTATCGCGCTCGGACAAAATCACGGGCAGCTAGTAAGTAAGCTAGTGTATTGTAATTTGACTTTCCACCGTAGCCGATTATTAAGATATAATAAAAAATTGTGAGCATGGAGTAAAATTTTAATCAAAATTATGTTACGACATCCACGAAATATAGTCCGCGTAGCTCCAAAATTCCTGTCTTATGTTACGTGCGTCATCTTCTCAATACGGTCTTTTGTCGTAAAGTTCCTCACGTTTGCTGTGAAATTTTATGTGTCGTAAAACTGCATAGCATTGCCGTCTATATAAAATTCAGCAGTTTCATCTCAAAAATCTATTCAATTTCATTACTGAGCGCGGATCCATTCAAAAATGTACCACTGGAAGCGAAAAATTATTCAAAGTGAAAAGTATCTCAGTGCGTCGACTGCGCATTTACTCAACCCAGCGGTTAGTTGGAAGTGAAATCCTTCCATTCATTCGCTCATTCATTCATAAAACGCATTACCGTCGGCGGCTTCAGCCCTAACCCCCGACGTCTCGGTTGTGCGGAATACTTTAAAGGGAATCTCGGGAACACTGCAATATGGAATGGAAACGTGAAAGCGGGATTTTGTCGCGAGGCACTGCGGACAGCCGAAGAGCTTAGTCTAGCAACCCCGTACCAACGTGCAGTGTGCAGCTTTGTGCCAGATATCAGCTGCATGCTTTTTGTATTCTATTTTGCAATTAATTTAGAAATTGTCACTTTTCATAATATTTACACAAATTCACCACTTTAAAAAAATGAATTGGATCAAGTATTGATTTATTTAGAACAATAATACATTGACACAGACTACAAGGCGTAAGTTATTTTATGGTATTACATCCACAAAAATAAAATATGATAATTTAAAGTCAAGATTTCTGGTGATTTGAAAAATAACTAAAAATAACATAATAATCCCCCGCCATAAAATCTTGTTCGTCCATCCGCCGAACACCCTATTTATACGTGCATAAAGGAGAACACATCACGTTTTCAACGTAAATATTATTTATGAATCAACGGAGGTTTAGTTAAAAAAAGTATATGTATATTTTTCTATTATCTTTTTGCCATTCCTGTAAGCAAGAACAATAGTTAAAGCGGCAATATGTGCTCCAGTTCCAATCTTCTTATTGGCACTCCGCCCATATCCCACACGAGCGTGAATTTTTATGTCTACCGCTTTTACACCACCCAATGAAGACAATATACGAGCCCATCTAATTTATTTTATTGGCATTATTTGTTACGAAAACACAGATTCTTTCATTCCAAAGGATAGATTTATTTCCCGACTCATTTCCCTAAAACCCACTCCGCTTAATAACTCTGAAAGTGCTGTGAGATATCTCACACGGAATCCTTAGGATTTTCCCCCGTGTTCGGTAGCCGCGAGCGAGTTCCGATGGCGGCGCGGCGGTGAACGGTGTCGATAACGCCTATCCTCCGTCTCAACGAGCTATTTCATTATTCAGCCTCAACGGGTCCACAGAAGATGGCTGCGATAGGATTGACTAATTTTCACACAGTGTTGTAGAAGACGCCACGCGCCAGCCTCATTTAGGGCGAGACCATTTCACGGGCTTAGTGGCGGATCCGCTTCGTAAGCACGTCATTTGCAGTTCACGGCTCCCTCAACGTAAGAAAGTCTCTTAACCTCATCTACACTAAATTCTACAGACCATAAAGCAAATCTTACCTTTAGAATTTTCTAAACTTAATTTGTGTAAAAACTGTCCAAAAATTTTAGGGTATTTTTTCTCCATTCTGGCTGTTGGAGTTTTAAAACAAGTAGTAACGTAAAAACATACACTTTCTGTCAGTACTTCTCATCTTTGGATCTATAAATAAATAAGGATTGAACTGAGTCTCGCATTAGCTGTGGCACATACATACGCACTGGCATGGCACATACGCTCTGGAATAATGCTCTGCAATGGTTGGGGCCATTGCACTCTTTGTGACTGCGGCAAAAACTGGAAATGAAATTGAAAACTGACACAATTTAAAACAAAACAGTAAAGTAGAAATCAATTTATGTCGTCCGTTCCGCTGCTTGGCCTAAATTCATTGACTATTCATCCGTAGGCTGCATCCAATCGAGTTGAGGCTGCTAGATGCGCCTCGCGATGAAAGTCAAAGCTAAAGCGGGTTCTGCTTGCTATAAACCCTTTGGCGAGGCGTCGAGATGGCGCCTGGCTCGGGCAAGCGCGATGAAGCGGGCGGTGTTCGGCAGAGACGCGTGCTGTGCTTGCCATTACCGCAAGAAGTGGCAACTTTTGTGCCCGCCTCTCGGGTGATTCATCGGCACCTCTCGTTAGGGCGCACGCCTGAATACCGCCTTACCACTCCTCATTATTGCGTTTATAAAGGCGCCCATACAGAAACCTGATTCACTAAGACTCGCTCCGTCACTGAAAGAGAAAATGGAATTGTGTAGCGGTTTTGTTCGCTAAAGTTCCCTTTTTTATTCTCATAGCTCCACGGCTACAGCCGAGAGCATCTGAGAATATTGTCCCGTAACATTCTGCATTGTGAACGTAATGACGTGACGTTTCTTCTGTTCTCTTTAGTTAACGATAACATTAAAGTAATAGGGATTCATAAAATAGAGTAGTCGACTTTCGCATATGTAGACGCTTTTTCTTATTCCGCGTGGCATTTGTTTTTATTGGATGCGTTATGTGAGGTTGTTAGATTCGTTTTTGCGCAACAGGAAATCCTGATTCCATCTCTACCTGGAAACGAGAGCTGTGTTTGCAAAAAGTAGTCAAGATTGTTTAGCTATATACACACATGGGTAAATCGTGCTTGTGGAAACATTGTTCAATGAAACATTGTTCGCTCGGATATTAATATCTGGCCATAATCGCGGCCAAGTGGCGTTGTTCCCTAACAGGGCTTTGATTGCAAAATCAATATCGTTGGGGTGTGCAACTATCGACAGCAGTGGCAGGTGTGGAGGTGCGGCTGTTATATTAGAATTTGTTGCCAGCCTTGATTAGGGTGCGAACACGTAGATAATCAACGTTTATCTACGTTAATTTCGGTCACACTGTTCCGAACACTGTTATCTCAAATAGCGTGAAGGTATATATTGTTAAAATTAACAGCTGTTAAAATTAACAATATATACCTGCTTACCTTACTAGCTGCGCCCTGCGGTTCCTGCCGCGTGGTGATGGATGATGATTATGATGATGAAATAGAAGTAGGCTAAGTTACTCCTGTTTCAACATCAGATATCTGCCGGTGAAAGTCCCGTTTAAAATCGGTCCAGCCGTTTCGGATATTAGCCGGAACAAACACAGATATACAGACATACAGACAAAAAAATATATTTTTTATTTAAGGGCCATATTTTATACTTCCACAACAATTTATATGGAATTACGAACAGACTCTTTAATATTATTTATCTATATAGATTGTAATATACTTCTCTGTACAATCATTAATCTCTATCTTTTATTTTTAGGGCGTTAATTTATAATTGTTATTGGTTACTCGTATTATTATGATTTACTTAGTATATTTCCTTTATAAATTTCTAACTAACAGTGTCATAGAACGCTAAAATAGGAACTGTTCTAATTCTTGAAGTATAACTTAAGCGTATACTGACTTAAAACTACATTTTAGAGATGTTTGAATTCTGGAGATAAAAGTACTGGTTTTATACCAACACTGTGAAAACTTGGCAAAGAGTTGCACGGGCTAGAAATATATTTGTAAAAGTAGTAATATTTACACTTTAAGAACGTTTTTAGAGTGCAATAAAGAATTTTACACTTTATTTACTGCGTTACTTACGTGCTAAGGTTATGGCCTTAAGCTGAGCTCAACCTTAATATTGCTTTATATTCGTATAGGCTTAGTATAGAATACTGTACTACTTAAGAATCATCGCAATAGTGATCATGAAGTTTCGCACGGAATTCTAATAGGGCTATTTTAATAACCCACTAATTGCACTCCTTCTTTTTTGCTCTTAAGTATGATACAGTATCATGGCAACACATAATGTTTTTAATGCATGATTATTAATAGCAAAAACAGTTTCATTGGCTAACCGTGAAGTTGCCAACTTACAATCGAATCAACGCCAGCCGCTTTGCACCGTTTTTGCGTCCACCAACTACTAGAGTAACTAGTCGAGCTTTGGGGCCTCCTCCGTCGGACCAAGTTTTCTCATTATTTCCTTTAGTGCTGCCGACACTCACACACTAATACTTACGACCGTCAAACTGAAAGCACGTATACGCACTCGGACGAACGCTTCCCGAATGCAACCCCTCACACAAACTAAAACATCTTTTATTTCAATACGTTACGGAAGCTTTTCGATGCAACGGATCTCTTTTAAAACAGAAGCACGATTTAAGTAACTCTTAAGTGGCGAGGGCTCAAACGTTTCTCCTCAAACTCATGGGTGAGAGAGCGGTTACCCGACTTGTCTACTGGTTTTATTGTCTCGGACCCTCTCTTTGTTACATCTCGCAATCGTAATAACACCGTGATAAGTTTGGGTGATAATTCCGACTATCGTCCGCAATTAGGCCGGAACGGATAGTTTTGATAATAATAACTTAAATGGAGCCGATGGTGTTCACCACTATTAATGCTGAAGGTTTGGTCCCTTTTGATATTGAATTTAGTAAGCGCGCGGAAACTGCGTAATAAATTACGGGCATCCCTTAGCACGGCCTAAACGGTGTTTAGATGTTACAGTGTAATTACGAAGGTCGCCGGTACCGGGTCGAGTACCCACGCTCTGGGGCGCTTTTACAAAACTAGTTTAGGTTTCAATTAATAGTTTCTAAATGTATACATTGTAATGAAGACAGGAAACTTGGAAAAATAAATTTATTTGCACCATTATTCAATATTTAAAGTGTTTTGAATATTAATTTAAAATACGTATATTTAAGCACCATTCAAACTTGAAGCAGACGATAAAAACTTATTACTTGAATATCTAGGCTTCAATTATGATGACTCGTACCTCATATAAAGACCACTCTACGACGGTGCGTGGTGTGGCATTTCATCGCAATAAAACAACTCTCTTACAATTATTAAAATCCAGCATCAAATTGCTAACATTCTAACTTTTCAATAAGGAAATATTTAATTTTCATTTTGAGAACTTCCGTCTCGAGCGAAAACAAAACAAAAACTTGGAAACACACTCGATTTATAAAAGGAAAATGAAAAGTCCGATGTTCATATCGAGGGGTGTATTCTCGCGCCTATTTCCACGACAAGAATTTTCCAATGAATTTAGCGGTTTCAATCGATGACGTTGGTAATGGAAAAGTTCAATAGGCAACAACAAAGGCTGGTACAAGTTAACGAAGCTCAGTAAAGCGAAATTCACGATGGGAGCACACTCTGGTGGACAGGAAATTAAAAGACAAAAGAGTGCCGACCGGAGCAGTTTAGGCTCGGAAATGGAGGGCGTGCCCCCCTTTGCCCTTTTTCACGTTCACCAAACCACGACTACCTTCATTGATATGCTAAATATATAAATATACTGAGTAACCATGATAATAGTTCCTATTTATAATTTCGTCCAAAAAGTCGTGTGAGATTAACATGCCTTTTGGTAAAATTAAAATGTTACCTAATACACTCTTATATCAGAACATGTCTATAATTAATTTAGATTTCTTTTCAACAGCTGAGAGGCCATAGGTTTGCAATCGTAATCATGGGCTGCCATCAACATTTTGTGAAATTGCAATTTTTACGGTTCGCATAACGTAGAATATACTTGTATAATTAATCCGTCCTAATGTTGGGAACTGTAATGTGTATCGTACGTATGGTTTCTGTAATTCAGGAGGGCTGGGGGACTGGGTAATCCATTCACAACGGATCATATCGGGTTACTGGGGGTGACTGAGACCGTCTTCTCACAACTTTATGTATCATACTTCTGCTATTAAGTATACTTTCATCTATTAAGTTTGATTAATTAGTTGTTAAACGATTAAATGCCAACTATACGTACTTTGATGTTTTGTGACAATAAAGAGGCAGCAGTCATGCATTACTGCACTTATTTTACCCATTGATCTATTACTACATAGAAAGTCCAAACTGGGAAAGTGAAGCTCTAACGAGCCAACCGCTTTCAACCAGATCTGATACACAATCAGAAGTCATGGTTCCATCTCATCAGAATTTCACAAACGCCAGCCTATGTTGATTAGTTGAATAGATGTTAAGACGAAATATGCGTCAAATTTGACGATTCGTCGTTACGAATATTTAAAACTAGACCATTTAAAACAATTAATTGACATTTGTTTTTTACGTCTATTAACAGTTCACAAAATTCTTTATTCGGCTATGGTCACCGAAACACGATTAAATAAATTTGGCTCGATAGAAAAAAATCGTAAACTTTCCTAAAAAATACCCTTTTTGCCGTTCCCGTCGGTGGAATGAATCAACTTCATTTAATTCCTATCAAAGATATTTATAAACAAAAATACACATTTTAATCCTAACAAACACACAAATCCGTCTATGAACTCAGTTTTTTGTAAAAATGTAAGATTATTTTTAGAAAATAAAGTAAAGTTAATATTGAAACCATTTGCAAACGCGCACACTGAGTATGCAGCCATTACCATGGCTCCCGACCCCCGCTAGTCGGCCAGAGTGCGTTGTCGAGAGTGGACGTGTACAACTTTATTCCCTCCAGCGCGCCCGGACGACTACATTATTTTAGTCCATATTATCGACTTTTGGGAAATAAAGATAAGAAGAAAAATAAAACTGCTCGGAATTACAATAGAAACAGATTATCGAACTTGCAGACAAATATGTAAGTACCTACCTGATTGGTTTTCATTCATAGGCTTTGCGTAGGTTATCTGTAATATTGATTTAGCGTAGTGTTATAAAATATTTTATGATGATGAAAATAAGGCGACCATAATCAAACTAATGTTATAAATGCAAAAATTTCTAAGTGTCTTAGTGTGTTAGTTAGTTTTGAGACGTAAGTAAGACGGCCGATTGAATGTGTATGATATTTAGTATGGTGGTAGCTTATTATATGTATATATATACCAATATGTTATTCTATAGGGTATAGAATAACATATAGGTATACATATTTATATATTTTATCCGACCTGATGACTACCTGGTCAGAGTTTTCAGGGATTAATTTAGAATATTAGTAGGAATTTGACTTTTATTTTTACAGCCCTCCGCCCTACAAAGAATTGTCTAAGGAATCCCATGAGGATAATACCGAAGTATTGCTGCCAAAAAATTTACCGGAATCTTCCGATGCGTTATACGAAAATCTTCGACCAGTTATTACACCTGGTTTCTTCAAGTAAGTTACATAGTAAATTTATATCTGCGACCACATGGTCGCTTGCCAAAAACAGGCGAGTAAAAAATTTTAAAAAGTCTGTATGGATTTCTACTTCCCATCTCATAAGTCTAGTAGGTATTACTAGATTGTTATATGCACTTGAATGAAACATGTATATTGTGTACGTTTTCCATCTAATTTGGTGCTCAAGAATAAGCCACTTGTATAGGGCAGACATACCGGTTTTAATAAAACCGATATTTTTATTTAGGCGTACCGCTTTATTTATATTTTATTACTAACACGTCCCTAGCTTCATCTTCCGGCTAAACTACCCAACGCCAACATAATATATTAGAGTCCAGAGGGTTAATTTCTTTGTAGTCGGTTATATAATAATATCTTACAATTTACTTTTATTTAAGAAAATTTTATGATATGTCAAACTAATTACTTAAAATTATTTTTTTATTTTCAAATAATTCAGATACTCTTTGTATTTAATTTGTTACTTCATTATATATATAATTAGTAGTACAGTATTTTTATCAAAGATTAATAAAGTAAGAAGTAAAGTAGTTACTATTTGTTATTTTTATCATAAGGTTACTGAAGTAACAAGTTAACTTGTTACTTGTCATTAACCTTTTGATAAAAATGTTCAACATGATTTTGTATCTATCGTTCCAGTGAAGAAATGCCATTCCTAGAAGAGCCGGAGTGTGAGATAAGCACAAAAGAATCGACAGGTCGCAGAATAGTAGATATTGTTTTTTTAGCAATTGAAGAACTCAAAGCACAACCCTCTTTTTAAGTGTGATTTCAGCTGCTTGGTTTTACAGACGGAAAAAAGATATGGGCTTGTTTCAAATTTTAGTTGTCTAAGATGTGCATGAAAACTTTCGAAGTGTGTTCGGATGATATAAATAATGATACCGGCCTGAACGCACTGCAGCAATTTCTGGAATTGTAGCTTCTGGTATCGGATACTCACAATTTGAGAAAACTATGGCAGCCATGGATATTCCTATTTTTCGAGAAAAGTATTACGCAATATATTCAATGAATTGGAGGCTACAGCGGTAGAGGTGATGGAACGCGCTGCTGCAAAGGAACGGGAAGCAGCAATCGAAGAAGGAAACAATAAATAGTGTTCCCATAATTGATTTTTTGCAGACAAATCATGGTGCAAACGCTCATATGGCAACTTATATAAATCGCTATCTGGTGTAGCTGCAATCGTTGGTCGAAAATTCGGGGAAGTTCACTTTCTCGGTGTGAAAAATAAAACCAGAAAGTAAAAAAGAGCATCATAGAAAAAACCTAACGCGTTGAAAATAAAAAGAAATAGAGTTAACCTTTTCGAAAATCAAAGGGGAATGCAGGGGAACAAGTGGCAGCACCTGATATGTCTGATGAAGACAATAAGGAAGCATCTTCAGAATTCATAAAAATCTGAAGAAAATGGCCAATGACAAAGTCCAATTTTTTAATATTATAAAATACATACAAAAATAAATACAAACAGTAAATGGTACTATCAGGTTAAACGCAATTACGAGTTACTGATAAACAAAGCAGCGTTTTAGGTATTTGGGGAGGAGAGAATGAAAAAACCTACGTTTTCATATAAAAAAGGTGAATACTTTATGCTATTACTTAAATGGAGGCCGAACTTGTTACTTTCTACCAGACGCATAATAATATGCTTCCGAAGTTAGTAGATTCACGACGAAACCGTGGCATGTCGTTGAGAGGCTCAGAGAAGTAACTATTTGTTTTGTAGCTTAGACTCACCTCTTACTGTAAATCTCTTCTCATAACTTTGGAAATACAAATCTCACCATTTCTTTAGATATTATTTAATATCAATAAGATTTTTTTATTTATAATGTTTTAGTTCACAGACATCAAAGGGTCCGTGGCATTGTTTATATATATATATATATATATATATATATATATATATACAGACTGACTGGTTGAACACTTTACATAAACAAGGACATGATAATTCATGGTCACATGAAACGTTTAAAAAAATAAAATTAAAAAAATACCGTTAAACTACAGAGGAAACCTTCATTCTATGAATGTGCTATAACTCGAAAATTATGGACACCGTCCGAACGGGGTTAATGACCCAAAGCGCCGCTCCGCGTTCAAAGGAATCAAGCTGCGTCCGAACGGGGTTAATGACCCAAAGGGCCGCGCCGCCAAAGGATGCCGCGATCGTCGGCCGCCCGCCCGGCCGCGCCGCGCTTTTATTACTACACGCGCGCCGCGAGTGACCATGTTTATTGTTTTGAGTAGACAATTAAAGTTAAATTAGGTAAATATCAGGCACCTATTTTTTTTTCTTAATTAGAACGAGAATCGAGTACTGAGCACTATATATCAATATGTAAAGTGTTCAACCAGTCACCCTGTATATATATATATATATATATATATATATATATTATATTTTAAACTTCTTTTTATAATTACTAAAGGAATACAGGAGGACATTTTTTTTACTTAACTAGACTTACATAATACATTTGTGAAGGCCTGAAGGGCACTTAGAAAACTTTTGAAAACCTGCATTTATTTAAGTTTTGTAAAAAGTTGTTATTACAATACCTATGTGTATACGAAATTTATACCTTAGTTGAAGTTGATTTTTGGATTTTAGTAAAACAACATTTAATTATACCGGTTTTTATATCTTACCGGTATTTGATAGGACTTGACCTGGTTGTGTATCAAATACCGGTTTTATCTTATTCAAGCCCTAGTTTTATTTGTAACATGGTCAAAAAATATTTGTTTAGTATGTGTTGTTTATTGTTTAATATTAATAATAAAACTGTATTTATTATCAAGTATTAGCAAGTATTTTGGTCCAACCAATGCATAACTAATATTATAAACTACTTTTAGGTACCTTATAGTTTGTTCGTTTTGGCATATAATAGGTAATCAAAATAAAATTTATTGAAAATCACAATAACTATTTAATCGTTTACTCGTGCCAATACAATACAATAAAGACACCCATAGCCTAGTATGATAATGGTATTAGTAAATCTTGTCATAAATCTTTACACCATTATAATTACCTACTTAAAATAACGTACCTAATTAGTTAACAACGCAGGCGAATTGAAAATCATAAGTCAGTAGAATACTATCAAGTAACCATACGCCCGCGAGTGGCTATGCTGGCTAGACCCCTTGCGCCGCCCGGCGGTCTGCGTCTGCTTCACCCCCTCAATATCCGTGTAACGTCTCTACCATTTCACCTTAATCATTTAGCATAATACAGCCGACGACGTAAACGACGGTACAGCAGCTCAACACTCACAACTTTGTTTCCTAATTCAATTTGCATTGCGAATCAAAAACTTTCCGTGACACTGTTTTGCATTAATAATACTTTAGCATGGCGTCATCTCTCCAGAGGCGCACTAGAAGCCATAAATTGAATTCCAACCTTCGCAATTAGTTATTCCCGCGCGTGAAAACTTTCTAGATCGTTCGCCTTCGTTAACAGATGTTACGGTGCTATTCATTATACATTCCATCGGATTGTAAAGCCGAACGTTTAATTTGAAATAGGTAGGTACCTACCGAGAAGTCCTTTGTTGAATCGCCGAGAATTTCGGAGGTATTGTTGAGGCGCTCAGGTGGATTAGCCGCTAGGCTCGTTTACGACAAACATTCGTCTTGGGAACATGCGACGATAAATAAAAGTGGGCAATATGCTTTCACGAGGTGAGTCAGTTGGGACCGAGGAGTTGAGAAAACGCATTAACCCATGTCCCACGTGCCGCTACGACAGTCCCGCCGGGAAAATGATGGCTATCGCACCATAATGGCATATTGAATAACAAATCAAAGCAAATATCGTCCTTGCAATATGCTGTAGAAAAACTTTCCTTACTATATTCAACGGCATTACAAAAGATCATAAAAAAGTTTCTGTGGTGAATCTACCATTCTGCCGGCACGGCACGTCTCTTATCGGCCTAATTTGGATCAAACAATTCCATTCCCCTCTCATACAAATTACCAAGAGGCACATTTGTTATCTGCAGTTTCGCCAGAAATTATATTAAGATGTTTTCTAGCGATAATGTTGTATATTTTACTTTCCTTTCTCGAAATCTGGTGATGTGCCCAGAGGGTGGCTCGGATTTTATGATCACAATAAATTACAGTGGAAATAATCTAGATCTCATCTATGACAATGCGATTTTCTTTTGTTTTAATGGGCATCTCATTTTGTTAGTCATAATTGTGCTGTTCTATAGTAATATTATACAATCTCATAATACACAAAGTTTATAAAACATTATACGTTACACTACTATTAAAACATTATGCGTAACTTTTGAATAACGTTATTATTTTTGTTTGTTTCAGGTTCTTGTGGCATATACATGAGATGTTATGGGCTCCTCGATAGCTCGGTGGCGCTGGTGGGTGGTGGTGGTAGCATGGGCGTGGGGTGCAACGGCGCGTACACTTTGCCCCGCACGCTGCGCGTGCGACGATGCCTTGCGCGCCGCCTCTTGCGCGAATGCTGGTTTAGAAATCGTTCCTATACAACTAAACCCAGAAGCCGCTCACATCAACCTTACTCACAATGCTATCGACAACCTTCTTTACACCTTTGGCTTCTATACACAACTTACTGTACTCGATATCTCATTCAACAGGATCGAAGATCTCGGTAGTAAAAATTTTGAAAACAATATGGAGATGACTCATCTCAACCTCACTACAAACTTCCTGAAACGGCTGGATAAGGAAACTTTCGTTGGACTAAAGAGACTCATTGACTTGGATTTATCGAATAATCAATTAATTGATATACATGCACAAACTTTCCAAGACCTTTCCGTATTAGAACGGCTCGATTTATCTGGGAACAAGCTGGTCAGTTTTCAGAAAAATACTTTCGAGCCCTTAACGTCATTGAAGATATTATCGCTGCGAAATAATTCTATAATGGACTTACCTACCCCAAACTTTGCCTTTGTTATCCAGTTAGAATATTTGGATATGTCGTTAAATCTGGTGGAAGATATACCCAGACACGGTATACCATATTTGAAGGAATTGAAGCATTTAGATTTTAATTCTAATGTTATTGGAAATATTGATCAATTGGGTTTGCATAACTTGCCATCGTTACGTCATCTGGATTTGAGCGACAATAATATGACCTCAATCCCTACATCCGCACTGTCGAAATTATCAAATTTATCACATTTATACTTAAGTGGAAACTTCTTCCAAAACATAACTGCTCTTTCATTCCAAAGTCTCTTCCATTTGAAACACTTACACTTAAGCAGACTATTCGATCTAGAGAAGGTGGACTCTAGAGCTTTTGTAGACAACATAAATTTACAAAAGATATGGATGAATGAAAATATTAAGGTCAGAGAAGTACCCCCAAGACTCTTCCATGGGAATCCAAAGCTGACTCATATTTACATGAAAAATAATGCCTTGGAGACTTTGGAAGCTGCTCATTTTCCAATAGATAGATTACAAGAGATGGAAATATCTGGCAACCCGTTTAATTGCAACTGCTCGCTATTGTGGTTGTGGAAACTTGGAATAGAGAGTGAAATTAGCAGCAGAAAGTCAAGGAATACCAGTAACATTTTAAAGATAGACTATGAAGATGTGAAGTGTGCTGCGCCAATGCATTTGCAAGGTGCTTTATTTGTTAAGATTCCTGAGTCGGAATTCGGGTGCTCAAGCGGATGGGTTGTTGTGGCTATAGTGGTGCTGACTGTGAGTATTGTGATAAGTATTGTGGGTGGAGTTTTGTACTTTATGGGACCGTTAAAAAAGTGTAAAGGAGACAAATCAAAACAGGTGATGACAAGTGTTATGTTGAACGGTGATGTGTCAAAACTCGGGAATGGGCTCGGATATTCTACGCGCAGTAGAGAACCAGAAAACAAGCGAGAAGTGGACCGGTATCTAATGATCGGTTCATCTGTGACTAATAACTTTCATTCTTTGAATCCTCCTTGGAATAGTGTTGATAAGAACCCTTACTATCAGGAAGATAGTGATGATCATATTTACCAGCAGTTTGCATATGAAACAATTCCTGCTCACAGAACGCCCGAAAAACCTCATATAGTGTACGTTTAACAAAAGTTGTGTGCAAAGGACAATATCCCAGATATATATTCTTTGCTCCGTTATAATAACACAGACTCTATATATCGTCGTCAATATGACGAAGAACGTTGAATGCAATAATGTATATAGTGATACGAATAAAATGTAATTTGTGATAGCTTTGTATATAGAAGTGTACATAAATATTGCGGATAAAGACATTACTATTAATAGGTAGAATACTCCCCATTTTGTACTTAAATATTTAGTCATGTTTATATTCAAAATTGTCCTTAGTTTTGATTACTTATGTTTTAAGATTTGAATTGTTTTAACTAGTTCCTTAGCAATATGGGTAATGACATAATTAAGTGCTTTGTAAAATTTGATGATTTGTTCAGTACCCTATTGGATAATATGATGTATATTCATGTAAGTGTATAGTATACATATATTTTCAGAATTTAACACCAATAGTAATTAATGAAACTTTGTACAAAAATGAGCAATATAGAATATTAACTTGGAAATATATTATTACGTCGTTAATTTTATTCCAGATATCGTTATTGCAGAATATAGTTAGTTATTTAAAGGGAAACATCTTCAATATACATAATTATCATCACGCTTAGAACATTGCATAAAGTAATATTCAATCATAAGAAATAATATAGCAGAAACTATAAATGATAGAACCAGCTGATCTGATGAGGAAGTGGTACAAATAAAGCATTTGAGCGTAAAATCCACTTAATTGTAAGCCGACAGTAATAATGTAGAACAGAAAAGTGTGGACTTGGTAAACATTCTAGTTCCTGAGTCCAGTAGTAGTTATAAATAGAAATTAAATGACCTCCTCGTATTTTGTGACCATTTGAATTAAATCATTCATAAGAGATATTTTATAATCAAGTGAAAGTATTAATGATTCAAGATCTTTAAAAATATTCAATTCATAGCACAGTAATTTGCATTGTATTATGACTTATTTGGACGTTTGCGCTGTTATGAAGTTTGACGATTATTAGTATGCTAATACAGTACCGTATTAAACACTAAAATCATTAACAATTTTTATTTATTACTTCCTATCTGTAGGCCTACAATAATATATCTAGTGGATTTTGTGTTTCAATGGACACATAACCAAAACAGAATAAATTTAAATAAATTATGTTATTGATAGATAATTGAAATTAATATTTTTGTACTTAGCTAGTATGGATGGGGCAAATCTAAAAGGTTTTGATCTTTTAAGGAGAACGAAAACAGTTAATAACTAAAATTACTTTTGTTGTTGTATGACGCCTGAAATGTTTAAATATTTAAGAAAATTAGACAACTATTATGTTGTTTTTAGTATGTAAACCTAATAACATTATTTATGTTGTTTATCAAGTTATTTGCAATATGATTGAAGTTTATGGGCAAGAACACTAGAGCAGAAAGTCAATAGCTGAGTTAGTTTCACTAAATACAATTAATTACATTTGTCTGTAGCAGTTCTAATCAGAACGAGAAGTTATTATTAAGTACCTAATTAACCATATTCTTAGATTAATGAAATTACCTGCAGATATCTATGCTCCGAAGTAAATTTATAGCAAAAATACGAAAACATTTAGCACGACACTTTTATCACAATTATATATAGAAACTGTTGTTTCTTTTCTTGTGTTTCGTATCATAAGAACCCCAAAACATCTTCCAGCAAATTTGTATTTCATATGAACCCCTTTTTTCACTTGACTCGTTACTGGCAATATGATTGCTGATTATAATAATCTCAACCACATTTGTTTTTACCCACTCGCGGCGAAGCTTTAAGTGAGGGTTATGTGTTTGACCTGTAAATTAGTATGTATTATTGTCCGTTTCGATGTCCACACGTAACTACAAAACGGCTCAACCGATTTTGATAAATGATACATTGTTTGCGCAAGTGTCTAGATTAATAGTCACCCGACGGTAGAGAGTATTTTATGTTAATTTTAATGTGCGGGATAAATATTTCCAGTAAACTTTAGTTTGTGTTCTTGTTTATAATCGAGTATAAACAAAAAACGATATTAAAAAATATATAGTGACACTTCCGCTGAAAAAGCCGCTTTTAAGCGGAAGTGTAAATATTTTTTAATATCGTTTTTTGATAATGGATTTCCGCAAAGTAACGCCTGAATCAATAAATTATTTTTAGTATAAACCTTATTTGTTTGTCTTAAAGTTACACCACAAATATAGTGTCACGCTTTAGGTAGAAATTGTACAGGGAGAGGCAAAGATGGTACAGCCAAGGCCCAATGATTATAATTGTTATATTAATTACTTTGACTTTGCTCTCGTTTTTTTCCTCGCACGAATACCTATCGCACCCAGGGCGAGGCACATTTAATTATTTGGTCAGGTTTAAACTAAGCCTAGGATGTCTATTGGTACCTTAATCCTGTCTGTGTAGTGATAGTAAGTGTTTAATATTTTAGAAAACATAAATATTATATTTTTAACAACTTTTGTATAACACACGTTTTATTTCTTTTTAAAGTCATTAATGAAAATAGTTATAATTTACAGACATGTTTGTTTTGTAGTGTTTTTTACTATATTGGTCCCTTATCTGTAACCTATGGCAAACAATTGTGTTAGTTGCTAATTACGCTATATTGTTTTATTTTGCATTTTCCTAGTCTTGTACATATTTACGTAAATATTCTTATTGTGGCAAGAAAATTAATATTCGGGTTTTTAGTAGGGTTAGTAACAATCAAAGAGTTGAATATAAAAACACCTACACAAATTGCCTTTAAAAATGTTGGAGATGCTAAAACTTTTCATTATCATGAACCATTCTGTATGCTGGACAAATAAACCCAAGAATATATATTGAAGAAAAAAAATCCGATATACCTTCCCTTATCAATATGGTTAAAACTGACACTTAAGATTAGTATTTTACAATAAGATCGTAAATCTTTTAGATTTGACCTTGAACGATTTATAACTGCAAGTATAATAATTTTATAAATTATATTATAATCCTATGAATTTCTTATATTATATACCCACTATGTAACCGAAAATAAATACCTACCTATTCAGTGGACAACACCTTCAGTCATAATGATAGTGTAAGCCTATTTATACATTACTGTACTTTAAAGTTGTTTTTATTGACTTATTTAAAAATATAATGCATTAAAACAAACGACAAATAAACAATTAAAAACATGAACTTGACTTTTATTCTTACCTAGTTTTAACTAGTTAAAATACAACAAAAATATGAACTCAATATTGTCCCACAAATAAACAAATACAGGTACAGCGTGTATCAAAAAAGTGTAGTAAGTTATACTAAACGCAGAAGCTTGCATACGATTGAGACCTAATTACTGCGTCCCAGAAAGTAGTGACAATTACGAGTTATGTGTATCCAAAGCTTTTCGGATACAAAGCAGGTTCATCCCTGAAAAACTAGGTCAAAGACAGCAATGACCTCCACCTCTGACCTCCTTACTATGAGCTCTTAAAGCAGGACTTCTAGAAAACTTCCCGGCTTTTTCGAACCATGACAACGTTAAAGCAGGCCTGCCCAGGTCTACTATTCAATAACCGCAGAAAAACCGTCCACCTGTTTTTTTTGGATGGACTCCCATTCATTTATTCATCAGTTTATCAGCTTACAAACGTGTAGCAGTCAGAAATATTGGTTATAGTAAATTGTTAGAATGTCAGATAAATCATTATCTGTTCGCCTTTGCGAAAACAATGTTCAAACAGTTTACTTAAATGAGCGTCATGGTTGAGAGGACGGAAGTGAAAGATTAAGTGGCGTGGGGATTGCAGAGCGCAGTAACCCCAACGAAGTATATATACATATATATATATATATATATATATATATATATATATATATATATATACCTACTACACCTTGTATACACCATGTCGATAGATAATGTTCAGAGAAAGATAACTCCGTTTCTGGAAGCAGATATTTGGCTAAAGCATCTGGTTCGAGAAATGCAGAGGTTCCATTTTCAAATACCGGGTGAATCTGTTGTTCATACGAAAACAGTTGCTCTGCCACCCAGATGTTAGAATTTCAGTTTTCCAGTAGTGACACTTGCTACAGTGTTCTTCAAATCATAACACAGCTAATGCATACGCACTATTGCTTCACGGTTGAATATCTGACATTGCCGTGTTAGCAACCAAAACATTAATTTTTAAATTTCATTCTATAATGAGACCTACCACCTTGTTAAAGCAGCGGTAGTAGTAGGTTGGCGCATAGCAGTTGTAAATGCATATCTATTCAATATTTGTTAAGAAATGGCATAATTATGCTATGGCAAATGGCCACATTGGTAGTATTTATTAGCAAGTTAGAAGATGTAGGTGTAGTTGCAGACGAGTACGTATGTAACTTCAACAAGGAGGTCGCAAGAACACACACAAGAATCCAGCTTGGATGGGCAGTTTCGGGAACCTTCGATACATATTTTCGTCCCCAGTACCTCAAAGCCTGAAAAACCCAAGGTTTTCAACCAGTGTGTATTGCCAGTGATGTCTTATGGCACTGAGACGTGGTCCCTTACTGTGGGCCTCATTAACAAGCTTAAAGTCGCTCAACGAGCAATAGGAAGGGCTATGCTTGGGGTTTCCCTGCGTGATAAGATTAGAAATGAGGAGATCCGTAGGAGAATTAAGGTCACCGACATTGCTCTTAAAAATTTGCAAGTTGAAGTGGCAATGGGCAGGCCACATCTCTCGCAGAACTGACAACCGATGAGTAAGAAAGGTTCTTGAAGGCGACCACGCACAGGAAGACGAAGTGTAGGCCGGTCCCCCGCTAGGTGGACCGACGACCTCGTCCAAACCGCGGGGAATAGCAGGATACAGGAAGCGAGTAGCCGGTCCAAGTGGCGTTCTCTGGGGGAGGCATATGTTCAGCAGTGGACGTCTTCTGGCTGATGATGATGATGATAGTATTTATAAAGTAACTAACTACGCCCCGAGGTTTCACCCGTGTGGTAATGTATGATGATGATGAATACATTTTAAGTATTTTCCAGTGCCTCATCTAACTACCTACATACCAAATTTCATCGAATCCTTTCATCAGTTCTAGCGTGATTGAGTAACGAGCCATTGTCCATACAAACATTCGCATTTATAATATTAGTAACTTATTAGATAATACGAGTATTTTAAATGTCTATGAAATATTCATAATGCACTGAAGCTGAAGTCGTCGATTGCTTTACAAATGAATGAACTAGATATGGATGAACGTGTGTTATACACGTACTTTATTTGATTTCCCCGCGATTCATGTACGGGATGCACCGCGTGACTTTGCCCGTGAGTAAATTGACTACCCCCCAGGATTACTTTTCCGGCACAAAAAGTAGCCTCCGTATAATTAAAGATTTAAAACAAATCCTTTTCGTAGTTTTGCCGTAAAAGAGTATACACAGCGATCCATCTTCCCAACACAAACATACATACTTCGAATTTGCATTTAAAATCGTTACTGGCTGCGTGACACATGATGATGAGAAGTATCCTATGTCCTTCCCTAAGATGGAATCTATCACCTCGCAAAATTTCATTAATAGCTTTTTAGTAGGTATTTTTATTTTGTACCATTACTCACGAATTGAACGTTGATTGGTTAATGTGACATCGGGGATTGGAACATTCATTGGCTCATCACGGAATATTTATGAATCCTTGCAGTAATGCGTGTTGTTGACATGAAAATGGCAGGAAATTATACAGATGACCATTTCGAACTATTACGCGGATTTTTCCGCGATTCACGTACGCGTGGAATTTGTTAATATAATATTATCAGAAATTATAATTATGCTAAATTAAATTGAATGAAGGACAACAGAGAAGAGCTTAACCAAAATATTCTAAACACCACATTTTTTTAATATATCTTAATGGCACTCACATATATATATGACAATAGATAACGCAAGTATCTCGATTTGTATTTTAATACAACTTTTTAAATAATTGAATTACGTGAATTTACGCATTCCATAACTTTAAAATAACTTACCTGTGATAGGAAATATGTCCTTGCCCTTGGGGGCTCGAAATTTGGCTGTTGCAGCTAATTATTATGCAATTTAGTCCTCGCTTTCTCTCGTTATCGTTATTAGGGACCAACCTTGACGCTTGGTCGGGGTTCGGACACAGGAAGTATACGCATTTGCGTTATCTAGTGTACATATATATATTTGTGGAGGTACTGTAACTAGCATGGATACTTTCGAATTAACGATTTAAGGTTTCTTTAACCGATCTATCGACGGTTTACCCCAGTACTATATAACTGTATATAGGTATTTTTTGACAGTAAAAACAATTTCATTTCATTACAGTAATAATAGAAATTTGATTCAAGGTCCATACAAATAGTGTAAATTTTTTATCCCTCGTAAAAGAAACTGTCGGTAGGTAGAATAAAGAAACTGTCCTTTAGCAATACCGTCACGTATAAAAAATCAGGAAAGCCTTTTAAATATGTACTCGTAGATATAATTTTTGTTTGTATTGAAATTCTTGTGAGTTTGACACATATTAAACTATCGTTAGGGAAGCGCTCGTAGCGGAGCTTGATTGACAACAAGTTAAGCAACACTTGCTGCGGTCAGGACTTGGATGGGTGACCGCTAGTGGCATTATTCAACTTAGCGCTTCCGTGCTTCGGAAGGCATGTTAAGTCGTTAGACTATGTCGAAGGACTTCGGGCGGCCTGAAAACTTCGACATGGGTTGGCCACTAACCTATCCACAAAGCCGCACTGGGCCCGCGTGGTGGATTATGGCCCAATTCCTCTCTCTGAGAGGAAGGCTCGAGCCCCAGCAGTGGGCACAAAATGGGCTGATTATGATTATGATAGGGATCGAATACGTCTCGCCGGGTTTCGAGCATGTCCGATGCTCATCTCCTGGGCGAGTGCGCAGCGTCTGCGAGCTCAGTGCCTGAGTTCGTGCGTGTTTTGCCAGTAAATAATAATAGTTTAATACGATTAGATTAGCCTATAAGCGACTATTATGATTCAGTTACCTAATATTATTTATTTCTCATATTATTTTTAAAACACTAACCCCTGGTTAGTGAGGGCAAACTGGCACGAAGCGCAGCGCGTGCGGTTTGTCGAGGCGCCAGCGGCAGCGGGAACGAGCTCGGCGGGGATGGGACGAGCTCGACGCTACCGGTGCCGAATGATGAAGGCCGAGCGTAGCCAGCTGAAGATGGTGAAGCTGCTTAGTCGTCTGTTGTCGCGTGGGATGATGATGCGACAACAGACGACGCGGCATTTTCTCCATTTTCGGCTGGCTACGCTCGGCCCTCAGTGCACGCCGGGAGCTCGCACAAGCCCTGAAGATGAGCACCCGGCATGATCAAAACTTGGGTCGACGTATTCGATCCCTAATGTGAGTGTTCTGACTGTTAATAATAATAGTTTAATATATACCTAATATTTGTTAAGTTGGTGCATATATCGTTACAAAACAGTCAATTTAAAGAAACCAGTTAAATATTAATTAAAAACAGCCTTGCTATTTTGAGCCGTTATTTACAAATTGAACATCATTCCGAACGATAAGCAAATAATTTATATTGAAAATTATTTACTTGTACCTTTAATGAAAACGATGCAAAACCGCCGGCGAAAATGATCATATTCTCCAATTTGAAGAAATTAATTAATAATTTGTAGATTATTTGTTGAGTATTTGTGTGCCCGTGGCTGTAGAGCTTTGTGGGAGAGTTAAGTTGTTGGCTCGGTGACATCACCGATGACTCCCGCTCCGGTTCGTTCCTGGTGCAAAGGCTGGCTGGCCATAGCTATTCAGCGTGGGTACGCAGCGAGTGTAATGGGCATCTTTCCACCGGGAGCGGACAGGGGCGGGTTATTGAATATTGACTAGAAGGTTAATTTATTCTTTGTAATTTATTTAACATGTGTAATTGTAACTTTCTTATTACTATTTGTAGATATGTAAAATGTATAATTTTAATCTTATTTCTCTATAATCACGTATTACCCTATACTTTGAAGCGTAATGGAATCATAATAATTATTATGATTATGGTAATATGTCTCAAAATATTCAAAACACCTTTACAAGAAAAATTTTATGTATCTGATCTGCAGGCATAGCCAATGGTATAACTGCAAACTTTCAAGTTTAACATGAAAGTATACCTAATAATTGCTTAAATTCGCACATTCATCTCCCCAATACGAATTTCTGCTTCGAAATAGAAACACATTAAATCGAGTACAGAAATGTCTGCTCGTCATACAGATACTCTTCTTGGCACTGAAACGTGGTCTCTTACTATGGGCCTCATAAGTAAGGTCAAAGCTATGGAGAAGGATATGCTCGGGGTTAACGAACTCTCTACGTGATCGAATCAGAAATGAAGAGATCCTTAGAAGAACAAAGTTATCGACTTAGCCCAGAAGATTAGCTAGTTAAAGTGGCAGTGGGTAGGGCACATAGCACGCAGAACAGATGGCCGATGGGGCCAGAATGTTCTGGAATGGGGACCACGAACCGGCAAGTGCAGCGTAGGTCGCCGACATGGTGGACAGATGACCTGATAAAGGTCTCAGGACGATGTTGGATGCAGGTTCCAACCGGTCCTTTTAGAAAATTATTGGGGAAGGCCTATGTTCAGCAGTGGACGTTCTATGGCTGAGATGATGATGATATGCTGGTTTTATTTTATTTATTGTAGAAGTTCATGCGCGTCGACCAGTTAATAGAGACCCCAGTTTTATATGAGACCGATGTGATGATTATATGATACAACCAATTTACAGACTCTTAACACAGACTTGAGAGTACGCAAAGTATGTAATCCACCTATTAAACAGCATGTTTGTGTTACTTGGGGGTAACATAGAGAGATCAAGTAGCCATCTCTGATTTATGAGACGGATCAAGATGAATAATTTATAGTTGGAAGCTCCAGGCTCTATTCTTTCCATATACCAAATTTCATCGAAATATATGGGGCAGTTTTTAAGTTATGCGTGAGCATATAGACAGCAAGACAGTTTTTTTTTTCAAAAACGTCACATTCTTTTTAGTAGGTAATTTCACATCTTCTGACCCTCGTTTTTTATTTTTCCAAGGACAGACTATTTGGCTTCTACTCCTTTATTATAAGTATAGATATAGATACAAGATATCGATATAGGAGATACGTAGGTACTCACAATTTTAAGGCCCAATAAGTTGATGATAAATTACTGTTCAAAAAAGCGCTAAATCATTTTCGATTTAATTTATATAGGATAACTTCTGAAGTATGATCTATCAAACTAAAAATATTATATTAATTATTTTGGCGGGATAACGCGTAATATGTTAAAAAAAAAATACAGTCGAACTGAGAACATCTTCCTTTTTGGATATCGGTTGAAAACAAAGGACGCCATTCCCAACCAAAAATAATTGAATTATTTTTCGATTTAATTACAACCGGAAACACCAAACGAAAATATCGCCCCACCTTCTTTTATTACCTGTCCTGCCCTACACACACGGATGCTCTCATTTAATAAAGGACACAAAACCGGATACGAAATCAGTTTAAAACGGGCCTAATTGTGAAATAAATGTCCTACACGTTTACTCCATTACATTGGTAACCCGTGCAATTTTACTTTTGAGCCGGGTCCGGAGCGTAGCAATTTGAGTGCTTTGACATTCATTTATCTCCATTATAGATCTGCGGAGGTATACCCTGCCGGCAATGAGTCCCGAGTGTGTACTCCCCTTAGTGTAGGCGCGGTAATGAGCATGATAGCCGTGCCGATAGCGTATCCTGGACAATGTGGACGGGCCCTTATTTATGAAGGTTATTTTTATTCGTGTTTGGTCAGTTTGTTTATCGGAATGTGTTTATTTTGTATTATTTTATGTTCATAATAATACAAGTTTGCTTAACATGATCTAAAGTTGTCGCAATTGGTATTAATTATACTTAAGTTATAACACTGCTGATGTCAAATAACTGACTTAGGGCGATTTGGACTCTGGCATTGAAAATTTAGTCAGTAAACCTTAGATCGAGTCAACATGGTCGAGTTACACTATGGCGGTTTTTATTAGGAGTGTTTTGTTGTTGTTTGTTAGTATGTAAAATAATAACAAAGTTTTTACGCTATGTATTTACGGTAGAGCAAGACAAAAACGTTAAAAGAACTCGTTTCTTGTACAATGACACCGTATATTTTTTTTATTGTTGATATAGAATGTCCTATAATACCAAATATAATCCGCTAATAGTACTGTGGGCCGAGCACGAAACTCTGCTTAAGTGTAACAACGTTATCGTATTGTTTACGTATTTGGCACAAACTATGAGCTATCTGTGCCACTATTATACTAGATAAATGACAGTTTGTACGTTAAAGATGCGAATACGTTACACATAAACAGTTTTTCGTGCTCGGCCCGCTGTAGCGCTACAATACAATTTCAAGATCCTGGAACTGTTCAAACCCTAGGCATGATACACAAATAGAGTATCATACAAACAGACGGACGGCTCAGGTTTCCGTAGTCTTGGCAAAACCAAAGTAAGTAAATATTTATAGAACACCTTTCCTACTAGCGTTGATTCACGCAGGTTTGGCGCGAGACGTGTGTAGGTATGTCGAAATCGCCACAAAACAAGTACACATCGCATTTACGTTTTGTTAGTAGGCTACCTACACAACAGAAAACAATGACATTCAAAAACTGCCAACCCCGACCGCTCTGCCGGCACTCACGTTATAATTGCCGGTAAGCGTCCTCCGCCCCCACCCATCGCGTCTTCCCACTTTTATCGCCTATTACTCGGGGCCGCGCGGTTTAAGTACTTTGGTAAAACTCTGAGTAACATTGCAATTGTTGTAACACACCTGTGACACTTAACATGTGCAAAAAACCTGCCTTGTCACTAAAAATGTGATTTAAAACAACGAGTAAAATTTCTAAATAGAAAATTCCGTTTATGTGTCAAACGGAATTTAATACGGAGTCCATCTTTACTCTTGTCCGTAGCTCTATGTATATATAAATAATAAAACTGGTTTGATAACAAAACCCGCGATCAACCAACGTGAATGAGGATCCCAACCCAAATGATTAGAACTGCAATAAATTCACTCCATTACTTCTACCAACAACAGTCAATGAAAAATATACTAATAACACGCTCCTTGCTCGTGAACCCGTGACGTCGGAAGGGACGATTTTGGGGTACTGTACATGTTTAATATTCATTTACGTTAAAAATCAGGCTTCAATGTTTCGCAAATTTTTTATATAGGTTTAGAAGAAACTTAATACAATACAATACAATACGAAAATTCTTTATTGATAACCAATCATAAAAGAAAAACATAATACAATAAAAAGCGCTACAGTAGATTGGACAATTGGCGGCCTTATCGCTATAGCAATCTCTTACAGGCAACCTTGCATGGAGAGGATTCTTAATAATAATGCGGTAGTAGATGCTAAAATAAACATTTTTATCTTGGAATAAAATATTTAATATATTTAAAGTATTTAATAATTAAATAAAAAAATAATAATAATAACTATCTAATCTATAAGCCCCATGGTGGGGGGAAAAGTGGCCAAAACGCTGGCGGCATTGCCACGCTGGATGGCAATGCTAAGTTTTTGCCCAAAATAGGCGCCAGCATTTCGGTCACCCGACGCCTCAACTAAACGTTTCGCCAGATCTTGGAATGAAGTGCTAATATATAATTAAAATAAATAAATAAATATAAATAAAATAAAATAATTAATACTACATACATTAAATAAACTAATACATACCTACTATTAAAATATAAACATCAATACAATATTTTAATACATAATAATCATTTAAAGTAAAATATAATTCAGTAGTTATTTGATAAATATTGCTTCTTCACCCCATATCTTTGAAAGACGAAATGACTTTGCTTGCCTTATACTGACAGGAAGCTCATTCCATAGGTGGACAGCATGTTTAGTAAATGACTTCCATGTTTAGTGAATGATACATTGATGACGCGACAGGTGTATTCAATTGCAGTGTGTTTAATAAGGCATTGTAATTACCCTACTAAAATGCGATTTGAAGCGATGTCAGTAGTAGTTACTATGGCGAAAACATCACTATAATCATATATTATTAACATCACTATCATCATATCACTAGTAACCGCTTTCTATCGATGGTTTGTTTGCTACCTTGGGCTTGATCTTCTAGCGAAAGTAGTCTCGGATGGGAAAATCAGTGAATGGTGGCAGGATTTCTGATAGTGCTTACTTTATGCTCCTTAAATTAGGAAAATAATAATAATAATAATAATGATAATAATAATAGTCATTTATTTCAGGCAATAAACCCATATAAAATTTCAACACTACACAATATACACAAAAATAATAATCTAGTAGATGTTCATCTACACATCACAGCTACACTTAGGTATATAAGTTACGTCACTTTTTGTTTGCATTCATGTGCACGGAGTTCCAATGGGTAAACATTGGATTCCCGTACACATTATCAGAGACAGCCACCAGTATCTTGTTGTCAGCGTAAAAGGTCGTATTTCCTTACAATGTATGCTAGTATTTGACCACCTGGGCCATCATCGCTTTAACGCTTCTACCTCTAAGCCTTTTAAACCTTACTTGTAAACCTTACCTTCGCTTCTCCTAAAACTATATATCTTAGCATCTATGAACTAGAGGTGTGTTCCGACAGACATCCTAAAGATCCAGTTGACTGTCAAGTTCTAGAACTTACTAACCCAGTGAGATAGTGGTGAAACCTGTATCGCCTGTAAAAATATTCAAATAAAATCTCAATGGTGAAATTGGACAGAAGTAAAAAACGATTAGAAGGTTTTCCCGTACAGTTTTTGACTTAAGAATTGGGCTGTTCCATTTTCTCCCAAATGGTTGCTGTAAAAGTTGAGCAAGGTTTACTATGAGAATAGTTTCGCCCTCTACTACATTGGATCAGAAACGTACCTGTTCAGCCGACCCCTTCAGGGGTTTATAGGCGCAGCGTTATGATTAAATGAAGAAATTTCATCATATCCTTATTATATCTAGAGATGTTTTATGGATAATAATTTTTCGTCGGGATTGTCACTAAATATTTTATATAAATTTGAAATCTAGACAATTAATGTAAACGTAAGTACTGTTCCACCTTAATTACAAGCTATGTTGTGTGTCACCTCACAGCTTACGAACATTCCGCTACTGCACCCTCGCTAAGGTCCAGTTGGCATTTGACCAGAATTTTTCCGTGACAGCAGACCGTTTGGTTTAAATCTGCAAACGGATGGACGGACAGTTTTAATGGCCGATGTAAGGGAGTGAAAAGTGTAGCATAAATTTCGGGCACCTTTTGCGTGGCCGGCCAATTCCGGCTTTTTCCAAAGCATCCGACGGGATGCCGTTGTCTTTTAATTTATTTGTCTGTTGCGAAACCCGGACTGGTGTGCTATGTGACCGTCACTACTGATTGATTTAAACGGAGACATCTGTCGCGTTGAAATGTTTATCGGATCAAATCAATCCCAAACCAATTGTTTTAGCCTATTGTTTCACTCGTAGAAAATATACAAAAAAGGTGTATGTAAACACTAGAAACATAACAATCTTTTATACCTGGATTGTTTTGGTTAATAATCTATTAATGTTAAGCTTAATAAGTCAAATACGTTCCCAATGCTGGGATATGTGAGGTTCTAACGAAGGGATAAGAGTATGGGCTGTAAACAAAAAAATGCTCACGGAGGGATTAAAGTTGGTTTGAACCGCACATACCAGTTTAACCTCGTGACGGAAGAGCAGTGGAACGCTATTTTTCTTCTATCAAAAAAAGTTATAGGCCACACATTGGAGATTTTATACGGCATGGACGCCTCCAACATGGACTAATGATTTTTGTTACCAACAACCGAGACCTAAGGGTTCACGTCCTTTTTAATTGTCGGGTGATTTTCCGAAGTATGGAAGTGTTTTCATGAACATGCTACTTCTGTTGTCCACATAAGTGGCATTTTCATACGTACATTCGCACATACTGGTCATCGCAGTAAGATTTATTTAATGGAACAAAGGACGAAAGACTAGGCTTTATTCCTAATAATATAATATTGTATAAATAGCATATAACGAGGTAAATCTACTCATTCCCATCTATTAATTACTTGTCCTAAGTAAATGACTATTTTTTTTCGTTTTCATCAACGTAAAGTCTAACAGCCGTATTTATAAACATGCGTAAGTAATTACTTAAGGAAAAGTAATAACCTACTTAAGCAATAATTTTAATTCTATAGACTAGAATTTGCTTGAAGTTAGAACAATCAAAGTCTAAAGTCTAAGTCTAAAATAAAGAATTTTCAGCCGAGTAATAGTAACCATTTTCGTTGCTTAACCCTTTGCGGCCCAGTACATATACGTTAGTTCCATTCATAAATCTTTTGTTTTAATTATCACGATATAAAGGCCAATAAAAATAGACGTTTTTTTGGGTCAACTTTGCACTAAATTTCAAGCGAACGTCGGCATTTCTACATTAAAAGTCATTCAACTCAAAAAGGATGGACATTAGAAAAAAGTTTGAAACAAAAGTTGTAGAGAATAAACAGATTTTTAAGAATAGATTGATGGATTTTATTGATTAATCTAATATTTCAAGAGCTATTGGCCGCGATAGAAAAACCGGTTCATGAAATGGGCCATAAATCGTAAACGGTAAGTTTTACAAAAAAGTTTGCCGGAAACAAAAGATGCGAAATTTTATTATCTATAATAATAGTCTCGATGGCTTTTGCCATAAAGTGCATAGTTTCCGAGGTATCGGCCGAAAACGTTATTTTAAGATGGCGATTGTGGCGTCACCTGGATCTGTCAGCATTTGATCGGGAAATTTGTTTTTTTTTTGAAAATTTGGATCGGAAATTTAGTGCAAAGTTAAATTCTATTTCACTGGCCTAATACGAAGGATTAAGCAATGAGAACACGTACATTTTTCATTCTTATTACCTAAGTGATGTTGTATAAAAATTAAATTAGCACACAGGTCTGAACTAATAATAATCTATTATGCTGTCAGAATTAAACTCCATGACAACAACCTAATACAAGTGTTTAAATATACATCCAATTTTGATAGGGTTATGTCATTCATTTACTTTAGTAAGTAACGTTTATAAATACGAGCATAAGCCACTGAGGCTACAAACTTGAAATTTTGACAATTGATGACTGGATGTTGTAAGCATCCAAGGAAGGCTTGTGTCAAATGCCAAATACAAATTATTGAAAATTAAAAAGCGACCAAAGCCGATGTCAGCTTGTATACCTACAAAACGCTCCCATGTGATTGCTCCCTGTAAATAATACTCAAATTTTAACCAAAACAAAATTGTAACTTGTTCAGAACACAAAACCAATTTCACCAAACAAACATCCCTACAAGACAGCCGTTTTAAACACAAAACGGCAGCTGAAAACAACAATCAACTTCCAATAAAATCCGACCAATCAAAACAGTGAACATAAAAGGGCTTCAATAGGAAAAAATAAAGAGGCTTTATCTCGTGAAGGTTGGAACGACGTTGCCAGTTGGGGTGGCAAGATTTATTTCACGACAGCACTCGTTATAGCACCGAAGGGACGATGGTACAGAATGCAATACCGCAAAACCTACAACACTTTGAAGCTCAAAGTTTTCAAATTAGATATAACGTTTTTAGAGTTCTAAATACATGTACGTAAAATAACATATAAACTATAACGATTTCACACTCATACTCACATAATATACTCACACGTCGTGGGAGAATTGAACAAATGTCATCGCAACATCCAAGACCCGAAAACGAACATTTCCGCTTAGCTAACACTTAGCTCATATTTACCCTGGTCATGGAAGATCCACGCTTCAAAAGCAGAGTTACTAGCAACTAAGCTAGCATAATGTTAGAGAATAAAAAGTCTGCGTAGAAAAAACCCAGAAAATAAAAGAAACTAGAACAATTCCGATACACTTCATTTTAGTATTTCATCGACCCGCATTCTACAGTTGTCTTGCAATCATTGCGCTTATAACAACGTCGAAATATCTGGAGCTCATATTATAATAAACCAATATCACTATAAAATAAAAAATAAAACAGACGAGTAAAAAATTATTAATGCAACGAAGTTCCGGTTAGTGCCGTCAACGCTCACAACTGGCGCGCCACGGTTTCCCGTTCCCTTTGGTTCCAAATCTTTTAATGCCCAAGCCCAGTCTGAATAGAACAACTAACGCGGTTGCAAATGCGCGCTAAATTTTCTGTCAAAAACCCGAAAGAAGTAACTAATTGATGTTTTGACAGTGACAGCTCGCAACGACAACAAAACCCACCTTCCATCCGCGAGCGTTGCGGTCGCTACTTGAGCGTCATCGATTTTGACGTGGCGAGCTAGCTCACGATGATCGTGGGCTGTAAGGGAACGGGTGTGCGAAAGACGCCGGTGATTTCGTAAACGTTCACAACCTAAGTGACGTAACAGGCATGTCGTGCACCTGATGGTAAACAAAGTTTACCCATGACAGTTGCAGTACCACCTTCTGGTGGTACTATATTCTACTAGAAATCTACTAGAAATGCGCACTATACTCGTCAACCCAAGAAATTGGTTTATGAGTCCCTTTCACCCAGTACATTCAATAGCTACAGTGCCTTTCATACCCTGACACAGTTATGCTCACGCACTAACTGCTTCTCGGCAGAATATCTGGTACTGCGACGGTAACAACCAAGATGGCCTCTTGCAAAAAACGCTTCTAGTGAGTCGGGTTTCCTTGCCTCTTACTATTCTCATTCCGACGGCTGAGAGGAGAGAGGCTTATTTTAACTCAATTACGGAGTAAAGTGTAAACAGTGACTTAAATTTTGCTGAACAGTTTATGTTGTTTCTTTTCTCAGTTAGGGGCCTACTTGTATGGATAATAAATATCTATAATATATTTTCAGTATGCGGTTATGAAAAATGAAGGCATAATTGAATTCCGACGGGACAAACAATGAATCTTTTTTTTCGTTTACTATATTTGAGGTCAGTTCGTTACAATATGATTTTGGACACAAATTATAAGGTTTGATTTTAGTTTTATGGTGGCCGCTTGCCTGACGCAAAACATTCTCAGGAATCCTCGTTGGTAGTTTACCTATTACCATATACTGATTTTAAGCTCGTTAAGATAATACAGAGTTCCGTTGTGCGTCCAAACTTTTAGGAACGTACTACAAATCGACATCAATCAAATGGGTTTTTACTATTCAGTGTTTTTATTTACGTCGCCGTTTGCCATCCATCACGACCATTCTGTGTATTTTACTTCTTCAGGATGATACCCACAATATTCATATTTGAGCCAACTACCTCCTGACCTCCTGATGATTGAAGGTCAACGCTCACCAAGTGATTGGCATCTGTGAACAGATTCCTCATGATGAGGAACGCACTAGTATTGCCACCATACCCTATTTCTACCGCGAAGCAGTTTGCTATTCTGCGTTCTGGAAAGGTACCAGCAAAATTACAGGCACATAAGACATAACAACTTAATGTCTCAGAGTTACGGGCGTAGGCAGTTCGTCTGTATATCAGCATCTGATATAGGTAGAAGTTACCATATACCAGGTGAGTCTTGAGCTTGTACCGTCTCCTAACATCAGAAAAAAATGACGAGCGCTTGCGGTGCCAACTATTAGTGGCATTACAAATACATTATCAAAAGCCATTAGCTATCAGTTGAACCACTGTTCACCTTGTCACTAAAAGCCATTAGCTGTCAGTTGAACCACTGTTCACCTTGTCACTAAAACATAAATACAATATTCGCACTAAACTTGTTTTGATACTAGGTACTTGACTTCCTTTATTAGTCAGTAAAGAAACTTCCCGAATTTTGCACTAGTAAAGAGGACTTACTAGTTAAGGACGGCAAATGTACTTTGTATGCAGATCGCTAGATTGCGAACATCGGAATGTAGGTGATAAACCCGATTCCCACAGAATTTCGTATCTGTTCCCACTTCCCCAGTCTTGTTAATTAAATTCGATCTCATACAGTTGTAGAGCAACAATGTATGTTGTCGAACATAATATTGAAACTCGTGTAATGATCGCAAACAAAATGTTGCTTGTTACCCAACGGCGGTCGTTAAAATTTAATTATTTTGTTCTGTTCAAAAGTATGACGTCATAGCATTACTTTACCAGTCATATCAAGTTATTATAGATATTTCGTATAAGCACGAATGCGTGCCTGTAATACGTCCCGATTGAGACGTCTTTGAAGTAGTTCTCTCATGGTCAAGTGCGAAGTTCCGGCGGCGTTTTCCTTGTAGAATTACAAATATTATTGTGTGTCCAACATGGTTTTTTTTGCATCTAATGTGACGTCCACCTGCTCAAGGCTTCCGATACACGGACGCGAAATGGGAAATTATATATACAAGATTATGTATGTGGGCCTAGTTATGGGATTATTTCAATGGGTCAGTATGGGCGAGTCTGAAACCGAAAGACATACAAAGATCTCTTTTTGGGAACCTTCTCATCGAATTTAGTGCCAAGAAAGGGATCCATAGATTTAAAAAAAACATACACTCAGTTCAGGAATCGAACCAGGTTATATTGAAGAAATAAACTTACATTAATTATTTCGATATCGATTATGTAGGTAGGTGCCATTAGTAGTAATTTTGATATGAAACATTATTTCTCAAATTCTAAAATGTATTAAATAAAATACACACAATATAATAGATATATATACAATGTATCTATCTATCATATAAAATGTTCTTCCCAGGGAGCAGTACAAAATGCCGTCACACAGTTTGTGTGTAGATGACAGAAATGTATAAATAACGAGGGTAAACACTTTTACTAAATAAATATATACTTTATACTACAAAACAATCATATGATTATTAAAGGGATATTTACAGTGGTAAGGTTGTGGAATGAGCTCCCGATATTTCGGCGCAGTTACATGCACCAAATATCGGGAGCTCATTCCACAACCTTACCACGGTAAATATCCCGTTAATAATCATATAACTTTAGAGAACAACCGTGATAGTTTAAAACAGTGTTTTACAAAACAATTGTTTCAAGTATTCAGTAAGAAATGGCAATTTCACACTTTAACCCATATATAGGAGGTTATGAAGGTTTTCCAACGCGTTATTTTTTTCGTGATCGTTAAGTTCACTCATAAGCGAGATATGACAAGTACGTTCCTTCGTCACACCCACGCCTATTCGAAAAACGATATTTGGCTTCAGAGTACAGCGGGAGAAATACTCCATTTTGCCCCCATGAGAGTTTTTCTTTGTCCCTTTTTGTTTGATTGATCCATTGAAATCTGGTAAGTTATGCCGCATTTGTAGCTCTGCGGACTTCATATTATTATAATATAATCATTCACGAATTGTCAAAATGTATCCAATAAACATACATTTTAATTTTAGTAGCCTTTTCTGACAAAGATATTTTGTTCTAGTAGACGTAGTATATTAAATTCCTCGCTACGCTCAGGAGTCTAATTTGGAATTCAAGACTATTCGGCAGACTGTCCAAAATCTATTTTAGCTACAGTCCTAGAACTCCTAATTGTGATAGTTTGGTTTATAGGTTGATTTGTGCCCGAAATATCTACAATATATATACGAAATATTTTGGATTCGCGCCCATATATCTAACCCATCGTCCTATACAGCGCCTAAATGTGTATGTACACTTAGGGTAAGGCATCTCTACAGAGATCGCTCAGCGCGTGTACTTTTTGGTAGAGGTTGTCTAAACAGCCATGCGATTCTCAAAGAGCAAATATCGTTGCATCTTTGACAACATCCGAGAAACAAATGACGATATGACAAGAAACGTTGGAAAAACAACCTTATGTACAAGGGCGATATCTCATAAAGTATTTGCTGGTGGTTCAGTAACCAATGGAAGAATTATGCTCATAGGATTGACATTGAGTATCAACCTTTCTGCAACGAAGTTTCAAAATCCATTCACTCGCACACTCAAAATTCAAAATTCGGTTTTTTGTAACCACTTCAAAAAAATGCCGATTATTTCAAAACGGTTCAAAACTTATACGTGAAATAAAAAGTAATTAACAGAATAAACTATGTTTTATATTACCTACAATATTTGTATGTTTCGTAAGATATCATATTGAATTTCGTGCAATAAGTTATGTTTATGAAAAAAACCGTTGCGTTTCATATTTGAATATCATGTCCGAGAATAACCTCTATAAAATATATGAAATTGCAAAAGTTCATTTTGTATTATGATAAAAATAACAATTAGCTAGCCTTCTTATAATTTTTCCACTTCAGTTATTTTTTATATAATTTATGTCAAACAATTGATTTGGCACACTGACAGCTGCATACTACACTAACTCTAGACACCAATTTTGAATATGAATATTCTTTTTCATGGTCCAGGTTGTGGTTTTGAATTTTAGATCAAGAACATATATATAGATTTCTTTCTCTTATACATTTTACCGATCGAAAAAGCGAAACATAATGCCAATATAATTATTGTAGTCAATATAATGAAAAAAGAAACGAACCACATGATTTTGGGAAACTATTCCGCTAATGAGTTTACTAATCATCCAATTTGACATTGTATGTCAAATTGGATGATTCTATTCAAGAATTTTATCAAGTGGTACTTAGGATGCGCTCGCGCTGGATGGAGCAAAGATCTTCGCAAAGTTGGTAGTTGTAGCTGGATGCCAGAGACCCACGATCATGCCCTGTGTCCTGCGTTTGGAAATTAAACCATGTATAACAATGATTACATAACTCAACCGGTCTAGTTTTCTTTACAGGGAATTGATTCGTGTGTATTTTGCGTGAGCCACGCGACCAAGGAGGTTGGTAGTCAAGGAGTGAAGCACTAATTTTATATCAAAGACTGAAAAAAAATAATACGACAAAGACTATAATCTGGTAGCAAACCCATTTAGATATACTTTCATAATTTTTCTTCGTTCTCCGACTGCGAAACGTAATTAAATTCCATAAGATTTATGTTACGTCAGCGTTTTAGACCGTCATTTACTCGTAACTTTTATTTAACGTTTCATCTATTTCATCTTGAAGACTATTAATCATTATCTTATTAAATTGTGAAATTCTGTTTTAAGACTGTTAACTTTTGTATTTTTGAAATAACTTATACTTAGGTATATTATTGTAAAGACGAAAAGTTGTGTCAGAGAATCGTTCACAGTGAAAACATTCGGTCTCCGCAACACTCATTTAAAGTGTTATAGCAGTAGAACTCTTTGCAAACGAGTTTTTACGGGAAAGTACTACCACTGTACCCTATTTCTACCGCGAAGCAGTAATGTTGGCAACACTACCTTCTAGTTGGAAGGGTATGGGTTCCGGCGTAGTTACAGGCACATGCGATTTAACAACTCAATGTCTCAGCGCTACGAACGTGAAGTTCGTCACTTGTGACGTAATGCATCAGTTCTAGGCAGAGGTTACCACTTATCATCAGGTGACCCTCGTGCTTGTACCTTCTTCTAATACTATAAAAAAGTCAGAAACAAAACGCTCTGTCGACGATCAGTCTAGTATAGATACGAACGACGATATATATCACAATCCATTAGAAATAGTCGTAATGTTTTATAAAATTTATAAAACTTGCCACTTTAGTAGAGCGCATGAAAATGCGTTCTAGCATGTGTCTCCACTAACCGGCTGGTGTGGATGTACCTTGAACAATAATTTCCAAGGAGAGCTGACATCAGACAGGTAGACAGTCATAAAAACCCACCTAAAATACTTATGTAGGAAAATTAAATTTATATTATGATTAGAATACTGATCCCGCAAAGCTTGTTTATTGTTAGAGAGATGCTAATAATGTAAATAGTTCTAAATTGCTTCTAGGCAAAAATTATTGTCTAAAATCACAAGTCAAAATAATTAAATATGAGCATTGTTTATGAAACAATCCTCGTAGTTTCTGAAACACAAAAGCTTAATTACGGGTCGTAGACTGTGTCAGAGATGTCTATGTATATGCCTATTACCTGTCCGTAATAAGTTATAGTGCTTAAAATTGGAAATATCCGAAAGATAATATATAAAGAGAATATACTCCATAGCTAACTAAGACATAATTTTATAAATTATGTCTTAATTAGTCATGGAATCGAAATGGAATTTTTTGAATTGATAGGTCATTGTGTCATCATCAGCCCATATTCGTCCTCTGCTGGACATATATGCCTCTTCTAAAGAACGCCACAGAGCTCAGTTTTAAGCACTCTGCATCCTGGTACTACCAGCTGCTTTCCGCAGGTCGTCTCTCCAACTGTCCGCACAGCGTCCTACACTATGTTTGCCCTAACTCTCTCGTGGACTCTATTCTAGAACTTGTCTATGCCATCGATCATCAGTTCTTCGAGAAATTTGGCCAGACCAGTGCCCTTAGTGGAAGGTTTGCGTAACACCACATATTTAGCGAATACTGTTTATTTTTTCTCCCTTCTACCTCCTATGATCAAAGGCGTAAACCGTTAAATGAAATTTATTCCCGTCACATAAATAACTATTTTCAGTACGCATTACGAAATGAGGTCCCGATAATATACTACTAGATGTGTAAATAAATTTTATAGACCGAGATAAAACCCATTACCACTGGTTTACGAGTGCCACTCCCCTAATGACGTAGTTATGCAAGGATGGAGGAAAGAAGGGGAAAATTATATACCTAACATATACCATAATGTTGGTTCGACACTAACTAGACCCCGTGATGTACCGGATTTTCGGTATATATACAGCATTAACTTTAATCCAAACAAGCAATTTTTATCCTCTAAAGAATTATGAGGACTAAAATAAAACAAACTTATAATTGTTATAAACTTTATCACTATTAGAAAATATTCAAGTAAACGATTACCTATTATATGCTAACCTGACTTAATTAAAAATGTCTACACCCTTTTAAAATATTTGTCCCACAAGAGATGCGATTATGAGTCAAATACTCATAATCGATTCTAAAATTTCTATCGATAGAGCTGCTTTTTAAAAAAAATCATGAAGTTCTGATCATATATCCGCGAATTAATGACGAATACGTCAATTTGTCTACTTATTAGAGAACCATGCTGCGCTTCGTTTCGAAATAAAAATAATTGTTAATGAGCCACAATAGTGGCGGATAGGGTAGATGGGCCCATCCTTGACCACGTGATCAAGATGCATGTGCTACCTTTCCGCCGTTGCGCCAAATAAATTATATTAATTATATGAACTATTTCATAGGATAAAAATTTAATTTAATTTAACTTTTCATTTGTTGAAATGATATGTTTTAATTGATATTGGTATAATTTTATTTTGGTAATTTATTTTGTTTTGATTTAGTTCAAATTCATTTATTTTGGTTTGATTTAGTATTATTTAATGTAATTGGATTTTAAGCAATTTAATTTAATAATTAACTATTTAATTTATGACATTGTTATATGTTATTAGATGTAAGAAATGGATTTTTAATCTGTAATAAATAATTGATTGATTGAATAACGTGTTAAATTAGATTAAATAATATTACACAAAATGTAGTATATTATATTATTATTTATTCATCTGTCACAGTCAGGCGTGTAATGAAAGACTTCGCCTTCTTCACTTAAAAACGTTTAAGAATCATTTAAAGGGTTCTATTTATAGCCCCAAAAATTGGGAGCTAGGTATTAAACGAATATTCATTAAAATTTGAGGCACTGATATATTTTTAAATTATGGTAAGCATATGCGGAAATGACTATTTTAGAGTTACAGCTGACCATGATCTTCCTTAGTTGATCCTGTTCAACTCTGTATTTTAACTTCTTTTTCAAATTAAAAAAACAATAACTTCTTATTCGATACTTAGTTTAGTACTTATAGTTTATTGCTTGAATAGGTCACAGAGTAACCTGTTTTGTATATTACACACTTAATACGTTTTTGATTAAAGAGTAATGTTAAATTTAATATAAAGTTTTCCTACTAATTACACAGAGATTTTTTTCTGACGAGGCCAAGAATATAGCTGCCGGAAAATGGGTATTTGTACACCCTTCGGCAATGTAATGTCACGGGTGTGCTGGTAAACTGTGTTTTTCATTTCACGGACTTTTTTCTATTAATAACGAGTTTTGTTGAAGTTTTAACAAATAAGATCAAATTCATTTATTAGTATAAATTCATTCCAAATGTATTTTCCATTATTCATAATTTGTATATTTTCTGTCTTATCAAAATATCTACACCTTCTAGCAAACTACAATTTGCAGTACCAACTAAAATTTCTTACTGCGATAATTTATAAGCAACCTTATTTCCATACCAATGTGCGATGTTTTACATTAAAATCTTAAATGGACTCATTATATTAAAAGAAAGCCTATCTATAATACCAAGTTAAGGTAATGCTACCGAAGTATATCTTCCTTCAAATGCATATCTAGCTATATGCTGAAAGGCATCATATTTTCCTACGTCATTTTGTCCCAGGTCATCAACGCATGTTTACCAAAAGTACAAGAAAAAACCTTTCTAACTTAGTTTTAGATTCGAGTCATTTGCCGAGGAACGGCCTTCGATCCATGTCTACGACCCTTTAGCATTTTCCGCTCAAACTTATTTTCAAAGAACATCCAGCAACAGCACTTCTGTGCCCAAAATCGCATAAATTAAATGCTCCACCAACAAATTTATCTTTTCCCGCCATCGGAATACTAATACGGACCCTCAAAAGAGGGTGCAGTAATGTGCGCGTCGAATGTTCAAAATTATCGATATAATACTAGGTCGATATTTTAGTATTTAATTTTAAAATATATTTTTGTTTGTATGTAAATATTAATGTTGATAAGAGATTAACAATCTTGAATACATATAACAAAATTGTCTTGTGAATCAATAAGACACTATACAATTGGAAAATAATAGTAACTAGGTTGTTACTAAGTTACCTCTTTTAAACGTAGTATAATACAATAACATTTTCAAAATGAAATTGAAACGGTTTTGTTGGGTTAACTATAAGGACTTTTGTTTGATTAGAGATATAGTTATTTCATTAAATTGTGAATCCTAAAATGTATGAAATTTCCAGAAAATATCGATATTATAAGTCTAGTATATACGCACCTCTATTTCAAGCCGTCTATCCGTCGTAGGCCTTCGCATCAATAAAATTAACATTGTAATCCACTTACTGTTCGAAAAAATTACAAGTAAAAAGTGCTATTTTCTGGGCAGCATAATCTTTAGGGTTTTTAAAAAGGTGTCTAAATATTTTGTATTTGGGGTATTAGCCATGGTTGCCGGAAGCTTGTTTTTTTACTTCAACTTACTAAATTGCAGCTTTTTTTCATCTGCCAAGTTTTTAGATACTGGTTCATATAGACATCTCACATAATTATTGTTACATAAGAGCTTAACAGATTTATTCCTGTGGTGAGTGCAAACATGGGGGAATTTTACAATACCTATAAACCACCAGAAGCAAGAAATACCTCACAACCTTGACTTCTGGTTTAAATAATGCAATAATAGCATGGGTGAGCATTTACCGAACTTTAGGTGTGCTGCGTTAAATTGCCAAAATTTTCATTTTGTTGAAACGTTTCATGTTCAAGTTTGAATTTTAACTGGAAAAGTAAAAGGCAACAGTTACACAAGTAAAGTGATTATTATTGAAACACCTTAGCGTGCTTTCTAGTTCGAGAGTTAATTTAAGATCTTGAACGCTTGATGTCACACTGGCTCAATTATTTTTCTGCTGCTATTGTTTAACCAAACAATTAACCAGTTAAAAATTATTAAATATAATTGCCTGTATTTTCTTTAACGGTAACGGCGGCAGAAGTTATTTAAAGCCACTCCGTTTATGTTTATTATAAGCTTTTATTGCAATTTTGGATGAGAACTCTTGCATCTGGCAGAGTTTTCATAACGTGCTCAAAACAACGTTTCAGACATTCCTTTCCAGACATTTCTCAAAACATTAGTCGTAATTATTTTTAGTAGAATTTCCAGTTCAAAACTTATTCAATTAAGCTCTGACAGTAATGCGAGGTACGCAAATCTTATTATGAACCCCATGAGAATTGAGTTTGCCTAACTGACGTTTTGATGTTATAAAATGCATTTTAGGTTGAAAATAATGTGCTTCGCAACTCTAATGCCGTATGCAATAATGCAAGATGTCTGTTAATGAGTTTCAACCTCAGTTGAAGCCTCAAATTGGATTATAATGTTAATATCACCATTTCTACGGGGCTTGGTCTCGGCGGGGTACAATTTCGGGGCTGCATGTAAGCAGGACCTACAGTGAGGAAGCTTTATAGAATCCGGTCTGAGATACGCTGATTACCAAGGCCTGCATATGGCTATGTCAGCCATGCATGACTGTCTCAGTAATTTTCTATAGAGACTATGTTTCGGTAGTCTTAAATAATGGGTTAAAGTTACCATAAGCTTTAAATCTTGGCATCCAAATTCATATTCAAATCATCTTTTTATGATTTCAACTACCAGTTTATCAGTCAATGCTTTATATGCGACAAAACTTGCAAAGGTACGAGTAATCCATGTGTTACATATTTAATACTTTTTAATGTAATAGATAAAAATACATAAAGCTCTTTTGTACCTGACTGCGTCAAAGCTCAAAAGGAGGGCTATGTGTTTGATCTGTATGTATGTATATATTTATGTACTATATGTATGTCCGTTACTACGCCAGCTCGTAACTACTCAACGGTTCAACTGATTTTGATCAAGTATACGCGCGGTGATAGATCATCATAATCATCATCATCATCTCAACCGTAGGACGTCCACTGTTGAACATAAGCCTCCCCAAAAAATTTCTAAAAGGACCGGTTGGAAGCGGCATGCATTCAACGTCGTCCTGCTACCTTTATCAGGTCGTCAGTCCACCTCGTCAGTGGACGACCTCCGCTGCGCTTGCCGGTCCGTGGTCTCCACTTTAGATCCTTCCGGCCCCATCGGCCATCTATTCTGCGTGATATATGGCCTGCCCACTGCCACTTCAACTGGCTTATCTTCTGGGCTATGTCGGTGACTTTAGTTCGTCTAAGGATCTCCTCATTTCTGATTCGATCACGTAGAGAAACCCAGAGCACAGCCCTTTCCATAGCTCGTTATGCGACTTTGAGCTTGCTTATGAGGGCCATAGTTAGATACCACGTTTTAGTGCCATATGTCATCACAGGTAACACACATTAGTCAAAAACTTTTGTCTTGAGGCACTGAGGTATTTTTGACGAGAAGACATCGTGAAGTTTCCGGAATGCTGCCCAGCCGAGTTGGATTCGACGATTGACCTCTTTCTCAAAGTTGGACCTCCTTAGTTTGACTGACTGTCCCAGGTAGATGTATTCGTCAACAACTTCGAGAACTGAATTTCCAACTGATATAGGTAGGCCTCGAGAGAGGCCTTAGAGCATTTTACTGAAGTCTTCCATGGATTCTGCCATGACTACAATATCGTCGGCAAATCGAAGGTGAGTGATGTATTCACCGTTGATGTTGATGCCGAGTCCTTGCCATTCCAGAAGCTTCAAGGCGTCTTCCAATGCAGTGGTGAACAATTTTGGAGATATAACGTCTCCTTGTCTCACGCCTCTTTGCAATGGAATTGCCTTCGAACTCTGCTCCTGTACTCGAACTGACATGTTGGCTTTGTACAAACACTTCAGCACTTCCAATACGGCACCGCTGGAGAGACTCAAGCTCTGTCCACGTCTCGATCGAATCAAAGGCTTTCTCATAGTCCACAAACGCTAAACAAAGAGGTAAGTTATACTCTTCGGTCTTCTGTATAACTTGCCGTAGCGTGTGGATGTGGTCTATGGTACTATAGCCTTTTCGGAAACCGGCTTGTTCCAGAGGCTACAATTCATCGAACCTGCGACTGAGACGGTTCGTGATGACCTTTGAAAACAGCTTATAAACATGGCTCAAAAGCGAGATGGGTCTGTATTTCTTAAGTAAGGTACTGTCACCTTTTTTAAAGAAACCACCACGCTTTTATTCCATGCTTCTGGCGTTAATCCTTCGAGTAAGACAGTATTAAAGAGCTTCTGAAGGACTTTAAGTACCGATGTTCCACCCGCTTTCAGAAGCTCAATGTGATACCGTCATCACTCGGCGCCTTGTTGTTCTTAAGCTGTTTCAAAGCCATCCTAATCTCGTACAGGCTGATGTCTGGGATATCTTCGGTAAAGTGTCGAGTCAGCTTAGCTCTTGGGTCTTTGGCCGAGCTGCTAACAGGTTTAGCGACCGAAGAGTATAAACGTCCGTAAAAACTCTCGACCTCTCCTAATACTTCTGCTTTGGTCGACGCTACACTGCCGTCTTTTCTCTTCAGCTTCGTCAACTGGCTTTGCCCAATAGACATGTCTCTTGCAAACACTTTGGAGCCTTTTTTCCGCTCTATCGTCTCTTTAATACGATTTGTATTAAAGATCCGGATGTCGTGTCGCAAGGACTTCCATATTCGTCTATTGAGCAGCCTGTATACTTCAGCATCATCCGAAGACTGCAGTTTTAATGAGCGTCGTTCAACCATGAGGTTGAGGGTATCTTTGGATAGTTTCTGAGGCCTATCTGTACGGTGGGGTTTAAAGTGCTTGGAACCCACTGAATGGACAGTTTCTACTAACTGTTATTGATCTCGTCCACTGAAGCGATGTTCTCAAGGCAATCGAAGCGATTGGACAGCTCAAGTTGAAAGCTCTCGGGGTCTTGAATATGGGCACGAGTAGGTCGGAGCGTAGACTTCAACAGACGAGACCTCTCAAGGTTGACAATAATATTCAATGTGCCTCTTACCATTCGGTGATCACTACCGGTTTCACCCTGTGGATCACGGAGACATCAGTGAATATTTGTCTCTTGGTGGTCATAATGAAGTCAATCTTATTTCTCGTGGAACTATCGGGGCTCAGCCAGGGCCATTTCCTATGAGGTGGCTTCTGAGAGAAAGAGTTCATCATAAAGAATCCCTCTTTCTCCAGGAAGTCGGCCAACCTCTGTCCTCTACGGTTCCGTTGTCCATAACCAAATTGCCCCACTTTCAACTCATCCTCGCTTCTCTTACCTAACTTCGCGTTGAAGTCCCCCGTTACAACTAGAAATTGCGTTTCAGAGGTATGTATGGCCCGACTAATATCCTCATACATATCCTCCACCTCATCATCCGGGTGCGAGTTCGTCGGTGCGTATACCTGAATAACCTGATACTTATCTGATAGGCAGCAAAAAGTTGGCATTAATGGCGTGACATCTTCTGGATCTTTGGTCAGAATGGGGGTTCCACAGGGGTCGATCTTGGGTCCGTTCTTATTCTTAGCATATATCAATGACTTACCACATATGGTTGAGGGCCTTGCTGACATAGTTCTTTTTGCGGATGATACTTCTCTGATTTTTAAAGTAGATAGGAAAGATAGAGAACTAGTTCAAGTCAACAACGCGTTAACTATTGTTTCAAATTGGTTCGCCGCAAACAACCTGCTTCTCAACGCAAAGAAAACGAAATGTTTAAAATTTTCCATGCCTAATGTAAGACATATAGAGCCAAACGTATTACTCGACGGAAATAAATTGAAAATTGACAAGGCAATAGTCTTTCTAGGTATTAGCATAGACTCTAAATTACAATGGGGTCCTCATATTGATGCACTATCTGGAAGACTGAGCTCAGCTGCATATGCGGTTCATAAAATTAGGCAATTGACAGATATAGCTACTGCTCGACTGGTCTACTTTGCTTACTTCCACAGCATAATGTCATATGGTATCCTGCTGTGGGGGTCAGCGGCGGACATAGAGACAGTTTTTATATTGCAAAAGCGGGCAGTTCGAGCCATCTACGAAATGGGTCCCCGCGAATCCTTAAGACAAATGTTCAAAGAAATTAACATATTAACTCTTCCATCTTTGTATATCCTAGAAAATATAATGTACGTTCGTAAAAATATAAAGAAGTTTAGAATAAATAGTGATATGCATAATATTAATACTAGAAATAAGGATAGGATAGCTGTATCTAAATTTAGACTCACGAAAACTAAAAATAAGTCCTTCTTAGGAAATTGTGTACGTTTCTATAATAAAATCCCGAAAGACATTACTGAGCTCACTGAAGGGAAATTCAAGTTACGTGTCAAAAATATACTAATGAAAAAGCCTATTATAAATTGAGTCACTACTTAGAAGACAAAGATGCCTGGAAGCTTTCCACTTCTGCCTAATAGCCAACTATTGAATAAATTTGTTATTTTAATACTACTCATATGTAACCTCAATGTACAAAGACTTGAAAAAAATTATGGCCCACGAGTTTCTTGCTGCTTCTTCTCGGCGGTGGTTCTTTTCCGAAGACAGCGGTAGAATCATTTAAAAATTTTGACGTTCATAAGAGTGTCTATGATGCCTAAACTGAATAAATCATTTTTGAATTTTGAATTTTGAATTTTGAACCTTCAGCGAGTATCTTTTAGATACTCTGAGTATTAGGTATACGAGCCTATTGGAAACGCTATCGATGATTAGAATGTTGTTTGTAAGAGACTTGTGGACGAGAAACCCGACACCACCTTGGGACTGTTGGTCGCCCTCCCGGTAGTAGAGTAGGTTAACTGATTTTAGGGTTATCGTGTCCTCACCCGCTTATCGGACTTCTGATAATCCCACGATGTCCCAGTGTAACCTACTCATTTCATCTTCCAGCGCGTCAATCTTCTCATCTGTCCTCATCGTGCGTATGTTGTGTGTTACCAGGGCCAGTCGTCGTCGTTGAGGGTGGTAGCCGGGCGTCTGCCGAGGATTCTTAGCACCCCCTGCCCCACCGTTACCGTGGCTGCTACTGTAGCTAGGAATAGCGGGGCTGCCGGTGACTGGGGGCCTGGTTCCATTTGTACTGTTCATGGAGGGTTTTCCCAATACTCGCCACGCTTGGCAGGCGGGTTGGCGAGCGCAGTTTTTGGCGGAGTTGTGCTCAGAAGGTGCTGCTGCCCACCTAATGGTTTGTTATCCCTTAGCCGATTTCTACGGCACCCACGGGATAGATCATGATGATGACAAATCAAAATATATTATAGCCTATGTTACTCATTTATGTTGCATTCTAATTGTGAAATAATTTTTAAATCAGCTCTGAATATTTTGAGATTATTCGTTACATTACATTAAACATACAGCATAAAATATTTTCTATTTATAATATTTAAGTACATATTAATAATAATATAACGGCAGATAATAGTCTCCGTTATCAGCCGGGACCATAATGCCTAGTCTTCTATAAGTGGGCGTCGTTGGGTAATGTCGGTGCAACGAAACTAAGTAGTTCACTTAATCAAATTATAATGGCTAATGAATGTACAAAATATGGAGTTCGTATAAAGGAACGCGCGATGGTTCAAAATCTACCACTCTCGCTGACCGCCACACAACAAGTGTTGTGCGCTCCGCTCAGCCAGTGACGTTGACTCCATCGAACTCCGACAGATGGCGCTGGCGTTCCGTATTATGTCTTGATTGCGACAAATATATCCTTAATAATATAAATATAGCAAAGAATAATGTCTTCATTTTAAACATGTAAAATGGTAAGTTTATGTACGTTCTTGATGCTTATGCGGTGATGTCGGGACGTCTCAGGGCGGCTGGGCGTCTATTATCCTCATTTCAATAAGAAATAAATTACGATTTCTTATTACGTTTCCATTATGCGGAGAAATTTATCAAGTTTCATTCAACGGCGCGTGTTATAACTGATTTTAATGAAAATCTTTATCTATTACACATTGTGTGTGTCATTTTTTTATTATTACATTATTCTTTTGTGTGCAAGTGACGTGAAAATCATATTTATAAACGGGATCTGGAATATTAATCATGATAAATACGTAAAGTCGTCTGCAGAGGAGGTACACCGACAATTTGCTTGTTATTAATACTAGCTGACCCGCAAGTGGTGTACTCGGTCGGTGTACTGGTGGAATCGCCGTTTTGGAATTTCGGGGTCCTTGATTCGATTCCCGGGTTGGACAGATATTGAGATTTTCTGACAAAGAAATTCTCAATACCAGTCCGGAGTGTGGAACTGTTTCCCATAGATGACAATGGACTTGCCCCCCTATTACATGAGACCAAAAATATATCCGACGAAACGCAGGTATTTAACACCGCTGCTTATCCCTTCGAGGATATATGATAGGTGCGATAATTTGTTAGCTGACCCGCCAACGGCTTCACTCGCATGGTGTAGTGGTGGAAGCGCCGCTTTGGGATTTCAAAGTCCTGGGTTCAATACCCGGGTCGGACCGTTATTAGGTGTATTCTGCCAAAAAAATATTCAATAGCTGTCTGGAGTCTGGAACAATGCCCAATAAATGGCAATAGGCTCGCTCCCTATAACATGGGACCAAGAAAAAAAAACCCTCTGGCGAAACGTAGGTGTTTCAAACACCGCTGCCTACTCCTTAATGGAGTAGGCAGCGTGGATGAGGGCGTGGCGATTTATTATGTTAGATTCAGATTGAAATAATATGTACGTCCTTATGTATCAAGTACTCTAGTACTCCATAAAAAAGATTTTAAGCGGTGCCATAGAAGTTCATGCGCACGACCAGTTAATCGAGACCCTAGTTTTATATGAGACCGTGTAACATAGAGAGATCAAGCTGCCTTCTAGGATTCATGTAATAGAGCAATAATAATAATATTACAAAAAAATGGAACCGATTTCATTACCAAAAAATTGAAATATCTTGTTGAAGTCGGTACCATGATGGTTCAAAAGTACATACTATCACAATATTGTCCGTTATTAGTTATTTGACACTTTTTGCTGTTGAAGTCGGTTACATTTTTTGATAAAACAAATCTTCACCTATTTTAGTGACCCTTGCTAATTACGGGATCGATTGTCGCTCAGCGTTAAGGATATCATCCTAGTAGGCGATATACTTTTCAGTTATTGGAGTGTAACTCAAAAACTACTGGACTTATAACCCATATGGGTGCAAAGTCCTCATTAACAGAAATGAATTAAGTACAAACACAAGGTAGCTACTATAAAACGTTGAGGAGTTCCCTTGACTGTTCTTCGTCTTCATCATCAGACCCCTAATAACAATCACAACCCATTTAGGCGTAAAATTATCATTAATACAAATTAATTAAGCCCAAACAGCAAGTAATTGCTGTTTATCGTTGAGGAGTTCCCTCGTCTGTCTTTCGGCTCCATGATCAGATTGACTCCAGACCTTAATTAAATAGCAGTGCTTCAAAATACTAAATGAAAAAAAATATAATAATGCTTTAGTCGCCACAACGTTTTTCTAAGGTACCCCTCGATTTCTCTGGGATGCCTTCATCAGATCCTGGATTCCTTATCATGATACCAACCTTGAGATATCTCCTTTCCAATTAACAAAGAACCAAATCAATCAATCAAAATTACGGTTCATAAACGACGAAGTTACCCGCAAACACACATAAAAAATATATATGCACAATAAAATTGCTAAATCTCCTCCTTTCGTCGGTCGATAAGATCGTTAAGTCGGTTGATAAAAAGTTATAGTTGAGTTCTCCGGGCTCTTTTCTATTCATATATCAAGTTTCATCGAAATCTGTGCAGTATGTTTTAAGTTATGCGTGAGCATACAGACAGACAGAATTTTTTTTTAAAAACGTCATATTGTTGTTCAGTAGGTAATTTACGTCTTCTGACTCACATTTTTTAATTTATCTTCCAAGTACAGACTTTTTGGGCTCTACTCCTTTATTATAAGTATAGATTACTACGGAATGTGTGAACTATCTATCTAATGGTAGTACAACCCTTAGTCTGCGTTTATAATATCCATGGCACCGTCTAATTCCTAATCTGTGAACTGCACGGACAAATTAACCTTATTCCACTATTCCAATTTTCTTTAAGGATACATTTTAGGGAAGATTTAAATTACTAAGACTCAGTTTTGAGAGACGAGAAAATATTTCACTCATATTTGAATAATACCTACCCGGACGCAGCCAAAACGTACAAAATTCGGAGCACCAAGAGATTTACAATCTGTAGTAAATGTCCAAAAACAATGAGATACAATTGTACTTCCGCCAAGCGATATTTACAAAGCAGCACTATACCGGACTGGCGATATATTTTGCTAATGCTTTTTGGCCAGCCTTTACCGACTGCTGCTGTGCGCCATAAACTTTTTGTTCCGTCGACTGCAGTCAGACTTAATAACTATATTGCTTGTAGAGCATGCAGTCGTGTTTTTAATTTATAAATGAAGCTGGCAGGTTTGCCCTCGTTTTGAGAGTAATTACCCGGATCGGGGTAAACTGCAACAGAATGTTTACTCCGGAAATTAAGACAATGTAAATTGAATCGGATTAAATGGGTATTCCCGTTCCCTGGAGGGTTATTTCTAATTCTTACGAAGAAAGGCTTAAGTTGATGAGTTTTTATATTTGAATATTTTGTCTGTTTTTTCATGTAAAATGTATATAGAGCTTAAAAGTGTAGTCAGTATGAAAAATAAAAATTCGGGCTCCATTGCAACCTGTCAGTCTGCACGCCTATAAAGTTGGGAAATTGCAGAAATATGAAAAACAAATTCCTGTAAAAAACGTTGCATGCAAGCTTTATTAGTGTTTTTATGCAATTAAATGACGGTATGGGCAGGTTGTACATCTGAATGTAAGCCTTACGCTTGCCTATAACCGTTGCAATGCCACTCAGTGCTTTGAACTGTAGTTTCACGTAGTATTGTACTGTGCTCGTCATCTCGAGACTTTTGAATCTGATTTCACTTGCTACAATGCCATTCACACCCAAACACACTAATGCTGCAGAACATCTGGTACTGTAGTAGTACCGACCAAGATGGCATTGCAAAATATACCTACCTACCATCTAGCAGATCGGGTTTCTTTACCTCTTACGATTCGCATTCCCGTGCCGGATAGAATATTCTACTCCACCTCGCAGACATTTCAATGTCATACTACAAGTCCCTTTTACACTAGAATTCATGCATTCATTTTCAAGCTGACAGCAGCCAAGGCCTCCGATAGTAAAATCTGCCATTTTAGTCAGTGTTGTGCCATATCCTGCCAATAATCGGCTTGGAGTAGGTCTTTCCCAAGTTCATCACTCCAGCGCGGTATCTAGGACGGGCGACTGGGCGTCGACCAGTCGGCCGCCCAAGTATGCTCGTTTCACTGCACGATTCTGCGAAAGAATCTTTCTATATGGCCAAGCCAGCGAAGCCTTTGAGCTTTGATGTCACTTATATTTGGCTCAGCAGCCAAATCTTCTTCTTCAGATCTCTTTAATCTTCCTTCTTCTCCAGATTCCGTGCTTGGTCTGGATTGGCCCTAATATCTTCCTGAGCACCTTTCTTTTTATACTAGAATACAATCTTGTAATTATCATAATTGTTAGTATGTAATAATAATCGTTCCGAGCAATTTATTTCATTGAATTAATTAAGGTAGGAGTATCATAAAGTTTTCAATTAATTTAAATATAATAATGGATTTTATAGAAGTATAACAGAACCTTTACACATATTTAACACATTATAAAATTAAAATGACCATCGCTTTATTAAAACCAGTTAAGTAATTTAGCATAATAGTTTGTTCACAAGTTAACGTGAAACGGTTGGTTGTTGGGAGCCCACACGGTCAATGACAACGAAATTCCATCAAAATTTTGCTTTAATAAGCCAATGCTAAAATTAGCCGCATCGACATCGCCTAGAGCAGCTATTTCATTATAATATTATGAGCCTTTGCCGTTGCTTATGACCCTGTTCTCATGGTGTTGGATGTATACAATGATTATTAAAAGAAAACTTTGTAATTTTTTAGTCTTAGTCTTTTTTAAAGCACTATAACGCCTGCTTAGCGATATCAAACATTGCAATTTTTAGAGTGAAAAATCACATTCTCGGACGGATTTGAAACCGACGCGGGTCCGACAATCCGTGTCAGACTCCATGACCATCTAGGCCACCGAGGCTCGAGGCCCAAGCATCGAATTTTAACTCGAAAACATTGTATACCACCGCCCTAAAATTATTTATATCGCCGGAGGATGGACGCGTACACAAAAATAATAAACCATCACAAAAATTCAAGACCTGAGAGCAAATATTACTGCTCATCACACAAATACTATCTTCAACCAGGTGTCGAACCTGGGAGCCCTCGCTTCAAAGGCAACATCACTACAAACTGGGCCAAGGGGTGGTCGAAAGGCCTCTAATCTTTCTCATATTCTTACAGAAAACTTTTTAAACCTTTGTTATATCAAAAAACGCTGCAATTACGTCAACGTCAACGTATTCGTATGCGAAACATTGTAAATTATGTATTATGTTTCTAAAATACAGTAGGTATTATCATATTTGCTCAGCAGAAACATTGTGAAGTTACCTTTAACTTAACATCTAAGAGCCGACATACACGGACTGCTCGAGCAGTTAGACAGTGATCAACATACACGGAGCGCTCTTGCAGACATAGTCAATAGCTTGAAGCTGCCACTGATAACTGCTCTAGCAGTTGGTCTGCTCAAAAAGTAACAATTTAAATTTAGGGCGGGAAGCGCGGGCGTAGGTAGCTGCGGAAGAGCAGGCGACAGCTCGAGCAGTCCGTGTATGCCTGGCGACTGCTTGACAGCCAATCGCCCGAAGCGGTTGCAACTGCTCGAGCGGTTTTGTGTATGTGTGTACGTAGAAGACCCTGTTTTACTGTGCAGTAGCAGCTTGGAGCATTCCATGCTGACTGCTCCGAGCTGCTCGTGTATCTGGACTCTTATCCGGTAAAATTCTAGTAATACTATATCGAAGGTCATTTTATAACAAACTAAGCCCTTAACTGAGTTTTTCGTGATGACCCGAGACCAAGATGGAGGTTTCGAACTTTTGTTTTTAGATTCAATAAATGTAACAATATTCTCACTCTAGTAGTAGCTGAGCAAATCTAGTTTGTGTGTACACTATTGAGTTGACACTTAAAAATGATTTAACAATGACATTCATCTCTTTCGCCTGATATAGAAAATGTTCAATTTAAAATTACTTTTCCTAGCTACTCTTTGTGGTACTCAGACTGGCGTATAAAAAAACTGTTAGAAAATCGGGAATGGGCTCAATTATATGCACGGATTGTGAATATTCGATACTCCCGGTTTTTCCATCCGCAATTTTCTAGATTCACATATCATCCGCCAGGGGAGCTTATGTTAACAAAACTAAAGGCAGACAATTGAAATAACAGGGTATATACAATTCCGTTTAATAAAGCTACGGTGAACAGTGAAACAAACTCTTGTAATTTAAGAGTATCAAAGTAATTATTATTTTATTCATAAAAACCTACATTATAGCGCTTTTAATATGAAAAGACTAGGTTGCGTAACCGCCACGTCTCGCGTTGAAGCGCGCATTGACACAAAAATTGTCATAATTGTATTTCATTCAATAACTACATAACTCGTCCCCGGTTTCGATCACGTGACCTCTCGGTTTTTTTATTGTGCGAAACATTGTTTTTAAATAAGAGAAAGTAAAAGTTTTGCATATAAATCAACTATCTGTCAGTAAAATCCGTCAAAATCGGTTCAGCCATTTCTAAGATTTACTGGAACTAACAGAGAGACTGACATTTTTTTTTTGTTTTAAGTACCGTTTTTACTTTCATACTAAGTTAAGAGCTGTTATTTTCACATTATACACAGCAACTTTAAATGTATTAATTTGTGTAGATTATACCGACTTGCGCTTCACTACATATGTATGTAAGCTCTTAATTTATAAAAATATAAGTTTTGTAAAATAATAAAGTTATCTGGTATCACGATTTTTTAATAGTTTGAAGTTGATTAGGAGTTGTTTGAGAAAGTTAGGTAAAATAGATGAAATAGTGACTAGACCTGTATCTCATGTTGCAATTTCAGAGAGAAGAAATCCTCGAACGGGATTCAAACCCGCGTCTTCCGACAATCCTTGTCAGACGCCATGACCACTAGGCCACCGAGGCTCGAGGTCCAAGCGTCGATTTTAACTCCTTATGTGATTTTAACCACAAGTTGTATCTCATGGTCTTTAAAAGCCAAGGAGCTACGCTTGCCTACAACCTTTAACGTAATATCCCAGTTTATCAGTGTGGTACTTTTTGCAGTTCAGTTATATTCTTATGTAATCGCTCATTTCGTGCCCGATCATGCTTGATCATGGCGTGACCAATTATCGATGGAACCATCTAAACGTGAAGTTCACATTATATTATTCTTCTGATAATGGGACACTTTCAAGTATATATGAGATTATTATTAATTAAAAAATACGGGATTACTCACGTAATATTCATAGTATAGCGAGACGTCTCGCTTAGTGCTAAGCCGCCTAGCGCTTAGTGCTAAGCGAGACGTCATCGACGCGGGCGTCCCGAACACTCCTTGAAAAGGGCCACCGAATGTGGTCGAAACTATAGTCGGACCTATCCAATAAATATTACGTGAGTAATCCCGTATTTTTTAATTAATAATGATTGAAAACCACGTTAGATTTTATAACAATATATATGAGATTGTCGTGACATATATTTCATCTACATCGTTTTAGTAATAAATAGGTAAAAATAATACAATGATGTTTAGCACTACTAAAACCGACGTAGTGGGAACTGCTCCAATCGTCACCGACAAAATCTGACAGGTTAGATGCATGGACGCGACATGGGCTTGCTTTTGCGCTTAAAATTGGTGAGTAGACAAAGAGAAAATAGCACTGGGAAGTTTGTGAACGTTTATTAAAATTCTAAGTTAATATACTGTGCCGGATAAAAGCAAAAAACATAAAGAGGCATTTCAATATCAATATTTTTAGGCAAGTAGAATTGGTTGATAATCATCATTATCCTCATCATCTTACGAGTAGCAATTATGCCGTAGAATGTATACTCTGGTAGACATACTCCTCCCCCATGAATTTGCTGAAGAAACGTTTGGATGCGGCCTGCATTCAGGTCGTCCTATGAACTTTCTCAGGTTGTCTGTCTACCATGTAGTCGGATGACGGATGATTGCTGAAGTGTGGAATGTGTTTTGATGGTTCTTATAAATTATGATACGATCACGTAGATAAAACTTAAGCATATGTCTTTTCATAGATCTTATACGTCTTACGCTCACTTATGAGACTCATAGATATGCATATATACATTTGACATAGTTTGTGTCTTAACCATGTTCTTTTTAAGGTTCATCAAACTTGAATGAGTCCTCCAAACATCGTAACTTCCATCGATTCTTCCATGACCACTATAACTGAAGATGATTGATGTAAGTACTCCTTGTTTATTATTGATGCCGTGTCATTGCAATTCCAGGCGTTTGAAGGCGTCTTCCAGTGCAGTGATAAATAGGTTTGGATAAATGACTTCTCCCTATCTGACGCTTTTTTGCACTGGGATGGCTTTATCTTTAATCTTGCATATCTATAAACGTTGATGTTGCACTTGGACAGATTTTTTTTGTACAAGCACTTCAACACTTAGATATAATGCAGATTACCACTGGTCTTTAAACGGTAAAGATAGCGATGCTTGATAATTAAATAAATATGAACATGTCTCTAAAGGAAGATGGGTCTATAATTCTTCAGTTGTATTGTCATCATTCTTGAAGAGTACCACTAGGCTTCTCTTGCATACGTTTGGAAATAAACCTTGAATCTTGCTTTAAGTAAGACCTCTTTAAGAATTTCAAAGGAATTTAAGTACCGGTGTACATTCAGAAACTCTGATGTGATTCCGTCGCCACCCAGCATCTTGTTGTTCCGAAGAGTTTATCTGAGCTGCTAACGGCTTTAAAAAAGATAGTTAAGAAAGTTAATGGTCTTTATTTTCTTTTTTAACTTACTTCCTAAAATGGAGAATGCTTTCTAGTTAACTGGTATTTTTTGACCATGACTAACTTTTATCTGCTTTATACGATTTGAAAGATCCAAAAACACTCATGTTTTGTTAAATATAATATATTCGCTATTCTCGATAGAAACTTGGATGTATGGATGTATGGATGTGTCGGTCTTTGTTACTCATTAACGCACAAACGGCTGAGGCAATTTTGATGAAACTTAGTAAGGAGGTAGATGAGGCACTGGTTTAACAAATAGGATACTTTTCATTATCATCATCATTCATCACCAAGCGGGTGAATAAGCGTAATATGCTTGGCCACAGCATAGCCAAAATAATAAGATCTCCGCCTATGTGAAGATCGTGATGATGACAGTTCTGTCAAAGTTTGTGTCAGTTTATGATAGCTGCTTGGCTATGAAAGCCAAGTCAATTTTACAGCTCGATACAGTAGACGTGTTCAGGGAAAGTCAAGGGTGATGCAATGTATCACAAATACCGCCAAGGGTGATGAAATGTAATGAAAGGTTTTTCATGGTGATTAATTTTATTTTAATATTATTATTTACTGATTGATATCTTGCGCAGACGTAGTCGCGGGCACCTGCTAGTATTATAATAATTCAGAAGAACAAAATAGTTTTGAATTTAATACAATGTGAAAATATTGCTAGATACCTAAAACATTTTAATAAAATATAAAGCATATTTAATCGTGTAAAATCAATTACATAGTGTTTTATTCTAATAATTTAAAATAAATTGGTATCATATTTTCAGTCTCATGTACGAAGCAGGCACCTTGAAATTGAATCTATTCCAAATGTTCAATTTAAAAAGGACAAAGAAGCGAATTATATAGAATGTCTCAGACACACAGTGATATAACCTTATTTCAGTAGGATTTATTACGTAGATATGGACTACAGATTACCCTATAAATATCTACAGTTTACCCATGCAAGTTTATAAGTTTTCTTTACAATAAGCACAATTGTTTGTATAGGAAAAGGTTGGAATCTGGGGTGCTTGAGAGACTATATTTTCGTACATGGTAGTTGAACAAAATATTTAAAATACATTAGTTTTTGGAACATTACTATACGCACGGGCAGCTGGAGAAAGAAAAAGAAAAAAAGAAGAAAAGAAGTCAAGTCAAGGCATGCTTATAGTAGCTATATTTAAAATTTTAGATTTTTGAAATGAAAACACATTTATTCCAGACATACACAATATCACTAATAACGAGCGAATGGAATGTGTTAAATGCGAAAAATGATGGTGGGCTTATAATTTTATTTATAAGAAAACTAGCACTGCACCCTGTGGTTTTACCCGCATTGTGTGTGGTGATGATGAAAAGTATCCTATGTCCTTCCACGGGGTATAATCCATTTAAGCGTGATGAGGACACAAACCGCCAGACAGACAGAGTCCCAGAGTTACAACTTATACTAATTTAATTTTCTAAAATTACTTTTAGAAAAAAAAATTAAAAATTATTTCAATAGGGTACTCTCCCTCCATGAATATGGATATTAAATAAAAATAGTACCTGCGTGAGTCAAACATACACATCATTGTCCCATTGACAGACAGTGACAAAATTATCAATTAAAAAGAATATATTTCGTCTTCCAGCCAGTCGCATAAAAACACTTTGTTCTAAAAAGTACTAGTACTAATAGTACTAGTATCTAAGTAGTATTCGTACTAGGCATAATATTGTATACAACAACTAAGTATCTAAGTAGTAATCGTACTAGGCATACTATTGTATACAACAACTAAGTATCTAAGTAGTATTCGTACTAGGCATACTATTGTATACAACAACTAAGTATCTAAGTAGTAATCGTACTAGGCATAATATTGTACACAACAACTAAGTATCTAAGTAGTATTCGTACTAGGCATACTATTGTATACAACAACTAATTATCTAAGTAGTAATCGTACTAGGCATACTATTGTATACAACAACTAAGTATCTAAGTAGTATTCGTACTAGGCATACTATTGTATACAACAACTAAGTATCTAAGTAGTAATCGTACTAGGCATAATATTGTATACAACAACTAAGTATCTAAGTAGTAATCGTACTAGGCATACTATTGTATACAACAACTAAGTATCTAAGTAGTATTCGTACTAGGCATACTATTGTATACAACAACTAAGTATCTAAGTAGTAATCGTACTAGGCATAATATTGTATACAACAACTAAGTATCTAAGTAGTAATCGTACTAGGCATACTATTGTATACAACAACTAAGTATCTAAGTAGTATTCGTACTAGGCATACTATTGTATACAACAACTAAGTATCTAAGTAGTAATCGTACTCGGCATACTATTGTATACAACAACTAAGTATCTAAGTAGTAATCGTACTAGGCATAATATTGTATATAACAACTAAGTATCTAAGTAGTAATCGTACTAGGCATAATATTGTATACAACAACTAAGTATCTAAGTAGTATTCGTACTAGGCATACTATTGTATACAACAACTAATTATCTAAGTAGTATTCGTACTAGGCATAATATTGTATACAACAACTAAGTATCTAAGTAGTAATCGTACTAGGCATAATATTGTACACAACAACTAAGTATCTAAGTAGTATTCGTACTAGGCATACTATTGTATACAACAACTAAGTATCTAAGTAGTAATCGTACTCGGCATACTATTGTATACAACAACTAAGTATCTAAGTAGTAATTGTACTAGGCATAATATTGTATATAATAACTAAGTATCTAAGTAATAATCGTACTAGGCATAATATTGTATACAACAACTAAGTATCTAAGTAGTAATCGTACTAGGCATAATATTGTATATAACAACTAAGTATCTAAGTAGTAATCGTACTAGGCATACTATTGTATACAACAACTAAGTATCTAAGTAGTAATCGTACTAGGCATAATATTGTATATAACAACTAAGTATCTAAGTAGTAATCGTACTAGGCATACTATTGTATACAACAACTAAGTATCTAAGTAGTAATCGTACTAGGCATAATATTGTATACAACAACTAAGTATCTAAGTAGTAATCGTACTAGGCATACTATTGTATACAACAACTAAGTATCTAAGTAGTAATCGTACTAGGCATAATATTGTATACAACAACTAAGTATCTAAGTAGTAATCGTACTAGGCATACTATTGTATACAACAACTAAGTATCTAAGTAGTAATCGTACTAGGAATACTATTGTATACAACAACTAAGTATCTAAGTAGTAATCGTACTAGGCATAATATTGTATATAACAACTAAGTATCTAAGTAGTAATCGTACTAGGCATAATATTGTATATAACAACTAAGTATCTAAGTAGTAATCGTATTAAGGATTCATTGTATACAATAAAAGCATGTCTAGAAAGGAACGAGATTTTGTATTGTATTGTTTTATTTTTATATTGCTTATAAGGTTAACGAGCAGATGCAATTATTATAAACGGTTGGTTTGGCTTTATATCTCGGAATTTGAATTAGTAGGTATGTAACAGATAAAAATATAAACTTTAATTATTTTTCTTTAGAGCTCTAGTGCTAAGTCATTACGCGGGCGTCTTGAATACTCTTTGAAAAATACAACTGGATGTGGTCTTTTCAAGGGTGGAAACTATAGTTTTTTTTTACAGGCAATACGTGAGTTATCTCTTATTTTTCAATAAAAATGAGCGAATATCACGTTAGTTTTATAATCACTTACATCATCACTTACATACTCACATTGTCACAAACATTCCCATTATTATAGTGTAACAGGTTTCTAGTAACAACGCTATGTAGTTTATAATTTACCTACGTAAAACGGTTGGTAGAGTGTGCTCTACCATAGATATAACAACTCTACCCGTGCTACTTCAGAATGGTATCAATTTGCATACTCTACCACCGGGGAGGTTCGAGTGTTGACCCTTTGAAGTAATCGTTTTTACCTCTTGAATTCATTTTCATTATTGCACTTGACTTGTTCGTGTATTGGCAGGGATGAATTTTTATTTCAATAATACTTACAGTTTGTACTTAATACGCGTATTATGTTTCATGTTGTTAAAATCACTGCCACTTAAAAAGGCAAAGGAGACGAAGAAGGAAGAAAAGAAGAAGAAGGAAGAAGAAGGAAGAAAGAAGAAGAAGGAGGAAGAAGAAGAAGTAACAAGAAATGACGGCCACAGTAATATTAATGTGATTTTATTTAATTGCTTTTACTGTTAGTTTTATAATAGTAATATAGTATATATATAGTATATAATATAGTTTATTATAGTAATAGTATATATAATGTTTTTAATCAGTCTATGAACTTATGAACGGTTTGCAAAGCGAGTCAATAAATAAATAACATATAGTTAAGTTTTTTTAAATCTCATTGATATTGACTTGTTTTTATCATATCTATAGTTTCAGTAAACAAAAATCTTTGGTATACATGTTAACTGTTCTTTTATATGCCTTCTCAAATTAAATAGGAATATTAAAGAATAAGAATTTATTTGTATAATTACGTATATATTATAAAAGTATGCTGTTTATGTATTTTTATTAGTTTATTTTTTATAGCATTTATGTATTTATAGTGTGTTTACTGTTTTTGTATTGTTACCGTCCATCTTTTATTGTATACCTCTGTGAATGGATTGTCTGGAAGACATCGCTCTGAGCGATAAAACCGCCCATTGTTGCACCTAGTTTTAAGCATTGTTTTTTATTTTATTGTCTAATATTAAGTCATAAATGTGGTGTCTCAATGTTATCTATCTATCTATCTATCTATCTATCTATCTAGGAAAGACAATTTATTTATTTATTCATATGAACGCACTTGTACATACATATTCTCAGCTCTTAAATATTATCTTAAAGAAACAAAAAAAAGTCCTAGCTAATGAAGCAATTCAAAAATAAAAATATTTATATAATGTCAAACTTAAATAATAATCCTTAATAAAATGTCTAATTAAATATTATTCACAAAATGTCTGCATTAAATTTACAATATTAGACCAACTATCATTAAATATGTCACTTGGGAAACGTACTGAGCAACGCGTAGAGGTCAATATCGAGTTTGATATTGCCTATTCTTTTGTCTATGTCCAGCGTCATGACTAGGTATACCTCCTTCGTTCTGCAGCTCGTCTCAGTTTCTGAAGTGAATTATTCTAAGTAACGATCCCGAGCATATAATAATTGTAGATAGCTTGAAATTGTTATGAGAGATGATTTCATATAGATGGAGGTAAGTTTGTACCCTATTATTATTTAGAACTGCCTGTTAATGGACAGGTGGATATTGTTTCCTTACTTGTGGGTTACTTTTCGCCGTCGTCTGGGGCAAGTTACAATAATCGGGACTCATATGTCACTCACTTATTAGCACTTCAAAATTCGCTAGGTCATTTTTCACAAGATATATATATATATATATATATATTTATCTATATGCGCGTGACTTCGTTAACGTGGAATGGTATAAGTAATAAGGTCAATAATAAATAATAATAAGGGCAATACGGTCATCAAGATCCCTCCGCAACTACCCGTTGAATCAGTATAAGAAGTATTTTATTTTTTATTTTTTTTTATTTATTTATTTAGCCATTTGCAACATCTTAACAGTATACTACCAAAGCGATGCTACAAGTAATTATATATACAATCTTAATTTAAATAACAATAATAATAATAATAGATATACAATTTTAAAGTTTACAATTAATTAATTTTTATACACACACTTTCTTCTTAAGAGCGTACATTTGTATTTACAATGCACTTTTGAGCCCTTTCTGTGAATTTCGCCAAGCTATATGCAAAAATATCAACATCCCTCGAGATCGTATTAATAATACGTATGGCTCTATGGTATCTTAATAATACTATGGTAAGTAGATGTTTTAATCAAGGGTACAAACCATCTACACTCCAATTTTCATCTTAATAGGTTTAGATTTTTTGTGTGAATGTGTAACAGACATCCATACATCACATTTACAAAGTTTATCAATATTTTATTTATTCAAACTTTCACATCTTTACATTTATATATATCTACAAATCTATGTAATCTTCTATCTTTAATGTTATTTATCTGTACATAAATACAGATAAATAACATTAAAGTCAGTTTGTAATTCCAAATTAACAGCTTTTCATCAATTGCATATGAAAGTACTACTATGCTTCTACTATACGTACAAAAAAACATTTATAAAATATATTTGTTGTATGTCTTTCTGTCTGTTTGTTGCGGGTAATCTCTGAAACGGCTGCCCCGATTTTAAAGGGACTTTCACTGGCAGATAGCTGATGTTATGGGCTACTTTTATTTCATCACCATCATCATCACCACGCGGGTGAGACCGTGGGGCGCATCTAGTTGGTAATATTAGTGTGATAATACTTTAATGACATCTATATCCGTACATTTGATAGGTTTTTGTTTCGTAGCTCCACGTCTCACAAATATTGTATTTTGATACATTTCTCGTTTCCGTATCTAACTAACCGGAACATCATTCTGAAATATGTCCGTATACAAATACCGTACATTTCTTAAATACACAATACACACTCCGTACATATCCGAGTACTCTGGTAGTTAAACATGTATTGCTGAGTAAAGAATGCCACCGAAATTTGCCAGTTGAATCCAGCACAGACATTTGTGCGCATAACAGCTCACAGCTCAGTGTCAAAATATGTGGGGTCCCGCCACAATGAGAGCGAGGGGTGGGTAAGTAATTATTATTTTAATTCACTAAGCTATGTTACGGCTCAGATGCCAAGCTAAAGTGGGTGGGCTGATTTTATTACTTTACTCAGTCTTTTATAAAAGACACAGACATATTTTCGGCACTATTTCAAAAGGGTTCCGGTTAGGTTGTGCATTATTGTGAGGGTGGAATATATAAGTAACCGATTGTATTGGACACTTATTGTATGCAATTTATTATAAATGTGATTTTTCTGTGTTACACGTTCCTATCACTTTGCCACAAAAACAGACAAAACCCTTATTTTATATCACCTTCAAACCCACCTATAGTTTTGAGGAAGTACCTAAGTTATTTTATTTTTTTAAATACGCACAAATTATTTATGTCAAACTGAAAGATCGATGAAAACATCGTCTAATAAGTTTGACATGGTTTTTGTATGTTTACTCGCCTGCTTACAAAAGGAGTATTGCTGAATGTTTCTTCCTTAGTTACTTCCTTGAATTTCATGTAGACGGTTTGTATGTTTCATGTATATTCCAAAAGACGTTGTCCTAGTACATGAATTATACATTGTAAAATGCTAGTACTTCAGATTACTTGAGAAACTTAGTAAACAAACAAAAATCTAAAATAATGTGGTGGAAGGCCACCTCAAAACTGACATAAATGACAGCGTGGCGATAGGTTACGGGCAAAGCAAAAAGTCTAATCTGCCGTGCGATTCTCTAAGAGCAAACATTGTTGCATCTTTGACAACATCCATGAAACGAATGACGAGATGACAAGAAACGTTGGAAAAACGACCTTATGTACAAGAGCGATATCTCAAAGTATTTGACATCGGTGAGCTCATTGACGAGCGCATCTACGAATCATTAGAAAATCGCATGGCTGGACGAAATTAACTTGTGTCAAGGAAATTTAGTTTGCGTTAGTGACTCGAACAATGACTATAGAACAAATAAAGAGTAAATTGTTTGTTGGCACTAGTTCTACCTGCTTCATCCGCGAAGAATAAGATTATCGGGATCGCTCAGAAACGAACCTATAAAACGGGATAAAAGTAGCATGAATATACTACTTCTGGGTATAAGCTATCTCCTTTTTTTAAAAGTTCGTTCCATTAAATTCTCCATTCCGTTCCATTAAGTTCATTAATTCGTTCCATTGTGAAGACGTAACAAACATACACACTTACTCCACATACTCACATTTTCACACAAACTTTCTCATTTGTAATATCTGTGCGAAAACGATAAGAGTTTCAAAAGTCGTCAGTTCTACTTTGTACCTCTGTTTCTTTTTAATTCTTCAGTTTAAACGCTTAGCAAAAAGGTTTAGCTGCCAACATGTACAGAGCCCGCATGTATTAGTTTTTACCCTTCAGTAGCTTTGAAGTATAAAAGTACATGGAAACCGCTACAACTTAAACATCGGTCGACGGCAAATGTTTGAATGAAACATTGACTCTATTCCAATTACAGTGTAACTGCATCTGAAACGTGTTGATAGTAGACAGATGTTGGTTTAGAAAATTGATTTGAATGTTCATCAACCTTACCACCGCGTCATGAACATGTAGGTATGTCCTTTGTTTGAGTTACTTTGAGTCATCAAACATGTAGGTTGTTTGAGTCACTTATAATTGGCCTTAAACGTGAGATGACGCTATGCCTGAAATGCTAAAATGAATAAGAAGCGATTTGCCTCAAACCAAATTGCCTATAAAGCTGTAGAAGTTGGCAAGCCGTGACAGATTTTAAAGAATTGAAGCGAAAATAAATATATAACCAATAATAGATCCTACTGTGACTCTTAATATTTCTATGTAATAAACAATGTTAAGCAAAACAATTACGAAGAGATATAATTATACATGTATATGTATACAATGTATAATATAGTTATAAAACTATAAAACATACGGCAGGTTATTAGTTTTTCAGTACGTAATTCAATGCTGCAACCAAGTACTCACATGCACTTTTTTTACATAAGCTTAAACATTACACATACGGGTTCAAACATGGCTTGGCTATATGAAAAACATAAAATGCAAAACGTTAATGCCCAAGTTAATGCGAAATTCATAAACATGAGATGTTTGCCATTAAAACATTACCAAGTTGCGTTGGTAAAAGTGGAGTGCTGGTACCAGTTAAGGCGCTTTGCACAGCGAAAGGATTTATTTAAAAAGATTCAGGTCACATTAGCATTTCCCAAATGTAATTTTATATTTGGCCTGTTTATTGGATATATGTTGGCATGGCGTTGAGAGTTTATGTGATACCACATCTTCGTAATCTATTTTGTTACACGCAGACTGTTATTTTGCCTGACGGTAAGCTCCACACTGCCCAAGCTATATTTCCTGCACTGTGCTTTATATCCGAAATAACTTAGCATCGTTACCTTCAATTGTTCTAGTGTTCTGCCGTGCGATTCTCTAAGAGCAAACATCGTTAGATCTTTGACAACATCCGTGAAACAAATGACGAGATGACTAGAAACGTTGAAAAAACAAACTTATGTACAAGGGCGATATCTCAAAAAGTATTTGACATGGGTGAGCTCGTCGACGAATCATTAGAGAATTGCACTGCTGTCCCAATAACTTCTTCTTCATCAATTTCATTACTGAAGGTCTAGTCCTTGAAATGCCTTCGTGGCTTTATCACTGATAACAAAGAGGAAAATTTTTATTGTTAGTTTGTTTGTTTGTAATGGATAAGCTCAAAAACTACTTAACCGAATAAGCTCTTTCACCACTAGAAAGCTATACTATATTTGATTTATCATAATCATTATCCATCAGCAGGTGGATGAAACCGCAGACCGCAGCTAGTTCTATAATACAAGTGTAGACGCAAAAAGTGTGCACATTGGAATTACTCGTATATTCACTAAAACTCAAACCTCACATCGAAAATGAACGGTTTTAAAAGATCCGTCTGTTTACTACCTTATAACTCAAGAACTACTCGACAGGATGCAATCGCGTTCTCACTGCTACATTGCTTACATCATCACAGTTAAATTGGTTATTTTATCCTGATACAGATTTTCAATGACACGTCAGGGAGCTGATTTAAAAAAAACATAATATGCTAAAACTTTCATAACTGTAGAGTGAAACTTACTAAATCAAACGCCGACATAATATTACGTTATGTCCTTGATTCCGACATTAATAAAAATGCCATCTAGTCTAAAAATTTGCCTTACTTGTCTCACTCAAGCAACTGCAACGAGAGATGTGTCAAAGTTTACCAAAGCACCTTCAGCAGTTTGTCACCCTGAAATAAATTATGGATTATTAGAACCCATCTAGTACAGCGTAATATTACCTCAGAATATAAATAAAATATATATGATTCGAACATTTGAAATGGATTTTAGAAACCCGTGAAAGGGATTCTGAAATCTGATCATTACTTTTTTTTTTTCTTCAATTTATCGTCTTTGAGGGTATAATACCATTTTTATCGGTATTATGGGCTCACAGAGCAACGTTATTGCAGAAGTAAAATCAGAAACTCCGAAAACAAATAACTCTTTCCGCGCTAAATACAGTAGAGCCATTGTATGCTGGTACCTCCATCAGTCCACGTGTAAATTTAGGAGAATTCATAATCATATTAAGCCCATGTTGTTCCCTCTGCTGGACCTCGAGCCTTCTTCTCAGAGAGAGGAGTTGGGCCATAATCCAGCACGCAGTTCCAGTACGGATTGGTGGATAGGTTAGTGGCCAACCCATGTTGAAGTTTCAGGCTACCCGAAGGCCTTCACCATAGCCTAACGACTGTTGTCTTAAGACAAACAACCGGGACCGACGGCTAACGTGCCTTCCGAAGCATGGAAGCGCTCAGTTGAATAATGCAACAAGCGGTCGCACATCCAAGTCCTGACCGCAGCAAGCGTTGCTTAACTTGTTGATCGGTTAAAATCACCAATTCGAGCTCCGCTTCACCTAGAAGCATTCGCGCATTAGAAGAATTAAGAGATAAATATTATTTAAAAAGTTTTACGCACAACAATCTAGGGATATTACCATATAAAACGTACCCATCCATAATGAAAATATTTCACACACGACTCCGTCAGTCGTCAAGTGGTTTCAGACGGGGCGGCGCGGAGGAATGCAATCTGCCAAGCTATGCACATAGCTGAATAAAATTTTACCCTATCCTGCAGTTGAGTTGTAAACTGCTACAAAGGTCATACTGGCGCAGTGGTGGTTGTGCGTGCGTAATTTATTCTAATAACATAGAAAAATCTTTTGTTAATGATACCTGGAATGTGTAGACCTTTTTTGGGCTACCTACGTCACCAAAGGGCAAAACGGGAACCTATTACTATGAGTCCGTCTGTCTGTCCGTCGGTCACCAGACGATCTCATGAACCGTGTTAGTTAGATAGTTGAAATTTTCACAGATGATGTATTGTTGCCGCTATTACAACAAATATAAAAAAATTGGCCAAGTGCAAGTTGGTCTACGTATAAAACTAAATCTATAAAAACGGAAAAATTTCATGTCTATTGTATGGGTATGTATTGTATGGGAGATTTCATAATTAATAAATTATATATTAATAATTATAAGATATAATAATACAATTTATTATTATATCTTATAATTATTATAATAATTACCATTTAATTTAATTATGCAATACTATACTGGTGCGGGGGTATGAAGGGCATAGTTTGGGAAGGGATAAGACCGCCCGTTGTTGCACTTTTTTTATTTTCTTATATTAAGTCATAAATGTGGTGTCTTAATAAAGTGTTATCTATTTAACTATCTATCTATGAGTGTGTAGTAAACTTTAACATTACTTCTTAAATCCGTCAATACGTATTTAGTGGTAACAAAGACTTATACCTGAAATATAATAGTAAGTAGGATTTAATAAACTACGAGGTATTAAAGTGTGTTTTATGTTGCATTAATAAACACTTCCGTACAAGTTTGTTCTTACATAAAAAAATACAAAATAATTTGCAATAAGTAAGTACATATATGTACTTTAGAATAATTTGTCAAAACCATATCGCATAAAATACTGATTCATTATTACATTATGTTGTCTATATATAATATATTATCTCGTATACATATTTATAATTATGAGAAAAACCTAACTTTTTGTAGAGATGTCCCACAAAATTAAATGCTTAAGCAAAGTTAATTAGCAAACAAAGGTAAATACCGCTTTATTTAATTTTATCAGGTTTGTTTCGGCTCATGTTTTGAATTAATGTGACTTGTTTATTCGCAATTAGAAAACAAAATAGCACATTTAAAACTGTTTGCAAATTGAATATTCATTAATCTCCCATCCACACATTAAAGTTTAATTCTTAGTGAATTCAAGTGGTCCAATTTGGTTAACAAATGAGATTACGAAAACAGGATTTTAGTAATCCCTTCACCCAATCGCATAAGTAGTTTCTTATAGTTAGCTCCTTGCTTTGATGGTTACATATATATTCATTAATCTACTGTAGTGTTATTATTAACGGATGATTATAGCACCGCTAGAGCTCAAGGGTTGTAAAACACCCAACCAAGGCGGCGGTTTCACTTCCTTTATTTGCAATTCAAAAATCGACTCTCCATACTAAAACACCTTGTTTAAGCAATCCATCTCTTTCACACATCTCAAATTTTAGTTACAATCTATCCGTTTCTCTTTTGAGTTTTTGGTGCCAACATTTTACCAGGAGAGTAGAATACCGTTTCAAAACTGCGATACTATGCGTAGAAACTGCGGACATAGTAACAGTCCTTGCAGTTTATTCCGAAAGGATTAGCCATAAATAGTTCTCTTCATTACAATTTCATGAAGGCCCTCTACTAGTGGAATTTATGCTGGGAAAAGTTTGAGCTTTACTGAATAAAAGATATCTATTTGGCAGCTATACTGGCTAGGCGCCAGGCGACACTTCACATCGAGTTAAACTTATTACATGTAAGATGGGGTCAACTGGAATTCAGCATGTGTGGGGGATGCGGACGCGAAAGTTTTAATGTCTTGTTGAATTGTTTTCGTAGCACAATTATTTTCTATTGAAGCTTGACGGAAAAATATAAAATAAGCGTATATTTAAACTGAACTGCACTGTAAAGTTTAGAAAGTTGCTCTGGAAATTATACATATTTCTATTTTTACATTTTTAATGTTTTTCTTTAATTTTTTAACAATCACATTAATATGTTCGATCGTTTCAACTAATGTTTGCACCACATCAGTTAGTCTTTTCGAAAGAGAGCTCAGAACGATCGCGGTTGCTTCTCGCTCGTTGTGAATAAACACACATGTGTAAATAAATTAGGAATAAAATATTAGTACTAAGTAAGTTAGTAGAGACTATTACATACCGACATTATATATAAGATGATAGATAGATATAATGCTTGGAATACTCCACTTCTGGCAAGCTGTAATTTTGCCACCCATAAAATGTAATATTTATAGTACCTTAGTAGAAACATTGTAAACATCTATATAAAAGAATGGTCCCGAGGCGGTAGAGTCTTTAAAGTACATTATAAAGAAAAATTAACGTTCATAAGTGCGTCTTTAATGTCTAAATTGAATAAATGATTTTGACTTTGACTTTGACTTTGAGAACTGCAAATATAATTATACTAGTCCAGTAAACCACTGTCAGTGGGCAATGCTACAAACTAATATTAACAGCAATTTCATAATTATAATAATAGTAACAACATTATAATTAAAGACAAAATTAGGTCAAACATAACCACATAATGTCCCAAAAGGCTACGTTCCTCGTATTACAGCAATATTGTAAACAAGATAAGCATTTGTATTTATGGAAGTACCTAGCTAGCTCTGGCAAAAACGTCGGATGGGGAATATGCCCGAGGCGCGGTCACATTCGCCTATATGTGTGTACTGATGGGCAAATCTATATGTGTGTTGTGTGATACCAGGATATTTGTCTTACCCTCGGTTATCTACTCGATAATTTATTGCGGCTGTTGTGATAATTTCGCAATTAATGCGAACGTTCTCGAAAGTTCGGTGCGGCAAAGGATGTTTGTTTTATTCTGCCTATTCGAATGCTAGCTAGATATGTGATTCGAGACAGGAATATTTATGCGGGTAGTGGGGAATAAAGAATAAAGAATGCATTGAAAAAAATTATTTTTACTCCTCTTGATCAAAACGTCCGTCATTGTAACGTACCAGAGCGATAAGCTTATATTCCTCTATGCACGGGAAAAAGTATTATCGATGTTAATGTTCAGAGAATAATACTTTTCAATTTTATCAATAAATCTACATAAACGAAAAAGTCTTTATTCATTACAATAATTATGAAAAAAGACATGACTTATTATATTTTCATAAAACGAGAGAATTTTATTTTTGAAAATGGACCTTAAAGCGGCGATCTGTTCGGCGGAATACGTGCATAGTTAAATATTCGGGATTGTACACATGTACATTGAATTTTTATTAATTTAAACTATTTGACTTTCTAGCAATCGCAATGAAAAATAGAGTGTAGTGTAACACACGGTGCTAAAACGCATTTTAAACGAGCTTGTTTTTGAAAAGGAAGTTATTTTAGCCCTCTGTATAACAATCACTTTTGCACTTATGTTTATATACCTAGTCAGTGTTTAAAATAAAAATTCGTCAAAATGTTAAAGCAATAACCACGTATTGTGTGTCATTTTATTTTGTTCATATCTGTCCGGCTCGTATTAAAAATCGCCATCCAACCCAATATCTTTAATCGAAACTCATCGTTAAGTACTTGGATGAAGATACATTGGGCGGTGACATAAAAACTAACCGTAGGTTTGCACCAAGAAACATTATACTTATAATGTTTTGAAATTTGGCTTACAAAAATAATCTATCAATTTGTTTTGTTGACCTCTGCATTCCCACTGCAGAAACTGTACATGTTTAATAACAGGTTTCAAGATATATTTTTGTCTATATTCGCACTGAATAAAAACTTATCCTACGAGTATAATATTATAAACGCGATAATTTGTGAGTATGGATGTATGGATGTGTGGATCTTTGTTACTCATTGACGTACAAACGGCTGGGGCAATTTTGATGAAATTTGGTATGGAGGTAGATGAGGCACTGGTTTAACACGTAGGATACTTTTCGTCTCATCATCATCCATCACCAGGCGGGTGAAAAAGCGTAATATGCTTGAGCACAGCATAGATAAAATAATAAGATCTCCGCTTATGTCAAGATCGTAATGATGACAGACAGTTCTGTCAAAGTTTGTGCCAGTTTCTGATAACTTAGTCAAAAGCCAAGTCATTTTGTCAGCTCGATACACAAGACGTGTTCGGCACCGTCAGGGGGTTATGAAATATAATGACAGTTTTTTCTATGGTGATTAACTTTATTTTATTATCATTGTTTACTGATTGATATACTAAGTATTTAAATGTACTCAAATAATACTATTAACAATTGCGTTTAACCATGTACATATTTTTTGACATTTTGGTATAAAGAAAGATATGCCCTTGGAGAAATAATAAGGTACTCGAAGTACTAATCCTCCGCAGACGTAGTCGCGGGCACCAGCTAGTCAATAATATATAATAAGTTTGTCTGTAGATTTGTCACGTTTGGCGTTCGCACTGTCATCGTATCTAAATCTCGCAACTTGTTTGCATCTTGTTTGTAGTGTTTCCCAAATAGGACGGTAAACATGGAGGACGAAACAAGATACATTGAAGTTCATACTTCATAGATTTGCTTGTGTTGGCCTACTTTCAAAACCTTCTTTCGCACCCCACAGGTAGCCGCTGACTGGCAACTGGCCAAAACGGTCCAAGCAAACATCTGCCAGCCTTCTCTACCTACGCTGAGATATCCCGATAGGTCACTTGCTCATCAACCGCAAGAGAAAGCCGACTTGCTCACTCATCATTTATCGTCAAACTCCCGAATCGATGACAATGGCGCGCAGCCGCCAATGAACCCCGGTGTAGCACTACCATGCCCGATGTCCGTATTATGCAGTGTAATGTGCGCCGAGAGCTGTTGTTACTCGACGTTAGGAAAGCAGCCAGCCTTAGTACTGAAAAGATGTGCACCGGAGTTGTCCCCTGTGCTGACCCGACTATACCGCTTGTCTTATTCGTAGGAATTGTGCCGGCTACTTGGAGTGAGGCAAACGTCCAACCTATCCCTAAGAAAGGGTTTTGGTCCGACCCAGCTAACTATCGTCTTTAGCTGTCACCTCAGTATTGTGTACATATACAACATAGAAACGATCTCCAGGTTGTCGATGCGCCAGCTAGTCGATGCTAGTCATCGCGCGCGCTACGATCCGCTGCTCGTAGCATAAGGCGAGCCGCAACCGCGAGCGTTCTGCACTCTCCTTGAAAAAGAACACTGTATGAGGTTTAAACTATAATTGAAAAGATATGACTTATTTACGTGAGTAATTCCTGTTTCCCATATTAAAAATATACACAATTTACTCACATATACAACATTAACATTTATTTGTACATATGTTAATGTTGATACTTATAATTACTATGACTTTTAAACTTATATTATAAATGTGAAAGTTTGCATGTTTGTATGTCGATTTGTCAATCACGTAATAACGGCTGCACGGATTGGGATGACATTTGGAGTGTTTTTTTGTGTTAGTGCCACGCTGCAAGCGCACAGCCAAATGGGCCGGAGCGACCGGAGAAGTACCACACTCCCACATAACACCGACGTGAAGTAACATAGCTTGCTATTGCGTCTCGTCGGTTTGTGGGAGGTTCTGGAGGTCTGATTCCCCCTTTCCTGTTCTCCCTCTCCTCCCTCCTCCCCCACCCTCACCCCTTCTATCTCTTTCTTTCTATCATCCTTTCTCAAAGGTCGGCAACGCATCCTCGAGACCTCTGGTATTGCGGATATCCGTGGGCGATGGTATCAATTACCATCAGGTGAGCCGCTTGCTCGTTTGCCAACCTATCCCATAAAAAAAAGATGGTTTGTACCCGAGGTACAAATTACTACTTTTTATCTCAATTGAACTTCGAATCTGAATCCAACTCGGCTGGGCAGTGTTCCGGAAACTTCGCGAAGTCTTAATCTCGTCAAAAATACTCCAGTGCCTCAAGACAAGAGTCTTTGACCAATGTGTGTCACCAGTGATGACATATGGCGCTGAAACGTGGTCTCTTACTATCGGCCTTATAAGCAAGCTCAAAGTAGCACAACGAGCTATGGAGAGGGCTATTCTCGGGGTTTGTCTTCTTTGGGTCTTCTGCGATCGAATCAGATATGAAGAGATTAGACGAACTAAAGTCACCGACATAGCCAAGAAGATAAGTTAACGTGGCATTGGACAGGCCACATAGCAGGCAGAACAGATGCCTGATGGGGCCGAAAGGTCTCTGAATTGGAGCCCACGGACAGGCAAGCGCAGCGCAGGTCGTCCACCGACAAGGTGGAATGACGACAGGCCGCTTCCAACCGTTTCTTTGGAAATTTGTGGGGGAGGGGAGCATATGCTCAGCAGTGAACGTCCTACCCTACGGCTGAGATGATGAGATGATGATCTAAATTCAACGGGTAGTTCCCGAAGGATCGCGATAACCGTATTCCACATTTTTTATGAAGTCGTGCGCAAATACTTTTAATAACAGAAATTTCTCTGGTCTTGGATGTTGCGATCCGTTATGTGATGTGTATGTCTGGAAGTCCCAATGCGTGTGAATGTTTGTATTTTTTCTATGTAAGTGTTTTATTTACACATTCTGTGTACTTAATAATGTTATAAATTGTTTTAAAGTAAGTCGCACTGTCTACAGTCACAGCTGAACAAAACTTTCAGCTCGTGATTATTTGAGGGGAGAATAAAATGGATATATGAACAGAACAGTACTTGTCATCGTAGCAAAAAAAGACGGTACGTTTTTTAAGTGCCTCAGAGACCATACACCTCACACTTCTTCGCTCACTTTCATCCTATCAGACAGCAGAATCATAACTCATGACAAATATGATACTTTGTAATAAAAACAAGAGTTTTCCTCAAACAAAAGACACGGTCGAATGAATTTCGTATGTGTGCGTACCTAAAGGGCACTACGTGACGCACCCAAAGAAAAGGTTGCGACATCGCCGTGAATTTGAAATAGAGAATTTATGTGAAACGGTGAATGGGTGTTCGAATATCAAAAAGCTCTGGGAAATAAAAATCTACTTATAATTAGATCTTTTATATTTCTTGGAAGTATCAAACACGTTTTGTGATGCTTTTGTATTGTTAAATCATGGTGAATGTTAAATTTATTCGAAGATAAAATTAAACGTATGGTTTAGGAGTTATACGGCGCAGGTTGACCAAGGCAACTTAACTTTATCAGCCAAACAAAATGAAGCTTAACTTATAGATTTCGATAACAATACTTCAGTTTTTTTGAAAGTTTTAATCTCTCGCGATAAATATCTTGATAACATCAATGTTTCAAAGAACTGGAAGATCTAATTTGTTAGGTTTTATTTGATATCAAAACTAATAGTTAAGAAAAACAACTACATCACAACTTTTATTAAATTTAACTATAATAAGATTAATAATAAGATGTGGGCGAAATAGAATTTCTCATACAAACTCTTAATACTACGTATTGGTAAGCGGTATGTACTGATAAGCTGTTCGGAATGTGTCCAAACACTACGGGGTAATGTTGTGTAGTTGAGGACTTACGTTTCCACATTCCAGTTTCATCATCAAATTGCTCCGTGTTACCGCAATCTTATTTAGTTTCCACCAAAGTATCATGGCAGTTATGTCAAATTTCAATTCCGCCTTTTATAAAACTATCTTAAAACAGAAGCGTTTTGTAACAACCTGAGAGTAATCATACTTATAATTGTACTCCCACCCACACTATAGAGGTAAACAATAATTATTGTATTAATTCTATTACTCTCTAGGTAGTTGAGAAATGAAACCAGAAAAAGTCAAGTCCCTAATAACGAAAAGGTCAGGTATTAGTTTGACTATTGACTTTTGTGTAATAGTGATTTACTGATTGCACATTTTTGATACTACAATCTGTGATCGTACCTAGAGTTAGGCTTGTAAATTATTGTTAGAAATTGCGGTCCACTGGGCTTCTAAAAAATATAATTATGAACGAGTGTATCCCTCGAAACTCTGAGTTAGCGGGATAAAAACGAGCGATAACAAACTTTATTCAGACTTAATTTAATTAATTATTGTCCTCTCTTCAGCTGCTGTGTTTCTTTGTTCACTCCATCGATAGGGATCTTTTATTTATGTAGGTTCTTAGCTGCTCTAGCTTTTCTTGTGGTTCTACCCTTATTTTGTTTGCAAATGTTTGAGATATTGAACGCCACTTCGGAGAGTGGATTATTTCTTCTACTTTGTGTTTTACTGAACAATTGAAAAAAGTTGGACTTAAGTTTGTTATGTAAAATGTCTTTTAAAACTACAAATATAGATTTACCTAAAAAAGGAATATGAAATATTAGTTATTTGCATTTGTTTTTTGGGCCTCAAATTCTCAAAGGTCCTGATACAACACTTAATTAAAAACAACACATTTTGATCATATCAGTATTATCTATTTCTCTCAGGCGGTGTGATAATAAGGAACTAGGATGGATGGAAATGAGCATATACGATAGGACGCATGGCGGTGTGTATATTAACTATACTTAAATATATAATATACTCGTACGTACTATGAACGAAATTATTTCGAAATTTAATAATACTCACCCGAATCAGAATCATGACTCATCTGTATATTATATAAATGAACACCTATTTTTTTTAATTATTTATTGTGTGGTAAATCACCACTGATACAAATATATTTCTCCAGGTCACGCTATAAATTGAGAACGGATGGAACAATCTCGCAAAATTTTGTTTTGTTGTGTTAATTATTGTCAGGAGAAGATGAGAGAAAACCCAAGAAAAGATGAGAGGTTATGGCGAGGCCGAAGGTCGAGCCTACTACGCGAAGTCGCAGGCAGTCGCTATTTAAATATAAGTAATAAGATTTTTGCTACACTGTCAGATCGTATTGTAAGCAATATCACGTTTGTTCTGTGAAAGGATATTACCCATATTAACACATAGGGTATTTACTTTTCCATGATTCAAAGGTTATGGTTTTGCGGTAGCCTTATTAAACGATAGACTAGTAATAACTAATAGGCCAGGCTTTATATTTAGAATCTTTATGTTAACTATAATTTGCCTGATTTGAATCTCATAAAATTGTAAAATAGGTATAACATTATAAAACAACATCTACATGTTTATAAAAGACTAAAATAAACTTTGTTAGACCTCCATGTTAATCAGTACTTCTATAATGTAAGATGTTGTAAACCATGTTATTATACAAAAATATGTTTTTATTTTTCTATTCAGCTAAAAACTCAAGTAGGAAAAAACAGAACTCGACTCAAAAGCATTTTTCCAACTGACGTCTTCACAATAACCCCCTCAGTTTTATAATTTTTATAACCAACGAGGGTTGATATTGAAAAGGTTATTATTGAATAAAGCAACGAAAAGTCCGGGCATGACGCTCCGAATTGGGAAACGAAATTTTATAAAGGTAAAAATAGGTATTAACTTATTATGGATAAAATATTGGACTTGAACATTTACACAATTTTATTTTAACTAAGTACTATTTTATGTAACATAGAATAGAAAAATAATTGTTGTAAAATAAAAGCTGCTGTTAGTTTTCATTAAAACGTTTCTTTCTAACAATAAATTGGCAACCTTGCCATTAAAAAATATCTAAATAGAAAAAAAAAACAATCACCTATTTCCTACGAAGAAATAATTATTTCTTCGTAGCCTATTTCACTAATACAATACAAAACATAAATACCCGTAAACTCTCGTACTGGCGCTGATAATTATAGATATGAGAAAATATTAAAAACGACAAAAAAAAACAGTAATTTATTTAGGTTAATCCGGGCACAGATTCTTTGTAACATAACATGCAATGCAACGCGACCACCTATGGACGCACTTCATGCACGCTGCACCCTTCAACTCCAAACGTATGTTCCCGGCAAACTATTACAATTATTTTATTAAACTAGTATCTAAAAATAGACCGCGGAATCCGTCGGTGGTGGAAAACTAAATGTATATTATGTCAGCGCAATTTCACCCCAGCTAACTCTTAAACTTATTCATAAAATGGTTTTTATTGAACGGATAACAGTAGTTTCATTTGTTTGTAGATTGAGATCGCTAAAAGGCTTTTTTCTTCCCAATCGTCATTGCCAGTGATTTGTAAATTTTCCATCAAAATTGGCCTTTACGAGTTACCTGTTTTTCGCGGCGTGCCGAACCACCGTGCATGACCAAAACACACTGCACGGCGGGAACCAACGAGCGCACTACGAATGCACGTAGCGAGCGTGCAGTGCGCTCGTGAGCATACTAAATGTATGGAAAATGTTGCATTGCATGTTACGTTACATGTTGTGTTGCAAATAATCTGTACCCGACCCAAGATATTCAGAATAATAATTATTCATTACTTTGTGGTTTAATAGAACCAAATTTTAAGGAGCCTTTCAATTTATCAGAGTCTATGTCTAAGAAACGTCTTCCGTCCTTATAATTCAGACGAAAAGAAAACAAATGAGACCACCACCAATCCGCATATAAACAATTATCCTATCTCGACTTTACTTGAATAATGCGACCATTAAAGGGTACTTTACACGTGGGAAGTTCATCAGTATACGAATTAAGGTTCTTATAAGCACCCACATACACCAATGTCTTATATAAAGCTTTTAATTAAATTAGATGGGGCGCACGAAGCCGCAACTCGGAGAGCATGTAGGGGGAGCGTTTTTGTTTTTATGACTTGTAATGTTTATAGAAAAAGAAACGGATTTAGCGGCTGAGAAATGAAAGAAGGTGGCCAAGTATAGTAGGTATATGCTCATTATATAGAAGAAAATTAAAATTTTAACATGGTTTTAAAAGACATTGCTACACGAAGAGTAAAGATACTTTGTACAATACATTCCTACTGCTAGGATTGTAGTATTTTTCTTAGTAGAAGAGTTATAGGATCAAGAGTTACAATCCACTACACAAACACGCCGCTTAGTGAACAGTGAAAATGTTTAGCTGCTCGAATAGCACGTACGTATTAATTGCTGTTTTAAGACAGTACAAACGTAACCGACGGCTTAGCGTAACCAAAAAAAGTACGAAAGTGTCACTAACGGTCACCCATCCAACAAGATCAATTCTCGGACCACCAGGATTCGTGCATTGTTTTGAAGGAAGTACTTAACGTACGTTACAAAATATTTCCTTGAAGCACGACTCTTCTAATTTATTAATATTATTATTCTGACTAGTTACCAAAATTGAAAGCGTTCCCCTTAAATAATGCCTATTTACCGAAAATATATATTAACTTTATCTATAAGTAATTTGATGTCCCAAGGTTATTTTTAAATCTTTTTTATGGGGTTTTATCAACGATGACAATGCCACCCCGTAATATCATATTATACGTATAATTAAAGCTACCCGGAACAGTTTCCACACAGGCGATTTCCCAAGGTTCGAAAAGGCTAATTTAAAAATCAATATAAGATAAAAACATTACGTAAGATTCTCACACTTAATCACAAAAACAACCTTGGACAGGAAAATCAAATCTATATTTAATGGGCCAGCGATCTCATCATTTTCATCTGCCGTCCGCCTGACCGAGAAAAAGTAATAAATTATTCTTCCTCAAAAGAATTATTACCGCCTAAATGAAGTTGTCCTCGTGCCGTAAGAAACACGCCTCCCCTTTCAACCTTCCGAATAAAAAAGACGCCAACTGTAAAGCGGGAATGTAACGAGACTGTTTAGTGCAGTGACCGAGCAGAATCAACCCCTACTATAAAGGCGCCCCTCGACCTAAATCGCAAAATAATGGACACCGCAGAAACCGATCACGTCCCAAATAGCTCACGCACAATCAAATTAATTAATCATGGAAACCGAGTTCCCGAAGTTAAAAAACTTGTCCGAGTCTCCGGACAACTTTTAAGGAGAAGCTAACGAGGAATAGGTCCGTAGGAGAGATGAAAGTTCAGATCGAGTTGAGAGCGCGCACCAGACAAGAATGGCTGCAATTTAAAACTCGATTAGAATTCGAACATTGAGCAGACGCGGTTATTAAAAATCGTGTTATGGTATAAAAATGAGAACTACGATTGCATTAAAACGTCGGCAAATCTATAATTGCGGTTATAGTTTTAATTATAAACTTTCCCCTCTTCTATACTGTTTTAAACTTCATCATTTGCAAAGTGAAAATAAATCTATCGTGCGGTGGAGGGAGATATAACAGTGAGGCAAGGAGCCCATCTGACTAGGAGGACCAAGTATCAGACTCAAATTCATAAGAGTTAACTATTCACCGAAAATGTAAGTCACTAAGTGGTACCAATGAAAGGACACAATAGTTATAGTTGACACTTTTGCAAAAGCCTTCCTTGGTATATACCATCTTAGTGTTAGATAGTATATCCCCAAGCTGTAATATGGAAGTAGGATGTATCTGTAGGGTCTTGTATCGAGTAAAATTATTAGGTCAATAGAACTAATCAAATGTGGCTCTTGGTGAAGAGCGCATGTGCAGTCCATGATTGGAATGCGTAATACTGGGGGCACTACAAGAATAACCTATAAACGAACGACTTGCTCCATCTTCCCATTTGATGTCTAAAAACGGCTATAACGAAATGGAGCTATTTCAATTAGTCTTCTATCTACTAACTTAGAAAGCTGATAGTATGACTAATACACCTACCATATATACCATACACTAAAACTGAATAGTAATAATTAGTATCTACAGCTGGTTTTCCAGTTACTGAACGGGCATAATAATTTGTGAAAACTGGACATTTGTTTTGTCAGTAGTAGTAGTCTATGTGGCGAACACAATACATTTTATGTTAACTATCATTTGCATGTAAAGAGAAAATAGCACAGAAAAGGGGTATTGGGTATTCGCGCAGCCGTAAAATCTTATTCACCATAAAGTGTCAAGCGAAGGTGGCAGAAGTTGCCAGCATTGTTTACGGCCAGTAAAATAAATCGAATGAAAGTGTGACTAGGACTGAGTGAAGTCGGACTGTAACAGTGGTTATAGGTGTTAACATGAGTTAAGTTTAGCATGTTAAATTTAAGTTCGTAGTATAGGAATCGAAAGACAATTCGTTTCAGCTGGTTTTATGTGGACTTTTAGCCTGTAGGTTTTATAGATGACTTAGTTTTATGACTGTTTTATTAAGAGTATATTACTGTCCAAATTAGCTTTGGTGCTCCGCAAAACAATATTTTCTTAGGATGCTTCGCAAAGCATTTAAATACGATTACGCAAATGCATTGTTGTTACTAAGAACCATACATTTTAAAACTAAATTAGAATATAAACTGCATAAGAAAGTAGGTAGTGAATGTGTCAATGAATAAAACGTTTATCAAAATAATAATAAAACTTTTTAAATGAAAGTAAAACGATTGCCTTAAACTTTGATGTAAAATATAAATTTTATTAATAAACGAGATTTTTCAACAACTGGTCGAAAACGAAACAACAATTGCATTGCTATTTCATTTAATTCAACAGCTAAATAGTCATTGTTACCAATTATTTACCCGGTGATATAATAAAAAGTTATTGGTATAGATTAACGTGCATGTTTGGCCAGAGCGATAATTAAAAATGTGAATTTTATAACACTTTTGTTAGCAATGCAGCTTTCACTGTTAAAATTATATTATGAAATAATAACAAATGTCTCATTACCTATTTTAATAATAGTAAGTGACGATATGACCAACTTTGTCTGATAATAGGCGTCATGTCTGCCCATGACAGTTCTGGAAGTATTTGTCAGATCTTAAGATCGTACTGGTATAATGTAAAGCACTGCGTGGTACTGCACTGGGCTTTACTAATTAGTATTTTATATTTGGGACAACAAACATAACAGTTGAAATATGGGAGTTTATACACCTATGCCTCTCCATGCGTGTTGTAGGCGTGAAAGTAAACGATGATGTATTTGTTAATGCAAAAATAATTGTCCCGTGACGAGATATGAACACACCCACCCAACCCATAGTATTTGTAACCGTTCTGAGTCAATTTCTCACACCGCCTAGAATTCCTTCGCTGTGGGATAGCTATCCTGTAGACCTAGTTATCTCAGATTTCTCCGGACTGCACCGTGAATTATGAATTCACCTAATGCAGATGTTTATCTGCGATTATAGGAACTCCTTTGGGACTTACAACCTGAGGAATTTCATACGCACACGAGAAATAAGGCTGCGCGGGGGCGTGACAACAGCGCGCCATCGCAACCACTTATGAACTTTTAAGTTGGACCTGGACCTGGAGGACACCGACAGAAACGAGGAGAGTAGGGTATTCTAGGCCCTATTAGTTTACCCTTGACCTAGCCGGACCTACACCCAACTTAGATTTTAACGTGAACAATATACTGATATATGAAGAATATACCTTTTATTATTTTCTTAGTATCATACTTACTTTTCTAATTTGTTTCCGCCCTAAAGCGTGACAATGGCACATATCAAAGAGATTTCTATAGTTCCTACCTACCCACGAGCAGTACCAGTTTATTATTATACTAGGAAACCCGGTCGCGGTTGCAGTCGCTCGGCTTTCAGGCCCTAATGTAAGTAACTATTCATTTTAATTGAAGACTTTGTTGAAAAAAGTCGTATAATAAGTTGCTGTAGCAGAAAGGTAAGCAGTATTATTTATATAACAAAAACAATAGGATTCTATGGTCGTATGTATTAAATTGGTAAACAATAATAAGCCTCACTGGCCCAGCTTCACTAAAATGTCCATATACATAATTTGCATGTTTCATTGAATTATTTCATATTTTGTGTAGCGTCATGTTATTTTTATGGGCACAGGATCCTTAACAACTTCATACAACATGCACCAGCCCGTTACGCCAACGTTTAAAATGAGTAATGACCAATAAAACCCAACCAAAAACGACCGCTCACAATCCCAAAGAGCTTTTAATAACACGCCTCGAAAACATAAAACAATTTTCATTCTATTTTCTTCAATAAACACAATCATACTGAATTATTACTCGTGTGTTTGATCTCAGCTATGGTCCCCTCGAAATAATATTTAGCGAAATGGACTCCGAGTAACGAGGGGTTCGTAATTAATTAAATTAAGTTCGGAATACGTTAGGAACAAAGTTCTATGTGGCTACCGGCGACTTGTTAATAGTCTAGGGAGATGATCCATGGGTCGAACCCGCGTGTCCCAGGGGTGTAGGTGCGTCCTCGACACCCTGCATGCTAATAGCCAATCATATTCTGTTTACATTCCATCACGGAGTATGAATAATTTGTTATTGTCTCAGTCAACATGACGCGTACGGCAGCCGTATTGTCTGCCATATCAATTTGCTCGCCAATTCTATACGTACGAAATCAAAGAACAATCGGAATAACTCCGATAGTAGCAGATTAATGGAACGCGAAAATTGGATTCTATTATATCAGTTCATGTTCATATAGGTGTGATTTTTATGGACGTTTCATTGATTATCTGCGATTGTTCAACCGGCGATTTGGTTTCACGTATTTGCTAGCCTTTGTTATTACATTTTTGATTCCGGTGATTATATATAAATTTTAAGTTTTTCTTCCGAGTAATAATGCTTGCCTTCTTATTGTATAAATTAAGCTTATCCAGCATAATTTACCCAACCTTACTGAAAACTTGCCGAATCGGTTCGAGAAGATGGTTTCTTTCTTATCGAGTTATTTAGAAGACTCGATATACGGCTTCGGTGACAATTTTGATTCGATTAAAATATTATATCATTCTGGCAAGCTGGTTTTAAATATTTATAAAACATAAATCGTATGTCATAAAATCATAACGATCCGAAAATTAGGGTTGCTGCCAGTTATGTCATGTATTACTGCTGCAAAGCATAGATGTTAATTATTAATACTGTTATATGCTGCAGATTATAGGGGGCGACTCTATAGCGAGACAATAATAATAACCTATAAATCCAATTTATAACATTTGTTGTTATAAATGTCGTTATTGTAACACAATAACGAATCAAAATCGAAGTGAACAACCAATTACTAAACTACTTGCACTTTACACCTTTACCTTTTATTTTGCTGCTATCTAATTGCTTAGGGCGCTGTCAACTCTTGGCTACGTTCAATTTTCTTTAGTTGACATCAAGCAAGTGCATCTCGTAAAAACGTACAAAACTCATATAAAAATAATGTGCACACTTAAATAAAAAAATAATCCGTCAATGTATGTGTATTAAACAATGATATTTTATGATCTGTTTTTCATGACAAATACAATAGAAAGAGAAAAACTGTTTTAAAGGTGAAATTACGTACGTTACGTAGTGGTACGTTTGTTTTTTTTTTAATGTTCTCTAGTATGTAATTTTTTTTTTTCATTCCGTCAATGTGTAATTAGAAGTCCTAGAAATATCATATTAGTTTTTATTTTAAATTAAATCGCTGATTATGAGATAAATGCTTTAAAAACCCTCATTTTAATCGACATTATGATATGACAGCACCTTAAACAATTTTAAATATAAACGTTACTGTCATCATCATCATTAAGTCTTTCCTTTTAGCTCTTGAACTTCTTGGTGGGCCTACGAAAAAAATATTAATTTCAGTCTCTACAAAATGGGAGCAGTCACTTCATTTCTGCCTCTCGTTTCCATCCAGGGCAGGCTATATTTCACACTCTTCACCAACAAATGTTGCGAAAATACTCCTTAAGCGATATCGCAACAATACATCAGGTTCTCAAGCGCTTCCGTTAGTAGATTAAGTCGTAGGGATGTCTATTTCAAATCCTAAAATGGGACATCAATGTTCTCGTATTGCCGGACTGAGCCGTACTGAGCCGAACGGACCAGTGTAATCGATAAGTACATTTGTATTAATCACACCTTTGTTAGATTCTTCTGAAACTTTATTTTCTTCCGAATATTCAAAATTACATTGTAATTTTAATGGTGTATTTTGTAAATAGTGCAATTATTTTCAATAAAAATATACATATACCAAATTGTAGCGATTGATAAATTAAATCGATGGACTTCATTTATAACATATAATTTCGATATGTGAATTTTCTTACTAACTTTTCAAAGGTTGTTAATTTTTGGAAAAAAAGTAATTTTATTTGGGATTGGCTTTATTCATTACTTTTTTCTCCAAGAAGTGTACTCGGTAGAGATTGTAAAAACATAGCAGTTTCAGTAGAGTATAACAAAGAATGTATATTATTTTGTATCGCAATGAATCGATTTGAATACCGGTTTCCATTGCAAAATGGACAGCCCTATAACGCAGGCTATAGCGTGGTTTCCAGCAATCAATTTTGGTTAGACAATATTGGATTTTAATTAACTGTATCGCAGGTTCAAGCAACTAATCGATGAACCGACGTCGTTGTCAACGGTAACAGCTATTGGATTTATTATCTAGTTTGTTCTAATAACAAATTTAAATTTAAATTACGTTTTGCCAGTCGATGATGTCGTTTGGTGTTTAGAGAATAGATACATTTGGTTGAGTTTTTGCGTAGTTGGATACGATCCAACCAAAATCCAAGTCTTGTTTCAAGTACACGTAAGTGGGTCAGTTTTATAACGAACATTTTAATTATGATATATATTCAGCATTGATCATATTCGGCAATAGGTATATATAAGTTAAAAAAATTAAGAGGATACTCATAAAACGTTTACTTGTTCATTCACAAAATAGGCCCACTACAGACAGATTGGTAGTCTCGTTTTGTAGTATCCACTTTGCAAGTTTAACAATATTTCAGCGGACGTTTCGCACCGAATTTATTTCAACCCAACGCATCTATATCGGTGATCGGTGAAGGTTTGAGTAGTACAAAACACTTTAGAATTTATTTTAAAGTTTCGCTTTACTTTATTTACCCTACTACAGCTAAGTAAAAGAAGAGTCATGATTGTGGTCGGTACTGATTACCGGTTCGACCGCCTTTTTGTTGTTGTAATATCGTTATCATACTATAATATTATAAAGAGGAAAGATTTGTATGTATGTTTGTAACGAATAGGCTCAAAAAGTACTGGACTGTTTTCAAAAAATCTTTCATAATTGGAAAGCTACATTCACACTGAGTAACATAGGCTATATAAGATTCATCATTATCATCATCATCCATCACCGCGCGGGTGAAACCGTGGAGAGCAGGTAGTGAAGTTATACTCGTACTCGTATAAGTACCGAGATACATGAGCTAAAATATAACAGCGGGACAGGCAGATCGACAACGTAAATTGCTTATTATATTTCTAGTTGTAGGAAACAAGCTTTGCTTTCAGGGAGTAATTATATGCACCTTATAACTCATCACGCGGGCCCAGAGAGGATCGGTTTTGTATCAATTGGATCAAGCAAACGTTTTTGCGGTCAGTAGTATCAGTGATCGCTAATGACATTTGCTGAGCTTTTCCGTCCATTTGACGTAAACCGGAGATCGCGGGCTGTCTTTTGATGATTTAAAAACTTTAAAGTTTATAGTAATTTTTAAACTTTAAACGCGATTTGAACACATGTTTTAAATGTTTATCTGGACTTATAACGTATTATTTAATATAACGAAACGTCGAGCGAAAGGTACATATTTTCACCTATATTAAATAATACGTGATAAGTCCCGATAAACATTTAAAGTTTATGTTGTACTAACACGATAAAAGTTTAAATAACGATAAGATTTTGTGTACTATTGTTCTAGCGCTAGGCGAGTCAACGTCTCTTGTGGATGCCTCGTGTAGAAGCGAAACATGTGTAGATGAGTTTTTGGTTGATTGGGTTGCTTATGTGTTGCTTATTCTGTATGTTGCTCCCTCCCGTATAAAACGCATGTAAGAAGTATACTTCTTAAAAGCGTTTTATGCGGGTACTGCATACTGCATAGAGGGTGGGTATTGCATACGGCATCTCTGTCATAAGGGTTTTTCCGTAAGAAATGTCACTAAATATTAGAATAACACTTGTTAACGTTTACAGCTAGCCTGCTGTTGTCTGTGACTTTGAGTGTTAGTTGACACGAATCAATGCCGCGCAAAAACGGCTGAAAGTAGTAAGTAGAAGTGCAGACCAAGAGTTGGACATGATGTGTTGCATGTGTTGTATTGTATGGTGATGCATAACAGTAAGACACAAAAAACAGGTCAGGTTGAAAGGACCGTTTGCCCGATTTTGTTTTTTGTGGGGGCGAAATGCTGTCTACTTCCTTTCTGCCGCGGGGTTGACAGAAGGGGGTATGTGGGGCTCAGACCCCCAACCCCCGTGAGCAGTCCTACGCCAAGGTGGGGCGAGACGAGGTCGATCTGGCATTCACCATCTCGGCGCAGCGGTAGGTCCAGATTGATCTTAACCGGGCCTCATCGCCTGTGAAGGGATGATCTTGCTCACCAAGCTCATCCCCTAGACGTTTAGGGCCGTGCAAGCCGGCGAAGAGTCCCCCAAGTCTTCGCCAGTGATCCTACTACGAGGAGGAAGGAGAAGTGCTGCTGAGCCTGGAGATCACCACGCTTGGCAGGGAGAGATCTCCGCCTATTTCCGCTGAAAGCGTGTGCCTTCTATCTCTTATTATACCGTCTCTGATGTCAATCAGTCTACCTCGGCTTCCCTACGCCTAGAACAGGAACATCTCAGCTCTTTTATAACTTGCGCTTTATAGAATAGAATAGAATAGAATATACTTTATTTGCTTTTATAGTTCCTACTGGTAAGCACTATCTATACAATTCTGTGGTTAACTCTTTTTGTATCTTCATAACTAACGCATCTATATAAAACGTTCTAAAAATCGTATGGAATCATTTCACATCATAACACATAACATAACACAACTTTGTAATCAAACTCCTATACGAGGGCATTGTATAGCTCGTAAAAAATGATTTTACGATTCTATCAGAACACGCGAATCGAAGTCCCCTGTTTATGAATAAAATGTACATAAAACTGTTTGTCTATGATAGAGCTGCCTCTAGTATCGCTACATCATTTGACTGTGTTGGATTTTGTGGAGTAAGGTATTTCTTTGTATTGTGTGATAAATAACAATATCTATTTGTATGTTAATTATCTAGTTTGTAATAAATAGTCCAATACGCACACGTATTATACTGGAGGGAATCAAAACAGGTGTATTATTAACTTTTACTTGATACGCTCTTGACAGAGAGGTCATAGTTATATTATCACCCAGAGATAACGATTTGCATTGAACTGCACTGTGGTCATCATCCCAGACATGATAATATAAATCTTTTGGACGTGATTCATCTATTTGTTCAAGTTATAGTGTCGTTCAAACTACGAGTATAACCCAATATTCTAAGTACTAACGCCTGCTTAGCGAGACTTAAGTTTTGCAATTTTAGGCAGAAAATGTACACATCGTCGGACGGGATTCAAACCCACGTCTTCCAACAATCTGTGTCCACACGAGTAACACAGTAGTTCTAGCAGACTACCAGTTCGAGGTAGTCTAGCATTGCTTGGTTACTAACAATGAGTTATGAGGAAAATGAACAAATCCTACAATAGACAAATAGCACACATCTACTTTCTTCCCTCTTTCCCATTCAACCATAAACCATAACACAATTCACACACACCCTCCTACACTCACATACACAAACTGATACATATCATATCATATAGACATATGATCGGTCACCATACAATGTATTACTTAACTGAATAGTTAATCTCTTAATTTGAATATTTAATAACTTAAAGTCACACAATAGCATAAAGCGCATGTGTTATTTATGCAAAACATATCTTCAAAGTGCACTACTATAGTGCCTTTTTAACACTAACATACTTCTCGGGCAATCTATACGTTTCCGTTAGGTACCCGCAGTTGTATACAATAATATAGTATATAGGAACCGTTCACTGTGACGATATATAACATTTAAGTAAGTATATGCATGTTTGTAAGATACTGGTCGCCACGACACAGGGAATCCTAGTGTGGAGGCCAGGGCCTTGATTGTTTGGCATTAAGTACAGTATTACCCATACTTCCTGTCTTTTATACCTATGTATTAGTTAATTATAGTTAGTTTGATATATATTTAGAATAACATTTCTTGTATAGGTACTGATTAAGTGAACTGTATTTAGTTGTGTTTTTTGGAAATAAACTTTATTATTATTATTATTATTTTGAATCTTGTTTAGATGCTTAGCTTTTAATAAAAGCTGGTAACATCTGTAATCACGGGCAATAGCCCCCAAGTAAATTACAGTGTGATTATGATATTTTCAAGTTAATTATTTTCTAGCTGCATACATTTTCTGACTATTCTGCAAGTATTTAAGATGGCAGCTTTTTGTAGTGTAATATATGTGTTATCTTTTAGGTTTATAAGTTTCAGGCTATTATGAATATGATTTGGGACAACTCCAGTGCTTGAGATAATTATGGGGACTATTATATACTTTTTTCCTGCTTCCATATTCTAATTTATTATTATTATTATTGCTTGTGAACTAATCAGAACGGTCTATTACATAAGAGGTTCACTGTCTAATAAGTCTGGTTTCCTCACCTCAAATGATTTGCATTCCGACAGCGAAGGGGAAACTCTTTAACTACGTTTCCCCACAAAGTCAGGGTCATAAAATAACTTTATCTGAAAAGCTCTACTTAAACGTCTGTAATTTAAATAAAATATGTCATGCCCACAAAATTAAAATTAAAATGCGCAGGGTAAAAAAGTAACGCCATGCAAACTTATTTTTATTTCTATAAAAGTCAGGTGACCAAAGTTTATTACTATGAATCAGCTAACTGCTTTTTCTTTTACTGTGTTACAACTACCGCTGATTCATGCTAAGAAACAATTTATAAAATTACTTATTCAACATAGACTAAGCGGTGTGGACTTCCTTATTTTGCATTTTTAAATCACTCATACATGAGGTTTTGTTGTGTAGGTAGTTCCTTTGCACGGAAGCTTGTCTAGACGTTGTACACAGTGCTATGTTCTGCAGAGTTTATTTTATTACCAAGCACATATTAAATTTGCACATATACGATTGCAGATAAGGATTTTTCTTGTTTCCGACTGTATAGTAGGAAATTATAAAAAGACTATATGTTCATGTGAAAGTATATCTGTGTCTCTGTCTGCCACCTTGCTACTAAAAGGTTGAACGGAATATTCATGAAACTTATCTTAGGTTAACCTAGTCCTAGACTTTAGGACCTAGAGACATAGGAAAGGTAGGTTAAGGTCGGCTGATAATCAGGGGTCGCTGGTTTGATTGACCTTGATCTAATATAAGTTATATTGAATATTAATGAGAGCCTGATCTTTCTGGAAAGTAGCGTCGTGATAAAATCCTCACTATGATGTTACAGCACTTTCTAGTGTTGCCACCCTTATATTAGAAAACTGTCTTGAGAACAGATTGAAGATATAGGTCTATAGTAGGTTTAGCATTATCTTTGACTGAATCATCACTAACTAACAAGTCAGAGCTCAAACTCTCTACCCTACTGCTATTATCCTGTAAAAAAGTCATCATCTTGGCCGTAGGACATCCACTACTCATAATACATTTTGGAAAAAGACCGGTTGGAAGCGGCCGGCACTGCATCCAACGTCGTCTTGCGATTTTTATCAGGTCGTCTGTCTGGATGACCTACGCTGCGCTTGATGGTCTGTGGTTTCCACTTCGAAACCTTCCAGCCTCATAGGACATCGGTTCTACGTGCTATGTTCCCTTCCCACTGCGACTTCAGCTGGCTTATCTTCTAGGCTATACCCAGCAACTTTCGTTAACCTACGGATTTCCTCATTTCTAATTCGTTCACGTTAAAAAGGTAATTTATCATTATTTTAATGATTCATCGTGCGCATTTGAAGCCACGAGTCGCAGCTTGTATCGCAATGAGTTTGAAAATGAAGACTTAAACATAGAATTAGAATTAGAATTATTTATTGACCTTATAACATTGTTCGCTATACTAGGCACGTCATAGAAAATTACATTTCTTAAACGATATCTTAAATCAGTATGTATGTGAATGTGAATCTCACCCATGACATTTATACCGTCCTCTCTCAATAATAAACGATTTAATTGTATTGAGAATCTCAATGCAATTAAACATCTAACGTGTTATATACTTATTAATAGAAGCTATATACAATAAATGTCAAGACTACACAGATTAAAATTCAAAATTAAAAAATAATTAATTATGATTATGATGATTATTATGATTAAAATTAGATTGGATTATTTATATAAATGTCTCGGGATTCATCACAAAACAGTCAAAGAAACTAAATATCTAACAATATATTAAATAAACAGTAAATCAAAGGAGTTGATTCTAACTATACTATTTTACAAAAATAAGTTTTCTCTATGACGCATGCCCATAAATTCATTAACTGAATAAAGCGGATGAGATTGAAAGAAGTGTTTTATTTTCCTATTAAAATCACCTGTATGTAATTTTGTTATAGCTACTGGTAGCTTATTAAACATACATATTTTATTTAATATTCCTTGTTTTTGAACTTTTTTTAGTCTTATTTTAGGTTTGAACAACTTGATATTATTTCTCAGATTATAACTGTGTACGTCTTTGTTTTTTGGTAGGTTATCCTTTTCTTCATGTACTTCTAATAAACTACAGTATATATACAACGAAACCACTGTCATTATTTCATTTAGTTTAAAATATTGTCTGACTGAAATACGTTTTCTTAGTCCAAACATTATTCTAATTGCTCTTTTCTGAGCTTTTAGGACCTTATCTATGTCTGTACCATTTCCCCAAACAGTTATTGCATATCTAAGTGATGAGTGAATAAAAGCGTTATATATTAATATAACGCTTATATTCACTCATTATAAGGGTCTTTTGGTCTACAAGAGGCTTGAGTTTGAGAAGAGCATAATTCGCACTCGCAAGTTTTTTGCAAAGTTTATTTATGTGAGCAGCATGAGTTATTGTATGATCTATTGTATAACCAAGAAACACATTTTCTTTTACAGTTATATTAGTTTTAATGCGTTTTTGTGTCTGATATTTCATTATAACGCTCTTATCAGCATTAAGAGTTATTCCATTCGCATCAAACCAGTCTTTTAGGATGCCCATGGTCTCATCTATTTTTTCCTGCAGCTTGTTTTCACATTATATAGGTATCAATGACTGCACAGGAGAGGAAGTAAATGCTAATTTACATATTTATCAATATGAAGGGTGAAAGTCCAGTACAGTACAGTACGAACTAGTACATGCGAGTAGCAATCGAAATTGCAAATTTGTGCAGGGGCCTCGCTTCGGTTCGTTAGCGACTTGTGTTTACGCGACCAACAGCTAGGGTTGCCAACCGCTAATTGTTCGAGGTTTACTTTTAGTTTGATTTGATTTGAAACCAATTTGCGTACGCTTTATAGGCAGCGTGCGTGACCGCTATATTGGCATTTCATTCTGGCGTTGTGTTTTCTGACTGACAAAATATTTGATTAGTCATCCAATTTGCAGTTATTCCGTGACCATATTTGCTGGCACTAAAAATATAACGCGTTAAATAATTTAATCAGTTTCGTTTAAACGTTACATTTAAAGTTTTTTGAAACGTTCTTCTACGTATCCTAAACAAACAAAAATCTATTTATATAAAAATAAACCCCTATTTCTCCTGGTCACGCTATAACTTGAGAACGGATGGAACAATCTCGCTAATTCTTATTTTATTTTAGTATGAAAATTCTGGTTAGTTTGACACATATTTATTAAAACCGACTTTACTCACGTAATTAACCGGCGTTATCTACCTAGGTTTTGGGCATGTCCGATGCCCAACCTCAAGGAGTTTACGCTGCAAGATCTCGCAGCGTTTTGATATTAAATACATTATTTTTGTTGCGTTTACTTACGAAAGAAAAACCAAGAAAATATGGGAGATTATTGCGAGTCCGAAGGCCGAGCCTACTACGTGAACGAAGTTGCAGGCAGTCGCTAGTAAATTATAAAAGTGTGTCGCTTATAAGTAATTATATCATAAAATAACTAATACATAATATATAAGCACTTTTTTCAAATTGAATCTTATTTATATTCCATTAATTCTGGAGTTGATAACCCTAACTAAATAAAATATGATGAAATAACATTCCTTCTTTTGCAGACGTTTTAATAGCGACTGAAATAATATGATTTGCATATTTTTGTGGCAATCCATTACATGTGTTAGCCACCATTTGTGACACTTTAGCCTGTGACTGGCCATTACCATAATGTAAATCACTGGTAACAATTGTTTTAAAAAACTAAGTCATGGAATAAGTGAGTAGAAAACCGGAACTTTGCTTTAGATTATTTTGTTTACAATAGTTGTATGAGTTTTGTACATTATAGAAATAAACTAAAGATAAACCTGTTAAATGTTTCGTTCGTTTAGAAATATAGGAGGAGAGATTAATCTGCAATATGCAGCTCAATCTCTCCAGCAATATGCTTTGACAATGCGGTACTTAGTAAATATATAACTTATATAAAGCAGAGGTACACTCTTGTGAAGTGCTCGTAGCGGAGCTCGACTTGGCAATTCTCTTTTTCTTGGTGAATTTCTTAGGTTGCAACACCACTAATTTTCCACTAGTGACGCTGTCATCTGAACAGATAAGATGGTGGGACTGTACGTACAATTTAGTAAGTCGGTGTCAATATTTTTCAAATTACTGGAAATTTTATGTCAATAAGGATATCATCAAGACAGGCGAAACATTGTTCAGTTATTGGAGTGTAACTCAAAAACCGTTTGACCGAATTTGATAAAATTTAAATGGGATCAAAAATTTTGAGAGTTGGTCCACAAATGGGGGAGAAATCGGTAAACATGAATAAAAAATACATAGCGTCGAACTTAGAACCTCCTCCTTTTTTGAAGTCAGTTAATAAAATAAAATCACTTTCCCAAGACGTCAATGAAATCGAACTAGTATTGGGTGTTTCCTCATAAGACGTGATATGTATAGGCATATCTATTATAGACATAGTATAAATCTGTATATCCACTAACTCCATGTAAACCACGCAACAGATTTAAATTCGGTTTTCAACATCATTCATATAATTTTTCTATTGAAGTTTTTATGTAATACAAGAAAACTTCACATTGTTTACCTCATTTTTTAAACTACATCCGTGCGTTATCGAGGCGGGTCGCTAGGCTAGTATAAGAGCTTTCCTGTATGTCGTGACCAGACTGTAGCACGAGTAGTTCTGTTGATCAGACACTGTTGATATTAACTTGTAGAATATGCAACTTCTGATATCCTTGCAAAATACATTTACACCTACGACATGACAAGTTAATACCAAAACAACACGCTGAACAATATCACGTTCATGTTTAGTCGTAACAATTCGCTTTCAAATAGCACTAGCGTTTTATGTTTTGAATCGTATGTCGCAAACTGTAAAGTTCCTGACGCCAGCGAATAGTAAACATTTTTCTCTTTTCAGCCTTTATCTTTCGCATATGAAACTCTGCTCATCGTTCAATAGATTTGCGTTGACAAGGCGAATATTTTTGATTGTGATGAGACTATAATTTACTGATAGCCGTGTCTTGCTTAAGCAATCGACTGGCGTGTCGTGCGTACATAAGTACATGCGCCTATAAGACACAAACAATGATATATGCAAGAATGGCGGGAAAAATCTAACAATGGCTATCACTGATTTTGTTTAATGTTCCTTGATTTGTGTCCCCTCTACACTATACTACAGTAGCGGTGGATTATCCATTAATTTTGTGATAAAAACTAACATACACTGCGGCCCCAATTGTCTATAATCGATATTAGCGCGATAAAAGTCGGTCCCTTTCACCGTGAGCGTGATTACGATGGCCCACGCTACGTCATCGATGACGTCTTAACTGCCACCATATTGACGATTACATGAACCATGCTCTACACCATAATCGTCGTGAGCGTTCTGTCAAAAGTGACAGGAGTTTGTTCATTTCTACAATGTATTTACTGGTGTCCCTTCTTTTTGATGTAAAAGTTGTAAAAGTCGGTCCATCCATTCCATTATTTCTTTTTAATCCACACACTACATAGTTAACCTTCACATTATGCACGATATTTTTATGAATTTGTTTTTCGCGCGCAAATGGTACGTTATTGCTACAACTCTGGTCCGAATTAACAACACGCTTACAGTGCCACGAGCTGTCAAAATCGCGATATTTGTCTCGGACCAGCTTTGGTCCGAGGCTTTGGTGATAGCACTGTGAGCAAAATTATCGCAAAACGGACCACGGCAATAGTCTTCACTAATTTTTAATTATACGTTATATGTACTTTAAGTATTATATAAATATAGGATTACTCACATAATATTTATCGGATAGGTCCGACTAAAGTTTTGACCACATTCGGTGGTCTTTTTCAAGGAGTGTTCCGAACGCCCGCGTCGATGACGTCTCGCTTTGCACTGGTAACTATAGTCGGACCTATCCGATAAATATTAAGTGAGTATTTCCGTAGTTCTAGTTAAAAATATTCATTAATTATTCTTGACATTCACGAGTGTGGGGTAAAGTAATACAAAAATCATCAAAGGTGTTTACGTGTTGGGCTTTCAATATTCAATCGTTCTTATAAATCTTTCTACTGTATCCACCGCTTTGCTAGAACGTGACTTAGAACAGTTGACCATACGAAATATATCTATAATTATACTAGCTGACCCGCCAGCGGCTTCGCTCGCATGGCCTCGCGGGATATAGTTAATTACAGTTTTTTTAGCTATCCCACGGGAACTCTATTTACCGCGATCAAAAGTATCCTATATCAGGGATATAAGCTACCACCTTACAAAATTTCATTGGTCCAGTAATTTCGGAGATCAGAAAATTAAATTAGTTTGATTGCACTCCTTACATCCCCTGACTCGGTTTTTAGCATTTTTTTTTCATTGTAAAAAAATTCGACCTCTACCGTTTTATTATAATATATAGTGTACTTTTACTTTTATGACCAATTATCGATTCCAAATCACCCCGTTAAATATTGTGCACTAATTAACACAGTCCTTATATAATAAAAATGAACCCCTAAATTTCCTGGTCAAGCTATAACTTGAACAGCTTTACCGGTTTCATTCACCTTTTTTAAATGTTTTCGTATACTTCGTAGAATGTACTTACATTAAAAAAATCAAGAAAAGATGGGAGGTTATGGCAAGGCCGAAGGCGGAGGCTACTAAAGAGGCTAAAAAGTCGCGGGCAGTCGTTGGTATTTAACCCTAGAAAGATTATCTGCGTAAAAAATACGCATACGCGATTGAAATATCGCTCTCTTTTTCTTATTTCTTATTTGCGGGTATTGGGCGCCGAACGGTTCGGTTATCTCTCACCCCACTCTGAGCTTGCGTATGGTGGACCTGGCGCTGAGGTAAGTACCACCAATTTTGAAATATAACATCGGCGGAGTAAAAAATACGCATGGTTATCTTTTACGTGACTTTTGATTATAACTTAGACGAGAAATCGTGTTGTTTTTGATTTCTAAGTGGTTGTAATCTAGTTTTTAAGTAGTTAATGTATATTTTTATGTTATTCTAGATATTTTGATCCAACAATGGTATGATGGGAAGTCGAAATATAGACGAAGAGCATACACTCACTGCTCTTTTACAGAGTCATGACGAACATACCTGTAACGACTCGGATAACGAAACTGAACACCACGATATTGATGATGACGTACTGAGCGACGTCGAAGAAGCCTTCGTAGATGAGGAAATACCTGAAGACCCGCCTGCCGGTGGAAACCAAATATGCTCACTAACAACATGTAACAGAAAGACGACTCGATGGTCTATGGCTTTATTCTATGGAATGATAAATATTGCCTGCATTAATGCATATATTATTTATAACCACAATGTCAAAAAAGTCAAAAAGGCTCTCAGTCGAAACCAATTCATGAAAAACCTTAGCCAAGCCCTAACATCGCCATTCATGAGCAAGCGGCTGGCAACACATACTATGAAGAGATATTTGCGGGAGAATATTTCTAGCATCTTGCAAAAAGACATTCCTGATGCCTCAGAAGGCAATTCAGAAGAGCCCATGGCAAAAATGGTATATACTGCTTTTTTTGCACCTCAAAAAACGGCGTAAAGCCAAAGCAACGTGCAATAAATGCAAAAAAGTTATTTGTCGCGAGCATAATGTTGATATGTGTCTAAAGTGCATCTGAATTATTTGTAGGCGGTAATGTGTGCTAATATAATTGTTAGTATATCAGATATTTAGAATATGAGTTACCATGACTGATTATTGGTATAAAAAAACAATTTGTGATAACAGGAGACTTAAGTAAATATTTTATCGATTTTTCAGCAGTTTAAAGTTTTTGTTTTATTTTTGTATAATAAATTACTATAAATACATATATTATTATTTATTTATATACTGAAAAACAAAATACATTTATATTTTTAATATCAATAAGCATGTTAAAATATGTTAGCTACTTAAAAATCATGCGTCGTTTTTACGCATGATTATCTTTTACGTACACTACAATAAGATTATCTTTCTAGCTGTGAGATAATCTTACTATTAAAAAAAATCTCACTGGATCCAACTATAAATATTTACTTTTTGAAAAATGGTTATGAAGTATTACGGACATGTAAATAAAGTGGTCAGTAAGGTGGTAAGTAAATTAACCTGAGACAGCCTGATCCGGCCCGGTATGACAATTCAGCACCCAGCCCATGAACTTAATTTTTTTCAATTAACGGAAAAAAGTATTCGGCGCAGGAGATTAAATACTTTGATAAAATACCTGAATATGCCCTCGAACTTGAGAAAGATGGCAGCCACCTATAAGTGCCGCTTATTTTCGACCAGGCAACCTTTCCGGCCCATATCAAACTCCCAATACACGCATGTTCACTCCATAACAGTTTCAGTTTCAAAAACTGATTTTGTATTTTTCTACCGACTTCCAAAAAAAGCAGGAGGTACTCAATTCGACTGTATGTTTTTTTTTATATTTGTTGTCTCATAAATTTCGACTAGGTGTACCGATAATCAAAATTATTTTGTTTGAAAGCTGGTGCTTTCTGTGTAGTCCCATTTAAATTTCATGAAACTCGGTTCAGTAGTTTTTGAGATACACTCCAATAACTGAATAGAATGGAAGTCGGTATTACATTTTTCAAATTGTACTTGTACTATAAGTATACTCATATAATAAAGTTCACTAAATTATGTCTAAGAATATCACAGGTGTTTGATGCTATTTAAGCACTGCCGCTCTAGTCAAAAAAACAGTATCCGTGCCATGTTTGAGTCTCAGTGGTACTTTTGTTTGAACCTAAGATTGCTAAATACCTTAATTATTAATCGTTTGTATTTCAAACTGCATCTCTTCATTGAATAATAATATTATTTATTACTATAACGATTATTATTAATATAATTATAAACACGTACATTTGGTGGTTGCAGTACACTCTATATGATCTGATAAGTACTCGTACCTACTAGGTACTAGGTACAAGTTAGTAGCCAAGGACTTAATGTCCACGTACACCATATTAAGCTAACGCGGGATACCTTAACGATACAGCTTAGTGTCCCAGTAAATCTATTAGTAATTGAATAGAATCCACTCACTTAAACCTGTATCAAGACCATAATATTCGCTTATTATTATCCTTATTTGCGGATTAAGTTATGATAACTTATGTCATTTGAATTATATTATATGGATGGTAATAATAAATTTCTAACCTATCACATTATTACACATAGAATAATAGGGTAGTTGACACAGTCAAAAATAAATTACAATTTAATGTTAACTTAATAGTGGTTGGAGCAAATATCTCAATGAATCCCCCCCGAGCGTTCCCGCCTTGCCGTGGCGGGGGGGCTCAGTAACCGTGGCTTGGGTCACCACGGTGAAGCTAAGAGGAACCAATGGGCCTGCCAGTGATAGCCGATAGCTGGCGGGCCCGAGGTGGGACCGCTCCTATGGGCTTTGCCCTCCAAGTCCACACGGGAGCGGTCACTGTACTGTCACTGCGGCCGCGGCGGGAGAGGAGTGCCGGTGTTACGGTCAGCCGCTCTCCCTGCCTTCCGCGGCCTTGACGGGGCCGCCACCGTTAGATGGCGGACGCGGTGGGGTCGCAGGGGAAGAGGACTGTCGGTATTGAGAGGCGCCGCTGTCCCTATCCTCTGCGGCCGAATTAGCAGGCGGTGGGGCTACTCACCTGACCCATCGTAGGGGGACTTAGGGCGCCCAGACTCGGGGGAGTCTGGGGTTCATTTGCGGGCAAGGTCCCCCGTGACGGTTGCGGCACGCCAAGTGTTCTGGCGTGCTGCAAGAGAGAAGGGTCCGGCAATGGACAGCCGCGGCGGGTTCGCGGTCGTGTGCGAAATCTGTCCCACGTTCCCGCCAAAAACGGCAGTGACGGAACATCGCAGAGGTTTGGTGGGTATGCTGCCCTTCTGGCAGAGACTCCCACATAACCACCGTGCTCCCCCCGGGGCCGGTGGTATCCATAAAGGATTATTCTGCGTCAAAAAAAAATATATCTCAATGAATAAAAAAAATATGTAATATGCATTGGATTAACTTTATTTTGAATAAACAAAATGTGTACAAAAGTTTCTAAAAGTCACGTGACCTCTAACGGAAGTAGCGGCGGAAATGATGTCATAAGGGCAAAAACAAACGTGTGGTATGATAGTGTCGTGCCTCATCAACAGATTGAGAATCAAGCAAGTCAATAAAACATCTAATATTATTGCTTTAAATTTTATTTAAATAATTGCTTAAAAGTAAATACATACTAGGTCAAAGAACAAACTGTCGATCCATAAACACGGTTATAACGGCAACCGCAAATAATAAGTTAGTTATAAATTTTTATATTAATTAAATACCTAAGTTTATAATAATATTCAATTGTAAATTCGTTTTTCTTGCTATCCCTGTTGTTACACATTTATAGATTTCAGATTTTTTCTTATATGCGAAAGTGTGCCTGTTTGAAAGGATGAATACAGAAATATGTATCCAGTTAATTATACTATCACGCTTAAACTACCAATTTGTCTGAAATTAACCAAGTATACGTATACTTGGTTAATTTCAGACTGCTGACTCAACCTAATCATCAGTAAGGCAGTATGTAAAATGGTGTGGGATGCCCGTGCCCGTATATATAAACGTTATCTCGTTTCTTCTTTAAAGATCTATATATCGGGTGTCCCGGAATTCAACGATAGCCTGGTTCGGGCTAGAGGCCAAGGTATAACAGTTATGAAAAAAGGTAAGGAAAAACGTCCATGTCACTAAGCCCAGAGATACATTTTAACATAGCTTGCTATTGCGTTTCAGTAGGTTTAAAAGTCGGCAACGCATCCTAGAGACCGCTAGTATTGCGGATGTCCGTGGGCAACGGTATCACTTACCATCAGGTGAGCCGCTTGCTCGTTTGCCAACCTATCCCATAAAAAAGATTATTCCCGTATGATTTTTTTTAAGGTGACTTTTAATAACGTAATCTCAAATAACAGTGTTATTAATCACAACCATAAATCAAAGTAATAAACATTGTGAAATAAATTAACTAAGTAAAATAAATTAAGAGTTTTGACGAGGTATGCTTTACAAAATTATTGTCAGTTAACTTTGACACTCTATAAAAACTATGGTCACTGTTGATGTTCTATGGTTTTAATGATTACTTGTAGGGCGTTGTATTACAATAATAGGTACCCTTTGTTTTTTTATTCCTTTTATCTTTTTGTACTTTTAATTTTGAATATATCTTTCTCTTTTTTATTCTATTTAATATTGAACATGCTAGCTGAATTTCGCAAAAATGCACTCGTACACAATCTGCATAATAATGTATGTAAAATACTACTTTCATTCTCCCTCCGTTGTGATTTTGGTATTTAAGGTATGATCATATATTTTGTCTCTCTTGGTCTTATACATTCTACTGATCGAAAATACGAAATAATACCATAATGCAAAAAAAAACTCTTGACAGCGAGGACATATCTGTCCAGATAGTGAGTTTACGGTAAAATGTCACCCAGGACCGATCCTTTCGAATAATGAACATTTAACATTATTGTCGATGACGGTTGAACATACATCTCAACAAAACATTTAGATGTTTTGTTGAGATTTTAGCTGTTTATTTTTTTGTAGGCTAACCTCTTGAAAACGGATGGCTCCATTTGAAACTCGCAAAAAATTCGGCTTGCTTTAAATTGTTATATTCATAAGTGCATCAATATCTATACTAAATATCTATACTATGTAGTTCCACACAATATGCATTGCATTATCAGTCTTTTTACGCTCCCACTACTGAAACGGTGGAGTGGTCAAGCCAAGAGACAAATAGCAATAAACAGCGCGGGCCCAGTGCGCAGTGGTGGCCGAAAAACCTAACAATGAAAGTCAAAGGCAGGGTCTTTGCAAAAGCAAAGCGTATAGTTGAAAATCAGAATCCTCAGGTCACCAGGTCACCCAGTCAAGTAGTGAACACAGCAAGGTTTGCTAAGCATACCTGAATAATTACAAAATGCTATTTATCAAATTAAGTAATTTCACAGATTTCCGTTATCCTCTGCAATGTATTCAATGTATTTGTAATTCTGTATCATATGCAATCTGTATTTTACACGAATAAATGAAAATCGTATAAGGACGGTGTAAACTGTTTGCATTCACGTTATTATCCTCCCCACAGCCTAGTAGCATTATCGATGTGGATTTACGGAAACATTATTGCAGTTCTATTGTGTAACTACTATCCATTGTGTAACACTATACAAGACATAGTCCTGAGAGAGCAGACGGTCCAACCGGTTCAGTTTAGAGCTAAACTCACCTACCTACGGGGAATGTTAACGCGCGTGTGACTCGAATACGATAGCCTACGACGGCGCTTCTGTTTCTATAGTTACCTGCAGTTTTACTACTGAGATACTGGCATAGAAATTGTTATTTCACTTACATTAAAATTCTAAAATGCTAAAGGATGTTAATGTAGGTTAGTTTTTAACGGAGGCTCTTACTTTTTTTATTATTACTGCAGACAAGCAAGCGGCCCACCTGATGGAAAGTGGTCACCGTCGCCTATAGACGTTTGCAACACCAAGGGCGTTGAAAACGCGCTGCCGACCTCAACATTTTTTTTATTAATTTTTACTTACGATTACTTATGGATATGACTTTCTCTATGCCTGCCTCATATAATACTAGGCCTCATAAGTAAGGTACAAGTCGTTTAATTACCTATGCCCAGAGTCTCTCTAAAAGACTGAATCAGAAATGAGGAGATCCGTAAATAAACTATAGTCACCGACATAGCCCAAAAGATAAGCCAGTTGAATTGGCATTGGGCAGGGCACATAGCACGCAGAACAGACGCTCGATGGGACTGAATGTTTTTGGAGTGGAGACCACGGACAGGCAGCATTGGTCGTAGACTGTCACAGTGTACAGACGACCTGATAATGGTTGCAGGACGACGCTGGATGCCGATCGATTCCGACTGGTACTTTGTGGAAATATAGTGGAGGTATATGTTTAGCAGTGGACGTCATACGGCTGAGAATCATCTCAGATGATGCTGGAAATTTAACTGACCGAGCGGGCGAAGTGAACAAAGCGTCTCTGCTTAGCTGGCCAAATTGACTTTCATCTGTCCGTACATTTGTTGAGTTGTTCGTTTGTCTTCCTGTACAGGTCAAATTTTTAACTAATCTTGACAAAACTTGGTTTGCATGCTCTACGATTTAATTTTTTTTTGTCGTTGGTAATTTTGAGTGGAGGTGGTACTATTCCGAAAAGGGGAAAAGTTTGTTGTGGCTCTATTTACAGACTGATTTTGGTAAAATTTGGTACATTATATTAGGTAGCTGACTTTAAAGAGGAATTATGAATATGAGCATAAGATAATAAATAATTGATTAAGTGGTTTTTGAGATAATAGGTTGTGAAGTACTGCGAAAAGTTGCCGCTAATAAGACTATGTGATCGCGAGGTCTACTGTTCGCAGAACTAGTAGTTTTATTATATATATTATTATTTTGTATGCTGAGTACGACCTGCTTGCAGCCTCGTTTGTATGGAATAAGGTTGTCGCCATCCCTCGGGAAATACCGTTCAAATGGGGATAAAAATGTACGTAAGCGTTTTACAATAATACACTCACTCACTCCCTCAAAAACATTCGTATTCATAGTAAAACATAAGAGCGATTTGTATAAAACTTATAAGCTTAACAAAGCTATATGTAGGCATTAGGTATTGGTTAATATGTATTTAAGTAGTTTAATAAATGTATGCTTTATCAAGACCTGCTTGCTTTAAAAGTTTCGTACTGCTAAAGTAGTTCTGCAGTGAAATAATTTTTGCGTTTATAATTTTACTGGTGACTTGCCCGGCTTCGTACGGGTGTAATTTAGAGAGATAAATAAGTTTCTCAAGCTGTTCAATAGATTTCAGTTCGTCCCCATAAAGATAAAAATCAAAAAGATTTAGTTATTTATTTAGTTAAATTTTGATGCGTTTTAAATTATAGGTACTTAAGGAAAAAATATTTCTGGTGCAATTCACTCAAAACTTGGTAAAAATAAACTATTACGAATATAAAACAATACCTACATGTTATTTTTAAACACAAGATAATAAATCGTCACAGCTATATATCCTCGAAGGGGTAAGCAGCGGTGTTTTAAACACCTGCGTATTGCCAGATATATTTTTGTTTTTAAGTTTATGGGGGGCGAGCCATCTACAGGACACTGTTACGGTCAGAAAATCCTAATAACTTTCCAACTCGGCGATCGAACCTAGGAACACGAGATTCTAAAGCGCTCCCACAACTACACCAAGATCAAGCAAGCGAAGCCGCTGCCGGGTCAGCTAGTTATAAATATAATATAAAAATGTCAAAAAGAAATGGTAATGAAACGTGTCAATAATTATTATTCTAAGCTGACTTGCTCTCATAAATAGTCTTGTATTTATATTTTATGTTATTATATTTTATATAACATTATAATAGCACTCAGCAACGATAAACTTTTTCAGTAACTTTAAATACTTGCAACTTTAGATCATTTACATCATACGGTAGCTCGATAAACAATTTTATTTCCACGGCATCTATATGCTTTTTTCAAAATAGGTAACAGGTTATGCTGTTGAATGGGATCGATTGGACTTTATTGCGAAGTATGCAAGATTGTTTATTATCTAAACTAATAAATTTGATCTTTATTTTCTATAATGAACCTCGGTTATTTTGGAGCATAAACTATATATACATTGCGAATTTTAACTCAATAACATTGAGCCGATTCAGATGAAGCGTGAGGAAATAACCAACATACACTCAAAATGTGATTATAGGAGTATCGAATTTATTGCATAATGGGTTCATTTTTACAGAGCACACTACTAATTTCTTTAGACTATATTGGTAAGAATAAATGTCAAAGTTCAATGTTTAAAATTGTATTTATTTACTAGTCTCATCTATGTGGTGAACGACGACACGATAAGGGCTATAATAATACATATAGTCCAAATAAAGAAATTAAGTTTCTGTAGAGATATTTTTATATTTTTGTGTTACAATTGTATCGAAATGACTCCGTTTAGGGCCCTCATGTATAATGTGGTGTTACAACGAATAGTTAATGTAATCTAATCTAGAGAATCGCGCGTAACTTATGTGTAACACACAGTAAACATTTTCTAGTCTTCTATGTCTTCTGGGTAAAAGCTGTCTCCAAATATCAACACATGGGCGCAAATAAAAAATTCCAAAACTCACAACAGTTTGCATTCATAAAATTAGTATGACTGTTCTCTTATTAATTATTGAACTTCTGTATTATTTCACAAGCGTGCTTTTGAAAAAATAACATAGTTTATTCACGAATAACCTAGCCATAACGCACAAGGAAACCACTTACGTAATTTCAGATTTATGCAGACCGCATTACAATTCAGCAGCTTGTTACCTTTATCATTACTCTAGAGACTGGAACATAAATTACGGTATTGTTCCGCCACAGAGCAGGTATATAACGTAATACCAACCAGTTCAATTTGCACAATAGAAAATGTTCCAACTCAAACTCCAAGACAACTGCATTGCCGGCGCCGGGGGGCTCGATCTCATAACAAACACAAATAAGATGACGTGATCCGCTTACTATCCTAGATTAGGAGAGGAGAAAATATTTCTAGCTTGTGCTTTATGTGCGGTGGAATGCTAAAGTATGTTGGATTGGATCGGTTAATAGTGGTAGGTACAACTGCAATGGTTAGATGTCTGCCGTGCGATTCTCTAAGAGCAAACATCGTTACATCTTTGACAACATCCGTGAAACAAATGACGAGATGACAAGAAACGTTGGAAAAACAACCTTGTGTACAAGGGCGATATCTCATAAAGTGTTTGTCATCGGTGAGCTCGTCGACGAGCACGTCGACGAATCATTAGAGAATATCTCGGCTGTTTTCGGGAGTATTGGCGATTTCTGTGTTTCTCCATCTAGGGCACTGTTGCCTAGACTTTGTTTTGCCATGGCCCGGTAATTTTCGTACTGCCCCTGCGTGACCCACTCAATAGTTTAATTATATATATAATATACTAGCTGCGCTCCGTGGTTTCACCAGCGTGGTAACGGATGAATTGAAATAAAAAAAAATGAGGATGAATCAAATATAGCGTATGCCACTCAGGCATAATGTAGCTCTAAACTCGTGAAAGAATTGTTTGAATTGGTTTAGTAGTTTTACGTGTATCCATTACAAACAAACAAAGTAGGTATTATATAATATATTCGTCTTTATTATTAGAGATGATAAGGATTAATACCAAGGAACCTACGTTGTACCACCTATGTGGCCTGGATTGTGTTACTATTGCATACTTCAAAGTAAAAAAGTATTTGTTGTGCCATAACTGTAATAGTTAGACATTATGGTAATGTGGACTTCTTTGTAGATATTGACGTTTTCTAATAACTGTAGTACGTCAGTTTGCTATATTGTCAATACCATAGACTAAATGGTCAATAGTTTTCGCAGCGTACGCAAAATAAGGTATTTTTTCCACACCTTGGGTTACATTATCGAAGTTTTTATACGGATCCCAATTTTTTTTGAAATTATTATACATGCTATGTTCACAAGGGAAAATGTAGGATTCTAATGGTAAAATATTTTTCTAATTGGTCCAGTAGTTTCGGAGCCTATTCATATCAAACAAAAAAACAAACAAATCTTTCTTTTTTATTATAATAAGTGTTGTATATATTAAAATTATATACTGCATAATATTATATAGTACCCTTATCCATGCTTTATTGCTGTCTATCAGAAAAAAATCCTAACAAATGTTAATTAATTTGACCTTGGAAATCTTGTAGCTATAAAGTCATGACCTTACCAGCCAGTTACCACCATAAAATCTGTCCTTGAATTCAAATATTTCATCTCTAGCTGTTGTAATTTTTTTTTACTGGTTTTAATTCCTCTTCTCATTTGCAATGATTTTGGCTTTTGAATATGAGAATGCTGCGACCTGGTATTTTATTTTGGTGGCTCGGTACCGGGTTGCGACCCACCAAATGGTAAACGCTGATCTAGGGTCGTATTTCTTAGATTATAACTAATATTATAAATGCGAAACTGAGTTTGTTTGTTTGTAACAATTTTACGCCTAAACGACCTTACGGATCTTGATGTTTATAAGGGTGTAGATTATTTCCGAGGAAGGCCATTGAATACTTATCATCATCATCATCATATTTCATCACCAGAAGCGCAGCTAGTACCTATTATAATAAATGCGAATGTCTGAATGGATGGATTTGTTACTCAATCACACTACTACTAGTTGTTTCTTCAACCTCTGAGAGGCTGGTAATTTGGCTTCGAGTATCTACTCCTTGCCAATGATGCGCCTCGAGGGGCAACTACCCCTCGGTATCTCTTACCCTACGCAGGTTGCATAAGGGAACAACTCTGCGCAGGGGCTGTGATGCACATCCGTGCTTTTCGTTGATGCTGATATCTTGGGCGCGCTACTCGACCCCAGAGTCGTCCGTATCATCTGATATCAGGAGCTCACGGGGGAGTGCGCGCCAAGTCTTCTTCTTCTTCTCGTCCGGTGGTCTGGCATGAAGCGGCGCTAGTCCGTGGAGATGAGTGTGTGGTCCGTTATCCGCTGAGTCGAACATCTTTCTGGACAAGCGGATGACGAACTTCTCCACGGTCTCCAACTTCATGTCTTTATCACACTAGAACGACTAAACGGATTAAGATCAAATTTGGTATGTAGGTACTTTAGATTCTGAAATAATACATAGGATACTTTACGTCATCATCATCTATCACTACGTGGGTGAAACCGCAGGGAGCTGCTAGTTTTAGAATATAAACTTGACTATGGTATATCTAGTGAGGATCAGATATTCATGTACTATGATGTATATATGTACTCGTATATTCTTACATACAAGCAGAATTGGTACTCTTGCTGCAGTGATGTACAAACAGTAGCGAGCTTAGATTAGAAGGGCACTGCAGGAAATTAATATTGCTAAAGTTACGAGGGCGCATAGAATAATATTAGGCTGACAAAATTCTCAACCCAATATGGTTTGAGATTTATTTATTTCTCACCATCGGGCGCATGACTTGCCCGTCTCGTCCTTTATTTGAATACAATAAAACAAGTTTCATATCAGTGTGAAAAAATACTAAACATACATAAATACACACTCAATCAAAATACTTCGCCTTAATATCAGCATCATCATAGTGTAATAAATTTATCTTTCAAAAAACTCTTGCACTGCGAAGATTTAAAGCTCATTTAAGTTCTAATTATTATCTTAAAACGTGGTGATTCCTAGCAGGTAAATTATTTAATAGCAAGCTACTCAAGTAACTATAAGGAAAAAAACATACAGGAAGCGCCTTCGTAATGGCACAAAATTGCAATCGTTTCTCCATTAGTCAAAATAGATTCATCTCGCCTACTTTTCGCGAAGTCCATCCAATAATTCACGATTTTCTACACTAAACATTACCTTATCTGTATGAGAAATAGTTTACATGTAGACGTGGACAGTGGGACGACATAATGTATTGCAGATCCAGTGAAAGGTTGCCCATGCAGCAAACTGGAACATTTCTGGTTGGCGGTTAGTTTTGTACCTTTATTTGCAAGCTGGATTGAACAGGGAATGCCAGTTGCCGATGCACACAGTCGCATATGTTGAGCAATTGGCAAATAAAAAGCTGTTTTTTCTAGACACGAACCGAATAGCTGCGTTCTCTGCTGTGTTCTATATTAAAACTTCTAAAGAACAGCATATTATGATCAGATTGAAGGTCAGCATTGTTTTCATTCCATCTATTCGATAAGTACGACTTGGTTCGCCTTTAAGTGCACCCAAAGATGGTGTTTTCTATAAGAAATTTTAAGCGGGCAGTAATAAGTTTTAATCCTCTTTATAAGTACGCCGCAATTATCATTACCGCGCAATTTTTGAATTGGGAACATCTTAGTGTGCTCCGCCAAAAAAATCGAACGCAAATATTTTTTGAATAAAAACTCGTACGACGGCCCGTAGTCGCGCCACCGGCTGAATATAAAAAAAAACAAATTAAAAACGCGCGAACTATAGCTCGCGTTTTCGTAAATTTTTACAGATTATTATATTAAATTTACGGTTTTGTTTTAAAAAAATAGTTCTTCAAGAGAAAGTGAAAGTATAGAATTAACTCCTGAAAGTATTACAACTGACGTAAGAAATGTGATGGAAAATCTATCAGATACCTGCAAATCCCGGGAGAAATATATGAAAGCCTATGGTAATTTTATTGAATGGAGAAATGCAAGAGTCGCCAAGAACTTTTCAGAATCTGTGTTTTTGGCATACTCTTTGGAGTACCTACTCAATGCCAAAATCAAGAGTCAATTCTAATAACAATGCGTAAAACTAGACTTTGAAGTATTTCTTGCCGTAGAAGTAACTATGTATATGGTGGATAAATAAAGTATAACCATAGAGTTTTAAAATACACATTTTATTGTAACCAGTACTTAGATAGACTTGTCTTATTCACATTCGGTTTTGTTACAGGTGGCTTTAATTTTCGGAGTACATGGAGCTTGTCGTGGCAATGAACTTTAAAAATAACTGTTGATGATGTCAACATCACTCGGATGATTTACTGTTAGTAAAGCTGACAGACACAAAAACAAAAATTGTCCGATCCTTAATCCTTAATTAAGATGATTTATATTTTGAAAATACTTTTACAGCACACATACATTTTGACTCGTGGCTGTGACAATTTATAAATGTGCAAATGTTCAATGTAATTTTAGTGTTCTGTATTCTGAATAGACTTTATAAACCGTTGCGTGTGACGTCCATTCAGAAGTCAGTAAAATGAAACGACTAAAGGCATTCTGGCGGCAACAAACACTTCAAATTCAAAACAAACGTCAAAAAGCTTTTATCATTTAGATATAGACTCGTATCTCCAAATAATCCAGTAAATGCAAGTCTATTTTGCAAATAAAATTGTGGGATTAGTACCAAAGGAACCTTTAATCTAGATGGCTTTCCCAGACGGTGGCAAAGAAACAAATCGTTGTCGGAAGAACTGTGTTGAAATTGATTTCGCTTGGCTGCAGGCTCTGTGGCTTTCCATTAGCTACCACTAGAGGAAAGTAGATGTAGTGTGTGGCTAGGAAATAGCACGTCGATTTTGTACTATGTATTTTTCTGGCCGCAGATCTTCAAATGTATCTCAATTTTTCTCATGAATAATAAGTATCAATTTGTATTATTTCGTCGATTCTTATAAGTGTTAACACTTTACTTTTATTAAACCTAAAATTAAAAAATAAAACAAATAAGTATATTCTACAAAACTGTTTGTACAATGGCTGTCTTAGTGCTATTAGCAATTTCATACAGGCAACCTTGGGATGGATAGAAATTAATATATTAGAAATGTACTTCATTTCATATATATTCAATAAGTGGTGCAAAACGGATAACATAAACAATTTAACATTCATAAAAAAATACAACTTTAGAACTAAACACAATATTTAGTTTTATCAGACACATTAGAATATATACATACATAATTAACATATACACAAATACTATACACGTATCTACGTAAACTTGATTACTGTACTTGATTTATGTCTGCGTATCTACGCAGACATAAATCAGACATTTCTATCAAGTTTGTGTCTTTTATCCATTGTATCTACATTCATAAGTTATCTAAATTATATTTGTTTGATACACCACCAATTAGTTTATACCTATTTCTTTCCGTTCATGGTTGTCTGAATACGATCGCTATAATCGATAAGACCGCCCATTCTGACCCTTAATTGTGAGTTTTTAAGTTTTACGTAATGTTTCTTGATAATATTATCTTGTATATTTTTTATGTGTTATTTTCTGTACTGTGGTGTTGCAATAAAGAGTTCTAGAGATATCTAGTCAAAACTTGGGCTAAGGAAAACCCTTTTTTAAAAACTAAAATTAAAAACGAAGTGTTGCCGATTCGGAGGCTGATTTAATAATGATTTAAAATATGAACAAAAGAAATCTTAACAGCTAACTTAACCTACCGCAGGACAACGAGAAGTCTTGGTCAGCATTACATGTAACTGCTACATGATACTGCGGCTACTGCTGAGCAAGCCCTCTAGTCGAGCACGGAAGGGCGAGGCGGATGTATAACTCCTCCCTCCCTAAGAGGGAACTTATCGGAAGGTTCGATTATAGAGTTTTCCGATAATTTCGCAAAAAGACATATTTTTATAAACTTATTACGAAACACATAAAATACAAAAAATACAAAACTAAATATAACTAGACCTAACATGATATAAACTAACACACTGATTTTAGAGTCCGTTTCTCTTTTTTGTACACTTTCAAGCACTTCACTATTTTTCAACGCATAGGACATATATTTAACCTCGTCCAAGTTCACTTTATGCATGTTGAGTGCACGCGCACTTAATACACTGGCGTTCGGTCTTAGTTGAGGTAAATTTATGATTGGGAGTGGCGTCGCAGCTTCAACGTCTATGAAGGCACGGTGGGGACGAATTTGGATTCCGTTAATCTCCAAATCACAAGGCTCGTCGATGGTTACCAAGTACGTGCCGTATACGGGATATTTAGTAGTTTCTTCAACACATTGCTTGTTAAGTGTGGTTTTCAGGTTCGTATAGAGGATCCAGTGTTCAGTATCAATTCTTTGGACCTTAACATCTTCCAACTGAATTGGGTACTGTCTGCAGCTGGTAAGGTTGTCCTCATACTTCATGAGTTGCTCTTCACAGGTGGATCCAGCGTATAGGGCTCTGTTATCGTCTGTGCACAGGAAGTGGTCTCCAGCAGCTAGAGGACGGCATGGCTGAGTGATCGGTAAGTATGTCTTTCCTTTCGCCAAAAGGTAAGGGTAATTGGGTATTATAACTAAGGTTGCATTTTCAGGTTCATGGAAAACAGGTAAGGTATACATTTTAAAATAGTTATAATTGTAATTATCAGTAAGTGGAATTTGTAAGATAAACGTAATTTGGTTTTTCTTTATGAATGATTTGACACAAATTGTTTCTTCTATATTAACTAAATTTGATTCAATTGGTTCATAAACCAAGTTTTCTGTCTTAGAAATAATTTTTAGGTGATCTAAAACTTCGGTAGAGTTCACAATAGACTGGTGTAATATAGAGCTTTTACTTAATGCTAGTGCCGTCTCTAATTCGCTCAATTTTATAAAGATAGTTTGGAAGTTACTTATAAATAAACTATATAATCCTTATATATAAGAAGTCAGAACAAAATTAGTTTCCTTATTTGCTATGTCTTTTATTGATGCTTCAACCTTTTTAAGGCGGGCATCAAGAATAATTGTATTTTCATTAATCAACTGTGAAGTGTTAATGAGACTGTTTAACGCTTGGGAGATAATGGTAGCCTTCTTTGAAATAATAACTTGATTTTGGTTTATTTCGGATATTAATTGGTCATATTTTAACGCGTCATCGTGATCTAAATTTCTTGTTACAATTTTTATAATAGAACCCAATGGATTAAGGATTCCTCTTCTAAAACGTTGCGGCATTAATTGGCGATATTTATCTATAGTTATGTCGCGTAGATATTCGACATGCATTAACATGCTTATAAAGTCATGGGGAAACGGTTTGTTTAACGAAACTATTCTATTAAATTCGGTAAATTTCCTTATCACAAAATGTAAATCGTCGTGAATACTATTTAAGCTAAGAGTTTTAATAATAGTCAATTTATCTATTTGCAGATACGCTTCTTTTACCGGCAGGAGTCCTGGATTTCCTTTAAGTGATTGCAGATGAAGGGCGACTGCTGACGTCACTAGAGTCAGAATGCACCACCTGCGGAGGGCGTTTTATATTTTTAATTGGTGCTTTAGTATTTTTACGTTCTGTTTCTACCTTAATAGGGACTACATTCCTTTCAATCTCATCCACTACTTCCGCTTTCTTGTACCTTGCCTTATCCTTACTTTTTCTTTTATTTATATCTTTCACAAATACGGTTTTGCCTTGCGGGTGTTCTATATTGATTTCACCACCTCGTTTGTCCCTAATCTTTTCTTTATTTGCTGCTAATTTTTCTGTTATTTGCTTATACAAACATTTTGTGCGTTTTTCGTGGTCTTTTACTAGCTGTTGCGTGTAGGACTTTTCAAATTCTACATTGAAAGAATTGTCTGTGTCTGTATGTCCGAAAACGACCTCGAACGGAGTGAGACCTGTAGTCGAATGAATCGTGTGGTTGTACCCCATTACTGAATACGTCATAATTGATGCTGCATCGGTGCATTTTTCCTCATACTCGTATTTCGCTAGCCTGTATATTTCTATTATAGTCGAATGGAAACGTTCGATCAGTCCCATGGAGTTAGGGTTTAGTTAGTAAAATTAGACAAACTTACCTTAAGTGAAGTCATTTTACATATGTACATTTGTTTTTTTTTAGTTATGGCTCTTAAACGCGATACCAACGAATAGCGAAGAAGGTACTACACTGTTAACAATTATATTTCAGATCATCGTTCATAAAATTAGAATCAGACTTCACTTAAGGTAAGTTTGTCTAATTTTACAATTATTGAATAAAATTATTTGACAATCATTCAAGATTGAAGTTGTCAATCTTTCACATCTTGTTATGTTTGCCTTTTCTCAAGAGTTTCTGTGGTATAAAAACCAGATTTCACTGCTGTGTCGAAATAAATTAGAATTTCACTTTCGTGTTTCAAAATTGTATATAAGCGTACGCTTTTCGCTTTTCAAGAGGATTCTTACTTCAGATTTCAAAGGAAAATATTATTAATAAGATATAATTTTACTGTCATCTCCAATTCTTAATCTGGTCTCTCTAATTTAGACCAGACCTTGGGAAAATTGCTATCTGTCTAAAAGTGCTCTCCGTTTTAAATTTAAAGTCAATTTGTGTCAAGTGTTCTCCGTTTTAGTAAGTTAAGTTAAATTCCTCTCGGTAGTTGAAAAGTGATGTTTTGTGATCCTCATCAGAGGCCTTTATGAACTACAATATCAATCTTCCGTGATAATGAAGACGTGACGTCTCTCTTCAGGTTTCGAGGAAGCTATTTTCTCATCTGATGTCATTGTGAGCTGAGAGTGACTGATTGATTCTCCATACATAGTGGTGAAGAAGGCCTGTACTCCATCATCAGGATCTAAAGATACGTATCGGTTTACCTTGTCTCCTCCGTATGTCTTGTGTGTGTACTATAAACTGCCCTTTATGTCATGTGTGCGTGACCTATCAACCACCTCCTTAATTATTCTTATTATTCTTACTAATATTTAATAACTTCTTACCCATCCATAAACCAGTTCGTCAGTTCTCCACTATAACATTCTCCGTGTGATTTTTACACTGTTTGCTATTATTTAATTTATTTTATTGTTTTGTATAAATAAAGGTAACAAACTTTATATCTAGTTTTCTTTTGTCCTATTTACCCTAATTTAGGTGACAAATTTAACTTTTCAATACGTTAGGTACTAATCTAAATTACTTAATTCATTGTCTATGAATCCCTAAGCTAGGTAACACAACAAGATTGAACTAATATTTAATGTGAGAGTTAGTTCCATCGTTTAGCATTAGTAGTGGTCTAACGCTAGTTTATCAAAAACAGATGTGTCAGTCATTGAGACTTGAGATTTGTCATTAATAATGATTACTACCTAACGTGCACAATTTTCTGTCAGATGTTGCAGATTGTATAGTATTGTACCTCGCCGTATCTTGTCTCCACAAACGAGCATAATAAGATTTTTTTGTTACGCCAAACTAATAAACAAACGTACAGCCGATTGATCTTTTTGGCACAAATTGGATGCGGGAAAAGAAAACCTTTGGCTTTGTGTTCTATTTTTATGTGTTGCCATTAGCTTGTCACAAAGTTGGACAAAATTGCTTAACGTGAGCCCTAATAGAGTGATTGCTGAGTCTGTGCCTTGCTATTGAAAGATATGTAATTTATTTCACGATTTGCTATTTATCTCGGACGTTTTGGACGCTTGGGTAAAGATATTTCTATTTAAGTCAAAGGTCACATAAAATACTGAGTAACGAGACAGGCAAGTCGTTCTCGTAATAGTATGCGATACATATTAGTTAAATTAACAAATATTACATTACTAACTAGGTACTCTCGCAGCGGAGTTTGACTTATCGTTCTCAAGCAACATATTAAGGAACCCTTGCGGCGGTCAGACTTGGATGGGTGACCGCTTGTGGCATTTTCAACTTCCTTGCTAGAGAAGTAATTATGAGTCATCAATCCCGGGATGTCCTTCTTAAAACAACAGTCGTTAGGCAGTGTCGGAACCACGGAGCCGGCGCAGGCTGGTCACTAGCCTATCCCAATATAACCAAGCCGTTAGAGTATACATAACTTTAAAACGCTCCTTAGTAAGTATGAACCGTGAGCACAAGAATGAACAGTACAGTCGCTCAACAATACGAGTAATATTGATGAGAAGGTGAAATGTGCGGCGTGAGGGTGTAAAAACGATACCTGAAAGTAAAATAAAAGGAATTGTAACTTATTTTCTCAATATTGTTGTAATGTTACTTATTTAGCTCTATAGTTATGTATACTCTAAGACCATGCCTCACTGGACCAGCCAATGTGTGGCACCGAAATATACTCGTCATTCCGAGATATTGGTTTATCAGTCTCATTCGTAATTTCACTCGCAACAGTACCCTCTGCATTCATCAAACTGCGCCAGGCCCACGTGGTAGATTGTCCCATACTCCTCTATGTGAAAAGAAGGCCCGAGTTCCGGCTATAAAAACATAATAGGCAATACTGATATCATTGGTACTGATATATATATATATATATTTATTGTGCATGGCGATGGAATTACACATAGAAAACTTTTCATCATCATCATCATCATCATCATCCATCATACAGAGCGCAGCTATAGTACGTTTCAAACCTCCAGCGAAATTCGGAAATTGACACCTAAGTATTATGTTAGCAAAATATCAAAACGACAGAAGTTTCTACAGTAGTTGTAGTGTCGCTGCCCATTCATTGCCATTCATAAATTATCGTATTCCCTGTCGTTAATATTTCGTGGTACGGGAATGCGCACGACCCGCTGCCAGCCAGGGCTTGTACTTATTATTCTGTGGCCAGGGGCTGCAAACTTGTTTCAACTAGTTCCGCTGCCGGCTTCATTCCGCTATATAATGCGAATGTGAATTTTTGCAGTAAAAATGTTTGATTCTATTTGTTATTGAGTTGTTTTGTGGTTACGTTTCTCTATTGATATATGGATATTGATCACATTATCGACAAAACTGTTGACAGTTTTATTGTCTCTGTGGCAGAGTCAACTGCATCATCGGATGATGATGAAACGGACATAGATGAATAATCATAGTGTGGTGAACAACACCAATATAATAAATGTAATACTTATGTATTACCTAAATAGAAGTGGTTTTATTCCTAAAGTAACATACTTACCATGACTTATAATAGGTAAACAAAATTACAGGATACAAGAAATTTGTAAGTTGATTATTTCTCCATAATATTGAAATTATAATAGCAATTATTACTTATTTTATATTATTTGTATATATTCAATTTTATTATAATTTTTGTTTATAAAATTTTGATAACAATTTAGGTACCTAATTTTTTCAAACCTTTCTAAAAAATGTTGATTATACCTACAACATGCTCTAAGGTCCGAATTTCGCCGGAGGTTTGGAACGTACTATAGTGTGAAACAATTCACATTCATGTCAATTGTTTATGCCTGTAAACAAATGTTTGAAGGCAATCATTTGTTTGAAGGCATTGGGGCAGCAAGTGAACAGTAGTCATTGCAAAATTCTTCTTATATATAGAATATCTAGAGCAGCAGTGATACCGACCAAGTCGAACTCTATCGAAATCACGGTGATACTGACTGAGACCAACTGCTGTTGAAGCATTATTACTGATAAAGTACTGTCTAAAGCTAAGCCAGAAAAGCTTTTATTGTATGCTACGTGCGTACACTACAGTTTATTCAGAGAAGCCTGAATTAGGTCTATCGGCTGCCTTTTATATGCCAACGAATTCTGTGCTTTATTTCCCAGAGAACAAGGACGTCGTTAATCGTGAGATAGCAGCTGTTTGTCCCTCATCATATCGACAGTCAGCTTAACCGAGATTACAAGGTGCTGATTCTGAATTCACCTCGTTTTAACAAGGTATATGTGAGTTACCCTTGTTACCTTTTGTTTGTTCTCCGTCTGTAAGAAATGCTTATTTTGAATTAACCTTTGTCAAGTCTTCTTTACTAGAAAGATACAAAATAAGTCACGCAGGAGGTACGTTTGTGTGGGTAACAACGAAATCGCATCGTAAGCAAATTTTTTCTGTTCTTGAAACAAAATCACATATTGCAATTAGTGTCTATCACTGTATAGAGTTTTAATTATTTTTTGTAGTTGTTTGTAGTATTGTATTTTTTTTGGATCTGGCATCAGCTAGATATATACAGGGCTACGTTGGTGGGCTTGAAACAACGTAAAACAATAGTACCAGCCTTGTTAATTAGGAAGCAGTTTCAGTGCCTGATATTCTGCCAAATTTCAGGTTTAGAGTTGGTCTAGGCACTATTTTTCTATCGTGTAAGTAAATGCTTGTTTCTGGCATACAGACAGACATGGCGAAAAATTATTTAAATTCGAATTCAAATCATTTATTGGCCATAATATAACAGAGAACGTTATACAAGGCAAGTCATTTACTTATAGCAATAGTATTTTCTTATATTTAGCTTAGTTTTGTTTTTACATTTAATTTATTAAGTTTATTTGTTATTACGTTTGTTATTGAAACTATGGTATAGCATCAAAATTATAATGTCAAAATCATTGACAGCAATTCATCAGGAATTTTTCACTAAAATAAAAACAACTAAATTACTTTTTTCTACCAGTACATAAATGATGTGCTTAATCAGTATTTAAAAGGCCTATTATATCTATATCTATACTAATATTATACATTTATTATATATTATTAAAAAAAAAGATTTGTATGTTTCTAACGAATTGGCTAAAAAAGTGCTAGACCGATTTCAAAAATTCTTTCACCATTACAAAGCTACATTCACCCTGAGTAACATAGGCTATATATAATTCATCATCATCATCATCATCCATCACAGCTCGGGTGAAACCTCGGAGAGCAGCTAGTACTAAATAAATAATAATTATTCAAGTCGTTCCAGCGCCGAGTGGCGATAACCACACAGCTTTGTTTTAAACCGACTTCAAAAAAGGAGGAGGTTATATTATTATGTTCGTAATATATATAACTATGTATTTTTTTTAATATGTATGTAAGCCGTATTCTCTCCCATGTGAACCAATTCTCAAAATTATTTTGGTGTTTGCTAGATTATACTTCCGAGGTGGTCCCATTTAAATTTCATCAAATTCGGTTGCAGTTTTTTAAGTTACACTCGTAAACTAAAAAAGTGTTACGCCTATCTTGATGATATCACAATTGATGGTGAATTGTAGCAAGGGTTACTAAAAATGGTGAAAATAATTTTTATCTAAAAATGGAACGCAATAAAGTCGGATTAAGCTTTAATAAAAAAAAAATTTAGGTATTCTGTAGGCTATTAGGATTCGTCGGTCATTACTCGTACATACCTGTCCACCTACATACCTTCAAGATTAATGTTTAAAACTTACAGCAGCTAAACTATAACATGAGTAATTTAAAAAATCTAATATTTCAACTCACCTGCATGCTGTATTTGCATGATGCGTTTTCTCAATGAACTGCTTATTTGCCTCGAATGGACTTTTCTACATAAGGTCTAACATTACAGTCAATCCAATATCCAATATTCTACACAGGCGTTTCTAGTTGTTCTTATGACATCCGTGTATTTTATTAAAAAAACCTAAACTGAGATATAAAGTTAATTTAATTATTATATAAACTTAATTATTAACTGGGTCAATTAAAAACTTAACATTAACTATCAAAATTAAAGTTTATTTCAATACTAAGAAAACCACTTTACTTTTATCTACCGACTTCCAAAAAGGAGGAGGTACTCAATTCGACTGTATTTTTTATATTATTTACTACATAACTTTTGACTGGGGGAACTGATTCTCAAAATTATTTTTTTGTTTGAATGTTGGTGCTTCCCATTAGGTCCCATTTAAATTTCATCAAATTCGGTTCAGTATTTTTTGAGTAACACTCCAATGACTAAATAGAATGGAAGTCGGTATTAAAATTTTTCAAATTGTACTTGTTTTAATTTAACATTTTTATAAATATGTGTTACACAAATGCGATTGTTTTAAAATATTTAAGAAATTTCTTCTGTGTGTTCATGTGTTTATGTAATGTACAATTTTTAACACATTTCAATACTTTGTAGTGCCACCAAGCTGATAATACAGCTGTTACGGATCGTGGAGGCTGTACGCAATTCTAAAATGTGTAAAATTGCAAAGTCGGAATATTTATATATTCCGATTATAGATAAAGAAATTTTGCATGAAAATACCGTAGTACGATTACTACGGTATTTTCATGCAAAATTTTTCTTTGAGCCCATTGTACATACTCGTACTATTATTAATAATACACTAATATAATAATGCTCAATAATTATTATGCAAAACACTTAAATCAATCCAAAATGGCTTCCGAGTTGAAGGATACTGAAAAACAACAACGACCGCAGACTGTTGCGGTGACCGAATTCATTTCAGGATATTTATCACATTTTGATAATCTGTTGTTCCCGCACTGAATTTCAATGTTGGATATTGTCGAGAAAATATATTACGTCGATTTCACGTCAATAAATTGTTGTTATGGTCGTTGTTTTTGACTCGAACTTTTGATAAACTAATTTCAATAATAAAGAATATTCTGTAATGAATATTATTACTATGTATGTGTACAATTGCATTGGCAGGCGATATTATTGAGTTGTGCGACTAATATAATCTTATGTTTTAATAATTTATTTTAGAATCCTATATTATAAACGCAAAGTTTGTGAGTATGGATGTGTGGATGTTTGTTAGTCTGTCATGCCCAAACGGCGGGGCCAATTTTTATGACATTTGGTATGGAGGTAGATGAGGCGCTGGATTTACATATATGATACTTTTCATCATCATCATTATCATCCATCACCACGCAGGTGAATAAGGCACAGCATAGACAAAATAATAAGAGCTCTGCCCATGTCAAAATCGTAATGATGACAGTTCTGTCAAAGTTTCTGTTAGTTTTTGATAGCTTATTCAAAAGCAAGCTATCATTTTGACACCTCGATATACTAGACGTGCTCGGTGACCGTCAAGGGTGATGAAATTTAATACTAATACCGTCATGGGTGATGAAATGTAACGACAGTTTTTTTTTCATTGGGTTTAATTTTATATTTGTATGTACGTAGGTACTGTATTTTATTATTAGTGTTTACTGATTGATATAATAGTAATTTTTAAACTTTCTCGATGTGAACACATATTTATATTATACTAATGGTTTATTGATCGAAACGTCGAGGTAAATAAATACTATTACTAACGCGATTAAATCCCGTTAATATAATATAAATATAATATAACTAAGTATTCAAATTTATTCATATAATACTCTTATATCAATTGCGTTTTACCATGTTAATATTTTATGACTTTTTGGTTTATAGATAGATATGGCCTTGGAAAAGATAATAAGCTACCTACTCGAAGTAATAATGCTGCGCAGACGAAGTCGCGGGCACCAGCTAGTATTTTAATAGATTTTATACCTGTATAGCTCCACACACAACAAAATCGATAAATAACCTCTTGACGGAATTAATCTTTTTGCATTTTTGCTTTTAATATTTTTACTGCGTATGAAAACGCTTTAGTGATAAGAACTATTAAAATAATATGAGGGTGGAACATTCTAAAAATATCTTGATATCAATTTTAGAGACGTTACACTATGCAACAGTATAGTACACAACAAAAACATTGTGTTTCCTTTTCCCAGTTATATGATTAGGTCGCCACGTCATGACTTGTGAATCTTGTATTTTGTGACTCATCAGTCATCAGTTAAAATAACCGTGCCGTTACTTTTTCGGCTTAATTATTGAAAAAGAATAAATTCAGCGAACAGATTATGAAAATTTACGAAAGGTGTATGCTCAAAATTCGAATCGAATCAAAATCGAATAATTATCTATTTTTCCAAACGGAATGTAAGAGTATGTTTATGTATGCATAAACATAAATTTAACCCCACGTAACGTACAACGATCACGTTTTCAAAATTCAGCAAACGTATCGAATACAATCATATAAGAAGAACAGTAACAAGTAAAGCGACTTAACACAAAAGAGGAGAGCGAGATAACACGGAAACGCGAAATGTGACTCGTGATAAAAATGTAATTTCCCGGAGTAGCGAAAACACCGGTCTTTATACGAAAATATTTCGCCCCGGGGCAGCTTCTCCATTGTGAGATTGTCACGGAATCCAACAATCGTCTGAGGGCACATTCAAATGATAATCTCTGCATACGCTTTGAGAATTATTCCTGTGGTAACACCAAGGTAACACCGATGCCGGGCTTGTCACATTAGCTTGATTTAAGCGTGTTACCTGACTGTACGCAGCTGTGTGTGTACTCACCCTTATGTTTCGGCGATATATTATTGTTGTGCTTCCGCAGTCTAGATTGTAATTTAGTTTAACGACTAGTGAAGATCATCGACGGTTTTAGACACTGCTTTATTATGCGCTTGTAATTGATGAGACTGGCTAACGGGTAGCAGTTAAAAGGGCTCTTCGCATACTTTATTACATATTTCATAAGTTGTTATAAAATACTTGAGTGAGGTATGGATTATTTCGATTATGCATTGGAGAAGTTCTATGCAATCAAACGTTTTATATAGCTTTTATACTAAAAATTAGATACTTTTATCGTTTACTTGTAGAACGAAACTTGTTAAAAGAAAACAAGTCAGGATGCTTATTTTATCACAATTCTTTGAAAAGGAATTTCTTTTCCTATTTCTCTTCAACAAAATCTTTAACAGTGTATCTTAAAAGCATATTGTGATTTGACACAAGCACGTTCTTATATCTAAAAATAATTTTATGTGCAATGTCAAGCGACTTTAGAGCATCAGAGATATGCGGGTGCGAGAGCGGATCCCCATTAAGGGTGGGCATGCCATTAAATAAACATCTCTGGCGGGTTCCCGCTAGTTATTAGCGCTGCCTCTCCCCAACCACTTGAAGCTCGGCGATACGGCACGCAGACGGCGCGGTGGCAAAATCAATTTCATTTTTCGACACGTGCATTAATGTAATGGCGATTGAAACCACAATTTTCTTTCGAGCTAAGAGATAGAAAAGTAAATAAAATTTGCATAATTTATTTTCATACTCAACATTTTTTCCTGTTAGATTATTTTCGAACATGTAAACAGTCGAGTTTGTTATTAAATCTTCGTTCTACGTGAAACGTAGTAAAATTTTAAACAGAATTTTATAGAAAAATGCACTTATAAACGCCCATTTTTCATCTCTGCAATTCACAACGAGATTTCTGTAATCCGTTCTGATATTCTTCTTTCGTTCAAAGTGCACTCTTTTTGTATCATTAGAGGAAATCGGATATGCATATGGACAAACGTAGCTTCTACAACCCTAGAAAAGTGCTTTTGTCTATATTATTAAGGTTGATGTTAGATTAATACACTCAGGCGACTTATTAGCTTTCTCAGTGGGAGTCTTCCAAGCATGTTTTACTGCGATTGATTCCGTCCGCAAGACGGACACCGGACCGGAGCGGGACTATCCTGTACTTATCTAATTTTATTGTCACTCGCCGACGTCCGACCCTCTGCTACCGAGACCGTTGCGAAGCTAGAAAATTCTTTCTTCCCCATCGGACAGTTTTATCTTAGGGACATCTTTATTCTCAAGCAGTTAAACTCAATTCAACGCTGGTCGTAAGATAAACGGGCTGTCTGGCTCGAGGCTTAACCGAGATATAAAAATTCGACGTCTTACGAAATTGTGGTCACGCTATCGTCTGAAAAAATCTAAAGAGTACGCGCTAAGTTTTATTTTCCTAGATATAGCAGATGCTACGAAAAGTTTTATGCCAACTTTTATTATTTGAAATGGTAAAAATACGTGTGAGACACATATATTTCTTTTCTTATCACATATCTAATGCTGTGGTATTCAGAAAATCTACAGTAATTTCGACGCAAATGTTGTTTGCAAAGCAATTTTCTAGATCATGACAGGCATAAAAATATTTGACGCAAACTGAACGCGTACTGTCACTCGACACAAGAACACAATCAAATCAGTGCGCCAAACAAAAGCGTTGGGAGTACTTAGGAATATGTTATTAGATCAAGAGCTAGTATCATACAAAAAATAATCATTTAAGATTGTTTGACGATTATTTTTTTTATTTTAGGTATACAATAAATCAAATGAATCAATAAGTGCCGCAGAAATTTCTAATACAGAGAGATCGTTGCGATTCAGCCACTGATCAGATGTAAATGTTAATTTTATATGCTCATGTCGATTTTGGTTAGTACCTGCTTAAAAATATGTTTGCCATGATGTTTTTTCCGCATAAACTAATATTTAAAATACAAGGAATGCACCATGGTTTTACGTGGAAAATAATTTCAGAGGAACAACTCTTTGGAACAAGAAATATCCTGTGTGCCAGTAGCGAATTACCTTTCTTCAACATATTTCAAAATTTCATATGACAGTGAGCAGGGCACATTACACGCAGACTGATGGGGCTGGATGGTTCTGGAGTGGATACTTTGGACTGACAAGAGCAGCGTAGGTCGTCGTGTACAAACGGCCTGATGATAAATGTCGCATTACGACGTTGGTTGCAGGTCCAATTGATCCTTTTGGAAAATTATGGGGGAGTCATATGTCTAGCAATGGACGTCCTAAGGACGTCTAACAAGAACTAGGAGCTTTCTAAATCACCATTACTTGGGAGACAGTTAGCTCTCAGTATAAAAAGGCGCTTGTTTCCTTCTGCTGAGCGGGTGGCTTCAACTCTTCGGCGCATTAGCTATGATAATTGGGACATTTGCTTTGCGAATGGGATGACATCGGGTAATAATATTGTGGCAAAGCGAGCGGTTAACAGCGTACGTGATACGTTCACAGTGTAATTTAGGATTTGTTATAATATACAGCATTCGAGATTGTGGCAGCTGATCGCTGACTGCCAATCTAGAGCATTAAGCTTCAAACTTGAGTCTAATTTAATTATGATTTTGTCGAAATACATTTGAAAGTTTAGAACCTGTATTATTAAATTGTACGGATAATAGATCTTAATTAAGTTATTCAAAGTCGCACAACGAGCTATGGAGAGGGCTATGCTTGGGGTTTCTCTACGTGATCGAATCAGAAATGAGGAGATCCGTAGAAGAACGAAAGTCACCGATATAGCCCAGAAGATTAGCCAGTTAAAGTGGCAGTGGGCAGGGCACATAGCACGCAGAACAGATGGCTGATGGGGCGTGAAGGTTCTGGAGTGGAGACCAGGGGCCGGCAAGTGCAGTGTAGGTCGTCCACCGACACGGTGGACAGACGACCTGATAAAGGTCGCAGGACGACGTTGAATGCAGGCTGCTTCCAACCGGTCCTTTTGGAAAATTATGGGGGAGGCATATGTTCAGCAGTAGACGTTCTACGGCTGAGATGATGATTATGAATTAAGTAATTTAAATCTTGCATAGGTACTAGAAGTATTTTTTTACTCATAAATACTGAATGAGATTTTGTTTTAAAGGATCAAAGAACAGTATCACAATTTTTGAGATTGTTTATAAAATATGCTATTCTTAGGTACCATGACAGCATTTATGAAAAGCAAGGCGTTTAACCTGTGAGAAAGACATACATGTATCCATACATACATACGTCGCAATCGCGGGGATGAATGGATGATTATTTCTGTTTCATTCCAAAACCACTTTACAGATTTTTTTACTTCGTGGATGTAAACTGGAGAAACTTTTTACTTTATATTTTTGTGTAAGAGACCGTCTTGGTTAGTACGACCGTAGTGCCAGATATTAGTACATACTCGTATAATACCGCGAGGCAATAGTGCGCCAGCATTACTGTGTTAACATGTGAAGGGTACTGTTTTAAGTGTGTTAGCGTGGGCACCAAATAGTGGCAGAGTGCGCCGCACACGGGGAAGCTGCAGTTAGGTGGAAGAACAACGACTGACCTGGTGTTCCTGGTTGATGAGTAAAGCTGCGTAACCCATTTCTGGATGTGCGGAAACCTTCCTGTGGTCGATAGGACAGTGTGTCTTCCAGTGGTAGTGGACTGTGTTAGGTTTGGCGGTTTCCAACGATCGCGAGGCGCGACGCGGGGAAGCTGAGGAACAGCTTCCTACGGCATCCGGGTCCCTTGAGGTGGTATCCGCACGGTTCACTCAGGAGGCCGAGTGACGATTGCAGCGAGCTTAACGGCGGCGGCACAAGCACTAGATACTTGAAAATGAGGTACGTCCAGCACTGACAGAGGTCAAGCGCAGACTGCCTCAAGGGCAGTGCATCTTATTAAAACCAAGAAAACAAAGCAGAAGTCGTTGTTCATAGGACGATGAAAAGTATAGGAATAGGTGTGTGAAAGAAACGGAAGAGCGAAAAAAATAAAAAAAAACAAAGTGATTTTGTTAGGTTATTAGACTATTAAACTTAGTTGAGACTATTAAAACGAAATGTCTCGAGTTGACCGGGATGCCGCATTGCAATGCGAAGCTGATGTTCTATGATCTAGGTGGCACTGCAGCTGTCATGGGCAGTCATAACCATCATCCTGCTTACCATCACGAGGATGACTTGCCCGTCCCGTCAGTTATTACTTATCTGCAACTAGTACATAAGTAGGTGCACACTACTAAGAAACATGCTGATTGTGGAATCCGACAATAAATAACTCTACAACAAACTTCCCTGCTTTTCACCCTTATTTGCCCTTAATCAAAAATAGCGATTGAGTAAAAAAATTATATAAAACAAGAAACTTGTGTGCCAGTTTTCGTTAAAATCGACTGAAAAGTGCGTTTTCTTGGCAAGAACAGATTTTTTGTGGCCAATCTCGAAACTATTACACTTAGTTAAAAGTAACTTGACAGTTTGTTAAAAATAACTGTTTTTATTACAGTTCTAATATCATGTTAAAATGTATTTTTATGATTCCCAGAATAATATTGTATAATATGCTAGTTGTTTGAGTTTGAACAATTAAGTTTTATGAAGTTACTCCTAACGACAAGAATTTAATTATGTAGTTATACATTTATTATTGATTTACATTTGAATTGATTATGAAAAGTATCCTATGTGTTAATCCAGTGCCTCGCCAATTTAACTACATTTTATCCAAATCCGTTGTTCCATCACATTTATAGTTTTAGCAGGATATAACAATGATGACTTTACATAACAACCTACATTTTCACTAAACTTAAATCAAAACAACAAGCTGTCTAGCAACCTGACCAGGGCAAGAGCACTACACAACTCCTCAAGCGTCATCAGTCACTCGGAGTGGCTTCACTTCATCGCGCTGACAAAGAGATGGTGCAATTCATTTCGCACATGGTTGAGAATGTGGAATTCATTTTACGACGTTCCTCGAGATATGAAATATATTGCAAGATGCATTAGCGCTATGAACTGAAGTTTTGTATGGTTTTCAGCTGTTGAAAATACCGAAGCATTTTTTAAAGATTACCCTCATACCAAATTACCTTCAAGTAGCTCATTTGATAATACTAAGCCAAAACTTCTGTGACTAATAAATAACTAAAAAAAATATGACCGTGCTTAAACGTTTAAACTGAATTCTTAATTCATCTTTATTTTTAAAGCGAATAACTTAATTTTTGTATCAAGTAATCATAGAAATTTATTCAGTAACTGTTAAATTAAAGACATAAAATAATTGAAAAAACTGCAAGTAGGTATTTACATTGCTACATACGCACTGCCGTATTGTACATAATTATCAGTCTGTTTAAGTAGCATTGGCTAAAATCTTTACACTCCGTTCGAAATCATGTGACTCACGAAATATTTGTTTAATTGTACATTTACGTCCTCGTAAACTTTAGCTATCAATAACGCCATTAAACGTACGATTGAGTTTTACCCCCATTTCAAATCACAATAGTAAATTTTACGAGTAACTACGGCTGTAATATACTGCAATAGATTCCTTTTCACGAAAGACGTCCCTCAGCTGCGGCGCTAGTGTCTTTGCAAAACAGGTGGAGTTGTATGTGGCTCAGTTAGTTCCACTAAAAACCGCGGGTCATCTTTCGTGAAACGGACTCTACAAGTACAATTTGACAAAAAAAAAACAAAAAAATAATACTGACTTCCATTCTATTCAGTTATTGGAGTGTAACTCAAACACTACTACACCGAATTTGATGAAATTTAAATGGGACCACACGGGAAGCACCAGTTTTCAAACAAAAACTTCACTCTATCGAAAGTTATGAGGTAACAAACATAAAAAAATACAGTCGAATTGAGTACCTCCTCCTTTTTGGAAGTCGGTAGAAAAATAAAACAGCTGCCTTTGAGATGGCTTCCCAGCATTACCTACATCCGCCATTTTTGGTTTTGAATTTAAAACTTTGTGAAGCAGAGCAGAAGTGACAAACGAGGCGGGAGAAGGGATAGTGGCATGTAAATTCATAAAGCAAAAATGCACTGTGGGCAGCAATCCCCTTGTCTGTAGTGGCAGCCACTCGGTTTGACTGATGACCTTTGCCCGGTAGAGGAAACGGTGCAATCGCTCTTGCGAACGCGAAAACTGCATTTTGAACTGGAGAGCGAGCGTTTTAATTTGAACTAAAGAGCTATGTTTCGTTTGTTTTCTTTTCATCTTCCTAGTTGATTGAAGACGAGCTTTATACTGTTAAGATGAATTTATCTGGTGAAAATACACACATATTTTGGAAAATAATTATAGAACGTATTCCAGACAGATCATTTCAATATGGACTTAAGTCCATTCACTTAAGTGAAGAGATTAAATGTAGTAAATTGACTCACAATTTTCGGTTATGTCCGAAGGTACTAAAAGAACTTGTATATACTAAAGAACTATTTCCAAAATATTTCCCCACTCTCTCCTTTTACTTTTTACCTTTGTTTCTATCCAAGTGTATTTTAAAATTATATGTGAGTTTTTTTAGGAATTCTGTTTAAAAGCCTTAAAGATTAATTGGTTAATAAAACAAGCACGAGTACAATTTGAAAAATTTTACACTGACTTTCATTCTATTCAGTTATTGGAATGTATCTCAAAAACTACTGGACCTACTTTGATGAAATTAAAATGTGTCTACACGGGAAGCACCAACTTTCAAACAAAAAATAATTTTGAGAATCGGTTCACCCGGTCGAAAGTTACGAGGTAACAAACATGAAAAAAACATACAGGCGAATTGAGTACCTCCTCCTTTTTTGGAAGTCGGTAGATTAGTAATCAATTGCTCTATAACGGTCCTTATACTTATCCTGTGTAACTGGAATATTGAAGACTGTTACCAAATCAACTAAACTGTAAGCCATGCTTGAAGAACATACAAACACTCTTATATATATACCAAAACATATAAACCCCTCTCCTGGGTCCTCCCCTCTCAAGTAAGAAAAACACCTAAACTGTCTTCAAAAACGCTTGCATGTTCACAAAATGGTAATATTCCAAAGTGACTATTCACTTTTTAACATTTAATACAAAAATCCCTGCTAAGGTGGCGGGCCATGTTACAGTCAGCTTTTATAGGATCATTATACATTATAGCACTTGCTGTGCGAATATTAGATTCTGTGGAGTTTAACGATTATTAGCCTAGCGCAATTGTTCCTGAATATTAAGCTGAGATTCAGTTTCCATGAACATAGAGTTTTCTATAAATGTTACTGCCATGAGGTTTGTTATTTAGTTGTTTAATAATGATAAATATAACACTACTTGAAAAAATAGACGCGTCCATCAACCATATCGGACCGCCTTAAGAGGATTGCATAGCTAGTACTTTCCATGCTAAAAGAGAAAACTCTTTTCCACCTCTTAACATTGTCCGATTTCAGTGATTTGTTTTTCATGGAATCATGACATTGTTTGCTATGCCCGTACGTTTTGATTTTTTCAGTATTTCAAAGTACTATAAATTTCCTTTTTTAGAACTTAAAAAAACTGTAAAAATCAAAACGTGCGGGCGTAGTAAACAATGTCATGAAACCATGAAAAAAAATAATCACTGAAATCGGACAATGTTAAGAGGTAGAAAAGAGTTTTCTTGTCATCAGCAAGTAAGTAAGTATTTCAAAGTACTATAAATTTCCTTTTTTAAAACTTAAAAAAAGTGAAAAAATCAAAACGTACGGGCATAGTAAACAATGAAATCGGACAATGTTAAGAGGTAGAAAAGAGTTTTCTCTTTTAGCATGGAAAGTACTAGCTATGCAATCCTCTTAAAACTACAGGAGTAACCGCTGGAAACTCTCTTTTACTCAACATAATCATAAGATCTGGTTTTAACTATTGTTTACATATTTTCCTTGCTTGGATAACGTTTTACAAGTGAACAATTCAAACCCGTCGAAAACGCCTTTAAAGAGTTAATAGATGGACACCCGTCCGCAAGATTTCTATAGTAGACACGTTAATGAACATCCATTAAATAGGAAAAAGTACTTATACATCGACTATAATGATCAATACTTCAATTTGTAATATTATACAGGATGTCCCAGAACTCAACGTCAAGCTGAAACGGGGTGACAGGATTGGTTGTAACCATCATGAGAAAAATCAGAAAAAAAATCTATCCCATGCAGTTTGGAAATTATGGGCATTTAAGAAAAACTTAGAAATTTGGTCAAACTGTAACCATTTTTCGGTTATTGTGGTTAGTTTTTATTATTTTTGTTCATTTAAACTTTGGAACCGTAACCCTAACGTTGCGAGACTACAAAAATGAGACAAAATGATATTACCGCTTTTTGACGTAGAGTAGTAGCTTGAATTAAATATAGAAACTTAAAATGGCGAGGCAAGGGCAATGAAATAAATGTAGCACTAACGTGCATAAACACTAGTGGCTCAAAGGCAACTTTGTCCCAGTGAAACTCCAGAAACACACTTTTCGCTTTCTTTAAAAACCTATACCTACCCACTTCTGGTATATTTTGAAAAAGTTCTTACACAAATCATTATTACAAACAACAACATTAAAATGTTTATAAACGTGGTATTAATTTAACATCAACATAACATTTTCATCGCCACTGGAAACTTTAAACTACACCACACGACAAACAAACTCTCCACAAGAAGTAAAACTTGGTGTACATTTCTGGAGGAAGTGCCATCCACGTCGATGCAAATGTTGTGAAGACTTATTAAGAAGTTCCCACACAGTATGTAATCATTCCTGTCAACTTTGGATAGGTGCTGTAAACTTGGAAGGCCTCGAGGTGAGCTCATGTTTACACTTAGGACTCCAACGTCTTGAATTATAACAAGAAGGTCGTATTTTCTGTGATAGTTTTGGCTTTTTTTGGTTCTGTGGAGTAAAGATAGTGATGTTAAGTATGCAGGAGTATTGTTTTATTGTTCTTTAAACTGTGGATAATTGTAGCTAAAATAACATAAGTAATGAATTAAATACAAGTACAATTTGAAAAATTTAATACCGACTTCCATTTTATTCAGTTATTAGAATGTAACTCAAAAAATACTGAACCGAATTTGATGAAATTTAAATGGGACCACACGGGAAGCATTTGGAGAATCGGTTCGCCCTATCGAAAGTTATGAGGTAACAAACATAAAAAATCAAAACAATATGCAGTCGAATTGAGTATCTCCTCCATTGCCTTCCATTTTGGAAGTCGGTAGAAAAATTAAATAAATAGGAAGAACACATAACTCTAACGTAGCCTAATGTATCTAATGTTCAAAAATTCATAAGTATTTTTAACTTCTTAAATAGCTTCATTTATAGGATATGCTCTAAGGTATTATTCTGGTACGGTAACACTTATAAAGATAAATTTAAACTCGCCTTACTACAAACGGCATGATTACTCCGTGTGTAAAAAACAAAGAATCGAACAGTTTGTTTACTACACGCATTTTTACTTTACTATACATATTCTTAGATATCATAGATATGTTGTCTTAATTAAGAGATCTAGCTAATCAAGAGATCGCACAATAATAGATCAAAATTAACCGCAGGCATACTTGATCGGATCACTGATTACCGAAATATTATTGTATTAAATTTGTGAGTGAGTATGAAAACTCTAAACGCTGAAACCGCTCAACAGATTTACATGAAATTTGGAATGGAGATAGAATTGACCCGCAGGATTGAACGATACAATAGCATACGTACGTCATGATTAATTCATTACGTTCGCACAGCTGGAAATCAGATCTTCCTCTTAGAGGGAGGAATATGGGTATAATCCACCATGTAGGAAAAAGGCAAACCTGCCGTGAGTATTGTGCTTCAAAGGTGGCTTCGAAACACAAAATTCCTCAGTTGAAATTGCACATAGCAGTCTCCCATCAAGTTTTAATAAAGTTTGCCTAACGTTATTAATTAGTTGATAGCAATAAGGCTAACTTTGCAGCAAGTGCTTCGCAGCTGATTATTGAAACGAAAATTCAATATATTTATTAATACTCACTGATTCAAATATGCACTCAGTTGTAATTTATAAGAGCGTTATACAATACGTCTTCCGATAAAGTTATCGTTGATAAAGTCCAAATCTAATTTGTCACATCACTAGGCACTACTCTGAAGTACGTAGTTGCTGCCGCAACATCGTAATAATTTGATCAGGCGCCCGGTATGCGAACTTTATGCCAATTGAAAAGTTTTACTGCACTGAAATATATTGGTACAACGCCTGAGTGATATATGGAATTTTTGAAATACATTACATATAGGTAGATAGGTTTAATTGTTTATTACTATTATTGTAGTACCTACTTGTAATATTAGTATGAAAGTGCGAGTGTGAACTATTATTGTACCGAGAGCGCTCACGTGTTATTCTTGGTCAATTTACGTCAAAAAATCATGAAATATTTAGGTTTGTAATAGATATTTATGCTAAATTGTAATTAGTTAGACATTCAATAAAAGCAGGCCATCACGTCCTTCTTTGAAACCGGTTTCGGGTCGTATACGTATCTAGAAAACGCGATTGCTTGTTAACGAAAAAAATCTGCTAGTAAGGTAATCGATCCTGCAGTGAAAGTAATAGTTAAATTTGTCGAATCGCTAAGATCGATAAAAAATCGCATCGCCCCTAGCAAGTATGGAAGTCATATCGACAACTTATACGAGTCGTTGTCGACAGTATATCGATTATTACGAATTGCTTTCATTCCACAATGCATCCTTCTATCATTTGAAGATTTCTACGAGCATTTCGCTCTTCTACGATCAAAAGAAGGCCGGAAGACTATTTTTTTATTGAATACTAGCTGCACCCCGCGGTTACACCCGCATGGTGATGGATGATGACGATGTTGATGAAAACTATCCTATGTGTTATTTCAGCGCCCCATCTACCTCCATGTCAAATTTCATCACAATTGGGCTAGCCGTTTGAGCATAAGAGAATAATAAACATCTATTCATCCATAAATACAAACTTTCACGTTTATAGTATTAGTATGATCAAACAAAACTAAACGTAACCCCCCACAAAACTAAACAATATCCCCCATTCCTGTCGATAAGCTACTCGTATATCGAGGTCATTTTCAAAGCTGACAAAACAATCGTTAAAATCGATTAAATAGACGATCTCAAACGTAATTTAACCGTTCCATGCTAGGGTTATCGTTATAATCGTAAAAGCTTATCGAATTTGTCTACCTATCGCTTAATTTTGTTACTTAATGCAATGATCGACACAAAATCGATATAGCCAGTTTTTTTGAAGTATTACGAATTCAAGACTCAAATTTATCGATCGGTAAGTTCGCTGCTTGCACTGCTGTGCGGACATAAAAATTTAAAAATAATGAAAAAAAAATTACCTTACAACTTTAATTATACCAGATATGAAGAAAAAACTATGATTTATTTCGGCAAAATACTCACTTTAGGGATAGAATATATCAACCTGGGTTTCAAGCATATCTATGGGTCTAGCACGAAAATTTGCTAGGGTGTAGTGTAATCGTGTCGTTGACGTATACCTAACAGACTATTAGTTATCTGTGTCACAGTTATACTAGATAAACTATAGTTTGTACTATACACGTCAACTTTCTTCAGGGTGAGTGCGCGGCGCGGCGTCTGCGCGCTCTCGTAAGAAATTTTGCTGGTAATAGTTTAAAAGGTGTCAAACTCAAGCAAATTCAATACAGAAGCTAAGACAAACTTCAATATAGCGCTTGCATTTTTTTTGCTAAAACTAGCGGCCAGCGTAATTCATACCTACTTTTAAACTCAAATGGAATAACAATTCGTTTGTGTCTCTACTTACAAGCACGTGTCTGTTACGTACGGTGTCTGCAGATATAAATCGACTTTTAATTGAAATACTGAACACATTTCGCTCGCATGATGCATTAGTTAATTGAGTTGATATTAAAATGGAAGTTGTAGGTGTGTCCTTAATTCGTTAGTGACTACCAATGTGATTCGTGAGGTGAGGAAATCATTAATTTAAAAGGTGATGGTGAATATTTTAGATTTAACACTGCCGGTATGTGAATTGGAACATGCTAGTGAAACCGATTTGTAATGACGTAGACCTCTTTTGCAATAGTCTATCCCGATTGCTACCAGTAGGTCTACCATGAGTTTACAACATTGACACATGCACGACATCGACTGCCGCTAAAAAAAATATGAAAAAAGAACAGTGTCACCTCGCGGTCAATTGTAGAACTAAAATTGACAGCGACTACGCCAATCACAAGCTTAATAGGTAGTTGAGATCGACTATCGACTATAGATGACATTTATGTTGCCAACTCATGGTAGAGGTACAGATGTTCTATCATTAAAAAATAGTGTCCAAGCAGTGTTAATATTTGAAGGGCCAATGTGTCAAGTTAAATTAGGTACTGGGCGCATGCCACTCAAATAAAATTCTATTGCTCTGAGCTTGTAGCACAAACAATTTGCGAAAAAATATAAACTTCATTATCATGCTTTAAGCTATCGCGATTCATACATAGAAATTAAACAACTTTAAATCTACTAAAATGGTGTATAATTTTATATTAATTCATCACGTTTCGAGCAATTTTCAGTAAACATGGTCACGGGTAGACTGGATGATAGTTGTGTGTTATAAAGTTATAGAAATTATTTTTATGTTCCGCCCAACATATTTAAATCAAAACAATCCCGATGCACGCAGTAGTCACTCACAGTGTCATCAATAGGGTCTAATAGGGTAATATATGTCATCAATTATAATCTTAGTTATTGAACTGCGTTATCGCAACTCGATTCCTCGGGGCCCAGAGGTATTGCAGTACTATGCTGGCTTTGGGATTTTATAAGTTTGATCCCACTTGCTTGGGATCCAGGATTTCTGGTTATGATTTCATCTGAGTGGAATCATGGAATAGTTGAATGCGAATAAAAATAACATGTGATATTAAGTTATCTGCAATCCATATTTTAGCGAAACTCGTTGTGCCGTTTTTATTTTGAGGGGTAACAAACATACGCACTCACTCATATTTGCATTTAGAAGTTTTTAAACTGACATGATCACTGACGCATGAATTTACTTTAGAAACTTTACTGTCAATATATTGTATTAATTTCATAATGAATACAATGTTTGGGAAATAACAAAGGATATTACGTTTACGAAAACTTACGAAAACGTACTATAGTACGACGAAATATAAGTTTCGTACGCTGCTTTACTTACAGGAATGCAATGTATTTTACATATTACCACTAAAATTGAAAAATACAACAATTTTTTTCCATAATTATACTCGATTAATCCTTTGAGTACCATTGACGTACATTTACGTGCGTTTCATTCATAAATCTTTTGTTTTAATTATCACGGTATATGAAGGCTTAAACTGACGATTGAAATCTTATTATAACCCCGGACCAGCTAAACAAGTTAGAACACTTGTATACCAGCTCCCTAATGGGGGATCCCAATAATCTATCTATCCACAGTTTACCTTACTACCGATAGAAATTTGACATAACGTCCATACAAATAGTGTAAAATATCTATCTCTAGTAAGGTAAACCGGCGATAGATAGATTATTGGGATCGTCCGTAACTGACTTAAGGTTGCACCAAGACCACCAGGTTAAGGACGACATTGCTGAATTTCGTAAAATAGCTGAAGTGGTTAGCTACCTGTCTGGGCCGTAATTCTTACTTTTTATCCCTTCTATATATTCCTATTTATTTCTGCATCTCCCTTATGTATTAATAATGAATATTTTGTTGTATCTTTCATACCTGTTCTCTTGAAGTTCCTCTAATACCCTTCAACATCGAACACCTAGTCATACTTCCCAGTACTATGACAAGTCGTTCATAGTATAGGCTGTACGACTATGGAATGTATCGTTTCTTGATATCAGAATTTTTATAACTCTGGTAAATTTTCAAAAACATATCTAAGCAACAGACGGCCTGATGAAGGTAGCAGGACGACGTTGGATGCAGGCCGCTTCCAACCGGTCCTTTTGGAAAATCATGGGGGAGGCATATGTTCAGCAGTGGACGTCCTACGGCTGAGATGATGATGATGATGATGATCTAAGCAACACTATCTATCAAGTTAAATTACTTGTTATTATTTTATCCTTCTTATGTTTTAGTATATTACTACTAGTAATTATGTATTAGAATTGTAGAGTTAAAATAACACAATATTATAGTACTTTTTACATTTCGTATAAGGTTGGCTTACTTCAAAGAAGAAATGCTATAAGCCATAAGACTGCCAGTTGTACTAGCCTAAAATATATATATATATATATATATATATATATATATATATATATATATATATATAAACCCCTATTTTTCCTGGTCACGCTATAACTTGAGAACGGCTTTACCGTTTTCATTCATCTTTTTTTTTCATGTTTTCCAAGACTTCGTAGAAGTTTCTTACATTAAAAAATAAGAACAGATGCTTCTATAACGTAGTAGGCCGAAGGCAGAGCCTACTACGTGAACGAAGTCGCGAGCAGTCGCTAGTATTTAATAAAGACGTTCATAAAAGGAATACTATTATATAAAGTTAATATATTTGAACAAAACAGGCGTCTCTAGATAAAACCCCATGATAATATTTAGTCTAATTTTAATCACCTTGGAAACAAAATGTCATAAAGTTTATTCAAATTTCTAAATGGTTTCACCCCCACACCAGTTAAATGAGAATGTCAGGGTGTATTCAAATGAAGTAGTCACCCAGACATAGCTTGCGGGCGACGAGCGGTCTAGAGTTCCGACGGTGGCCTCAAGCGCCTATCCCATTGTAATAAACTCTGTCTGCTTCGGAATATTTTTTTATCATAACATTTCTTATAGTGAAGAACCGAATGCATAAAATGTTCTTTGATAAGACTTACGCGGAGATTATGAATGAATAGATATTTCTTAACAAATAAGAGCAACACCTGTTAGATGCTCGGACCTGAACCTCGGTGGCCTAGTTGGTCAATGGCGTCTGACACGGATAGTCAGAAGACGCGGGTTCGAATCCCGTCCGAGGATGTGAATTTTTCTCTCTATAAATTTCAATGTTTGAGATCGCTAAAGCAGGCGTTAGTGCTTTAATATACTATAAGGACATAAAAAAATACACACACACGAATCTCCTTCTTTTTTGAAGTCGTTTAAAGACGAGTATCATTGGATGAAAGAGATGAAAGAGGAAAATACCGTGGATTCAAACTTTGATAGAAAGGGCACTATATAGTTTGCCTAACTGAACCATATAAGGGAGATATTCTAGTTTTTTCTCAACGTGCTCGATTACTTACTTCGAATAACCTTTGATTTTATTGGTAAGTTTTTGCATGTACAATAATCTATTTTAAGATCTTACCTGTGTATCACAAATAAATAATTTGAATTTATAAGTTTATTACGAAGATATACTCTATAATCTACATTATAATTCCTATCAGTGAACATTTCTTGCAACTGTTGCTTGAACTTTTGTACTTATTCGCTGTGGAGGCTTCGTTATTTTTCTGAACGACCGCGCCTAGGGTGGTTTAAGAATAAGTTGTATTTTTTATAATTCCTCTATACCTCTCTCATCGGAGAGGTTTTCAAAAAGTACAAGGAGAGCCGTCCCCAAATAATATGGGATAAATTAGGCTAGGGAGAAGAAGATAGGAGAGGTGTTCAATTCAAAATAATTAATTTAATACAGGCATCAAGTTCTCATATATGAACATCAATTTCTTAATTTACGTACATTTCAAAAGACGTTACTGCTGCCCCGTTCCGAATTAAATAGAGCTACAGCTACCTACTAAAAAGAAACCGCAATATAATCTTGGACTATTTATTTTATAAAAATTTATAAACAATATTTCCTATAAGAAGTGAATATACGGTGAAATATTGTAGTAGTAGGTATATATGATTAAGATATTGTGTAGAAATAAACGTGAAGAAATCATTTTTATAATGTGTTTTAAAAATTTAAAGTAGGTACTAACGCCTGTATAGCGACACCAAATATTACAATTATAGCTACGAAGAAATAATAGTCAGGAAGCATAATTCAGAACAAATTCCACACAAAAAGACAGCAGAGTCATAGCGGCGTGGACGACGTTATGCAACAAGTAGACTGGACCAACTTCATAATAAATCAATCGTAAATCTCGTATGTCTCGCGAAATATGATTAATTTATTAAGTTTTTGTCTAGAAGACATTAGAAGAGTTTCTTCGCAATGTAGTAAAGAAAGATTATGAAACATTTTAGGCTTATACATTTTACCAAAAAAAAATAAGTTTTTATTTGCCAGCTGGATGTTTTTCAGTGGTCACAGAATACCTTCATTATCAATTTAGAAAATTCAATCAATTTATAGAATTACTTTAGAAAAGCACTGTGTTGATATTACTGACAAATTAATTAGCAACTCAGCTAAACCACTTTAAAATTTGCGGAGTATGAATTTTCATTAGCTTGAAAAATTAAACGTGCTCTAATTTGAACAAACAATGAACTGTTTTTTTAATGCTTTATAGTTACCTATATTACATACCAACTGTAGGCAATCGTTTATTGTTCATTGTCTGTAGTATCTCTTTAGAGCGTAAACGCTTTGGAAGCGCTAATTCGCGTTTTTGCTGAGTATTGGAAGGGTCACATAATAATGATTGATATAGTAGATTATGTCAATTATTCTTACCTGATGTAATAGAACATTATTTGATTAACAAGTTCAAGTTCCACAGACTACATTTAGAAATTGTTTATAAGTTTGTTATTTCCGAGCGGTTTCTACACACACACGTTTTTAAAATCAATCATAAAACCGGTCGCGCCAGTCACGAATCGTCAGACGCGGCTGAGGCCTCTTAGAAAGAGGTCAAAGGACGTATCGCTCTGACGCCCACGCTTACACAACTAAATATTAGTGCGCTCAAAACTTCCTGATACTTATTGAGGTAACATTTCTAAGTGGTATTCTAACAAATAATTTTATATGACATCTAGTGCATCAACAATAGAAATTTCATTGTTATAATGACATCGACCCTTGAGGGGCTAGTATTTTGCTATTAACCAAATTTCTTATGCTTATACTTGGTATCCAGGAATCCATGCTGGAGTCGGAAACTGGTAGCAGGAACTATGTGATGTTTAATAGTAGACACACCGTGTTTGGGATCGTATGAATCGTCTTCGCGATACCTTTTTTCTAGCTGGTGACCAACACCTGATGCTGGATCCAGAAACTGGTAGCAGGAACTATTTTATGGTTGTTTTATTTACTCTTCTCATCTCTTTTTGGTAGTTACATGAGTTAAATCTTACTTTTTTCTAGTCTATGCTCTTGTAGATAATGTTATCTTGATTAATAATTATCATATTATGTTAATGTCGATATTAAATATAAAATGTGTCCTGCTTGATATTTTATTTCACCTTTTTGACCTACGTCTGTTTGTGACATAAACACCAAAGTACGAGTAGATAAAAAAAAGATCCAAATATTAATGCGCACTATTTTGCTCAAGCGGTAAGGCCACTGCCGCAGGGCGCGCTAGTAAGTAACTCGGTAATGTAAAATACCTAAACTCGCGCAGCGCTGCGCAGAATAAAGGCTCTTAAAGATGTTGATGTTTTTTCGGGACAAATCATCAGCATAAAAAGATGAATATGATATTTTATATAAGATAATTTAAAAAACCAGTAGGTAGGTACTTACTGTACCAACTGGTAGGTAAGTACTGCAGTTTTGTGTAACATGGTCCGTATTTTTTTTATTATCTATAATTTTACTGTTTTCAGTCAAAATTAACGTAGTATAACGATGCTGGTTTTCACAGGCAGTCATACTCTTGTTTTTCTAGCTTAAGTGCAGCTAGGCACTTATTTTGCCGCATTGAATCGGCAAGCAAGCGAGAATAAAACATAACAAGCAAAACCATTGCACATTACATACATTTCAATATTTAGTCCTGCAGAAAAAAATACATCCTAAATTAAATAAAATTGACTGACTTTATTTTGCATAGTATTGACCATCTCGATTTGTTAACGTATTTTAACATCTTTGAATAATTATAATTTTGCTATTATTCACTAGTAAAAGTGATTGATCCCTGGACATTTTAATCGTGTATTGCTCCTGCACCACTTCACAACGAATGATGGCATGATGATCCACAACTGAAGTTCACAATGATAAAAATGAAAATGTACGCGAAGATTTGAAGTGTGCTCGCTTGCAAGTAAAATGTCCGACTGATGACGTACTGAACACGACTTTTAAGCCCCGCCTACTTGAACACGACTTTTGTTGGGTCATTTTTTTAACGCAGTTACAGTTCCTGACTATTATTTCTTCGTAGAATTATTCGTAGAATAAAGAGAAAAATGCACATCCTCGGACGGGATTCAAACCGCCATCCATACGACGGTTAAAATCAGATAGAGAGTTAAAAATCTATGCTCGGACCTCGAGCCTCGGTGGCCTAGTGGTCATGGCGTCTGACACTGATTGTCAGAAGATGCGGGTTCGAATCCCGTAATTTTTGTCTCTAAAGTTGTAATGTTTGTAATGTTAAGATATCAGTTTAGTGTTCTTTAATTTGTATGAGCTAATTTAATGGTCGAGTATTTAACTAATGCATTCGATTACGTCTCTCAAACACCGCTTGTCTATATTTGCAGGTTTCTTCTTAACTATAGTTCATAGATACGCTGCAAACTTTAGATGGATTACTTAATTTAATTAATACTTACTCTGTTACTCAGTTTCCATCAGAATTCTGATCATTAGTGTACTGAATGTAAAGCTTCTTGTTAAGGCGTGTCGGTATATTTGACAAGTTTACAAACTTGTCAGTTTGAGCGCTTGTTACGGTTTTGCTTTGTCTGATGGTGGAATCAATCTCCTTCGTCTTCAAAGTCTAGCTATTGAAATTGTTTAGGTCCGTATATTTCCTGCAATATCGGAAGTATTCTATACATTCATGTAATAATGTGAATAGGTACAGGTCTGTGAAATTATGACAGAGTTGGGGAATATAAAAGAATTTGGATGGTGACTGCATGGTATACTTCGCTTTTATGAGTTTTTAAAATGAATATTTAGTTTATATACTATCATCATCATCTAATAATATGCACATATTAACATAAACACTTTCTGACAATTTGTGTACCTTGTAAAATCTCAGAAACTATAATAGATATGATAAATAAATTTAAAAAAAAAAACGATTGTAAATTATAACTAAGTAAAAATAATATTAAACACTGTGCGGGTAAAAAAATCTTAAAATAAATCGCCTGAATTTGGTAGGATGAGGGGGGAAGGCGATGAGGGGAGGGTTAGAGTCGCCCCCTACCTCCCCCCTCCCGCCGGAGTAGCGTAGTTTTTTATTTAAATTTTAAAAGTTTTTTAGAAAGAAAAGTCAGAGGGGGTAGTGGGTTTCTAAATTCTAGGTTATTATAACTTTTTTATAAAAGTCTACTGTCATTTTGAACCGCCGCCCGCCTGCCCGTAGGTACGTGATGCCCTTGCGTTCCTTCCGCGTGCACGCACGGTCACAACGCATCTCTATACAAAAGATATAGAGACCGACAATGTTGTACATACGTAGTGCGGGCTGCGTTTAATTTGACCTGACCGCATATCGCAAGGCCTTAACACTGGCAGTGTTAAGGCTTTGCGATATGTAATATATGTACTTAGCTGATGTTATAAGAAGCGGCGTTGTGTGGTCACTATTCAACCTAACGCTCCTCCTCGCTACGCCCGTCGTCGCACCCATCGTGACTTTGCTGTGACTAGATACAATACGTACGTTCTGTGGGAGTACCTCATTCTTATCGAATGTTTGTTCTGTCAAAGCAATGACTTGTCGATATTATTTATAAATAATAATATCCGCTGTTGACACTGACAGATTAGCTGTCAATATCAACAAAATGGCGACCCAAACGTTTCATTACACGCATTTTGACAGACGCAACTTAAAAACGTAAGAATTTATTTGAATTAACGTTCTGTTTTACGCATTGGCTAATTGCTATTTATTAATTGATTTTTTCGATGTGTTATAAAATTATTTAAAAATATTTCGGCGCAGCTGCGGCAGGTAAAATTGCAGACTTCTCAAATTCAGGCGACTGGTTTTAAGATTCAACCCATGGTGCGCAATCCTACCTACTACTAATATTATAAACGCGAAAGTTTGTGAGTATGGATGTGTGGATGGATGAACGGCGGGGCCAATTTTGATGAAGTTTGTTACGAAGGAAGACGAGGCGCGTGATTAACATATAGGCTACTTTTCATCATTATCATCATCCATCACCACGCGGGTGAAAATGCGAAATATTCTTGGGCACAGCATAGACAAGATCAAACAAGATCTCAGCATACGTTAAGATCGTAATGATGACAGTTTTGTCAAAGTATGTGTCAGTTTCTGATAGTTTAGTCAAAAACACGCTATCATTTTAACAGCTCGATACACTAGACGTGCTCGGCGGCTGGCAAGGGTGATGAACTGTAACACAAATACCGTCAAGGGTGATGAAATGTAATGGCAGTTTTTTCCATGGTGATTATTTTAATATTTCTATGTACGTAGGTACTGTATTTTATTATTAGTGTTTACTGATTGATTTACTAAGTACTTAAATTTATATGTCATAACATATAACCATGAAAATATGTTATGACATTTTGGTATAAAGATAGATATGGCTTTGGAGAAGATAATAAGTACTTATCCTGCGCAGATGACGTCGCGGGCACCAGCTAGTAACACATACGTTATAACGGGCGCAAAGCCGCTATTCAAATAAAGTTTAAAAAAAAAACAGATTAAGTAGGTAGCCAAACCAAATCAGTCCCAAAAGTAAACCTAAGAGTCCATAGCGTTTTATTATTGTAAACAATGTCCTTATTGAAAACAAGCAATAAGGCAACGTTATTTTAGTGACTTTTTATTGAAATACATCATATCAAAGTATATTTATATCGGTTGTAAGCTAGGCCTATGATAAGTTAAGCCAGACATACTATTGCAGATTATTTGACTTGGAAAGTAAACACAATCAAAACTATTACTATCTTTCTGTTTCAATAAAGCTGAATACAATAGAAAATACTGCGACACTTTATAATTTCACAGTTCGTAATAGTTTAAATCAGACTTGTACCCGCTGCTTCCAGGGAGAAGTAATCCTGTTACTCTTGTTAGCTAACAAGTAACAACCTGCGAGGGAAGGGTTCTCTCTAGGAAGTTAGGGCAATTCCCTTTACTTAGTAACTAAACTTTCTGTGGGCGTCTATACTTGATGGATTTGCACTGATTGTTCTGTGAATTGTGTAGCTGTGTTAGATTAAAACATTGTTCTATTCTTCTTTTGCTACGGTAGCATTGTGAAAGACTGTGCATAATTTCGTTTTATTTATTATTTATTATTATTCACATTATTTATTTCTTTTTCAATTATTTTTTTCACAATATAAATAAAAAATAAAATTCTATATAAAATAAAAACATTGTAAAACCCCTAATCCTAGATTGCCATCGGCAGTGGGGCATGACCCAAACTACCAGTGGTTAGGGCTGCAGACTGAGGAACCTCCTGACAATACGTGCCGTGTCAAGAAGTACTGTACTGTATTATTATGTATAAGATACTTGAATACCCATCCACACATACAGAGAGAAATTCCCATGTATTACTGTAAAATAAAAGGTTTAAATCTGTTATCTAGAACTTATCCTTAAGTACTATATTGCAATTAAATATTAACAAATATTTATGTAATTTATAACAATAAGTGCTTTATGTCTTAGGATGGGTTCTGGCAGCTGTCCAGAGAGAACTCATTTGCTTAAAATAATATATTAATTAAATATGTTAGTAGAAAAGTACCTATTTATTATTGCTGTTTCTTGATATGTTTTCATGTTTTAACCTATAAACCCGCGCCGGTACCCCGGTGGCCAAATCTATACTTTGTATATTTTTTGTCAATAAATAATTTATAATTTCATTCTTATTTACAATAATCTATGATAAGTAAGCACAATAAAAAGAACCAAAAAATGTAAATGTAACAACAAACTATAATTATTTTTCATCGATAAGTCGATATGTCTAGTCGAAAGTACTCTACTCCGAAAAGCATAAAATGAAGTATCTGATGATGATCTAAGATCATAGGATTTACAGGATATTTAGCAAGTGAATGGGTTAAAATAATTTAGAACAGAATTTAGACAGGCGTGGATGTATGAATCGAATTTGTCAAGAACTTTCTGGGCATTAAGATCGGCTACGTATAACAATGGGACCTTGATATAGAAGTATGCCTTAAGGATTAAGGAGAATTAGTTTTATTTCACATGCGGTTCTTAAAATCAGAATATTGACAGTAGTTTCTACAGCTGGTTTGGTTTTGCATACTTTGACAGTGTAATATCGTGCTTCAGTTACAGAGGCAACTGACACATGGCAATTGTTATAGATACCATCCACATTTTCACGCATATAGCTAAAATTAGGAATAAGGATAGGAAAGTTTTACGTAGTTTTGAACAAGCGAATATGTTTTTTTTTTGGAAATTTAGATTGTAGAATAAAATCCTTAAAGACACAACACATTAAGAAAACATTAAGAAAAAAACCAAGTTTGCTGTAATAATGCTTATTATAAAAAGCAATGTGTATAAGACATTATTTAGAAGACTAATGCTAGTAGTTCTACACGTTTTGTTTTGTTTACCATTCATGTAGCTTTTTCATATAGAAAAATATCAACATTTTAGAAAACACAGTACATGAGAACAGTCTTAGTTTCTTACTTGTGTTTTTTTCGGTAGTGCCCTTTAATTAAAAATTTATGGCAGTAGCTGTATGTTGGAAAGCGGCAGTAGTCTTTAAAGTACGAGTACATAAGTTAATAATAAAATGGATGGCCTGTGTCTTTGATGCCAATATTGTTTTTTTTATTGGCTTTCAATATACAGTCTTGAAAATGAAAGTTCAGGTATGATTTGTAATTATAAAGGTCCTGGACACTGTTGACAATCTAGGTAATGATTGAATTTAAATATATATGTGTAATACCGAAAAGCTTTTGCCTAAATAAACAAACCTAAATAAACCAAGTACGACATGACGTGTATTTTGTAGTTTCAGGATTTACGAGCACCACTTGTCCGGATTATGAAATTTGACAGTTACATGCCCTACATCTGGGTTACAGCCTACGGCGACTGGCTACTCTGGATAGTGGATTTGAGAAAGCTAGTAGACAATTAACACAAACATTTTCGTAGGCATAATTTTTAAATGATCTAGCAGTTTATGTGAGTTGTGGCGAAACTATGTAAATTTTTCGCACATCATTTTGTAGAGTGCACACTTCATTGGCTAAGTACTATTGATAAATCAATCATGTATTGAAATATAATTCGACAGTGACATTATTCCTTTCTTGTAGTTATAACAACGGGAATATAAAAATTAAAAAAACACAATAGGATACTGTAACGGAACAGGCTCTGGATGAGGATTCCGTCACGATTCACAAATATAGATACATTTAAAAAGCATCTTGGTATGAACAAATATTGATGAAATTTAGACAATCAAAAGTAGAAGAAAGCGATAATGTGTAATATTGAGATTTAGATGTTAGGTATTTCTTATAGCAAGACTATAGGTACTTACTGAAAATGATAAGCAGCTTAGAATATTTAAGCTATCAAGATATTCTATGTATTAACCATTTAAATCGATTGTTCAGATAGAACTGATAAGTTACTTCAAGTAAAAGGAAATGTTGAGTAATCCTTTAAATACATAAAAGTTACAAGCAAAATTAATAAAATTACCATGAAAATAAGCAGCATTGATATTTCTAACCATACAAAGTTATGTGAGGAACACATTTTCGTTGTGTGTCCGTGTATTTGAGTTTGCTTCATCAAAATGAACCCTAAAACAAATGAGTATTGACGCCGATCTGAAGCCGATAGAAAGGGCTTTGATTGGATCTACGTACCTCTGATCGGCGTCATACGAAATTCAAAATATGTGTTGTCATGAGCGGATTTTGATGAGAATTTGAAATTAGAATAGGAATGCGCTGGAGGGCAGAGATTGGCTGAGGTGGATCTGAAGCCGTTTTGACGCCGATAGAAAGGGCTATGATTGGATACCTATCGGCCTCAAATCGGCGTCACTGTCAAGTTTGAGAAAGTATATAAGCAGTAGAAAGACCGAGAAAATGCTTATTAAATTCTCGAACTTCCGTGAGGTAATATATTCTGCTACGGACATGGTTCCGGACGTGGGTTGGATACCTCACGGTGACAACTAAGATCCACCTCGATAGGGAACGCCCAATCCTTAGAGTTGGACACTTTTGGGAGCGAGCCAACAATCGCTTTAACCTATTGCAATGGGTACGATTAACTGCTCCTCACTTCGATTGGAAAGAATATTCCAGTGGAAGTGTCTTCTATTTATTATATGTATTTATTTCCTCTCATACTAGAACGTCGCTCTGCAGCCTTCCATAGCTTCGGCTATAGCGGTATAGTCGCGCGACTATTTCCGTGCGTGGAGTTGGACACCCTAGGGGCCATAGGTTCGATTCTCGGCTTGGCACCGAACTTTAGAGGCTAGTTAGGGATCAAACTTGAGCCATCCTATCAGGGGGATGAAAGCTCATGCGCAATTAACTTTGGGGGGTTTGTTGGGGACTTACACACACTTTAGCAGTCTAGGAATTTATTTAGGACCGAAGTAGGTCTAGGAAATAGTATTTTTGCTTTCCGGGTTATACATTAGCTTCGTGATGGTTCAATCGGGAACAAATAAGTAAATTCACGAGCTAGTAGTATCTACCACTAGAGACGTAGGTTTCAATAATGAATTCGTCATATCAATACAATCTATTAGTATGCTAGACTTAGAAACTAAAGACTAACTACGAAATAAAAATGACAAAATAAATGTATTTTTAATCAGTAAAGTAAGGAATACAGAAATATTTGCCTGCAAAGGAATATAGAAATATTAGTTCAAACGAAATGTAATGTATTTGTTGCAATAATATGTTATATATTTGCTAATGAATCGAGTTTGGGCTAGATTGTCAACTCTGATTCTAGCATGAGAATGCGGTAATAAATTATAGCAATTGAATTATTTGCTGAAAGTATCAAATGTAATATTTAGAATCAAATGATAATTCATAATGATAAATAATAATATTAAGAAAAGATAAATAAGATTACAATCGCTTATAGACGCAAACTCTACATTTGGAAAACTACCAAACGGACTTAGTAAGGCCTTACTAATTTTGGGGTAAATAGAAGAGGTTCTTGGCATGATGGAGAACATTTGTGTCACAGTAAAGAGCAGCTCTTAATCCAGCATTCGAGTTGTAAGCCTTGAACATGCCAAGAATCGTACTTCCTAAATCATAATAAATCTAGAATTCTACGGCAAATCTAAAAAAAAACAAACTAATTACTTACAATATGAAAATTAATAAAATATATTATATCTTTAAATTGTAGAGATATCTATCACTATATCTATACTATATATCAATAATTTACTCGGCAAAGTAAAGCTAACTATTATAATAATCATCATAATAAATATATGGCTGCTAGTATTGAGCTAACCAATACAACAAAGATTCTGCTAATACTTAAGTATTTAAAATAATTGTTTTTCCTACAATGGTTCAATAGATGGCATGTCATGTAAAACACTAGTAATCTAAGTATAGCAATCTCGTATAAAAAGGAGATTTATGTATGTGGTAAATCTTATCAAACTTGGTCAAGCAATGCAGCACCTTGAGAATTCTTGTAAACCACAAACAAGGGTCTAGAGATTTCTCTAAGTCACTGATATTATTTCCCATATATTGCTTCAGTAAACAAGTAAATGATTAAACTTGAACAATTGAACTATTCAGGGAATAGTGGCTGATAATATTTATCTAAAGGAATTGGATAATCAGCGTAGTAGCTACTGATCACAAAAGATTTCTAAAGCGCATATAAAGCGAGGTTTTACTTTACTTTTGTTATTTATTTCCTAGCAGTTTTCATAAACGAAACAAATAGTATATATTATAGAGACATTTAGTCTGTAAGAGATTATATCAATCTTATCAACAGCTAAATGTTCATAGCAACAAACATAAATATATAAAGAAAGTTAGTTATATAATTAACAGGTTTATAACTGTTATTAATAGTAACGAAAATCATGGGTATATCTGATATTATTTAATGGAGTTGTTTATATATTATTTTACTAATCAAAACTGATTTATCATATTTAACAGATATTTTTGCAAGCTAATAATTATATAGTAAAACTTGAAAAAAAACCTGCTATTTCTATGTTCTATGGTCAAATAACATAGACCTTAAATTCAGAAACTTATATTGATGATTAATATCTTCCACGACTAGAAGTCAAATCAAGTACATAAGCTAGAAATCTAGGATCAGCTCAGTCAGTCAATCTGTAGGAACTAAGTATTTGCAATCTAGTATGTTCATCGCAATTTTCGTTATCAGCTAGCAGTTCAGTAATGTAGTAGTAGGTTATCCATCGTAATATCAGAATACCTAGGCGTTGCTTTTGGTTTCTCTAGGCATCTATAGTTCTGAATAGTTTTCTCTGTTTCAATTCTTTCCGAAAAGAGCAAGGTTACTGCAGCGGTTTACAGTGTTAGGGTCCTCCTAGACTAGACGATCATTGGCCAAAACGATTTATTAGAATAAAAATTCAAAAAAATAGGGGGGGGGTTGTTGGGGTTGTTACAATTTGGTAGTGCCGTTACCAGGATTGGAATAACGTTACTACGGAAGTTTTACTAGGAATTAGTTGCGGTCAACCGCACAATTTGTTGGCGTGAAATGGATAGGATTTTATTGAAATAGAGATGCTATTGCAATAGGTGATTTTTAAAGGGCTAAATAGGTAGTCAACGGATACTATAATGAGGTGATGATGTTGTTGTTCTAGGCTACAGTAGTAGATTTCTACAATAAACTAAGAAATAAATAAGCCGGATATGCAATTTTAGGAATATTACTAAAATACTGATTACTACGAAGCGCTTAAATGATATTCAGGGAAAGATAAGTTGTATGCAAGTTTCATGTATGTAAAGTCTGCAACTATCTCTCTCATTTACGTGTACCCCATAGTCGATCTCTAGAATCCAGAAGTACACTTATCATTCGAAAGGCAGATTGCGTGTTGTGTTTACGACTAGGATACTCTCCTGGAAGCACACGGTAAATAGTCAGTATCGAACTCTACTCAAAGTGACCCGAAGGTTTTAAGAACACTTTTAGTATCGAACGACTTATGAAACTCACTTGGGAGCCAAGAATTGCGTTATAGAGTACTGAAAGAGTTCTTGTATAGTGTTAGGAAAGGAACAGAGTTTCTAACATGCTGAAAGTGCCGTCGCTGCATTTGCATCACAAGGATTACATTTGTAACCAGCAAAATACAGCGCAGATCGTGGACATGTCTGTATATAATCGGTGTTTGTTATGTTCGGAAGTATTAAGAATATAAAAATGTGTGAATATTAATAAATGGCTTACCTTTTTGTTCGATGAAATTTATGGTAATTAAATGATAGTAAAAATCTACATACGTAATTATTTCTATTGCATTTGCGAAGGAAATAAATAGGATTACAATAAAATGCAAAGTTGCGCAACTTTAATTGAGCGATGATAAGTCTTGTTAGAAGTTTTGTTGAAATATGTTTAGTCGTAACATTGGGGGGTTGAATTTCCCATTCAGATGCTTAGCGTTGTGAAAATTCTTATAGACAAGTCAGAGGGTTGTATAGTTAGTGGTTAAATAAATCAACGTTATGCAGATTTAATAGACAAACATAGTAAGCGCCGAATTTAAGTATACAAAATAATAATAATAAAACTAAGTAGTGATTAGTCTTCGGAATGAAGCTGGTAAAGTGTAGACGATGTAGGCAGGCTGAAGAGGAGCGTCGGATATCGGAATCTTTGGGGCGGAGCGGCTGGTAGAGTAGTGCATCTTGACGAGATCTGCAAATATAATAGGGAAAATTAGGGAATGGTGAGCATTAAAAGGGTTACCACTGAACTTTAAAAAAAATGGAAAAAAAACACACATTAATGATGAGTTAGTAAAACAAAGCGAAAAAAAAAGGTTATAGTTAGGCACAATTGTTTGAATTTTAATAGTTATGTATGTATTTATGTTCTTAAGTGACATAATTTGATATGTAAGCAGTACGCACAATGTGTATTCATAACCTTACATTTCAATCTGAACTCGGTATACATCGTCAATTTCGGTCGTTGAATACTAGTAGACTATATACTATATACTAGTAGAACTATATTAGAGTTTAGGGCAATATAAAAACCGGTTCCATGCCATGAAAATCGTAGGAATCGTGGAATTCATTTAATCAAGTGAGAGATTATTACAGAACAACAGACAAATATACAAACGTTCATTTTATATTTTACTAGTTGCGGTCGCGGATATACCCACATGGTGATGGGTGATGATGGTGGTGATGATAAAAAGTTATCTATGCGTAAATCTAGTATCATCTATTTTTATGCAAAATCTCATAAAAATTAGTCTAGCCAGGACTGGGGTAACAAACATTCATTCAGACATACCAGCATTTGCGATTACTATACTAGTACCTAGGTACTTTGTTAGGATAATGATGATAATGATGAGGAAGAGTATCTTATAATATGTACATTCAAAGTTTCCTCTACTTTTGTACCTAAATTCATCAAAATTGGCGCAGCCGTTTAAGAGGGATGGTGAAGCAAACATTCATTCTTACGTACAAACGCCGTGTTTGCAATATTAGTACCTAGGAAATATTTTTAGGATACTAAATAAATATCGAAACTTACATACCCACCAATCAATGATGAGCGGGTTATGTGAGCTGTAGAGCTTGTCAGGTTTCACTGTGGTCTATAACAACACCACAGTCGGCAGGCAGGGATCTAGAATTCATGGAAAACTATAAAATATACATAAACATATAACGAGTAAAATATAGAATCAGTTATTTCATCAATAATCTAAAACTAACCAAAGGTTGTATATCAGGGCGCGTAGAAATATGAGAAAATCTATTGTAGCTTTGTGCACAGCAATTAGGTACCTATGTTAAAATTGCTATTAATAAATAAATAAAGGTATAAAAAGAAATATGTTAGCAATAATAAAATCAATCAAAATGACATGACAATCAACATTTAGGTTACCTAGGCTACAGAACTTTACAGAAAGGTAAACACAAAAGAGTTCTTTGCTTGTGGCACTGAGGCTTGCTGTCATGGTGTAAAGAGAATATAAACACTACGTTTTACTATTTTACTATAGTATCACGTAAAGAAGAGTTCTGGTGGTTAATGCCTAGGTATTTTATAGATGTTTATTGGAATCTCTATAAAAGGGAGGTGTTTATGGTATATGGTGGGTATGCAACTGGGAAATCAATGTTGAGTCATGTTGTTTGGATTATTTGCCTGCAAAGAGTTTGACGACATAGCTAATGTAATATGAAAAGTTCAGTTGTAACAAAATACGATAAGTATGTACATAATACACTGGTAATTTCTATGTAGGTATAATCTGTAGGAAGTATGTAGATATGAACAGGGAAAAAGGATGTTTGGTTGGAGCAAAGCAGAGATGAACAAGTCTAAATAACACTATATACATACATACCTTGCCAGATAGCTGGAGTGTAGTTTCGTAGAAATATGTACACCTATGTATATAACAATATGTAGGTATAAATAGTTGTTGAATATCAATCGGAGTTGTTGGGCGAATGTATCGTGCATGCGCTGCCTACATTTCGCAAGTTTTAGCCGTGAACCCGTCATGGACACTGCAAAGATAAAGGTATATTAATGCTACGATAAATAGAGTTACGGGGAAAGATATAATAAGAGCGAACGTGCATAGAATTTGCGAAAATCATATTTTTGACGTGAACTTTATTTCCTTTATTTTGACAGCGACATATTTAACTATCTGTCATAAGCACATACGTGTATATCCAAAGAGTTCGTAACAAATAGAAATCATGTTCAAGGTTTAATATACCTAGCTATAATTTAAATGCTAAAGTTATATATTATTATAGATATAATAAACGGTATGATTAGGTATAAGATGGAATAAGAACTTACCTGTGGTCAACAAATGTCCATAGCTCTTTGAGATTCTGTGATCAAGATATCTATAAAAGCGCAAACGTAATAACAATACTTTGTAGATATTCGAGGTTTATATTTTATTTAGGGAACAAAAAAAAGGAAGTAATTAAAGACAATCACAGAAATTTAGGATCCCTATATAGTATTAAAATTCGGGTAGCGGTCGTAAAAATTCTTACTTAGAGATTACATGTTTGTGCGACCGCGAAGTGTCAATAATTTTTAATTCTAAATAGCACGGAGCGTCTTTGTTAAGACTTAAAATTTCGTATAACAATCGTAATGGGATACTTTGAGAGATATCTTTCAGTAATGCGTTACAAAGATATTGGCAGATATAGTGTAGTTATGATAATGACGTGATGAATATAAATTTTATTCAAAATCAAACACATTATCACACATGACAAAGTTTAAGGATTTCTGTACATTAATAGCCGTGACGCATACATTAGTGCAGGGTTATTCGAGGACCGGAAAAACAGTCTTGTTGATTTTTGCTTTGAAATTCATGAAAGATAAGGAAATGACATGGAGATTTGAATAATTTGAGTAACCACGCAGTGACAGCACAGCGTACACATGATCTCGTAATAGCAAATATGTGGATAGAGAAATAGAAATAGAAGAGATCTTCGGAATATTACAAAAGAATTGAAAAATAAAATTTAATCTGCGATTCACTAATTGATTATTTGTAAGTAACCAAGGTTTGATGCAAATGGATTACGAAGGTTGTAGAAGATGGGGGTTGGAAGTTACAAAGACAAATGGAAATAAACATAACTATGTTCTTTTGTTTGTACATTTGAAATTAAATTAAGGTAGAAATCAAACTATGAAAAATAACTTATTAGTTATAGACCGTTATCAAACGTCGAGCATAGAAATATTCGAAATATCTTGATTTTTTCATTTGTTGGGTTATAGAAATATAAACAAATTACCATTTTATATCTTTGTAATGGGTAGGCTTGCGGGAATTTAATAGGTCGGTATTACATCTATATCTTTCTAATCGATAATATTCAGGAAAAACATAATGGGTAGCAAATTACATTAATACTCAGTATACCTACATCGCTAGTTCTAGTTATGGGATACCACTAGTTTACTAGTTCTTCTGAGACCTAAACCTATTAAAACCTATTATTACCTAAACCTATTATTAGTCTTCACCTATTGTATGAGTATTCTAATTCACGGCGTGTCGTTAGTTAGGTTAATAGATAACTATAGTCCCAGAAGAAAAGGAAAAATGGGGAAAGCTGAGCACAGGTGGTTATTATATTGTAGTGTCTACGGAGCTGATAGTATTAGAGTGTTATTATTGATAAGCGTAATAAATTAATTTATGGATTACATTAAAGGAATGACTAAATAGTAAGAGATCAGGAAATAGGAATAAAAAAGAGAGAGACATTCGTGTGTTTGACGTTTGCGTATAATATTGACAACAAGCGATAGGTGGCGTTAATAAAAGCAAAAGGAAAGGTAAATAGAATATTGTTTATGTTTATAGGGCGTTTCCCTGCTAACTAAATAAACAGTCGTAACGAGTTTCATTTTATAGTTATGAGTAGCATGTAGAGGAAGAAGTTATAGGGCTATTGTAGGTATATCTTGTTGGAACGAAGTATCTATAATTGGCAGATTACCTTCATAATTAGTCGGGTTTAATTTGTATCGAACAGGAAAGGGGTGATGCAATTGTTCATGGAAAGGAATAATATCAGAAATTTAGGAAGGTACCTATCATAGGGATACATTATTAATAACCTAGTTTCAAAACCGAAAATCAAAAGTTATAGCAGAAGGAAAATACTGTGCAGCTATTTCTAGAGTCACGTTTTTGAGCAGTTACCTTTGAGTAAATATTTTGGTACATATATAACTAAATAAAAAATTATGTGAGGAGGTACATAGTTATGTAGACCACAATGGAAATGACATAAAAACATGTTTGGAGGATTGCGGTAGACAGTACATGTAAAAGCGAATGATTTGGTTAGAGTTAGGTATGTCGAGTTGTTATTTTATTCAGACTGATCTACTGAGCTGATTTTGAAGATGCTCTGTGCGCCAATGAAGATTATTGATAGAAAGACACAATGTTGTCTTAGGTGAATGCGTTGGTTAAATAAGTTATAGAAAGGATTTGTAAAAACAGGATTGTTATTGTCGTTGATATATAATAATATAAAATATAATAGTAATCAGATAGTTAAGAGTTTTATAAAAATCGGTTTCAGGAATTGATTGATAATTAAATGATATTTAACATTATTATTACAAAATGATTAGTTAATAAAAAGTACTGCATTTTGCAACTGTGAAATTGAATGAATTAAGTTTAGACAGAATAACAAATACAAGGAAAACAAAAATAATGGTAATATTAGGAATCACAATTTTAAGGATTCTTTTCAAATGAAGTGGGTACATGGAAAGCGTTAGGAAAATAAAAAAAATACCAAGGTACAGCAATATTGAATAAAGCTTTATTACAATATTTAATAAAACTGTATAATAATTTTTCAAAGATGTTACAATCATTTGTTATAAAGCGGGCGTAGTCCTCATCGGGGCGGGTTTTTGTTGCAGCTTTATCTATTTCTTTTTAATATAGAATTTAAAAAAAATATGATATTGAAAATAGGGATTATAAAAATAAAAGTCTGAAGTTTCATTTGGTAAATACTATTTATTGTGAGAACTTATTCGTAGACTCCAGACAAAAGGATTGAAGGTTTATTTAGGCAGTATGCAGGGCAATGTAAGAGAAGAAAGATTTAAGCTATAATTAAAGGGAAGGGAAGAGATGAAAGAAGTAAGGGCCCAGGGAGAGATGTGAGTGAAAGAGTTTAGCATATTATCATGTTGAGGGCCTCTATGAATCGACAATATCGACTGGAGTCGATTTGTTATGTTTTGTTTTCAGACAGACACACACTATTCAACGAATGATTTATGGAGTACAAATTGGAGATAGGTTTAGGTCAGAAGACACCACATCAGTATTTACAACTGAATTATTCCATAAAGAGTTCGTACTTTACAGGTAGCCAATGTTTAGCCATTACACTTACATTCACCGAGTTATTAGGCGGTTGCTTGTTTGGTTTGATTTGAAGAGGGATGTATCAGCCATGGAGAATTATTGCTTGTTAGCTATTAACGAGATCTGGAGTAATAAAGGGTGGCGTAGGTTCTACTCCACATACTCGATCCCAAACGAAAAATTGGTTTGGGTGGTAGCACGTACGCTGAATTATTCGAATTGATTAGGTGCACAATTTGGCACAATACTAGTTCCCTTTCGTTATTTCAGATTGTCCTTGTGAGAAGTCATTTTTACTCATGGAGGAGACATTAAGATCGGATATATCAACCCTTACAGTAAATTTATTTTTAACTCGGTCTTTTAAATACACTCCACTAGTGAGTTCACGTACTCATATCCTTGTTTGAAAACGAATTTTAACAAATTAGAATAAGCACACGTTCAGTTTTGGTGGGACTATATTTGTGAAGTTGAATATATGGAGAATGGGAAAATTTCCTTCGGTAAATTATGAGAACCTGCGTAAATTTTGGGGGTTGGCTGTAACGGAACAGGCTCTGGATGAGGATTCCGTCACGATTCACAAATATAGATACATTTAAAAAGCATCTTGGTATGAACAAATATTGATGAAATTTAGACAATCAAAAGTAGAAGAAAGCGATAATGTGTAATATTGAGATTTAGATGTTAGGTATTTCTTATAGCAAGACTATAGGTACTTACTGAAAATGATAAGCAGCTTAGAATATTTAAGCTATCAAGATATTCTATGTATTAACCATTTAAATCGATTGTTCAGATAGAACTGATAAGTTACTTCAAGTAAAAGGAAATGTTGAGTAATCCTTTAAATACATAAAAGTTACAAGCAAAATTAATAAAATTACCATGAAAATAAGCAGCATTGATATTTCTAACCATACAAAGTTATGTGAGGAACACATTTTCGTTGTGTGTCCGTGTATTTGAGTTTGCTTCATCAAAATGAACCCTAAAACAAATGAGTATTGACGCCGATCTGAAGCCGATAGAAAGGGCTTTGATTGGATCTACGTACCTCTGATCGGCGTCATACGAAATTCAAAATATGTGTTGTCATGAGCGGATTTTGATGAGAATTTGAAATTAGAATAGGAATGCGCTGGAGGGCAGAGATTGGCTGAGGTGGATCTGAAGCCGTTTTGACGCCGATAGAAAGGGCTATGATTGGATACCTATCGGCCTCAAATCGGCGTCACTGTCAAGTTTGAGAAAGTATATAAGCAGTAGAAAGACCGAGAAAATGCTTATTAAATTCTCGAACTTCCGTGAGGTAATATATTCTGCTACGGACATGGTTCCGGACGTGGGTTGGATACCTCACGGTGACAACTAAGATCCACCTCGATAGGGAACGCCCAATCCTTAGAGTTGGACACTTTTGGGAGCGAGCCAACAATCGCTTTAACCTATTGCAATGGGTACGATTAACTGCTCCTCACTTCGATTGGAAAGAATATTCCAGTGGAAGTGTCTTCTATTTATTATATGTATTTATTTCCTCTCATACTAGAACGTCGCTCTGCAGCCTTCCATAGCTTCGGCTATAGCGGTATAGTCGCGCGACTATTTCCGTGCGTGGAGTTGGACACCCTAGGGGCCATAGGTTCGATTCTCGGCTTGGCACCGAACTTTAGAGGCTAGTTAGGGATCAAACTTGAGCCATCCTATCAGGGGGATGAAAGCTCATGCGCAATTAACTTTGGGGGGTTTGTTGGGGACTTACACACACTTTAGCAGTCTAGGAATTTATTTAGGACCGAAGTAGGTCTAGGAAATAGTATTTTTGCTTTCCGGGTTATACATTAGCTTCGTGATGGTTCAATCGGGAACAAATAAGTAAATTCACGAGCTAGTAGTATCTACCACTAGAGACGTAGGTTTCAATAATGAATTCGTCATATCAATACAATCTATTAGTATGCTAGACTTAGAAACTAAAGACTAACTACGAAATAAAAATGACAAAATAAATGTATTTTTAATCAGTAAAGTAAGGAATACAGAAATATTTGCCTGCAAAGGAATATAGAAATATTAGTTCAAACGAAATGTAATGTATTTGTTGCAATAATATGTTATATATTTGCTAATGAATCGAGTTTGGGCTAGATTGTCAACTCTGATTCTAGCATGAGAATGCGGTAATAAATTATAGCAATTGAATTATTTGCTGAAAGTATCAAATGTAATATTTAGAATCAAATGATAATTCATAATGATAAATAATAATATTAAGAAAAGATAAATAAGATTACAATCGCTTATAGACGCAAACTCTACATTTGGAAAACTACCAAACGGACTTAGTAAGGCCTTACTAATTTTGGGGTAAATAGAAGAGGTTCTTGGCATGATGGAGAACATTTGTGTCACAGTAAAGAGCAGCTCTTAATCCAGCATTCGAGTTGTAAGCCTTGAACATGCCAAGAATCGTACTTCCTAAATCATAATAAATCTAGAATTCTACGGCAAATCTAAAAAAAAACAAACTAATTACTTACAATATGAAAATTAATAAAATATATTATATCTTTAAATTGTAGAGATATCTATCACTATATCTATACTATATATCAATAATTTACTCGGCAAAGTAAAGCTAACTATTATAATAATCATCATAATAAATATATGGCTGCTAGTATTGAGCTAACCAATACAACAAAGATTCTGCTAATACTTAAGTATTTAAAATAATTGTTTTTCCTACAATGGTTCAATAGATGGCATGTCATGTAAAACACTAGTAATCTAAGTATAGCAATCTCGTATAAAAAGGAGATTTATGTATGTGGTAAATCTTATCAAACTTGGTCAAGCAATGCAGCACCTTGAGAATTCTTGTAAACCACAAACAAGGGTCTAGAGATTTCTCTAAGTCACTGATATTATTTCCCATATATTGCTTCAGTAAACAAGTAAATGATTAAACTTGAACAATTGAACTATTCAGGGAATAGTGGCTGATAATATTTATCTAAAGGAATTGGATAATCAGCGTAGTAGCTACTGATCACAAAAGATTTCTAAAGCGCATATAAAGCGAGGTTTTACTTTACTTTTGTTATTTATTTCCTAGCAGTTTTCATAAACGAAACAAATAGTATATATTATAGAGACATTTAGTCTGTAAGAGATTATATCAATCTTATCAACAGCTAAATGTTCATAGCAACAAACATAAATATATAAAGAAAGTTAGTTATATAATTAACAGGTTTATAACTGTTATTAATAGTAACGAAAATCATGGGTATATCTGATATTATTTAATGGAGTTGTTTATATATTATTTTACTAATCAAAACTGATTTATCATATTTAACAGATATTTTTGCAAGCTAATAATTATATAGTAAAACTTGAAAAAAAACCTGCTATTTCTATGTTCTATGGTCAAATAACATAGACCTTAAATTCAGAAACTTATATTGATGATTAATATCTTCCACGACTAGAAGTCAAATCAAGTACATAAGCTAGAAATCTAGGATCAGCTCAGTCAGTCAATCTGTAGGAACTAAGTATTTGCAATCTAGTATGTTCATCGCAATTTTCGTTATCAGCTAGCAGTTCAGTAATGTAGTAGTAGGTTATCCATCGTAATATCAGAATACCTAGGCGTTGCTTTTGGTTTCTCTAGGCATCTATAGTTCTGAATAGTTTTCTCTGTTTCAATTCTTTCCGAAAAGAGCAAGGTTACTGCAGCGGTTTACAGTGTTAGGGTCCTCCTAGACTAGACGATCATTGGCCAAAACGAATTATTAGAAAATAAAATTAAAATTGGGGGGGGGGGTTGTTACAATACCTACAACCAAATCTGTAAACTTGCTTAAACTTAAATATTGATATATTTAAAGATCACATTATTGTTGCTACAACGAGCTATGGAGAGGGCTATGCTCGGGGTTTCTCTACGTGATCGAATCAGAAATGAGGAGATCCGTAGAAGAACGAAAGTCACCGACATAGCCCAGAAGATTAGCCAGTTGAAGTGGCAGTGGGCAGGGCACATAGCACGCAGAACAGATGGCCGATGGGGCCGAGAGGTTCTGGAGTGGAGACCACGGACCGGCAAGCGCAGCGTAGGTCGTCCACCGACACGGTGGACAGACGACCTGATGAAGGTCGCAGGACGACGTTGGATGCAGGCCGCTTCCAACCGGTCCTTTTGGAAAATCATGGGGGAGGCATATGTTCAGCAGTGGACGTCCTACGGCTGAGATGATGATTATTGTTGAAAATTTTAATTATAAGCCTTTTCGCTAATGTTTTATAATGCGTGAAATTCATTGTACAGCTACGAGTATGTTCCCCGGGAGATAACAAAGTTTTAACATACAATCTATCTATACATATAACAAAAATGTAACGAATCGCTGTCTGTACATGAAAGATGTATGAGAAAAAATATTATTGGGACTTTTATAAACGAAAATTGAATAAAAACATGAATTTTAGATTTTTGTCTGATTGTGTATTTACCTGTTCGTCTGTTTGTCTTTGCATTTGTGGCTTACCCGATTAAGATTTGGTTTCCACTCATTTATTGAGGTGAGTTTTTAATATTATATTACATTTCATATTTATGATTCATGTCAATCGGTTCATATATAAGAAATGGAACCAACCACACCAACACCAAGACCAAGCGAGCGAACCCGCTGGCCGGTTAACTAGTATGGAGTAAAAACATTCCATTGACATATTATAGTTATGCTAATTGTATGCTAATTTGTATGACAAAATACGCTCGGATATAAAATAAATATTGGCTCGTTTCTGTATGGGTAACTTTTCCTATACTTTTTCAGTGTCAAACCAAATTAATTGTAATTTTGTAACGATGCATTTTAAATAGTATATTCTGTTAATAGAGATAACTCTGTAGTAGATTGTTAAGCGTTGAAGATGATTTTGCTGTATGTGTAAAACCGGTAGAGGTAAAAGTTATTAGAGTATATTTGAAAAGGTTTTGTTTTAGTGACTACTTCGAAGAATAAGAAAAATATTATAATTATTCGAAAAATGGTCAAAGCAAAGCATTAGCCAATTCCTCGCTTAAATGAAACTGACTCTTAAGCATAAGAGTACATTACATAAATCATCATCATCATCATCACCATCATCACAGCCGTAGAACGTCCACTGCTGAACATAAGCCTCCACTATAATTTTCCAAAATTACCGGTTGGAAGCGGCATGTCCGACCGGTCCGACCTACGCTGCGCATGCCAGTCCGTGGTCTCCACTCTAGAACCTTCCGGCCCCATCGGCCATCTGTTCTGCGTGATATGTGGCCAACACACTGCCAAATAAATATAACATAAATATATTTTACGAGTTTAAATTTCATTACTAAGGTGAATGAAAGAACCTTGTTAACAATAATCTGTGTCTGTTTACTGGGCTCAAAATGTCCCTTACGTCACAGCTATGAATGGATATGCTCTAAAAAACTATACAAACAGGTAAAATAGACCTACAACATATATTTGCTTTGCTTAACTGGCGGGTAATGCTTGTGTGTACGTATTTATGTGTGTGGTCTTTACCACTTGACTGTACTCAGACACTGAATCAAAATATATAATTTTTTAACATAATCTAAAAAAATATGCTATGGCATAAAGTGAAAGATAATTGATGAGTGCAAGAAATTTCAAAACGTGGGTGCCAAACCTCCATGGCTATTAAAGGCTTTGACGAAACATCTGATAGAGGCATCAGTTGAACCGAATTATATTGATATAAACTGTATGTAAGTAGTAAAATATGTACAATAGTCTACAAGCACAGCGTAGCAAATATTGTGAAAGCTTCTTTCTTTACAGAGGTGAATTAAATCATAGATATAACGTAGCTGTATCTATTTTGGGCGTAAATAGCAACATTATAAGGTCTTATCATATATTCAAGTAGTATGACTTAATTAAGGTAAGTCAGGTCCATACTATGGTTCGATACAAAAAATAAATGATGTTTGCATAACTTTGTAGCCTTTCCGCGTTTATATTATACTCTTTCTTTTTATGAGTTAATGTAATATTAAACTTGCGTCTACTACAATACAATATAATACAATAATTATTTATTGGCCTTTAACCAAATATACTAAATATATGCTATCCTCGGTGTTTCTCTGCGTGACCGAATCAGAAATGAGAAGATCCGTAGAAGAACGAAAGTCACCGACATAGCCCATAGGATTAGCCAGTTGAAGTGCAGTGGGCAGGGCACATAGCACGCAGAACAGATGGCCGATGGGGCCGGAAGGTTCTGGAATGGAGACCACGGACCGGCAAGCGCAGGGTAGGTTGTCCACCGACACGGTGGACAGAGGACCTGATAAGGGTCGCAGGACGACGTTGGATGCAGGCCGCTTCCAACCGGTCCTTTTGGAAAATTATGGGGGAGGCATATGTTCAGCAGTGGACGTCCTACGGCTGAGATGATGATGATGAACCAAATATACTATAAAACTTATTAAATATACACTTAAACTGGGAAAGTACAATAGTCTTATCGCTTAAAGCTATTTCTTCCAGATCACTATTGGATATCATTTACAAAATATTTATAACTCTACATTGAACATCATGAAATTCGGTAAAATGTACCTGGTATAAACATTTCGATTCATCAAACGATAAAGCTTTTAAAAACAAGTATACTTTAAATGTAGGTACATGTTTATCATGATGCATGTATCTCAATTTGGAGTGTACTATACTTAATAATATTTGATAATAAGAAATCATGTATTTAAAATTGTATAAAATAGAGTTTATTTCCACTGTTCCCGGTTCCATTATTGTGTGTCTGTTGACCCTAAAATATTACCCTGTCTGGGCGACAAATTTCGTCGAGATTGCAGTTGGCATTAATTATATCACGGTAATATTTTATATGGATGCCATCTGTATACTGGTTCTCATGATACGCACTGGTGATCAGCTCACGATTTCTGTAAAAGACAATAAAAATCTCAAAGTAGAAGTCAAAGTCAAAATCATTCATTCAATTTAGGCATCAAAAACGCACATATGAACGTCAATTTTTCATTATAATGTACTTTAAAGACTCTACCGCCGCGTTCCAAATATATAGAGCCTACCCAGAAGAAGCGGCAAGAAACTCGGAGCCATTCTTTTGTATAGATGTTTACAATGTTTCTACTAAGGTACAAATAATGCATTTTTGGGTGGCAGAGTGATAGCTTGCCAGAAGTATTCCAAGTATCTTTGTCTTCTATATAATGTCGGACTTTATAATAAGGTTTTTTTATTAAAGCGTTTTTTACACTCAACTTGAATTTGCCCTATGTGAGCTCAGTTCAGATCTATTACTAAATAACGCTGAACTTCTTTCCACCATTTCAATGAAGTGTTTCTTAAACTTGAAGTAATTAAGAAAAGCCACTTCGCCTGCAATCACCTAACTATATTGCTACTACGAGCTGGTGAAACAAAGTCGAAACCGTAACACGACAAAGTAAGTGATTGCTCCCCGCGACGGCTACAAACCGAGGGATTTCACATGTCAATTGGAATGAGTGGTATGCGTGCGAGCAGAAAACTCGATTTGCGAACTCTGAGGGGCGCAGACGTATCACCGAGTGTCACCGACAGTTAATGCTACTGAATGCAACTGTACCCCTTTATTTTGTGAAACATTTTGACCGCAACTGCGGTTGAGTGGACCTCGAAATGTTACTGCCGTCGTCAGTACTTTCGTGTTTTTAGTAAACACTACCATTCAAAGTTTTTCAGAGTTGTGTGTATTGTAGGAGTTTTATCTTAGTTCTGCAAGTAAGCTATGCAGGAAAAATTTTGATGCAATTTTTGTAAATAATTTCGTACGACAGTGTAAATAAGCTTAATAGGTGAAGATAGAGAGAATGAGAGAGAGAGAGAAAAAATACAGTAGTTGTATCCTTATCGCATAGGTTTCCAAACATAATATGAGTAATAATAAAAAATAGTACTGCTACACTACTACGCGTATATCATGTAATTTACACTAATATTTTTCATATTAGTTTATATTTGATGGATGAATGGAGGAAAGAACAGGGTGGATCTTATTATTAATCTTCTATCTCTATCGTCTAAATTGTGAAACCGATTAGGGTGAAAATTAGAAACACACGTAGATTATATCTGAATTAAAATAGTATTTTTATACATTATACCATTATTTAATTACTAAACAATAATATATAAAACTTTTTTGTATCGAATCCGTATAAGATAATTTAGAGGTAAACCTTAATGTTTATACACGTATGTACTATTAAAAAAGTCTATATAAAAAGTAGGTATATATTGTATAATACACTCACACATAATGTTATATCATAAATTATTAATTGTAAAATTTCTAACTAGAAACATGTGTCTATAATGTAAGCAAACGCATATTAAATATTTCACTAACAATAACATTGGACTGTCTTCCACAAACGTTCAGAATTTGCATCGTAGAGTGTCAGCAACAATGGCAAGTTGCCAAACAATCGGAAATCATCGAATGACGTCACCACCATGAGTTGATTCATCAACACAGTCAAATGACGCGTAAGGAACAGATAAGGGTTGACAAATACCACACAGAGGGACAAACTGGCGTAGAAGGAACAAATATGTTCTGTACAACTACTTTTTTGTCTAATTGACTCAATAACGCATAATTACAAAGTTATAGTTGTACTTTAAGTACCATTAAGAAGGTAAAATGTACTATATATATGTAATACACTACTTATGAAGAGCTCGCAATGGAGCTTGACTTGGCGATCTTAAGCGACGTTTGCTGTGGTCAGGAGTTGGATGGGTAACTGCTAGTGGCATTGCTCAACTGAGCGCTTCGGTGCTTCTGAGAGCACGCGGTCCCAGTTGTTTGTCTTCGGACAACAATCGATAGGCTCTGTCGAAGGTCTCCGGGCTGCCTGATAACTTCTACATGGGTTGGGCACTAGCCTATACACCAAGCCGCGCCCGCTGGGAGTTTATGGGCCAAATCCTCTGTCTGAGAGGAAGGCTCGAGTCCCTGCAGTGGGAACAAAATAGGACTATTATGTATACTATGTATACACTACTTATAGTTACAGAACCAGTAAAGGTTAAATCTGATTGGCATGTGAGTGGGAGGGTTATAAAGTTCTAATGTTTATTCATAAATCATATACTGTCATTATTACTACGAGTATAAAATAACAAATAGCTATTTGCACATAATAACTTCAGGACACTTGGCTGTGCCCAAAACACTTCGTGATAGCATAATCAGTCATTACGTTCTCAAGCCACTAGTATTGAATTGATCTGCTTATTGCATCGACTTTCCACATGTAGGTCTAACCGGGCGACACCGAATTATTCCTCAAATAGTGGAAATAGGATAAGTAGGAAATATAATAATACACGTGAACGCAGTAAAGTTGTTAATCTGGTTGATCACTTACTCACTCTTAACCCTACTGTTACTGACAAAAAGTAAATAAAACATTCGTAAACCTAATTATCGTATTCATAAAGCTACATAGATATTGATTAACTAATATGATCAGTATAATAATTACCTATCCTTTGAAAAGCAATTTGTTTCATTCGATGATAGCTTCAATTAAAATAACCTATCTGCACAAATTTAAGCTGTAATGAGTTGACCAAGTTATTGCACGTCCTGATTTATATTTAATTGCAGATTTGACTTTAATCGCATTTAACTGCGTTAAGTATTTTATAATAATTAACACGTACTCATCGTTAAATAATCAATCAGTCGTGAATTTGTACTTTGTATTATTAAATGTATTCGTAGAAGTTTTGATTGGCCTTTAAAAGATTTATTTATTTATTATTTATTAAGTTCTTTACAGTAATGAACAAAGCATACATAGCATATTGTACCATCGAAACCATAATTGGTTTGACGAGCACTCACATTCGCTTTTGCACTTCCTTAATTAATTATATAAGAAATGTACCCAATTATTTGTATTTATCCCTTATGATGTAAAAAGAGTCTTTATTTTGACCATGGATCAGTCAGTATAGAAGTTAAATTTCTGTGTAGGTACTGCCATCAAGCTTAGTGTGTCAGACGACTTACTGTAACTGTCACATCGTGTATTGATAATCATTATTAAATTAAATATAATTATTCTACCTAACACATAAATAATATGTATGAACAAAATATAGCTAAATTGTTGTGAGCTTTGATAAATTTTTTATATGAAAATAGTATAGAATGGTTCTGGAGTAGAGACCACGGACAGGCAAGCGCAGCGTAGGTCGTCTACTGACAAGGTGGACTGACGACCTGACAAAGGTAGCAGGACGACGTTGGATGCAGGCCGCTTCCAACCGGTCCTTTTGGAAATTTCTGGGGGAGGCATATGTTAAGCAGTGGACGTCCTACGGCTGAGATGATGATGATGATGATAGAATGTAACGCGATGAAATCCGTAAATATTGAAAGCTTGTTCCCATCTTGAAAGTATAGTTGACTTCATTACTTTTAGCTCTAAAAACGTTGAAAACCAGCATATCAAATGCCTAAATAACTATTCACACAAAAGCTCGTGCCTGTTTTCCGCAAGGAGGTGGTAAGAAAGTGATAACTCTTTTTTTATTTTTTCTCACCGTATAACCTAAAAGTAATATGTATAAATGTGTGGTTGAGTGAATTGCATTACGTTACATCTGACTTAAAAGAAATGGCGAAACCACCATGTGCGTAATTAACATGAAGAATCATGAATAATTGCATTCTCCCCTCATCCATTAGGGCTAAGAGAAGATTGGCCGTCGCCGGCAAATATCAGATTTCACGTTGATCTACCTAACACTGATCAATTCTGACCGGCGACAATTGAATTAGCGTCGTCTGGTCTCCGCGGGATTTTTGTCATATTTCCGCATGGTGTGGTAAGCACCCTAGGCTTGTGAGATAGTGATGCAGTGGGGATAGAAGCATCGATATTTATAATGACTTAAATACTTTTATTATTATAGCATAAGCAGCTTTGAATCCCCACAACATGGTCATGGGCAGCCGCATCTGCACCGTGTCCTATCCGTGTACTATAATCCACACCACACACAAGTCCACTGCAGCTATGCGGATAAATAGGCAACCGTAGTGTCGAAGTTACAGACCATCTAACGGACTTTGACAAGGCATAATGACTGACATCTAATGGATTTACACGAGCCGATTCTCACCGTGTGGCTAGTCACTTCACAATTCGCCTTACAAAGCCGTATCGCCACCCTATTTACACAGTTGACTGAAATCGCAAGCGACTAGATTATTTTCCTCGAAAATTTTGAACAGAACAGGTGTTTTATTTGCCGGTATTGTTACCTGCGGCCTAGTCGAATTGCTATTTAGAGTATTTAGACTGTAGACTTTTACCGTGTGGTGATAATCGTGCGGCTATATATTAGCCATGCAAATAACAATCGGGGGCGATGGCTTAACGTGTTTTCCGAAGCAAAGAAGCACTTAGTCACCTGACCAAGGAATATATCTTCTAACAAGATAAGTATAGTATTTTCAGGTGTTAAAAGATGATACTCTCCATGCTGATTAAAATGAAATAGCATACTTTAATGTGTGACACAAAATATCGATATTGTCTCAGAATCTACCAGAACGTCATTTTTGTGATGTATCTCTCCACCCCTACCGCGGAAATTATAGCCAGATATACGCTTAATTGGTTTTGCGTTGCGGTCGCATGACATTTTCAGTGCATTGCCTTTGTCATCGGTTTAAAATATTTGCGAGGGCCTTTTTTACTGAATTAAATAACGGCAGGACACAATGCGGTTGGCTGTACGAAAGCTTGTTAACTGGCTATTTGGAACTTTTTAATTATTATGCAAGGTTGGGCAACAAATATTTTAAAATACTGTAACTATTATCAGCTAGAAGAAATCTAAAACGAAGATTGAGATGATGGTTCTCTTCAAGTAATGCCACAAAGAACGATTGCTGGTCATGCACGTGAGCAAGGATCCTGCAGCTCCACGGCGCTGCATCCTCACTTAAAAAATGGCTTCATTCTGTTCGTAATTTCTAATCAAAATCTATCATCTTTATCTGAACAGCTGTAACGTGAGTTGTCTGCCCATTTATCTTTTATTTTCACATTGTATTTTTATAACTGTAAGGAAAGGGAACTTAACATGTATTTCACTTGACAGTCAGTGAAAAAGGAGGCAAAGGGCTGACTGGATCTAACTCGAGGATAGCTGCTGGAAAACAACGTTGGGTGGTGTAGTTATAAATTATTATACTGGAGGGTGGATTATGCTAGGCAAGTATTTAGAATAATCCTAGAGATTGCTTAACAATATTACTTTTACCTCAGCTCAGATATTTGACCAAAAAGTGGAACTTCAATACTAAAAAGCGTGAAATAACTTATTGAAGTCGGCATATTCCTATTATCAGTATAGTGTGCGCATGGTACCGAATTTTTAGTGTTGAAGTCGGTTCCATTTTTTTGGTAAAAAAATTGAAACCTCTTTTTAGTGACCCTTGCTACTTACGGGGCGATTTTTATTCACCGTCAATTACGATATCATCAAGGTAGGCGAACCACTTTTCAGTTATCGGATTGTATCTCAAAAACTGCTCGACCGAATTTGATGAAATTTAAGTGGGACTACCTTGCAAGTACACTACCAAACTAAAAAAGAATTATCAAAATTGGACTTTTCTGTGAACATTTATGGGTATACATAAAAAGTATATCCGTCGATTTGAGAACCTCCTCCTTTTGTTATGGAAGTCGGTTGAAAATAAACTTCTTTTTCTCCTGGTCATGCTATAATTTGATAACGGCTTTACCGATTTCACTCATCTTTTCTTATGTTTTTTAATTCGCGTTGAAGGTACTTACATAAAAAAACGAAGAAAATATGGGAGGTTATGGCGAGTGCGAAGGCCGACCCTACTACGTGAACGAAATCGCGGGCAGTCGCTAGTAATATATATTTATATTATCATACTCACCTACGCTAGTTACAAGAAGAAAAATATTTATTAAAAATAGATAATAAAAATGTCTAAGTTACATGAAATCAAATCAAATCAAATCATGTTTATTTCCAAGATATAGGTTTACAATATGTAGCTTAAAATTACGTAGCTATAAGTTTTACTTAATTATCCTTATTTGTAAGCTAAGTTATAAGCACTAGCTCCCACGCGAGGATTCCCTGTGTTGTGGGAATAAAAATAAATGATTTTCATAATGAAAAATAATAAAATTAAAAACTATATGACAAACCACCAAAAAAACACAAATAGTTTAATATCCAATTCCACGCGTATGAAGTCATGGGCAGGAACTAGTAATGTCATATTATAGTTCATTTTTCACACTATCACATCACACTTATATTGTAAATACGAAAGTTTGTGAGTGAGCGAATGGAGAAAATGTAAGTGAGTGAGTACCTACGTTTGTTACTTCTTCACCCTAAATCGACTCAACGGCTCTGGAAGATTTTCACCTTGGAGAAAGCTTAAACTTTGGATTGGTAGATCTCTATAATGCCTAATATTTCGAACTCGTTAACTATCGTTATTAATCACCTACGCAAGTTATAAGAAAAAATAAAATAAAATGCACCTATTTTAAAAAATACTAGTTTCTGCATTCGACTTCTTCCGCGTGGAATAAAGTTATCGTGATCCCTCAGCAATTACCCAGTGCTCGGGATAAGCATCTTAAAAATTTCTAGGAATTAGACCTATTTCCATTTCAATTTTGATCCAGTCGGATGAAAATCCGTTGAGCCTCTTCAGCGTGAAGTACAGCTGACAAACATACACACGCACTAATCCACAACCTCACAAACTTTCGCGGTTATATATCGCTATGATATAAGCCACAAATTTAAACAACAAATCAAAACAAAATTTTTATTCATCAAAACATAAAATCACTGTCTTACCAATATAATAATACGCGTCAATAGTAAACAAAATGTTATTAAATGTTAATTAACAACGCCATAATCATCGTTGTTAATGCTGCTGTGATTAAAATGGACAAATGAAAATATTTTCACTGCTCTTGGGACGTTAATACGTATTATTTCAAACGGTGGCTGAAACCACAGTTCGGTGATATCAACCACGGCACATTCGTTTTGTCGGCTATTGTTTTCAAACCTGTAATAACAGTAGCGACCAAACGTAGGTACGTACTTACTACCGGAGCTAGAGTCTTGTTTGAGAACCTGATATTAGTTTAGCCGGCTGCCAAGACAAATTGCCGTTAAGGTTTGATTGTATTCGGACAAACTATTCGGCTAAACCAAGTAGGCCATGATTTAAGATGACGATAACGTGTAGTGTTGTACAAATGGTTTTAATCTTGAATGAATGACGATCTCTCGCCAGGCAATAATTGAGAAATACTGTATACTTGGTATAGTTTGTAGAAATTTTAAATCATCATCAAACGTTTGTGCACGATTGAAAAGTGAAATGACTGGTGAATAGTAGGTTTTAATTTCGAGTAATTTTAAAATAGGGGGAGGGCGCTGTATGCTGAAATACATGCGATGAGCCTAGTTCGGTGACAGACACTTCAAACATTTTTTGTGTAACATTCTAGCCGTATTATATAAGTTCAAAACTATGTAAGTGCCAAAATTATGAAATAAATTATTATTATTATATATTATTTTAATGTTCTATTTTTAATAGGTTTATTAGTTCAGTGTTTATGTCATAATGCACGCATGTTACATATCGGTAACACATTGAATCCGCTGACGCAATTCACCTACATAGGAATTGCGCAACGCGGTAACAGCGAACATGAGGCGCCGACGCAGCACAACGTGAGCGCGGCCGACACGTACGCCACCGGACACCGGACGCCTCGCCTCGCCGCCACTTCGTGTCACTCTTGGCTCCAACTTTGACCATTAGACACATACTTAGTAATAATTAAATTAAATATAATAAATGTAACTTTCTTAAATAAATTCCTGTAAAACATTTTGGTTTTTTTTGCATCTTCTGGACTCGCTCAACTTAATTCGCACTTCTTTTTATATATACTAAGCATTGTGCTAAATATTGTATTTTTTTGGCTTTTGGTTGTGAAGCAAGACAGTTAATTATCTCTTTTATGGCAAATAGCTACATGAGAAGCCGCACTTATCAAACAGTTAAGGTACTGTAAAATTACGAAAACCTTAAAAGAAATTCATAGCACGTTAGAAAAGTAATTTGAATATAACATATAAACTTGTGTTTTCATGTTTTTAGTGGTAGTGCCACGCTGTTATCCTACGGGTTACAGCCAAATGGGCCTTCACGACCGGGGAAAACAACGACGTGAAGTAATATAGCTTGCTATTGCGTTTCAGTCGGTTTGCGGAAGGTTCCGGGGAGAAGCCCAATTATCACCGTAGTATCACCGTATTACCATAAAACATAATAATAATAACCTTGAGTGTCTCGAGTTCTTGAGTGGAGAGTGTTAAAGGGCATAACGCCGGTAGTAGCGCTCTAGTGAAACCCCAGCACACCTCTCGACTACCTTTAGCTATCCACACAAACGTTGCCCCTTTTGTCACCATTGATGGAGGCCCTTATGGGGGGGCCCGTTTAGTAGGTGGCAAGTCACCACCTGCCTAAATATTTTAATATGAGACTAAAATTGGCAGTTGCCGTAGTCTCGTCAATAGTCATTTCCTTTATGAATTAAGAGTTCATGTCAATAGTCCTACTATGTTACCAATTTTTGCAATAGCTATACCATTTCACATTCATACTAAATGCTGTTTATGTACTACATTGTATTAGCTACAGCCCACTTATGCCTTTATAAAAGACCGGATTAAATCCGAGATAAAAATAAAATAAAATAAATAATAAACAATTCAAATTAAATCAAAATTGTAGTGCCACAGATAACAAAATTATTGGTCTTAAAATCAAAATAACCGCTATAACACACTATACACAATATTTTCGTCAATTATTATTATCTTACAATCATTTATCAATATACTCGTATATATCAATACTAGTGCAAACGCAGCCGGGTGCGCACGTACTCCATGAAGAAGTGGCCCGGACGGTCACGAAACCGGTCGAGATATTCGACTATACCTACCGCGTAAGTTAAACCGTCAAGTAACATTAAAAATGTGTAATACTTACGAAAGTTTCAATCAAGTCATTTATCAATAATTTAAAGCATCCATTATTACTATAAATATTACATAAAATTTAATAATAGTCAAAAATGTCAGAATGAAATAGTAATGAGACTTAACAATAATTATTATTGTAAGCTTATTTGTTCTCTTAAATATTCCTTTCTAATATCATTTCGCCATGAGAAAATCTGAAAGACGTATCGTGAGTAGATAATAAGGTAAATACTTGAACTGAGCTGATCACTTTTATAAACCGATAATATAGAAATGTAACTTCGTCTTCCTCGTTTTATGGTTAGTTTGTTTCAAAAACAAAATGTGTGTTTGTTTTATTTTGACGACATAAGACTTCGATAAATTTAAAATTTACTATGATTATTGTTACCTTCACTTCACTTTACCAAGGATGAGTAGTATAAATGATGATCCTTGACTTTACTAAACTGTTCTAAATGTTGCGTTATACACTTTATTTAAAAGTAATAGTTCTGAATTGACTAATGTTTGTTTAGATATAACTTTCACCAATATTTTTTTTCTAGATGTACTTTTTTACTACGTTTTTCGCAAAATTATTGCGACTATATTAAATTCCATAATTTTTGTTACGGAGTGTTTACGTTCAGAAACGTCATCACATTCAACATAAAAGCTTGACTGGAAAAAATACCAGAATTAATATCATGACCGGTCATTTACTACATCCCTAGTACCTACTCCACTTTATACGCTGCGCTTAGCACTTTCAGCCATGTGCACAACACGAGATAATATTTCACCGGTGTAGTGTAATTGTATTATTTTTCTTGAAAGACGGATAATGGACGAGGAAAATAAAACGAAGCTCTAAGTGACCAGGAGTACATGGGATAACCAAGAATTCTTATCAGACCTTGTTTAAGAATATCCTTTGACTTCTTTCACTAGAGTAACTAAGGTAATTAGCTGGACATTATGGTTTTGTGAAGTAATTGACTATCTTGAAAGTGAAAGAATATTATAAAAATACGTTTTTGTTATGAAGAAGTGCACAAACCTTTGAGAAAAACGACTAAAAAGAAGTATTTAGGTGGTAGTTTTGGTCACCGTCGCCCATTCAGGTGTGCAAATCCTAACTCAAGCATAAGTTTCATTTTTTTTATGGGATAGATTGGCAAACGAGCAAGCGGCTCGCCTCAAGTGATACTGTCGCCCACGGACATCCGCAATACCAGAGGTCTCGAGGATGTGTTGCCGGCCTTTGAGGAAGGATGATAGGAAGGAAGAGATAAAAGGGGTGATAGTGGAGGGGGAGGGGGAAGGAGAGGGAGAATGGGGGACGGGAAGAATCGGGCCTCCGGAACCTCCCACACACCGACGAAACGCAATAGCTATGTTACTTCACGTCGTTGTTATGTGGGAGTGTGGTACTTCCGCGGTCGTGCCGGCCGATTAGGCTGTGGGGTTACAGCGTGGTATTACAACTTTAAAAAAAAAATACATGAAAAGAAAATTATAAATACGTGGGTAACAAAAAGTACGAAATTAATCTAACATACTAGTTAAACCTAGAATGTAAATAAATAAAAACGTTAGTTTATTTTTTTAGTGTTCAAATTCCATAATTCTTAACTATAGGTATTTTACAATACATCTTATAATATTTATATAAGAAGATATAGTTTTAAATATATTCTTACAATATAACTAAACTGACTAACCGCTAACATATACGTACCTACATATTTCACAAATATGAGTATGCATATACAGGCTTTAAAGAAAACTTACGTTACCTTTCATATCTATACCATAAACGGTTTTGTAACAAAAATTAGAAAACAATCTTGGAAAGTAATAAATAGATGTGCAAAGGTCATATTATGAAAGAATTTGTGACCAACAGCAGGTGCAGTGAAATAATAAATATTAATTGTATGCTAGAGATATGAAAGAGTACAGTAATCATATTTATACTAACTTTCGCGCAAAATATTAAGCCGCTCTGAGACATTGAACGCACTGCAAGCTCACGAGAAAAATAATTAACAGATGAACCAATTGGGACGTGTTTAATGGACGTTTTTATGCGTGTTTGAACCACTTTTCAGAATGTACAAAAACCCGCAATCCAACATTTTAGAGCGCATGGAGAGAAGCATACATTTATATATGTACTTTATATAATGATTTACACTATTGCAAATTAATTTGTATAATGTATCGCGCTAACTCAGATTTACGTAATAACGTTGAACTATAAACTGCATTCAATGTCATCGCATAAGGGATTTAATATTTGTTTTTATTTGACATATAAATTGACCACGGACGTTGGTTTTCTAACGACTTCCAAAAAGGAGGAGGTATTTAATTAAACTGTATTTTTTATGTCTGTTACCTCATAACTTTCGATAGGGTGAACCGATTCTCAAAATTCTTTTTTTGTTTGAAAGCTGGTGCTTCCCGTGTGGTCCCATTTAATGTATATAAATTCGGTACTGTAGTTTTTGAGTTACACTCCAATAACTGAATAGATTAGAAGTCGGTATTAAATTTTTCAAATTCTACTTGTTCTCTGCTCTGGTATACATTAAGCAGTTTTAAGAATTATCTGCTGGTAATATCTCCTACTAGATACTGAAAAACGGCTTTTATAAGATATGAAAACTTACTCAGTGATCTCTTGCAGTTCTATTTTTACTGTCTTGGAAAATTCTTCCTTCTTATTCGCAATAAACACATATCATAACATAACCGTCGAGGGACCCTCGCCTGTTGATTCCTGTAATGAAACAACAAACAGCAATATAAAGAAAGCATGAAAGCTAATTCGGTAGCGCACGTGTTCCATAGTTGTTGTATTCCTATCACGTCGCGCGTAAGTAACGGCATCTTCGAGGTTCGCGTGTGACACCTAGCCTTAGCTTGTACAGTTAATAACAGTAGGTAAAAACCATAGTTTAAAGTCACTTAAAATTTTACAATACGAAAGTTTTAACGCTACAAAATACGTGATTTTCAAGCCATTGCTTTTAAAATGTGTCTTAATGCTGTTCTATAATATTGTATAACACAATCATGTAACCTGTTTAGTTTAGGGGTAAATGCTTTGCACTGCGTGTGTGGGACTCAAACCATACATATTATATCACCATACTATTATTATTTCTGAAGTTTTATATAAATACAGGTAAACATTATGAGTAGTATGTAGTAAATGAGAGTCCAAAGCATTCAAAACGCAGAAGACCGCATTGGATGGAGGCGCATCGCATTATAGGCTGTATTATTTAAAGAAAAGGCATCGTCTTCAACCACGACCACTCTGTCAAGAGTGAACGACTAAGGAGGAAGAAACGTAATGAGAGCCGAGATGACTCAGCTGTTAACTATCGTAATGCCTTTAACATGATGATTAGCGGATCATCCATTGGGGAAATACTGTTGAAAATCTAATTAATTTGGAAAGAATTGACCTGACTTTGTCATCTCTTGTGTACAAAAGTTTTATTTACATTCACCCTGACATGATGTCTGCAAAAGAAATATGGCTTCCATTGCATACAATAACTTCTTTAAAATAACTCTTAACTTAAGTATTCTCTTCGAGACAGAGACCTACAGAGAGACGTTCAAAAAGAAAACATTCTCCATCTTTTCGACTGTGGCACCTTCACAGTTCGTGTGACACCGAGCGTTAGGTGCCGTGAAAAATGGTCCATTTCCAGACACGCGGATAAATTTATCTTCGCGGGACTATTGCGCGTTATTTGAGTGTTAATATTCATTGTGTTACTATAACGTGACTCGTGATGTTGTGGTTTTTGAATGACTTAGCGTATATGAAGAAATAATAAAGTAGAAGTACTTTAACTTTTATACTTGCACGTTGATAAATTTACTAGCAGTTAATATTGTAAAAGCATGGCATGATTGTTTAAATTACGATCGTTTAGTAAGTTGCTTTTGTAATCTTTGTTGCCTGTACTGCATGTAGTGTGATGTTTTTGTTATTTTCTACCAACATCCAAAAAGGAGGAGGTACTCAATTCGTTTTTTTTTTGTGTTTGTTACTTCATAACTTTCGACTGGGTGAACTGATTCTTTAAAATTCTTTCTTTGTTTGAAAGCTGATGTTTCTCGTGTAGTCTCGTTAATTTTATGAAATTCGGTCTATTAGTTTTTGAGTTACACTGCAATAACTGAATATAAAGGAAATCGGTATCAAATTTTTAAATTGTACTTGTATGTGCATTTGTTACTATGGAGCTTTTTGTGTTACGCTATATTGTCATGATTTCAGTATTTTAATTATTAGCTTGTAACATAAAGTACTTGTGCCTTTGACAAAAAAACTGCGGGGACTAGCTATGGACTCGCATTGGTTCTAGCTATAAATATGGTGCCTTAAAGTATGAAACGATATATATACGACGAGAAATGACATTCGGTGGTGCAAAGTGTTGAGGGGGCATTCTGTTGGAGTCTCTTGCAATGTAAAGACGTGGTTGATATAACAACGTGACAGTGTGTGTATCTGTGCTAAGTTGTTGTGGACGAAAGAATATAAAGTGTTAATATCAGGAGAAGCGTATCATTTCAATATGAAGTGATAATATTAACATGTCGTGCAGATGATGACAAATCTTTGATAGCTTATGACTGTACTGCGCTCGTCACTCCGAGATATAATAATAATATAGGACAATATCCACACAAAGGTCTTCAGTTCCCAAACTAGACAGAGCCTGTACTATGGTAACCTGATGACTGATATACTAAATTTATTCAGTTAGGTAAAATCGCCGCAGTTTTTCCTTCGAAGGGGGTAGTACCCCTCCCCCTCCCCTTTCCTCCCCCTCTCCTCTCTCAACTCGACGGACGTTAATGGAAAGTTAAGCCGCCATCCGGTCTGTCATTGAATATTGGTTTTTATTCTCATTTACCCATAGTAATATCACTACAGTACTCTTACCAAACCCTAAAACATTCATTATTATTATTTCGGAGCAGAATAACTAGCACAGCGGCAACCAAAACAGTTTATTGTACATAATTTATACTTATCTACTACCTAACTAGTATCACGATCTCACGGAGAGTTTCCAGAATAAACATCGTTCTGTGCAAAAGATTTTCCATCTTGTAGCCGGTAGGCAGCCAGACGAGCTTAGAAAATAAATAGCTACCCTACTACCTGCAAAATCATAATGTAACAAAGAAAATACCTATAAAGATCAGTTGGTAGAAATATGCGATTCCTAAACATTTTAACCTCTAGCTTTCATATAAAGTTTTTCCGTAAAATTCAACTCGTTCATCCCAACAAAGGAAGGATACGTGATACCCAATAAAACCAGGTACGAAAGAAACTTTGTTGAGCTCAAACCACTCACGTCTGATGTATTTGACTGCTTCTTCAGCAGTAAGGAATTTAATTTGTCAGAGAGCGACCTCAGCCGGCTACGGGCGTCTCTGAAGTTTTTATCGCAAAGCTGATAAGGCAAGTCGGTGAGAATAATTTGTTATTGCAAAGGGTAGCTATAAATCATGTTGAAAATAATGATTCTATAATGATAATAAAGGCTTGAGATAATTTAAACCTACTTATGCACCGCTTACAGCGTAAGTATCACAACGTGAAGCGCTAAGCACGATATCATCATTTGTCTTTCTTTTGTTTAGGAGCTGATATGGAGAAAAAGGCTTGGTAAGCATGTTTTGGTTGTATTTTTACTAAACTTAAAATTTAATGAACTTTTGTGAAACAGGGCTTTCATTATGATTGCCAATTGATTCTTTTAGAGCAAACATGCTTGTCATCTCATCATTTGTTTCACGGATGTTGTCAAAGATGCAACGATGTTTGCTCTAAGAGAATCGCACGGCTGGCCATGACAGTTGCAGTGTCTGAGCTTAAATAGTTTTTCACAGCACTGCACTGTAATCGTCTTTTAAACTAATTAAATACCACTAATTAAACCTGCTACAGCGCCCTTCACACCCTAAGACCGTAATACTTGCGCATTATTGCTTTGCGGTAGAATATCTGGCACTGCGGTGGTACCGACCAAGACGCCTTAGATAAGAGACCTACCATCTAGCACACCTTACACAATACAACTTCGAGTTAGTAGGTATATATCTTCACCTAACATCATATAATACGATGTATACCAGTAGGTATTACATATTATATGTTATCAGCTTCTTTATTCTATTAAACTAGGTAGGTCTTTTTCGAGAATAATCTTGCCAGTGCCTTCACCAACGCTAAAGTATATCAGACACGTCAGTTCGCGTTGAGTTGAATGAGATAATGTTGCGTCGCCTCCGGGTGACAAATGACATGCGGGCACCCGCGACTTTTCAAGCGTCAGCTAGTCAAGCTTATCGGTACAAGAGCGATAGCACCTCGGCTGCTAAATTGTTCTATACTTCGGTACGGCTATGTATGCTTCATTGTTGTTGTTAATTTGCTTATAGTAAAAGCAGAAAAGCACGTTAGCTGGCGACCCGTGAGAGATTCAAATGCCTACCTACTCTAGCCTGCATACCCAGAGGTGTCCATGTCTCTAAGTTTTACAAGTACCAACAGTAGTATTAGTAACAACTTATTTATAGCTACTTATAATAGGTGTGATTCATGGTAAGGTATTAGTTATGACATTATTTTTAACTATATTAATATTTGAAGCGAGTACTTTATTTACGACCCAGTAGGAAATCTCAACTTCACAAAAACTATTAACAAAAAAAATGTAAAAACTTATCATTAGGTACCTATTTCATGAAGTTCAATATATTATAATGATGTTGATTCTTAGACAAAGAGCACAAACATCATCATCATCTCAGCCGTAGGACGTTCACTGCTGAATTTCCAAAATGACCGGTTGGAAGCGGCCTACATCCAACGTCGTTCCCAACCTTTATCAGGTCGTCGCTTTTGAATTGATATTTTTATTATATTTCATCCACAGTAGTAAAAAATAATAAGATAGGGTTTAAAGAATTTATTTCTCATAAAGAACAAGGTTCACTTAAAATGAGATTTAACACTAAAACTTATAACTAATTAAAGTGATTAGTCGATAGCGATACATAAATAAAATAACATTCTGAAAACATGAAATGTCTTAATCAAGTTCAATGTAAAATTTCTTATTTATTATTAGTTATTAATTATCATATAGTATGTAGTAAAATTTAGTAACTTACTATAAACTTAAAAGGGTAGAAGAAGTATTGCAATTTATTTAATTAGAGATCATCGGTAACTTGTAAAAACTTGAAGAAAAAACCATTTCCCCAGCCTCGTCTCTTAATTTACATGTTAATTTACAAGAGATGTAAAAGCTTTCCTTTTCATTTCAAATTATTTATTTGCGATAAGTAAATCTCATTTGGAATTTTAATTACCTGCCCACGCTTTACTTTGCAAATGACTGGCAAAATTACTTTTCTAAATTCCAACGGCACATTTTTGTACACTGCCGAGTTTAAGTAACATAATAAGAACGTTTGTGAAAACGTTTTTTAATTTTCTTGAATTGTGTTTCAAGACTAATTTTTACTTTACATTCGACTCGTTTAATTTAAATAAATGACAAAAATTATACGGTATTTTAATGTTATTTCGACGGTTTAACTTACGCGGTAGGTAATAGTAGGCAAAGTCGAGTATCTCGACCAGTTTCATGACTGTCCGGACCACTTCTTTATTGAGTACCTACGCACCCGGCTGCGTTCGCGACAGTATCGACTATAGCTACCGCGTAAGTTAAACCGTCAAAATAACATTAAAATGTGTAATACTTATGAGAGTTTCAATCAAGTTATACGGCATTTACATCAATTTATTCATCTTTTTACCGACTTCCAAAATTCGCCTGTATGTTTTTTTATTAACTTTCGACTGGGTGAATCAATTCTCAAAATTATTTTTTTGTTTGAAAGCTGGTGCTGGTGGTCCCCTTTAAATTTCATAAAATTTGGTCCAGTAGTTTTTGAGATACATTCCAATAACTGAATGGAATGGATTTCGGTATTAAATTTTTCAAATTGTACTTGTATTTGTGTGTTGTATTAAGTGGTATTTTGGCAGCAATGCACAACCAACATTCTTATTTGGTTAACGCGTTAACAAGATTTCGGTATTAGTTACATAGAGCAGCCAGCTCGCATCTCGGACCAAAAACCCATAGAACTTATCTCCAGACAACGAATCAGGCTTGAACTATCTAAGGCGAAGATTTCATTTTTGGAGGAATGGCCAAACAATGGCCCAAAATAACAAATTAGCATATATGTTTACTGAAGTGATTGGTACTGAGACAGTAGCTTATCGTCAAGGTACTCCTTAAGGGAGTAGTAGGCCTTAGGAAATTCCTTAACCTACGTTTAAAAATATTAGGTCGGGAATTTTCATTCTTAATCTCATTCGGTAGGTTGTTAACGTAGTTAACGCTATAACTAAACTTGTGATATCTGTACGTACCTTTAAAAACTTGTTTTTAGATGTATTGGGAATTAGGTTAACCTTTTGAATATGAGTTATCATAGTGGTTCCGGCGTTTATGGGGTTCCAGTTTCGATACCTGGTTCGGACAAAATATTTGTGTGATGAGCAGAAATGTTTATTGGGACTTGAACAATGTCATATGTTATTGTGCGTGTCTGTGCCTCCCGCGACACTGGGAATTCAAGTGCGCAAAAAATGTTATAGAAGGATTTTTGGTACCAACCGAAAATGTTTGAAAACAAACTATCTCCAGAAATAGGTTGGCGCCCTGATCTCCAAGATCGTGTGATTTACGAAATACTTTCTGTATAGGTGTAAAAATTGTTGGTCTGTAGAAAAACCAAATGCAATTAAAGCAAAAGCATTGCAAACCAATATCAAGCGATAGTAAATCGATCTCAAATGCCCAAAGAATAATTATTAACTAGAGCTGCGAGACGCAGTTCCTGAAACGCTCACGTTGCTTCCGTATTTATCTTCTCCCATTAATATGCCATAAAACAATCCAACGTTAGTAAAATATAAAATTAATATATGTGTCAAATTTCAATCACCTGTTATCACGTTTGCAAATACCAAATTTACCTTACCATTGACGATTGTGATAACAGGTCTGGTGTTTGTTTTTTGAATGAACTTCCAATGACAACCATCAAAAATACTCGTACCACGTTATATGCTTCCTGATATTTTCCAATACTGGCGGTAGTATATAACCAAACATCCAACCGGCAAGTACTACAATGTGACACCAGTATGTTTGACTCAAATTGCATACCAACTCGTGCTAATTTCGAGCAAATGAAACCATTATATTATGTATAGGTACCACAGTCTATCTTTGTTGTCTCAAAACGGGAATTACCATTTGAAATTTCAAGACATAGCTGTTCATTATTACTATTCACTAGGCTTACCTCAGCTGCTACATATTAATGACGCCGCCGTGCCGTGACATTTAAAAATTGGTGCTTAATCAAAAAACACAAGAACGAGAACAGAAACAGATTTTTAATGTTTATTTAGTACAACTTACATTTTTATACCAACTATAATGGACACGTGTGATGGTCACACGCCTGATAGAAAGAGTAGTATTTGCTAGCATCAGCTTAGTACCATCCAGAGCTCCAAGTGATACCCCAGGTACCCCAATAAACCAATGGTACACCAGGTAGGCAAAGTAAATAAATATGTAGTATAGAACGTCTTCCCTACTAAGCGTTGTAAATCGAGCGAGACGCTTGTAGGGATGTCAACATCACCACAAAACAAGTACAAATCGCTTCTACGTTTCGTTGGTAGCATACCTACGCAACAGAAAACAATTACATTTAAAAACTGCCACTCTGCCGGCACTCACGTAATAATTGCCGGCAAACGTCCTCCACCCCCACCGCACCGCCTCTTCCCACTTTTATCGCCTATTAATCGCGATGACAATCTACTTACGCGAGGCCGCGTGGTCTAAGTACTTTGTGGTAGGTATCTATCTATCCATCCTAATACACAAGTAGGTATATCCCTGGTAGAGTACATTTAAAAAGTTCCGATTGGGAATATAAGATTATAACCACACGGTGCCTCGTTATGACTTCATTTTGTGATTTTTTGTATGATTTATAAGAATAAAGAAGAAAGGAATGAGGCCGCCACTAAACGTACAAAACATCAAAATTAAATAAATATCAGTTGGCACACTTAATATCCTCTTTCGTAAATATTCTCATTATATAAAGATTAAAGGTTCTGTTTAAAGAAATATTAACATACTTTTTTGTTTTAGACTGATTTGCCCAGTTATTTGACTTGCTTTAGTGACTTTCTCTAACAATGTCTGTTGCTTTAAAGCAGAATATCTGGCACTTCATGGTAAAAGCAGCCAAGGTCTACACATCGAGAAGTACTACCTAAGTGAGTAGGTTTTTGTCGCTTTTACAATTCATATTCCGATAGCCGAAGTAATATTAATTAACCCTGTTCGTTTATCGGAGTGAAGTGAGTACTTCCAAAGCGAATCTTATTCTAGCAGATACGTTTTAACTCCTAGTCTAACTGCTAATTGTTTCTAGCGCGCTCTTAGGTGCAGAGTTTATTTCCTAAAGCGACATAGAGTAAGTATTTTTACACACCCAAGGCAATAGCGCAGCTGTGGCGTGCCGATAACACTGCGTGACACCACGTAAGTCATTTAGTCACGATAAGTTGTTTTGTGCTTTTTATTAATTGACTAGACTATGTCATATTCCTATCTCTTAAAAATCATTATTATTAAGTTCAGTGGATACGAAAGTGTAATTACTTTCATGCTATAGATAATGTATTAGTAATAGGTACATAATAATGCTGACCTCCATGCAGTCTAGTCTCATTTTGGTCAACCACTTTGTTTTACTGTTAGAACTTGACCTGTAATTTTATAAAATTCGTTCCTGGGCATTTGTACTCACTTTCTTATTTTAAGGTGCTAAATAAATCTACCAGCTATCGATGTACTGCGATTTTCTCTTGTGAACAAAGAATTATCTACTTTTGAGATAAATAATTGACCGAGCGAGCGAAGCGTCTCCTACTTAACAGGCCGAATTGACTCATCTGTCCGTATATTTGTTAGGATGTTCGTTTGTCTTCCGGTACAGTTCGCATTTTTCAACCAATCTTGACGAAATTTGGTATGTATGTTCTTCTATTTAATATTTGTTTTGACGTTGGTGATTTTGAGTTGGTACTCTTCCTAAAAAGGGATATATGCATAATTGATCAAGTTTTTTTTCGAGATAATAGGCCATGGAATTACTGCGATGAATTGCCATTGATAAGACAATGTGCTTGCAAGGTCTACTGTTATATACGCAGAACTACAAGTAATTATTTTATTGCTTTTGTATCTAATTTCAAAGAAGTTATAAAGAAGAAGGGCTTACAGTATGTAGAGCTTACCTTGTTGAACAACTTTTGTTGAGGTGGCGACTTGTTTAGGTGGATATGTACTCTCAAGACTATATCATACATCTTGTATATGCGATCTATCAACTAAGTGTTACTTTGCCATGGTAAAGATAGAGATATATTATTTATTGTAAAAAATATTGGCTTTATTTGTTACCTCATACCTTTCGATAGGGTAAACCAATTCTCAAAATTCTTTATTTGTTTGAAAGCTGGTGCTTCCCATGTGGTTTAAAATTAATTTATTTTAATTAATTTTATCAAATTCTATTTAGTAGTTTTTGAGTTACACTCCAATAACTGAATAGAATGGAAGTCGGTATAAAACTTTTCAAATTGTACTTGATACTGGGCTATTTTAAAAATCAGTGTAGAATTAAAAAAAAGTTGCGTGTTAGATTCAAAAATTAAACTAAAGACGTGACGTAAGCAAATAAAGTTCAATATTGTGGAAGTAGTGTGGTTTCACCTTAGGGTTTCACGCAGTTTTATCGGCGTGCCACAGCTGCCGTATTGACATTTGATTGAGAATATAAATGAAAGTAGTCGTCGTCTGAGACAGATTAACGTGAACTACACGAAGGGAACTTTCTTTCGCAAATAAAAGAAACGCGATTGAGTATATGGTAACTGCATGCATATTTAGGACTAGCTGCGCTCTTTTTCACCCGCGTGATGATGGATGATGATGGTATCATTTTAGCTTCCCCTGGATATAATATATAACCCTGTTAAATTTGTCTATGATCCGTTCAGACGTATAAGGCGTGATAGCGTAAGTAACAGAGTTTTATATTTTTTCATGAAATGAAAGTAGCTTCTGTTACTCCATATAACATCAGCTATCGGCCAGGGAAAGTCCCGTTAAAGTCGAGCCAGCTCTTTCAGTGGTTACCCGGAATAGACAGACAAACGAACAACAAATTTGAAAATTGTTTTTTTATATAAGTACCATACCGAGTAAACTACCGTATAAGCTTTCATAACGCATTTAGTGAACACCTGATACTGGAACCTGGAATTTGGAAAAAAACAGATACTTAAATTTTATTTGTATGTATTTATAGATATAGATAGATTAAAGAATGCTGCTACTGTAGGTACATTTTGATAAATAAAATTTAAAACGCTAGTCTCTCAGATTAACAAAATGAATGTTAAATAAAATAAAATTAACTTTTTCAATAGTCATTAATATTATATTATTTATTATATTTGATAAGCCCTATTTGATTGTAAATGTTCATAACGATGTTTGTGGAAACTCAATAAAAAAATATTATTAGTATACTTATTTTGTGTTAGAGAATGAGGTAGTCAGATGTTTCTTGATTATGCCACTTGTCATATACCACACACAACACACAACACAACACAATTACATTACAACTAATACATCCAACTATTTCTGAAACAGTTGGTCACAAAACAACCAAAGTGTTTCGCGATATTTCTTTCATTATGGTTACCATATTTTCTCGTAATAAATTTATAAAAGCCTACTAGCAAGTAGTAAGTAGTAAAGGTGGTAATAAATTGTCTTCTATTCTTCATGATATCGTTGTTCTTTGATTAAATCAACTGTGAACTTGTCCTGTCTATTTTCATGTGTGCCTTTTGAGTGTTTAAATATAAGGTATTTATTTATTGTAACATACCTATGGGTGGACAGGATCACAATGAAACATTTTGATTATGTCAGAATAATATTCATAAAAGTACGCCATTGCATCAGACTCTTTGGAATACTTATAACTTCAAATAACATTATTGCTTTATAACATGATGACATTTAATTTATTAAACATCATTGATAATTATTATTTATGTTTAATTCTACTACTGGTTTCTCCATCTCATAACAATTTACGCCTGCATAATCAAATGCCGAAACTAAATACTTAAATCTACAACTATGTGCATATCATTTTAATGTGAAAAAACAAAAAAAAAACAGTCGAATTGAGTACCTCCTCCTTTTTGGAAATTGGTAGAAAATAGCCGTTTTTTGGTCGATTTCGCACTAATTTCCCGATTCAATTTTTTGTTTTCAATAAAAAGATGCGATTTTTTTCTACAATAATGGTCTCAACAAGTTTGCCCTAAAGTAAATAGTTTTCAAGATATCGGCCAAAAGTTTTTTTTCAAGATGGCGCTTGAAGCTCCACCTGGATCTGACAGCATTTTGTTATTTTATGCTCAGTACCATACCCGAAATCCTATAAAAATAAAAAAATTGGTTCGGAAATTCAGTGCGAGTTTAAATTGTATTTTTACTGGTATAAAAAGGCAGGTAAATTAGTATTGAAATAAACCAAATCAACTTCAATTATTATAAAACTATTCTTGACTGTGTCCTTAACCAGGTTCAAACATATTGTAAAATAACATTTCTTTACGACGGCGGTTGTTGTAGTAGGAAGTACCCTGCTTTCCGAGCCACTGGTACCGATTTAAATTACCCAACAATTGGTAAAATTTTGTGTGAAGGAGCATGTACCGAACACCCGTATCTGCAATATGGATATAAAAATGTATATCAGTCATCATAGTACATGTTCTGCGTAATTTGGGACCTGAAGACTTTGTGTGGACGTTGTCCCATATTAAATAATAATATTCATTTTAATATTCAGTTGTCCCATATAAATAATCATAAACATTATTAACTGGAACCCGTGTTCGCCAGTGTGCACAATTAGTGCCTTTAAATACGTTCAAAACTGGTTGAAGAAAAAATTCTGGTAATATTCATAATTATGGAAAAAACTTACTATAGTTTTCTAAGAGCTATATCTATTCTATGGGCCGGCTTATTCAGCTGTGGGGTTACAGTAGAGTTTGCACCCGCGAAATCCCGGGACTAGAACGCCTGGGAATACTAGTTTCTAGAATTAATTATGAAACGCACAGCATCATATATCAAGTAAGGGTCAAATTGCAAGATAATAAATACACCTTAGCTGTTCTTCTCAAGACAAGAGTCTTCGACTAATGTGTATTACCAGTGATGACTATGGCACTGAAACGTGGTCTCTTACTATGGGCCTCATAACTAAGCTCAAAGTCGCACAACGAGCTATGGAGAGGGCTATGCTCGGGGTTTCTCTACTTGATCGAATCAGAAATGAGAAGATCCGTAGAAGAACGAAAGTCACCGACATAGCCCAGATGATTAGCCAGTTGAAGTGGCAGTGGGCAGAGCACATAGCACGCAGAACAGATGGCCGATGGGACCAAAAGGTTCTGGAGTGGAGACCACGGACCGGCAAGCGCAGCGTAGGTCGTCCACCGTCACGGTGGACAGACGACCTGATAAAGGTAGCAGGACGACGTTGGATGCAGGCCGCTTCCAACCGGTCCTTTTGGAAAATTATGGGGTTGGCTTATGTTCAGCAGTGGACGTCCTACGGCAGAGATTATGATGATGATGATGAGTTCTTCTTTAAATATATACATGTCGTCTATTAGTAAAAACAAATATCATGACGTAACAGATGACAGAGTAGACGATTATTTTCATTACATACAGACTCACAATCACACGTCCATACAGAGCGGCTGCGGCACGCCGATAAAACTGCGTGAAACCTGCATGTAATTTGTCACGTGTCTCGCCTTGTTGTTCTTTCCGCAATATTGAACTTGTTTGCTTACTTCCCGTCTATGGCATGTCGACTCTTTCACGCTACTTTATCAGAAAATTGTTCTGAATATCTGAGGGGTGCAATGATTTTTATCCCAGTCATGCATATTGTAATATTGCTAGCTTTCTCTGTTCTTTACTATGCTTCTAATAAAAACTTAATGTTGTCTAACACTTAATTTAAGTTTCATCAATGTAAACACGAGGTTACTTATAACTATTTGACAAATTATCTCTCAAAATGTAGATACAAACCAATTAAAATATAATTTAAAAAATACAATTTATCAATATTGATTCTGAAGAATCTTCTTGAAGGATTCTTAGGAAAGAAGATCACCTAAATTGGGCTAATTTGTATTTTGCCAGCCAACAAATATAAATGGATTATTTTAATAGAACTCAGTACTTGTTATAAATATTTTTTATACTTCACCAAAGTCTTAAGGTGATTTTTAACTACGAATAAATAATAGTCTTTCTTCGTAGTTTTTTAAGTTTATATTTAACTTTGAATATATTTTAACCTCGAAACACAACGAAAATCGTCGAAAACCGAATGATATCCTATAGAAGGAACAAGACAGCGTAGGAGACTATATCAAAGATGGAGTGACGATTAAGAGAAGACTGCAGGAGTATGTGAGCAGATTATATTACAACGGCAACTATTGGAAGAAATTGAAGGAGACCGATGCGGAAGCAAAACTGCGTAAAAACAACTCAAGTAAAAAAAAACAAGGTAGCAGTCCGATGTAACAGAAGTGGCATGGAGAACTAAAGGGATTAGGCAAGTTGCGACGTGAGAGGTACACAGTGTCGCGAAGAGTGCGAGCGAGATAGCATGCGACGCAAGCGCAGGCCATTGCCTGGTGTGATACCTACCTTTTGTACATTCCAACTTGCACATTATTCCGAGAAATAATAATATATATATATATATATATATATATATATATATAATTAGGTTTTATTCCACATAAATAATAGATATCTTATGTTTGAATATTATCTTTTCGACTTAATTTACAACTTAACTCTGATAATAAAATATGTTTATTTTGCCATGTTCTATTAAAATATTGAAGTTTATTTTAGTTGGCCAGCACATTAAACATTAGCCCAAAAATGTATGACGGCTAGGTGATCTCCTTAAATAGAAAAATGTAAAAAAAAAACATTGCCTTGTCCCTAAGCCAATCATGAAACGCTTGTTATATTTATTATTTGGTAAGCACTAAAAAACTATGTCTAAATTCGTAACCAGTTTGTTCTCTTGGTGGAGTTATCTTTACAGTTTTTTGAATCAAAAAACATTTCAAGGCAATATGAGGCCAGACAAACTTTATAAAAAGATATTATAACTACCTTCTCAATTTATTTTCAATATTAATAATTTTTAATATATTAAAATAACCTTCCTAACTTTTTTAAATATTAGACAGCAAATCAAATTCATGTGATTTTTTTCTCAAAAAGTGCTTGGATAACTCTTATGCCGTACATTAAAGAATAATATTTCTCTAGTCATGTAGAATTCCAAATATAAAGCCAGTACTACTAATTTTTAACGTATTCTATTCAAATGCTACAAAACTTAATCCTTAACAAGTGCAATTTGAAAATTTTAATACCGACTTCCACTCTATTACTTTGGTAAAAATCAGTTATTGGAGTGTAACTCAAAAACTACTGAACCGAATTTAGTGAATTCAAATGGGACCACAAGGGAAGCACCAGCTTTCAAACAAAAAAAAGAGTTTTGAGAATCAGTTCACCCTATCGAAAGTTATGTGGAAACAAAAAATACACTCGAATTGAGTACCTCCTCCTTTTTTTGGAAGACGGTAGAAAATATATACGAGAACGAGTACAAACATAAAATTGTAAACAAATTTTTTTGTTTTCCTCACCAATATAATATTAGACTCGCAGTCCGAACTGCGCCTACCCTCAACCCAGGATCTGCCTGCGTTCGACGCGTGATATGTTACGCTTGTCTGAACTGTGACAACGTTTCGCATTTGATTGAATTGCATGCATTTTGTTTATTTCTGTATGGGTATGGATGAAATAAAGAATACTTTACACCAACTTCAAAACAAGTTATATGTTCGTGTGTATATTTTTTTTTGTATGTAGGCCGATTTCTCCCCTATTAGTGGACCGATTCTCAAAATTTATAGTAGAGAGTATATCAACTATACAATACATATAGTAAGTAGATGTATAGCAACTCTACTGTAGAGTAGAGTATTAGCTATAAGCCTACATGTAAGCTACGTAAGTGTTTAGCACGTGGAACGCAGTTAGAAGTATTGTAGAAACCTAACAGTTTGTACAAAGTTAATAGTTAGAATTATATTTGGATTACTCTACATCTATACTAATATTATAAATAGGAAAGATTTGTATGTAAGTATGTTTGTAACGACATGGCTCAAAAAGTACTGGACCGATTTCAAAAATTCTTTCACCATTGAACTACATTCACCCTGAGTAACATAGGCTATATAAGATTCATCGTCATCATCCATCACCGCGCGGGTGAAACCACTGAGAGCAGCTAGTTTGTTATATGTGCCTTCATAGTAAGAACATGGTGTATAAATAAAGAACTTAAACATTAAAACTCTGTTAAAAAGTTTTGTTGTACTCAGCATTTTGCTTTCTTTCATAAAAGTAGTTTATGATTAGCATACATTCAACTTAGCGTCTAACGCCTAAGCAGTACATTATCCAACAGCCTATATTTCGATCCTAACTACGCAAAACTTTCCAAAGCCATTCTCTATATTAAACAGGAAATTGTCTGCCGTGTTTTTGACACGTACAATAAACTTGTATTATTCGGAAATGCTGAATATATTATCTTTGAATCCCAATTGGAAGACTATAAGTTGGGCACGAGACATTCTCAAAACTTCTCAGGCAAGTTCTCTAAAACTAGGCTATCGGTATTGCATTCGCCTGAGCAGTCTACCACTATACAAAGGAACGCCTGGAAACTTCTCTAATGAGATGAATAATTAAACAGGCCCGTGTGGAGCTAAATTAACGGGAGTAATTGCAATATATTAACCTAGATAGCTAAGCAAACACGATAAAATAAATCTACAAGTTCTATTCGGTAATTCTATCAATTGAAATATAATATTAGGAGATAACATTAATGGTAAATAATTAGTAATACTTGTTGAATCTGTGATTATAGTTGGTATTGGTTTAGAATTAGTGATAGGTATTGATAGAGAATTTAATATTGTGAAAATAAATATAACATTAGAATCGTATTGAAGTTTTGCAATTTTTCTCTCTAAAATTGCAAAACTTCAATACGATTCTAGTTACATCTTCGGACGGGATTTAAACCGCGTCATCTGGCTATTTGTTGCAGAAAAAGCTTTTAATGATGTTTTTTTATTCATTATCATTATATTTTAGTGGGAGTCAAGTCACGGTTATATAAATAATAATAATAAATCTTTATTTACGGAAATTTAAACAATGGCATACATTGTTATGAAAAACGATGGTACCCGCGAGAGTTTTGGAGAAAAACTGTGTTGCGGATACCAACGCCCTCCTTAATTTCTATAGTACAGTTAGTTTCTAAAATTCATTAAACACATTTTTAAATAAAAATTTATACAATTGTTTGTATATATAATAAGCCTGCCATTAAGTCACTGTCCTCTCTAAGTCACGTTCTATTAAAGCGAAGGAAACATTATCAAAACTTTCTAAATTAATCGACGAGGCACAAAAACAACGTTCCGTGATTGTTTAAACTTTGCTTACACTCGTGTCGTGCACACTTACGAACACTTAACGGAAGGCAAAATCTATAGTAGCCATTATTGGGGTTTTCCCCGTCATCCAAGATTAAGAAAGTTCGACACTAGGGCTTGGTTAACCAGCACTAGGTCGGATAACCTATATGCCTCTATCTACGAAAAAGGACCGTGCCTATGCGAAATGTAGTGGGCTATTTATGCTATTTACCGTAATATCTGCACAAGTGGGCAATTAATGTTTACATTTGAAGATATTAAAATAGTGACTCGTATGAAAGAACATTTTCTATTTACTGCCTTACTGTACGTAAAAAAATTACTAAGTGATGGTGAAAATATCAAAATCGTTACATTATTTAGGAAGAGTTAGCGGATATACAGACGTGGAAGGGACTTTAATTTATATGTAAGGATAATGAAATACATTATATTGTATTACAAGTAATATTTAATTTTTAATATTAAACCTTTTTTTCAGTAGCTGTAAGGGACATTCATTTGAATAATATCTTTACACTTTTTAAAACGAGTCCACATAATGTGGGATAAAGATAAAATTTGTCGTCTCGCAATTTGTACACTTTAGGTTTACAAATGTTTAATTACATAGGATTTAAAATGGTTAATTACATGGCTTTAATTGGCTTAAAGCGCATACGTATTTTACGATTTCTCGTGCAGTTTTTCTGGAAAACTTTGGATGTTTTCTAGGTTTTTGTATCCTTTGTCCTTTATAATGTAGATAATGACGGGTGCTTATTTGTTGTCCCTAAAATTCGGTGTTCCGTCACTGCCGTTTTTGGCGGGGACAGATATCGCACAAGACCGCGAATCCGCCGCGGCTGTCCGTTGCCGATCCCTTCTCTCTTGCCTGCCTCGGGGGACCAAACCCGCAAATGGGTGCCAGATTCCCCCGAGTCTGGGCGCCCTTAGTCCCCCCACGATGGGTCAGGTGAGTGGCCCCACTGCCTGCTACTTCGGCCACAGAGGATAGGGACAACGGTTCTTCTCAATACCGACAGTCCTCTTCTCCTGCGACCCCACCGCGTCCGCCATCTAACGCGGGCGGCCCCGTCAAGGCCGCGAAAGGCAGGGAGAGCGGCTAACCGTAATACCAGATCTCCTATCCCGCCGCGGCCTCTAACTCTCAGCCGCGGTGCCGCCCATACGACACCACAGGCCGCCTCAGTTGCAGCGGCGCCCATACACCACCGCTACCTACAGTGACCGCTCCCATGTGGACTTGGAGGGCAAAGCCCATAGGAGCGGTCCCACCTCGGGCCTGCCAGCTATCGGCTATTACTGGCAGGCCCATTGGTCCCTCTTAGCTTAAAACTTAGTACATTATTTTATATATTTATTAAACAACAAATAAAAGTATCAAAAATTAAATAAGTACTGAAAGCACACTAAAAGTACCGAAAGTATTATAAAAAATTGTAATTTCTACAATTAAACATTGTATACTTTTTGAGTACTTTGAGTATAAAAATGTACTGAGAGTAAAATAAAATACTCATTCATTTGGATACGTTACAAACGTAAACAGTGTTTTATAACTTTCCTAAAGTTCATTCTCAGTATCGTCAGGTACAAAATCTAATTTGCATTTGAAAGAAACATGCATGGAATCAAAGATAATACCACCAAAAGGCGTTTTGAAACGAGCACGTTATTATCCTAAGAGCATATTCGCCACTTTTCGTGTCGTAAGCGAGCCTAAAATATTCATGTGTAGTGCAAGTGAAGGGTCCAGGAATTTTTCCACCTATGGACTGTTTAAAACAGTGAAAGAGATTCAAGGTAAGGCTGATAAAAGCTGAAAGGAATGCTTATATGTACACTTTGTGCTATCATGCAGAATCAAGACAAAATATGTAAAGAGTAATTGTAAAGCAATAAATGTGCGGAACAGGTAGATGTCGATAAGTGCGCGTTGCAGATAATATTCTCTGTTTAATAAACCATGTTTTGGTTTAAAAAAAAAATTACCAACACATGGAACCGACTTCAATATCAAAAAGAGTGAAATGACTTGTTGGAGTCGGTACCGGAATTTTGAGAATCTGTCCACTAATGGGGGAAAAATCAGCTTATACACAAACATATAACCGCCTCCTTCTTTGAAGTCGGTGAAAAAAAGAATGAACTAATATCCGTACTTATATTCTTAATACTAATGTAATCGTATTTTTTACCTTTTCGCGGCTAAAGCGGCTGATCGTAATGATATTTGGAAAGAAGATAGATTATATACCTATAGTATTATTCTATTCTGCTACCGCAGAACGACATATAGTACTTTTCATCATCATCTTTAACAACGCATGTGAAACCGCGGGGCGCAGCCAGTATTTTATTAATCAAGAAGCTAGTATTTTTTATTTATTAGAAAATCAACACAAAGTCTGACTGAGCATACTCGCGTATTGAGTTAACGCTATTCCATACAACCATCCGAAACTCGGTTATATATTTATTGCTACCGCAAGCCCGCCTCCAGCTTTGTCCAATCTGCCATTACCCGCCATGATAAACCAAATTCTCTGAAATTTGCTGCAGCAGCATAAAGGTCGGACAGGCAGATTGACAGGTCTCGTAGTAGTTCGGAGCCGCAGAACTAAGTCTTCCTTTCTTTTTTTACTTTATACCACCTGCACGTGGTAGTTTCGAGTTGGAGTACTGCTGTAAATGTTACTTCTATCTGTAGTTCGTTGTACGTTGTAGACGTACCTGTACGATGGGGGATGTTGGGGTACGATGTCTAATGTATTCACTTTTCCTCTATTGCCACAAACAAACATCACAGAGTCCACGACTTTGAATACCATGGGTGTAATTCAATTCCTCTTTTCATTTCTCTTTCCTGAGGAAGCAATTTTGATTTCGTTGAGAAGGAATTTTTGCTTCGTGCTGAATTTTCATCGTAAGATATTTGTTGATATTCTAAATTTGCTGTCCAGAGTCATACTGTAAATAGTCAATATCGATTTTCGCTCAAAGTGACCTTAATGTTTTAAGAACACGGAAAATTTTACCTTTGATTTATTTACAACTTTGATAGTAAATTCTGTAATAGACAAGTACAAAAAGAGAAAAGTTTGAAAAATTTAATACCGACTTCCATTCTATTCAGTTATTGAAGTGTATCTCACATACTACTAGACCGAATTTGAGGAAATTTGAATGGGACCACACAGGAAGCAGCACCAGCTTTCAAACAAAAAAAAAATTGAGAATCGGTTCACCCAGTCGAAAGTTATGAGGTAACAAACAAAAAAATACAGTCGAATTGAGTACCTCCTCCTTTTTTGGAAGTCGGTAAAAAAGAAAACATGTTTTGGGAGAAAATACGAGTTTATATTAAGCGCTTTACATACGATGCAACCCCGAATGCAACATGCTGTAGCAATCTGCTGTAGTCGCGGTGGCACGTACTCTACACACGTTGCAGCAGCGATTACAATTTAATTTCGCGCTGGATCGCCACAGCGTGCACACGTGAATGAAAATGGCTCAAATGCTGTCCAAATAATAAAAACGGGTCTTGCAATTGCCTTCGCTGAGTTCGTTGAACTATACCTACTGAGACTGAGAGACAATAAACATTAATTTTTACTTAGTAGATGCACAGCAATACTACAATATATAATACCTATTATTATGTTATTTTATGATAAAAATCATTATTTCTAGTCTAGAGAAATTTGGAAAGGTAGTAAGGAACAATGGCGTGTCAATTATTTTCACAAAGAAAAAAAACATCAGCCGCTAAGAAAAGTAAAAATACGCCATAACTATTTAATTATTCCTGAAATGTGGCAAGTCAAAAATAGATTTCTGAAATTCTTATCAATATAGTTTTATTCTGTAGTATTAATTTTTGCATCCATTTACATATTTCATTTAATAAAATTCACAGCGACGCTAGCCACGGGCGGCGGCAGAGCCCAGATTGCATGCAACCGCACTACTCAAGTAACAACGCGGCTTACAATTTGCTGTAACAATCTGCTGGATGCTAGGACGTACGATACGACGTCCAACATGTTGGAAGGTAGTCACAACACGTCTACATACGATACAATTTGCTGGATCACAGCAGATTGCTACAGCATGTTGCATTCGAAATTGCATGGTGTGTAGAGAGCTTTACTTACATACAAATACCTATACCGCACTTAGGAGCTAATTGAAATGTTCTGGATAAAGCCAAAAACATCCGTGTGGTAAACTTATTTATTTTATTTAACCAAACTTAGTAGCATTTCAAAAAATATCAGATGTTAAGGACGATTTCATTTGAACGTTACCAAGATTGAGTATAAAACTAATAATGATAAACTTCATTGGTTTCATCAAGACCTTACATGATTACTTATTTTATTCAGTAGACACAAAGATCAATATTACAAATAATATAATATATTATATCCTCCCCACAAAAGTTTATCTTAAAATTACATTACGTATAGCCAATTACGTAAGAAGGCATTAACATGCCGTTTGAGACTGCTATGGTTCTTGAGGTAAGTATCAAAAAAGGTCGTATAGATCCCTCGCTCAATGAAAAGCCGTATAGCGATCCAATTAAAAAATTTAGCTGAGACTAGTGACTTCATAATTACACAGACTTCACTAATTAACCTATGGTTTTTATTACTGCAATATTTCCACAGACTCCAGGGTCCATGCCATTTTTTTACATTTACATAACTTAACTAATTACTCAACTTTTAAATATATACCTTTGCATACGAGGAGGAAACATAGACTTGACCCAACATATTTATAAAAAGAAAAAACAGAGAGATAAAAAGACGTGTGGCACTCGGAGACTGCCGCGGTAGAGCTATTGCATAGCTGTTTTTATCAACTTATGCAATTATAAATATTTAACCAATGCCATCTAGAGGCGAGTTGCTGAACTAAAGAGACAAGCGTGATATTTCAAAAAGTCATTAAAAGTTCTGCTATTCATCGATAGATGCCAAATCAACTTATGCAATTATAATTATTTAACCAATGCCATTTAGAGGCGAGTTGCTGAACTAAAGAGACAAGCGTGATAATTCAAAAAGTCATGAAAAGTTCTGCTATTCATCGATAGATGGAGTCGGAGTAGGGGTTGTTAGGGTATTTTCGTTACGGAATTTCTGGATTCGGTCTCCACGCTCAAGGCCCGCGATAGAAGCTATGCAATAGCTTATAATATATAATAATAATAATAATAATAACCAAAGGGGCGGCTTTGTGGCGAGCCGTCGGTGAGTGGCGACACCTAATGAGACCCCTGACCCCCGGCTTGCCTTAATTGGCCGTCTGGGGGTGGAGACGCAAGAGCAAGTAACAAAAAGCTCCAAGGGTGGAAGTGTTAAAGGGCATAACGCCGGTAGTAGCGCTTCAGTGAAACCGCAGCACACCTCTCGACACCCTTTAGCCAGCCACACCAATGTTGCCCTTTCTGTCACCATTCATGGTGGCCTTTATTGGGGGCCCGTTTAGTGGTTGGCAAGTCACCACCTGCCCAAAAATTTTAAAATGAGACTGAATTTGGCAGGTGCCGTAGTCTCTTCCATAGCCCACTATCTTTTTATCACTAATAAAATCATTTCAATAGCCTTGTCATTTTACCCATTTTTATAATAGATATACCATGTCACCATCCATCCAAAAGTTTCTGGTTTTTTTTTCTACTTTGTATTTTTTATACACTTATGCCTTTGTAAAGGACCGGATGAAATCCGTGATTTATTTTGAATAAAAGTAATAATAATAATAATAATAATCATTTATTTTCAGACACATAGATCCATAGTATTAGTAAATTATTTAATAAAATGTGTATGTCAACTAATTAATTAATTAATAAATATATATGTTACAATATCTAATAAAAATAATAATAATAATTATAATAATCACACTAACTCGTCAATATTTTAATATGGTGCTGTAGAATTGGACAGTCATATTTATATACAACAATGGACAGGATGCCATATATTATAAGCTATTGCATTTCTATTATAATAGCCAAATTAGGTATCCATTAGAATTCCGAGCAGACCGATCTCCGCAAGCAGCACCCGTTCACGAGTTGACGCACATGCCAGCATCGCCTTCCTCAACCATATTTGAGGGAAGATGGCGACCCGACACACGACGCTGCCACTTCCCAATACCTATTCGTGAGCATGACTGCGGTCGGAATGCCAATGTTTACCGATTACATTACATGGGTAACTACAGATATTACAGTTATTTTTTTGTTTGACTTAAAGAAATATGAAAACTTAATCTCATTAATCATCGATCGGTACTTAAAACTAGGTAGATTATATTTTCTTTGGAAAATTGCGGCCTAAATTAACAGTCGATATCAAAACACTAAATATTGAACTACAAGTAGATTACAATCATGGATCGTACACAGCTCGTAAACAATTATATTTACCCTACCCTCCGATCTAGTCCGAAAAATATATCAACTAAATACAAAGAATCACAAGAAAACGGACGTTGAGTGATACCAAATTGTGATAAAATGTATTTGCAACATATTAAAAAAACTGGTAGGTACTTATACGTATCTATTCAAAGACTTGTTGCTATGTATGTCTTATTAAGCAGAATCTATTTTTTTTGTTATATTGTATTTTATATGGCGGTACTTGGTTTTGACGTCGTAGTTAAAAAGTACGGTCTCGTTCTAACTGAAACTATTTAATTCGTAAACATTGCTATTGACCAGACTAGACTAGTTTGCACAAGAGTGGTCGTGATGCCACGCTACTCATTCCTGATGTAATATCAAATTCGTACGTTGCACAATGCATATTTATAATTCTGTTCTAAAAATCTCTTTGATTCTCTTCTATTCTCTTCTTTTTATAGCAATGTGAGTTTACCCTAAAGCAACTATTTATTCGAATCCCGCGTCCAACCAAAACAATTGTATATAAAACGGACGATAACTCAAGTGCGGCTCTCGTCGCGATTACAGTGCGAAAGTAATATTTAATTAAACAGTACGTGAGTTTCCTCAATATCACAACGGCTATATATTTTCGAATAAGTCATAAGTACAATAAATAAGGTGAAATAACATCATGCGAGCATTCAGCCAAGAAGCAGTAATGCTTCAGTACTGCGTTGTTTGGAAGGGTATGGATGCCGGCGAAATTACATGCACATGAGACTAAACAACATCTCTCAAAGTTAGCGGCCATTTAACACCAAGTAGGCCTCGTGCTTATACTGTCAACTGAAATAAAAAAAAGGTCAGTATTTTTAAATTTCTAACTGTGTGACATGATGCATCAAAACGAAACAAAACAACTTCGTACAACAACGACTTCATAAAACCAGCTTTTCGCAAGTGAGCGTACATCACGCAAAGTGTGCGAGTTTTAATTTTGCAATTCTAATTCTCCATAGATTCCATACTGGATTGCATTGTGCGGCCATCACGATTACAACCCGGGCAGGACTAAGTCCCCGGCTTACGAGGATTTGCAGACACATCTGTGTCGCGAATGCAGGTCATTAAAACCACAACTAGGTACTTGTTTATGCGGCCTGTTTTGGAATTTGGTACACGGTTTTCGCAGTAATCAGATTAGAAAGTTTGCAAATATCTTCTAACTAGGTACTCCACTTATAACATAAGCATTTTGTTTTCTAAATTATTAGGAAACGGTACAAGCACGATACCCACTTGATGTTAAGTGGTCACTGCCTAGAACAGATGCATTTCTTCACAAGCGACGAACTGCACTGCGCCTGTAACCCTGAGGCATTCAGTTGCTATGTGTATGTAAAAGAGTTCTACTGCTCTAAAATTTATTATATTATAATAACAAGCTGCTCTCCGCGGTTTCACCCGCGCGGTGGTGGATGATGATGATGATGATGATGAATCTTATATAGCCTATGTTACTCAGGGTGAATGTAGCTTTCCAATGGTGAAAGAATTTTAGAAATCAGTCCAGTAATTTTTGAGCCAATTCGTTACAAACATACTTACATACAAATCTTTCCTCTTTATAAAATTATTATACATTATTATTATCCCTAACTACGTCGGCCTAGATTATATAAAGAAAAACCCACACACACATATTTGGATATAACTCTGATGCAAAAAAAGTGCTATTCCTTTGACACTTTGGTGGTGACATTCGTATATCTAGGCGTTCTTAACTTTTATATTTGATAATTTCAAATAATTTTATTCAAGAAATTGTAATAATTCAATAAAACATAATGGTAACTAAAGTCCAATTTGGTATCCACGAATGCGTTTTGCATTTTACATACATATTTTAAGACTATTTGTCAGTTTGGATATGATAATGATACCGGATCATTACCATATCTCTTTATTAAGAGGACTGTTAAAATAATATTGCCATTTTTATTATATTTTTTTTCCAGTTTACCTGTACCTGTTTACCTGTAGTTCATTCATTAATTTCAATAATGTCATTAAAAATTGTTTTTTATTGAGATAGATATATTAAAGGAGAACGGCGAAAACAAGCCTGAAAACGCTGGTAGATAGCCTCATAGGTAGGTGAAATGTCCTATGCATTTCCCATTCTAACCACTCGTATCATTCATTCCGCTGGTGACGTGCGCATTCGTTGGATTGCATTGCCGGATTGTAGCGTTACAGTAAACGGTCGCAAACAGATAATAAATACGGGATTACCGTGGATTTCACGGCGCCATCTGGCGGTCGCACGCTGTAAGTGATTGGAACGTGAAGCGGAACCTGCCAGCCTGTGAATTGTTTAATGTATGCATGGACAGTCATAAATTCTATGCTTAAACTAACAACAACGAATAGTAAAATCTTTTTACTGCGCTTGATTGCGTTGCGCGTGTTGGCACAACTTTCATGCTGAATAAACCGCTCTCGTCGCTCTTGTATGTAATAACTTATATACTGAAATTACGTTATTAATATTGTGAATTTTATTATAAGTATTTTTTACATTTTTTTTTTGTTTATCAGTATCACATTATTTTGACTAACCAATTTTGTGGTTTTCTGTCTAGGGCTGCTGAAGGTGTAGTTTACGTGCATCCACTAATAAGAGAGCAAGCCAGTCTTTTGATTTGCTGTAGTTTAGCTATTGTGGTTACTAAATTTGTTCGTGGCCACCACACTACACATCCGTAGGTGAGGACTGGTCTCACTATAACCGTGTATAGCCAGCGGCACAGCTTCGGCTTTAGTCCCCAGTCTTTTCCTACTGCTCTAGTGCTCTGCATTAGAATTTTTGTAGCTTTTCTGGTAATATGTTCGAGATGTTTCCCCCCCCAAAAGTTTGTTTTTTAATTACCTACGTTTTGTTCTACATTTAAAATCATATAACACTTTTATATAACAATATAAAATAAAATTTAATATACTCGTAATATTATACAATAATACAATACCACATAGTTTTTACATTTACTTAGACGCCTTTTCCAGTTATAATATGTACTATTAATACAAAGAACGTTGCCACGTATGTATGATTTCCACTATGAAGTTAGTTGGATTGCTGTGGTTGAGTTAATGTCATAAAACGATCCTGTATTTGCTGTTTATAAGATAGTCTGGAAATTATTATTCAGTGAATGACTAAATTACAAGTCAGCGACACTCGAGACGGAGTGCAATGGCAAAAAGTCCCTTTGTGACTTAAAGTGGGGCATTTTAAGTGACTGCAGTTTTAAGAACAATTGTCTCTATGCAGAAGCATTTCAGTGGAAAGCCTATCCAGCGATCCATTTGTGCGGGGCTTGGAGCATTTACAGCGTGAGTAGGGCGGTATGTCTGCATTCCTTTGTGGTTCAAAAGCGATAACTATAATGTAACCGGTGTCTGTCTTTATTTTGTTCAGCTTTAGATACTTTATTTTAGTTTGAAAATGATATGTATAATATTATATATATTATTAATATTAACTATATTATGAAGCTTTAAACACATTTAAACTTTTTGATAAGGGATACATCATAAGTACATTTCAAACACATACGAAAAACATAGGGTCATTATATGTATATTTTTAATAGCAAGCAGCTAATAGACAGTGGGCCTAGCATGAATAACTACATAAGTGTAACGTTAGGTGTCGTTCACGTGAAATAGTACAAACTGTAATTTATCTAGGGTAACTGTCACAAAGATAACTCATAGTTTGTACGCCGAAGCGTGACGCGTTGAATACTTTTTCGCAAATTATTTATGCTACGGCCTCATGTCTCTAACTTTTTACTGGGTCATCAGAAGATCCAACAACCTGAAAAAAAAATTGTGCTCAGCCAAGGATCAAACCTGGGACACCGCGATTTGAAGGCAGGCTATCATGTTTGCTAATAGCCGTCTATTGATAAGATGATTATTTGACTTAGCTTTGTACTTATTTGAAGTAACGTATGATATAACGTTTGTTATATCATACGTTACAACAAAGAATCAGGCCTATTTTTATTCTTTAAAATCAACACTCAGTACCTATATAGGTACAAAGTAAAAGCTTTCCCCATCACCTACTAACATAATTATTTGTCAATAAAATGGCCGGATTCGTAGTTATGGTATTATCTAAAAGTAGATTTTATTTCTTATATTAATTGATTCTGCTAAGTAGGCTAGGTAGTAAATAGTACAAAAAAAAGTATATCCTTGTGTTGTGAGGTGGGTAACATCCCTAACACATAAAGGATATGTTTTTATATGTTGGTGGGTGGTCATAGAGGATCAAAGCTTTGCGGTACGGCGCATGGATGACTGACTTCATCATTAATCCTGATAGCTATCAGTAATACATGTAGGTTATATGGAATGAATTCTATATTTATTCAGTTGAGCTCTGTAGATTATATAAGTCTAGCTGCGCTCTGCGATTTCACCCGCGCGCGGTTGGAAGACGATGATGAATCAAATATAGCGTATGTTGAGTAACAGGCACAATATAGCTTTCTACTGAAAAAAGATTTTTTTGAACCAGTTATGTAGTCTTGCGCTTATCTTGTACAGACAAACTATATAATTTTAACAATCTACCTAATTTCTTCTTTATTATTAAAGTAGATAAGGATTAACACCAAGGGACGAATAATGTGGCCTAGTTTGTACCGGCGTTAATATGCAATGCTATAATACTTTAAACAACAACAGAAATACATATTGGAAAATTATTTTTTACAAACTAAAACCATTAATAATTGAATGGCTGCAGAATAAAGACTATGAACGAACGGAAAAAATGTTCGTTAAAATCCGATAACACTTCATGTTAGCTTTCTTTTGTTCAATTTCGTTTATTTGATTTTTATCTGTTATGTTAAATTTAATTTTTTAAATTATTAGAATTAGCAAACTACTTACATAAGTTTTAATAGTAAATATTGTCATCCATATGAAATTGTCAAAGTAATTAGGGAAAGACACTGCCTTCTGCAACACAGTAATATACTAAAGCAGTAGGCAGGGTTCCAATTAATAAGTTTATATATGTATGAACAAGAAATAAACATTTTGTATTTGTATTTGTATTTGTATAATACGGAAAAGTAGTTAGTGTGACATAACTGTTATAGTTAGAAATATGATATTGCATACTTTTTTGTAGACATTGATGTCCAAGAGTCTGTCTTGTTCGGAACCTTAAGCAATGTGAAGCTCTGGGTTGGACAGCAACTGTTAGTAACACGCGTGATGCTTACTTTCATTATGTTTATACAGCCTGTAACAAAAAGGTCTAGTAATTCTAAAAGGTGAGTGTATGTACCTAGTCAGGGTTCAAATACATTTGATACACATATCAGTTCAACTGATATGCATCACAACATAATAATCAACTCACAATCATATAACTAAGAGGTTGATACAAAGTAACAACATTTCAATCGATTTTTTTTCATAAAATCTAAAAATTTATTCTCCGAATATTTTTGTAGACGGCCCTATCAAACATGCCTTGTATGCAAGCTTCTTGTTCTGTGGTTTTACTTTAGATATTTACACTATAGATATTTAGGTACACGCTGTATATTCATAATTATTTTATCAAAAAATAGAACCAACTTCTACACAAAAAGTGTGAAATAGCTTGTTGCAGTCGGTACCATGATAGTTCGAAAGTACCTATTATCACAATATTGCGTGCATGGTACCGACTTCGACAAGTTATTTCACACTTTTTAGTGTAGAAGTCAGTATTATATATTGAAAAAAAAACAATTTTCGCCCTCTTTAGTGACCTAACTACTTACGGGATACATCATCAATGATGATACCATCAAGATAAATCAACACTTTACTGTTTTTTGTGTAACTCAAAAACTGCTTGACCTACTCTATCGAACAAAAAAAACATCGAAATCGGTTCATTAACAACGAAGCGAAGTTATCCGCGAAACACATAAATATATATATATATATATATATATATATATATGCAACTATTTATTCGTACTGTCGAATGTAAGCAGACAAATAGATTATAGTAGCTTATAAGCGAAAGCATATTTATTGATGCTTAGATCAAACATTTAAAGATGTCATTTAGCATTGTTAGCTTTCCGAATAAATATGTTTTTACTTGCTTCTTTAGTTCTATTGCTGTTTCGATCATCAGCTCTTCAGACTATCAAATGACATATTTTTCAAAGAATAACCGGTCAATAAATATATTTATACCAACTTATGGTACCTCTACATTCAAGAAGAGCTTTCAGTAAAAGCAATATTGGGATGAATTGTACAGCATAGGGGTACGGCACATTCTGGCGCCGGTCTGCTTAGCTGCCACCATCAAGTTTAAATACATGTAGCAATGGTTTGTTACAGGTATTTAAATATAAGCTGAAATGCACCATTAGGTGTATTTCACACTAGATCTAGAATTGATTTCAATGACAGCCGCTGAAATACACCATTCATAATCAGCTCATTTTGTTACCACCCCTGGGACTCGAGCCTTTCAGAGAGAGGAGTTGGGCCATATCACCACGCGGGCCCAGTGCGGATTGGCGGATAGGCTAGTGGCCAACCCATGTCGAAGTTTTCAGGCCACCCGAAGACCTTTGACATAGCCTAACGACTGTTGTCTTAAGAAAAACAACCGGGACCGACGCCTTAAAGTGCGCTCCAAAACACGGAAGCGCTTAGTGGAATAATGCCACTAGCAATCAACCATCCAAGTCCTGACTGCAGAAAGTGTTGCTTAACTTGTTGATCGGTTAAGATCGCCAAGTCGAGCTCCGCTACGAGCGCTTCAGCTCCGCTACGAGCACTTCAAGCGAAATACACCATTTCTTAACCTTTTAATCTTACAAACCCAGTCCGTAAACCTTGAAAGTTTTTGGCAGCCCATTGAGACTAACTTGATGTAAGTGTCCAAAGCTCAATGTAGACGTCCGAGTAACGTCAGCTAACTCTATGTGGTCAGTGATCAGTTCGGATACGACATGAAAAGGAGGGGACAGTTGAAATTGACTGCATTTGGCAACGAAACGACGTCTCTCTTTTGGTAGCACTGAACTGGACCAGATTGGCACCAATATTCGCAGGTAAGTTCACTCTGTCGACTTCTTACAAAAACCAGCATTGATTAACATGATCATGGCATATCTTGAAGCCTTACCTTCATGCATTTGATGATCACAAGGTGATTTACGTTAGTTTGCTTCACAATTTTTTCAGTATTCAAAAAGGCGGTATATAGGCATATCAAAATTAAGAGCCGTCATGATTATACCTTGAATTCTATTGTATCTGTCTACTGACTGATACCATTTTTCACGTTTAGCTGCCTAACAAGATTTATACATATTAACCATAATGACGCGTTCATATCTTCGACATGATTAACTGTCAGAGACTGATTTTCTTGCGTAGTTTTAAGTTAATTAATAATATTAATTTAAGAACAGGTGATGAAGTAGGTCAACTGATGGTATATCTCCACACTTGACAATCACAGTGTTGCAGTGCCATACCGAGTCTAACACTTCAGAGATCTTAGTGGCGCTGCTCTACGCTCATTACTCCTAAAAATTAAATAGTTCTTCTTAATAGTAGTCGCTGCAGCTGCATACCTCTTTAATCGTAAATAGTAGTCCTTACATACTATACCTAGAAGGTACAATATGTTTTGGACTGCAGTCGTGTCCGCTAAAATAAAACTTTTTCTGATGAAAAGGCCTACCAGCTCGTGCGACAGTTCAAGTACAAGTCGAGGATTTAATTCAAATGTAATATAGCACATTCCTTTATATTATATCTGCTACCGTAATAAAGTAATTTACGGACAAGTTTACATATTTTACTCCATAAAATTACGCATAAGTGTAATTTAAAACGTGTTTCTTTTCAGGTAGCCATCTGAAGAGGTCTATTTAAATTTTCACTCTCAACATTAATGGTTGAGGAAACATGCGGCGGAATTGAGGATTCAACGCGACACGCAAATGTGAGGGTGCCCTGCCATCAACATAATTCACCAACTGTGAATTCTTATTTACATCTACGGAACGTAATTGTGAAACATATCTCTAAAATGTCCAAAATAAAATAGCTAATATTTACAAGTTGACATGCGTATGCCTTTCTAACGTGCACGCGCTGTAGTATTATCAGGATGAAAATAAATACCACAAGAACCTCCTTTAATTACTTATACCTCCTTTATTTATGATTTAATTATATCGATGACCGGATGTTTTAATTTATGCAAGTGAATCGAATTGTACCTACGACGTGGGATTAACTTTTCGAAGTAAATAAATACATTATATTAATCACAGAACCTATTTATAAATTATCACACAAATTTTATATTTAGGTTATTTTTCGATACTGTTTTAAATGGTTTACAGCCATCACATTGTATTTAATGACAGACAGATAAAAAAATCACGCGCCACTATCTCCGCCCCAAATTTCGCCCAAATCCATTATGTTATTTTTGCGCAACTGAGTAACAAACATACAAACATTCACATTAAATATATTACTAGGTACTGCCCGCAACTTCGTTCGCGTAGTAGGCTCGGCCTTCGGCCTCGCCATAACCTCCCAAGTTTTCCTGCTTTTTCTATACTTCTATATTATGATGATGAGAGGAACGATTTGTACGTATGTTTGTAACGAATTGGCTCAAAAATAAACTGGATCGATTTCAAAAATTATTTCACCATTTGAAAGCTACATTCACCCTGAGTAACAAAGGGTATATAAGATTCATCATCATCACCATCATCCATCACCGCGCGGGTGAAACCGCGGAGAGCAGCTAGGGTTTTATAAGAACCTTCTCCTGATAATAAATTAACACAACAAAAAAATAATTAGCAAGATTGTTCCATTCGAGTTATAGCGTGACCAGTAGAATAAAATAGGGGTTAATTTTTATACATAATATGATATAGAAGATATATATAGATTAGATGTGCCCCGCGGTTTTCAGTGATGGATGATTATGATGATGAATCCTATATGTTATTATGTGTTATTATATCCTATGTGTTATTCCAGTGCTACATCTATTCACCTATTATAGTAGCAGAGCTAACAACAATATTTAAAGCGACATTGATGCTTACACTAGTACTCTAGCGAGTATCAAAACATCGACAACATGCCTAAATAAACTTTCAAAAAGTTTATATCGCTACAAAATCCCTTGTCACTGCCTCGTCCCTGACCCAATCCGGAACATGTAAACAAGCCGAGTACATATAAACTGAGGTACTCTGAGGTATTTTATCACGTCCCCCGTGTCATGACGCGTCGTCCACTGACGCAAAACATCAAATAAAGTTGTTTTACTTACTTATCTGAACATGAGGGTGCCGGCTTGGGGTGCATTAATGACGCTGACTTTCGTTGCCCGTTGCAAACACTTAGACACTTGGTGTATGTATAGTTCCTTACTTTGTACAAAGTAAATTTCTGAACGCACACATATATTTGGCAACCAATATTATAAGTCAATAATTTTTCATTACTGACTAACGGCCGGTCCCAATAATCTATCTATGGCAGGTTTACCTTACTAGAGATATATATTTGACACTTTTTGTATGAACGTTATGTCAAATTTCTATCAGTAGTAAGGAAAACCGTGGATAGATAGATTATTGGGATCCTCCATAAGTACTTTAATTTGAGGGGAAGTGTACAGAGTTGGCGGTTTGAATTGAACATGAGTTTGACAGTTGGACATTTTCTTTTGGAAATTTCTTTTTCTTTTATTTTATTTTTTTCGTCAATTTTCTGATGTTTTTAATAGTTGTTCTGCTATTCGGGACGGAGAGAAATACAACAAACCTAAAACCATAAAAATTGGTTAACCGTCCACCAACTTTTATACTCGTATTAACTCTTTTTATTTGTCAGACGCCATGACCATCAAAGCTGTTCAATAGATGTCGCTCCGTCCCTGTAAGACTCAGTAATCAGTTAGAGAGTTAAAATTCGATGCTCGGACCTCGAGCCTCGGTGGCCTAGATGGTCATGGCGTCTGACACGGATAGTCAGAAGTTAGTCTTTCCGTGGATGTGATTTTTTCTTTTTATAAATTCCAATGTTTGAGATCGCTTAGCACGTGTACGTGATTTTAAAAAGTAATACTATCTCCCCTTTTTCGATTTACAGACGATGTTAATAAAATAAATCCAAATGTCCAATCTAAAAATTACAATAAAGCCAATGTTTTGCATGACACACACACTAGGTATATTATTATTAATTTAGTTTCTGAAACGATACGACGTATAAACAAAGTCCATTTTGTCATGAGAAAATGTCACGTGAATAGAATATTTGATGTGCAAGCACTATAAGTAGGGAGGCGTGGTTAAAACCTTTCTAGTAATGACTGAAGGAATAAAAAATAAACACCTCTTCGACTTCATTCCTATAAAGCGGCGCATCAAAAGCTCTTTGACATATAAATAATTGATACTTACTGAAATTATGCTGTTATTTTTCTATTGTTATGTTTTCATTTAAGTTCAAAATAATGTGTATTTTTAATGGATCCTTTAGGTAATTAATATAATATCTGAATCAATTTCGAATACTACTTAAAAGTCTTAGCTTTTTTTAATAGCTAGTATGTAAAAAAATGTATATCAGTTATGAGGTTGCGTTCGTTTACAGGCTCTGCTTAGTTTGGGACCTAAAACCCTGTTTGTGAATATTGTCCCATTATTATAATTCTTATTCCAATTATTTAATTTTTTTCACGGATTTCATCCGGTACTTTACAAAGGCATAGGTGGAGCTGTAGCCAAACTTAAAGGCCTGTTTGGTATAAAAACTACCAAATATTATAAAAAAACAGAAACAATTTTATATCTATTACACTTCCATTCTATTCAGTTAATTGAGTATATGTAAAAACTACTGAACCGAATTTGATGAAATTTATACGAGACCACACGGGAAGCACCAGCTTTCAAACAAAGAATTTTGAGAATCGGTTCACCCAGTTAAAAGTTATGAGGTAACAAACATAGAAAAAAAACATAAAGCCGAATTGAGTACCTCCTCCTTTTTTGGAAGTCAGTAGATACATTGATAAAATGGCCACAAAATCACGGACGACAAAAAAATTGTAGAATATGCATACCAAGTTTTGTCAAGATTGGTTGAAAAATGCGAACTGTACAGGAAGACAAACGAACAACCTAACAAATATACGGACAGATGAAAGTCAATTTGGCTAGTTAAAACAGATAAAAGTTATAATTTGGTCAGTTTAAACACAGACGCTTTAGCCCAGTCGAAGTAGGATTTGACGCGTAAAAAAATTATAAGTAACAATTTTCCTTGGGAATTCGTTGGGGAAGGTCACTGGCAGTCTAAATTTTGTTTTGTGTGGTAATGCGTTGTAAAAAAAACGACACCCACTAAGTTAAAAAATATGTAATGCGTAAATTTGTAATTTACGACAGCACGAAAAACACGGCGAGGTTGAGCTCTATGTATTGTTTTGCAAAAAAGAAAAGATATTCGCGAAACATCTAAAACAAAATAACATAACTAGACTGCATATCTATTAAGTACATATCTAGAAGTTCATTTCTTATAATAAAAAAACTCAATAATGGGTACATAAAAAGCCTTGTTCATAGACTGTCCTACCAGTCACCACTAGAAAATCAAATAAAAGCCAGACGATAAAAATTATGGCTGACCTTTTTCATGACACTGAACATTAAACATTTGGGATACGTTATTCAAAAGGGCGCCAAGAAAAATAAATCACAATGGACTAATTTGAATGTTCCCTCCTTTCTAAGGGAAAAAGGACTCTGATCGTGGCAACAATGGTACCCACAGCCGCCTGAATACGGCCAACCGTCTACTGAAAACATTTTTTATCATCCTTTGTGGATAACATAAACAGAAATGTTTAGGTTCCGCTCACCTATTGTTTTCATTAGCGTATGTAGAAATTGTTTATGCTCTCAGTTGTGTGCGAGGGTTAATTATCATCGCCGAATTGCGAGCTTTCTTTTTTAAATTTATGTAAATGATTATAAATGGATTTCTTACGCATAAATAAAAAAACAGATTATTTTCCATTATTGCGTAGTTAAATTTTGTACTTAAATAACGTTATAAAGAGGAAACTAATATTATAAAGAGGAAAGATTTGTATGTATATTTGTAACGAATTGGCTCAAAAAGTACTGCGCCGATTTCAAAAATTCTTTCACTATTGGAAAGCTACAGTCACCTTGAGTAACATAGGCTATATAGGATTCATCATTATCATCAACATCCATCACCGCGCGTGTGAAGCCTCGAAGACCAGCTAATACCTAAAATATTAGGTAATATTATTCAATTCAAACAAACCTTTCTTCTTTATAATAATAAAGAAGAAAGATTTGTTTGAATTGAATAGGCTCCGAAACAACTAGACCGATATGAAAAATTCTTTTACCATTACATTCCTATATCCCTGATGACCTATAGGCTTATATTTTGGTTTATCATTATCACTTTCCATATGCACGCGTGTAAAACCGCGACGAGCTCACGGATGTCAAATACCTACTTTGAGATTTGCCTTTGTACATAAGATTGTTTTTCCAATGTTCCTTGTCATCTCGTCATTTTTTACACAGATGTTGTCAAAGATGCAACGATGTTTGCTCTTATAGAATCGCACGGCTGAAGAAGGCTTCCGGACGAACCAGAAACAATTGTCGATCGTGATATCGACAACGCGTAAGTTTCACGTTAATCCCGTTCAACTATTTCAAAATAGTAGTTTATATTTGTGGGGTATGCTATTAATTATAACTATAGTTTCAGTGATGAGTACCCGACGACTTATCAATCAAAAACCATTCTTGGGTGGTTTGTATGTAGATTGAATTTTTAAATCTCTTATCTCTCTAGTCTGTTAGGTACTTACTTAATAGGATCAGTTTGTATACAAAACTTTGAAGTACCTACTAGTTTTTGTCTGCGATTTATTCCATGTAGCACATGTTACCGCGATCTTTTGAGACCCGTTGAATTAGGATAAGAGTTAGCTGGCTATTTCTGGTACCTTCATTCTGAATTTCACCCAAATAATTAGGCCGTTACAGCTTGAAGAAGTAACAAGCATACTCACTCACTCAAAATCTTTCGAATATATGATATTACAGTATGATATTAATGTAACACATAAATATCTATTTCCTGTTATCGTAGTCACTGGCAATCTTCTATTGGACTACTATGAGAAGAAGAGAATCTCGTTATAAGGCCAAGCGACCCAATAATGGGATACAGGTTCTGAGATTATGATTTGCCTTGCAATTTTTTTTCCTCTAGCACCATCGCAATCGAAATTACATTGCATAGAGTCAGAAAATTTGATACTAAAATCACTGGTCAAGTCAAGTTATTCTAAAATATAATATTATAAGTAATAGAACGGCTGTCTAACGTCAAACATTGAACCAACTGTGTTGACGACCAGCCGTGCGATTCTCTAATGATTTATCGATGCGCTCGTCGACAAGCTCACCGATGTCAAACACTTTGTGATCTATCGCCCTTGTACATAAGGTTGCTTTTCCAACGTTTCTTGTCATCTCGTCATTTGTTTCACGGATGATGTCAAAGATGCGAAGATGATGTTTGCTCTTAGAGAATCGCACAGCTGTCTGCTGCGTAGTTTGTTAGTATAATAATATGAGTGCGTGACTGAGCGCTAATGTGAATATACATATTGTTTGTTTCTACTCCACGCTGAAACGACTCAATAGATTAAGATGAATGTTAAATAAAGGATTATGATCAGGATTATGATTTAGGCTGTTTTTGATCCTGTTTAAACGGGTAGTTACCGGGTGAACTTGTTGTTTTTCTACGTGGGCGAATTTCACGAGAACGACTAGTGGTTTAATAAGTATCCAAACGAAAAATCAATTCAAACGAAATGTAAACTATATGATATCAAAATTCATAAATAGATAGTTAAAATAAATAAATAGCTTAGAGGCTGTATCAGTGCTTTAACATATATATACAGCAGATTATATCAGAATTGTTCTATTTATTATGATACTTTCAATGTTTTTTAAATATCAGTTCAACGTAAGATCATTAGTAAAATGATATTAATCATATCATAATAAATTGTTGTAAACATGTTTACAAGTTTCTTGGGACTTTATTTTTACAAACTTGACTAAAAAACTTTTGACTTCAATAATACCACATATTTCCTCCAGCGGTTTCTGCGGCGTCCTAATTCCGAAGCAATTACTTTGTAATCATTAAAGGGTAAATCCCTTTTTACATTCGCGTTTATGCGGCCTGTAATTATTCTGTAGAACGGGAATCGTAAATAAACTGGGATGAACGTTGCCTATATAAATCATTCGACGCGCCCACGATCCTGCTTAATTTGCCATAGAGATCGCGAAAGATGGAATAGTGATATGTCACGAGTGCTTGATTCGTTCACTAACAATACGGTAAGTTAATTCAAATACGAAGAAGCAGAAGGGAAGGGAAGGCAACGAAGAAAAGTTTGTTGAAAATTGCATTTTTACACAATAACATATCTGCACTGGGCGTCACTGGGTAACGTGTCGTGTAATCACATATCATCAGTTCATACAACCCTTCTCTTTCGCCACAATGGAAATTAATACTACCCCATCAAAATGATCTACTTAGTTTGGGATTAAACGTGGCTTAGGTTGATATGATTGTTTCATTTTGTATTATAATAAAAATAAACTTAGTAAAGTTTGTAATTAACTATCTCTGGTTTAGAAAAATGTTATTTGATTCCAATTTCTCAAATAGGCCAAGTCACACACGTAGGAAGTGGTACCTTACATCGGATTTCTATAGACAATTAGTGATCTGAAAAGATGAGTTTACAACCATTTTGTAAATGGTTGTAAATAAATATGCCAAAAATGATCCTTGCTATTCTGAGAGAAAGATAAAATATCTGAATTACATTCCTTCTCTCTTAGCTATATTCTGCCACAGATCCCGCTTAATTCGCGGATAGAAGAACAAAGCCCACGGAAATAAATATACAGTCGGGCTACAACGCAGCTAAATTAGACGCCTCAGCGCCGAAGCGGCTATTTCCCATTTGCGACGATAAATTATTAAATTCCTTTACCAGTGAACGGATTGTGAAACACGGAAGCTAGAAAATTGATTCCTTAAAATTGGAAGGGATTGTAATTGTTTCTACTTTTATTATAATTGCTAGCCCAGTCAGGATAGCGCATTTGCGGTACAGTGGTTATTGCGGTAGAAATAAATAATAATATAAAAAACTAGGTAATAACAATGCGTAAACAACTGGTTTGTTTAAACAAACCGCAACTGCAGTTTTTAAGTTTATGGGCTCTTTTTACTCACTTAGACGTGACGTGACTTCCTCCTTTTTAACACAAAACTCATTTAAACTTAAGGTCAGATCAACGTTCCGAGATTGATGTTATCTTTTAGATATTTTCTATCTGTTTACTGATATCACAGTAAGGCATGACTTCATGCCACTGGCATAGCTGAGAATGTAGCCAGCAAACTGCGGTCTACCCGTCCCGCAACCATTTCCCAAGCGGTCACTGCAAAGCTGCCCTCAGAATGCTGCGTTTACAGTAGTATTAATACTACACGATCTGTTTATCTTCTCAATTATATTAATTAAGTTTTAGTATATAAAATATATGGCACAAATAAATCAAATCATAATTGCGCAGATATAAGCGCATCTGATTGGAACTAATCTAAACTATAATATATTTTTTGCTATAACTTGCCATTTATTACTTGCTTGTGAAAGAACATAATGATATCATAATTACATTCCAATAGTTCTCGAGTATATATCTTTGAAGGGAATAGCGGGGGCAAAGTCACAGTATATATAGAATTTAAGACTACAGACTTACTGCCGTATTTATACAAGTAAAAGTAATTACAAAACAACGATTCTATAGACCAGTATTTGCCTGTAGTTAGAACTATTAAAGGCTAAAATTCTTACCCGAGTAATAGTCACCATTTCCTTTACTTAAAAGCAATGAAAACACGTCAGTTTTTCGTTTTTATTGCATAAGTAAAGTTGTATAAAAATGACATTCGCACACAAGTCAGAACTGTAAAAGATCTACTATGCTGTAAAAATAAAAATCCCATGACAACCTTATAGAAGTATAAAAAGGTACAACCAATTTTGATAGAGTTATGTTATTACTCACAGTGTTTACTTTAGTAACGTTCATTGCTCGATTGATATCACCAAATAATTACTTCATTGATAAATTACTTAGCAACAAGTAATTACTTGTTTATAAATTCGAGTTTAAGGTGCTGTCATATCACGATGTCGATAAAAATGAACGTTTTTAAAGTAGTTTATCTCTTACGCAGCGATAAGTACACATTGACGGAATAAAAACTTATTTTAACATACTAGAGTACATTAAAAAAAAATAAGTCAAAGTCAAAATCATTTATTCAATTTAGGCATCAAAAACGCACTTATGAACGTCAATTTTTCATTATAATGTACTTAAAAGACTACCGCCGCGTTCCAAAATATATAGAGCCTACCGAGAAGAAGCGGCAAGAAACTCGGGACCATTATTTTTATATAGATATTTTTACAATGTTTTTACTTAGGTACTACAAATATTAGCTCCAGTGTGTTGCCTTACAAAAGAGAACATAATAATGGTATCAGTAGGGCAAGACACGCTACACTTTGACATCTTAGTACATGAGTAGATAGATCCTGGAGTAATCAGTCCCAAACTGTTTTATCCTCCAAGTAATCCGAAATTTTATAATAACCTTTTTGACAAAGTTTAGTTTAATAGTGATTTTAAACTTATTAATAGGCAAATCTCGAATAACATTGGGAACTTTAGAATCGTATACATTGTCCCATAAAAGAATGACTTATTCTGTGGAGACGCGTTACATGTACGGATAGCTTGTGCTTATTTCGCGTGTTGATGGAATGAGCATCACTCCTTTTATCAAAACTGCTAATGTTTTTCTTTAGATACAATAGATTTTCATAGATTAATTGAAAGACAACAGTTAGAATGTTTATGTCATTAAACTTCTGTCTAAGGGAAACTCTGGGAGCTAAACTGTAGATCGCTCGTATAGCCCTTTGCAGAAAGAAACCACTTAATTTGACCTAAGGGTCCAATTAAGTGGTTACTACAGGCAAATACTAGTCTTTATTCACTATGAAACATATATCATAAAATAGTAATTTTTAATACACATACATTGAAGGATTATTTTTTTATTTAGGAGTGCACATAATTTTTTTTATGAATATTGTACGTTTTTACGCCAAGCATTTGCTTGATATCAAGTACAGGAAATTGAACGTAGCCAACCGTTGAGCTAACAGCGCCTTAAGACATCAATAATGTTTTTATGAAACTTTGTAACGAGACGAGCAAGTCACGCCTGATGTTAAGCATCACACTTGCTACTAAATAAAAAAATAACTGCTCGGTACTATTTAAAATTTAAACTTAGTAAAGTTCAAAACCCTGCATGGTACTGCGCTCGTCACCCTGAGATATGAGTAAAATGTGTAAGTCCTACCACTACAGAAAATCGATTTTGTAAGATTTTTAGCGATTATCACACTTCAAGTATTGTAAATATTTATTGTAATTTTTTTTTATTTCGCAAACTATATACAGTTTAAAAGGCGCATTACATCTTTATTTATATCATTATAACTGAGTATTTTTAATAACCACGAATTTGGATCTAATTCTACGTAAATATCCTGACGTTTTAATTTGTCTTCTAAGTGTAGTGATAAAAATGTAGTAAGTAATGATGATAATACTAATGTTAACTTTATCAGAAACATTGCTTGAAAATAGACATCAGGGATACAATTCGCTAACGCTAAACTACGTAAGTTTTATGATGTGATTACGAGACGGTTAAAGCACGAGTCCCACCTGGTGTTAAGCAGTAACCTCTGCCTATTACAAATGCAATTCGTCTCAAGTAACAGCACTGAGCCGATCACCCAGATACATAAGTTGTTAAGCGGCATGTGCCTGAATGAAATGAAATACTGATTTGAAGCAGAAATGTAATGGTAGGTATGGTGGCAGTATTTCTACGAAAAAACTCGTTCACACAGTAGTCTTCACCACTACTAAAATAATTAAGTAAATTCACTAATATACCTAATGTCTGAAAGCAAAAGTTTTTACTCAACCAAAGAATTTATTATACTTACTTATATACCTACCTACAGTTTACAAAGAAAAGTTTATATAATTTTCCGATGCCTGTACATTTCCACTTAGTGTAGCTATATTGCCTATTGAAAGAAATTCCCGGCAGTTTGCAATTCATAGCGTAGAGTGCATTAGCTCTCACAACTCGGGACGGGCTACGTAATCGTATTTGCATTATAAATTTCGTTGGTACACCTAATGGCGTCGCTGTCGGCAAACAAGCAGCACTTGCGGTATTCGATGGTGTGTAACTTTGTTGTGACGTGTTTGATGTCGCATACAGCAATTTGTGGAGATGTTTTGGAACGTAGTGTTACTACATATGAAATAATCTTTAGATTTATTATGGGTTTGGTTGGCAAACGAGCTAGCGGCTCACCTGATGGTAAGTGATACCGTCGTCCACGGACATCTGCAATCCGCCGCGTTCTCGAGGATGCGTTGCCGACCTTTGAGGAAGGATGATAGGAAGTAAGAGATAAAAGAGGTGAGGATAGGAGGGGGAGAGGAAAGGAGAGGGAGAATGGAGAAGGGGGGAATCGGGCCTCCGGATCCTCACACAAACCAACGAAACGGAATAGCAAGCTATATTACTTCACGTCGGTGTTATGTGGGAGTGTGGCATTTCCCCGGTCGTGCCGGCCTATTCGACTGTTAGGTTACAGCGTGGCACTACCACCGAAAAGAAATATAAAATTTATCATTCAAGTTCAAAAAATTATATAATTATGTGCGGTGGAGATAAGGTAAAGAATAATTTCACAGTAATGGTAAAACTAGTATACCATATTTAACAGTTGTTGCGGCTGCGCGGCAAAAACCTGTCTTGGTCGGCAAAACCACGGTGCGGGATATTTCGTATCCATACAGCGCAATTATCCTAGATTAAAAAAGTGCGACTGTTATCACTGGCCAAATGGCACATACAAAAAATCACAGGGTGAATTAGGTACAATTGATAGATACCACGTACGGAAAGTCAAGTACTACCAAGGATGCAATTAACGATGTATCAATCTTAGAGTAGTGCAGTAGGTAGGTATACTACTATGGCTACTATGCGAAAAACTTTTTCCTATATTTATTTATATATTTTTTAATTTATGTAAATTTATTTATATTATATATATATTTCTTTCATATTATATGATTTTTTTATTTTGTCAACATTTATGAGACATAAAAAATATATCAATCAAACATTTTCAAAGGTCTAGTTTAAAAAATTTGTGAGGACGAATGTTCAAATTTGGAGCATATTTCGTCTTAAATGCGTACTTATGGAGATTAAACACATAGCCACATTTTAGCTGCTTTCCGCATAGAAAGCTTTCTCTACTCTTTACTACTTCTGTTACTCACACGATTTTATTTTCAGATGTTATGTTGTTCAGTGGATCGTTTAAAAACCAATGGATTTTCTTACAAAGAGAGTGCCAATCATCAGTTCGTCTCAGCACCCCGTTTGATATTCTCAATTCGTAGGCATTCGCACAAAAGAAAATTGGTCAACCGTTATATGTCCACTACGCTGAACCATCCCATTGTTCAATACAAGGGGTCTTTTATTCAAAGATACGCATAGTCGAATGGTCGAAGATTTCTTAGGAACCCTTTAGTCGCACGAAAGTTTGAATTGGCTCTGATTGAATTTCTCCCTTATCTTTTTGTTCGGATACCGCTAACGATTTATCGGGTCCGGGAGGGAATTAAGTGAAATCTGTAGAGGTATTATGGATGTAGAAGTTTGTTCAATAAGCAAGGTTAGTAACATCGTGATCAGAATAACATACCGAAATAAGCCAGAGAGGGAACACTGAAAATACTCAAGTCCACGTGTCTATTCCCGAATCTTGATACGTCGTATTTCAAGTCTTGATCATATAAGACTCTGTTTGTTTTTCCTTCCAAAAATATATTATTGCTAAATTACTAGGTATGCCTCTTGTGTAAGAACACAAGGAGCATACCTAATAATTTAGCAAAAATATAAGTCGTCTAAGTATAAGTAAGGTCGTCTTAGGTGGTACCACCATAGTGAAAAAAATTCTGTCGCGAAGTCATAGTACGCAACCAGAACCTTCTGTTAGATACATATTAACATGAAAATACTGTATCAATTCAAATTACTGTGCGAAAGAAGTAAAAAAAAAGTTTGGGTTGATGCGTGCAGTGCCATGCTAAACTACAGTTCCAAGCTCTGAGTTGCGACTATCATGGGCATGCATAGAGCCGCCAAGATTTAGAATATGCATAATTTACTTCAAAATACTGAAACATATCAGATGCGCATTTTTAGATCAAAGACCGGGTCGACGTATTCGCTCCCTAACCTTCATGTTTTGCGGGTAAATAATAATTATGTCAAAACTCACGAGAATTTCAATATATACAATACAGGAATTTGTTTTTTATAAATATGTATTTTGTATATTACATCTATATTTCCCGACATACCTGCTGTCTGGGAGTCTTCAAGTACAGAGTGAATCTTTAAACATAGTGAAAATCTTTTAAGCAAGCATGTACCACCGTCGACCACGTCATCACTTTCCATCAGGTGAAACTGAGGTCGAATGCTTGTTTATCAAATTAAATTGAATTAAAAACTACTTTTTGTACTTGTTTGCTGATCTAAAATGAGCTTATATTATCATTTATCATTCAGATTTGCTTATTTTACTGACATTGTAATAATCAAAATAATTAATTATAAGTTAGAAAGCAACCTCAATATTTAGCCAGAAACTCATTTATTAACTCTATAATGTAAAGCACTGAAAGAAACATATGTTAAAAAACACTACTCTTTTCATAAGTATCAAAACGGTTACATCCAAATAAGATTCGGTGCAAGGATATCCTGACAGGGGATTTCATTAGATGCAGCTTAACTACCATAAGTAAACATTGGGGACGAAGTCTAAGATATTTTGTAACGAGAATATTTTTTTCTGTGCGTCCAATGAATTTCTAAAACGTCGACGTGCGTTTATTACCTACCTGTTAGCGAGGATCAAGCAGCTTAGCGCGCTGAATTTATAAAGAAGTCTGCACGTAGGCGTTTAAGGTACTGTTTGCCGGTGGATAAAAGGCTGAGGCAACTTCTATAGAAGAAAACATATAAAAGAAAGTATATTGTTGAACATAAACAGACGTTACTTTAGAATGCGTTCGTGATTTTCTAAATACGGAGATAAATAAGTCATATCATAGAAGTTGTTGAACTCCGTGGGTAATATAGTCTCAGTCTCACTTCTGTTACTTTAAACTATTTTTGAGTCTATAATAATTTTCATTTTATTCATCATCATCATCATCTCATCCGTAGGACGTCTGCTGCTGAACATATGTCTCCCCAATAACTGTCCAAATGGACCGGTTGGAAGCGGTCTGCATCCCTAACGTCGTCCTGCGACCTTTATCAGGTCGTCTGTCCCCCGTGTCCATGGACGACCTGCGCTGCGCTTGCCGATCCGTGGTCTCCATGCCCGAACCTTCCGGCCCCATCGGGCATCTTTTCTGCGTGCTATGTGCCTTGCCCACTGCCACTTTAACTGGCGTATCTTCTGGGCATTTTATTAGTTATCTACGTTAATATATGTGATGAAACTGCTAGGATTCTAATAATAACAAATTGATTCCTAGAAAAAAAGCCGTGCAAAATTTACGTGTGCGACATCAGAGTTGGACATTTCAGTGATTACAATACATGATTACCAATGTTTTTTTTTGTAATGTTTAAGAGTACTTGGTTCAAACCAAAGTTTTGATCACAAAATTTTGTACTACATATTTTGAGGGGTATCCACAGAACTAGATCTCAATAAATAACGTATGCCTCTCAGTTTGTATAAAAATCTAGCGAAACACTTTTTACCTACATATAGTTAACTCACAAGAGGGCTTTAGTGATGGGAATTTCATCTCTGCGAAATAGAAACGAATGAATAATCGATAGCTAAAATCGAGCCCAATGTCAATCCACTAACTAGTCTAATAGTCGGTATTGTTTTTGCAGTCAGCCGTCAATACTTATTTGTTTATGTAATACTGCTTTCGCTTTTGAGTTTAATAAATGAAAAGAACAAATTCGATTATGTTTTGTAAAAAAACAAATTCAAAAGCCCTTGAATATATTTCTCTTTAATGTTCACTTGGAAACCTGTAACCATAATTGTGTTATTCTGATTAAAATTACGAAACAGAGTTATAAAAATACTCTTCTCAAAATTGTGTTTCCAAAGAATCGAGAACATGTACAACATTACTTGCTTCATTGGACAGAAAAATGAGAATAATTACCGTTACACAAAGCTAACTGAAGAGAGATAAGATAACTGAAAATATCGATTGTTTAATTTTAGTGCGTGTTTGAATAAACAGGCTCTACAAAACTTTGCAAATAAAAGTTGCAATGTAGGTATTGTGAAACACGCAGTACACACTCAGTAACCTAGTATGTATTGCAAGAACCACAACAAGCACACTAAACATAAAATAAATCATTCGAAAATAAAATATGACGCTGTTTAATAAAATAATTACTTACCTATGAAAAGAAACGTTTCGATTATCTCGGCTATCGTTTTTGTAGAGTTTCTATCTTACAGCTCAATACGGCACAACTAGGCAATTTTGTAAATTTAGTTAAAATAAAGCAGTGGCGAAGGAAGAGCATTTTTTTTATTTTTGGTGGGCGCAATACATACATTCGCGTCATCTATTTAGATATAGGTCTGTGAGTGAGAGCAGATACTTGAATAAATTCGAGTTGTCGAAGTTTTTAGGACAAGGCGATGACTATGATAGCGATGACGTGATTATGGCGGAGAAGTTTTCATACAAAGGTAAGTAATCTAAACGTATAGTATGAAGATAATGTAACGCTTAGCTTGACAGTTTGTCACACCCTAGCTGTCATAGAGTCACATCATCGCAATATTCTAAACGACGATTGATGTTAAATAGAAATTTCCACCGTCCACCCTATTCGAAGCAAAGTGTTCGCATTTGTAAGATATATGACTAGAGATGTAGAAAATATCCAACTTTACCAAATTATATTAGCCGGATGTAAATCAAGTATTTCTAAGTACTTTTAATGTAACTGTAGAATATGGCTGCATAGACCAGCTTGTGTTGGTAATGATAATTCCCAATCATCATCATTTATTTAGTTAAGGAATCAAAGACGCAATTATGAATTTTTATTCATAATAATGTAGGTACTTTATAGACTACCGCCGCGTTCAAAAATATATAAAGCCTACCGAGAAGAAGCGGCAAGAAACTCGGAGCCATTTTTTTCATAGAATATAGATTTTTACAATGTTTGTACTTGGGTACTACTTTTATTACATTATATGGGCGGCAGATGATAACTTGCCAGAAGTGGAGTATTTTGAGCATCTTTGCCTGCTATATAATTGCGGACTTTATAATATGATTTTTTAATTAAAAAGTTTTTTACAGTCAACTTGATTTTCTTTTTATATGTTTTGCGATTTTATTGTAAAAACACACACAATTTCCTAGGAACGACTTAAAAGTATATAGAATAGCTTAGCAGCTCGCATAGCTCAGCTAATAAAAGAGAGATGCTACAACAATTATTGCTTTTGACGTAGTACATTAAGACGCGGTCCAACCCCAATTTTAAAATAATTTACGATGCTTTACGTAAGGTTGAAAATCGCTTGTTAGATTGGACGATGTGATGCGTAAATGCGTTAATTTTGTACGTTTTCTTTATATTTTTCGATATATACTAACACAATTGAAAAAAAACTGCTGGTTACTACATTAGTACTATATGTTGGCTATGTATTACTTAAAAAATAATATAGTGTTATCGCTGAAAATTCTGAGAGTTTGGACGTGAAAGTTTATTTTTATGGACCTATTTAGGTTTTTTTTCTGCAGAGAGCGAGTAATATTTATGAATTCTGTTCGGTTATTACTCTTTGCCTGTTCCTTTTCTAACCTAAGTATTTTTTTCATAGATTATTATCGATCTGTTTCGTTACACTAGATGTTTAAAGATTCTGATTTTTACTATTATCAGAATACGACCGCGCCTTAACTGAATAATGATTTTAAATTTTAATTCCCTCAAGGACTTGTGATAATTCTTTCTTTATTTTTTACACAGGGTGTAAAAAATTGAAAAACTAGATCCCGGAAATAGCGGCACAACCTTTTTCTAAGTAGTTGTTTTGTAATATAAGATGGCTGACTAATTCTCTTATTATCCGTATGCCTATCCCAAAAGATTTTAGTCCTAGAGTCACCATATTAAAGAAAATATTACTTTTTATTAGTTATTAGGATACGGTACAAGCACGATGCCCCGCTGATTGCTAGTGGAACCTCTGCCTAAAACAAATACATTTCCTCACAAGTGGCGAACTGCACTGCGTCCCTTACCTTGAGACATTGAGTTTTTGAGTCTCAAGTGCCTGTAATTTTACCGGAAAACATACCTTCAAACTGAAATACAGTATTGCGAACATTACTGATTCACGGTAAAAAAAAAAGTATGGTGGAAATAATTCCCCGGACGCACTTAATCAAAAAACGTTTTACTGCTTTTAGTTTTCTGCCAATTCTGCATCCGGCTGGAAAATCTGGCATCCAGGTAAATAATCTTCTTGATCGATTTCTCATGACTGAGGATCGTGACCACCATGAACGGCCTTCTGGACTATATTTTCCCAAGTATTGCGGCCCTCGGCTTGTCTCATAGCAGTTGATACATTTGCCTTAGTTGTCTCTTTGACAATGTCAGTTCACCTGGTAGGAGATCTTCCACGACTCCGTTTTCCTTCCACGTGACCCACAACAATGAGCTTTTCTAAGTTGTTAGCGTCTCTTCTGGCCTCGTGTCCGAAGTATTGTAAGAGTCGCTGTAGGCATATACTGGAGAGTCGAATTTCAAATTTAAATTCTTTCAGGATAGGCACATTGGTGCGGCGCGCCGTCCATGAAATTCCTAACATTTTACGCCAGCACCACATTTAGAATGCATGATATCCTAGTTCGTGTACGGGCTTTAAGCGTCCCAGGTCTCTGCGACGTACAGAAAAAGAGAAAAGATTAGAGTGCGCATAAGGTTGATCTTGGTATTTCGGTTGATCCCTCAATTCTTCCAAAAACTTTCTGACATCTGGGCTAAATAATACCTAATTGATAAATATATTTGCATATAAATATATATAATGATAAAAATTTGCCGGATCGCCTCATCCCTAAACGACTATGAGTAATGACATGTGACCTTAGAACAATAACTTTAGTAAGTAAAAGTGTGAAACCAATCTCGCTAGATCGCGGAGAGGGAGTCAAACAATAGGATGGGACGAGGAAAAGGATAGATGACAAACAATTTCTTCGAAATGTGAGGCTTTGTTATACGCTTCTGTATTTGGCCGACAATCCCGTGACTTTGTGTTATTATTGCTTATGAAGTAGGTATTGTTAATATGTAAAAAATTTACACATGTTTTATACCACAATTATTTATCAAGTACACACATCAAGCTACTGTTAGGTAGGTCAAATCAAATCAAATTATTTATTTAGGCCTTTATAAACTTCTACGGAACTTACAAATTGTCATTTTATATTTATTTTTTCTTAAATCTACAACCGGATCGGAACGCGACAACGATTGAAAAGATCCGGCAAGAAACTCAGTGGGCTTGTTTTCTAATTTTATTTTATCGTAATCTTCTTAACATAACAAATGTTTGTTTATTTTTTAGCTCCAGTGTTTTGCTTTATAAAACATACCATACTAATGGTATCAGTAGGGCAAGACACGCTACACTTTAAGATCGTAATACACGAGTAATTTAGGAAGATTTAGAGCAATTTCGAATCTGGATTTTGATTTTGAACGTATTCGTCATTGTCATACATGCCGCATAACTTAAGCATGCCTAGCAAGACATAACGTTAAAACTCTGTGAACAAATTATTCATAATATTCCAATTATAGAAGTAGGTACCTAGACAAAGCTATTTGAATTTGACGAAACATATTTAATGAAAATGTGAATACATCTGTTTCACAACTTTTGCAAATTCCAGATAATTTGTGAAATTAGACTAAAGACACTTGTTTAGCAAGAATCACCTTAAAATCTTACATTCTAATAAAAAGTTTCTGTTCTTTTCTAATAATTGGTTGTTGTTAATAATATGAAGTGTTATTTAATTACTAGATGTTCTATTATTTTAGATTACCATGATAGTTTTTTTTTTATTTTTATTTTTTATTTTAAACTTTACCTACTCCACAGACTCCAGGGTCCGTGCCTTTTTTCAACTTTTGGGATTTTAAAAACTTACGATCAATTTTTTACATTCAACAAATATACATACATGGGGAACATATTAAATTAACTGACTACTTACTATATTATATACTAAATTTTTTTAACTAATACATATAACTAAATTTTATTATTACTATTAAGATTATTCTGAGTTGGTGTAAGCATTCACAGCAGACCAGTGTCCGCAAACAGCACCCGTTCACGAGTTGACGCATGTGCCAGCCATCGCCTTCCTCAACCATTTCTGAGGGAAGATGGCAACCCGCCACACACGCCACCGCTTGCCAACACATTTCCGTGAGCATGTCTGCTCTGAATGCCCACACCATCTCTTTGTCAGTTACAGTTTTTTTATATATGACCATGACCACATGACCATGATAGTTCAAAAGTACCTATTATCACAATATGGTGCGCATGTTACCAAACATTTGGTTATTACCACGCTTTCGGTTGGTTTATTTAGTTAGTTAAAATGACCAAGCTTGCAACGAAACTATTGTTGTAAACCATTGTTCAAAGCGGTCTCCAATATTGCTTAGCGCCGCAAAAGCTGTAACGCATACAAGTTGATGGCGTTTGTATAGACCGCTTTGCTCGCAGTAAAACGTTAGAGTTAATATTATGTTGACGCCGTTCCGTGAAATATATAAATGTGATACACACTAAGCTTCTTTGTTTATCCTTATAGTAAAAACTTGATTATTGGGTAAAAAAATGACAGTTGGGAACAATGAGAGTCTGGGGCTTATCTGGCGGTTACAGGTTCCCTGCCTCTGGACTGGAGCTTCTGGCAAAGTGTAAAGGCGTTTTCTTATGCTTGCTTGGCTAACTACCACCTCAAGTTTATGTTTAATCTCCAAGCACCGGTATCTTCCAATACTTTTCTTTGAGAGCCACTTACTATTTAAGATACCCATAGGCAAGTGCATACCATTACACGTGGTGAACAACCCTTGTCTTTAGTCTTGAAGTCTATACTATTATTGAGACTCAAGTTCATTATCATTTTTGGAAGAATAGAACGTGATTAACGTGAGACTATGCGTTGTCGATATCACGTTCGACAATTGTTTCACGTAAATCCCGTTTTATAATTGAAATAAGTCTAGGTTTAATTATTATTTAATGCTTAAACTAGGTAGATCACTAAGTCAAGCTCCGTTACGAGCGCGTCATTGTGACCTCTGACTTGTCCTAATTTGCTAGCCAGGGGTGGAGATGCAAGGGCAAGTACTAAAAAAATCCTAGGATGGAAGTATTATAGTGCATAACCCCGAATGTAGCCTCTAGCTAGCAAATCCAAAGCACACTTCATGACACCCTTTAGCCATCTACACTACACCAACGTTGTTGCTCTTTTCTTCGCCAATAATGGCAGTCCTATGGGACCACCTCCCAAAATATGTTAAAAGATAAGAAGATAAAATTGGCAGGTGTCGAAGTCTCTTCAATTACCATTATCCTTATCAACTAAGAGTTCTTGTCAATAGCCTTATTAATTTTACTAATTTTTATAAACGATTTTTTTTGTCGGCTTTGTACCTATATGTTATACCTCACAACGCTTCAAACCACTACAGCCCCACTAATGCCCTTGTAAAGGACTGGATATTCGTTCCGTGAAATAATTAATTCAAATGAAAATTGTCAAAACTGTCTCTTGATAAATTTATTTAATGTAGTATAATATAATAAATAACCAATTTATAGTTCATACATATTGTTATTTTTATATAATAAATCATTGATTATGCCTTTATATATATAATATTAAATTATAGGAATACTGCATAGTTATAAAATTTTAACATTTACTATTCTGCGACAGTAGTTACTGTTTATATATAATGTTAATATTATGTATAAATGTGTACATAAGTATTGTGTTTGATTGACCTCTATAATTCACATAGTTCGATACAAAATGTTACGTCAATAACCACCACCACCAACAGATTATGATTATGAATGATTCTTGACATTTTGATTTCATTACCATTATGAAATCAAATGTATCCGCCGCGAGCAATGTGTTCTGTGTTTGGGCATATTGCTGCGACACCCGCCCATTTCATATCTCCCTTGTTTCTGTGATCTGTGATGGTCATTCGTGATGCGGTTAAATGTGGTAATGCACTAGACTGGCGAGCTCTTGTATGGACAGCTGCAGGAACACGTTTAAGTGCTTTACGACAGGTTTTCAGTCTTGAGGGTAGCTAGCCAGACGGGTGCTAGATGTCCTAGCAACATGCTGTGTATTTCATCAATAATAATAATTATTGAGCTAGTGTAATTTTGTACTAGCTGATAACTGACAGTTGGAAAAAAATATTTAGTATTCCGTAACGATTACAAGAGAAACCAATTAATGCGTCCTGTCAGAATAGCAAAACGCAATGCTTAACAAAACAGGGGATATACAATCACAATACTGTATAGGCAAGAGTAGGATTGTATAAAGGCGATATTAGCTGAGTGCCCAGCCGATATGACGAGTCGGCACCCATGATCTTAGCCAAACTATAAACGTATACAGGATGTTTGAGCAAAATAACCACAGTGAAGAATTATAGCAAACTTTATTCAACGTGACAAGGAAAATCAATGAAGTAGTACATATGTTATGATTCAGAAGCAAGCCTTAGTGTGTAATAAAAGTGCAATACATTTTCAAATATTTGAGCAATCCTTATATATAATAAATAAATACATTTAATTGAATATCATTCAAATAAAGGAAAATGTGTTATGTTTCTTTAATCATCATTTTTCACTTTATTTGAAATGTGCTACAGTTTCAGATATGCAGATTTTACACATTTTAGTATTATGTACTGCCACTACGAGGCATTAAACATGTCAAACCGTATAACACTTGTTTTAACTGTTAATGGTATTCCACAAATTCAAAACTTTACTAGTATCGAAAATTTACAAGTATCATAAATTGTCGAATATGAATTCCACTTTCAAAAAACATTTTAGCATACAAACCGTATCTCTTCGGTATCCTCCTTCAATCTACAAACAAGTTTAGTATATAGTTTAGTATAAGTTAGTTTGCTATATTATATGTATACACCCTGTATATCCACATATAGTCGGATCGAAACAATGATTGCTAGGGGAGCGAAGCAGCCAAATGGATAGAGCGAATGCAGACAGCGCCTCTCATATTGTCTTACGGAATTCGCTGATGTCATTTATTAGCCTCTAACATAAAACATTTTTATGGGTACAGATATGAGTCGAACGCCTCGCAATAGATGTCTTCAAGCTCTTTGTGGAAATAAGAACAAGGCGATTTATAGATGCATATAAAATTGTATTGCGAGATATTTTGTTGCGTCGACGCTAACCCTAGTTCTGTGCAATTCTATACGTCTTCGAGATCGTGTTACTGTATTGGATAGCTTGTATTTTGATTGGATGTTACAATGATTGAAAGTTATGGGGCATCTTCGCATTGTAAGCAGTTTATTCTGAATATATATAAGATTCTTATCTATAGATATTATGTTGATAATATGTAGATATTGTCAATGATTTAAAATAAAAAATTATATATGAACCCTTATTTCTCCTGGTCACACTATAACTTGAGAACGGATGGAATAATCTCCCTAATTATTTTTTGTTGTTATTGTCAATAGAAGGTTCACGATAGAAAAATTCAGAAAAGATGTTAGGTTATGGCGAGGCCAAAGGCTGACCCTACTTCGCGAACGAAGTCGCGGGCAGTCGCTAGTTTAATATGAACTTCATTCTGTTTATTGTACTACCACGCATTTGCTTCTCCGAAAAAGACGGCAAACGTGAAACACGTTGTTCTAAGACGGAGAACTATGCGGTGTAATTTAGTACCTTCAAGTTCGGTATTTACATTTTAGTAAATTTTCCTTTGTTTTATTGATGTCGTATTTTTATCAACTGAACATGATAACCTTCACAACTGATAATAAACTTTTCATTATTACTTTTACCAGCTATATTATTATTATGTTCGTTTTATCTCCGACTGTACCATTTCAATTAGACTCTTAAAATGTTACTTTTCTACATAGTATCGTTTTAAATAATAAGTATTTATGTATATAAATAGTTTTCAGAAGAGCTACACAGCAACCTTCTATAACATAAATGTTATTAATCATCGAATTAAGATAACATAACATTTGAATGAAACAGGAAAACTCCTATAGGGTTTCATTGTCCCAAGAAGGGGAGTCAACGTCGCGTGCGACAAGTGACATCTCGCGACGTGTGCGGATAACCAAGCGCTGCATTAAAGTGTGATGAGATGGTCTTGATCCTTTGAGTTAGGCACAATAAAACTGAATACGTAATCAGGTACTTCCTACAGTTTTATCCAATTTCCCACGTTTATATTTATTTCTTTTTGTTTATTTTTAGTTAAGTTCAGGCGATGTTGGCGTGATCTTTGTAGGGTCCCGTACCTCAAATAAATAAGGAACCATTATAGGATCACTTTGTTGTACATCTGTCTTCTTATGTCTCTCCTCTTATGTCTGTTTCTCTGTCTTTCAAGACCCTTTATCTCAGAAATGCGTAGAGGTAGAAATTTATATCAAAAACTGGGGTCTAATACGATCTTTCCAGATGCGAAAATATCGAACTTTTAAGTCGACGTGATCAAAAGATATCCTATTTATTTATCGTATTATTCACAATTTTTTACGAATTTACAAGGTAATCAAAATTTTAATTCATATGACTAGACTGAAGCTAAAAATCGTTGTCTGAGCATCAGACGCAAAAAGTTATTCAACATCGGCGAATCTTATGGTATTACGAAAAATTTTGATGAAACTAACTTATTAGTTAAAAAACTACTCTGTTCAGCACACACCTTCACCCTTACAATCATAACATCAAGAAACATTATGGTTGCACTGTTGCTTATATCTTCATAAAAGTATAACCAATTGTATTGTGTATACCCTTGGGCGTAGCATAATAATGTTAGAGAAGCTTTTTATATGCTTTCATTTACATTAAGTCAACAAAATGCAACGGTCGCGTGCATGACGTTCATTAAATCCCTCTAGGTGTTAAAAAAATTGTGGAAATAACAATGAAATATCATCACACTTAACATAGCATGCTAATTGCACATTCTGTTATCAGAAACAATAAAGCAAACCTGTTAATTCGTATTCAAACGCGTTGTATTTACGAAATAACAAATCACATTATCACGAAATTAAAATACAAAACATTTGCAATTGCATGTTTGCACGATATAAACATTATGTTCAAACTTAGCGATACGTGTATGGTTCTAAGATACTTAATAGTTTTGTTTAATTATTTTTCTCTATAATTTTATCTGTTCTATGACTATGATAGATGAACTACATGGTTTGGTGTTACGCTTATTTATCTTGCGAGTCTGATAGAACGCGACGCGTAAGTTCATAACATAAGTGTTAATATAAAACTAAGAAAATTATATTTAGTCATGCATAACATTAGTTATGCATTCAAAATACGCACTTAATTATTTACATTTAGTATGAGACAAATTAAAATATTTATACATAGGATGTCGTATGTTTGTGGTATATGTTTTTTTTAATTTTAGCCTATCCGAATTAATGCGCTTTCTTTATCTCGCGAGTCGAATTAACTCTGATGTTGTTTTTAAAATATCTGTTTTTTTTTAACGCATGTCTTTAAATAACTCCATAATTTAAACTGGCTGAAACGGGACCTTATCATTATACCTTTTATCAGTGTCTTGATAGACTATTGGTAAGAAATATCTCACTTCATCCAATACAAAGAATATTAAAAAATTGTAATTATAATTATTAAACCTCGCCATACTTAACCAGTGATATTGCACCTGAATGTTTAAGAGTTAATGCCAATACTGCTGTAACGTAACCAATCAAATCAAATATCAAGATATTTCATCCAATGACTTGATATTTTTACTCACACCTCCGCTTGACGGCCGCGACAGTGCGTTTTCATTATATGCAGCTTAGTGGCTAGGAGTAAATAAACCACCCATATTGCAGTCGGCTTATTCTCACGAATTCTATCCACCACGCGAGCTCCCAGACTTGCGTGGTCGTAACCAGGATTACAGTAAAGGGGAGAACTATATCAGCTTTCTGTTTTAGATTCTTTCCGCAGATTTAACGGTGATTAGTAGGGCCAAATAATTTTAAATATTATAGAGTCTTATTTTATGATCGTATAACCAACTCTGATACCAACTAAAGTTTAAAAAACGATTATATAACATTTTTAACAAACAATTGATTTATTGTATAATAAATCTAAAAAATTTCGTCACAATTCACACTTATGTCTTCTGTGAATGTAAGTTTCGAATAGATATGCATCAATTTTTGGAATTCCCCTTCCCTGACTTCAGCCATTCTGACTATAATCCGCTTTTTACGATTCTAGTCGCGGGGATGGAGAATTTGAAATGAGAAAAATATAACCTCAAATTCTTTGTGCGAGTTTCGGTCGCTTTCGTGTTGTGAATGAATTTCAATGGAAGGATATTTTGAGCTTCCGCGAATCCTTTTTCGCTGCTGCTTACAAAGACACAGTAGGAGATATTTAAATTTTTAAAGAGGTAAATTCAACTAACTAAAAAACTTCACTCTTGCTAGCAAGGAGGCTTTGTCGAATCTAATTAAATGATGAAATGATTTATGTTGGAGAGGTGTTCATGTTCTGCGATGGCTGATCTCGTTGTATCCATATTCTTAGTGCTCCTAATGTGTTCAGCTGGTCCAGTTGCAATATTGTGTCGAGTCTCTCCCACGTAGCATTTACCACAGTCACACAGTATTCAAAGCTTTTACTCGTAGTTACAAACTAAGAGTTAAATTAAAAATTGAGCATAAATATAGAAAGAGCGAATTGAAATCTAAATGTAAAAGTTGATAAATAGTCCATAGTGTTTATTGAACCTGTAGTCCCTAAATTTTATTCCTCGGCAGTTTTGTTCATAAGTAAAATAAATCAGTAAAATATAATACCAAGCATAATTTCTGAAAGGAGAAAATCTTGCAATTTTACGGTTAGAAATGTGTGTAGGTACATAATTGTATATGATTATTTATACACGGTATCTGACTTTATGATGAGAAATTTTTCTTTGACATGATGGTTCTGCATGAACAATAAATATGACGATGGATTCTGCTCACACCGTCGACTCCAGCGCTCCTGAGCAAACATCAGATACCTAGAGCGAGGTTCACAACTTAACGAAAGAGCAGTTGCATCTTTGTACCGTCCATTGGCTCGTAAAGAGCTTGCGTGTTAAAAACAAAGGTGCACAAAACAAACTGACAACAGCGCAGACCCATAAATATTTTTTCACAAAACTCCTAGTCAGCAGTTTCCATCGGATGAGATCAACAACGCTAGTAAGTTATAGTTACAGTATGGGCTGATAAATAGTGCAGTTTCGTAGTAACTATTGCTTACGCGCTTAGCGCTTCTTTAGCAGACGGCAAGCGTCACGCATGTTAATAGTAATTTTAAAAACTAGATAACTATTTGTGAAATAATTAATAATTTTTCAGACAAGTCAATAGTAATGATATATTTACAATATGTTATGTACCAAGTTGAGGAGTTTTTATAATATGATTTTTAATGCACCAACGCCTGCTTAACGATACCAAACATTGCAATTTAAGAGAGAAAAATACACATCTTTGGACGGGATCCCCCGACAATCCATGTCAGATGCCGGCTTACCGTCCGAGCATTGAATTTCAACTCTCTAAATTATTTTAATCGTCGTATTGCTTCACTTTATTTCAACACCTTGCCTGGTCTGTAATCGCTGGTAGCACGTCCTGTCTGCTCCATTTCGAAACAAAACTACCTGATTGGTCTATGCAGATGTCACGTGACTATGCAGTATACATTCCAACAATATAAGACCATAAAAGTTTTCGTATTCATCCCAAACCGTGTTTTTACCTAATTGAATTATTTTTACATTGTTACTCCTACTGGTTATCGCGGTGTTACCAAGCTTTGTTAGCTACTATACAACAAGTTTTATGAACATTGGAAAAGGGGACCGGAATCCCGTTTACAGAATAAAGCTAAAATCGTTCCCTTTATTAAAGTTCAGGTTTTGTGATAGGTGTGTCCCTGATCTGTTGCGGTAATGCAGACGTCCCCGAAGGAAATAAGGAGATGATAACCAAGGGACTTTAGTTCGGGGTAGAAGTAAAGGCTCTTTATTTATGGTTATTACGTGTTTTGACGACATTGTTGAGTTCATCAAAGCGCAATAACAGTTTATTACGTACTTTCGCTGTTATAGGTGCTATACGTAAAATAAATAGATAGATAGATAGATAGATAAACTCTTTATTGCAACACCACATTATAAAATACAACAAACAAATAAAAAAAACTTAAAATGAAGTGTCACAACGGGCGGTCTTATCGCTCAGAGCGATCTCTTCCAGACAACCATGCACGGAAAGAAATATGTATACAAGTAACGGTGGTGCATAAAACAAGTACAATATAGAAGACTTTTAAAATTAAATTACAACATATATTATACATGTTAAACATATAAAATATATATATAACATTATAGAAATAAATACACGTAAATATTACATATATAATCATAAATATACATGCACTATAACATTACTTATACTAATTAATAAATAATAGAATGAAAACAAGTTGTAGCAATGCAGTACGTAGCTAATGCGAGAGGTAAAACGCTTTGACACGTTGTTTGAAAGTGTCTAAGGAGGTGCACATCTAATTTCTACTGGTAAAGCGTTCCACAGGCATAAATGTAGTACTCGTAGCAATAAGAATTTCAGCTTTATGAATTGTACAAACAACAATTACTTGCAGTTTATAATTAATTGGTCTTATTACCTAATGCGCTATACATGAATAGAGTTTTATATAATTTATCGTCTTACAAAAATATTGAAAAAAATAACGTCGTATTTAATGGACTTTTTGAAATTCGTTTTTACTGTAACGCTTACTAATTCACGACTCACAACACTAAGCAAACCTTTTATTAATACACCTGTTTTTTTTTCGAAGTGAGTGCAGTGCTGAAAATGCTAGTGACAATAGTCTAAAACCTTTCAGTTTTATAGAGTACCTTCTCACTCGAATTTTTATTACATTTTGTAATGAAAATGCGTGATTTTTTGAAGTTAATATTAGGAAATATATCCAACATAAAAGATAGAATAATAACGTTGCCGGATTTTGTCTTATAAAATATTGTCCCCGAATAATTAAGTTTATAACTTAATTATTTCGTATTCATGTAATGTAAAATGAAAACAAAAAAGAATCCAAATACTTGTTCTGATTTTATTTTTCTGAGCCATAAATTATATTTTCCGTAACATATTCGCGATACGTGTAATAAATATTTTTGTCAAAGATTTTTGATAAAAAGATATTTAAATGGAAACTTTTGCCAAATTATTATCATGCGAAATACCTAAAATCGGTTAAGTGCGAGTCAGACTCACACGCTGCGGGTCTCGTTCTTCCGTATCACCATATATAATATAATATAATGTAATGTAATATATTTATTTATATGGTGATATATGCACGTTTTTTACTTTAGTTAGAGCCCCTATATTTCCGCTATTAATCTACCATATTTGATGTTCATATGTTTTATCATGATTTCGTTAAAGTAAAAAATCAGTAATAACGTTGGAGTAAACATAGGTTTCTTGTATGGGAACCTCTCTTACTTTTACTGCAGACAGACAATAGCTAGACAGTCAGATGGACACCGTAGGATTATTATAAACGTCCCGTAGACTCGCAAGAATCCTAAAAAGCATTTCTTATCTCTACATCGCTGACGTCAACTCTCCATGGAAGAAAGTGGCTCTAGGCAGCTCCGATTCCCTTCAATAGCTTTCTAAGACCGATTTTATTACTTTCATACTACGTTGTCTTGAAAATAATATGCCTTGTCTCATAGTGATATTCATTCGCGTGAAATCCCTTGTTGGAAACAAGAGATCTTGTTACTACCCAGCTACCGCCTTGTTGGGTTTAGTGTAGACAAAGTTTCTACGAAATTGAATGAAGAAAAACAAGTAGTAAAATTAAATAATACTTTCGTTGCGATTGCATAGTACACGTAATACATTTTGTACACACAATATATGTAGTCAGGATGTTATATAATTTCAAATCACATCATATCTCATTTCATTAAATCATTTTTGCTTTTGTATTCTATATTAAAAAATGTTTTGATACTGACCAGCCATACGGAAAATTTTAAAACTTAAAAGTAAAATGAGGAATGACACGGAGGAGGTCAAGAAAGAAAGAAAACAGGAGAGAAGATGGATATTGGAGCAGAGAGATACATAATATATTGTATATCTAGAATTCGGATTGAGCATGATGATGAACAAATGAGATGGAGCAAAGCGAAAAGCGATTCCAATTTTGGGTGTCGAGCGAAGCAAACCGAGGGTATTGATTTGGCGAATACTCATTCAGGCATTCAGTGGACTCCGAATTCAGAACAAGACATTGATGGTATCCCACGCGCTCTTAATCCAGAACTCAACCATCCTTCAGAGCCAGAAGTTGACTAGAACCTTTATGTGTGTAACATGCTGAACGAAATGTGATACGGCCAGGTCATGTATTCTTAATTATTATTATTTTATCTATTTCTAATGTTCCTTTTTATTTACTAGTTAACAAGCTAGGCCTTCATCTACGTAATCTAATCAGTGTAGGTAATTTATTACATTACAAGGTATATTATAATTATGGATGGAACAATCTCGCTAATTCATTTTGTTGTTATTTCAAATTAAGACTATTAACTGATGTAGACACAGCTAGTGTGGTTTATTTTGGTTATTTCCATAACGTTTTGACTTATGGCAAACTGCTCTGGGGATTTTATGCAGATCTTAATTCTATTTTCATTCTGCAAAAGAGGGCTACGAGCTATCTACAGTTAAGCTCCCAGAGTTTCGCTTAGACATAAGTTTAAATGTTTAATTATTGTTAGGAGAAGGTTCTTTTAAAAGAAAAACCAAGATGGGAGGTTATGACGAGGCTGAAGGCCGAGCCTACTACGTAAATGAATAATCGGTTAGTATTAAATAAATAAACTAATAGCAATGTGCGTGAGTAGTTCATATACTCGTATTATTTGGATTCGGTACCCTGTGACGATATTAATCGTTACTTTAAATTTATTATATTACAGCGACATTATAGCAAACCTGACATGAGTGTATAAGAACTAGGTACATCGCTACCTACACGCCTTACATGTAGCCGAGCTACTATGCTACATTTACATGTATCGTAATAGGTACTTTATAAAACACTCGCCCGCTCCCCAAGTTCGTTGATTGATGACCTGAAACTTTGCAAGAAGCCCGAACAGGTATTATGTTGGTACTTGATTAGAGAACCTACCAAACTACGTGGCCTGGAATCTTGAACAAAGGGCTGTTTAGTTTGTAATTGGAATTAGGTTTATATGTTTATACTGGTATATACTGGTAATATAAGTAAATATAATAGTTAGATAAAACACGAAATAATAATTATTGTAGCAATAAACTACACGTATAGTTTTAAATACGACCTATCATAGTTTGTTTTGTTTTTTTAACTGACTTCAAAAAAGATAGCGGTTCTCATAAAAACTATTTTTTTATTTAGTTTTTACCTCAGAACTTTCGACCGGGTGTACCAATGTTGATGATCCTTCTTTGCTAGAGAGCTGGGACTTCCCATGTAGTCCCGTTTAAATTTCGTCAAATTCGGTCAAGAGTTACACTCCAATAAATGAAAAGTGTTTCGACTATCTTGATAATATCCTTATATTGATGGTAAATGACAATCTTCCCGTAAGTAGCTAGAGTCACTAAAAAGGCGAAATAAAAGTTTTACCAAAAAAATTGAACTGACTTTAACACTAATATGTATGAAATAACTTGTCGGTACCATGCGCACAATATTGTGATAATATATAGCTACTTTCGAGGTACCGACTTCAATAAGTTATTTTACATTTTTTATTATTGAAGTCGGTTTCATTTTTGGTATTTTTATATACAAGCTATATATATTTGTGAACATGGCGTATAGTATTTTAAACTCAAATTAAACTCAAATGATTTATTGCTTATGTGCCAAGTTAACATACAATGCAGGTGTTGTTGCATAAGGTTTACAGTAAGTACATGTCACATGTTACCCCCTGGAGGTGTTGCATTTGTGCAGAGAGGACCAGTCTATTTTAATGTATTATCATTGAAAAATTCGTCAATATTGTAATAACACTTCTGCAAAAGTATTTTTTAAGTGTGAATTTGAATACGTTCATTTTATGTTCGTCTTTTATTTTGTTAGGTAGTGTATTATAAATTTTAACTGCCATTGCCTTGGTACCGGAACTGTGCATTTTCAGTCTAGAAGTAGGTATTAAAAGTGTATGTTTCCGTGTTGGTCTAAGGGGATAATTTCTCGTCTGTTCACATGCTTTTAAAAAGTATTGAGGATATTTTCGAATAAACATGCACATTTCCAAGATGTAGATGGAGGTGAGGGTCAGCATTTGATATTTGATAAAATATGGTTTATGGAAATGATGTATTGTTAAATCTGGAAATTCTATGTTTGCAAGTATTCGTAGGCATTTCTTTTGTGCGATGAAAAGGTTATCTACGTTTACACTATTTACCCATAGTATGATGCCATATCTTAACCATGAGTATGCATATGCGTAATAAGTGGTCATAGCGGCATCAAGTCCAGCTGCTCGCCGCAGTTCCCTTAGTCCATACATAAAACTTGATAATTTTAATTGAATTTTTTTAACATGTATTTTCCAATTTACATGCGAGTCTAGTTCTAAACCTAGCAATAAAGCAGTGTTCACAATTTTTGTATCATTAAAATGCTATACGCTACTGAAAACAAAACAAACAACCCAAATGCTTTATCTTCTTTATGGGACTTACCTGGGTATTTCTTAGGAAATATAACATAATTTGATTGGTACGATATATTTATTAGTTATAATTAGTACTCGCGGGATGTAGACCACGAATTATTTGATTTCGGAGTTCCCGATATTTTGGCACAGTTACACGCACCATGCTCATATGTAGAGTATACATCCCGTGAGTACTAATTATAACTTAGTTATTAACCGCGAAAGTCTAAAGCAGTGAGTATATTAATGTTGAATATTACACATTACATTAGTATTTTTAACATTCCAAAAGCTTCCTCAAATCTACTGTACTGTAGTTTCATTCACTCGCTATATACCTATTTGAACGAATTAACGAATATCTTTTCCATCTGATAACAGTAAAATCAAATGTATAGTGAATGACCATACTACTTATAGTATGTCTGTGTAGTAGATCTGTGAAAACATGTCCTAACTTTACATTTTTACATTTGTACTAATTTTAATTGAAATATAATAAGTAACTAATTACCTACACATTTAATATTGTATTTTCCTAATTTTTATTTCTAATGTACTATTCATAATATTCGTAATATTAAGTATAGCACCTCTTTGGTTATTAAACTGTAAAAGTGTATATTACTATTGTAAATAAATAAATAAATGTTCATTGGCATAACATTTTGTTTCACATTTCAGCACATCAACTTTTCAGTATATAATTTTATTGTTACTTTGAATAGAAAATTTATTCCAAGTAACAAATTTTCAATGTTACATGAAACAATGAAAACAAGAAACTAGTAAGCTCGTAGTTATTCAATCTTTAGCCTGAATAGGTAGGTGGCACTTAGTTACACCAGCACGTGTTTATCATAATAAAATGTTAATGAATAATCAGAGAAAAATGGTTTTTGCTCACTTGTTTGAAAAAAATAATAAAAGAACCCCTTTTCGTACTAGAGGTGTAAAATGTTTCTAAGTAAGTAAAGAAGATATTTTAAATATAAACCACCGAAAAAAACACCGCACCATCATCGGGATTTGAATTATAGATGAGGCGACTATAGTATAGTAAAGTATAGTGTATAGTGGCATAGTAGGTTAAACTCATGTACGAGTTATCTTCTTTGTGTTACAGCAGTGTTTGATAGCTGTCTCAGAGCACTGGGTGTATGCGATCCAAACACTAATGCATGGGGGTGAAAAGAGCAGTATACGTTTTTATTCATTCTGTGACTTTCATTGCAGTGCGACCCAGAATTTTAATCTGGCATTTTAACACTGCAACAATAACATGTGGTACGCATGGCATAGTTCCACGGTTCGGTTTGACGCCTTCGTTCATTAATTGTAAATAAGTATATAATGACGCTATATCGTTCTTGTTTGGGCTACAGACACCATTAGTAAAGTACATGAGTCTAGAGCAACATTTTACTGTCAACTTCTGCTCTCACGGCGGACTATGTCAGGGGTGTTGCACTCAACTGCATATTGTTACAAAATATTTTTGTATGCCATATTAAGATTTTAATAAAGTAAGCAATAAATTTGTCTTAATCGTTATTTGATAGAGACGGATTACGGTAAAATAGAGGTTGGAAATAGAGGAATAGTTTCTATCGAGGTGCAAATCAGATATTAACCCGTAAAGCTGCCTTGGCATACCTGTATGCCAAAAAACATTTCGTAAAGCCGCCTTGGCATACAGGTATGCCAAGGCTAAATCAAATAAGGATCCAATTAAACATGTTATCTATTCAAATATACAATAGATTTCAGCTATTGTTTTGTTTTTTTGATGCTGTAAAGGACCTGGAATTTTTTTTTACATAACAATTTATCATTTGAAAGATACCAGATAGGTAATATCAACGAAAAAGCGACAGTCACTTGTTTTTTTGCGTGGTTTTTGCAACTCTGGTTTGCAAATTTGATCATAGTCGGCAGCTCACTAGGTTAAAATCAGAGAACTTATTTCTCGGGTTGAGGAGGTTATAAGTATAGGAAGTGCCCCAAAGAATGTTGCAGCTCAAAGCTTTGGAAGGTAGATAGGGGTGAGAGGCTTAACATAAAGCGCGTGACTTGCTTTTCACATCACTTCCAAAAAGATATGAAAAATGAGGTCACTTCTCTTTCAGTCGTTGGCTCACTACTGCTTAAAAGTCCAACCTTTTATACAATCTCCTTTCATTTGTTGCAGGCTTTATACATTGTTAGATTTTTTGTAAGTTATTTAGCTACTTGGTTAAGTTAGCAGCCTATTGTATACGACTTCGTTACCTTGGTATTTTTCATTTCGGAGTGTTGTTGGGGCGATCAAGCCAAAGCATTGCAGCACTTTGTACAAGTTTAAAAATGTTAAAAATATTTTCTAGATAAAAAATTAGGTAGGTGCGGTAAAATTTCCATAGTCTCATTTCAAACTTTGTAAAAAGTAGCTACACCGCAAAGTTAAAGTATAAGAATCGCTTCATCAGCCACAAAGAAGAATAAAAGTTGCAATAAAGTTGCAAGCTATCTGTTCCCGCACAAGTTATTCGGAATCAAATCAAAGTTTTATCTGTACTGTAATGGAGCAAATATCGAGAAGGTATCGAGATAAAGATCTGGCGACAGTAGGGGATTGCCTGACGGGGATCCTGATATTTGTAATGTTGGAATATTTCTTGTTCGAATAGCAGTATAAATGAATTGAAGGCTTATCGTTTAACTATATTATACGTATTATTGTACCTATTTATATTTTATGTCACTCATCATGTTTTCAATTTTTATGACGATAGGGATGTAACGATATATTGAAAACAGGACAATCTGCTCTCATTGTATCGTTAGGTTTTAAAGGATCCATAAAATACAAAGTAACTCATGTATATGTCAGTCTGTCTTTTCTTTAAAGACCTGTATCTGTTAAACTATAGTAGGTCAATGGTAAATTTTCACAGAAAGGTTTTGGACGGTCGCCTTATTCACCCAATAGCTAAGATAGGTGTCCGCACTGAACTGTCGAACCACTGTCCAATAACTGTCGCCACGGTTCTTGGTTTTCTGGGCGGAGCGGAAGATATCGATTAATTTATTGTGAATAAGTATTACAACTAACGTCTCATTTGACGAATAAATGAGGACTAAGTGTCTCAAATTCCATTGGCAACATAAAGGTATCAACATAAATGGAAAAAAATAAGTAACCTTAGATTCGCTGGTGATAATAATATAGTTCTCTTCTCGAGATGATCAAAACAATTAGAAGAAATGATATCAGAACTATGCAAAATAAGTAACAGAATAGGACTAGAGCTAAACACAACAAAAACTAAGGTGTTAATTTACAGACCTTAGGATACGTAGAGAGATAAATATACTAGGAAAATCCATCTCATTTCTTAGCTCTAGAAACAAAGATGAAATTGACAGGAGAATAAATATGACATCAGGAAAGTTCTAGACCCTAAAAGAAATATTGAAATATAATCTACCTGTAAAACTGAAAAGGACAGTCATAGATGGATGTTTACTACCCTATTTATCATACGGATCATAAACCTGGATCTACAATAAATGCGACAGACAGAATACAAAAGGCGCAGCGTGCCATGGAGAGGAGCATCTTGAATATTAGACTGATGGATAAAATTTAACAAAATAAGGAAAAAAACAAACGTTATAAATGTTTAATAACACATGAAAAGCTCAAGTGGAAGTGGGCTGGCCACGTAGCACGACTGTCAGATAAAAGATGGACGAATTTGGGTTCAGTTTTGGCAGTACCAAACGGCAAAAGAGCTAGAGGCCGTCATAAGAAGCGCTGGGTAGACGACATTAAAAGGAAACGACTGGATAACACAAGCTAAGAAAAGAAAAACCTGGAAACTGTTAGAGGAGGCATATACCCGCCCTTTACTATATAAAAGGGCTATATTTATATGTACAATCTTAATAAAACTCATAAATTTAATTTTGTTTGAAACGAGGTCTTACCCGTAGTCCCACTTATTTAACCCACTGGGGTACACAGGAAGTTCTTTTTCCTGTAGTCCCACTCCACTACGTAATGTATTAGAATAAGAAAAATAAAACATATAAGTATAATATTAATTAAAGCCTGGATTTTCCTAACAGAGTGTTATATCCTTAAATAACATCTCCATTACTTTTATATAATCAAATAAATAAAATTGCAATCCAAGTTTGATAGTTCAGCAAATTATTTTGGCACACGATGCACCACAAATTATTGCTCAGTGTGTACCGAGCAGAACGCAGTGTCCGCCCATTGGTTACTGAGACGTGAAGCGAGACATTTTGTATCGAACATAGAGTTCAAGGTGGAGGGTTTTAGCCGGATAAGAACAATAAGCCGAATATGCGACTTCTTTAGCCGGTTACTTTCTTCTACAAATTGTTCAAAGATGTTTTTGTAATTGTTATGATTTTATATTATTTTTTACATTTAAAGCTATAAGGCTAAAAATAGGCTAGTGTTCTTACTTTTATTTTTATGGATTGGATGGATAGATGAACGGGAGCTATTGCGTCTTCACACTGAGAAAGTACAACAAAATTTGTGGAATAAGAATAGAAATAAAGATTATATAAAAGCAATAGCGATATTACCAACTCTCAACAAAATCTAACCAATTATCTATCGAAAGGCAAAGTAGGCCTATTTATAGGTTACTGTAACCTGAATTATCATTTACAATAAACTTGAACAACATACAGTCCTCTGTGTAGAGGCTGCTTGCGTGAAGATGGATCCTGGACCATGTGCTGCTGCACTGTTAGTCCACGGAACAAATGTGGATTATAACGGGACTGCACGAACTCGTTACCATCAACACATACGACACTGGAACAGATGTGTCAGGAACCGAAAGTCCTCCTTCGCTAAATTAAGGAGCAAGGTTGGCTTGGGTGATTGCTGGCAAAGGGAAAAGCACAACACACTGCATGCGAGATGTCGGTGCAGGACATAAGGCTCCTGTCACCTGAAGATAAATTGTGTCTCTACGTAATGTTTATGTTATTATTATTTTGTATTTGTTTGACAATGTTTGTGATTCCGCATAGCACTCAGCTATAACCCTAGACCTGGTTACTGGCCTTCTAAGGGCGCTGATTACTGCTGCGCTGTCCGTAATGAAAAGAAAGAGCATACCCATTATCATAATTGGGTATCGTGTCTTGATTTAATATTGCTCTCGCAGCTAGCAGTAACCTTATCACTTTTGCTTGTATTAATATTGTGGTCTTATAATTAATTACAAAAAAATATAATCTCATATATTTAATATAATCATTTTTAAATATTCTCTTACCTTGTCTCCTACTGATTCTGAGATTCCAAATTCAGGTAAGTACGAGTTACTTTATTGTATTTGTTATTTTTCGCCATCCGTGTAAAAGATTGTATCTTCCAACTCATTTTTTGATGTTGCCAGTACATATTTCTTGTTATCTAGGTACCTACTCCCTATATCGTGAGTGCCTTATATGCTTTGAGGGATTTATGTTTTAGCCCTGTCTAGTATCTTGCAAAGTTTTCTGCTGTGTCTCGTGCTTAAATAGTTGGAAGGTACGCATCGCCCATGAAAGAACTTCTTCCGTCACAATTATGTCTGCAAAATTCCAGTTTGCATTGCCGGAATTCTGCATATTTTCTATTTCTCAGTCTCTTTCATTGTCTATCTGAAAACTCATGAAAGTGAGTTTGTAGAAGAAAGGCAATCTCCATCAGGTTTTTTAACATTCCTAGTTTTGCATGGGAGTCATTAGATAGTACTTTTTTAAATCTTGCAGCCTTACTCTCGGATTGAACAGAGTTGCTATTATTACTATTTCTAACGATTCACCTATACCCTAATTTTGAATCGGCGACGTGTTACTCTATATGCTTCCCAATCTTCTTTGGTCGATCGGTGTTCATTGTTCTAATGAAATGCAGCTGCCAATTAGCTGATTTAGGTAAATTAATACGTTTATTAACACTCGTTTATTATTATTAATATTATATTCTGGTTACAAAATAAAAAATTCTGGTATATAATACTACTATATCCAGCCTGATGATATCTGGGCACATATTATGTCTACATATCCATTAAAGTATTAAAAAATACACAACGATTATTATTTAATTAGCAATTATTATTTATATTCACCTGAGATGGTTACAATTTTCTAGACGCTCCTTACGACATAATATACAGGAAGTTTGGTAGAAGGACCGACAAACCAAATAAGCGTGTTCGGGGGCCGACTTGGAGAATACAAGTTGGCCAAAAAAAAATCCCTGACACCCCAATTTTTTTAACTTTTTTTGTGAATTTTCTCGTTTTCTCCAATATTGTACCTATTTACCACCATAACATTTGTAAAGTATGTTTTAGAGCGGATGTTTTTAGCTTTTACAAATTTTACTAATGTTATGGTGGTAAATAGGTACAATTTCGGAGAAAAAGGGAAAAATCACAAAAAAAAAGTTAAACATATTGGGGGGGTCTGGGATTTTTTTTGGCCAACTTGTATTCTCTAAGTGGTTCCCGGAACACGCTCATGTGGTTTGTCGGTCCCTCTACCAAACACCCTATATATGTAAGAATCCTATGATGGTCCATCGTATGGTTGTCAGTTTATGTCAATATAAACACATAGTTTTGCGGAGGCTTCAGGATCTCATTTTGAATATCTATTTTATTTTAATAACTGAAATTAGTTAATACAAATGGGCAAATGGATAAGTATCCAATAACATTCCTACGCTCAACTTTATAGCTATCAACTTTTGAATATAGGTCTAGTCGTCTTCTAATATAAGCTAATCTAAAACTATAGTCTATCCCCAGTTGATAATACCAATTTAATATAAATATTTAAACAAGGTTACTAGGTGAAGGTACTAATTATCTACCTATAAAGAAATCGTGTTGGTCTTCTAATATTGCAAATTCAATCATTGTATTTTAAAAATACGATATACTCGTATAATAGTCTGTAAGTATTTGCCGGACATCACCCACATCTCTCATCAGAGGCTTTCATCTTACGCGGTGACTGTAACAAATGATGGGGGACGGTTTCCCGTGCCATTTAGTGTATTCAACTTTTCACTTAGGTAATGCTGACTGTTATTAATGTAAAGAAAATGATGGCAACGGCTTGGTTGGAAATTAGACGATCATTTAAGCATTTGAAGTACTGAGCGGTTTAACTTACATTTAAGTTTGTAAAGTTATCCATTGTTACTATGTCTTCAGGCGTAACGTATTTGTCAGTTGCAGGGTAAATATGTACGCACATTTTATTCTATTTCTTCAGTCGATTGTCGTATGCTCGTTCTACTCTCAGTTATTCTGTGGTAGCGTGGAATTTAAGATGAAATATCAGAGATGAAATATGGATACAATTTTATCCATTTTGATCTAGAAATTTTTATTGGCAAGAATATACATATAATTTATCACAACAATCTAGTAAAAAAAATATAATATTGAACTACTTATCGTAGCTAACAATACCTAAGCCTAAAACGTTCTTCTTATAATCTTGGAGAGGATTTGAACGAAGAACCTTTTCATGAAGGATTACATGCCCGCGCCAATTTGGTAATACCTCAAGATACTTACACTACATTACCGTGAGTAGAAGACCTTGGTACCTTTTAATTAATGGCATGTAACAATAATTGTTATGTTTGTATAATTATTATAATACGGTTCATTCAAGTCACATATGTGTGCAGGTCAGGCCATTGCGAAGGTGCTAGAATTATTTGTCTATAGTGCTATACATTATTAGCTACATTTGAAAATTGTCTTGCCTTATTTTGTAAGGTTTTACTTTGATCATCAAATTGATCAAAGTTCAAACTAAGTACACTGTAAATTTTACAGTGTAAAACCACGGGAAGCAGCTTTATTCGAAAAACTATTTTACTACTATTTATACCTCACTTTCCAACACTATTCATATTTTAATGAATAAATGTTTATTGTTATTGTATGTCCTAAGTAAAGGTACTCTTTCTGTATTCGTTATATCTTATTTGATTTTATTGTTGAAGTATTTTGGACAACACACAATAAGCGCTTATTACTTTTTTTAGATACTTAAAAATTTGCTTTACGTTTACACCATGGAAACCGTGGATGGAACGTTATTTATTCGTAGGATGGAACTTACCTAAATCAGGCATTTAAAAATAAACTTAGTGCGCACATATATCCTGTTGCAAAGAGGTATTACTTTACAGACTTTATACAGATATTACTTTACTTTAGCTAAATAATCGTGATGCGTAGTTCAAGTATAAAAATCCGTTGCTCAGTATATTAGAAAAAAATTAAGCATCACTATGGGATTAAAAGAACTCAAATATAAATGCCATGATACGATTATCTCCCATGATAAATTTGAAATTTGAGATTGCATCCGCAACGAAAATACGACAGTATATGCTAGCTTCTCAATCTCCTCATACTCGGTATCTCTCTTCGGAATGACCTAATCCCAAATATCTATCTAAAGATAGCAGTTTCTGACTCGTGCGACGGTAGTTTATGGACTGTACACCCCATACTACGATTCAATTTAGATCCACCAATAAGATAGCTGAAAAACGTACCGGAGCGTTTTTCACGTGAACTTACTAAGAACGTGTATGTACAGATATACATATATGATTGGTAACTGTTAAATAACCATCGAAAAAATATATTTATATAATCTCATTCGGTAATATTCTAATTATGAAATGAAATACAGACATTTATTGGCATATTTTATTTACATACTTCTTTATGCAAATTAAATTAAAGCATTATTCTCTTAACAAAACAATGGTATAAAACAATTTTTTTATTATTGAAGTTCAATGTGTCCCGACCAAGGAGGTTTCAATTCAATTTAAGTACCTACCTACACATTATCTGTGGTGTTCCGAACCACTAGACCATTAACAGACTTTTTCCACTGATATTGGCAAAATTGTGGTTACGCACAAGCCATACAAACAAGAAGAAGAAGAAGACTTTTTTCCATTTTGGAGCTATTTCGTACATACGAATTTGAGTAATATTTTGTTGGATAAAACTTTAGTAGCAAAAATGTCATGAGATTAAATAAAGTAGTGTATGCAACTGCATATAATTAGGTATTAAAACACTCGTGTAATCTTATTTTCAAAACTCGCCTGCACTCATGTTTTAATACCCTCTATTATATGACAGTTGCATAAACTACTATTTTAGTAAATAATGTGCTTCGTTAAGAGTATCCTAAGCATTACGTATACGTAATTTACAAAATATATCTGTTTTCCCTTATATAAAAACTTCACTTAATTTCATTTTAGGGTAAACAATTTTATTTCTTAAATACCTATAATAAAGTTATAAAAAATAAAGGATAAATAAAAAAAAACCCCTATAATATTTAGTAGTAGCGACTGCCCGCGACTTCGTTTGCGTAGTTAGCGAGGCCTATCGTCATCATTCATCACTACACGGGTGTAGCCGCAGGTCTATATATTTACTGAAAACCTACTAAAATATATCTAACGGACGTTTGCAAAACCATTCAGACTAGCTAATAAAAAAGCACATTACACTTAAAATAAGTCATACCTACATAGTATTGTCATGTTTTTTTTTTTCTTAAAAAGAACATTAGTTTACTATGTTAGATTTAGGTTTGTTTTGTATGTAGACATACTGTTACAACCCTAATGTCTGCTGCCGTCTACGAAGATATAATATCATGGAGAGTAACTGCCTTATCCCTTCAATAGTCAGTATAGGTATTATAACAATGAAATTTCTATTGTGTCTGGCCGCATGATGACCAATGACCTTTGATGGATTAAAAAAATCACCCAATATAAGTCGTGCTAAATCACTAACAATCGTTGACGCCGCTATGAGTCAGCTGTCATAGTAGACGTTGCAGCACGCGCGTGGACCAACCCCTACTTTCTTTATGAAATTTAAACCAATCACCGAACATGTCTATTTGTAACCTCGGAAGTAATTCGTATTTGGAATCATACGTCGTTTTGGTTTGAAGGACCACTTTTTGTGTGGAATTTGTTATGAGTTATGCTTCCTGACATTATTTCTTCATAGGCTGCCGTGCGATGAGCAAACATTGTTGCATCTTTGACAACATCCGTTAAACAAATGAAAAATTGACAAGGAACGTTGGAAAAGAAACCTTATGTACAAGGGAGATATCTAATAAAGTATTTGCCATTACTCACATCATTTGTAGTTACTCATATCGGTGAGCTCGTCGACGAACGCATCGACGAATCATTGGAGAATCGAACGGATGATCTTGCTATCGACCACGCTCGCATACTAATGATTGACGTCAATGCATTCCAGTAAACCAACAATATTATTTATACTAATATAGCAATACTAATAATATTATAAACAGCTAAAGATTTTTTTTTTGATTTTTTTTTTGTAACGAATAAACATAATAACTACTTGACCGAGTTCAAAAAATATTTTTCCGTTAGAAAGCTACATTACCACTGAGTAACATAGGCTATATAATATTTTCAAAAAGTTAGGGATCCGTATGAAAACTACGATAATTTAACGCAAGGTGTGAAAAAAATCCGAAAAACATCCTTATATCGCGTACGCTGCGGAAACTTTTGACAATAGAGCAAAGTGATGTACTATAGTTTTATATAAGACATCAATGTCTACAAAAAGTATGCAATACCATGTGTCGAATTATTACAATTATGTCACTAACCACTTTTCCGTGTAAAATATGCAATACTAACGCCGGTACAATGTAGGCCATATTATTCGTACTTTGGTGTTAATCCTTTTCTAATCTAATAATAAAGAGGCAAGATTTGATAGTTTGTTTGAAAGAATAAACGCAAAAACTACATAACCGGTTCATAGACTCATTCACCAGCAGAAAGCTATATCATGCTTGAGTTACATACGCTACTCGTATATTTGAATCATTATCGCCCATCACCGCGCGGGTGAAACCGCGGAGCTCTGCATTGTATATAAACTCATAATTTTTGGACAATATTGTCATTTAATTTTATTCTGCCTCTTCACTAAAAATTCTTGCGCGTGATTTCAAAACCCGAGTAATCGAACAGAGTCAATAAAGTTGAAAATTGGAAATATAACAATAATAGTGATAATGTATGTTTGTTTAAATCTTGTGTTTTATAACAAGTTAGGAACCTAGACTAAGAGTACCTACGAGTATAATAACTTCAAGTTCAGATACACTGTTGGCTACGAAATCCGTTATACTTGAAAGTAGTTTTTACAACATCGCTTTAACCCCAATACACACAAAATAAATGTTCTAATGTATACTTGCCCGTGTCAAAGACCAAGTCAATGCACGAAAATTGAGCCGAAAACAAGCTCATTACGTCGTCTATTTCTTTTTCTGTCACTTTACATGAAGTAAATGGTCGAATCCTCACTAACGGCTCGTCCGGGGGTGTTGCGGCCGGTTCTATTACCCTAACGACGCGATATTACGTTTACCCAAAAATGTTTATAGGGTATACGGTCGTTCGGAACCCAACCTAATCAAGCGACGCTCCAGCGAGGCTGTAACTTTTTCTATACGGTAACTCAGTTTATTATTGCGTTGTGCCTTGTGCCGACCCGATAAGGATTTAGCCTGGGAATAGTGTGATCTCATTAAAGTTGTAGCGTCTATTGGCTTTTTGGTAGTTATTTCTCACCTTTGTAAAGGGTATAAATATATTATAAGAGGATTCCGTGAAAAGTAATATGCGTAATATTTATAAGAGCTTTTTTTGTTTCTTTGGTCTAGTTTCTACCAGTAGCGCTTCATTATTCAACCAATAAACATCCAACTAACATGAAATGATAATATTTTTAAAATTACTTTCAAAAAGGCAGGTCCTAAGCATTCTTATGTCTTTTACCATACCATATCAAATGCTTGTACAGATCGCGCGGCGAGAGTTTGGCTTTGACCGTTATTGCGCAGAAATCAGAAATTGGGTATCAACGGGCAATTAGCGGGGTGCGGGGCGGGTGTGTAGGCGCATGCGGTGCTCTGATTGGCGCTCCAATCGTTCCCTGCCTCTCGCATCGATACGACGTACCGCGCACTCCTGTTGTACAATCATGTTCACAAGTGAATTGCTATTTTCGTTAATTGTTTATTGTTGTCGATTGTTATTATTTGTTGAGTTTGTTTGTTTAAGTTTGTCATTTAAGTTTTTTTTGTTTAATATTAAAAAGTGATTTGAAAATGCGTAAAAAAAACATTGTTTTAAAAAGGCAAGCACGGAAAATGATATATGACGTGAATTGCTTTTTAAAGAAAGAAGCTGACGAATGTATCGATTCATTGAAGCAAATTCGAAGTCAGATTGAGGAAGTTGCTTCTTTACTCAGTCAGTCGGAGAATAACCAAACTATACAGACTATGCAGGTAATGAAAACGGAAACTGTTTCTAAATTAAATTGTGTAGTCAGTAAATTAGCTAAAATTCAAAAACGGACATCGGAGGCCAATATAGAGAGAAGTAAACATTTTATATAAGTAAAATAACTATCAATAGTTTTAATAAATGAAGAAGTTTATCTATTTCGTATTATTTTCTAGCATTATTACCACTGTACATGAATTTTGACCCACTCAAATATCCAACCTGGTACATAAAAAAGGAAAAGTATTGTGTGCGTGACAGTACCCATGCGCAGTAATCCCCTCCACCTGAAGGTCAAAGCCAAACTCTCGCCGCGCGATCTGTACCGTCATTTAATATTTATAAAAATGTATTTAAATGTTAGAAAAGGAAATAGATATAGGTTATATCTGCTTAGCTCAGAGCAAAGTCTTTCGGAGAATAATCAGGAACTCAATGGAAAGACTAGTAGTCCAAAGTCCGGTAGCAGGAAAGAGAGGTAGAGACGCTCGAGGAGTGCCCAGCATAGGAGAGCGAGCGCCGTGAACTCGTCGCAGTAGTGGGTGACGACATCTCGCTTTCGTCATTGGTCAAGGCCATGGTGGAAAGCGAAAGGTCGTGGAACGCGGGACTAGACTTCTGCGAACGGGTCGTGTTGCAGAAGGAGGCTGCGGAAAGGGATAGAGAGATCACATCTACTCTGTCGATCCGCACCCGGAGACCCGAGCGTATCAAGCCCTCCTCCATCCCCCATAACAGAGGTCGTGGTGACGGACACAGGGGTGTCCATTCCCGCCAATCCGTGACCTCGAGGAGGCGCGCGCGCCTTACGTGTGCTGTGATGGAGTGACTTCTACTCCATCCGGGATGGGGTCCTCATGGGAGGGCCAACACCGCCGGGACCTCGGACGATTGCAATAGCGTGCCCGTTGTCCCTACATCAAGTCGCCCGGAGAAACACCGTGTGGTGGTTTAGTCGGTATAGTTTGCTTGCTGCTATGGGTGCAGTTGGCGCGTAAAGGAAGAGCCCGACATACCCCGTCAAATCCCCCCGGGTCAGGCGGGGATGTGTAAGTGCATTCCCCACATGTAATTAAAAAAAAAGGTAAATGCTGGACGGATCTTAAAAAGACAGCTTGGAAGGTGTCTATGACATAGTGTTCTCGTAATGCAACGAACCGATTAAAATAAAAACACAATACAAAACCAGTGATAACCACCGCCGGGAAGACGTTGAATACCCACCGTGTGCTATTCTCTTTCCAACCACGATCACTTTGCCAAGAGTGCCCGATTAAGAAGAAGTTCAGAGCAAAACAAGTTATATCTTGTAAGTTTCATAGGTTTGTCTTTTTGTTTTGTTTGCTTTTGTGTGTATATTCTTTAATTTATATAAATGTTATGAAGACAAGTTTGAATATTTATCTATACTTGTGAATAATTTGACGTTATTTACGTACGTATATAATATCGAGTACTGATTTAATTTTATAGAAAGAAAGTTTAGTTTGGTTTACTTACATTTGTACATCACGAACCTTTTGGTAGTTTATCTACACGATGTTAAGGGCCAAGAATATATATAACGATTTAATATTGCGGCTTTAAAAGATCCAAAGCCCCAGATGAATATTCTCGTCAATATTTTTCCTAACAAATTTTTGCTAACACCCGGCGGCAGAGCGACGCTTTTACATCATATTACTCTCGCATTGAACGAGATTGATGTGTGAAAAAAGCTCTTGAAATTGGTAAAAAGGGAAGGCTAAGTGTAAAGGGCGAGAGAGTGATCGAAAAGCGTCGGCAATGTCGTACCTACCCGCAATTTCGTCACGCGTTTTTACTGAACAAATGTTCCCTTAAGATTCGACTTAACTTATGCGACGCACGTTTTATTGAAGGTTGAATTCGCTATAGGCCATATATTGGGTTCCACACGAGTAATACAGGTGTAAACTGATGAGGAATAGTTCAAAACCCATTTTTTTTGTGATTGAAATGAAATTGAAATTGTTGAATTTGTTTTTTTATTGTCCAACAATATACAATTAGTACACATGCTTAACTCTAATTAATATATTATACTTAACCGTATGTACCTAATAGTATCCACACTAGGCTCTAGGCCTGTGTTGATAGTATAATTAAGTAGGTACACTCTTTGTGTAGAATGGTACCTAGAGCAATGATATTCAAAAATATATAAAAAAATATTTACATAACATAGGAAGTGATGTTCGATTCTACATGTATGTTTTTGTTACTTCAAACTCAAACAAAATAAAAAAGTTAAGACAGAACGTTATGAACAGAGAAGTGAGGCCGGTTTTCTAAACTACATTTGCGTACATCGGTGCTGCCATGATATGTCAAAAAAATATTTATAAATAACAATTATTAATAAATAAATTTAAATTCAATGACAATTCGAATTTCACGTGTTGCTTCCACGCGCCGCTATAGTTCGTCTGACGAGTCAAGGCGTAGTTTCATTGTACGTGTTGTGTGTAATTATGTAACTACGTACACGGCGAAGCGTAGTTTTACTTGCCTCACTTTTCTATTCCCAACATTCTGTCTTGCTTTTTTATTTTGCCTGAGACTTCAAAATGCTTGTGAAATGGTCACAAGTTTAACAATCTTCTTTAAGAAAAGTCGATCTTGCCCTACTACTCGAAAACATGTTAGCAAATTGAATGTTAGCAAAGCGACGGTGTGACATGCCCAACTACAAAAGTATATCATTGAAAGACGATCCTCCAGTAAAAATGGTTGCAAAATAAGCGCTTCGACTGAAAATCTTCTACTTTATTAAAGTCAGTATCAGCAGTAAAAGTACCATGACGTTATTAAAAAAAAGTTACAGCCGAAACGTGCTTTCCGAAGAACGCAAGTCACTGGAACTATAAATTTTAGTTTAGAGTAAAAAACTATAAACTTTAGTTTTACACTTCTCTACAATGTAATCGTCAAGTAATTTCAATTTCTGCAGCTCATACCATTCAAACCTTTAAACACAGTACTTAGTGCTTTATTACGGGACAATTAGTCACGTGGCTTGCAAGTTGCAACATTACTGGTGAGTTTTAGCCATCAGCAATTACCATTAAAATTAATTATTGCTGGGTTTTATTTAAATAAAATTTAAGTTCAAAAAGATTTTATTCAGAATTTGGCTGTATGTATAGGCAGTACAAACATCATTGAATTTTTAAAAAAGAAAACGCGGGAAATACACAAAAGCGCGCCCCGGTGAATTTTAACTCTAATTTTATCTTTTAATCCTACTTTTGACAATTTGTTAGGTAAAATATTTTTTTACTATACTAAGCTGGTTTTATTCAAATAATTTATTAATTATTAAGCCTTACACTAAAGTCTTGGTCCACAACAACTGTACTGCTGACCACGCTATGATTGCCTGGATCTGCGCTACGCTGCGCTTTCGCCCATCATCATCGCTGTCAGCAACGCATGTCATTAAAGACCGCGACAGTAATGTACTATTAAGTTTTATTAAGTTAATATTAATATAATACAAATACAGCAATAAGACCGCCTACAGTACTGACTTATTTTAGATAAATAATTTTCATCATAACTTGATTTGATGTCAATTAAGTGTATATGCATCACATACTTATATAATTTATTAATAACGCCAAACTTCCAAAATCCAATGAAATATCCTTCATCATCATCTCTCATAACGATGTACGAAAAGAAAATTAATCAACAGCAACCGGAACGTATATTTCATTTATTAGTAAAATAAATGTCGTACTATTTTTATCAAATCGTGCTACATTTGCACGATTTGATAAATGCGTGCAGAAATTGTTATCTACGAGTATAACACTAAACTAACCACATAATTGCCTACACCAAATGACCACAGTCTAAGAAGACGAATAGCGCGCTCATACGCCACCACACGTCTCCATAAAGACATGGAATAAGGGACAATTACTGCTATTCAATAGAATGGCCTCCGCTGCAGTTTCATTATTTGCTCCCCCTAGGGTTCCAGTCATGGTTTATTGAATTGGACGATAAGTTGCCTTAGCGATTTCCTGCCATTTACTGTCATTACTCTAAACAGTGATGATCAGCTTCATTTAAACTTAAACATTATAGGACGTGTAAAAAACTATGTACTATGTTATTTTTCGTGACTTCAAAAAAAAAGAGGAGGTTTCTCAAATCGACCTTATATAATATATATATATATATATATATATTGTTTTTATTTGTTTTTTTTTATAACTTTTTCATTTATTAACCGATATTTTGTTTGATAGAGTATACTTCTGTGGTGGTCCCATATAAATTTCATCAAAATCGTAATAGCTGTTGTTGAGTTATACTTCAATAACAAAAAAGTGTTTCACCTATCTTGATGATACTCGTATCATCAAGATAGGTGAAACCCGTGACGCTGTATCCCGTAAGTAGCAGGGTCACTAAAATTGGTGATATTTTTTTTAATATTAAATAGAACCGACTTCTACACTAAAAAGTGTGAAATCACTTGTTGAAGTCGGTACCATGCACGCAATATTATGATAAAAGATACTTTCGAACTATCATGGTACCTACTGTAGAAGTCTGTTGTACTTATTGATTAAAAAAACTTTTTTTTTATGTTTAGAGCACAGTACGGCGTGTATGGTGCGGCGAGCAGTATGTGACTTGTCCTCTATTGATGCACGTCCGTTCTAAACACACCTTTATGTTGTTTCCAGTAACTTGGCATTTTTAAGTTGAAAAGTATAGGTAATAAGATTTTAATAATATTGTGGTCGTTACCATGTGAACTTTCATAATTATATATAGTAAAAAGTTCTTGTTTAATAAACATAATTATATATTTTGATACCTCGATAATAGGTGAGTTAAACTCTACGAATAAATAATAAGTCTTTATTCGTAGGCTAAGCTAAATTAAGCGATATACATGTGGGGTTACTCTAAGTTACTTTTACTTTAATATAATCTTGCAGTATTGTTCTCGAACAAGAAACTTACCGTAAAGAAGGAAAACTACTTCCTGAGTACCTATTTAGAAAATGAAGGGTGATGCGTTAAAGGGCGTTACTGTCAAATTGGTGGTACTTGAGTAAATTAGGGCCTTTTTGTCAGATAGGGTGAGTGTGAATATGGGCTTTCTTTGAGGAATTTCCTACATTTTCCAAGGCACGTTGCCTTGGAAAATGTAGGAAATTCCTCCATAACTATTATTGTGTACCTTTATATAAAAATTGTGCACATTTATGATGTAAAACTAGCATGTGATGAATATAAATTACTATTAATGTTTTTATGGTTCCGTACTGTGAGAGATAGGAAGGTAACTTTAAAAGATTACCTGTTTGTTTGTCTGTCTGCCTGATTATTAAGACCATTATCCTAAGCAACGCGTGGAGCTATCGAGTTGAATGAAATTATGTATTGTAAATGACTTAGTCAATACAATCAAAATACACTGCCATTTACGCCTTAAAATAAATTAATTAGATTTTTGAATTCTTCTCGGTGGCTTAGAATCATAAAATTTGACAAGAAGCAAGATCACAAGGCAAAAATAAAAAAAAAAACATTCGAAGCACAAAACCAGAAATAGCTTATCTATTCAAACTTGCATTTGATTATTAAGACCCTTATCCTAAGGCGTGGAGCTATCAAGTTGAATGAAATTAAGTATTGTAAATGACTAGTCAATACAATCAAAATATTGAAATTTATAGAAAGAAAAATTCCATACTTGGACGGGATTCGAACCCACGTCTTCTGACTCTCCGTTTCAGACGCCATTGACTAACTAGGCCACCAAGGTTCTGGTCCGAGCATCGAATTTTAACTCTCTATTTGACTAACCGTCTTGCGGGGACGGAGCGACATCTATTGGACAGTTAAACAGTACCATCCAACCGAAAGAAGCATAAGTTAAAATTCGATGCTCGGACCAGAACCTCGGTGGCCTAGTTGGTCAATGGCGTCTGACACGGAGAGTCAGAAGACGACGCGGGTTCGAATCCCGTCCGAGGATGGCATTTTTCTCTCTATAGATTTCAATGTTTGAGATCGCTTAAGCAGGCGTTAGTGCTTTAAAAAGTAATAATATAAAAATTACAAGGGCTGCGATGTCAATACGAAAGTTTAAGTATTTCTAAATAATGCTTCTTTTGGTTGGATGGTACTGTTTAACTGTCCAATAGATGTCACTTCGTCCCCGCAACGGTTACTCAAATAGAGTTAGAATTCAATGCTCGGACCAGAACCTCAGTGGCCTAGTTGGTCAATGGCGTCTGACACGGAGAGTCAGAAGACGCAGGTTCGAATCCCGTCCGAGGATGGAATTTTTCTCTCTATAAATTTCAATGTTTGAGATCGCTTAAGCAGGCGTTAGTGCTTTGAAATGTAATACTATAACAATCAAAATTAATTGCTATTTATGCCATAAAATAAATGAAAAAGATTTTTGAGTTCTTCTCGAAGGCAATTATCATAAAATTTGACAAGATAGTCACAAAACATTAAAAAAACCACAGGCACAAAAACCAGAAATAGCTTTTCTATTCAAACTTGAATTTGCTGTTGGTAATTCAACTATGAAGTATATAGATGAAGTAAATGTGTAGTTTATCGTTAAATACGACTTATCTTTATGTTATTTGTACGGAACTCTCGGAGCACAAGATAGATTCGCAATTGCTCAGTTCTTTAATACTCAATGTAAGAGTAAATACATGATTTATCATGTATCCTTATTTTTTCCTGCATCATTATTTATTTAACAAAAGAAAAGTTCACACACATTTATATAGTTGAACTGCATATGCATATGTACAATATTATGAATATCCAGTTTATCTATTTTTAATATTACTTTTTGGGATCCAAGTTTTGAGTGACAATGTTATTTGCACGCTTTTTAACTACCTAATATACAATAACACATATCATAACAGACCAACCAACAATACTTAATAATTCAGAAGCATCAGAAGACTAGTCCAATAATTCCAATCACAAAATTTGTGCTACTAATACATCAACATTGGCTAGAGCCGCATCTACCAATAAACAACCGGCTCACAAGAACAAAGGAGGGAGCGTATGCAAGATCGATTAACGGTCTCTAATTACGCAATTTCTGGCGATCTCTAATTGTGGCGGACCAGTATATTCTGCGTGACAGTACGTTATTTCCCTGGAGGGCGGTAAAGATAGCGTTGGACGACGAGGTAGAAAAATGGATGCTGGATATGATACCATTTAGTTCTTTAATAATCTCTCTACACAGTCGGAAATGTTAACGTTGTTATCTATGCTCTATACAGCTTATAATAACTACATTTGACTACAATATCTATATGTGATGATAAAGATGATAATGAGACCGAGTTTGGAGTAACATAATGTTTTTAAAATATACTTTTCACAGAGCTTTTCTTTATACTTATACTTATTTCATTGCTCATTACTTCACACTTATTTTATATTACCATTACATTATTTAGTTTATTATTAATAATGTATAATGTTCATTTGATATATGAACTATTTGGTACTAGAAAATATATCTATTTTCTTTATTTACGATATTAGTCTGGAATACAGACGTTTCATTCAATTAAAGTCAATTACACATACCATAAATCTACGTGGGATTCCCTAAGGTACGAAGCTAATTTTCAAGTAGTAATATACTTATTTTTTTTTAAATAGTTAAGTATTCATTTGATTAATAACAGAATAATGACAATACTATAGGTACTGAGAGGTTACCATTATGTACCCTAATAGACGTGCCCTCTCCTGTTTAAGAGAATATAAGTATTTCCGAAAACGTGTATATTTTTTGAGTAGTCTCTGTGATGTCCATATATTGAACGTATCATTTCTCATTCAGTCATATCCAGGGATACTTTATGTCTCTCCGCACGTACCCAACGCGTTGCGCCGATGGTGTGCCGAGCTAAAATTATTCACTGAGTCGACGAGCATTGTTCTCTCATACTTTATTTGTCCCGGCCATACACACCATACATAGACCACCCAAGCAAAGTTATACCCTAAAGCAAAGCCAGTAAGGGTACAAATTGGTTCAAGATATTTTTGTACGCATGTTCCTTGCAGCCACAGTCTTTTTGGTTGGTTGCGTGTCGCTTACGGGGTAATCCTCCTGTCTTTGTAATTTGTGATTCGAAATAAAACTCCGAGCTCATCAAAGCGACGGGGACAATAAGACGGAGAGATGCAAACTGTCGTCTTAAAGAGATCGAATTAGAATTAGCTATTGATATTTTCTTGGCGATACAGTCTTGTGCGAATTGTATGAATTGTTTTGTCTTTATCATTATTAGTCCGTATCTTTATAGTACACCATCTATACGCAATAGTTTGGTCAGTTTTAATGCTCTTTAGGGAATAATGAAGCAATATGAAAACTATTGTTAGATTATAATTTGCTGCTTCCGCGGCTTTATACATAAAGTCTAAGTTGCATCAGCTCACAGAAATGGCCCTATTCACAATATCTATGCATAAGCTTTCATATTGTTGTTGTTTTTATAGACGCAAGTTCAAATGTAATTTTTAAAATTTCGCGATTTGAACACATTTAAATGTTTATTATATTGGTTTGTCGGACCCTCTACCAAACACCCTATATAACATGGTCGAAACGTCGAGCGAAAGGTACATATTTTTACCTATATTAAATAATACGTGATAAGTCCCGATAAACATTTAATTAGCAAGTTCAAATGCTTATAATAATATCATATGTCCCAAACGACACGGGACGTCATCACGTGATGATTGCAAAGCAACTACTCTTATTTTACAATGTTTGATTTATATTGTTTGATTTTATTTTAATCTTAAATTAATCTTAATAACAAGTAATCTTTAGCAATTTTCTAGCGTGATACAAAAACGATAAATGACCACAAATATATTTTAGTATTTATGCATTCAATTTATTCATATTAACAAATTTATTTCAAAAGTGTTATTGAATAGAAATTTGATAATAATAATAATAATATTTCTTTACCAAAAAATTTACAGATGATTATAACTATAATATAATGATCTTATTTTAATACACAATTATATTAACAAGGCGAATAGATTATATTAGAGTTAAATTATTACATTAATGATCAGCGTAAGTAACGAATTGACGGCTAATCAAATGAATGATTAAAATAACTAGGAAAAATTTGCAATTATTGAATAAAACGAAATAGATTCTTACCAGACGAAGTTTATAATTATTTTTTTCTATAGAAGAGGAAAAATTTAAAACATATTAAATATCCTTTCGCATGAAATTTAACTCAATACGTTTAGCGCTAATCAAATGAAAATATCGTACTGTTTCTCGCATTTTTTTTGCTAAGTATGTGATAGAGCTAAAATTATGTTTAAACCCGAACTGCCACAAGACGGAAGAACCTCAAGCTGCATGTCGATTCATGTTTAACTAAGAATAGACGAAATTCGTACTTTGTCAGAGCACCTCTTTAATAGCAGCAGATCTTTAATAATCTTTACTCCGAAAAAAGTCGATCTATTTTTTTATTTTTTTATATACCAAATTAAAAGTACATACATATTTGAAGTTATATAACATAGCATTCATAAACCACATAGGTTTGTACATAATGCTTTTGTTTAGTCTGCAAACTACTAAATATTTGTTTAATAAATAACAATCTGAACTCTTACACTGACTTATTAGGTATCTATAACGTGAGATATCATTACAGGTTCTAAGATTATATAATTCACCATGGAAGCTTCATAGATGCCTATATAAATGGTAAGAATCTAACTTAATCATACATCTAAGAGGGTGGTATACAATATACAAGCATGTTTTGACTGTTGACGAAGATTATTTATTTATCTTCGTTTACTTTCTTTAAAAAATGATGTACGTTCTAAATATTTTGATGTTTTTCCAATAAATTACAATACTTCTATGAAACCAAAAACTTTGTAAAATTACTTTATTTGTGCATGCATAGAAATAAGCAGATACACATCCATCAAAATATAAAATGTAGGTCCCTACCTACTTTATATATTAGTTTAAGATGGCTGTTTTCAAACCATCGATAGTTAAACTCGAGGTCATTGAATATTAATTTACTACATAATAATACATAAACCATATTTTTAAGTATATTAGGTTATATATGTATAATAATTTCAACTGGTTTTTATTGTACTAGTAATAGTTTTTCTATGTTCCTACTCTTTTTCAATAATGTAATCTTCCATTTAATTATAAGATTTATATAAGTTTGTTAAAAGTCTGATAATTCGGACTACTTCTAACTGTAGTATTCTATTAGTGAAAACTATCTACTTGATATAAATAATGCTGTCGGCCTACTTACAAGTCAGAACGAAGAATTCAGGATGAAAATTGATCAACTGGAAGGACAATTAAAAAAAGATAATGCGCAAATTTGTTTACTTGAAGACAAGATTGAAGATATGCAGAGAGAAAGCCGAAAAACAAACATTGAAATTAAGAACGTACCGAAGAAGAAGAATGAAAATAAAGAAGACCTAATAGAAATGGTTCTGAGCCTATCCAAAACGATATGTTGCAAAGTTGATAGGACAGATATAAGGGATATTTACAGGATAAATTCAAGAAAAAATGCCGATAAGAACACGCCTATAATTGTTGAGATGGGTTCCACTATATTGAAGGCAGATCTACTAAAGATGTGTAAATCACATAATGTAAGAAATAGTAAAAATAAGCTTCAAGCCAAACATTTAGGATTTACTACTAATGAACACGATTCTATTTATGTAAGCGAGCACTTGACTGCTAAAGCGGCGCGACTATATTTTCTGGCAAGAGACCTAACTAAATCGAAGCAGTACAAGTTTTGGTGGACAACGTTTGGCAGAGTCTATGTAAGATTAAATGAAACGTCGCCTATTATACAAATAAGAAATGAAGCGCAAGTACAACATCTATTACAAGCCGCACCAGACTCGTCATGACTATCCATAGTATCAGAGATGTTGTTAGGGGTATCACAAGTAATACCTCGAAGGGCATTGTTAATCTGCTCTGCTTTATTTTTTATTAATGTGCTCTTATTAATACTTTGTTTTTTTTGTAACTCTGACACAATTATATTCAACACTCGAAACACTAAACTTTCTTAACATATGGTCACAGTCAAAGTGTATTCCTCATATTTTATGTTCAATACACACATACACAAAACATAAACTTCATCTAACACAAACCGACAACACTATTAATAACACACCACTACATAAAACACCGAAAGAACCTAATAAACCCCAATATGTATTAGCTTATTCTAAAATTAGCCTATTTAACAATTGCTATTATACCTTCAATTCATCTAAAAATTTCAAACGTGAATTTCACAAACGATGCGTTTTAACAAGAATCATACCTAATATTAAACCGCAATTTAATTTAAATCTCTTCAAATATGGATGACACTATGCACACTCTGAATGAAATAGACAATGTAGAAATAGCACACGCTTTTGAATGCAATACTGGCAATCTTTCAAATAATTTAAAAGTTAAAAAACATGACCTTACTATAATCACACAAAATATAAGGAGCATATACCGTAACTTTGATGATTTCGTCCTTAATTTATCACAGCTAAATTTTGATACTGATGTTGTAATTTTAACAGAATGTAGATTAAGTAAAGAGAAACCTATTCCCCAACTAAACAATTATGTTTCTTATGTCTCTACTTCTCAATTGAACCAAAACGATGGAGTTACTAAGTACGTTAAAAGAACATTGAAACATAAAGTTAAAGAGATCAAACTTGTACATGCATCTTGTTTACAATTGGATACCCTGAACAATACAGTTTTATGTGTATATCGTTCACCATCAAATTCAAATTCAGAACCTTTTATCAATAGTCTCAATGTTCACCTAGCGTCACTCAACTCGCAAAATATTATTGTTATTACTGGGGACATTAACATTAATATAAAACCGAAAGAAATAGAGTTGCCTAATGAATATAAAAATAGGATTAGCTATCTTAATGTGCTATCGGTTTATGGTATACTTCCCGGGCACACATTTCCCACCAGAGACAAAAATTGTTTAGACCATTTTATGCTAAAAATAAACAGATTGAAAGTCTCTGCATATATTGCCGTTCTGCATACTACTAATACCGACCACTATACGATACTATTATGTTTATCCAAATTCAAGAACATACCAACGTTAAATAAGATCAGTAAGACTGTGGACTTTGAACAGGCCATAAATTATCTTAAAGAGAAAAAGTTGTCGGATTTACTTTATTGTGAAGACCCCAATATTTTGATTGAACAACTTATTAAAAAACTGACAGATGCGATCGAAATAAGTACCACAGTTACAGCAATTCCTAGAAGTAAGCGAATAATAAAACCGTGGATTACTACTGGTATTCTTCGCTGTATTAATCACAGAAATAAACTGCAAAAAAAATTTCGAGATGACCTTTATAATGACATTCTGAAAATAACGTATACAAGATATAGAAATTACTGTAATAATCTGCTACTAAAGAAACTAAAAAGAAAATATGAAAGAGAATTACTTGAGAAATTTGTTAAAGACAATAAACTACTCTGGAAAAACATAAAACATATTACACACACAAACAAGAATATTAATCAAAATACGGAATTATTGAGCATGAAATCATCCCCTAAAGAGTCTGTAAATTTTATCAATGATTACTTTTCGAATATTGGAAAATCTCTAGCCCTAAAAATTAGACCAACTATATGTACAAATACAATTAATCAGCAGTGTAACTCTTTTGTACTAAATGATACGAATACAAATGAAGTGGATAGAATCCTGATGACTCTGAAATCTGATAGCTCACCTGGTTGGGACAATATATCAACTAGATTCTTAAAATTAATTAGAAGTGAAGTTGTTCCTATCATAACCCATCTTGCTAATATATGTTTTCAAAAGGGATTATTTCCAGCTCTTTTAAAACAGACAATAATTATTCCGGTTTACAAGGGTGGAGAAAGCAGTGACATAAATAATTATCGTCCTATAGCCTTATTGCCAGCAATATCAAAAATCATAGAAAAGTTACTTAATTTTCGGTTACTTAATTATATAAATTCATTTAATATATTTTCTCCTATGCAATTCGGCTTTAGAAAAGGTCAATCTACGGAAGATGCAATAACTGCTTTAACCTTACTTGTAATAGATCAATTAGACAAAGGAAACAGATGCTTAGCGGTATTCCTGTCGCTGTCCCGATTCTTATAAGGAAGCTGGAAAGTATTGGAATCAGGGAGACACCGTTAAGACTTCTTATATATTACTTATCTAACAGAAAGCAGAGGGTTAGGGTGGGGCAAACTATTAGTGATGACATGGATGTAACATATGGAGTACCACAGGGTAGTGTATTGGGCCCTACCCTATTTTTAATTTATATTAACGACTTGTACAATTTAGGAATCAAAGATGCCAAACTATTTTCTTACGCCGATGACACTGCTATTGTTTTCTCCGGAAAGTCTTGGCTTACAGTCAAAAACAATGCTGAGGCAGGTATGGCACAGGTGGCTGCTTGGCTTAAATCTAATTTACTTACACTAAATACTTCCAAGACCAACTACATATGTTTCAGTATTAGTAACCGTACTCAACCACCACGGGAGTTTGACTTAAGAGTTCATGATTGTGACATTAGAAACGTTACAAACTGTGGATGTCCCAATATTCATAAGATATCTTATACGAAGTATCTGGGCGTTATTATAGACTAAAGATTATCTTGGCATGCTCATTTGGAGCAAGTGTCCAACAGAATAAGGAAATTAATATGGATTTTTAGGTCTCTTAGGCATGTTGTTCCTAAAAAAAGTAACAATTCTCCTCATAACCTACTAAATAATATTTATGTGTCGTTGGCACAATCCATCTTAATATATTGTATTCCAATCTGGGGAGGGGCATCAAAAACTAAACTTATAGCAGTTGAGCGGGCTCAACGGGCATTGATTAAAATTATGTATTTCAAAAATATCAGATACCCCACCGAAGATGTTTATTTGATCAGCAACTTGCTTTCGGTTAGAAAACTTTATCTCGTTTACTCAGTTCTCAAAAAACATAAAACACTTCCGTTTGATGCAAGCGCCCAGAATCCATCAAAAAGAAAAAAGACCTCGGTAGCGCAAATACCAAAATGTAAATCACAATTTGCTTTAACCCGTGAGAAGGCGCGCTATGAGCAATTTGCTCACACAAAAATTAATTGAGAAAGTTTTTGGTGTTCCTGACCACTTATCGTCCCGAGCTCCTAGGTACCTTCCTAACTATTCAACCCCTCTCCTCTCGCGCAATTCACGCATCGCTCAGTCCCGCTGCTTCCGCGCAGTGAAGCACTTGTGGAAGGCCTGCACTGTCGTGCGGCAATTTGCTCATCGCGCGCCCATTCGCGTAAGTATTTATTTTTCATATAAAAACATGTTATTGTGTTTTTCTTGTGTATTATTATGTTAATTTGTATTAATTATTTTTTTATCGGGTACATAACTCTAAAGTCATATTTTAATGCTAATGTTTTATGTTATCAGCTACAACACGTGAAAAATGTACGATCTGTATAATGCACAAAATATTCGAAATTTCTTCGTGGTTGAAAGAGGATTCTAAACGAGAAGAGAGGAAACTTTTATATTACTTAAGACAACAAAAATGTAAACATTGTATAAATTTTTATATAGGTTTCTGGTATGATTTTGGAAATAAATTATTATTATTATAATTATTTTATTATTTCCTTGGATTTCATCCGGTCCTTTAGAAAAAGCATGCACTTCGTGCAAGCAATTACTCTGCACCGATCACATAACGTATATATGTTCAATGTGTTTTGAGAGGCACACTTGTCTTGATCTCATGGAAGAGTGAAATTATTAAATTTAGTTTTCAGTTTTTTTATTTATCGGGATTTTTTTAAGACTACCAAAGATTGTAGGTCCAAAATTAATTAATTTGTTATTTGAGGTAGAAATTCCTTTTATTTTTCATAGTTTTAATTAAAACTTTTGTTTTATATTAAATTAATGTTGTTTTATTTAGTATGGATCCATTTATAGCCAATTATAGTAATGTTGCAGAAATATAAGCATTTAAAGTAGTGTGAGCTATTTGCTCGCGCGCGCCTATCCGTGTAACAACATTAGGCGCGCCTTCTCACGGGTTAAAGCAATATAGTGCACGATCAGCATATATATACAATAAAGCTAACAAAGACCTAGATATATATGCTAAATCGTTCTATGAATGTAAAAAATGTATCATTAAGTGGATAATACCGCTTACCTACAACGAAACTGAATTTCTAATTCAGGTTTAATAAGGTTCAATAAGTTACACAATTCAGCACTTACACACGTTCACACCCCCTTACAAAAACACAAACATTCCCATTCACCATCTTTCACACTCACCACACATACACTTTAAATTGTTTTTTTTTTTTTCTATGTTATGGAAGAGCAGGGACTCCTAATACAGGCATTCTTTGCTTAAAAGGAAACCCTGGTCGCTTAAGATTGAAAATTGTATTCTTTGGTTACTGAAATAAATATTATTATTATTATTTAGGCTAGTTTGTTCTAAATTTCCAATTTTATTAGCTCAATATTATAAGCTGTTTGTTTTCCACAAAATAAAATAAAATATACTATTTAAATGTAAATTTTATTTAATAAATGCCATGCATGTCAATCTAAGTTATGTACTTAGACCGGTCTGTTTGCTATGAAATGTTATATACTCCTGGGCCTTTATTAATAAACGTTGCGTAAACATAGATTAGGCGTAACATGCTTTGTCTTGCTTTCACGCGTGACATTTACTGCAAGCGAAAAACTGACAGATAGATGTTTTAACTACTCCGGGCTTATTACAAGTTTGTTAATAAGGCCGCTGATAATTATCTTAGGTGTAAAGTAGATTACAGTGACACCAAGTACGTAGCTCATTTCTTTTATAAATTATTCCAAACTATTGAAAATTTCATGCACCATGTCAAACTGACGTAGTCTTATCAAATGATACCCATTAACTTTTTTTGTTCCTATGCCTACAATTCCAGACTTCTTTTGTCTAGCCCTAAGACATTCATGCATTTATATATTACATGCGTGCATTCGGGCGGGGCAGTTCTCAACTCATTTGTATAGCCTAGCCGATGAACAAAAATACCTAGTCTATTGTACCAACTAAATAGAGCATCAGAGTTCATTCCCCCAACGTCAGACAAGTGTAACTGCTAACTGCAACTAATTAATGACTGCTAAAATTACTTTGCGTCTATTGTTGTGTTTGAGCTTTCGAACGCAAAATGCGATGCGGGTTGCAAGTGCGTGCATGGCGCGTGCTGGTCGTGTGCACGGAGGTACGCACTGTCGATTGTCTGAGTTCTTCACTTTATTAAATTTGGATTATTATTTAATCAGAAAAAACATTTAAAACTACAGCATAATTGGTATCATGAAGTGATGGCGAACACATTTTTAATAAATCTATTTGTAAATAGATGGAAGCGTGTTTTTGGTTTGCTAATAAGGTTCCGTCATCTAACAAGAAACCATTACACGTACATATCATAAAAAAGTTGATTCTATCTACATCTACACCTACTTCTAAACTTCTACACTGATAATAATATTATAAAGAGGAAATATTTGTTTGTTTGAATTGAATAGGCTCTGAAACTACTGGACCGATTAAAAAAAATCTTGCATTGCACGCCACTTCGCACCGAAGTGGCGTGCAATGTGAATTCCCCATCATTTCTACTTACACTCACCAATATATCCATGATTTGACATAGATACTTATTTTTTTAACATAATTTGATCAGGGTTCGAGATGGTTGACTTAAAACTTTTAATAACATTATTTTTAAAGCACTAAGACTTGCTTAGCGAGACGAAACGTTATAGTTTTAGAGATAAAAATGCACATCCTCGGACAGGATTTGAATCCGCGATATCTGTCTGATCCGATATGCGTCTGACGCACGGATTTTTGGAAGACTTGGGTTCGAATCCCTTCCGAGTATGTGCATTTTTTCTCTCTGAAATTATATACACTATTATTAATTTTAGTATATATATTATAAATGCCTAGTCCCTAAATACAAGTGCCTCATTGCCTGGCGACACTATAACCATTTGGCCCCAATGATTTATAATACTTTAAACGACAACAGAAATACGTATTGGAAGCTTAATTTTTACAAACTATGAAAAAATAAAAATAAAGGCTATGAACAAACAGAAAATATGTTCATTAAAATCCGATAACACTTCATGTCAGCTACACACACATACATATACAAAATAAAATACACACCCATACAATATAATGAACGCAAGCACAATACTCGTAGTAGAAAATAAAGACACACACGCGCAAGGCTAAACATTTTCGTTATTTGATTTTTATCTGTTATGTTAATTTTATTTTAAGTTATTAGAATTAGTACACTACTTACATAAGTTTTTATAGTAAATATTGTCATTCATATGAAATTGTCAAAGTAATTAGGGGAAGACACTGCCTTCTGCAACACAGTAATATACTAAAGCAGTAGGCAGGGTTCCAATTAATAAGTTTATATACGAGTATGTATGAACAAGAAATAAACATTTTGTATTTTTTTTGTATTTATAATAATAAGTATTTATTTTTCATACATTGTTTTATTACGTTTTAATATATTTATATGATATACTCGTAAAAATGTCGTAATGTGTATTTTAGATAACTTCAGCGGTTTTTCTTAGATATGGTATTTTCTCAGTAGTGGGACAAAAAGCTGTATATTTCACACTATAGCGAATAATATTTGTTTCTAATGCCTTTGAATTCCGTGATTCACTCGCCATGCAGATTTATTCGTTTGTCAGATTCAAACTCAGCAATGCAAGTACCTTAATAGTCGTTAAATTTGTCGAGTCGCTAAGATCGATAGAAAATCGTATTGCCACTGGCAAGGATTGAAGTCATATTGACGACTTATACGATCGTCAAATTGTCGACAGTATATCGATTAATAAGAATTGTTTGCATTCCACAATGCGTTCTTCTATTATTAAAAATCCCCGCCCCATCTACCTCCATACCAAATTTCATCAAAATTGGGCCAGCCGTTTGAGCGTAAGAGAATAACAAACATCCATTTATCCATTAATACAAACTTTCGCGATTATAATAATATTAGTAAGATCAAACGCAACTAAACAATATCCCCATTCCCGTCGCCTGTCGATAAGCTATATCGAGGTCATTTTCAAAGCTGACAAAATAATCGTTAAAATTGATTTAATAGATGATCTCAAACGTAATTTCACATTTCCATGCTAGGGTTATCGTTATAATCGTAAAAGCTTATCGAATTTGTCTACCGATCGCTTAACTTTGTTACTTACTTGCAATGATCGACAAAAAATCGATATAAGTACCCCGTTTTCCGATTTCAAATTTATCGATCGGTAAGTTCGGTATTTGCACTGCAGAACTGACAATAAAAAGGAACTGTGTTTTCTTGTTAGTCGAATAACTATTTTCTTCAAGCACAAATATAAAGGGCATCGATGCTCGTTTCATAATTACGATTTTTTAAATATATGATTTTAAAATTACCTAGTCTGAATTATGTTAATTCAGAACTTTCCAATGCATAGAGTCTGTCACAAAAAAATGTTAAAAAATATTGTGTAAGTATCTAATTATATATTTTTTTTTATATTTTATTTATATTTCAGGATACTTAAATTATCAACTTATGTATAAAAAAGTTTTGTTTTAAGTTTTAACTGGCTCAAAAAACGGAAGTCTCAATTCGGCTTTGCGATTTCTTCACCGATTGTTAACCAATTTCAATGTGTTTTTATGTTCATTTAGATTATTTAATCCTTTGAGTACCATTGACATACATTTACGTTCGTTTGATTCATAAATCTTTTATTTTAATTATCACGGTATATGAAGGCTTAAATATCTTAACGGTGGTCTCATTAAAAAGTTGATAATATTAACAAAAGCTTAAAAATAGTATATCTAGTTATTAATGCTACAATCACTGCGTACAACAACTTTATGCGCGTAATAATACAATGTATTTACATTGTCATGAGAAATGAGGAGATCCGTAGAAGAACGAAAGTCACCGACATAGCCCAGAAGATTAGCCAGTTAAAGTGGCAGTGGGCAGGGCACATAGCACGCAGAACAGATGGCCAATGGGGCCAGAAGGTTCTGGAATGGAGACCACGGACCGGCAAGCGCAGCGTAGGTCGTCCACCGACACGGTGGACAGACGACCTGATAAAGTCGCAAGACGACGTTGGATGCAGGCCGCTTCCAACCGGTCCTTCTGGAAAATTATGGGGGAGGCATATGTTCAGCAGTGGACGCCCTACGGCTGAGATGATGATGATGATGATGAATAACATTGTCATAGTAGACCAATTTGTTAAATCTGCTCAAATAATAAAAAACTCGGCCTGACGATGGCGTAAAAAAATCATCATCATCGTCATAATAAGCCCATTTTTGTCCATACTGCTGGGACTCGAGCCTTCCTCTTAGAGAGAGGAGTTGGGTCATAATCCACCACGCGGGCCCATTGCGGCTTGAGGTTGGTGATCAACCCACGTCGAAGATTTCAGACCGCCCGAAGGCCTTCGACATAGCCTAACGACTGTTGTCCTAAGACAAACAACCGGGACCGACGGCTTAACGTGCCCTCCGAAGCACGGAAGCGCTCATTTGAATAATGCCACTAGCGGTCACCCATCCAACTCCTGACCGCAGCAAGCGTTGCTTAACTTGTTGATCGGTTAAGATCGCCAAGTCAAGCTCCGCTACGAGCGCTTCGTAAACAATAATAAAACTGAATAGTAAAAAGCACTAGCGCGAAAGAGTGGTACTTTCTGCATGATATAATGCTTGGGAAACGCTCTTTTTTAGAGGGCATGCATAATAAATAAGTTCGATATATGATAAAGCACAACAAACTTACATCATGTAAACGAACAGGGTCCTAAGTACGTCTTACAAAACTGCGGTTCTTTTATCGTTTCGCGCGTAAATTCTCGAATCCTTAGGGATCGCAATAAATAGCTGAAATCCTGAACTTCGACCACTGACAGAGACAAGCCAAGATAGAACTTGAGGCTTTACTTTTTAGTTTTTATTTGAGGTTGAACTTTCACAGTGCACAAAGGGATGCATAATATAAACCTAACCCGTAAGGTAAGTTGAGATAAATTAAAACCAATCAAAAAACATAATCATGCTTTTTTAGGTGATGATAGTTGAGGCGTACTTAGTGAGGTTCGGCTGCAAAAAAAAGCAAAAAAGTGGTACGGCTGTACCATACTTTCTCGAAGTTGTTCAGGCCATTTTCGACTCCCTATAACTTCGTTGCGAATAACACTAGAAATCTGAATTTTCAGTAACTTGGCAGGCATTGTATAAACACGGTACATTTCAAATTTCATTATTTTTAGACCTGTAGTTTAAAAATTATATCTTGTTAAAGTTTCTTAATTTTGTCACTCACTCTGTCACACTGTCGAAACTCTAAGGCACTTCTAGCAGACATAAAAACTTCAAATATAGAACACAATTAGTGTTTAGTGTATAAATCAAGGAAAACCTAAAATATTTAGAAATTTCTGTTCAGTTTTCTAGATACATCAACTGCATAAATAACTTTGTAATCCCATATAAAGGCCTATTCAGATCTGAGCGTTATTCGCTACCGCTGTGGGTAACGAAAAATACCACGCGGAACTCGATGGGTAAATAGTATGAAGTTCCATATCTGCAGCGATACTTGTACCGCCTAGTGAGGCGGTATTTTATTTGTTTGGCGAAACTAGTTCCACTGCCCTGCTAACAGTTGCCAACGAATATACCAAAGAGGATATCCGCTTTGGTGTGAACAGTGAAATTAACGCATACGCTTTCGGATTTCTCTATCACTGGCGGTAGCGAATAACGCCCAGGTTTGAATAGGCCTTAAATATATAGGATTTCAAGAATACCTACATTTTCCTTAATAATTAAATTTAAATTGGAAAAGGGCTGCGTAATCTTAAAGTTTTATTTTACCCTTGTTAGGAGCACTGACGCTTTCTAACTTCGTTTTCGAAGTCTTCCGTTTCTGAGATGAAAGATAACAAAGAAAGTTATAGAAAAGTATACAATTTGTGCCCCGGGGTTCCGCTCATGTGGTGAAAAATTACGATAATATTGAAAAGTATTTGTGACATTTACCTTATATTATTTGTATCCTAATGTTTTGGTCGTGAAATTGTTCACGAGTAAATTACATTTTGATCTCATTTTTTCAAAACTTTCAGTAGACACTCACGGTGTCCAGAGGTATTATTGCGGTGGCTTTCGGGTTTTATTTCGGATTTTATTTTATCGGATTAGATAGTAGCCGTCAGCGTGTTGTCTGAAAATGTTGCGTCTGTTCAAACCACATAAAAATAAAAATAAATATTCCCGATTTAAACAGGTAAAAGATGTTTAATTTCTATATTTAAGCATAGTGAAAGCCAAAAGAAAAAAATCAAAAGAACTAAATGCTTCTCCCGTTATATTGTAAATAAAAAATAAAAATAAATATTCCCGATTTAAACAGGTAAAAGATGTTTAATTTCTATGTTTAAGCATAGTGAAAGCCAAAAGAAAAAAATCAAAAGAACTAAATGCTTCTCCCGTTATTTTGTAAATAAAAAATAAAAATAAATATTCCCGATTTAAACAGGTAAAAGATGTTTAATATATGTTTGAGCATAGCTAAAGCCAAAAGAAAAAAATCCAGAAGGACTAAATGCTTCTTCCGTTATACAGGATGTTTGGTAGAGGGATCGACAAACCAAATGAGCGTGTTCGGGGGCACTTGGAGAATACAAGTTGGCCAAAAAAAATCCCCGACACACGCTCATTTGGTTTGTCGGTCCCTCTACCAAACACCCTACATACAACACAACGTCACCGAGCCGGCCGCGAATGCTGAAGATTTCGGCCAGTTTCTTTGCTATTCAATAACGCGCTCAGGATGAAGTGCTCACCTCGAGTATTGGTCCATCTTGGCCTGCAGTTATCTGTTTTGCTGATTTGCATGCTCTTGTTATTGTTACTATTTACATTGTTTACTATTACTCAAGTTAGTACTCTTTGAAACATAATCTTCGATGCACTCGCATTACTAAGTTATTTTTTATTCTTATATGAGACACGTTGCTTGGAACCTCTCTTTTAATGTTTGAACCCAATACTTATGTCATTTTGAAACACTTATTGCATCATGTGATTGTTTCATATTGCGACTATAAGTACGTGTAATATTATGTGTTCCATCGATTCAAAGGCCTTGAACAATACAAACCGATGTATATATTTTTATGAGAATTCAGCTTCCCGTACCTATGCAAGTCGTAATGCATTGAATATAATTTTGCAACGACCATTACCTGAAGAAGTTTGCGGAAAATCGTTATTGCTCTACGGTTAAGGGTGTTGCAGAGACAAAGGAGCGAGCGAGCTTAAGAAAAGATTATTAAATTATGTCCCAAAACGTATATCATTAGATTTTAAGGGCACGGATTTTACACGTCACTTACCGAATACGTTTAGCGATATTAATAAAATTAAAACATCGTTCTAGTTCCGTCTTTTATTTAATGCGTGATGTATGTATTTTATGTTAAATACGTTGGACTCTTCACGTATAAAGATACGTCAAGAGTCCAACCTATTTAGGGCCACGTGCCAGGCTCCTAAGACTTCACTATCCGTCTGTCTGTTTGTCGTTTAAACAGTGCTATTTTTAAAATTTACTTGTTAATAATAAAAGGTAGCCAATTTATTTTGTACAGAATTTATTTTCTTAAGGCTATCACAACAAATAACAAAATACAACCAGTACCTATCGTAACACCAGTAACGGTGTATCTAAAGTACCTAAGAAATTATGAGGTTGCGTTTGATGTCAATATTTTTGGAGCTTTAGTAATACAATAAAAACAAGGCTTCATACTCCACGCAAACCTCCTCCTTGTGTCGTATATCCTCAATGCTGAGGGTGACCTCTACGGAGTATTTTTGATAGACCACATCACGCCACGTTGATCTATCCTCGGCAGCGTGAATGGCTTCCAAGCAAACATCAATACATGATTATGGCGTCGTATCAACTTTTTATGTGTATTACATTTAATACCAGGTATGCACTATGCGGCTGATTCCCTCGCTATAACTTATCTATCGTCCGTTTTCTCTACTATAGATAGATGTTTGACATTATTTGTACGCACGTTATGTCAAATTTCTATCCGTAGTAAGGAAATCTATGGATAGATAAGAAAAAAGAAAGATCATTATTATAATGGTCGTAAGACGCAATATAATGCGCTTGAAATCTGGTCGAAAAACGCTTCCGCTTATCACTCTTTAACTACCTTTCAACCAGCATTTCAAGTGCACAACTGCTGAACGTGCAACATAATGCTTCCCATTGACGGTGCAAGTGGTCAGTTTGAACAGAGCTCTTCGCAAAAACAAAGGTAGCACACGAACTATTGGAATTTGGAAATGGAAATGAGCTTTTTCACATTTTACAATTTTAGCCATGTTTCACAAGTTTGCGTTGTATATTCTATGACAGTGTTGACTAGTTTGTACATTGGATTATCTGTAGCTTGTTTTATTTCAACAGGAAACGTATTATAATATTGATAAGCTACTAAATTAAAACTATTATACGAATAAATCTTTCTTAGAAAAACCCTTAAACATAATATTCATCATCATATCATTACAAGCTCATTTTGTTCCCACCGCTGGGACCTGAGCCTTCCTCTTAGAGAGAGGAGTTGGGCCATAATCCGCCACACGGGCCCGTGCGGATTGGTGGATAGGTTAGTGGTCAACCCATGTCGAAGTTTTGCCAAATGCCTTCGACATAGCCTAACGACCTATGACACACAACCGGCCACCTTATTGTCTAACTTGAATGAGAATGAAATGTCACTTCATTCTCATTTCCATTGATGGTTCCAGGCTTGCAGGTTTACACCCAGAATGGGATTCAAATGTCAAAATGAAGCCCATTCCTATTCTCCGTAAAGATAGACAATAAGACAGCGGGACCGACGGCTTAACGTGCCCTCCGAAGCACGGAAGTGCTCAGTTGAATAATGCCACTAGCAGTCACCCATCCAAGTCCTGAACAAAGCAAGTGTTGCTTAACTTGTTGATCGGTTAAGATCGCCAATTCGAGCTCCGCTACGAGCGTTTCTCACACATAAACGTAAAATTACGCACACAAAATTGCATTACTTATAATTCTAAACACGTTCCATTAACTTCATTATACATGCATAAGCCTTTCGTCTATTTAAAATACTAACTACTTTAATATTTTGTTTACTTTTTAATAACTATTAAAGCTTTATTTTACTTTTATAAAATAAATGATCCCTAAGTTCATTAGCGTTACTCCATCCATTAGCCAGATTCATGAGTATATTAACAGATGCTACTTTAAATGAAAAAGGAAAAAACTAAACCGTAAAAACCACAACTTATTCTTTGTTTATATCGACACTACTAGTTAAATGTAAACTTTGAGATGCAACCCAAATTTATCGATACAAACATTCTGATTTACTCTTAACTTGAAATGTTTTAATTACTTTTTATACAATTTATGTACGTAACAGTCCAACGCGGAAAACGCCTTTTAGACATCGGAATTTTCATTGGTTCTTCTGAAAATGTCTAATGTTTACTCCGAGACAGCTGCCTTGACTATTTAGAAATACGACAGAAAGACACTTCCAGAATAACATATCGTTTTAAATACCGACTGACAGATGACACATTTCGACATTCTTCAACTTGTCGGTTCTGAAATACGTGTTCAGCCACTCCTTTTTAGTTATTTTTGCTTCTCGACGTCTGACGTCTTCAGAAAATCAGTTTATGTCTTATTTCTGCAATAATATGATTGATATTTGATTGTAATGAGTTGTTAGAAATGGCTATTCTCTACACAATGCTGTCATGCTAATGAGATCTTACAAAAACTAAAAAGCTAAAATCTCAAGTGAACTAATACCGGACGTTATGGGTTAGCTGAGTAATTAGTTCGTTTACATTCTTTTAGATTCTGTATTGTAATATCTGTGATGAGCACATTCTATTGAAATAATAATTCACTGTCATTTAACCAGTGAATGTATAATCATATGAAATTTATTAGTGACCATTATTTCTGTCTCTGGGAGAACATAAATATGTTGTCAGTTTATTAATACTCGTGTAACTCCGTAAAGACTAACATGTGTTTAACAACGGGGGCATTTTTTACGATTAACACGTTTAGTGAGTACATTATTCTTCTTGACTTGAGTAAGATTGAGGTCTGTTCTGAAGATTGAATCAAAGTGAAAGGAATCAGTCATGCTCAGTTCGCGCGACGGTGCTCCAATTATCCAGGATCCTTTCTGAATCTGAGAAATAATTGAGCTATTCATAAGGCTTGTGATAGGCTTGAGTCCCGCGGTACAATGACTAATAAGAAGTTAATCCGCAAATAAAAGTGGAATTGAAACAGAAGTGGAACGACTTTGCGCCGTGTGGGTAGGCTAATGTCGATTTGTCTTTGTCGGCGTCACTGAACTCGTCAGAAATAGATTAAGCGCTCTCACTCCATCTAATGGCGCCTCATTTGTTTGGCTTTAAGAGAAAAATTGCTCTTAAACTCAGCATGATAGAATCTTGTCGATGAGTTTCGTTTGCTTGACTCAATTCGGTTTCTAATCCAGCAATGCAACATGCTCATTGTAAGGCCTTATTTACATGTTCACTTTGTTCAATATCACCAAATCTTTAGGGATTAATAAAGAATGTTCTCTCAATACTAACAATAATTATAGCACGAAATAACGGTGTTTAATTTAAGGTGATTATTAGTCTCTAAAGAAGTTATAAACGTTTACACGCTCATACCCCACACTAGCATGCCCTGAGCCCTGTGGAGATATGAACATACATCAACACATCATAAACATACAAGACCAGAGGACACACAATTATGCTATTTAACATAAATATTTGCCCGAGTCAGGGATCGAACCTGGGTCTTCACGCTTCAAAGGCAGGGTGACTACCAACTAGACTAACGGGTCTTTAGATCGATGAGATAAGTGTGTTTAAGATTTATACATCACTATTGGTGATGGATGATGATGATAAAAAAAGGTTTCCTATGTATTAATCCAGTGCCTCATCTACCTCCATACCAAGTTTTAATGTTATTTTGACGGTTTAACTTACGCGGTAGGTATAGCCGAATATCTCGACCGGTTTCGTGACCGTCCAGCCCACTTCTTCATGGAGTACTTGAGCACCCGGCTGCGTTCTCGCTAGTACTGACACGGGTGCGCAAGTACTCCATGAAAAAAGACGCCCGAACGGTCTCGAAACCGGTCGAGATATTCGACTATACCTACCGAGTAAATTAAACCGTCAAAATAACATTGACCCTAGAAAGATAACCTACGCTTCAGAGGCACCCGCACGAATTAAATAGTAATATACCTTTTAATACAAAACCCGTGTATATCTGTGCTTCTCAGCCAACTCAGTCGTCGGTCAACCGCGTCGAGGGCCAGCTGTTTTTGTGCGGTAAGTATTATTGTTTTGGAGTTATGACGAGTTGAACGAGTTGATGCGCTCCTGAGGCGTATGGTTATCTTCAAGATCGACGTATGTATGACTGTCTAAAAAAATTTTATAAGGTACTGATTAGCTTTCCTAGACTTAATACTTACATTTGACTTATAATATACATATTAATAGTAAAATACAATATTTTATGATAGTTAAGCGATATTCGTGATTTTTGTTAGTTTTTTAGAGGTCTACTCATTTGGTTTCAATTATTAATAATAAACAAATATAAAGTACAATATTTTTCGTTTATAAAAATGTGTCACCTATAATACCATTTAAATTGTAAAATCAAATCACACAAATCTTGCTAAATAATTCAAATATAAGCATTTGAATACCGTGGCGCCTCCGAAGCGCATGGTTATCTTTTATGTAAGATAGAATATGGTTATCTTTCTACGGTTAAAATGTGTAATACTTACGAAAGTTTCAATCCATGCCAAGTTTCATCAAAATTGGTTCCGCCGTTTGAGCATAAAGAAGTAACAAACTCGCTCACAAAGTTTCGCCTTTATATTATGATTGTCATGTGAGGCTACAAATCATTTAAACGTTTATTTTCGTAATGATATACAACAATAAATTATAGTAAATCTGTATAATTTAAATTCGAAAATATATATTTAAATTTAATGAATACGTAGTTGATTAAGGTAAAGAGCTGAAATCAAATAGAATGTTACGCCAAAGCAATACGAGTATAAGCAAGCCTTAAAACGGTTCCAAATTCACTTAACACTTTCGAGTGGCGCTTTTGCAAATTGTTTAAGTTGGTTGTGCTCGCTTTTCCCCTCACCTGAGAAAAAAATGTGAATTGTATTTTTGTAGCCATCTCATTTTTCTTCTTTCATGGCTCGTTTAACTCCAACCAGTATTTTTTAGAAGCTTTGCATTGTCGAGTCTTATTTATTTATTTGCTCGTAGGTCCGTAGAGAACAATTATCTAAATAAAGTTTGCACCAAATCAGTAATTAACTGCGTCAATTACAATTTAAAAATGTAGAGTTCTTTTATAGTTTTTTACAATTGGAACCGCAGTCGAGATATTACGTATACTCCGAGGAATCCATTTAAATTTGCTGTAGTGGAAAAAGAAATTAAAAATCTACAATGCCGAAGCGGGAAGAGCTGAGGCTAGAAAACGTAGTTACTAAGTAATTTAAGGTAGAAGATGAGCTAGGAAAATTATTTAAAAAATTACTGGACAAAGACTTTGAGTTAGTGGTTAAGCAGATTGTTAAGAATTCATTATTAAGTCTTCAACAAGTTAATTTTTTCCTAGGTATACTTATTGCATAGAATTGCAGTTTAAAAATAAATTATTTTTTATTTTAGAATAGTAATAAAGACATTCAAACAATCAATTATTAGATCTATAATTTCGTGTGTGGAGGGAGACATGACCACACACGTTATTGACAATGAATCAGACAGTTGCTTTATATTAGACTAGCTGACGCACCGCGGCTTCCCTCACTTGGTCTACGGGAGACGAAACCCTACTACCCCTAGTAATACACACCGGTGTGCTGGTATTACGTTCTTGTTATAGCGTACGTTTTTAGCCGTACCAAAGAAGTTCATGCTCGTCGACTAGTCAATCGAAACCCCAGATTTTTTAAAAGACCGTGTAGCATAGAGAGATCAAGGATCTTAGATTTATGTGACGGATAAAGATAAAAACGTCTATAGTTGGGAGCCTCGCTCTCTATTCTATACATATACCAAATTATATCGAAGTCTGTGCGATAGTTTTTGAATTATGCGTGAACATGCGGACAGACGTCATATTCTTGTTCATTTGGTACCTAAATTTGGGACTTTTTACCAATATTTCTTTTATTTTTCTTTCATGTAAGTACAGACTGACTTTTTGGCCTATACTCTTTTATTATAAGTATAGATTTCAGAACATCAGCATATCAAATAGTCAGAATTGATAATCTTCAGAATAAAAATATAATTAAAAAAAGAGGTTGAGGTATTTTTTGGTATCGGTAATTTTTAATAAGTCAAGAATATTGTAGCTTCATGAATAAAATTTATGTTTTTGCTAAAGTTTAGACATGTTAGTACTCCTAAACTAAATCTAGCTCAAACGCGATATTTACTAACCATTACCACCGCATTTATTAGCTCGTGTACAGCTCATATACACTGTTTCCGTGTCAGTCTATTTGTAGTGTAGTGCCGTGAAATAAGCGTGAACATCTCTCCCGTCGGCCACCCATCGCGGCGATGACTGCTTAACGCGCCGCTGTCATTTCATCTGATTTATTGAAATGCGAAGCCGTCGGCGTCTCATGGTTACACTTGGTGATGTGAAAATGATACACCTGTAAATGATTACTAACTTAAATCGAAACAAGTATTGCTAAAATTTGGTAGCAAATTACGCGACTTTAAATTAATAACCAAGAGATTTATTTTGATATTTATATATTATGCATAATTAACTGTTTAGACAAATTGGTTTTTTTCATTCATTCATTCATTCATGGATTTCAACGCAGAGCCTAAGCCATTGGGATACAAACTATACATTTTAGGCTACATTTTACACTATGGAAACATGTTTGGAAACATCACCTAGTGGCAAGTGAAGTCACTGGCGAGTCAGCTAGTATTTAATATTTGGTTTTGATAGTTCTATTAGGTTTAGTTGGCCACTAATGGACTAAATACAAAGGTTACACACCATTGTTTGGTAAATGGTCGATAGAAATGAATGAAATACAATATTTATGTTGCATGTATGATTTTTATGTATCTGGTAGCCACCAAGAAAGTTGATGACTGCTGTTATTGACAACTGAAGTTGATTCGCTATTATTCATTGTAACTTACGAAAAGACGAAGCGGCAAGCACTTGAGATTCACTAGGAGTACTAAGATTCCATTTCTCGCGGGAGGCAGAAAAATATATGCAACAAGACATCGCAACAGCTAAAGATCCTACAGTGAACATTTCAGATCTTCACTAGGTATATAACAGTCACTATCAATTGACCGAACGGAACCGTCAAAAAGAATTAGTATGTATCTTTATATCACTACATTTTTACATTTGATTTTCATATCGATATACGAGAAAAAAAATCATTTCAAGCGTTTCTATATGGGTCGTTTTATTAAAGCATATTATCTGACTTAAAATTTGGATGTAGACCTTATTCGCTACTTCTTTTTCTTTGTCCTCAAGTGTACGCCCGATATTAACACTAGCTTAAATTAATTTCAAATTTGTGGCTTGAACATGGGTTTCTCACGCGGCTGCATCGTATCACAGCGGCAGACTTTAATTATAAAATCAATGATACAACATCCATCTAAATGGATATATTATTTGTATCCAGCGTTGGAATTGGATAAAATATTTGTCCATTCAAAGGTTATAAATAACGTTGCTGATAGGTTTTCGGTTTGTTACAGTGACTTATAGTTTAGTATTTACATATGAAATTATAACGATTTACGTATGCGTTGTTTATAGGCTTTTGATAATGGTTCTCGTTTATACTGATTATACAAATTATGACCGATAGTATTTAACGCAAAGTTATAAACTTAACTAACACTATTTCAAATTTTAAATATAGTAAGTTATGCCAATTAAGAAACTTCAAATAGTTAAAACAAAAATAAAGTACCTAAGTAGTATTAATTAAGAAAGATTAAATTTTCTACTAACAAATTCCAAATATATTTTTAAAAGTTCTCGATAGTCGACTTTTTTTACTTTTACGCAGAAATTTATCATTATAAGAATATGATCTTATATTATAACCTTGTGTGGACAACATACCCGCAACAAGATCACATGGCAGGTCCCAAACTAGGGAGCTAGAGCCTGTTCTATGGGAATATAATGATATACATAATTAAACACATGATACAGGTCAAACAAACATGATCATGCACACAAATATTTGACCTGCCCGGTGATCGATCCCTGGAACAGCGGCTGAGAAGACTGGTTTGCTACCAACTGTGCCAACGGGCCAGACATATAACATAATAATGAAGCGCTTGTAGCGGGCTTGACTTGGCGATCTTAACCGATCAACAAGTTAAGCAACACTTGCTGCGGTCAGGACTTGGATGGGTGACCGCTAGAGGCATTATTCAACTGAGCGCTTCCGTGCTTTGGAGGGCACGTTAAGCCGTCGGTCCCGGTTGTTTGTCTTAGGACAACGGTCGTTAGACTATGTCGAGGGCCTTCGGGCGGCCTGAAAACTACGACATGGGTTGGCCACTAACCTATCCACCAATGGCTGGACCAACTGAGCCCGCGTGGTGGATTATGACCCAACTCTAAGAGGAAGGCTCGAGTCCCAGCAGTGGGAACAAAATGGGCTGATTATGATTATGATGAATATAGCGATACAAATAACAGCTAAGAAAACGATTGTTTGATAAAATAATGTATTGTCATATCTATTAAAGGTCTAGTCTACTAGAACACCTTCAGACATAGACGTAAATGAAACATCATAGCAACATGCCAACATTTGTTTAGGCTCCGACACACTCATACCTACTTTTTAATATGTAGTTTCATTATTTTAGTATTATGTATAAGGTATTATTTCCAAACGAATGTACGTGTGTATTAAAGAAGAAAATACATTATTTATCTTACTAGGATATTTTTTGAAGGGGGAAATGCTGTCCACTTTCCTTCCGCCGCGAGGGTGACGGAAGGTGGTGTGTGGGGTTCAGACCCACTAAAACCCCTCGAAAGTAGTCCTCCGCTAAGGTGGGGCGAGACGGGGTCGCGATAGCATTTTTCATCTTGCCCTAGGATCTAGACGAAGCGTTCGCAATCAGCGAAACCGATCAATAAGCAACCCTTACTGAGAGATCACGACTCGAATGGATGAGAGGTAATGGCGATTTCAAGTGAGCGCTGCCTTGCTGGCATACATTATGCAGTCGTTCGCGGTTGTTCAGCGCAGGACAACAGTCTGTTTTTTTCTTGAATCCTAACAAATTAAGAAAGCCGCACTGAGTCCACATGGTGGATTATGGCCTATACTTTACTCACAGTCGTGTAACGAGCTATGGAGATGCTGAGGCTATGCTCGGGTTGTTTCTTTACGTGACCGAATCAGAAATAAGGAGATACATAGAATAATAAAAATCACTGATATAGCCGAGAAGATAAGCCAGTTAAAGTGGCAGTGTGCAGAGCACATTGGATCCAGGTCGCTTCCAACCGGTCCTTAGGGAAACTTAGGCTTATGTTAAGCAGTGGACGTGCGTTCTACGGCTGAAATGATGATTTCTCTACCTGAGAGGAACCCCCGAATCCCAGCAGAGGGAAAATAATGCGCTGATTATGTATGTTAAGCAGAAAGTGAATCAACCGTTACTACAACTAACTACCTCAGAGAAATGATAGTTGGATCCTACTCTGACAGACGCAGGTTCAAAACTAACTCCACCGGCCAAATCCATAGCAATGTGGAAGGCTTTTGAGTGTTCGCATGGGTAATATTGGCATTTGAGTTCCTTAGTAAGCCCATAAGATCGCCATTTTTCGGCATTGACAGGTGTTCTTAATAACCAGTTGCCATTTATTAAAATTGTGCAAGATTTGTTTGAATCTATTTTCCCTTTTTCTATATAATAATTTTCATAATAACAATTTAAATAAAAATATATAATATCAAGCTGCAAATAGAGATCGATGAATAGGTTTGTTAACATGAACATTACGCACGTATAACAATATTAGTCGGAGCCCATTACAACATTAGCAGATGTGATGCATTACATTATTTTTAATGTTTTTGTGTTACAATCTTACATCTTAATTGACAGCTACATTTACAGGGTTGCCTAACCCCACAGCTGGTGAAAGAAAACAATTTGCCGTTGTCTTATTAGTGTCTCGAGTGGACGTAGTGAGGATATCAAGGGCCAAAGTATGATTTTTATAAAGACGTGATACTTTCGTATTATCGTCAAAGTTGTTAAAAAAGCTGATTATTGAATTAGTAGCATATGTTTCCCTTATAAGTGAACTCGTACGTTTAAGGATTTGCCAAACTGAATGCGGTGTGCGGTCAGGTCAAATTGAAGGTAGCCCGCATTATGTATGAACAACCTTGTCGGTTTCTATATTATCTTGTATATTTTATTGATTCAGGCGTTACTTTGCGGAAATCCATTATCAAAAAACGTTATTAAAAATAAATCGTAACACTTCCGCTGAAAAAAACAATGATTTTGGCCTATTTGGGGGTGTGTGTTTTTTATTTTGTATTCTTCCTATTAAGCAGTTTGTGCGGGAGAGAGGGTGGTGCACACCCCCAAATAGGCCAAAATCATTGTTTATTTCAGCGGAAGTGTCACTAAATATTTTTTAATATCGTTTTTAAATCTTGTATATATATATGCGATTACACCGTAGGGGCACGCAGAAGGAACGGAAGAACGCACAATGCGAGCTGCCTTCAATTCGACCTGACCGCATCCAGTGTATTAGCAAACCCTTTATACATTTGCCGTTCCTCAAATTAGAATTACATTTGTACTTCTAAATCTTGTCTTATTAGTTAAATCAAATTACAGTCACATAAATAAGTGTCTCATAAAGTCACTTTCCTATAAGTCACATTCTAATAAATGACAATTTCATTACTAAAAGTTTATAAAGGTAACTATTGAGACAAATACAAAAAACAATGTCATGATTATGTATAATTTTACCACACTCGTACGCCATTACGAACTCTTAACGGTTATTAATCCACAACTTTTACACGTCAATAAGACACGCAAATAAAGAAAAATTAAACGAAATCTACTATAGCCATTTACTTTTTCCGCCACTACGAGATACTGAACCCAGTAATTCCAATTAGTGCCTTTCAAACCCTAAGTGGCCAGATACACGAGCAGCTTGAAGCAGTCAGCATACTCTTGAGGTGCTCGATTCTTACAATTCGAATACTGTCTTAAATGCCGATTACATAACTGTCTCTATCTCCTCATCACAGCGTATAAAATCCATAATTTTTTTTTATATTTATTTTTTTTCATATTTTTTTTTTTGACATTATATAAATAATTTTATTTTTAAATTACTTCATTAGCTAAGACTTTGTTTTGTTTCATTTAAGAACTAACTAATAATATGTATAATTGTACAGTATTCATTAAAGAGATATAAAAACTACTTAATGCGTAAGTACTAATTGTAATATTGAGTTTCTAGATTTTGATTCAAGCGTGTTTGTTTTATGTTCTGTTTTATTTATGCACAAGGCTGAATGTAGATATTTCACCCCCCACCCCTGAACCTCGCTACGCTGATAGTGTCTATTGGAGGCAGATAGGGTTGTCACTCGTTTTATTTGTTGCAACTACGATAAAAGGGCGAAACGAGCGTAGTTATTTACTGTTGAAAGGCTTTGAGTTTTGAAGGGCGAGTTTTACGATCTGCTAGCTATAAAGTCCTATGTTAAAACTTATGCATGTTTATTTGCCTTATCCATGGAAGTTATTTATTGGGCTGTTAAATTAATAGGCAAAGTTTTAAATATTCGAATTTATGACATTTTAAGATATTTCATCTATTGTTGTTGATATTGTTTAGTGTACGTACGATTTTGTGTAACGAAAAAGTCAGAGCCTGCCTAGTAAACATAAGTTTTTATTTCAAAATTGTATTTAATTTTATTCTATACTACAAGTATATATAATGTAATTTATGTATAATATTTATGTATTTAGAAATATATAAGTATGTTTATCAGTTGTCTAGTACCCATAACACAAGCTCTGCTTAGCTTGGGACTAGATGGCGTTGTATGATAGTTGTGAAATATTTATTTATTTATTATTTATATGCTTTGTTGGAATCACATTTTGAGACAATACATATTTATTTATTTGTTAATCGCCAACATACTTGTACATATATGTATATTATAATAATTTAGATGAAATTATAATAAAAAAGTAAAGGTATGCGATGTCTCAGTTCATTCATTTCATTATCCCAAAAAATCATTACAGTTATTCAAAAAAAAAAATAGTTATGATTTAATAAATTTTACATTAAAAAATGTTGTATTATATTACATTAAATAAACATGAACTATAACATAATACTTGTTGTGAAGCATAATACTGGCTAATTATAGTTCTGTGCTGTTCAGAATTTTAAACTACTACAATTCAAATCCTGCATGGCAATGCACTGCGCTCGTCAGCCTGATATATATGATGACAAATCTATTGCCTTATATGCCTATATATATTTCGTTGGAAATATTGTCCTTCAACCCTTAACGCACTTTTGATTTGCACACTACTGATTAACGGTTGATTAACTGGCAAATGTGTGGTTAGTTCCTCAGGCGGACTGTGCAAAAGACCTATAACATGCAACTAACTAAATGTATCGAACATTAAGACGCGGTCCAACCCTAATTTTAAAATAATTTACGATGCTTTACGTAAGGTTGAAAATCGCTTGTGAGATTAGACGATGTTTTCTTTATAAAGGACATTATAATACGAGTATAATGTACGTAAATAGATATCTAATTTAGGATTGTATCATACTAACAATGTAAATGCAAAAGTATGTGAGTGAGTGTATATTTTCTTACATTTCACAATGAAATGGTTGTAAGGCAAATTATAGTAAAGTAGAAATCCTAGTGAATGAGTTTGTCCGAGAAAGAACTGCCATCATACTTACATATTTCTACCACGAAGCAAAAATGTTCGCAATACTGTGTTGTGGTATAGGTGCGGGAAAATTATAGGCTCATGAGACCTAATAACTTAATGAAATCGTTTATTCTGTATAGGCCTACGGGGGCACTTACAAACTGTCATATTTATTATTTCTTAAATCGACGACCGGATGGGAACACGACCACGACTGAGAAGATTCGGCAAGAAACTCAGCGGGCGTGTCTTTTTACATTTTTTGTATCGCCAATTTCTTAATGTATATAACTTTTCGTTAATTTTTATCTCCAGTGTGTTGCCTTACAAAAGAGACCATAATAATGGTATCAGTAGGGCAAGACCCGCTAAACTATGACATGGTATATATATAAGGTTTCAGGGTTACGACGAGACGAACTGCATCTGTTCTCGGCAGAGGTTACCAGATGGCATCTAGCTTGTACTTTTTTCTTACCTATACTAATATTAAAAGGAGGAAAGATTTGTATGTAAGTATGTTTGTAACGAATTGGCTCAAATAGTACTGGACCGATTTCAAAAATACTTTCACCATTGGAAAGCTACTGAGTAACATAGGCTATATAAGATTCGTCATTATCGTCATCATCATTTATCACCGCGCGGGTGAAACCGCGAGAACAGCTAGTAACATATAAAAGTCTTCATATAAAAAGTTCAATATGTGTGTGCATGGAGATAGCTTATACTTTGGATTCACGCATAATGACGCACGGAAAATGACTATTTACTTTTTGATTTGCTGCAAATTTAGTAATGTCATCATAATCATATTCAGCCTATTTTGTTCCCACTGCTGGGACTCGAGCACCTCTCAGAGAGAGAGCAGTTGGGCCATAATCCACCACGCGAGCCCAGTGCGGCTTGGTGGATAGGTTAGAGGCCAACCCAGGTCGAAGTTTTCAGGCCGCCTGAAGGCCTTCGACATAGCCTAACGAATGTTGCCCTAAGACAAACAACCGGGACCGACGGCCCCCGAAGGACGGAAGTGCTCAGTTGAATAATGCCACTAGCGGGCACCTATCCAACTCCTGAACGCAGCAAGCGTTACTTAACTTGTGGATCGGTTAAGATCGCCAAGCCAAGCTCCGCTACGAGCGCTTCGCTTCAATTTAGTAATGTACAAATAATGTGATAATATTCACATAATTGAAAACATTTCTGCTAATCACATAAATATTTCCCCGGCCAGAGATCAAGCCTGAAACCCCATGCTTTGAAGGCAGGGATACTTTAAATTAGGCCAATGGAGCTGCCAGAATAAATACACAATAAAAAAGTTATACAACATACTTATACAAAGGCTTTAAGTCGTACATAATAATATAGTATCAATAAACTAAAGAACTTAATAAAATTGCAATCACAGACAGTCTAATAACCGTGTCTGTATTGTCTTTGTCAACCAGCAACACATTACAAATGCTCTTTTTACTCTACTTTATAACAACTCTATTTCTATGTGTCATATAAGCACTACGTTCTAAGCCATAAAGCTTTGGTTTCCTCCAATAACGGTGGCGGCATTAGGCGGACGTAATATGATGGCCGCAAAAAGACGGCCGCAGGCACGTGGAATGTTCGAGACTTCGACGGCCGTCTTTTTACGGTGAAAAGACCACAAAGTACGTGTCAACGGTTACAAATGGACGACCTTGATTTAGCGTTACTCGTATATTTGGAAGATGAGCAATCATCAGAAGACGAAAATAATCGTATGGAGGAAAGTGATTTATACAAATCTCGTACTACCGAAGGTGTTTTTGAAATTTTAGTGCGTCGTCATCTATACTGCAATGACGAAAAGTTTAGGGAATACTTTCGTCTTACACCAGTTTTATTTGATTATGTATTAAATCAAATAAGAGATGAATTGAGCTATAATCCATACAACAGACATCAACAGCCAATATGTCCAGAACAAAAACTATGTATATTTATTAGGTAAGTCTAGACGGAACAAAAACAACATATTTTTACTGTACATATTTATTGAAATCTTGTGGAATCAAAACTATTTGCCCTTGGTCATTTATAGAAATTGTGGGGACTGGTGAAGGAATTGCAATTTGCTCTTGGTCATTTATAGAAATTGTAGGGACTGGTGAAGGAATTGCAGTTTCTGAATAATCACTACCACTTGTGCCGGACCTTGGTGATACGCTGATTAGAGGTGAATCGACGGAAATATGACGCAATTCAGCGTTACCAACCAACGCTCCAATTTGCATTCTAATTTGTGCTTGTTCGTACCTTGGCAGCTTCTTAACAATTTTTGCCATGGAGCTGAAAAAGAGGTCAGTTTCATCCAACTCAATTTGGGGAGATGGTTTTTTGTTAACTATTTGTTTTAATAGATTCAGGCGTTCCTGAGCGTGTGAATTATTTTTCCGTTTCAGGTTACTCTTTATATTGCCATCTTCTTTGTACGTTTTATTAATGTTTTCATTATTGTTACTATCTCCTTCATTATTTTCATTGTTATGATACGTATCAGTACTAATATCTCCTTCGTTATTAAATGTCACATCTTCAGTTTCCTGATTTTGGAATGCTGTTTGGTTTCTGCTATTTTGAGTATTTTCTTCTGGGTTTTCAATGTCTTTTACGCTAGTAATGCTGTTTCTTTGTGAAGAAGGAATGCTGTCGAGGAAAGATAGAAGATCGGATCTCTTTTTCGCTGCTTCTCCACAAGAACCTGTACCAGGTTTTCCTTTTCGTCGAATGTAATAATCCCTAACATAGCACCATCTCTTGTTGCAATCAGTGTCTGCAAGAAATATAATTCTATTAATTACAATATTTTTTTATTTCAGACATTTGGCTACAGGCGAGTCTTTTCGGTCACTTGCGTTTCAGTATCGAGTATGTCATAGCTGGATAAGTGTCATAATAAATGAAGTCAGCGCGGCCATTGTCAAGAAACTGTTGAATTTAATTATTCCATCGCCAACGGAAAATGATCAAAAAAATATCAGTGACCAATATTTATCAAAATGGAATTTTCCGAATTGCGTGGGAGCGATTGATGGTAAACATGTCAGATTGAAGGCTCCCAAAAACAGTGGATCGTTATACTATAACTACAAGGAATACTTTTCTATGGTTCTGCTTGCAGTGGTTGATGCGAATTATAAATTCATTGCCATTGATGTTGGTTCTTATGGCAGAGAAGGAGATGCTGGCATTTACTTAAAAAGTAAAATAGGGAAAAAGATAAAAAATAATACTTTCAATATACCAGCGCCGAAAGCCCTGCCGAGGACAAATAATATTGTACCACATGTTATAGTGGGAGATGAAGCTTTTGCTCTTCACGAAAACCTGATGAAACCCTACCCAAGACAGCAATCTACACATGATTCAACAAAAGCTGTATATAATTACAGATTGTCACGAGCACGAAGAACCACTGAAAATGCATTTGGAATTTTATGTGCTTACTTTAGACTGTTTTTCGTACCTATTGCTACTAATCCAAAAACAACAGATAAACTAATAGTGAGTGCGTGTATTCTACATAACATATTACGAGAAGCAAAAGTACTAGCTCCTGGTCAAAAACATATTGATGACAAACTTCCATTACCTGATGAAAATTTAATACCTATGGCAGAGCATAATGTTCGAGCCAGAGCTAATCCCACTCAAATTCGAGACATATTTAAATCATACTTCAACGGCCCAGGAGCCGTTGAGTGGCAACAAAATTATGCGACACAACACTAAATATTATAATTATAACAAACTAGGAAGCTCGGAGTTATTCGTAGTGCTTTATTTAAAAAGTACCTAAGTATTATAATTTCCATTGTACATACCTGTTTTATTTAGAATCTCCCCGACTTCACACCATAATTTTTGCTTCATCTGTGTCTGTCTGTAGTCTTTATGCTTTACATTATATAATATCTCATGAACCCGTACAAAATCAATTAAAATTTCGTCGTCCTCGCTGCTCCAGTTGTTGAAACTCATTTTTTACAATAAAAAATATTCTGAAAATGGCTTCACCGCTATCGAAAAAAACGTTCACAGACCATCCGACACCGACAAGACGGCCGTCATGCAAATGGCGGCACCGCTTTCTTATGTTGACCGCTCCCTAGGAAACCGCGCCATTTTGTTTACATAGACAACGTTCTCGTGACGTCATTCACCGCTGTATTACGGTCGCTAAATGACGGCACCGTTATTGGAGGAAACCATAACTTTAGAGAATAAACGTCACGGTAAAGTACTTTGTAACAGCGTGTTTCACTGTCTAAAGCTGTTGACAGCTCGTGGTCGTAGAATGGTAAGCATGTTGTTAAAACTGGTTAGAACATTTTGTAGATAAGGCTCTGAACGTAAGTCCATAGTTTTGTAGGTAAATATATTCACATGTAAAGTGTAGGTATAATTACGGGCAAAATATATAATGGTCTCTGAAAGAAGACAAAGTCCCTAAGAACAAGAAAGCGCGATTTTTTATTGAAGTATGTGATTTTAAATTGGCAAAAAGGACTAACAAGACAAAGATAACACCTAAAGAGTAGCTTTAAAAGTAATTTTACCGGATTTAAGTGTCTTTTGCAAATTTTCTGGCTTGATGGATACCATCGCAGATATTCTTCTTTGTAGCTGTAATGTCTAAGCATTATTGTATGACAGTTTGAAGGACACGAGACTTTTAGTAATAAGTGTAGATTGGCGCAGAACTGAAGCCTTAATATCGAGGTCATACTGCAACTGCCATATGCAGTTATGATGCTTACTATCAGGTGAATCACTTGCCCGTTTTATCACTTAATAGTGTTATAAAACATCAGCTGCTTCCTGCTCTTTAACCAAATGGATAATGGCAATTCCAAATGAACTTTACCTTTTCCATTAATAAAAGAGTCTCAATTTTATCAAAAAATTTTCAGCCGCTACGGACCTTCGAAATAATAGTAAGAAACATACAGTATGCTTATTTTACCCTCATACACATTACATAATCATTTTAAATATGTGTAACTAATGATATTGGTCCGTTTAACCCTTCAAGAGTCGTTATAATAATGAAATTTCTATTGTGTCTGGTCGCATGATGACCAACGACCTTTGATGGATTAATTTATTTATGGTGAAATCACCACCTGGAACACATTCAGAGATCCAAATTCACCATGCAGTCTCTAATAAATAGTTACGTACTTTTATGAACTTTCAAATGATCTCATACATAGAAGAACAGAACGTACTGCCGCATTTAAAGACTGCCGGATTTGAGCTCAAATATTTATCTTTTACTTTCATAAACAGCCATATCAAAAGATTATTTACTTTTTGATGTTGCTGTTCTCATGTTTCATAAGAACGAAGCTCTAACGATACCCTTAACGAGAGTGTATGAATTATGACCATTTGACTATTACGTAAGTTAAGTAGGATAAAAACTTCGACTTTAAAAGGACATATTTATATATAAGGTGCTCTCTCTTTTCATACTTTATAGGATGACACGATGTATTTTACATAAATGATATATATGGGGCATCATTTAATTAGGTATACATACTGCGTGTGTACTTTTGAAGTGTAAAACAAGCATGTTTTGTGTATGAAGAGCATGGAAGGAGGAAGGAGTGGAAAGGAGTGTGACTACGAGCTTATTCTGTAAAATAAATACATGATTAATGCTGTTTGTTAGTAAACGCATAACTTGGACACGGCTGAATATGGTTTGTTTTAAGACGTTCGTAATTGTCTTGAATTAGATGATGTTTTTAGAAAAATAACCAATGGAAAAACATTCTGGAAAATTGGAAATTCCGGTGTAAAGTGTAAGTACTTTTCTATGGGTAAGGATAAGATCTGTCAAGTCATCTTATGTTATTTAGTTAAGAGCCACCTGTCACCGTTACCTTCACTGTATCGTACTGCCGTGCGATTCTGTAATGATTTGTCGACGAGCTCACCGATGTACTTTATTAGATATCGCCCTTGTATATAAGGTTGTTTTTACAATGTTTCTTGTCATAATTTATTGATTCAGGCAGGTTTCTTGTCATCTTGTCATTTGTTTCAAGAATGTTGTCAAAGATGCCACGATGTTTAGAGAATCGCACGGCTGATCTTAAAGCTTTGTTATAAAAATACACACCGTTTCACAGCATAACCTCATACAGCTCAGTAGCTCTACCATGAGTTTACAACATTGACACTAATCGATTCTCGATATCGACTGCCGCGAAAAATGTATGAAAAAAGAACAGTGCCACGTTGCGGTCAATTGTAGAACTAAAATCGGTAGCGAGTACGCCAATCACAAGCTTAATAGGTAGGCAGGATCGAGTATCGACTATAGATGACATTTATGTTGCAAACTCATGCTACCGATACAGCTTCCTTAACCCGTCCGAATCAGCAAGCCTCCAGTCCATTCATAAACCTTTTGTTATAGCGTAAACCGATGTGGACAGATTAAACACATCTGGTGGAAACGCAGCTCTAATGTTAAGTTCCATGTCGGAAATATTTTATTAAACGTAGGTACTTACTGGTTTAAGTTTTAACGATTAAACCAACTAACGTCTTAAGTTTAATTTTTACACAGCCACCTGATGCCTTGCGCTTTATGGAGCACATTTCCTCTGAAGCGTAAAACTGTCGTTAATTTTGTGCTTATGACTTTTTTTATGTTTGCACCAATAACACTAACGCAAATGAAAATGAACAACGCATGAAATTATAGTTTAGTCAGGTATAGATTAAAACCCGATCAAGTGCGAGTCGGACTCGCTCACGAGAGGTCACCATCCATCATCACGTATATATATAAATGAACCCTCTTACAACTATTTTTCCTAGTCTCGCTATAACTTAGAACGGATGAACCAATCTCGCTAATTCTTATTTTGTAAATGAAAAACCAAGAAAAGACGGAAAGTTATGGCGAGGTCGAAGACCGAGCCTACTACGCAAACGAAGTCACAGGCAGTTGCTAGTTATCTATAAAAACGAGCAAAAACATCAGGCTTGTTGTATGGGAGCCCCCTAAAATATTTATTTTATTCTGTTTTTAGTATTTGTTGTTATAGCGCCAACAGAAATATATCACCTGTGAACATTTCAACTGTTTAACTATTAACGGCGACAGACTGACAGACAGACAGAGAGCGGAGTCTTAGTAATAGGGTCCCGTTTTAACCTTTGGGTACGGAACCTTAAGAATTATTTTGTGAATGTTTATATTTGACAGTACTAATGTTACGTAACACAATGCGTTCCGCTCAGGCCACAAATATAGATAAATATATAACTCTAAAACTAAGAGTGAAGCTACTTTATTCTTATTATTACTCATGGCGATAAACAAAGAATGTTCTAAATTTGAATGCATCGCGACATGAGATTCCACGAATTGTTTAAAAATGGAACAAGAAATAAATGATTTTTGATTGGCCGCCGAGATAGCTTCAAGATTGCCTCAAACGATGATTGGTCGCGAGGTAACTTCCGAATGCCTTCAGTCTAAATTCAAAGAATTGAATTTGGAACCGTGAGTTAAGTCTAAACCTAGTTCAGAATAAAGTATGACTTTAACCCGTCCCGTGTGTGTTTTTCGGTTTATTTCCGAGCTACGCATAAAAGTTCAAATAAAAAATACTACTCTTGAATAGCTTGACCAACTGAAAGCAAGTTGATACCGGTGGAGTGTATTGGATCTTATAAAATTAGTTACAAACTCGAGGTCTAAAAATGTGTATAAAATTTGTGTATGCGCGACATGGCTTAGCATTTTTTTAAAGTACACATGGTGTACGCGTGACACGCGATGGGTTAAAACAATTATTTACTCATCTTAGCTCCTAGCTCCATTATTATGCTACTCTTGCAGACAGCCGTTAATAATAACTATGTTAATAGACACCCTTAGAATCCAGGCCGCCTCCTACGTAATGAGCTTAGTGCAAACACGTGTGCTAGAGGTTATGATGTACGTACTTCTCATATTACATATAGTTAGAGTCATAAAATGTTCATATAAGTTACTTTAGTCATACTGCTCCTGGCTTTTGAATTGGACGGTTTCATGATCTAGCAACTGGCGTGAAATATCATGAAAGTCGACTATTGCACTGGTCAAACGGCTGAATCAGGAATATAACTGAAACAGTTAACGTGTTCAACATCTCTGTCGCCACTACAGAGATGTACAGATTTATGATATTGTAAATATGTTAATCAATCTACTCTAGTCCTAGCTTTAAATACAGCTAGCAATATGCAAGTTTGCATATAACTGATATGACAAATCGTGGTAAGTGCTTACTAACGGCCGTTTTCAATAACCTATATATCGCCGGTTTACCTTACTAGAGATAGATATTTGACATTATTTATATGGATGTAACATTTCTATCGGTAGTAAGGAAAACTGTGGATAGATAGATTATTGAAAACGGCCATATGAAGATACATGTCAAGGTTTTTAAAGTGCTTTCATCTGACGTCAAGTTTTACACCTGTCCGTTGTGCGAGACTGTACTGCGTTCTTAAAGACATTTTATTTCATTCACAATCGTTTTGTATTTTCGCATGCTAAATACATGCTTTTTAAAACTTAAAATTGTGACTCTTAATCACTTTTGCTTGTATTATAATACCTCTTGTTACTTACCAATATTGACTCTACTTGTAGAGTCTTGCAACTACGTACAGTTTTTATTGCAGCGAGAATTTGAACCTAGGAATCCGAGCTTCATAGTCAGGGACGTTAATTCCTAGTCTGCGTTCAGGCCATATCTAGCTTTTGTCAATAGCAGCTGTAATACAATAAACGCGTAGCTACTCAACTGCTCTACTCTAATTGCTAAGACAGACTCTTTCATCTGTAATTGCCGTCATGTCGCATACCTATATTGTTTTAGATCTCTATAATAAAAGAATAAAAAAGTTTTTACCCAAAAGTGGAACTGACTTCAACAACAAAAAGTGCGAAATAACTTGTTGAAGTCCGTACCATATGAAAATTCAAAATCTATTGTCACAATGTACGCATAGTATCAAGTTATTTACACTTTTTGTCGTTGAAGGCGGTTCCACTTTTAGGCAAAAAAAAATATTCACCGTTTTTAGTGACCCTTGCTGATTATGGGATCGATTGTCATTCACCGTCAATGATATCAAGATAGGCGTAACACTTTTTAGTTATTGGAGTGTAAATCAAATCGGTTGCTTGACCGAGTTTGATGAAATTTAAACAGGACCATCTCGGAAGTATACTCTACCAAGCAAAGAAAGAGAATCATTCCACAAATGGGCGAGAAAACGGTTAACATACAATCGAACATAAAACCACCTCCTTTTTTGAAGCCGATTAAAAATTATACTATATTCTACAAAAGACAGTGTTATATGAATATTTAAGTTGTGAAATGATAACATTTTTATACTCGTAGCGCCTGTATGAAATACAAGTGCAAAGAGCTTAATGCAGCAGCTGCGAACAAAATGTAAGGTTCGTCGAGTAGAAAACGTGCACGTTGGCTCTCACGCCTTCTACTCGTTATACTATTGACTCTACTGCACCTAATTATACTACGCTTCTGTTCATTAAGTAAACAATTCTTAATTTACAAGCAAAACGTAGTTTTTGGAGTACTTTACAATACCATGTCACTAAACTTTGTCCGTCAGTGTATCTGATTGTTTTTCCATGTAAATCAAATTTGACTATCATTCCAAAATGAATTTCTATTTCCCTTGGTCATAGCATCATGCGTGAACGGATGAAGAAATTTATTTTATTGATGTATTAATTATTGCCAGGAGAAGGTTCTTATGAAATAAAAACCAAGAAAAGACGCGAGGTTATGGCGAGGCCGAAGGCCGAGCCTACTACATACATACCTACAACAATATTAAATGTAAAAATTGACATTGTCAGGTTTGTTACCTTTTACATTTCTGTTTCATTGGTCGGGTACATTTTCACAAAAATTCTATACTATACATATTCTATACTAAAGTCATGTATAAGAAGTAGTCTATTGACTACACTCTAGTCTAATCTCTTAAAAAATAACTGTAATCTACGTCTTTCTCACGATGATCATAAAAAACATTGTTAGTGGTATAAATCATATTAAAACAATAAAAATGATTTATCTAACTCGACAAAAAAGGAAATGAATCCTCCCCCCTCGCAGATCTAATACTGTCACAGTGCAAGCCAAGAGCTAAGGGAAACTAACAAACTTGACACTCCAGTGCTTTCTAGAGGGTGGCACAATTGTAGGTAGTTAGCCCTCGCGGCGACAGCGCGTAAGATTGCCTACTCGCACCTACCGCTATTCTTCATGACAGTACATTATCTCATGACAACTCTCCGGGAGGGAGGGATAAAACTCAAGCTCTCATTGATATTGATTAATTTTTCTAGATTTGTGTTTCTAGAGTTTTGAGATGTTATAGTGGTGGTGAAGCGCTCGTAGCGGAGCGTAGTTTGTTAAATCTGGATCATAAATTTCTATGCAATTGAAAATATACAAGAATATCACAGTCATTATCAATTATATATTTACAAGTTGTCTTTAACTGATGTGAGTTTCATATGCCAAACATTATTTATAATGCTTCTTTTTTGGGATCTCAGCACTCTTTTAAATAATCGATGCCCTCTTGGAAGCACACGTAGCGGAGCTTGACTTGGCGATCTTAATCGATCAACAAGTTAACCAAAAGTAATTTTTTTTTTTTAAACTTTCGCGATTTGAACACATAGTTATATTATATTAACGGGGCTTAATCGCGTTAGTAATAGTATTTATTTACCTCGACGTTTCGATCAAGTTGCATTGATCGTGGTCACGAGCGGACTGAAGAGGCGGGTGTCACTGTCTTGAAGTATGGAGATACTTTTTAATATACCCCCAACAGTTGTTATAAAAAGTCATTGTCCCGACACACAACACTAACGATATCGACAGATTTTTCTGAGGATAAATCGCGACGGGAACACTTTTTAATCACTGGATTCCATGTTGCCGCCAGTTTGAGTCAAAGAGCATATTGCAGCTGTAAAGAACCGCCAAATAAATAAATCTGCGATCGCTGAACATCTGCTCGAGTCAGGACTTAATCACTGGATTGAACTTCACGACCCCAAAATCCTCTCTACGGAGCGTCACTATTACTCGAGAATGGTACGTGAAGCGGTTGAGATTAAAAAACACCGTAACTTCAACCGGGAGGATGGTTTCAAACTGGCGGCAACATGGAATCCAGTGATTAAAAAGTGTTCCCGTCGCGATTTATCCTCAGAAAAATCTGTCGATATCGTTAGTGTTGTGTGTCGGGACAATGACTTTTTATAACAACTGTTGGGGGTATATTAAAAAGTATCTCCATACTTCAAGACAGTGACACCCGCCTCTTCAGTCCGCTCGTGACCACGATCAACGCAACTTGATCGAAACGTCGAGGTAAATAAATACTATTACTAACGCGATTAAGCCCCGTTAATATAATATAACTAAGTTAACCAACACTTGCTGCGGTCAGGACTGGGATGGGTGACCGCTAGTGGCATTATTAAACTAAGCGCTTTCGAGTGCTTCGGAAGGCACGTTAAGCTGTCGGTCCCGGTTGTTTGTTTCAGGACAACAGTCGTTAGGCTATATCGAAGACCTTCGGGCGGCCTGAAAACTTCGACATGGGTTGGCCACTAACCTATCCACCAAGCAGCACTGGGCCCGCGTTTTTAATTATAATTATGTGGAAAATAACGTGAAAATTAATTTTAAATGGTCAGTTGTAATATAAAGTGAGATGCAAGCATATAATATAAAGCATAAAAATGCCGATAACACATGCTGATAAGTTTAATCGACGATACATAAATTTAAGTAATTGCGGTGACAGTTACGTTGGCACATTATCTCTTAGAACTATGCGATCTGTATACTTATACACCTTAAAGCTTATATACTGCCTATTTGGAGAACAAGGCGTGTATGCAAACAAAATGCGTGTTGTATGACCGAACCGAAATTTGGTATGGAGGTCGATGAAGCGCTGGATTAACATATAGGATACTTTTCATCATCATCATCCATCACCACAAGGGTGTAACCGCAGGACGGAACTAGTAATACTATTAAATTTTGTAGTATTAGTATGTTTGTGTGTTTGTTACCTGCATTGAAACTTTTTTTATGGGATAGGTTGGCTAACGAGCAGGTGGATCATCTGATGGTAAGTAATACCGTCCCGAACGGACATCCGCAATACCAGAGGTCGCGAGGATGCGTTGCCGACCTTTGAGAAAGGAATAGAAGAGGTGAGGGCGAAGAGGGATCGGGGAGGGGGAAGTAGAAGGGGAAAGGGGGATCGGGCCTCCAGAACGTCTCACAGATCAACTGAAACGCAAAAGTGTTTTGATGATTATTGGAATGGAAATACTGTATACCCAGGATTAACACATAATTCTAATTAAGAATTCAGTTTATGAGACATCATGACAACCTTAATCTGCTTGATTAACGAACAGTAGATAAACGATAATAAAGTCAATCAAATAAAGTCTTCAGGCATTATTCATGCAGACCAGTTATTCTTGCAAACCAGTTAAAGCTTAATCTCTGTTCTGTACTGCAACAGTTTTCACAATTTTCCCTACCGTCGTTTGTCATTTCACCCACTCTCATATAAACACAAACAGTCAAGGCGGAAGTCGTGAAATTTAGACATTCCTTTGTGTCGACGCGTCGGCACCATCAGCGGTTGCGCCTTCAGATCTACAAATTTTCAGATTTATTCTTTGAATAAATTTTGTGGTGGCTTGTCGGCTTTGAAATTCAATTGGTTTGGTCGAGGCACATCGTTGACGTTGCGGCTGTATTTTTGGCAATTTGTTTTTGTAGTTTTGTAATACTTTATAGTACGTTTTATGTATTAGCTGCAGGAATATTAAAAAAAATGCTAAAATGAAATCAAGTTCTTTCAAGTTTTTTCAATCAAGTTTTAAAACTATAAGATAAACTTAGAGCTAGAGATAGTGATTATTAACCGACTTCCGAAAGGAGGAGGTTCTAAAGTCGACGCGTTTTTTTTAGGTATGATAACCGTTAACTTTTTACAGCATAGTCCGATTTTTATGTTTCTTTTTTGTTTGGTAAAGTATATTTCGGAGGTGGTCTGATTTAAATTACATTAGGTTTTTGAGTTACACTCCAATAACTGTAAAGTGTTTCGCCTACCTCGATAATATCGTAAGACGGTGAAAGACAATCGATCCCGTAAGTACAAAGTATCACTAAAAAGGGTGTTTTTTTTTTATTTCCGACTTTGACAAGTTATCTCGCACTTTTTAGTGATGAAGGCGGTTTCATTTTTGGTATTTTTCTACCTACTGCCAAAAAAAGGAGGAGGTAATCAATTCGACTGTATTTTTTTATGTTTGTTATCTCATAACTTTCGACTGGGTAAACCGATTCTCAAAACTATGTGGAGCTTCCCGTGTGGTCCAATTTAAATTTTATCAAATTCGGTCCAGTAGTTTTTGAGTTACACTCAAATAACTGATTTTTACCAAATTAATAGAATGGAAGTCGGTATTAAATTTTTCAAATTGTATTTGTTTATAATTACATTCGCATAAACAAATCTTAAACAAATTTAGATTACCATAAATGATTGTAAGAATACTAAATAAAGCAGTTATCAAGTAGTTTTTTAAAGGTGTATTGGTTATTTTACAACCACTCGTATATTATATTAAAAAAAAAAACAAATTTCCCGAAAACAAACCGCGGCCATTGTGTTTTTTCTATAACTTCATATTGGTCATAAAAATATTCAACTAGCACCAATAAATATAACAACCCTCTGACCCTTCGAAACCAGAAAAGGCGGGACATAATTCAATCACGGTACCAATTCGGTCTTTTGTATGTAAAGACCGCATCCGTAGAGGTCTAGGACAGGGACATAGCTAGGATGAATGGTGGGAAGGAGGACTTTATAACCACATAAAAATTTGTTAGAATAGTTTAGGTGTATGGAAGGGAAAAATAAGACAACTTACAACTACCCTATTTGAGAGCAATTTGTCTGAAATTAGCACACTTTCGGCTAAATATAATTGAATAGCGTATAGAACAAGCAATTATTTCTTCGTATTTCGGGGTACTGACCTGTGAATGCCTATTGTAGCAGCAAATTAGATTAAATAGTAAAAACATATTTGTCTTTTTTTTTACGAAAACCAATACTTCTATAAACTTATACTTCAACTATCATTTTATTACATCGTCATTACTAAATTTTTTTAAACATACCTAGTATGTATATATATGAGTATATAGTCAGCGATTGAAATAATTGATCGGCATGCACCCAACGTTGTCCTGCGATCTTTATTATCTGTCTACCTTGTCGGTGGACGACCTATAATACACAGTACTTTCGTACGTAACGGTCCGTGATCTCCATTCGAGAAACTACTGGCCTAATTGGGTATCTGTTCTGAGTCCTATGTGCCCTGCCAATTTCCTGTTGAACTGGCTGGCTGACTTTTCTAGTTTCTGCGGAGATCCTCATTTCTGATTCGATCACATAGAGAAACCCTCAGCATAACCTTGTCCATAGCTCGTTGTGCGACTTTGAGTTTACTTATTAGGTCCATAGTTATATACCATTTTTCAGTGCCATAAGTCATCACTGGTAACACACACTGGTCAAAAACTTTTGTCGTGAGGTACTGGGGAGTTTTGGGCGAGAAGACTTCGCAAAGCTTCCAAAACACTCCCAAGTATAATATGAAGCATTTCAAAAACTGAAAAAAATGCCTATTGACAAATGCTACTATTGACGGCTACTTGAGAGATAAAATACAGTTAGAGTGATTCACAATTATGACATAATATTTTATTTATTTATAATTAACTGATTCCTTGACATTATTCATAATTAAAATGTGCTTAATTTCATATTTCTTATGTACCGATATTGGTTAATGCATGTGTTGTTTGTCAATTCAGAATAATTATAATCAGTAACATATTATAAATTTTAAATGTATATTCAACACCCAGCTCACCATCATGTAACATCTCGGTATGTTACATGAGTCCTTTTATTATTATATCTAAGAACTGTATACTTTAAACTTACTGTTACAATGCAATCAAAGTTATTTGGTTTGATTTGATTTGAAGTAAAGGTTTTTAATTGAATATTAAAAAAAAAATAACCCAAGTTGGGCATGGTCTGAATTAAACAGTAGCAGTGAATACACGTATTATATTTATTTTGTTTAATTTTATTTTGTTTTTTGGCGTTGTGTATTTAAGTAACCTCAGACAGTATTTAAGTTGTTATAGCCAGTTGGTGCAAGCCCCCAGAACCACACCTACCGACAGCCCTGGCTGAGAGTGTTAGATAGCACCCGTTAGATTGGCTGGCTCGTGGCTCAACACTATGCGCATTGTAAAGTGAAGGAAATATTGGATGGTATAAAATGTGAAGCATTGAGCTGCACTTCTTTGTTGTTGGAACACAAAGTTAAGTCTTCTATTTGTTTTACACATTTATCCTTTGACAGGTCAACGTAGTGATCGAATTTTAGGTATCTATACAAATAAATAAAACTGAAGAGTATGTCTTTCAATCAACATCATATAGCATTTTAATAAATACAAAAAAATGTTGAAACGGTAGGCTAAAAAAATGTGTAAAAAAACGGCTGAAGCTGTTATAGGTGAAAAATTTTTAGCGTTGCTTAGTTTTAGCATTTTTTGTGCAAGTGGAACTGAGGGCGCAGCAAGCACAATATAATGTTATAATGTGTACGATTACATAAAATAAGAGTTTTTATTGCAAAAGTAAAGAATCGTTGTGGCGTGTATTTTTTTTACCAATGAAAACGATCCTGATAAATTACCCATAGTTTACTTTTATCACTGGAAAATACCACGAGGCAGACGCGTTTTAAAAGTAACGTATGTTTGCTTTGTTCAAAATAAAACAGGTATAAAAGTACACAATAAATTATATAATTTATGTTCTTTTTATGATCTTCTTGAATCAAAAAACTGCCTGTCGTCGTTTTATAAAACTTATAAAGAGAGTTAAACACGACAACTAATTTTTAATTCAAATTCTCGGAAATTTCTGTGCATATTTTGAAATTTTCTCTTTAACTTCATAGTTTTATTTTCTTATAAAACACTCGTAATTAGCTGAAACGTTTATCTATTCGCAGGAATTCCTAAGACGCTGTAGTATAGTTAAAAGTCGGTATCACTACGCTTTCTTTTTAATTAATTTTGACAAATTACCTTACCTAGAGGGTCGTTGGTATACCTTCTCAGTTTCTCTTTGCGTTTAATTAAATACTGGAGTGTCACCCGGAGTGGGATGTCCAAGAACTGTTGAGTGGTCTGCCTTTCTACTGTTAATTTATTTACAAAGTAAATTCTACGCTCTATGTAAAAAGCTTTTGTATATCAAGAGACAGTTATTTAAAAGACAAGCCGAAAATCTTATTGTAATAGAATAAGATTAACATAAAGTAGTAAGTTCTGATACAAAATATGTTTAACCGGTTATGTAGTTTTTGCGTTTATCCGTTACAAACTATCAAATTTTTCCTCTTTATTAATGAAGTAGATGAGGATTAAGTTAAGAATAATGAGGGCATATTTGTACGGGCGTTAATATTGCAAAAGTTTTGCAAAACTTTAACATGTAAATGTAGTAACTGTGACATAACTTTAATAGTTTTTGTGGTATGCCACGCTGCAATCCCACAGTCGAATGGGCCGGCACGACCGGGGAAGTATACCACACTCCCACGTAACATCGACGTAACATAGCTTGTTATTGCGTTTCGTCTGTTTGCGGGAGGTTCCGAAGTCCCGATTCCCCCTTCTCCGGTCTTCCTCTCTTTCCCCTCCCCTCCATCCTCACCCCTTCTATCTCTTCCTTCCTATCATCCTTCCTTAAAGGTCAGCAACGCATCCTCGAGAGCTCTTGTATTGCGGATGTCGTGGGCGACAGTATCACTTACCATCAGGTGAGCTGCTTGCTCGTTTGCCAACCTATCTCTTAAAAAATGGTATTACATACTCTTTTGTAGATATTGATGTCCTCTATAAAACTATAGTATTTCACTTTGCTCTATTGTCAATAGTTTCCGCAGTGTACGCGATATAAGGATTTGTCGGGACTGTTTATTGGGAATATGCCATTTGCTTGATGATTAGCGTCATGCCAGCTCATAACAGTTGCAACACCAACCCAGATCATTAAGCATTAAAGTTTTTGTCACTCCAAAACACAACTGTTTTAGTTTTAATGGCTGATAATTAGAATTGCTACAGTGCCCTAGAAACCACCCTACAGTAACGTTTACACTATACTGCTTAAGCATAATAGGTATCTGAGATGGTGGGACCCACTAGGAAGTACATTTGTAGAATGATCCTGCCAAAAGATTGCTACCTGCTCCTACCTTCTTACGAACGAGGGTGATTTGGCGAACAAGTTTCAAGTTAAAAATACTAATTATTTTTTAAATGTTTCGTAAATATTAGACATATCTTTACAGGAGTATTATATCCTCGGGTGAGATTCAAACCCCTTATTTTGATAGTTTAACTTTCATGGTAGGTATAACATTAAAATTCACAATAGTATCAACCCTTTACATCCTCCAAAAGGCCAGCAGAGATGAATAGACAGAATACACGCCCACATTTTTCCATATCTGGCAAAGAGTGAATTAAATAATTGAAATCCCTAAAAATGTTTGGTCTCATATAAATCAGTTCATCACAGTTACCTTTTACGATATTCACGTAGGTGGAAATGAAATAGAGTAGGAACTGGCATAGCTTATATAATAGCAGTCTACTATATTATGTGTAAAATATCAGGAGCATACCCATTTTTTATGTAAATTGATCTTTAATCATAACAGCTATTCTATCTCAAAAGCATTAACATTCACCCCAATATCCCGAGATTTATGGTAATAACATGATATATAAAGTGCATGGCAATCTTTACCTTATTGGGCTTACGCTCATCTTATCTTTGACGACATGCGTTCTTTCCTGTCCCTCCCTACATAAACAAAACGAAACGCAATTTTCATGTTCAAGTCAATAGCTCAGAATAATAAGCGATAGTAAGTAATATTAAGGAAATCCACATAACAGCCCTTTATAGTATTTTCGATCACCATTGGTTCTCGAAATTTATTCACTGAAACGACACGCACGTTTTACCGGACCGATTTTTGCTGATTCAGCAAATTGTTGCAAAGAGCATGTGATTTTTGTCAACCTTGATCCTGCGTCTATCTGCGTAATTATGTCTAATGTCTGCGTAATTACTTCTTTCGTTTATCAAGGTTATAGAACCTTAAAACTTACCTTAAGTACAAATAGTTTGGATAAGATAATTGTCTGAAATTCATAATACAAGATTCTTGGGAACACAGAAAAAAAATATTACCCAAAACCAATGACTTCAAGAAATAGTTCAGTAAGCACTCAACAAGAACATTTCGTTTACATTTTCGTTCACTTACGTTTTGTTTGCTCTGTTTTACACACTCATACCAACGTATGCGGTCTACCGCCTAGTAAGTCGCGTTTTCTCTCTCTTTCGTTTCGCATCCTGTCGGTGGACCACGTGGAAGTCTCCTGCCTTAGAAGTCGTGTCTCCTCATCTCACACAAGTCACTCCTCGACGGCTACATTTTTTTTTATTTTCTCAGGAAATAAATTGTAATTTAATTCGAGTTGATACCTTAGTAACGCCGTAAGTTGAAAATGGAAGCAAACTTTGGGGCGCTCGGCGTAGCTGGTTCACTTCACGTACCATTAAATTTTCCTGTTTGCATTTTTTAGCATACGTTACTTCAGACGAATGTTCTCCATACGAGCAGTTTTACGATTGTAGTTTTAGGGGAAGCGGTCTTCTAGAATACTTCAGAAAAATAGCCGTAGATGTAATTTTATTCTATTTTATACTCATTGCGATGAGCTTAAGTGAATTAACAGTGAGTTTTAGTGGTAGCTATTATCGTAGATTTTTATTTTATAGGACACCATAAATCTTATACCGTTAATTTTGTTTGGTAAAAGTTATTTAGATTGCTCGTTGGAAATGTTTCTTGCGTTCTTTTTGTATTCTTCGCGTATTAATGGCAGAAAATAATTCTATATGTGTAAACAGCGAATAATGGTTTAGATACTGTTTGTTATTTGTTGCCATGTTTATAAAAGTTATACTTACCTAAAAACCAACCCAATCTCTATATATATATATATATATATATATATATATATATATATATATATATAATACCTTACTTACATTATTTGTATTTTGTTATTATCGAATGGCTTTTTTTACGTTACTTTGTCCATATCTTTTTTAACATATAAGCCCATATCTCTTGAATCGTTTTGTAGTATTCATCATCATTTCAGCCGTAAGACGAACACTGATGAACATATGCCTCCCCCACAAATTTCCAAAAGGACCGGTTGGATATGGAAACTGTTTGCTTCCAACGTCGCCCTGCTACATTTATCAGGTCGTCTGTCCACCTTGTCGGTGGACGACCTACGCTACGGTTGTCAGTCCGTGGTATCCACAATGTTGTGGTTTGTAATATTCATCTATACCAAATGTGTGGTAATCGGTGTTGTAAAGCACTTTCAATAAAAGCGTATGTACCTTAGTCAAAATATATAAACAAAAGTTTAATTTTAAGTTGCCATAGTTTACCAGCTGGGCTATTATGTATCTCAGTTGCTAACACATGTTGATTGAAATCTAAAAAAATGGCTGCTCTATGTCACTTTTGTCAGCTCCAGTCATCAACTCACGAACATTTTTGCTTACTGGAGTTGTCAAACCTGACATACAGCCGCCATTTTTCAAGATTTCAATCAACATTTGTTAGCAACTGAGATACATAATAGCCCTGCTGGTAACTTTAGGGTTATTAGGTTCTTGTGAATTTCAGGTAAAATATATAGATATAAGGTTTAAAGCTATCATGGTCACAAATATTAGGAATATTCACATTAATACCAAAAAAATACAATAAAAAGTATACTAGTATATTGTTTTAATTTCGATATTTCGAGACTTTTACAAGCACCATAATCTTAATTTGATCAAAACTCAATCATACATAATACTAGCGACTGCCCACGACTTTGTTCACGTAGTAGGTTCGGCCTTCGGCCTCGCCATTACCTCCCGTCTATTCTTATTTTTTAATGTAAGGACCTTCAACGAAGTGTTAGAATCCATTTTAAAAAAGGTGAATGAAATCGCTAAAGTCGTTCGCAAGTTAAATAAAATTATCATTTAATATAATTTATAATTTATATAAATTTAGTATAAAGTGGTACAGTTGAGGCAACTCAATCCTAATACATACATTCACACATTATTCACACACACTTTTACTCTCAATCACTCACACACCTATCTGTAATTTAGGTTTGACTAAAACATTACATTTAATAAATTTATATGTTAAAATGTTTAAGTAACGAAATGTAACATGTGAAACTAATTATCATACTTTTCTGTTTAACAACTATATTCTTATTTGTTCTAAACACTCTAAAATTTAATACTTTCCAGTTTTGTAAGATTCAGTACATTAACTTTCCTCACTATAATAGACCCATGTGTATCGTTGCATTCCGTACTCTAAGCCCAAGACACAGGCTAACGCCTAGTTTGGGTCTTACTGAATTCTAGTGTTTAAATCTCATAGCCGATGTTCGTGGAACCAAGTGTACCTACTTTAATTTACATGTATTGTGAACTGGAAAATAAAAATTATTATTATTATTATTCCTTTTATTCAAAATAAATCACGGATTTCATCCGGTCCTTTACAAAGGCATAAATGGGGCTGTAGCCAACACTTAGAGGCCTGTTTGGTATAAAAATACAAAGTAGTATAAAAAAACAGAAACTTATGGATGGATGGTGACATGGTATATCTATTATAAAAATGGGTAAAATGACAAGGCTATTGAAATTATTTTATTAGTGATAAAAAGATAGTGGGCTATGGAAAAGACTACGGCACCTGCCAAATTCAGTCTCATTTTAAATATTTTGGGCAGGTGGTGACTTGCCACCCACTAAACGGGCCCCCCATAAAGGCCACCATGAATGGTGACAGAAAGGGCAACAATGGTGTGGCTGGCTAAAGGGTGTCGAGAGGTGTGCTGCGGTTTCACTGAAGCGCTACTACCGGCGTTATGCCCTTTAACACTTCCACCCTTGGAGCTTTTTGTTACTTGCTCTTGCGTCTCCACCCCAGACGGCCAATTAAGGCAAGCCGGGGGTCAGGGGTCTCTTTTAGCCCCAGGGAGAATCAGAGTCCACGGTGTCGCCACAAAGCCGCCCCTGCGGTTTTATTATTATTATTATTATTATTAGTATAGTTATACCGTGATCAGGAGCAATAGGGGTCAAATATAATAATTATTATTTATATATATATATTTGACCCCTATTGCTATATAGCCGTGGCGGTGCCGGCTTAGAATAGCACCCCCCCAACTCTACCCGTGGGTGCCGTAGAAGCCGGCTAAGGGATAACAAATCAGAAGGTGGGCAGCAGCACCTTCCAAGTCAAACACACACAAACTGCGCTCGCCAACCCGCCTGCCAAGCGTGGCGAGTATTGGCAAAAACCCCTCAATGGATTGGACAAAAAGAACCAGGCCCCCAGTCCCCGGCAGCCCCGCTATTCCTGGCTACGGTAGCGGCCACGGTAACGGTGGGGCAGGGGGTGCTAAGAATCCCCGGCAGACGCCCGGCTACCACCCCCAACGACGACGACTGGCCCTGGTAACACACAACATACGCACGATGAGGACAGACGAGAAGATATATGAGCTGGAAGAAGAAATGAGTAAGCTACGCTGGGACATTGTGGGGTTATCTGAAGTCCGTAGAGCGGGTGAGGACACGATAACCCTAAAATCAGGTAACCTACTCTACCACCGGGAGGGCGACCAACAGTCCCAAGGTGGTGTCGGGTTTCTCGTCCACAAGTCCCTTACTAACAACATAGTTAAGATCGATAGCGTTTCCAATAGGGTCGTATACCTAATACTCAGAGTATCCAAACGATATTCGCTGAAGGTCATTCAGGTATACGCACCGACGAAGTCGCACCCGGATGATGAGGTGGAGGATATGTATGAGGACATTAGTCGGGCCATACATACCTCTGAAACGCACTTTCTAGTTGTTATGGGGGACTTCAACGCGAAGTTGGGTAAGAGAAGCGAGGATGAGTCGAAAGTGGGGCAATTTGGCTATGGACAACGGAACCGTAGGGGACAGAGGTTGGCCGACTTCCTGGAGAAAGAGGGACTCTTTATGATGAACTCTTTCTTTCAGAAGCCACCTCACAGGAAATGGACCTGGCTGAGTCCCGATGGTTCCACGAGAAATGAGATTGACTTCATTATGACCACCAAAAGGCAAATATTCACTGATGTCTCCGTGATCAACAGGGTTAAAACCGGTAGTGATCACCGAATGGTAAGAGGCACGGTGAATATTAATGTCAAACTGGAGAGGTCTCGTCTGATGAAGTCTACGCTCCGACCTACTCGTGCCCATATTCAAGACCCCGAGAGCTTTCAACTTGAGCTATCCAATCGCTTCGATTGCCTTGAGAACATCGCTTCAGTAGACGAGATCAATAACAGGTTAGTAGAAACTGTCCATACAGTGGGTTCCAAGTACTTTAAACCCCACCGTACAGATAGGCCACAGAAACTCTCCAACGATACCCTCAACCTCATGGCTGAACGACGCTCATTGAAACTGCAGTCTTCGGATGATGCTGAAGCATATAGGCTGCTCAATAGACGAATATGGAAGTCCTTGCGACACGACATTCGGATCTTTAATACAAACCGTATTAAAGAGACGATAGAGCGGAAAAAAGGCTCCAAAGTGTTTGCAAGAGACATGTCTATTGGGCAAAGCCAGTTGACGAAGCTGAAGAGAGGAGACGGCAGTGTAGCGTCGACCAAAGCGGAAGTGTTAGGAGAGGTCGAGAGTTTCTACGGACAGTTATACACCTCGGTCGCTAAACCTGTTAGCAGCTCGGCCAAAGACCCAAGAGCCAAGCTGACCCGACATTATACCGAAGATATCCCGGACATCAGCCTGTACGAGATTAGAATGGCCTTGAAACAGCTTAAGAACAACAAGGCGCCTGGTGATGACGGTATCACATCTGAGCTTCTGAAAGCGGGTGGAACACCGGTACTTAAAGTCCTTCAGAAGCTCTTTAATACCGTCTTACTCGAAGGTTCAACGCCAGAAGCATGGAACAAAAGCGTGGTGGTGCTGTTCTTTAAGAAAGGTGACAACACTTTACTTAAAAATTACAGACCCATCTCGCTTTTGAGCCATGTTTATAAGCTGTTTTCGAAGGTCATAACGAACCGTCTCAGTCGCAGGTTTGATGAATTCCAGCCTCCGGAACAAGCCGGTTTCCGAAAAGGCTATAGTACCATAGACCACATCCACACGCTACGGCAAGTTATACAGAAGACCGAAGAGTATAACTTGCCTCTTTGTCTAGCGTTTGTGGACTATGAGAAAGCCTTTGATTCGATCGAGACGTGGGCAGTGCTTGAGTCTCTCCAGCGGTGCCGTATTGACTATCGGTATATTGAAGTGCTGAAGTGTTTGTACAAAAACGCCTACATGTCAGTCCGAGTACAGGAGCAGAGTTCGAAGGCAATTCCATTGCAAAGAGGCGTGAGACAGGGAGACGTTATATCTCCGAAACTGTTCACCGCTACATTGGAAGACGCCTTCAAGCTTCTGGAATGGCAAGGACTTGGCATCAATATTAACGGCGAATACATCACTCACCTTCGATTTGCCGACGATATTGTAGTCATGGCAGAATCCATGGAAGACCTCAGTACAATGCTCGAAGGCCTCCATCGAGTTTCCCAACGGGTAGGTCTTAAGATGAACATGGACAAGACGAAAATTATGTCTAATGCCCATGTTGTACCTACCCCAATATCAGTTGGGAACTCAGTTCTCGAAGTTGTTGACGAGTACATCTACCTGGGACAGACAGTCAAACTAGGCAGGTCCAACTTCGAGAAAGAGGTCAATCGTCGAATCCAACTCGGCTGGGCAGCGTTCCGGAAACTTCGCGAAGTCTTCTCGTCAAAAATACCTCAGTGCCTCAAGACAAGAGTCTTCGACCAATGTGTGTTACCAGTGATGACTTATGGCACTGAAACGTGGTCTCTTACTATGGGCCTCATAGATAAGCTCAAAGTCGCACAACGAGCTATGGAGAGGGCTATGCTCGGGGTTTCTCTACGTGATCGAATCAGAAATGAGGAGATCCGTAGAAGAACGAAAGTCACCGACATAGCTCAGAAGATTAGCCAGTTGAAGTGGCAGTGGGCAGGGCACATAGCACGCAGAACAGATGGCCGATGGGGCCGAAAGGTTCTGGAGTGGAGACCACGTACCGGCAAGCGCAGCGTAGGTCGTCCACCGACACGGTGGACAGACGACCTGAGAAAGGTCGCAGGACGACGTTGGATGCAGGCCGCTTCCAACCGGTCCTTTTGGAAAATCATGGGGGAGGCCTATGTTCAGCAGTGGACGTCCTACGGCTGAGATGATGATGATGATATATATATATATATATACTAGCGACTGCCCGTGACTTTGTTCGCAAAGTAGGTTAAGCCGTCGGCCTCGCCATAACCTCCCGTATTTTCTTGTTTTTCTTGCTATGACCATTCTCCTGAAAATTATTAACACAACAAAAGAATTAGCGAGATTGTTGCATCATTCATTGAAATTGTTTCATCTAACGTAGTAGATAAGAAAAAGGAATGATTTTTGCATACGAGGTTCAACTTGGCATACTTGTTTGTCTATGTCTTCCAAGAAAGGTTTAAAAAGCATTTAACTATTTACTTTTTCGACACAGTTTACAGTCTACATTTTACAATAATATTTAAGGCTTAACAATAATTTGTTAGTCTTTGATTTAAGACGTTCCCAATTAAAGGACAAAGGGTTTGAAAATACCCTAAACAGAATTCTATCATTTCGTGATAAATTGGCAGATAATTCCTTTATTATACGTCTAATTTATTATACGCTAATACAATGTTTAAGTGGAAATGCTACGAATCGTTCAGGAAGAACCTGCATGACCCTTTAGTGAGTCATCGATATATGGATGTAAATCGAGAAAAAACGAATATCAAACCATAGTTTGCCATCCATGTTATAAATAATCACCACTGATTTCATTTACAATAATAAAATGGACTACTTCGTAATTTGTTTTATTTACCCATTAACCATGTATACTGTACATTTTTCAGCGACGCTTTTGATTTTATGTAGTCTAGCTCTTTGTTGAGACGTCCATGATGATGTTTGTGTTCTTATTAATACGTCCAACAAAATAAAGTACACCGGGTATATTATAAGAATGTGACTCCTTCCGGAATCATAAATTCATGCCTTCAGCACAAACGTGAGTCTTTTTGGAATCACTGGACTGTGAACGAGAACGCATATTTGATTGATTGTTAGAATAAATACATATAATTATTTGATAACCTCTTATAAATAGATGAACGACGGCTGCACCCATGGAAAAGCATCACTCATTGTCACGTTACGCCTGATCCGAGAGTGCAAACAAGAGCGCGGAACAAGCGATAGAGAGGCACGATCGGCCCATTATAATTTTACCACGCACGTAAAGTTATCGTCCATAAACCGATTTCACAGACAACATTGTTTATAAATGTATTTTTTTTCTTTTGTATAGGTATGCTACCAACAAAAAACACGATAGAAAATTTGTTCGTAGATGCGATGTTGACATCCCTACACGCATCTCGTGCTAAACCTGCGTGAATAGACGCTAGTAGGGAAGACGTCTGATTTTTACTTACTTTGGCCAAACTGTGATATAATAAATAATACTAATATAAAGATACCGGCTTCACTCACTTGGTATGATATCGGTTTAAGTCCGACGACGTTTCAAACGTGTAAGACGTTCTTCTTCAGATATCTTTATATTAGTATAATGTGTGATACTCACGATCGTTTTTAAACTCTAACAATAAATAATATCCATATATATATTTCCATAGGCGCTTCATTAATGATGCATTGGCAATCAAAACAGTTCATACACTGAAAGCTGAAAGAGAGCAGGGTTCGCGCTAATGGCTTTTAAAAATACAATTTTCTCTTTGAGTATAACCTCTATTATTCAAAATATTTTAATGGACAGTTTTAACTACATCAATACTGCAGCTTAATCTATTTATGGCTAGCGGACATAACAGCTTAGGCTTTGACGTATATGTACGAATGTTTAAATGGAGATCAAATTATATCATATTTATATTATATTAACGGGGCTTAACGCGTTAGTAATAATATTTATTTATTTATATTTATTTAATATAATATAAATATGTGTTCAAATCGCGAAAGTTTAAAAATTATTTCATGTTATGGAGATTTACGCCCTCTGTTGAGTGTTTTTAAAACAGTATCATAAAATATCACAACACGATTTAGGAGAAGTAGCAAAAATAGTCACTTATTCAACTTACAAATTAATTAACTAAACATGGTTTCTACGGATTAAAATCTATATTATTTGAATAGTTAATCATCTTGAATAATAATGTTCTTATTTCTATTTTGATAGTGGTGTGATTTGAGAACTGTAAACCGTGTTGCTTGAGTTTTTGAACTTCGTCGGCTAGCGTTGTTTGGATTAGAATTACATGATATGAAATAAAAGTCGATGTTCTATATCGTGGTTCGAAACTTTTCCAATAGATGTCACTTAACTACAATAAGGTATGAAATACAATTTCATATAACTTTCCGTGTTCTGACCAATTTGTAACATATCGTCAGTTTTTTTTTATTTGAACATGAGTGCCTGATTTTACGTTGTTAAATAAGTAAGCAGCAGGCCAATTGATATTGAAATTTCAAATAATAAAATATTTCTTGGCCATATTTTAATAGTGGACGTTATACAAGGCAAGTCACTTAACTATAAATAGTAGTGATTTTAAATATATTTGTATAAATTTAAAAATATATTGTCTGTTCGTAGAAACTTACTCGTACTTAAAAGGCTAAATAATGATTATCACACTTTTACAGTTTAAATTTGGATAGAATAAGTATATATATGTGCCTACTATTGGACTAGTGATAACGTTGCAAAAATACAAAAACAAATTAAATCCAAATAAGCTATAACAGATTTCACGGTAAGCAAATTAAAATTACAAAAACTTTATTTATTGTCATAGCTCTTGTCAAAACTTAATTAAGCTTAATAATTAAGTTAAAAAAAATGAAAGGTCTCCAATAATCATAAAGATGAAAGTTTATAAAAGAATGATAAAAACCTAGCCAACTGCGAGTCGAATTCGCGCACGAAGGATTCCGTATCATTATCTATAAATCTCCCAACACAACTGTCTGACAACAGACATGACTTTTTGCTGTTTTTATGGATTTAGTTTTATATATATATATAGTCCAACTCGCACTTAGCCAGTTTTTTCTATATAGTGTTGTTATAGCCGCAATAGAAATACATCATCTGTAAAAATTTCACCTGTCTAACTAACACGGTTCATGACATTGGACACGGACAATGGAGTCTTAGTAATAGGGCCTAGTTTTACCCTTTGGGTACGGAACCCTAAAAATTGATTAAAAAGCCCTTAAACAGGTAAACTAGGGCTGCAACATTGTAATTATGACCTACAAATTCAATCCGTTTGTAATAAAACTCTACTAGTATCAACGGACTCTGAAAGCGAGCAGTTGCCTATAAACAAAGATATCTCTAACCTGTCGCATTAAACTAGAACTTTATGCGGTCCAAGTTAAAGTTCAAATTGAGCGTAAAATAAAGTTTGCTGAAGTTTTACTGTTGCACCAGGCGTATGTCGCAGGCAGTCACCTTATTTGGACCCGGTCCAGGCGCGACGACGAACTTTTATGTTATTTCAATGTGGTTAAACTGAAAGAATTGCATTTGATATCGGACTATGTTATTTTGCTATTGGAAACTTTGTTGCAAAAAGAGGATTTGTTAGGAAATGAATGAGCTTTTTGCCAGTTCTGAAACAAAACTTAGGTTATATATAGGTTTCATAGTTCATTTAATTCATGTTATTATAACGAAGCACTCGCAGCGGAGCTTGACTGAAGCGCTCGCAGCGGAGCTTGACTCGGAAATTGTAACCGATCAACAAGTTAAGCAACGCTGCTGCGGTCAGAACTTGGATGGGTCACTGCTAGTGGAATTATACAACTGAGCGCTTCCGTACTTCGGAAGGCACTTTAAGCCGTCGGTCCCGGTTGTTTGTCTTAGGGCAATAGTCGTTAGGCTATTTCGAAGTCCTTTGGGCGGCCTGAAAACTTCGACATGAGTTGGCTAGTAGCCTATCCACCAATGCTGCACTGGGTCCGCGTGGTGGATTATGGCCCAACCTCTCTCTCTCTAAGAGGAAGGCTCGAGTCCCAGCAGTGGGAACATAATGGACTGATTATGTTATGTTATGTTATGTATGTTATTAGAATGATTATAATAAAACAAAACATTATAATTAAAATAATAAATGATATGAGACCGTTGTGGTTGTGTAGTCTATCTTACTGCATCTCTGAATGAGTTGATTTTAAAAGTTTATAACCATATATCCGGGCATAGCAAACAATGTGTTGATGTATGAAAAAAAAACACTGGAATAGGACAATGTTAAGAGGTAGAAAAGAGTTTTTTCTTTTAGTATGGGCAAGTACTAGCTATGCAATCCCCTTAATTACTTCCTGCATTGAATATAATATATATATATATATATCTTAATTTTTTTTATTTGAGAGCTAGTGCTTATCGTGTAGTCCCATTTAAATATCATCAAATTCGGTTTACTAGTTTTTGATTTACACTTCAATAACTGAATAGAACGGAAGTCGGTTTAAAATTTTTCAAATTGTACTCGTTTATATTTTTTGCTGGCCTTACTGATGCTGCTGGTGGTTGAAAAACATCGTATGATACACGTGTATTGATGAGTACCGTCTTCGGTTCTCTTAAGAGGATTGCATAGCTAGTACTTTCCGTACTAAAAGAAAAAACTCTTTTCTACCTCTTAACATTGTCCGATTTCAGTGATTTTTTTCATGGAATCATCACATTGTTTACTATGCCCGTACGTTTTGATTTTTTCAGTATTTCAAAGTACTATACATTACCTTTTTTAGAACTTAAAAAAACTAGGTACTAAACTACTACTCTAACTAGAGGTAGAAAAGAGTTTTCTCTTTTAGTATGGAAAGTATGCAATCCTCTTAAGATCCTCACCTAACGGCTCGGGCCTCAATAGCGCCTCAGCGGTAATCACCAACATTACACATATGTACCATAATGTACTATCAAGTAGACCAGGGAAACATTTTATTATCTTATTTATAATGAAATAACGTTTAATGATTTTGTAAACTTTACCTAAACTCGTGCCTCTACTAACGTTTAATAACCCACTATTATTACAGGTCAAGGTAGGAAAAACACAATTCTATATCTAAACTGAACTGATCTAAACTTATAAAGTGGAATGATTTGTAACGAATTGGCTCAAAAAATACAAACGGTGAAAAAAATTTTTAAATGGGTCCACGATTTCAAATTTTTTTTCACCGTTGGGAAGCTACATTCCTGAGTAACATAGGCTATATAAGATTCATCATCATCATCATCATCCATCACCGCGCGGGTGAAACCGCGGAGAGCGGCTAGTTCATAAATATGTTCTAGCGCTCGACGAGTCAACATCTCCTGAGGATGCCTCGTGTAAAGGCGAAACACGTGTCGAATCGGTTTTGGTTTATTGGGGTTTCTTGTGTTTTTTATTTTGTATTCTTCCTATTAGCATTTTATGCGGGAGGGAGGGTGGTGCACGCCCCCAAATAGGCCAAAATCATTGTTTTCTTTTCAGCGGAAGTGTCACTAAATATTTTTTAATATCGTTTTTTTCATAAATATTTTTTTTGTACCAAACAAAGTTTGCAAAAATAGTGTAGCACCCTGAGATATAAGATGTTGAACCTGTTGCCTTGTAACTTCGCTGGAAACTTCAACCTTGGCCTTCAACGAAAAACAATAACACTTGCACACTACTGTTTGGCGGTTGAATAACTGACAATGGTGTGGTACTTCGCCAGGGGGACTTTGCAAAAATCCTTTCAATAAAATTGTTTTAAAGTAGTAGTACTAGTGGCACTTCAGTAACTTATATTAAGATAAGGTTTTATATAATTATATAAATATGTTAAAGTATACAGTAGTTTTTTTAAATAATCTGCACACCAAGTGTGTTGGCGTTTTTTTTTGTTAATTGTCAATCAAGATCTCAAATTAGTCATAATTACTAAAACTTTTTCATTGTTTTCGTCTGGTACTATGTGATGAGGACACCTAGTACTAGTTTTTTTACTTATAGTTATTGCCTGCTATCTCTGATAAGAAACAGTGAAAAACCATTGATCAAAACATCTATTTTTTTTATTAATTTTTACTTACCTCGAAAATTAAAAAAAAATCTTTAAGTTAGTTTATCTCCGAAATGGTTGATTTTTGGATAGGGGCTTTCGGGTTGAAATTTATTTCTTTTGACCCCCCATAACCCACAACCAGGAATAAGTCAAATTACCAGTAACCCTGTATAACAGTATAATTATTTAAAAATATGTACAAATATAGAGATAATAAAATTCTGCAATCATATAACTCGATCAGATACAATCGAACATTGAGGTCTTGCGGTTAAAGAGAAAAAAATAAAACTATGAAACGTAATACAGGTTTATATTTATAATAACTTTATATAAATTATAATCATAAAATATTTAAATAATCACTTTCACTCAAACTAGCGTGCATATTGTTAGAAGTTTACAAAGTTTTAAAACACGATTAATTAGGATGTATAATGTATAACCACTACCTCCCCTTTTTAAATGATTATTACGTTCATAAATTTAATTTCGTTCTTCACACATCTGCCACGTCTCATTAGCACTTCGTACATTTTAATTAAGACAAAAGAATGCAGCTTCAATCGCAAGATTTAATCTTATTTTTTTGCGGTCTCTCAAGATTCTGCGTAACGAAGTAGTCTTATAAACATATGATCTACAAAATACCATCCGAACACTGACTACTTTGCATTTAGGTTACAAATATCGCGCTAACATACTCGTACATGGTACATCATTAATGAAATTTTATATTTTCATTTGCCTTAGAACGTCCTTCGGCGTCATACGCATGGAGGTCGCTGCACTTTTTAGATCCGAACACTCCGAATGCGGATCCGCTTAGGGAAATTCGGGGCAAAGAGCTGGACCTGTTTGGTAATGGAATGTATGTTATAGTTGTAAATTGTTTCGTTCGAGAAGGAAGCAAGTAGAGAGATAAGGCGGTGCGCAGTGCAGCATTCGCAGATCGCAGTGCGTCGGCCAAAGTGGCGCCGGCCACTTGGCAAGGCTCTCGGTCAACGTCCCTAGCCTCTATAAAAGCCTCCGCAGCTTGAGCCAAAACAATTTTACCAAATTTCTTGCCAATGCCTTAACACGCATGATTTTACGATCCTTCCGCTCCTCTCTCCGGGACTGGTTTATTTTGGTCTTGTGATATTTTTATTGAAATTCGTGGCGCCTCGGTATTTATTTATCGTGTTATCAGATCAAATATTGCCCTCCACATCCCGATGTTTATTGCCAGTGCGGGTTTGGATGCCATAAGCCGCCCGCCCAATTTATATAATATAGTGAAGAATTTTGATTGCATTACAAGGCCCTGCTTAGCCTGGCCGTAATTAATCTTTCGAATCATGAGCGATCTTAATGGTGTTAATTTACAATGTCTTATGTTTAAGCGATTTAATTAGGGGGGTTTTAACGCATAACGATAGTAAGTTATAGATGAATAATGAAATCATAAAAATATATTTCTACTGATATTATGGAATAAATAATACAGTACAGTAAATCATTTTCCAAAACGAGTGAATATGATGATATTCGTCAGTACAAAATATTTCTAATTAAGGATTAACCCTTTGCGTACCATTGACGTAAATTTACGTGCGTTTTATTCACAAATCTTTTGATTTAATTATCACGGAATAGGAAGGGTTAAAACGAATTTTGTATGGTGAAAGTTAAATAATTATTTTTTGTATATAAAAGCTATTATACGCAATATGCAAAAAGCAATATGATTTGTAAGTTTTGCATGGCCCTTCTCAACAAAATATCATTTACTACACACAATTTATTATTATTCTTAAGTCTGAAAGCTTAACATAAACTACTTTTAAATCCTTAGAAAGTCTAATTACAGTACTCTTGTTCAGGCTACAACTCAGAGCATTTTCTAGCGACTTCCAAAAAAGAGGAGGTACTCAATTCGACTGTATTTTTTTAATGTTTTTTACCTCATAACTTTTGATTCTTACAATTCTTTTTGTTTGAAAGCTAGTGCTTCCCGTGTAGTTCCATTTAAATTTAATCAAATTCGGTTCAGTAATTTTTGAGTTATACTACAATAACTGAATAGAATGGAAGTCGGTATTATATTTTTAAAATTGTACTTGTAATACATGTTTATCAATCTATGAAAATTTTGTAAAAACTTTAAATCATTATGTTACTGAGACATGTACGTACTAAGTATTAACATTATTCAAATTGCTATCTATTATTTTAAAATATTTGTGTGAGTGCCAAATATTACAGAAGTACACAGTTGAAACTTAACTGAAAATGTTTTTGTTGCAGTTCTGCGTGATTCTTGATATACCTATCGGTATACATACCGGTCCTTTTTTAAATTATGGGGAGGCGTTGGTCAGTAGTGGACGTCCTACGGCTGAGATAATGATGATGATAATATACATATTTAGTTTAACTATTTAAAAAAATGTAAACACTCTGTTTTTATCTTTATACTTATAAGAGTTTATTTGTTAAAGTTTATTAACATCACAAAAAAGTGTTGGTTCATAATTTGTCAAGTATTTGTGCTTGTTTATGTTGTTAGGTACTCGTACCATTTTTCTGTGATTTGTGAACTGTTAAGATGTTTATTACTTTTATAAATTTAAAAAATGTATTCATGTATTTAATTAGTGCATACTAAGTGAGGTATCCAAGGAAAACCCCAGACACAATATATATGCAAAAGCACTTAGCAAATTAAAAAATACAGACCATAAACATAAAACCTTTGATTTTGGGAGTTCTTGTTTCGGACCTTCATAAAATTCTCGTTAAACCTGAACTCCTAAAATGTGGAACTTTGGTAATGTCAGTGTTAATGTCAGTGTTGATGATTATTTTATTGCACATATCAACGTTAAATAGTCTCACTATAATACCTACTTACTTACTTACTTATTTATCATTAGTTTAGGCTAGTGTTTTACCCCTATTTCACTTGCTGGTCAGTGTTATAGTCAAATTATACCTAGAAAGGTGACTTGCTCTTGACAGCACATGTGCACATCTACTAAATATTACGTATTTCACGAATTGTTGTATTGTAACTACTGATGTACTATGTAATCTGTGTCGAAAGTAAAAAGTGTTTCACTTCTTTAGCCCCGACAAAACGTACTGTTAATCGGAAAAGAAATCAATCAATATTGGATTTACATTAAAAAAAATGATATGTTGATGGTAAATTTTGTATAAGATTCTTTTGTATTTTTTATTTTATGTGTGTACGTAAATAAAAATGATCGCAGTCGATTTAAATACGGCTTTCCTTACCATAAAACACTTTTAAGGGGCACAATGATTTGTAATAGAGAGTAACCAGAAACAAACCTGTAATATATCTCTTGTACATTCTAATTGTATCTTAGTTTCCGGATATGCCTAGTTCACAAAACATTATTTTCTTTTATATATAGATATTTCTTTTTTAATTCATAGGTTAAAGAAAAGATAAGGTTTTATTTAAAGATACAATAAAAACAAAGGCAGTATATAGTTTACAGCATTTTAAATTTATTATCACATTTTCCATAAATAATTATCTAAATTTTACAACACTAAGCGCTTATTTCTAATATATAAATTAAAATTATCTATAGAAACACGAGACTTTTCTGCGAGCACATCGTCCAAAACTTACACACAATTTTGTACTAAACAAAATCAACAAGAGATTCGACATTTTCTTTCACAACACAAAGTTTAAAATGAGATTGATGGATGTCTTTCGGTCAATTTAAATTGTTATAATTCGTCCAAAACTAAATTGAAATGTCATAATCGTGATCGACTCTGCAATCGTGACTCAATTGAAAAGGATATACATAGTCAGTCAAAATATCGAATAGAACTAGAAAAGACGCAAAGAGGCATTACCTAGTGAAATACTGATTTTACGAGAATGGTGATAGTTTCAGTGATCACAAGCTTCAATTGACCTTCTCCAGTGTCCATTTACCAGAGTATTTAGTCTCTAGCCGTCGGACTTTGGGAAGAAAGCCGTTCTCATCAGCGGTGTAGTCTACTCTGTACATGAAACCGTCGGGTCCGATGTACTCGTAGAATCCTTGAGAAGCGATGCCCTCTTCGTTTGTGTTGGGATTTTTCAATATAGCTTTCTCTTCAGCACGAATCTTGTTTTCAGTCTCGAAACTGCAAAAGACAATCAATGTTACTTTGTTTTCCTTATTATTCTAATATGAGTTACACATCTTCAAGGCCTGCAATCGATATGCATCGATTTGTCTTTTGAATAAAGTTTTCATTTTATTAATGCATCACATTTGAATTTCAGCATAAAATTTCAATTAATATCAAAATGTGATTAGTTGCTTCCGGATGTAAACATGAATATGTTATTAATATTTCAATCACTGAATTCCTTTTAACCGTCAAATCGGATTATATTTAACAAATTTTGAATTGACGCATACTAAACACATTGAGAATCGAATATCAATATACTCTCAGTATTGTAACAAGTTTCAAAGAATGTCAATTTGGATGTCGTAAATGATTATAAATAGTTTTGAACTATGACCCTTTGGAGCGCCGCGCCGATGTGGTGTCTGTCAAGGGTACTTCTTTGTTGCAGAATTTGATCTCTTTATGTTATCAAGGGCTTTAATTGTGACTTTTTAATGATCTTACGATGACTCATTATTGAAAGCGGAAGTATCATTTACATTTAAATGTTCTCACATTTTAAATAATGCTACCAGCGTTAAAAAAAGAACATAAAAGTAATGCATAATTAATCGGTCTAATTTATATAGATGCCATTTTTATTTGGGTATTCGCATCACACTGGCACTCGATGGTCCTCCCCAGGGTGTTATTGTAACATTTTAATCGAAGCAATTTATCTCGAGCTTTTGAACTTTGATTCTCATTGTGCTTTATAACAGTGTCTTTACTTGAGCTAAGAATATGTAAATTTTTTGATAAGCTTGACATTCAGTTAAGCAAGGCTAAAATCTGCTTAGGAGACGGGAAGCTCATAAATTTTGCTGATTACAGCTGATACGAGTATGTTAATTTTAATATTTACGGATAACATTCCTCATAGAAGTCATAAATCGGTTCAGGTTCATATATGTTTGTTTAATTAGACATTTTCTTGACTATGCCTCGTTTTGTAAGACATTTTTTTTAGATATACAGGCGTTTTTAAAGCGCTAAGATTTAGTTCAAGTTCGGTTGAAGTTAAGTTAGTAAAGCTAAATAATTTTTTACCTACTTAACCATTTTCTGACATGTAATTTTATATTTTTAACATTCGAGTATACATTTGTCATCTATATATAAAATTTATATACTATTTTGTGTCATGAAAATATAGTTTGTCTTTGATCACGTAAGAAAATAAATATCTACCTTTTTAAGGTTTAGGTAGCAGCATTCTTACGATTGTGATAAACACAAACTGCAATTTTCAAAATGCTTTTAAAGTGGTAAAATTCTAGATTTTTTTATATTATTCCTTATGATAAAGTACATTAGAAAATTTCATTTTTTTGTGCCGTTGTCAGAGAAAATCTTGATAGTTAAAAGAGTGTCGAAACTTCTTATCTTTGATGATTTTATGTCGGAATAGTTTTTCTATAATTTTATTATAATACTCACTCGAAGTCGTATTTGTCTTCTTTGTAGTTGTGCTGCTGTTTGATGATCTTTATTCCGTTGTTCTTGTAATATCCATCCTTGTAGTAGGGTATGTCTTTAGGAGGAGTCAGAACTAGTCGGTACTGATCTATTGTTTCTGCCTCTTGATAGGGTTCGTAGTCGTGAGCGTACGGGCCGAATCCTCCATCATAGGGGTTGTCGAGGTGGATGTATGGGTTAGGGATGTGTACATATTTGCCCTCGTCTGTTGGAATGTATCTAGAGAAAAAATATTATTATTAAATAAGTTACTATGGGAACTAAGCAAGATATAGTTATACAAGTGCAATTTGAAAAATTTAATACCGACTTCCATTCTATTACTTTGGTAATAATCAGTTACTGGAGTGTACATCAAAACTACTTGACCGAATTTTATAAAATTTACATGGGACCACACGGGAAGCACCAGCTTTCAAAAATAATTTTGGAAATCGGTTCACCTAGTCGAAAGTAGATAGATAGAAGATAAAAAACACTTTATTGAAACACTAAATTAATCACTTAATATTAAAAAGTACAATTCTTTAACCTAGGTGTTACAATGGGCGGTCTTATCGCTCAGAGAGACCTCTTCCAGACAACCCAAAGCAAGAAAGTAATGAGGTAACAAACATAAAAAAAATACAGTGGTATTGACGTATGAGTACCTCCTCCTTTTTGGAAGTCGGTAGAAAAACACACGAGGTTCGCAAATCTGGCTTTAATATGTACAATTTAAAACTAGCAAAAGTAAGCACTTAATATGTAATAAGATTCGTCGTAAAGCTCAAATGGTATAAAATAAAGTAACATTTTTACTAGGTAGTTCTACAGGGTCAACCAAGTCATCTGTTTACAAATTAACTGCAATAGAGCTGCATTCCTATGTTGAATTTGTTTACCATATTATAGTGAGCAAAAGCTAGCAAATGAAATAATTATACTTATTATACTTACTTGCCAGAGTCACCAAACTTATATGGATGCCACTTGCCATCTTCCAGGGGTATACCCGCTACTGCCACTGCGCAGAATGCTATCAGGTACTGTAAAGAAATAATTATCGTTCAAATTAGGAGTACAATAATACCCTTTTAAAATAGCCGAGGGGTATGTTACTAAAGAAATAAATACGTGTTGTAGGATTTTTCCAGGAACATTTTAAAATATTCAAAAATATAATGTACCTGTACGGTATTCATTCTAAAACACTTCACAATTTTTTCTTCACTAAATATTGTAATTCCTTGCGTTACAGTTCTTCAGGACACTTGTACACGGCAACACGATATAATGCGGAAAAAACGTTCACGGTCACTCTTCTATCCGTGTGACTCCTAAGAGAATTTCAAATCGTTGTGATGATTGTGAAATCAACGCTTCGCTTTTATACATTTGCAACATCAAACTTTGCAGGATCACAAACACAAGCGCGCTTGTGCGTCACACGTACGCGTCACACACACGCGGGTAGCTCACGCATTTTTTATCATTTTAGCATACCATTGTTGAACCGACTTACATTATTGGGGTATCGATGTCTTATAGAAATTTATATCGGAACTGGCACCTTTAAAAGCAATTCTAATTGCGAATTCACTCGTACATTTCTTTTGACAAATAACGGCCTCAACCCTTTGCGTCCCAGAGACGTACATATATACGTAAGTTTCAATCATAAATCTTATGTTTTAAGTATCACGGTATTGGAAGGATTAAAACCCCGTACCTATCGCACATCTCCCGAAGTGTAGTAAGTTTGGAAAACCATAAAAAAGGCCTAAATCTGTGGTTCACCTTTGATCGGGGCAAATATTTATAGATGGTCTTCGTATAACCCTGCATTATACGAACAGTTGTGCACTTACAATACAACAACAATAATATTGTTTTTCTTATTTTGGTTATGGGCCATTAATGTAAATAAATAAAGCTTAAATGACGGTGCCATGAAGTTTTTAATATCATAATTTTATCCAATCACCAAATAAATAATGTTTAGGGCAAAATGACAACATCGGAATGTGGTGGCATCCTTGTTTGTTCTTGTTTTGACATTTATATTTATTCAAACTTTCAGTGGGTTGGTCTTTGACGAAATCAACGTTTATTATGTTACTCGGTCATAATAGACTAGTTTTGTTCCTGATCTGCAACGTCAATCTAGAATACACGATCTATAATGTTATTTAGATACATACGCGAAGGCTATCGGAAAAAAATCCAGACCATTTTATAACATATTATTTTACGAAATTAATCATGCTTTGTTGTAAGTAATATAATAAGTAAACTTTTATTATAATCCAAATACACTTCCAAGCAACAAATACAATAAACTAAGTACAATTTAATTTTATTACATTCTTAACAACCTATGTATATTATAAAAAGATTTATCAAACTTCTGTATTAATAAAATATAAATCATTTCGGTATGTTTGAAATGGAGCTTTCATAATAATAATCATCATCATTTCTATTTTGCATTTTACAAGAGATTGGTAGTAAAGCAATTAATTTCTCATGGACATTTATCATCGGGTTTGTTCAAAATATCCACTGAGAGTATTCGCATTTTGTACAAAATTGGAATTACCATCCTTTCTACCGGATTCCATTCTATTCTACTGTCACAGTGACAAATTTTTATCATCTATCAATACTAAGATGTCCAAAACAAATAAAAATTAAATTTATAGAAGATGCAGTAAATCACACGAGACTCTTCGAGGCCATAAAATTCGACAGTTTTTTATAACTCTGTGATTTACTCTCTATTAGAATTGAATAGGTCTTAATTCTTGTGACTCATAATTAAAATATGCACAAAAGAACAATATTAAAATAAGTTGAAGGTATGAAGTGTCAATGACACTTTATACCTTAAACATTTTAATTTTTTTATTTTATTTTATATGTCAATGAGGTATACTTATCAAAATAGCGTATGAAATATATTGATCCGTTTACATTACGTAGTCTTAATTTAAAAAAAACTTTATATGTCGTTATTGGCTTATCAATTTAGGACGCTTTGCGAACATTTCGGTACAAGAGCGAAAATATATTCAAGATGGCATTAAGTGATATTACTGCGAAGTATAAACATGAATATTAGATTCTTTGAGTAGTTACATAAATTATGGCTTCGCTTTTATTCTTGTTACCAGCTACCGTGGAAAATAAATGGTATCAAACATTTGAGAACCAAAGCGTCGCATTTTTATCGGGCATCTTGTTATTCTAATTAATTCAAATGTGTCTACGTATCCGGGCTAATAACATAAAAATGTGATACAAATATTGACGTTATTCGTCGAAATTAAATCTGTCACTGTGTTTGTTTGTCGCAGGTTCTAAGTAGTTTTAATAAAGCATTCTTGGGAAAATTTTATCAGGTGGCGCCGTGGCAATGACGTTTTCTAATTCGGCGCCGTCGGCCATCGAGTCACAAAGGTTAATATCTTCTGTATTAAATGAATTAATAATCATTTACTAAGAAGTTATGAGTGTAATTTAAATACGTGGAACCAATATCAGTGCGACAGAAGCTGTAGTGTGACGGACTGTAACAACGGAATTTCGATTGTTGAAGAATTCGTATAATTTGATGTTTTTAGACGGATTTTCCTAAAACAGCATAATTATTGTATGATGTGTCATCAATACAGAGCATACAGTTTTGTTTTTTAGCTAAAGTAATGTTTTAGATATGTGGGTGCATTCAACAATAAAACTAGTGTTTACAAGGAAAACCGGCTCTGTTAATACTTATAAGGTTTGTACTCTTATTTATTATTTAAGTTATTATTAAGAACCAAAAACTATTGAGGGCTTACTGGAAACTTACTCGAACCTTATACACATACCATTATCCATATTATTTCATGAGTCACAGATATTTGTTATCACTAAAATGAAATTATTATTATGTTATGTTTTAAATAATAGTAATGCATACAAGTACGATGTAACACTGCAACTATTATGTAATGGCGAGGTACTTACTACCTAGAACTTATAAATCTAGTTTTGCGTGGCACCACACTGCGTTCACCTTGCACTCAGACCAAGGCATTAGTTTTTGAGCCTATTTCGTCCAATTATAAAAAAAAAAACTGTTAACGTAGGCATACTATACGTTTTTAATTATCATTGTTATGACTAACAAATTAAATTCTATATCAACTGTGAGCTTTATTATGTATTTCCATTTACAAAAAGTTTAATGTTTAAACATTCACAATCAGTCAAACCCATTATCAGTTTTGTCTAAACAGAGCTTAAAGGTGGGATTGCAGATACCTCTGTTACGTTCAATGTGAATTTTTAACATGTCTGATAAATTTTATGATTAACTAATTAATTATTATTATTAATTTAATTATTGATGTTTGCCCTGAAACATTTTTAACAAAAACTGGAACCAACTTCAACACCAAAAAATGTGAAATAACTTGTTGAAATCGGTACCATGAAAGTTCAAAAGTAGGTACCTATTATCACACTATTGTGCGCTTGGTACCGACTTCGACAAGTTATTTCATACTGTCTGTATGTTGAAGTCGGTTCCATTTTTTGGTAATAAAATGTTTCACCATTTTTAGTAACCTGCTACTTACGGGATCGAATGTTAATCGAAATTAATGAAAATGAAATGGTCCCATTTAAATTTCATTAATTTCGGTTCGGAAGTATAGGTACTCTACCAACCAAAAAAAGAATTTTGACATACACATAAAAAAATACATACACACGCCTACTACATAACCTCCTTCTTTTTTGAAGTCGGTTAAAATGAGCCTGTACCTACTCCATTATCTATGTACCAACTTTGTCAATAACTTTATTTTTGCATCATATTATAAAAATGTATATGTATGTATGTTTTGCAATATGGAATGTAATAGAATAGATATAACGAAGATGGTTTTTAATATTTTGGGCCTGAAAAGTGGCACTTTGTATATATGTATATATATATTATATCATATTGTATATATTAGGCCAAATAAATAGATTTACTTACAAGGTATTAAGAATAAAATTTAAAAACTAATCTTTAAGCCCCATGGTGGGAGAAAATTTATGTTAATTATATGTCTATGTTTGTTTATACTTTACATGTCATGTTAGTAGTCAATGTTATAGTATTGATACGATGAATCATCACTTTCAACATCTCTTAAAAAAAAGTATTTGGCTGGAATGAATCACACATCAATAAATGTAGCTGCATCAAATTTTAAGGATTTTAGGTTTTTTTAATGACACCATAAGTGTGATATCTTAAAATACGCAGTATAACATCAATATCATCTAAATTCATATCCAAACGTCCTACTGAGTCACTTTATATAGAAACGGTAAATCTAACCGCAAAAACACGTACAAAACTGATAAATTTATGATGTGTACGTGCAGTTTTCTGTGAAATTTTTACTAAAATAAAAATAAAAATATTTTACAGTTTGAAAACTGAAAATGCAGACTTTCGTAGCTGTAGATAGCACGCGTAGCATGCCTACGTGACGCTACGTTATCGTTCATCGAAAATATGAAGATATTACATATATTTTATCTAAATGGAAAATTTAACCCATTTATGATTGATTTCATGGGTAGTTCAATATTTTAAAGTAATGTTTTATAAAAAATATTAGGCTTTTCGTTTTGGAAAAATGTAATTAAATTTGAGATGGTTGAGGTGTATATATATATATGTCAAGATTGTTGGAGTAATCGGGCTTTACCATGCCTCGTTTAACAGCGTTCTAAAATATATTTTAGTAGTCTTGTGAAAATTTGACATTTTAGTTTTCAGTATTATTATATAATATTTGTCTTTGGTTTAAGTTTATCTAGCTTATAGGCGCCAAAATTACATAAAATAAAAAAAAAATTAAGATGTTCAGAAGATTTCAATAAAGTTTGAGTCAATCATAAAGTTTCAAGATACTTCTCTTAAGAGGAGATTCTCTTATTTCAAAGTACTATAAATTTCCTTTTTTAGAACTTAAAAACACTGAAAAAATCAAAACGTACGGGCATAGTAAACAATGTCACGATTCCATGAAAAAAAAATTCTGAAATCGGAAAATATTAAGAGGTAGAAAAGAGTTTTCTCTTTTAGCATGGAAAGTACTAGCTATGCAATCCTCTTAATAACTTGAATACATAGTTCTATGAACTTGAACATATTGAAATCACACTCGGTTCTAAACTACTCTTCTCTCATTTTATTCTTGTTTGTTTCAAGTTTTATTTTTCATTTTAAGGACTGAGTCTAATTTTCAAGCTTTGTATTGTTCTTTATGAAGCTTATGTTTAACAACCCTGATGGTTTTTGTTACTGTAACTTGAATAAATTTTCGTATTAAACATTTTCCATATTGCATTATTGGGTTAACTTAAGCGGTACATCCAGTCGAGTATCTACGAACTTTAAACTGTAAAAATAATAGATATTGTGGCGTTCATGAACGCACTCTATTAGTTTATAGCTCTGAGTTTTTATCTTTGATTTATAAAATATAGTCTGTGTCATAGTCGTCTATATACACACAATTTCGTAACTAATGACTTGTTCGAAAATATACAAATCTTTCAACTCAAAGCCCTGGTATAATTTCACTTTGAAGACCTGCCTTCACACATTACGAACACAATAAAACATAAAGGGGCTAAACACATCGTCCATCTCCCTAAAATATTAATAATATGTCTATTAAGGTATGGCAGATATGGCACATTTAACTGTTGTTGATAGGTTGATCAGCTACTTCTATCTCACTCAATAGACAGTAATGATGCGGTAGAAAGTGATACCTCCACTAGACCTAGAATAAAGACAGTTCTCAAGGACTGTTGTTGGAAGTTACCGTTGCAATGACTAATGTTTAATATTGCCAGTTATAGCAAGCGAACACTCTTAAAACCTATATCAAAATAGTAACATATATGGTATATTTACAGTACCTATATCTATATATAAAAAGAACCCGTGTTTCTCCTGGTCACGCTTTAACTGACTTACTGAGAATGGCTTTACCGATTTAATTCATCTTTTTTTAAAATGTTTTTCTAACACTTCGTAGAAGTGTAAGTAAAAAATGTAAGTAAAGGGAGGTAATGGCGAGGCCGAAGGCCTAGCCTACTACGCGAACGAAGTCGCGGGCAGTCGCTAGTATTATATAGTATACAAACTTTTGCATAACGTTTTAAAGATAACATTGATACATTGTTTGATCATATAATGGCAGGTATAGCTTGTTAGATAGGTATTAAAAATTTGAGTCTAATCGTTAATTTCATTCTTAATCACTGATGGTACATTGCAGACGATATTAATATTATCTAGTCTGTGAAAGATATATTCCTGGTACTTTGGTTTAATAATAACTTATTTTTATTCATTTATTATAAACTAGCTGCGCTTCGCGGTTTCACACGCGTGGTGATGAATGATAATGATCATAAATCAAAGTACCTAATGTTAATCAGTGATAATGAAGCATTCTAATGGTGAAATAGAATTCCAATAATTTTACCAAAATCCACACTTAAAATTTGTAGGAAACGTCCAAATTTTAGAATAATATCTATTGAAATATTTAAGTAGGCTTTATGTTAAAATTATTGATAGTATGTTTAAAAGTTAAAAAAGGTACATGTACTTACTCCCTATTACCAATCGATTTTCCATCATATGTGATATTAACAATAATATGATGGACGTGCAGACATAAATGAAAATAATACAATAAATATTTTTTGAAATCGGTCCAGAGGGTTTTGAGCCATAATAATAAGAAGAGGTAAAATACAAATTTTTCCTCTTTTTATTATTATGATTCAGAAATTTAGATAAGTGACTTTTAGTTACTTACTCTACTTTCTTTTGCCATTTTATAGGTACATTTAAAAATGTGTTGCTTATATTGTTAGTTATTTGCATTAATTCCACAACTTTTGTTCTCGAAACATTCTTAGCAAGGTCGGCTACTGTTTAGATCGAAACCTGTTTTTTAAATTATTTATTGACCAGCTAGCGACCGCAAATTTAGATAGTGGTTGGCGCCACTGTCTATCATAAAAATGAATGGTTCATTTGGCCTAAAATACTTTAGAATTATGAATTATATGTTGCAAGCTATCAACTGGGTGACTTTTAGTTATACAAAGAAGAACACAGTGATAAAAAGCGGTGCGGTAAATGAAAAGGATGAGAGCTGAAAAAGTATGTTTAGATGGTATGGAGTAGTAGTAGTAGTTGGTATGTATGAAACAGAAGTTAGTAAAAAAACACCACAAAAAGCGAGGAAAATTGATGAAAGCGATTTAAGAAAACCTCATATGCTAAGTTCCTAAGAGGAAATTGGTTATTTGTTTTTGCTTCGTAGTCCGCTGTGAAACATGACTCTACTTAAATATATATACGTCACCTGGTTCCCAAACTAGGTTTGTAAAAGCCCGTATTATAGATTCCAGGTATATTTCGTCGGACACTCTATTTTATATTTTTGCAGGTTTTACGAAAATTATAAAAAAATATTGGGGTGAATATTGTTTTATTAAATCTTTTAAATGTATTCTCCACAGCCTCTACTTAAAACTTCATGCGTCTGAACCAGTTTTCGAAACACTTTTTCCGGTACACCGCAGACACCTCGTTTACAGTCTGCTCGAACGCTGACAACGTATTTTCCGGCGACAAAAATTGTATACCTTTGAGCTGATTTATTATTTTCGGGAATAAAGGAAGTAGGGCTGTAAGGAGGGTGACCCAGGAGTTTGAATGGCGTGCTGTCCAGGAAGGCTCTTGTTTTGAGCATGGTGTGCGCAGGCGCTTTTGGAGCGGTAGCCCGCGGAGCCCTGTGCCGGGTCGCGTGTTGCTCACAACACAGAACAAAACACGAAACTAAAGGAATCGACACCAAGTGGCTAGTCAAATTGAAAAAATCAAAATCTTCACCCTGCATCTAGATCCCTTTACTTTTTCAGGCATTGATTTGTTTTAAAACACTCAAACCGTAGACTGGCACTTCGTTTCTGGATCGTATTGATAAATCTAGGACTTATCATCTGTGATGATGTCGTAAACACCCTGAGATAAGCCTACTTCGAATTTGTTTATCATATCACGTCACCATTCCACCCGGGTCTGCTTCTGAGCTATGGTGAGTTTGTGTGGCACCCAAAGTGAAACTATTCTCATCACGCGAAGAATACACGTGTAGAATATCGTGAAGGCTTCCTGATCCGACCTGCAGTATGTGTTGAATCTCTTGATACGTGACTCGCCTATTGTCTTATATTTTTTTTTTCAATTCTAGTACGTTTTCTTCCGTAACAGCGGTCAAAGGGCGACCACTTCTTTCTTCATCCCCCAAAGCTTAAGTTGGTCTATGTTGTATATTTTTAATAACGTTTACATACTTATTCCTTCAAACTAGGAATCCGTGTCGTGGCAGGTATGGGCTCACACGATAACACATCACAACATCCAAAACCTGAGAGCAAACATTTCTGTTCATCACATAAGTATTTGAAAATATCATGTATGTTTATAAAAATTTACATACATATAAATTAAATAGTGATCACCACTCTTCAATACTAGAAATACAAATAGGATAGCTGTACCTAGTTTTAGACTTGCGAAGACTAATAAGTAATTCCTAGGAAATTGTGTGCGTTTTTGCAATAAAATCCCAAAACACATAACTGAGCTCACAGAGGGCAAATTCCAATTGATTGTAAAAAACGTTTTAATAAAAAAAGCTTATTATAAAGTCCGACATTACATAGACGTTTGGAATACTCCACTTCTGGCACACTGTCACTCTGCCACCTATAAAATTTAATATTTGTAGTGCCTAAGTAGAAACATTGTAAACATCTATATAAAAAGAATGGCCCCGAGTTTCTTGCCGCTTCTTCTCGGTCGGCTCTATATATTTGGGAACGCGGCGGTAGAGTCTTTAAAGTACATTATAATGAAAAATTTACATTCATAAGTGCGTCTTTGATTTGATTGATGCCTAAATGATTTTAACTTGACTTTGACTTACAGCGTACTACTTACTGTATTTACTGTTTATTACAAAGACTCTATGACAAGGAACCACATCGGTAGGTGCAAGACCTCAAGATGTAAACGAATTTATTTATAGCTTTGAATAAAAACGTTACGTTCTCAGTTTCCGCGTTCTCGAAAGGACTTCGTGACAATGCACAGACTGACACCCTCCCACTGTGACTCTCTCGACAATGCTTAAGGCCCGTGGTTCGATTAAACGCAAAATGTTACATTATTTTGTAAAAACTTTACTCATAACACTTTGCATATAATTGAACAGTTTTTTTTTTCTATAATATGTACAATCTTACAGAATTAGCTATGTACTTATTATTTTCGGTGGTAGTGCCGCGCTGTCACCCCACAGTCGAAAGGGCCGGCACGACCGGGGAAGTACCACACTCCCACATAACACCGACGTGAAGTAACATAGCTTGCTATTGCGTTTCAGTCGGTTTGTGGGAGATTCCGGAGGCTCGATCCCTTCTCTCCCTATCCTTCCCTACTCTCCCTCTCCTTCCCCCCTCCCCCTCCACCCACACCCCTTTTATCTCTTCCTTCCTCAAAGGTCGGCAACGCATCCTCGACACATCTGGTATTGCGAATGTCTGTAAGCGACGGTATCACTTACCATCTGGTGAGCCGCTTGCTCGTTTGCCAACCTATCCCATAAAAAAAATATGTGACTTACTTTTAACAAATGTTTTTATTATTTATAGAGTATCGAGAAAATAATAGTAGTTTATGCAACTGTCATATAATAGAGGGTATTAAAACATGAGTGTAGTCTTTTGAAACGAGCCGCAGGCGATACGATTACATGAATAAGATTATATAAATAAGATTACATAAGTGTTTTAATACCTAATGATATGCAGTTGCATACACTACTTTATTTAATCTCGTGACATTTTTGCTACTAAAGTTTTATCCAACAAAATATTACTCAAATTCGTATGTACGAAATAGCGCCAAAATGGAAAAAAGTCTTCTTCTTCTTCTTGTTTGTATGGCTTGTGCGGCGTAACCACAATTTTGCCAATATCAGTGGAAAAATTCTGTTAATGGTCTATTGGTTCGGAACCAGCGCGTTGCGCGCGCGGCGCGCTCACCACAGATAATGTGTACTTAAATTGAATTGAAACCTCCTTGGTCGGGACACATTGTACTTTAATAATTAAAAACATATTTTTGAAGCATTGTTTTGTTAGGAGAATAATGAAATTTTCTTAAAGAAGTATGTAAATAAAATATGCCAATAAAAGTCTGTATTTCATTTCATAATTAGAATATTACCGAATGAGATTATATAACAGTTATTTATAATTTAATAGTTATAGTTTAATAGTTTATGAATAATGTGCCTAATTTAGAATTATAGAACGAGGCGCTGGACGTACAGCCAGTTTCTAGCGCGTGTGAGTATAAACGCTATGTCAATGAAGCTTCCTCCAATAACTACATAAGCCTACGTATGGTTAAGCGTATCCATGCGCCTTAAAATTATAGCATAACTCACATTTCTCTCACAAAAATGGAAGGTATATAATAAATTACAAAATGATATCAACGAGAAGCAGACTGGATTTTATAAGATTTTATTTGGATATAATTTAACAATGTCGACAATGCGATAAAGTTTGTTCGTGGGGCTATATTCTTCTTGTAGAATGCGGTAGTAGAGTAAATTGTGCTGGTATTTATTGGATCCGACTATTTTTAATAAGGTGTCCGGTATGACTTAATACAGTTGTAGGTATGGCGATAGATTGCTTTTCATTATTGATATTGCATTTTATCTGTTTCTTTATAAAGTAAACTTAATACTAGGTAAACTTAATTTATTATATGGTATCAGTTCATTGAGTTACCAATAAGATTATGATTATTATTATTATCAAGGACAACGGAAACAGCAATTATCGTTGAAATCCTATACGAAACACTATTTGAACTACACTATTAAATATTGATTTGTTTTTCCAACATGCTCGTTTATTTTTATAAAACCTTAGTTTACCTCTTAATGTAATTCTCCAATTAGCCTTTTAAATACTGTTTTCAAAGGATAATAATATGAGTATATCCTGTAACATAAAGGATAATTATTATTTAAAATGACTCGCACACATGACGTGCACTCGTACAAGATACACTTTATGGCATATCAATCAATGAGTCACAATTAAACCTCAGTCCAAGCATAATGTTGTTTTTATTGTCAGTGAAAAAATGACCGCTATACAAATCTGTTCCTAAAGACCTATAAAACGTCTGCCCACACAGGCCACATGTATAAAGACTTTTACCCAAATTACCTTCTCAAGATGCTATATGGTTAAGACTCCCTTATATGAATGAATGCAGGACGGATAATAATCCAGTCGTATTCATTTCCTTAATAAAAAAATATTTTTTAAGTCCTTAAAACATTTAAGGACCAGTATCATTTCCTTTACATAATATGAAGTCACGAAACAAACAAGTCGTGCCCGATGTTTCTACTTGCCCGTGACGGGTATAGTGCCCCAGATATTATAAGCTGAAGGGAATGGAAGGGCGATGACTGCTGTGCACTGCGGTCATCGCCCTACAATTTTGGTCCCTCTTTTTTGACCCTCATTCGCTTTATTGACGGCCCCGTTAGCTCAGTTCGAGCCGGACAATCCTGCCTTCAAAGTGCGAGATCCCGGGTTCGATTCCCAGCCCGGGGCAGATTATTTTGTGGTGAGGGTAATTGTTTGGGAATATGTGTATCAGTGCCCCGCGACACAAGGAACACTTGGGTATGAGTGTGGAAAATAATAAAAAAAAGAATTTATTTGCGTATATGAAATAAAATTTACTACTTGCGCAATAGAGGCATGACATATCGCATTGCGGTGGTACCAACGCACTCTCTTACAAGAAGTTCGAATTCTATTTCAGCAGGGAGAGTGAAATTCAAATGTATAATATTAGACGGACATGAGCAAAAAATAAACAATGATCACGAAAAGTAAAAAAAAATGCAAATAATGAATAAAAAAACCGATACCATGACATTTGTGTAAATATTTTCTATAACCTATATTTTATTATCTGTATATATAAAAATGAACCCCTATTTCTCCTGGTCACGCTTTTGTTCAACTTGAGTACGGATGGAACAATCTCGCTAATTGTTTTTTGTTGTATTAATTATTGTCTGGAGAAGGTTCAGGTTAAGAAAACATGGGAGGTAATGGCGAAGCCCTTTGGCTTACGGCCGAGCTTACTATGCGAACGAAGTCGCGTACAGTCGCTAGTCTATAGATATAAAAAAGGACCCCTATTTCTCCTGGTCACGCACGATATATTTTGAGAACCGATAAAAAAATCTCGCTAATTCTTTTTTGTTGTGTTGATTATTGTCAGAAGAAGGTTCTTATGAAAGAAAAGGTTATGGCGAAGCCGAAAGCCGAGTTTTCTACGCGAACGAAGTCTTAGTCAGTCGCTAGTATAAAAATCACGTACTAGGCCCTAAACGATCATAAAGCAAAATAAATATCGAAATCCGATGATCCAGTAAAATGTTTCTTATACATACGTGGTGATATATGTATAAGTATATATACATATATTCACGTGTATGGATTGAGTAAGTTTGACCGTTAGCATTAAAGCATCACCGCGGAGCATATAGTCACAAAAACTAAGTTGCCATTATGCATTAAGTATATTGCCATTACAAAATAATTTGTTCCAAAAAATCTAAACATTGCCTAGGTTGTCGTGAGTGTCGTCGTCGAATTGAGCAAAATGACGGTTGTTTCGTAGAAATTACTTACGTAAACATTTAGCCATACGAATGCTGCACCTAGATTTTTTTTATAAACATAAGTGACTTTCTATGTAAAGAAAGTGGCAACTCTATTAGCACTATTATAAAATTGATTAGCATTATTACTATTGACTTACTATTAATACGCAATCTTTTATTAACCGACTGCAAACTATTTCTGTTATATTTATACTGTTATATTTTCGTGTGTATGTATGTCGTGTTTTTTTATGGGTTTGTTAGCCGATTTCTCCCCCATTTGTAGAACGATTCTCAAAATTCTTTTTTTGGTAGATTATACTTCCGAGGTGATGCCATTTCAATTTCATGAAATTCGGTCAAGCAGTATTTAGTTAAACTCCAAAAATTTAAAAGTGTTGATTTATCTTAATGATATCATCATTGACAATCGATCCTGTAAGTGGCAAGGTCACTAAAAGTGGTGAAAATTTTTTTTTACAACATATGGAATCGACTTCAACTCCAAAAAGTGTGAAATAACTTGTCGAAGTCGGTACCGTGCGCACAAAATTGTGATAATAGGTACCTACTTTTGAACTATCATGGTAACCGATTTCAACAAGTTATTTCACACCTTTCGGTGTTGAAGTTGGTTCCATTGTGTGGTATTTTTTTTTTATAATGTTCGATATTTAAAATATACCAGTAATTTTCGAATTAATAGTAAAGCAACAATATTAACCTAATATTATATTTTTTTTTTATTGAAAACTGTTTATTATATATACATAAATACAAATCTATAAATTGAATTGTCTGTTAGAAATGTCAAAATAACAGCTATAGACAAAAACACAACTATGAAACTATACGGTATTTATAACTTACAAATATTTTTAAATATAATACCGTCTGTTTGTTTCAGGTGTACTTTTTTTACTCAAGTGGCGACATAAACCGCGACGCCATGCGAGCGAAGTCTGAGACTAGTCAGCTAGTGACATATATTTTCTACCGACTTCCAAAAAGGAGGAGATACTCAATTCGACTGTTCTTTTATGTTTGTTACCTCATAACTTTCGACTGGCAGAACCTATTCTATTTGAAAGCTGGTGCTAGCCGTGTGGTCCCATATAAAGTTTATCAAATTCGGTCTAGTAGTTTTTGAGTAACACTCCAATAACTAAATAGAATGGAAGTCGGTTTGTTCAATGAATTGTTCAAGTTCACGAACATAATATAAGTTATTAAGACCAATAAACTTCGTTATTTTAAAGAGGTACTAAACTCAGTAATGTAGCCTTTGATATGTACTTTATCAACAATCAATGCTACAAAGAATAGTATATACTAATAATAACATAAATAATAACGAGTGCTTACTACTTATCGACTTCTTACTCGTACTACATTGAATTTAGCACAAAATTCTCTCTTGACACTGTTCAACAGATTTAGCGGCGTTTTTCATTTATAAATGTTACAATGTTACACCACAGACAGTTTTATTTTTGTGGTTATAATATTATCAATAAGCAGCAGAAATATAAAGTATAGCTGTAAGAAGCGAAGGTTTATGTTTTTTTTTTTCCATTTAGTAAAATAGGGTGTGCGCGTGACCGCACCTCCGCAGAGTTCAGAATTTGTAGATGAGCATTAAGGTCGTGTTCCAGAAGTTCGATTAGTTATCTAGTCGTACAAATAAAATAATATAAGAATAAGCATAGGATAGTTGGACCTAGGTTGAGACTTGTAAAGACTAATAAGTAATTCCTAGAAAATTGTGTGCGTTTCCACAATTAAATACAAACACATAACTGAGCTCACAGAGGGAAAATTCAAGTTGAAGGTAAAACATTTGTTAATAAAAAATCATATAAAGGCCGTCATTATATAGAAGACAAAGATGCTTGGAATACTCCACTTTTGTTAATGTGCCATCTGCCACCTATCAAATGTAGTTAAAGTATCAAAGAAACATTGAGAAAATCTGTATGAAAAGAATGGCCTAAGTTTCTTGCCGCTTCTTCTTGGTAGGTTATTTTGGAACACGACGCTCAATTTTTTAAGCACATTATAAAGAATAATTGACGTTCATGAGTGCGTCTTGGATGTCTAAATTGAATAAATGATTTTCTGATTAAATCCTTGAATGTACTATCAAATCTTCCCTCAAGTCGAGATTCACTAGTTAGGGTCTATCTGGAATAAATAAGCCTACCTAAGCCTCATCTTGTAACAATAAACGACGGAAGTTATAGATATTCTAAAGGGCATTGTGGCAAGTAAAATTATTCGGCAAATAAGACTCTCATCTATAGCTGGTATTGTAGCCAGTGAACTATAAAACATATATCTCTGAGTGCCACTGTAACAATTGCGTCAGGCAGTACACATCAGCAGGGGGATAACTTGTTTGTCTCATCAGTGATCCATTATAAAAAAACATTTCAAACGCAGTCGCAGGCAGCAACGGGTCATAATATTATTATTTATAACACCTAGCTAGACCTTAATACAAACATTATACATACGAAAGTGTGTACTCGTATGCTTGGATGTAGGTGGTATGTTAGGTGATGATCGGATTGACACACATGGTAAGTTGTTTTTTATCCTGGAAAACGATATTCTGGAAAAGTAGATTCAGGAGAAACTGCAGGGCACAGGTAGCGCTTCAAGGATAGGTAAGCTTAAAAAAATGACCTCTATACTTTGCATATTAGTTGAACTTTGGAACATAATTAAATGGCCCATATCATTTCAGGTATAAACGTAGTTTTAAATTGATAATTTATGTAATCCAATGAAATTTGTATGGGTTATTATTTGAGAATGGGCATTTGTTTACGATTTAGGTATAATCAATCTCAAGTTAAGTATGCCCTAGAGGAGATCCAAGTGAATTGATTCACATTTAAATTAATTTTAAAACAAATACCACTTCCGTTCTAAATGTTAACTATACTATTAATTTGCTTAATGAAGCAATGAAAAGGTCAGATGTCAAAAAATAGGTCGATTCCAACTAACAAGCAAAATTAATCGTCGAGCACACCTATGCAAAACAAATGACTGCAAAATGTAGGTTGCAGCTTTTGCAGTGACATATTTTAAATAGGGGTAATTTTCCTAAAAATAGGGGAAAGTTTACCGCAGTGATATTTACTGACCGATTTTAATTAAATTTGACACACACATTATGTACTTAACTTTAAAGAGAAATTTGGAATATGAGCGTAATTGGTGAAGTAGTTGCCGAGATAATAGGTTGTGAAGTTTAAATGAGCCCCATTTAGGTAATATTCGGCAAGCACATTTTTTCGTATCGTCTGCAGATGGCTCAAACAGCGAAAAATTGCCGCTGATAAGACAGTGCTCGCGAGGCCTACTGTAGGCAGGACTACTAGTTTTAGTGCAATAGAACTCTTTGTAAATGAGTTCGCCTGGCTAAATACTGCCACCTTACCTTTTTCTACCGTTGAAGCAGTAATGTTCACAATATAATATAAACACAGTATAATGTGTTCTGGTTTGAAAGGTGGTTGCCGGCGAAATTACAGGCGCATGAGACTTAACAACTTAATGTCTCAACGTTACTTATACAGTGCAGTTCGTCACTTGAAACGAAATGCATCTATTCTAGGCACTTGAGGTTGCCACTTAACACCCGGTGGACCAGGTGGTAATTGTACATGACGATAAAATTTGCTAAACAATTGAACAGAAAGGGCAAATTCAAGAATTTTCATTTGTTAATGTTAATTTTTTTAATTTTGTTATATGAATTTGGACTTAATCTTGAACAGAATAAGAACTACCATAATTAACTGAAGATAGATTTTAGTTCGCCAGTTTAGTTTGTGTTCTGAACAAGCGAATTGCTACTGGTGTCTTAATTTTTATTTCATATTTTAGTTTAAAATGTATTTATAGCCTATAGATTGATTAAAATACAAGTGTTTTCTGTATTAGGCAGAATGTCTAGTGATAAAATATTAGTTTTAAATATATATATATACCTAATTATAACTATGTCATATATTCTTTAAACCATATAAGTTAAACCTGTTTATTGTACCCTATAACTTTTACATCTTAGAACTTGAGTATGGCAAACACTTTTTTTTTTTTTTAATAAAAACGTTTAACGTTAATAATACGTTAATAAAAAATTATCATAAATATTCTTAAGGGCAGCTGACAGTAGCAAAAATCTGAACGTAGAGTTCTATGACACCTACATAAGAATAAACACACATCCAGATATAGATAAGTATTGGTTGTTAATCATATAGTAATAATATCATAAAGTAACTGACTTGCAATTGGAAGATATAAAATTGGTCAATCAAAAATCAAGCAATGGTTTGATTCCGCTTATTTCTCCTCTTCTCACATTGGTTACGTAGATCGCGCAGGTTTGTATCGAGATTGTTAAACAGCAGCAATATTAAAACAGTTCTGATATAAATTATCATAACATTCATGAAGTTGATTAAATTTCAGATTTATTATTTTATTTTTGTCACCGAAATGCCAGGGTTTTTATATTATAGTTGTAGTATTCGATTATTGTTGTCGTCACTTGTGTACTTATGAGGAACAAAGTGACATACGAGTATTGGGCAAAAAAGGGTTTTAATTAGTAATTTAAAATTAATTACATAATGAACGTATCTCTTAAAATTACCTGAAATATTTGTGTTGTTTTGGGAACAAATAAAACTAAATAAAGTAACTAAAGGCTGATGCAGGTACACTGTAAGACTTTAGTTTTACCCTAAAATGTTACATACAAAATGTATTTTTTTTTCATTACATAGTTTATTATAACTTATGTAACTTTTTAGATTTCTGTGCGTTTACCGGTCGCTAGACAACATGAATCTTTTCAAGTTCAAGTCGATTAAAAAAGATGTTACGCATCGCTCGGACTCTGTGTGGGTTCACCGCAAGCTAATATTTCAGTTTTATAAGCTATTACAAAATAATCATAATCATCATATACTAAACTTAGTAGTGATCTTTGCCTTGTGCGAACTTAAGATATAGAATATTCAAATAATTTATCTCTGTCTAAAGATTTTGAGCAAGCTTTGCCAGAAAGAGATCGATTTCAAGAACAGAACCACCCATTGTAACACGTGTTGGTGAAAGAAGATATAGATGGTGGAGAAAGATCTTTTTATTTTACTAGCGGCTACCCGCGACTTCGTTCGTGTAGTAGGCTCGGCCTTTGACCTCGCCATAACCTTTTCTTGATTTTTATTTCATAAGAACCTTCTCCTGACAAAAATTAACACAACAAAAAAAGAATTAGTGACATCGGTAAAGCCATTCTCAAGTTACAGGGTGGCCAGGAAAAATAGGGGTTTATTTTTATATTATATTTTTATATGCCGTGGGGTACCGGCTTAGAATAGTACGCCCCCAACTCTACCCGTGGGTGCGTAGAAATCTGCTAAGGGATAACAATCGGAAGGTGTGTAGCAGCACCTTCCCAGTATTAAAACCCCAAAACTGCGCTCGCAAACCCGCCTGCCAAGCGTGGCGAGTATTGGCAAAATCCTCCCTATGGATTTGATAAAAAGAACCAGGCCCCCAGTCCCCGGCAGCCCCGCTATTCCTGGCTACGGTAGCGGCCACGGTAACGGTGGGGCAGGGGGTGCTAAAAAACCCCGGCAGACGCCCGGCTACCACCCTCAACGACGACGACTAACCCTGGTGACACACAACATACGCACGATGAGGACAGACGAGAAGATTTATGAGCTGGAAGAAGAAATGAGTAAGTTACACTGGGCCATTGTGGGGTTATCTAAAGTCCGTAGAGCGGGTGAGGACACGATAACCCTAAAATCAGGTAACCTACTCTATTACCTGGAGGACGACCAACAGTCCCAAGGTGGTGTCGGTTTTCTCGTCCACAAGTCCCACACTAACAACATAGTTACGATCGATAGCGTTTCCAATAGGGTCGTATACCTAATACTCAGAGTACCCAAACGATATTCGCTGAAGGTCATTCAGGTATATGCACCGACGAAGTCGCACCCGGATGTAGAGGTGGAGGATATGTATGAGGACATTAGTCGGGCCATACATACCTCTGAAACGCACTTTCTAGTTGTTATGGGGGACTTCAACGCGAAGTTGGGTAAGAGAAGCGAGGATGAGTTGAAAATGGGGCAATTAGGCTATGGACAACGGAACCGTAGGGGACCGAGGTTAGCAGACTTCCTGGAGAAAGAGGGACTCTTTATGATGAACTCTTTCTTTCAGAAGCCACCTCACAGGAAATGGACCTGGCTGAGTCCCGATGGTTCCACGAGAAATGAGATTGACTTCATTATGACCACCAAAAGGCAAATATTCACTGATGTTTCCGTGATCAACAGGGTTAAAACCCGACATTATACTGAAGATATCCCGGACATCAGACATGAGAAAGCCTTTGATTCGATCGAGACGTGGGCAGTGCTTGAGTCTCTCCAGCGGTGCCGTATTGACTGTCGGTCTAGTGAAGTGCTGAAGTGTTTGGCAGTGGGCAGGGCACATAGCACGCAGAACCGATGGCCGATGGGGCCGAAAGGTTCTGGAGTGGAGACCACGGACCGGCAAGCGCAGCGTAGGTCGTCCACGGACACGGTGGACAGACGACCTGAGAAAGGTCGCAGGACGACGTTGGATGCAGGCCGCTTCCAACCGGTCCTTTTGGAAAATCATGGAGGAGGCATATGTTCAGCAGTTGACGTCCTACGGCTGAGATGATGATGATGATTTTTATATTATAGATAGAACTTTCATTTTACATAGTCTATATTTCCATCCGTTCATGTATTCATAAATTAATACGCATTGACATCCCATACTAAGTAAATACTCGTATAACAGCAACACCGTACCCGGGAAAAATAAGTAAATACTACCGATGACATTAATATAATTACTTCATTCGCGATTCTTCTCAAACACAACACTTACCTAACGTTCAAGTGCATGTAAGCATGATTTTAATATAAAAAGTACTTGTTAAAATAAAAAAAAAACAATGAATGCCTTCGATGTTACTTTACTTATCATAATAAAAAAAAGGTACCTTTAATTGTATTATTTTTAAAATGATTTGGGTTCGCTACAGTGAAAGGTCGTGCATAACTTGAACTTTACGAATCTTGTAAAGTTATTGAACTCCGTTATATTATAAAAAATGCAGTTCATTTTAAAGGCTTAGGATGATGCTTGGTTTGATTGCTTGAAGAGAGAGAGTTTGAATTTATTTGATTATTTTTATGCATGTAAGATTAAGTTCATTGTGAGGACTCGGTCGATGATATTCAAAGTTTTTTGTTTAAGTTTCTTTTGTAAAAAGTACCAATATTGTAATATCTTGGTTTTTTCATATGATAAAGATGTTTCATATTTTCGTTGATTAAATTTTAATGTTATATGTATAATCTTCTTTATTTGAAATTTTAATTTTTTTAAAGTATTTTTACATGATACCTGTTGAAATAAAACTATAATAATCTGACGTATCCTAAATACAATTGTATGTCAGTGTTGAAGACTGTGTAGAAGATAATTATGTAAGTTTCTTCTCATGTTTTTGTTTCAGAGTTTTATTTAATTTTATTGTTTGACAAATAGATAAAAAAATATGTAAGTAAGCTGGAGATATAGGACAGGAGATAATTAATTGAAAGCAGGGGCGGGTTTGTGGTGAGCCGTCGGTGAGTGGCGACACCGCGGACCCTGATTCTCCCTGGGGCTAAATGAGACCCCTGACCCCCAACTTGCCTTAATTGGCCGTCTGGGGGTGGAGACGCAAGAGCAAGTAACAAAAAGCTCCAAGGGTGGAAGTGTTAAAGGGCATAACGCCGGTAGTAGCGCTCTAGTGAAACCGCAGCACACCTCTCGAAACCCTTTAGCCATCCACACCAACGTTGCCCCTTTTGTCACCATTGGCCCTTATGGGGGGCCCATTTAGTGGTTGGCAAGTCACCACCTGCCCAAAAATGTATAATGAGACTGAAATTGGCAAGTGCCGTAGTCTCTTCCATAGCCCACTATCTTCCTTATCACTAATAAGATCATATCAATAGCCTTGCCATTTTACCCATTTTTATAATAGATATACCATGTCCCATCCATCCAAAAGTTTCTGTTTTTACATTGTATTTGTTATACCAAACAGGCCTCTAAGTCTTGGCTACAGCCCCACTTATGCCTATGTAAAGGGCTGGGTTAAACCCATGATATTATTGAAATACAGAGAATAATAATAATAATTAATCATTCATGGCTGATTTATTATATTATATATATCGCATACTAGGTATATTTAAACAAAATAACAGTAATTTTTAAAATAAAGCTCAAATGCAAAAATCTTTTAAAGTAAGTAGCCTGATAGGCAAAATATGCATAATTAATAGTCATTATGTACATTTTTTGTTAGAAGAAGCAACACCGCAAGGACAGTAGCAGAATATCGATGAAGGCCTTATGTTGCATGCAGCAGTGGAAAATGTGTTAAAGAAAGATATTTTCATTCCTAGTTTTGAGATAGTTCTATACAAATTGGACATTAAAATAACATAAAACTAAATCCCCATCTGAAATTATAACACGATTGTCATTTGTCACTTACTGGTACTTCTACTCCGCTTGCACTCGGCTTACCCGCTGGTGCTTTACAAACGTTGACAGATACGAAAATTATGCTTAACAAAATATAAATACACCTTACTACTGACTCCTGGCAAGATTTATTCTTGGCTAAATTTAGAAATAATGGCAAAAGGTCGCAAGAGAAGGTGACACCGAGAGGTCGTGAGACTTATGAAAATGGCATGCAAGAAGATTACTTAATACGTTCCAACACTGACTTTTGTGCAGTTTGTTGCACTTCCTTGTTTATAGTGTCATCCCGTAAAAGAGTCTGACAGGAGTACGTACATATCATCACGTCTTTTTATCTGAAAAACCAGCCAGGTTCAGCCAAAAAAATCACAACAGAAAACACACGAAGTTTAGCAATTAGCTCCTTTAATACCAGGCTAACCTTTTGCATTATGTGTTTAAAATAATGCTTTAGCGACATCTATGTGGGGGAAAGTGGAATAGTCGAAAGCTTAGGTTGAATGTGGAATAGTTAAACTAAAATGAACAAAAATTTATCCCAAACTGCGTTATTGAGAAATAGGTGTCTCAAACGAATTCTTTTCATACCACCCATGTATCTAAAGAAACAAGTTAGGTTTCTAAACCTTTATACTACCGCTTAACTTAGGTCACGTTAAGGAAGCGGTATTATAAAGGTTGTAATGGCCCAAGTTAACGGATAATTTTGACATATAAGTTGAATACTCAATACCTGGTTCTAACTACACATTTGAGGAGTTATATTTTGAGTTTTGATTACGTTTGAGGAAGTTCATATAGTACTAACTATACGAATTTCCTCAAACCTAAACTTGTAGTCCCGGTATCGTTCTGCATTGGGGTGCATTGGCTTTTGTCAAGACCAGTATACTCCAACGGAATGCGACCTTCCCGTCGTCCTTACTCGAGATTTTTGCTTCGCTTATCGCACCACTTTTGATGATCCTTTTTTTAAAGCTTGGAGAAGGAGAATGCGGTTAACCCATTCGGATATAAATATTATTAAAGCGTTCTACTAGTAATTTTCTGATTTCTTTGTAGATAAAGAGAACAAGAGTAACTTCTCATACTTTTCCCGTATCTATAAACACTCGCATTTTGCCAGTCTATATAATATTGGTATCGTAGATATAAATTGAAATGTAATACTTCAACAGTTATGATGGTCAGGTTAAAACAATGTTATCTTTCATTGCAATTTTAGAGAGAAAAGTACACTTCCTCGGACGGGATTCGAACCCGTGACATCCGACAATCCGTGTCAGAAAGCTGTAGTTTTCCTAATAGTGTAAAATAAAATTAAACTATTACATTTCTATAAGATACAATGTTAATCTTTATTAGACTTGCCGCAGTGTAGTGCCACGCAAAACTACTGCCGTGCGATTCTCTAAGAGCAAACATCGTTGCATCTTTGACAACATCCGTGAAACAAATGACGAGATGACAAGAAACGTTGGAAAAACAAACTTATGTACAAGGGCGATATCTCATAAAGTATTTGACATCAGTGAGCTCGTTGACGAGCTCGTCAACTAATCATTACAGAATCGCACGGCAGTTTTAAACTCTGGCTGGCACTGCAGCTGTAAATATCAGTAATAGTTTTTATGTATATCATAAATTCACAAGTATATATTATATTATGTTCGGTCTCGCTAATGTAGGCGTTATTGCTTTAAAATCATAATAGTAAAAAATCTTATCAATGTATAAGACTCTAACTTTAAATCGTGTTAAATTTTTTGTAAGAATTTTATTAGATATAATTTTTTTACTCTACACACTAAAATTGAGTTGATCTGCATTTCAACTTTCGCCAAATACGTATATAATATTCCTAGTGGAAGTCCTTTTGTAGAAATTATACACATTATTATGCAATAAATACATTAATATTAAAAAATAAATATCTAATAACACTAAATCCTTAACCCAGAAGTTCCGGTCTCTTTGAACTAGAGAAATCGTGCGTATATTTCTGAATGCCGTTACCATTTCGTCTAGAGGGCAATTCTGCTATTAGAATGAAGTCTTACACGGTTGTAATGATTTATTTCAATTTATATATTTGGTGGAGGCGTATGTTCAGCAGTGGACGTCCTACAGCTGAGATGATGATGGTGATGATGATTTATATATTTGTACATACATATTTTATGAACACCTCTTCAAATAAAACGTCTTTTTTATAATTATTTTGTGGATTAAGTTGAATTCTGCGTCTCACTTCAATAGTAATATACACATACAATTATAAAATAATTTTAGCAGAATCGTGACTTTGATGTCTATCAATAAATGATTCATAGAATCGACAGTACAGATTCATCCCGACATAAACGATTGGCAAGGCCAACGCTTTCAATAGTCTTATTGACGAATACTCTTCCTGCATACTGACGAGATGCTATAAGTAAGTAGGTATATTTTAATATAACACTCAATGTTAAACGATAATTTAAAAAAAATCAACAATAAACGACCTCTCATCGGAATTCTTGCTACTGTTAGGCTCTTTTTATAGTATATAATTTTAGTATTATTTGCTCTGACTGACTAACTGACTGATTTATAGACACAGAGCCATATCAGCCAGGTCTGCAAACATGAAATTTTGGTAGTTGATGCCTTTTTGTAAGCATCCGCATAATAAGGAATTTGGGAAATGTCACCCCTAAGCAGGTGAATTCAATTATTTCTCTGACTTTGATGGTGAACCAAGCGAAGCTGCTGGCGCGTCGGTTAGGTTGCTCTAAATGTATTTAATCAACATTAATATTATAATCATAATCATAATAATCAGCCCATTTTGTTCCCACTGCTGGGACTCGAGCCATTGGTCATCATCCACCATGCAGGCCCAGTGCGATGTCGAAGTTTTTAGGCCGCTCGAATGCCCTCGACATAGCCTAACTTATGATTTATGGTTATAATATTATAAAGAGGAAAGATTTGTTTGTTTGTTTGAACTGAGGCTCCAAAACTACAGGACGGATTTAAAAACATATTTTACCATTAGAATCCTACGTGTTTCCTAATGAACATAGGCTATATAATATTTTCAGAAAGTAAGAGATCCGTATGAAGACTTTTATAATGTTACCCAAAGTGTGGAAAAAAATACAAAAAAGTCCTCAAATATACGGACTTTTCGTACCTGAATCCTTATCTACTCTAATAATAAAGAGGAAAGATATATGCTTGTTTGTTTCTTTAAATGGTGAAAACTATTTAATAAAAAATAAACTATAATTAAATACAATAAAATTAAAACCTATTTAACCGATCAAAACAATTCTTTCACGAGTATAAAGCTACATTATGCCTGAGTAACATACGCTATATTTGATTCATCCTCATCATCATCCATCACCGGGTCATCCACGCGGGTTAGTTATTGATAAATTAACATTTTTTTATTATACAACTGTGATTTTGACGCAGAACCAATAAATAGATTTATTGGTTCTACGTCAATGTATCGTATTACTAGACACCACATAATTTCATTAATAAGGGCGTATATATTAGGTTAACTTATTTAATTTTACATACTTAACATGACATCAATTAATTATCTGCGTACGGTAAATGGAATTTAGTAATAAATAATGCCTTTGTGATCTGATCTTACATAAATTTATATAACTATAAGGAAAATCAGTTACATTTCTGACATCTCCTCAATACTTGTAAATTTAGTGCTTTAAATTTAATTTAATTAGTATTTTATTTTTATACATTGTAATGTTAGTCTATCTATACTAATACTAATTATAATATTATATATAAGAGGAAAGACTTGTATGTATGTTTGTAATGAATTGGCTCAAAAAGTACTGGACCGATTTCAAAAATTATTTCACCAAAGGCAAGCTACATTTACCCTGATTAACATAGGCTATATAAGATTCATTATCATCCATCACCGCATATATAATGCTTTCTTGCTTCTCATTTAAATAATATTGTCACGTCTGACTCTCAAAGGCTGTTAAAGCTCTTGCACACAATAAATACAGTAAGTTCTAACGGAAAGTCTCGAAAGAAATCTCCAACGAAAGGTGGTGCATACGGATATCACCACTATGTTGTATTGAAACTGCTATTGTGGATTTCTGCTCACTTTTTTCTCTATGACAAGAAATCCTTTTACGGTACATTTTCTAATTTAATTATTTTACAATATTATAAAACGTGAGTTGAGTAGTTTATTTGTTATTTTCTTAAGTCTGTTTTGCGATATTTTTTAACTAAAATTTAAAACGCTGCTATAAGTTAGCTGCTGAGGAAATGACCGTTTAGTCTCAACTAGCCGCACCCTGGAGTTACACCCGCGTGGTAATGGATGATGATAATGATGATGATGATGATGAAAAAGTTCTATATGATATTGCAGCCCCTCATCTATCTACATATCAAATTTCATTAAAATCCATTTAATAGTTTTTGCGTGAATCAGTAATATACATCCATACATACAAAATTTTGCGTTTATAATATTAGTAGGATTTTAATTGTTTACCTCGCTTGCTCGAAAAGGTTCCAATGTGGCCCAGAATCATTGGTCACTATTAAAAGTTATTATTGCTCAGAAAAGCAACGTTTGTATTTGCTGTATCCGTTTTATAACTCCATTGTTGTGTTTAATTCTGTTTTTCTACATCTTGCATTTCCTTTCCAGTTAGGTGAAAGCAGCTAGGTACACGAGGGCAAGGTGTTTTGTTTCCAATGCCTTACTTTGCTTAGAATTATAGTTTAGAATTACACTTATTAAATCATAAAATTCCTCACATGGTCAGGGTTCGAATACAGCACTCGCAAAAAACACTAACTGAAATATGTATTTGATTGCGTTTTGCTCAGTTTAGGTCATTTCATCAGTACTTTTCATTGCTAGTTTGAAGAAAATAAAAATGAACAATTTGAATATTAGAATAGGTACCAAGTTTTTCTAGTTAATCATACGCAATAAATTTAAATTTGTTTTGATTGATATAAGCGTACGAGAGTTTCTCTTCGAAAAGCAACTTAAGAGTTCTCTCCATCGGGTAAAATTCTCAGATACGTGTCTCAAAAACAATGAAGTTCTTAAAAGTACTGATGACTATGACTACTATGACACATATTGTCAAACTTTTGTAGTACAGTATAATATTATAATGCTATTAAGTTTTTAAAAGGTGTTTTATCAACGGGTGTGTATGAAGATTGTTATGAGACTGAAAGAAGCAAGATGCGCCAAGATCGTGGCAATTGGGTTTTCGTGGTCTCTGCCTACTAAATGTAATAAAGTGCAAATTTGCGTATTTAAATTATGGAAGTTTGGAATTGTATTATATATAAATTGCAACTATAACATCATATATTATGTTATGTACATGTAATTATTTATATTATATTCATTATTTATACGTTTTCTTTATCTATCTCTTCTATTTTTGTGTATAAATATTGTACAGGGCAGCTAATGGACTTGGAAACACATATACGTCCTTTGATCATTATAATAATATAACCCACGCAATTAATTAGTTAAAAATTAAAATTTTCCATGTACTATAAATCAATCAAATGTTTTGTTTTTGCTAATAATGACGTATATTTTTAATCAAATCATTTAATCATGTCACAGTTGCCAAAAATGCAAATGTTTCAAATTTATTTGGTCACAATTATAAATGGACTGGTTTTTGATGGAATGTGGATTTTTCGTAATAACCTATACTATGCCATCTGTGAATCTGGTTCGATGTTAATATTGTCGTTGTTGACTACACTATCGTGTTGCAGTAATCAATACTTGTGCAGACCGGCAACATATTTTTTTATTTTATTATTGTGTATTTCATGTATTTTGCCTGTTTAATTATATCAACTTGTGTGACTAAAGAATTATTCGGCTTAATATGAGGCTTAAGAACGTACGTCACTGACATAGCCCTGAACATTAGCCAGTTAAAGTAGCAGTGGGCAGGGCACATAACACGCAGAACAGATGACCGATGGGGCCGGAAGATTCTAGAGTGGAGACTACGGACCAGCAAGCGCAGCGTCGGTAGACGACTACCGACACGGTGAACAGACAACCTGATAAAAGTCACAGGGCGAAGTTGGATGCAGGCCGCTTCCAACCGGTCTTTTTGGAAGTTATGGGAGAATTTAATGTTCAGCAGTGGACGTCCTACGGCTGTGATGATAATGATGATGATGGTATGAGGCTTTGTTAGTAATAAATTTCATCACAAAAAATATGATTTTCTTACCAATTACCTAACTTATTTACAATATTATATTTTAACTTGCTGCGCCCAGCGGTTCCACCCGCGTAGTAATTGATGATGATGATGATGATGATGAAAAAGTATCCTTTAAGTTATTCCAGCACCTCATCTATCTACATACCAAATGTCATTAAAATCCATACAAACTTTCGCGTTTATTATTTACTAGCTGCAATCCGCGGTTTCCCCCGCGTGATGTTTGATGATGATGATGATGAAAAGTACCCTATGTGTCAATCCAAAGCCTCATCTACCTCCATACTAAGTATCATCAAAATTGACTTTGCAGTTTAAGCGTGAAAGAGCAACAGACATCCATGCTTGCATCCATCCAGCCATCCATCTAAACTTTCATATTTATAATATTAGTAGGATATTCGCGTTATATACATTGTACATATATATATCGTCAAAATCACAGTTTTATCAAAAACGGCGTATCGGTTTTCAGCACCATCTGAACAGTTTGTTTTTATTTAATTTACTAAGCACATTACCGTAGCTCGTCTGGTGAAATCGCATAAGGAGATATTTACGTGGCACGACTTCACCTTGCCATCGCCAGTACCGTATCGTGACGCAAATTACAACGACGATTCGACGCCTTAACGATGGCCACACGACACCCAAAACAAAATTAATAGCATCACATTCCGATCATTCTTGAACAGGATCCTTGCGGACCCGCGACTTGTTATCGAACTGGCGCCAAAAAATCGCGTGTATGCATCGCGACTTTTATATTTATAACGTACGTATTTTTATCGTTACGTGGCCAGTTATTTAATACCTGTATAAAGGCCTATTCAGACTTGAGCGTTATTCGCTACCGCTGCGGGTAGCGAAAAATACTACGCGGAACTCGATGGGTAAATAGTATGAAGTTCCATAAGTGCAGCGAAACTTGTACCGCCTAGTGAGGCAGTATTTTCTCTTGTTTGGCGAAACTAGTTCCGATGCCCCGCTAACCGTTGCCAACGAATTTCCACTTTGGTGTGAACAGTGAAATTAACGCATACCCTTTCGAATTTCTCTATCGCTCGCGGTAGCGAATAACGCCCAGGTTTGAATAGGCCTTTAACTTTATGTTTGCTAACATTTTGGAGATCACTGTTTTCTTTATGATTTTTTTACGGGAACTAAACTTTAATTTACGGTTAAATGTTGGCAGTAACACTTCATTTTTAATAATAAAATCATTAAGTCTGCCTAAAAAGCGAAATTGAAATGCCAGCCGTATAAAATAAGAAATATATATATTATAACAGTTGATGTCAAAAGTTATTGTTCTATTTGGTTTAAACTTTCTCATTTAAAGGAGGAGACAGAAACATAGGTTTAATGAAAGTGTACCCTGGAAAGAAAATATGACGTGGAAGCAAGAATCAAAAATAATCAAATTAATAATAAAACATTTTCGTTCATAGGGAATCATCTAGTGTATAACGGTTTCCAGTGTTTATCAACTTTGACAGGCGGAACAAAAGCTTTTTTCAACAATACAATCTCGCTTCTCATCTTAGAAAATCAATTGATATAAGTAGAATATGACTATTACAGTAAAATAATATTTTATTTATAATGATCGCAACAATATTAATTACACCAGTCATTGTTTGGACAAGAGTTACAGCAGTTCAATGGATCTCTAAACAGTTAGGCGGCCCAAATTGAAATATCAATCATATCTCGCACTTGCAATTAATAATATCCGACCGCGATAATTACTGATCACTACTCAGAATAACAGTACGAATTGATTAATGTACCAACGATTAATATTAAAAACGTTCGTAATTATACATTTACGAGAAATAAAGAAAGCAAAACTGAGATATCAATCAGAGAGTGAGTCAAAGGTTAAATAGTAATAGTCTTTGAATTTGCGGCAGGTTGAAAAATTACCGCTATAATGAACCAGAAAATTACTAATTTAACGAATCATTTATTTTAATTTGTCCTACCATAACACTTTTTAATGTCATTGAGGTAATCGGGTATAATTAAAACAAGACGACTTTAGTTTAATACACACACACCCTAGTTTTACTCTTGCGCATCACGGAAGAGGTTGACGAAGGTGTTTAGAGGACCTATGTATCTTTGATGTAAATATTTCTTTTAGCCAATTACCGGCTGCAACTCTATATCTCGGTAATATGTCTTTTATGAAACACAATGTGTATTGAAAACAATAATGCTTTATTTCTATGACATCGATGACGTAGGATAACTCAACTAGAGATATAAATTTGGCGTCTGACACGGATTGTCAGAAGGCGCGGGTTTGAAACTCAATTCTCATATATTAAACATTGTTAGTTTCGTGGTTTGGTTGGAATATTTTAATTTGACCAATTGATTCTCAAAAAGTATTGGGTACAGGACTATCCAACCTTCACTTCTTTCTTTGCTGTTGTTCCAAAAGCTGCAACATGGGTATAAATGAGAAAATGACCTCTAAGAAGTAGTAAAAATGTATCAGTAAGACATCGATCTGGGCACTTGTGTCCCACTTAATACATTTGTTTTTCTGATAGGAATCACCATTATTTGAAACTGTAAGTAAAATTATTAGTTTCGGAACCAATGAGATGCTGTTTCGTAAGTGTTACATCTCAGGAATTGTTAGATGGAACCCGAAAACGCTTTGCTAAACAGTAAGCACCTTTTTGTCTAAATCGCTTTTCCTCGCACATATTGTCTCAAGTACGTGTTTTTTTATAATAGTGCATCAAAGTGACTCCCTCTCGCCTAATGGAAAGCGAAGATGGAATCAAGAAGCAATGACCATTAATCGCCACCCCTATGATGACCTGATAGATGCTTTTTCACGCCCCATTTGAAAGACCCAGGGTCATAGTTGCAAGGAAATACGTACGTCTTTATGTATACGTAAACGTGTTTTATGTTTACGTACTTAATTACGTACGTACGTACGTATACGTACTTTATCGTATTATATGTATATGGATACTCTCAATATCTTTCTACTTTTCATAAAATCTTTAATACCTCGCGACTACCGAATGTTTGACTCATAATCTCCATAAACGGTATAGTTAGCAGCGTTACTATAATATGCTACTATCTCAAAATTCCGTTACATCTTGACCGAGACTAAATTAAACATTGTATCAAAACTCAAAATATCAAAAATAATGAGGTTTTGTTGAGTGCAAAACTGTTAATAATTGACAATAGTTAATCAACTGCATATAGGTAAGTTTTTTACCGCACGCTGCTCGGCCAAAATTCAATAATAAAATACTTATTTAGAAAAAGTTAGCACTCTATTAGCTTTCAAGTATACCTACCTAGGCATAGTTATTTGGCATACAATACGTTTCTCCTCTGATCATGTTCCGTTATACGTTAATGTACCTACTAACCGAGATATACGAAAAAGATAAACTCAATGCAAGGAGATGTTTTGACGTAACATACATTCACGCTTATAAAAATAAAATGCTTATCACGTTATTTAAAATTAGGATGTTTACGCAGATTACAGATTGAAAGCGTGATTTAAATTCTTGAGAGTTTATGTTCTAATTGGTAATTTTATTGTCTTATTGTGATCAACTGTCAATGAGGGTTTGACATTCCTTAATTTTTTTTATAAACGGCATCAAATACTTAATAAAATAACTTGTAGAAATAGGGAATAACCAGTAAGGAAATAGTTTATTAAAATATCGATGATGATTAAAAGATCGATAATAACTTTTTACGATAGGTTTCGCAAATGCTTAGAAGTTCAGTTTAGTTAATAAGAGCCTTAGCTCTTATTCTGGAGGGATGCTCAGTCCCGAATCTTACATAAATGAAGATTTGGTATTTGGACGAATGTGTATGGTATTTACTCTCAAATGTTCACTAAAGTAGAGTTTTACAACTGAGCTTTTTTGCAATGGCCTAGTGACTTAGCTGAGTTTGAATTGATATGATGGTATATAAGCGTTTTGAATTTGATAACCATTTTTGAGCTTTAAAAACGCTGAATAAAACAGCCTGTTTCAACACTTTCACACAAAGATTCCAAGTTAAGCCTATCCGAACGCACATCTTGTCGTCATAATATTATGACAATCAACAATTTAGATAGATAGATACACTATTTATTGAACACCTTTAAATTAAACCATCATACATCCATACAATTCAACATCATAGTGTAACAATAGGCGGTCTTATCGCTCAAAGCGACCTCTACCAGACAACCTTTGAATAGAGAGCAATATAACAGCAGTAAAAGGATGGTGTTGCACAAATAGTATAAAATAAAGTAGGAAATAATAATATTTAAAAGATAGATTTCACGTACCAAATATACATACTGACGAAATATAATAAGTAACCATAAATATTCTAATAATAAATATACAATTAATACATAATAGGTCTTAGTTTTCTCAGAATTATTTTCATAACTAAACAGTATAATAATAAAACAAGCATGACTTATGTTATTTTCAGATTTCATTTTAAAGTATGGCATTTCTTTTATTATCTGAAAACATGCAAATGTTTTAGTTGATCTGGTAGCGTTCGACTACAATTAACACGAAACCTCGTATGGTCTCTCAAGGACCAACAAGGATGCTTATCAGAAGGATTTTTCATAGGAATGGTAGCGATCCTGATGGGCACTAAAATACTATACTGAAAATTATATTCCCACAAGAATGTTTTACCGAGTGAAATAGTCCATCGGTGATTCCGTGTCAATAATATCGAAATATACAAAACTGCTAGTTCGATTTTTGCGTGAATGACTCATAATATGAGACATGCTTTTGCATTTATAATCGTACGATATCACTACCAGAAATTGGTAAATAAAATTTCGTTTTATCGCATCTTTATTTACTTTTATAAAACATTAAACATCCGTTAGTATTACTCGTGAATAGATATGTTTAGAATCACAACATCCTATTGGGAGAGGTTTTTCTAGATTAAACTAGGTATTATTATATGTGCAATATCTAGGAGGCTAAGTTACATATAAATTATGAATTTAAATTGCCGTCTTTGGTATGTAGACAACATTCTGGATGTTTATCTCTAGATAGTAAATTTATTTTTAAAGCAGTTTAAGGATACAATTTTCTATACATTTTTAGACCAATTTATAGAACGATGTTAATTACGATATGTAAATTTAGACATTGTATATGACAAATAAACTACTATATTATATTTTTTTTAAATAGTTCATCAAAGTGACTCCCTCTCGTCTGATGGAAATCGAAGATGTAATAGAGAAGCGATGACCACTAATGCAGCCGTAAGCTGCATTAATCGCCACCCCTATTTATGACCTGAGAGATGCTTTTTCACGCCCCGCTTGAAACACCCATGGGCCATAGCTGCAAAAACGTACGCCAGCAGAGCATTCCATAAATTACTTACACGACAGAGGTAGGACAGTGGTTTGTAATGGACCAGGAAAAGCAAGCCTTACTGCGGTAACATTGGATGGGTGACATTGACACTAGGGATGATCGTTAGCTTTTCCACCTGCCCAGTACGAATAATAAGATTGTGTGGCAGGTTCCGATATTCCGCTCATGGGGAGTAATGTCAGAGGAAACATAGTGGGTTGTTTATAATTTTAGAGAAACAGACATAAAATTTTCAAAAGATATGTAAGGTCAAAGTCTAGGCTTAGTTTGCTGCGCTTCGAAAACAACATTTTGCATATTTATAACAAGAAAGCAGCCTAACTCGCGTAAAGCCTGAATTTTTGAATGGTCACTACTCTCTGAAAACTATATATTCTAAGATATCTAGTATATATTTAGGCCAAACAATCTTTCTCATGGTTTTGTTACAATAATTATCTATGTATATATTTTTAGAAAGTTAGTGAACAATTCTGAACATACCTAATTAAAAATACCATAATATTTGAGATAAATTTAAAAAAACTTATGCAACCCTATACTTAATTTTATAGTAAATAATAATATAGTATTTAATTTCCCAATACATTATAACATCCCACTTTAAGTAAGTTAATTGCTATGTTTATTTAGTAAGGGACAACATACTTATAGAATATATTCCTACATTATTTAAATTACTAGCGACCTACTACCCGCAACTTCGTTCGCGTAGTAGGCTTGGCCTTCGGCCTCACCATAACCTATCTTTTCTTGATTTTTTTCATAAGAACCTTCTCCTGACAATAAATAACACAACAAAAAATTTTCTTATGGAAGAATTAGCGAAATTGTTCGTTATTATATATATATATAAAAATATTGATAACCAATTTTATAAAAAAAACTATTACAAACATCATATACTCGTTCACGATATTTCTGTTTTTTAAAATACCCCATATCGCGCTTCTAGAACATTTGACGTAACAAAAAATGCTCTAATTTGTCTTATGACGTATTCATCTTAAAACTGGCAAAATTCCGTCCACACGGATAAACATCAATAACAGAAATTTTAGCCATCCGATAATGAGTCTTTATATAATTGTGTAGAGTTTATTATTGAATGTGTATTTAGTGGTATGAAACCTGAGACCCGGTCCGAAATGTCGTGGGTCGTGGGTGTCATCTTTGGTCGGCGACCGCGCAAGGCCGCCGCATTCCGATGACCTCAGATCTGATCTCGGACTCCGATCTACAAAGAAAAGTGAGTAATCGAGGTAAGTCCCGCTGATTCAAGTAATAACGAACGATTCACTAAACCTCGTTTATATTTCAATGTGTTTATTCTCGAAGATACACCTGTGTAGTGTACTTAACATGTAGTGTTTTGATGAAAGCTTAGTTCTAAATCTAGTTTTTTGAGAATTTGTAGAACATCTCAAAAAACTAGATTTAGTACGTAACAACAAACATTAAATTAACAATAAGACATTTAAAGGGTGCAAAAAAACAACCAATATTACAATAATAAAACTTTACAGGCACCTAAAATAAAAAAAAAATTAAAATGTCGGAATAATTTTTAACTATTATTATGTAATTTTATACAAGTGCAAAAAATACGTTAAAGTGACGACTTAATGCATTATATCTTTTTTATTTTAATTGTATTTTGAGTTCTAAGTTTTTCTCTACTTAATGTTTCTGTATTATGCAGATAATATTCAAAGTACCTATAAAGCAAATAAAAATAACATCGATGAAAAATATGTGTGACATTGGTTGTTTTTCCAAAACAGCCTTCTCGTTATAAAGATAAAATGCTCTATAGAGAGTAAAATATTCCTTGTCTATATGCAAACTGCCGAGCGATTCTCTAAGAGCAAACATCGTTGCATTATTGACAAAATCCGTGAAACAAATGACGAGATGACAAGAAACTTTGGAAAAACAACCTTATGTTCAAAGGCGATATCTCATAAAGTATTTGATATCGGTGAGCTCGTTGACGAGCACATAGACGAACCATTAGAGAATCGCACGGCTGTTTAAGACTGAATGACGTTTTAAATACAGTTTTTCATTTAGTAGTGGAGTATTCTACGTTTGCCATTTCTCAAGCTATTTAGGTAAATATTTATACTTGCATCAAGTGAAATTAATGTGCAAGTAGTCAGTCACATTAAAAGTCCGACATGAAGTTACTGCCCTATCTAAGCCACTTTCAATTAAAGCAGTGGATACATTACTAAAACAGAAGGATTTCAGTATTTTTTAGCGGTTAATAATCCAGCACTATTACAGAGAGGCAGTAATGTACGACCTATGCAGTGCACTGCCAAGTATTGCACAACCCGCATTGTACAACCCGTATTCCGTGTACTTACATGGCCTCGGATTATTTGACTGTGCCATTACGGGTCGTACAATCCAGCCTGAGCAATAACGGTTCCGGTTCCAATGTACAGCCTGGAATCCGTGTACATGGCTTCGAAATGATGAGCTGTACAATACGGGTCTTACATTATTTGGGTGCGCAATATTGGCTGTACAATATGGTGACTCCTACAACATGCCAAAACAAGCATCACAAATCTAAGAAAATCAAACAAATTCAATGGGGTTTTTGTTATTGGGGTTTTCCCACCATCCCTTTAGAATCTAAAATTATTTGAATGTATTGTTCAAATTTTGTTGATGTATTGATTGTCTCGCATAGAGTTTGACCTTATACGATTATGTATTTCTTTACCTCTCTGGAACCTACGATAAAAGGTAAAAACATAAATCTTAAATACAGATTTTAATAGACATATTGATAACAAGTGTTTTTATGAGATTCTAATTGTAATTGATTGACCATTGTTTGGGCTTGCAAATATTCAACTATAGGATAAGTAAACATGTCTGTGGCTCTGCGGTCAGTATTTGTACAGGCGGCCGCTAGTTTTCAACTGAGCGCTTTTATGCTTCAGAGGACACTTACGTTGAACTTTCGGTTAGCAGTCATTGGGTCATGTAGGAGGTCTGAACACTCCGACATTATCCTATCCGCCTCCTCAAACATGGTATGTGTTGGGAGTCTTCTTTGTTTTGCTTGAAGTTTGGTAGTCATTAGGAAAACTTCCTGCAATCCCATGCGTTGTTTATATTGCAGTAGCTCACTCCAGTCCATCATTTAATGCCATTTAAAATTTAAAGTTGCAGTAGAACATGAATTTTATTTTTATAGTATACAAGCGATGCCGGCAGCTTCGTTCGCGTTATCGCGTAATAGGCTTGGCCTTCGGCCTCATCATAACCTCCCGTCTTTTCTTGATTTTTTAATGCAAGACGTTTTTTTTTTTTTTTATTGTAGGTTCACAGAACTGGAAGTACACAAAAAAAAAACACAAATAATATTTAGATCTTACAAAACATGTACAGGTGCGCACGTCCTTCTTGCTGTGAACACAGCATGCTTACAAGTGTTGTGTACTAAAATATATTTAATTTTATTTTACAAATTTTTAAGAACAGATAATAGCAGTCTCTTAAAAGAAGAGACTGAGGGGTTAAATATGTCTACATCATGACAAATGTCATTATAAGAACGACATATACGATACGATGATGCATGGTGACCGTAGTTCGTACGTGAGTGTGGAAGGCTGAATGTTTTTCGATTAATGAGACGGCTAGCGGGGCTAGGGATGTCAAATTTAATTTTCTTAAGCAACAAGGACTGTATATGTAGCCATGGACAAGCTTGTGAAGAAATACAAGGTCAGCGATGTTCCTCCTTTGTTGAAGTGAAGACATCTCAAAGTGATGAAGTCTAGAGTCATACGAGTCCAGCTGGCTACAAAGATTGTTAGTGTAGGATAGTTTCGTTGTTTTTAATAATAATCTTTATGCCGTATGAGTTTATCTACTTATCTATCTATCAAGCTACAGCTTAGAGCGCATCAACGCCTAACATTTAATTCGTTCAAACAGTGCCAGCCAACCGCGAGCTTATTTCAAAGTAAAACATTCCTTTGAAGAGCCTCAAGTGAGTCGAAAACTATGTTATATAAATGATGACACACACATTGCAGTTTGATAAGATACATAGATTACCATAGTAGTTACATACAGTGCTTCGCCGTACACGGCAGTAACTTCAGCTGGCGCTGGTGGTAATAAAACCCCAATAGTGGGTATCGTTGATTTTGTTTAATTTTCCCATATTAGTTTTGTAACGAACCGAACCTTCGGATGAGAGTTTCGCTACGTTCACAAATATAGTTAAATAACTAATCGTTTATTACAAATAAATAAATTAATTAATACAGTTCCTTTACCATCAGAATGTATGAAATATATAAAATAACTGATATCAATTAATAGTATTATTAATAGTACCTAGACGAAATCGGTAGTTCTTTGAAAGTCAAGTTTTATAAGACGAATATTCAAAAGACAGACAAACTGATAAACAGAAACCGTTACGCATGAGTAGACAAGTAGGCATAAACAAATGGTACGCTTATCTGTTCTCAGAAATGAGGCGCCAAGCGGGCGCGTATCAAAGTACCCTCAAAAATCTAGTCAGAAGGAAAAATAAACTTCATCAAAGTATGTCGACGAAACCAAGTGTTTGTAATGGGTGAAATATCTATTATTTTGATGTAAACTGATTACAGTTGGGAATTAAATAATCATAAAGGAATTATCAAGTATCTGGTGTATGGTTTTCGTAAACAAAGTCATTGTTAGGACGAAAACGACGTTTTGGCTGTCCGCCATTGTAGGCTATGTGTGCGTGACGTCAGCTATCATGGCGGGCAGGAATAAGGAAGTTGATGATTTCAAATGCTGTAAGTGCAGAAATAAGATATTCCCGACTGAGTATGAACAAATTGTAGAAAACATTATTAATGAATATAATTATTTTAGAATTACTTTAGATCGGTGGCATGGATAGTAAATAATTAAACAGTTTCTGTTGGATTTGACAAAGACCGCGTAGTGCGATAGCAGCGCCACGCAGATTTAGAGCAAAACCTGTTCGTAGTGGAAATAAGGACTAAAATCGTGTGATAAGACGGATAACATACGCAATGAGTTGAGTTCCGAATTGTAAACGTAGATAATTGGCTTAAACGTCCGATTGGTCGAGTGGAGTGATGTTAAGGGAGATGGTGGGAGCCTACTGAGCTGACATGCGAAACAGTCGGAGAGAAATCGAGATGATTAATTTTCGTACCATCGTTGTAGGAAGACGTGTACCTAGTGAGTTTGTACCATTAAAGTAAAGTTAGTGGGGGGCATTTCTGAGAGTTCTCGGCTTTATAATTGATAATTGGGCATTCCTTGTTATACGTAAAAGGGCCTTGAACGTACATAAAAACGTACTTCGCGGTAGGTTGTAATATAAGTGTGTTTTCGTGGAACGCATAGGCGTTGTGGTTTTCGTCGAGCTGGTATCGCATAGCAGCGGGATTCGGTCGAGAGGCCAGGCCAGCAACACTTAGCCATGACAAATCTGTGAATTTCATAAAAACGTACTTCGCGGTAGTGTACATTGTGGGAGGTAGGAGTGTTCGTTATTTTAAAGTTGTGATCACTGACCACTGCGATAAAATGACACGCACTAAATTCTTAGCGGGTTTCTAGAAGTTACCAGTTTCATAAACGGGGGGTTGTTGTAAGTAATATGTTATAGAATGGTACAAATTCATGTTATTCCCAGTGTAGGCAACGGCACGGTCCGTGATTAGAGTTTCCGCGAGTTAGGGTTTCGTCCCCTTCTTCCATTGTAACTAGCATAAGAAGGTCTCGGAGGTTCAAGGCAAGTGTTCCGATGCCCGTGGCTTCGGCCCAGTGCGCCGAGATACCGTATGTTAGCTGCAGTGGGGGTTGTCTTAATGAAACCGTAGGGCTATTTTGCTCTATAGTATCCCTTATCGTCGGACTTCGGTCAACCACTGCAGAGTAAAATGTAGGGAGTCTAGGCTAGTATCAGGGTGACGCCTGAACGTTTCCAGATTAGTTAGAAACACCTACTTGGAGATCCCTGAGCTGAGGCGATTCTCCATGCGCATTTAAATGTGAGATTTATCTCTAGTTCTAACACACCATAGCAGAATAGGAACATTTCAGGGACCGATAGGCTAGGGTTTTGCTGTTAGATATTTCCAGAGTTGTTGTAATATACGTACTTGTGGTTTCCTCGTGCTCGGGTGAAGTCCACATGCGCAATTAAATGTAAATGTGAGATTTATCTCCAGATTTGCATATATACACACCGCTAGAAAGCATAGGAAATCTCATTTAGGACTGTAGGTAAGGCAGTAGGACAAATCAAATTAATAACAGTAATAAATAATCAAACAAATAATAAATAATCAAACAAGTAATAAATAATCAAACAAGTAATAAATAATCAAACAAATAATAAATAATTCAATCGCGGCATAAATTACATAAAACTAAGGTTTTACCTTTGAATTTAGGGCTTACCTAGGCCGACAATAAAACTAGACGCGACGAGGGTTTAGTTAACTAACGAGTTTGCTTGGACGACTCTTAGCGGATAATCCTTGTGTTATTGGAGTAAACACATTATTAGACTTTGTGGATTGTTGCGCGCCGTACCGAATGTAACTTAAAAGAGTTAGGAAAAAGGTATCATACAAAATAAACTAAAGTAACTACCCGAATACTTTATCTTGGGGAATTATCGTCACTGCTTGGGCAAGCATAAGCAGTCCCAGTAACTCACCTCTATTACCAATAAGGGTTAGAGACGTTACCTTCTTCAGTTTTGGCTATAATTTTACCTGGACTAAAGCGTTCGTAAGTACATTTATAACAAGATCTACCAATAAGGGTTAGAGACGTTACCTTCTTCAGTTTTGGCTATAATTTTCCTGGACTAAAGCGTTCGTAAGTACATTTATAACAAGATCTACCAATAAAGGCTAGAGATGTTATCTTCTTCAGTTAGACTATAATTTTACCTGGACTAAAGCGTTCATAAGTACATTTATAACAAGATCTACCAATAAAGGCTAGAGATGTTATCTTCTTCAGTTAGACTATAATTTTACCTGGACTAAAGCATTCGTAAGTACATTTATAACAAGATCTACCAATAAAGGCTAGAGATGTTATGTTCTTCAGTTAGACTATAATTTTACCTGGACTTCATCATCATCATCATCATCATCAGCCTGTAGCAGTCCACTGCTGGACATAGGCCTCTCCAATTGCACGCCACTTAGGTCTATCTTGGGCTTCTCGCATCCAGTTTTTGCCAGCCGTCTTGCGCAGATCGTCACTCCACCGTGCCTCAGGACGTCCTACACTACGTTTGCCGAGACGCGGTCTCCACTCTAGAACTCGTTTACCCCAACGGTTGTCGGTTCTACGGCTAATATGGCCAGCCCACTGCCACTTCAGCTTGCTGATCCGGTGGGCTATGTCGATGACCTTGGTTCTCTGACGGATCACTTCATTTCTGATGCGATCCCTCAGAGAAACACCGAGCATAGCCCTTTCCATAGCCCGCTGAGCGACCTTGAGCTTGTGGATCATTCGAGCCGTCAGTGTCCACGTTTCGGCTCCGTATGTCATGACGGGTAGGACGCACTGATTGAAGACTTTCGTCTTCAGGCACTGTGGAATCGGCGAAGTAAGGACTCGACGTAGCTTTCCAAACGCTGCCCAGCCCAGCCGAATTCTTCTATTCACCTCGTTCTCAAAGTTGTTTTTTCCCAACTGCAATGTCTGCCCGAGGTACACATATTTTTGAACAACTTCGAGAACGGCGCCGTGTATCGCAATCGGTTCCGGTAGAACATGTTCGTTGAACATGACCTTGGTTTTGTCCAAGTTCATCCGTAGGCCGATGCGTATAGAAGAGTCAGCCAGGTCATTCAGCATCTGTTGCAGATCCTGCAGCGTCTCTGCCACGATGACGATATCGTCAGCAAATCGCAAGTGAGAGATGTATTCGCCGTTGATATTAATGCCACGTCCTTTCCAGTTCAGCGTCTTGAACATATCCTCCATTGCATTTGAAAACAATTTCGGGGAAATAACGTCCCCTTGTCTCACTCCTCGATGCAACGGTATGGGACTTGTTTGCTGATTCTGTACTTGGACGGACATGGTGGCGGTTTCGTAAAGACATCTCATCACTTGGATGTATCGCCAATCTATCTGGCAACGCTGCAGGGACTCCAGAACAGACCAGATTTCAACCGAGTCAAAGGCCTTCTCATAGTCCACGAATGCTAGACACAGGGGCTGATTATATTCTTCGGTCTTCTGTATAATCTGCCGCACTGTGTGAATGTGGTCTATGGTGCCGTATCCGCTCCGAAACCCAGCCTGTTCCGGTGGTTGGAATTCGTCGAGTCTACGCGCAAGACGGTTCGTGATCACTCTTGAAAACAGCTTATAGACGTGGCTTAGAAGGGATATGGGTCGATAGTTCTTCAGCAGGGTCTTATCTCCCTTTTTGAAGAACAGGACGACCACACTCCTACTCCACGCCTCTGGAGTTCTCCCTTCGAACAGGACAGCGTTAAAAAGCTTCTGGAGCTCCCTCAGTACGGGTTTACCTCCTGCTTTTAGTAGCTCTGTTGTAACGCCATCCTCTCCAGGGGCTTTTCCATTTTTAAGCTGTCCAAGAGCGATCTCGATTTCGCCAATACTGACTTCTGGCAAGTCTTCGGTGAAATGGCGTGTTAACGTGGCTCTAGGATCATTTTCGGGATCAGGTCGAGATGCATGCGATGCGTATAATCGGCCATAAAAGTCCTCCACTTCCGAAAGGACTGCCGGCTTCGAAGCAACGACTTCTCCACTAGCTGTGGTCAACTTAGTCAGGTGGCTTCTTCCAAGAGATTGTACGAACACCTTTGACCCCCGATTCTGCTCGATCGCTCTTTCGATCGAAAGAGTATTGAAGCACCGGAGGTCGTGTCGTACGTTCTTGTTGATCTCTCGGTTTAGAGTCCGCTTTTCTGACGAAGTGATGGGTGGGTTTTCACGTCGTTCCTTCATTAGCCCCAAAGTCTTTTCTGAAAGCTTGGACTTCTTGCCCTTACGCTGCATGTAACAAAATCTCGTACCTTCTTCCCTGAGGACCCGAGTCACATTTTCGAGGTTCTGGTTTACGTCTGTGGTGGTTTCCACGGCAGCGAATTGGTTCTCCAGGTTTAGCTGGAATGTTTCAGATCCTGCAATGGTTTGGAGCAGTGTTGGTCGGAGCCTGGACTTCATCAGACGGACACGTTGCGCCTTGAAGTTGATATTCAGAGAGCCTCGGACAAGTCGGTGATCGCTACCGGTATTGAACCTGTTGATCACGGAGACATCTCTAAATATGTGCCTTTTATTCGTCATGATGAAGTCAATCTCATTTTTAGTCCTAGTGTCGGGGCTTAGCCACGTCCACTTCCTTTGGGGCTGTTTCTTAAAGAAGGAGTTCATCAAGAAGAGCCCCTCCCGTTCGAGGAAGTTGACGAGCATTTGCCCCCTATGATTTCTGCGTCCAACGCCATGGCATCCTACTACCGATTCGCCGAAATTCTGTAGTCCCACTTTAGCGTTAAAGTCCCCCATGACAACGGTGTACTGGGTCTTTGTAGTGAAGTGGAGGGCCCTCGATATGTCATCGAACATATCCTCCACTTCATCGTCCGAGTGTGTCGAGGTCGGTGCGTACACTTGCACCACCTTGAGGCTATACCTCTCGGTGAGCTTTACAATAAGGTACGCTACCCTGTTCGACACACTGGACACTTCCACAACGTTGTCAGAAAGGGACTTGTTTACCAGAAACCCAACGCCACCTTGGGATTGTTGGTCTCCCTCTCGGAAGTACATAAGGTGGCCCGATTCTAGGGTTAAGGTGTCCTCCCCCTCTCTTCGGACTTCACTCAACCCCAGTATGTGCCACCTAATTTTCCCAAGTTCCACCTCTAGTTGCGCCAGATGCGAGTCAAGCCTTAGCGTGCGTCCGTTATACGTCGCCAGGGTCAGTTGTTTGTGGTGGCCTCCCGTAGCCCGGAGATTCTTAGCACCCCTCGCCCCGCCGTTACCATGGTCGCCACCATATAAACTAATACGTGATCGAACTAATAATGCGTAGAAGGAGACGACCATACAAGTTCCTTTAGAGAAGAATTTGTTAGGGCTAATCGAATAAAACATAGTTAGGACTAGTTAGTCGGAGGTTAGTCAGGCTAAGTTCCAATAGGCAATACGTTATAGGGCTAGGTAATTAGGTATTCTAGGACCTTATAGAGGCTTTCATATACTAGGTAAATTTAGTATACGGGAGCTCCGCAATGAACTAGATATGATGGATGGAGTGGTTTGCGTCAGAGAGTACCGCGCCTCTTCTGTACCTAAACCAGCGAAAGAATGTTGCTTTGAAATTAAGTAAAGTAAACTGCGTGTGAATGTTGGTATAGTCACGAGACCGACTCACTACAGACTTAGGGTTGATAAAAGATTAAGTCCTCTATTCCCTTTTTGAGACAGAGACTGACCGACTAACACCTGGAACTCCTCTCTAGTGTTCATATTAGCTTCATTCAAGAATGTGCGTATATACATAAATATATTCTATGTATATGTATGTATGTATTTGTACATAGGCGGAGGAAGAAAGTCCAAAATTAAATCGGAAGAATTTCTACTATTTGTGACGGGGTTGTGTATTTAGGTTGGGGTCACAGATCTATGCCGCATTCCCACAATAAGCTGTAAGCGGTGGAAACGGTGTCCATAATCACTGGGTAGAGCCGTTACAGTCACAAGCGAAGGAGGGGCTTGGACCTATAGCCGCAAATTCACACTGCAAACGTTAATTAGTTTTCATATTATTACGTTGAAACTAAGTTCAACATAAGTACCTACATGTTAGCTTTATCTCACTGGAGCTATTCCAACATTTCACAGTTAAGATAACTATGTCTAGAAATATTTTTTATGCAGAAAATATTCAGAACCTAATTGTATACGTATATTTAGATTTTGGGTGAATTGGCATATAGGGTAGAAATGGAACTTGGTTGGGTACACTTACCTATAATATCTGCTTCGCTTTATTTAGCAGGCATTTTATATATATTTCATGACTCGCATATAGTTCAAGTAAGGTACTAGGTTGCACTTGTAGTAGCGATATACCTAGTAGACATTCAAACTGACATCTTCTAGATATAGGCTTCATATGTGCTCTTATAGCTAAACTGCGATGGGTTTACGCTGGTCATTAATATCATACAAAGCGTCGATTAGGATTTGTTAGATAGTAATGTTTCACGTGACAACTTCATTCAATAAGTATGTACGTTTGGGGTGAATCGGTACGTTTGCTAATTTACCTTCATAGTGCGATATCTCTTAGAGAAAGCGGCATTACGTCATTATTAGGTAGTCTTTGGGTCAGACATGCCATAATGCAATTACGGATTTGTTCTTTATTAACGTGAATTATGTAAGCGATGGTTAGACATATCTAAATATATAGCGGATATGAGTTCTGCTGCGTTCTTAATTTAAATATAACAAATTGAGGGGGTTCAGTACAGTTAAAGAAAAGGTCTATGGAGTTTTGTCAGTACCTAAGCATCAAAGTAAACTGTTAGTATTTCCATTCATCTACGCCAGATAGACAGGGTGAACTCTGTAGGTATGTTTCGCGTAATCTAGTATAATACTTAGTTCTACGATTAGGAAGATAGGATTAGTTTTAAACGCCTCAAAAGTGCTAGGGTTATTTTACGATCACAACATACGGTCCTACCAGCTACACTAAACGATCTATTTGGCCATATTCATTCTTCGGATCACAATAATATTACTTATAAAGATTAGATTAAAATGGTGACAGGTGATATTAAGGAGTAGGGGAGGGGGGTGTTACAATAGTAGTGCCGTGACAAAGATTATAGGGTAAGTAGTCGTTACAGTTTGTATTTTGTTTTTGATTTGTATTGGTTGTGGTTATTCAATGTGAAGTGTTTGTAATAGTGAACGAGTTTAGGCAAAGTGAACAAAATCTCGAAATGCTATTTTTGTGTTTTCTTCGTCAATAGCTCAATAAAATTTTAGTGATGGATCCACCGCTACTAGACCATCATTAAACCATTAAGCCTAGTTCGGACTAGGCTAGTAATTTAGTAGAGTAGCGAGTAATTTAGTATAGCTCAACTACTCGCTACTACCCAGAAATCGTTCGCATTACGGTCGAAAACAGTACATAAGGGAGTGGTGTTTCGAAAAAATAACAGGTTGCATTTTAGCGGCCTACTCGACAACTCGACTAATCTACAGGTTTGGACTTGATTAGCCGGTGAACGAGTAGGCACGGACGCGTGGTGAGAGGTGCTACTCGCCCGATCCCTCGTGGATAATAGTGTGCGAACTACAACAATTTAGTCTAGTAGTTTATTGAACGATTTAGTCGAGTCGATCTCTTTTATTCTAATGTTTTCGGGCGAGTAGCACCTCCCACCACGCGTCCGTGCCTACTGGTTCACCGGCTAATCAAGTCCGAACCTGTAGATTAGTCGAGTTGTCGAGTAAGCCGCTAAAATGCAGCGCGTTCATTTTGCAAAACACCACTCACTTGTGTACTGTACTCGACCGTAATGCGAACGATTTTTAGGCAGTATCGAGTAGTTGAGCTATACTAAATTACTAGCCTAGTACGAACTAGGCTTTATTTATGGGACTACCACTTGTCTCTAACTATTGCAATAAAATAGCTTTTTTATAATTAATTTCAATAAAAGTAAATATAAATATTAACCTAAATAACTTAAGAAATGGCAAACGTACTAAGGTACGAGTCCACTTATAACGGGATAAAACATCAACTGACAGTAATTGTAGATGATGTTAGGAATGATATGTATGTCAAAGTTCTTCTTACTGTCACGTACTTATCGGTAAAAAACTATCTATACATATAATAAAAATGTAACGGATCGCTGTCTGTACATGGAAGATATAATGAGAAAAAATATTATTGACACTTTTATAAGCAAAAATAAATGATTGTTATAATTTTTGTCTGTTTATCTGTGCGTTTGTGCACGCTAATCTCAGAAACGGTTTATCTTATTCAGACCAGTTTCCACTAATTTATTTGTGGTAAGCTTCATTTAACATTAAGTGTTTGTTTCATGTCAATCGGTTCATAAATAAAAAAGTTATTCTCTCGCCACTTTTTATTGACCCGGGAAAATTGTTTATGGATACCACCGGCCCCGGGGGGTGGTTATGTGGGAGTCCGATTACCCACAAAAAATCCGAGGAGTTCCATCTTCTCGACATGTGACGGAGCACGGGCCCGCCCGCTCACGCATTACACCGCAGCCACCGTCAACGCAGCTGTCCGCCTTCCGGCAGACCCACCTATTCTATCGCCACTACACCAAGACCAAGCAAACAAACAAACGAAGCCGTTAGCAGGTCAACTAGTCTTTTATAAATAACTGTAGGTTTTTTTGTGTGTTTCATTTAAATTATATTTTTTCTTTATTTATTAATAGTACCTCATAATGTCGAGACGAGTAATTACTGCGTCATTCATAGTAACTACCACGTCAGCCTAGACAGCTGTGATACCACCCAGACATAGAATATATAATTATTCTAAGCACCAAGAGGTTTATGCTAAGGTATTGCACGGCACTGATTGGGTTGTGATCTCATATGCTAAGTAATTTCACTTACTATAGTACCCTATAAATTTATTTATTAAATAATGACATCAAAAACTTACAGTCTAAGAATCAGACGTTTTTGAGCCAGACATTATTAAGATACTAATTATATCTTAACTCTAATGACATAAATTGGGTAATTAGATTAGATTAGTTAGAGTGAAAGACAACCACATCTAGAATGGAGACCACGGACCGGCAAGCGCAGTTTAGATCGTCCACCGACACGGTGGACAGACGACCTGATAAACGTCGCAGGACTACGTTGGATGCAGGCCGCTTCCAACCGGTCCTTCTGGAAAATGATTGGGGACGCTTATATTCAGCAGTGGACGTCCTACGGATGAGATGATGATGATAATGACAACCATATCCGATTGGCAAACAATCAAGTAGTTGAGCAGTGTGCATTATGTGTCGGCGCATATCAAGTCTGTATAGCTTGTATACCTACTTCTTCATAAAAGCGGAATTACAATATTAACATACTACCTGATCCGCCAGCGGCTTCGCTCGCTTGGTCATGGTGTAGCGGTGGAAGCGCCGATTTGGAATCTCTAGGTCCTGGGTTCGATCCCCGGGTTGGACAGTTATTATATATTATATTAGTTATATTAGTATTTCGTGACAAAGAAATTCTCAATACCAGGCCGGAGTCTGTAACAGTGCCCCGTAGGTGGCAATAGGCTCGCCCTCTATTACATGGGACCAAAAATATATCCGGTGAAACGCAGGTTTATAAAACATCGCTGTTTACCTCTTCAAGGATATATAGGTGTGACGATTTGTTATATTGTGTTAAAAAATAACATTTTATTAAACATTATTTTCGTTAAAAATATTTTTACTAAGTTTTGAGCGGTTGGTTGGTTAAGGTTGGCTGGAACATATTTCTTTTAATGATTAAGCCGCCCATTGTAACATAATCTGTGTAACTCTTAAACTTAAAAAACCTACTTCAGGCACCAGCCCCCTCACATAGTTAGGTTTTATTTTGTCACTCTTCGCTAATTATTTTAAATTGTTTTTACCAACCTTTTGTGAGGAGAAAATAAATATATGTTTATTATTATTATTATTATTCCTTTTATTTGACATATTTCACGGGTTTCACCCGGTCCTTTACATAGGCATAAGTGGGGCTGTACCTAGCCAACACTTAGAGGCCCGTTTGGTATAAAAATACAATGTAGTATAAAAACAGAAACATTTTGGATGGATGGTTACATGGTATATCTATTACAAAAATGGGTAAAATGGGCAGGGCTATTGATATGTACTTATTACTGGAACGGGAGATAGTGGGCTATGGACGAGACTACGGCACCTGCCAATTTCAGTCTCATCTTAAAATATTTAGGCAGGTGGTGACTTGCCACCCACTAAACGGGCCCCCCATAAGAGCCACCATCAATGGTGACAAAAGGGGCAACGTTGGTGTGGATATCTGAAGGGTGTTGAGAGGTGTGCTGCGGTTTCACTAGAGCGCTACTACCGGCGTTATGCCCTTTAACACTTCCACCCTTGGAGCTTTTTGTTTCTTGCTCTTGCGTCTCCACCCCCAGACGACCAATTAAGGCAAGCCGGGGGTCAGGGGTCTCATTTAGCCCCAGGGAGAATCAGGGTCCGCGGTGTCGCCACTCACCGACGGCTCGCCACAAAGCCGCCCCTGCGGTATTATTATTATTATTATTATTATTATTTAAGTTATCTTATTGTGACTTTTTTTTGTAACAATAAAGTACTATCTATCTATCTAATAATTTATGAGCACTACTGCACACATGTGCATATTGGCAATAATTAAAAAATGACGTGTTACAGTCTTAATCACTATGGTTTTTAGCCGTACCATAAAAGTTCATGCGCGCCGATCATGCAGTCAATCTAAACCCCTGTATTATATTAGAGTGACTGAAGCATAGATAGATCAAGCTGCCATCTTGGATTTATGTGACAGATCAAGATAAAAAGATTATAGTTGAAAGTTCCGAGCTCAATTCTATCGATATACCAAATTTTATCGAAATCTGTGCGGTAGTTTTTAAGTTTTGCATGAGCATACAGACACACAGACAGAAAGACAAACAGATTTTTTTTCAAAAGCGTCATATTCTTGTTCAGTAGGTAATTTTACGTCTCCTGATCCACATTTTTTTTTTAATTTTGCTTAAAGGTACAGACTTTTTGGCCTCTACTCCTTTATTATAAATGTGAAAGTTTGGATGGATGGATGGATAGATTATTAGTATGTTTGTTACTCTTTCACGCAAAAACTACTGAATGGATTTTAATGAAATTTGGTACGTAGATAGATGAAACGCTGAAATAACATATAGGATACTTTTTCATCATCATCATCATCATCATCCATCACCACGCGGGTGAAACTGCGTGGCGCAGTTAGTAAGTATATAATTATAGAGTATAGATTAACCGAATCACTCTTGTAATGATTATAATTATACACACCAATCGAAGACAAAAACAGTTGAATTTTGGAAAAATCCTATCAAAATACCCACTTATTTCCACTTAGAAATGGTCTGTGTAAATTTGACAGTTTCCAGATGAGCCCAAAGCAAAGACAAACCGTTTTTAGTATAATCTGATCTATACGGTCACACAGATTACAGCATAATTGGACACATATCATATACTTATTATAACAAGTTGATAAATATGCAATAGGTATATTAATAACAGTATAAAATATGAGTATGTCTTCCGCATAGGTGTGTTACTTACGAATGAGTATGAATGAACTTCAAGTTTCTAAGCTAGTTTTCCATGCATGACCTAAATGAAATCTCGTTAGTCGAGAATTTATGTAGGATTTGTACGGATTTATTAACAGAATCTTAATTAAACGATGAAATTTGTTACATATTTCTTACATTACTTATGTATTTTCGATAAATGGACTGATATTGAATACTAATTACATGTAAGCATCTGTAAAAGAGCCAGGTTAGTACCAACACAGCCCAAGGGCCTAAAAGCAATTTAAAAAAGTTTGAAATTCCAGTCACCTAAGCAATGTCTTACAGAAACGAACATCGTGAAGTACCACGAAAATAAACTAAGGGCCAATTCAGACATATCAATCAATCAAATCAATCGAATCATGTTTATTTCAGGATATAGGTGTACATTAGTTATTAATATGTAGCTTAAAATTACGTAGCTATACTAAGTTTTACTTAATTTATCTATACTTTTAAGCTAAGTTATGAGCACAAGCTCCCACAACACAGGATTCCCTGTGTTGTGGGAGTCTAGTCTCTTCCCGAAGGTTCAGTGAAGCCACAGTTCCGAAACAGTACCGGCACAGTAAGAAATAATATTTTACTAGCTGGTGCCTGCCACTACGTCTGCGCAGGATTATTACTTCGAGTAGGTAAAGATAGATATGCCCTTGGAGAAGATAATAATCTTCTCCAAGGGCATATCTGACCTTATACCAAAATGTCATAAAATATGTACATCGTCAAAAGCAATAGTATTATATGAGTAAATTGTAATACTATGTATATCAATCAGTAAACATTCATAATAAAATACAGGACTTACGCGAATACAAATATAAAATTAATCACCATGGAAAAAACTGTCTATACATTTCATGACCCTTGACGGTGTATTTGTTATATTTCTTCACCTTTGACGGTCGCCAAGCATATTGACTAAGCTATCAGAAACTGACACAAACTTTGACAGAACTGTCATCTATACGATCTTGACGTAGGCGGAGGTCTTGTTATTTTGTCTATGCTGTGCCCAAGCATATTACGTATTTTCACCTGCTTGGTGATGGATGATGATGATATTGATACGGGTAAAAAGTATCTTATGTGTTAATGCAGCGCCTCATTTACCTCTATACCAAATTTCATCAAAATTACCCTCGCCGTTTGAACGTGAAAGAGTAACAAAGATCCACACATCCATACTCACAAACTTTCGCGTTTATAATATTAGTTCGATACATATCTATGAACGCACTTGTCAGTGTCAGTGACGACACAATGCTGTTATCACAGTGTCAGTCAGTGTTGCCAAACGGTACGGTAGTTGATTACCATGCGAGTAATGTACGGTAATTTTGAGATACAGACCTAAAATTGACAATATATACGGTAATTTACAATGACTGAAATCCGTATCACGATTTTTACTGAAGTCCATACATACTTTTTTCTAGCTGTGATCAATACACATTTAATGTTCATTACTTTTTTTAATTTTAGCCCATGCCCATTTGTACACAAATACTACCTCGCTTTTACATGCTCAAAGAGCTTAGCAGAGGTGTATATCCGCCCATAATTTAGCAGTCAAGTTCTTATTTGCATCACATGTAATAGAGTGATCATCTTATCGTTTATAGGGGATCCCAATAATCTATCTATCCACGGTTTTCCTTACTACCGATAGAAATTTGACATAACGCCGATACAAAAAGTGTCAAATCTATCTCTAGTAAGGTAAACAGGCGATAGATATGTTATTGGGACCGGCCGTAACCGGCTGTTAGTATTATTAGTATTTTTATTATTATTTATTTTATTTATTTCACGGATTACGTCCGGTCCTTTGCAAAGGCTTAAGTGGGGCTGTGGCCAACACTTAGAGGCCTGTTTGGTATAAAATATACAATATAGTATGAAAACTGTCATTTTTGATGAAGGGTAACATGGTACTTATATCTATTACAAAAATGTGTAAAATGGTAAGGCTATTTATATGAACTTATTAGTGATTAGGGATATAGTGGGCTATGGACGAGACTACGGCAGCTGCCAATTTCAGTCTCATTTTAAAATATTTAGGCAGGTGGTGACTTGCCACCCACTAAACTGGCCCCCCATAAGGGCCACCATGGCAGACGGAGTCTGTAACAGTGTCCCGTCGTGGCAATAGGCTCGCCCTCTATTACATGGGACCAAAAATATATCCGGTGAAACGCAGGTTTATAAAACATCGGTGTTTACCTCTTCAAGAATATAGGTGTGACGATTTGTTATTTTGTGTTAAAAATAACATGTATTGTTATTTTATTGAACATTATTTTCGTTAAAAATTATTTTTACTAAGTTTTGAGCAGTTGGTTGGTTAAGGTTGGCTGGAACATATTTCTTTTAATGATTAAGCCGCCCATTGTAACATAATCTGTGTAACTCCTAAACTTAAAAAAACCTACTTCGGGCACCAGCCCCCTCACATAGTTAGGTTTTATTTTGTCACTCTTCGCTAATTATTTTAAATTGTTTTTATCAACCTTTTGTGAGGAGGAAATAAATATATGTTTATTATTATTCACATTATTTATTTCCTTTTCTTAAAATTAAATTTTTTACAATATTTCTATATACAATAAAAAATAATAAATAAAAAAACATTGTAAAAAACCTAATCCTAGATTGCCATCGGCAGCGGGGCATGACCCAAACTACCAGTGGTTAGGGCTGCAGACTGAGGAACCTCCTGACAATACGTGCCGTGTCAAGAAGTACTGCCTTCTGTATCTGTCCCTTGATCCAACCATCTAGCGAAAGCCTCTTAAGATGTCGGTCGAGGCTTTTTGCTATAAGGCCGTTTGCTGAAACTACTATCGGAACAATTATTGTCGAATCAACATCCCACATGGCGGTCACCTCATGAGCTAAGTCAAGGTACTTGCTAAGCTTGTCCTTCTCAGCCTTCACGAGGTTCTCATCATGAGGAATGGTGACGTCAACAAGCATTACCCGGCGCTGAGATCGATCGATCACCACGATGTCAGGCTTATTGGCAACAATAGTCCTGTCCGTGATTATAGATCGATCCCAATAGAGCGTAGCACGACCGTTTTCAAGAACAGGCGTAGGTGCGTACTTATAGTACGGCACCTCAGACTCAATAAGGTCATATTGAAGGGCAAGTTGCTGGTGAATAATCCTGGCTACTTGGTTATGTCTGTGCAAGTACTCTCCATTAGCAAGATGAGAACAACCGGAAATAATATGTCTGAGTGACTCTCCGGGACGGCGGCATGCTCGACAAATGTCGACCGTACCGTCTTTCAGAATATATTTCCGGTAGTTATTCGTCTTGATAACTTCGTCAGCAATTGCACAGACAAAACCCTCGGTTTCACCAAACAGATCACCGAAACGTAGCCAGTTCACTGACGCGAGCTGGTCTACATCAGGTCCTGTTAGGGCCTTGTAGAATCGTCCGTGCAGCTCTTTGCCCTTCCATACGTCTCTTCGGTCTTCGATGCTTAGCACAACTGGTTTACGCCAGTTCTCGTTTGCCAAGGAGAGAGGCGTGAGGCTCCTATCAACTGCTATGACATCGCGATGTATCCCACACTCGGTGTTACGGAAATACTCTCTGAGACTGGACACCTCACAGTTGTGGAGGTTCTTGGCATTTAGGAAGCCACGACCCCCCCACTTCCGTGGGATGTATAGCCTCATAACAGACGAGCGTGGATGTAGCATGCGATGTGTTGTAAGCAATTGACGGACCCGCCTATCCAGGGCGTCAAGTTCAGTCTGAGTCCATCTTAGTATGCCAAAGGAGTATATGAGTAGGGGCATCACCCAACCATTGAAGGCGCGCGTCTTGTTGCCGCCCGACAAAAGACTGTTAAGAACTTTTGTTAATCGGTAGAAGAAACGCTCCTTCACTGTCTGCTTAATGTCCCTATCCATGATACCCAATGACTGTGACATACCAAGATACTTATAGGTTTCAACTTCAGAAAGACATGTGAGAGTAATTGTCTCGGAAAGTTGTAAATTTGAAGAATTCACAACCTTTCCCCGTTGTACATGCATGACCGCACACTTATCTACACCAAACTCCATCCTGATAGAATCACTGAAAGATTCAGTAATTTTCAAAAGATCCATCAAGTCTTGGCGATTCGTTGCAAACAGTTTGAGATCATCCATATACAATAGATGAGAAATTATCTCACCCTCTCTTCGAAGTCGGTAGCCTAGTTTTGAATCCATCAACAAAGTGCTGAGAGGATTCAACGCTAGACAAAACCACAAAGGACTGAGACTGTCACCCTGGAATATACCTCGTTCGATCCTTATGAAGTCCTGTGACCCAGAGACGCTCTCACGATCTCCTGGTTGACGAAGAACTGTGGTCCAATGTCTCACGCATGTGCTTAAGAATGATCTCAGAGTTATATTGATTTTATATAACTCTAATATCCTCTCTAGCCACGAATGAGGCACTGAATCATAAGCCTTCTTATAGTCAATCCAGGCAGTGGATAGAACCCCCCTGTTTCGCCGGACTTGTTGACAAATGGTCATGTCTGTGAGGAGGAGCTCTTTAGTACCACGGGACCCAACCCGACATCCATTCTGAGCAGGAGCCAAAATGTTATTCACAACAATGTGCGAATAAATTTTTGTTCGCAGAATAGATGTAAGGAGCTTGTATAGCGTAGGCAAGCACGTGATGGGTCTGTAATTCTTCGCTTCCGTGGTACTACCGGACTTATAGAGCAGGAAGGTGACACCAGTTGTCAAGAAATTGGGAAGGGAACCACGTTCAATGGCTTCTTGGAATTGTATTGCCAAGCACTCGTGTGAGCATCGAATCCATTTTAGCCAAAAATTGTGCAATCCGTCTGGTCCAGGGCTTTTCCAGTTCGGGGTCTTACGAATAGCACAACTAACGTCTATGGGGCTGATGTTCACAGCCTCCATGGGTTCAATAGATTCACATGAGCTCTCGACAATATTCATCCAATCGCCCTCCGTGTGTTCAATGGGCAGCGACCAGATGCCACGCCAAAAGTTTGTCATGGTGTCGGCATCCGGTAGCCGTCCATCATTCACTCGTTGGTCAGTTCCTTCCCATTTTCTATATACCTTTCTTTGATCACTTTGGAAAAGGCGATTTTGTTGGTATCTATTCACACGTTCTCTGTAACGGCGAATGCGGTTTGCCCACGCATAGATTTTCTGTTTCAAAAAGTCTATACGCTCCGTGACACAAGTCATATACTCCTGGGGTCTGATGCCAGTCCCAGCAAAAGCTTGGTTCACGAAGCGTATGACTCGAGGGCGTTTGTTGCCCCTGCTGAAGCAGATTAGCTTTGCAATGAGAGTCCTGTACGTACTGATACGTCTCTCGATCCGCGTTTGCCACTCGGGTACACCCGAAGCATTTCGCGGTGCTCGGTCAGTGTCCGGGAACTTAACACGAGCAACGTGACATACCGCGATTGCCCCACAATAGAGGATCGAGTGAGTATCAGTTAAATCTTTGCTATCCCGTATATACGGTACTAGCAAAGCGTTCAAGGCTCCCATTAGCGCTAGGTTATGTCTATTCGTGGGTAGACGAGGCAGGCGTGGTCTAGAGTCAAGTGTGAATCTATATGTAAAAATTGCGTCATCCAAAGCCCTCCTCAGTTGCTCATTCACCTGGGTACTTACGCTCATATTCAGGCAATCTTCTTCGTCGACTGCAGTATCCGTCCGTATACTCGTCAATACCGGAACCGATATCGACACCGTGTCAGACGGGTCCCAGGATGAACACGCCTGAATAGGTAGCACCTCCAGGCGTAGCCGATCAAGTGCAGGCTGGTTCAACAGTTTGCACCGGTGAATAGCTCGCACCTGATCCGATAGTCGCTGTGCAGATACGGTCAAAGTTGGTTCAAGGGTCTGAAACAGAGACAGCATTCGATCACGATACGCAGTCAGGTTGCTTCCTCCATTTGTAGCCCCATAGTAGGCGCGCATGCAGTTCTCATTTATTGACGGAGTCCATCGCATGCGGCGCACTACACCACCGGTAGCGGGGGCCGGGCGCAGAACAGGTTGTCCCGCAGGCCCCAAGCGTGCCGGCAGCGGTGGTCGCCCTCGTCGCGCAGTTGGTGGTGGCGGCGATGGTGACTGAGGCCCGCTCTCGTCGCTCGATTCACTCGTGTCACGGGGGGTTCCATACTCCTCATCTGACGACGAGCACGATGTTGACGGGGCAGGCGGTGATGGTGGTCGTGCGCAATTCGTTCCCGCTTTACTTCTTGTGATCATTAGTTCATAGAATTAGTTATTGTAAATTGTTGTAAATATTGAATGTGATCTTGAGCTAATTTTGACATTGTCATTTGGTTGGAAAAAATGCATTGTGTTGTTCATGGATTTTTGTCTATATCTGATGAATTTTTTATGCTTATTTTAACGGAGGCGGTCTATTTGTAAAATCCAGAGATAAAACTGTACAAAATAGTAAAATTGAGAAAAAAAAATTGTATTTATAAAATATAGAAAATCACAAGACGTCTATGTTGTCAGCGGTTTTTTTTTTAATTTTATTATTATTATTCCTTTTATTCAAAATAAATCACGGATTTCAAAATTTTTTTTTTTTTTCAAAATTTCAAATTTTTTTTCAAAATCGTTATTTCTTGTTCAGTAGGTAATTTTACGTCTCCTGATCCACATTTTTTTTTTAATTTTGCTTCCAGGTACAGACTTTTTGGCCTCTACTCCTTTATTATCTCACTTTATTATAAATGTGAAAGTTTAGATGGATGGATGGATGGATAGATAGATTATATAGTATGTTTGTTACTCTTTCACGCAAAAACTATTGAATGGATTTTAATGAAATTTGGTACGTAGATAGATGAAATGCTGAAATAACATATAGGATACTTTTTCATCATCATCATCATCATTCATCACCACGCGGGTGAAACTGCGTGGCGCAGCTAGTAAGTATATAATTATAGAGTATAGATCAACCGAATCACTATTGTAATAATTCTAATTATACACACCAATCAATGACAAAAACAGTTGAATATTGGAAAAATCCTATCAAAATACCCACTTATTTCCACTTAGAAATAGTCTGTGTAAATTTGACAGTTTCCAGATGAGCCCAAAGCAAAGACAAACCGTTTTTAGTATAATCTGATCTATACGGTTACACAGATTACAGCATAATTGGACACATATCATATACTTATTATAACAAGTTGATAAATATGCGTTAGGTATATTATTAATAACAGTATAAAATATGAGTATGACTTCCGCATAGGTGTGTTACTTACGAATGAGTATGAATGAACTTCAAGTTTCTAAGCTAGTTTTCCATGCATGACCTAAATGAAATCTCGTTAGTCGAGAATTTATGTAGGATTTATTAACAGAATTTTAATTAAACGATGAAATTTATTATCTACATATTTCTTACATTACTTATGTATTTTCGATAAATGGACTGATATTGAATACTAATTACATTTAAGCATCTGTAAAAGAGCCAGGTTAGTACCAACACAGCCCAAGGGCCTAAAAGCAATTTAAAAAAGTTTGAAATTCCAGTCACCTAAGCAATGTCTTGCAGTAACGAGCATCGTGAAGTACCACGAAAATAAACTTAAGGGCCAATTCAGACATATCAATCAATCAAATCATGTTTATTTCAGGATATAGGTGTACATTAGTTATTAATATGTAGCTTAAAATTTCGTAGCTATACCTTAGTATAGCTACGTAATTTTACTTAATTTATCTATACTTTAAAGCTAAGTTATGAGCACTAGCTCCCACACTGAGGATTCCCTGTGTTGTGGGAGTCTAGTCTCTTCCGGAAGGTCAAGGTGAAGCCACAGTTCCGAAACAGTACCGGCACAGTGAGAAATAATATTTTACTAGCTGGTGCCTGCCACTACGTCTGCGCAGGATTATTACTTCGAGTAGGTAGATATGCCCTTGGAGAAGATAATAATCTTCTCCAAGGGCATATCTGACTTTATACTAAAATGTCATAAAATATGTACATCGTCAAAAGCAATAGTATTATATGAGTAAATTGTAATACTTAGTATATCAATTAGTAAACATTCATAATAAAATACAGGACTTACGCGAATACAAATATAAAATTAATCACCATGGAAAAAACTGTCAATACATTTCATCACCCTTGACGGTATATTTGTTATATTTCTTCACCTTTGACGGTCGCCGAGCATATTGTCTAAGCTATCAGAAACTGACACAAACTTTGACAGAACTGTCATCATTACGATCTTGACGTAGGCGGAGGTCTTGTTATTTTGTCTATGCTGTGCCCAAGCATATTACGTATTTTCACCCGCGTGGTGATGGATGATGATGATGATGATACGGGTTAAAAGTATCCTATGTGTTAATCCAGCGCCTCATTTCTCTATACCAAATTTCATCAAAATTACCCTCGCCGTTTAAGCGTGAAAGAGTAACAAAGATCCACACATCCATACTCACAAACTTTCGCGTTTATAATATTATTTGGATACATTATCTATGAACGCACTTGTCAGTGTCAGTGACGACACAGTGTCAGTCAGTGTTGCCAAACGGTACGGTAGTTGATTACCATGCGAGTAATGTACGGTAATTTTGAGATACAGACCTAAAATTGATAATATATACGGTAATTTACAATGACTGAAATCCGTATCACGATTTTTACTGTTGTCCATACATACTTTTTTCTAGCTGAGATCAATACACATTTAATGTTCATTACTTTTTTAATTTTAGCCCATGCCCATTTGTACACAAATACTACCTCGATTTTACATGCTCAAAGAGCTTAGCAGAGGTGTATATCCGCCCATAATTTAGCAGTCAAGTTCTTATTTGCATCACATGTAATAGAGTGATCATCTTATCGTTTATAGGGGATCCCAATAATCTATCTATCCACGGTTTTCCTTACTACCGATAGAAATTTGACATAACGCCGATACAAAAAGTGTCAAATCTATTTCTAGTAAGGTAAACAGGCGATAGATAGGTTATTGGGACCGGCCGTAACCGGCTGTTAGTATTATTAGGCTGGAGTTCACCAACACATGTTTAAACTGTAAACGGACGTTTAATTCTTAAGTGACCGTTTAGCAATATTTTTTTGTTCACCAAGCAGTAACCATTGTTTAAGTTTCGTAATCGGATGTTTAAGTTAAACTATGTCTGCGACCTTGTTTAACCATTGGTTATTGTTTATTTACGCGAAAATGTCAGATGCTCTGAATTATATCTTTGAAGAAGATAACGTGTTAGGTAGATGATTTTGAAGATATTGAGCGAATTTTACGCGCACCCCGTGTTTTTCAAAGTGGATACAATTAAGTATTTAGAAGAAACTGACGTAAAAGCATTCGTTACAAGATTTCATTTATACAAACATAGTGCCTTGGAATTATTTGATTTAATTGATGAAAGTTGCAATATAATATCATCCATAATCACTTCAATAAAACTTATTTGAATTTTTAATTTCAATTACCACAAAATAACTCTGACGCCAACAAAACAAACACATAGAACTTCGAATCGAACTTTGATATTACCATAAAAAAGGTGCTGAATTAGAAATACATACAACTTGTGAACATACCATTGACTTGTCACGCATTACATTTTGTAGTATATTAATATTACCTTACCATATTTGAATGTAACTCGGGTAAATGTAGATGGTACAAGATACGCTACCATCTTTTCAAAGTAGTATTATACCATTCTTTCATTTACGACTCATTCGTCCAAAAACGCTCGATTACTTAAACGTTCGCTTTAAAAAGATGGTGAACACAAAAAAAACGTGACATGTTTAAACAACTGTTTAAGTTTAAGGGGGCGATTAGGTAATCAATGGTCAAGTTCTAGTTGGTGAACTCCAGCCTTAGTATGATTATTATTATTATTATTTATTTAATTTATTTCACGGATTACGATTACGCCAATTTCAATATTATTATTATTATTATAATTTCAATTATATCACGTGTTTAACCCGGCCCTTTACATAGGCATAAATGGGGCTGTAGCCAACACTTAGAGGCCTGTTTGATGTAACAAATACAATGTAGTATAAAAACAGAAACTTTTGGATGGATGGTACATGGTATATCTATTATAAAAATGGGTAAAATGGCAAGGCTATTGATATGATCTTATTAGTGACAAGGAAGATAGTGGGCTATGGAAGAGACTGCGGCACCTGCCAATTTCAGTCTCATTATAAATTTTTGGGCAGGTGGTGACTTGCCAACCACTAAACGGGCCGCATAAGGGCCACCATTATTAGTCGGCTTTTACTACAGCTGTGGTGTGGGTTAGTAAATTTCTGAGACATCTACGTCCGCGCACTACGGCTGTCGCATACTTTTGATGGCTTTTTTACCGACTAGTTTGCCCGCGCAACAAAACTGCAAGGATTTTTGAGGTCCAAAGTGTCGGCGCAACAATTGTTGCAAGTAAGTGTCACGCGCGTTTTTCTTTTGTTTATTTTTTAAAGTCATCCCAATGTTTAACCATAGAGTTTAATTCTTTAGCGTAATATATTTTCTTTCTATGGCAACACTACAAACGGACATGTTCTATCTGTGAACTTTAAAAAAAATATATAATCAATGTTTATATTTTCATCTGTGTTTGGCGGCGAGGTTATGTTTTGTGCTATAGTTTTTAGTGAATTAATCGGGTTAAACTCATGATTTTGATACAAATTACACATGAATATGATCGTGAATGTGTAAGGAATACTGTAAATATGTGATTTAAGTTCTGACATCAAAATTTAACGATATAAATTTGTCACGAACCGACAACACTCGGTAAGCTAATTTCTCATTGTTATGATTGGTTATAATTTGCTTTATTTTGAATAGATTATACTTTTACATTGTAAAATATCACAGAAATAATGTTGTCAAGTAATTACACCCACTCAGAATATGATAAATACGCCATATCATGTCAGGATCGATAAAAAATCGAAGTCACGTGACAGTTAAATTCGCTTGTACTAAAAATTCAAAACTTGTAATTTTTTTTAAATATTTCTGATATATAATTATTTTTTGAAACCTAGTTTGGTTTGTAGGATTTCTAATAAGAATTCCAATAAAATAGAAAAACCAACAAGAAAATTTATATTTCATACAAAAACAAATTTTTGGAAATCACCATGTCTAAGTCTAGAAAATGGGCCCCCAAGTTGAAAAAAAAAATCATTATTAGCCGAAATTTCAAAGTAGCTCTTATTTTTTATGTAATTATTTATAACCTAAGCATATGTTACTAGGTAAAAATAATATTTCTGTTCTAGACATTCAAAATATTTATAAATATCAAATCAAAATCCTGTCTTGGGAAGCATTATTTATTGATAAAACTTAATTTTTGTGGTCAGATTGCAAGTTTTTTTTATGATATTATTTCTTCTACGAATTCAAATATTTGAATGTAATTAGATAGATATGTGTTTTTACTATTTAATTACCGCAAAAAACCTATAGGTATTAATGTAAAATTTTTAAATTACAATTTTTTTCCACATCAATTCTGATTTTTTCGGCTACGTCAAGTTTGTCCTCGTGTAACATAATATTTTACTAATACATTTGACATGAATGTTTATGTATCAGATTTCTTGGTTATTCAACTATCTCTGACAAAAATTTCGTCTCTTAATTAGCTATAGGTATGGCACAAGAGCCATTTATTCCCAACTCGGCGCAAACTTTTGACGCGGGCGCAGGTCGTAACACTCAGGAGCAATCACGAGGGCGCCACAGGGCTCCTTAGGCAAGCTAGTCGGACAACATTGATTATTTGTTCAGGGCTTACTAATTAAATATCAATTTTGTGATGCTTACTTTATAACAAGAAAAGGTACCTTATTTATAAATTCTAAATCAAAATCAACGTCAGTAGAGTAGGGGTCTAAGCTTCATTAATACGTTTTTTGTTCTTTACGCAAACACTAAACTTTCTCGAGGAGTTGCGACTTTTGAAGTGTTTCTCATCACAGTTGTGTCACAGTCACAGTCATAGTATTATTCGCTAAGCAGGCGCTAGTGATTTAAAAAAGTAATACTATAAAAATTATAAAGGGTTGCGACGTCAATACGTAAGTTTAAGTATTTCTAAAATGCTTCTTTCGGTTGGATAGTGCTGTCTAAGCTGTTCAATAGATGTCGCTCCATCCCCATAAGACAGAGAAATCAGATAGAGAATTAAAATTCGATGCTCGGACCTCGAGCCTCGGTGGCTTAGATGGTCATGGCGTCTGACACGGAGACTCAGAAGACGCGGGTTCGAATCGCGTCCAAGAATGTGAGTTTTTCTCTCTATACATTTCAATGTTTGAGATCGCTAAGCAGGCGTTAGTGCTTTAAAAAAGTAATACTTACTACGTTTATTACGCTTCAATGATATTTCTAAAGTATAAACATCGGAATGTACCTGTAATACGTACTAAAATGATTTAGTGATGTGTTAATCGAGAATTAATTTGGCATCAAAATAATTTATTCATTATGCGATATTTCATTAATTCAATTAAGTTAAAAATATTATTTTTCTAATGTCGGTTGAGACATTTACAAGGATTCCAATACAGTATCGTTGTTTCAGATACGTTTCGATCTGACCCTGATGTCACATTAAGACTTCGAGAATGTTCCTGTTATTGGATTTAGATCGATACAAGATTTTTTATAATATCAAATGTTATAATATCTTTTCATGCCTAACAGGTCTGGTAATTGTAATAACAAAAAATTTAAAAATTAAAATTGGTACTGGTACTTTGTATTTTGTATCTACTGGTATTTTGTGTATACAGGTACTTTGTATTTTGTACTTGGTATTTTGTTCAAAAATAGATAAAGGTTTTTTTATCATCTGCATTTTAAAGCACTAACGCGTGATTTCTTTCTTCTTTCTTCTTTTTTCACTGCTAAACATAGACTCCCACATAATTCCTCAAAAGCCTACTAACGCTTGCTTAGCGAGATTGAACTATGCCATATTATCGTGTAAAATTACACATCCTCGGACGGGATTCGAACCCGCGTCTTACGACAATCCGTGTCAAACTTCATGACCACTAGGCCCATAAGTTACTTATATGATATGATTACTTTTACCGCAGTTATGTTATATTCATTACTTGTTCAAATATAGATCTCAATTTTAATAAAATTGGTTAGGTATCTTGTATTTTAATTGTGGCCCCTACAGATGTATAAAATGTGCATGAATCACTTTTTTCACTGTATTCTTTTTTTGTGGGTATACCAGATTATAAATACGTAAATTGTTATGTACAAACTATTCAAATTGTTATGTTAACTACACTAGTTACATCTAATAATTATTTTATTGTATTTCGTATTAATACATAGTTGTGTTCAGAGGACAACCGTGTCGAATGCCACCTACCGTGACAAAGCAATACAAACAATTTTAGTAATTACAGCTACGGAACCCTATTTCAAGCATGACCGGACATGCACTTGGCAATTCATTTTAATAGAATGTATTTCAAGTATATTTTGATATGGAAACTACCACGAAACTTAACCTTCTTTTTTAGAAATTTGTTATATATAATGATGTGTATAATATAATTTTAAATCAATTCTCGTATTAAGTTTAATAACTTAATATGAGAGTCAAAATAAAATAACCAAAGATCCGGGCCAATAAAACCATTTAAAACTGGAGCAAACATCAAAACAAACTTATAATCAATTCAGGCGTTGGTGTCACATTGTGTTAGTGACATTCCAATGTTGTTTTTGTTTTGTTCGTCTTAAGCTCAAATATATGTTATTTTCAAAATATTTTTTTTTATAATATCCTCATAACCCTTCAAGAGTCGTCTATCCCTTCGAGAGTCGTTATATTATAAAAATGAAATGTCGATTGTGTCTGGCCGCATGATGACCAATGACCTTTGATGGAATAAGTAGGTAAAATAACAATTAACTTTGTGTTAAAGTATGTGGGGAAACAAGTATTTCCAATGTTTTTATTCGTTTTTAACTAATACAAACCTCGTGAACACTTTGTGAAGCTATCTCTATTCCGAATTTATTCATATTAAGCTTTTTTTTTTTTTTTTTTGAGGGGGGGAAATGCTGTCCACTTCCCTTCCGCTACGGGGGTAGACGGAAGGGGGTATGTGGGGCTCAGACCCACTAAAACCCCCCCGTGAGCAGTCCTCCGCCAGATGGTGCGAGATTGGGTTGCGCTGGCATTCACAATCTCGCCCCAGCGGTAGGCCCGGATTGATCTTAACCGGGCCTCAGCGCCTATGAAGGGGTGCCCTTGCTCACCAAGGGCACTCCTCAGACGTGTGGGGTCGTGCAAGCCGACGAAGAGTCCCCCGACTCTTCACCAGTGACCCCACTACGGAGGAGGGAGGAGGCGAGCAAACTGCCTCCTCCGTACCCCCGTTCGTCTGCGCCGGAGTGGGTCAGCTCGAACGTCATTCTCCCTAACCCGCTCCGCGGCCTCCTTCTGCGCTATCACTGCTTCGCAAAAGGTGGCCACCGCCTGCCACGATCTCTCGCTGCCGAGCATCGAGTTAACCACGCTCGGCAGCGAGAGATCTCCGCCGATTATCGCTGAGAGTGTGTGCCGCTGCGGGCCCCATGCAGCACACACTTCCAGCGTATGGAGCGCCGTATCCTCCGGCGTCCCACATTCGTGACAGGCTGGGGTCGCCTTCCGCCTTGCGATTTGGTGCACGTACTTTCCGAAACAACCATGCCCGGAAAGCACCTGCACCAATCGGAAAGTGAGCGACCCGAAACGTCGCTTCACCCACCCCCGAAGGACCGGGCGGATGGCCTCCACCGTCCACTGCCCAGGGACTGGTGGAGCCAGGTCTTCCGTCCACCGCTGCAACAGGGCGGCCCGCGCCTGCAACCGCATGCGTGTCAGCTCTTCCCACGCTGGGGGGTCACCCCGCGATTTCCTCGCCGCAACAAAGTGGTACACTTCGGCGAGGATCTCTGCTTGAAGTTCCCAAGGAGGATCACCGGCCAACACGCACGCCGCCGTCCAGGACACCGTCCGGTATCCGCGTATCGCCCTCGTCGCGATAACCCGCTGCGGACGTCGCAGCAGGGCCTTGTTCTGGCGGCTGAGAGCGTCCGCCCAAACTGGTGCTCCGTACAGAGCCATACTCCGGATCACTCCAGAGTATAGCCGACGGCAGTTGGCGTTCGGCCCACCCACGTTGGGCAGCAGCCTACCTAAGGCAGCTGCGGCTCCTACCACTCTTGGGGCCAGTCGGGAAAAGTGACCTCCAAAAGCCCACCGTCCGTCCAGGTTGAGGCCCAGATATTTCATCTGGGTTCCAACCGGGACCGGGACCCCATCCAGGATGACTCGCGTTCCAGAAGGAGGACCCCCCATTCATATTAAGCTGTTTCAATGCGAGGAAGATAAATTAACATACACTCACTTATTCTCCTCGTACTTACTATACTATATACTATACTCACATAAATATTACAAATTTATGCATTTTTTTAGAAACACTAATTTGATTATTGATCACCATGCTCTCCGGAAACTTAACCTGGAAAATGGGTTAACAGACTGACAACTAAGTGATCCTGTAAGAGTTCCATTTTTATCAATTATGGTGTACAGAACCCTAAATTAAAAAATATATAGGCTTTCGAATTTATTTTTGCATCAGTATCTTTTTTAATGTTCTTTTGATGATTATTTATTATACAGGGATGTGGTTCAAATTAGAAAAAATAGACCAAATAGAAGAATCTTTTTTTCCTCAATACACTACAGTAATACAAAGATTTGAAATTAAACTGGGACTACTCTTATACATAGCTTTAAATTGTAATACAAAGGGTAATCATAGATGAAGGGGGAGAAACGATGATGAACTAATCGTAGTGCAGTATAATAGTTGTTATATATTATAATATGCAATAAATTGATTTTATTATCTGAAATAAATAATTGATTGATTAATTGATAGTTTCCATCAAACTACGAGGCTCAGATCGTGGCCTTATTACCATTACCTTCTTGAAATAAGACGAGTGAAGACATAATGCTACCACAATCCTTCAGAATTTATCTATGCATTCTTATTTCATACTCAAACTACCACCGCCACCTCATCATACCACCGCGGTTCCGAGGTCTCTGCTGCGATCCTACGTGGTTGGTTTTGGACGGACGGACGCTGAAGAACTTTTTATTCTACAAAAAAAAAATCCGTTACAATTATGGTAAATATTGACATCACAGAGAGCTGCCATCCTTACGTTAAACACAACATTTTAACTCTTGTTTGTATTTGTTCTTGGAAGTTTGTCAATTTGTATGAAATAATTCAAACTTTAAAAAAAAATAAGTCAAGCTTTAAACTGTCCATACAAATTGAGGCACGGAGACAGGTTGGTACTTCCAGACTCCAAAATGAAAATGCATGGACAAAGTACATACACCATGTCTATAAAAATATACAACCACATTCTTAATGCATTGAAATAAATAGAAAAAGATAATTTATTTATAGCTAAGTTAAAAAAATATCTAGTTCAAAAAGCTATTACTCTTTACAAGACTTTTTCCTTGATAAGCATTAATGAAATGTGTAATTGAACCGTGTGTTTAGGCCATGAGATATTAGATTACCTTTATATACCTACAAAAGTGTAAATATCATAATTTAATTTAAAAATGTATAGATTAAGCCTACCCTAGGTATTAGTGTTGCAGTGCCCAGCTGGGTTTCTTGAAGTGATTGATTCTCAAAACTTTCGAAGTGATATAGGCTTAGTTATTTGTAAGAATCAATACTCTGGAAAGCAATAAAATCTGAAATCTGAACATTGGAAAATTAATTTAATTTAATTCATTTAAGTATAAAATATAAAATTATAAAAATACACTCCTCATCAGTGCCGTTTACGATGTACATATATATATTTTATATATATATTTTTATATGGGTTTTAACGTCATATTTATTTTGACGTGCTACATATCTCGCATACATTAATTAGCAAAATATTTTGATTTTTCTAGACGAGAACTTCGCACTAGTTTCCTTTCTGTATTTGCATTAATTGTTACCTAAAACTTTGATATGCAAATAGGCTAAAGGCTTTAGTCTGCTTTTATAATTCGATTTTATTATTTAATAACTTATAAATAATGTATTCAACGTTGTTTTCGTAGGATTTATTTACCTAGTTATATAGTGACCCAATTAGACGTAGCTACTAACTGTCATCTGCCGTGCGATTCTCTAATGATTCGTCGATACGTTCTTCGACGAGCTCATCGATGTCAAATACTTTACGAGATATCACGCTTGTAAATAGGGTTGTTTTTCCAACGTTTCTTGTCATCTCGTCATTTGTTTCACGGATGTTGTCAAAGATGCAACGATGTTTGCTTTTAGAGAATCGCACGGCTGTTACCTACATACCTTGTTTATATCAATCCAACCAATCTTTTTGTAGTCTACCATAACAACTTTTGGAACTAATAATATTCTTATTTTTGTCCCAGTGCCAGTACTCTCCACATAAGTGGCGATCGCTTTACAACTGACATCCGTCGATAAATTGCTACAGATTGGATATTTACCTTAACTGCGGTCATACTCGTAACGGACTGTGGTAATGTAAAATCTCAGACTGTGGCAACTGACGTTACGGTAGGAAACTCGTGCAAGCATGTAGACACTTTTGCCCCTGATGGGTCCAATGACTGCAAGATCAGGATTTTGCAAATTTTTATTGAGTTGATGTCATTGCATTAAAATTGGTTATACTTTGAATGTTTTTGGATAGCTACTCTCTTCTTTATTATGACACTCATTATGCAGCATGAAATAATATATGTAGTTCATAATATGATGTACCTCATTATAGTCTAATGCTTTCAGCATTTTCGGCACTGGCTTTGCTTACAAACATCCTCTGACATACTCATTTTAGTAAACCCGTTCCCTTTTAAATGATACACAAACATACCCCTCTCTGTGGGTGTTTGTAAACCTTTTTCGAGCCCCGGTGTTATGTTTTTTCATCATGTATATTCATCCTCCATCATTTATAATTAGAGCTTTTTTATTTGGCGAAATGCATAAAAAAATCAAACTGTTATTTTATGACTATTCCGCAATCATATATGTGTTTGCGAGATCTGATTATATATGAGTGACTTTTGCAAGAAAATCCGGGCTGTCTCTCGACCGGGAGCACAATCCATTAAATAAATCAATACTATGTATTATGGAAGCGCTCGTAGCGAAGCTCGACTTGGCGATCTTAACTGATTAACAAGTTAAGCAACACTTGCTGTGGTCAGGACTCGGATGGGTGACCGCTACTGGCATTATTCAACTGAGCGCTTACGTGCTTCGGAGGGCACGTTAAGCCGTCGGTCCCGGTTGTTTATCTTAGGACAACAGTCGTTAGTCTATGTCAACGGCCTTCGGGTATTTGGCACATGTAATTCAGTCTAGTTTGAGCCTTAATTTTTAATACATTTATTTGTTGCTGCTATGGTACTCGTATTTTATAAGTTTGAAGTTCTGATGATGGGCAAATGCCAAATAATATGGATAAGGCACACAATAGCTGCCAAATTAAGAAATTATGCATTATAGAGTCGTGCGACAAAACACATACTCGTATCTATATTATACGAAAATATTATCGACGTAAAGTTTATTTTTTATCTGAATAGAAGAATTTGAGTTTCACATAATGGTACTTAAGAGGATTGCATACCTAGTATTTGTCCATACTAAAAGAATTAACTCTTTTCTACCTCCTAACATTGTCCGATTTCAGAGTTCTATGCAATCCTCTTAGACGATAACTATGTTTTTGTATTTATAAGCATGTCTGTCTCTATTAAGTCATTACAGGTGTCAAATATTAAATTCTTAGCAGATGCACCCACATAAATATAAGTTTATAGAGTTAGACAATCATAATAGACTAAATTCTAACGGCAACTATGAGCATTTATATATCAAGAGCTAATAGCATATTTATATTATATAAAATTTTAAATATACTAAGTCCTGTGACTGGTCTGATTATTAATTTTTAACTGCTGTTCCGCATTTCGTAGACATAATTCAATAATCATAATTCTAGATATCACACAGAACTGTTTCTATAATAAAAAATATAAGCTTAAAAACTTTCCATCACACATTGAGTCAGACCGAATACTATTTTAACTCTATGCCAAAGTCGGTTAGTACTGCCAAAATGCGACCATGCAATGTTAAAGCGAGATACGTCAGATATTAAACGAAACCTGGCTTTTCTCACTATATCATAAAAAATCGCTCCCTATTTCTTAACTGACTTAAATAAAGGAGGAGGTTTCTCAATTCGAATTTCTATTTTATGTGTGTTCGCGGATAACTTCACTATTGAACCGGTTTTGATATTTTTGTTTGGTAGAGTATACTTCCGAGGTATAGTCCCATTTAAATTTCAATAAATTCAGTCCGGCAGTTTTTGAGTTACACTCCATTAACTTAAAAGTGTTAACCTATTTTTATGATTTGATGATATAATCATTGACGGTGAATGACAATCAATCCCGTAATTAGTCGAGAGTAGCTAAAAAATTTTTTAACCATAAAACGGAACCGACTTCAACACCAAAAGTGTGAAATAACTTGTTGAGGTCGGTACCATGCACACAATATTGTGATACTATTATCAGTATATGTATGATATATATCGTTATATTATACAACCCGGTCAGAATATCTGTGCACCTCGCTGGAATGCGGCGCCTCTCCCGCTTCCCCTGTCACCTCTCCGCGCACTCCCCGGTGCGACAGTACGGTTAGCATCTTCGTTGCCGATACACGTCCCGATAATTTGGATATTTTCGCTTTGTTGTTGTTTTGTTTTTTAATATTTATTGTTAAGTTTAGACTGTTTACTGTTAAGTTTGGACTGGTTTGGTTGTTATTAAAATTGTTGTAGCTGTTAAACTGAAGTCATGGGAAAAACATTACACAGCGAATCAAGAAATTTAATCTTGAAAGTTCCCAAGTTTTTTGAATTGGAGAAAGCAAATAAACAGTACACCATACCTGTAGACCAAGTGGCGAAACGAACCTGTGCTGCAACTGGAATATCAAGGAGGAGGAGGAATGAAAATTAAAAATGAAGCCAAAGTAGGTGGTTGTACCTACTTCGCCGGGCGCTAGTCCGACTCCAAGCACTAGTAATAATTTAGAATAAATGTTTTTGTAATCAAAATTATTGTTTTTTAATAAGAAACCCTTCATCAATAATAAATTGATTTGAAAAGGTTAGTAATTTTTTTTTACCTCCACATTTCTCGAAAAAACTTTTTTTCACACCGTACCCAGACCGCCGATATGACGTCACGAGGTCAGGTGCACAGATATTGTGACCGAGTTGTAGGTATATATGATAGTTTAAAAGTACCCATGGTTTTTTTGAACTATCAGTTACTTATTTTAAATTATATCACTTTTCGGTGTTGAAGTCGGTTCTGGTTCGTGGTATTTTTTATACATACAATGCACATTTTTTATGGCTTTTCTTGTGTAACACTGCAAGCAGTTTAATTTAAACCACTCAATCGCATCCAACATAGTCTGTTCCGCCCGCCTGTTAATGTCCTAATACAATACCCGGGGATATAACATTCGTTAAGCTGCGTCCACATTTGTAACATTTTACCGAACATTATCCCGTGACCGTTACAGACGCGCGTGTCAGTACCGTGTGGACGTGTTTTGTTACGCGAACAATTGTTAAAAGCTGCAGTTACGATTCAACCCATTCCAAACACTAAAAGCACAGAATGTACGACAGGACAATGTACGGAGTTACGATCTACTAGTCCGGTCCAATGTGGACGCTGATGTGTGTACTGACACGAGTCTAAGTTACGTGTTACGAGCCGATCCATCGAAATTAGAGTTTTTCAAAGGATATTTGCTAATTGTCCGCGTGACCAGGAGACGTCCACACTTGCGTTTATGCGACACGTCGAAGTACGCCAGATGACACGGATACAGACACGGAGTAGGAGCGAATCACGTCGTGACATGTTCTGGTACGTCCCCCGCCCGCACCTCGCTCGCTCTTCGCCCCGCGGCCTCGCTCCTGTATCGATACCTTGCCACGCATTCTAGTTTGACACCATGCGTCCACACCTGTAACATTTCATCGTACTTACATGTTTTGTGACCGTGTCAGCATAACCCTGGACCGTCCACGCTAAGCGTAACATGTCTTGTACGGTGTCACGTAGTCCGGTCCGTTGTCTTGTTACTAGTGTGGACGCACCTTTAGACAACCGACGCTTTAACGTAACCTCCGAAGCACATTATCTTAAAAAAATACCTCTTTTTTAAAGCAATAGTACGTAACCAGATGCATAAAAAGTAGTGTTAGTAAGAATAATCAACACAGCCTATTTTCAACAAGTTGCTAGTTTAAGGTTAGTCATCGATTTCACAATCAACGTGACCTTACCTACATGTGATAAGAAATTACATCAAGGTTCATTGCTTCCTGCGATGACTTTGAAATAACATTGTTTAGCTTGCTGGTGCAAGATCACTATATTATACCTACGAGTATATGATTATTAATTACAATGGATTATTCTTTAGTATGTTTAGTCAATTTATAGATAGCGCGGGGGTTCCAATGATTCGTATAAAATTTAAAGCTACATTTGAGAGAATAACTGTAACTAAAAATTAACATCCTCGCATAGGATTAGAACCCTCGTCTTCCGACAATTTGTGTCAGAAGCCATGACCAGCACTAGGCCACCGAGGCACGCCGTCTGAGCGTCAAATTGTAACTCTCTATTTGATTTTAACTATCATATGGGGACGGACGTTGTATGGAAAAAGTTTGGTCTCATCAGCCGTGCGATTCTCTAAGAGCAAACATCGTTGCATCTTTGACAACATCCGTGAAACAAATGAAGAGATGGCAAGAAACGTTGGAAAAACAATCTTATATCCAAGAGCAATATCTCAAAAAGTATTTGACATCGGTGAGCTCGTCGATGAGTGCATCGACGAATCATTAGAGAATTGCACAGCTGCCGTGCGATTCTCAAAGCGCAAACATCATTGCATCTTTGACAACATCCGTAAAACAAATGAAGAGATAACAAGAAACGTTGGAAAAATAACCTTATTTACAAGGGCGATATCTCATAAAGTATCTGACATCGGTAAGCTCGTCGACGAGCGCATCAACGAATCATTAGAAAATCGCACGGCCGGTTTCACTGTATATATCTATACTAGCTGCGCTCCGCGGTTTCACCCGCATGGTGATTCATAACGATGATGATGAATCAAATATAGCGTATCTTAACATGGAAAAGTGTTTATTGTAGTATAACAGTTAGACATATCATGGTATCACAGACTTTTTGTAAAATTTGATATCTCATAAAACACTTTAATACATCACTTTGCTATATTGTTAAAAGTTTCCAAAGAGTATTCAACTTAAGGATTTTCGGCGTTACTATAACATGGAAAAGTAGTTATTGTGACATAACTGTAATAGTTAGATACGGTTTTCCAAAATTTTTTGTAGATATTGAATTCTTCTATAAAACTGTAGTACGTCACTTTGATCTATTGTCAATAATTTCAGCAGCATATGCGATATAAGGACTTTATGGGTATTTTTTTCACACCTTGGGTTACATTATCGAAGTTTTCACACGTATCCCTAACTTTTTTGAAAATATGATGTAGCCTATGTTCATCAGGGATAATGTAAAGTTATAATGGTAAAAGATTTTTTAAATCAGTCTAGTAGTTTTGGAGCCTATTAAATTCAAACAAACAAACACGCTTGACAGTATTAGCGTAATGCATTTCGATGTGTAAGATAACTTTATCATGTACAGTAAATATGTTAGCGTTTTAGGGGTGGCAAAAGGTCCCTCTGCCGCACCTAAACCCATTGTCTCGCAGTAACCAGCATTTTCAACATTACATATAAAATAAGTCAATTATGACTTTCGATACATATGAATTATATATACAGAATGTCCCGAAACTCAACAATAACCTGGTACCGGGCGACAGGCCAGGGTATACCAGTTATGAATAAATTAAGAAAAATATCCAAAATCTAACAATAATTTTGTAAACTATAACTCGTCAAAACTGAATTTATTTTACTTAGTTAACAATTTTTATAGTATTACTTTTTAAAGCACTAACGCCTGCTTTAGCGATCTCAAACATTGAAATGTAAGGGTAATTACAAGGGCTGCGATGTCAATACGAAAGTTTAAGTATTTCTACATAATGCTTCTTTCGGTTGGATGGTACTGTTAAACTGTCCAATAGATGTCGCTCCGTCCCCGCAAGACGGTTAGTCAAATAGAGAGTTAAAGTTCGATGCTCGGACCAGAACCTCGGTGGCCTAGTTGGTCAATGGCGTCTTGCACGGATAGTCAGAAGACGCGGGTTCGAATCCCGTCCGAAGATGGAATTTTTCTCTCTATAAATTTCAATGTTAGTTAACAATGTTTATAACTTTGATTTGTTGCGATTAATAGCACTGTTATTTGAGATTATATTATTAAAAAAGTCACTGTACACAATTTTAAACTATTTCGAAACATGTTTATTACTTGGATAAGTGACATGGTTTTTTTTTCTTAATTTTTCATAACATGTATACCTTGGCCTCTCGGTACTAGGTTATCGTTGACTTTCGGAACACCCGATATATATCCAAAATATGAGGACTGTGTATAAAGGGTTAAACTTAAATTACTTAACTTACTTAAATTGCCTAAGATTCGCAAACGAACTAGTGTTGTTGTCGGAGTCCAGCTCTTAGCTACAGCTCATGATCGAACTTTTCATCTAGCTTGTGTCAAGGTGGGATTACAAATTAATCTCACTAAAACTATGGCAATGACGAAAAAGGGGAGAAGTTTATCAACAATTAATGGAGAGCCACTTGAATATACAGATCAGTACATAAATCTAGGGGAGCAAACCATTTTTGACAGAAAATATAAATGAACTTGAAGTCGAAAGAAGAGTACAACCAACATGGAAAAAATATTGGAGTTTAAAGGTTATATTTAAAAGTAACCTAGGAAGGTTGTGCATAATCAAATATAATGGTTATAAGGATAACCATCAAAACGAAACTTATGAACCCCAGTCTACCAACTACCGTGCTTGACGTACGGATGCCAGACGTAGAAGTTCACATCAAAACTGAAAAATTAGATTACAACCTGCTAACGAGGACTACAGCGCAGTACGTTTAAAATAAAGAATTTATATAAAGTACGACTCAAAAAAATTAAGGTCAATAACCAAGGCAACAAATTCTTTGAATTATCAAAAATTAAGTGGAAATGGGCGAAACATGAGGCAGAGATGGACCTTAAAAGTGACATTTTGAAAATTTCATTCAAATGAAAGTAACAGAGGAAGACCGTTGATACGGTGGGGTGAAGAGATTGCAAGGACAGCCGGCCCAAACTGGAAACTGACCATGATAGAGACAGATGGGCATCAATGGAGAAGGCATTCACCCAATATAGGATTCCTGTAGATACTGCTATATCAAACTAAATTGGTTTAGGCTATATTATTACGTTATTTTAATTAAGTTAATAGTTTACAAGTAAAGCAGAAACGTAAACGAACTAGTTAGGCGTATTATAAGTTACATATAAGTAAAACAATTAAAGAAAAAATAGTTATGTGAAGTTTTATTTATGAATTACTTAAATTACATAAGTAACTCAAAAACAAAGTGTAAAGTAGGTAATTAGAAGGAAAGAAGCCTTTTTTATTTTATTTTATACTAGTGACTGCCCGCAACTTAGTTCGCGTAGCAAGCTCGGCCTTTGGTTTGCTATAACTTCCTGTATTTTATTGGTTTTTCTTTCATAAGTACCTTCACCTGACAATAGTTGACATTACAAAAAAATAATCAGCGAGATTGTTCCATCCATTCTCAAGTTATAGCGTTACCAATAGGGGTTAATTTTTATATTATTGATATCCAAAGCTTAGAATCTGTGCGACAATGTTTAATTGTTACTAGTTACAAAGTTCGTCTTAAAACACACTCCATAAGAAACCTTATGGGACAATTTCTTCCAGAATGTCAAGGTTGTATTTTAATTCGTTTTTTTTTCCTAAATGATTAATTATGAAATTAACTAATTCTATTAAAATCGCTTTATTTGCCACAAATATATTTACACAAAGTAAAATTGGCCACACGTAGCACAAATTAGATCTACGAAGTCATATGCATCAAACTTCTCTGCATCATATAGTTATTCAACTTTACCTTACACAGTGACTGTTTCATAGTGAAATTAAATAAAATGTCTAGGATACTAAAGAAATACAATGCGATAATCACACCGATATTATAAATGTGAAAATTAGTGAGTTTATATCTTTGCTACTTAGTCACGGTGAAACTTGACTTTATCATTATGAGCCATAACTTCTAAGAGTGAAATGTATACATTCCTTATTTGGTAGATATGTTTAGTTAAAACCTAATCTATTGCTATATGATACTGTATGCATAAGCTTCAAGTTTGTAATTGATTTGGATAAGCCATTAAGCCGTGTTGATGGATGCCTTCCCTGTTTACTATACTATATCTTGATCCATATACATAACTAGGTAAATGATTAAGTAAGTATATATGTAATACGAACGATGTTAGGATTTTGGCCTATCATTATTTCACTGAATACGGATGAAGCTATAATTTGGTTTTGGATATTGGTGAGTTTTATTCCTTTCTTTCAATACAGTAATACTTTTATAATGGATATTATTTTGCTAGTATGTGTTGATACTTAGTGACTGGCTCACATCTGCTCATCACATTGAAAATATGAACTTACAAAGAATAGCTCTATACAACAATATAACATAATTTTTTAATTAATAATATCCAAAGCGTATTTAGTTTTTATTTAGATAATTGCATTTGTATTTTAAAACTAACCAATTTAAGTCAATAATCCAGAGAATGCTTACTTATTGAATATCTGTACAATCATGTTATATTCCCTCCTTTATATATTATAATTATTTAATATATTTATATGAAACTAAAACCATGTTTCACTTTGATGAATAAAAATCTGTATTTTGTCCCTTGTAGAATAAATCCTAGCCAGCAGTAGTTATAGTTTAACAGTAGCCCATTGAAAATAAACTCTAAAAATTGGCACCAGCCGTAAATTTGTAAAAGGTAGTAATCGAATTTTTAAAATAAATAAATATGTAAGTAATATGAAGATCATGCCATCATCCAATCACAAAATGAAGCAACAAGCACAACAAGCTGAAACAACAAATAATTTAATCACGACCGATTGAGCAATAATTTACAAATCCAACTACTCTGGTCTTGGCGTGTTTAGATTCGGGGAAACTCGATCGGAGCTATCAACAAACCACTAGGCGGTGCTGGCATTACGGCGAATCTACCCCAATATTTATCAACGTGTAGGCGAAAACTGTCGGTAGAGCGTATAGCAGGGATGGCACGAGTGCCATTGACGGCACACGACTCAATATTTCGGGCACGGTTTGCATTTTAGTTCACTGCAGGTAGCAAAATTACTGTGGAGTATTACGAACGATAGCGACCTACTACTGAAAACAACTACGCTACTGCCAGAAAAGATAGCTATATGCGTTCTAGTCTTATGAATATATATAATAAGTGAGATTTGAGACACACGTTACTTAAAAAAAATATTGTTTGAAAAAAAACCTGGAGAATGGAATAAAGTAGACATAAAAGTGCTCGAAGATCCATCAATAAATTTTGGAGATTGGAATTGAGTAGACCGAGGGGCATTTATATTAATATACAGTGCAAAATGTATTTTTGTTTTCTAGTAAACGAATAGTAAAAAAATATTTGTAGGCACGTTTATGATCTTGTTTAACATTTAATATAAAAAATGGCACGTTGATCAATAAAGGTTCGCCATCCCTGGCGTATAGACTCGTTGCATGGATTATACATGGATAGTGATCGGGGCTTGCATTGCGGTTATGTAAGACTTATCAGCTTGTTTTGTATTGCTTTGAGGCAAAAAATGAAAGAAAATTTGTTGATGGTAAATGTTTAAACTTACCAACCAATGTTACATTTACCAAATTCATCGGCATATAGAGATCTGGTGCAATATAAATAAAATTGAAGTTTTCATAGTCGCCCATAAGCTTGTTAGACCAACGGCTGGATTAGAGAAGCTAAAAATTTTCGATAGATTCGACAATACTAAAGTTCTCGTAATTTATAATGTACTAGCGACAGCCCGCTACTTTGTTCGCGTAGTAGGCTCGACCATCGGCCTCACCATAACATCCCATCTTTTCTTAGTTTTTTTAATGTAAGAACCTTCTACAAAGTAATAGAAAACATTTAAAAACAATTATGAATGAAATCGGTAAAGACGTTCTCAAGTTAAAGTGTGACCAGGCGAAATAGGGGTTCATTATTAGATATTATTTAGATAACAATATCAGAATTTCATGAAATCCTTTCGAGTTTGCTGTTGTAGGTATTTGATATTTTTTGTTGGGTTATTGTGACTCATCTTGACCTATTACTGAAGGGAATATGATAATGCCATCATAACGATACGAAACGTAATAAAGTTAATTATGTACGCTATTAATATATTCCATTCAAACGCCATATAAACGTAAACGTCAAGGTCATTGATAAGAGAAGATATTTTACATCATAATCATTTTAAAATCTACACTAGATAAGAACAAACTATTCACCCATCGCGTATCAAACGTACAAAAAGTGCTAAGCCATGTCGCGCATACTCCAAGTGTATACATATTATGTTTATACCTCTTATTTGTAACTAATTTTATCTGCTCTCCACCGGTATAAACTTGGTATTAGTTTGACCATGACCAACTATTCAAGAGTAGTATTTTTATCTGAACTTTTATGCGTATAGGTTGGAAAGAAACTAGACGAAACGAATAAACGAAAAAACTAGACATTGGAATGGTTAAGTCAAAAGTATACCATTCAAACGCCCACAAGGCTCTAATGTTAAAGATACTATTAATATATTTTAGATGCTGATCATCTAAAAGGTTCGACAGTCAAAAAAGTAAGTCATAAGGTATTTTACTTTCTACGTATCCATTTTAGGCAAATCGCTTCTTAGACAATTTAGCATTTCAGGCATAGCGCTTTCTCGGCATCTCAGGTTTAAGGCCAACACTTTTCTAGTCAACTTCTTGTTTTAGGTATAATGCTGTCATTGGCATCTTTCTTTTCAGGTTATTCGATCATAAACGATCAAATGCTGCCCTGTCTTCTATAATTCCGTAATTTCATATAACAGTCATTCAAATAAAATCAAAATAAAAAAGAAACAAGAAAACTGGTGTACTGTATCCGCCTACATCATTACTACTACAGAGGTGTTACGTTCCGCTGCAAATAACAGATAAGCTCGCACCACACCCGACGTTCCCGCAACGGTCCGTGCCGCACGAAATAAATATGCTTGATTTATGATTTTAGTGTATTAAACCCACTCGAAACGTGTAAGCCCTTATTCGTGTAACTTCTTACCACACAATCAGGAAAACACTTCTGAGTGGTCAGTGGTCGGGCGACCCGCATCCGGGTGCATTTTTTTTGGAATACCTTCTCCAAGGAGATTATTTATACCGTTCGTACACATAATGAACTTTATCACTAATATAGCTTTGCTTTCAAAGGTCGACGAGTATTGCCTGCATTTAATCCGCTCTTTATGTTTTGGTGACTTCATCATTTGATTGCTGTAACTGTACTCTTTTAGTTATATTGATTTGAATGCCCCAACGAAGTTAGTTTTGCTATATCCTATACCTAATATAGGCTCCATACCTAAGTATTTTAATTATATATATTACGAGTTAGTAAATTTTTTATAGAGTTTAATCTATAAATAGTGCGGAAAATGTGCAGTTATTGAAGGCCAGTTTGTATAACCTATAACTCACAGTTCAGTTTTCTCTATTGTTTCACTAGTTTCTGCCCGCTACTTACCTAGTTCGTGAAACCGTGTAAGGGCTATGGCGTCCTCACAGGAGCTACCCGTTGAATCGAGATAAAAAGGGGTTATTCCACAAATCCCAATTGATAATTCCCATCAATGGGAATTTGTGAACTTTTCTTCCACTAATCCCCATTAACGTGTGATTATTATTACTATCATCATTAGCCTATATGTGATCCTGGGTAGGTAGCTTGTACCTTAATCTATAAATAGTGCGGAAAATGTGCAGTTATTGAAGGCCAGTTTGTATAACCTATAACTCACAGTTCAGTTTTCTCTATTGTTTCACTAGTTTCTGCCCGCTACTTACCTAGTTCATGAAACCGTGTAAGGGTTATGGCGTCCTCACAGGAGCTACCCGTTGAATCGAGATAAAAAGGGGTTATTCCACAAATCCCCATTGATAATTCCCATCAATGGGAATTTGTGAACTTTTCTTCCACTAATCCCCATTAACGTGTGATTATTATTACTATCATCATTAGCCTATATGTGATCCTGGGTAGGTAGCTTGTACCTTAATCTATAAATAGTGCGGAAAATGTGCAGTTATTGAAGGCCAGTTTGTATAACCTATAACTCACAGTTCAGTTTTCTCTATTGTTTCACTAGTTTCTGCCCGCTACTTACCTAGTTCGTGAAACCGTGTAAGGGTTATGGCGTCCTCACAGGAGCTACCCGTTGAATCGAGATAAAAAGGGGTTATTCCACAAATCCCCATTGATAATTCCCATCAATGGGAATTTGTGAACTTTTCTTCCACTAATCCCCATTAACGTGTGATTATTATTACTATCATCGTTAGCCTATATGTGATCCTGGGTAGGTAGCTTGTACCTTAATCTATAAATAGTGCGGAAAATGTGCAGTTATTGAAGGCTAGTTTGTGTAACCTATAACTCACAGTTCAGTTTTCTCTATTGTTTCACTAGTTTCTGCCCGCTACTTACCTAGTTCGTGAAACCGTGTAAGGGTTATGGCGTCCTCACAGGAGCTACCCGTTGAATCGAGATAAAAAGGGGTTATTCCACAAATCCCCATTGATAATTCCCATCAATGGGAATTTGTGAACTTTTCTTCCACTAATCCCCATTAACGTGTGATTATTATTACTATCATCGTTAGCCTATATGTGATCCTGGGTAGGTAGCTTGTACCTTAATCTATAAATAGTGCGGAAAATGTGCAGTTATTGAAGGCCAGTTTGTGTAACCTATAACTCACAGTTCAGTTTTCTCTATTGTTTCACTAGTTTCTGCCCGCTACTTACCTAGTTCGTGAAACCGTGTAAGGGCTATGGCGTCCTCACAGGAGCTACCCGTTGAATCGAGATAAAAAGGGGTTATTCCACAAATCCCCATTGATAATTCCCATCAATGGGAATTTGTGAACTTTTCTTCCACTAATCCCCATTAACGTGTGATTATTATTACTATCATCATTAGCCTATATGTGATCCTGGGTAGGTAGCTTGTACCTTAATCTATAAATAGTGCGGAAAATGTGCAGTTATTGAAGGCCAGTTTGTATAACCTATAACTCACAGTTCAGTTTTCTCTATTGTTTCACTAGTTTCTGCCCGCTACTTACCTAGTTCGTGAAACCGTGTAAGGGCTATGGCGTCCTCACAGGAGCTACCCGTTGAATCGAGATAAAAAGGGGTTATTCCACAAATCCCCATTGATAATTCCCATCAATGGGAATTTGTGAACTTTTCTTCCACTAATCCCCATTAACGTGTGATTATTATTACTATCGTCATTAGACTATGTGAGATCCTGGGTAGGTACAAGCTATCTTCATCACAATTGTCTTCCGTATTTCGTAACTCAGCAAAGCCATTAGGGGAGTTACGTTTTAGGCTGTCAATGTAAGGACGCAAAACCTGCAGGGTTGTGTTTTTTCAGAATTATTTGGCCTGTGTGTCCCTCAGACAGCAAAGCAATAAACTTTTAGGAAGCTTGAGGTTTAGATGTTATTATTACAGACTTATACTGAGAAAAGCATTATAAAATACATTTATATTCTAGATATAAATATAAGTTTAACTTAAATGTCGGCAACGTATGTGTGATGCTCCCAGTGGCGACGGTGATCGGTTTTCCATGTAATATATAACTAAACCAAACAACAAAAAGATGTAGTAATACTGAAAAGTGTGCATATGTAACTAGCCAGGATTCACATCAAAAAATTTCAAAATTTAAATTGATTATAATTTTATTCATCCAAATTGTAAAAATGTTATACGATTTTTTTTGGAAAGCTATTAGACATTTCTAATATTGGTTCGTTGGAGTCAAAGCGCTCTGCAATCCCCACACCGATGAATAGGTATTCATTCATCGCCTTCCCCCTACCCTGCATACAGCCTCTCCCTGCGCTGCACTCCAGCCTAGGCTCCGCTTAGGCCCCTAGATTACCTAGATTACTTTCTGGAGGGCAATGCCGTCTTTAGCCTAGTTTTTCAGGGATGAACCTGCTTGAGTAGTAGAAAAACTTTGAATACTCACAACAAGGAAGTTTTACTACTTTCTGGAACGCAGTAGGTAGATCCCAATTGCAAGCTTCTTCGTGTGTGGTTTTAGTATTACTACACCTTTTTGTTACACGCTGTATATATGCCAGTAGGTTTACGAGTATACCCCACTTTAGTCGTTAAACCTTCATAAAACGGTTCAATAACATGCCTTGAGTTTAAAATTACCAAAATCAAAAAATCTAAATCAAAATCAATTATTCAATTTAGGCATCAAAGACGCACTTATGAATGTCAACTTTTCATTATAATGTACTTTAAAGACTCTACCGCCGCGTTCCAAAATATATATAGCCCACCGAGAAGAAACGCCAAGAAACTCGGGGGCATTCTTTTTATATAGATGTTTACAATGTTTCTACTTAGGTACTACAAATATTACATTTTATGGGTGGCAGAGTGGCTTGCCAGAAGTGAAGTATTCCAAGCATCTTTATCTTCTATATAATGTCGAACTTTATAATAAGCTTTTTTTTATTAAAACGTGTTTTACAGTCAACTTGAATTTGCCCTCTGTGAGCTCAGTTATGTGTTTTGGGATTTTATTGTAAAATGTACACAATTTCCTAGGAATGACTTATTAGTCTTCGCAAGTCTAAAACTAGGTACAGCTATCCTATTTGTATTTCTAGTATTAAAAGTGTGGTGATCACTATTAAACTTATACTCGTATTTATGTAAATTTTTATGAACATACATTTTCAAATACGAGTACATATAAGGAAGGCAACGTTAATAATATTGATTTCTTTAAATAAATCTCTCAAAGATTCACGGGGACCCATTTCGTATATAGCTCTAATAGCACGTTTCTGAAGGATAAATATGGTCTCTATATCAGCCGCTGAACCCCATAGCAATATCCCATATGACATTACGCTGTGGAAGTATACAAAATACACTAACCGCGCCGTAGAAGCGTCTGTTAGCTCTCTTATTTTACCGCATATGCAGCTGAACTGAGTCTCCCAGACAGGGCCTTTATACATATGAGGACCCCATTTTAATTTTGCGTCAATTTTAATGCCTAGGAAAAAGAATACCATAGGCTGCTAACCCTTTGCACATATTGTATTAGATTGTCTATTTTAAATATCCTGTTATTTTCTTCTTCTTGCATCTTCAGGTCATCATAGGGGTGGCGATTAGTGCAGCCGTAAGATGCACTAATGGTCATTGCTTCTTGATTCCATCTTCGCTTTCCATCAGGCTCTCGCCTGATCAGAGGGGAGGGAGGTGAGGGAGTCACTTTAATGAACCATTATAACAAAAATTACAAAAAATCTAAATATATAAATCTACATGCTACGTTGGTAAGCAAGATTTGAGCAAGGCGTGACTTGTCTTCATATAATTTTTGTATTCATTACGCAATACGCCGATGAAGTTACAGTGACTTTTTGTTCTATGGAATAGCCTTTTCAAACTATTTATCTCCTACTGTGCTGATTAAAATTTCATGTTTTTACGAACAAGGTATTCTAGAACTCATATTTTTTAATGAAAAGATCCCATCTTCATGTTACAATAGTTTTTCTCGAGAAAATTGCTTATTTAGGAAAGTGTGTACATATCGGTGCTCGTGATTGTACATCTATCGGCATTCTGTATTAGTATAGTGGTATACTTTAAAATACTACTGTTAAAGGCAAAAATAAAATATTGGATAAGACAAACATGGACATGTTGGTTACAAGTGAAAGAATAATACTCATTACGGAAAATTGTATCGAGATTCAGCTTTATTTTCTAACATATCTATATAATGTAAGTAAACGTAAAAGCATGTATGCAATCACGTTCATATTATACTTGATATCGTGATTCCCTGTAATTTGTTTTTTATAGTGTTATGGCATTAAATGTAAACACACCTGAATGAATAGAACGCACCCTAATGGTAAAATTGTGAACGCATCCAAAAAGTTTAGAGTTAATAAAATTATTAAGGATTCTTCTTCTTCTTCGTTCCACAATGCAATGGCGTAGTTTTAATGTATGATAAATCTCGCCGAAGGTTCTCCAATCAAGAAAGTGTTAAAAATTTTACTCATATTATCATCATCATAAACAGCCTGCATCAGTACACTACAGTTGGCATGAACGTTTGTATAATGTATATATACGTATAAGTATAACGTATCGTTGATATATACAAAACAAACTATGAGTTATCTGTGCCACAGGCATACTCGATAAATGATAGTTTGTGCAGAGCCTGTGGCGGCACTAACAATTTCCAAAAATAGTATTTGTATCGTAAGCGTCAACGCGTCACGCTTCACCGTACAAAGTATGAATTATCTGTGTCACAGTTGCCCTAGATAAGTTAGTAATGATTCACGTGAACGACACGTTACGTTACACTTACGCATATTTTCGTGCTAGACCTACTGGTTAAATTATTTTTATTTCACAACAATTTGTTATGAAAGATTAAAATATTTGCATTTTATCACTTACAATACTATTAATACCAATCCGCGCCACTAAACCTGGTATTCGGCTTTGCTCTTAACATAAACATGTCTCAATATTCTATTAAAGTTAAGCTCAAAGGTCTATTTTAAAAGTAATGTACAAATTACATTTTAGATATTCAACTACAGCACTATTTCAACACTGTAAACTACTAACCGTGCGCCAACTTTATGTTCTTCGTATTATCCTCTTACAACACTCAAATCTAGACTTTGACCCATCACTTTTAGCGGGTAGACGAACCACTCCTTGCGTAACTAATCGTTTACATTGTAAGACTGCTTTCTCCAAGAGACAAATAACTTATTTTTACGATAAAATTAACAAGATTTGTAATATTTACCCAAATCAAATTTTTGGTGTAAACGAAAAATTGAACAATGGCTTCTTACGAACGATTATGACCGAACAGAAGATCTTCTAAAAGTTCCTACGTAACTAACCTTTTACTTACTCTATATCGTTTCTGTACCTATACCGTACACACGCACACACAAACACACACACTCTCTCTCTCTCACACACACACACACACACACACACACACACACACACACACACACACACACACACACACACACACACACACACACACACACACACAAACACTTATAAATAATGCTTATTATGATCACAAAAATGCCTCGTTTATTTTTAATCGTTGTTTAAATTCTTAAATTCAAAATTACCAAAATTGTATTTATATAATTAAACTTATGAATAACTAATATATTAATAAACTTATAATCAAACTTTGCAACCATATATGCGCTAAGTATCATATATATTACAATAATTATACCTTTGTTTCGGGAGGAGGGCGTTGGTACGCCATACCACAGGTTATCCTAGTTTGGGTACTAACGATCTTCCTAGGATTTACTTTTAACTTCACAGAAGTCTGTAACTTAGTAGAACTGTCTCTTAGCTATGCATATTATGTAAAAGTGTAAAGTTATTTAAGTTTGTAAACAATTAATAAATCATTTCATTTCATTTCATTAAAAAAACATTTTCGATTGAGTTTAATGTGCTCTGGATATATATGACAAGTATTATTATGATATATTAATGTTTATTAGAAGATGTAAAGTGGCGGGTATCCCCAACGTGCCGTAAAAAGGCTACGAGATTTTTTCTATCGTTTAGATGCCTGATTCCTTCTAGAATCTCTCTCCTTCTATCTCTTTCTTCCTATCATCCTTCCTCAAAGTTCGGCAACGCATCCTCGAGACCTCTGATATTGCGGAGGTATTACTTCCCATCAGGTGAGCCGGTTGCTCGTTTGCCAACCTAACCCATAAAAAAGATGGGATCGAGGTGTTAAATTATCTAATTAAGTCGAATCTACTTTAATCAATATTATTTAATGCATGTGCATCTAAAATAACAATGTTACGCGCCATTTCGCTTGATGACTATTTGCCTGGATGCAATCAGCAGTTTACATTCCTTGCATAATGCAGACACATTTAATAAAAAGGTTTTACAAACATTCCATTTTTTACTAGCTTTTTTAGCAAATAGTTTACTTTTGACGATACTAGAATGAATCTGCAATAAAATATTGTTCATATATGGTGATGCCCGGTATAGCAAAGCCTATAATTTTCTTTGAATACGTTCATATGCACGAAGTAGATAAACAAACAACAAAAAGTTTTATAAATAAAGTGGTATTTAAACATATATACCACTAGCTGAGCTCCGCGGTTTCACCCGCGTGGTGATGGATTATGACGAATAAAAATATAATTAGTTTATATTCATCATTAACAACGTAGGAATCCAATGGTGTAATTTTTGAAATCGGTCCAGTAGTTTCGGAGCCTATTCAATTCAAACAAACAAATCTTTCCTTATATAATATTTATTTTTTTATTTTTACAGCATAATAGATCCTTGACAATTCAGACTTGTGTGCAATAATGTAATTTTTATACGACTTTGCTTTTGCAATAAGAATGAAAAATTGAACGTGTTCTCATTGCAAGCATTCCTTCCTATATCGTGAATCTTTTATTCAAAATCAATAAATCTTTTGTTTTAATTATAAAACAAAAGATTTACAAATGAAACTGACGTATATGTACGTCTCTGGGACGCAAAGGGTTAAGTAAAGGAAATGGTGACTATTACTCGGCTATGAATTCTAGCCTTTGATAGAACTAACTTCAGGTAAATACAAGTCTATTGAATTAAAATCGTTGCTTAAGTAATTACTTTTTCTTGTTAATAAAAATGGCAGTAAATAATAAATAAAAATATATATCATCTGTAATAAATAAAACAATAGAGTAGACATGCAATATTAAAAAGATGGCATTCCATTTGAATCACTGAAACATAGTAGTCAATTACGCAATCGAGAATCACATTCCATTACTAGTTTTACCGGAATGAAGACTAAAACATTAATTTTATTGTGAATGTCATTTGTTCTGCGTGTTGGCATAAACACTACATTTAACACTGATATTTCAAGTTACTAGGAAGGGTTATGATTGCGTTGGTTGAGTATGATTACTTGGGAAGACCAAAGGCTATATCTTGACTCATGAAACTGTATGACTCTAATGGGGATACCAATAATCTATCTATCCACAGTATACCTTACTACCGATAGAAATTTGACATAACGTCCTTACAAATAGTGTCAAATATCTATCTCTAGTGAGGTAAACCGACGATAGATAGATTATTGGCACCGGCCGTAAGACATAATAAAGTATTGATTGATGAGAACATGTGTTATATGACATATATGACACCACCAGTGGCTTTGATCGTTTTGTCTATAGCATACAAAGCTGTAGAATGTAACTCCTCAGAAGTCCAATTTTCAAAAACCATTCCTTATAAGATGCTTATAACATAAAAGGTATCAATTAACTTCCAAAAGTTTAGTTTGTATCCTCAGCATGACTCTGCATTGATGAATCAGTTGGTCAGACTGAACAACTAATTGTATATGATGTATAGCGGATTTAAATGATATTTTAGATGTGAACTTTCACAACTTGAAACTACATTATCTTATAAGTTGTAATAATGTAAATTATAAGACTGAAACTAAATCCTACTAATATTATAAACGTGAAAGTTTGTGAGTATGAATGTGTGGATCTATGTTACTCTTTCACGTTCAAACGGCGGGGGGAATTTTGATAAAATTTAGTATGGAGGTAGATGTCAAAGTCAAAGTCAAAGTCAAAATCATTTATTCAATTTAGGCATCAAAGACGCACTTATGAACGTCAATTTTTCATTAAAATGTACTTTAAAGCCTACCGCCGCGTTCCAAAATACATAGAGCCAACCGAGAAGAAGCGGCAAGAAACTCGGGGCCATTCTTTTTATATAGATGTTTTTACAATGTTTTTACTTAGGTACTACAAATATTAGCTCCAGTGTGTTGCCTTACAAAAGAGAACATAATAATGGTATCAGTAGGGCAAGACACGCTACACTTTGACATCTTAGTACACGAGTAGATAGATCCTGGAGTGATCAGTCCCAAGCTGTTTTATCCTCCAAGTAATCCGAAATTTTGTAATAACCTTTTTGACAGAGTTTAGTTTTAATAGCAATTTTAAACTTATTAATAGGCAAATCTCGGATAACATTGGGAACTTTATTATAAAATCGTATACATTGTCCCATAAAAGAATGACTTATTCTGTGGAGACGCGTTACATGTACGGATAGCTTGTGCTTATTTCGCGTGTTGATGGAATGAGCATCACTCCTTTTATCAAAACTGCTAATGTTTTTCTTTACATACATTAGATTTTCATAGATAAACTGAGAGACAACAGTTAGAATGTTTATGTCTTTAAATTTCTGTCTAAGGGAAACTCTGGGAGCCAAACTGTAGATTGCTCGTATAGCCCTTTTTTGCAGTATAAAAATAGAATTAATATCTGCAGAACATCCCCAGAGCAGTATGCCATAAGTCATAACGCTATGGAAATAACTAAAATAAACTATTCTAGCTGTGTCTACATCAGTTAATAGTCTAATTTTTTTAACAGCATAAGCTGCTGAACTGAGCCTACTAGACAATTTTTTAATGTGGGGACCCCATTGCAATTTAGCGTCTATAGTAATTCCTAAAAAGACTGTTGACTCCACAAGGTCCAACCCTGTTCCATTCAATTGTATATTGGATTCTACTTGTCTCACATTTGGTGTCGAGAATTTTATACAATTAGTTTTCTTCTCATTGAGGAGAAGATTATTTGTATTGAACCAATTCACAACTTTAGCTAATGCATTGTTAACATCGTCATAGTTTAGTAACTGCCTTTTAATTTTAAATAACAGTGAAGTGTCATCTGCAAACAATACAATCTCGTTATTCTTCTCTACATAATAAGGTAAGTCATTAATATAGATTAAAAACAAGAACGGCCCTAGTATTGAACCTTGTGGAACGCCCATTGAGATTATAGAGCCGGGCGATTTTTTACCATTTATGTCAACCCTTTGAATTCTACCATTTAAATATGAAGTCAAAAGGTTGAGAGCCATGTCCCTAATACCGTAGTGTTGTAATTTCCTGACAAGTATATCATGTCGGACGCAGTCAAATGCCTTAGATAAGTCACAAAAAACACCTAAGGCATCTTGAGAGTTCTCCCAGGCATCAAACACATCTTTTATTAGTTCTATACCTGCGTCTATAGTAGAGCGATTCCTTGTAAACCCAAATTGATTTTTATGGAAAATTTTGTTTGCACTAAAATGAGTTTCTAATTGATGTAATATGATTTTTTCGAAAATCTTACTTAGCGTAGGTAGTACAGAAATAGGCCGAAAATTTGTTGGATCAGTAGTACTACCAGATTTGAATAAAAGAACCACTTTACTGTGCTTCATTAGGTCAGGAAATACACCACTTGCAACACAACTATTAAACACAGCTGCTAGATTGGGTGCAATGACATCTATAATTGAAGAAACGGTCTTCACAGAAAGACCCCATAGGTCTGCCGTTTTTTTGCATCTAGACTTTTGAAACTGCTTACAATATCTTTGCAATTAACTACTGAAAATTTTAAAGTTGTGTCACATTCAGTTACACTTTGTTTAAGTAAGATCTCAGCAGAAATGGAGGAAGATTTTAGAGTTTTGGTTGTTAAAGAAGGAATATTAGTGAAAAATTTCTCAAACTCGGCCGCTACCTCCAAATCTGCTCTTACATCTTTATTATTAATTTTTAAATTAAAGTCTCGATTACGCACTGTATTTCTACCAGTTTCACTGTTTATAATGTTCCACGTCATTTTTATTTTATTAACAGAATTTTTGATCTTATTTCTTAAATAAATAGATTTTGCTGAGGAACAGGCTCGTTTAAATAACTTAGAATAACGTTTGACATATTCCAAAAATACAGGATTATGATTATGCGATTTTTCATGGTACAATTCATATAACTTTTGCCTACTTTTATAAATTCCTGGAGTTGCCCATTCACTAAACTTAGCACGATTACCAACAGATATTGTTTTTGGTACAAACACTTTGCCAAATTCATCGCTGATAAGATGGAACAGTGAGTTATATAATATATTTGGGTCATTGTGACTGGTCAACTCTGGCACTTTCTGGGATATATTACTTCTTAACAATTCTAGGCGGCTTGCATTTATTGGAACAAAGCTAACATATTTGCTTTGGGGTTTGTTTGTTTTTCTTGGAAACACTGCTAGTTGACCACAGTGGTCTGATTCTAGATTATTTATAATGAAATTTTTAATAGGTTTTAGATTAGTAAATATATTGTCTATGCAGGTGGAACTTGTGGCTGTTATCCTAGTTGGTTCCAAGAAAATATTGTACATATTATAAGATTTAAACAGTAACAAAAATTTATCCACTGTCTTATTATTTTCTAGCAAATTAATATTAAAGTCTCCACAGATAATCATTGATTTATTTGTATTAGAAAGCTTAATTAATGTTTCCTCCATGCACTTTTCAAAATCATCATATGGTGAGCATGGAGGTCTGTATACACATAGAACAAGGAACTGCTCAAACTCAATACAGGACATTTCTATTACTCGTTCAACAGATAGGCTCACAATGTCTTTTCGTTCTTTGAGTTTTATATTTTTATTTGTAATAATTAAAGAGCCACCACGTATAGATTTTTCTCTGTTGAAGGAGCTAGCAACTAGATGATTATTAAAATTAAATAAGAGTTGGTTCTTTTTAAGCCAGTGTTCAGTAATACAAAGAATATCTATTTTGCTATCATCTATAAACAATTCCAGTTCCAACTCTTTGCCCATCATACCTTGAATGTTCTGATGAACAATATTGATTGATTTAATGCAAGAGGTTGTCTCTATTGTCTTAGGCACTAATTTAAATTATGTACAATGTCATTAGTAGCCAAGCAATTGGCTGAATTAAAAATGTCAAATTGCTCAATAGAAGCATTGTCAATACAATTGGATTGCTCAATAGAAGCAACCTTGTTAGCCAAATTTTTGGCTGTAATATCAAATAAATATGATAGCGACACAGCTATCTGTCTTTTATAATAATTAGAAAGATAGTAATTATCTTTTGTCAAGAAGAATTTTTTTATATAATTATTAATGTCAATTAAATTAAATTTATCTCCATTAAAATTATTATTACATATAGTGTATAATTTATTTTTTTATTTTATTTTATTTATTTATTTCAACTAGAACGGTTATGAACACCACTTAATATATTAACACCACTTAATAATGTCAAATTAAGCTTATATCTAATATCATTTTCCACCTGTGGCAAACTATTACTATAGGGAAATGTAAACATTATGACATTATCTACTGTAAGATTAGATAGACGGTTGTTGAAATCAATTATTTGTTTTTTGTTTACATTCCTCCTATTTCCTATTAAAATTAATAATGTTGTGTTGGGGCTAAAGCTATAAGTAAAAATTCTATTCATAATTTCCTGATATGATAGACCAGGTGTACAGTAATTTATTACATTATGTCCCTTGGATGTATTTGACAATAAGTGACCCATGTCTTTGCCAATTTCATCACTAAATATTACAATTTTTGGTTTGTCTATAGTTGATGGTATACTATTTGTATTTTGGGAACTACTTGTTAAAGTTGTATCTTGACATACATTTTTACATGTTCGCACTATTTTAGAACTACATGATGGCAATGAATGATCCAGCGATAATTGGTTCTTTATGTTATCATTGTATACAGGATAGCCAGTAGAATGACATTTAATCATCTCATTCATTGCCAATATGTACTCTTTTAGCTGTTTTTCTGAGCGTTCATACTTATTTTTAATTGATTTTAACTTTTCCTCTAGAGAGTCAATCTCACATTTCAAGTTATGTGTGTCACTTTCATATTGCAATGTATTATTTTCTAATTTAGAAGCATACATTTCCAACGTATCTAACAGACGAAGACGCTCTCCATTTAATTTAACATTTTTGATGAAAAATTTGTGTTTTTTTACAAGTTTTTGAGTTTTTTTAATATAATTGTTAATTTTTACATATTTTTTTAGTTTGTTTTTGCTGCAGTTAGACTTCGGGATAGTGCTAGGTGTTACTACACTGTCATTGGTTAGGTCAATTGTATCCATTGGTTTAGTATTAACTGCAGCAGAAACCATGCCCGGGGCACTGCATACCAACTCGTCAAATAAACTTTGGTTCAAAGAGGCAGTGATGTTAAGTTTAGCTGTCTCAATGTTATTGATAATAGTATATGCCTCCTGTAGCTGATGTTCTAGTGAATTAATTCGAGTGAGAGCGTTTTCATACTCTAAGCTACAGTTTTTGAACCCGTCCACAACAAGCTGGAGCCTGTCCCGAGCATCAGTTACAACCAACAGTTGAGTGTGTAACTCAGCCATTTCAATTTTTTGGGTCTTATTTCTACTTATTAATTCAAGAAGTTCCCGTTCATTATCATCTCGTTCCTTATTCATTTCATCACACAACTTTTTCGCAGATTGCAATTCCCTCAAAGCCATTTGGAGTTTGGACGCCTCCTGGCGAGCCAAAGCACTGCGAGTCATCATTTTAATCTAATATATAATAAGTACCTACTAATCTGAGTTGTGTGAAGATAATAAAATAAGGAAACCAGGTAAAGTCGTGTAGCTTGTTGTAAACAGGTATGTTAGGTTATGTCCGAATTCTATGTAGGTTTCTAATTATATTGTATTCAGACGGTAAATAAAGTATGATAAACAAAGTTAAAATAACATACCTGTACACGACAGAACAACACGTAAATAACACCTAAACGTTTACAGTTTTTTCTAAATTATGCCGGTTACTCGAGTAGAACTGTCACTATCACTTTTCGAATTTCGTTTTGTATAGAAATTATGCACAAAAACGTTGAGTATAACACTTATTTCATAATAACACTTATTTTACTTAATGACCAATTGGTTTTTAGATCCAGAAATAAATTATAAATATATTTTAACAATAAAATAGTAATAACAAATTCAAATCAGCTGTTAGCCCCAGTGTTGCCACATGCAGCCTGATGCCACGTGCAGATGAGGCGCTGGATTAAGGCGCGGTCCAATCCTAATTTTAAAACAATTTTCAATGCTTTACATAAGGTTGAGAATTGCTTACCAGATTGGACGATGTAATGCGAAAATTCAATTGAATACGTTCTAATACTTTTTATATTTATTTCGTACAATCAAATGATTAAATTTTAATGTCCATAGTTCACTTGTAAATTTCATTAAAAAATTTAATATGATACATTAATTAAAATATATTTGCCCATAGTTGAATAAAAATGCTTTTTCCCACGAAGCACGTAAGAAAAATTGCAAAATTTAGGGAATGTTGCCGATTTTTTTCCATCAAGCCAAGTTTGCTCAATCGTGTATTGGCTCCCACACTTCATAAGGACATAATATGTCCTTATGAAGTGTGGGAGCCGATGAGTAAAAACATAGTGTGAATTGAATATATTATATTCAATTCACACTATGTTTTTTTTCAAACTTCGGTTATTAGGTTTAAGCGTCGAAAAATTAAGTTTTCGCGAAGTCGAATCATGAAATTTGGAACTCATTTCGCCTACACATACTTTTCAACATCATCATCCATCACCACGCGGGTGAAAAGCGTAATTTGCTTGGGCACAGCATAGACAAAAAAATAAGATATCTGCCTACGTCAAGATCGAAATGATGACAGCTCTATCAAAGTTTATGTCAGTTTCTGATATAGCTTATTCAAAATCACGCCATCATTTTGACAGCTCGATACACTAGACGTATTCGGCAACCGTCAAGGGTGATGAAATGTAATGACAGTTTTTTTTCCATGGTGATTAATTTTTGATATGTACGTAAGTCCTGTATTTTATTGTTAGTGTTTACTGATTGATGTACTAAGTATTTAAATGTACTCATTTATATAATTATTAAAATTGCGTTTGACCATGTACATATTTTATAACCTTGGAGAAGATAATAATCTACCCGAAGTTATCATCCTACGCAGACGTAGTCCCGGGCAACAGCTAGTAAAAAATAAAAATAAAGCAAATCAAAACTTTCTAGTAACTCTCTAAATGTCTCTCTCGAAATTCTCTAAATGTTTATGATTACAAAGGTTTTTGTTAACTTGTTCAGGGAAAACGTTCTAAGAATCTTTCTCAGAAACAACCAGGATCGTTAGAAGTCTAAAATATATCATCAAAACGATTTAAAAAAGATTAAGTCTGGTATATTTATAAAAAATATATTCATGTTCTTTGTGCAGGTATGACCTTGCATACTATAAAATATAATAATGAAATAGTAAGTTGAAACATTATGAATTACTGAAATACTGAGGTCAAAAATGAAGAACATGATGTTAAACTGAACCCAGTTTGATTTCTTACATATTTTGCTGCAATATTATATTTATACATACAATATTTATCTAATAGACACTTTTCAAAAGTTGAGGCTCTGCCGCAATACATTGCTAATTTATAACTACGAGTATTATATTTGCATTACACACGACTATTGATAATCCAAACGAATGTAGATGTAATTAAATAAGTAATGATTAAAACCAGTTTTTTAATAATACCACTATGTTAAACCTGTTTAGTTAACATGTGAGCATTGTTTGTCCCAAGCTACACAATATAATGCAAGGTGATTGACATCCTAGGCGCCATACTTCAAGTGCAAAACGATATTTTACTTTTGATTGTCTCAACACATGCAACTTATACTTTTTTCTCAAGTATCAATACGCTCCGATCAAACACCTCTAAATCTGTACCCAAAACACCAATTAGGATTCCCTGTGTCGCAGAAAGCATGGACACACACAATAACACATCAGAACATTCATGACTAGAGGTAAAAATATTTATTATCATCATACAAATATTGGTCACGCACAAGTCAGGCAGCCATCATATAGGGACATGGGGCTGTCAGGTTAAAACAATCTTATATTAAAAAGAGGTAGTAGGTACCTCGGTACGGTATTCGCGTATCAATACGGCAACAACAAATGCGGCTGTACAGCTACTATCCGTCATAGAATGACATCTAAGAACCTCGGCAAAATACGTTCTTATATACGCGAAAGCTGAGACAACATAGTCTTCGCGTCAGCTCTAACATAACGAATCTATCTCTTTTTAATATAAGATCAGTAGGTAAAAATGGCAAGTCAAATACTGAAAGAAAAATAGGGCTGAATTTAAATAAATTTTAATAGGTGGTATGCCTCTTGTGCGAAAAATCCGTCTTGGCTGTAGCACCACAGTGCCAGATATTCTGCCACAAAGCATAACTTTGTTAGAGTGTGAAGTGTGCAGTGCCATGCAAAACTACAGTTGTAAACTCTGGGTTGTACTGCAAATGTCAAGGGCAAACGTAGTGCTTAACATCAAGCCTACGACTTGTCACATTTGCAGTCACGCTCACAGTTGCATTAAAATAAGTTCAGACATGGGTTTACATTATTATATACAGGGTTTTAGGTTAGTCGACCTATTCCCGTTAAGGGCGTGCAGTTTACATCGTTTCTTACTGATTTGACTATGAAACACCCTGTCCTAAATTTTACCGTTGTCGAGATATTTGATGTTAACTACACGCCCTTAACGGAAATAGGTCGACTAACCTAAAACCCTGTATAATACAGTATTACCATATATTATTTCGAAACAGGACTATAAGTTTCCATCATTAAATTTGCCTTTAAAAACTGCAAAATTTTAATAAGATTACAAGAAATCAAAATCTACTCAACGAGCCTAAATGGAAGAAAAAATTAAACATCTGACTCCTCTTTAGCAATTTCAGTCTATAAAGTTTTATTCTCGCAACATTTTCAGAGTCGAAGTGAATTTGTCGGTGGCAGGCCCATCAATCAACGGTGTCAGTCGCAACTCTTAACCAACGGAATTACTTTTACGTAGGTTCTATATCAGTAGATCTTTCACAGAGATACAGTTCTGAAATATTACTTTGTCACTTAAACATCGTTCAGTGGTCAATTCTATCGTTTGCAGTGGAAACTAATATAATAAAAATGACATCGTTTTTTGATTATATGGCTGCTGTCATTTTCTTAAATTTATAGTGACAATGGAATTTAAATGGCGCACAAGTTTACATGTTTACGACATAACAGACTTATGTGTAGCAAATTCGGAAACTTTTGGAATAGGTGGTACTAAATCCGCCTTCTTAGATCAATTAAATAATAAGGTAAGTGTCAATACAATCTTGTTATAAATCTGTTTCTAAATAGTAATAATAATATGGGACAACATGTTACGCAAGACTTAAACCAATAACTTTCTTGGAATTTTCCTACGTGAAGTATATATTTTACGGCAGATCAATGTCTGATCAAGGAATTAAAAATACTGTTTCGCAAGGTATAGGTGTTAAATCATATAAAGTAATAACAGTGCAGGGCAAATTTGTTCGATTAATGCAATGCTTAAGAAACTAACAACCATAAACTCTAACTGTATTTGCCACAGAGAGGCGTGACGCTTAGCAGGCGAATTAGCTGCTAATTATGAACCAAGCGGGAAACGGTGGGCAAAATGTTTACTTACATAATCAGCCCATTATGTTCGCACTGTTGGGAATAGAGCCTTCCTCTCAGAAAGAGGAGTTGGGCCATAATCCACCACGCGGGTCCAGTGCGGCTTGGTGGATAGGCTAGTGGCTAACCCATGTCAAAGTTTTCGGGCCACTAGAAGGCTTTCGACATAGCCTAACGACTATTGCCCTAAGACAAACAACCGGGACTAACGGCTTAATGTGCCCTCCGAAGTACGGAAGTGCTCAGTTGAATAACGCCACTAGGGGTCACCCATCCAACTCCTGACCGCAGCAAGCGTTGCATAACCTTGTTGATCAATTCAGATCGCTAAGTTAAGGTCCGCTACGAGTGCTTTATCGCTATTTACTTATTCTTGTGTGAAACAAAAAAAATGGTTATAGCCTTGGTTGACCACATTATTATGACGATCTACAAAATAATGGAACTCGTACATGAGGTTGAAAAGTCATCACGATCAAAATTGTGGAACAGGGCCCCGTTTGTGTCTTCGAGACATACGTTTGGTACTGGAGCTTAACGGTTTGATTTCCTTTTTTTAGGCTGTGAGTAATATCAGCAAATTAAGAATATGGTGAACAGTATGAAGATTTAACTTCTGAAGTAGAGTTCAGAAAAGATATAAAAATACTTAAACAGGATATTTTGAATTTAAAAGTGTCTAACTCTTTGGTGCAATCAGGGCCAAATCTTTCGTGCGAAAACATTATATCTGAAATTAACGAGCGGTTTTTAAGAGAGAAAAACATTGTCATAAGCGGTATAAGTGAAATAGCCTCCAAAAATTCTGACGAAAGAGTAAAGCATGATAAACAAGAGGTCATGAAAATTATAAAATTAGCCAATCCCACCTGCAGTGAACCTACTAAGATATATAGACTGGGCAAATATAGCAGCGAGAAGTCCCGCCCCATAAAGGTATGTCTCGATACTTCCCATGCTGCCAAAGCAATACTTCGCAATTGTGGAAAAATATACACTGAAATAGCGAATGTCAAATGTTACTCGGACCAAACAATGTCACAAAAGAAACTGTTGACAGACTTACGCGATGAGCTGAAGCGTAGAACTGAAGATGGAGAAAAAGACCTTACAATTAAATATGTAAAAGGCATACCGAAAATCATGCAAACTCATCCAAAAAACTAAATCCGATCGAAACTCATAAGCGCCCGTCTTCAAATAGCAAAATTACATACCAGCTAACAAACTCTCACACGAATGTAGTGTGTAACACAAAATCTTTAAAATGTTTATATGCCAATGTACGAAGCATTGTAAAAGAAGGTAAATTAGATGAATTGAAATGTATAATGCACTCCACTCCAACCACGTTACATGCAATAATTCTGTCTGAGACTTGGATAAAGTCTGATGAGGAAGCTATTAGATTTACACTAGCCAACTATACTCATTATTATAACTTTCGTAATGATACAAGGGGTGGAGGGGTATCGATCTATGTTCACAACAGTATTGAGCACCACTACATTGAAGATTTATGCGAAAACGACAATCATTTCCTATGGGTTCATTTAAAAAAGTTTTCGTTAAACATTGGTGCCGTCTACAAACCGGAGAGAACAAATCACAATGATTTCCTGGAAACCTATTCTCAGCAGCTACTTAAAAGACAACGAGCGATCGTATTTGGAGACTTTAATTACAACCTTCTACAGAAAAGCTCACCAACATCTAACTATAAACGAATGCTGAAAGAGAATGGTTTTCTTATTCTAAACAATATAGACCCATCTTATTGTACCCGAGAGACACTAACTACACAAACAATTCTGGACCACGTCTGCACTAATTTAAGACATAACAAATTTCATCTGGCAGTAGTCGGCTCAGCGATGTCTGATCACAAACATCTTTATCTTGAAGTTCACAAATATAAGCCAGAGAAAAATAAAACAACCACATACAAATCAATCGATTATGACAGGCTATACATTAATATGGAATTATCTCTCTCTGAAGACTGTGAATTATCATACTATGAACAACTAGAGACGAAGTTAATAGACGTCATTAGCCGCAGCATGATAACCAAAACAAAAATTCAAAATGCTCCAAGATCTGAATGGATCAACAAGGATATTATCTCTGCCATAGAAAAGAGAAACCATCAGTTGAGCATATGTATGAAAAGAACAAACAATAACGAAGAGGTAAGAACAGAAGACATGGAACAAGAATTAACTAAATTAAGAAAAGAAGCACGTGATAAAATTCAAGATGCTAAAAACAGATACTATCAAAAGGCTTTTAAATTCTGCAATACAAAACCACATAAAATGTGGCAATTAATAAACTCATTAAGTAGCAATACAATCAAAACCAACAACGCACCTTCTAAAATAGAAACACAATTGGGATGTTTTTCTGAAGTAACAGACATATGCAACTGTTTTAATTCATTTTTTGCTAGCATAGGTTGCATTTTAGCAAATAAAATTCCTAATATTTACCATGATAATGATGAACATGACAAAATGTACAGTAAAAACTTTGATTTAGAACAAGTAAAACTACTTGAATTTATTCCTGCTTCAATAGACGAGGTCTGTAAGATAATCGATAATCTGAATGCAAACACAAGCAGTGGTATTGATGGTATCTCGTGTAAAGCTTTAAAATGCGTCAAGCTTCTTATATTAGAAAGGTTAACAACCTTAATTAATAACTGTCTTGAGATAGGATATTTTCCTGAGACACTCAAGTTGGCAAAAGTAAGTCCAATATTTAAATCAGGTATGAAAACAGATCCAGGAAACTATCGTCCTATTTCGGTTCTTCCTGTTTTTTCAAAAGTATTTGAGAAAGTTATTTTTAATCGCTTAAATACATACTTCAAATCAATTAACTTCTTGTACGATTAGCAATATGGTTTTCGACCTCAATCTAACACACTGTCAGCCTGTATAGACTTAGTGACAAATTTGAAAATCAAAATAGACAATAAGCAAGTAGCACTCGGAATTTTTATCGACCTCAGGAAAGCTTTTGACACTATTAGTCATAAACTTCTTATACGAAAGTTATATGCTGCCGGTGTAAGAGAAACTGCCCTAAAAATTATAGAGTCGTATCTCTGCAATAGACGCCAGATTGTAAAAATCGGTGATACTGAAAGCACTACTTTGCAAATCACATACGGAATCCCACAAGGATCAATCCTTGGGCCTTTGTTATTTTTGACCTACATTAACAGTATTAAAGACCTCGGCTTAACTGCAGACTTAACATTATACGCAGATGACACTTGCCTATTTTACTATGGTAATGATATTAAAACAGTTGTGAATCAGGCTCAAGCTGACCTTAATATTTTGAATACTTGGTTTCAATTCAATTTATTAACCATACATGTTGCAAAAACAAATTACATGATATTTAAGGCGAAAAACAAACCAATTCCGGATTATATACCACCCCATATTAATAATGAACCCCTCACTAAGGTTGAAACAGAGAAGTATCTCGGTTTAATACTTGATAGTAGTCTCAGTTGGAAGGCACACATAAACAAAGTAAACTCAAAACTGTCATCATTACTGGGTATCCTCCGAGGTAATGTTCGTTGCTTTCCAAGTACTGTTCGACACGTCATATACAATTCCCTTATTAAATCTCGACTTGCTTACCTAATAGAAGTGTGGGGTTCAGCTGCCAAAACTAATTTAAAAAAGTTACAATTTACGCAAAACAAACTCATCAAATTACTATATCACCTTCACTATTTAACACCAACATCTATAGTGTTTGACAAAACTAAACTAATGACAATTGACCAGATGTATAAATATCATACTTGTATATTAATCAGAAAAATTATAAAAAAAGATATACATACGCAAATCACTTTCACAAAAAAATCGCAATTCCAAACGAGGCTAATGAGAAATGCAAGTAACATCTGCTTACTCAAGCCACGAACAAAGTGTTATGGTCATAGAAATATCAAATATGAAGGTGCTCAAATATATAATAAGCTTCCCCGAACCATTAAAGAAATACAATCATTTCCTCTGTTTAAAAGGCAATTAAAATATTATTTTGTGAAAAAACAAAAAATAACTTGCGTCTAAATAATATAAGTGCACATATTTAAATACATATCTTTTAATATATCCATTAAAATATTTATCAAACACTCTTGTATTAAAAATGTAAATTAATTATTAGTAATCTAAATTAATTAATTTACTAATTAAACTTTAAGCTTAAATATCTGTCGGCTATAAATAAGTAATATAATAGTAATTAATAAATATGTACATAACTTACTCCACATATCTAGTATATAAGAAAACCGATAATTATTAATTACTGAATTACTATCAACTCTTTCAACATGTACACCAAAACAAATATTATTCCTATCATGTTTCACCTCGATAGCAATTGTAAAGCTAATACGTAATTCATGCGATCAGTTAGTCAAACTGGTAGTGTTGTTTTGTTGAACGAGTTGTTAGTTTTTCGTCTACCTGCATTTTTGATAAATCAATATGTATGATGTAGTAGGTTTAATTCTAAGTAATTCGTGTATGAAACTAACATGTGTATTGTGTACGTATTTGAAATGACCAAATAAGCATACCTACCAGCTGTAGTGTGCATAGACTAGCTCGTATTTTACTAAGTGTCAAATTCAGTACCTATACTAACAGCAAATAATGTCCGTTCAGTACCTACTTATTAGCTAATACTTATTTGGTAAGACTTACAGTTAATTAAGTATCCTGTATTTCTCTATGTAAGTGAATTTCATTCTTTTTTTTGAGAAATAAATGTCTATAACCGCAGATTTATGCGAGTAAGTTCAACTGCTTACTTTGTTGCAACTTTTTTGTTTTATACAATAAAATTTTGTTGATATTGTTGATTATGCTCTTCCATCATAAAGACGAGGTGTTCGTTGTTTTGTAAGAATCATTTCCATGTCAATTTAATTTATTATTCGTTCATGCATTGGTTTTTAATTTTATATGTAGCTTTTGCAGGCAGGGCGACGTTGGATGCAGGCCGCTTCCAACTGCCCCCTTTGGAAATTTGTGGGGGACGTATATGTTCAGCAGTGGACGTCCTACGGCTGAGATGATGATGATGTTGCTTTGATTATTTCAAGTAAATAATCAAAGGTCATCATCCGAGTCGGCATCTTTATTGCTGAAGGTAGTGTCTAGTCTGAATGGTTGACCTCTTGATGTACTATGCTTTTCCACGTGGTTCTGTCTTCGGTGGTCTTAACACAATCAAAAGTATAGGTGCAAAATTCTCTAAAATAGTTTAGGGATGCCTCACCATACGATGGGAGATGATATAAGAGATGATGCTCAAGGGGAACGAGGGTAAGCTGCTGATCTGACGGCCGCTGGATTTATCCTTACATCGGGCTTAAGCTTTCAGTGAAAGAAACAGCAAGCAACAAACACTTGCTTCCTACCCCATGTGTTATTTTGGGTATGTGACAGCAAAAGTAGTCAGAGAGATCTACCATCATAGATCTTGTTTCTGTGATCTGTGGTAATATTAGTTATGTGCTCAGATTCTTCATGAAAATTAAGAAAAAATATGTGGACTCCTTTGTCGCTAATATAAATAGGGTCGGAAATACAATATACCACGATACTGGATCTAGACTTGGACGGTTCCATACCCCACCACGGCCACGGCCTTAACGATACCCATCCTACATGGGTATCATTAAGGCCGATTTATGGATAAATTGGCAGCAGGCTTCTCCCCCATTTGCCGAGGTAATATCAAAATGGCAAAGTATGGGCATTAAACACCTGTTCCGACCGCTTCAGGGATGTAAATGCTTGATGGTGTGTATTTAAATCAATATTACCACTTCATTAAAAACTGCATTGAGGGAAAGTTGAGAAATAAAAAGGAGAGGAAGACTAAGATTGTCCTACATAAATGTAAGTATAAATAATGTAGAAAGCTAAACGATATCCTTCTGGAAATATGGAGAAAGCTACATTAACTCCTCCAACAAGATCAACACTATTAAATCAGAGACTATCAAGGTAATAATTTTTACAGCCACATTAGTCTAGTTGGTAGTGACGTTGCCTTCGAAATAATTCTCAAAAGATCTAATTAAATAATATCTCCGGTTCTAATACAGGTCAGGACAAATGAATTGTTACTGCTATTTTTTTTATTTAATTAATCCAATTCTAGAAAGGATTGCAAATAAATGGAATACATATTTAAATACTAAAATATATATTCCTGTAGCTTTAATTAAATTGCTTAAATCCAATGTACCGTAACCGAAAGGAGTCATGCACGCTAAGGAAGTGCGAGCTGTCAGTTCTGTATTTTCAGTCTAAGCAGTTGGCACGCCTGGATTTCCGGATCCGGAAACCGTGTTAATTGGATATGTCAAATGCCACTGGCTCTTTAGCCCGCAGATAGTTTCGCGGGGTTCGCAGAATATACCATAGTGTGTACGTAATATGTTGATAAATTATCTCATAGAGGAGAAAAATGAAGATAAGTAGAAAAACTCCGGTCAGTTTAGTTATTTCATCTCTTTGTAAAAGTGAATTAGGAGGTGGGATGTCGTTACGCCTGACCTTGATAAGTTGTAATACTGTTTATTACTTAATTAATGTAACTTCAAAAATAATTTCATTACTTACAAAAATATTTTCAGATAACTTATGACATGTATTTGAAATGGTTAGTTTGTGTTTACCTATGTATTTTATTTTATTTATTTAACAAAATCCACAGCTCTTAATCATTTTTACAATTTGTTAGGACTTACATATATAACATACAGCCAATAACGGATTTACATTCTTTAAAAATAATGTGTGTGTGTGTGTGTGTTTGTCAGTGTGATTTACTTGTTTGCCTGCAACCGATTGACAAGTGCATTTTGAGGGTAAATCGTTTTAGACTGAGAAACTTCAAATAACTTTGTATGTCTGGTACTCGTTTTTGGACAGCAGAAACAAAAAAAATAGCCATTTTTAAAATATTATTACACTGATTGTCGTGATTACGTTAATTTCATTATCTACTCATTTCATCACTAGGGAACACAATTACAATATGATGATATTCTATATCATATATTGTTTACAATATATGATATAGTATACAGTGCGTGTGTAGTGCGTATATTGATATTAGCGGTAAGTGTGGATAAGTAATTTGACTACAGTATCCCCATTTCATCATCTGTTGACTAGGCATACTACACTATGTCATTGCTATAGTGTAGGCATAAAGCACCTTAAATCGCAAGGATTTCGCTTCTTACTTAATAATGCGTATTGCAATGGAGTTGGAGTAATATACCTACGTCATATAAGTCGGTGTTTGCCGAAGGTAGGTAAAATTTTTGAAATTTTTAAGTGACGAATGTACAGGTATCTTCTCATCTCCTGCATATTCTTTGGTGGAGCTACTCTCTACATCGAATTTTGAATTTTGAACTTATTTCTAAGTGAGACAGTGTGTTTAACAATGTTGTCAATACCAGTAGTACGAGTATCAAAAATATGAACTAACTATTCACATTATATTTATATATATATATTTTAGAAATTATTATTTGGGTAACTATCTGACTTCTTACACGATGTGAGAACGTGCCCTAATTGGGAGCTACGTTAAATTTGTATTATCACCAAGAAATGTTGATGCAGGCGGTAGTTTCAAACCACACTTAAAATAAAAATGCAAAAATGTGTTAGAGAGTAAACAAGTGAAGCTTGTTATTTCTTTACGTAATGTTTCGATGTAGTGAGTGAGTTAAGTGTGTATGTTTGATCTTGTGTATATTTCCTTACACAAACAGATATCAATGAATGTGAATGGGATGGATGTACCTTTAACTCATGTACAACCCGGTCAGAATATCTGTGCACCTCGCTGGAATGCGGCGCCTCTCCCGCTTCCCCTGTCACCTCTCCGCGCACTCCCCGGTGCGACAGTACGGTTAGCATCTTCGTTGCCGATACACATCCCGATAATTTTGATATTTTCGCTTTGTTGTTGTTTTGTTTTTTAATATTTATTGTTAAGTTTAGACTATGAACAGTTAAGTTTGGACTTTTAATATCACTAGGGGAAGATAGTTCAGAGAGTTCAGAAAGTGAGATTGAGGAAGATACAATGTCAGGCATAGAGTCAATAATTTATAGTGACTGAGTTTAATAATAAATGTTTGTGTAATCAAAATTATTGTTTTTTAATAACAAAACCTTCATAATAAATTGATTTGAAAAGGTTAGTAATTTTTTTTTACCTCCACATTTTTCGAAAAAACTTTTTTTCCTTCCGTACCCAGACCGCCGATATGACGTCACGAGGTCAGGTGCACAGATATTGTGACCGGGTATTCCGATTCTAATGGTAGATAGTTGATAAGGGAACGTGATAACCTGATTCCATGTGGACGAAGCATTTTTAACAGTAATCGCTGAAGAAACTGACCGGATTTGGGTGAAATTTCGAATGGATAGTTCATACCCAGGATAAACAGGTTATTTGCCCGATTTAATGGGCATGTCTCAATGGATAACGATTACTTAATTCAATGCAGACGAAGTCGCGGGCATGAGCTAGTTTATATCATACAGAGTAATTAACAGTAGTACGATAACTCTTAACTTTTGGTTTTATTTATTTCTCAGTTAGCTTTAAGCTATAACTTCAAAGTTATACTTATGACTAAGTATGACGTAGGTTTATAATATAAACCTACATCATTATTAAATGTTAAATCATGTTTGATATATTCGTATTAAATTTAATTAACTAGTTCAACATTAATAAAATTAAACGAGTCTATCAAGTTTTGATTACTATGTCTTTAAGATTAGGTGATTTAAATTATAACGTGATTATACAAGAACCAATAAAGTTAATCTAAGGTGTTGTTCATAGTACAAAGATTCTAAAAATATTTGTATAATAAACGCTTACAGCCCAAATGAAGGGTATAAACGTGTTAATTTACACAAGAACAATCTAGGTTATGATGAACATCTTACAATAACAAGCACACATTGAGAAAAACTACATTTTGGTTCACTAGTCTACACAACTACATAGTTGCGACTACGGGAAAAGAGCTTCGCGGTTGAGCCCTAAACGAGAGAAGAAGAAGAACCTAAAAACATGAATTACAAAATATTGTGATGAGTAGGTAATTGGTACGTAATACATCAGTAAAAGGAAAATAAATAGTTATTGTAGTGCCTTTTGTAGTCTTCCTGGGGAAGAACCATACCGTTGCCAGTTATTCAACAGTGATGCAGTATTATGTAAATAACATTGCTTTTCGTTGAAAGGAAGTGTCCACCTATATTACGGGGCAAGAGATTAAACATCGTATCTCTCTCTCTCTCTCTCTCTCTCTCTCTCTCTCTCTCTCTCTCTCTCTCTCTCTCTCTCTCTCTCTCTCTCTCTCTCTCTCAAGGTGGCGAGCGCAGAACACTGCCAGGCAGGTTTTAAGCTCTTTTAGTTTAAATTCTGCATGACTCTGAACTGTTGTGAGCAAACGTGATGCTGAACATAAGGCGAGCAATTTTCTCGCCTCATCACCGATGAACATAAAATAAACATAACTGGTGAAATTTTGGGTGTTCATACAACCATGTTCACTCCTTCGGGATAATAAAAAAAAACATTTTATAATATTTATTACCATAATTTGTAAGTTTTTATACTATCAATAGACGATTCTGGCAAGGGCGTCTTACGGTTAATACAGACCTACTCTTGATAAGTGCAGCCTGGCCCAGAAACGACAAGACAAGACTAGAATTCACTTCTCTCAATGAAAAACCTTAATGATTAAAGTGAAAAATTATATGTTAATTTTATGTATGTGTATTATTAGCAATACACATAATAAATAAATTCGATCGATCGTTCATTTACTTTTAACTATTTTAGTCATGCGTTTTAACTTACACGTAGTTTTGCGTGACCTTGCGCTGTACTCTATCCTCACTCCGCGAAACAACTAATGTTTCGTTTTGTGTAGCTCCATGCAACACAGCAATGATTACACACTATAGAGTTGAGGCATACTGGAATTGTGGTGCCAATAATAGACAACTCCTACCTTCTAGTAAGTCACCTCATTGGTTCCTAGGTGTTTAGGGAACTTGCCTCCAAAGAATTAAGGGTTTAATATCAATGAGACCGCCTATTGTTACACTTTTCTAAGCTGTATATATGTATTGATTGTTTAATTTTAACGTGTTTAGTAAAAAGTATATATCTTTTTTCATATACACTATTGTAACTTCATATTCATAAAATAGTCTAGGCCTTTGTTAATATTTACATATAAATGCTACCATTTAGCAGAATTTTGCGACAGTAGCAAGCTAAGATAACCGAAAGTTACTTGAACTTTTTATTAAAAACCCTAAAATTAAACAATCAATACAGATAATACAGCTTAGAAAAGTGTAACAATAGGCGGTCTAATTGCTCAAAGCAATCTCTTCCAGACAAACTTTGAATGGAGAGGAATAACAATAGAAAAAGGTAAAGTGATGCACAAATAATATAAAAACATTAAATAATAATTAAAAGTTGCCTTTATTATACTAATTAGAACTGAATCCTAAATCTTACCCTGAATTTCGTCCTATATCAATCCTTCTATTCCATTCCAAAGTTCTAGAACACCTTATACACAATCAGTTGGATTCATTTATCACCAGAAATAATCTATTCAATCCTTTTCAATCCGGTTTTCGTCCTGCCCACAGCACTGTTACTGCCTTGGCAGTAACTACTACTCAATTGGGCATGGAAGAAGGTAAGCTAACTGTGTTAACTCTCCTTGACTTCAGCAACGCCTTTAATACCGTTGACTTTGACATTCTACTAGGACTGCTGCGCTCTATGAACATATCTCCAACTGTAATTGATTTTTTCACAGTTATCTGTATGGGCGCCGGCAAAGGGTTCGCCTTGAAGATGTGTAATCTTCATGGTGTAACACAACAGCAGGCGTTCCACATGGCGGCATTCTCTCTCCTTTACTATTTGCTTCTTTCATAAATTCTATCTCTAATAATCTTTCAGGTTCCTACCACCTCTATGCAGATGATTTGCAGATTTATTCCCAGGCCCTTTATGGATTCAACAATTTGGCCTGCAAGTTAACCCAATGAAAACACAAGTGATAATACTAGGCAGCTCCCGTATGCTACCCAAAATGAATTGATTTCAATTATCTACAGTAATCTTTAACGGGGTTACAATCCCTTACAGTAAAGTAAAGAATCTTGGAGTAGTTATGGACGATTATCTATCATGGGGTCCACAAATCCAGACTTTCAGTCGCAAGCTGTATGCTTCTGCAGGGGCAATGAAACGATTGCGAAACTTTCTTCCGACTGCAACCAAAGACACTTGTTCAAACTCTTCGACTCCCTCTTGACTATGCTGACGCCTGCTACTTAGATCTTACAGAAGATCAATTAACCCGTCCGAATCAGCAAGCCTCCAGTATATTCATAAATCTTTTGTTATAGCAGAAACCTGATGCGGACAGATTAAACAAACTTGAGCGCTTACAAAATTTCTGTATTCGGTTCATAATTGCAAATATGACATCGTTTCAAACTTTCGTCATAAACTCAAGTGGTTACCTATACGTCTTCGTCGGAAAACTCGCATGCTAACCCTGCTGTACAATATATTGTATAATATATCCACCCCCTGCTATCATAAAAAACGCTTTCAGTTTCTTAACTTAGAAAATTCTCTGCCTTTGAGATCATCAGAAACACTGGCGCTTAAAACACCTTCTCGCTCTTCATCGTTCTACAATGCGTCATATACCGTACAGGCAGTTCACCTTTGGAATAATTTGCCAGTTTCAGTACGTCATTCTCCCTCATTAAATATATTTAAAGATCGAATTAAAAAAATATATCTGTCACAGATTGGTGTTTGCTAAATTCTGAAATTTATTTTTGCCACTTATTATAATTATTATATATGTTCTTATATTGTATTACATTAGGCTTGTAGTTTATATGTATTAGTATATATAAATGTGTATTGTGTGTATTTTATTTTAATTAGGCAGTATGTATACTATATTATATTATGTAGGTATTTATGTATAATATGTATTATAATAACATTTTTTTTATCAGTTTAGGTACATGTACCTATTCAATATTTTCTATACTTACGCTGATACTATTCACCACTGTCCCTGAAAATCCTATTCTTTCTTCACAAAGATTGTCTGGAAGAAATCGCTTTAAGCGATAAGACCGCCTTTTGTACAACTATGTTATATATATTTTTTTATCGTATGTTTTTTTTTTCTTTTACTATAGTGTACAAATAAAGAGTTTTATATCTATCTATCTAATTATCTTACTGATATACTGCTAAAAAATAATAAATATTATAAAAAAATATATACATATATATATATATATATATATATATATATATATATATATATTATATATATATATATGTATATATTTTTTTATAATTTAATATTATATAATAGTTAATATGTATTTATATATATATATAAATACATATTAACTAATTTTACATTATATATCTACATAGTTGTTACGATGTTTACCTATATAAAAAGAGTTACAAAATATGTTACATGTAACAATAAATTAGAAAAGTTCTAGTGAGAGAGTTAATAATATAATGTATTAATATTAAAGGTAGCATAACATATGAAAATTAATGTCTGGTGGTGTCCTTGACTTGTTTTTATGCCGCATTATTATCAAAGGTTGAAATAAGGATGTCATAGTTACAACACGGAGTTGAAGAGGTTAAGACCTTCTCGATTTGCATAAATTGTATTTTTCATAATTATTACAGAATTCCACACATTCCTATGTAAATGTAGATTGCAAATGAGGTTACCATGCGTTGTGATTTTTCGGGCTGTATTGCAATGGGCGTGAATTTTATGTTTAAGTTTAATCTGTAGAGTTATCACATCATACGTTTGGTACTTCTGCACACTCAAACGGCTGGAGGCTTAACTTTAGTATGGAGGTAGATGAGGCACTGAATTAACACATAGGATATTTTTAATCCTCATGTTCATCATCATCCATCACCAAGCGGGTGTAACTGCGGGCCGTAGTTGGTTCTATATAAGGAAAATGCTCTCTCTTTCCCGGTACCTTTCAAGGTTTGTCGTCGGTGTATTTTTGACCATTTGTAGGTATATTAGTTGCACTATAGCTCTGAAATAAGTAGTTCCATTAATAAAAAAAAAATATCATGTTTCATTGGGCTGCCAATACCCCAACCGTCAGGTAAATGGTTATCCCGTTAATAATCTGAGCTGTTTGCTGCATTTTAAAAATTTGACCTTTAATGTTTTGGTTCTCCTGGTGTGAAATGAAACACTTCTCCTGATATTAACACTTTATATTATTTCGTCCACAACAACTTAGCACAGATACACACACTGTCACGTTTTTATTTTTACATCAACCACGTCTTTATATTGCAAGAGACTCCAACAGTATGCCCCTAAACACTTCGCACCGCCGAATGTCATTACTCGTCGGAAATCAAAGGAAATACTTTAAGACGCCATACTTTAAGTAAGAACTAATGCGAGTCCATTGCTAGTCCCCGCAGTTTTTTGTCAAAAGTATTACTTTTTATTGCATGAAAATAATTAAGATACTGAAATCATGTCAGGTGCAGCACTCACTTTTCATAATGTTGAGTGTCTGACAGATGAAGAGTATAATATTATGTTTGTTCTTGTAATGATCAGATCGGGTGTGTACTGAGAATCATTTAATATGGGATTGGGATTTATTAAATAATGTTTATGCCTTATCGTGGCATGTTAAGTTAATAAATCACAGGCGTTTAACTTCCTTGTCTCGCAAATTTAAAATATGTATGGTCACCATAGTGATTGCAACTCGTATGACCAAATATCAATCGCATCATAAATTTAATGTAATAAAGTCGATCAACTTACTCATTCAGGAGATGGACGATCGTAAATCTGGTATTTTAAAGTGGTAATAATGAAAGTGAATAATTAATACAAATGGCTCTGATGTAATTCGGTTCGAATGTCAAGGCTGTTTGGAATATCCGAAATTCCATCTGGGACTAGATACTTGATATCGATCTATGGTAAAGCTCATGTCACTAGACTTAAAAATATTAATTTTATAGATTGTTGTTGGTGTCACGTTTCAATATTTCTAGTGTTAGATAATATAGAGAATCATAGTATAATAAAACCGTTTAATAGTATTAACTATTCAAGAAATGATAAGTACCTATAATACAACTGGATTTTATCTTATAGATTTTCATATTATGAGTATAACATTATTTTTAGATGGATATATGAATAGAATGGTCTATAAATTCTAATCATGTCATGTTGCAGGTTATCTTATTAGCACTATGAATACTGCCTATTATAATACTGGTTATAATATTGCAGCTACTGTTGCAAACACCAATAGTTGAACAACCTATTAGCCGCTACCAGCCTTTATAATTAGTACCTGGATGACTCAGCTTTGCTCAGTTTTTTTGAGAAACCTGCCGTGCGATTCTCTAAGAGCAAACATCGTTGCACTTTGACAACATATATCCGTGAAAGAAATGACGAGATGACTAGAAACGTTGGAAAAACAACCTTATATACAAGGGCGATATCTCATAAAGTATTTGACATCGGCGAGCTCGTCGACGAGCGCATCGACGAATCATTAGAGAATCGCACGGCTTAGCTGTAAGTTCGACAGCACAACATATTAAGTTGTTAAGCGGAAGTTGCTCTAAATTCAGTTATCAAACTTCAATTACCGATGGCAGTCACTGGTCACAGTTTAGTTCGTAATGTCGATCGTTCTACTCAGTTTTGAACTTTCGATGAAGTTCAGTACGAGGATTGTGATAAGACCCACGCCCATGCTGGTGTGCCCACCTGCAGAGCTATTGACCAATTTTGACATTTGAAGTGACTAACTAGGTTCGGATGTCCACCGTTTAATGTCTACCAAGCAACAATCGCCCAACGGTGGCTATCGAATTGACATTTGACAGCAAATCGATGAACACTGTAAAAGTTGGTTAAATATACACTATAAACTGACAAATGAGATACCCAATAGCCCTACTGCTCTTAACTATAAACTAGTAGGTACTTCTATGACCTTTCCATGAAAGCGACATGCCATTATAATTCGATTGCTACTTTTGACCACGTCAACACCGACAAGTGAATCCTGTGCATATAAATTAGAACAGTAAAACGATTTGTTTCATAAAGTAATGAACATTTTAGATTCAATAAAACATATTGGTGTATTAATATTTTTAATTATAAAAAATGACAGCACTCAAGTAAATAAGCCTTTTTTATCTACCTCACTTTATTACAATACCCCGTTCAAGGCTTTGCTCACATAGGCTGGCGGAGTAATGGCATTTAATGTGTTTCCACTATTAATTTTTCTTAAATAAAAGTATCAAAAGTAGCCTAAGTTACTTCTTCTAACATCGGCTATCTGCCAGTCAAAGTACCGTCAAATTACTCGGAATTGAAATTGCTTAAACTTCAGTCAGACACCGAGCTCAGTCTTACACCGAGCTTCAGTGACTGGCGAGCTCGAGGCAAAAACTACATCTTGGTTAGATTCTCTCCAAATAGTCATAGAGTTAAAATTCATAGGGTCCACTTTCAACGGTACATTCAGGTAGCAGGGCGATTCTCTCCTCTCGCGTCTTCACCGCCTAACCGTATATACTGTAATATTCATTTAGTAAATCGCTATTATTTTAGCTTCCCATATAGTTTAATTTTATTAATGTGTATAGACATACTTTACATGTGTACCTTACTGTCACAAAATGACATGGACTACAATAACGATGGGTTCAACAATCAAATGCATCGTTGTACATGACTAATTTCGCAATCAGTCAATCGTTGACATTAAACATGTATTGTATGACGACATTTCGGATAATTTCAATTTATATGTACATTTATTGCTCTGTTAGACACTGTTATGTTTATATTGTTATTAGCGAATATGCTATTATCAGAGCACTTGTAGTTTATAATAATGATGTTGATTCATAATGTATGGTTATATATATTCTTAGAAACTGGATCAGAAATGGTTTTTTTTTAAAAAGAAATACACAAGTAGCTACAATTTAATCAATTTACACAAAAACAAATATACCCAAAAACATTTATGCCTTTAAAATTAATTATTTTAAACAATTCAAATAGCTAAGACAAGACCGACAAAAACACTATAGCAGTACGATACCTATACGATTTAACAACGATGTTACCGAACCGACGGACGGAGCAACAAGAGCCGCTCCGACATCTGACACCGGTTTATATAGGTTTCCCCCTCCATTGACAGTGTTGCCTCTAACACGGCCTTTCCTGACAGGAGACCGTCCCCGGGCTCCATGTTGTCTTCACCGCCGTCAACAATCCAGATCTGTTTCCAAGATTGGTACAGAGGGTGAGCAATCCTCTTCGTTCGCAGCAAAGGTGTTTGACTCCGCGTGCCTCTGTACTCCAGAGGGCCCTGGCTGTGGCTCGATGTCATCCACAAGTTGTTTCACCTCAGGAACCTGGTCGACGTCAGGAGCTGATTCATCCCTTTCGTCATCTGCATCTATAGACAAAAGAGAAGAAAACGAGAGAATCCACTTCACAAGTTCGTTCAGTAATGATAGCTATAAAAAATAGTCACTATTAGCTAAGAACCCATTATTATTGCCTATGCACAATTAGGTTAAAACATCCAAATACATGAACCAACCACTCGGGGCGGGACTTGTCGGAAGATCGCCCCCACGACTCGTCAGAGACCTACGAGTACTTACGTGAGGCATGGCTTTGCGTGTGTGTATCAGTTCACATATAAGCATGCATTAAACCAGTACAGACAATGCTTGCCGGCAGATATGTCCAACGCTACACGAATCGCCACCCACGTGACTTTTCGGCAGCCCTGCTCCAGGGCAACTTGACAGATCAAGTTTCCGAGTACACCAGGATAGCGTGTCCGATGCGCTCCAAGACAAACGCTCATCCGGTCCAAAACAAAACGACAATGCCTGCCGACAAACATTTCCCGCGGTACACGAATCTTCACCCAAATGACCATTCGGCACCCCTGCTCTAGGACAACTTGACGCATCAAGTGTCTGAGCACACTAGGATAGCGTGTCCGATGCGCTCCAAGACAAACGCTCCTCCTAGTTCAACTCAACCTTTGCATACCACACAATTAGCCCCACGACTAAAAGGGGTTCTTAACACAACATGTTACAGCAATAAAAACCTTATTTGTGAAAATAGATATGAAATAGGTTAGGACTTGAACAGAAAATTATCTAAACAGAATATTCTCACGCATGATAAAATTAAAAACTCACCACCAAAGAAAGCTGAGCACACTTCAGGTGTCCATTCTCCTAGTCGATTGCGCCTGCTTACGAACAAAAACAAAGGAATCCAACTCAAAGATACGACTTGGTTTACGCCTCTCGTTAACATAAGCATCTTGACGAGCTTAATTGGCACGAAGGTGCTCGGATGCTTTCCGACGGCCCATCTCACGAAGCGCTTCCCGGTTCGGGCTTGAACCTTCAATTGCTACGTCGCGTACCAAGCTGCGGATAAGTGGTGTGGCAGCTTCAACGCCTATTAGCAGTTTCAATGCCGAGTGCTGAGTCATCCTGTGCTTTGTTATGTTCAGGATCAACTGCAACTTCCACATAATTGCCGGCCATCTTTGCTGCCGATAATTGCACTCGATGCGGACCATATTTAGCACGGTGCGGCAATAGCGCTCCACCTGCCCGTTGGATTGGTGCATCTCTGGTGTTATAAGGTTGATTGATGTCGCACCCCAGGCTCTCAATCCAGCTCTGGAATTCAGTGCTTTGGAACATACGCCCTCGGTCGGCAACAACTAACTTAGGGGTTCCAAACAACGATATCATGTTCTCGAAGTGTCTCTTAAGTTCGTCTGTGTCTTGTCGGTACATTGGATACAATAAACAATATTTCGAAAAAGCATCTACAACTATTAGGACATGACGATACCCATCAGCTTCAGGTAGGGGGCCTAATGTGTTTAAGTGGACGGTTTCAAACGGCATGTCTGATTTTTCCCACGAATGAATGGGCTGTAAAGGAGCTCGAGGTACTTTTTTGTGGGAGAGGCATATTAAGCAATGCGAAATATATTTTCTGCGTGAAAGCTCATAACCCCGGGAACCAAAAGTGTTTTGAAATTAAATCGAGAGTTTTATCAACTCCGTGGTGATCATGCTCGTCGTGAAAAATGCGCAGAAGGCTAAGTCTATGACCTTTCGGGACGAAGCAGCAGAGTCTGGGATTTTCACCCGTAGGTTCGGACTTGACATAGAGGATGTCGTTTTTGACAATATAACGACTTGAATCCAGCTGCCCATCGGCCAACCTCTGGATAAGAGCCTGAGTTTCCTCATCAGAAGCCTGAGCAATCTGCGCCCAGTTCAGTGGCTTCTGAACCGTGCACACATTGACCGGATTCCGGCTAAGATAGTCAGCATGAGGCAGGAGGCTGCCCTTCCTATAGTCCAGACCAAATCGAAATCCTGGAGATATACCCACCAGCGGGCCACTCTAGGCAAGAGGTCTTTCTTACGTTGGGTGAGCTTCAACGCGTTACAGTCTGTAACTACCTTAAAGCGCGCACCAACGAGGTAATGCCGGAAATGCTGCAAGGCTTTGACTACCGCGAGAGTCTCAAGCTCGTACGAGTGGTATCTACTCTCGGCCCCCTGAGTCAATCTACTGAAGTAAGATACCACTCGTTTGCAACCCCCCTCGTGAACTTGCATAAAAACAGCCCCATAACCGATAGAACTTGCGTCCGTATGAATTTCAATTGGCAACAAGGGATCAAAGATTGCGAGTACTGGTTCACTTGTTAAGCAATCAATGATGTACTGACGAGCAGCCCGTTGCTCCGCTCCCCAATGAAAGTTAACTCCTTTTTTAGTAAGTGTCGCAATACAAGAAGCCTTTTGAGCGAAACCAGCTATATACCGCCTAAAATAGCTGGCTAAGCCCATAAACTGTCGTACTTGCTTAACGTTTTTAGGTTCGGGCGAGTCCATCAGAGCCCGAACTTTCTTTTGACTCGGCCTTTTTTTTTTTTTTTTGGGGTGGAAATGCTGTGCACTTCCCTTCCGCCACGGGGGGTGACGGAAGGGGGCGTGTGGGGCTCAGACCCACTAAAACCCCCCCGTGAGCAGTCCTCCGCCAAGGTGGAACGAGACAGGGTCGCGCTGGCAGTCACCATCTCGCCCCAGCGGTAGGCCCGGATTGATCTTAACCGGGCCTCAGCGCCTGTGAAGGGATGACCTTGCTCACCAAGGTCACCACCTAGACGTGTAGGGCCGTGCAAACCGGCGAAGAGTCCCCCGACTATTCGCCAGTGGCCCCACTACGGAGGAGGGAGGAGACGAGCAAACCGTCTCCTCCGTTCCCCCGGTCGTCTGCGCCGGAGCGGGTCAGCTCGAACATCGTTCTCCCTGATCCGCTCCGCGGCCTCCTTCTGCGTCATCACCGCTTCGCAGAAGGTGGCCACCGCCTGCCACGCTCTCTCACTGCTGAGCATGGAGATCACCACGCTCGGCAGGGAGAGATCTCCGCCTATTTCCGCCGAAAGCGTGTGCCGCTGCGGACCCCATGCAGCACACACTTCCAGCGTGTGTTGCGCCGTATCCTCCGGCGCCCCACACTCGTGGCAGGCTGGGGTCGCCTCCCGTCTCGCAATTTGGTGCACGTACTTTCCGAAACATCCATGTCCGGAAAGCACCTGCACCAATCGGAAGGTCAGCGAACCAAATCGCCGCCTCACCCATCTCTGGAGGACTGGGCGGATGGCCTCCACCGTCCACTGCCCAGGGACTGGTGGAGCCAGGTCCTCCGTCCACCGCCGCAACAAGGCAGCCCGCGCCTGCAACCGCATACGTGTAACCTCCTCCCACACTGGAGCGTCTCCACGGGATCTCCTCGCCGCCACGACGTGATATACTTCAGCGAGGATCTCCGCTTGGAGCTCCCAGGGGGGATCACTGGCCAGCACGCACGCCGCCGTCCAGGACACCGTCCGGTACCCGCGTATCGCCCTCGTCGCGATGACCCGTTGCGGACGTCGCAGTAGAGTCTTGTTGTCGCGACTGAGGGCGTCCACCCAGACTGGTGCTCCGTAAAGAGCCATACTCCGGATCACTCCGGAGTATAGCCGACGGCAGTTGGCATTCGGGCCACCCACATTGGGCAGCAGCCTACCCAAAGCCGCTGCAGCTCTTACAACTCTTGGGGCCAGTTGTGAAAAATGGCTCCTGAAAGCCCACCGTCCGTCCAGGTTGAGGCCCAGATATTTCATCTGGGCTCCAACTGGGACCAGGACCCCATCCAAAATAACCCGCGTTCCCGGAGGGGGTCCTCCTCGAGGCCCGTGGAACAACAGGGCCTCGGTTTTGGAGAGGGCAACCTCCAGCCCCAGGGTGCGAATGCGATCAATTACGAGGGTTGTACCCACCGTGGCCAACCGCACCGCCTCTCTTAGGTCCCTCCCCCTGACTACGACTAGAGTATCGTCAGCGTAGCACGCGACCCGCATGCTTGCAGGTAGCGTACCACGCAGCACCCAGTCGTAGCCTACGTTCCACAGGAGTGGTCCCAGCACTGACCCCTGTGGAACCCCGCAGGAGACACGACGGCGCCGCAAACCGTCGCGCCCTTCCACCAGGACCTCGCGGTTCTGGAGGTAGTCAGCCAATAGCCTCCGCAGATACAAGGGCACTCCATGATAGCGGAGCGCCTCATGTATTGCTCCATGCGGTAGGCTGTTGAACGCGTTGGCTATATCTAGCGAGACAGCCAACGCCTTTTCTCCCGCACTGACCGCATCTTGCGTCCATCCTTTCAGCCAGAGCAGGGCGTCAATTGTGGACCGCCCCGCTCTGAACCCGAACTGGGCCTCTGACAGCCCAGGCCCTGTACCCTCCAGGTGCCGGATGACACGTGACGCTACCACTCTCTCTAGGAGCTTGCCCGTGTCATCCAGCAGTACGATAGGCCTGTACCCGGAGGGTGAGTCAACGGCTCGGCCCTCCTTCCGCAAGAGGCACAGTCGACCGTCCTTCCAAAGTTTCGGAAACTGTCCTGACGTGAGGCACTTGTCGAACAGTTCCCGAAGCTGGCCGCTCAATTCTCCCAAGGCGATCCTAAGGACACCCGCCCTGGAATACCATCTGGACCCGGTGTGGTCCGTCTGCCTTTAAGGCGACCGACCGCGATTTCCATCTCCACTTCAGTCACAGGTGGAATGGGGGCTGGGTCCAATACATCGAAGGAGGACGCTGCCATCGTCGGAGGGATGTAGTTAGGGTTGCTAGCAGGAAAGAGCCCCTCCAAGACCCTGTTTAGGAGTTCTGGCTCTAGGGCTCCTGCTACTGGGGGCGTCCTGCCGCGGAACTTATTCCGGGCGGCTTTATACGGACGCCCCCATGGATTAGGTCAAGACCCGTCTTTTTTTTTAACTAACAAGATCGGACTTGCGTAGTCAGACTCGGATTCTTCTATGATTTGTTTATCAAGCAAGTCTTTGATTATGTCGCGGACGCGAATAGTTTCGGCTTGTGAGAGTTGGTACGGTCGATAATACACGGGTGTGTTGGTGTTTAGTTTGATTGACATACACCCCGTGTTGACAGTTGAAGTAGCAGTTCCGGAAATGAAATTCTGTGAAAACTCGTTAATGATACCTAGCAAGTTGTCTAAATCATCCCCCGCCAGAGGTGTGTTGATTTGAATTGGAACCTCTGAACAGACGTTCATTACCGTTTTTGAATCGTCAATGACTCTTGTAAGTACTTGACGGTCTTTGGTTCGAAGATATTCGACACCTTCCCTATTTAGAACATCCGTGCCTATGATCACCGGTGTGTTCATATACTCGTCAGAAACCACAAACAAATCTACTTCGAGGATCAAGCCGTCAAACTCAATAGATAATGTGACATAAAAGGTACTCTCGATTTCCTGACTACCTAACCCTTTAAGTATCCGTAACGCAGGCGTGCGCGAGCATTTGAAATGCTTGATCAATGATGAGGATATTAACGAGATAGTCGAACCGCTGTCGATCAGGACATCAACGGGTACGTCCTGTATAACCGTCACTACGATGTCCCTGTTGGAACAAACGCGTTGCAAAAATTTACATTGTCCTTGCTAGCAGCTTCCGCACGCTGTTTAGCGAAACAAGTCTCAACCTTGTGTCCCGGTTTCTTACAATAAGAGCACGGCTCGGGCCTGGTTGGTACAAACGCAGGTGGCGGTAAACTGGTCCCTACATTATTAGGTGCACTTCCAGACGATTGTTCAAATCTAGGTTTCTTACCACACGAAACCTGTCTGTGCCCTAACTGACCACAAGAGTAGCACCTAATATCACTAAGGCTACGTTTACGTGACCCTTCTATACTACGTGTACCCGTCGTCATGTTTCGTAAATCAGAACGTGAGGGTGCAGCCTTTGACACGCTACTTGAACTCGGCTTAACATACTCGTAGATCGAGAAAAATTCTACTAGATCGTTTGGCAACAGTTTGGCGTTAGTTGCTGAAGCTTTAATATTCGGATCGGTGATGCCACGAATTATTATTGCCGAGATGAGCTCATCGCTCAGTCCCCGCACTATGCATAAGCGAAGCAAAGAGCGACGCACGTATTCCGCGTAAGTTGGATAATTATCGGAGTTCTTCATCATGGCATCAAATAGTATACCCGCGAAGTTGGTACTTTCGGACATAAAGGTCTGAATTCTCGCTTGAAGTTGGTCCAGCTACGATCACTGGATACCCATTCGTCAAGCCACGACTTCGCGTCCCCTTTCAAACAGTTTCCTACACGCGACAAACATTCAAAGTCACTCCAACCATTTAACTCTTTCGCGCGATCCACTTCCACACACCAGTCGTCAATATTATGCAAATTCGGGTCAAAATTCGAGATATAATAATGCTGGGACGATTTGCCTACCGCACTAATAGAACGAATTGCATTTGCAATACTATCCGCCATAGTAACTTGTTTTAGATCCGATGGTCTGACCGAGTCTCCAGCCATGCGCCTTGGTGACCGTGACGGCGGTGTTCTCGAGCGAGAACGCGAGCTGCGACGACGGTCGCGTTTGCGAGTTGCGGGTGCAGGCGAAAGCGAAATCGAACGTCGCCTCAATGGCGACAACTGACGCATACTGCGAGAATCGCGGCGATTAGGTAGTCGCGGGGACCTATCGAGGTGTTGCGGTGGTGTTTGAAGTCTTCGCGATGCAGGCCTATGACGTTCACCGGCAGACAATTGATCTTTATCGCGATCACCCGAACGTACCGACATGTGGCCCAAGGATGGACCTGGCAAAGGCGATTTCTTAGTTTTTGCCGCTATTGCCTTGAGACGGGATTGCATTGCCCTCATCTCTAGCCTCAACATACTATTCTCGTCGAGAGATTGCTCGCGAGACCTACTACCATGGTCATTACGAGGATCACGACGCGAGTTGCTATCATGATTGCTACGACTCCGAATACGTTCGCGATCAGACATCTTATCAAGAAAAATCAACTGACGAAACGGAAACGAAACTCCGCAATGAGTAGAAAGACAGTTATAATCGACTGGACGGGCGTGTCGTGATACAACAAAGCGATTTAAATAATAACACAAAGAAAAAATAAATTTTGCGGGTAGACCGAAAAATTTAAATATTTAGGCCAAAACAAGTGGGCATAAAATAAGTAAGAATCCCACTTCTGATCTTAGAAACTAGATCAGAAATGTTTTTTTAAAAAAAAAGAAATACACAAGTAGCTACAATTTAATCAATTTACACAAAAACAAATATACCCAAAAACATTTATGCCTTTAAAAATAATTATTTTAAACAATTCAAATAGCTAAGACAAGACCGACAAAAACACTATAGCAGTACGATACCTATACGATTTAACAACGATGTTACCGAACCGACGGACGGAGCAACAAGAGCCGCTCCGACATCTGACACCGGTTTATATAGGTTTCCCCCTCCACTGACAGTGTTGCCTCTAACAATATACCATCTTTTGTATGTAATTTAATTGCAGCACTACGCTTGTCTATGGCAATTGCAGCGGCGCCTAGAAATTAGATCTCAAGTTTTTTGTTGGTACTGCACTGAGCTCATTACCCCGAGATGTTGGTTTATTTGCTTTTCTTTCTCCCAATAAGTGATTCCATTTTCTACGGTGCACTTCACACCCTAAATTAAGAGTTCTTGCGCACTATTGTTACGCGGCAGAATATTTGCCACTGCGTTGGTATACCATGATATTGAGATTAAAAACGAGATATCTGAATACAAACCAAATTGCAATTACGAACTGTTTGTCATGTAATATCATCTCAGCCGTAGGACGTCCACTGCTGAACATAAACCTCCCCCATAATTTTCTAAGAGGACCCGTTGGAAGCAACCTGCTACCAATGTCGTCCTACGACCTTTATCAGTATAACTTCATCATAAACGTACTGTTTACGACATACGAAAGTTACTGCTAACAGTATAAGTTTATGAACCTCTCTTACTTATCATTGGCGTGTAGCCTAACTACTGAGTTCTATGACCTCAACAGTAGTAATCCATAACGCATGTTAAAGTTTGGATGTTAAGTGATCACCAAATGTCGAAAGCGTATTATACCTTTTGTATTTAGTTCTGCGTTATCTGTAGATCTTTAAAATTAATAGGGGCGACACTTCCCCATTCTTAAATATGTTAATCAAGGTGATGTTTTACTAAAGAATTATAATATCTAGTTTGTTGCGGAAGACGACTAATTTATTTGCGTAATGCATCAGTGAGTTATGATACTTTTGATCTGATAAACTCTATGAGGATTTTCTGTGTCCCATTGGCATGATTCCTAACTATGTTTATATTCATATTTAATGAAACTGGATATGCGGAAAATAGTACACAGCAGCTGCCTTATTGTCTATCTTTTCGGAGAAAGGGAATGAGTTTCTTTGACATTTGAATCGCATTCTGGGCAAAGCCCTGCAAGCCTATATATTGGCTTGAACCAACAATGGGAATGAGGATAAAGTGAAATTTCATTCTCATTCAATTTAGACAATAAGACAGCGAGTTAGATGTCAACAAATGTAAACAAATTATCTTGGAACCCCTTTGATAATGTGCTGAGATGTCTTTGTGCCTTAGCATTTAACATTACAGATGAGTTACAGATGCTACCCTAAAAGTAAAAGTAACTAGTATCACCTGCATTCAACTTTATGTGTCCATATAGTCCGAGCTAATTATAGATTTATATTAATCATAAATATAAACAGTCCTAGAATCGATCCTTGCGATACGAACAAGAGTTATCTGGATATGGAATATTTTTGTGCCATAACGATCCTAACAAATTGGCTCATATTTAACATGTTGTAATATTTGTAAATTTTTATAGGTCTTGCATTTTCATTCGCTTTCCATTGAACCTGTTTTGATATAACTTTATGTTATTTCGTATTACACCTCATCTTGAAATTGGCCAGCAGATGTGTAAAGTTTAATAATGAAAGCAAGTATTTGATTGATAGAGAAAAGTCAGGAAAAGGGGGGAATGGGGCTTAGAATAGTATTGTATATACCAGAGAAAATGGAGTGGAGATTAGGTCGAGCTGAACGAGAGGTATTTACCGAAATTTACGATCATTTATGGAAGGGAAGCAAATTTTTTGGAGAAGAGAGATAACGTTAATATATAATAAGAAAACAATAAACAACATCAAAGATATCAAATAGATAATAGCATAGCAGAGCAACTTCTACTGCAGCTACCCAAAACCAGCTGGTTCAATGGATAAACGCAGCTGGCAGAGGGAACTAAAATAGTTGAGCTAGGTTCACCCAAAGTTCATACCTAAGTCGATAGACCAGCTGCAAGCTCTTGCAATGGATGCTGTCATTGCAGCCCAAAGCCATCCATTCCAGCTGCAAGCATTGTGTATCGGAACTCGTTACTGTGGATTTGTCAAGGAGATGCAGATATAACTGTTATGGCATTATGTTTGGAACCACTTGGGCGAGTTTAAGCTGCAAAGTCCTGAGAATTATAGACAATGACTATGAAAGCATACGGACCCACTCTATCAAGTTCCAGGAGTGAAGTGAGACACTTCCAGGTCATATTTTATAATTTATTTTTACTGTATTTTGTTCTAAAGTTAATTTTTTATTTTTCTTATTTAGTGACTTAAATATTTTATCAACTATTTGAGTGACATTCATTTTATCACTAACTTATAACAAATGAAAATATATGTATTGCTAACAAAACAGCTTAGAGCCCTTACGGCTAAGAAATTTATTAAGATGTTTATATAAATACAGGGTGTTTGGTAGAGGGACCTACAAACCAAATGAACGTGTTTGGGGGCCCACATGGAGAATACAAGTTGACCAAAAAAAATCCCCGAAAAAAATTTCGGAGAAAACAGGAAAATTCGCAAAAAAAATTGGGGGGTCGGGGATTTTTTTTGGTCAACTTGTATTCTCCAAGTGGGCCCCCGAACACACTCATTTGGTTTGTCGGACCCTCTACCAAACACCCTATATATATATATTGTCATAAAAATAATAATGTAACAACTTTTCATGTCTTGTAATTGTTTTACAAAGTTCACAGCTATAGACATCGAGCACAATATTTTCACATTACGTAAATATCACGTAATGTTTTAAATATTTAGCGTAGTTATTCTAACTGTTCAACTCCTTTCATCAAAGGTTTGACAAGATTAAGGTTCCCTATCACTGGCGGCTGGTGGCATTTTCAAATGTGCGTTTTTATACTTCAGAATACACTCTGCCGATGATCCTTATTGTCTTATGTTAACAGTTATCAAGACAAGGGTCTTCGACCAATGTGTGTTATCAGTGATGAATCATGGCACTGAAACATGGTCTCTTACTATGGGCCTCATAAATAAGCTAAAAAACGCACAACGAGCTATGGAGAGGGCTATGCTCGGGATTTCTCTACGTGATAGAATCAAAAATGAGGAGATCCGTAAAAGAACGAAAGTCACCGACATAGCCCCGAAGATTAGCCAGTTAAAATGGCAGTGGGCAGGGCACGTAGCACGCAGAACAGATGGCCGATGAGGCCGGAAGGTTCTGGAATGGAAACCACAGACCAGCAAGCGCAGCGAAGGTTGCCCACTGACACGGTGGACAGACGACCTGATAAAGGTCGCAGGACGACGTTGGATGCAGGTCGCTTCCAACCGGTCCTTTTGGAAAATTATGGGGTAGGCCTATGTTCAGCAGTGGACGTCCTACGGCTGAGATGATGATGATGATGATGAAGATTAGACAATATCGGAAGTCTTTGGTATTCTAAAAACTCCGATGTTAGGGTTGGCCCATAGCCATTCGCCAATATATGGCAATCAGCATCTCCCTACGTGGAGAAATGCATGTTTCAATTCGAATGGAATTAGCTGATTGTGCATAGCACTAACCGCCCTGATACATATTTATTTGGTCACACTCGACCATTCGATTTCACAGTGCCCTAAAAACTATAATGGATAGATACCCTGCTACGTATGAGAATGAATCAAGCCTTTAACTGTATTTCTTTATTAAATCGCGACAAAAGATCCATGTTGTAGATGGTATGTTGATACTTTATCACATGATAAAATATTATGTCTCAAATCCGCCTACTTAATTTGTAAATGCAGACCAGCTCAAATAATAAATTAGCTCGGACCAAATTCCGTCTCATAATTTAATTCTTTGTTTAGGTGATCTATTTTTAACACGAGTAGGCAGACCAAACCCAATTTCAACATAAATTGGATGTTTAAGAGGTTACGTAATTTTTGCATTTGACATTTTGATGTTATTTAATGTTTATAAAGTTTTGCTTGTTTTGGTCTTCCTAAAATGTAATTAAAAGTTTGAAAGATGAGTCATAAGGCTTAGAATATTTCAGCAACGGCGGGCATGATTGCCCGTGTCTAGAATTTCTTTTATTTGTATGGCTCATTGTCTCAAATGTCAGCGTTGAGGTTTAAAATAAAGTAATAAGAAAATTAGAGACGACATTATAATTATTTATCACGACACGTCACAATCTACGCTTCTCTCCTTTTAAGCAATTAAGTGCTTGAAATCCTACATCTATATCCAAATTATATCATTAACGCTTTAAGTATAATTTCGCTTGCACTATCATGTAAAAAGTACCATATAAAATGTGAATGCTGATAAGTAATCTAATCATATTGTCATCAAATCATCTGTGTGTTTATATTTAATATTTAAAAGTGTTTATGCAAGTAGGCTGTTATTATTTGACGTATATCATACAAGTACTTATTATTGTGTATGGTTAAGTTTTAATTATTTAGCTACTACTATTTTTGCTACTAGTTTTAGGAAGTCATTTGGTAGCGTAATACAGGTCAGTACGTTGCTGGATTGCTATAATTTGTAACCTGCTTTATTTGTTCTACAATGTTTTTAAAGATAAAAGGGCTCCCCGCTACGTCACACAACTGCATCCTCCAGTGTGACACCCAGAAACAATGATGGCTAATACATAGCGATAAGACGACTCGGTTACTAGGACGACCCGTTGGTAGTGACGCTATACCTTCAAAGCAAGGGGTCCCCTTCAATTGAACCTTTAGATTATTTTGAAAAATAGGAAAGACTAGTGCTATTTTTATAGTCCCGTTGACTTAAAACACAGCAGATAAAGATATCACCACAACTACAAATAGGACAATTATAAAGTGTGTCGGTTATAAATAATGCGACAACATTCAATATTAGAGCATCCCTTTAAATTTTATGTTTATTCAGTTAAAATATCGGAAAAAAATTAAACCTTTTTTTACTTTTACCATGACTATTTATTTAGAATTAAGTTAGTGTTATTAAAGCTTTTAAAGACATTAGACGTCTTAAACAAATAAATTGTATTTTTAAAAGCTCCTCCCGCTCGCACCCGACTTGACTAGCTTTTAATACAGCTGTCAAATGGTTTGTCATGTTTGGTGCGTATTGTAGCATGTGGAATTACTGTGAATGGGTCTAAGCAGCTGTGCAATTCTCTAAGAGCAAACATCGTTGCATCTTTGACAACATCCTTGAAACAAATGTTGATAAGACAAGGAACGTTGGAAAAGCAACGTTGTGTACAAGGGCGATATCACATAAAGTATTTGACATCGGTGAGGTCTTCGACAAGCTCGTCGACGAATCATTAAAGAATTGCACGGCAGCTAAAAGTGGAAATAGACGGTTCATCCAAAGTGATTCACTTTTAGTGAACGATGATCAGGGAACAAATTCTTCTCGTTATATGCAAAGTGAATGTAAAGTGAAGCATTTTAAATTTTCCTCACGATGTCGCAGAGACAAGTGCGTGTTTAAGTTTATTTGATCATAGATAGTTTGATCAAAGAGTTACTCAAAAAGAAAAATACAAAGAAATCGTGAGATGCGATCATGGATAGGCAGAAGAAGTCAGAAAAGAGCTTCCAAGTCTAAAGTCTCGGATTTATAAAAGCAGGGAATCTGCCCTGGGCAGATTAGTCGCTTACTATTAGGCGAACGACTTGTCACATTCAAGTAAAAGATGTTTCAACTAAATGAACAACACAAAAATATAATGATTTTATAGATAATTATGTTTTTTATTCTTAAGAAACGCTACAAGCACGACACCCTCCTGATGTTAAATAAAGATAAAGTAAGAAGATTGAGAGATAAACACCCGCATTTTACTAGTTATGTTTTTGCGTTCATGTAGTAGTAGGTGAGCTTATCAATATCCTTTAGTCTGCATTTACGACATCTATATATACAGGGTTCAATTAATTCTTAAATCTCAAACTAGTAAAAATAATAGCTAGGTACATTTAATAGTTATAAACATTCCTATAATGGCTATTAAACATCTTGTTTATATGCGATACATTCTTCGTTGAACATAATTTATATTCCCTCAGTTTACGAGCCAACAAAACTAGCCCCCGTGGAAGGCACCGTTTAATTTTCTTTCGATTACAACATCCAGCCTGTAATAGGGTAGGATCCCAAACGGATTGTAAACGTTTTCCGCTCTCTGCTATATTTTCTTCGCTCAAACCGAATCTTTCGCTCAAACCGCTCTTGCGTCAGGGGAACGTTTGATTTGCGCGATCAAATCGCGTACCGCGGGCTTATGGCGTGTGAGAGAAGTTATTTCAATTTGAGGATTGCTTAATTCAGATTTGTTGAGTTAATAATATTTTATATACAACTGTGGAATAATTTTTATGTAATGTAATTAAAATCTCATTGAATAAATCTTACTGAATTAAACTTATTGAATATACCTTTTATGCAGTAAGGATTTGTGGATTTTTAATTTATTTATGTGCCTTCGTATTCAATAGATAGATCAAGTGGGCAAAGCCGCAGTAGGTCAGCTTTCAGTTTTATAAATGTTTGAATCATTGTAGTGAGGGAAATATTTTAAAAAGATATTCATATCGGAGCTAGTTAGCCAGACCAGGTTAGCTAAACTAACTAACAAGACAAGATTATGGTTTAAACGCTGTATCAGAAAACTACATATTTGGGTTGATAAGGATTTTTTTTCTGCTCCATAGCGCAGTATGCTTCTGATCTACTCATCATTAGACCTATTAACATTAGAACATGAGATAACACCTGCTAGACATTAAAATGCATTCACGCACCGCGTCTTTTGTACGCAGAATTGGAACCAACACCATCCTGGATATGATTGCTGCCAGGTTTAACTGCCCTTATTTCCGGCATTGCTGCGAGAGACATGTCCCAGCAGCGGTGCCAGAGAAGAGATATTAAGAGGATTGCATAGCTAGTACTTTCCATGCTAAAAGAAGAAACTCTTTTCTACCTCTCAACATTGTCCGATTTCAGTGATTTTTTTTCATGGGATCATGACATTGTTTACTATGCCGCATTACGTTTACGTACATTTTGATTTTTTCAGTATTTCAAAGTACTATAAATTTCCTTTTTTATATGCAATCCTCTTAATATCGGTTTTGGAACTCTCCTATGACTTATAACTATAATTTGTGTTGTATTATGAATAATTGATTGACTTATGTGATTTTGAACTAATATGATGTTTTTATTTATTTTCACGAATATTTAGATTTTTATGTACTTACTCTTAATTGTGATGTTTTCTTAATATTATTCAATATATAATAACATAACTTTATATAATAGTTGCGGTCCTAATATCTGCAATAAATGAATTTGAATTTGTCAAATTTTCTAACTATCGGTTTCCTGTGCATGCCATAATGACAGCTGAATCGATTTAAAAAAAAAACGGAATGTCAATAAATCAAAATACAACCTGTATTTTTTTGTTGTCAACTCATTTTAAAATAAAAACAAAATAAATCAGTAAAACACAAACCCAGAATAAACAAAATGTAAACTTCTTTTGTTTATCATTATGTAACGCATACACAACTTCGTGCGTTTCTTTAAGAGCAAACATAGTCGCATGTTTGACAAAATCCGTAAAACAAATGACGAGATGACAAGAAGACTTTAAAAAAACAACCTTGTGTACAAGGGCGATATCTTATTAAGTATTTGACATCGGTGAGCTCGTGGACGATCGCAACGACTTATCATTAGAAAATCGCACGGCTGTGCATGATTGGTACATAGGTATAGATAGTCCATAGAGTGAACCGTGGGAACACGTTATTATCTAGAATAAAAATGATATAAATAGTGATTTTTTTAAATACTAGATGCAGCATTTGCTTTTTGATCTAGTTATACCTATGCTATTGACGACGTTACTCCATTTAATACACTTCACCGAAGCAGGTTTATAATGTATGCGCTACTTGATTCTTATTTACATGCGTACTTGATCTGCCTACTGGAATAAGGTAATGAAAGGCCTGGATTCAGTGGTCACCGTGCTATTGTCCAGGATTACATTCGAAAATAATATAATACTTCAGGCGGGCTGAATTTCAGTCACTGTTGGGAATGCTGGGGGGCAACAGCTGATCGCATCATGCTACTTTCTTTGCAGTAGCGTTGGGCTAATTTGTTGCATGCGTTCGTACCTATGTCTTTAAAATAAAATATACGATCCTAATACATTGCATGGAATACATGAACGACACTCAGAAACCAAGTTCCGCATAGAAATAAAACAGTTACACAACTTCTTACAGTATCAGACTTCAAAAAAAAAAAGGTCTATGAAAGATCTGGATTCGGATATCATCTTTATTATCCAGGATAACGTCAAAAGCCTACCAATAAAGATTTACCGCTGTAGGAAGACTTTCGTCGTATTTTGCGCCCACGTGCTGTGTGTCGTGTGTGTATCCATCTATTGCGTCTTAATTTAGCTTCAATTATTTGTTCATTCATTATGTAGGTTATAATAGATAATATAATCAGTTTAAAATAATTTGTCCTATTTTCCTGTTATCTAATTTATTACAGTGTTATTTTAAAATTATAAGTATTATGAATACATTGACCTAGGCGTCTCTGTTGGCGCCAAAGGACCAGTTTTTGTTTTCTTGAATTAATTTTATTAGGTAGAGCACTTTCGGAATCTGTATCTTAACTGTTGTTGTTTTGTTTTTAAAATTTTGTGTTCTCTATTAATATATAACAAACCAGGGCAGTATTAAAATACTTTAAAATGTTGGTAGTTAAATTGTTATCTATTATGAACAATGCAGTATCGTCACATGATTGAAAATGTAGTATGTATTAGACATTTTTCGTATTGTTTTGACACTATATACAGTGGAGTATCGCAACAAGTTTATTACTTTCTGGACACTTCTTCATAGAGCTCTCGCGCTCAGTACTGGCATGGGTGAAGCCGGGCGTACAGTATCGTGTTCAAATTATTTTTAAAGTACTTAACCATACGTTTACTAAATAAATAACTAAAATAAATCAAAGAATAGTAATAAACAAATAAATAAACACTTCATGTAGACCTCCAGACCTACAGACAACCTCAAACTATGGCAACTTCACATTCATACTTGAACACAAGAAAAGCTAAGCAGTACTCATATTTATGCGAAATTGAATAAAGAACTACACAAATTACCAAAATAACCATTAAACTTTGTTGTCTCGAATCGTATGTTTTTATTTTATTTTCTTATTAGCCATGGTTAGATGCCATATTGCGCATTTACCAAAATCATAACAATTTATTTTAGCGTTCTATACGAGAACAAGACCTTATTGCCCACCTGTCTATCTTTATAAGGCTATATATACCTTTTGAACCGTAATAAATATGCGATTGAAATCATTTTCACAGAATATGTATTGTTGTGACAGACACCGCAAAAAAATTAGGGACAAAACAAAACTGCATACCAAAAAACAATTTACTAGATTGAACAATTATGTTTGTTCAATCTAGTAAACGTCCAACTTTAAATAAATACAAATAAAAAAGCCTATGCGATTGAGTTGTGCGAAGTGTGAACCCTAACACTTCCCCACACTTTGGTATGGAGTTATTACTGACCTTTATAAGGATAATTTATATTATTATATGGTAGGTATATAAACACATATAACTTTGTTATAAACAAAAACGAAATATATTTTGACAGAAATTGGTAGATAGAAATACCTTAAGAATGGAGATTAGGTAAATATAATTTGCTAGTATCTATTTAACAAACCATGCGCACAATTCCATGGAAGCAGGAAAAGAGAATAAGTAAGAGCAGAAAGTATTTCTAGTATTGAACAAAAAACACATGCTTGTGTGCGTTACTTTTTGAAATACGTCTAAAATTAATAAATAAAGGCACTTGTAGCCAGAAATGCAAATTTTCCTGTAATGTATTGGAAATACCTCTGAGCTAGACAAATTCAATGTCAATCTTATTAGCAACGTCTTGCACTGTACCAGGTATATTACTGATAAGTTTACCTGCCTCATTTCTTTCCTATAAGTGTAATGATTTATCAAAGCAAACAGTATAAAAAATAATGAATGTAATAACCAATGAGAACAGCCTAGTGCACAAAATATCAACTAAAATAATATGTTTTATATTGGCCGTGAATTTTATCATTACTCACCACAGAGTTGATAAGGGATCCCTTTTTTTCGCATAACTTTAGTGTCATAACTGATTTGGCATAACGTGTTACGCCAAATTTTTTTGTCATAGTCATAGTTTAACATAATTGTTTTAGGCATACTATTTCAGTAAGCATAAATATAGTTTAGGCTAATATATTTTGCCCTAATTTTGATTCGCATAAAGTTGTAAGGCATAAAGGCCTATTCAGACCAAGGGGCCTAGACAAAAAGATGTTTCTGTTATCGTTAACGCCAAACGATAAGTTCAAAATGTATGTCGTTGACATTACCAGTGGAAAAGTCACGTGACGTCGCGCTAAGTTCGTAGACACATTTTTTCTGTAACGTATCTGTTTGAATTTTGTCTAGGCCTGCTGAGCGTTATTCGCTACCGCTATGTGTAGCGGAATATATTGCGCGGAACTCGATGGGTAAATAGTATGAAGTTCCATAACTGCAGCGAAACTTGTACCGTCTAGTGAGGCGGTATTTTCTCTTGTTTGACGAAACTAGTTCCGCCGGGCGACGAGGGAGCAGCAGTGCGATTCTCTAATGATTCGTCGATGCGCTCGTCGACGAGCTCACCGATGTCAGATACTTTATGAGATATCGATCTTGTAAATAAGTTTGTTTTTCCAACGTTTCTTGTCATCTCGTAATTTTTTTCACGGATGTTGTCAAAGATGCAACGATGTTTGCTCTTAGAGAATCGCACGGCAGGTAGCGACATGCTCCCTACCTTCGCCCCGCTAAAGGTTTTGACAACGGATTTCTCTATCGCTCGCGGTAGCGAATAACGCCCAGGCCTGAATAGGCCTTTATGTTTGTTCTTCTAATAGTTATTAGGCATAAAGATCCGGTGTACCTCTAAATTTCGTCAAGTTCGATACTTCGACAGTTGCTTACTTAGAAAAAAACTTAGTTCGACAAGTCATTGCTTCGACAGAACAAATATTTGACGAAAATTACTCCCACAGAACGTACGCGGAGTATCTAGTCAGAGCAAAGTCACGATATGTGCGACGACGAGCGATGCGAGGAGGAGCGTTAGGTTGAATGGTGACCACAAAACCCGCGAGCCAAGCGAGCGCAGCGAGCGGGTCGCAGCAGTGGGCGGCGAAGCGCCAGAATCAGGCTATACCTCGATAAGGATGTAACGCAGCACTTTTGAGATAACCTACTTGTAACATTACTAATAAGAATATTGTTGTCAAAGTACCTACCCGCATTTTATGCTCCTACGTATTTTATTTAAGCAATGCTGCTACAGTCTGTATTTGGGCTTGTTTTTTAGTTAGGAGTTTAAAGTTTATGCCGTTGATCATTATGTTTAGGTATTGTTATGCTTTTCTCAATGTGTGCCTTTAAACATTATGCTAAGTTATCTTTATGCTATATATGGTTATGCTAGTAAAGATTATGCTAAAACAGTTATGCGTTTAGTTGTTATGATAAATTCTCATTAGTCCTAAAAATGTTATGCCTACTTAAATTAATACAAAAATTGTTATGCTACTAAATATAGACCCGTCGAGAAATGCGATAAAAAATGACACAAGACGTTCCTTCAAACAAATATGTCCACTATTAAAAAAGCCCAATGCACGAGTTTATTAAAAATGGAGACTATTTTCAATTTTATTTTCCAAATATTATGAACTAGCTTTTGCCTACGACTCCTTCCGTGTAGTTTTTGTTCTAGATATTCAATATATATAGATAACATTGTTTTTACAAGAGACTGACTAATTACAAATGTTAACACCTAAGTTCAAAAACAAAAGTCTAATATAAAGTAAATACAAAGGTGTTGTTAAAATCTATGTTCACCCCCTTGGAGGTTTAATTTCCCGTGAAATTGAAATTGAAACACTTTGTTAGTACACTTCTCTCCACCAATACAAAAACACCATCCAAATTTCATGTCTCTACGATCAGCGGTTTAAACTGTGCGTTGTCTGTCAGTCAGTCAACGAGGCCTTTGATTCTTATAAAATATTGATTGATTATGATTATAAGAAGTGCCAATATAAATCACGTAAAATGGGCCGCGCCACAGCGGCCTGGTTGTGGAAAACAGCCAGCCCACCAAGTAAGTGCTAATATAAATGTTATAGGCTGTGGTTAGGTAGGTATATGCTTATCTTTAGGTGAACACAAAGTCCGTGTCAACACTTCAGAATATAAATTAAAATTTATAGAAATTCCGTATGTAGATATAGCATTGACTATATTAATACATTAGTTTAAAGTTATTTCGTATCAATGTATAAGAATTGCAAAAAGCCTGATAAAACCATTTCAGTAATACCTACAATTGCATATAATTCCTATTTCAAATACATAGGCCATACTAAAAGTTTCCGGAACTGGCCACTTACATAATAGTAGTTTATGCAACTGTCATATTATAGAGGGTATTAACACATGAGCGTAGTTTTTTGAAACGAGCCACAGGCGAGTTTCAAAATAAGATTACTCGAGTGTTTTAATACCTAATTATATGCAGTTGCATACACTACTTTATTTAATCTCATGACATTTTTGCTGCTAAAGTTTTATCCAACAAAATATTACTCAAATTCGTATGTACGAAATAGCGCCAAAATGGAAAAAGTCTTCTTCTTCTTGTTTGCATGGCTTGTGCGGCGTAACCACAATTTTGCCAATATCAGTGGAAAAAGTCTGTTATTGGTCTATTGGCTCGGAACCAGCGCGTTGCGCGCGCAGCGCGCTCACCACAGATAATGTGTACTTAAAATGAATTGAAACCTCCTTGGTCGGGACACATTGTACTATAGTAATTAAAACATTTTTAAGCATTGTTTTCTTAGGAGAATAATACATTAATTAAATTTTTTAATTTTCTTAAAGAAGTACGAGTATGTAAATAAAATATGCCAATAAAAGTCTGTATTTAATTTCATAATTAGAATATTACCGAATGAGATTATAAACAATATTAAAACACTTTACTACATTTGAAAATGGAACTCTTTAGCCGTGGAATAAAATTTGTTTCATCTGATTGTCAATTGTTTACACATTGTGGCCTCATTTTAAAAATTGCGTGATTACAATAAAATGGATTTAACTCGGGAAAATTTCGTACACATCAGATAATCTACTTTATTTGACTTGGTCGTAACACAAGGAGAACTCGATGCATGACACAAAGTTCTTGTGGTTTGCATCAACTTTCAAGACTACTAATCAAGTGTATTCCCCGTCTCTGAGCACAATAGGATTTTAGTTGAAAACTTTGTTAGCGGAAGGCCAAGATTGTAGATTTCCCATCGGACCTACGCCAGTTTCAACTTGGCAGACTGTATCAATAACTTGCTCTGACACTGACTTAGTTATTTATCGCCATTTAGTTAGTGTTTGGTTTATTAAATTCCACTAGTTCTCTACCCCACGGCTTTACTTTATTCGTCTTTTCTGGTTTTCTGTTATCGTAAAAATTTGTTAAAAACTTTAAAAAAATATACGATCCCTCCCGATTCCTATGATTGTGTATATGTTGCCAAGAGCCAGCAGCTTTATCTACCGCATTCCAAAAAAAGGAGGAGGTGGTCAATTCGCCTGTTTTTTTATGTTTGTTACGAGTACCTCATAACTTTCTACTGGGTTAACCGATTCTCAAAATTCATTTTTTTTTTTTTGAAAGCTGGTGCTTCCCGTTTGGTCCGATTTCATCAAATTCGTTCCAGTAATTTTTAAGATGCACTCCAATAACTGAATAGAATTAAAGTCGGTATTAAATTTTTCAAATTGTACTTGTTTAATCCAAGTAAATGCGCAGCAGTATTTGACACTAGTGTCTACCCGTGACTTTGCACGGGATAAGGTTATTGCGATTTATCGGAAACTACCTGTTCATTTGGGATAAAGGTGTATATTTTTAGTATGTGCATGGCATTCCTGAGTACATCTATCTATCTTCGTTCCAAGTTTCATTGGAATCCTTGTACTCATTTTACTACCATACATATTTACTTAAGAGTATATCATAACTAATTCACTCACAAACTTTCGCGTTTGTAATATTATAGTGTGATATTTGCGAAAAGATGTTTTCTTTATATTTTATTATTGTTGATATTCATCTAAATAAATGAGAACTTCAAGAGGTTTTAATATTAACAATATTCAATGAGCCTAGAAAGTCTCATAGGAGGCAGTAAAAGAGAAATAAACAAAATAGAATAATAAACATTGGTACAGAAGGCTCCGAGAAAAAATGTAATGCAAATTTCTAAGAGCGTATTTTTTCTTCCATTAACCTTCGGACGGGACAAAACCGCGGTACTAGCACCAGGACAGAACAAAAACAGTCTCCTTTATTTTTCTTTATTCTGAAACTGTAATTAGGAAATTAACGACTCAGACTTATTAGTAACAAACGACGCTTTCCGCGGTCCATGTAGAAATTACGACGATTTCGTGAGAAAAATTTAAATAAAAACAAGTGAAATAATTTGGCCCGATCCTGGCAGTGTTTTGTTTCAATTTGCCATGCAAATGACTTCATTAGTGAAACATAAACATTGGTAATAGGGTCATTTTTAATTAGCGAGATTTTATTGTGCAAATCCAGTAGGACGGATTTTTAATTCAGGTGTTACCTAGTATGTGGAAATCCAGATTGGTAGCAATTTGCTTGTACAGAACATCGAACTAGACGTTTCGAAGAGCGTGAACTAAAATTTTAAGTATATTATGGTAGTTCTTATTTAGCTTATTCTTAAGCCAGTAAAAATAACCCTTTTTTGGTTTATGGCTAGAAATCGTAAATGGTAAATTTAAAAAAAAAGTTTATAGGCCATAAAAAGATGTGAAATTTTAATTTCTACTGTAATGATTTTAATGACGTTTGCTCTAAAGTGAAGTGCATAGTTCCCGAGATATTGGCCAAAAACTATTATTATTAAATATTTTTTAAGATGGCGCTTGAAGATGCACCTGGATCTGTCAACATCTTGTGATTTTATGCCGGGTAAGGGACCCTAAACATTATAAAAATTGAAAATGGATCGGAAATTTAGTGCGATGTTAAATTCTATTTTGACTGGCCTATCCAAACTCGTATAACGCTTGCGAATGACAGTCCTAATTTGACATTTCTGTTAATTTGGGGGAATGTTTTACGCAGAATTAGGCTGAGCGCAGACTTGAGTCACGATGGTTTTAAGACAGACTATTGCTTTACAAAAATTATGAAGACGCGCACACTTCAAACAAAACGTCTCATAGACAAAGTTGTCTCATAGTCAAAATAGTTTCGTTTTAGATGTGCGACGTGTCAAGGCAAAACAATTTGGTTTTAGTTTTAAGACAGACTTGTCTATGTGAGGAAAGTCTGTCTTAAAACTGCCGTAACTCCAATGTGCGCTCAGCCTTACTCGCCATGAAAATTCGTGTTCAGCATAAAAAAACAGCTATAAAAATATCACACTTGAATAGAACAATAATATTTTGAGAATTGTCATTTTAAATTATATTCGCTGATTTAGTTTGATGGTATGCATAAGCGAAATATTACCATAATTTCTGTTAAATATCCCATAATATGGGTTACTAGACTATTACACGTTAGTTTACAACATTTTGAAAACCTATTCTACTAGCGCATGTATTAAAATATGGTTAGGCATATAATTATATACTTGTCTGTGTCTTTGTCAGCATGAGATTTATGAACGTAAATTGATATAGGATTTGGAATATACATAACTAAGTAACCATGCGGCAAGTACCTGATTTCAAACAAAAAATAATTTAAAAAAACGGTAGGTACCCAGTCTACGGTTATGAGGTTATAAATATAAAAAAATTAAAAATACATCGGCTTGAGTACATCCTCCTTTTTGGAAGTCGGTAGAAAGTAAAAAAAAAACATGGCGCTATTCAGGAAATCTATTCACCCCCTCTTGTTGAATACCATTAAATAGATCAAATAAAATGAAGGTGCATTGGATTACCTTTTCATCAGGTATACATACCTATTGGGAAATATATTCACAAGAACAGATGATACAGAGTTACTAAATTTAAGAACAAGTTTCACTTAGTATTAACTTGTTCATAAATGCAGAAGTACTATTAATAATAGTAGTATCTACAAGTCTACTATATATCATACACTATTACTATATATATATTTATAGAGTTGTTTTTTTTTTAGTATACCCTCGCACTATGATTCTTTGTATCTTGGGAGGCATGTACACAAACATAAACACATCTCAACATTGAACACCAGAGAACATAGATTTATAATCGGCATACAAATATATTCCTCCGCAAAGAATCGAACCTGGGACCCAGCGCTTTGAAGGCAGGGTCACTACCAAATAAAATAACGGAGCTGCTGCATGTGGACGTGTGGTTTGTTTTGACATATAAAGTAGTCAACTACGATAGGATAAAGTAAAGAAATAAAATAAAATCAAAATATAATGAAAATTAATTAATTTATTTTATATTATTATTATAGCAATTTACAAAAAATATTACAGAAGAGTGAAAGACATATGAATAATTGCTTAACATCATAAATTGGTCTCCAACTCAGAATGTGCTGATTTAATGTAAAACCGACGTTGGTCTTCCGTTGGAGCCATTTGGTGAAGTTAAGGAGGATTAATGATACCACAGACAGCAAAAAAAACATGGAGATTATTGTTAAAAACGTAAGGAAAACCTGAAATAAATATAACAAAGGTAAACCTTCCTGTAAAAGTCAGTGAATTACGATTAAAATAACAAAAAATATCACTGAAACAAATATGATTATTATTAATTATGTTACGATGGTAACATAATTATATTAAATATTATTGAAACGACATTTATGTGACATACGTTTGCACATCTGAATAAATAAACTAAGTACTAGCTGCATCTTAGTAGGTAAGTACCTAATCTATCTATTTATATATAAAAATGAACCCTATTTCTCCTGGTCACGCAACAACTTGAGAACGGCTTTATCATTTAATTCATATTCTTTTTAAAGGTTGCCTAATACTTCGTAGGAGGTTCTAATATTAAAAAAAAGAAAATATGGGAGGTTATGGTGAGGCTGAAAGCATAATCTACCACGCGAACGAAGTCGCAGGCAGTCACTAGTATTACAATAAACGTAAACCGATATCTGTAATAAGATTGTAAGACGAACTAAAAAACAAGGTCGGTAAGCTTAGGTACCAAGGTACAGAAGTATTATGATCCGTCAGGGACTTACTTAACCATCTATACCGTTTCAATAATAGCAATGGGGTAAAATTTAATTTTACACTTTAATTAACCAGTACCATTTAAAAGAACGAGTTAGATTAAGTCCGTACCTAAAACTCCTAATTAAAGACTTAAACGGAAATCGTGAAGTGGCAGTTTGCCTGTTTAAACTTAACAGGCACTTTCATAAGCTAATTAACAGAACAGGGGAGAATTTCAGTGAATTGTTTGCGTTCAAACGTTGAATTGTATTGATCCTTTAAATTTAACCAACACTGTATTTCCCAGCAGCATAGGGCTAACTTATACTTTTGAAAACTTTCTTTTGTAATTTTCCATAAAACTTATTGCAGTCGCGACATTGATGGGTGATCACTAGTAGCAATTTTAAACGCTTTCGTCCTTCGTCGAGCCTTTGAAGCTGTTGATCCCGGCATTTTTACCTACCGACTTCCAAAAAAAGGAGGAGGTACTCAATTCGACTGTATTTTTTTATGTTTGTTACCTCATAACTTTCGATAAGGTGAACCGTTTCTAATTTTTTTTTTGTTTCAAAGCTGGTGCTTCCCGTGTGGTCCCATTTGAATTTCATCCAATTCGGTCCAGTAGTTTTTGGGATACATTCCAATAACTGAATAGAATGGAAGTCGGTATTGAATTTTTCAAATTGTACTTGTTTCATTACGGTTCTTAGGCTAGAGTCAATGGTGTGGCCTGAAAACTTAGACACCAGGCTAGCCAGTAACCTATCCAAAAAGCCACACTGGGCCTGCGTAGTGAATTACAGCCCAATACTTACTCCTCTTTTCAGGGAAGGTATGAATCCCAGCAGTGGGAATGGATAATGGGACATTATGTAATGTTCGTTTTGTTATTCTTCCAACATTTTTACGGCCCCGTTACCTCTGTTGGTTATTTACCCTTATAATATTTGTAAATATTCCAATGACAAAGTTTTGATATTCAAGGATCACGCGTTTTCATTCGCATTTCCTTGTAACCTCTTTTATGTAATTTTTATACATTTTCGTATAAAACCTCATTTTAGAATTTGTCGGCGGGGTGTTTAAATTTCGATTTTAAAAGATTGGGATCAACAGAGATAGTTGGTTTTTACGGATGGAGTACACAGTCCATGTATATGGAGGTTTTGTTTTAAAACCCAGGAGTTTTGGTATAGAGTGATGTTCTGAGAAATACTCTTCACAGGAATTATCCATATGAACTGGAGAATTCACTCATTCTTGGATATAATCATAGTGATGTTGATTTTGATCCTCTTAAGCTGGTCCTGAGCTTAGTGAAGATGCCAGAAGAGATGTTTATTACGAAAACCAGCCTAACGGGAACCCCCCCAGTCTAACTAAGAAGTACCAATGGGCCAACGGGACCGCTCCTATGGGCTTTGTCCTTCAAGTTCCCTGCCAGGCGCTCCCATGTGGACAAAGCCACTGTAGGTAGGAGTGTGTGTAGTAGGAGGTGTAGTAGTCACTGTAGGTTGCGGTGTCGTACCACGGCTGAGAGAGAGTTGGAATCCACGGCAGGAGAGGACTGCCGGTCAGGCACAGGGAAGAATTATGTAAGGACGCGGAAGGCAGGGAGAGCGCTCTCCAATTTATTTCGTTTTTAAAAAAGGCTCAACCCCGAAGTCTCAATAATAGATCCTTGGCCAGGGCAAGTTGTTTTGCAGTTAAGAGAAACATTTGTTCTCAGGTCTTGAGATGTGTGTGATATTGTATTGTGTTCTATGCCTTTAGATACTACTATATATATAAAAGATGCTGACATACTAAATCATTATATATTATAAATGCTCAGAAATGTATCAGTGTTAAAACTCTGTAAAGGTGACGGTAGAATTCACTTACTACTAACTAACGATAAGTTAGTTTTTAAGAGTAAAGTTTAGTTTTTTATACATGCAATACTTGACTATGTAAAGTTCTAGTATTATTTCCAGAATATTATTGGGTTTTGTCTATTAAAGACTGTATGTACGTTGGCATAGGACAAACAATAGTATCCAAATCAGACAACGCCATGAAAGCTCTACGTAAGCTGCTTTAGATGCGACGTCCATTGAAACTGCGAGAATTGTTTGTGGCATGCAGTGGGTCTTGGATGCTCACTTCTATACAAATTAAAACGTAGTATTTGGCTGCTGAGAATGTGGCTGTATTATTTAATATTCTATTAGCAATTTCTTTTTGTTACTTTTATGCAGGTTTCTTTAGATACAATCGATCCCCTGTGGTTACGACTCGTACCTTTTTTAATTTCTTGTGTCTCGTCACAAAAGCGATTTGTTTACTATATTTTTTTACCATGCGCACAATATTGTGATAATAGATACCTTTTGCCTTACCTTATTTACTTTAATCTTACTTTTGAATTATCATGGTAACGACTTCGACAAGTTGTTTCACACTATTGGTGCTGAAGTAGGTTATATTTTTCGGTACAAAAAATATTTCACCTTTTTTAGTGACTCTTGCTACTTACGAGACAGATTTTCATTAACCGTCAATGATGATATCATCAAGACAGGCGTAACAGTTTTCAGTTATTGGAGTGTAACTCAAAAAAATATTGACTACCTCTGCACAACAAAAAAAGAATTTTGAGAATCGGTATACTAATGGGGACAAATCGGTGAACAAACACAAAAATACATACAATCGATCATATAACCTCCTTCTTTTTTTAGTTGGTTGAAAAATAGGAAATCGTTTTTTTTTTCAATTGTACATTGAATACTATGTACTGCTGTAACAAGATTAGAATAGCTTCATTTGATTTATTAAACAAACGTAAATCTGTTTAGTTGTTGTTACCTACATTATTTGATTTTAAAAGATTGAAAAATCTGTATTTAATTTTTCAACCATAGAAAAAGATAACGTAATTTCTTTTCAGGGCATGAATTTTGGATATTTTGTGTAACATTATTACCCAAAACAAGACATATAAATATAAAATCTTATGATTGCAATTATTTTACGTATGAAAATAGATTAGGAAATGAATATACAATATTATATATATATATGAAAAGAAATAGGATTTTAGTTCTGAAAAGTTATCAGTTTACATTACGAGGTATATTTCAAAAACTTAACTAGTTAGGAATTTAGCATTTCTGCATAGTAAGAATCACATTTTATATGGTACTAGCGAGTGCCCGCGATTTCGTTCGCGTAGTAGTAAAGAACCTTTTGGTAACAATAATTTAAATAACAAAAAAAAGTATGCGAGATTGTTCCATCCGTTCTGAAGTTATAGCGTAACCAGAAACATAGATTTAAATAGCAAATACTGAAAACATCAATACATAACTTTAAGTTTTACAATTGTGCTGCGCTAAATATACAAACGTTATACATAAAATACAATATACAATATAAATTACATACTTAGTTTTGCATGATATAGTTTCAGTTTAGTACAATCTAATCTACAATAGTAGATTATGCACCGAGGGCGTAAAGCAGTGTCTTACGTCACGGGCGGTATATTTAACCTGAGTGTAACAGGGACTCATAAGTTAATGAGCCTGAGCGTAGCGAGGGCATTTAAATTTAATTCCCGAGCAAAGCGAGGGAGTTATGTAGAGTCCTGAGGAAAGCGAAGGATTAAAGCCGCTCAAGATGAAGGCAGGCTTTATCTTCGAGGTAAACACTCTACTAAGATAGACAATAAAAACAGCTTTAAAGAAGCAGTAAATTAGTTAACAGTAAAATAAATTGATAGTTAATATTCAAATTGGACACATTTGTCCCGTTATAGAGGGACAGAGTAATATTTTTGAAAGGAACATTTTATGAAAAGCAATGTTTTAGAAATTTACATAAAAAAATAGATAGATAGAGAAGTAGACCACGGCTTAGTAGCTTTGGAGCTCCCGATATTTCGGCACAGTTACATGCACCACGTTCAAAATTATAACATTTTATGGAAGTTGTTAAAATAACACCAAACACATCGCGGCACGTAACTTAAACTATGACCTTGAATACGCAGAGAGGGCCGTGCGTAACCCATAGCAACGCGGCGCACAATAATCACACACACTATAGTACAATCGCGCCTTTTTATTTATTTTTCTCTAAACTGTCTCCGTACTAAGAGTTTTCCTACAAGTAACGTTCCAATGACTAACAACTACTCTACTAATCCAAACTAACGCTATGGAGAGAGTTATGCTCAGGGTTTCTCTACGTGATCGAATCAGAAATGAGGAGATCCGTAGAAGAACGAAAGTCACCGATATAGCCCAGAAGATTAGCCAGTTAAAGTGGCAGTGGGCAGGGCACATAGCACGCAGAACAGATGGCCGATGGGGCCGGAAGGTTCTGGAAAGGAGACCACGGACCGACAAGTGCAGTGTAGGTCGTCCACCGACATGGTGGACAGACGACCTGATAAAGGTAGCAGGACGACGTTGGATGCAGGCCGCTTCCTACCGGTCCTTTTGCAAAATTATGGGGAGGCCTGTGTGCAGCAGAGGACGCCCTACGGCTGAGATGATGATGATGATGAACGTTCCAAATCCAAATCACTTTTATACCCATGTGAGTTTCATACAACATTACAGCCCCGGGGATGTAATGCCTTGCTTTACGTTGATATTGCGTGATACGTAATTGGATATTTTCGAGCAGGTGGTATGAAAAGTAATAAAAAGTTTATTCGACACACTTTTACGGATCAGATAAAGCAAAGCGTGCCTCCCACTTGGCCAGTATTCTTATATTTCTAATTACTATATTTCTATATTGCTTAAAAGTAGACATTGTCGTCGGTACTCAGCTCTTCTATAATAAATACAATTTACAAGTACAATTTGAAAAATTTCTTACCGACTTCCAATTTATTCAATTATTGCAGTGTAACTCAAAAACTACTGGACCGAATTTGATGAAATTTGAATGGGGCAGCTTTCAACAAAAATTTTGAGAATTTAGAGAATTTTGAGAAGCCGAAAGTTATAAGGTAACAAGAATTAAATAAATACAGTCGAATAGAGCACATGACAATTGCAAAATATTTATTTCAATTTGAGATAGTGAGTTCATGCTTTATAAACTCCACATAAAGTAAGAAAATAACATTCATCAAAATGAAAAGAAAATCAGTAGAATGGAAAATGACAGACAAGCAAGATACGAGTATAGCCTTTCCAATTTATCTTCAGTGCGACATCTTGTACTCGGGTATCCTAGGCAATAACTACCTACTTAGTGTCTCGAGTTAAAATCTTGAACTAATAAAAGACGATTCAACAAGGGTCGACTGTTTATCTAATTTAAAGCAATTGGAGGGGCGTGTTCAGGCTGGCAGTCGGACCGTCTCGCGTAGTTAAAGCACTGTCTGTCCATATTGAAAAGCTTGAGTTTAATTTGTAAGGTACATACATATAAACCTAAGCTTGATTTTCATTGCCATTGAAAAGTTGAAGTGCTCTGTTCATATAGATAAATTTACTGACAAGATATCTGTGCATACATATTCAACCTTTGCATCTCGTAGAAGGGCTAATAAAGGCTGCTAAACACTTACGGCCTTACTTATAAACGTTGCTTAAATTTGAAAACGTCACTTAGTACGGCGAGGCACATTTTTCCTTTGCGCAATACTAAATAACGTCATTTAAAGTTAAGCAGCTTTTATAAGTAAGGTTGTAGAGCAACTTTCGTGCATGTAATAGTGTGATTGCTTATTTTGTAGCTCATTTTATACTACAAGTAATTAAAGATGGATAACTCGTTTGTGTCTTGAACTGTTACTGTCATATTTGTCCATGACAGTTGCATTGCCGTTTACCCCGTTCGAATAGATATGTCATAAAAAGTAGCATACCTGTAATGCTGTGGCCACACTACTGTGATATGACAATAATTATGGTCATAATTTAGACAATAACTGATGTGGCCACAATTTATGGTCTTAATTTAACAAGGTCAATCAATATGGCATATGACCGTAGGCAATAGCTCCGGTGACGGTCTTTCTTCGCGTATCAAAGGCATACCAGGGTAATTATTGCGTGAGTGGCCACACTACAGTTTTTTCAGTGTGCCAAATGAACTCAACGGAAACGCACTGACGACCGAAACGTAGTTCTCAACATGGAGAGGTCAAATGAAAAGGTGCTCGAGTTTTTGGGAGCACTCCAATTGGAACCAAGCCTAAAGTTTGGTTATGTTAAAATATAACTGATTTATATAATAGTAATTCACGCGCATAAACTTCAACCTCTATCTTGGAAAAATTACATTTTTACCGTGACTAAACCTTTTGACGCGGTAGTTTAGGCAGTAATTTAATGCCATATTTTTTGTGGTAAACAGGCGGTAGAAGGTAAGGTAGTATGGCCCCAGAGTACTACTTATTTTAAACACGACTAAATATTATTTACCATTTGTTATGTTAGAAATTTTGGCAAAATACTAGAAGTATTTTTATAAACTGGTTTTGAACCTTTCTTTCAAATGAGTTTAGAAAGTTAAAAAATTAAAGGGCAAAATGGACATGATATATCATCCGCTAATAAAACACATTGTTTATTAGATTTAGATGCTTGGTTAATTTTGTATAATAACACAAAGTATGCATCTCAGTACGTTACCTTGAGGGAAACTGGAGTGTAATGTATGTGGATGATATACAATACCTCTTATAATATGTGTTTATTTTCATTCATCATCATCATCATCATCATCAGCCTGTAGCAGTCCACTGCTGGACATAGGCCTCTCCAATTGCACGCCACTTAGGTCTATCTTGGGCTTCTCGCATCCAGTTTTTGCCAGCCGTCTTGCGCAGATCGTCACTCCACCGTGCCTCAGGACGTCCTACACTACGTTTGCCGAGACGCATTATTTTCATTATTGTTACAATAATATTTAACTATACTCCATCATATTATGCAATCGTCATATCGAATAGGAAGGATACTTGCATGGATAGTGCATACTTTCTGTTTTATTTTTGTTTTTTATTTTCCGCACAGATAAGTTAGGTTTATTGAAATATATAACCATTTTTAGTGTTCCGTGCCCAAAGAGTAAAATGGAACCCTATTGTCTATCTGTCTGTCTGTCTGTCCGTCTGTCACCAGGCTATATCTTTTGAACCGTGATAGTTAGACATTTGAAATCTTCACAGACGGTGTATTTCTGGTGCCGCTCTAAAAACAAATACAAAAAACCGGCTTAGTGCAAGTCGACTCGCGCATGATGGGTTCGTACCATTGTCAATAAAAACGTCAAAAACATGTTTGTTGTATGGGAGATTCATAGATAATGACACGGAACCCTTCGTGAGCGAGTCCGACACGCACTTGGCCGGTATTTTTCTCTGTAGATAGTTAGACTAACATACTATCGCACAGACTCACATGGCGTATCTGTTAAGGTTTTAGCAGCTACACGGACCTAGAAAGGAGAGCATGGTTGTCTGGAAGAGATCGCTCTGAGCGATAAGACCGCTCATTATGACATTATTAATTTTAAGCATTTAATTGTAGTAAGATATCTTTGTTTACAATTGTTTCATATTTCTTTATTTGTGATAATATTTAAGTGTAATGTGGTGTTTCAATAAAGAGTTAATCTATTATATATATATTGTGGGTAGACTGAATAATAAAACCCAGAAAACGAGTATAAAAAGGCGGTACGAGCGCGTCAACGGTCATTATTAGTCGAGACTTCGTGCGGAGCGGACCTCTTGTCAAATTACGTATAGATGTTATTATCTTGTTGAAACTTTGATTGTTGTTATTTTAATAATATGTGTAAAGTTTAAATTCAGTTTAGATTAATCATCGAGTGTATTTTTTTAAGTAAAACCACTTCTGGTAGCTTATATCAGAAGTGGGATTGCTCACTACGTCCACTCAAAAGCAGTTTGTTTTCGTTTACTTCGTTTGAGTGTCCGTGAAGTACAAGGTTGTGATTAATAATTCCTGGTAAGGTAATTTTTATTACTCTGGTACCTTTTTGCATGTTTTGTTATCTAGTATCCTTCAAAACGAGTAGCAAATGGGCCGATCTCGATCTCGTGACCGGCATTATTCTTCTACTCACCGCCCGCGTGGCGAACGCTCTGCGAGTAATAGTACCCGCAGTTCGAGTAGAGGATATACGCCTCCGGTAAGAAAACGGCATTTTACCCGTAGTCGCAGCTGTAGCCGTAACCGCAGCGAACGTCATGATGTACGTCACACGCGCCGTAATTATTATCGCGGTCGCAGCCGCGATCGTAGCTGGAGTCGTGACTACCGACGGAGTCGTAGCCGCGATCGTAGCCGGAGTCGTAGCCGCGACCGTTACCGCCATGACCGCAGTCGTCGAAACGACAATGGTGAGTTTAGTGGTCATGAATCCTGGCACACTATCATGTCGCGTCTTCAGGCTTTGGAGTCGCAAGCGTCTGCTTCGCATCTATCAGGTCAATTAGCCTCTGCTGAACCGCCCTACGTTAATGGAACGGAGCAGATCGTCGAAGCCATTCAATCATTGAAATCGGTAAGTACACAAAGCTACTATGTGTCTAATTTTGACCCTAGCATACACGACGTGGATTCTTGGTTCGAGGAAGTTGATAGGGCCAAGATTACAAACCGGTGGGATGAACGCGAATGCCTCGCTCGTGTTGGTAAATGTTTGAAAGGTGATGCGAGAACGTGGCTGGATGAGTGGGTTTGCAATGACCGCTCGTGGTCCAATTTTAAAAGGGACTTCAAATGCTTGTGCGCTAAAAAGGTAGACCGGGCGAAAATTTTGTACGAGGTAATGTCCACTAATTCTAATAGTTTTCGCACTTATGCTGAATACGCACGCAAATCATTACTCCGGTTGCGGATCGTTAAGGGCCTTAGTGATGATTTGATCACCGATATTGTGCTACGAGGCGTCACTGATCCTCAAGTAAAAGCGGCGGCTATAAACGCGAATTTATCCCCCCAAGATTTGGTAGGCTATTTGACTACTTTCTCGAAACCGGAAAGTGCAGATAGTCGTGTCGCACGCCGTCCGGTCGCACCAAGTAGCAGGCATAAAACATCGATTACCAAGCGACCGATTTCGGGCTCTAATAACAGTACGAAATGCTATTTATGTGGCGAGCTGGGACATAAGCAGTTGAATTGTCCCAAGAAGCCGAAACCCGCTGCTGCAGGTTCTGCAAACGATCCGGTCCCAAAATCGAATGCTGCTAAGATCGAGCGCCCCATCCCATGTGCGTATTGCAAAAAACAAGGCCATCACATACGAGATTGCTTTGCAAAGCACCGTGCGGATTCTGGTAAGGTCAATTTCTGCTCAGTTGCCTCCGTCGAAAAACAGAACGACGTCGTTGTTGGTGTCATTAATGGGATTCCCGTTGACATACTTATAGATAGTGGTGCCATAGGTGTGTCGCTTATCTCTTCTGCAGTAGTAAATCACCTTTCCTGCGCTAAGAAACCTACCAATCAACAAATAAAAGGAGTAGGTAAGTCCATAACACACGTTAATTCGTACGTCTCTCTGATTGTTCAGCTGGAAGACATTTCACTAGATGTGGACTTCTTGGTTGTTCCTAACGAGTGCATGAATGCCCCTGTCATAATTGGCACTAATGTGCTGAATCGGGAGGGGGTTACGTACGTACGAACCAAAGACTCGCAGCGAATCATACGAGCCCCTAAACGCGCTGTTTCTTCTGTGAACAATAACAACCAACAACGCATTTGTAATACCTCTTTGGACGGTCCACTTTTAGCCCATCTAAATAAGATCCTGGACGAGTTCTCCGAACACATGATTTCAGGTACGGCCTCTTCAACTGTTACAACAGGTGCTATGAGTATTCGTCTAAAGGACGATACCCCAGTTCATTACCGGCCGTACAAAATGTCTCAGGACGAAAAGCTGAAGGTACGTAGTATCACACAAGATTTACTTTCAAAGGGTATCATCCGTGAGTCAGAGTCGCCTTATGCAAGTCCGGTGTTACTCGTTAAGAAAAAGGACGGCTCTGACCGGATGTGTGTGGATTTCCGCGCATTAAATGCACGAACAGTAAAAGATCGATTCCCACTACCACTCATTGATGACCACATCGACCGCTTGGGTAAAAGCACATATTTTACAACCTTGGACATGGCGACTGGGTTCCACCAAATAAAGCTTGATGAAGCGTCCATACCACTCACCGGCTTCGTAACACCAGAAGCCCATTATGAGTATGTAAAGATGCCATATGGATTGGCCAATGCGCCGATCGTATACCAGCGCATTATTAGTAAAACATTGCAGAAATTCATTACCGAGGGGAAAGTTCTGGTATACATCGACGATTGTCTAATCTTGTCCTCCTCTGTCGAAGAGGGATTGCAAACCCTGCGGGAAGTACTGCAGACCTTAACGGAAGCGGGGTTTTCGTTAAACTTGAACAAATGTTCTTTCTTATGCAAAGAAGTAGAGTACCTGGGGCGAGTAATATCTAACGGGGAAGTGCGACCCGCTCCTGGTAAGGTTCAGGCTCTTGCAGATTCCACAGCACCACAGAATGTCAAACAGGTTAGACAGTTCCTTGGATTGGCGGGGTATTTCCGAAAATACATCCCAGATTATTCCACCAGGACTGCTTGCATTGCGCGCCTGACTCGTAAAGACGTACAATTTCAATGGACTACGGAACATGAAACTGTACGCCAAGGAATTATTAAGATTTTAACCAGTGCACCGGTGCTCGCGATATTTGATCCAAGTCTACCTACGGAAGTGCACACTGATGCAAGCAGCCTTGGGTATGGCGCGATCTTACAGCAAGTTCATAAGGATGGTACTCGGCGTGTGGTGGCCTACTATAGCCAGGTCACTAAGGGCGCTGAACCGAAATACCATTCTTATGAACTAGAAACTCTTGCGGTAGTAAAAGCCTTGAGGCATTTCAGGCACTACCTCATTGGTATTCAATTCCACGTAGTAACGGATTGTAATGCCTTGAAATCCACTCAAAGTAAAAAAGACTTGTTACCGCGTGTGGCAAGATGGTGGATTTACCTACAAGATTTTAATTTCACCATTCTTTACCGAAAAGGCGCCATGATGCCACACGCGGACTATTTGAGTAGAAACCCTTGTAATGTAAACAATATTGAACGTCCACGTAACTGGGCTCAAATCGCTCAAGCGGGTGATGAGGAGACTCAAACTATGATTCGTTCCATTGAACAAGGTCAATTGGATACGTCCAGATACGAAGTACACAACGACATATTGTATTACCGGTATACACCGACAGGTGCAGAGCCGAGGCTACTTTGCTTCATTCCTAAAGGTCACCGTTTGAGTCTCCTCCGAATTTTCCATGATGAGCATAGTCACATAGGTGCAGATAAGGTGGTGGACCTAATACTAAGACATTTTTGGTTTCCTAGTCTTAGGAGATTTGTTACTAAATACACTTCCCATTGTTTAACGTGTATCGCCCACAAACGTGTACCACGAGCACCTTTACAGCCTATTACATCTTGGGACAAATCTGAAATCCCCTTTCAAACTTTACATGTAGATGTTCTAGGTCCCCTCCCTGTGTCTAAGGGTTATAAATTTGTCATGCTTGTGGTCGATGCATTTACAAAATACTGTTTACTGAAACCCATATGTCGCCAAGATTTCGATGAACTGAAACAAGTGTTTCAACATGTATTGTCGTTGTTCGGTACTCCTAATTTAATTGTATCAGATAGGGGACGTATGTTCGAATCAACGGGCTTCACTTCATGGATGAAGGTCCTTGGTGTACAGCTCCATTACATAACTCCTGAGATGCACCACGCAAATGGACAAGTGGAACGCTACATCCGTACAGTCCTGAACATGCTCCGCATTGCAGTGAATCATCGTAAAGCTGAGTGGGCCGAAGAACTGTGGCAATTACAGCTTATTCTAAACCTGACAAAGCAGAAAACCACACAGACTTCTGCCCTAAATCTCTTAATTGGCCACGAAAGCGCAACTCCTGCAATCCGAATGTTAGTGCGAGATGTTGCTTTGAATCTGACCGAGGGTAACCGGGAAGCGAGACGAGAAATGCTTAGGCAAAGGACGGCCGAACGGTTGAGAAAGAACCAGGATCGTCAGGACACTATCGTCAATGAGCATCGGAAGCCTCCTCGTGTGTTTCAGATTAACGACATGGTGTTTGTTGTCAAGTATGCCCAATCTCAGGGTAAACTGGATCCTGGCATGCGGGGACCCTATAGGGTAGTGAAGACCCTTCCTAACCACCGATACGAATTGAAGTTACTTACTGGATCTTATGGAAAGTCTACTTATGCAGCTGCTCAGTTTATGATCCCATGGAAAGGTGAATGGACCCCGGAGACATGTGCAGTGTTTTTTGAAGGTGCGTGTTCACCCTTTTTGACCCGTCTTAAAGTGAAGACGGTACCTTGCCCTGTTCTTTTAAAGCTTTTTGCGTTGCGAAGAGTTGTCGAGGGAGTACAACCTCCTTTCCCCTCGACCTGAAAGCTTTTCGCGTTGCGAAGAGTCTTCGAGGGAGTACAAACTCCTTTTCCCTCGATGTGAAAGCTTTTCGCGCTGCGAAAAGTCGTCGAGGGAGTACAACCTCCTTTTCCCTCGACGTGAAAGCTTTTCGCGTTGCGAAGAGTCATCGAGGGAGTACAACCTCCTTTTCCCTCGATGCAAAAGCTTTCCGTATGGAGAGTCACCGGGGGGTTTCATGCGCCTTGCCCCCTGGTGTAGATTTAGTATTTCCCCCGGTAGGGGCCCCTACCGAGGAACCTGTGTAACTTTTACATTATTCTGAGTTGATGTGAATGTTCAGTTTGTTTACTTCTTTAAAGTGCTTAACTTTCATAACAACCCTAACAAACTAACCTTGTTTACCAGCGACATGGAGTCTAGAAATAACTTAAGTTTTTTTTTCCAGACGTCGATGACGACGTTAATGACGAATGCCTGGATCCAAACCCAGGAATGATGGACTCCAATACGGCTGGGCCATCCTCAGCACCTGACGAGACAACTGGACCTCAACCACGTTCGATGCCCATATCCTCGGAAGATAGAGAACTCAACGAGGGTGTTATCGAAGTAGCAGCCCCACCACTGCAATCACTCCCCCGGTTGATTCCTACATCCTCGGAAGACGACGACTAGGCCTGTCGGGACGCCAGGATGTCAGGAGAGGCCGTGTGGGTAGACTGAATAATAAAACCCAGAAAACGAGTATAAAAAGGCGGTACGAGTGCGTCAACGGTCATTATTAGTCGAGACTTCGTGCGGAGCGGACCTCTTGTCAAATTACGTATAGATGTTATTATCTTGTTGAAACTTTGATTGTTGTTATTTTAATAATATGTGTAAAGTTTAAATTCAGTTTAGATTAATCATCGAGTGTATTTTTTTAAGTAAAACCACTTCTGGTAGCTTATAATATTATATCTAATCTAAGAGTATATCTAATTTATCTATCTATCTATCATATTTACATAAAACACAGTAGATGAAAAGTTAATAAAAACTCCGCAAATGTTAGCTCTCTTCTCAAGCAGTTGTAGTACGAGTAGTTTCAATTTAGCCCGTCAACTGCGCCTCAAAAGCTAGCTCACTTACAAATAGCTGTTGGCCATATGAAACTGAGTTTAGGGCGACAGTTTCTAGTATTTGATCCTGTCCTGCCCCGGGCACGCCTTACCCATTTTATTTGTTGCAGCCTTTTCTTCAAGTAAAGAGAAAATTATATGTACGTTGACTTTTACCATTGAATAATGGTATTGCCAATGAAGGTAACCCTTTAGACCTGTTCTGTGGGTGGCAATTCATCATTTGCCTAAATATTTTTTTATTAGACTGGTATAATACTAGATAATTATGCAAACCTTTGCTTAATATTACTGTTTTATTTCCAAGGCACTCGACTTTTAATATTTGGACGGATTTCTGGGCGTGAAATTTTCATTAACAATTTCACTATCGGGACTTACGGGAATATCCTTGTATCTAACAAGGATATTCCCATCAGATACCTACTGCAGAAGTGTAGAAGTAGTACAAAGAGAATAAAAAATATGTATGTAATAGAAACTATGTAAGTACTACTAACCTAATAAATTACTGTTTACATACATGTTATTACGATGTACTTTTTTAATTTACCTATATACTATTATATAATATATATATATACTAGGTAATAAAAAAGATACATATATTTATAAGCAGAAAAGGATTTGAAATTAGGTCATCCTACCTACAATACAACCAAGAACCCTCCAGCATTTTACTACCCACCTTTTATCTCAACCAACTCCGCCATAAATTTTATTCTAAAACACGGCAACGTCAAACTGCGTGAAATAAATGGCGTACATATTTTATTGTCTGTTAGTCCGATCGCGAAATTAATGTGTTACGTTATCAATACGTGTTCTGGGGGTATTAGGTAGTCGCACATTCATCAATCAGGAGCCCTCTGAACTCGTTACCGAGTTTCGGAAACAAACGTCGATGAGGCCCGCGCTCAATATGTTGTGAAAACTTTTCAGATCATTCACTTCCGCCCGAAAGGGTGCGTGAGAAACTATTCGATGCTCCTCGTACGTGACTGCTCGTGACCGAAATGATAAGAATAATATAAAATGTAAAGTGAACATATAATTTTAAATTCTATCGTGCCGAGGTGAGGTTGCTACTAACCCTACGCGTAAATGTTTGAGTCTGCTTATTTTGTTACATTAAATTTTTTTGTCCGAAATGTTATAGTGTTTAGTGCCTAAAATATATAAAAAAAATATTAGTTTAGGATTTGTTTCATCTACTGTTAAATTACTTGTTTAAATTTTGTTTATATTTCACATGAATATCAGAGATAATGTTAGGTGCCTGCGTATAGATTTTTCAACTTGTAGGTAGAGCTCAATAAATAATTGGTACTAATTTTATAGTATCATAGTAAAAGAAAAAAAGAATTTTTAATTTTAATATGATAGTACGCACCACGCTGAAGAGTTTGTATTGACATTATGTTATGTTACCATTATGTTGCCATCACTAGAACTAGGGTACAGTAAGATTCTAAGACTGATACCTTTACTTGGTACAAATTTGATAGTATCATAGTAAAAGGAGGGAAGAATTGTTAATTTTAATATGATAGTATTATAGTATGCACCACGCTGAAGAGTTTCTCTTGACATTATTTTATGTTACCATAATGTTGCCATTACTGGAACTAGGGTGCAGTTAGATCCTATGACTGATACCTTTACTTGGTACAAATTTGATAGTATCATAGTAAAAGGAGGGAAGAATTGTTAATTTTAGTATGATAGTATTATAGTATGCACTACGCTGAAGAGTTTCTCTTGACATTATGTTATGTTACCATTATGTTGCCATCACTGGAACTAGGGTATAGTGCGATTCTATGACTGATACCTTTACTTGGTACAAATTTTATAGTAAAATAGTAAAAGGAGGGAAGAATTGTTAATTTTAGTATGATAGTATTATAGTATGCACTACGCTGAAGAGTTTCTCTTGACATCATGTTATGTTACCATTATGTTGCCATCACTGAAACTAGGGTACAGTTCGATTCTATGACTGATACCTTTACTTGGTACAAATTGTATAGTATCATAGTAAAAGGAGGGAAGAATTGTTAATTTTAATATGATAGTATGCACCACGCTGAAGAGTTTCTCTCGACATTATTTTATGTTACCATAATGTTGCCATCACTGGAACTAGGGTATAGTGCGATTCTATGACTGATACCTTTACTTGGTACACATTTTATAGAAAAATAGTAAAAGGAGGGAAGAATTGTTAATTTTAGTATGATAGTATTAGTATGCACCACGCTGAAGAGTTTCTCTTGACATTATGTTATGTTACCATTATGTTGACATCACTGGAACTAGGGTACAGTGCGATCCTATGACTGATAATTACCTATACTATAGCTCAAGACTATCGCTTCATAACGTGTGAAGTTAGCTGTTAAAATAAAATAGTAAAATAAATGCACATGCCGCAAACTGGATTAAACTTCGTTCTGTTCCAACTTTTTTAGTATGCCGATATCACTTCATACCTACTAATTAAAATTTCAAAAACTATTGTTACCCACACAACGCAAAACAACTATTGTGATACGTCCTAGTATAATAATAGTAACTTTAACTATATTTAATTCGACTTAAATAGTTCACATTCTGACGTAAACTGTATGTCACTATTTAGCAGAGCACAGCAAAATATTATTTAGACACATAACAACATGAAAGTTTATTTAATTAAGCATAATTTCATTTGATACAAATATCTAGTTAAATTACAAACTTATAAAATGAATGTGTGTAACGGAACAGGCTCTGGATGAGGATTCCGTCACGATTCACAAATATAGAGACATTTAAAAAGTATCTTGGTATGAACAAATATTGATGAAATTTAGGCAATCAAAAGTAGAAGATTTATATGTTAGGTCGGGTATTTCTTATAGCAAGATTATACATACTGAAAACGATAAGCAGCATATAATATTTAAGCTACCAAGATATTCGATGTAGCAAACATTTAAATCGATTGCTCAAACAGTATTGATAAGTGATTTCAAGGAAAATGAAATGTTATAATTCTTTAAATACATAAAAGATTTAAGCAAAATTAATACAATTACCATGAAATAAGTACCATTGATATTTTAGCCATACAAAGGTGTGGTGACGACTCGCTACGATCTCCTTGTAGGTAATACATACTCCAAGCTGTACATAAAGAGTTTCTTTAACTTTTACTTTTTTGTTTGACACTTTCAAATTTAAAATTAGATGATGTTTTTATGACAGCGATTCGGACAGGGTTTTTTTATGTAGATTGATTATATTTAGGTGGACAACACACGTGTATCATTTAAATTACGAGAGAGAAACACTTTCTCCAGTGCTAGTAACAGCGGCAAGGATCACAGCTGGAGTTCGCTGCCAGTATCTAGGTACGCATCGGTGTTCCCTCTGGTGTCCTCATTGGTGACCCCGACGTGATGATGAAAATGAGTTAGTGCTGTAGATGGCAAAAAGAAGGTATGAATTTTGCTATTCAAATATAATGGTGCTTCCTGCATCGGCTTGATCGTGATCGAATATGGAATACTACGCGCGAGTTCTATATATTGAGTCAGGAACGTATCTGTGAAATGATCGAAATATATCGAAGATTATTGCTCGGAATGTTTCCTGAAATGACATCGACCAATTTTCGCTGCGACTAAGGCTAGTGATACATTGACGTTTTAATGCCTACCATTCGGCAGTTATTCTAGTCAATATTTTATTAATGTGAGGAACACATTTTTGTTACGCGTCCGTGTATTTGAGTTTGGGTTAGACTGTCTACTCTGATTCTAGCATGAGAATGCGGTAATAAATTATAGCAATTGAATTATTTGCTGAAAGTATCAAATGTAATATTTAGAATCAAATGATAATTCGTAATGATAAATAATACTATTAAGAAGAGATAAATAAGATTATAATCGCTTATAGACGCAAACTCTACATTTGGAAAACTACCAAACGAACTTAGTAGGGCCTTACTAATTTTGGGGTAAATAGAAGAGGTTCTTGGCATGATGGAGAACATTTGTGTCACAGTAAAGAGCAGCTCTTAATCCAGCATTCGAGTTGTAAGCCTTGAACATGCCAAGAATCCTACTTCCCAAATCATAATAAATCTAGAATTCTACGGCAAATCTAAAAAAAATCAAACTAATTACTTACAATATGAAAATTAATAAAATATATTATATCTTTAAATTGTAGAGATATCTATCAATAATTTACTCGGCAAAGTAAAGCTAACTATTATAATAATCATCATAATCAATATATGCCTGCTAGCGTTGAGCTAACCAATACAACAAAGGTTCTGCTAATACTTAAGTATTTAAAATAATTGCTTTTCCTACAATGGTTCAATAGATGACATGTCAAGTAAAACGCTAGTAATCTAAGTATAGCAATCTCGTATAAAAAGGAGATTTATGTATGTGGTAAATCTTATCAAACTTGGTCAAGCAATGCAGCACCTTGAGAATTCTTGTAAACCACAAACAAGGGTCTAGAGATTTCTCTAAGTCACTGATATTATTTCCCATAATATATTGCTTTCAGTAAACAAGTAAATGATTAAACTTGAACAATTGAACTATTCAGGGAATAGTGGCTGATAATATTTATCTAAAGGAATTGGATAATCAGCGTAGTAGTTACTGATCACAAGAGATTTCTAAAGCGCATATAAAGTGTATTTTTACTTTAATTTCACATTTATTTCCTAGCAGTTTTCATAAACGAAACAAATAGTACATATTATAGAGACACTTAGTCTGCAAGAGATTATATCAATCTTATCAACAGCTAAATGCTCACAGCAACAAACATAAATCTATAAAGAAAGCTAGTTATATAATTAACAGGTTTATAACTGTTATTAATAATAACGAGAATCATGCGTATATCTGATATTATTTAGTGGAGTTGTTTATATATTATTTCACTAATCAAAACTGATTTATCATATTTAACAGATAGTTTTGCAAGCTAATAATTATATAGTAAAACTTGCAAATATCCTACTGTTTCTATGTTCTATGGTCAAATAACATAGACCTTAAATTCAGAAACTTACTTATATTGATGATTAATATCTTCCACGATTAGAAGTCAAATCAAGTACATACGCTAGAAATCTAGGATCAGCTCGGTCAGTCAGTCTGTAAGAACTAAGTATTTGCAAACAAGTATGTTCATCGCAATTTTTCGTTATCAGCTAGCAGTTCAGTAATGTAGTAGTAGGTTATCCATCGTAATATCAGAATACCTAGGCGTTGCTTTTGGTTTCTCTAAGCATCTATAGTTCTGAATAGTTTTCTCTGTTTCAATTCTTTCCGAAAAGAGCAAGGTTACAGCAGCGGTACACAGTGTTAGGGTCCTCCTAGAATAGACGATCATTGGCCAAAACGAATTAGAAAAACAATAACATTGGGGGGGGGGGGGGGGGGTATTAAAATTTGGTGCCGTGACCAGGATTGGAATAACGTTACTATATTCAGGGAAAGATAAGTTGTATGCAAGTTTCATGTATGTAAAGTCTGCAACTACCTTTGTCATTTACATGTACCCCATAGTCGATCTCTAGAATCCAGAAGTACACTTATCATTCGAAAGGCAGATTGCGTGTTGTGTTTACGACTAGGATACTCTCCTGGAAGCACACGGTAAATAGTCAGTATCGAACTCTACTCAAAGTGACCCGAAGGTTTTAAGAACACTTTTAGTATCGAACGACTTATGAAACTCACTTGGGAGCCAAGAATTGCGTTATAGAGTACTGAAAGAGTTCTTGTATAGTGTTAGGAAAGGAAGAGAGTTTCTAACATGTTGAAAGTGCCGTCGCTGCATTTGCATCACAAGGATTACATTTGTAACCAGCAAAATACAGCGCAGATCGTGGACTTGTCTGTATATAATCGGTGTTTGTTATGTTCGGAAGTATTAAGAATATAAAAATGTGTGAATATTAATAAATGGCTTACCTTTTTGTTCGATGAAATTTATGGTCATTAAATGATAGTAAAATCTACATACGTAATTACTTCTATTGCATTTGTGAAGGAAATAAATAGGATTACATTAAAATGCAAAGTTGCGCAACTTTAATTGAGCGATGATAAGTCTTGTTAGAAGTTTTGTTGAAATATGTTTAGTCGTAACATTGGGGGGTTGAATTTCCCATTCAGATGCTTAGCGTTGTGAAAATTCTTATAGACAAGTCAGATGGTTGTATAGTTATTCGTAAAGGTTAAATAAATCAACGTTATGCAGATTTAATAGACAAACATAGTAAGCGCCGAATTTAAGTATAAAAAACCAATATTATAGCTAGGTTGTGATGAGTCTTCGGAATGAAGCTGGTAAAGTTTGACAATGTAGGCAGGCTGAAGAGGAGCGCCGGATTTCAGAAGCTTTGGGGCGAAGCGGCTGGTCGAGTAGTGCGTCTTGACGAGATCTGCAAATATAATAGGGAAAATTAGGGAATGGTGAGCAAAGCCGGGTTATCTATCTAAATTAAAAATAATGGAAAAAAAACAAACATTATGTAAATCAAAGTGAATAAGGAAACTTTTATTTAGGGCACAATAATAATTGTTTGGATGTTAATAGTTATGTATGTATTTATGTTTTTATGTAACATAATTGACATGTAAGTAGTACGCGCAAAGTATATACACAACCTTAAATTTTAAATCTGAACTCGGTATACATCGTCAATTTCGGTCGTTGAATACTAGTAGACTATATACTATATACTAGTAGAACTATATTAGAGTTTAGGGCAATATAAAAAAAAAAACCGGTTCCATGCCATGAAAATCGTAGGAATCGTGGAATTCATTTAATCAAGTGAGAGATTATTACAGAACAACAGACAAAAATACAAACGTTCATTTTATATTTTACTAGTTGCGGTCGCGGATATACCCGCATGGTGATGGGTGATGATGGTGGTGATGATAAAAAGTTATCTATGCGTAAATCTAGTATCATCTATTTTTATACAAAATCTCATCAAAATTAGTCTAGCCAGGACTGGTGTAACAAACATTCATTCAGACATACCAGCATTTGCGATTACTATACTAGTACCTAGGTACCTTGTTAGGATAATGATGATAATGATGAGGAAGAGTATCTTATAATATGTACATTCAAAGCTTCATCTACTTTGGTACCAAAATTCATCAAAATTGGCGCACCCGTTTAAGAGGGATGGTGAAGCAAACATTCATTCTTACGTACAAACGCCGTGTTTGCAATATTAGTACCTAGGAAATATTTTTAGGATACTAAATAAATATCGAAACATACATACCTACCAATCAATGATGAGCGGGTTATGTGAGCTGTAGAGCTTGTCAGGTTTCACTGTGATCTATAACAACACCACAGTCGGCAGGCAGGGATCTATAATTCATGGAAAACTATAAAATATACATAAACATAAAACGAGTAAAATATAGAATCAGTTGTTTCATCAATAATCTAAAACTAACCAAAGGTTGTATATGGGGCGCGTAGAAATATGAAAAAATCAATTGTAGCTTTGTTCACAGAAATTATTAGGTACTCGATCTTAAAATTGCTATTGAATAAATAAACAAAGGAAGGAAAATAAATATTTTAGCAATAATAAAATCAATCAAAATGACATGACAATCAACATTTAGGTTACCTAGGCTACAGAACTTTACAGAAAGGTGAACACAAAAGAGTTCTTTGCTTGTGGCACTGAGGCTTGCTGTCATAGAGTAAAGAGAATATAAACACTATGTTTTACTATAGTATCACGTAAAGAAGAGTTCCGGAGATTAATGCCTAGGTATTTTATAGATGTTTATTGGAATCTATATAAAATGGAGGTGTTTATGGTATATGATGGGTATGCAACTAGGAAATCAATATTGAGTCATGTTGCTTAGATTATTTGCCTGCAAATAGTTTGACGGCATAGCTAAGGCAATATGAAATGTTCAGTTGTAACAAAATACGATAAGTATGTACATAATACACTGGTAATTTCTATGTAGGTATAATCTGTAGGAAGTATGTAGATATGAACAGGGAAAAAGGATGTTTGGTTGGAGCAAAGCAGAGATGAACAAGTCTAAATAACACTATACATACATACCTTGCCAGTAGCTGGAGTGTAGTTTCGTAGGAATATGTACACCTATGTATATAATAATATGTAGGTATAACTAGTTGTTGTATATCAATCGGAGTTGTTGGGCAAATGTATCGTGCATACGCTGCCTACATTTGTTCGCAAATTAAAGTGATTTCGTCATGGACACTGCAAAGATAAACGTAAATAAATGCTACGATAAATAGAGTTACAGTATAATTACAAGTAGAGTACAGCGAACGTACATAGAATTTGCGAAAATCATATTTTTGACGTGAACTTTATTTCCTTTATTTTGACAGCGACATATTTAACTAGCTGTCATAAGCACATACGTGTATATCCAAAGAGTTCGTAACAAATAGAAATCATGTTCAAGGTTTAATATACCTAGCTATAATTTAAATGCTAAAGTTATATATTATTATAGATATAATAAACGGTATGATTAGGTATAAGATGGAATAAGAACTTACCTGTGGTCAACAAATGTCCATAGCTCTTTGAGATTCTGTGATCAAGAAGTCTATAAAAGCGCAAACGTAATAACAATACTTTGTAGATATTTGAGGTTTATATTTTATTTAGGGAACAAAAAAAAGAAGTAATAAAAGACAATCACAGAAATTTAGGGTCGCTATATAGTAGTGAAATTTGGGTAGTGGTCGCAATAAAAAAATTACTTAAAAGTTTAGTTGTTGTAATGCGACCGCAAAGTGGTTGTAAAAATAGCACGGAGCGTCTTCGTTAAGACTTAAAATTTCGTACAATAATCGTAAGGGGATACTTTGAGTGATATATTTCAGTAATGCGTTACAAGGACATTGGCAGATATAGTGTAGTTATGATAATGACGTGATGATTATAAATTTTATTCAAAATCAAACACATTATCACACATGACAAAGTTAAAGGATTTTTGTAAATTAATAGCCCAGAAGCATACAATAGAGCAGGGTTATTCGAGGACCGGAAAAACAGTCGTGTTGATTTTTGCTTTGAAATTCATGGAAGATGTAGCTAGGGAAATGACATGGAGATTTGGAGAAATTTGAGTAACCACGCAGTGACAGCACAGCGTACACATGATCTCGTAATAGCAAATACGTGGATAGAGAAATAGAAATAGAAGAGATCTTCGGAATATTACAAAAGAAATGAAAAATAAAATTTAATCTGCAATTCTCTAATTAATTATATGCAAGTAGGTAAGCAAGGTTTGTTTGATGCAAATGGATTATGAAGGTTGTAGAAGATGGGGGTTGGAAACAAAGACAAAAGGGAATAAACATTACTATGTTCTTACTTGTACATTTAAAATTTAATTAGTAGATATTGGTCATATTTCAGCAAACGTCGAACATAGAAATATATTAATATATTGGCTTATAGAAATATAAATAAATTACCAATTTATATCCTTGTAATCGGTAGGCTTGCGGAAATTTAATAGGTATTACATCTATATTTTTCTAATCGATAATTTTCAGGAAAATAGTCTACGGAGCTGATAGTATTAGAGTGTTATTATTGATAAGCGTAATAAATTTTAATTTATGGATCACATTACAGGAATGACCAAATAGTTAGAGATCAGGAAATAGGAATAAAAAAGAGAGAGACATTCGTGTGTTTGACGTTTGCATATAATATTGACAACAAGCGATAGGTGGCGTTAATAAAAGCAAAAGAAAAGGTAAATAGAATATTGTTTATGTTTATAGGGCGTTTCCCTGCTAACTAAATAAACAGTCGTAACAAGTTTCATTTTATAGTTATGAGTAGCATGTAGAGGAAGAAGTTATAGGGCTATTGTAGGTATATCTTGTTGGAACGAAGTATCTATAATTGACAGATTACCTTCATAATTAGTCGGGTTTGATTTGTATCGAACAGGAAAGGGGTGATGCAATTGTTCATGGAAAGGAATAATGTCAGAAATTTAGGAAGGTACCTATCATAGGGATATATTATCAATAACCTAGTTTCAAAACCGAAAATCAAAAGTTATAGCAGAAGGAAAATACGGTGCAGCTATTTCTAGAGTAACGTTTTGAGCAGTTACCTTTGAGTAAATATTTTGGTACATATATAACTTAAAAAAAAAAATTATGTACGTAGGTACATAGACCACAATGGAAATGACATGAAAACATGTTTGGGGGATTGCGGTAGACAGTACATGTAAAAGCGAATGATTTGGTTAAAGTTAGGTATGTCGAGTTGTTATTTTATTCAGACTGATCTACTGAGCTGATTTTGAAGATGCTCTGTGCGCCAATGCAGATTATTGATAGAAAGACACAATATTGTCTTAGGTGAATGCGTTGGTTAAATAAGTTATAGAAAGGATTTGTAAAAGCAGGAATTTTATTGTCGTTGATATATAATAATATAAGATATAATAGTAATCAGATAGTTAAGAGTTTTATAAAAATCGGTTTCAGGAATTGATTGATAATTAAATGATATTTAACATTATTATTACAAAATGATTAGTTAATAAAAAGTACTGCATTTTGCAACTGTGAAATTGAATGAATTAAGTTTAGACAGAATAACAAATACAAGGAAAACAAAAATAATGATAATATTAGGAAACACAATTTTGAGGATTCTCTTCAAATGAAGTGGGTACATGGAAAGCTTTAGGAAAATAAAAAAAATACCAAGGTACAGCAATATTTAATAAAACTTTATTACAATATTTAATAAAACTGTATTATAATTTAACAAAGATGTTACAATCATTTGTTATAAAGCGGGCGTAGTCCTCATCGGGGCGGGTTTTTGTTGCAGCTTTATCTATTTCTTTTTAACATAGAATTTAAAAAAAATATTATATTGAAAATAGGGATTATAAAAATAAAAGTCAGAAATTTCATTTGGTAAATACGATTTATTGTAAGAACTTATTCGTAGACTCCAGACAAAAGGATTGAAGGTTTATTTAGGCAGTATGCAGGGCAATGTAAGAGAAGAATGATTTAAGCTATAATTAAAGGAATGGGAGGAGATGAATGGAATAAAGGGATCCCAAGGAGCGATGCGAGTGGCAGAGTTAGTATTGAATTTTATTGAGGGCCTCTATGAATCGACAATACCGACTGGAGTCGATTTGTTAAGTTTTGTTTTCAGACAGACACACACTATTCAACGAATGATTTATGGAGTACAAATTGGAGATAGGTTTAGGTCAGAAGACACCACATCAGTATTTACAACTGAATTATTCCATAAAGAGTTCGTACTTTACAGGTAGCCAATGTTTAGCCATTACACTTACATTCACCGAGTTATTAGGCGGTTGCTTGTTTGGTTTGATTTGAAGAGGGATGTATCAGCCATGGAGAATTATTGCTTGTTAGCTATTAACGAGATCTGGAGTAATAAAGGGTGGCGTAGGTTCTACTCCACATACTCGATCCCAAACGAAAAATTGGTTTGGGTGGTAGCACGTATGCTGAATTATTCGAATTGACTAGGTGCACAATTTGGCACAATACTAGTTCCCTTTCGTTATTTCAGATTGTCCTTGTGAGAAGTCATTTTTACTCATGGAGGAGACATTAAGATCGGATATATCAACCCTTACAGTAAATTTATTTTTAACTCGGTCTTTTAAAAACACTCCACTAGTGAGTTCACGCACTCACAACCTTGTTTGAAAACGAATTTTAACAAATTAGAATAAGCACACGTTCAGTTTTGGTGGGACTATATTTGTGAAGTTGAATATAATATGGAGGATGGGAAAATTTCCTTCGGTAAATTATGAGAACCTGCGTAAATTTTGGGGGTTGGCTGTAACGGAACAGGCTCTGGATGAGGATTCCGTCACGATTCACAAATATAGAGACATTTAAAAAGTATCTTGGTATGAACAAATATTGATGAAATTTAGGCAATCAAAAGTAGAAGATTTATATGTTAGGTCGGGTATTTCTTATAGCAAGATTATACATACTGAAAACGATAAGCAGCATATAATATTTAAGCTACCAAGATATTCGATGTAGCAAACATTTAAATCGATTGCTCAAACAGTATTGATAAGTGATTTCAAGGAAAATGAAATGTTATAATTCTTTAAATACATAAAAGATTTAAGCAAAATTAATACAATTACCATGAAATAAGTACCATTGATATTTTAGCCATACAAAGGTGTGGTGACGACTCGCTACGATCTCCTTGTAGGTAATACATACTCCAAGCTGTACATAAAGAGTTTCTTTAACTTTTACTTTTTTGTTTGACACTTTCAAATTTAAAATTAGATGATGTTTTTATGACAGCGATTCGGACAGGGTTTTTTTATGTAGATTGATTATATTTAGGTGGACAACACACGTGTATCATTTAAATTACGAGAGAGAAACACTTTCTCCAGTGCTAGTAACAGCGGCAAGGATCACAGCTGGAGTTCGCTGCCAGTATCTAGGTACGCATCGGTGTTCCCTCTGGTGTCCTCATTGGTGACCCCGACGTGATGATGAAAATGAGTTAGTGCTGTAGATGGCAAAAAGAAGGTATGAATTTTGCTATTCAAATATAATGGTGCTTCCTGCATCGGCTTGATCGTGATCGAATATGGAATACTACGCGCGAGTTCTATATATTGAGTCAGGAACGTATCTGTGAAATGATCGAAATATATCGAAGATTATTGCTCGGAATGTTTCCTGAAATGACATCGACCAATTTTCGCTGCGACTAAGGCTAGTGATACATTGACGTTTTAATGCCTACCATTCGGCAGTTATTCTAGTCAATATTTTATTAATGTGAGGAACACATTTTTGTTACGCGTCCGTGTATTTGAGTTTGGGTTAGACTGTCTACTCTGATTCTAGCATGAGAATGCGGTAATAAATTATAGCAATTGAATTATTTGCTGAAAGTATCAAATGTAATATTTAGAATCAAATGATAATTCGTAATGATAAATAATACTATTAAGAAGAGATAAATAAGATTATAATCGCTTATAGACGCAAACTCTACATTTGGAAAACTACCAAACGAACTTAGTAGGGCCTTACTAATTTTGGGGTAAATAGAAGAGGTTCTTGGCATGATGGAGAACATTTGTGTCACAGTAAAGAGCAGCTCTTAATCCAGCATTCGAGTTGTAAGCCTTGAACATGCCAAGAATCCTACTTCCCAAATCATAATAAATCTAGAATTCTACGGCAAATCTAAAAAAAATCAAACTAATTACTTACAATATGAAAATTAATAAAATATATTATATCTTTAAATTGTAGAGATATCTATCAATAATTTACTCGGCAAAGTAAAGCTAACTATTATAATAATCATCATAATCAATATATGCCTGCTAGCGTTGAGCTAACCAATACAACAAAGGTTCTGCTAATACTTAAGTATTTAAAATAATTGCTTTTCCTACAATGGTTCAATAGATGACATGTCAAGTAAAACGCTAGTAATCTAAGTATAGCAATCTCGTATAAAAAGGAGATTTATGTATGTGGTAAATCTTATCAAACTTGGTCAAGCAATGCAGCACCTTGAGAATTCTTGTAAACCACAAACAAGGGTCTAGAGATTTCTCTAAGTCACTGATATTATTTCCCATAATATATTGCTTTCAGTAAACAAGTAAATGATTAAACTTGAACAATTGAACTATTCAGGGAATAGTGGCTGATAATATTTATCTAAAGGAATTGGATAATCAGCGTAGTAGTTACTGATCACAAGAGATTTCTAAAGCGCATATAAAGTGTATTTTTACTTTAATTTCACATTTATTTCCTAGCAGTTTTCATAAACGAAACAAATAGTACATATTATAGAGACACTTAGTCTGCAAGAGATTATATCAATCTTATCAACAGCTAAATGCTCACAGCAACAAACATAAATCTATAAAGAAAGCTAGTTATATAATTAACAGGTTTATAACTGTTATTAATAATAACGAGAATCATGCGTATATCTGATATTATTTAGTGGAGTTGTTTATATATTATTTCACTAATCAAAACTGATTTATCATATTTAACAGATAGTTTTGCAAGCTAATAATTATATAGTAAAACTTGCAAATATCCTACTGTTTCTATGTTCTATGGTCAAATAACATAGACCTTAAATTCAGAAACTTACTTATATTGATGATTAATATCTTCCACGATTAGAAGTCAAATCAAGTACATACGCTAGAAATCTAGGATCAGCTCGGTCAGTCAGTCTGTAAGAACTAAGTATTTGCAAACAAGTATGTTCATCGCAATTTTTCGTTATCAGCTAGCAGTTCAGTAATGTAGTAGTAGGTTATCCATCGTAATATCAGAATACCTAGGCGTTGCTTTTGGTTTCTCTAAGCATCTATAGTTCTGAATAGTTTTCTCTGTTTCAATTCTTTCCGAAAAGAGCAAGGTTACAGCAGCGGTACACAGTGTTAGGGTCCTCCTAGAATAGACGATCATTGGCCAAAACGAATTAGAAAAACAATAACATTGGGGGGGGGGGTATTACATGTGCTTTAATTGCCTTTTCAACACGTCGTAACTGAACGAGCAGTCTTTCAGTCAATAATTCAATGCAACTGCATTGAAAACGAATAGGGGAGCGAAGCTACAAGCTAAATACAGAAACACTCGTTCCACTAATTAAATCGTCATGTAAGTGCCGCATTTTTTGTCGACAACGTAGGCTGGGGGAACAACTTCACAACTATATTTTTATAAGTTTTAATTACTCGTATTATAAAATTTTGATATTTTGCTGTTTGTGCTGTTGCTGAAAGAAGGATAGTAAGTGTTTAAAAAACACGAAGCCCTACAATATTTATTTACATATATTGTTAACTGAAGGTGCTTTCATTGATGTTAATAAAAAAACATTGGATGACGGAAAAAAGTTTAGTTGTTTTTAGATAATTTGTGTTTCTTCGAATTTTGATGTGTATTAGTGGAGTACTATTTATTTATTATTTATAAATAGAATGTAAAACATAATTTTTTTGTATTTTCCTTTCGTATGTTTTGTCCGGGATGACTTGCAAGCTTCAATCAGCCGTGCGATTCTCTAAGAGCAAATATCGTTGCATCTTTGACAACATCCGTGAAACAAATGACGAGATGACAAGAAACGTTGGAAAAACAACCTTATGTTCAAAGGGCGATATCTCATAAAGTATTTGACAACGGTGAGCTCGTCGACGAATGCAACGACGAATAACAAGAGAATCACACGGCAGGACTCTCTAAAGACAATGTATTATGTTTGATTCTGTGCGTTTAACGAAATCGATTCTCTCGCTCTTGGTAAACAATTAATCCATGATTTATTTTGCCACTAAAACACGTATACATAGTTCTCTTCCATTTTCGCCACATATAACCTACATATTCTTATTATTATTCCCTTTTATTTTAACTTATTTTAAAAGGCTTATTTATTAGTGACAGGTAGTTTCTGTTTTCATAAATATTACAGTTTTACAGGTTTCGAAAACTTTAGGGTAGCAAATGATTGATGAATGACTTAAATTATTTTATTGTTGTTATAATTTGTATAAGCTATAATTATGTAGTTAAAATACGACGAATTGAAACTTTGAGCCGGACCTAACTCCGGTTTTTTTCATATCTGCATAGGATTCTTCCTCTGTCATATTTTGTTTTTCCTACGACGCACTGAGCTTTTAAACCTTTGAAACCCTTGCCCGTAATCGAATTTTAAGACATTAGATGTTGAGAGCACTTCTCTTGTCCTTCTGCACGGGTGCTCTATATAATCCGGCGTCGTTTAAAAGTATACTTTTTTCACCTAGCCCAGTTAATGTGGTGAATGATCAAATGAAAACCTATGTTAGAAAAAGTAAAGAATGACCTTTAGCTTTAATTTACATATACTTTGTTTTAATCTTTCTAATTATTTGTGCCTGGGTCTGAACGAACAAGGTGTATTTCTTGTGTCTTAGAATTAAAATAAAATGGTGATTTTGACAGTGATAAACTTACTCGTACTAAGCTTAGTTTAGATTCTAATTGTATAACGGGGTTGAGAAGCAGTTGTTTCGTCAGGTTTCACGCGTAGTAATTGTGTTAAGTTACTCTGAAAAATTATGAAGTTTCTAAGTACCTATATGCGTGGCTTTGCAATCCTGTTATCTAGAATTCCCGGGCACCACCGGTTGGTACCTAGATACCCACAACATAGACACAGGGGCAAATGAAACAAAATGTGAGTGTATAACATTTACCTATCCATCCATTTTACTACCACAGACCTTAGTCGCTAGTGTATTCGGGTATCGTATTCTTCAGTATTATCCTCAATTGACGTATGAACCACAGTTTAAAATAACGTTTCCACATTATTTAGTTGTTTTCAATTTCACCAGCAGTATCGTATCATTCTACTGTCATTTCTATCAGACTCAGTAAAAGTTGTCATTGGGCTCGTTGTAATATGTTATGAGAAACTGCGCACATAGATGCCAAATTAAAATACACACAACTAATTATACCTAATGAATTCTGCTTTTGTTTATTCTCTTTTTTTATGATTTATTTTTTAAGTAGTTTTAGTATAGTAGGAGGTATGATTTTTACTAACAAATACCACATCAAATTAGAAGTAACTAGATGACTGTTTTGTGAGAAATCTGACCTTTTTTTTGACGCATAGTAATCCTTTATGAGTACCACCGGCCCCGGGGGGAGCACGGTGGTTATGTGGGAGTCTATGCCACAAGGGTAGCTTTTGGAGGGAACGCGGGACAGATTTCGCACACAACCACACATCCGCCGTGGCTGTCCGTTGCCGGACTCTTCTCTCTTCCAGCACGTCAGAACACTTGGCGTGCCGCAACCGCCTCGGGGAGTAAACTTGCAAATGGACGCCAGACTCCCCCGAGTCTGGGTGCCCTTAGTCCCCCTACGATGGGTCAGATGAGCTATGGAGAGGGCTATGCTCGGAGTTTCTCTACGTGATCGAATCAGAAATGAGGAGATCCGTAGAAGAACGAAAGTCACTGACATAGCCCAGAAGATTAGCCAGTTGAAGTGGCAGAGGGCAGGACACATAGCACGCAGAACTGATGGCCGATGGGGTCGAAAGGTTCTGGGGTGGAGACCACGGACCGTCAAGCGCAGCGTAGGTCGTCCACCGACAGAGTGGACAGACGGCCTGATGAAGGTCGCAGGACGACGTTGGATGCAGGCCGCTTCCAACCGGTCCTTTTGGAAAAACATGGGTGAGGCTTATGTTCAGCAGTGGACGTCCTACGGCTGAGATGATGATGATGATGAGAAAGGGTTGAGCTTTATTTCTAAACAGGAGTTAGTGCTTAAGAATAACACTATAAAAATAAAGAAATACTGTAAAGGACGGTATCTACATGAACTTTTATGAAATACCACACGTAGTGGCAGTCGATAGCCCATAGCTCTATACTGTTACAATTATTCATTTCTATAACAAAATCCTTTACGCAAACGAATTAAGTCGCGGGCAAAAGCTAGTATTTAACTAAATCTAAATCAGTTAGTCTATTCGGTAGTGACCCTGCTTTACTATGCACTGCAATGCAATTATTATTATTATATTATCTTATACTGCATTGCACTTATCATCCCGTGAAATTTGAGTTGAGGAAGAAAAGTAGAACTCTGAGTGAATTCGTCCGGGGTAGTACTGCCACCGCATACCTGATGAGGAAATGCATTTGTCGTTAGGTAACCACTTAACAGACGAGCCCCGAGCTTGTACTGTTTCCAAATAATTTACATATGTATATACACATAAATTTAAATGTTTTCGTCTCTTTGTCTGTCTCTTTTTCCGCTTTATCTCCGAAACAGCTGGACGTATTTTGACGGGACTTTCGCTGGCTGATAGCTGTTATAATGAGTAACTTACACATGTTTTTCGCCGACTTTCAAAAAGGAGGAGGTACTCAATTCGACAGTGTTTTTTTTCTGCTTGTTACCTCATAATTTTCGACTGGGTGAACCGATTCTCAAAATTCTTTTTACGTGTGAAAGCTGGTGTGGTCCCATTTAACGTTCATCAAATTCGGAGATTTTTGAATTTTTGAGATACACTCCAATAAATTAATAAAATGGAAGACTGTATTAAATTTTTCAAATATGTTCTTGTTATTTTAGATAAAGAATTAATATTCGTTCATCAGTCACGCTAAAAGTCAAAACTAGCTTGACCGATTGTTTTTCTTTTTGTTTTTTCGGTCTGTTCAAAGGTTTAAGAATGAATAATTCATCGTCAACATCATACAAGATCACGCAGGTAAAACCACGGAGGGCAGCTCCATATAGGAAGTTCTTGTTATTTTCATGGATCAACAACCAGTAACGCAATAAATGTAGATAAGATTTGATATAAAAGAAATTTCATGTCGCATCTTTGTGTTTTTGAGCTGTTGTTACAACGAGTAACATACGAGTAGACATTATTTTATTATTTTAGAAACAGAATTAACATTTGTCCATTAGTCGCTAAAACTCAAAACGACCTTGACCGAATTATTTTATTTGTTTTTTTTTCTCTCTATTCAAAGATTTAAGAATGAATAATTCATCGTCAACATCGTACAACACCACGCCGGCAAAACCAGAGCGCAGCTCCATATAAAGAAGACCTTTTACGTTTTCACGTTTTAAAAGTCGAACTTTTGCGTTTTTGGTGATTCTTCTGGAGACTAATTCTGTTATTTCACAACGTTCAACAATCTATCCCGCTGCAACTGCAGTCCGACTCCGGTTATCGTTCGATCATTACACAAAAAGCCATTCTACTATTTCTATACACAAATTGGAACTTAGCATCACGTGAACGTTACTCAAACGCTACTTTACAATAAATATTTATTAGACACTAATGAATATGAGTTAACAACGCATTCATGATATCTTTCGAGCTAGCAGATTAAATGCCGGTTGCACCCCTAATGAAAATTATTTATCTACTTAGTTTTGTAGTAAATAAGCCTGTTTGTTTCTTTATGTTCAGATTGTGGCTGAAGATCCCCGTCGGAGATAGCTTCGGGTTCAAGCGTTGTGTAAATCAAGCCTCCGAGCGCTGATAACGAAAGAGAAATTTGCCAGTTTATCATACATTTATTTTCGAGTTGGGTGCGATGGGAATAATAAGTGTGATACGATTGTTATTTAGATAGTGGATTCGGGGATGTATTATTTGTAAGATCTAACTCAGTGGTAGTCTTTCTCTCTCTCTTTGTAGTGCGCTGTCTCAAAGCAAAATATTTTCTACGCTGTAACTTCATTTAGATATCGAAGAAGGTATGAATGAGACGTAAGTTGGACACAGGTGGATAATTTCACTAACTAATATAAACTCTTCAGAAATAATGTATACAATATAGAATATAATTTTATAAGCTAAGTTTCCACCGGGATGTGGACGATCCCACAAGAATACGTTTCAGAGTATAAATTATTATCCGAAGTAATTTTGCATACCACCGGCGATGTGCCAAGTTTCATCATAATAAGATTAGTAGTTTAAGTATGAAACAGGTACATTTTCATAATTTTTATATCGTCAAATGATATACGGATAACAGATAGTATGTATACTTATGGCATATTACGAGTATATTTGTTTGGGTTTATAATTGTCTATTATTATGTCGGTTTTTCATATAAATATAGGTATGATTATTTGCACATTCGACTTTGAACACCATCTTCTATTTGCTATGAGGACCGAAGATCGATTGAAAAAAATATAAGTTGTAATCCAATTATGCTTTTCGAATGAAGAAGTAGTCTCGCATTAGCTACGTACTGCATTGATACAACTTGCTTTCATTCTATTATTTATTCTTTAGTATAATTTTATAGTGGATGTATATTTGCAATATTTACGTGCATTTATTTATATATTATATGTTTAATATATAATATAATATATGTTGTAACTTAATTTTAAAATTGTTCTATATTCAACTTGTTTTATGCACCACTGTTAATTGTATACATATTTCTTTCCGTGCTTGGTTGTCTGGAAGAGATCGCTCTAAGCGATAAGACCGCCTATTGTGACACTTAATTTTAAGTTTTTCATTTGTTAGTTGTACTTTATAATGTGGTGATGCAATAAAGAGTTTATCTATCTACTTACTAAATGTGTTTTCATTTCGTTTACTTCTAATTTTTGTATGTAATAGTGTCAACTTTTACAAGTGTACATTACAAGGTATTTTACCTCTGCATTTGTGATATTAACATGGGGTGGGTGTCACATTTGTTGGAAATGTATTCCACATATTTTTATTAGAATACTGTTCACTAAATAAACACATTTGCCGTATTTCAGTTGGTATACTTTTATTTGATATTCGTTATAGTTGTAATTTAATTCTGAATCTTAACAACAGTTAACATATCGATCTCCTGTAATTTTATGTTTTTACATACTATTAATTATATATAATGTTCAAGTATCATATTTTTTATAATATACTACAGACTGCCCGCGGCTTCGTTCGCGTGGTAGAATCCCATAACTTCCCATCTTTTCTTGATTTTTATTTCATAAGAACCTTCTCCTGACAATAATTAACACTACAAAATCCGTTCTATATATATGATATATATATATATATATATATTTATATATATATAAATATATCATATATATATACGGCCGTTTTCAATCATCTATCTATCGCTGTTTTAGCTTACTAGAGATAGATATTTGACATTTGTATGGAGATTTGTATGGACGTTATGTCAAATTTCTATCGGTAAAACGGCCGTAATAGTTTGACACATTATACTTTTGGTATAATTTATATGTCATATCAAGTGTATATTTCCGAATCCAAATATATTTCATATATTAAATAACATACCTACCTATGTTATTTTAAATTCGAATAAAACTCAAGTATGTAGTTACGTATATCTTTATTCTTTAGTAATTATTATTTCATATGCGGAAGTATATCACTGGGATTTTATGGTTCACAAATTTTATTATAGTGAAAATATACTCGTATATTCTGAAATTCAATCAAACGTTTATTATTTAAAAATATAAAAATATATACAAAATGAAGCATATACGATATATACGAATATTTATTTGCTTTGTAAGTGTATATTTTAAAAAGTTATCATTTTATAACTTACCCATTATCATGATGTAGGTAGGTATAACCACTAACAAGTAGTTTTAGGGTTTTGTTCACGTTGTAAGAGTCATAATTATTCCATATCTCTGAAGATCCAAGACACGGTTTTTTCCTATCGGACTTAATTTATGTCATTATGTTGATTAATATTATGTTTTTATTCAGTATGTATCTGAAAAGTGAAGATAATGATTAGATTAAAGTATAGGATTTCTTCATTCCTTCTGTGATTTTTAAGTTCTTACAAAATTCCAGAAGCTCTATTAACAAAACTATAGTATAGTATAGTTAGTATAGTAAAGTATAGTAGTAGTAACTATTCTATAGTATAGTTTTGTTTAAGAGCCCTTTTTTTACGCAGAGGAAGATTTTATACCCTGTTCACCAGCTCTGGGGAGTTGTTTAAGAGCTCTAGAAAAACTTCTATGTTTGGTTACCGATTAGTAATCTGCCTTTTTAAATTGAGCTATCGATAATGTTGCTCTTAATATATTCATGTTTTCTTTTGGAAACATACGTATAAGAAAGCTTTGTTCATGTAACTAATCAAGCAGTATGAATAACGTTCTGGTGAGTTTGTAGATACGAAACTGTCGTAAGTTTACTACTCGTATTATTTTAGCTATTCAGAATTTATGTATTGAAATTCTCGTGCGTTAGACATATATTAAACTATTATTGGCGCTGTCAGCTGGTAGCGCGTGCGGACGTCAGAGAAACCAAGCAATTGCACCGTATTGTTATTATTTTGCACGTATACGTAAAACGTACGAAAAATCATAAAAAATAACGTTCACTATTAAATATAAAATGTACTTGTATTAAAAGTTATTTTCTACCGACTTCCCAAAAGGAGGGTGTTCTCAATTCGAATGTATTTCTTTATATTTTATGTTTGTTACCTCATAACTTTTGATTGGGTGAACCCATTCTCAAAATTCTTCTTTTATTTAAAACTGGTGCTTCCCGTGTAATCCCATTCAATTTTCATCAAATTTGGTCGAGTAGTTTTTGAGTTACACTCCAATATCTGAACAGAATGGAAGTCGGTATTACATTTTTCAAATTGTACTTCTATTACTTGCATTTTATGTAAAATTTTATGTAAATCAAAAAAACTGTTTTAAAGGTGAAAGAAGTGGTATGTTAGATTTATTTATTAATATGAACGCACTTGAATTATACATATTATCAGTTCTTAAATGAAACAAAACAAAGTCCTAGCTAATGAAGTAATTTAAAAATAAAAATATTTATATAATGTCAAACTAAAATAATAATCCTTAATAAAATGTCCAATTAAATATTATGTTTTTTAAATGCATGCTTTAAAAACATAATATTTAAGCATGTTAAAATATGTTTTTAATTAATATATTTTTTTGTAATTTTAAGTAAATCATTGTTTATGAGATAAACTCCTTTAAAACCATCCTTTTCATCTTCGTCAGCAATTATCAGCACCTAACCGGCAAAACACTCACGTTAGTGCCCGCCGGGAGCTCACAAACGCCGCTGCGCATTCGCCCTGAAGATGAGTATCGGACATGCTCGAAACCTTTTTATTTTTTTTTTGATGGGGAGAAATGCTGTCCACTTCCCTTTCGTTACGGGGGTTGACGGAAGGGGGTATGTGGGGCTCAGACCCACTAAAACCCCCTCGTGAGCAGTCCTCAGTCAACCGCCAGATGGGTGAGATAGGGTTGCGCTGGCATTCACCATCTCGCCCCAGCGGTAGGCCCGGGTTGGTAACCGGGCGTCAGCGCCTGTGAAGGGGTGCCCTTGCTCACCAAGGGCACTCCTCAGACGTGTGGGGTCGTGCAAGCCGGCGAAGAGTCCCCCGACTCTTCACCAGTGACACCCACTACGGAGGAGGGAGAGGCGAGCGAACTGCCTCCTCCGTACCCCCGTTCGTCTGCGCCGGAGCGGGTCAGCTCGAACGTCATTCTCCCTAACCCGCTCCGCGGCCTTCTTCTGCGCAATCACCGCTTCGCAGAAGGTGGCCACCGCCTGCCACGATCTCTCGTTGTCGAGCACGGAGCTTACCACGCGCAACAAGGAGAGATCTCCGCCGATTACAGCAGTAAGCGTGTGCCGCTGCGGGCCCCATGCAGCACACACTTCCAGCGTGTGGAGTGCCGTATCCTCCGGAGCCCCACATTCATGACAGGCTGGGGTCCCTTCCCGTCTTGCAATTTGGTGCACGTACTTTCCGAAGCATCCGTGCCCGGAAAGCACCTGCACCAATCGGAAGGTGAGCGAACCGAAACGCCGTCTTACCCACCTATGGAGGACCGGGCGGATGGCCTCTACCGTCCACTGCCCAGGGACTGGTGGAGCCAGGTCCTCCACATGCTCGAAACCTGGGTCAACGTATTCGATCCCTAACGCTTGTTTTGTCGGTTAATAATAATAGTTTAATACAGATTTTAGTGTACACGACAACTAAAACCACCGATAACAGCGTTAATTACGACCACATCACAAACTTTCCCCCTCATCGATCACATAGGTGTTGCGGAATGCTAAATATTCCATTTTCATTAATAATTCCAAGGAGGGTGCGCGGTGCGTGATGGTATCTTTATAGGTAGGTACTAGAGATGTACCAGATAATGAGTTGCCGTATAGTTGCCAGTTATTCATACTTTTAGTTTGATAAAAAATGACGTTGCAATTAAATTAGATTGATAAAAGAACATGTAGTAATTTAGCAGTTGTAATATCAATGAACGTATCTCATTTAATCTTTGTTAAGGTTAGATATCAGAGATGCTTTATTATTCCATCGCGCATATATAGGTACTCGTATATATAATTATATATGTCATGCCATGATTCATCCCACTATTATCATAAATGTGAAAGTTTGGATGGATGGATGGATAAATGGATGTTTGTTACACAAAAACGGCAGAACGGCTGCACTGATTTAGATGAAATTTGTCACAGAGGTAGATTAAAGTCTGGAATAGCACACAGGCCACTTTTCATCACCATTATCATCCATTACCACGCGGGTGAAAAAGCCTAATATTCTTGGGCACAGATCGTAATGATGACAGTTCTGTCAAAGTTTGTGTCAGTTTCTGATAGTTTAGTCACGCTATCATTTTGACAGCTCGATACACTAGACGTGCTCGATGACCGTCAAGGGTGATGAAACGTAATGTAAGTTTTTTTTTCCATTGTGTTTATTTTTATATTTATATGTACGTAGGTAATGTATTTTATTATTAGTATTTCCTCATTGTTTTACTAAGTATTTAAATTTACTAATACTATTATAGTAATTACGTTTGACCATGTACGTATTTTATGACATTTTGGTATAAAGATCGATCAAATTGGCCTTGGAGAAGATAATAAGCTGCACGAAGTACTAATCCTGCACAGACGAAGTCGCGGGCACCAGCTTGTTGTAAATATACTTACAATCTGGAAACCACCATTAGAGTGGTCGATGTGCGAAAGTTGAAGGTACTTAGTAATGTGATCTTTTTACTCAAATCTCGCGAATTGAGCCAGAACGACAGTCGGAATTAAAAAATAGAAGTATCCCACCGATTATTACGATCCACGAATTACGATCCGAATAAACCCAATATAATATATCATAATAGGTAGGTATACTTTTATTCAATAAATCTAAATATTTCCAAAAAATATAATTCAAGAGTAATCTAGCCAAAAATAATAACCGAATCCTATAAATCGCTACCAATGCTCAATTTTAATAATATTATGAACTAACACTTGATTGAAACTTTCGTAAGTATTACACATTTTAATATTATTTTGACGGTTTAACTTACGCGGTAGGTATAGTCGAATATCTCGACTGGTTTCGTGACCCTGTACTGACTAGCGCGAACGCAGCCGGGTGTTCAAGTACTCCATGAAGAAGTGGCCCGGACGGTCACGAAACCGGTCGAGATATTCGACTTTACCTACCACGTAAGTTAAACCGGCAAAATAATATTAAAATTATGAACTAACTTTGTAAATCCATAATTTCTGGTTATTGCTACAATAACACTTACCACATGAATTGATTTTACCACAGATTAGGAAGAATAACACTGCGCTAGTTGTAATTCGAAGCTTCGTGTGTATCAAAGCTTTTATGAAATCATGCATAATAATAAGACACTCTGGTAACCATTCCACGCACGAAGAAAAATCAACGCGCCCGATTTGTGTTTTGAGTGGATTATATAGTAAATAATTTGGGAACAGGTTTTCTTTTATACTTATTTAGTTTATAATCAAATATAATCAAACTGTTAAAGAGAGAGAGTTTTTATAGTGTTAAGGAGTTTAGAGACTCAAAATTGTAATGATTTGTTAATAATTTGATTTTAATGCTATTTATTTCTTTATTTTGACATTTATCTATTTTAATTCTAATACAATTTTTTTTTTAACTTGACATTCCCTTTAATATTATATACAATCTTAATTTTTGGAGTTCAAGAATTCGCACGTCTGCTTGCAGATTGAGTTCATTTGCAACATTTATATTATTTAAGACCTTTATTACTTAATCAATCAAATCATTTATTCTGGCGAATAAATGATTTGATTGATTGATATATTGATTAAAATATCTTCAATGTTTTATCTGTTATTGCGAACCAACTAATTGCCGGAAATAATATACATCTCTAGTACTTACTCCTTATAAATTTATGATACTAATATAAATACCTCGCGACTTGAGTATGATCTAATGTTAACAGAAATTGGTAAAGTAATATAAGACGGGATAAATTGCTTAGCTGTGTTTTATAAGAGTTCTCCGTGAGATTATCTTATAAGACTAATAAGTATTTATTATGTGTTGGCGTTGTTGCAATATTTTCTTTAGACCTACATTGTTGTGATGATATATTATGCCCTTATTGGAGTTCCAAGATTAAATGATGTTTATAATATTTATTTCCACACTACGTCTACTAGCGACTTATTTTTGACTGTCCGGTTGGCGCAGTTGGAGCAACCCTGCCTTCACGGGTTGGATCCCTAATAAGTCAAAAATGTATGTGCGTGAACATGTCTGTTTGTTCTGGGTCTAGACATGTATATTCGTATGTGTATCAGTCATCAGGTTACCATAGTTACCATTACCACAGGCTTTGTCTAGCTTAGGGTCTTGTGTGGATGTCGCCCCAATTATTATTCTGTTCTGGTTAAATTCGTACGTACGTTTATCACATTCCACAAAACTAATCATGAGTTAAATTGAAATACAAAAAATACCAAACTATGTAAGTTACAGTATTCATTGGCTCATCCACCGGTGGGCTCGATATGAACTTGTCGGATTTGGAGCCAAAAGAACTAAACTGGGTAAATATGAATCATGATATAACAGAACTTTTTAGGATTTACATTTACAGTGTTTTTTATAAACATCAATATAACTCTGTATCTATGGCCTAAATATATTTAAAAAAATGTATATTATCGTACACGAATGCAAAAAAGGATATTTTTGAAGGTATACATATTAATCTTTTTACAACATGGTATTTTGTAAAGTATCAGTAAACTCATACGATTTAAGATCTTAAAGTAATAAGCCAATACATAAATTTAATGCTATTTTCTGTTTTATTATATACTTATTATTATTAAGATTATAATTCTAGGTAACACGTAACATAAATATATTCAGCCCAATCCCGTACCCACTGCTAGGACTTACTCTGGACCATAATCTTCCACGCGGGTCCAGTGCAGCTTGAAGGATACCAGAGCAGCTTTATGGATACCAGAACATAGATAATAGACAAGTACATATATCTAGAAGGCCAAGACTCTTACTAGTTGAAATTCCTCAAACAGAATTCATTATACCTAAGAGTTAACTTTAGAAACGGAATATTATATTCCATGTATTATAAAGTTGACTGGTTAAACATTACGTATGTAACTGCGCTGAAATATCGAGAATTCAGAATAAATATGTATATATGTTTATATTATCCCGTTTCTAAACTCTTCCATTCACGTTTCTTGCGTTCCGTTTTATTACCTTTTTCGGAACTTATTCGGTTTTTGCAAAGATGAACCATTGGACTCCATTCATCTTTGCAAAAACCGAAGAAGTTCCGAAAAAAGCTCGCGAGAAGATACCGTAAGCTATGTAAGTCGAGACCCAGATCAAGCCCCAAGTGTTTTTTTTGTCAGTGGTAATAAAACGGATTGCATTAGTTACAATGTCAGTTTAAAAACTTATATCCCGTTCTAAAGTTGCTACATTAGTGATCATGTTTAAAACTTTCATCATTATACCTAAACAATACAATTATAACAAAGTCATGTTCAGTCTAAAACCTCAAGGACAATTCCATTAAGCACATTGCTATCACCAACGAACGCCACAATTAATTACAAGTCGTTAATGTTGACTTCATTCTTCGCCGATTATCATTTGTTTCGTCCTTCGGCCTAGGAAAAATACATTACCAAAAGTACCTACATTAGTCTTCGTCGCCTTTGGTACAACCCTTAATTAATATGGAACACCCTTTGGCTGCCTTGTTTACTATTCTTTGAATAATGTCTTTATTTTTGCTTGTATTGCTTTACGTAGAAGCGATCGTAGAAGAGTTTACTAATCTCGGTTTTCTATATCTAAAAACGGACCGTTTTGCTTATAACTCGTAAAGGGGTTTGCGCAACATTGTATGGAGTAGTGGCGTTGTTTTATTTTTTTGCAGCCACAAATTTAATCATTAGTACCTCATAGTACTACATCAGTACATGTTATTTAATAAGCAAGTTGTTTTTTAAATAATATCCGAACTAAGTTATTCGACTTTGAAGTCTATAAAAGATGTCATCTAGATAACTGAATAATTGCATTTTTACTCAAACGTTATTCTTATTTGTTGATATTACAACAGATAAAATATGCGAGTGGCGATAGATTTTCTTGGTATCGCCCCCATCCTAGATACCATACAATTATAAATTAATATTACGAGTATAAATATTTTACGGAATTTTTGAAAATTCTTACAATGCAAATAGCTCGGCCCCGATATACTTTAGGCAGTTGTTGTAACACTATAAATTGTTTATTTTGGAGACTTCTTTCCAATAATTCTTGTTTCATTAGTAGCTGACGAACTTTTAAAAAAACGCCACTTTTGCGCATTGCCCTTTTTGACAGTTGTCTCCTACAAAAAGTGTCAAAAAGTAACGAGTCGTAAGCAAAATGGTCCGTTTTTAGATATAGAAAACCGGGGTAGGTCGTTTTTATTCTAGTTGAACAAGATCAAGGAAACTATGCTGTGGCCATTGCTTGGATGGGTATCACTTATAGTTTGTTAACTAAACTGATTCCTTCTGTACGTTGTCTTAAAACTACAGTCATCAAACATCTGCCATTTTGAAGGCCTTCAGACGGTTCAAAAATCCTTATTCTATTCGTCTATGCGTGGTTGATTAAGGCCCTTGCACTCTTCTCGCTCAAAGGAAATATTCTCGTATTTTACTATTCGTATGGGACGAATCGGTTGGGGATAAAACTATGAATTCATACTTTTACGGAGTTGGTTATTTGAAATAATAAGATGTTGTACATAGACAGATAGAAAGATAGACAGATAGATAGATAAAGAGTTATCTTTATTGTAACACCGCATACCAAAAAATAACACAATAAAAAGAAACGATAATTTTGTTTACAAAAATAATAGGCAAAATTAAAACTTATAATGAAGTGTCACAATTATGGCCGGTCTTATTGCTCAGAGAGATATCTTTCAGACAACCATGTATGGATCATAGTATAGACTTTTAAGAAATGATGTCTCGGGGTGATGAGCAGTATATCATGTATGTATGTCACGCAGAAAATGGTAGATTGATACTCTGTGTGATAATAACTCTTTCCTGGCCATCATCAGGCTAAAAAACCAGGTACACTTAGTTTGTTTTGTAAACTTGTTATTTACATAATAATACATTATTAATAACGTTACTTATTTGATAAACAATACAGAGCATGCGTGGATACTCTGTGCCTTATAATCGATTATTCTATGCTGTACTCATATTTTTCTAGTTATGTTAACAACATTTGGCAATTTTCTGCAGCCCCTTTTTGAATTCCATACTCATCTAACAGGCTAGTTAAGATTACTATTCTGAGAAATACGCTTTACAGTAAGTAAAAAGACAATTAAGGCGGAAAGCTTGAGATACCTAATGACCCTAGATATACAATAAAAACCTTGAAGAACGAATCTGGAAAGATGTATTGAAACAGAATTTGTGTATATGCCCTTAATTGAAACGTTTTTGTTATATCTATTACTAAGCAGGCTGTTGTGGCCTGATGGTTTATGGTATCCGTCATAGCTGCCCATGTTAGTTATACAGTTTACCTGAGTTCTATACTAACTCTAAGTTTTTCATCGCATTGTGCTTTTTACATGAGATACTGGTTTAGTTTTGCTTTATTTCAATTGCGTTTAACGTAAACAATCCAAAGATTGATTCGTAAATCTAACCAAGCCACCCAACTTCAACTGACAAGGAAGCGCTTTATCGTTAATCCTTCAACCGAGTTTTAAGGAACTGTTCACAGATAACACAATACAATATCTTCAACAACTTCATCTATATATTCTACCTTAACTCTTTAAAAATAGAGTATAGTTTTGTTCTAACACTAAGAGCTTTTGGTATTCCCTCAAGGCGTTTCAGGAACTCCCCGTGGCCATCGATCAAGCTGTCGCTGTTGGTCCATCTCGAAATTGTACCGCTGATTATTTCGGAATTGAATTATAATCGTTAACACAAAGTAAGAAGCCTACATATAATATACTAGCTGACCCACCAGCGGCTTCGCTCGTTTGATCTTGGTGTTGTGGTGGAAGCGTCGCTTTTGAATCTCGGGGTACTTTTTCCAGAAAAAAAGAAATTTTCAATAGCAGTCGGAGTCTAGAGCAGTGTCCCGTAGATGGCAATAGGCTCGTCTCCTATCATATAGAACCAAAAAACCATATCCCTCAGGCGAAATGTAGGTGTTTTAAACACCGCTGCCTACCTCATCAAGAATTTAGGCATATATGTTATGTTGTATCTAAAAATAACATGTATTTCATTATGTATATTATAAAGTACTCTAGGGTAATATTGCAAAAAGATAAATACATGTGTATTACATTACAGAGATAAACCCAGTCCAGAGGATTCCCGCGCTACACTGACGCGTCACTACACTGACGAACTGCCTGACGTCAGCCTAGACGAGCTTGAAATGCCGCTCAATCAACTCAAACCTGGGAAAACCCCTAGTAAAGATGGAATAACTTCGGAATTGTTGAAGGCGGGCGGTAAACCTGTTTTGCGGGAGCTCCAGAAGTTAGACTCTGGAGACGTGGAGCAAGAGTATAGTCATTTTGTTCTTTAAGAAAGGCGACAAAACCTTCTTGAAGAACTATAGACCAATTTCACTCCTGAGCCACGTCTACAAGTTGTTTTCGAGGGTCATCTCAAATCGTCTCGCAAGAAGACTTGACGAAGTCAAAGTCAAAGTCAAAGTCAAAGTCAAAATCATTTATTCAATTTAGGCATCAAAGACGCACTTATGAACGTCAACTTTTCATTATAATGTACTTTAAAGACTCTACCGCCGCATTCCAAAATATATACTTTTTATATGGATGTTTACAATGTTTCTACTTAGGTACTACAAATATTACATTTTATGGGTGGCAGAGAGACAGCTTGCCAGAAGTGGAGTATTCCAAGCATCTTTATCTTCTATATAATGTCGAACTTTATAGTAAGCTTTTTTTTATTAAAATGTTTTTTTACAGTCAACTTGAATTTGCCCTCTGTGAGCTCAGTTCCTGCCTACGAACAGGCCGGCTAACGACGAGGGTTTGGCACCATAGCCCACATACATACAGTTAGGCAGGTTATACAGAAGTCCGAAGAGTATAACCAGCCACTGTGTCTTGCATTCGTGGACTATAAGAAAGCCTTTGACTCTATCGAAACCTGGGCTGTTCTGGAGTCTCTGACGCGTTGCCAAGTGGACTGGCGATACATCAAGGTATTGAGGTGTCTGTATGACGCCGCAAATATGAATGTCCAAGTACAGAACCAACAATATAAACGTATCCAATTGCGAAAGGGAGTTAGACAGGGAGATGTTATATCTCCGAAACTGTTTAACAGTACCCTGAAAGATATATTTAGGATGTTGGACTGGAAAGGTATGGGCATCAATATTAACGGAGAGCACATCACACACCTTTGATTTGCTGATGATATTGTCCTTATGGCGGAGTCGCTGCAGGAACTGCAATCGATGATGTCTGGTCTAGCTAATTATTCACGACGCATCGGTCTCGGCATAAACGTGGATAAAACTAAGATCATGTTTAACGATCTCGTTAACCCGGAACCGATTATCGTCAATGGTATAACTGTCGAAGTTGTCCACGAGTATGTATACCTTGGGCAAATTTTGCAATTAGGTAGAAACAACTTTGAGAGGGAAGCCAACAGAAGAATCCAGTTGAGCTGGGCAGCATTCGGCAAGCTTCGTCAAGTCAATACGTCGACCAAACCACAGTGCCTCAAGACGAAAGTATAATCAGTGTGTCCTACCCGTCATGACCTATGGAGCTGAAACTTGGACACTCACTGTGGGACTAGTCCACAAATTTAAGGTCGCTCATCGAGCTATGGAGAGAGCTATGCTCGGGGTTTCTCTGAAGGATAAGATTCTTTATGAAGTTTTCCGACAGAGAACCAAAGTAGTCGACATAGCTCAAAGAATAAGCAAGCTGAAGTGGCAATGGGCTGGCCACATTTCACGAAGAACTGATAACCGCTGGAGTAGACGAGTTCTTGAGTGGAGACCACGTTTAGGCAAATGGAGAGTAGGACGCCCTGCGGCCAAGTGGAGAGACGACCTGCGGAAGGCGGCTGGCAGTAACTGGATGCAGAGAGCTGAAGACCGAGCTCTGTGGCGTACTTTAGGAGAGGCGAATGTGGGCTGATGATGATGATGATGTGTATTACATTGTTAATTATAAAATATAAATTATTCACCTTTATGCCCCTACCCCAAACTGATTTTGCTTTTGACTACGCTGTCCGAAACTGACACAAACTATGACAGAACTGTCATCATTACGATCTTAACGTAGGCCGAGCTTTTGTTATTTTGTAATGCTGTACCCTTAATTACACTTTTTTACCCGCATGGTGATGAATGATGACGATGATGATGATGAAATGTATCCTATGTGTAAATCCAGCGCCTCATCTACCTCCTTAACAAATTTCATCAAAGTTGGCCCCGTCGTTTGAGAGTGATAGAGTAACAAACATTCACACATTCATAAATCGAAAGTCACAAACTTTCGCATTTATACCATTAGTAGGATTATTAATTTTCTTATAATTTTGTAGATCCCTTGCTCATAAATTGCCTTCGATTAAATTCTAGCGGCCTTATTAATAAACTTGGCTTACACCCGGAGTAGTTAGTTAGTTAGAGTAACATCTATCTGTCAATTTTTTCGCTTGCAGTAAATGTCACGCGTGAAAGCAAGACAAAGCATGTTACGCCTAATATTACGCAACGTTTATTAATAAAGGCCTAGATGATTTGGTTAGTTAATACGTCGAAGTTTTGTCATAAAAACTTACGTAGTTTTCACTCATTTTTAATTAGAAATACGGGATTACTCACCTAATATTTATCGAATACGTCCGACTATAGTTGCGACCACATTCGGTAGTCAAGGAGTGTTCAGGACGCCCGCGTCGAAGTTTGTAGTTTGGCTAAAGTTTAAATACTTGTGGCAATTTCATTGTTGTTATCAATTTGTTATTGATGTAAAAATAAGCCTGCTGTTTACTTATTTTTAACAGAAGATGACATGGGAAAATTTTGCATCGGTTCTCGTGGCGGACCCGAATGCTGAGAGAACTTAAACATTTTGATGGTAATCGAAAATTTGTACAAGCGCAACGCAAGGTAGCTCAAATATAGTATAAGTATATATACAAGTACACAAGTACTTAATACTAAAAATGGGTATCAAAACAACCCTATTACATTTGTATAGTTTCTCAAAACAAACTTCGCAAAACTTTCCCCCTGACTAACGAATCGGATGACGTGTTAATTTTGATCCACATTTTTGACGCAGTCGTTCCTGTCACCCATAGACAATCAAAACAAAAAATGTGCTTTTTTTTTCAAAATATTGCGATTTTTTCCAACTGGAACAGCTTCTTTGAGTTTGATCTTTGTTCACGTTCCGGCAAAATATCATGCGAATAGAACACACCCTAGGGGAGTGAATAGGGTTGTTGAGCTTTTTTTTATTGTACACAATCAGGACACCGAAATACTAATAATACACTATTAAATACTAATACTATTATTTTCTTTTGTGTTTATTCTCAAATTTTGACGTGTAATAGTGGTGGATTATTAACCGTTGATGTTCACAATGGTGCACGAGTGTCAGTAAAGTGTAAAAAATCATATAAAATTATTTTTGATGTCAATCGTGTTAGTAAGTTTTAGTAATGCATTCACTCGACTTATACAAAACAGTAGTTAAATAACTGACTTATTTCTTACAGCAGACTCTACTTGAAAAAAGTTTATAACTCTGCAGTTAAAAAAATAAACAGACAAATAAACAGAAAATACATTTTACTCGCATAATTTGTCCTATTTATCTTCCACCTCAAAAGGACAAATCAACCCTTATCGTATCACTTTGCTGTCCGTTTGTTCTGTCCGTTCGTCTGTCTGTCAGTCTGTCAAGATCTTTTTTCATTCATTAAAAGAAAAAAATCTGAAATCCATAAATATCCAAAAATCGAATATTATTATAAACTAAGGTATTTCATTAAAATAAAAAATATATAACAAACTTATTATTTGCGGTTGCGGTAATAACTGTGTTTATGGATCGACAGTTTATCATATGATGATATTTAGTTTCAAAGCAATAATATTAGATGCTTTCTTAACTTGCTTCATTCTCTATTTGTTGATAAGGGACGACACTATCATGTTTTGCCATTATGACATCATTTCCGCAGCTACTTCCATTTTTGGTCACATGACTTTTAGAAACTTTTGTACACATTTTGTTTATTCAAAATAAAGTTAATCCAATGCTAATAAAATATTTTTTTTTTTAATTCAATGAGTTATTTGCTCCAACTACTATTAAGTTAACTTTATATTGTAATTTATTTTTGACTATGTCAACTACCTTAAGTGACACTGACTAGCATAAAAACATCAGTAACAGTGGGCCGAGCACGAAAATCTGTTTAAGGTTAACGTAATCGCATCGTTAACGTATTTAGTAAAAACTGCCATTTATCTAGTACAACTGTGGCATAGATAACTCATAGTTTGTACTGAGTACGTAAACAGTACGATATCGTTACACTTAGGCAGATTTTCGTGCTCGGCCCACAGTATACTCTTATATTTGTTTTTTGATTTTATTCTTGCCAAAATGAACAATTGACTGTTCAGAAATGGTAATACTGAACTTATAACATTAATCACATTTATAAACTTTACGTGAGGCATTCAATGCTTGGCAAGTTGTTGTTACGAACTGTTTCATATTCACTGCCGAACTTCGTACATAGACAAACGTGCCAGAGATACTTCACTACTACGAGTACATACTTTTATCAGCTTGCGGTTCCCAGTTCTCTTGTAGAGTCGAACTTTATTTTCTTGGCAAATCGTGGAAGCGATCATGTGGCAAAACACTCTTATAGATTTGGCCTCGGGGAACTTTGACTTTGAAGTTAGGTAGCATTTGGTAGAACGATGTGTTTGAGAGCGAAACGATGTTTCCCGTTGCTTCTACGGATGTAAATGCTATCGCCGTAAGGCACCGAGACTGTAGTTGCCCCACTTGAAAACTTGCAACTGTTAATAGCACTCTATTGTTAGTAGTTCTACAGTTAACATCTCAGTGGAAAGCTTTAAATGTGTAAGTAAAGTTGGGTATTTTGTTTCATTATTTTCTACTAGTTATATCTTGGGTATGCTCTTTATCTAGGTATCTACTGTTACAAACGTTCAGTGATTTCTTGAAATAATGAATAGCCAATATAACAAATTGCGAATAAATGAGATTAATACGAAAACTAGTTGTACCCCGAGGCTCCGGCCAAAAAAATACTATGCATTTATATTTTTCTACAATAAAAGTGTATTTAATAAAGTTTATTATTATAAGCCTTAGAAGTAAATAAACATGCTCACAAAGTTTCACGTTTAGTATAAACTATTGTGAATACCATCTTTAACCTTTCAAATGATCTTTGCCCTTTTCAGGCGAGCTGTTCTAAATTTTATCGATTCAATTACTGACGTAATCAGAAAATGAGCTGGTTAAACCATACATGTTGTAAGTAAACTGAATACTTTTTATTCTGCACTAGCGACTGCCAGCTACTTCGTTCGCGTAGCAGGCTCAGCCTTCGGCCTAGCTTTAACCTCCCATCTTTTTTTAGGTAACATTCTTCTACAAAGTAATAATTTGTATAAGTGATAATTGAAAATATTTAAAAGAAGGATGAAGAAATCAGTAAAGCCGTTCCAGGAGAAATAGGGGTTTATATTATAGATTTAAGAGAGTATGTATGTACTTACTTATATAATATGACATAAGTATAAACATAACTTTTATTAGGTAAAGTCTTATTTGCTGGCAAATATATCAACATAATATTGGTATTTGTCTATATGTCTGAACAATATGCCTTTAAGATTATCCGCTAAGCTACACTTGGTAATTGTTGTTAATTTTAATAAGTAACACGTCACGAAAATGATAAGAAAAACCACACGATACATTAGTGAAATCATTGTAACACGGCCTTTCCTCAAACCTACAGAAGTTATTTTTTCTACATAAATGGATTGAGTATGATAGTATGTAATGATTTATTCACTAGAAACCTGAAAATTTCATTCAGGGTCAATTGCTCACAAAAAATTAAATTACACTTAAATTGAAAAAAAATCTACTACAATGAATGAACGAACTCTTGTAAAAACTTTACAACGCCAATTCTTCCAAACCTGCTGTTGTTTTATAAAAAGAGTTATATTATAAACATGAAATACAACTAATATTCTTAACTTCAAAACTAAAGGTAAGGACGCCCATCATATTGCTCACATTCTCAAATCGTAATAAAATGCCAAAAACATTCCAACTTTCCAAGAACTTGATCGTCTCCAGTTTCAAATTATAAGAGAAACGCTCGCTCGGCAATATGTGAGTGAGGCACTTAACGACGTCAGCATAAAGATAATAGGAAAAAGTTAAATTATGTCGATCTGCCTCCTCAGGACTGAAGCCACGTTATACTACCCGTAAGGATCGTTCCCCTAAAACTACATACTAATTAAAAAGTTTGGATATTACCAGTTTCTTCCCCACGGTACAACTACTAAAACTATTACGAGTATACAGACAGTAATTTGGTCACAGCACAGGCGGGACAACGATTTTCCATATAGATCTGCCGTGCGATTCTGTAATGATTCGCCGACGAGCCCACCGATGTCAAATACTTTATCAGATATCGCCCTTGTACATAAGGTTGCTTTTCCAACGTTTTTGTAGTTTCTTCATTTGTTTCACAGATGTTGTCAAAGATGCAATGATGTTTGCTCTTAGATAATCGCACGGCAGCGCATGGTGGTAAGCATCACGCCTATACGTCGACTAAAAGAGCTAAAATTACACATTATAATTAAATATTATATTATCTCATTAAAAAATATTTGAACCAACTCAACAGATACATATTATTTTAGTTAAATACATTATTTTCGACTCGAGCAACGAATTCCTTACTGTTATTTTCCATACTGTTTTGCTCTAGACCACCGCGACCGTCGTCGTAGTTACGCGCCACGGTTATAAAACTTGAATTTATGACTTGAATTATTTCACTCGCCTTCCCTAATTCCTCCACTTTTCCACTCCTACTGTCCAGGTGCATTATATGAACCGTTTTTAATAAGGAGGGGATTGTATCTAAGTTTCCCTCGGTCGCTGCGATTTTACTAGGCCATTTTGGTTTGATTTGTTACAAGGGGACTTTTGGGTTTTTATCTGGTTTAATGCGATTATAAAGCAAACTCTTGTTAATTTTGTAAGGGTTAGAACGTGAAATGTACCTATTTAAACTTTTATTTAGATATTTCAACATTTGTGTTAAATGTATTATTTGAATATTAATCTCAAAATTAAAAAGTGTGTAAGGTCTCCAGGTATAAGAAACTAATTGTGTGATGCGTATATGTTAGGACTTAATTTAAGGACGGGCATGTGTTAATATAATAATTATGTGTCACTCACCTGCGTCTTGAAAAGACGAGTATAATGAAATTTATAATAGATATTATAATGAAATTTAAATATACCACCTTTTTTTTATAACTGAGGTCTTGTTGGCCGCTTCTATAATGCAAATATAACAAAAATATACCAAATACCCAACAGTGACCTAACCAAAAACAAAACTTGCCAAGGGGTCCAAATCCTGTGCTATGTAAAATATTAAGGTAATAATTTAGGTGACACTGCAACTGATATTATAAAATGATGTCAACGCTAGTCAATTATCAACAATGGTATTTTAAATAAGTTTATTTTTATACCACACTAGATAGAATTTGGTAATATCTTATTTCCTATAAAACTATTATACATACATACATAATATTCATGCATACATTAACATGGTTAAACAACTTTACTGAGGTCATGATTAAGATGAATTACCGCTAGATAACCACCAATTTTCTTCCATGCATGGTTTTCCGGTTTGCTCTGAACGATAAGAGCGCCCATTGTTACAATAATGTCATTATGTTTTTTTAATTCTTGTGTAATGTTTTTGTTTACAAATTCATCGTATAGTATTTATTTGTGTTTAATAATGTTGGTACCTGTGGTGTTGTGAGAAAGATTTTATATGACTATTAGTCATATTTTGAACGATGCGCTTCCGTGCTGGAGCCCACTTTAAGCCGGTTTAGTTGATTAGCTTAGAACATCAGTCGATCGGCTGTATTGGAGACCTTCGGCTGCCTCTGAAAACGTAAACAATAGAGCTGGCTGCTAACCTATCCACCAAACCGCAATGGGCCCGCGTGGTAGATTATGACCATGGACAAGTGCTGTATAGGTAAGACGAAGGCTTACAATCTTAGTCCAAGCAGTGGAAGCATACTAAGTACAAGAGTACCTGAAAACTATGCATTATCACATAAACACAAAATAAATCAATCTTATAGTTCGCCAAGTTACAATGTCAATAGGCATCAACACCTCTCGAGATCCTACACAATGGGGGTTCTTGTCAATGAAAATTTCATGCGTTAAGGATTTCTGGAGACCGGGTCGGTGGGCAAATATCCCGACCTCTCCATTACTTACGGTCGTGAAACCCTGCGACCGGTCGCACGCACCAAAAGTTTCTTATAAACAAACAGTTTTATACCAGTTGGTATGTTTTATGTTTTTATAAAATGTACAAAATATGGCAAAGGAAATAGGTCACTTTCAGCCGGGAATAAAAGTAAGTCGACTGTGATTTTGTTTGGGTATGGTAATAAGGTTCAGAAATTAAGGAACCTATGTTCTATGAAACATATAGAGGCTTTAATATCATGTCACTGATATTTTTGAGGAATATATTCCACCTAACCTTGCTCTTTGATTTAGTAAGTTAACACATCAACATTAAACGTAACGCATAACTGCGGTTTGATTTACAGTCCTTGCTTTATATTGGACCTTTCCATATCCTCCTCATTGCATATATCATTAATACTTACTATAGTATAAGGTAGTGTTTCTGTGATGAGATAAAGAACACGATTGGCATTATATGGGTGTCCACAAGCTCTTACTACCTCGTCGGAGACATAATGGCTAAATCGTATGTATGTATATTTTAGCCACGAATCATAATTATATTTCTTCTATTCTTGTATGTCTTATTTTTGGTCAATACTTAGTAGTTTTAGTAGTTTAGTACTTAGTATCATCATCATCATCATCATAATTTGCTGGAAAACGTCTACTACTAAACAACAGGCCTCTCCTCTTGAATAAACGGCAATTTTCCAATTCCATCCATCAGCTCCCGTAACTCTCACAATCCACATAGTGGGGGGACCTACTTACAAAGACGTCTTCTGGATCGCGGTCGCAACTCGAGAACCATCTTCTCCGTCAATTATCAGATCGTCGTGCGTCATGGCATGTCCAATGCCACTTCAACTTGCAAATTCCTGGGAACTACGACGATGGCTTTGATTATTCGGTGTATTTCTTCGTTCCGGTTTTTATGACGTTAAAAGAACCACAATTATTGCACTAATATTTTCTATTGCGTATATGATCCATTGGGTTTTACCAAATAGGATTGTATAGTGTATCCGTATCATTTTTTTATTTACATTTCCAGTTAAATCTTAAATTGACATTTGAAATTGCGGTCAATTCCGATCACATGCTGTGTGAGCGAAATACTCAATGACGGTATTTTTTATAACGACGAACGGGATCAACTCCTTGACTGATAAGCATCTAAATGTTACACTGGCACTAAATGTTACAAAGCAAAGGCATTATGTCATTTTGATAGCATTGAACGTAAGTAAATCCGACATATGTCGACTAATCCTATCGGCTGTCTGATGGTCAGCCAGCGTACTGCGACAAACAGAGGACGGTGCATACCAGTAATATATGTTTATAGCTTCAACATTACTATGCTCGAAAACGAACGATAAAGTTTATCTTTACTTCTAAGGTAAATGCTGGATTTCTAAAAATAATCAAGTTGGGAATAACGTATCATATGCATATGATGCAGGGATATGCTGAAAAACAGCGCAGCAAACGTCTGATAGACGCAAGCGCTGCTTATGCTGAGCATATCCCTTTTGTCTGCTGGTTATGATATTTTAATTGAGTTTAGTTTTTTTATATAATTCTGTACTAAGAAGGCAATAACTGGTTAATTTGTTTAAAGGTTTTATACCATAAAGATTCTTTTTCAAAAATTAACAAGATTATAAAGTAACAATCATGATAACAATAATAATATATTTTCATGCGGGGTTAGATTTAATAGTGATAATTCTACATTAATAATGTTAATGTAGAAATATTTATAATACAAAAAAATAATTAAATATCTACATCAAGATTTCTGAACTTTTAACTGGTCACTTAAAGTTAAGTAGTAACGTTAGCTTAATTAATAGATGCAACGTAAGATATTAATGCTGAATTCAGGATTAAGACAAGGAAAACCTATGGTGACGTAGGGGAAACCAGATTAACGTTGATATAACCACAACTTTTTTTATAAATGTTAGACTAGTGTTTGAATGATATCTCCTTTTGATAGTCAGTGACGATGCGGTCGAAGGTGGTAACACACTGTAGCTTCAATGATGACTGACTCTCAAGGACAGCTTTCAGACACACGAATAGGTGTTTGGTGACAGGTTTTATAAATAGAGGGTGGTAGATAGCCAGGCGGGCACTACGAAGTACCACCATGCTGTGGATTATCATCACAAACATCATGAACCTTCACCGAAAGTTCGACCCTTACGTTAGGTATCGATACAGCGGCCGTGGGATTGGCCGCTGACCCACATTACCCTGTCCTGATAACACAGAATGCACACTGCACCAATGAGCACCCCTATCAACTCTTATGTGTGGTTTATATCTTGTACTAATACTGATAGAATATTGAAGTTTATTGAATTAAAATTATATTTCGTGGGTGTGGCTTTATCTTCCAATGTGTAAAACTTCAGATACTGAGACTATAAATGGACTATAGCGACAATGACTGAGGACCGGGTTGGGATTATCCGAACGGGATATCAGACCGGACCGATTCCGGTTATTAAGACAAATCGACGCTCGTTTTTAACGCAAAATGTGTTGCTAAAGGCGTTACAAAAATGATCGTACAGGACATTTGGAGTGATGTTCGATTTCCGAACCCATTAGGTTTTTGCGGTATTGCTGTAGCGAAATATTGCGCCAAGGATCGTGTGGCTTTTTGCTCGGTCCTTCTTGTTTCTGCTGTAAGAGACTTTTCATGTATATGACGACATGCATAGTAATCGTTCATATAAAAATACACCCACCAAAAGCAATATGCATACCTACGAGTACACATAGGGAAAACGTGTGATAAACGTAACATGTTTATAAATATATTTTTTCAAACGGGCTCAATGCTGATTGCTCTACCTGCATTTACAGCGTCACTGGATGGGTGGCGAGTACAGATGGCATTCAGCTGGATTGTATAATTTTAATTTATAATAATTAGGGAAAGTTTCTGTTTGACCTGCACACACTCCCTTGTCGAGCGCTCAGTCATTCGCAATTTCATCGCGTGTCTTTCCACCAAAAAAAATAATTGAATGTTGGCAATACTCGTACACAAGAAGATAACAATAGCAACTTATTTTGCTAAGGAATTAAATTGGTACTTGGTAAATGTATGCATTCACTTACAACTTTAAATCAATAAATAAATAAATATTCCACAACTATCACACAACGCCATCTAGTCCCAAGCTAAGCAGAGCTTGTGTTATGGGTACTAGACAACTGATAAACATACTTATATATTTCTAAATACATACATATTATAGATAAATTACACCCAGACACAGAACAAATGATCGTGCTTAATACACAAACATTTGTCCTGGGTGGGAATCGAACCCACGACCTCCGGCATAGCAGTCAGGGTCACTAACCACTAGACCAACAGGCCTGTCATTTTCAAGTTCAATAGAACATCATATTGGCACGCTTTAAAAGTGGTTCCTACAATTTGTTGCTATAAAGGTTTTTTACAAACTATGAGTTTCAGCGTGAAGTGGAAAAAAGCAAGGGATGGAATTCAGTCGTAAATTCATTCATTGTCAAGGTGCACCGAAACAAACTGCATGAAACAGCGAACCAATTGTATTGTATTTTTCACTTTTATAGAAATCTCTTGGCAGTTTCAACTTGTTTTATTTAATCCTATTTTAGCTATCAAAATACCACATAAGCAAATTTTACGCATGATCAAAGATTAAAATGTTGTAACTATAACAGTTATAATAAAAGTTTATGCAGTATACTTAAAAATGTGGTTTTAGGTTGGAAATGTCTGCGACATATTATACTAAACTCTTCCCCCCGAGACATAGTTTTAATCTTAATTGTTTCGCTATCAAACGATGCGGTTAGGTCCCCAAGTAAAACTTAGATAAAAGACTATACCTAGTTGGATTTTCTCATCCATTTCGTTTCATATCCCTATGGTGAAATGTATAACATTAGTTTTTGACTTCTGTAAAAAACAGTATATGATTAACGAACTTCAGAACCATATTTTAACTTTCACGCGAGCGTTCAAAGATTAAGGTCTGGGTATATTACCTGTTCCTATTTTCCATTGAATCCTTAAATTGTGTGAACATGGGCGTTAATCTTGAGGTGATAGGTACCATCGAAAGGTTTAATGTTAAAAGTAGAAGAAAATCTTAACAGTACGGAATGTTGGGGGTTTGGAATTCTAATGAATCAGGGACCGCTGCTTTTTTGCCGCTAGTAATAATAATGTTTTTTTAATAACGTCATAGTATTCGTGTTTTTACATGCTATAAAATAAAGTCGCTTTCCGTATCTGTCTGTCTGTATATCCGCTAACTCCTCCTAAACCAAGCAATGGATTTTGATGCTGTTTTCACCATCACCATCAGATGCTTTCGTCAATTATAGTTTTTTAACTATCCCACGGGAACTTTTTAATTTACCTGGATAAAAAGTATCCTATATGTTACCTACCACCATACAAAATTTCATTTAAATCGGTCGGTTTTGAGAGTAGCCCGTACAATCAGACAGATAAACCGGCAAACAGAGAAACAAAAAATTGGAAAAAAAATCTAAATTATTTCGATTTCACTTCTTACATCCCCCTGACTCAGTTTTTAGCATTTTTTTTCATTGTACAGTTATTCCGCCTCTACAGTATTATTATATTATTATGTATAGATTACGCCTGTGCAAATACGGGACGGATCGCAAGTATTATAATATATTAGTTATAGTCAAAAACCAAAATTCCAGAAAAAGATTTAGTTTTGAATTTTTACTTGAATGGAATTTTGATAGTAAATGCCGTACGCGATATAACAGTAAATTTACTCAGATATTATTAATTGTGTACTTTCGGAATGTGGTTTAGACCATATTAAAATTGATAAAGTAGATAGGTCAGTAAAATAGACAAATTCCTGCAATAGTAAAATGGTAGATGATTAGTAGACAACGCATTTTACTTGTCTATTAATAAGTTTAAAACTACTATTAAAACTAAACTCTGTCAAAAAGGTTATTACAAAATTTCGGATTACTTGGCGGATAAAACAGCAGAATAAATGATTTTGACTTTGACTTTGACTTTGACTGGCTTAACCTGCACAAAATCGTCCATGACGTCGTTGAGACGTATTATAGCAAGTACTTATATATAGCAAGTGTTTTTGAGCAGTACCAAATGGTATTACTCAAAAACACTTGCCACCACTAAACACTGCTCCCAGTCAAAAAGTAATGAGCTAACAAACATAAAAAATACAGTCAAATTGAGTACCTCCTTCTTTTTTTGGAAGTCGGTAGAAAAATAATCATTAGAATCGGTTCACCCAGTCGAAAACTCTGAGGTAACAAACATATAAAAAACAGTCGAACGCCCTCCTATTTTGAAGTCTGTTTAAAACTAACGTCGACGAATTCGTAAGAGTTAGCAAAAAATAGCAATATCCATTACGCCGTTATTTGACCATTGACCTTAAATGTAGATAGAATAATTATAGGAAAATATTTTTTTAGGAATAATCGACACACCTAAAACGCTTGTACGCCTCAACAGAGTAATCAATAAATCTTAGTTACATTGCAAGTACTAACTGTAGACACCAATTTCAAAAACAAAAAATACATATGCCTTGCACAATACTAGTAGATCATATTATAGAAAACCTACCAGCATGGTGTGGTGTGATTGTCCATATTATGATAAGAAAATATACAATTTTGCAGTACTAAAATAATGTTTATGCCACACCCACTCAGAAAGTGTATCATTACTCATTGACGGGATACAAAGTTTGTCATTTCTCCCTTATAAATGTGCGTCGGGAACAGTTATATGGAATTTCATTTTTGCCCTCTATAGCGGGTAGAAATGTTGTATGAAAATCCTTTTTGATTTTTAGCAGGGAACATAAAAAGAATACAAACGTCAAGTCTCAAAAATGTATTACTTATTTATTATATTATATTAAAAAAAATATTATTTTATTGTACTCGATTTTCAATGAAAGGAGGCTAGCAACCTATTATAGCACTAAGAAAAAAAAAGAAATGGAGGCCATTTGTTATGTTTTATTAAATTTAGTTTTTTTACTAAATCGATAATTTAACAATACGCTTTTAATTATTTATTAATATTCTAAATAATTAATCAAAATGTGATCTGATAGTGAAAGTGACAATTTACTAATGATGAAGTCACCAGAAAAAAAAGTCTTTGATTTCCCACAAAATGCTCCAGACAACAATTATTTACTAATGAAGCTAACTATTTTATTTTCCTCATAGGTGTGGTATAAAACACTATATATCACTCGGGAGAAAGTTCTATTTCTGTTGTACTCGATCGTTTTCTCCCTTCGGTGTATATTGTACTATTATCTAACGTATCGTATCTTTAGCATGGATCTAGCTGTAATATCTATATCGAGGGCTATCTTTTATCGATAATTACTATCAAATTTTATGATATCTTATCCTAACGACCATCCAATGTCTCATTGGTGGTTTGAATAATAACAACACTGCCTGCTAAGTTAAAAATAGCAGGACCCAGTGTTGTTATTATTGGAATGGAGACCACGGACCTGCAAGCGCAGCGTAGGTCGTCCACCGACACGGTGGACAGCCGACCTGATAAAGGTCGTGGGACGAAGTTGGAACCGGTCTTTTTGGAAAATTATTGGGGAGGCCTATGTTCAGCAGTGGACGTCCTACGGCTGAGATTATTATGATGATGATAAAGTTAAAAATAGAAATACTATCGGCGGGTAAAGTAGTCGGAAGTTCGGAACCTTGAATACTGCTATACACTTTAGACAGTGACGAAGTGTGGGTCGCCCAGGATTACTCTATCGTGCCCTTACGATGGTCACCGGGCCAATGGCGGTTTATTAAGATAAATATATACATTTTTCTTGCAACATGGGTTTTATAAATCTCGGTGAACGATACATTGCCATGAGGGAAAATAAATGTGGGAAGCAATGTTATAAATGCGAAATTTTGGATGCCGGTTTGTTACTCAATGACAAAACAGCTGCTGTGCGATTCTCTAAGAGCAAACATCGTTGCATCTTTGACAACATCCGTGAAACAAATGACGATATGACAAGAAACGTTAGAAAAACATGGTACAAGGGCGATATCTCATAAAGTATCTGACATCGGTGAACTCGTCGACGAATCATTAGAGAATCGCTCGGCTGAACGGTTTTGGATGAAATTTGGTAAGTGAGCGTCGTTCCAGCCTCTCGCTATCTACATACTTACAAATTTTTTTAAGGTCTGTCTATTATAAACTATTTGAATATAAATGAGTGTTAAGAGTGGAAATTTAAACTTGCTATATTAACATTTTACGGTACAGTAAGAATTATAAACGCTTTAATCTAATTGTAAATACTTTAATCCATATAATAAATATTATGCCTATTGCCAAGTTTAAGCGTCTTAAGTCTTATTATTTATAATGAATAAGTAAAAAATTTTTTGAACGTTATACTCTACCGGCTTTATTAATAAACTTGGCTTACAACGGAGTAGTTAAAACATCTATTTGTCAATTTTTCGCTTGCAGTAAATGTCACGCGTGAAAGCAAGAAAAAAGCATGTTACGCCTAATACAGGTTTACGCAACGTTTATTAATAAAGGCCTACAAGTTAGAAGAAATAATATAATATAAATTGCACCGATGCTCAATTCTAATTGAATTATTAAAATTATAACTGTGGGTTAGGATAAATTTAACGTGTGTTGTAATCGTTATTCATATTTTATATATAAAAGAAGATTATCGTATATTTCATTTAGATATTTTTTAAATTCAATGTCATATTAAGAGCACTAGAACCTCTTTTGATCTTTAATATAAAAAGAGATTTGAACGATTGAGCATGTAATGAATCTACTGAACAAATAACCTGCTAACATTGACCTCTAAGGAAATGCTCAAAAGATAGGTTAAAAATATATATTATTATTTTGTTAAAACACGAAAATTCGTGGATATGTGATTCTTTAATGTAGGAAAGTCTGTAATAGTATACTGATGCAGCATTTGCATATCTTTAGAGAATGCTACAAATAAGAGTTTTAATATCGGAAACTGTGAGGTGTGCAATTGCTAAAAAAATGCAATATTAAAAAAAAACGCTCATGGTATGGGCTCTTAAAAGTTGCACAACTCTAAGAGAAAATTGTTTTATTCTGTAACTCTTGTTAAACTCTTAATTACTTTCGCTGGTAGTCCGCAAACATTCGTCTCGTTACGAACGTAGGCTTCATTATTTACTCGTACTCACGCGTCGCCGCTCACTGTGCAAATGTTTACCTCTTAACGAGAAACCTGACTTCACCCGGGTGCTGTAATAAACTTTTCTATTATGTGGTGTGTAGGCAGAGGGGTGATAATCACGATGTTGCAAGATTATGCTTCGGTTGTGTTTCGGTTGTAATTTGTAATTGGGTCATGGAATAAGGCTGGTGGCTTAAATGTTGGCTTCTAATAGCATCGTGATTCATATTCTTAAACATTTGGACTCTTGTGATGGTCTAAGTATGTGTCACGTCCACTTCAACTTTTATACACTTACAGGTACTTATCACTATTATGTTCACTGCCTACATCTGATCACCGAGTTCTCAAGACATAAATGACACAATTTGTGTTCGTTCCTTACAATACACGCAACAATTCTGTGAAAATTATTGAAAAGGAAAGTTATGAATGGCAGGCGCGCCCCGCCATCTGTCGTGCGTGAGAAGCGAGAAATTCAAATTCACGCCTGACGATGAAAATAATTATTGAAGTCGAACAGTTATATTAAACTTGAAAGCGAGATGTTAGGGAAATACTTGCGACTTATCTTAGTGAAAATTCTCATTTTATTTCCGAGCAGCAGTACTCTTTTATACAAGAGGTGCCGTAGCATTTTCCGTGCACACGTGGTTCTGACGCTATTTGCTTAGTAGTAAAATTTATTGTGTCTTATTTCTGTCGCCAACTGTTTTTGTCATGTAATTGAATATATAACAAAAGAGATTTTTTATTCAAGAAATATTGTACTAGTGATCATTATTAAATTATTTTTTAAACACCGGCTGCGTGCCTCGGTAAAGTATTGGTCATGGCTTTTTATACGCGGGAGGCGATAGGAGACGCGGTTTCGTATCACGTCCAACTTGGACGTGATACGAAACCGCGAAATGTCGCGAAATATACGAATATGTCATTTTTCTTTCTAAAGTTGTTAAATAAATACTACTTAGTACCCTAAAAAAAGCATCTTGAACTAAATTAAACGTGTTTAATGGTATGTAATTACACTTCAGATTTAAGTGAACATGTGAACTAAGCCCTGTATACTACAAAGAAAGAAATTGTGTAATATATGCTCGTAACTCGCAAGCCATGACGATGGCTGAGACAATTTTCATGCGAAATGCAATGATATGATAGAACAATTTAAATCAAACTGAACACCAACAATGACCCGAGCTGTGGGGTATATGTGTGGGGACACTGATAGCACGGGCGGACCATGTCCATTCTGTACGTAAATCTATATTTATTATATGAAGTACTCATAATTTTCATATACTATTGTCACGAGCTTACTAAAGTTACTGCTACAAAATTGACACTTTTATTTAGAGTATCTCAGTTCACAATCACTGATACACATTGTTCACAGCACTGATAACTTCACTTGAACTTGTAACGACACGTTACGTTACACTTACGCAGTTGTTCGTGCTAGGCCCACTGATATACTGAAGTGCAACTCGCGCTCACTTAGTGATAAATTTTTCGAAGGTTAACTTATTGTAAATGTATATTTTTGTCATTTAGACTAACGCATAACATTTACCTATTACTTAAGTAGCAGTTGTCCATCAACTTGTGTTGTTCAGTTGTTCGTGCTAGGCCCACTGATATACTGAAGTGCAACTCGCGCTCATTTAGTGATAAATTTTTCGAATGTTAACTTATTTTAAATATATATTTTTGTCATTTAGACTAATGCTTAATATTTACCTATTACTTAAGTAGCAGTTGTCCATCAACTTGTGTTGTTCACGAGTAGTAAACTACTCGTTCATTCGTATTCAGTTCCTATATGTGGAAATTTTTAACTAGCCTTCAGTTGTACAACCTGTTCTGTGTTTTTAATTATAGCTAGCCGTTAATTTCCCGAAAATGTTAAAATTAAAATAAATAAATAACATCTATCCCGTGACCGAAAAATAAACAATATTAATCTGAAAATGCGATCCAATTCCATTTGTTATATACTTCTTGAGTAAGAACATCCAAAGAGACAGACAGATTAAAAAATATTGTGTTAAGTCTATTTGCCTACCCCTACATTTTTAAATTGTATTATAAATAAGAATAATAATATATTTTATATAGATTATACATAAAATCTGAAAATGCGATCCAATTCCATTTGTTATATACTTCTTGAGTAATAACATCCAAAGAGACAGACAGATTAAAAAATATTGTTCTAAGTCTATTTGCCTACCCCTACATTTTTAAATTGTATTATAAATAAAATAATAATATATTTTATATAGATTATACATAAATACTTGAATATAAACTATTGTTTATGCACACATTCTCGTACATACCTACAAATGCTAGTAGCAAACTTTAACATACTAGCAAACTTGCATTTTCGTAGCCCACTCTAGGCCGCGCTATGATACCGTTGCAGCTTTTACGCTAAGGCAACATCAACGTAGTATAATAAGAAGTAGATCCGCGATTGCACGGGTTCCAAGCCAGCTTAAAGTGGGGGTTAGCAATGGCTGATCCGTCGACCGTCTGCAATCGCGGAAGCTGCATTATCCCGCTATGGCACAGACTGAGAAATACCTACTTCTCAAACAGTAACTGTGGTTCACGGTGCTCCAAGAGATAATGAGCGGTGAATTTGTTTGGATCTGTTAGAAAGCTTGGACGTTAATCGAATACTCAGAATTCTTTTAGTAAGAAGCTGCACTACACACCTGCACTACCTGTTTCTTACTTAACTTTGGAGATACGTTGCAATGCCAAAGGAATGTAAATATGTACATTACTGGCGATTCCTTTACGCGTACTTTTTATAAATATTACTACCACAACACCTAGCATCAATATTCATAAATCTTTCAAGGAGTAACCCGCACTAAGGCTGCACGTGAGCTATGAGCGATGACCCCTACTCAGGACGTTGACAAACCGCCTCCAGCCACCATGAAAACGCTCAAATACATCATCGAGTTGACAGCACGGTTCTGCGGAACGAAATGCCATATTTTATTTCCTGGTGAGTGATCCACTGTTAAGTATAACCGTGGACATGTTGGTTCTCCAAGAAATCTCGAAAGTATCGTACTTGTAAATAATATGTGACTAACAGGCACACCTGTAACAAAAAAATATGATGTAATACCAGTTGGAAATCTTTCACATTTTTATAAAATGTTTGTTTGGTCAACATTATCTAAATAAATAAAATGGAAACTTTCTTTTGTTTCATAGTTTAAAATATTGTCAATGTCATTTCAGAAAATAACTATTTTGGTGGCTTTTATTAAACATATCATTTACTTAAAATTCCACGAGGCTTGCCTGAGGTTGTACAAGCCAGAATAATAGTATTGAAATACATTGAGTGAATCTAGGTTACTCTATATGGCAAATATCAAGCTGAGTTTTGCCTGCGTCGTAACCACGTTGCAGATGTACCAGGCCACTGGTAACTTTTATGATCGACCTTATAGTGTGGCTGCCCAACAATTTGACCTGCTGTTTAAAAGCACTATATACATGCATGCATAATATTGTTGGCTGCCCCGGATCGGTAACTCAGCAGCGGGAGCATAAAAAGCTTATTAGCTTACGTTTCTTCTAAGTGAGTGTGTCGAGATAGCGGTAATAATACAAACAATAACCAATATAATTACAAATAATCTAAAAACACAGTTTGTTTTTTAAAAGAAAATTTACACTTAACAAATCTTTGTATCCTATTGATGGCGAGCCTACTTGACAGTGTATCAGAACCGCATCACGCTCCGCTGATAGGTGATTAATGATACGGATTACGAAGTCTTGGCTGCTAAACGAGGCTTTTAGGAACAGCGAAAATAAAACTGTTGTAATTTTAGGTGCCTAGACTTGTATGACTAATGGTTTTGTTGAGCCCGAGTGCTTATACATGTTTAAGGTTACGAAGAATGAAAATGTAATAAGAATATTTTCAACACACTTGCTCATAAAGTGGCTCTATGGTCACCGTAATTAGGCACAGTATGACACCCATAATCAAACTGTGAATTTTCATTGCTATAACTCACGAGTGAGTTATAGATTTTTTAAAATTTTATTGGTTGAGGTACTTTGTTCTTAAAACGTTTTAAAAAAAATGGTCGTGTTCAATAGAATAAATAAATTAATATTCCTATTGCTTGCTCATTTCATGCAAGTTCTTATTTAAATAGATAATTTTAACTCGTACGTGTTTAATAAATATAACTTTTGTTTTCTCTGTAATAAAAGAAAACTTTAAATTACCCATTTTGTACGTGGCAGAATAGGCGCAAAACCTATGCGCGGAAAATAAAAAGAAAACCTCATCCCTTTAGTCTGTGGCTAATTGCAATGCGCGCGCATAGGAAAACTGATTAATTTTTCCCGCCATTGCGAAACATTTTTCACAACTCGTTTTCACTGTTGAAATTATAGTAAGTTATTAATTAAAATGTCTACAAGTACTAGTTACGAAGAAAATGATATAAGAAAAATATCTATTAGCGTACCAAAATTTAATAAAATGCCAAAACAGCAAGAATACGCAGTCTTTTTCAGAAAATGTGTTCATGGCGTCCTTTAAAGAATTATCTTCGAAGCACAAACCTAGCTCTTTGTGGTGTTTATACTCAATGTTAAAAAGTACAGCATGTACAAAGAATGGAGTGGACTTAAAAACATACTCTAAGCTACACTGGACATATTTTCAGAAGAACTTCAGCTACATTGCTGGCTAATTCAGGAGCTGATATAATAACATTGAAGCGTCATGGTGGGTGGCGATCTAGCAATGTAGCAGAATCATATGGAGAAGATTCCATACAAAACAAGAAAGAAATCTGTGCAAAAATCACAAAAAGAATTAAACTTGATTCTGAGGCGCTTCCTACTGACGAAACACCAAGTACATCCAATGATTGGATTTCGCCTACCTACACGAATAATGAGCCATCTCAAATTACAATAGAACATGAAAGTATTTCAGTAAATAATCTATCTGATGAGACCGCTAAGGCATCAAAAACACTTAATTTTAATTTTACTAACTGCACATTTACTAATTGTTTCTCTAAATAAACTTTTTATCTACTAAATGAAATGAGTTTTTATTGTTATTTTATTTACAAGTGTGTTGAAAAACGTCGTATGATACACGTGTGTATTGATGATAACCGTCTTCGGCTCTCTTAAGACCAATGGCGCCTCGGCGGTAATCACCAATGTCACACACTAGTACCATAATGTACTATATTTAATGAGCAATTATTATTTTTATTTATGACCCAGTACAATATCAATTGTTGTTTTACTGTATTTAAGAGATATATTTGCTTGCACGTATGAAAACAAAGCAAGCTGAACAAAAGCTACTCGTAGTTTGCGATTGTGCGTTCCAACACGCTCGTGAGTCAAAGCCTCAAAGCCGCTAACCGACAATAGAAATTATTCCCCCTAAGTATTGTATGTAAATACAAAAATACACGTCTATCCATGACGTTGAGTGATATCCTGCTGGCGCGTACGGCACACCTCATTGTCTGCCACTGAAAGAGATTGCACAATATAAAATACTTCAGCGAATCGTGGCTGCCTCCATAAATATGCCATGCCACATTGATGCGCGTCTATTCTACTACTAAAATATTCAGTAAACCAATGCATTTTAGATATGAACGATTATAACTGTGATTTATTTTCATATTAAGGTCAATACGCGAAATTATTAGTCTGTCTAGACTTGTCTAGCTTGCAACGTTGTTACTGAATATATTGGTATACATGTCACAATCTTCGACCCCATAATTTTCGTAACCATTAAATGGGATAGTATTTAATCACTAGCATTTATCGGTTCCGTGACTGAACACTGACTCAAAGTCAAAATCATTTATTCAATTTAGGCATTAAAGACGCACATATGAACGAAAATTTTTCATTATAATGTACTTTAAAGACTCTACCGCCGCGTTCCAAAATATAATGAGCCTACCGGATAGAAGCGGCAAGAAACTCGGGGCCATTCTTTTGTTCTAGGGACCCGCACGCTGGTGATTCAGACGGTGTTTTTGTTTTAATAATAGTAATAACAATAATAATAATAGTTTATAACCGCAGGAGCAACTTTGTGGCGAGCCGTCGGTGAGTGGCGACACCGCGGACCCCGATTCTCCTTGGGGCTAAATGAGACCCCTGACCCCCAGCTTGCCTTAATTGGCCGTCTGGGGGTGGAGACGCAAGAGCAAGAAACAAAAAGCTCTAAGGGTGGAAGTGTTAAGGGGCATAACGCCAGTAGTAGTGCTCTAGTGAAACCGCAGCACACCTCTCAACACCCTTCAGCCATCCACACCAACGTTGCCCCTTTTGTCACCATTGATGGTGGCTCTTATGGGGGCCCGTTTAGTGGGTGGCAAGTCACCACCTGCCTAAATATTTTAAATGAGACTGAAATTGGCAGGTGCCGTAGTCTCGTCCATAGCCCACTATCTCCCGTACCACTAATAAGTACATATCAATAGCCATGCCATTTTACCCATTTTTGTAATAGATATACCATGTTACCCTTCATCCAAAATGTCTTATTTTTTTTATACTACCTTGTATTTTTATATCAAACGGGCCCCTAAGTGTTGGCTACAGCCCCTCTTATGCCTATCTAAAGGACCGGGTGAAACCCGTGAAGTTGTTTAAATAAATAATAGTTTATTAACCAATAAGAATAACAATTTAATTACATAGGTGTTCTAACTCCCACCTTAGATGAACCTGTATTGTGGGAGTAGACTCTTTCGTTCATTACATAATATGGTTTATTGAGCCAAACTTAGTTATAAATTAATAATTTATTATAATTATTTCATTGATAATTAAATTCATTATTGAATAAATAATTAATAATTACATTAATATAAATTTTGTAATAATATAAGGAAAGATATAAAAAATAAAATACGAATAAACCTTTTGTTAATAAATTACGTACCATTTATAATTGCTTATAAATTTTAGGCAGTTTTAAACTGTTCGTAATGATAAATAAGCAAAGAATGCCTATGTTGTTACCAATTGAATTGATTGCGCTTAAAACTGGTATTCTATTTCTTTCGTAGCTACTTTTTTCTTCAAAAATCACACATTTAAACATCCAATTTGAATAGGCTCGTTTTGAGAGCGACATTAAGAGTAATCTCCTCGCAGAAACCGTTTTCAAATACGTGCGATCCCCATTATGATAACGAAACGTCACTCGGCTCAAATATTCAAATTAAAACGATTGCTCGGTAGGTAGGAAACCCCTTTGACTCTGTAAAGTCACAAGTGTAAATATGGGACATACTGGAACCGGATACATACTGGATTACATCTATTGCTTACCTTGCAATCCTTTGATGTTCAGGAGATGCATGTAACGGACAAAGTGTCCACAGGTTGACAAATATTTGGAAGATCTGCTGCAATCGCGTCTCCGGTAACTTTGATTAAAGGTCTTTGTGTACTTATCATCTCGTCCATGCAATTCGGTATGTAAAGTTTTTTTTTGGTATTTTTTTTATATTTTTATTTCGTAGATTAGGTCATTATAAGAAACTAATTTCAATATTTTTGTTTTATATTCAGTAGTTATTTTATAATATTTTTTTGAAAATTTGAATCCTATGACGTCACTTTTTTGCACAAATATGTAGTTGCGTTGAGGAGCCAAGAAAAGCACGCGAGTAAAAAAAAAGAAACTAGAACACTTGACAGTGACACCTACTAATTCGTAAGTCTCTATTCAATCAAAACAAAAGTGCAAAAAAGTGACGTCATTTAGAGGTCAATGAAAGTCGAATTATTTCATCGTTTTTTGTTAAAATAAATGGCATCTTATCGTTTTAAAAGGTCAGAGTAGAAAAATAAGGGTTTGTAACATAAAATCTCGAAATGGTTTCGGAATTGGCATAGGTTAATTTTTTTTAGCATACCGAATTAACATCATTGATATAGGGAATCGATCAATGACTATTTTATACAACATGAATTAAATCATAGACCAAATAATAACTGCGCCATTTTCCGGGTCTTAAAGTATATATCATAAATAAATTTATGATATATACTTTACAAATAAAGCGAAATTTCACTCTAAGCCATTGAGCCTTTACAGCGCGAAGATGCACACATAAAAATTTTCATTTATTATATTAATGATTTGTTAGGCTATATCGCAATTCTTACTCATTGAAATTAAAAAAAAATACGTTAAACTAATTAAATCGAATTGTGATGACAGTAGTTCGTTATTAAGATGTACTGCCTAAGTTTTATGATTTATAATCAGAACGCTACCGATGCGCGTAGTACTCACAGTGTCATTATGTCAAAGTATGTTAATTAGACTGGCACTTCTTTTACTAAATGGACCGCACGATTAAATACCTACTACCAAATTTATTCATAATTAGCACTACGACTACAAATTTCAACTTGAATTAACCATTGTTACCACGCAACTACAGGCAGCCCATTAGCCATAATTTATCGCCAACATCGATTGTCATGTCACCTATTCCGGGGGTCTATTTGTCCGCCGATTGTCTCTGCGACATAGCTGTAGAAGCACCTTAACATGCTTCATTGTACCGCTGTACGACAGAACATGGCAATTACAGCAAGGTGTTACTGTGAAACAAAATTTGAAAATAATTTATTGTCACATTAAATTTATATATGTGATAGTATTATTATTTTTAAAACAGGACTTAAAAGAATTTTACTAATTCTATACGGTGAGCCAGTGCAGGTTGCTATATAGTGTAATGGCCAACCCTAGTCAGGTTTTTCGAACCCCTAAAATTTGATCAAATGTATTCTAAATATTTACTATAATAATTTAAAACCAAAATTTGCGCGGCTTGTTTATGTGGTGATGTCGAGACGGTCAATTTAGTAACGTTCCGCTTGATTAGGGTAAGATTTGTAGAATATCATGAATGTATTTATTTATGTTTACTTATACATAAATTAGACATGACATTTAATACTATAATAACGCTTTATTAAAAATATGTATAGAGATGAAATTTTAGAGTATGTAAACTCAATGTTATGAGTTTTTTTTCCCTTTTGTGTAATCCTCTATAACCCTATATCTATATATCTATATAGAGTTCCGCAAGGAAGTATACTCGGTCCAACACTCTTCCTGGCGTATATAAATGACCTGTGTAAGATAAGTATTGACCACGGTAATATAATTACCTATGCGGACGATAGAGCCATTATTCTCCAGGGAGATAGTTGGAAGGAGGTATTCCGATCTGCTCAGCTGGCGATGGATAGGATCTCTTCCTGGATGAAAACAAACGTCCTATCGCTTAATATTGTAAAAACAAAATATATCACTTTTACTTTGAGAGCATCATAAACCAAAGAATCTTTTTCGCTTGTGGTACATAAAAATTCCTCTTGTTTACACTTATCACAGCCTGAATGTAACTGTCTGTATATATAAAAAATAATCCCTATTTCTCCTGGTCACGCTATAACTTAAAAGAGGTTGGAACAATCTCACGTATTCTTTTTTGTTGTGTTATTTTTTTCAGGATAAGGCTCCTATGAAAGAAGGCCGAGCCCACTACGTGAACGAAGTCGCGAGCATTCGCTTATAATAAATATATAAATGAAGCTATTTTCTTCTCAATGGAGTAGCTCTCTGTAAGTTTCTAAACTACTCGGCCTCAGTTACTACCGGCATTAAACATACATATGCTTATGCTATGCTTAAAAAAGTTTGGTTCATGCATCAAAGTAACTTTCCGGAGGTTTCAGAGTAGAACACCGAATTATGTTTTGATGGTGTCACTACCAGTGTCCATCTCGTTAATTATGCCTTTCGATGTACGGATTTACGTCAATTTATGACGGCATCATCAGCTTCATACATACACACATACATGTCCCATTATGATTTGATTACTACTATCCATAATTTATAAAAAACAATGTAGATAAGTACTAATTTGTATGGCATGTGTGTGCCTTAATGCATGAGTGAGTGATAGTGTGGGTATAAAAGTACGCGTTTTTTAGGTAGGTAGGTACTGGTATCATGAAGACTTTCTATGAGGACAAGACATATTATACTTTACACTCTAGAATAATTTCCATTGACGACGGAGTGGCGTAGCAAAGTAAAGTAAATCAAATGACTTTCAAGGGTTCAAATTTAAAGATATTGATGTTACGTCTCTTATTTATTACACATAACATTAGTTCTGCGGTGATCACGATTCCTCGGGAACACTATGTTGATGATAAACATTATAAATAGCTTCTTTTTAGTCTACCAGCCTTATTTGTTTTATATATGAAAACTGCTTATTTAATCCTTCCTATACCGTGATAATTAAAACAAAAGATTTATGAATGAAACTGACGTATATTTACGTGTCGGGACGCAAAGGGTTAAATAACGTCACGGCGCAGCCTCGTTTTGCGTAGTTTTCAAAATAACGTCATTTTAAATAATTCAGCGTTTATAGATGTATATAAATACATACACCAAACCTTACTATTACTATAACTAAGACTAACTTTAATCCCAGGCTTATGCTATTTCATTTTAAAATTTTACACACATCTGCTTAACCGTTTCAGCGTGAAGGAAGAATAAAGCAGCGCGGTGTCGCAGCGCTAGTTACGTGCTGTGGCCCGCGCTCGCCGCTGTGCACAAGAGTGACTCCCAGAAGAACTTCAAATAAGTTCTAAACTGGTCGGAGACTATTTCCGTTAAATATTAAGCGAGTTCTAGCCGGTTTTAAAGCGTAATTAGGATGAACAAATACACAAATTCACATTCTTGCTCACAAACACTTGCATTTATAATATTAAGATGATAAAAGAAGAACCCATACGTTCGACTATCTGTTGCGTATCTAACCTTGCTATGGAAATTGATACGTTTGTATTAAGATATACGATCTTACGACGGTGTACCTAAACCTTGTACTGTGGCCCGAGCACGAACATTTGCTAAAGTGTAACGTTTACGTATCGCTGACGTTTACAGTACAAACTGTCATTTATCTAGTACAATAGTGGCACAGACAACTCATAGTTTGTAATGAATACATCAATGATACGATAACGTTACACTTCAGCAAATGTTCCTGATTGGGCCACTGGAATGCTGTTTTTATATGATTTTTCTATGACATTGTTTCTATTCTTACTCGAACAGTCATATAGATAAAAACAGAGAGATATTTCAATACAACTAGTGGCATACCTCGAACCATGTTTTTCGTCCAAGACGTAATTAAAAAATTTAAAAGTATCACCGAGTATAGGTACATTCTTACGACATTATATACTTCATACTTGGAATGATTTCATTGGAAACTCTAAGATGGCGTGGATTGCCCGCGGGACACTGGGACTGCTGGTTTTAATTGTTCACATCATTGTAAAAAAATCAGCTATCATTTCATTTCCAGTGTGGGCTAAAATTTAGAACGAAGAAGTATCGACCGAATGCCAAACATTCAAAATTGTTTTGTGGGATATATATCGACGTGCAATAATTTAAAACCTGTTCAAAAAGTTAAACAAAATCACGGTCGGTCTCTTAGACTTACTCGTAGCACTCTTTTGTTTAAGGAGACCAGTTGACTTGAAACAATAATCGTAAAGCCATATCAGAGGCCTTCAGGTTAGGTCATGTCAGAGGATTTTAAGTGGTCTGTAAACTCTGACATTAGAATTGAACATAAGCACATCCAAGAAGTAACACCCACGCCCTCTTTGAGAAAAAGGCCCAGATTCCTGTAGTTAGAACGGGATAAGCTGATTATTCTATGCGAAATAAGTTGATAAGGCCATCAATTTATAAATACAAATAAAACATTTTTATACCTCATTCACTTGTTTACTTGATTCGTATCTCATTCCGATGTTCAATCTACCCAATGCTTTCAATAACATGGTTTAAAAAACTGTATGCAACTTATGAAGTTTGTTAGTTATTGATCATGCTGTTATTAGTCCAATATAACCGATAATAAAACTATCATTTAAAACACTTTAATGGTCATTACTTATCATTTGCTAAATTTACTTGCTATAAAATATCTTCTTCGACTTTGTCTATCTACTTTTTACGTTACAGTATTAATTTAATAAATACAGACACAGTCATTTACTTGAACAAAGTTAATCAAGTTCTTTTCTAACTTAAAAACAATTATTACAAAAACATTTAGCAGGTAATTATTATTGAAATTATCATGCACTTTAGAGTCAATGTCAAAAAAATTTCATCATGGATGAAAATATTGTGTAAACAAGGGCACATGTGTTAGGTACCGAAAGACTATTAACGTATAACGCGTGCTTTTGTACCCGTGTGTAATTTTAATGAGTTTCTCGCTAGGCCGGACTACGACGGCCCCAAGCGAGGACAGCATATTAGCGAGACGGTCTCTCTAACGGAAGTTTACCCTATACCCTAGCGCGTCTCTAAGCAACGAGTAGTGTTGTACTCTAAAAACATATGTATCGATACTGCTATGAAAATCTGCCAACATTAGATACAATTTAATATTAGACCATACATTTATTATGTTATTAAATCATGAATACAGATAATGATTCTCATGAAATATGTACACTACATAACGTATAAAATTCATTCATGTTTTTATGCCGTATTGAATCTAAAACAGGGCCGAAATTAAATCAAAAGTAATAAATAATCCCAAAGTTCGGTATACTTAAAAGTAAAAAGTAGTTTTTTGTCATAAAATTGAAAATATAAAATATTCTTAAGTATTAAAAATATAATACATTAAAATAATTTTATATTAATTGGCTTTCTTGTAGAATATAAAAGTTATCTTTAACTAGTGCCAGGATTGGTCTCACGATAAGTATACTATAAGTATGGGATCAATGGAAAATGTCTTTTAAAAGTTATTAGAATACGAGATCGTCGATTGTCACTCATTCGATGTAAATTATGTAGAAGGTAACAATGTATATTTAAATATACATTGACACCTTCTACATACATACAAATATTACAAAATTTGTATATCACGTCCACTATCATCATCATCTGCTGGGGGACGTCCACTGCTGAACATATGCCTCCCCCATGCCATAATACACCACTTTTGGCAGGCGTCTTGGTGATCGCAGTAGATGTTAATGCAGACCGCAGGAAATGCTGCTGCCCATTTCCCGGGTATTCTCTTAGCTGCTAACGGCACACACGGAAGAGTCAAGGGCCAACACCCCACAGCATAATCGTCCACTACTACAATAGTCGTAATCGTCGCTATGTATACAATAGATGTACGTAACGATGATTTTATCGACACTGGTACATCACTATTCACGCTATTAATTTCGACAGCCTCCGTAAGCAAGCCAGTTGGCATTATTAGCCTACCCTTTAATGCGTTATAATTTACTGCACTTTATATTACACAAAACAAAATTAAAACTTTACTAACTAGACTAAGGGGAAACAAGTAGACGGAGGGGAGAATAGGGGAGACACTCGTATGTCAATTATGTTTATTAACTTAATTTAGAGTGAGGGTTATTGTTTGTAAAATTGGCCGAATATAGACATGAAGACAGATTTTAAATTATCAGCTTAACTTCTCTCGGAAATCGTAGCATATCTTATTTATATTATAAATATATACCTACATTAACCTAGTGAGCTGCCGACTATGATCAAATTTGCAAACCAGAGCTGCAAAAACCCCGCAAAAAACAAGTGTTTGTCGCTTTTTCGTTGATATTACAGATCTGGTATCTTTCAAATGATATTTTGTTATGTAAAAAAAAACCAGGTCCTTTACAGCATCAAAAAAAACAAAACATTAGCTGAAATCTATTGTATATTTGAATAGATAACATTTTTATTTGGAACCTTATTTGATTTGGCCTTGGCATACCTGTATGCCAAGGTGGATTTACGAAAGTTTTGTTTGGCATACAGGTATGCCAAGGCAGCTTGACGGGTTAAGAATGTGAGAACTTTTCACAAGATGCTGGTTAATGAAACGTATATATTTACGTACGTACGTAACGTTTTATAGTATATAGGATTTTTCACAAGTACACATAAGTAATGTCTCGTGGTCTTGGAAAGCTGTGGGCGAGCATATTGGAAATTTCTGAGCGCAGGTTTGGGTAAGTAAGAAGAAGTATTTTTCATTATTTTGTAAGAAGTTTTTGTTTGTAAAATCTGACTAAAGACCATTTTGTTACTTTTAAGTAAATAATAAATCGTTTAAGTGCGGTAAGGACTCACCCAGAAGGATACCCTATAGCGTAATACAAAGTAATGATTTAAAAGTGCAAAATAAAACAATAAAAAAAGATAGAAACACGTTTTGTATGGTCTAAGTAACGAAAAGAATATGGGGACCTCTCCATAACATATTCTTTTTATTACTTATAGAGTTTATTACATATTTCGTTTCTACTAGCTATGTATTACGGTTCAAAAGACGCAGCCCTTCAATCGTTAGACAGAAGGCGAGTATAGGGTTAGTAATAGTTACTAGAGTATTATGTTATGGTTACATGAACTTGAATTATTAATATTATTAATAATATTAATATTATAGTCGTATGCTGAGTCGGGACCCATGTTCATGACACACACAGCACCGCGTTGTTTTCTACATGTGTAATGTGTTTATTTAGTGTATTGTGTTCCTTTAATGTGTAGAATATGTAATGTGATGTGTGTGTCTTGAATAAATATGTTTTCTTTCTTTCTTTATTATGAATTTTAAAATATTACAACCACTCTTTTAAAATGTTCATTTTTACAACGTGTTCGTTGCAATACGAGTATATTACGTAGTTAGGAAAGGGAACTTAGAATGAAGACAGTTTTAAGCATCCTTGTCTTGCAAATAATATGATTTACTTCATAATAACCTATTATAAGATTGGTTTTATAATGAATTATTCGCTCCGTAGTCAGGATGCGAACCGTAAAAGGCGAGGAACCCAGATGGATTACTAGATAATAGGCTTATTGAGCAAGAGGTTGTCCTACATGGTTCCACCGCAGTGCCAGTTATTCAGGCACGAAACAATAGTGTAAAAGTATTACTTTGTTAGGGCAAAAAGGGCAATGTACAAAGTGCCCGTCTCGGGATGTCGAGCGGGGTCCAGTACTACGCAAAACTTCAGTTCTAAGTACTACAACTGTCATTGGCAAGCATAGTGTTTACCATCACGCGAACCATTTGCCCGTCTCACCACTGGATAGTTTATCAAAGTACATATCATTCGTGGGGATATATTTATGTTCAGAAGTGGACTTCTTTCGCTATATGATCTTACTAGCTATTAGATGCTAAAAAGTATCGTACGTGTTAATCCAGCTGCTCATCTACCTCCATACCAAATTCTATCAAAATAGGTCCATTTAAACGTGAATACGTAGCAAACACATTTACACACTCACAAACTTTCGCGCCTTTGTAATATTCGTGTGATTAACTCAAAAAACTTAAAAGCTATTTAAAATACCTCCAGTTGCCAATTGATGAAATACCGCCTACCAACTCTTGACTGAGTTAATTCTCCTACTAAAACATCGTGAATATTTAAACATTCATCTACATTGAAACTCCGGGAGCCATAAAAGAAAACCACAATATAGGTAACCGTCCGAAATATGGCTTAGCTTCCAAAGGCGTTGCACGTGAAAACTCTACGAACTTGCGCTGTGCACACAGCTTTGTATTCAAGTAGACGGCTGAAGTTTCCTTTAAGCTGGCTAAGATAGAAGCTTAAAAGAATATAAAGAGAAGTGAATTGGCCTCCGGACTGCGAAGGTGGTCGATTGAATCGGTGAGACTACTCATTACAAGGAACAAGGAACGATTGTGTAATAGTATTCTAAATTAAAAGCCTTCCGCAGTTTTAACTTGTTCATAAATGGTCCAATACGCGCGTGGTACCTATAGGGTCTACTCTATCGTGTAGAAGTGGTCTCCTCGTGCCAATACAATGATTGTCTATGGCAGCCGATATATTCGTCCACAATCTTTCTTGGAGTCCACGATTACGTTTACGTTACGATATGACGTTTTCTACACAATCAACACTTCTACACTAATATTATAAAGAGGAAAGATTTGTTTGTTTGTTTGATATGAATGGGCTCTAAAACTACTGAACCAATTAGAAAAATTATGTTACCATTAGAATCCTACACTATCCCTGATGGTCATGGGACATAGGAGATTTGCACAAATTCAGGGAAACGTATGAAAACTTCGATAATGTAACACAAGGTGGGAAAAAAATCCTTATATCGCGTACGCTACGAAAACTGTTAACGTAGAGAAAAGAGATGTAGCACCTTTTTATAGAAGACGTCAATGTCTACAAAAATATCAACAATATGTCTGACTTTTAAAGTTATATCAAAATAAATACATTTTCATGTTTATATATACAATTGTATCGCTGAAAAGTCCTTGAATCGCTTACGCTGCGGAAATTATTGATAATAGAGCGAAGTAATGTAGGTGTTATAGAGGACATTAGTATCTACAAAAAAACTGCAGTGCCATATCTCAACCATTACTGTGCTTAACATACGGTTGCCAGGCATGGTCGCTTAGGAATAAAGACGTAAAGAAAAATGCAATTTGAATAGAAAAAATTTAGACAAATTATGTAATAAAATCTTCAAACAACGTGTCAAAGCATTTTACTTCGCGAAATAACTAACTGCAAACCTACTTACTATCTTTGTTATAATAATCAAATGTTATATGTATAGTATGTATATATTTTGTAGTATATATGTATAGTATAATTATATATAATATATATATATATATATATAGTTTGTTTATATTATAAGTAATTTTTTCTAGCTGTATTCTTGAGTTTGGCTATATGTAGTGTTCAGTACACTTGTTTTATACACCACCGCCTTTATAAGTTTATGCCTATTTTTTTCAGTGCATGGTTGTCTGGAAGAGATCGCTCTGAGCGATAAGAACGCCCATTTTGACACTTTTCATTTTAAGTATTTAATTGTGAAATATTTTTGATTGTATTTCTATTTTATTCTTATTTCTTTATTTGTAACATATATTTGTATTGTGGTGTTTCAATAAAGAGTTAATCTATCTATCTATCTAATATAACAATACGAAAGAGAACCAGATGTAACACAAAGGATAAGACTTATGAAACGACATAGGCAGGCCATGTCTGGAGACTAAATAACGAAAGATGGACAAATATATATATACTTCTGGACGGAAAAAGAAACCAAGGAGGGCAGTGGAAAAGATGGAGGGACATATTCTCTAAGATAATCGGACCTGACTGGATAAGGAAGGCAAGAGAAAGAGTAGAGTGGAAAGATTTACGGGAGGTCTACGCCGGAGAGGCGATACATTATAGTGTAAAATTCAATAGTTAATTACATAAGCCAAAATGATAGATTTTCGTAATAGATTAGAGGCTTTTTACTTATTTTTTAATTTATTTTATGTGAACTATTACAGTTATAGTATTATATTTTTAAAGCACTAACGCACACTAACCTGCGCGAGCCAAATATTGTAACTTTTTTCAACTATTCACATCCTCGGACGGGATTCGAACCCGCGTCTTCCGACAATCCGTGTCAGGCGCCCTACACCAAGACCAAGCGAGGGAAGCCGCTGGCAGGTCAGCTAGTTTAAGATAAACACATTCAGTTTGAAATACCAATAAAATTATTATTAGAACAATTCCAAACCAGTATTAATAAATACAGTTGCACAATTATGAAATTTTCAGAGCTCGTCGGACATTTCGAATGTCAAGCTTCTCTCTGAATCGTACCGATGAGACAGTTCAATAATAACTGAGGAGTACTTGGTTTTTTTAATAGAAACAGGTAGTTCCTAAAATGTCTCGCTATTTCACGTATGTTATTATGACAGAAGTATGCACATGTACTGCCGTGCGATTATCTAATGATTCGTCGACGGGCTCGTCGATGTCAAATAGTTTGATATATCGCCCTTGTAAATAAAGTTGTTTTTCCAACGTTTCTTGTCATCTCGTCATTTGTTTCACGGATGTTATCAATGATGCAACGATATTTGCTCTTAGAGAATCGCACGGCTGGTAAATTAAGATTTGACAGAAGATACGAGTACTTGGTTCGCTTAAATGATGTGATAACCTGCACATGTGGATTTATTTTCGCATTTATGTTTTCTGTAGTATGTTATATGAACCTACCATTGGAGTTTGTATTCGGCAAACTGCATCACAGTAGTCAGTCAAAAATATGCACTAAATATTATAATAGCGGCGATTTTACTCCGACTATTTACATCTATCAATACTCAATAGGTACCCAATATTTTAATGAAATCATAATGTAGGTATACATGCAGGTCTTAAATACATATTCTTGTTAATATAACACATGTCCCTGATAGGGTGCAACAATAAAGGTAATGGAGCTCTCGACCTATTCAATAATCTTCTTTGTCTATAAGAAAATAATTTCTAATAGAATAGCATTTAGTTATTAGCAGGTTTTTCGATATTTCACAAATTACTCTCTTCCATCTCTTATTTTGCTAGGTAAGTGATTAAACATTGTGATAGCCATTACGTGAGAACCAGAACTGTGTTTTAATAGTTTAGAGCTCGGTTGAGTAACTTTATGTTTAAACTTAGATGTAGGTATATGGTCGTGATAGGACTGTAACTTTTTGAAAATACTGGGGCTGTTTTCTAACAAATTTACATAATTCTAATATTTCATTTTATGAAGTATGGTTTGCAGCTTTCAGTTAATGGCAAGGATACGAGTACATTTTTTTAAGAAACAAACAGGTCTACTGTATTTACACTATTTCCCTATAGAGTCATGCCCTATTTAAGCCAAGAGTATGCATATGCGTAGTATGCTGTTTTGGCAGTGCTCGCCGCAGTTCCCTAAGTGTGTAAGTAAAGGATTTTGCTTTTATTTTACGAATATGATATTTTCAGATTATATGTGAGTCGATTTCCAAGCCTAGCAAGTCTATGAATGGAAGACTCAATACATTCAGAAAAAATTAGGTACTGGTATACCTATTGCCACTGACTCCAAACCACAAGTCAAGACACCGGGGCGACTAAAGGCTCTGCTAAGTCTAGTATAACCTAAAATGCCATCCCATGCCTTACTCGGCCTTGGTGACATGAATTATTGTGAACAGCCGTGTGATTCTCTAAGAGCAAACATCTTTGCATCTTTGACAACATCCGTGAAACAAATGACGAAATGACAAGAAACGTTGGAAAAGCAACCTTATGTACAAGGGCGATATCTCATAAAGTGTTTGACATCGGTGAGCTCGTCGACGAGCGCATCGACGAATCATTAGAGAATCGCACGGCTGGTCAATCCTTCAGCTGGGGACTGTGAGGTACTGGGTAGCATGTCTAATAATTAGTTGCATATGGTTATCAGGCAAAGGTTCAAATAAGAAGAATGTGTTTGGTTTTTTTTATAGAGCGTGAATATTTTTTCATAGAAGTAATTTTTAGCAGCCCGAAATATCTCGAGACTTTTGCTATTCAGCTTCTATTTCATTGACACAAAGTTATGTCTCTTTTGCCTTACATTACAAGAGGTTCTGATTCTGATTTGAATGAAGCAAAACTATCGCAAATCCCTATCATAAAGTCAAGTAACTATTCAAGAAATTTGACGTTCGACTCGTTAAAGTAAAGAAAAGTTTAATAAGTATTCGCTGGATAGGAACCATACCAGTTCCAAGTTTCGATAAGAAACGAGTTCCAACTGAATTCGACCACTTTACCGGGTTCTCTTTATTGTTACGCTTCGTCGGCACTTTTAATGACTTATCCGGCGTTTTCCAAACATAAAAAGAGTAGCTGTCCGTTTTTGAACTTAAATTGCAGTCAGAGTTAATATATATTATAGCTACTAGCGTTACTAAGCATCAGAAGCAAAGCGTCAAAAATAAAGAACATTTTATTTAGATATATTCATTTTTGATTCAGTCAGGTTTTTTAACGTTATAATAATGTATTTATGTACAAACGTAGTAGGTTCGGCCTTCAGCCTTGCCATAAGCTCCCATCTTTTCTTGGTTTTTCTTTCATAAAAACCTTCTCCTGACAATAAATAACACAGTAAAAAATAATTAGAGAGATTGTTCCATCCGTTCTCAAGTAAACGTGACCAGGAAAAGTAGGGGTTCATTTATATATATTTATATATATAGATTATTATGAGCATTATACATTTTTGAACATACGTTCGAAATATCTTTTTTATTTAAGAGCGGGCCATTCCGGACAATGCATAGGTAGACAAACAATTAAAACAATAATATACGAGCATATTACATGACCTTAGAACTGCTTTGATTCATGTGGGAATGTTCTTTGCAAAGAGCTTATGCTTTATGTCATAATAGGCACAGTATAGAGATCTTTTATCTTTTTTTTGATAGATCTTTATACTATGTAATAGGGTTGTTTACGGTTTTATTTTACTGAGTTACTGATAGCATTGGAAAATTTCTGTAACTTACAATAATTATAACAATGACACTGTAATATTTCAATATACAATTTTATCATGTTTTATTTTACTATAACTAATCTTTGTAAGATTATATGCACAACTACTCTGGTAGGTTATTAAAACACCATTTAATGAGTTTTAAAAATAAAGTACCTAGAAGTAATATTTTATATGAAATACAAATCAAAGGATATTTATATTAATTCAACCTTACACGTTGCTCGCAAAGAGTTCCATGAAATCTAATCAAAACTCACTGATTTGCTTCCAATGTTATCCTTCGTATAGGTAGTGAATATGATTAGAGCTACCATTTTATAATAAAATATTAAATTTTATGTTACTAAAAGTTTTATGTAATTAATGTAGCTACAGTGATGAAATATATGAATTTTGTACCGTAGCAAACCCATAGATAATTGTGGCAAGAGCAGTTCTGCAACTGATACGATCGAATGATTTGAATTAAATTTGAACTCGAACTTAGTCCAATTGTATTTCCTTCTACCGACTTCCAAAAAAAGGAGGAAGTATTCAATTGGACTGTATTTTTTTATGTTTGTTACCTCATAACTCATATCATTAGATAGGGTGAACCGACTCTCAAAATTCTTTAAAGCTGGTGCTTCCCGTGTAGTCTCATTTAAATTTCTTTAATTTCGGTCCAGTAGTTTTTGAGATACACTCCTATAACTGAATAGAATGGAAGTCGGTATTAAATTTTTTAAATGTGTGATATCGTACATCAAACAAGTACATTGTTTTATATACGATATCACAAACATTCAAAACTAGTCTAAATAATAGAAAATACTATCAACAATAAATAAATAAATAAATTCAACTTTAAGATTTTAACACATTGTTCCTGAAAAATAAATACAGTAAGGATAGAGGTTTATTTAATTATAATATAATTTATTTAATATAAATATTTTTGGAAAATACTAACTTAAGATGCAATATTATTCGTAGAAGTTAAACTTGAAACTGTACTCAAGTTAATTGTTAATTCTAAAACAAAGTTCAGGAGCCAACGATTTTCATTGCATATTGCACGGACATTTAATGACTGAACCAATTGGGTGACTTTGGAATTTTGAATTAGGTCTAAACGAGTCTAACTCGAACGTAATCCAATTCTTGTGCCAGCTCTATGCCTGCAGATCCGTAGGATATTGTTTATGACAAGGATATTTTGTAACCCGGTAAATTATTAGTGCTAAGCATGTTTTTCTCCACAATTCAATTATGACAAGGATATTTTGTAACCCGGTAAATTATTAGTGCTAAGCATGTTTTTCTCCACAATTCAATTATATTTTTACTAGTTTTATGAAGAAGCAATCAATTAAAAATACTTTGCGAACATAAGTTTAATGGTTTTACAATTAATCATTGCCCAGAAAGAGAAAATATAGTCGTTTGAGTTTTAAAGAGACTTGATTGTCACAGTTTATACTCTGTAAAAGTATTTATAAAAACGCCAAGCTGTATTGCATCGTGCATTAAAACATTATAAATTTTGTATTGATATTCTCATGAATGTAATAAGTACACAAAAAGTAGTCCGTATGTTGATATGCCATAAAACTTTTTACCACGAACAAAAAAGTTTGGCAGTTCTACCTCTGTCGCGTAAGTAAAATGTGGAATGCTTTGCCGCCGTACGTATTTCCTTACATCCAAGACCCTGGATCTTTCAAGCGGGGCGTGAAAAAGCATCTCTTAGGTCTTCATAGGGGTGGCGATTAGTGCAGCTTACGGCTGCACTAATGGCAATTGCATCTGGATTCCATCTTCGCTTTCCATCAGACGAGAAGGAGTCACTTTGATGATGACCATTATAAAAAAAGTCTATAAGTTGAAACGCGTGAATCTCATCTGCACACTTTTAAAGTGGGCGAGAATTTTTTCACTTGGCATGTTTTCATAATGATTTCACATTTATACTAATACACTATAATCCATTAAAAAGATAATTTATACTGTCCAGTAAAAGTAATACTCATGGCTACCCTGATTTCAATGAATTTATAAACAAACGCAAACAAACGGGTACTCGTTTCTATTATCTACCGACAAATATGATATGTTATTGTATGAAATTAGCTTGGGCTCGAAAGGGGTGGTGGTCCAGACAGATTAATTTTGTCCCGTATTTGATTAACACTGTCCGAAAATCGGGTCTTAAATTTGTATGTTGTTTCAGCAAACATAGGAGCTTTTACTTGAATGTTGTTATAAGAGTATGGTTTGAAATACGTATAGAGGCTGCTTATAATTAATAAATCTAAGTAGAAAAGTTTGAGTGTGTTTTGTTTTTCTTTCTGATATTGCTAATATAATTATAGGATATTTACATTGGTATTTCGTTGGCTGTAACAATTATTATTATTATTACGGCAATCAAAGTGTCACGAGTTATTTTTGTGATCAATGCCCTAGATTGACGAGGAGAGTGGTGTGATGACTGGTACCTTAGAACTACTGATTAAATATTACCTCTTAGTATATTATATATACATTATTATTTTCTTTATTTACAATAAAACCTTTTTAATTAAATATTTTTCAAGTGCTTATTTTATTTTCTACCAACTTCCAAAAAAAGGACAAGGTACTCAATTTGACTGAATATTTTTTTTAATGTTTGTTACCTCATAACGTTCGACTGGTTGAACCGATTCTTAATTTTTTTTTGTTTGAAAGCTGTGCTTCCCGTTTGGTCCCATTTGAATTTCATCAAATTCGGTCCAGTAGTTTTTGAGATACACTCCAATAACTAAATAGAATGGAAGTCGGTATTAAATTTTTCTTATTGTACGAGTACTTGTATTATTAAGTTTTTATTTTGTTACCTAATATATAATCTCATTCTATTTATTTTCTACCGACTTCCAAAAAGGAGGATGTACTCAATTCGACTGTTTTTTTTAAAATGTTTGTTACCGCATAACTTTCGATTGGGTAGACAGATTCACAAAATTCTTTTTTGTTTGAAAGCTGGTGCTTCCCGTGTGGTCCCATATAAATTTCATCAATTTAAATTCGGTCCAGTAGTTTTTGTGTTACACTTCAATAACTGATTTTTACCAAAGTAATAGAATGGAAGTCGGTATTCAATTTTTCAAATTGCTTGTAGGTAATGTATGTATAGACTGCATAAACTCTATGATCCGCTATGTACTGTAGTCTGCTTTAAAGCCCTTGTTTATACCCATTACTCATATTGAAACAAAAATGAAACCCGGCAATGTCATGTGCCGGCGGCCATCCTAGATTTAAAATTTATCATAGCTTACAGTTTTCTATTAGTCGAGGCCTTTCATTTGGATATCTACATTTAGAAGGTTGTGAACAAATATGTAATTTTACCAAACTTAAACGTAATTAAACCATTTTGTAACGGCGGCCGTCGTTAAATAATTTTTATTATCATCATAACTGAAGGCGTGTACCAAATATCAGATCAATCTGTCAACATTAAGGGCGTATAATCACTAAATTTGACCTATACTAATAAACATTTAACATGGCATGCTTAATAAAACCGTTTCAAAATATACTATAAAATCACCAGCTGCAACTCCAACCGTTCTCTCAGCCAATGACGAACGAGCGGAACAAAATGTTCTTTGTTGACAACATATATAAATCTTTCTGTGTCATTTTGACGAACGTCCCAAAAATAAGGTCACGTCTCAATCGAAGCCTATTATATTTTACATTGTTTTTATTATACTCGACTCGTTTTTATTATATTTGAAAGATTGTTTTTCGGTTAGGTTTTTGTATCACATTAGGTATCAACAAAATGCTATTGATCCCAGTTGATCGCATTTAAATTCAATCACCGTGGTTGAAAATGTAAGCTATGAATATATCTTGATTTATCTTGATCCATTTTTTTTGCAAGCGTTGATTTAAGTAGCATGACATGCATTATTCGGATTACGTACTTCAATAGTGAAAATCTATTGTTTATCAAAGTCAAAATCATTTATTCAATTTAGGCATCAAAGACGCACTTATGAACGTCAACTTTTCATTATAATGTACTTTAAAGACTCTACCGCCGCGTTTCAAAATATATAGAACCCACCGAGAAGAAGCGGCAAGAAACTCGGGGCCATTCTTTTTATATGGATGTTTACAATGTTTCTACTTAGGTACTACAAATATTACATTTTATGGGTGGCAGAGAGACAGCTTGCCAGAAGTGGAGTATTCCAAGCATCTTTATCTTCTATATAATGTCGAACTTTATAGTGAGCTTTTTTTATTAAAACGTTTTTTACAGTCAACTTGAATTTGCCCTCTGTGAGCTCAGTTATGTGCTTTGGGATTTTATTGTAAAAACGCACACAATTTCCTAGAAATAACTTATTAGCCTTCGCAAGTCTAAAACTAGGTACAGCTATCCTATTTGCATTTCTGGTATTAAAAGTGTGGTGATCACTATTTAACTTATATTTATGTAAATTTATACAAACATACATTATATTTTAAAATACATATAAGGAAGGCAACGTTAATATATTGATTTGTTTAAATAAATCTCTCAAAGATTCACAGGGACCCATTTCGTATATAGCTCTAATAGCACGTTTCTGAAGGATAAATATGGTCTCTATATCAGCCGCTGAACCCCATAGCAATATCCCATATGACATTACGCTGTGTAAATACCTATGCAAAAGACACTAACCGCGTCGTAGAAGCATCTGTTAGCTCTCTTATTTTACGTACTGCATATGCAGCAGAACTGAGTCTCCCAGACAGGGCATTTATATTAGGAGACCATTGTAATTTTGCGTCAATTTTAATGCCTAGGAAAACTGTTTCCTTGTCCATTACGAGTTTAACTCCATCAAGCGTAACGTTGGACTCCAAATATGGAACAGTAGGCAAAGAAAATCTTCTATCTTTTTAAATACTTACTTTCTTCCAGCTCTTTTCCGCACTCTGACTTGACACCATGATATCAGTGTGAACAATGACAAATTGTTCGGTAGCAAATGTTTGCGACTATAATAATATTGCAAGAAGATAATGGCAAACGTATAAATTTTGCAAGCAATAATAGTCTGAAATGAAAGCCAGACTCAATCAAGTCAAAGAAATACTCGAATTTGACTTGCCAATTCAAGATGTAGACGTAACACTTGGTCCAGCTGTAATCCAGTAAGTATCGCGAGCTAGTCTGATTGATATCTACACAATTTGAGATATAGATCAAAATAATAAGCCACACCGCCAGACGAGCAAGCCAAACTTTGTCGGAAGCCCTTCAGATTTCAAGTAAATCGAGATGTAAAAAGGTTACCAGTAAACAAAATATTTTACCCTGTCAAAATGCACATAAAAATAAATTTAATAACAATACTTTTGTCAATTGTGTAGTTTTAGTACACAAACATTTTTATTCTTGAATTCCTTATATATTTAAATAATAGATTCAATCAAAATTATTACAATTATTATATCATTTTTATTTCTTCATCTTTTAACTTATAAATATTTTATATTAATAAATCTGCTTGGCTTATATAGAATTGTATAGTCACCCGAATAATTGATGATGCCTCATTGTACCTTAATTATAAATTGCATCTTTTTCACTACTAGTTCCCTATGTACTTACCATAAAATTATAATACGTAAATCACGTGATTATACGTTATGCAAATTACGTCATTGCCGTCCTCACAGTTTGTACTAATAACACCCTACGAAACTTGGATCGCGTGCAATCGCATGTACAGTTGAATTAAGTTGATTTAACTGGACTATGAAGTGTATTTAAAAAGAATCACACGCTGGTCGGGCATCGCTTTATTAGGTCTAGGTACGCATGACCAATATATATTTTATAGGTATTTCTTTAGCCGCTTTTTAGTTGTTAATATCATCATCATCATCATCTCAGCCGTAGGACGGCCACTACTGAACATAAGCCTCCCCCATTGTTCCACAAAAGAACCGGTTGGAAGCGGCCTGCATCCAATGTCGAACAGCAACTGGGGGACTATACTGCTCGCGTCCGTAGGATTTAGCCCTCGATGTTCTACACGTGTCCCCTGGGTGGCGCCAAAAGAGCAGTACTTTTTTCAGGTAGGCTTAGGCCGCGGCGTGTTACCACCCACCAGACAAAGCCATGCCGCCAAGCGGTCGCGTTACGGCTTGATGTTTGGTGAAGCCATTATGGGAAACGGGTCGGAAACAGTTGCGCTTATTACTATAGCTGGTTGTGATAAATTGAGGTTTAATTTACCTGGCAGCCAATCTTGGAGAGCAGCGGGATCCGAGGCACGGTTCTCCGCTAGCCGACCGCAGATAGTTGGGGGCCCAAGTAGTGAGCCAGCCACCCATGAAAGGCTGCCTCGCCATCTCGCGAAAAATCCTGGAGGTGCGCCATCGTGCTGGTTGGCGACCAGACGAGAGGTCCCGATGGACACCTCTGGGGGGGGCTCGGGCGTCCCCGCGGTCTCCAGGATTGGTTTCCATAGGGTGGAAAAGCCTAATTTGTGTCACAGGTTGATAATATGCGCCTCGTTTCCACTTCCGTTTCCCTTTACCTATCTTCACTCCCCATAAAATGAAAGGCAACAGAATAAAGGTCCAACAGCGGAAGCACGTCCTCTCTCTTCAAGTGCACCTCTCAAACATTCGGGGCTTGCACTCCAATATCGACTCAGTCCACCACCATCTTGAGACCGCAAAACCGCATATTCTGTTCCTCACGGAGACGCAGATCAAATGCCCAGCTGACGCTGCATACCGTGCCTGGCCAGAGCAGGAGTTTGTATGTATGCTCGCGATGACATTTGTTATCGACGTCTCCATAACCTTGAAGACCCCAAATTTTCCATCATGTGGGTTCTGGTGGACAACGGCATGGAGAAGATACTTTATGCTAGTGTCTACCGTTCGCACAGCGGAGATGAGGAGACAACCAGGCTCACAAACTACCTCAGTGAGGCAGCTGACGTGGCCCAACAGAGGTATCCTTCTGCTCAATTAGTGCTTCTGGAGGATTTCAACGCCCACCATCAAGACTGGCTATACCCATACCAGAGCACAGACCACGCTGGTCGAGAGATGCGTAAGCTTGCCTTGACGCTAGACCTCACTCAGCTGGTCCAAGGAGCTACAAGGATTCCAGATGTTGATGGCCACACAGCCAACTGCTTGGACCTTCTGCTGACAACAGATCCAGACCGCTACTCGGTGTCGGTTTCATCACCCTTGGGTAGCTCCGACCACTGTCTGGTGAAGTCTGTGTCAGTCAACTCCCCGCCCGATCCCAGCCCAAAAGGCACCCGGGGGTGTGGTAATACAAGTCAGCAGATTGGGATGAGATGCGTAATTTTTTCTCGTCTTATCCTTGGTGGAGGGTTTGTTTTTCTTCTAGCAATTCCACAGCTTGCGCGGATGCTGTGACAGAAGTGTTACGACAGGGTATGGAATATTTCATTCCATTTTCTGAAATCTCGCTGTCCAGCACAGCTTGACCAGTTCGTTCTGGTCCCTGGCGAGGTCAATCGAAGAGAACTTCTGCCGTCCCTCACTGCCTTCACTGCTGAAACCCGACGGCTCACTCGCGCATACTGCTGAAGAGAAAGCAAATTTATTTGCCACTCTGTTTGCAGAGTCTTCACGTCTAGATGCTGGTAATGCTGTACCTTCTAGTCTGCCAAATTGTGGGACGCTAATGTCAGAAATCCGCACTCGACAGTCTGAAGTCCGCAAAGCGTTGCGCAATCTAGACGTGAACAAAGCTAGTAGTCCAGACGGTATACCAGCTGTAGTCTTGACGATGTGTGCGCCAGAGTTGACTCCTGTATTGACTCGCCTCTTTCGCTTGTCTATGACGACTGGTCAAGTGCCAAAGTCCTGGAAGCTTGCAAACGTGCAGCCCGTGCCCAAAAAAGTAGTCGCGCAGACCCTGCTAATTACAGGCTTATTTCAGTCACTTTCATACTATGTAAGACGTTGTACGAACGTGTACTGAACCACAGGCTCCTGGCATACCTAGAAGTGAACGATCTCCTCAGTGACCGACAATATGGATTTCGCCGAAACTGGTCTACTGGGGATCTTCTAGCGTATGCCACTCACATCTGGAACTCAGCCATCGAGAACCACGGAGAGGCGCTTGCTGTCTCTCTCGATATCTCGAAGGCTTTTGACAGGGTCTGGCACGATAGCCTCATTAGCAAGCTTCCTTCATACGGCCTTCCCACTGGTTTGTGTGTCTGGATTTCAGATTTCTTGAGGGATCGGTCGATCCAAGTAGTCATCAATAGCTGTTCTTCCGCCCAATTGGCTATAAATGCCGGAGTCCCCCAAGGATCAGTACTTTCCGCAACACTTTTCTGCTGCATATTAATGACCCGCTGAAACCCGGTATTTTTGGTTACGCAGATGACAGCACCGTTGTGGAGAGTTACACATCTAACGCACGAACCAGTGCATTACAAATCCAGTCTCATAGGGAAGCGATGGTTCAGCGCTTGAACTTTTCTTTGCAGGCAGTCTCCGATTGGGGCGATGCCAATCTAGTTAAGTTCAATGCTGCTAAAACCCAGGCATGTCTTTTCTCCGCCATACGGAGCCCTTTCCAGCTGGCTCTTACTTTCAGGGATGTGTCCGTGCCGATAAGTAACCATTTCGAGCTTCTTGACATCTCATTAACACCAACTCTCAATTTCGGCTCCTATATTGAGTCCAAAGCCCAGCTTGCCTCAAAAAAGCTTGGTGTTTTGGCTAAGGTGAGACAATACTTCACACCGGGACAGTTGCTTAATCTTTATCAAGCCCAAGTCCGGTCGTGTATGGAGTACTGTTCTCATCTTTGGGATGGTTCTGCCAAATACCAGCTGAAGACACTGGAAGCTATTGAGAGGAGAGCCAAGAGACTCATTAACGACGACCACTTAGTACGCAAGAGACTCCAGAGTCTCGAGCATCGCCGCAAAGTCGCTTGTTTATCGGTTTTTTATCGGATACATTTCGGTGAGTGTGCAATGGAACTTCACAATTTGATTCCGCCATCCCCATTCTATAATCGGACATCCAGAGATACTCAGAAGCGCCACCGCTTTATGGTGGATATTGCATTTACCCGGACGAAGCGATTTACTTCTTCGTTTATCATACGAACCGCTAGGGAATGGAACACCCTCCCTGAGTCGGTGTTTCCGGTTAAGTACGATATGGGGGTCTTCAAAACACGAGTGCATAGGTATCTTCTGGGTAAGCGCGCTCCATCATCGATCGCATCATCACTTAGCATCAGGTGAGATAGTGGTCAAGTGCTACCCAGTTCGGTATAAAATAAAAAAAGCAACCTTTATCAGGTCGTCTGTCCACCGTGTCGGTGGACGACCAACGCTGCGCTTGCCAGTCCGTGGTCTCCATTCCAGAACCATTCGGCCCCGAATTCGGCTGTCTGTTCTGCGTGCTATGTGCCCTGCCCACTGTCACTTTAACTGGCTTATCTTCTGGGCTATGTCGGTGACTTTCATTCTTCTACGGATCTCCCCATTCCTGATTCGATCACCTAGAGAAACCCCGAGCATAGCCCACTCCATAGCTCGTTGTGCGAGGTTGTGTGATTTTGGTTTATATAAAACACAAATAATACGAGTTTTACTTTGTGTTGTATATACATATACTATTATAATATTTTATGATACATTACAACAAACATATAAGTTTTCTAAATGCATAATTAAAAATTTGGCTCAACTTTTCCTGAAGATAAAAAGAAAAAAAATATGTATTATGAACTTTATGCACTGCATCCAATCTAGGGATTTTAGAGACTGGATCTCGTACTTATATATTTCGTTATATTACCAAAGTTATAAGTGCAATAAATAAGAAAACAATTAAACATTAAAAAAGAATATGTACATTCTCTATGACAACCCATCGGTATTCTTTGAAAGCTAACCACTGTCTTGTTTGTCTTTACTGCACAGCATGTATTTATATGTTATTGGCTAGTATATTGTTAGGCTGATATACTTTGAGCTACCCGTCACAAGGAATGCCGAACAAATTGGTTATAAAGAGATAATGAATAATTATTATCAAATATGTTCATCTATCATCAAAGTCAAACTGTACCATTCGTTTACTTTCTACAAACAAAATATCGCGAAACGCAATAATTTGCATTACACCGGCCCTGGCGGCCCAGGGCGAGTGGGGCTAGGGCTTGTCATTAATAATAGAGCGCTCAGGAAAACATACAATCAGTTACATAGCTTTAATACAAATAGCTACATAAAAAGTTTTGTGGTCTCTCGTAAATCCAATACAAAACGATAAATCGCTTGAATTTGAAAATGGGTATTTTAGAAACTGTATACGTTGAAATTTAATTTTACTCAGGCTTCATTATACACTGGCCTGCAAAAGTATGTATATATATGTGCACTTTTGAAATTGCAATAAACTGTCAACCCTTAAAGTGTATTTCGATATTTAAAATTTGCGACCCGGTGTTCGCAAAAACTCCGCCAAAATTCCACCATTTAAAAAAATCGCACGCATTCCCGGTATGTTAGTTGTAGTAAAATATCTATTGAAGCTATTTTGTATTTGTAAACGGCATTAAATTACACTAAGCATCCAGGACATCCTCTTTGATTGTAAGAATAAGTCATCTGTTTCCTTTAAGCCAAACCATAGTCGTAAAGTCAACCAGATAACAAAACAAAGAGACGATAATCGACCAAAATTCAAAAAAATTATTAATTCTACACTGACCATAAAATATCAAGATCACAAGTAAAAGAAGCATACTTGCAGTCAACTTTTTTAACAAGTTATCATATACATTTATTAAGTAACTGTTAAATTATAACAAACATAAAATAATTAAAAAAAAACTGCAAATAATTCAAACTGTTCAAACTATTTATAATGTTTAATTGCTCGATAGTAATCACTTGCAAATGATATCGTTAGTGGGCATAAATAAATAAATAACAAATAAATAATGAGATTAATCAAATATCGCATTGAGATAGGATCTATTCATATGATACTTCGTATTTTTTGTTTAGATGCCTGTATCTTGTATTATTCTACCTTTGTAGATTTGTGGTTAAGTAGAAAAGACAACAACGTTGATATCTGACCTTAAAGTAAGAAGTTGGCGACGTTTTTAAACAGGGACATTAAGTTTAGACTTTATAGTAACGGTCTATATACTGAAAAGAAAAAAGTAGATCGGTATGTGGGATGAAAATTGTTAGAGCTTTAAATTAAAGTATTGTCATATTACTTATATATATATATATATATATATATATATATGTATTTTTAGCCTACTGATTCTTTAAAAACGCTAGTCACTGATGCAATGTTTAAATTATGTTATTTTTTATGTCATCCAAAAGTAGCACAAAAATTATTCTGAAGTAATATAGAATTGCGGTTTCAAATGAAAAATGGACATAACTTCATCACTGTTTTACATTGCTACCAGAGCTTGAAGTTGAGGGCTGTTCCCGCCTTGCGCAGGGTTAACAACCCTTGTTAAACAGAGGCAGACTAGTTCCATTTTTCGCTACAATGACTAGTACATATTTCCTTTGTTTTACTTAATTTGCTTGTTTCTTTTTAATAATGTTATTTTAAAGGATATTTTTTGTAGAACACTGAAATAGTCAAGGGAAGAACGATCATATTCCCGAAATATTCTATGCTACATTTTCAATGTTACCATAAGAAACTGTAAGTCGGTTTGTAATGTTTACCATGAAAAAATATAATGTTTACCATTACGATCTTATAAAAAACAAAAAAAAATATAATAAGTAATAATATAAATAGATACCTATTAGATCTATGTATATTATAATCTCTCTTTAATATAATAATTGCCTGAGATACTTTTTCTTAAGTGACTTTACGTTTATTTCTTCTTTGAGGTTCCATACCTCGAAAGATAAAAGGAACCCTTAAATGATCTCTTTGTTATCCAGGTGTGTGGTGTCAGTTGGTGTGTGACCAATCATGAAATTTGGCAACAAGTAATGTCATACAGCACAATATATAAAGCAGAGTCTAAAAACTGTATATATGTAATATGTATGTAGTTTAATAGCAAAATAAATGCGAATTTACAAACTTATTATTTGCGGTTGGTGTAATTGTCGTCTAGGGTTCGAAAGGCAAAGTTAAGTTGGGTTTCAACCTAGTTTGTCTTTTCGGTAGAGCAATAACGTTACATTGTTGATTGAAGATTTTTAATGTATGGAACCTTCGATGCTCATAATCATTTTGTATCGTATCGTGGTGCAAAAAACAAATTTGTTTTTTTTTTATAAATCATCATATTAATAATATCATATATTATAATGTATAATGTGATCTGATGATAACCATAATGTTCAATGGTTAAGAATAAAATATTGTATAATGGCAGTTGCAATGTCACCAGACTTTTTCACAGACACACAGTTTTAAGTTGATAAGTCACTATACTGCATAGGTACTTGTTACTCCGAAATGTTGGTATTAAACCGAATTGAAAAAGGAGGATATTATATGTTTGATTGTATGCATTTTTTTGCTTACGTTAGCCGATTTCCCCCCATTTATAGACTGATTCTCAAAATTTCCGATCGAAAATCTTCCGAGATGCTTCCATTTAAATTTCATCAAATTCGGTTTAGTAGATTTTGAGATATACTAAAAAAACTGAAAAGTGTTAAGCTTACTTGACGATATCATCATTGACGGTGAATGAAAATCGACTCCGTAAGTAGCAAGGGTCATTAACAATGGTGTCAACATTTTTTTTCCACAAAATGGAACTGACTTAAATACCAATTTTTTCGCACAATATTTAATAATACCTACTTTTGGACTATCTTGGTACCTACCTATCTTGGACTTCAACAAGTTATTTCCAACATTTTGGTTTCTAAGTACTTTCCATTTTTTGGTAAACAATTTTTTTATGATTAATTTAAACACTACAGCAGTAGTGCTTGCGCACTACTTAGACACAACATATCTGCCCTGCGAATCTCTAAGAGCAAACATCTTTGACAACAAATGACGAGATGGCAAGACACGTTAGAAAAACAACCTTATGTACAAGGACGATATCTCATAAAGTATTTGACATCGGTGAGCTAGTCGACGAGATCGTCAACAAATCATTACAGAATCACACGGCTGACTACGAAGGCTCGAACGATGACGACATAATTTAAGCGGCCTTCCTTCTAATAGTAACTAGCAAGCATTTACAAAAATGTTTTAGTGGTAGGATTTTGCAGAGTCCGCCTGAGGAAGTAAAAAGTAACGCCTTGGCCAGTTACTAAACTCCCAAGCATTAGTGTGCAAATATTACTGTGTTCCGGTTCGAAGGAAAATGATTTCTGTGAAATAACAGGGCAAGAGATTTAACATCTTATATCTCAGGGTGTAGAGCGCAGTGTGTTGCCGTACAGGATTTTGAACTGTTGTATTTAAAAAACGTAAAGGACACTGAGCTGTTATGGAAAATTGTGACGGTATACATCATACAAGCGGCTCTAGCTCACCGAGTTTCATTAAACAAACAAGTACAATTTGAAAAATGTAATACCGACTTCCATTCTATTCAGTTATTGGAGTGTATCTCAAAAACTACTGGACCGAATTTTATGAGATTTAAATGGGAGCGCACGGGAATCACCAGCTTTAAAAATTTTTTATTGAGAATCGGTTCTCCCAGTCGTTATGAGATAACAAACATAAAAAAATACAGTCGAATTGAGTACCTCCTCCTATTTTTGGAAGTCGGTAGAAAACCTAATATTAATATAATATTATTCTCATAGCACTAAGCAAATATCTTTTTTACTGTATTTTACATCAATGTGAATAATTTAGGCAGCATTGATGTGTTATAACATATCTATAACTGCACTTGATTCATCTTGCTTAGCGCCATATACCTAGTTCCAGTGCATTAATCAGATTTTCCAGCCAACCCCGCATAACTTATTATAGTCTGACTTCAATTCCGCCTTCGTTTTCGTCTCTCCTAAACGTTTCACAATGAAGATTCGCATTAAGCTCGAGTCGGGGATTAGAGACGGTCATATTTCATTTCAGGCCTGTTGGCGTTTAAACGTCGGCCAGTGGTCGCTCTGCGTGAAATTGGCCGCACCACGTTTAAAAAATGTTGCCAGTCTGCCGAGTTTCATCTTGGTGACTCAATTTAATTGGATTAAGGGCCTTTTCGAGGTTCTTTTTTTGAATTTCTTAGACCTCGTAGAATCTGTAGAGGTCTATAAATTTCTCCATTTGATGTATTTTTATTCGGGATTGTTGTTTGAACTCTTATTAATTTACACAAATCAGAACAGCTAATGGTTTTGTTCCATTCATTTTCAATTTAAATCCTCAGTTGATCCTATGACATACCGTCCTTCATTATTTTTGTAATGTTGAGCATATAATCAGCAGCACTTGCAGAAGCGCAGTGCAGCTTAACTTTCTCCTCATCTTTACCCGACTGCAGTGAAACAGAAAACGAGGGTTATGTGTTTGACTTGTATGTATGTCCGTTCCTATATCCGTACTAACGTAACGTACGTAACTTATTATTATTCGTGGTATAAATTAATGCTCAATAAGTATTGTATGCGTTTATTTAAATGTGAGAGTTATTAGTGCACGAGTTGAGTTTTAAACTTTTAGTATATTTTCTTGTTAACAGTATTGATCAACTCGGTTAAGCCAATCTTGCTACTGTCACAATTAAAATGTGACGTATAGATGATCACAGGTGGCATTTTCAACTTAGGGCTTTTGTGCTTTACAGGGCACGTGAAGTCGTCGGTCCTGGTTTTGTGATTTACAATAACAGACACTAGTTTAGGTCGAAGCTCAAGCGTCCCTTCCGCCCAATTGTTATACCTACTTCTACTAGTCTTTGATGGGTACATTCGGATGAATAGCAGTGTGTTGGGTCGGCTCATCTTGGGTAAAACAGTATCAGCCTATTTTGTTTCCGCTGCATGGACTCAGGCCTTAAAGAGTGTGGACCGTAGTCCACCGCATGGGCGCAGTGCAGTGAATAGGCTAGTGTCCATTAGGGTGGGTCGATTTGTACGAAATATTTTTTTGCTGATGGGTATGTAAAGTTGCAAAATGACAAGAACAACAAAATGTAGTAATTCGTTTTTTAACTAACATAACTTATAGTCCTCTACTTGCGTTTGAAATTTTGGGAATTTCAATTTTTCTGATCAAAGTTATGTAAATAAAAAATAAAAATAAAACAAGATAATTCCAATTACAATATGTTTTATTATCAATCCAACATTATTTATCAATATTTAGAACAGACAGTAACATTTTAATTTCAAATTAAGCATCTGAATTCGGCTTTACAATTAAAGGATGGCATTAGAGATCTAGACTGAATTTTCGTACGGTTAAAACCGCATGCGCCTTTTCTCCTGCTACTGTGATAGAAGCTTCAGTGACTAGACTCAAACAACAACTTAGGTGTGACAGGAAAATCTGTAAAACACTAAGCTTATAGCAGTTTCATAACGCAACATTTGCAGCAAAGTTGAATCTGAAACCCTGTGAAACATAAGAGGTGAGGTCACTAATAACTCGTTCCAATGAATCGTTTCAGTGTAATCGCTCGCACTGAAGGTTAATTGCGGTATTTTGAATATTCTTATTTTACGGGCGATTCTTTTCGAGCTTTAATTATAAGCCGCAGGGCCAATTCCTTCACAAATTCTCTGTTATCTGTTACCATGGCTAATAAAAGATTTTCGGAGTGAGCAAAGAATGCATTTCGTTGGATTATTGGATTAACGATTGACCTAACTTTCTCTGATAACCATCAAGAGTATTTCATCAGGGTAAATATATGTTTCAGCCCCATTTCACAAGAATGGCGTTCGATCTAAAACTATATGGGAGCGTATACTTTCATTATGTAATCAACCAAAAGACATATTGGCTGGCTGTCTGATAGCGAGCTCTTCACTACAAACATTAGATGCAACTGCATGACATATCTCGAATAGATATTTATGGTCTGTGCTTAATTTTTTTGTGGTTTTTAAAGAAACCACTGAATACCTGAGACTGAAATTTTCTTGTTCCGGATTTATCCTTTCAGTCTCAGGTACTCTTTACAGAGATATTTTCACAAGTTTCCAGTGCTTTGCCGATGAGACCACAGAATGCACTTGGTTCTTTTTCCGTCCATAATACCTCTTGAGCTAGTTCTTAATGCGTTTAGTGCTCGCAGTCGGGATCGAAGCAGAAGTCAAGACCTTTTCGACCTCGCGGCAGAAGGAGGGAAGAACGTCGGTTACAGATGGCTGTTTTCCTTTGATTTTTTCTTGCAAATCATGTTGTACATACAAAATAAACTTTATAAAGTCACTAACAGTAGGTAAGAAATCGCACACAATACAATGGGTGTTCCAAAGATAGGACAATTCACGTCACTTCGAGTTTTTAACACTTTTGAGCTCATTCTGAGAAAGTAAGTATGTGATACACACGTAAGGCCAATTTCTCTTCTATATAACTGGAAATATAGTCCAAATGAGCCTTTTTTTAACGCGAGAAAATATTAATTATGCAAACTCTATAGTAATACAACAATAGTAATAATACAAAAATTATTATTATTTATTATTAAAAAAAATACAAAAATAAGAGTGCTCTTCTCGTGTCAAAGTCACGAATGCACTGCGAAATACTAGGTAAATTTTGGGGATATGAAAGTGTATCTATCCCACTCCCTAATTTTTATACGAAGCGGCAACCTCGCATATCATTTAATATCATGTTACACAAAAGTACAATTTAAGCAGTGAATGTGGTAAAATCGTACAAGTAAATCAGATGGGAAGTGGAGTCGAAAGTTAGCTTTTTTTGTTTTATTTAGGTACCGGTAGAGGGTTAAAAGTTATATGCAATAATTTTTTCTTAACTATTATTTAATTATTATCATCCAATGCAACTTTTGAGACCTACCCGTATTTAGTATTCGTCATTTTTTTTAATCGACCCACTCTATTCCATCTTTAGTACATATCGAAGTTTTTAGTTCAATAGAATGCTTAATTTAACTGCCAACTGTGGAGTGGATGTTGTACCCCTCGGGGAGCGACTGAGTCATAGCACTGGAAATGTATGTTATACAGGATCATTAAATTACTAAAGAAATGTGATTGAAATAATTCATTCACTAAAATACAAACACAAATTTAGTACAAAATACCTAAAATATTTATAGACTTTCGTATTAACAGTCAATGAATAAAGAAGTAAATCAATGTAATCTTAGCAACTTACTAAAATAACCTTCAATATAAATGTAATAAAATATGTTTTGATTATTTTCCTTGCGAAAGCTTACAAAAGTCTCAACTAATCCAATTGAAGAATGCGAAAGATCCCAACTAAAAGCTTTTTGAGTATATTTGTTGACTAAATTATACTTAAGTATTTGAGTTGTTTTATAAAGAACTTGTTCTGCATCATTGCTTATAATGTTGATAAAGTTTAATAGTTAAGATTATATTGTTGTATTTTTCCTACACACGCTAGCTAACCAAATAGGTTACTCTCGTATCCAACTTCAATATTCATTAAATGGGTTTATTCCACAGAGAAATCAACTTATCGTACCACAAAATAGGCGAACTGAAATAAAAACGGATAGGCCGTTGTCGCAGAACCAATAAACATTATACGGATTCTAATAAAGTCTGTATCACTATAGCAACCTAAGGGAGTGGTGACCTCTGTAAAGTACCTAAAATCTAAATTCAAAACACCAACGATGTAGTTAGAGACACGTACGATGCGTATTATAGGTCTATCTACATAAATTGTAAGCTCAAACGGACGCAAAATTTCAACAGACACATAACGATCCCTTACTTTAATATAATCTTTTATAAATTATATTATTATAAGAATAATGATTAAATGTATACTGGTACTAGACTAACTAAACTTCGAACCATAACTATATAATTCCACAGAGACTATAATGAAGAGTTATTCGAATCCGAAAGAATAGCCGTGAAATGTCATAATCCATTTCAAAAATTTTATTCTCTTATAATATTTTACTCTCAGGTTGTATTCGTAGGTATTATAATTTACCAACTTCGAAGAAATTCAAATGTCATGTGAAGATTGTTATTATATATTTTTGTACAAATTAAATTTTAAAAACCTATTTTCCGAAAAAGCTATAACGACAAGAGTGGATGTGCTCTTGTGAAACATTTATTTTCTTGCAATACAAGCACAAGAATAGAAAACCTAGTTTCTATCTTTTTGCTACTATAGTGACCGATACCCTGCGACCAGATAGAAGAACACGTAATGGGATTGAACTTACTCTACTTAGACAAGCTAAATGCGGGAAACGACGCTTTATGGCGTTTATAATCAGGAGTATTCAGCAGTGCACGAATGTGGGTCGATTATGATGAGAACCTTGTCAAGTAGTTGGAGTCACTGGTGATAAGCCACACATGCCTTGAATAATATTTTGAGATTTGTACAACATTCTGTTACAGAATTTCTCGAGAATTCATTTAACTGTTTATTTTACCAGACACCTCACGACTTTCCAGATATCGCCTTATTACTTACTTTTAAGTTTTGAATACACATAATTGCGTTATAAGAAAGACAACTAAAGCAAAAGATGCAATACGAAAAGTTCTTTATTTGAAATGGAACTGGGCTGCACATGTCCAACGATTAGCAGATAATAGATGATTTAAAATAAAAACTAACTGGTATCCTGTAGGTAAAAAGCGTAGACAAGGCAGACCTTACAAAAGATGGAGCGACGATATTGCAAAAATAGCAGGTATCACTTGGAGTAGAGCAGATAGAGATAGGGAAACGGAAGCTAATGGAGGCTTTTGCGGTTTTGGCGGTTCTTGCACATAGAAGGAGTCCTTCTATGTCCTTCTAGGTCCTTCTGAAGGACCTTACAATATAAATACAATGTAGATATTAAATTATGTGTAAGATAAATAAAGCTTTTTATTATAATAAACATATCTAATTCATTATTTATATATATTATGTATTTTATCTAACTCGCAATACTATAGGTATAATGCCGCGTAAGTGTAATGTTTCAGACTGCACATAAACCATTTCTGAGAATGAGACCGTGAAACGGAATTACCATTCGTAAAGCGAAATTTCTGACACGATATTAGAAAACTAGACCGTTCTAAAAGCAATTTGAAAAGCACTCTGCATAATGGGTATCCGTGAACTGTCAGTCAAAGGCCAGTAATTTTGTTAACAGATAACCGTGCCCAAATAGAATTAAAATCATCAAAATGCAGTATTACGCAATAGTATCGTGCTAATCACGCTTAATTGAAAAATAATAGAGGTTATACACCCTCTTGTGGAACCCTCGGCAAAACACGCAACACTTCAACTTGTCACTTGAATACTTTTTTGGTTTCTACCGAAATTTACATATTTTCATATATGAATAAATGAATGAGTTCTTTTGGGAAAACGCACATGAAAATTAATTTTATATCATTGGTAGATAATTATAAAAAAAGAGCGGAAAATACCTTAATAACAGTTAAACATTGGCCTTAGTTATTATGATAAATAAATGTAAATATTGTATTTTTAATTTCTACCTGCTTACATTTGTGTGTCTATTTGAGTTAACTATCCGTTATATACCGCAACTTTTCACCTTTCAAAAGACTAGAATTATGAGCATTAATACCTATCATAATTAGTGAAACATAATGCTTAACTCTCCCAAAAATTGGTAAACCTAAATCATTTTTACAATTTGCACATTACACAAGCAAACTATTTTTAAACAATGTAAATATAACTTTTAAAATAACAAAAAGTACATACACCATTGCACCCGCCCAGGTTGTTAAACGCAGGTAACAAGATGTGAAAGACGTAAACTTCAAGAGGCAATAGCAAGTAACGATGCCTCGCTCGTTGAAGCTTGCCTTAATAATATTCACAGGCACTTTGCTAAATTGAAAAATAAAATGGATGTGTAATTCTGTATGAGTACACTTATTATTTCTACTCTTTAGACGGTTGGAAATTGCGATGTACACGGATATGAACAAATAAACAGAGGGATCCGTTAGCTCAGTTGTTAGTGACCCTGTCTTCGTAGCACGGTGTCCTACGTTCGATCCCTGGTCGTTTAAGTGTGTGGTTGGTAAAGTCGTGGGGTTTAAGTGCCTAAACGTTATTTATTTAATAACACATATTTGTATATATGGCAGTACATATAGCAGGTATCAAACGATTAAGAGAAAATAAATGCTAAGAAAAACGATAACATAATAAGAAATATGTAATTCTACGTAATAAAGTAAATTGTCTGTCATCGTCCATCAAATACTATGCAATGACCTGGAAAACTAAATGATGAAGGTCATCAATTTATCGCAAAGTGTTTTTAGATTTATACTCGTATCTCACTAGCGACTGCGCTGTAGCACTCGCATTTTTTCTTGGTTTTTCTTTCATAAGGACCTTCTCCTGACAATAACACAATAAAAAAAGAATAAGCGAGATTGTTCCATCCGTTCTCATTAAGTTATATAGCGTGAACGGGTGAAATAGGGGGTCATTTATAAATATATATATATATAGATAAATTTAACACATTACCTAAGAGAGAAACGCCGGCAGAGCATGTGACTAAAAATTGATTTTGCTCTTAAAACGTGAGATAGGTAATAGTTAAGATCGATGAAGTAAGCAATGATTTTCAAGAATAATTGAACTTTTTTATGCTCGGTGGGTGCGTAAAAGATGGTATTTCGAAAAAATTACACGTAAAAACCACTTTTGTAATAAAAATTAAGATGCAGTTTTATATTTTAGAACAGATATTTTATAGCAACCATCGTAGCTTAGAATGTATCCGGGTAAGCGAGTCCTTCTAAGACTGGTTACTGGTCAGTTTTATTACATTTTCAATAGTGCACCAGATGATGTGATTCTCGGACCCGGTTATTGGCCAGCCCGGCCCGACGTCATGATGTGACCGGGAGAAGTATTGTGTGCAACTGATTGCATTTCTGCTACGAAATTGATGTTGTTTCAGCCATTTGTGGCAGAATTTCCAACAAATGGCTGCGATTGGAAAGTTGTGTTGCGAATAATATCTTAAGTTTGCAGTATGAAGTTTGGTTAGTATGTGAGTATAGGAAAAAAGGTTTAGCATTTCAAGTGTTGATTTAGTTTTCTTATGGATACACGGTAAAATAAAATTATAAAGGCTTGATAAAACAAACCCAAATCTTTAAAACTTTATTTTCAATTCTTATTTGACTTCGAATCTGTTCCAGAAATTAATCTGTCCGAATCAGCAAGACTCATTCGAGTTAAGTTTCATTCATAAATCTATTGTTATTTTTTGCGCTGATGCGGACGGGTTAAGTAGGTAGGTACGATTGTAAACGAATTGAGGGTATTTTGAAAATAATTTATAAAACATATATAAATCTTTTCAAATAAAGTATGTGCTTCTAGGATATAAATGTAACGTACAATTAGTAATTTTAAAGATTATACATCGAAGATGCAAGATTTTTAATATAAGGTTTTACTCAAATCATGATGTCTTCGTCGCGTTTAAGAGACAGATGTACTTAGAAAAATCTTCACAATATGAATAGGAGAAGCTTAACTGTATAATACCTAGTACATCCGATTTTCTTAACGTGGCAGATATTATGTACGAGTACATTAGAATAACTAATTAACTACATATTCTAGTTCAGATTGTACCTATTATTTCATAATATTTTTTTTAAATGTTCACTTAATAACCACAGTATAATATGCACATCTTTTCCCTTCTGGTATGTCGCACCAACTCTTAGCTCCCAAACCAACCCAAATCAGCTCATGTATACAAAGTTGTTTAAAAACCCATTCAAATAATGAATATAATAATATCAGATATAAAATAATGCGGATAAAGTATGAAACAATCTAGCAGCGTCTATTCCCGATACGAGGTGGTATATTATAATCAGGGAGTCTTCAAGTTCATCAGAATGAATAGGTATCGCAAGCATGTTCTATAAGGTCGAGCACGGCGTCTAAATGAGACTTCGATCAAATGCAGATAAAAAACCATTACATATCATATTATAGTTGTAAAGTAAAAAGTGGACAAGTATGAGTTTGACGCATTCGGTGAGCCCATATAGGTATATATACACACAACGAAAATATTAGTTGGATTGAAAGAGCGCTTAACTTTTTAGTTGACAAAATGTTTGCCCATACATTGATATAAGTCACGGTCAATTCTCTAGCTACAAGTGTAAGTTTGTGATCATTACATTAATATACATAAATAACGATTTCTGGATTTATCCCTTACTTATCCTACCTTGCTTCTTGCCTGATTCCGTGATTGTAGGTCAACGGGAAAAATAAATGTTTCGATTTATTGACGAGCCTCAAATGCGGTATAAATGATTTAAATTTTGAGTTAAAACTAAGAAACTTGATTTCTTGCAGCTCTAAGGCATCAAATACATTAGTGATTGAATATTTGAAAAAAGATCTTGACAGCCGTGCGATTATCTTATGATTCGTCGATGCGCTCGTCAACGAGCTCACCGATGTCAAACTTTAGGTACTTTGTGAGATATCGCCCTTGTACATAAGGTTGGTTTGTCCCGTAAAAGGCGGCTAAAGGAGTGCAGCATGTTGAAGTGGTTGGCTTTCTGCAGAGTCCGCCTAGGGAAGTACCACAACCTTTGCCAATCATTCAGCTGTAAAGCAGTAGTGAGAAAACATTACTGTATTTCGCTGAAGGGCAATGATTTCAGATTTAACATCTCATATCTCAGGGTGGCGAGCGCAGTGCTTTTCTATGTGGGGTTTTTGAACTCTTGTAATTTAAATTTTAGAATGGCATTGAACTGCTATGAGCAAGCGTGACGCTTAACATCATGACTTGCCTTTTGACATTAAATAAAACCTATCAAATGGCAGCGTAGGGACGTCGGAGTATAATTAATATTTAGCAGGTTATTTTATGACACTCGTGTAACTTTAATCTCTTGTAATATTTTTATTAAGCACCTATAAACGTAGTTTGATCTTATTTTGAATTTTAATTAATCACACTCAATTAAATTTAACACGATGTAGATATGATGCATAGATTAATTACCTGGGCTTCAAGTTTCGCGTTAAATTCTTAGAAATTAGACATGTTCAAATATTCTTAACTTTCAGCCCAAAATTGTAGAGCTGCTGAAACATAATTTAAAACTACCAATGAGAATTATGTGAGTCATTAATATCTTGTAATATAGCTTGTTTCACCTCTGTTTTTCCCCGTTTTAATGCAAAAATATAAAGACCAGCAGTTATGTTTATATGAACACAATTTCTACTTTCCAGACGGTTTCAGGTTCAAGACGTCTTAATTCAAATTCAAGACGTAAAAGAGACGTTACAAGTAAAGCAGCAAGCACGTAGCGTGTCTGATGACAACTACTGCACTCTTGCATAATGCCATCTCTATTGTCCCTATAGTACAGTAGAAATTTCTAGTATGCTTGTAACAACAAAACGTGCAGATTTGCCTCAACGTCTTCAGAATAAATTGTTGACGTTATTTAAAGATGCTGTGGCGACAGATACGTTTTAATATGGAAATAAAGAACAACACGTCTGGCAACTAGATGTTCAATTATATTAGTAGTAGTTACTCGAGTTTATTTACCTCGTAAGTTCAATCCTCCAAATAAAAGTAGATACGATTTTTTTATGAATGTCATCATCTCAGTCACATGGCGTCCACTGCTGATAATAAGCGTTCTCCATAGATTTTCAAAACAACCGGTTAAACGCAGCTTACATCCAACATCATTCTGCGAACTTTATCAGGTCTATCCGCCGGTCGGTGGACGTCCGGATCTTTTCAGTTCTGATTCGTATGGGGAAACTTTAATTATAGGCCTTATCCATGCTTTTTAGTGGATGTATTTAAATTTCTCAGTAGAATTTCATCACGATCATATAAATTAAAAGGATGAATCACGGTCCTGTTAAATGTACGTATAAAATAAATCTACTTTAAAATTTCAGAACCTTATTTTATTCTATAAATAGGCAAAAGCGGATACTTATTTGAACCGCAATCGAGCGGTGGCACTCTTCACACCACTGCGATGGACTCTACGTGTGCTCACACAATTGAAACACCATACATACCAACTTGTTACACTTCAGACTCATAAATAAGATATATTATATTCTTTAAAAATACACATTTTTCTACCGACTTCCAAAAAGGAGGAGGTATTCAATTCGATTTGTTACCTCATAACTTTTGAAAGGGTGAACCGATTCTCAAAATTATTATAAACTTTGACAGCTGGTACTTCCCGTGTAGTCCCATTTAAATTTCATCAAATTCGAGCCAGTATTTTTTGAGTTACACTCCAATAACTGAATAGAAGTCGGTATAAAATTTTTCAAATTGTACTTGTTTATTGAGTAAATTTTTTTAGTGAACAGATTTCATTATGATAGTTCAAAAGTACATATTATCACAACATTGTGCTTGACACTTTTTAGTGTTGATGTCGGTTTCATTTTATGGTGAAAATTTTATCAACCTTTTTAGTGACCCTTGCTACTTACAGAATCGATTGTCATTCACCGTCAATTACAATATCATCGGGATAGGCGAAACAGATTTCAATTATGGCAGTGTAACTCAAAAATCGATTCACCGAATTTGATTGTATACCTTGTAAGTATAATATACCAAAGAAAAAAAAGGAATTTACGAAATAAAACACCTGTCTAAAAAATTATGCGTGATCGATAGGTGATAGGTACATAAAAAAATATACACGTCGACTAGAAATTCTCATTCTTTGGGAAGTCGGTTCAAAATATACGTACGTACTTTAAAATAATTTACACGACTACATAGGTGAACAAGTCTTCGTAACTTCAATACCGTTAAATCTACGTACTTGTAAAGTTCCTGCTAAAGTTAAGTTAACGAAGGTAGACTTGCTTCGACCTACTCGCACTACCTTCACTAATAAGCAATGACGTGGGTTAGAAGTTACCTTACGTTTCTCTAAGCAAGATTTGATTTGATGCTTGTTAGGTATGTAGGACAAATTAGTAAGGAATCTATTCGTCATAATTCATATCAATTCCACGCTAATATTTTGTTAAACAACTCTGTTTAACGTTTTTAACCGACTTCAAAAGAACAGTAGGTTATATGTTCGTGTGTATATTTTTTTTAAATAAAAGCACCTGCTAACAGGTACTACAATGACAGCACACACACATATAAGAAATCCACTAGTTATTACCAGATACATAGACAGCCTAATTGTTCCCGCCCGCTACATATATACCCATTATCTGCATACTTTGTCTACCAGCCCATTATGTTCTCACTGCTTAGAGTCGAGCCTTTCTCTCAGAGAGAAGAGTTGGGACATAATCCAACACGCGGGCACTGCCCCGCTTGGTGGATAGGCTAAGGGCCAGCCCATACGTTCCTAATAGTATCGGCATGAAGGCCTTTGGAGTAACACACCGTGTTTTAGTGGGTATAAGGACTCCCACATAACCACCGTCCTCCCCCCGAGGCGGTGGTCTATAAAAAATAAAATCTATAAAATACTTTCCCGGGAAAAAAATAACAAAAAAGGGGGAATCCATGTTAAAATTTTCAGGCCGCCCGAAGGCCTACGCATAGCCAAACGACTTATGTGTGATAAGACAGGCACCGACGGCTTAACGTGTCCTCTGAAGTACGGAAGCGCTCAGTTGAATAATGCCACTTGCGGTCACCCATCCAACTCCTGACCGCAGCAATCCAAGTTTTAAATGTTTATCGGGACTTATCACGTATTAATTAATATAGGTAAAAATATGTACCTTTCGCTCGACGTTTCGACCATGTTACAATGGCCGTGGTCACGAGCTGACTCCAGTCAGCTCGTGACCCGTGATAAGTCCCGATAAACATTTAAAACATGTGTTCAAATCGCGAAAGTTTAAAAATTACTGCAGCAATCCAAGTCAAGGTCAGTGGACCTAGTGCGAGCGCTTACTTTTACTTTGCCTATTATTGCATAATATAACCTATATATACGATAAAAACACCTTGAAACCTGCAATACACCATGCTATATAATACGCTTTGACATATGAGGTGGTTGGGATTGAAATTTTAAAACAAAACTTTAAGAACCTTATAATACGTACCTAGCATTATGGTTATTTTTCTTGTCTTCAATGTGTATAAACTACTCATAATTTAAAAGGATATGACACATTTTCATCCCACATTTTTCACATTCTGATATCTACACTAATAATAAAGAAGAAAGATTTAGTTGTTTGTTTGTAATGGATAAACTCAAAAACACCTTAACCGATTAAAAAAATATTGATTAGTAGAATGCTACATTATTAATGAGTAACATAGGCTGTATGTATTTATTCATCGTTATCATCATCCGTGACCACTCGGGTGGAACCGCGGGATGCAGCTTATTTGTAATATGTTGCCATACGGCGTTGTTAAGAGCAATAAAGAATTAGATTGTTTGTTTGTAATTCATAAAATCAAAAAGTACTTTAAAAAATTAAAGCAATATTTTACCTGTAGTAAGCATTTTTTTAAAGGGGGAAAATGCTGTCCACTTCCCTTCCGTTACGGGGGCAGCTGGAAGGGGGTATGTGGGGCTCAGACCCACTAAAACCCCCCGTGAGCAGTCCTCCGCCAGATGGGCGAGATAGGGTTGCGCTAGCATTCACCATCTCGCCCCAGTGGTAGGCCCGGGTTGATCATATAACCGGGCCTGTGAAGGAATGACCTTGCTCACCAAAGCCACCCCATAGACGTGTAGGGCCGTGCAAGCCGGCTAAGAGTCCCTTGACTCTACCAAGGAGGATGGAGGAAGCGTGCGAACTACCTCCTCCGTTCCCCCGTCCGTATGCGCCGGAGCGGGTCAGTTCGAACACCATTCTCTATGACCCGCTGCGCGGCCTCCTTCTGTGACATCACCCCTTTGCAGAAGTTAGCAACTGTCCGCCACGATCGGGTTAGCGTGGTTAAATCTATGCTCGCCAGCAAGAGATCTCCGTCTATTATCGCTGAAAGTGTGTGCCGCTGCTGGAGACCCCATGCTGCACACACCTCCAGCATGTGGAGTGCCGTAGCCTCCAGCGCTCCACATTCGTGGCAGGCTGTGGTAGCCTTCCCGTCTTGCGATTTGGTGCACACGTACTTTCCAAAACATCCGTGCCCGGAAAGCACCTGCACCAAACGGAAGGTCAGCGACCCGAATCGCTGCCTCATCCACTTCTGGATGACCGGTGGCCTCCACTGTGCACTGCCCAGGGACTGGTGGAGACAGGTCCTCCTTCCACCGCCGCAAAACCTGTAGAAAGTTGTTATTCCCGAGCAACTCAGGCTATAGTTGATTCATCATCATCATCATCTATCACCACGCGAACGCAGACGCATCTTGTTTATAATATGTTGTCATACTGTGAAGTTAACCGCAATCAGAATAGTTAATAATAATAATAAAATAAAAAGTTGATAATAGATATTTCGGACATCTAAAATGTTGTTGCTGGTATTTAATTTTATTCGTATTATCACAAGATTATAATGATTAAATAATGAATTTAACCACACACGTTGCCGTTCCTGGAAAAGTAGGTTGATTTCTGCGAAATCTATAAAAAAAATTTTTCTATCACGGTATTATTGGCCAAATATGGCGAATCGCCAGTCAACGGGTTAATGTTTATAATAACGTAATATAATTACTTTTGGCCTATAATATTAAGTCTAGCAATATTTTCTTAATCCTCTAGGTCTATCCAGTGTCCATTTTCAAGATTGCCTAAAGGCGTTAATGGTATATTCCAACAGTTATCCTCGAGAGCTAATTGATATTTTTGATCTACCGTCGACGACATACTCACTGACAATCGAATTAGATAGGGGCTATCCTGTACCTTATTCTTTAAAATAAAAAGATCCACACCTCAGCTCAGCACCGTGATCGATAATTCTAGACAAATAAAAGCATTAAACTAGTTTTAATCTTATGATCACGCTAAGTTCACATTAGCAGTGGGAAACTGCACATTAAGTAGTTGAGGAAATATTACAATTTTCATACGATTTTACGATACTTTGTTTTGTGTTGAACACAACTATGATGTTACAAGTAGATTAACCATTATGTCAATATATACCTATATCTTTTTTTAACCATTTCGCTATCTATCATAAAGTATAACAGTTTCCTTACAAAATACTAATTTTAATTAGTTTTTTAAATTAGTTTTTGTAAATTTTACATAATATTTCTGAATTTTATGCTCTTCAAAATAAATAGAACCCGACATTGCGTTATGATTCGAGCATAAATACCTATTGTGACAATACAAATGATAATGATCGCTTCCACGTTGTTTTATTGTAGTCACGAATAAACTTCTCGGTCACCTTCGAACCCACATAAAAATACTAAAAGTAAGTGAATTACATAAGGCGCTAATAAGCTAATCGTCTTACTACTTAAAAGCATCTTGCTTTACAGCGTACCGAAAGACCCGAAAAATAAAGACGTGCGATTGACCTGCAGACCTTGGGTGTTTGTTGTCCAATATTATTATTATTATGCATTGTCGGAGTTTTAGTTTTTCTGTTAAATTACTGTAGTTTCGTTATAAATAAGCCTGATGAGCTTTTTGGTATGTTTTCTCTGGATACAAATCTTAACTAGAAGAGAGAAATGATAAATAATGGGCCATAATCCAACATGTGGACTAATACAGCTTGCCGGATAGGCTAATGATCAGCCCAATATATACTTTTAACCCATGTATGCCCAAAAATATTATGTGGGTTAAAATACTATACTACTGCATTCAAAAACTGTATGTGTATATGTATATAGGTACCAGTAATGAGCTAAGTACATAATCTATAAATATAATTCAAAGTTGTGTTAGTTACACCTATTATACACCTATATTTATAACTCAAGAACGGCTGGACCATTGTTTATGATTTATGTATTTTTCCCTTTGGCATATCTTCATCAGCGAGAGGACAAAGGACTATACTATAATACTTTTTATCATCATCATCACCCATCCACGCATAGAAACCAAGGCAAGCTCAGAACCTTACAGGTTTATTAAGTCCAGATTAGGCATCGAATTTTGTAAATATTTTAGAGCAATAAAGATTTATCATCATTAGTAAAACAAACCTACAAAATTACATTACGTTAAAATTGTTATTACAAAATGAATACACGAATATTGGTATTCTTTGTGTAAACTGTAACAATGGCGAAAATAAAACTAATGTTATAAGTAAGCGGCACCATAAGTTACAGACTACTTATTGTTAGAAAAGGGGAAGTCATCCTGAAATATTGCCGCAGTAATACAAACAGACAACTATGAATAATACATAACTGACTCAAGTAATAATCTGCCGACAGCTGCTAAGAATATGTGATTTTTCTTATTTATGCCGAAAAGCTCCATATTTCAATGGATGAGGAAAAATTGGGGCCAACGAGTTCTGCTTGGTCACGCGTCTTAATGATTGTTTGCAATTTTTGCGAATGTTACCACGTATTTTCGATTATTATCATGATATATTCAACGAAACTGTATTGACAAATATTAGTTATTTCTTTGTAAAAAACCATTGTATATACAGTTTTGTTGAAGATATCATGATTAGGTTTCTTTTTATTTATTAACTAGCTGACCCGCCAGCGGCTTTACTCGCGTGGCCTCGCGGCATACGGTTAATTACAGGTTTTTAATTATTCCACTGGAAATCTTTAACGTACCAGAGACGTAAATTTACGTGAGTTTCATTCATAAATCTATTGTTTTAATTATCACGGTATAGTAAGGGTTAATAAACCGGGATCAAAAGTATCCTATATGTTGACCAGGGATATAAGCTACCACCATAAAAATATTCATTTAAATCGGTCTAGTCGCTTCGGAGATTAGCGCGTACAAACAAACAAACAGAAAAATTAAAAATTAATTAGTTCGATTTTACTCCTTGCTACCCCCTGACTCGGTTTTTAGCATTTTTTTCATTTTGCAGAAATTAGACCTCTACAGTTTTATTATATTATTATATACCTAGTAACAAATATAAACTTTATTTGTATGTACCTGAATGTACCATGAAAAACCTAAAAATGTTAATTTTGCTTCTTTTGCCACTTTTGCCCACACCCTACTCGAACGCTAAGCCGAGCATAAGACCTAAAATCGCGTGGTTATATAATATAAACAATATAAACGACATTTTCACCCAAATATGCCCAATTCAAACGCCCTTGTGAGCGTTCTTAGCGTTATTTTCGCCAACTTGGGGCTATTCGACTTTATGCTATCAGAAACTGCCACATCTTCGACAGAACTCTATTGACAGAAAGTAAGTCATCATTACTAGTTTGGCGTAGGTGGAGATCTTGTTCATCATCAGCCTGTAGCAGTCCAGTGCTGGACATAGGCCTCTCCAATTGCACGCCACTTAGGTCTATCTTGGGAGATCTTGTTATTTTGTCTATATAATATAGTACCTAAGAAAATTAGGCTTTTTCACCCGTGTGGTGATGGATGATAATGATGATGATTATGATGAAAAGTAGCATATGTGCCATTCCAGACTAGTCTATATCTGTGCCAAAATTCAACCAGAACCGTTTAGAAATTCTGCCGTTATTGAGAAACAAATATCCATTTATCCATCCATCCATCCATCCAAACTTTCACATTTATAATATTAGTGGGATGTGTAAATCATGACAGTTATCGTAGCGGAGTAACAGGATCAATAGTTACATGAGTATTTTATATTTATGAACAAGCAGTAGTCACGACCACGGAGCAGACCCAGAAAGAGCTGGATTAACTGTGTGGAGGAAGACCTGAGCAGAATGGACAAACTCACAGCCTGGCGAAGGTCAGCCAAAGATAGAGCAAAGTGGTGAAAGTTGGTAGAGGAGGCCAAGACCCACATCGGGTTGTAGCGCCGTAGGAAGAAGAAGAAGAAAAAGAACAGGCAGTAGATGAGCTAGCCGATATGTTACAACTGTGGATTTATATTTTCTATACGCTTATTGTATATTTTTTAATTAGAAATACGAGATTACTCACGTAATATTTATCGGATACGTCCGACTATAGTTTCGACCACATTCGGTGGTCTTTTTCAAGGAGTGTTCGGGACGCCCGCGTCGATGACGTCTCGCTTAGCACTGCGGCGGCAGCTCGTAGCGTTCGTGATGTTAAAGGTTATTATATACTTTTTTCTTATATACCATAATCATATTAAACTATCATTTATTTGCACCGAATACGTCATCACTAACTTGAGACGATTTCGAGCATAAAAGAAGCTAATTTATTACGTGTCTAACTTACGAAAATTCCAATAAAAAATATTATTTGCCATTTTGTGAGAGAATGGAGTTCAAGAACTTTTGTTCCATCTTTAAAATACGATTTGCCTTTTATAATATACTAGCGACTGCCCGAGACTTCGTTCGCATTGTAGGCTCAGCCTTCGGCTTCACCATAACCTCCTATTTCGGTTTAAAGAGTTTTTTCTGAGAGATTTCTCAACAAGATATTAACATTTCACTTATGTGAGAAATTAATCTAGGGTACATATAATGCTTTGACATTCGACGGACTTAGTAACTTAAATAAACTAGGTATTTACATAGTAAGTTACATAGGGGGGAAAAAAGAACCAATACAGATATTCCAATAATATTTTATTTTCATAAGAATCTTCACCTGACAATAAATAACAGAATAAAAAAAGAACTAGCGAAATTATCCCATCCGTTCTCAAGTTCTAGCGTAGCGTGATGAAATAGGGGTTCATATAGATAGTATATATAGATATATAGGTCATGGCTGGCACTCCCCCAGTGCCAAATGTCTTGCTTCCAAGTAGCATTGTCTAAAGTATACACTACAGTTGGAAGTCTCGTTACTCAATGATATCATCATTATCATCAACATCATCATCACGTCCACTGCTCATCATAAGGTTCAAGCATAGATTGCCAAAAGGACCGATTGGAAATAGCCTAAATCCAAGTCCTGCGACTCACAGGACGACAGGACTCCATAATAAAAAACTACATACTAAATTTATAATTACGGTATCGAGCTTCATACCGAGTAACTATTGAGGCATATATAGCTGCAACACTCATACTCTTTGAGTGAGAGGCGTATAACAGTAGAAATGCTTGCCTCATCGAGGGTGTTCTCAAAGGCAGGTACACGTCGGCATCTCAAGCTACTTCCTACATTTCTTCAACTAGCTGAACAAGAGCGCAAATGACGAGTAAACGGCACGGGCATCCCGTCCTAGAAAAAAAACACCAGTGGGGCTATTATGTATCTCAGTTGCTAACAAATGTTGATTGAAATCGAAGAAAATGGCGGCTCTATGTCAGTTTTGTCAGCTCCAGTCATAAACTTACTAAAATTTTTGCTTACTGGAGTTGTCAAAACTAACATAGAGCCGCCATTTTTCAAGATTTCAATTTATATTTGTTATCAACTGAGATACCTACATACTCGTAATTGCCCCGCGGATGTGGTCGCTGATAACCATAGTCGGATTTATTTAACAATTACTATTACGTGGTACGGAATTATTCACGTAATGATGTATTTTTGTATAGTGACATTTATTGCAACAATTAGTTTTGGCAATATGAGTGAAAACCACATTGGTTTTTATATATTTGTAGTTTGACTGCAGCTGCGTCACAAATCGTATCGTAAAAACGAATATAATTGTATAAGCTTGATATATATCTGTGATGATTTTTTGTGCATCTTATATAAAAATCCGCTTAAATATTTCATATGCCGCTACTGACTTTTATTAGCTCAATTGGAAACATGGAGAAAAGGCGTTGCAGAGTACCAATATTTTTCATTTCATGCATCTATTTTGCTTGCCACAAGGGTGATGTTTAATCAGCCTATTACATTATCACTGCTATGTACACGGGATTTTATCTTAAAGAAGAGAACCGGACATATTTCACGACGCGGGGCTAGTTCGGATATTTGAATAGGCTAGAAGCGGAGCTGAAGAGATTGAAATACCGCTACAAGCGCTTGTCAATACTGCTATAATTTGTCTACTGTTTAGGTATTTGCTTTTTTTCAATAAACTAATAATCTGAAAGTGAAACTCAATAAGCAAGCAAAAAAGTCTAGCTTAAGAAAAAGTTTCTTATGTAGAATGGTTTTATATATTTTATATTACTTATATATTTTTTAAGGCACTAACGCCTGCTTACCAAAATCAAGCTTTGTAATTTTAGAGAGAAATATTCTGTCTTGAAATTGATTCTGAGATATAAAACCCACGTCTTTCGATAATCAGTGTCAAACGTGACCACTGGTACGCCGAGGCGATTCGTCCGAGCATTGAATTTAATAATTCTATAATTGATTTTAACTGTCATATGGGGATGGAGCGACATTTATTGACAAGGTGTTTATCCAACCGAAAGAAGAGCTACAAACATTTAACTTTTGTATTGAGTTAGTTGGTCCTTATTTGGCGTCCATCCGATAACTCATGCTGTCTCTGTAGTAAACCATCGGTGTGTGATAAATGTTGCAACGAGCTCAATTCTACAGTCTGCTTTGTTGAACCGAATGGAAAACAAACTGAACCGGCAATCGCAACATCGCAGGCTTATTTGCGTCGCTAATGTATTGACAAATATTTTTACAAAATATAGATGTTATTTTTGCATGTTATTGAATATTCAAGGAAAATATGGCGTATTCCCCAAATATTATTGTAAGCGGCGTTGTTTTCTTAATGCTACGTAGCACAAACACAGCTAAATATTGAAGGCCCTATCAAACAGAAAGCGTTATAGCGTTCCGCATTCACGTTCTGCGTTCTTTGTGTTGTATTGCGTTACTTAGACATACCCACACATAACACAGAATAACTAATAGTAAACCCACACAACAAGCAGGCTGAGCAACGCACGCTGGAAGGAAGAACGCTTGTCTGCTTCCTGTCTGATGGGACCCTTAGACTGGTCTACTATTCTTTAGACATATAAACCAGTAAATTGAGCTAATAAAATGCGCTAGCACGAAGATTATTTGACCGAACTAGCCCTACAAGTCCACGTAAAACATTTAACTATAGGAAAATAGTAAATAACCAACATATAATTACAATCACTGCATTATCACCCTTAACGGCAAGCATTCCAAGTAATAATCACTCCACAAAGTCTCACTTAGATCGTCACAATAGGCGCAAGAATTATGTTTTAAAGGCAGGCACGCGACGGTTCAGGCGGGCGGGCCGAGTAACAATTACTTGGTCATGCGAGCGGGCCATCCATCACCTACTTGCTGGCCACGGCCCCACGGTGCCACTGGCAACGGCTACTCTAAGGCAATTTCCGCTAAGCTTATCTACCCCGACCTGCAAGCATTTACTTGGTGTTCTTGGCGTGGTTTGTTTAACAGAATTAATCCAGTTGACAACGATCTTTGGCAACAGCTCGTGCTTCAGTGCGGGATTGGTTTGGCCTTGTTCAGAGGATTCGGATTTTATTTATTTACTATTTCACGTAGTTCAAAAGTGGAGGAGGGTTTCGTGTTTTAACTGACTCTTGATATTTTTAAACAGATCCATGGTTTATAGATGTAGGTTTATTGAGTACTGTAATGAATCATATATTATGTAACAAAAAAGTAGTGTACTAACACTATTGTGTTAAGGTAGAGGATAAGGAATGAATGAAGGTATGAGAGAATTTGGCTACTTGTAGACAACCTGGATGACAGCCTAGTTGATCTCTGCCTGCAAAAGCGAGGGATCTTAGGTACGATCCCTGGCTATGGCAAACTATGTGATGAACAGACATGTTTGTACTCGGGTCTAGGATGTTTGTTTTTTGTCTTGTGAATCCTAGTACTTAGAAGCAAGGGTATGCGTGTGTGAACGTTTCATCTTCTTTTCTGATTGACTGATCCGAGATTTCTTTCTCAGGACGAAGAGTCAGTCGATTTTAATTCAGAGCTTATAAAGCTGTTACAAGCAGACGGTAACGCTTTTGAAGCATCACTTTACTTTAGTAGTGAAGGGACTAAGTTTAATAATTTTCCCTCTGTCGCTGTTGGGAAGGGCGAAGAAAGCCGACTTACTGGTGGTGGTACGCCTGTGCAGGAGGCCGCCTTGGTAAGCTATGGGTAGCAAACTATCATGATAAGCTCTACGCTTGCCCATGATACTTTGTTACCTGGTAGCAAACTATAATGAGCAAGCGTAGAGCTTATCATCAAGCCCAAGACTTATTTATCTCGGGTGGATAACCCTAAAACATAGCGAATAACTTGTGTTATCAAAACTTACTTACTTATGTCATCTTTCCGAAATTAATAATTATTCAAGATTGTAAGCTTTGTTACCACCATCGTCTGTACAACATAAGCATTATGTAATATAAAATACAAGCAGCAAATACGGCACAAAACACAGTTAACATTGAATTTCTAACCATTAATTACTAACCATCGCACAAACAAGATGCTATATAATATAAAGCTATTTTCACAGCCGCCGTCCTCAAGCCGCAAAGCTCACCACAATGTGTGCATAATTCTTTAATAAGTAATTGCCTTTTGAAATACAGCGACACAATTTGTATTTTCGCTAGATTTATAGGAAGCCAGCGACCGGACGTTCGTTTAATTATTTTGTATTGTGTGCACAAGATTTTGATCTACATTATAAACTGCTAATAGGAATGGAAGCAGGAAACGCTGATACGACAATCCTCTGCAACCCCTTCCCTCTTTCCTAAACTTTGTGAGAGGTTTTGAGACTCATGAATTTTCTATGAGATATATAATAATTTTTTATAGATAAAAGTGTTTTTGTCTTTGCTGCAGACGAGAGTTAGTGACACCATTCATTTGGATCCGTGAACTCAATTCTGAGATTTTGGGTACCTTATGAACACATATTTTTACCTTGGTGCCTTGCGATACCTACTAAAATTATTATTATTATATATTATTGTTATATGCTCAGCTCGCTTGGTCGATGGTTGGATTTGTGTAAGCAAATTTCCAAATATCCTTTCTTAATTGATTCTCACAACATAAAAGAAATCAACGCCCATAATTTCAAGTTTGTAGCCCCAGCTGTTTAACCTCTACGTTGATAAATCAACCAGTCAGTCAGGACGAGTAAGTTTGCACACATAATAATTATTAAGAATCATAATAATTATTTAAAATCTTATTTATATCACATTTGCATTCTATGTTATGGTTATTTATTTTTATTTAATTTTTGACATCATTTGAATTTTTGTTTTACTTAAGAATATCGTAATTATTTGTGCACAAAATTTATTGAATATTATTGTATTTTTGGACTTTAAACATGACATTTATTGTACTGTAATTTGCAAATTTTAAGGTTTTATTTATTTTAAATAAACATAATATGTAGTTGAATATGGATTATTCCTGCACAAGCCAAGTTTTTATCGGTATGAACATTTATAACTTCTATATTTATTAATGTATGCTTTTTCTATTCATATAGAATAGATTAATCAGGGGTGTCTGAGAGTTGCATATTTACAAACTACTACAAATACTCGCGAAGTTTACCGATGACATTGTTTTCACTATGACATTACGGAGAAAAGTTACCCGTTGCCATTGAACTTCAGCGATTGAAAACAATAACAAATGAAAACGAGTTGGGTTCTGAACAATAGTTCGAAAGGAAACTTTTCAGACGAAGCCAGCAGGTGTGGGTTCGACGGACAGATGGACAGTGGCAGCAGGGTTAATAAACATTTAAGTATCTTTTTAATTTGTTCCATAACCTAGTGCATCTTTTGTCTAGGCAAATACTACCGTACCCACCCTTTTTTTTACTTTTACTGGATAACTTTTTTTGCCTAGCAGAAACTTCAAGCAACTAAAATATTGAAATAAAACTTACTTCATAATTTTTACGTTAAGGTGCTAAAGCGTATGATATGGCAACAAAGCTATTTGTTACTTATTTTAATTATATTTGCAATGCGCACCGCCTTATTGATGTTAAACTTCTATTTAGATGCAGGTTTGTACAAGCTGTTCCTTTTAGAGACGCTTTGTTAAATGGAGTAATTTTTCTGACACGTCTGACACGGTCAGAAAAGAAGACGTGGGTTCGAATCCCGTCCGAGGATGTGAATTTTTCTCTCTATAAATTTCAATGGTGTAATTGTTTTTTTTTCAATTGTATATAATTTTGAAATACATTATTACTAGCTCAGATCACCCCACTTCTATAAAAGGCATTAATTCCCTCTTTTCAAATTCTTAGGTGTGTTGATATGGAGAACTAGTCATCCTCGGGTCATATCTCCATCCCTTATGACAAATTACTATACAAAGTAGAATTCTAATTATATAACTTATAAACTATCTATATTGTTCTAAAGCGCATCTGCTCTGATCAATAAACGTACCTGAGCTTTCTCTACCAATCTCGTTTTCCATTAGACGGAATTCATAAAATATGCAAAGGTATACCTGAGAGTCTTTTTACATTAAATTCAAAGGTTCAGTGGTATATTTTTAGTCTTGATAGATTATTGATTTACTAGTATATCATTAGAAATTTTGATGCATTCGAAGGCGGAAATACATTCGGTCTAGAACGGTGCTCCTAAAGCTCCTAACGGTGAGTTCCCTGTTAAGCCTCTCACCGTTAGGAGCTTCGCGACAGGTGTTCAAACCTGAGGCTGAGAACTAGACAGGCTGACACCAGAAACCTACCACCATGCTGTGGTTTTCACCACGATGCTACCTTCTTTCTCCAAAAGTTTAAACCAGGTAGGGATTGTATAGCAGTCATCGGGTTGGCTGACCGTAACTACATCTTCGGTACATGACATAACATACAGAAAACGCGATACTTTTACGTTAATTTAGTAATGAATCTAAGCGACAAGCATATGTACTTTATCCTAAACATAAAAATGTTATGTCCCAACCTTGGAAGGTCACGCGTACCCGCATAAAGTCAATGTTCCTTATGATTCCCAAACAAAAAGCACTTTGTAACGGTTGAGCGTCTTCTCCTTATCTACGTACAATATTATAAAATGTCGCAATAAAGTAAATAAAGAGACAAATGTACATGCTTGACTAAATACGCTCGGAAAACTCAACCTTGCAACTTCAGTATAAAGTTCAGAATATTTTGGAGTTGTAAATAATGGTAGAGAAAATATTATGAAAACAAATTCGTGTTGAGCACGTACGGTGTGCAAGTAATAAATAAAAGGAGTACGCTGGAAGCCAGCCGCGAAATGGCACTGCGCTAAAATTTTATTAAAGGCGGATTGTTTGATACGGACATTGAATTAGCTGATTAAATACTAACCTAGCGGCAACTATAAATATAACTTTTCGTTTATTTTCAGATAGTACACGTAAAACTTGATATGCACGAACACTCATGGTTTTCTGGAAGAGGTCGCTCTGAGCGATAAGACAGCCCAATGTGACACTATTAATTAAGCATTTAATTGTTATAAGATATTTTTGTGTATTTATTTATTTACATATACAAATGTATCGAAATAACTTATGTAAATGAATGAATGAATCAATGAATGAATGAGTATTTATTTGCTTCAGTTTTGGGTACAATATTGCATCGTTGTTAAAGCACATAATACAGGTCCAACAAAACTACCTAAACGGCGTGCAAATGTTTTATACAAGATTTATACTTATGTGTTTTCAGAATCTGCACAAAAATAATAAAAAAATAAACAGGCAGTAATTAAAAATAATACTGATTTTAGACATAATAATTAAGAATGTCAGTTGATATAAATGTTTGATAAGTCGCCTTTGTCAATTACTTCAATAAAATGTCAAACCTTAATATATAATTACTTATGTTAGATTTTTATCATCTAAGAAGTCCTTTAGGTATAGAGTAATGTGGTGTTACAATAATGAGTTAATCTATCTATCTATCTAACACTGAATAAGTACGACTATATCCACGCATTTACACGTGAACCGTGAAACCTAATAATTTAAGTATATTGGTTTTCATAGTATTTTTTTATATACATAGCAGAGCCTATAGATGAGAAGTATCATGGTATTTTATCCCAAGTACAGGCAAATGCATTACAATCCACTATCGTAATGCATTTACACTTTTGGATAATTAACTTGGGCTAAATAATAATCATGGGACTATAAATATAAAAAAGCACAATCATTAAAGAAGAAGTAAATAAAACGCGAAACGAAAAGAACAATCATTTTTATATTCGTAAATACCAATTTTGATTTGAGTGCGTAACGTGTAGTCGTTACGTTTAACGTCAACGAGACAGACACGAAAAAATATGTTAAACAAGCAATTCACGCATTCGGAAGCACCTGACGAGGCTTCTCGAAGGGGTATTATGAAAACAGTCGATATGAAAACTAGAGCTGAACGAGAAAAAAAGTGTGAGCTTTTGCGAAAACATTAGATCAGCCCGTAATGACCCGGTAACAGTATATTTCAAAATACATTTCATACTAACCCGCTTTGTGACGTCGATGTTATGACCAAATTATCGCTAAAACATAAAATTCAAAGTCTTAACTGGTTCACAGACTTACATACCAACGTACCACTGTTTCTTACTCTTAGGGCCACTTGCACGTTCCAGAGTTAGCTGCAATAACTCAGAGTCAACTGCTAGGTTAGGAGTAAATCTAAGGTAATTTATTGATATTTAACCCAGCAGTGTGAGAGGGTTAAGTCTTTAACTAGGGTTAGTGAAGTTTTGTGTCAAAAGAAATTGAGGTTACATTCTGCTGTATAATGTACTCTTTGGACTAAATGACACGAGACAATACGTATAGAATAAAAAGTTGTCAAATTTAATAAAACAAAGGATAAACAAGAAAGTCTATATACATTGTACTGTAGTGCCAAAGAGATAGATATAAGTTTCACTTTTTTTTCGGATTCATTCATTATTGGTCAGGTTACAACATAAGTGCATAGACGATTCAATGTTTCCATCTAAAGATTACAAATGTCAGTTTAGCAAAACCGGTGATCTTTTATAGTCGTGCAAGGCAAAATGAGAGTTAAAAATTGATATGACTAACGGAAGTTTAAACTCGTAAACTTATTTATTCATCCCGAGCAAACGTGCAAGTGGGCCTTAATGTGTCAACACTGTTTGTGTAGAAATTGTAAACATTTTCTAGAATTGGTGTGTTCTTTGTAAAGTGAAGGTTTACATTGCAAAGGATATTAAAAAATGCATCCCTAACTAGCTAAATTTGGTTGTTAAGGTTTGTATGAAGCCTTTTTGTTCTTTGGAATGAGATATTATTAAAATTTACATTTACCTGTACAATTGCATCCTACTAATATAATAATAATATTAAAAACGCGAAAGTTTGAATTTGATTTGATTTGATTGATAACCTATTTCTGGCCCTTCGCCAGACGCTGCCGCGGCACGATCCCTACGCTCGCTATGCTCGCGCGTCGCGTGGTCACCATTCAACCTAACGCTCCTCCTCGTTTCGCTCGTCGTCGCACCTATCGTGACTTTGCCTTAAACTAGTCATGAACACTGAATAACATTAAACATGCTTACATCATTTTGGTAACGGAATTATACCAAAATGACATTAGACATACTATAGTATGTTATATCATTGTTATATAAAAAATATGATACTTGAAGAGTAATGGTAATATTAGTAGTATATAAAATTATAGTATTACAGTTGATCGATATATCAAGTGCTGGTATAGGTTCTAAATTCTATATCATCTATAACGTATATCAAATAAAATTATATCAACTGTCCGTTACGTCAAAAGTCTTTTATATCCAGTGAAGGGTATTCAAATAAAAATCGTTCGTCGACTTTGCTTGTTTTGTAATCATACTCGTACAAGCGAAACCTTTCAAGTGTACTCAGTCCTTATAAACTTTGACTTTTATAAACTCTACTTTTAATCAAAAATGTAATGATTCAGCTTAAAAAGTAACACGCTATTTATTATCGTAAAAGCTGCTAATAAATTACTTTCATAATTCGGATTGAAATGTTGTTTGCACGATGGATTAGTGAAGTAGACCAAAATGATTTTATGATAATGTATACTTATAAGGTAAACTTTATAATGGTATACAATTAGAAACATTTAGTGTTACAAATAACACATCTGTTGGTATATAGCCTATTTTTCTACCTTTGAAGTGTGGGAGTATACATTTTCTACGACAAATTAAAATGGCAACACGTTTTTGTCATTTTTATTGCATTTCAACGATAACCCTAGAAATTAAAATGTATCAAGTATAAGCCCTAATTATTAAAAAAAATAACTCATTAAAATTGAGGTCAACAAAACGACATTTCAATTAAGAAACAACTCAGCTGCTGATTATGTCGTGTTTCCGGAAAAATGTTCTCGAATTTTATTGTTTCTTTTTTTAGATTTTGTACAGCAGTTTCCAGAATAAGCCCCTTCCTCGTAACACGTACGTGTATACTCGTACATTTGTGTTCGTGAAGTCACATCAAATGTGATATGGGAAATAGGGATCACGAATACATTGTTTCATCGTGTTAAAATACCTTGCGTAAGTTTCTGCACGTGGAGTGATGGATAAATAGGTTTCGTTAGATAATGTTACTGTTATTTAATCTTTTATAGGACATTGTTTGTCTCTGATCACCATTATCAGGTCACATGTATTGAACCATTGTCTCCAAAATGCTTTACGTTTGAGTTTTAAGCGATGTTTTTATCCTACGCAACTATTGAGTCTATGTTCCTTCCTGTATATCATTTCCTACGTGATGGAGCGGAGTTTCTTTTACTCCATCCCATAAGGAATATTCCTTCCACTGTCGGGTTGCGAATCGTAACGGGCTAGGAAACCCGACAGACTACTAGTGCTAGATGATATGCCTCTTGTGCAAGAGGCCTTCTTGTTCGGTACCACCACAGTGTCAGATATTATACCACGAAGCAATAATGTAGCAAGTAATATTACTGGACGAAAAAGATTTAAAAACTAATGTCTTAGGGTGGCGAGTACAGTGTAGCGGTATGCAAAACCATGGTTTTAAGCCCTACGCGGCACTTCAGCTGTTATGTCATGCTTACCATCAACCGCACACGACCTGCTCGTCTCGTCAGTTAATTCCATAAAACAACTGAGAGTCTTTCTTGAATGACTTATTAACATTCGCAAATTTAGAGCTAAAGACATATCCTCAGACAGGGTTCGAACTCTCGTCTCCTGACAATCTGTGTCAGATGCCATGACCATTTGATATTAACATTATTTAATTTAACTCTCCATTTGATTTTAGCCGTCGTATGGGGACGGAGCGACATCTATTGAAAAGGTTCACAAGCGTCCAACCGAAAAAGGAGTTTTTTAAAACACTTATATAATTTTTGTATATGTATAATGTCGCTACCCTTCGTATGTTTCATTGTACCTACTTATAATTTTTATTGCACTAACGCCTGCTTAGCTCTAAAACTGCAAAGTTCGGATTCAATAAAAAGCGTTAGTGCTTTAAAATTATAAGTTCAATAAAATTACTTACTAACAGATTTTCAAATTGTGGAAATATATTCTTTTAATCTTGAAGATGGCTGAAATAAATTATGCTTAAGAATCTATTATCCTCCTAAGACCCAAGTAAATGTACTACAACAAGAACATTTTGTGGCACTATGGTTACTGCCCAGACAGAAAAAAATTAAAATAACTGTGTTTAGTGTTATTTTTTAATCAGGTTTTTTTACTAGAGTTTAAATATAACAACGAATAGATTTAGACTATTAAACATTAAAAATGTTTTGTTTTGTTTGGGTCGTTACCCCATATTTAGGTATATTTTTTATGTCCTATGTATGTGACATTGGGTTGTTAGGTAGTAAAAAAGGGTTTTGAATTAATTGTTTTATTTAGCACTTTGACTTCAACTTTATCAACAAACAATTTTTTTCTTAAGTAGGTACGTTTTAAATATAATCAGCCTTGAAAAAGTTAATTACTTATACTTGCTAGGTACTTAATGAAAGCTTTACAATCAAAAATCAAAAAGTTTGTAAAAAAAACAATTTGTAAATAAAAATACAACAGTTACTCATCAGTGATCATTAAACAGTAATTACCTAAATCAATGATTAAACTTCCTATTGCTACACTTATGAATGGAATCCTAAAAAAACAGTTCCGATCTGAAGTTAAACATAAAGTTACTTTACAAGATCTACATGTGACACGAGATTTTTTGTAATGACACAGTCTGCATCTGGATTGTTTTTCAGAATAAACAGGCATATGTTCGGCACCTTGTAAACGTCGTGTTAAGGATGGAAGTGGAGTAGTGGGTTTTCCTCTCTTGCGTTGCACAGGCTTATTTTATTCTGAGTCTGAAGTGTAAGATTGATGAGCCTCCCCGGCCTAGAATATGTCTCGATCAGAAGTTTACCACGACCATTTTTGAATGCTCGCAATTGGAGACATTTTTAAGTAGGAACATTTTGGCTTATTTGATCTTTTTAACTGAATCCAGGAATTATATATTGCCAAGTCTACCATATGTGACACAAAACGTTGATGAGTCCACTTCTTGGTCCGATATCTGTAGGGACAAACAGTTAACAATCTGTCGGCGAGATCGACACCGATATTTATATTGTAATTGTAATTTCCGGCCTGATGACGCAAGGAGGCGTATGTTCAGCAGTGGACGTCCTACGGCTGAGATGATGATGACCTGCCTATTTCATATAATTTGAATTCTAACCAAACATGTTCCCCAACAACTATATTACGAGTATAATAATCGACACTGGGGGCCGCGCGTCCAAGTACTTTGCCCTCGCTAAAATAAATAATACCGCTCTTATAAATAACATTGGCAATCCATATCCAACAACAACATAGATATTTTTAGAATAATCTGGGGGTAGGGCCAAAAACTTTGCCTTTAAATTTAACTTAATATGGGCACAGCTATTATCAGCACGTGTGACTTGCCATTAGGTGCATACCTTTTTGTATAACTGCAAATTTATTTAATTATTTATTAGCAAATAAAAAAGGAAGCTAAATTCAGGGCCAACTACCTTAAATAATGACATATGTATAAGGCAATGCTAGTAACAATGGTATACTCATTTATAGAATCTGTAAATAAATCTATGTGCTAATGACAGTAGATTATTATCAACGACTTGGATAGCATTAATTTTATGTAATTTTTACAATAAATTGCGTAATATAATTCTGTCTAATGGTCAATTTTGTATCCAATTACGCTACAACGGTAGCTCATTAGCAAAGAACCCGGCATCTGAAAAAAAGTTCGTCAATCATTTGCACGCAGGGGGGGTGCAGACAGCTGTCTTACAACGAGATGACCCCGGGCTCCTAATTAATAGTTGTTTGGGGTCTCCCGCCCTATGTCAAATTAGACAAGCCACCTTGTAACAGGTGTAAGGAGGAGTTGGTAAGTATAAAACAGAGAGATAAGTGTTTGTTTGAACATGAAAACTGTTCTGCAAACGTGTGCGTGAATACGTGTGTGTGTGTGACTGTGAATAACATATGGTGCGCATTGGACAGTGAATTGGAGTTGTTCGTATTCGTGTGCAAGGGTGAGTGTAAAGGTGCAAGTTGGTAGCCGGCTACATGAAGCCGCAGCAAACGACGTGTCGCAGCGACACTACTGGTAACAATCTATTTCTATGAAACACCATTGGTGGTTACACCACCAGTAGTTACCACACGAAACTAGCGTCACGTCGTCGAGCGGCAGACGACACTGTCGCTCGACCGCAGATCAGTATTATGTATTTCAGTTGCTAACAAATGTTGATTGAAATCGAAAAAAATGGCGGCTCTATGTCACTTTTGTCAGCTCCAGTCATCAATGTACTAACATTTTTGCTTACTGGAGTTGTCAAAACTGACTAAAGCCGCTATTTTTCAAGATTTCAATCAACATCTGTTAGCAACTGAGATACGAGTACATAATAGACCCGCAGTTGTGCCGCTCACGGGTAACAATCTACCTAGCATCTTTGACTAGAATTGAAAGAATCTACCAATGACAAATGGGAAAATCTCTCTGCACTTTTAGCTTCGAGAAAATCCACGGAACTAATTTTATCCCAGCCGTTGGCAAACGTTATCAACAATTAGCCTTAATATTTTAGAAGCATAATGTTCTTCATTAACAATATATCTTTCAGACAATTTATTCTGAACTGATCATTTTGGTTGAATATTTATGTGAAACTTCCCGACCTAATATTTTTAAACGTAGGTTAAGGAATTTCTTAATAAGCAAGGCCTACTGATCCCTTGAGGAGTACCTTGACGATAAGCTACTGTCTCAGTACCAACCATATAATTATTGACATATATAATTAATATATATTTTTTTCTATTATTTATTAAACCTTATTGTAATAATAATTTATCTCTAATTTAAATTGTAATTTTATGAAACCGACTTGTAAATATTTTATTTACCAAATAAATTGTCTATATTATTTACTTCAGATTTTATGAGAGTTTAAATAATTTATTAAATTTTATTCCAAAGTCTAAAGTTATATAATAAACAAAGTTAAACTTTTAGATTATTTATACAGTACGTTTGCTACTGATCATAAGATTACTTATTTATGTCATATATTTAAATAGTTAATTTGAATGAATACTTTTCAAGTCTACATTTACTTTATAAGGTCGTAGGAATTATAATAGAAATCCTAAGAATATTGTATAATTCCTAACGTTCCTATCCTATATAATGCCTACAATCTCCTATTCAATCTAACTAAAGTGTCATTCAAAACTAGGGACCCGAGTCCCACATTTACATTTACCTAATCGTGTAAATTTAATAGACGTTTTATTATTCATGTAAGTCATTATTATTATTAGGTTATTATTAGGAAAAGAACTAGGTACTACGACGGTTCACAACGTTAGGGTCCTCCATAGACTAGACGATCACTGGACAAAACAAATTAGATTAAGATTACAATAAAATAATAATATAGATATAGGGTAGAGGGTTTTATGGGAGGATTTTTTTACAACACGGGTGGGGCAGCTACGTGCACCAGTAAACAAGCCAGCGGAATCTACTGGTTGTCAATGTGCTATGTCATTTCATGTGCTAAAAATAAATCATATTGGATTTTTTATTTACAAATACGGGATTACTCACGTTATATGTATCGGATAGGTCCGACTATTGGACTGACAAACTTTGGACTGTGTGCAAAGCGAGACGTCATCGCGAGTCTCGTATTTTTAATTAAAAATAAGTGAAAACCACGTCAGTTTTTATAACAAAATCATATTGGATTTTTTGTATTAGGAAACGTTGGTTCTAAATAAAAATTAAGTTTAAATGAAGAAATAATAAAATATAAGATAATTAAAATGGTTTAATAAAATATTTCGTATAATGAATATAATATTTTAAGTTTCGTTAAATGACAAAACGAGATATATTATTGTCCAGATAACCAAAAGCACTAGCTATTTACTTTATAGATGATGACTATGTGAAAGATATCTTTGATAATACAAAGTTTATGATACTACAAACATGACATCATTTACTCAGAATCCTAATATTACCAACACTATCCTATTTTCTGGAGGCTCTCGTGGCTGTTATAAAGATTCAACGCTTTGATTACCCTCGGGTCGTATCCATCACCGCTTGTGTCCCGATTTTATTTTATCGTCTCAGGATGCTGAATTATCGTGTAACGTGATGTTAGTTCTCATTAAACGATCGTAATTTTCCACATTCTTTATTTTTAGCTTATGGTTTTACTGGTGGAAGAGTAATCCAAATATAAAAGACCATAATCCGAATAAAGTCTGAATTAGAAATGTAATCAAATAAAAATATTTTTTCCAAGAAATTTATTCTCCAACTTCGTATACGACCAATCAAAGGAAAATATTGTATACATGTTGTTAAGCTCATAATCGGATTTTCGATTTACATATTAAAACATTTAGGCAAAGCTTTATTCCAGTTGACGTTTTTGATTAATTCATTATTTTATTATCCAGTACATGATAATAATAACATGAAACAATAATCAAACAAGGTATTCAGGTCTCAAGCTAGGCACAGCCTACTATAGTGACTTGATGACTGATATACATGCATATACATCTATCCAAATACAGGTCAAACAGACATGTTCATGCATACAAATGTATTGGGTTGTCTGGGGATCGAACCCGAGACCAACGGTTCAGTAGGCAGGATTGCTACCAAACGCACTAACCGCCCAATCAAGCATAAATTTGCTAGTGAGAGATTTGTATGATTGTATAATCCTTTCCTCTTTGTTATCCAAAAATAGCTAATTTGGTCACGATAAAGTATCGGCTTACTTAGCTTTTAGCCTAAACCTAACAAATTAGAAAGGGACACGAATTTGTCACTCACACCTGCTACTTCTCATTTGTAAATGTTGACTCCTTTGCAACGAATTAGGGAGTATCATTAATTCATTGCTACTTTAGATTCAACCTGAAAATAGACCTACAGATTTAAAATACGAGTATGCTATTTGTTAGAAATGGCAAATAAGGTATTATGTTTGTTAGCAGAATTTTGTTAGAAGAAGAGCCACAGAAATAAAATGTAATATTCTTTAGCTAGATAGCTTGATCTGACTTTTTGTGGTAAACTGTGGCCCGAGCACGAACATTTGCTAAAGTGTAACGTAATCGTATCGTTGACGTATTCAGTACAAACTATCATTTATCTAGTACAACTATGGCACAGATAACTCATAGTTTGTACTGAATACGTCAACGATACGATAACGTTACACTTTAGCAAATGTTCGTGCTTGGGCCACTGGTAATAAAACTCTGGTACCTTCGTGAGTTGTATTTAAATATATACGTGGGCACAACCGCTAAATACAATTTTACTTTACTTACTTAAAATTGACGTAAATAAATATACTTATCTCTAATTTTACGATGTTGTATGTAGGTATGATGTAGGTAATATTTTTTTAATGTGATACATATATTTTAATTAAATTTAATTTAGTTTAAATAGTATAATTACATTTATTGCTAATTTATATAATTTTTTTAATAAGTAAACTGTAATTTGTATAAAATATTAATACTATAGTAATATCTATATACGAGTATGTCACGTAGTTTAATACAATAGATATTAAATTAAAACATATTATCACTTCCTACCTATATCTGTACTACCTATCTAACTTACGAATACAATAATGTTTGTCGCTCAAATCTTGGCGAAGAGAGTCAGCAGACGCAACCGTCATCTCTGTCTAGCAGACAGATTGAAATCAAATATCCCCAAACGAATGATGGCGTTATATCAAATTCGCACATAACGAAACCTAAGATTGGGAGTGGCATAAGTTCTACGATCAACATATCAACGATGAAATTTTGACAAATATGGCTGAGTGTTCGAATGCAACGCATATTTTAGAGACAGGGAGATCAATGGAGCTACCTTTTAGAGAACTAAGAACATAATAGATATTGACCAAATGTTCATTCCTTCATTGAGAAATGTCCAATACGCCAACATTGTTTATATAAACCCAAGCCCGTTGGTCTGAAGGTTCGTTCTTGCTACGCCACAAGGTGTAGTTTGTGATATGGTGGTTCATAAATGCCCTGTCTGGGAGACTCAGTTCTGCTGCATATGCAATACGTAAAATAAGAGAGCTAACAGATGCTTCTACGGCGCGGTTAGTGTATTTTGCATATTTCCACAGCGTAATGTCATATGGGATTAGGAGTTGCTATGGGGTTCAGCGGCTGATATAGAGACCATATTTATCCTTCAGAAACGTGCTATTAGAGCTATATACGAAATGGGTCCCCGTAAATCTTAGAGAGATTTATTTAAAAAAATCAATATATTAACGTAGCCTTCCTTATATTTATTGGAAAATATAATGTATATTCGTAAAAATTTACATAAATATAAGTTAAATAGTGATCACCACACTTTTAATAGCAGAAATACAAATAGGATAGCTGTACCTAGTTTTAGACTTGCGAAGACTAATAAGTCATTCCTAGGAAATGGTGTGCGTTTTTACAATAAAATCCCAAAGCACATAACTGAGCTCACAGAGGGCAAATTAAAGTTGACTGTAAAAAACGTTTTAATAAAAAAAGCTTACTTTAAAGTTCGACATTATATAGAAGATAAAGATGCTTGGAATACTCCACTTCTGGCAAGCTGTATTTCTGCCACCCATAAAATGTAATATTTGTAGTACCTAAGTAGAAACATTGTAAACATCTATATAAAAAGAATGGCCCCGAGTTTCTTGCCGCTTCTTCTCGGTGGGTTCTATATATTTTTGAACGAGGCGGTAGAGTCTTTAAAGTAAATTATAATGAAAAGTTGACGTTCATAAGTGCGTCTTTGATGCCTAAATTGAATAAATGATTTTGACTTTGACTTTGACATAAATGAGATACCAGATCTCCAGATATAGTAAGCCAGGGATTTCGTTTAGACGAATCTGCAGTCCTACATTTGACTTGTACTTTGGTGTCTGAGCATTTTTTGTTCTTCGGTCGTTACTTTTCTTCCACCAAATTATGTGATGAACTTTTGAGGCGTGGGTTCTATGATACAGGCACGTATTGAGAAATAAAGTTCCTAGAAGCTTTATTTTGACAGATGAAAAAAAATTCTTTGTAAAAAAAGTAGTGAAGCTATAGAATGAAAAGCAGAAAACCTCGCTGTAACAATGTGGCTTGACAACAAGCATGTTATGATTATATCGATGCGATAAAACCACGATGAGTGCGAGCGACGGTCCAAAAAATACAAATGGCATGAGTAGTAAGTAGAGATATGAAAAGTAAGAAGATCCGATGTGATTAAGACGTATAACCAGAACATGAGAGGAGTAGATCTCACTGACCGAATGCTTTCAGTTTGCCCATCGCGAATTCGAACAAGAAAATGGTCCATTCGAGTTACCTCACACTTTTTTGACCTTGCTGTAGTTAATACTTGGTTACAATACAGAGTTGTTCAAAAAGAAAAAAGGTACAGCAAAGAAATATATTGTGCAGATGAAAGAACATAAATTTGATTTGGGTACAAAATTTGTGACAGATAACGAAGAAGAAAGTGATATTGATGCCGTTGGAGAAGAGTACAAAGAGCTTGAACCGAAACATAAGAAGCGTATGGTTCTTCTGAATCCAATACCAGTCAAGGAACGCCGTGCAAAAGCAGCTTTACACTAACATAACCAGAATATGGTCCGAAACAATCGCGCTGTAGGACAAGCAGATGTGACCATAAAACATCATCAACATCATTTTTTTTACAAATTGTGTGACATTTACCTTACCTATTTACCTTTGTTTTGCGTCAATTCAAAGTTGTTATATCAATTTTCATGTGGATATATTGAGTAGTCTTAGTATATAAGTTTGATTCCTCTTCAATATCCTTCTTATTTTGATCTCTACTTCTGTTCTTAATTTGCTACTGATTTTTAGTTGATTCATGTTTGTTTTTGGAGAACGATTTTGATAGTTTTGTTTGAGATAATTCTTAGTTACGTTTTTTTCTTATATTTACTAATAAAATATATATTATGTATAAATTGTTTCTTTTTTTAGATTATGTTTTCTAATTAAATTTATATTCCAAACTATTCCATGTGCTATATTATACTTTTTATAGTGATATCGTCACTTTTTCCTTTGTAAAGAACATAGTGAAAATCCATTATCCTGGAGGTAAGTTTTTTCACTATTTTCCAATACATGTTAGCCGGTTAGGAAAATAATACTAAAGTTTCATCAATATACTAAACTAGCTGACCCGCCAGCGGCTTCGCTCGCGTGGCCCCGCGGGATACGGTAATTACAGATTTCAATGGGTCAGATTTCAATTAGGGGTCGAATTTCACAAAATCCCGTCTTAGCGAGTACATAGGTCCAAAAAAGGACCCCCATGCAAAATTTTAAACTTTTAGAACTCGCAGTAACGAAGTTTCATACAAACTATCAACCCCAAAAAAACCCTTTGGGGTTGAATTTCATAAGATCCTGTCTTAGTGAGCACCTACGTCCTAAAAAGAACCCGCACGCAAAATTTGAAACTCCTAGCACTTGTAGTTTCTGAGATTTCGTGATGAGTGACCTTTCGCTTTTATATAGATATAACAGATAGATAAAAAGTATCCCTGGTAGGCAGGAGGTTAAGACTTAATTGTCGATTATGATCTCTAGGGCTGTTATGTATCTCAGTTAATCAGCTCTTCAAATCGAAAAATATGGCGGCCTTATGTCACTTTTGTCAGCTCCAATCATCAACTTACTAACATTTTTGCTTACTTGAATTGTCAAAATGGACATAGCAACGCCATTTTATTAGATTTCAGTTAACTTTTGTTAGCAAATCAGATATATTATAGTCGGTTAAGTATGCTTATGCATGACCCTACTCAGATTTTGGTCAGAAAAACTTGCTCTAAAGTCGATCCATCAAAAAGTTTACATTTCAAACCGAATCAATCACAAAAAAGCTAATATGAATGACACAATCTGCTGTTCTACATCACCGATATATTAAATTTTGAACTAATATAGGGCTCCTAAGATAGATAGGGGTTAGTGAGGACAACGATCGATCTATACTCACATCTGACATCTGCCGATAACAGTCTCTCTGAGAAATTAAGTAACATATATTATAGGGACAGAATTTTTAGAGGGACATTATATGGACGCATTTATTGACCTACAAGTGTTATATATTGTTTCTTACAGCTTATTTATCATAAAATACTACCTATAACTAGGTTACATTAAAGGTAAACATGGCTTCCAGTGAAAACACATCGAGAGAATAACAAAACATGTTATTACAAGCTAAATACATCTATATAGTAACAATTCAAAATTTAATTAGCAAGTATTGCGAGCAAATGCTCACGTAACCTTGAGCCACGTAATATGAATATGAAACATTTTGCTTCTCTTCATCACTAACTGCTAGATGTTAAATTTTAAAATCATATTGGGCTCTCAAAGGAGACAAGGGTGATGAGGTCAGTGATCGATTGCAAGGTACATCTCAGATATGTCTGAGGAGATAACAGTCTCTTTTAGAGATTAAGTAGGTTTTCAAGATTACATTTTATATAAAAGACGAAGAAGTCAAAATTAATGTAAGACCATTAACATACACTTATTTTTTTGCTTTACTTTTGCATATTTTTGTTGAAGATGTATTTTATGTTATTTTGTCATCGTAGGTGAGCTGTATCGTCACGATGATGTTTTTGTTGTAAAACTACTTACTGCTGACAAATCGATCTACAAGAGTCGTGAATTGGATTTTATTCATCATCATCATTATCTCAGCCGCAGGACATCTACTTTTGAGCATATGCCTACCCCATAATTTTCTAAACGGACCGGTGGGAAGCGGACCGCATCCAACGTTGTCCTGCGAACTTCATCAGGTCGTCTGTCCACCTTGTCGTTGGATGCTGTGCTATCTTGTCACCACTCCAGTACCTTCCAGACCCATCAGTCATCTGTGCTGTGTGCTATATGTCCTGCCACTTTAACTACCTAATCGTCTTGATTATGTCGGTAACTTTCGTTCTTCTACGGTACTTATGATTTCTGATTCAATTTCGTAGAGAAACCTTGAGCATAGCCCTGTCCATGATTCGTGGTGCTACTTTGAGCTTACCTATGAGACCCATAGTAATAAACCACGTATCAGTGCCATATGTCATTAACACACACTGATCAAACACTTTAATTTTGAGGCACTGAGGTATTTTGGACGAGAAGACTTCGCCAAGCTTCTGGAACGCTGTCCAGCCGAGTTGGATTCTACGATTGAGCTCTTTCACATCGGTGTCCGGTTTACTGTTCGGATTTATTACTAATCGATGGGTTGCAAAGTGAAAATGGGGCTGGAGTACTAATCGTGGCTTAGTACCACGATTATTGTATATATATTTATATTGTATACCAATGAGATTACGTAAGATATTTGAAGAAGAGCTAACTGTGCATTGATAGTGGCACAGATGAGTTTGTTCTTTCATAGAACATCTATCATGAACATACCCCATATGACGTCGGCTGCAGTAAAAATAGAGCGAAGCACCACAAGAAGTGGCTACTTGTACTGCTATAATGTCTTAGCAGACAAGTCGGACATCACAATTGACTAATTACGGGATCGATTGTCATTCACCATCAATGATGATATCATCAAATCAACAAACTATTTGAGTGTGACTCATGACTGCTAGAGATATGTTGATAAAATTAAAATGAGACCACCTCGGAAGTATACTCTATCTAACAAAAAAGTATTATCATAATCGGTTTATCAACCACAAAGTAATTAGCAAACACATATAAAAAATATATGCGGTCTAATTCAGAAAGCTTCTCTTTTTTTTGAAGTCGGTAAAAATAATTCCATCGTTTCCATATTTTTTCCACGCTGATTCCGAAAAACAATTATGTATTGTATGTATGTATGACTTCACAATTACGGCTGAATGATGTAGTCCATGTGTAAGCTTAAATTAAATTACGATTATTAATTAAATAATAATGTTTTAATCCGATTTTGAAATTGTGTACTCCTACGTAAATTTTAATTAATCAATACAAGACGACATTAATAGTCAGCAACAGTTTTATTATTATTATATTAATTTTTAAGTATTTTATTAAATGTGTATTCTTATCAACATGAAAACGATCAAACGTATCGAAATAATTAAGGTAAGGGTACAGGTAAAAAAATAAAGTAGCTTTTTTATGTGTAACGTGATAGTTTGGGGTTACGGGCTAGTGCAGGTCGTTACTTGTGTCGAGATGTATCTGTTCTAGAGCACAAGCTTATATCGTCTCCTAAAAACATAAAAATATATACATACATTTATAAAGTGTTATCATAGCCATTTTTGGTGATTCGGAAAACTGTACCGTTTTTTGATAGCCCCACAGGATGAGAAGGACTATCCTGCTATTACGCGGGACCGCACAGCATTGTAATCACAATAGTGTTTAAATTATTCCTATAATAGCCTCTAACATTATCCGCTATACCAACAAAACAACGTTCATATGAAATACAAAACGTCAAACACAGAATGCTAATAGCAATGCAAGTTTGTTCATAGCCGTTAACCCTTACCCTTGGAAACGACCCGGCAACTGTCTGCCGTAATGTGCCATTAGTAGCCCAGATGCAGGTAGACCCTTATCTCTGAAGCACATATTTGTAAACTTCGAAAAACCGGGTAGGATCGGCTAAAATAGGGTTAACCTGGGCAAACTAGGGTTGCAACATCTGTATACTCGTGAACAGAGTGGGACATGCAAATGATTGTTTAATGCTTACAAGAACTGTGCCTCTACTATGATTAGATAGTGACGTATGTGAACAAGCATCAAATGCGTTCAAAGTCAAAGTCAAAGTCAAAATCATTTATTCAATTTAGGCATCAAAGACGCACTTATGAACGTCAACTTTTCATTATAATGTACTTTAAAGACTCTACCGCCGCATTCAAAATATATAGAACCCACCGAGAAGAAGCGGCAAGAAACTCGGGGCCATTCTTTTTATATGGATGTTTACAATGTTTCTAGTTAGGTACTACAAATATTACATTTTATGGGTGGCAGAGAGACAGCTTGCCAGAAGTGGAGTATTCCAAGCATCTTTATCTTCTATATAATGTCGAATTTTATAGTAAGCTTTTTTTATTAAAACGTTTTTTACAGTAAACTTGAATTTGCCCTCTGTGAGCTCAGATATGTGCTTTGGGATTTTATCGTAAAAACGCACACAATTTCCTAGGAATGACTTATTAGTCTTCGCAAGTCTCAAACTAGGTACAGCTATCCTATTTGTATTTCTGGTATTAAAAGTGTGGTGATCACTATTTAACTTATTTTATTATATAGTTAATATTGTGTTGTATTATAATATTGTTTTTGTATTATATTTTTGTTAGTATTAGTATAACGATATAGTGCTATAAAAACGCCGGTGAGCTAGTATGTTACGCGATGAAACCCTGTCTTATTCTCTTTCTTTAGATTTTATAGTATTCCTTGTTATAGCGGCAACAGAAACACATCATCTGTGAAAATTTCTACTGTCTTACTATTACGTTTCATGAGATACAGCATGGTGACAGATGGACAGACAGACAGACAGACATACAGACGGACACCGGAGTCTTAGTTATTATTAAAGTCCCGTTTTACCTTTTGGGTACGGAACCCTAAAAATGATATTCTTTAATACTTTTTGACAGGGATGACTTTTGTGAAAGATGAAACTTTGGTGGATATTTCTTTGTTATTGAACTTGTAGTTGTGAAAATTTGTATATAAATATTATTTCATGGTATTGAAAAAAATATTTACTGAGGCCAAAGAAGAAACAGTCTTCAGCGTATACAATTGAAATGACCTTCCAGTTGGATTAAATATGGCAGATCCCAATTAAAGTTTGTTCTACGATGACTATTAAATAAGTAAGTCACAGGGATATACTCTCAAATTTGCTAGAGTTTATTTGCGACACAACTGTTTCTCCCGCGGCCGGTTGTAAGTAGCATGTTCACGTATGAGCTCTCCAACCAGGCTACTAGCCTGAGTACTGAAGTGCCTGTTTCCGAATTAGTGAACAACATTGTATAAAGAAATACCACAGTCTATGTAAGCCTTATTTTTATGCTGTGGAAATACTGTATAATAAGATACCTACATGATTTTTTGGGAAATATCCCACTTAGTGGCGAGTGATAGCCATGAACATAGTTCTTTATTGTTACAATAATTCATGTCCTTAAACAAGTACAACTTTAAAAATGCATTACCGACTTCCATTCTATTCAGTTATTGGAGTGTATCTCGAAAACTACTGGACCGAGGAATTTTGAGAATCGGTTCACCCAGTCGAAAGTTATGAGATAACAAACATAAAAAAACTACGGTCGAATTGAGTACCTCCTCCTTTTTTGGAAGTCGGTAGAAAAATACTCTACGCGGACGAAGTCGAATGAATAAATAAATTATTTATTTTCAGGTAGATTTTTCTTTACGACGTAACAAAATGTTTGTCAAATTTTAAGTTAGGTAGGTACCACTATAATTCATAACACGGAACAAAAATATCAATTTTATAACATACAAAAGGCCCACAAGATTTACACATTAATAGAGTGCTCCAAACTCTTCAACTCCGTCCACCTACAGACATACTTAAAAATGAAAACTAATACATATACTATATATATATATATGTATTTTATTGTCTCCAATATTGCAACGTGACAATCATAATTACTTAGCAAAAAGGCTGTCTTTGATCAGGTCAAAGTGTCCTCAGCATGTGCGCTTCGACAAGACATCTCCTTAGTGTTATTGGATCGTGTGATAAATTAATTGTCACTTGTAGGGTGACAGCTTTAGCGATACGCGTGTGGTGGAAGACAGACTAGGTTCTATGAAAATACGAAAAAAGTATTTTACAAAATAAAATAGTACCTTTTTTTATAGTATTACTTATTTAAAGCACTAACGCCTGCTTTAGCGATCTCAAACATCGAAATTTTTAGAGAGAAAAATTCCATCCTAAAAAATTTTCTCACTATGAATTTCAATATATAATGTTTGAGATCGCTAAAGCAGGCGTTAGTGCTTTAAATAAGTAATACTATAAAAATGACAAGGGATGCGATGTCAATACGAAAGTATTTCTAAATAATGCTTCTTTCGGTTGGATGGTACTGTTAAACTGTCCAATAGATGTCGCTCCGTCCCCGCAAGACGGTTAGTCAAACAGAGAGTTAAAATTCGATGCTCGGACCCGAACCTCGGTGGCCTAGTTTGTCAATGGCGTCTGACTCGGAGAGTCAGAAGACGCGGGTTCGAATCCCGTCCGAGGATGGAATTTTTCTCTCAATAAATTTCAAATTTAAAATAGTACCGTTTAATAGTCTATTTTACAGTCTGAATTTTGACTTATGATATTCTAAATTACATGTATCTGACCTTGCACCTAACTTTATATATGAAACAAAACTCGACAGTAGTTTATTTTAGTGGTTATAAGTGTCATTAAAATAACGTTCATATTCGCCCGGTCTACAAAATGTTTATAACACCCAGTATCTTGGCTGAAAAGGAAAAGTTAGACACATTATTAACCAAGCGTCACGCGTTTGTAATAAAAAAAACTTTCGTGAGCCTTGCTGCCTTGTAAGGCATAATAAACATAAAAAAATATACATAATAAATAAAGTAAATAAGAAACCATGCCATTCCGAATTAATAATATGCTTATTTCATATTGTTTTAATTGTTATTACTAATGTGAAATGGTTACAACATAATCATTTAAGCTGGTTTGAAGAGTCAAAAGATTTAAGAAAAAACATGACAATAGTTTACATTAAAACGCAGACTATCGGGAAAAATTGATAGGAATGAAATATCCACTAGTTATCATCAGTTACCTATCAGCATACATTCAAAGCTCTATCTAGGTAGGTACACGTAGAGTCGTTAAGGCGAACGCATTACTCAGCTGACGGAAATCTACAGGATGTGCCGATATCTGGGGCATCAATATCTTACAGCCACCGGTGGCAAGACATCTATTGAATCGAGAATCGATATTTATTGGACTGTGGCATTCCAGTGTTAGTTTAGTTGTTATTGGAATGGTTTCGGTGGTTTGATTAAATTGCATTTATGAAGTTAGTAGATACTTCGATCTTTATATCATGCTTGTATCATAATAAAAGATATAATAATTTTCGCTTACTTTATCAGATACATTGCTACAATATTCACCGACTTTATATCCTACTAATATTATGAACGCGAAAGTTTGTGAGTATATGGATGTATGGATGTGTGGATCTTTGTTACTCTTTCACGCTCAAATGGCGGGGGCAATTTTGATGAAATTTGGTATGGAGGTAGATGAGGCGCCGGATTTACACACACAGGATACTTTCATCATTATCATCATCCATCACCACGCGGGTGAAAAGGCGTAATATACTCAGGCACAGCATATACGAAATAATAAGATCTCCGCCTACGTCAAGATCGTAATGATGACAGTTATGTCAAAGTTTGTGTCGGTTTCAGCCGTGCCATTCTTTAGGAGCAAACATCGTTGCATCTCTGACAACATCCGTGAAACAAATGACGAGATGACAAGAAACGTTGGAAAAACAACCTTGTGTACAAGGGCGTCATCGTCAACGACCGCATCGACGAATCTTTAGAGAATCGCACGGCTGATAGCTTAGTCAAAAGCACGCTATCATTTTGACAGCTCGATACACGAGACGTGCTCGGCGACCGTCAAGGGTGATGAAATGTAATAGTAGTTTTTTTCCATGGTGATTAATTTTATATTTGTATGTACGTAAGTCCTGTATTTTATTATTAGTGTTTACTGATTGATATACCAAGTATTTAAATTTACTCATGTACTATTATAGCCTAAGATAGACCTAAGTGGCGTGCAATTGGAGAGGCCTATGTCCAGCAGTGGACTGCTACAGGCTGATGATGATGATGATGATGACTATTATAGCAATTGCGTTTATTTTAGTTATATATTTTTTGATATTTTGGTATAAAGATAGATATGGCCTTGGAGATAATAAGCTACTCGAAGTTCTAATCCTGCGCAGACGTAGTCACGGGCACCAAATAGTATTTTTATATTTTGATTGATTGTGTTCGCAATCGCGCCTTTCGCATTACTTATTATTCAGAAATACCTTGGTATGATTTGCTGATTGCATAGTAGGTATACTTTCGATCCCTGATTCACACGATATTAAGTTAGTTAAATAAATATGATATTATTTTCTCCAATCAGTCTAGTTAGTACAATTATGTACCATGTATCTAACTAGAGCGACTTAATCATGTATATTTAATGAATCTGCTTTTAAAATATAAAAACTCGTTATGAATAGGAATCATGATATAATAAGTTTTTATAATGGTATATTATACATATTTATTCTATCAACCGGCGTTATTAGAAAATCATGTATGAGATGGTAAGGACCAACTATCCTACATGACTTCATTTTAATTTAAATGAGAATGCATTAAAAAGTTACTCTGCAAGTTTGAACTGTTCCATGTTTCTCGCACATGTATGTTTACAGTCAGCGTTTACAGGGTTTAAAAGGGACGAATGGCATTTGTTCGATCCCTTTTCATGACTTTTTTCAGTGATAAAACTAAGAACATGACTTTTTTGTACGCGATAAAGTTTTCGCACACGATGTAAAAAATGAAAGGAAATCTATAATAACTATGCACTACGAATCACCATAAAGTTGGTAAAAGCAACAAACCCTGACAAGGCAGATCTTAGTATCGACTAACCTCAACATTGACACAGGTAGTGTGTTTTAATTATTGTATGGTACTTCTTGTGATTTTGGCACATGAGTGGTTTGCCGGTCTATAATAGTTCGATGTATTTACCTCTTGGTAGACTTTTGGGAGCCTTACTTTACCACACACACCCGTATGAGAACCCCTGTTCCCTTGCGGTGCCCATAAGCTGTAACTTAATATATAGTAGTGGTAGGACATGGTAGAACAGTTCTTAGTAGGCACCACTACGCTACCAGATATTGAATCTCGAAACCTTACTGTGAAAACACTACTGTATAATATTAAACTGGACACTGCAGGATGTGAACTTACTGTGTGAATGGGACGGGACAACTATTTTTAAGGGAACTCAGTAAAATGGTGCGTATAACTTTGGATCTAGATCTAATTCGCTGTGTAGTTGCCTTGGGCACGCTCGTTCTCTTTGTCTCATAAATTATACATTTTATTAAATATCTTAATCGACTTAATATTTTGTATAATTCAATCGCTGGTTTCACTCAAAAGTTCAGTTCATAACGCCGTTTAATCTTCAGTCCCGCCCATAACACATGGTGGAATGTCCGAGCAATATGAGCATTATGTCTATTGAAATAGCCCGACAGTCGTTATGGACTCAGCGAGCTTTCGGTCATTACGTACGAGACGATGGCATTATGTCGGATTTCTTATTGTATTTTGGGTTATTTGAGCCACTATTGTAGTGTTTTCTAAAGAATAACGACTTTTTATACAAATAAGCTGTATGTGAACGCATGGTAACCACGAAAAAGTAATGCACAAAGGCAGAAACAGGTCACTGTTGTAAAAACCGGCATGGAAAATATTTTCATAATTTGCGCATACGTGTTATAAAATATATCTATAGTATTTTTTGCCTAGACTATGGCATTGAATAAATGATTGACGATTCTCTAGGTTAACATATATCAACTTGCAAATGGTTGAGTATGTTTAGAAGAGACTTATTCTAAAGAGGCAAGCAACATTATAATAATGAAACACAGTATATAATCTTGAATTGTAGTTTAAATTGCTGAATACAAACCATGTGTTATTTGACTATTGTTAATTTTTTTTCGGTGTTAGTGCCACGATGTAACGCCACTGTCGAATGGGCCAGCACGACCGGGGAAGTACCATACATCCACATAACATCGGCGTAAAGTAAGCTTGCTATTACGTTTCAGTCGGTTTGTGCGAGGTTCCGGAGGCCCGATTCCCACCACCCCCGTTCTCCCTCTCCTTCCCACTCCCCCTCTCACCTCACCCCTTCTATCTCTTCCTTCTTATCTTCCTTCCTCAAAGGTAGTATTCGGATGTCCATGGGCGACGGTATCACTTACCATCAGGTGAGCCCCTTGCTCGTTTGCCAACCTATCCCATAAAAAATGTTATTAGTCAATTATGATCAGGAACTGTGGTCTGACTTAAAACCTCAGCTCACATAGGAATTTTGTCTCCAGCTCCTAAACTCAATGTTAATGCGACACGGATAACCCTTGGTGAAATTATATGACGTCTCCGTTGGGTCATTTGGAAGTCACCCTGCCTTCGAAGCGAAGGGTCCCAGGTTCAATCCCTGACCGAGGCAAACATTTGTGTAATTATCTATATTTGTTGTTGTTGTATATTACATGCCTTCGTCGACACAGGGATAATCTTAGTGCAGCCGTGCGATTCTCTAAGAGCAAACATCGTTGCATGTTTGACAACATCCGTGAAACAAATGACAAGATGACAAGAAACGTTGGAAAAACAACCTTATGTACAAGGGCGTTATCAAATAAAGTACTTGACATCGGTGAGTTCGTCGACGAGCGAATCGACGAATCATTTGAGAATCACACGGACAGGGCTTGAGTTTGTAAATAATGACTTTGACGTTTACTTACAATACCATGAGCTAATTCAAAATATTGAAATTATAGATAAATACAATTACAACATAGGACGGGATTCGAACTCGCTAACTACAGTTAACCTTATCCTAATACTTTCTTATCCCAATTTTACGTATTAATCAGCCATTCCATCTTTTCGATGTAAATTATTTTGACCTTCATTCCAGACAAAATAAACCAACGGTCCCAAGCTACAAATTCAATGATCTCGTAAAACACAGAACATCAAAGCATCGTAATGTATCAACAGTAAAAAAGTTGTAATTGTTTTCTTTGCCCAACATCGGATAACATTGTTTCAAGGCGTGCGAACTTGCCTCGACGCCTTTGCTTTGTTAAGATAATCTTTGTGTGGCTCTCTAGAGACGTCAACAAAGAAAATTGGATGGGCAGAGAGCCAATAGCTTTTAATCCTACTCTTTTTGACCCCCGCTTATCAGCTCGTGCGTTGTAATCACGTTGTGAGAGGCTGTATGTTTATCGTTATGAAGACGTGATAATGAAACCATTGTGTAGATTGGTGTTAGATATTTTTCTTTAGGATTTTGCATGTACTATACATTTAAATAAATAAATTGCTAGCAGTGTATTGTGTTAATTGTGTGAGCTTAATAATGATAAATATAAACGCGCAGATGTTTTATATTGCAGTATACTCTTCTACGTATTAAATAGAAAAGCAGTATGTGAGAGTCATACAGAATATGTCTAAAAATGTTTTTGCTGTTGTTATATCAATGCCTGGTCACATGAAAGTTTTATTTTATTTTTTGTTAAAAGGATCAGAATGCCCACCTGTTAAGCGGTAACCTCTGCCTACTTGCGTCTTTATGGAAATCATTTGTCAGTGGAGGCTACAGCTTACGTATTGCATTTTTACAGAGTCTCGTCGAGTGCCATCTGCGCTCGCCACGCATCCTGTGACGCTGTAAATGCTGGTTTTTTGGCTGGAACGGTATATTTGCAGACAGCATATATACCGTTCGAACAAAAAAAACTGCTGTGTCTTATCTATACTAATCTATACAAATATTATAAAGGAAAGATTTGTATTTTTGAATGTTTTGTAACGAACCAACTCAAAAACTACTGGACCGAGTTCAAAACTTCTATCACCAATAAAATACTAAATTATTCCTAAGTTACATAGGCTATTTTGATTCATCATCATCGTCATCCATCACTGCGCATATGTCACAGTGAAGTACAGTTTATAATTTAAATATTTATTATATAGTTATATTTGTATTCTATAATAATTATTAACAGGGAACAGGATAACCTCTTTCGACGTTGAAGAAATCGCAACCAGATACTGATGAATAAGTAGATATATATTAAAAAAATCTAATGTTATCTTGAATGTTTTCATAACAAAAAAAAACAGGCAACTATAGTAAATGCATCAAGTACATAATAAGACCACTACTTCTTCTAGCATAAATAGGCCAATATATATATGTAGGTAAACGTGAAGGTATGTCGCTTATGATAGTTCCACTGTGGCTTTTATGAGCTTGCGTGACGCTTACCATAACGCGAACGATTTTGTTCTCTCGTCCATTAGTATAAGAAAACGTTAAAAAACCACTAGATATTAATATCATTATTTTCAATTAGGATATACTTATTTCTGCCACAATATCTACGGCATTGCCAAACCAGCATTACATTAGGGGGCAATAACTGTCGTGGCGAGATCGTGAGTGCACGCCTTATCTCTCTACAGGGCCTCAAATTGATGCGTTTAATAACGGAAACGGTTTTCTGATCGACTTAAGTTTACTAGATGTGCCATATTTCTTGTATTGCTTTAGGCAATATAATTGTAGTATGATTTGTTCCTTTTTTAAAGTTTGGAATGATTTCAAGGCATCAGAGAAAAAAAGTGTGTTAAAGTGTTATATCTAAAATAATTATGATATATAACTTAAAACTGTCAGTGAAGCCAAAAGTGATTCATATTCTTTTAACGAGAAAACTTAAGTTTTAACCGACTGTAAAAAGAGTTTACCGATTTCTCAGTCAATTGTCGATTGTTTTGATTTTTTGTTGTTTTAGTAAGGACCCATGTTAATTACATAACAATCGGTTGACAACTCGTAAATTATGCTCAATAATATAAAAGAAGTATTGCGTATGAGGATGACATTGTAGTTTTTCTATATACCCGACTACATACTATCCTAGACTTTGTCCATGAGGATAAAAAATATTGGGATCAACATCTAAAATAGCGATGCAGAAGAAAAGTACTTCATATCCAAAACACTTGCAGACCTAAAAATACTAAGCTCGAAATTTCAATATTCGTTTAGCCGTTTAGTTGTCAAAACCAATAGCCATGACTCTATTTTTATAGGAATCCTACTATCAATTTCATTAATTTAATGAATGTGATCTGAACGAATTGTATTTTATATCCACGGTACTCTATACCGAAGTCTATTAGAATGCCTGCGGGGACGTAACAGTCAACGAGCGATTCTTAACTGTCGTTACGCTACCATTCGCCATCTAATATCGATAAATCATGAGTTACGATCGATATAATCGATTATTTAATACCGTTAAACCAATGCTGGACGATCGAGGGAGACTATAAAAGAACTATTAAATGCAGTTGAATTCCATATCTGAAATATATTCAATAAAAACACGTGCTTAAGTTTACTATGCTATATAATTATTACATTTAAATTACAATAATGATGATATTTTGACCAGTGTAAGAGCAACTTTTGACGACATTGCTTTGTCTAATAAAACACTGCTTTTTAGATATCTAAACTGAAACAAACGTTTATGGGCCGGATGGGCAGAGATTGCGGCAAACATTGACGTCTGGAAGGCATTAGAACCCTATTTTGTTCAAAATATAAACATACAGGATGATAATAAGTACCCAAGGACCGGATAAGCCTTAGAAATGAAGTCAGAAGGCATAGAAGATAAAATAGGCAAGTGAATATGAGAACCACCATGCTAATGAACTGAGTTCAAACTACTCTAAGGTATTCCAGAAAGTTGTGAATTTCAACTTCAGTACATATTTATCATACATTGTTTACTCAGACGTGTACTCGAGCCTAGATTCAAAACTGAGGTACCACTGAAATGCGGCCTTTAGAATAAAAAGTAAAGTTCAATGATTAATTCTTAGACTCATGGCTCTTTTAGAATGTCGGCTGTTACCTCGGTCATAAGTAAATCCAGATATCAGATGGATATTTCTCTGACAATAAACAACTTCTAAAGAACTCTTTTCCGACCTAAATGTATCTGAATAACCAACTGGATAACGGCGATGATTAAAACTAACTTGTTTTATGAACACAAAGAGCAACAATTTAAAACCCCAAGGGTGACGTACATTATAATAAAGTTACTTTTAGCGCACAACACATTAATGTTGTAGCTAAACAGCATTATATAAAATTTTAGTAAGGACATTACACTCTTCACTTGATTTGTTTCTTGTGATGTCAAGTGACGCAATGACCAATTCGCTTGCCTAGTTGTAACGTTACATTTTTCCCATAATAGTTGCAGTTAATTATTGTGTGAGTAGGTACACGTCGACACGTCTGTTCCTAAAAAGTTCCCGCAATCCCGCCAAACGCGGTGATAAAGAGTGAACATCGTAGAGCTTTGGGGGGTATGCTACCAGTATTATGTTTTGGTGGAGACTCTCACAAAAACGCCGGCTCAAAGTATTTCTCTGCGAGACAAACAGCATGTTATCATTTATTCATGATGCTTTTTCACCCTTACTGTCTCTATTGTAGTTGTAAAACTAGTATGCAGCTCATTTTTGTGAACTCTTACATCATGGTGTTACTGAAATGTTTACTTAGAAAATTTCAGCAGGCTTGTGAAAGTATAAGTCGAAGGTTAATTTGCTAGATTTAGAAAGATTAATGGTTAACTACGGTGAGTCATACAGACTGAAATTACTGTGGCACTTAGTTTAGAAACAACTATTACAGCTTCTTTTTTTTCTTAGCGTTGGACTTTTTCAAAGTGTAATAAGAAAGCCGGGTAATTTTCACTACGTGTACAATTGTTTTCATAATTATATAGTTTACTTAAGTTCAGTTTTTTAAGTGAATATTGCAAGGTGAAGATGGTTAAGCAAAATAATTGGCTTACAATCGTTAAAACCTAATCAATCAATCATTTATTTGATATAAATAGTACGACTTGTACAATAGAGCACAAAAGAAACCACAGCAAAACTTTGCTTCAGGAATCAGCGACTTCTGCCAATAATTTGTAGTGATGTTTATGTAAATTCTAACTATATCATATATCAAGTAAATGTTTTACCTAAATTATTAAATCTTTTATATCTTTTAAATAAGTTTCTAGTTGGCACTAAAATGTCTAACTAAACTACTCTTGTAATAATAAAGGAGTACATCCAAAAAGCTGTTCAGCACAATAAATCATAATGAATCATCTATATTTCAATCAAAGGATACTACGCTCATTTCAATGTTACTCTCATTTTGATAGGGCTGCGAAAACTGACGGGAAAGCAATGTTACTACAGGTTTTTGTACAATAAAATGACAAAACTGATATAATGATAAGTCCTGAATTAAGGCCTATTCAAACCTGGGCGTTATTCGCTACCGCGAGCGGTAGAGAAATCCGAAAGGGTATGCGTTAATTTCACTGTTCACACCAAAGCGGATATCTCTACCGCACGCGATAGAATATTCGTTGGCAACGGTTAGCGGGGCGGCGGAACTAGTTTCGCCAAACAAGAGAAAATACCGCCTCACTAGGCGGTACAAGTTTCGCTGCAGTTATGGAACTACATTTACCCATCGAGTTCCGCGTGGTAGTTTTTGCTACCCACAGCGGTAGCGAATAACGCTCAGGTCTGAATAGGCCTTTAACGTTTCGCTTGTGGCAAAGTAAGTAAAAACTCGGGGCTGCGCGCTCCAAGTACTTTGGTTGAGGTGTTGTACATTTCCCCTAATAACTGTCCAGCTTATCCCAGCTCATTTATATATCGAAGCTTTGCTGTTGCAGTTTCAGATCTGAAGTAGATGAAAGATGATTCGTATTAAGTAAATATTTATAAAATCAGTATGATAGATCAGTAGCAAGCGTAAATTTGTATTACTAAAATCTTTATGCTAAAACACTAAAAAGGTATCAGTGTGTTTTTTTGCAAATCTATTAAGACACAGTGAAACGTGAAACAAAAGCAGCCTAGACCAAACAAACTCGCCTATTACATAAGAACGAATATTATAATAGCGAAAGAGTTTATTTACATTATCGTGTAATTTTATCAACGGAGCGGCAACATGTTTCTCAATATATTATATTATTTGAACCAGAGATATCGTTGGTAACCTTTTCATATATTATTATTATTTTAATGGGTTTTTTATCAATTGAGATTCGCAAATGTAGTACAGTTTTACAAAATTTGCATAACATTTAGATTTATTTGATTTAGATTTAGAGTTTATTCAGGTCTATAATAATACGATTACCTTTCACTAGTTACCAAAATACAAAAGAGAGAACGAAGCTTCTTCTTCTATATGTTGATTTACAAAACTGAGCATATCATGAAGCATATATTACTAAAAGGTTAGATATTTTGATTCAGGTTCAGATATTTACTTAACCATTTATTGACATTGGTAGCGATTCGCTTGTTAAAAAAACTAAACTAAACTACCGAACTAAAAATGTATCATGGTGGTCCTTATTCTGCTAACAATAAAATCTAAAATCATTTAAACTTAGAATGACACTTCTAAATATAGGGTTCTTCTATTCAATTTTGGGTTATTTTAGGTTAGTTTAGCGAGCACCAAGTTACGTGACGACTAAACTATCTAAAATATGCCCACAATTGGAGAGAAATATCTAATTTTAGTGCTGTCATTCGAAACTGTTATACTAATTTGAATTTTAGCCTAAACAAAATAAGTACTGCCATAATTTAGAGATTTTAAGTAAATGAGATGAGAATGCTTACAGAATCGACACTCGATTACATAACTTAGGCATGCCAATTTAGTAGGTAGATATACTTACTTACATACTGTTCGCATAAAAATAAAAAGTATACCCACCATTACTTAAAATAATACCAAAATATGATAAGTACGGCATCAGGTAACGAAGTGCGCATACATACTACTCGTGTATATTTGCTGGTGAATATTATATATAGATATATGAACTAGCAACTGTAACAAATTCTCTTAGTAAAATATCACAACAGTAATGAATAATATACCTCAAGCAATAAAAACAAAAAACAAAACAGCAACGGAATTCATAGTTGCCCGATGAATAAAGTCATTCTCTCACAGCCCTAGTCAGTATTTAGTGGTTCATTTCAATTCCACGACTTCCCCGGCTTTGTTCAGACGCTTTTTTTCCTAAAGGATGTTCGGTGAATTGCAAATCTGTTCGGTTGAGTCGACTTCAAGGGAACGGCTCGCCTTGGGGTTGTGTAAATATTTAATGCATATTTCATGGAGTCCCAGACGTTTACTTTGTAAGAGATCGGGTGGGACAACTTTGGCGGTGTTGAAGTGTTTGGTGCGTTGAAATTGGTCTCTGATTTATATTCGAATATCAGTGTCTTTTGGAGTGTGATTATGGACTCATACAATAGTAGTACACAAAAATGAAAGAGTAGACCAAAATGTGTTATTTTATTTTTTATTAATATATTCAATACATTAAAAAGAACCTCCAGAGCTTATAGTTACACCATCTGCATACTAATAAACAGACACACAAGACTTATTTCATAACTGGGAGGAACTCTAATTAATACAAGAGTTAAAACACATGACTATTTTAAATATAAATAATTTTATATTGTGACAAAGTAAACAACTCAGAAAATATCTACAGCCAGAAACGAAAAAAAACTTACATTTTTAGCTCTGGGTATCGATATATAATTAAAATAAGTAGGTATGCCTATACAGTGTTTAATATATCAGTTTAGTTTTGGATTTTCTGTACTTACTTATTAAGTTAGTAAACTTTATACTTACTTATTCTTTCATTAAAAGTACCAACATAACAGCCTTAAAACGAACTAAAATGTATTAAGTTTTATAAGTGCATATCGTATCATGCTGCTATTTCACAATATACACGTAAAACATAAAGGTGCAAGTTGGTAGCCGGCTACACGTAGCAGCAGCAGACGACGTATCGTTGCTTCGTGGCGCCGCGACACGTCTTCACTTCATGTCGCTGCAGTCGTGATTTCGAACCTGACTGCAGACGGCAACTGCAGATGGCATCAATCATTTGAAAAGTGATACGAAAGGTTTAGTTATAAAGCTTTTCGGTTGTTTTACTTGGTAGATTGCTACCCGCGAGCGACATCACTTATCTGCGGTTGGGCGACAGTGTCGTCTGCCGCATGACGACGCGTCGCTAGCTTCGTGTCGCTAACTACTGAGGGAATTTCATAGAAATACATAGAAACCAGTAGTGTCGCTGCGAAACGTCGTCTGCTGCTGCTACGTCTAGCCGGCTATCAACATGCACCTTAATGCTGGTATAATTGGCCCGCTTGTAAAAAGTATAGGCCATCATTTTGAGGAATATTGATGGTGCAAAATCATTACAAACTGCATATATAATATATATATTATATATATATATATATATTAATGGTTAATCAAAGTGACTCCCTCTCGCCTGATGGAAAGCAAAGATAGAATCAAGAAGCGATGATAATACGAAGCTATATTCAAGAAACACGTGTTTTAATTTAATATAATTCATTTGAAAAAAATAACAAATTTCTATGCAGTTTATTTTTATGAATGTCTTCTCCGCGCTGGTAGTAGATAGCCGATGATATTGTTTTCTGCAAACCCCCACGCGCAATACGAGACAGCATTTGTTTTGCTATTTTCACTCACTTAGGGTCACGTGTTGTTTGGAACAAACAAGCCGATGCCAATAAAATTCAGCGGGATTCAATTCATTTCAATTCAAATACTTTATTTGCATGAATATGGGTACAAATAAGATCTATAACAATAATTTAAGTTCGCCATAACAACCTCGTATGAGGTATGCAAATGTCAATTTAGAATAACTAAAGTCGTCAATGAAGTTATATAATGTAATGTCAATAAGGTTTACTATTTGTCATGGTAAATGTAATACCTACACGATGTTTCTTTCAAAAAGTGATTCTGATCACCACAAGCGTTTTGACCCCAATAATACCTGTTTTCAAGAGTATTTATACCTTTTACGGCTACTTATTGTATCTATTTAAATTTCATACCTAAGTACGAATGTGCAATATCGAAATTGAAGCTCTAGCAGAGGACCCTGTTTGTCATTCTAAACTGTCAACAAAGTTTAGCAAACGTGGTTGATACTTGTATGGATGAACGCCTTAGGTCGTTAGGTACGGCAGGTTATGGCTCATGCTCCTCCGTCTGAGAAGGCTCGTGTTCAAACAATGGGAAGGTAAAGGCTGTGTTAAAAACATATTGACCGCATTTCTTTCGTATAAAAATACCATTAATAAGTTCTTGAATCCTTGATCATACAAAACCTTGAAAAATATCTCGCTTCCGTTCGTTTCATGTTTGCGTTCGTCATATTTTTACGCTCAAAAGGCAGATAAACTTTACGAGCAAATGTATACCAGTCTAATGGCTGAAATGAAGCTGACCATTTTATTTAAGTTCCCCGCAAAGGTTGGTGGTGCATTTCTAATGTACTGCAGGCGCGGTATGCATACAAATTGGAGGGGACGAATTAAATTTTTCCATCATAGTTGGGACTCGAGGGAAATATCAGATACCTGCGTAGTGGTTTAACAAGTAGAAGAAATTATCGTACATAAAACAGTTTGTTTTAAAGTAATTGAATCGTATTTATATAATATGGCATATTTACTTCTACTTATGTTTAAAGTGGTAAGAAGTGTTCTTTTACTTATTTTTATATTGAGAATTAATCATTACTATTATAGTGGTGTAAGTTTGTTTTTTCCAGCATAAAGAACTAACCTACAAGGTACATACACAGGTAAATGAATTGTAATATATAACATCATTGGGTACACCTAATCCTTTCCTCCTTTCTCTCTTAACTTCACTTCTTATCTTCACTGAAACACAGAATAACTAATAGGCTGAAAGCTACACCCATCAGTAATTTTTTATTTTTTTTTTATTTTTATTTATTTACAGTAGTATTTATAGACAGTAATATCTAACTGTCATCATTATTATCTTACTGGGTGGTAATTCTTCTACCGCGTAATAGACACGGAGAATTGAGTTTATCCATAAAATAATGAATTCTGTACATTGTATGGAAAATAAATCATTTTAATAAATTAACTGTTATTTTTTTCAATTTAATAAATGAATTAATTCTACGTTATTTCGTAAAAGCTGACAGCACAGGTCTATATAATGATGTATTAAAACTTAAGTTAAAAGAAGCTTGCTGAAGCTGCCAGAGTGACCAATCTGATAAGCCATATTAGCCCTCGTTGTAGATTATGGAGCACACTCTTATGGCCGCCGTACACCATGCTTCATATCGTCAAATTGGCATGACGCTGCCGATTGGATCAGTTAGAACTGACTGTATGTGGGCGTTTGTTGGTATGACAGTTATACTCATGACGGCACAATCAAATTTCAATTCTTTTGGCTTGATCATGCCGATTGCATCATGCCAATTGGAGCGTGTATGGAGGTCGGCAATCGTCAGTACAGTAGAGTCAAGATTTTGCGTATCTCATAACAGTGTCTTGCTTTTCAGTCAGAGTAGTCACTTACAATATAAGTTTCATGTAAGTTCCTTCATTCATTTGTAATAAATTAGGTATACAATGATAACATTTGACTTAATCCTCAATTTTTTTAATAAATTTGTATGAGTTAACTGATTTTTTTCATCAACCAGTGTTTGTACCACTCTGCTCAATCTTTACTTTTTATTGTCTTTTTTATCACGAGTAAAATGTCCAAAACGGATAAAACATAGTCGTCTGTCACTGGTGATGCCATGTTTTCAATTGAACGTCACTGCCACTTGATTGCCGATTTGACTGTTTAAACTGATCGTGTGTGGTATATATGGACCAACTGCCGATTGGATAAAACCTGCAGCATCATACCGATTGGACGATAGGAAGGATGGTGTATGGCATGCTTTATTGCCATAAGAGGATCGCTCAGGTTTTAGAATAGCACAAACAGCCTATTAAGATACCGCTATTTATAACTCAGAATCAGCAAACCAATTCATATTTATAAACTTTTTATGCTAAAGTAAATGGTAAAATAAAAACTAGTGACCGGTATCACAAGCAAAAGTTATCTCTACATAAAAAACACAGTTCGTATACAAATAGTTCAAAAGGACACGGTATATATTTCGCTACATAATAAGGGCCTATTTACGCGTGCAAGAACGCGAAAGATTACTCTTTGCGAAAAGTAAATAATGCCTCGTTTTAATCAACTCGTTAAAAATCACATTCTCGAAAATAATCGCGCACCCCGTTACTGTGCGGAAAAGTTAACGAGTGTTATTTAACCCGAGCGCTGTGCTGCGGAAAAAATGTTAAGTTACTCTTTGAAAATTTCGCTCGGAATGACGTGAAACTCATATGCGAAAAGTAGAGAGGTTGCCGGCGGAGTGGCGTAGGTATAGAATAAATAAATACAGGCATGGACCTAGTCGTAGAGTTGTGGGTACTTGCCCCATACGGCAGACGAAATGCGAAAACTTATCTACAATATGTATGTAATATTGTATCAACCCCGCAATTTCATCCCATATAAAAATGTTATAGTCTAAATTGAGCACTTTCTTAGTTTTAATCAAATAAAGTTGATAAGGTTGAAATAAAAGTCGCAACTGTAACCATGACTGTTATATTTAGGACGCCGTATAAAAAGGAACCAAACACAGATATATGCATATGTACAATAGAAAACGCAAGTATCATGATTTGAATTTAAATCAAGCGTGCCGACTTTTCTACTTTCTTCCAAAAAAAGGAGGAGATACTCAATTCGACTGCATTTTTTTAAAATGTTTGTTACCTCATAACTTTCGATAGGGTGAACTGATTTTCAAAATTCTTTTTTCGTTCGAAAGCTGGTGCTTCCCGTGTGGTCCACTTGTGATTTTATTATATTCGGTTTAGTAGTTTTTGAGATACATTCCAATAACGGAATAGAATGAAAGTCGGCAAAAAATTTTTTTCAAATTGTACTTGTTAATGAATTGACTTACGTGAACGTACGCTTAATAATATATGATTTTAAAATAAATAACCTGTGATAGGAAATAATCTATAGGTATCCTGGCTTGGGGGCTCTAAATTATTGGTATATTGCAGTTAATTATCACGGCTTTAGTTTTCGCAGCCGTCCAGCTGCAGCAACAGTCGCACGCAGACTGTAAGTAGAGGCGGCCAACTTTGACGCTTGGTCTGGGTTCGGACTCGGGAAATACACGCATTTGCGTTACTATTTTACATACATCTATGATGCATAAGATAATAATATGTACTTTATTACAGAGGTCCATTGTATTGTTAAAATGTCAACGGTGATGCAACTTTTTTAGGGTGTCATGGTTATACCCCCCCGGAACACAGCCCTTGTTACACGAAGCTATATTCGACCACATTGTATAAGCTGTTACGCCCTGTCTGAACGAGTGTATAATTGCAGGATATTGCAGCGAGCTGAAAGCGTGTTGCAATTTTTGGACGATGAGTTAGCTACCTGTAAGGTAATCTCGTATTTTTCGGATAGGTAAGTACCTACCGTACCTAATATGAGAAATTATTAAAAGAACTTTTAGAATATGTAAGTTTAAATTAAAACCTAATTTATAGGCAATTAATCAGTTATTGGAATCTTTAATTTAAGCTTTCTAATGATTTACTATACCTAGATGCTAAGTCTATTTTAATTAAAGGAGCTATCAAATAAAAACTTTGTTAAGTATTCAGGTGAAGGGTTTTTGCAGAAGCTTTAATTTAATTTATTGTTCTTGTCACCGAAGTTTTACTTAAATTTAAATTAAGGTAAAAAGAACGCTCTTACGAACGTCAACTATTATATAATATTATATCCTATTGTAGCTCGAGCGCTAGACCGACAGGACTATTTTGACTGTCGGTCTAGCGCTCGACGAGTCAACATCTCCTGAGGATGCCTCGTGTAGAGGCGAAACACGTGTCGAATCGGTTTTGGTTTATTTGGGGTTTCTTGTGTTTTTTATTTTGTATTCTTCCTATTAGCATTTTATGCGGGAGGGAGGGTGGTGCACGCCCCCCAAATAGGCCAAAATCATTGTTTTCTTTTCAGCGGAAGTGTCACTAAATATTTTTTAATATCGTTTTTTTGATAATGGATTTCCGCAAAGTAACGCCTGAATCAATAAATGATATACATATACTTATGTGTACATTATGTACACCCCTAAAATATGCAGTGATATGAACCGCTTAGGCAGCATAGTACTTAGCTTGAAAGGGCATAGCAATTTTGGTTCGATATTATGCTAATTCCCAGGAAGGCGGGTGCCAATGTAAAGTTTATAAAGTCTAATACGGTCCGTTATAGTGTTGTATAGGTTTCTACCATTCCAAAAAGGGAACAGTAGGGAAAACTTCAAATACATATATATTATATTTCTCTTACATGGAATCAAAAACATATGTAGCTGAACGTAGGTGTTTAAACACTGCTACCTACCCCTTCGGGAATGTATAGGCGTGACCATTTGTTTCAATGTTAACACTTTTGGAACTTTACTGCACACTCTCTAGGAGTAGTTTTGGAAAAGTAATTCGTGTCAGATGCTTAATTATTACACTATTTTCTCGTTGTGTTGCATGTGTTATAAATATGGAATTTAAAAACTCCACTTATATCAGAAAACTAAATTAAACGAAAAAAAAACCCAAAAGACAACTCGTGGGACTTGAACCATGGCCCGTTAGCATCCGATACACACTCTAGAGTCGCAGTCTAAGGCGCCGGAACTCGGAAGTTATCAGGAAAATAAGCTTATCGTGGATATAAACCATTTCAGAGCGGTCGTCGTTGTTATTCTGCTGAAAAACTAGTCTTCAACACGATTTTTTCAACACTCTGATGCCATTGTAAGATGAAACACTCCGATGCCATTGTAAGATGAAATATAGTTTATAATTTAAATTTATTTTTTTCAATAACCAAGAAGTGAAAATTACCTAAAAAACTGCCGATGTAGATTAGTTTAGTACAAAACGTTAACTTTCATCCCTTATACCGGAAGAACATAAGTTCTTCCGGGACTTCTGTTCTTAAAAAAATGTCATAAGAATGTTTTTTTTTTATGTTTTTTTTGTAATAATATCATAATCTGAAACACTGGGTAGCAAAGTGGCACATACCGTGGTTTAACTCATAGTTAGATAAATTAATTATAATATTCATGTTTTATGAGATAAATATGGTTATCAATGTATCAAGTTTCATCAAAATGTGTCTGGTAGTTTTGGTGATGCGCGTACAATAGACAAACAGACGGACACACAAAGATTTTAATAAGATACTTTTGTTTTCTATGTAGATAACAATAAAATAAGAACAAAGTACATCTCGATTATTATTTTCAAAAAATATTTAATTAATAGGTTTGGCTTATTTGGCTCAGTTACAGTTTTGTTGTATGTATAGATATGTATTTTAAAAGCAATCGTTTTACCTTCATAAATTGTCAATTAAATAACTACTTTAAAAAAACGATGAAGCACGTGTCGAATAATTTTGGTTGATTGTGTTGTTTTGTGTGTTGTTTATTCTGTATACTTCCTATTTGCAGTTTGTGCGGGAGGGAGGTGGTGCACACCGCAACTCGGCCATAAGCATTGTTTTTTAGCGGAGTGTCACTAAATATTTCTTCTAATATCATTTTTTTATAATGGTTTTCCGCAAAGTGACGCCTGAATCAATAAATTACTTTTTTTAGTACTTTGTAAATAAATCAATTTATTTGTCCTAATAAATATATGACTTTTGTACCTATCTATATATTAGGTATATAATTTAATATATAATAGTATAATAACTACTTCAATACAGTCATTAGTAATTAAATAAATAGGATCATTAAGCATACAAATCGATTTTCTACCGTCTTCCAAAAGAAGGAGAAGGTTCTCAATTCGACTGTATGTTTTTTTTGTTACTTCATAACTTTCAACTGGGTGAACCGATTCTCAAAATTCTTCAGTTTGAAAGCTAGTGCTTTCCGTGTGGTCGCATTTAAATTTCATCAAATTCGGTCCAGTAGTTTTTGAGTTACACTCGAATAACTGATTTTTACCAAAGTAATAGAATGAAATTATGTATAAAGTTTTTCAAATTGCACTATGATATATTCAATCTGTGTGGAATCCCGTCTAGCTTAATTACTAATCTTTGATGAAGCGCTTATTCTGCTTGATAAGCTCACCATATAATATTCAAGGCTCTTGTTAATAAACATAACTCACTTTATCAAACATTCAGTGTTTGCAGATTACCCAATTTCCATTTAACTGATTTATTTTCCAAACAATTCGAGATTAGTTAGTGCTTTATTTCAAACGTACATAGTGTAATTAGATAGGATACGCGCGGTGGACGGGTTGGATTTATGCATGAGTGCCGCGGTTTGGTGGTACATTTGTAGTGGTTTTCAAGGATTGTCAATTAGCTACAACCGTAATGAAAGTATTGATGTAGTTGTTTTGGTTTCGTATATGAAGTTAGTTAACATCAAATAAATAAAAGATAACAATAAATCAAAAATATTTAAAGTTACATCACGTTCAGCAATCCTCATTAGATATTACAACATGCTATCCCCTTTGGGCTGTATTCTCAAAAAGCAATTTATTTTCATATGTTCTCTTTAATCAATATGGCTTTCCTTGGCCAGTATTTCTATCTTGAACGATACAATAAATAAAACTTTTCATCGATATAATAAAAGTAGTGCTATGATTTCTAATCAATCAAATCAAGTATGTAATTTATTTGCAAGAATACAGTATGTTATATGGTAACATGTACATTTTTAGTTATAGTGTAAAATGCGTGGTTTATGTATTCTGCCTGCAAGCAGACGTACAAATATTTAAGGCTAGTGCTAAAAATACACTAAAAATATTACCAATTCGATCAAATTAACTATAATTGATATATCGGTCACTTACTGATATATTATGGTCATTTATTGATATATGGTAACTTACTTACTGCATTATTTAGTACTACTAAAAAGATTCTACTCGTATTAACCACTGACTTATAGCCTATTCCTATAATCATGATCCTGTATCAGTTTTATAACGTCAGGTAATTTATTATAACAGTTTTACATATATTATAAAAATTTCTCTTATATCTTCATGGCATGCTGATATGGTAAGTTTTTAAAACGATTATGTATTTGCCTTCGAACATTTTCTTTATTGCAAATTTCATTGTCTCTGATAGACATGCATGGAAGTAGTAAAATATTATTAAACCTAAATAATGGCCTACAGCTGTCCAGATACCATGCAGATCAGTCAGACACATTTTTTTTACACTAATATTAACACCCTGTCGCCTTGAACTCGAAAATCAGATCCAAAAATGTTTGAGAACAATTTTAAGACAATCAAATTGTGAGCCGTATTTTGATCACATGTTCACAAAAATTGAGTTCTTTTGTTTCACGTTCTCAGTGGTACAAACGTTTATATGATGAACACGAATGTTTTAGTTGTGTTTTAGTGGCTTCAGTATTTTTACAGTGTGTTGATTTGATTATATATCACCTCCCGAAAACGTTTTGAACTTTTGAAGTTCGATGAAGGCGCAAATATTGAATATATTAAGCAGGTAATTTTAAAGCGGAATAAACTTATTTTTAGCTAATTTCTTATGGATTTCCCTTAAACCATGGTTTAAACTCAGGAATATCTTTAGTTTAAATTTTAAAATAAGGCAGATTAAGTATAGTTATTAATGTAAATTACTGAGCCCTGTCAGATCCTAAGAGACCTAAGATCAGTCTGTTTTCGAAATGTAAATCTCGCGGCATCTACGAGCGTGTCAAACTCATTGAAGATTGTGGTGTACATGCTTAAGGCGAATCGGTCTCTGGACAGCAAGCAACAGTCGACTCTTAGACCCCCATTCGAAAGGCGACTGCCAACAGCCACGTGATCTCTGCGCACGGCCCTCTGCTGAAAATTCTCATCGATTTTGTAATAATTGGAGAAAAAACTTATAAAAAGTTCTTATGAAAAATTGTACGAAAAACAAATCAATTTTTAACGGTTAATCCACTAGTGTACACCAAATTACAAAACAAGCTGTAATTCGAGTATTACAGCTTTATTATATACTATTAGGATATATTTGATGGATCATTTCTGTCGTTTTTTAGAAACAGATTTCTTACTCGTTGAAAATTACTAATAATATTTTAAACATGAAATATGTAGAGAAAATGTTAGAAGTTGTCATGATAGTTTTCATTGACTTTAATATCTTTGAAATAATGTAAAGATAGCCTTCTAAACATCTGCGCAGCATTTGCTATGAGACGCGCCTTAAGAAAGAAACGAAGGTTTTGAATATACGTCAGTGAGGAACGGAAGAAACTGGAAACGAACGTAATTTTAGGTCCTGTGGGCCTAGCACGTGTCGTTCATGTGAAACAGTACAAACTGTCTAGGTCTAGGGCAAGGGCGCATAAACAATGAGTTTTCTGTGTTTGTAAACACTCATAGTTTGTACGACGAAGCGTGACGCGTTGACGCTTACGATACGAATGTTTGGCCTCGGGTTGAAAATCTCCACTAGCTTAGGTGTAGTATCATCATGATGTCCAACCTCTAGCGGGACTAGACATCTAAAAGAAGACCTCTGATGTCGCAGGAAGTAATATAAACATTTTTCTTTTTTAATGCCGCAATCTCTAACTGCCGCCATATCTCCAAGATACCTACACATTTAAATCTCGTAATAAATCATGATCAAGAAAGCCGCAGTTATGATCCCTCGTGACACCACGACAGGATTCACTAACGACTTGGCTCAGTTGCCACTTCGCAAGATAATGTCTGCCACATGCTATAACACGCCAAGACGTGGTTGTTTTATGCAGACAAATGCTAAAGTGCTAATCGAGGTAATTTGGAACGAGAGAAGAAACCGTTCTTGCTTTTATGTTTTCAATCGAGTATTATAAAACTGCAGCCACGATGACCTGTTTTTGTTCGATAGACTTCTTTTGCCTTATATAAACGAACATCATTTTCTACCGACTTCCAAAAAGGAGGAGGTACTCATTTCGATTGTATATTTTAGGTTTGTTACCTCATAACTTTCGACTGGGTAAACCGATTTCCAAAGTTATAAGCTGGTGCTTCCCGTGTGGTCGTATATAAATTTTATCAAATTCGGTCGAGTAGTTTTTGAGTTACACTCCAATAACTTATTTTTTACCAAAGTAATAGAATGGAAGTCGGTATTATTTTTTTCAAATTGCTCATGTTATCGTTATTTGTCAAAACTGCACCAACATACTCTCGTTCTTATTTCTTCACTTTTATTTATTTCATTGTATTCAACATCTTGGGGCAAATTGTTCATCATCTTAACGAATACGTACACTATGAAACTTTACACAAGTATCCATTTTCCCGATAACATTAAGCGTATACAAATATTTGATTTTCAAAATCTCGTTATGCCATAAGTCTAGATTGTGATCTAGAGATACGAACATTGTTGGAAATAGCAAGTCTTTGCCATTGAATTCTACCTTTCAACCTTTAATTCTTGATGTATAACTACTAGAAAACTGTAAACCCGCTTATAAAGCTAAATTTAAAAATTACTACGTTAAAATATCTGTATAAGTGTTGTTATTTTTTGCAAGTTTCTATCTTTGTAAATATTCTCCAATGTGTGAATGGCTCAAAAATGAAACTCTGGGGGCGACGAGCGCAGAGCAGTGCGACGCGAAACTTCAAACTTAAGCTCAAAGCTAATCAGGCGCGCGTCTATCACGTCTTACACTTCGTATTGACTGATTCAAATACTTATATTTTCCGAATAACGTATTTGCATTCTACACTTCCTATCAAAACCTATGGTTTTCTTAAACACAAATAACTTTTTTTTGTATTGAAATTCTCGTGAGTTTGACGCATACTAAACTACTTAGTTAACCGGCTAAACACTCACGTTAGGGATCGAATACGTCGACCCGGGTTTCGAGCATGTCTAATGCTCATCTTCAGGGCGAGTACGACGTCTACGAGCTCCCGGCAGGCACTTACACACCATTAACTTCTTTCCTTCTGGCCGGGCCATAGCACTGCCTCAGAAATAGTCAAATTCACTGATGAAATATGGCAAAGTACGGCTAATAGGAGGAAAATTTATGCAGTGTATTGAAGAGACTGGCAAGTCGTGCGCATGGTGGTAAGCATAACGCTTGTCCGTGACAGTTGAAGTGCCACCCAGAGCATAGAACTGAAGTTTTGCATAGCACTGCACTATGCTTATTACTTCGACAATTTTAGAGGTTCTTTCGCCTAATAATATTACTTGCTACAGTATACTTTACCTTTCACACCTTTAACCACCCTTTCCCCTAATGCTTGCGTACTACTCGTATTGCATCGCGATAGAATATCTAGCACTACTCGTACCCACCAAGACGGTTTCTTACCCAAGAGACCTACCACCTAGTAGATCGGGTATCCTCGCCTTTTACGATTCGCACCATGATTGCGGAGGGAATGCTCTGTCCTGTCCCGAAATCCATCACCTCGCGGTGTACCGAGGTACCGGATAAAATCGAAGTTACTTTGTGTAAATTTGGTAAAATTGAATAAAAAGAGATTCTACTGTATTGTATTGTCCGCAAATAAATAGAGCTGATTCTAAAAGAGCGTAAGTCATGGTAATTCTTTAAGAGAAATATACGTATTCGATTACTTTTCCGTTCGTTGGCCATTGCTTTTCTTTTTCCTTAACAATAAATTGCAAATAAAGGCCCACGCACACGAGTCACGCATAACATCTCATAGATTTATATCCCACACTTCTGTCTAAATTTAGATTTAGTGTTATGTTTTACGATAACTCATGAGAACGGTTGAGGTTTCCACGAGAAATGAGTGGACATCTTGTGGTGGTTTAAGGCGTGTTACTCGATGTGTCACTAAATACATAAGCGCTCAATAAAATAAACAAATAACTTTTGTTCCGTTTTTGTTTGATGTTAATAGAGACAGAAAAAACAAGAAAGTTAAGAATAAGTGTAACAATTTTTACCTAAAACCTTTATAAAGGATACCTTAAAATTACAAATAAATATATGTAAGTGTACATTTTTGTTATATGGCTTTTCTAAAGCTGTAACGCCTGCATAGTGAAATCAAGTGTTGCAACTTTTTAAGATCATTATATACATACAATCCGACCCCATACGACACTTATCCTTGAAGTGTCCTACGATAATTAAAATAAAAAAGAAATATATTTTGAATTATTTGAAAGATGCCAGATCGGTAATGTAAAAAAGCGACATTCACATGTTTTTTGAATTGTATGCAAGTACGTGTTTGCTAATGTATTATTTAGTGAAAAGTATTATTATTGCCATTTCGATTAAAAAACATAAGGAAAGTCTTATGATCCTGCTAAAATATATTTTTTTTTATACACACCGGTAAATTTGTTTTGATGACACGTGTGGGCACGATTTTGTCCTCTATTAAGTATGTAATATAATTCATATTTTTTATGAAAATTAGTAGGTACTACTTTTTGGAAAATTTTATTGATAGTTTTCAATGTCCAAAATATCGTATCTGTATGTATGCTTCTTTTACTTGTGCTCTAGAAATTGTCATGGTCTGTGTAGATTTTTTTTTTATATTATTTTTTATGTCGTCTCTTTATTGTGTTATCTCTTTATCTCACAGAAACTTGATATTTGTTCTGTGGGTTGAATTTACCACTATCGTTTGACTAAAAGGAAACATAACTTATTCTTACAATCAAAGAGGATTTACTGGATACTTAGTGTAATTTTATGTCGTTTACAAATACAAAATAGTTTCAATAGATATTTTACTTACTACAATTAAATTAGCGCGAGCGAGCGCTTTTTTTTAAATGGCGGATTTTTGCGGGGGTTTTAATTTTAAATTTAATTTTTATAAATTTTTTATTCATCAAATCATCAAAATTGGCGAAACCCTTTTTAGTTATTGCAGTGTTACTCAAAAACGGTCAAATTGAATTTGATGAAATTTATATGGGTCACCTCGGAATAAAATAAAAAAAAAAAACATCCAAATCAGTTCATAAACGACGAAGTTATCCGCGAACACACATAAATATATATATATATATATATATATATATATATATATATATATATATGTGTGTTCGCGGATAACTTCGTCGTTTATGAACTGATTTGGATGTTATATATATATATATATATATAATATATTTATGTGTGTTCGCATACATATATTTAAACGGTCGAATTGAAAAACCTCCCCCTTTTTTAAAGTCGGTTAAAAATGCTATATGTAATGTAAGGTTATCCTAGAGATTCATAGTCTCTAATAGCACTCTACAGTGCATTTGAAACGTGGGATCAATTACTTTGTTATTAAAAGGCACACACCATATATATTTCTTTCAACACATGCGTCATTTCTCCATAACAGTAATCTGTTACTCCCACTGCAACAGAGCAAACGCAAAAGAGGAAAATGTTTTCATCTCAGGCGGGTTTCCTTTTGTTGCGAATACAGGTAAAGAAAACAGCGGCACGACATCAGGTGCGGTTCGAAACAATTGCGTTTCATTAGGTGCCCTCATTTTCCTGTAGTTTTCTTTCGCAGTCGGTTGATAGTTCGAACGGTTGGAACTTTGTGCTGAATATACTTACTAAGCATCATTCTTTCTGTAGCTATTAAGATAGGGCACCAATGAAGATAAGATAAATTAACATTATAGTTGTGGGAGGGAAAAGCTTGAGAATTTTATTAAATTATATTTTTTGTAATTAATTCCCTATACTTGAAAATTGATACTAAGATACAAGATTTCACGTGTTATATTCTTTTTTATTTGTTTAGAACTGTTTATTAAATTCACTAAGCCCATAATATTGCATCTCCAGAACGCCCCTTTCATAAATTAGTTGGGATCTGATTTTTTTACGAAGTCAATAAGGTTCAGAATTTATTCAGTTTGTTTCAACGTGGGCGATTGCATGCTAACTAAAGACGTTATTTGTAGTAATAATTTAATTTGCTGCTCGCAATTTCCGGTTAGAATAGTTACAGATGTTTCTTCATAGCAAGATGTTATGAATTGATCTTAATAAAACTGACAATAGTAAAGAACATTTGTAGCAAAATACATTGTGTGTAGTTTAGTTTTGCATTAAACTAAATTTGAACTAACTAAATAAATTAAGCCAATAGTTTCAGCCCGGAAATTCAATTGCACCCAGGGTAGTAATTAAAACAACAATCGATTTGTTCAAAATACAATAAACAAGTGGCAAACCTGTTAATTTAGCTTTGAGCGAACATTGATTTATATTAATTGGATTATTTGGAGCCTTTCCTAGTTTACAAATCATGATGATTTAGTTAATGGTTTATGGTTAAATCCATTTAACAGTTTATCTAGATAATAATGGATAAGCCTTTATTGGTTGAGATAAGCATGCACGCGTATCTATTCAGTAAATAGGCATCCTTCAATATTTACCGGGTTTTATAAACCGGAGTAGAATGTTGTATCAGTAGGGAATCGTTTTTATTTGAATAAACTTACTATTTAATTAGAGTATGATTGAGTTTTACTTATTTATTTAAAACCTCAGATATGACATTACCTTAAATAACTACTTCCTAAGTAACTTAACCCGTGTTTTTGTGTTTTTCGGTTTATTTCCGAGCTACACATAAAAGTTCAAATAAAAAATACTACTCTTGAATAGTTTGACCAACTAAAAGCAAGTTTATACCGTTATTGGATCTGATAAAATTAGTTACAAACTCGAGGTCTAAAAATGTGTATACAATTTGTGTATGTGCGAAATGGCTTAGCACTTTTTTACACATGGTGTACGCGTGACACGCGATGGGTTAAACAACTATCTGTTCTTTTTTAGTCTCTATTATTAATATGTTCTAAAATAATAATTTATACAGTGTTTCTTAACAGTAAGCGCCAATTACTTGCTACTACTATGGCCAGCAAACTCTCACAGATTCCCTTGCGGCATTATACTCCACTCATCATTTTCAGTTCTTAACTCTTTGCGTCCTAGAGACGTACATATACGTCAGTTTCATTCATAAATCTTTTGTTTTAATTATCACGGTATAGGAAATATTAAATCGCCTTCAATCAGTTACGAGTACGTTGAAACAGTAGCAAACTATAATACGATAATAGATACGCTTTTATTTCTTCTTCATACGCGCTTGAAGAGGCTTATCGGTACATCGAAATAACTAAACTGTTCCTGTGCTGAGCACCTGTGTTCTGGTAGCTGTTCTTGAGACCCAGTTGCTATACTAGATCTAGATTGATTCTCGATGAATCACTGACTATCAAGTAATGTACTGGAAAGACACTAGCCTATCAAAATATGTTGTCTAAGAAGTACAAAAGACAGATTTTTATTTCCCTCAGATAGGTAGAAATGGTTGAATATTTTTTTGTGGATGTCATAGATAAATCATCCCAGTAGTTCTCTAACCCAAATATACTTTTATTCCAATCGGCTAATCGAGCAATACATCTTCCAACGTTGTGATAAAATCATTGCTCCTCACAAACACATTACTCTTGGACTTCTTGAATACTCCGTATATAACCTTCTGAAATGATACGCACGAAACTATACTTTATGCTTTTATAAATATAGTCGTAAATATAGTTTCAAATTAGGTTGGGCTTGGAAAGAAGAGACTTCTTAAAGTCCGGTCATGTGATGAATCGTTCCCCCGGGTGATGCCTCTCTTATTTATCTACTGAAAAAGCTACTTGGTCAAATGGATAACTTTTTATCGGACACTCTAGTTGCTATACATTGAGAGGGGATGATAAACAAAAATGAATTTGAGTGTTTTATTACATGCACTCGTCATAAGTTAGAAATAAGGAAAAGAAACGTTTTTAAAAACACTCGTCCTTAAATAAAATAAAGATATGCCATACTGACACGAACCGTGGCTCTTTTACCTTGATCTTGCACACGGCTGCATATCTTATGATTTGTTGGTGTACTTGACCTGCCTTTCAATTCACCTATTAACCTATTAACTATATGTTTTTTTTCAAAGAAGTATGGCATAATAAGAAACCGACTTCAACACTAAAGAGTGTGAAATTACTTGTTGAAGTCGTGCATTATGATAGTTCAAAAGTACCTGTTGTCACCTGCCCTGTTGTAGTGTGTGCTTGGTAACGACTTCAAGTTATTTCACACTTTTAGTGTAGAAGTCAGTTGCGTTTTTGGTAAAAACAATTTTTCACCCTTTTTAGTGACCCTTGAATTACGGAATAGATTATCATTCACCGTCAATGATAATATCATCAAATCATCAAAATAAGCGAAACACTAATATATAGATATACATATATATACATATATATATATATATATATATATATATATATATATATATATATATATGTGGGAGATTAATAAAAATTCATGTTAAATTAAATTTATGGTTGCGTTTTTGTCTGTGGTAAATTCATTTTCGAACGAAATATTATGTTGAAAAAGTAATGCAGTTGACTCAATTGACTATCCGCTCCCCGCCACTGACGAGTCTGGCTCAGACACAAAAAGGCCGCGCAGCTTGTCGACAGATCAGAAGTTGTCCAGCTACGGACACGGCACGACTAGTGCTCTGAATTGTCTCTTCAAGTGTCAGGTCTGACAAGTTCGATTATTAATTGTTATTATGTTATCGTTACTATGAATGTTATAAAATGTAAGTCAATTAATTACTTATATCACAACATAATGGATATTATTAAAATTTAATATGAAAAGTACTCTTATTTTAGATTCAAGTGTCGGAATAATAATGCTTTTATGATTGATTTAATTATAGTGGTTATAAAGAACGATGTGTTGGTTTATTTTTCATCTTAAGCTCCCACATCAGATGTGGGATAGGGTAACTCAAACTACGCCCAGGAATGTTTATCATTTCAGGAGCCATAAGATGGATGAGAACGAGTCTGCTGCATCAGAGGATGAGCAGCTTGAGTAACGATCAGCAGCAATACTCGAACTAACGGCCAATGCTGGCTCTGCTGGTTTTATGTCACCAATCCTCGGTCCTACAACTGCGGGGCGATCAACCAACCAGCATGCGGTGGCTGACAGCACCGCCCTTGTGTTCACCCAGCCAGCATCCTGCAGTGACGGAACTGCGAGGGACACTTCGTCTTCAAGCAGTGGTTTTGCTGCACCCAATGGATCGGCGGCAGCAAACCACAGTCAAGATGCAAATACGAATCGCATTACTATGACTACTTGATTCTCTTCATGGACTACACCAGTGAGCAGGCCGGTGGCTATTGGTGTGGAGATGACTGAGCAGCGCCTTGTGGAAACAGTTATTTCTGGTATGTGAGATTTTCATATTCGTTCTGATTTGCTAAGACTTGCGCCCAAGAACTTGCCACAGTTGATCCTAAGTCTTAACTCTTATAAACGAAAGAGACCTGGTGTGGATTCTGATCACACCGTTGCACCTAAAAAATCTAAACCCAACTCGTCCTTAGACTACAAATTATAGACGTTGCCACAAGTGCCATATATTACAAAAAGACTGTCACGCTCTTATGAATAACACTCACAACGCCCAAAGTTCTGCTTCTGCTTCTAAAGATGCGAAACAAGTTGTACCAAAACCCCCTGTGCCACAACTGTGTGTTTGACAACTGTTTTTAATGCTTAAATAAGAAAACTGAAGATGAAAAGTCCCCGCGTCAACATCTTGATAATGTCTAGCAAAACTTCAAAAACCATTCAAATTGAAAATAATTCCTACTCTTGTGTGATAGATAGTGGCGCTGAATACTCTCTTATGCGCGAAAGTGTGGGAGATTCAGTCAAGGGTAAAGTTACTTACGAGACTACTATTTTGCAGGGTATTGGAGACAATTAATTTCATTCATCGCGTAAAAAGATTTTCATGCGTTGAGTTGATGGCCTTATTAGATTTTGTTCTGGTCCCCGATAGATTTAAACAGTACGATGTTTTGCTTGGTCAAAATCTGTTTGAAATAACTGGAGTACAAGTTACTTTTTCAAAAGATGCTACTAAAATATCACGTAGTTCATAGCACATAAATCGCGTTCAAAAATTGACTTTGACTCAGTAAATGTTAATCCTGCCTGAATTCTGTTTGCAAAGTAAGGATTGCTTACGTGATTTATTAGGGCCGCTTACTGATATGTTCACAACTGTCAATCCAGTTTCTCAAGTAACTATAAGCGAGTTAACAAGTCAGCTGAAGAATCAAGACAAAATTGTCCAAAGACGACCATACCGTCTAGCACCAGCTGAAAGTGAACATGTCAAAGAGTTGATAGATTTGAAAGAAACAATATCATACGTGATAGCAGTTCTCCTTTTGCAAGCCCGATATTAATTGTCGGAAAGAAAGATTGAACTGACCGAATGTGTGTTGACTGCAGAGGATTACACAGCTATAACGTTCGTGATCACTTTCCACTTCCTATAATCGATGACCATTAGATGATGTAGTCATTTATTCAGACACAGAGTACAAGGTATCAAACATTTAAAACGAGTTCTCGATGCCTTGCATAAAACCTCAATGTCAAGAAATGTAAATTTTTATTTACTGAGATTGAATATTTGGGAAAAATTGTCTCCAATGGCCAAGTAAAACCGAGCCCCGGTAAAGTCCAAGCTCTTCTAAAACTCTCCGGTGCCAACGACCGTAAAACCAGTTCGACAATCTTGTTTTTCCCTTATATAATTTAACGCAGAATAACGTTAAATGAGACTGGTCATCAGAGCAACACACTGCCAGGAATACTGTGCTTAAACATCTTTCTTCTGAGCCTGTATTGACGTTATTTAATCCCGCAATCTGTCGAGCTCCACACAGATTCTTAAGCATGATGGTCAGATGAAAGTTTTCGAGTATTTTAGCATGCGAACTACCGAAACGAAGAGTCGTTATCGCTCCTATGAGTTGGAGATGTTAGCAGTCGTGAGATTTATTAATCATTGCTATCACTATCTGCTTGGTCGATCATTTAAAGTCGTGACAGACTGTAACTCACTTAAAGCGTCCCGTAATAAAAAAGAACTACTTTTCTAAGGTTCACAGATGGTGGGCATTTTAACAGACTTTTGATTTTGAGATTGAATATCGGAAGGGCGACCGTATACCCCACGTAGAATTTTTATCTCGCAATCCAACAACCTTAAATATTAACAATGTCCAGAACTATAATGAGTGGTTAGAAGTAGAGCAGAACAATGATACTGAAACTAAAAGCTTAATTCATAAATCTATTAGATACAACACTATTGGCAAATATTTGGTATCTACGAGTAGTTACAAAATCAAGAACGGATTGCTGTATCGTATCTTCTCAACGAAAGATAACAAGACTGAAAAATTACATTTGTCCCGATTATACAGACTTATCACGATTACCTGAATATTCTGGCTGGGAGAAAACTCCTGATAAAATCAGAACAGTTTTGGTTCCCGCAAATATCTAAATGTACACGTAAATACGAGTACGTCGAGAGCTGCCTTTTATGCAAAATGCAATGCTCTGTCCCTTTTCATACAGTCCATATGGATACAATTGGCAAATTAAGTGGAAACAAACCCAACAAGCAATACGCTCTTTTATTCATAGATGCGTTTATAAATATTGCTTTATGAAATGAACAATCTGACTGCAGCGGCTACTGTAAACTGCTTAAAAGAGCTGATTTATACTTTGGTACACCAAAGCATATTGTTTGTGATCAGGCCGCTTCATATACAGAAAAAGAACTTAGATGTTTTTGACGATCTTTGGTGCATATAATTACATTCCATAGCAAGTGGCGTAAGTTGTGCTAATGATCAGCGAATTATGAAGGTTTAGACAAACTGCTTCACTATCGTCGAAAATACTACTAAGAAGAGTTGGAAAGATGTTGTAGGTGAAGTTCAGCTCGCTATTAATAGCATTTTTAGTAAAAGCACTGGTCAAACTCCTTTCCAGCTTCTCGTGGGTTGCAATCAGTCGCCTCCCGCTATATCGGTCTTGTTAAATGATATTGAAGTTTTGACCTTGATACTTATCGTCAAGAATGCAAGCAAAGGATGGACGAGCGAGCCTCAATTCAAAAAGTTGGTTTTGATAAAACTGAAGCCAAAATTAAAAAACCAAAGTACAGAGGTCCATGCATCATAACTCAAGTAAATGACAATGGTAGATATACTGTAAAGATCTATGAAACGGGTCATGAGTTGTACGTATCCCATGATAATTTACGAAATATAACACCAGATATGGGATGTGAGTTGAATGACTCTATTATGTCAGATATTATTTGTGTAATTAGATCATTTTGAGGTCATTGTCTGAATATTATGTGCGCGTCTGGCCAACGTCCACTGATATTCCCGACAATGGCATCAAAATCAAAAATCCAAAGTTGGGATCAGGTTGTCATGTTACTTGACATGCCATGTGATTTAGTAGATACCTGATCCCAAAGCCATGTGATTTGGCAATTTTGGTGTTTAGCATGCTGCCATGTGACTTGGCGATTTTGTGATCTGATTGTCATGTGATTTGACAATTTGCCATGTGACTTGGCAGGTATCAGGTTGTCATGTGATTTGAACAACAGCCATGTGATTTGGCGGATACCAGATCTCAAAACCATGTTGTAATTTATCATTTGGAGATCATGTGACTTGGCCACTGGCATTGATCTGTATAAAATTTTTTTTTTATATCGCGAGCCAGGGGCTGCTCGTCAGAATGGCCGTGTGGGAGATTAATAAAAATTCATGTTAAATTAAATTTATGGTTGCGTTTTTGTCTGTGGTAAATTCATTTCCGAACGAAATATTATGTTGAAAAAGTAATGCAGTTGACTCAATTGACTATCCGCTCCCCGCCACTGACGAGTCTGGCTCAGATACAAAAAGGCCGCGCAGCTTGTCGACAGATCAGAAGTTGTCCAGCTACGGACACGGCACGACTAGTGCTCTGAATTGTCTCTTCAAGTGTCAGGTCTGACAAGTTCGATTATTAATTGTTATTATGTTATCGTTACTATGAATGTTATAAAATGTAAGTCAATTAATTACTTATATCACAACATAATGGATATTATTAAAATTTAATATGAAAAGTACTCTTATTTTAGATTCAAGTGTCGGAATAATAATGCTTTTATGATTGATTTAATTATAGTGGTTATAAAGAACGATGTGTTGGTTTATTTTTCATCTTAAGCTCCCACATATATATATATATATATATATATATATATATATATATATATATATATATACTTAGATATAGGAGTGTTACTCGAAATCTATACGGGCCAACACGCAAAGCACCAGCTTTTAAATAAAAAATAATTATCAAAATGTTCCACCCAGTCGAAAGTTCTGAGGAAACAACGATTATAAACAGTTGACTTTGTGAACCTCCTTATTTTTTTAAATCGGTTAATGAGGTGGTCTATCCTGCACGTATCTATATATTTTGTGTATGATCACGCATACCTTTGATCGGATAGTCCGTTTTTTAAGAATCTAATTTTGCTTGTTGTTTTGTTATAAAAACTAACGTGGTATTCACTCATTTTTACTGAGAAATACGGGACTACACACATTATACTTGTCAGATAGATACGACTTTAGTTTTGACGACATCTGTGGTAGTCCTTTTCAAGGAATTCCTTATAAGTTGTTAGATAGAGTATCAATGACATATCCTTACAGTTGGGATCCTGCTTTACGACTGTTATCCTAAGACTGTTGTATGAAGTACGGAAGCGCTCAGTGCACATGCCACTAGCAGACACCAATCCAAGTAATCAACGTAGTAACAGTTGCTTAACCTTGTTGTTCAGTTGAGAACGACTAGGTAAGCTCTACTGCAAGCAAGTTATAGCTTTAATTTAAATTCATCAACTTCATTTGAAAGATAGTTTTTTTTTTTTTATCGTCATGTCAATGTCAATAAAAAAAACATACAGTCTACCCGAGACCGATGTTAACTGAAAAGTATTAAAAACATCGGGATAAAATAATATTAAATTTTACGTGATTTAATCCATTTAAAGTTGTTTATTCTCAATAAGAATTACGAAAGCCTAAGAAACCATTATGTGTTTATACTTTTAATAATATAATTATTGCAAAAGCGTAGTAAGTCGGACATTTTATAGGATTTTTTGTAATTGCAATAATGGAAAAGGCATTTACATAATATCTAAATTATTATATATGTTAAAGTAGGTTTCATTTTATGTATTTTATTTTTAGACGCTTCATGTCCCATTTTTAATGCCATTAAGGTGCGGTCCAATCCTAATTTAAAAACAATTTACGATCCTTTACATAAGGTTGACAATTGCTTATCAGATTAGACGATGTAATGCGAAAATGCAATTGAATACGTGCTAATACTTTTAATTATTATTTTGTACAATTAAATTATTAAATTTGATTGAATTTCAAGTGAATTTCATTGGGAACTCGAATTACATTTATTGATATATATTTGCTCATAATTGAATAAAAATGCTTTACCCACGAAGCACGTAAGAAAAATTACAAAAATTAAGGTATGCTACTTATTTTTTTTTATCCAGTCAAGTTTGCTCAATCGTGTATAGGCTCCCATACTTCATAAGAACGTATATTAAATTTACACTACGTTATTTTCGAACTTCGGTTAATAGGTTTAGCGTCGAAAAACTTTTCGCGAAGTGGAATCATGAAATTTGGTCAAAATCGACACTCATTTCACCTTAACTAGAAAGATAAATTCGTGTTTAAAAAATTAAATGTACACATAATTTACCCTGAATAAATGAAGTTTTTGTAGAAATGAATGAATAATTCAATCAAGTCGATTTTTAAGAAGAATTTTAATTGAACACATTGAAATAACAGCTACTCTTGAGAGTAGCGTCTACTTAACTTAGTAACTTTAATTAAAATCAAAATCGTTTAGAAACAAAGTTAGCAGCCGTTCGGAAACGGCAAAGTTAATAAATAAAATATATTTTATTGAACTCCGTAACGAATTTCATCCCAGCATTTAGTCGTTCCTTTGAATTATAAATGAAAGTCACGGCTGCAAGAAAAGTAAATGCTGTAACATTGTCACGGAATGAAGATTTCCTCATACTAAATTAATTGTGACTACAAAGTCGGAAAACGGTACAAGCGAAATGGACCCTTAACTAAGTTGAATTAAACTCGCGATTTTCCTGCAAATTGACTTTGACCTTAAATATTTCGACCCTTTTATTCGGTACTGTAGTTACGTTCTGAATGTTAATAATGTGAGGGGCGATTGTTTAAATTTATAGAATAATTAAAGTTAATTTTCGCGGCTAAATTATGCAAAGACACAGTTTTGTTTATTGTTATAGTCAATGCTGTAACCGTTTATGGGTCAATGGGATGCCTTACCCTACGTCCACCTTCGTAATAACAACAGTTAGGTCATAAAGTCATATCAATAACATTTGCATACAAATTATATATTAAGGCCTATTCAGGCCTGAGCGTTATTCGCTACCGCTGTGGGTAGCGTTAATACCACGCGGAACTCAAAGGTAAATAGTATGAAGTTCCATAACTGCAGCAAAACTTGTACCGCCTAGTGAGGCAGTATTTTCTCTTGTTTGAACAGCGAAATTAACGCATAACCTTTCGGATTTCTCTATCGCTCGCGGTAGCGAATAACGCCCAGGTCTGAATAGGCCTTTCTGGCTAATTTTTGTCATAAAGAGGTAGAGCATCATAACTTCCGGGGAAAAAGCATTTCGCATAATCTATTATGATTAGCATACTACACAATCAATCATTATCACAGGTTAGTAATAGTTACAGTTTAGTGTGTTATGATTGATTGTTGGATGTAATTTTTCTTTTTTATTTGTATACCATATTAAAATAATGACATTGTCCCCCCCTCCCCCTACACACACACACACAAACTACTCTCACTCACTCACCCTAACCTAGTTTCCATACCCAATCTATACGAGTCTTATATTATTAAGCATACATTTATTATCATATCCCATAATCTTCTCGTACGTATTAACGTTAAATAGTTGTACTTACATTATTATGTTGGTTACTAAGGAACTATGTTAAAATTTAAAAGCTTTTAGCTTAGAAGAAGCTACGAACTAAGCTTACTTTCGGAGGAGGGCGTTGATGGCTGATTTGCTTGTAACTAAATCGTGTTATGGTTCCAAATAAATGACTACCATTATAATGAAATTTATTTCACGGATTTCATTCGGTACTTTACAAAGGCATAAGTGGGGCTGCAGCCAACACTTTTTGGTAAGATATGTATAATGTATGAAACATCTGTTTTATACAATGTATAAAACAGAAATATTTGAATAAGAAAAGAAACATGGAGGAATGGTAACATGGTATATCTATTACAAAAATAGGGAAAATGGTAAGGCTACTGACATGAACTTATACGTGATAAAGGAAGCTATGAACGAGACTACGGCATTTTTTATATTATTAATTTTTAACCCGTTGAATGGCGATTCGCCATATTTAGCCAATAATACAATGGATTTCGCAGAAATCTACCTACTTTTCCATGAACTGCAACGTGTGTGGTTAAAGAACTAACGCCTGCTTTAGCGATCTCAAACATTGAAATTTATAGAGAGAAAACTTCACATCCTCGGGCGGGATTCGAACCCGCGTCTTCTGACTCTCCGTGTCAGATGCCATTGACCTAGGCCAAAGAGGTTCAGGTCCGAGCATCGAATTTTAACTCTCTATCTGACAAATCGTCTTACGGGGACGTACTATTTAACCGAAAGAAGAATTATTTAGAAATACTTAAACTTTCATATTGACATCGCAACCCTTGGAATTTTTATAGTATTACTTTTTAAAGCACTAACGCCTGCTTTAAAGCTCTCAAACATTGAAATTTATAGAGAATCTGAATTTTTCTCTCTATAAATTTCAATGTTTGAGACTACGGCACCTGCCAATTTCAGTCTCATCCTCAATATTTAGGCAGGTGGTGACTTGCCAGCCACTAAACGGGCCCCCATAAGTGCCATCATTATTGGCGACGAAAGGGTCAACATTGGCGTGGATGGCTAAGGGTGTTGAGAGGTGTGCTGCGGTTTTACTAGAGCGCTACTTCTGGCGTTATGCCCTTTAACACTTCCATACTTGAAGCTTTTTGTAACTTGCTCTTACTGACACGGAATCGCACTACGCTCATCACCGTGAGACTTTCAATGACACAATCCCATTCACAAAATTTTCAGTTCAGTAATATCAATACACTGACCTTCAGTCCTTAACAGAGTAAGGGTCGTCGCTATAAAAAGAAGAGAAGAGATGAAAAGAAAACATTATTTGGTACATTGTTTTTTGAACATTACACATTGTAATGTGTAGCGCAGTACTTACGAAAAAGTACTTTTAGTTGAGAAAGTTGTATAGCATACTCTAGAAAAATTCGGTTGACGACTGGGTTTGACCTCATATACAATTTAAAACAAATAAAATTATGTAATACCTATTTGGACACAGTTACTTGTAGGTAATGAGGCACAAATTGGAGACTCGTAAACAACCGCTAGGCTGACGAACACAGTACGGCCTCGTAGTGCTTTACACAAGGTGCCACAAAAGAAAGTTTATACTTGTTTAGCTTACTGCGTGAAAGCAACGAATCCGACGGGCGCGGGGGTTATGACATTCGGTATCCTGGCTCTTGGAAATTCAGTCGCTATGGAGTGTTTCTTGAGAGCAGACCGCACGTTGTGCGTGCGAGAGTTTTACAAAACAGTGACTGCAGCGCGTAAAAGATTCTAATTATTGTACCTATTGAATTTATGGTGTAGGGGTTAAAGTGGTGCAGCTTTAGGCTTTTATGCAAAATGCGGTGTAATGATGATCTATGCACTTTAAAGCACTTTCGCGTTTCTGAAAGGTTCGGGTCGTCACAAACAGACTGATTCTCCACGTTTTCTACCGTTCTTGATGATCTGGGTCGCCCGGAGATTGGGTTTTCCAGCGTTGTACCAGTCTCTTCATACTTATTGACCAATTTTTGAAGAAGAGGAATGCTTGACGCATTATATAGGTGGCGAAAACCGTCGCCGAATCAGCGTTTTTGTAAAACTCTCGCACACACAACGCACGGTCTGCTCTCGAGAAACGTTCCATAACGACTAAATTCCCAAGTGCCAGGCTGCCGATTGACATAACCTCCGCGCCCCTCGGTTTCGTTGCGTTCATGCGGTAAGATAAATAAATATAAAACTTTTTTTGAGACACCTTGTATAATAGTTTAGTTACTGTCACTCGCTGGTATGAAGTTTCGTAGAACATTCCCTCTATCGTTGTCGATATGTGAATCGAAACAGGTGAGGACATCGGTAGGGCTATTTTGTATCTCAAATGCTAACAAATGTTGATTGAAATCGAAAAAAATGGCCGCTCTATGTCAGTTTTCTACAGACTTCTAAAAAGGAGGAGGTACTCAATTCGACTGTTTTTTTATTTATTATTTTAATGTTTGTTACCTCATATTTCCATCAAATTCGGTGGAGTAGTTTTTGAGTTACATAATATAACATATAATAGAATGAAAGTCGGTATTAAATTTTTCAAATTGTACTTGTGACAGCTCAAGTCATCAACTTACTAACACTTTTGCTTACTGGAGTTGTCCAAACTGACATAGATTCGCCATTTTAAAAGATTTTAATCATCATTTGTTAGCAACCGAAGCACTTAATAGCCCTGCCAATTTTGGTACTACGTGGTAGGTCCAATAATTTGCTACTTTTGTTGCTGACTCTCACTGCTCAGTGCAGTGATCTCAGTGCCAGATGTTCGGCCTCAAACAGTAGTATCAGAATTTATAAGTAAAAGTACTAACAAACAATGGAACCCAAAAAGTTGTGGGTCTTTAAGATCTAAGGGTGATAATCATAGTGCAAGGTCACGTAAAACATCAGTTTAATGCTAGCAGAGCTGCTACTGTCATAGACGAGCGTGTGATTATCATTGGGCTATGTCACCAATTTATACTACTTAAAAATCGATACAGCCACCCCGCCAACTCTTCTTATAAAACAACTTAACCAAAAACATTTTACGAAGTACTCACACAGTAAGCCCTCTTTGGTACTTGTGTTTCAAGTTTCAAATGCTTCTAAAACGTCTACGAAACTAGTAAAACATTAGTTAAAGTTCTATTAAAATAAGGTCAATATAAGTCTATAGGATGCCATTGCCACTACGGAACAAGTCCATTATTCAACGTTTTAAAGACATATCGCCTCTTAGAAGTGTAGAGCACAAGAAAGGCTTCGAGTTGATCCCGTTCGACTAAAAGTTTTCAACAACAGTTCAAACATTTTGCGGTGCGACGAACAGGGTTCCGCTTTCAGAATTATAGCCTACTTCAATCTTGATAGTGTTACATTCAGTCAAAGTTACGAGTGTATCATATTCAATGGTTTGAGTCATATTTTCTGACTGGCTGGACTCTGGTTCCCCAGATAGGTCAAATATCTGTGTGCATGATCATGTCTGTTTGATCTGTGCCTGTGTGTGTATATGTATATAAGAATGTATATCAGAAATCAGGTTCCTGTAGCACAGGCTCGGATTAGTTTTGGATCTGATGATCTTGAGTGCAACATTGTCCCACATTTTTATTATTATTATATGATTGCAATAAACAATTGTCTACTCCATGGAGAAATCTACAGGCATTTGTGTTAAGGTTTCAAACTGTAATTCCCTCGGTCACGGTAGGCATGGTGACATATTTACACACCACAAACATCCAAGACTCAAGCGTCCAGTCCCATACAAACATTTTCGCTCTACACAAATATATTCCCAAGTAGGGATCGAACCTAGGTACCCTCGATTCGAAGGCAAAATTACGAGGCTGACAAAGCCGTGCAGCTAGTGAAATCATCATAAAATATATATAAATAGGACTAAAGAACTACGAGTGGTATGAACAATAAATTACTACTTAAAAAGACTTAAAGCAAGCTGGGTTACAGCTGTTATTTAAATAGTAAAGCTTTCAGGTCACTTAGGGTAAACGGATTATTTGAAAAGTTTGATATATAAAGGCTTTGCTACACTGCACTGGAGGCGGTCTGCGGTCAGGTCAAATTGAACAACATTGTCGGATTTTATATACTTTGTATAGATATGCTTTCTGACCGTGCGGGCACGTGGAAAGAACGCAAGAAACGTACGAACAGGAAGGCAGCGGGCGGCAGACAACGGGCGCGGGCAGGCGGCTGGCGGGCAGGGCAACGTCAACCCTAATAGCACAATATTTTAGTATATATTCAATATTCTTCCTTGGTGATAATTTTCCTCGATCAATAAACAACAAAAGAACTGATCATAACTGATTCACGCAACCGAAGAACAAAATGCCGCTGTTTACTCTGCCCGCATCGCTGACTGGGTTCTCTGCTCGGACCGCTGACCGATTGCCTGACCGACAATGGTGTTCATACATAATGCGGGCTGCGTTCAATTGGACCTGACCGCAGACCGCATCCAGTGCATCCAATCCAAGTCCCTTAAGACTTAAGAAATTGTGAGCAGCCGTAACATCACCAAAAAACTTATTAAAACGCTCTACTTTAACAAAACATAATTTTGAAATGAGCAAGTGTTTTATTTTAGATACTTTACATTAAAACGCCTTAAAAAACAATTTTTACTACGATTGAACAACTCAACATATCAAGAACGTCTATAATTAGCAAAATGAAGAAGGCAATATAAGTCTGTGATAAAAACCCATTCAAAGTACTAATAATTAGCTCCTTTTTATGTCATGTTACGGAACTAGCACGAGGCCTGCCTGGTGTTAAGTGGTAACCTCTACATATACAAGACTGTACTGCGCCCATCACTGAGTTATGTCTCATGTGTCTATAATTTCACCAGCACCCATAATACCCTTCAAATCGGAACACAGAAATGCGAACATTAACTGCTTTGCGATAGACATAGGTACGGTGACAACACTTCCCCGGACGTACTCATTCACAAAGAATTCTATTATAAAATATTATTAGATATAAATAAAAGATATCATAAATTTCTACAAGATGCGCCCCGTGGTTTCACCCACGTAGAAAACGCCTATTAATAGGATCATTTTTCTATTTATGTATATACATAACGCGCTAAGACGCATAAGAAGCATAAGAAGTGCTCGTAGCGGAGCTCGACTTGGCGATCTTAATCGATCAACAAGTTAAGCAACACTTGCTGCGGTCAGGACTTGGATGGGTAACCGCTAGTGCCATTATTCAACTGAGCGCTTCCGTGCTTCGCAGGGCACGTTAAGCCATCGGTTCTGGTTGTTTTTTTTTAGGACAATAGTCGTTAGGCTATATCGAAGGCCTTCGGGTGGCCTGAAAACTTCGACATGGGTTGGCCACTAATCTATCCACCAATCCGCACTGGGCCCGCGTGGTGGATTATGGCGCAGCTCCTGTCTCTGAGAGGAAGTCTCGAGTCCCAGCAGTGGGAACAAAATGGGCTGATTATGATGATTATGATATACAAAGTAAAAATAACATTAATCTGTGGTTAAGGTTGAAGCGAATACTTAATTTATTTATACATTTATTTTTGCAGCTTAGAAAAGATACTCTTAAGATAAATAGAAAATTCATTACCTACTATCCAGATCCGGAATGGGAGGCGCGATCACTGAAACCGATAAATGCGGCCTTGAATTTAAAGTAACTGGAAGTGGGTACTTTCTACCCTTTAAGTAGGCTAATAAAGTCCTCGTGAAAAACTACGATGCTTAGATAAACGAGCAATGAATTGTTAATTTGTCTTTGCGAGCGAGTTAAAGAGCAATACGTGCTTTTCTCACGGCGAAATAAATGTTGTTGTGGTATGCCAGTACTGCTTTTTCTTACTGCACAGTATCATGCATTATGTTGTCTTATAAGTTTATTTAATTCAACAGGAAATACATTTAGTTGATATAATATGTATATAATTATGTATATGCACATATAGGTATATATATATATATATATATGTATATATATGTATATGCACATATAGGTATATATATATATATATATATATATATATATATATATGTAGTTTAAATCAAATCATAGCAAATTATTTATTGTGTAGGTACAGGCCGAGGCACTTACAAATTGTCATTTTACATTTTCTTTTCTTAAATCTACAACCGGATCGGAACGCGACCACGACTGAGAAGATCCGGCAAGAAACTCAACGGGCTTGTCACAATTTTTTTTTTTTTATCGCCTATTTCTTAATGTATCTAACAAATGCTCTTTTATTTTTAAATATTTTTTTGGAATTAATTTGTAATAATTTGTAATTAATTTGTAATATTTTTTAATAATCTGTAATTAATTTGTAATAATTTGTAATTTGTAATAATACTTAACCACTGCGTCAGAAAAACATTTAGAATTCTAGTCACCTATGTTTGTAGATGGTGCCGTAGGTGGTGCCAATAAGATAAAATACGGTGCAACGGGACAAAATATGCTGACTTAATAATAACATAAATGTTATTAACTAAAGTAACGAGGACTATTCTGAAAATGACTGTCTTGATGTATACCACATAGTCGAAGTAATAGTGTGTTAAGATATGAAGGGAACTGTAGCAATGTAAATTAACGAAAACGACTAAACATCTATTTGTTCTGCTGAACTTTGAAGCGTGAATGGCATTACGAACCATTACCAGCAGGCGTAACGCTTACCAACGTACAAGCTCCTTACATCTTACTACAATCACAAATAACCAAAAAAAAAAAAACAATAAATAGATGTTACATTTCTAACATCAGTTTTTAGGAAAACTGGGAGAATATTCTAACGCTAGAATACCATACTAAGAAAATATTAAATGCTGCCTAAGATTCTGTATAAAAATACTCTCATTCTATCTCAGAGAATATGTTATATATACAAGTGTTAACAATATATAATTATTTCACTATAAAAAAACATACATTATTGACAAACTATTTACAGTAGGTTAAAATTAGCAAAATTGTTGTATTATTAGATAAATGGAATATATTTGACTCGCAGATGTTTTCTGAATTCACCGCTAGGTGGCATTGTTGACGATCATGGTGGGAGAGTTGTTCTACCGCTGAAATATTGTTATAAAAGTAGTAAGCGTGGCGGAAAGCGGCCAGTCTGTTGTCGTTGGCCGAGGTGAACACTAGAAAACGTTGAGCGTCGAATTTATGTCGGAACAACTATAAAATCTGAGCACAAGTTGACTAAAATCTTTATTTAAAGGGATATGTTGTTATACTTTATATAAATAATTAGAATAGTAATACTTGTGGTTTAACATTGTTGAACAGAGAGAAATAGTATTAAATGCGAAGTATTTAGTACTATTTTAGTATTAGTAAATTATTGAATAAAATGTAAAATAATAAGTGAATGCTCTGTCTTATTTACAATACCTTATTAAGGAATACATTCCTTATCGAGTATACTTATTACAGCGATAATGTTAAATGAAATGTTACACAAGTAATAACAATTCGAATCATATACAACCAGTTGATGCCCTCAGCTTTGTCCTCGCGAGTTCGAATTCAATGTAAGATACTCCAAACCACAATCAATCAATCAATCATTTATTGACAACGCCAAGTTACAACATAACCACTTGTCCAACTTACCAACAAATATTAAAGGCATCATTAGGTAATTGATGAAAAGAAAGATACTTATGTCATCGTCCGTTTTTCATCTCATATGAACTAGACAAGTTTACTACTTACACATAGATGGCATACTCTATGGCTTCTCTATTTACTACGGCTATAGTATCCCTCAGGAACAAAAACATTATATAGATAACATTATATAGGAGCTGCCACTCAGTCTGAAGCATACGACGTAGCAACACTACAGTCGATACAAACATGCAACGAATTGAAATGAAAGGAATTTTATTGATTTTGTTATGGAATCAATGAGTATAATAATAATAATATATACTAACTTATCCTTTCCTGATAAGTTACATAATTCCTTTTGCGAATTTTCGAAGACAGGCTTAGCAGTTGCGTGTTCATTTGGCTGTACTCAATTCTATGATACATGCTCTCTTTATTCCTTTAGCTCGTTCTATAAACGCATTTTAGTATAATTACTACATAGTTTAGACGTAGTAAATCTATTTATTTATTCCTAAACTACCTAACATTCACATATATCTACGAAGAAATAATGTAATTCAAAACAAATTCCACACAAAAAAGGCCCTTAAAACCAAACCGACGTATGATTCCAAATACGAATTACTTCCGAGGTCACAAGAAATAGACATGTTCGGTGATTGGTGTAAATTCAGAAGGAAGGCAGGGATTGGTTCACGCGCGTGCTGCAATATCTACTATGACAGCTGAGTCATAGCGGCGTGAACGATGTTTTTGGTTGAGCACGACTTTTATTGGGTATTTTTTTTACGCAGTTACAGTTCCTGACTCATTATTTCTAGACATACATAATTAAACATTTCCTGAACATGATCTGAATACGGTACATGCTTGGATTATCTTTACTCGTTGCGTATTTTGTATTATTTTAATTACGTACTGTGCAATTAGTAAGTAATTATAATTAAAACATCGTTTGTTAATGTAAATAGTGAAGTCCCTACAGCATTATACCTATATACTATATAATAGGTATTCATACTTTTGATACTACTTTCCTTTCTGCTGTCTACGTAATTTATATCTATATAAAACGTATCTACGTAAAGCTACAAAAGTTAAGACATTTGACTTGCAACATGTATATTTTCAGGTTTCAAATCGAAGCATTATGGAATCCAGTGATTAAAAAGTGTTTCCGTTGCGATTTATTCTCAGAAAAATCTGTTGATATCGTTAGTGTTGTGTGTCGGGACAATGCCTTCTCATAACAACTGTTTTGAGTATTTTAAAAATATCTCCATACATCGAGACGATGACACCCGCCTCTTCAGTCACGATCATTATAACTTGATCAAAACCGCGAGGTAAATAAATACTACTTTTAACGTGATTAAGCCCATTAGTATAATATAAATGTGTTCACATCGCGAAAGTTTAAAATTACTATGTTGGTATTTTTTCTGTCATAAGGACAATAATATGTAACACTAATTAACATTCAGAGTAGTAAAAAGAAAACTAAACGTTCCTACGAATTTCGTAGCTTGTTAGTGCTACGAAATGCGTAGGAATGCTACGAAGGAATGTACGTTTGCTGCGAAATTAAATAGCGCACAGTTCCCGAGTTAGTATTCAGATTTTTTCATTATCTGAATACTAAACCTCCTTGAAGCTGACCAATTAAACTCTCCATTTCATTAGTTGTTCTTCGTATTCTATAATTTAACCAAAAACAGCACATGTCAACAGCAAAAGTACATATTAAACTCTTTTTAAAAATTAATTACGTTTATAGTGACCGAGTAGTTTCAGCAGCAGAAAAAACTAGTTTCGGCTTCAGCTACAATAAAGCCGAAACTATCGGCCCTGTCAAAACTCGGGTGTTCGTGAAATTTCGTTTCTTTTTTATTAAGTTTACTTCCAAGAATATAATAAGTCTTGTGTCTTCATGAAATAAACAAAAAAATACTTGTTACGACTTTAAATATTTTTTTTTTATTTTATTTAACAATATTTAACATTCGTTAAATAATATAACAATATAATAGAATATATTCGATAGATAGATGTTAAAAACAGTAAATTTCAGTAAAAAATCGTAACATTAAATAAGTTTCGGTTTCGGCCGAAACAGAGAGCAAGGCCAAAAGCTCGGTTTCGGCTGAAAACCAGTTTTGGTTAGATCCTAAACGTTTAATGTAATGTTACGTATACCGTTGAAACAAGACTCCTTGTGTCGCGGGAAGGGTGGTCGCTACTTTAACACATCATATACATTGAAGGTCAAAGAGGAAACATTTGCAGCTCATCACACAATTATTTCCCAAGGACAATTTTCGAATCTGGAACCCTGCGCTTCGAAGCAGGGTTAATTTAAAATTAATTATTATCGAATCAATTATTATCTAATCAATTATATTTTTATTTAAATGTAGCTTTGTATTTTACCGCGATCTAATAAGGATAAGCTTGTCTTGACATCTTGACTTCTCAAGTATGCATCTGCGACCGACTAATGGCGCAATTCTACAAGTAATGGAGAATAATTTGTTTTATATGTAGGTTATGGTGCAGGTATTTAGAAGTATCAGAAGTCACCCTTTAAAAATAAAGAAATATTTTAATTTAGAGCAAATAAACAACACATAAGCACAGCTTCCAACTACAAAACATTAATTCATTTTTAAAGGGTGGGTGAAGGATAAGCTTTGCTCTCTACCGGCCGGTGCCAATAATCTATCTATCCATAGGTTTTCTTACTACGGATAGAAATTTGACATAACGTTCATACAAATAGTGTCAAATATCTATCTCTAGTAGGGTGAACCGCCGATAGGTAGGTTGGCACGGGCCGTTAAGCAGTCAACTCACGGACACTAGATAAAGCAGCCGTGCGATTATCTAACGATTCATCGTTGCGATCGTCGACGAGCTCACCGATGTCAAATACTTTATGAGATATCGCCCTTGTACTCAAGGTTGTTTTTCCAACGTTTCTTGTCATCTCGTCATTCGGTTCACGGATGTTGTCAAAGATGCAACGATGTTTGCTCTAAAATAATCCCACGGTTGGATATGATGTATGTGTAATAATTAGTATACACCGTTGTTACGTGGGTACAGTCCGACAAGTTTAAATTGGCGCGGATATGCGCCACTGTGCTTATTACTATATAGTGTTAAACTCATCAATGTTTATTTAATTCAAAACGAAATTGTATGTAATTTTAATGTTATTAATGATGATGTTTTGCATCATGTCCTTAAAACACCAGCGCCAACTTACATTTGTGACACTGTACGTAAAAGGTTGTCTGGAAGAGATCGCTTATAAGCGATAAGACCGCCCATTGTACAACAGTATTGATAATTGTATATTAAATGTATCCACGTTTGTTTTATGTACAATAAAGCGTTATCTATCTATCTATCTACGTAATGGGTCATTGGGCCTTATTCGCTCTAAACATTAAAACACGTGTCTGAGATGATAACGATTAAAATACGTGTACGTATAAATACGTGAAGTGATAACCATTTTACTATTATTCCTTGAAGATTTAGCGCGTCATCTAACGTGCATGAATGGTCATATAATATATAATAGCGAATATTAACTAAGTAAATATTGAAGAAAATTTTCTTATTCTAAACTTTAAATGTCATTCTTTGTCTAAAGGTAAGAGTATAATAACTTATTTAGTAATACGCATAATTACCTATAATACGTGATTAATTAATTAAATAAATAAATGTCTACAGAGCAACATACTTTATTTCAATTACCTACTATTTCTTAGAATATATACGATAACCGTCTTTCCACACGTCGTTGATTTTACAGTTGTGGATTACAATCTGCAAATCAGCAAATGCCGAATTGAATTGTTAGATTTAATTAAACAATTAGAAGTGTTGCAAAATATATAATGTACCTATGTAAAATAAAGTTTATGCAATACCAGAAAAGCTAAGCTGGTTTTCATAAAGAAATAATAAAAACTGCTGGATGTATTAACATAAAAGTTGTATTGAAAACCATTATAAGACGAGTAAGGTAATAGATTACAATATGGTACAATTGTAAAAACGATACAATTTGAAGACCCGCATAAAGCTGTGCTTGGTTCGTAGCGGTATTTATCTTAATCAGCAATTAAACTCCCGAGTTCAGTTCGTGCCAACTCACTGTAACTAACGCATATAATACAAATAGGTACGAGTTTACAAACAATGTTTTTTCTTAATTAGCCACAGTACGCAGATTAATTTGGAAAGCGAGCGTAATGCGCAAGTTAGCATCTCTAATTTATTCGGCTTAGAGCAAAGACGTGTTCTCATACAAAGTAAAGATTTCCCGAGAGTTATTTAACTAATTTTACATGCAGACTGAGTTTTAACCTCACTGCCATCTGTTTGCGTAGCCCCTGCCTTTGTCTAGTCGAAAATTCAGACGTAGCGTGTAAGATAAACTGGTACCAGCTCTTAGAATTAACTCGACAAATTCAAACATCCTTGTTGAAGTCTTCTTCCAGTTTCCAGAATGGATATGTTAAATACTCGTTTATTTAAGAGAAGTACAAGAATTCTTGGGTAACTAGAAGAGTATTTCACCAGTACCTATATTACATAACTACCAGTTTGTTTCCATATCCTTGATTCTTTCTTTATTGAAATATTACTAGGTACAGCTAAAATCATGCGTTACTTATACGGAGTTCAATAAAGCTGTTTCGCAGGGTAAATATCTTGCACATGATTCTTTGGTTAATTTAACCCATCTGTTATTCCAAGATTTCTTATAAAGAATGTATACTTACATGTTTAAATAACTTTTTCGGATTAAACATTACTGACTTAGTTAATAAAATGTGTACAGACGTCTTACATCGTTGAGTGGTAAGAAACATACAAACACCAGCGTATAATACTATATAACGATATACTCGTAGATAAAACAGCTTGGGACTGATCACTCTAGGATCTATCTACTCGTCCCCCCCGAAGGGTTCCCGCATTGACGTGGCGGGGGGGCTCAGTAGCCGTGGCTTGGATCACCACGGTGAAGCCAAGAGGAACTCAGGGGCCGCGCCGGCGTTGGGGTGCGCTGGCCGGCTCAGGCAGGGCCGCTCCTATGGGCTTTAGCCGCTTAGTCCACATAGGAGTGGCGGGGTCCGGGCGCTTTGGCGCAGACTCGAGGAGGTGGGGCCCGGGCGCTTTGGCGCAGGCTCGAGGAGGGGGGCCCGGGCACTCTGGTGCAGGCTCGAGGAGGTGGGGTCCGGGCGTTCGGCGCAGACTCGAGGAGGTGGGGTCGCGGGGGGGTTATCCCCCGTGGCTGACGTAGCAGGCGGTGGGGCTACGTATCCGACCCACCGCAGGGAGACCACGGGCGTCCAGACACGGAGAAGTCTGGCGCCCATTGTTGGCGGGTTTGGTCTTTGAGGCAGTTGCGGCACGCCACGTGTTCTGGCGTGCCGAGAAGAGAAGGGTCCGGCAACGGAGAGCCGCGGCGGGTTCGCGGTCGTGTGCAAAATCTGTCCCGCGTTCCCGCCAAAAGCGGCAGTGACGGAACACCCCGGGGTTTTGGTGGGTACACGGACTCCCACATAACCACCTACCTCCCCGTGGTTGGTGGTATCCATAAAGGATTTCCCCAGGACAAAAAAAAATACATAAAAAGGATCTATCTACTCGTCTACTAAGATGTCAAAGTGTAGCGTGTCTTGCCCTACTGATACCATTATTATGTTCTATTTTGTAAGGCAACACACTGGAGCTAATATTTGTAGTACCTAAGTAAAGACATTGTAAAAATATCTATATAAAAAGAATGGCCCCGAGTTTCTTGCCGCTTCTTCTCGGTAGGCTTTATATATTTTGGAACGCGGCGGTAGTCTAATGAAAAGTCGACGTTCATAAGTGCGTCTTTGATGCCTAAATTGAATAAATGATTTTGACTTTGACTTTGACTTTGATATACAACGTACAATATTATATATTGCAGTATTATAAGAATGCTTATGATACATATATTGTAAGGTATAAGCTAACAAGGGCTTAAACAGTATTAGGCCCACTTGCACGTTCCAGAGTTAGCTTCAATAACTCATAGTGAACTGCTAAAACAGGGTTTTATAATTAATTTATCTTGCACCATTAAAGATTATGAGTAAATCTAAGGTTATTTATTGAAATATTTAACCCAGCAATGTGGGAGGGTTAAGTCTTTAACTAGGGTTAGTGAAGTAATGTGTCAAAAAAAAAGAGGTTACATTCTGCTGTATAATTTACTCTTTGGACGAAATGACACGAGACAATACATATTAAATAAAAAGTCGTCAAATTTCATACAACAAAGGATAAACAAGAAAGTCTATATACATTGTACTGTAGTGCCAAAGAGATACAGAAAAAAGTTTCACTTTTTTTCTGATTCATTCATTATTGGTCAGGTTACAATATAAGCGCATAGACAATTCAATGTTCCTATCTAAAGATTAGAAATGTCAGTTTAGCAAAACCAGTGATCTTTTATAGTCGTGCAAGGCAAAATTAGAGTTAAAAATTGATATGACTAACGCAAGTTTACAAACTCGTAGACTTATTTATTCAACCTGAGCAAACGTGCAAGACCTAGTGCCTTAGTAGTATAGTAAGACTACCAGTTATTCTACCGTGAAGCAGTAGTGTACCAACATTATTGTGTTTCGTCGAAGGGTGATATTTCCAGCGAAATTATACGTCATGAAATTTAACCTCTTATATATATCAGGGTAACGAGCGCAGTTTATTGTCATACAGAGTTTTGACCTGTAGTAGTAAAAAATTGTAAATTGCTAAACTGGTATGGGCAAGCGTGACGATTAATATCAGGCGAGTAACCTACTCGTCTCTTCACAAATTGAAATTAAATAACAATAGTGTTCAATTTAAAGCGCATACCTTCATCGAAAGCACAAACCCGAAATACGGATCGATTCAATTTGGCATCGGCATAATTGGCAATGAGACAGCTGATTGGTTGGCAAAACAAACGTGTCGAGACATCTTGAGATTTTATTTGTGCCCATATAACATGTGATTGTTAAAATGTAGTTGAAGTAGTTGGCAGGATTTATTAAAATACAAATATATCTATATATAAATTAATAATTTAAAAAAATATTATAATAGGTACATACTTACAAAGATTAAAAGACACTTAAAAATGTATTAAACCATTTGTTGAAGGAAAAGTGCCCAGAATGCTAGCTGCATTTCCACGTTGAATAGCTGAGCTAATTTTTTGTGCAAATATGTATAAACCAGCATTTATATATATGTCGCATCGTCATCACAGTGGACAATGAACGCATCATAAAAATATTGCAGCCGATTTCGCGAGAGCGTGTACACAGAGAATACACGAGAGTGTGTGTTCTCTCATAATTAGCGTTAAAACGTCAATTATGAATCACTTGGTTAAATTGTATACGGTGATTGGCAGCACTATAATTTATCGGTAGTATTTCTAGTCAGTGGTCACTGCTAGTCTAGAGTCATTTTAATAGTCTGTGGTACCTCTCTTGGAGGCGCATGCCCGTGCTCGAAGGTTGCGGGCAAAGAGTAACGCTACGCGTTGGGGGATTCGAGACTGAGCATCGGAACCGAATGGATATCTACCGTCACCTTCACGGGATTACCGCGTTTCGATATCCTTATCCGAATCAATCGCATTGATTGCTGTTTCGAGTACAAATTAATTGTGAATACCTAAATATACTGTGAAGAATACAGCAGAGGTTTTATTTTGGAACCTGACGCCTGAAGGTTTACAAGACATACCATCATGACTCCGACATATATTTATTGATGTTTAATAGCAAAACAAAATCGAGAACAGTTACAGCCTTTAAGCTCGCCGTGGATTGACAATAGTTTTATTTATGTGATAGGCCAGATGTGAAGGTCTAGTGTACGTTACTTTTACAGTTATCTGTAAGTATCGAAATTTAAATAGTACCGGGTTTTGCATGGTCTCACGGAAAACACACTTGTCGGGTGATTTGTGAACCTCTCTAGCCACCATCCAAAAACCTGCGCTATTCGAAGTTTGATACTCACACGTCTGCCCTTATCAAACAGTGGTTCCTCAAACACAAGTGTCTTTAATAAGATTCATTTCAACACGGTTTCTGCAAGAAATATATTTTCATTTTACAGAAAAACGTGCTAGTACTGAGATTACGCTCTGAACACATGCTATTATACCATTCCCACTCTAAAAAGCTTATTTTATTCACTGAAAACAGTGGATAAAAAGGCCTTTTAATCACTGTTTTGGTCGTTGAATTTAGAACACACCAATATATTCGATCTCCATCTCAATGCTTATACAAACTCCTTGCGCAAAGAATAGTCGAAATAGAAACTCCTTGTGCAAATAACTCTTCGAGATTTGATTGGTCGATATTTGCGACAAGGAGTTTAGCATTAGAATAAAAACTATACTGTGTTCTTTGCTGCGATTATAGAAAAAAAGATATAATAAATATATTACTCTTATGTTTAGTGATTGTTCCAATTTTAATGTGCATTTTAATTAATTTAAGATTCCTTTTTCCTTCATTAAATGTTTATTTTCGATTAAATTATTTCTTTTTCTCGTAGTCATGGTATAAAGTATAATATGCAACTCTTGAATAAAACGGATGTATATCGAAGGCCATAAATCACTCGAATCGCTCAGGATTCTAACACTTAAACTTAACAATAATCACGAATCACTCCCTGCGGTCGTGATTAATTCGTTAGAATCCTTCACTTACTCGTGCTGCATCTATGGCCCTCGCTTTAAATCTGTCCTTTAGTTTGCATAGTAAATAGTTGCATAATATACTATTATACCATTCCCACTCGAAAAAGTTTATTTTATTCACTGAAAACAGTTTATATAAAGGCTTTTTAATCACTGTTTTGGTGTTGAGATTCAGAACACACCAATATATTCGACCTCCATCTCAATGCTTTTACAATTTCCTTGCGCAAAAGATACTCGATACAAACTCCTTGCGAAAATACTCGACATACAAATTCTTTGTGCAAATAACTTAATTGGTCGATATTTCCGACAAGGAGTTTAACATTAGAATAAAAACTGTATTACGTTCTTTGCTGAAAAAAATATAATCATAATAAGAAAATTACTCTTCTGTTTAGTATGTACTTAATTGTTCCAATTTTAATGTGCAGGTTAATTAGTTTAACCTTCCTTTTTTTCTTAATACAAATGTCTATTTTCGCTTAAATTATTTATTTTTCTCGTAATCATAGTATAAAGTATAGTATGCACCTCTTGAATAAAACGGATTTATATCGAGGGCCATAAATCACTCGATCGGCTCAGAATTCTAACACTTGAATAACTCCCTACGCTCCTGATTCATCTATGGCACTCGCTTTGAATCCGTCCTTTATTCACTAATTGCATAATATACTATTGTTTACCGTAATGCGTAAAGTAGACGGACTAAAGTCACCGACATAGCCCATGAGATAAGTCAGTTAAAGTGGCAGTGGGCAGGCCGCATAGCACGCAGAACAGATGGCCCATGGGCCGAAAGGTTCTGAAGTGGAGACCACGGACAGGCAAGCACAGCGTATGTCTTCTACCGACAAGGTGGACTGACGACCTGACAAAGGTAGCAGGACGACGTTGGATGCAGGCCGCTTCGAACCGATCCTTTTGGAAATTTCTGGGAGTGATATATGATCAGCAGTGGACGTCCCACGGCTTAGATAATGATGATGATGAATGCGTAAAGAAAACTTTTCTTTGTAAAATACAGAAGAAAATGCGTACAATATATTAGTGGAATATTTTCGAATCGATGTACTGCGATGGGTATTATTTGATGACAGTTTCATTGAACTTTGGAATAGCTGCCCATAATATTATCCTATTTCCAACAAAGCCAAACTGGTTCTACCAGATTAAGCGTAGCTAAAAAATAGGTCTTTCATAATGTCTTTTGCTGCTGTTTGCGGTAAAACTGTTATACTATAGAAACTGCTGACATGTATTGTATTGAGATGCGGGAGCGGCATATTCACTAAGTGAAAGAGAAAGAAAATAAATCCTACTTCATATTATAAACGCGAAAGTTTGTGACTATGGATGTTTGAATATATGGATGTGTAGATGTTTGTTACTCTTTCACGCTCAAACAGTGGTACCAATTTTGATGAAATTTGGTATGGAGATAGATGTGGCGCTGGATTAATACATAGGATACTTTTCATCATCATCATCAGCATTCATCACCACGCGTTTGAAAAAGCGCAAATTCTTGGGCACAGTATAGACCAAATAACAAGATCTCAGCCTACGTTAAAAGCGTAATGATGGCAGTTCTTCAAAGTTTGTGTCAGTTTCTGAAAGCTAAGTCAAAAGCACCTATAATTTTGAGAGCTCGATACGTGCTCGGCGATCAAGGGTGGTGAAATGTATCACAAATCCCTGCAAGGATGATGAAAGGTAATGACAGTTGTTTCCATAGTGATTAATTTTATAATATTTGTACGAGTATGTACGTAGCTACTATATTTCATTATTAGTGTGTACTGATAGATTTACTAAGTTCTTAAATTTACTCATATAACCATGTTAATATTGTATGACATTTTGATATAAAGATATATAAGGCTGTGGAGAAGATAATAAACTACTCGAAGTACTAATTTTAAGCAGACGAGATCGCGGGCACCAGCTAGCTGCTCTCGTAGATAGTTGTCTATATATATAGACAACGAACGTTCATTTACAAGTATTTAAAAATTAAAAAGCTCATTTTTTGTTTTCCGTACCCAAAGTGTAAAACCCCATTACTAGCACTCCGCTGTCCGTCGTGAAATTTTCACAAAAGATGTATTTATGATGCCGCTATAATAACAACAAATACTAAAAAACTGTCCAAGTGCAAGTCGGACGATTATTATAGATAACGGTACGGAACCCTTAGTACGCGAGACTGACTCGCACTTGGCCGGTTTTCTTTAATATTATTATTAAATAACTTATTACTGGGTAGTATTTCTAAACTACGGGTGTTTTTTTATTATTAACCCTTTGCGTCCCAAAGACGTAAATATACGGCAGTTTCATTCATAAATCTTTTGTTTTAATTATCATGGTCGAGGAAAGATTAAAGGGAGACAGACGATGATAAGAAATTCCTGAGCAAGCTGAACGGTGACCTCTTGATAGGAATAAGGCTCTAGTGTGGTGTGGAGCGAAGGTATACCAAATAAAGAGTTCTGGAAACAATCGAGAAGTTACATCCCTTGCATGTTTACCTGCTTGCATGATTTGCTCGCTTACACGTTTTGCTTGGTAACATAGATTTGATAATAATAAAAAAAGTCACCTAATATATTAAAATTAAAATACAAGTAGGAATATTATTGATAGAAATACGTATTTCTAATAATATACTATATAGAACACGAATATTTAAACAAATAAATACCCATACGGTCTTTTACCACAACCTGATAAGATTTATAAAATTAGTGAACAGAAGTAAAAAAAAATGACTTTCATGTTAACGGCCAAACGAAAAATTTCAATAATAAAATATCAGATGTTCTTAGGTAATATAGATTATCTTAGGTACATTATTTAGCACAATACAGACTTGTTATATATCTACGTTATAAATATATGTTTTATTATGGTAATAAGTAACGTAATAAAGTCAAAAGATTTACGACAAGACTACTGTCTGCGAATACACAGACATTACTATAAATAATCTTAGAGTAATAAAAGCCGAAATAAGAAAGAATTCAGCGAAGAATAGTCGCAACAAGGACCATATTATTCAGTGTCACTAGCGGGACGTGTCCCTTAATATATGTTTTAATAAAAGGGTTTCAATTCTCACCCGAACATACATCACCCGGAGAAACCCGAAGTATCAATAATATCGAAAAAGATCTTCAATTTATTATTCATTGAAGTCGCTGGGCGGGGAGGGTTGCTCTATAAATCCTGGGATCGCCACTAAATCATCGTTTGCAACCGACGGAAGGACGCTAGCGAATCCAAATTTTATACTTTTTCATTGTTGGGAACAAATGGATAAATCGAAAATGACATCCATAATAATTGCACAGTTTTTGTCTCCACTAATGTTTGGTAAAAATTTAATTAATCTTTCAGGAAAACATCGCAAATCAGTGTGACTCGCATCCGCCATTACTTTACCCGAAGCTAGCATTAACAATGTATTCAGAAGGCCTAAACAAAGACAGTCAGGTGGATCGTGGGCTTTTGGGCCTGCTGAAAGATTCCATAAAAACTGTAATGGTACCCTCGTCACGTCCGGACATCTTATTTATCTAGTCACAGGCAAAATCATTGTTTCCTTTTTCGTTGTGTATTTGGGCAAAAACACGCCTTATTACGGCCAGGCGCTAACAGTTCAACTGGTGAACGGGCCCATTGTCCTCGACCTCTGTATGTGACATTTTGTTCCTGGCGGGGAGAAAAAATAGCTTGTCCTATATACGACTATTTATTCATGTGCTCTTAACGAATTTGTTGAATAGGTATAGTATATGTAGAGTTTGTGTGGGCTTAGTTTGTTGGAGATCAATTTAGTTTTATCTGTCGTAATTGAGAAATGTATTTGATTTAATGTATGGGCTAGGAATAATTTTATTATACAACCCAAACTATTAATTATTTTCCAGAAACAATTTTAGTGTTACGTCCGTTGCGACTACAATATTTACAAATATTACACACTATATCAAAATTCCTTTTCAAAAAATAACTTGTTAGATACTCTCTTACGAGCGATGTTTTTAATATATTTAATGAATTAGTTAGCTTACGAAGTACATTTACTTAGTTTTCCATGATTTTGGTAGTTTTGATTAAATGTTGATCAATCTTATGATAACTTATATGTTTTATATTAATCATCTCTGTTTCTTACAAAAATGTTGTTTACCAAAACCACCTAGGTACCTACTTAGTTGCTGTCGTTTAAAATTGGCTTTACCTATGACAATAACTATAAAAAAAACTCATACTAAAAACGAAAAGCAAATAAACAAAATAACACCTTTCTATACCATTGTTAAATAAGGGATTACAAGCGGAATGATTAGTAAATCAGGATCTAGATTAAATAATGGCCTGGACTATCATCATTGTATTGTTTCGATAATCAATCAAACCAACTCAAAATACCATTTCATTAGGCATCAACGAACTTTTAATTATGCATAAACATCAATATATACTAATACCAATAATAATAATAATATAATGAGGAAATATTAGATTTTTCATGTTTTTAAGGAACAAACCCAACCGGGCCGATTTCAAAAATTATTTCACCATTACAATGCTACATTGTCCCTAACATATATACATCTATACCTATATTTTGATTCATTATTATCTTCACCCTTCACCACGCGGGTGAAACCACAGAGCATAGCTAGTTATTAATATATGTTGGTACTTTAAACAACTATAACTGTCGCGTTCCTAAATAATGATAGCATACTCCGAGGAGATCGGGCAAGAAACTCGGATTCATTATTTTCGGTTATGTTTTTATAGTTTATAAATATTATTACTATATCAAACCCATGTGGGTTGCAAATGTTGATTTGGCAGAGGTAATTCAAGCACTTGGTTTTTTAAATTATGTAATACTTGCTTTTTAAATATAGTACATTACTGCAGAATCCAGTAAGTAAGCCTTCTTGGCCATGTATGAGTTATAACTCGTATATAAGAGGCCAGGACGGCTTTCTTACTGGTTGAGGCTTGTATAATGCTTTTCTCAAAAATGGTATTTTCAGACCAACTGTTGGCTTGTTTTTCTGCCTTCCACTTCATAATTTTTTCATAAGTTTTCATATATCGCTTCTTGGATTTTAGCGGAAGTAGATTGTTTTGTGATAATTCGGCCTCAGCTTTTAAATCAGGAGGAGCCATCTATTTAATCACCAGATTCGCTTGAATTTATTTTTTGGGATTGTTTATGTTCACGCGGTAAATTAAAACACAATTGTCGCAATTGAATGTGAAATCCCGCCAGTCGTTTTTATACTAAAAAGTTTGCGTTTAGTTTTGAACATTGTTCTATTTTTAAATTACATGAATGTTTTAATAAAAAAAAATATATTTTTTTGGATCTCCATGTTAATTTTAGAATTGAAAGTTTAATCCAACATGATTTATAAACTGAAATTACTAAATACAAACATAAAATCCCACACTATACTTCTATACAATATTACTAAGTACAAAACACATCGTGCATACTTTTTCTGCGTCGCGTTATGTGTCACAAACTATAAAATGGCTGTTTAAGGCTCCAAAAAATATATCTATCTCATAAAATGTTATACCAAAAAGAGAGATAGATATATATTTGGAGCCTTAATTCCCTCCTTCCTATAATGGCTAAACTCTAATCTGTATCTGGTACTATGTTTTTTTTCCTAAGCAGATCTTAGGCAGTTAAGCAGATCAGAAGAGGAGATTCCAAATTTCAAATCTCGCTTCTTACTGGACAGTTGTGATAAGTCTCCGGTAGAGTTCACTTTCTGGATACTTTTTAGAAATGTTATGGCAACATTACATACCCTTTTTGAGAAATAGTACATTACTGCACCAGCCAGCAAAAGAGGCATTGATGAACGAACGTGTATATGTTGTCCGAGAAACACATAGATAAGTCCATTGAATTTGAGTAAAACATCAATCCATTTTTAATTACACGACACAACATAATGAGTTTACTATGTTATTGATTTGGCGCTAAACCACAACAGATATGGATTTTCATACAACTTTAGCCGGCCGCTGCTCGCATGTATTTGGCCAGTACAGCAATTTCGATTTATCTCGAAGAAGGTTGTCAAAATAATGCTCAAATTTCCAAGCTAAAACTTGAATTTTCTTCCCGCGAACTCTTTCTTGTGTTCTGGGATTATATTGTAAAAGCGCATATAACTACCTAAGAAAGGATTATTCGCCTGCGCTAGTCTAAAACTAGGCACTGCAATCTGTGTAGGTATCTTTATAACTTATGCAAAGTAAATATTAGATCTTGTGTATTATTTTATTCAAGAAAAAAATGCGAATATACACAAAGTAAGTGTACTGAAAACATTATTAATGAACCTTGGAGAAAACATTATTAGAAAGCTATTAAGTAAATTAATGTTCTTGAGCCTGCATGTGTCTAAGTAGAGTAAAGAATGAATAAGCTGTATTCATAATCTGAAAAGAAAGAGAGAAACATGAACAGTGTATTGGTAGGTAATTAAGCAAATCCCATATAGTATCCAAGATGATAGGCAGTTTTTTAACTGATTTCAAAAATAAGGAGGTTTCTCAACTTGACAGTATATTTTTATGTGTGTTTGCGGATAACCTCGTTGTTTATGAACTGATTTTAATGATTAATTTTTTGTTTGGTAGAATATACAGTCGAGCAGATTTTTAGTTACACTCCAATAACTGAAAGGTGTTTTGCCTATATTAATGATTTGATAATATCATCATTAACGGTAAATGTCATGCGCGCAATATTGTGATAAATAGGCACTTTTCAAATATCATGGTACCGACTTCAAGAACTTATTTCACACTCTTTAGTGTTCAAGTCCATTTTTGGTAAACTTTTATTTTAAACAATCAAGAGTCGAGATGACTACGCCTTTAGCAGTTGTAGTTTCACCTCGATCATAAAACTGACGTTATCACATAATTCTTGCATTGGTATTTGAACGTTCAACTTATTAGAGAGTTTACCTATGAAGGGATTCAAATCCACATTTCCTATGTAACCGCGACAGACCCCATGATCGCTTGGCCATCGAGGCACCCTTTGAAGTTTAATTTCAATTTTGGTATTGCTAAGCAGTCGTTAGTGCAATAAAAATCAGAATTTTAAAACTATTATTGGAATAGGGTTGAGTAAGCCCTTCAATTAAAAAACTACAATCTATCAAGAAAGCATCATATTAGTAAGGTACATATATGCATATCTCTCTCTCTCTCTCTCTCTCTCTCTCTCTCTCTCTCTCTCTCTCTCTCTCTCTCTCTCTCTCTCTCTCTCTCTCTCTTTCTTTCTCTCTCTATCTATATCTTACTCACCCTGACATTCATAGAAACTTACACTAGTAAAAGTAGTCAGTGAAAGAGGAAACATTTTCATTCCAGTAAGAGACAGCGGTTTGTTCATTCTTACGACGAACAGTCGCAGATTACTTTTGAACTGGCGAGATCTTGCTGTCCATTCGCAGTTATATGCAGCCACAGACAGCCGCGAGCTCTGAAAACAAGAAATAAACAATATTTCAAAACAATTTATTTTTCATAAAATAATGTTAACATATAATTATTTTAACACAATACAAAATAATATGTATATTTAGATTATACGAGTTTAGATTACAGAAATATGTAATTGAAGAGTTTCACCAATTTAAGATTTTTAACTATCTTAGGTCAACTCATTCCTAAAAATATTCTAAAGTAACATATTAAACATTTTGATCTGTATTGCGAGGCAACATTTAGGTTGCATCTGGCAATAGAATTTCTCATTAGAAACATATCTGCATATAAGATGAACCACAACTCTACATATTCTTAGATAATACATATTAATACTGCACTGTTCCATGTTTTAGATAGTACTTATGGTGTTGTACTTAGCAAGCTATATATGTTTTCTACTAACTTCCAAAAAGGAGGAGGTACTCAATTCGACTGTATATATTATTAGGTCCTTACATATGAAATTGGCGTTTTGTATGGGAGGAACAAAAAGTCAAATATTTTTTAATATAATATATTTAATTAATCAAAGTATGAACCATTATTATATATGCACTTTTGCCATCTCATAGGTAGTTCATTGATCCCTTTACTAAAAAAACCAGTCGGACGGGAATTAATAAAATCTTTGAAGGCGATTTGGACTGCCCCATCGGAGTTGAATTTTTTCCCTTGCAAGAAGTTATCCAAATTTCGAAAAAAATGGTAATCTGTTGGAGCAAGGTCCGGGAAGTACGGAGGATGTCTTAGACTTTCCAATTGAAGCTCTTCTAATTTAGTAGCCGTCTGTTGCGCAGTGTGTGGTCTAGCGTTGTCGTGAAGCAGCAGTGGCGTGGAGCGATTGACCAACCTAGGTTGTTTAGCCGCTAGCTTTTCCATCATGGTTTGCAATTGCTGACAATAGACATCAGCCGTAATAGTCTGGCCAGATTTGAGAAAACTGTAATGAACAATACCGGCACTAGTCCACCAAACGCTTACAAGTAACTTTTTTGGGGTTAATTTTCGCATGGGGCAGGATTTGGCTGGCTGGCCAGGATCCAACCATTGCGCTGAGCGCTTCCGATTATCGTAAAGAACCCATTTTTCATCTCAGGTAATGATTCGGTTTAAAATACCTTCATTATTGTGCCGGTTTAGTAATGTAACGCAGCAGTCGACGCGCGTTTGCCGATTTGCTTCAGTCAATTCGTGAGGTACCCACCTTTCAAGCTTTTTAATCTTCCCAATTTGCTTCAAGTGAATTAAAACAGTTTTATCACTAACATCGAAGCCTGCAGCTAACTCGGACGTGGTTTGCGATGGATCATTCCAACTTGAACTCAACTCTTCATTATCAACTTGAGTCTCAGGCCGTCCACGGTGCTTGTTCTGCAGGTCGAAATTTCCAGAACGAAAACGTTGGAACCAAAAACGAACTGTGTTTTCTTTTGCAACACGACCGCCATACACATCATTCACCCTTCGAGTTGTTTCCGCAGCACTAGTGCCACGGCGGAACTCGTACTCGTAAATAATGCGATATTTTAAGTTTTCCATTTTGTAAAATGAGTGACGCAAACAGAAAAAAAACAGAAGAAAAAAAACAAATGAATGACGATCATCGAAGCACAAATACATGAGTCTATAGCTGTACAAATTTGAATTTGGAATTCCTTACCAAAGAGGAGAAATTCGTGATTAAAGTGGCCAGTACGAAAAACGCCAATTTCATATGTAAGGACCTTATATATATATTTTAAGGTTTGTTACCTCATAACTTTCGATAGAGTGAACCGATTTTCAAAATTATTGTTGTTTGAAAGCTGGTGCTTCCCGTGTGGTCCCATGGTACAGTAGTTTAGAGTTACACTCCAAAAACTGAATATAATGGAAGTTGGTATTAAATTTTTCAAATTGTACTTGTTTTACAAATAATGGAAATTAGCACAAAGTTCTTTTAATTTTCTTCAACGTTTTCGGCCTTATCGTCAAACCCTGGATGGATAATATAACTTTGAGTTTGGCGTAATACTCAATTCCAACCAAACAAGCTCTAAAATGAAATATATGTGTTACGTGGTCAGAGATGGTACACTAAACCTAAAATATCAACTGGTTCTTAATTACAACCGACGTGACTTTAAAAGTTTTTAAATGTTTCAAAGCGCGTGCCATCCTTAGACCAAATTATGCAGTATCTAGGTACCTAGATAAGGAAAACGTACCGTTTCCACTAAACGACTCCCAAACCAGCAAGGTACCAAAATTTGCAATATCATAGCTGCCATGTAAGTTATAAGAAATATATAATACGAAGAGGGTGCTGGCTGAAATGGCAAACGACATTTGTATTTATAAGATATACAACGAAAATATTAGTATGCAGCAAATAAATAGTATCTTACCAAGGTAAATCTAAAAAGGCTAACGCATATAATGCAAGATGACATACTGAATTGTACAAACAATGGCACACTGAAAACGTCTTCGATTAAACTGCAAAATCTAAAATAACATTATTTTATCAGACGAGTAGGTAAGGTAAGTAGATTCCCTCACTGTCCATATTATGTACAATATAATGTAGGTAAATTAAAATTTTCTGAGCTACTGAGTACTACTTTCATTTTAAAAAGTAAGTAACTGCTTTATTTCGGACCAAGTACAATTACACTATTATTTCGGACTGCACAAATACAAGAAGGAACGAAAAAGGCAGAACAACCTCGACTTTGAATTACACTTGATTTTGTCCCTTCATATCAATCAATTTCATATCATCTGCAACAATCCTGATTTGATCCGAGATTGATTCCGAGTCATTTGAGATAAATAACTGTACATGCACGTCTTATATTATAAACGTATACACTCACTTGCTAATCTGATCAAAATGTATAATGCATTTATCAAGCTTAAGTTTGAAAATATGCTCTCTTTTAGGGGAGTCCCCTCTTCTATCCGTTACCATTTCAGAGTAGTCAGTCAAGCGTCGCAAATTGAACTTCTAACTGTGCTATGCTTAAAATCATCAACCCCAACAAAAATCCATCAATGTATACGGTATAAAGCATATGAAAATGCATTCCTATACTTTGGTATAAATATAACGGGTACACAAGTGTATCTTTGATATTTTCAGGAATAAAGTTGTAGCTACAAATTGGTAAAGCTAATTCGACTGGTAGAAAAATATGCGCAAACAACGGAGTTAAGACATGGGTTAAATTAGACGTGTAACAAATCGCGGCTGATATTTTCCGGTATGTCCCAATTATCGATTTCGCATTTTGTATCGTTTTCAAAGCATCTCTGGCTTCCGGTTGAAAATTTTCACTTTCTAATGTATCCATAATAAGTTTTATTCTATCACGCATATATAAAAAACCTAAAACTTTTGTCATAATATTCAATTCAGTGAAATAAAATATCAATTCTTCGATAAAAACATCTAGCTGTCTCGGCAAGAAATAAAAGTTTATAGATAAACACATGTTGTACATGATGATAAAGAATGTCACAAATATTATTGTGTAGTATTTGTAATATCTAGAAAAATTGTCTGATGGCCATATTGCCAAAAACTTCCAATGAATCATGTTGACTTTGAAGCAGTCGATTTGTTTGGTTTCCATTATTGCAATGTTTTATAGTGTCAGTTGTGAAGAGTCCACGAAAATGTTACCAAAATTCTACAATTTAGTTCAACACTCAGTAAAGCTAACGAAGGATTCCCTGCCCTTTCATTGGCGTACTATTTAGTGTAGCTATGTATTAATACAATTGCTTAATTAAAAGACAAGTTCGGAAGCCGCTAGTTTATAATTCTACCAATTGTCACCATGTCTTTATACAGGGTGAAAAACGAATTGTCTAAACAATCTTAAGGTTTCACCTAAGCTTTAGAGCTTAGGCAAAACGTGACATTTAACTATAAACATACCCCATAATTACTTGCAGATTACAGCCGTGCGATTCTCTGTTGATTCGTCGATGCGCTTGTCGACGAGCTCACCGATGTCAGATATTTTATAAGATATCGCCCTTGTAAATAAGGTTGTTTTTTCAACGTTTCTTGTCATCTCGTCATTTGTTTCACAGATGTTGTCAAAGATGCAACGATGTTTGCTTTTAGAGAATCTAAGAGCAAACATGTAGAAAAGAAGAAAAATTGAAAGTGTTTTACTGATTAATGGAATCGCAAAAATTCTAAAAACAAGTAAATCACTCTTATTGATAAAGTTGACTTGAAAAATGCAAAGACTTAAAATAAGTAATTCCAGCAAAGTTATCTTCAATGTAAATCGTAATTCCTAACTACGTTGAACCTTGACTTAGGAATAGTGTATATTAAGTATTCATTGAATGTTTTAAAATAAATCAAAGACTAAATTAAGAACAGGCAATTGAGAAGTAAAGGGTATCGCAATGTGTATGATTCAACTTCAAATTGGAAATATTTTTATACTACCTATGGAAGATTACACACAAAGCTTGTCGCATATATGCGCCTATATGCGCCACCACCATACAAAGTAAGCAGACACCATTATTACCAGTCTAGGCAAAAGTTCTAAGTAAGTTCGTACTCTACTCTACTCAAAGTCAAAGTCAAAATCATTTATTCAATTTAGGCATCAAAGACGCACTTATGAACGTCAACTTTTCATTATAATGTACTTTAAAGACTCTATCGCCGCGTTCCAAAATATATAGAACCCACCGAGAAGAAGCGGCAAGAAACTCGGGGCCATTCTTTTTATATGGATGTTTACAATGTTTCTACTTAGGTACTACAAATATTACATTTTATGGGTGGCAGAGAGACAGCTTGCCAGAAGTGGAGTATTCCAAGCATCTTTATCTTCTATATAATGTCGAACTTTATAGTAAGCTTTTTTTATTAAAACGTTTTTTACAGTCAACTTGAATTTGCCCTCTGTGAGCTCAGTTATGTGCTTTGGGATTTTATTGTAAAAACGCACACAATTTCCTAGGAATGACTTATTAGTCTTGGCAAGTCTAAAACTAGGTACAGCTATCCTATTTGTATTTCTGGTATTAAAAGTGTGGTGATCACTATTTAACTTATATTTATGTAAATTTTTACGAACATACTTTATTTTTTTAAATACATATAAGGAAGGCAACTAATATATTGATTTCTTTAAATAAATCTCTCAAAGATTCACGGGACCCATTTCGTATATAGCTCTAATAGCACGTTTCTGAAGGATAAATATGGTCTCTATATCAGCCGCTGAACCCCATAGCAATATCCCATATGACATTACGCTGTGGAAATATGCAAAATACACTAACCGCGCCGTAGAAGCATCTGTTAGCTCTCTTATTTTACGTACTGCATATGCAGCAGAACTGAGTCTCCCAGACAGAGCATTTATATGAGGACCCCATTGTAATTTTGCGTCAATTTTAATGCCTAGGAAGACTGTTTCCTTGTCCATTACGAGTTTAACTCCATCAAGCGTAACGTTGGACTCCAAATATGGAACAGTAGGCAAAGAAAACTTTAAACATTTTGTCTTTTTTGAAGTCAGAAGTAAATTATTAGTTGAGAACCATTTAGAGATACTAGATAGAGCGTTGTTTACTTGAATTAGTGTGCTATCTTTCCTATCTACTTTAAAAATCAGAGATGTGTCATCCGCAAATAAAACAATATCACAAAGATCCTTGGCCATAAGTGGCAAGTCGTTAATGTAAACTAAGAACAAAAAAGGCCCTAAAATGGACCCTTGTGGAACACCCATTTTAATCATAGATCCTGAAGATGTTACACCATTTATGCCAACCTTTTGCATCCTGTCAGATAAATATGACTCGATGACATCAAGCGCAGCTCCACGAATACCATAATGGAAAAGCTTTCGAATCAGTATACGGTGTTCCACAGAATCAAATGCTTTAGAGAGATCACAAAAAACACCAATAGCATCATGTGAACTCTCCCAAGCCTTTAAGATATACGTCATTAACTTCACACAGGCATCCTTAGTTGATCTTGTTTTCGTGAAGCCAAACTGATTTTCGTGCAGTATTGAATGCTCGTTGAAGTGCGCCAAAAGTTGTTTGAGCATAATTTTTTCAAAGATCTTACTCAAAATTGGTAGTATAGATACTGGTCTATAATTTGAGGGGTCTGTTTTCTCTCCAGCCTTAAGAATTGGAGTGATTCTACTATATTTCATTAAATTAGGAAAGGTACCTCTATCTATACAAAGATTAAATAAGCGGGCCAAAATAGGACACATAAAACTAATAATTGGCTCTACAATTTTTACTGACATTCCCCATTAGTCTTCAGTAGTCTTTATATATAAGCTTTTGAATGTTTTTATAATTTCGACAGTTGAATTATATTCAAAAGAAAAACTAGGTACTTCGTTCGTGAAATTAGCTTTAAGAATAGCTTCTGCTGCATCGGGGCAAGAATTCAGTGACTTGGTGACTTCTAGAGGTAAATTAGAGAAGAAATTATCAAAAGTATTTGCTACATTTATTGGTTCTGAGACAGTCTGATTGTTAATTACAAGGACACATGCAGTGTCTTTTGGTTTATTTTTACTAGAAATTCTACAGTTTCTACTATAAACTAAAATGATTTTGGTGTGATTTTGAAAAATGCTTTGCTATATATAACTTATTAAATCCAGACGCAGGTCAAACAGACATGTTCTGTTCTTACACACATATGTTTGACCTGTCCGGGGATTGAACCCGGGAATAATCACTATACATTTTTCAAAAAGCAATTTTGAATTTTTGAAAATGGTCTAGTAGTTTTTAAGTTAACTCGTTACGTACAAAAATACAAAATCTTGCCTCTTTAAAATATTTGTGTATATAGTGTAGATTGGCTAACCCGTCAGAGGCTTCGCTCGCTTCGCCCCCTTGGGGCTAAAATTTCTACCCAATAGACAATTGGGACCACCTCGGAAGTATATCTAAAAAAATATTTTTAAGAATCAGTCCACAAATGGGGGAGAAAACGGTGAACATACAGTCCAACATTATAACCTCCTCCTTTCTTGCAGTTGGTTGGTTAAAAATAAAATAAAAAGAAATGACTAATGTCTTTCCAGACATTCTAAATACAAAAGATAAATATTTTTCTTACGGAACAAAGAAAAATATTTTTCTTTTAAAGTACTTTAATGTTTTTAAAAGATAAATAACGATTGTTATTGACATGCTTTTCATTATTTTTAAATATTTTACGCTGGAAATGGAGTGTTATTATAGCATTTTTTGATATTTTTTTACTAGTATCCGCTCGTGACTTCGTTTACGTGGAAAAAGGTTATCGCGATCCCTCTTCATCTAACCGTTGCATCAGGATGAAAAAAGCCTAGTTCAGACGCTTTTGCGTGATGGAGCAACAAACATCCATACATCCAAACTTTCACATTTATTGTATTAGCGTGCTTATATAGTGTGATTATATATTCTCTCAACCTTCTGAACTGTTCAATAATACATGGTCACGTGTACTGGCTCAAAAAACAATTTTCTTTAATGAACACGCTGTGCTATTTATTGATGTATTAACGGCAATTTCTAAATTATATCTAGAAGTAAAATAGTTGAACTACTGCTAACTGAAATTGTGACTACTAGCTTTATTTGCACTTCGTAGGAGAAATAATAATAATAATATCTGCAGGTAATTTTATATTGTAACGAAACCACGGTAATGATAGATAATAATACCGTGACGAAACAAAAAAAAAATTATAGGGTCATCATCATCATCATCTCAGCCGTTTGACCTCCACTGCTGGACATAAGCCTCCCCCGTAATTTTCCAAAAGGATCTGTTGGAAGCGGCCTGCATCCAACGTCGTCCTGCTACCTTTATATGGTCGTCTGTTCAGCTTGTTGGTGGATGACCTACGCTGCGCTTGCCGTTCCGTGGTCTTCACTCAAGAACCTTCCAGCCCCATCGGCCATCTGTTCTGCGTGCTATGTGGTAATAGCGCAACCACGCTTTTGTTCCATGTTTCTGGCGTTAAACCTTCGATTAAGATGGTATTTAAAAGAAGGACTTTAAATACCGGTGTTCCACACGCTTTCAGAACCTTGGACCTCTCGATCACCCTCCCGGTGGTGGAGTAGGTTACCTGATTTCAGGGTTACCGTGGCCTAGCATTCCCAGCAGCCTAGCAGGGTTATTTCAAATAACCCATTTTTTTGTCCACTTCCCTTCCGCTTCCGCTACGGGGGTACACGGAAGGGGGTATGTGGGGCTCAGACCCACTGAAACCCCCCCTGGAGCAGTCCTCCGCCAGATGGTGCGAGATAGGGTTGCGCTGGTATTCACCAACTCGAGTAGGCCCGAGTTGATCTAATAACTGGGCCTCAGCGCCTGTGAAGGGGGTGCCCTTGCTCACGAAGGGCACTCTATCACCACTTCGCAGAAGGTGACCACCGCCTGCCACGATCTCTCATTGTCGAGCATGGAGCTTACCACGTGCGGCAGTGCGAGATCTCCGCCGATTATAGCTGAAAGCGTGTGCCGCTGCGGGCCCCATGCAGCACATACTTTCAGCGTGTGGAGCGCCGTATCCTCTGGCGCCCCACATTCATAGCAGGCTGGGGTCGCCTCCCGTCTTGCGATTTGGTGCACGTACTTTCGAAAGCATCCTTGCCCGGAAAGCACTGCGGATCCAATCGGAAAGTGAGTGACCCGAAACGCCGCCTTACCCACCTCCAAAGGACCGGGCGGATGGTATATTATACTCCGTAGTGATCCGGCGGCGAGTTGGCGGCAGTTGGCGTTCGGACCACCCACGTTAAGCAGCAGCCTTCCCAAAGCGGCCGCAGCTCCCACAACTCCTGGAGCCAGTCAGGCGAAATGGCCCCCAAAAGCCCACCTCCCATCCAAGCTGAGGCCCAGTAATCTCATCTGGGGTCAAACTGGGACCAGGACCCCATCCAGGATAACCCGCGTTCCTGGAGACTTGAAATAACCCTACAATGTCCCAGTGTAACCTAATTATTCCTTCATCCAGCTCAAAGATATTCTCGTCTTCCTTCCTTTCCAGTCCTCATCGTGCGTGTGTTATATATTAGCAGGGCCAGCCGTTGTCGTTGGGTGTGGTAGCCGGGCATCGGCTGGGGATTCTAAACACCCCTGGTACTATTCTAAGCCAGCACCCCACGGCAAAGTGCATAGGTGGTTATATTTAATTATAAGAATGACCAAATGATGAGCATCTTAAATCTAAAGGAATGTACTAAAACGCAAAAGTACAATAGTAATAAAAGTAGTTGTATGTTTTTACATCCAGTGATCTTTTTTAAGGATAGTGCAGAACGCTCGCGGTTGCGTCACGCCTCGCACTACAGCAGCAGCTCGTAGCGCGTGCGATGACATAATGGTGCGGGGAGCGAGGGGTAGTCAGTTGCGTCGGTGCATCGTAACGGGAGTCCTTCATCACTGATGTCATGTTCCGTGCTGATGGAAACACTCAGGCAGAATGAACTCACCACATCGCCACTATATCGTCCACTATTCTGAGTTCCACGAAGACATGAGCTCCATGTAAGCAGGCTCCATCTTCTGTCTTTATTAAAATTATGTTGCCTACCAACCTCAATGGCCTCCCGGATCTTAAACGGAACGAAAAACTTCTCTCGTACAAAGACACGCGCTCTATCACTGCGGATGTAGTGCTGCATTTCTGAAGTCAGAGTACGTTCTGCAAAGGCATAGAAGCAAATGTGTTCTGTGAGCCTAGTTGATATGTTCTTTTTGTTTCAAACGAAATACCGCTTTTATTAACGGCATCAGGTATGCCGCTGATCTGTCCACCGATGCTGGGCGTCCGTGGGTTGTTTGTTATTGCAAAGCTCTGTTTCCACTTGAGTCATAGCTCTCCTACACACCTTTTTAGGAAGTTTATCTCAGTACCCAAATGTTCCGGATCACATAGTGACGATGCCTTAGTTAATAAGGGTGCGAGGTACCGAGGCTTAGTGCGCTGGATGTGTGAATTAACATTGATGTGTATGTTCGTGTGTGTTTGTTTCCGGCGTACATGTATATATAACAAGTGAGTGATTTCCGCTTCTCATATTAAAATATGTGCATAAACCACGTCAGTTTTCATAATAAAATAATTGTATTGCTGTACATATAACATATGTCAATTTTATCATTATAATATCAATATTTTAAGCCAAAAATGACTTATGGCTTAAACAGTAATATAATTTATACACAGTATACTCAATGACGATTTATCTACATCACTTTGTGGTTGAGTAAACATTCATTGCCCTTTTATGAAATAGTTTTAGAAAAGACATCAAGAAAAATATTGGTGTTTTAGAAATGTAACGTTCCTTTAATACCATTTTAGGTTTCGACCACCTTACACTTGACATGTTTTTATTGTTTCTTGTTAATCCAAACAATAAAATCACCATAATTACCACATTATGTAAAGTTTTGACTATAATTATATTAACTTTAACACTTTTATGTATTACCATTTTTTCGAGCACGACTAAAATACACTAGACTTACAAAAAGCACGTTTTTTGAGTACAGTAATTTCAAACACTTTGTACTTGTCTATTATCTGTTATGATATCCATATCAAAGGCTTATAAATGTATAACAGACTGACAAACGGCGCGCGGCGTAGCGTAGGCTTACCATACAGAGTGATGAACCAATACCTACCGAAGGAAAACTATTCAAAATATTGAATTAAGCAAACTTTACTTAGACGAAAAATGACTTTATTTTTAAGAAATAAAAACAACTACATTTAAATTTTTAATAGTATCTTGCAAGACCCGGGAATCGAACCCACAAAATGTAAATGTAATTTTATGATACCAATTAAAAGGGTCATTCATAAGGGACAAATGTCTCACAAGCATTAATACAACATTTGAGTAAGACCATTCAATCCGATTGCAATGAAGAACTTGGCAAGTTTTTACTTGGATATAAACTGGTTCAATCATTTGGTATTTGTTTCTTTTTTGTTTTCATAGATTTAGATAATTATCAACAAATTTTGTTCTAATAGAAGCAAATAAACTCAATTACTTATTATCTGAAAAGTGTAAGCCGTTATTTGGTACATGTGAATATCTCCACTTTCACGGTTTTCAATATACTATCCAACACTAAACTAGACATGTTTTAAAATTGTTTTGCATGATGGATGAGGCTAGATGCGAAGTATTATGTTTTAGTTTAGGGGAATAAAAAATATTGTAATTTTGTCCAGTATTAACATACCGTGTCCATAATACGACTCCCAAACCAGCAAGGTACCAGAATTTGCGATGTCATGGCTGCCATGTAAGTTGTGAGGAAAATATAGTATGAAGAAGGAGCCGGCTGAAACAATTAGCGACAAGTTAAAGTATGTTAACAAGTGATCATTTTGTAATTTTAGTAAACCCCATTTTCATAATAGTGTTTTTAAAAAATAAAACGTACTGTGAGTACATTTTCTTTTTTAATCTACCTATCAATGAATTATTTCGTTAAATCATTAACGTTATCGTATTGGATCAAGTTCGAAAATAAAGTTAAATTGAAATAACTACGCCCATATAATTTATTTATTCCTAATAATGGTGACGATAATAAGTAATTCGATATTCATAGTGTATCTAAAATACCTATATTAACACATAATTTTACTAAAAATAGTAATTAAAAGATCTTACCAATGTAAACCTAAAAAGGCAAACGCATATAATGCCAGCAGACATACTAAATTGCACAAACAAGGCAGCACTGAAGATTTTTTGTAACAAATTGCAAAACCTGAAATAACAGATATTATTAAATTATAACTTAAATTATATTATCGGTTATTTACGCATTTTTTAATATGTTTCAACAATAAAGCTTATATTAAAGCTTTATAGTTGAAACTATTTTAAAAATATTGTGTAATAAAAATGCTGTTAATATAAAATTGTCATTAATGCAAACTCACTTGCTTATATGATCAAAATGCACGATACATTTATCAAGTTTAAGCTTTAAAATATACTCCGCTTCATGGACATCTTCACATGTTTCCTTTGCAATTTCATTAAAAGACAACCGCCCTAACATATGTTCCAAAACTTCTAACTGTGCAATAATCAAAATCATGACTCCCAAGAAAAACCCATCGATATTTACGTTATAAAGCATATGAAAATGCATTCCAATACTCTGGTAAAAATATATCGGATACACAAACATGTCTTTAATATTTAATGGTATAAAATCGTAACTGCAGACAGGTAAAGCTAATGGGACAGGTAGCAATAAATGCATAATCATTGGAGTCAAAACATGAGCCATATTAGATGTGTAACTTAATATGGCTGATATCTTCCAGTATCTTTTAATTCTTACTTTCGCATTTTGTATTACTTTCAAATCATCTTCCGCTCTTGGTTGAAACATATCACATTCTAGTATGTCCAATATATCTTTTATTCCATCACGCATGTACAAAAAAGTTAACGCCTTCGTCAAAATGCTCAGCTCGGTAAAATAGAAAATTAGTTCTTCTATTAAAACATCTAGCTGTCTCGGCAAGAAATAAAAGTTTATGGACAAAAGTATGTCATAGACAATGACAAAACCTGTTATAAATAATATTGAATAGTATTTGTAGTTGCGAGAAACATCTTTTGATGGCCAAATTGCTAGAAACTTCCAATATCTCATGTTTACATTGAAACAATCAATTTGCTTGGGACTCATTTTTACAATGAGCTCGATGGTTCTACAAAGAATGCAACCGAAGCTTGATATTGCTACCAGACAGTTGACATTATACCACTTAGTAAATGCCACAAAGGCATACCTACCCTGTGATTACTCTACTTTTAAGTTCCATAAAAACGCCATTTCTTAATTAAAAGAGCAGGCGTAGAAAGAGTTTATAATTTATTTTAACAACTAGCTCACCCAGCTGCGGCTTTGCTTGCATAGCCTACGGAATACGGTGTCTTAGAACTACATTGTTGTTTAAATGGTCAACAATAAAATCAACATTGTAACTTTTAAGCATCAGTACTCGCTCTCAAGAGGCAGAGATTTATTATGAACTAATAGAATTTATATGGACGATATTCCTTTAAAGTCAAAAGTTAAAACTGAAGTCGATCTATTCCATCACTTAGAGCAAGTAGAGGCAAGAGTAGGCGAGTACAATACTCGCCTACTTTCAAGAAGTCCAGTGTGACCACAATATGTTACCTTAGTTTCATAAATTCATAGTATCTGGCTGTTTCCATTCTGTAACCGTAGCCTAGTTAATGTCTAAAAGCGCCATCGTAACATTTTACTACAAAGTCTCTACAAACTTATGTCCTTTGCCTTTGTCATCACTAAGATCCAGCACAGACCCTTAAGGGTTCAGATATAAAAGCGTCGCCACAAAACGTTACCATAAAATCAAAACACGACGTGTTGACTGTTTCCATCAGTTAGATCTAGAATTTTCACACCTGTGTCTTATCTAGTTGTGAGATAGAACTATATTTCCCGGGTTATAGATTTTGTCATTGGAACTTCCCTTTGGTAGTCGCACGCTAGACACACTTGTATAACCGTCATAGGTATTTACACTAGATTCTGCGCAAAAAGAGAAGTGTCATGAATAGGGTCGAGCGTATACTAATTCACTATTTTAATGCTAGTAAATGAAAAGGTGGAAAAAATTGCCGGGGACTTACTATTGAAATGATATATATTTTAATTATGTTTCATTAAAAAATATATACAAATAAACTGTGAAATATACTAGGAGATAACAGAAAACATACAAATGAAACAGCCGGTTTCCCAGCCGGTGAAAATTTTAGAGTAAGCAATCGCTCTTACTCTCGGCCTCTTCGGAAGCAATCTGTCTATTATTCTGTCTTATTTGTGGGTACCTACTTCTTAAAACAATTTTACCATGACTATAAGTAAACATTTTAAAAAACTCACATATGTATATCATCATCATCATCATCATCATCATCAGCCTGTAGCAGTCCACTACTGGACATAGGCGTCTCCAATTGCACGCCACTTATTAACACATAATATATGTATATGTTATGTGTTAATTTTTATTCTAATGGTACTAGCACCTCTTCGCGGTTTCGATCTGACAAGATTATACAGTGTGTACACTAAGCATGGATTCTCGATAGGATAAACTTTAACATTAACTATCCATAAACGACAGCCCGCGAGATATCAGATCCATGCATCCAGACAAGATACAATAGAAAAAAATACAAAATGTCTCAAAATAAAGTTTATATTTATTTAGCTTACTGCATGAAGGCAACGAATCCGAGGGGCGCGGGGTTTATGTCAATCGGTAGCCTAGCTCTTGGGAATTCAGTCGCTATGGAGTGTTTAAATAATATGCCAAGCATTCCACTTATTCGAAAATTGGTCAAAAAGTTTGAAGAGACCGGTACAACGCTGGAAAACCCAAAATCCGGCCGACTCAGATCATCAAGAACGGTAGAAACCGTGGAGAATCAGTCTGTTCGTGACGATCGGAACTTTTCAATTCAGAAGCGCGCAAGTGCTCTAAATGTACATATTATCATTATCACACCGCATTTTGCACAAATACCTAAAGCTGCACCCCTACAATATTCAATTGGTGCAATAATAAGAATCTTCTACTCGCAACAGTCGCCGTAATTTAATAGAAAACTGTGTAATTGTATCTTATCTTGTCCCATGGATTGTCGATCCATGGTCGCAGTGCAGACTGTTATTTTCACTTATCAAATATTCAATTTTCTAGTTGGATCAGGTATTTTGGAGATCACGACAGACAATGGAACGAACAAACTTTTCCTTAAAATGTGGAGCTATATATGTAAGTAGATAAAATCGACGGTCGGAAGTGGATGTAGGTTAATTGAGGGAGCTGTAGGTTTTTAAATGAGATGCAATTAGTGAAGGTGAGGCTCGTCCAGCCGCGAAATGGTCCAGGAATCCGTTCTAATTAATAGGCGCTGCCTTCTGGAGTTTTCTATAAAAACGCCTTGAGGAATTTTCTTTTGTTGCCACCTGCCTATTTACGCTCACCAAGCTGCTTAGTTTTGTTGTATATTATTTTTGACTCTTATATTGTACACTGTTGTTATTGGTTAATTACAGCGTAACGTGCCATTTGAAAGATGTAAAACTCATTCATATGTTATAGGATGAAATTTTTCTTTCTATAAATTTATATGTTTGAGATTGCTAAAGCAGGCGTTGGTACTTTAAAAAGTAATACTATAAAAATGATTCATATGTTGTTAGTAAGCGAAGTTATTATATATAATATGTATAAAATATATGGTTTATAAAACGTTTTAAAATTATCATGTACCATTCATTACATATATGTACCGAAGCCAGTTACTATTTGCGTTATTGGATTTAATCAATGTTCCGAAAGTAAAAGTTGTAGTCAGCAAGAAACTATCAGTAGGTACGTACATACCAAATAGTGGTACGAGTACATGGGAACCTGGAAAACAATCAACGAGAGTTTTCTGAGGATGATAACTATAACCTCGCGGATGAAGTCGTGGGCATTAGCAATAATAGTAATAATAGACATAGTACATAGCCCACTATCTCCCTTATCACTTATAAATTCATATTAATAGCGTTGCTATTTTACCTATTTTTGAAATAGATATACCATGCCACCATCCATCCAAAATGTTTCTGTTTATACTATTTTATTTATACTATTTTGTTTTTTGTATACTTACCAAACAGATCTCTAAGTATTGGACAGTCCCATTTATGCCTTTGTTAAGGATAGGATGTAATCCGTGAAATAAATGGAATAGTAATAATAATAAATTCTTTATTCACCATAATTATATGTACCGTATCAACTTCAACACTATAACTAGCTATAACAGAGAAACACAAGTGCAATTTGAAAATTTAATACCGACTTCCATTCTATTACTTTAGTAAAAATCAGTTATTGGAGTGTAACTCAAAAACGACTGCACCGAATTTAATAAAACTTACATGGGACCACATAGGAAGCACCAGCATTCAAACGAAAAATAATTTTGGGAATCGGTTCACCCAGTTGAAAGTTATGAGGTAACAAACAAAACAGTTGAATTGAGTACCTCCTGGTTTTTGGAAGTCGGTAGAAAATATATGACTTGCTAGCTTTGTAGCTATATAGATACCAGGTTTATATCAGTGGAGGTATTATGTTGTACAATGTTATACTTGATCCCACACTAGAATTCCCTGTGTTGTGGGATGCTATAGTCTCGTGTTGTTACAAGAAATATGATTTGTTACAAGTTCCACAATCAACCAGATACAAAAAGCAATGTTGAATTAGCGACTTAAATTTGAACCAATAATAATTGTAAAACCCCAAAATTATCTCATCAATGTAGTCTACCTTCAGTTATAATAAAGTAAGTTGATGCACCACTCACACAGTTACGAGTTAATTTGGCACCTGCGTAATGGAAAAATACTTTTATAAGTATAAATTTTAACTAGTTAGTTAGTATACACTTTTGTAAATTACCTACCCACAAACTTTTATTTCAAAATTTTATCAAAAATTTAATTTTCATAGAAGCAAGAACGATTTAAATTTAGTTCTACATTTGACCGCGAGGTGGCACTGTTCTTTTATTTTTTCGCGGCAGTCGTTAGCGAGCATCGATTGGCGTCAATGTTGTAAACTCATGGTAGACCTACTGGGTGCCAGAGGGAGTCTACGATGCAGTGACGAAGCCGGCTGTGTGGCCAGCCAAAGTTTGCTTTACGGATTGGTTTCCCACCCACCCCTGTCAGCAGCGGGAGGCACAGCACGCCGGACCCTCATGCAGCAGCAGCGCCTGACTCATAGGTTGGTCTCAACTGTACAAGTAACTTATCTAAGAAACCGTTGGTGGTATGTCATCAAAACATAGCTTCTCCTGTAACTAGGCATAGGTGGTAGTGAAGTTGATACATCGGTAATTTAACACAATCCATCATCAGATAAACACTTAATATGTACACTCTCAATTTAAATAGGTACAGTTCATTCATCTCACCAACTCTTAATAAGTCTCCAGGCTCGTGGCACACCACAACCTTATTATTCTCCCAGTCGTATGGAATGCATTCCAACATAGTCATAGTCATAGGTAGTGTTGATGATCCCAATGACACGCACACGTTGCCAATGACAAAAGTCTTTGTGTAAATACGTCTGTCGGTCTTCGTCCAGCCAGCAAACTAGGAGTGCATGCGCTAAAAGCATTGTTTGACAAACAGCATGATGCTAATGTACAACGAACGAAGAGGTCGTGACGACACTTCTGCGATCGATCTCGATGGCAAGAAGATAAAATGTTATTTTTAGGTCTTATAATAGTGTGTTAATTGTAAATTAATGTAATAGTCAAAGTAAGAACTTAAAAAGCAAAATATATATATGACTGGACTCACACTTAGTCTATAAGTGTCGTTAGATACTTGGGGTTCAGACTAGTAATTAATAAATGGTTTAATATTCTAAAGGGCCGTACCTAGAGTCTGTAGTGTATAGGAAAGAGGGAGGTTTTAGTCCGTAGGTACACACTGACTCTCCCCGCCGGTGGACTCGGACATAACCTCAGAGATACTGCTCTTCTGCGGTATCCATGGATTTCCTCCTCCAGAAACTAAAAAAAAATGTACAATGAAACCCATGATAAGTTATATTAAGTATGTTTGGCAAGGCAAATGTTTAATTAAGTAAAATTCCCAGTGTTTAGTATGCAAGTGTTGTGATTTATATTTTTTTGCATTATTAATATCTTTGGAAATTAATTCAACTGCCAATGTTGCTATTAAAGTCACCTTATTTTTAACAATTACTACGCCTGTCTGCAACAGTTGCAGTGCCATCCAGAGCTCCAAGATAAGTTTCATCTCACTAATATTAATGTGAAAGTTTAGATGGAGGGATGGTTGGATGGATAGATGGATGTTTGTTGCTCTTTCACGCTCAAACGGCTATGCCAATTTTAATGTAACTTGGTATGGAGGTAGATGAGGTGCTGGATTACCACATAGGATACTTTTCACCATCATCATCCATCACCACGCGCGTAAAAAAGCGGAATACTCTTAGGGACAGCATAAACAAAATAACAATAACTCCGCCTACGTCAAGATCTGTCAAACTTTGTGTCAGTTTCTGATAGCTTATTCAAAAGCACGCTATCATTTTGATAGCTCAATACACTAGATGTGATCGGCTACCGTGAAAAACGATGAAATTTAACACAAATACCGTCAAGGGTGATGAAATGTAATTACAGTTTTTTTCCATTGTGGTTAATTTTTAGATTTGTATGTACGTAGTAATGTATTTTATTATTCGTGTTTAATGATTGTTTTACTTAGTAAATACATTTACTCATCAGGTGACCAAAGAGCTGGTACTTACCTCGGACAACGTATTAGCCTGGCTATTCAACGAGGTAACGTTGCCAGCTTTTTGGGCACTCTACCTGTAGACAGGGATTGAAATGCTGTTTTTATCTGTTATATATTTATAATATAGAAATATTTTAGTTAATTAGTTTCATTGTAATAGGTAGATTTATATTATATCAGTAACTTTGTACTTAGATTAAATTTATTTACTTGTATATTGTTTTATAAATAATACCTATTTACTCATTTAATACTATTATAGCAATTGCGTTTGACCATGTAATATTTTATTACATTTTGGTATTTAGATAGATATGGCCTTGGAGATGATAATAAGCTGCTCGAAGTACTAATCCTGGCGCAGACGAAATCGCGGACACCAGCTAGTATTTCTATAAAAAGCACTGCATTGCACTCTTTTTCGTACAGCATATCACCGCAATAACAATCGAATATAGTTCTATTCAGACGTGTGAAAAGCTATAAAAACAAAACACTAACCATGTTGGCATCTTTTTTATTTCACATCTCCAACTGCATTTTCCCGAATATTTTCCGCAAATGTGACTCCTTACGTAAACACAGACACATTCAGCGAGGCTCGTATTTACAGGTGCGCGCCTGATTGCGAATACATTGTGTTATTTTTATTCAGCGGATAAACCATGCCTGCAGGGGTTCGTTACTGAGAGTAGATCATCCCTCACTTCCCGGAGGAACCTCTTCACGTCTCTATTGTTTCTCAAATGTAAACCCTCTGAGAAAGATGTACTTTAACAGACAAAATGTTAAATATTAATTCGTGTTTTCGAACTGAGTTGGTAAAGTACCCGCCTTGCGTACTGCAAATAATTTGAAAATTTAAACAGTTTGTAGACGGCGATTAATCAGTCCCGGCTTGAAATGGTTCCTGTACATTGGTATAAATATAAATATGTATCGGTGAAACTCTAAAATAAAAAGTAATTTATTTTTAACTATAACTACAAGGGTGCTGGTCTGGCACAAAATATTGCCGATCATAAAACTTTACGAGTAGTTTTAAACTTACTAACATACCTAATACTCGTAGTTTAGGCACAAAATAGAGAAATAGTACTAGGTGTACTATGACTTGCTTTTTTGAATACGAAGTTCAACTTACATATAGGCCTCCGATGAAGCGCTCGTAGCGGAGCTCGACTTGGCGATCTTAACCGATCAACAAGTTAAGCAACACTGCGGTCAGGACTTGGATGGGTGACCGCTAGTGGCATTATTCAACTGAGCGCTTCCGTGCTTCGGAGGGCACGTTAAGCCGTCAGTCCCGGTTGTTTGTCTTAGGACAACAGTCGTTAGGCTATGTCGAAGGCCTTCGGGCGGCCTGGAAACTTTGAAATGGGTTGGCCACCAACCTATCCACCAATCCGCACTGGGCCCGCGTGGTGAATTATGGCCTAACTCCTCTCTCTGAAAGGAAGGCTCGAGTCTCAGCAGGGGGAACAAAATGGGCTAGTTATTATAGGCCTCCGATTGACCACTTCCTCATTTGCTGTTTACGTTGGATCCTGCCTAGGAGATATACTTATGTGTATTAGTGACTTGAAAATTATTAAAAATACTATCGCTTACGGTCGTTTATTGATTGAATAGATCGTCGACGAAACGTTTCGTTGGAGAGTGCTTCTCCTACGGGATATTTCCCGTGTTAAAATTTTTGCTTTCATATAAAGCCTTTCGTCTACGACTTTGTTTTGTGTTTATAAGTATTTCGATATCTATTTTTCAACCTAAGTACTAAAATCATAACTCTTCATGATTTCTTATTAGCAGTGATGATAGTCTTGGCGTAAGAGTGTAATTATTGCCAATTAAAGTGGTAACTGTTTTTCCGTATGTAACTATTTTTCCGGTTCGTATTGTTACAATAGGTAGTCTTGATTTAACCCTTCATATACCGTGATAATTAAAACAAAAGATTTATAAATGAAACGCACGTAAATTTACGTCAATGGTACTCAAAGGAATTGCCGTCCGTCACAAGATTTGACACAAGAAAACCGGCTACACTTAGGGCGAAATATATCCACAACTACCAGAACACTATACATTTTATAGTAAATGAACTTATGTATGTTAGAACACTGTGAACGAATAGAATGTCTTCCCGTGAACATGGTGCATGTAACTGCGCCGAAATATCGGGAGCTCATTCCACAACCTTGCCACTGTAAATATCCCGTTAATAATCATATAACTTTATGTATGTTAGGTTAGTAATTTAATCTAATACTTCTTTTATTTAAATTATTAAATGTTAACTAATGCCCAGTTCTCTAGTATGCAAAACTTGATAAAAATATGTAAGTTCTTTCATTGGATATGTAACTTGTACATTATTTTTTTAACATTTGTTTTGAGGCATACTATTTCAAAAACTCGCTTTATTTATACCATATCTTTTGCTCAGAAGCCTCACCAGTAAATCTGCAAAGGTATTTTGTTTGTATGTGTATAGTAAATACGCATTTTCGAGGCACACACACAACTCCAACCGAATGACCTGACTCATTAGTACTAACAATTTTAATATACTGCCTTCAAACTAAACTCTTAGCCGGTGAATGTATTAGAAAAAAGACGTGAAATATGGTACCATATTTTTTTTCTTTAAGGTACATTTTTGAAACATTCTATATCGTTCATTACATTTGACACCCACGACAGACTTGTAATTGAAACTCAGTACCTACAAAGTATGTAGCTTGATTGGTTCCTGTGTGGTCAAGTGTACTGGTCTACTATGGACGTTCGATAACTAGGTCTCCTACAATCTAAATAAAACTCTTGTATACCTAATCATAATCATAGTTTTCAACCGGAAGTGTTCCACTAATGAACATTGCGTCATCCACAAGGTACCACAACGAAAGAATGCTGAATGATTTTGCCGGCATCAGTATAGTAAGAAAACTATAAAAACTACTAATGTTTCGTAGAAGAATAACTGCGACTGCGGTGTACCAATGAAGTGGCCCTTTCGAAAGACCAGCCAAGTTTCTAGACGGGTAAGGCGGGTGTCCTCGCCTATTACTCGCTTGTTCTTATGGAGTTCTATTTCGGAGTAAAAAACCCAGTGGGATACCACCAAAAAATGGTGGAAACTGAATAGTAATAGAATAGGCTGTGAACTGACAGGAGCAGTGTGTGCCAAAAGTTCAAAGTAATTTCAGTTCGTCTATATTGGTTGTTTAATTTTTTATTAGTTAGAATAGTTTCAAGAAAAACGTGAGCAAAGTTACCGAACTTCCTGTTAATTGAAATAGTTTCGGTGCTTCAGAGTTTACAGATACGGGTTTCGTATGTGTGTGTAGATGAACTAAGTCCGTAAAGGTCGAAAAAGTTTTAGGGATAGCGTTAGGTACTTGTTTTATTATTTTATTCGATTTCGGAAAATGCTGTTTTTTGCTATTAACTATTTGTTATGTAAGCAGTGCAGATACTATTACAAAAGGTTTATAGTCCAGTCAAATTAGAAAAAAGAATCGACATAATTCGGATAGTTGAAGATTCTTCTGGAATCGTTAGAAAAGACAGCTAGAAGTATCTCCCCGGTTTGCACCGTCTCTAGCGACTTCAAACCATGTTAAATATTAGGTATAAACTTTAACGGTCCGTTAATCAGAATAATTCAAAGAAGTTGGAATAGTTTATTGTATTTATGAACAAAGGTTTCCTCTATGTATAGCAAATTACAATAAAGAAGTCGTGCGACGTACAGAATATTTGTTATTGCTTTTTTTGCGGCTCTAGGAAAATTCTGAATAACGGTGCAAACTTACTATTAGGTCTTAGGCATCGTAAACGTTCAGTTAAATTTGCACCAATGTACAAGCTACCGACGACTTCGAAAAACGGAAGGTTTTCTCAAGTCGACGTTTATCAAACAATAAAAAGAATTACTAAAATCGGAATACTCTGCAAAAACTTTTGCGTGATTTGTACATAAAAAATATAAACCTCGACTTAAGGAAATCCTCCTATTTTGGAAGTCGGTTTTAAAATACTTAGTAGGAAGGTAGATTATAATAGTTTAATTATAGTATAAAAATATAGTGATCACCACTCTTTCCTGAACGAAGTTGTGCAATTTCAAAGTTTTTACTTTAATCCTCTTCCGGAGCTTTTGATTATCATGATTCTATTTCATATTAAACCATACTGAAAAAAAACCTACATTCGCGAATTACTTCCACTCTTTTTCAAAATATCGCCTAATTTGACTGGACTATTAGACGTGATAACGTCATTAAAATGGCTTTCATGCAACAAGAGTGAAACGCTTTTTATATCGCCTTTTGAAACTTAAAAGGGTTGCAGCGCAAAGTGCTGTGCATGTTCTGCAAGGTGAAGAATGTAACTAGCCTATCATTGTAAAAACGCCATCGTGCGCTTACGTCATTGAGCAGACAGGAGCGTCGAAAAAGTTTGAAAATTTGGGCGCCAAGATACGAGTAAGTCTAAATCTCGTGACTCAACGGTTGTAACGCAAAGTGGGTTTTTTAAGTTATTAGGAAACGGCACAAGTACGAGACTTAATTAATATTAAGTGATAGCCTCTGCCTATAACGAGAGACGAGACGAACTGCACTGGGCCCGTAACCCTGAGACATTAACTTGTAAAGTCTAATGTGCCTGTAATTCCGCCGGCAACCATACTCGTACCTTCAAACCAAAAACCACAGTATTACCACGAACATTACTGCTTCATGGTAGAAACAGGTAAGGTGGGTGGTGAACATAATATTCTGAAAATAGATTATAAACCAAGCCTTTTGGTGTGCATTCATCGTGCGCTAACGCCATCAAGCAGAAAAGAGTTATTAACCCGTGAGAAGGCGCGCTATGAGCAATTTGCTCACACAAAAGTTGAGAAAGTTTTTGGTGTTCCTGACCACATATCGTCCCAAGCTCCTAGGTACCTTCCTCACTATTCAACCCCTCTCCCCTCGCGCAATTCACGCATCGCTCAGTCCCGCTGCTTCCGCGCAGTGAAGCACTTGTGGAAGGCCTGCACTGTCGTGCGGCAATTTGCTTGTCGCGCGCCCATTCGCGTAAGTATTTATTTTTCATATAAAAACATGTTATTGTGTTTTTCTTGTGTATTATTATGTTAATTTGTTTAAATTTTTTTTATTATCAGGTACATACTCTAAAGTCATATTTTAATGCTAATGTTTTATGTTATCAGCTACAACACACGTGAAAAATGTGCGATATGTATAATGCACAAAATCTTCGAAATTTCTTCGTGGTTGAAAGAGAATTCTAAACGAGAAGAGAGGAAACTTTTATATTACTTGAGACAACAAAAATGTAAACATTGTATACATTTTTATATAGGTTTCTGGTATAATTTTGGAAATAAATTATTATTATTATAATTATTTCTTTATTTTCTTGGATTTCATCCGGTCCTTTAGAAAAAGCATGCACTTCGTGCAAGCAATTACTCTGCACCGATCACATAACGTAATATGTTCAATGTGTTTTGAGAGGCACACTTGTCTTGATCTCATGGAAGAGTGAAATTATTAAATTTAGTTTTCAGTTTTTTATTTATCGGGATTTTTTTAAGACTACCAAAGATTGTAGGTCCAAAATTAATTAATTTGTTATTTGAGGTAGAAATTCCATTTATTTTTCATAGTTTTATATTAAATAAATGTTGTTTTATTTATTATGGATCCATTTATAGCCAATTATACTAATGTTGCAGAAATATAAGCACATAAAGTAGTGTGAGCTATTTGCTCGCGCGCGCCTATCCGTGTAACAACATTAGGCGCGCCTTCTCACGGGTTAAAACGTGCAAATGTTCCAGTATAAACTGGCCTATCAAAACTAAAATCTTTACGGCCTACAAGTTTCAATTTATGCCTGGTTATATCAGCCAAACTAAGAGCTCGCTCGATTTCATTAGGTCAGACCACATTACGGTAGTGTACCGATACTACTACTACCATTACCACCCCATTTTTATCAGCAATTGTCAAGCAGCACCACATATGAAGAGGTGTATGTAAAACACAGAATAAATTTAAGCTAGATACAGTTTGGTTGATCATACAGTATGAAAACGGAGCGTATCACTTTTTCCCACCAAGAATGACGTCACGCACGTCATTTAGTGACGTGCAAAACGTAAACAGAATTGTACTACCCGCTACACTTCAGTCATAGACCAAGGGTGCTGTATTGTATTACGTTACAAAGATATACTCAAACAGGAGGCATTATGAGCGCGTCGGTCAACTGTGGGTAGACTATGGGTATATCTATACAACACAACTAGCGCAAAACTGACCGCGTGAAAGCGTTGATCGCTCTCTGACTGATAGCACTCTAAGGCGCAAGCCACACATAAATGGCGTCGGGCGCGGACATGGCCCGGGTGGCTTTCCTATTCCATTCAAATTTCACACGAAATACATGTATAAAGTGCAATTTAGAATACACGGTATGTCGTTGCTCAGACGTGGTTATATGACGCGCCATTTCGCCGCCCGCGCCTTACAGGCAGCTTCTAAATTACGCTTTATTTCGATGCTTTTTGCATGAAATTTGAATGTATTATGAAGTCGCCCGCGCCATGTTCGCGCCCGACGTGTATATGTGGCCTGCGCCAAACGTAGTACTTCAGTGAGCCAGCACACTTCGGAGGAAGAGGATGAGCGTCTTCTAAGCTACTCACGTTCAACCGTGTCGCCGTTCAAGTAAGTTTACAGAACATTTTATTTTAGAAGTATACGATAATGATATCACGGTTTCACGACTGTTTCATTTTTTATATGACAATTTCAAATAGTTTTTGCGACGATTGAAAGCCCTAGAGCATCGGTAAACTGATCTAGAAATATTGAATAACCGTAACAACTTATTTTTGATTTGTCTTTGGAAGCTGTTATAATAATGTATTCATTTAAAACACTGTTTTAAACTATCACGGTTGTTCACTAAAGTTATATGATTATTAACGGGATATTTACCGTGGTAAGGTTGTGGAATGAGCTCCCGATATTTCAGCGCAGTTACATGCACCATGTTCACGGGAAGACACTGTCTTCCCGTGAACATGGTGCATGTAACTGTGTGTTGCAGGTGCAGTTAATAATCATCTAACTGTATTCATCTAGCCTATATCTGATCTGTGGCGTCAAGTGTAATTCATAAAAACTAGTGACATACTTTTTCGCAATACGTACATTTCGCACAAATATATAGGCAGACAATTTTTTGAATAACACAGACGCACTAAAACGCAATTGTTAAAAAATTTCTTAATTGATTTCATATTTTAGTAGAAATATTTATTTTTGGGTTAGCTGTTATGTCCAGAGTAAAGCTAATTATTTCATCATCATCATCATCAGCCTGTAGCAGTCCACTGCTGGATATAGGCCTCTCCAATTGCACGCCACTTAGGTCTATCTTGGGCTTCTCGCATCCAGTTTTTGCCAGCCGTCTTGCGCAGATCGTAACTCCTCCGTGCCTCAGGACGTCCTACACTACGTTTGCCGAGACGCGGTCTCCACTCTAGAACTCGTTTACCCCAACGGTTGTCGGTTCTACGGCTAATATGGCCAGCCCACTGCCACTTCAGCTTGCTGATCCGGTGGGCTATGTCGATGACCTTGGTTCTCTGACGGATCAATTCATTTCTGATGCGATCCCTCAGAGAAACACCGAGCATAGCCCTTTCCATAGCCCGCTGAGCGACTTTGAGCTTGTGGACCATTCGAGCCGTCAGTGTCCACGTTTCGGCTCCGTATGTCATGACGGGTAGGACGCACTCATTGAAGACTTTCGTCTTCAGGCACTGTGGAATCGGCGAAGTAAGGACTCGACGTAGCTTCCCAAACGCTGCCCAGCCCAGCCGAATTCTTCTATTCACCTCGTTCACAAAGTTGTTTTTTCCCAACTGCAATGTCTGCCCGAGGTACACATATTTTTGAACAACTTCGAGAACGGCGCCGTGTATCGCAATCGGTTCCGGTAGAACATGTTCGTTGAACATGACCTTGGTTTTGTCCAAGTTCATCCGTAGGCCGATGCGTATAGAAGAGTCAGCCAGGTCATTCAGCATCTGTTGCAGGTCCTGCAGCGTCTTTGCCATGATGACGATATCGTCAACAAATCGCAAGTGAGAGATGTATTCGCCGTTGATATTAATGCCACGTCCTTTCCAGTTCAGCGTCTTGAACATATCCTCCATTGCATTTGAAAACAATTTCGGGGAAATAACGTCCCATTGTCTCACTCCTAGATGCAACGGTATGGGACTTGTTTGCTAATTCTGTACTTGGACGGACATGGTGGCGGTTTCGTAAAGACATCTCATCACTTGGATGTATCGCCAATCTATCTGGCAACGCTGCAGGGACTCCAGAACAGACCAGATTTCAACCGAGTCAAAAGCCTTCTCATAGTCCACGAATGCTAGACACAGGGGCTGATTATACTCTTCGGTCTTCTGTATAATCTGCCGCACTGTGTGAATGTGGTCTATGGTGCCGTATCCACTTCGAAACCCAGCCTGTTCCGGTGGTTGGAATTCGTCGAGTCTACGCGCAAGACGGTTCGTGATCACTCTTGAAAACAGCTTATAGACGTGGCTTAGAAGGGATATGGGTCGATAGTTCTTCAGCAGGGTCTTATCTCCCTTTTTGAAGAACAGGACGACCACACTCCTACTCCACGCCTCTGGACTTCTCCCTTCGAACAGGACAGCGTTAAAAAGCTTCTGGAGCTCCCTCAGTACGGGTTTACCTCCTGCTTTTAGTAGCTCTGTTGTAACGCCATCCTCTCCAGGGGCTTTTCCATTTTTAAGTTGTCCAAGAGCGATCTCGATTTCGCCAATACTGACTTCTGGCAAGTCTTCGGTGAAATGGCGTGTTAACGTGGCTCTAGGATCATTTTCGGGATCAGGTCGAGATGCATGCGATGCGAATAATCGGCCATAAAAGTCCTCCACTTCCGAAAGGACTGCCGGCTTCGAAGCAACGACTTCTCCACTAGCTGTGGTCAACTTCGTCAGGTGGCTTCTTCCAAGAGATTGTACGAACACCTTTGACCCCCGATTCTGCTCGATCGCTCTTTCGATCGAAAGAGTATTGAAGCACCGGAGGTCGTGTCGTACGTTCTTGTTGATCTCTCGGTTTAGAGTCCGCTTTTCTGACGAAGTGATGGGTGGGTTTTCACGTCGTTCCTTCATTAGCCCTAAAGTCTCTTCTGAAAGCTTGGACTTCTTGCCCTTACGCTGCATGTAACAAAATCTCGTACCTTCTTCCCTGAGGACCCGAGTCACATTTTCGAGGTTCTGGTTTACGTCTGTGGTGGTTTCCACGGCAGCGAATTGGTTCTCCAGGTTTAACTGGAATGTTTCAGATCCTGCCATGGTTTGGAGCAGTATTGGTCGGAGCCTGGACTTCATCAGACGGATACATTGCGCCTTGAAGTTGATATTAAGAGAGCCTCGGACAAGTCGGTGATCGCTACCGGTATTGAACCTGTTGATCACGGAGACATCTCTAAATATGTGCCTTTTATTCGTCATGATGAAGTCAATCTCATTTTTAGTCCTAGTGTCGGGGCTTAGCCACGTCCACTTCCTTTGGGGCTGTTTCTTAAATAAGGAGTTCATCAAGAAGAGCCCCTCCCGTTCGCCCCCTATGATTTCTGCGTCCAAAGCCATGGCATCCTACTACCGATTTGCTGAAATTCTGTACTCCCACTTTAGCGTTAAAGTCCCCCATGACAACGGTGTACTGGGTCTTTGTAGTGAAGTGGAGGGCCCTCAATATGTCATCGAACATATCCTCCACTTCATCGTCCGAGCGGGTCGAGGTCGGTGCGTACACTTGCACCACCTTGAGGCTATACCTCTCGGTGAGCTTTACAATAAGGTACGCTACCCTGTTCGACACACTGGACACTTCCACAACGTTGTCAGAAAGGGACTTGTTTACCAGAAACCCAACGCCACCTTGGGATTGTTGGTCTCCCTCTCGGAAGTACATAAGGTGGCCCGATTCTAGGGTTAAGGTGTCCTCCCCCCCTCTTCGGACTTCACTTAACCCCAGTATGTGCCACCTAATTTTCCCAAGTTCCACCTCGAGTTGCGCCAGATGCGAGTCAAGCCGTAGCGTGCGTCCGTTATACGTCGCCAGGGTCAGTTGTTTGTGGTGGCCTCCCGTAGCCCGGAGATTCTTAGCACCCCTCGCCCCGCCGTTACCATGGTCGCCACCATGACCAGGAATAGCAGGGCCGCCGGGAACTAGGGGCCGTGGCTTTTTGTTATCCTGCATTGGAGGAATTTGCCCGTAATCGCCACGCTGGGCAGGCGGGTTGGCGATCGCAGGGCGTAGCTTCTCGCACCGGTGACGCTGCTGCCCGTCACCGGCCTGTTGCATTTAGCGACGCCTGTTGGGATGGGTATACCGCCATCGGTCGGTTGATTATTTAATACGAATAAAACTTTCTACCGCCTAACGAAACCTTATGTACTTGTTATTCTTATAGGTGCCTAATTATTCTGCCCCGTCTGTAAAAAGTAACAGCAGAATGATATAACTAAAAAGGATTTAGGCTAGTTTTATTGCAAGTTGCCCTAACTTTTCATATACCTTCTGATTTTTTTACCTATGCAGTATTTTATAAAGATTGGTTACTTGGAGATCGTGTCTTCGTGGAGCTCACAATAGTGGACGAGAAGGTGACCAGTGGCGATGTGGTGAGCTCATTCTGCCTGAGTGTTCCCGTCAGCACGGGATAGTAATAATAATATAATAATAATCATTTATTTGACAAAAATGATATGATGAATGATATGAGAACAGTGATGAAGATGACTCCTGCTTCAATGCGCCGACGCAACAGACTACCCCTCGACCCCCGCACCACATTATGTAATCGCGCGCGCTACGAGCTACTGCCCGTAGTGCGAGGTAAAACGCAACCGTGGCGTTCTACGATTGAAAAAGACCACCGGATGTGGTTGAAACTATAGTAGGAAAGAGCTGACTTATTTACGTGAGTGATTCCCGTTTTTCATATTAAAAATGTGTATAAACCATGTTAGTTTTCCTTATAAAATTACGTATAATGTTGAGCTACAATTAATTAAAAATGTGTTACGGTATATACACAATGTCTACAAAACAGACAAAAAATAAAACTCATATTATTTTCTTCGAGTTGGTTTGTTGCACTATGCCACTTTTACGTAATGAGTGACACCATTAGTGTAGGAAGCCTTGAGTGACACCCAAGTAAGTTTACTCACATAAATATACAAACTTTCCTCGTTGTTTTACATTTCGGCGTTTGTACTGCCCTTCACACTCTCTCTATAACAGTTCCGTGGATTTCCTGCTCCAACAGTAATATTTACAATATCAAGTTAGTCAGTTTCATGACATTTTAAAGGCAACAATTTAATAAAAGATTTTTTAATTCAAGATTGTAAACTTTTTAATGATAAATCAACTTTGTATTTTGGCAACGTAAGTATTTGAGTAAGATCTTTGTCTGAGTAGAACCACTACAGAGCCTGCGCCTTGCTTCGTAGGTTTTTTTTATTCATACCCTTAAAGGGTGGCTGGTGGTAAGCTATTGCTGTTGTAGATAAGTGATTTTTTTATTCAATTTTTTAGTTCAGAATATGTGTTAGTATGCCGGACACCCTAAGAAAACATAATAGATATGCTATAAATAAAATTTTATGAAAACTGGCTTGTTTTTAGTCTCAATCTCCTTATGAATCTATATCGCAACATAGTCCAACAACGAAAAATGTTAGAATCTGATTTATTTGAGAAATTAATAGATACTGCTAAACCGAAGTGAAGTGAAAAGTGAAAAGTTAAACGTAGAAAGTAAAGTGTAAAGTAAAGTGAAGTGAAAAAGTAAAGTGCCTGAGTCGAACACGTACTTGGACACTTTTTTGCTGTCATATTAATTCGACGACAGTAATAAACCTAGTTTATGTTTAAATCGGGGTGACAAGCTTCAATTTAGTCAGCATTAAAAATATGCTGCTGTGCTGATAATACAAAAACCTCCCCAACAAAATATCCTGATTTAAACACTTCATAAAAATATTAATGGCCATTAAATCAAACTAATTAAAGCAATATACGTGGCTGGCTCCAATATGAGTCATTAGCGGTTTCGTTGGTTCGAAAGTTCTCCAACAAATGAGATTCGACAGGTGGTGCCACCTATTAGCGGGAGACGTGAGATCTTATTCGTAATCGTTTAGTCACTCGTAGAATATAGGTAATTACGGCTAACGATTTCACGGCTTTGAGATGACGACGTTAAACTTTCAGGTTTGGTGGGGTTTATGATGCATAATTCAAAAAAACGTGAGTTTTGCAGTATGTTTATGCATTTACCTCAATAACTATGAATTACAATTACATCATTATAACAATCTACTTGAATGAATAAATAAAAATTTAATGTTTTACTTATAATCATACCCTAGGAAGATATTACTTACATAAAAGATAACCATGCCTTTCGGAGGCGCCACGGTATTCAAATGCTTATATTTCAATTATTTTGCAAGCTTTGTATGATTTGGTTTTATGATTGGAAACGTACGGCTTACACATTTTTATAAACGAAATAACATTGTACTTTACATTTGAATCTTATTAATAATTGAAACCAAATGAGTAGACCTCTAAAAAAGTAACGAAAATCAAGAATATCGCTTATTTATCTTAAAAACTTCCGTTAGAAATCATGGCTCAAGTAAATGGTTAAACCGATAAAACAGCGAGGGCCGCTAGTCGTGCACTCAGTGCACCAGTGCACGACTAGTGGCCCTCGCTGCTAGACCACGCTCTCCATGAGGATGGGCATCAGTACTGCCCGAACACCGGTCGGATTAATAACGACTAGATAGTGCGTGTTTTATCATTTACATATCGCTTTATTATCATAAGATATTGCTTTTTACTAATATGTATAGTATAAGTCTAGGAAAATGAATTAGTACCTACCCTAGTAACTATTTTTAGACAGTTCCAAGACTGTCTTTCTTTTGCTTGAAGAGAATTCTGCAATATTTTGGTCACATCGCTAGAAAGGTAGGAGATAACCTCGAGAAACTTGTGGTGAATGGAAAAGTCGATGGCAAAAGATCTCGTGGCCGCAGTCCAATGCGTTGGTCCGACCAGATCCGCACCACTCTTGATACATCCGTTTACGATGCTCAACACGTAGCTGGTGACCGAACACAATGACGTAATATCTTAAAAGAAAGGACAATAGGTGGCTCCTCCACCTATTGTCCTCACGACCCTCAGACATGAGGATTACGACTCAAGGAGGAGGATTCATACATCGATCTTGAAGATAATCATACGTCTCAGGAGCGCATCAACTCGTTCAACTCGTTATGACTCCAAAATAATAATTCTTACCGCACAAAAACAGTTGGACCTCGACGCAGTTGACCGACGCGCGACGTCTGAGTTAGCTAAGAAGCACAGATGTATACGAGTTTCGGATTAAATGATATAAGTATCAATATTTTATTCGTGTGAGCGCCTCTGAGGCGTAGGTTATCTTTCTAGAGTTAAGTAATTATATTAACGAACATATTTCACTCTAATGTTAGAAACATGAAGTTAAAATAAAATTCCAAGTTCAACACAGTTTTGTGGGAATACCAATAAAATCTATTTCGTTTCTGTTCATTCTTGGAAGCTTCTGATCAACGCAAAGAAGGAATAAGCTGACTTCATAATCTGAAAACAAAACATTTCGTTATATTTCAAGCACACAGTATCTTAATATATTATGTTCATTGCGTGTTAATACACATGAACACCAAAATACTTATAAAAGCTTTATTATTTCATTATTTATATTTGACAGAGTGGGCCAGCAAGACGAATTTAAAAACACCATTGCATTGAAACGGCATGAGGTAACGGTGCGCGGGAGGTGGATAAGTAGCTGAATTCCCGAAAATGTAGTCGCCACGGATCGCTTCATGGGTGCGTGAATATCATTGAATTGAATGCCACTAGCAGTCACCTATCCAACTCTATCCAATAAACGATGCGACTTGTTGATCGGTGAAGATCGGCAAGTCAAGCTCCGCTGCGAGCGCTTCATATGTGTTTAACTGCTCCTTAATAGTTATAATAGGTCTATTTGAGATAGAAAACTATCGCGAGTTATGTTTATAATTACGCTTTAAAACCGGCTAGGACTCGAGTAATATTTACCGGAAATATTCTCCGATCAGTTCCGAACTTATTTGAAGTTCTTCTTCTGGGAGTCACTCTTGTGCACAGCGGCGATCGCGGGCCACAGCACGTAACTGGCGCTGCGACGGTCGCGCTGTGTCTGTCAGATTTTTTCCGTCCATAGCTCCGAGGTCATCTTGGTCTCGGAGCTCTGGAACCGTGAGGTCGACTCAACAAGTGTGGTGTGTCAACAGCCCTATATACTAAAAAACGGCAGTGACAGTGACACTGAAAGTGACATTGACGTAAGTGACAGTTTGGACGGAAAAAACTGACAGACACAGCGCGACCGTCGCAGCGCCAGTAACGTGCTGTGGCCCGCGCTCGCCGCTGTGCACAAGAGTGACTCCCAGAAGAAGAACTTCAAATAGGTTCGAAACTGGTCGGAGAATATTTCCGGTAAATATTACGCGAGTCCTAGCCGGTTTTAAAGCGTAATTATATTAGGTCGTCTCACCATTAGGCCTTTGTCCACCAAGTTTAATAGTTAGGTATTAATATTATATAACTTTTAACTTGTACATACAATTAACAGGAGGCTTATGAAAAGAATAAATCTTACCGATGTAAATGTGACCAGTGACAACGGTAACATCTTGAGGCCGGTCATTTGAATAGGAACATTAGCTCGTCCTACAAAAACTCTAATGCTCCTTTTGAAAGATTCTGATCTGGGTACCCATTCAGTGCAGTAAGCCGCGTAGGCCAATTCTGCACTCTGTAACATAAACTCAATGTGGTGTGCATTGAAATACTTTCAGTTATGCAATTTTCTTTCATTATTACTAATCCATTCAAATAAATCTATGCACAAGGTGGATTCGCTAATATATGGGAGTAATTATTGTAAATTAGTATTTAATTCACTTCAAGCAACTTGAGACACAATATGTCCATAATTATACATTATTTAGTACGTAATATAATGTAGAACTATAATATATAAACTTTGGTTCTACGTTAAATTACTAAATTACGGCATCTAAATTTATGGTATTTATATTCATGTTGCAAAATTGATGTAGCTACAATATACAGCGTGTAACAAAAAGGTGTACCTAGCAGGTAATACTAAAACTACATACGCAGAAGCTTGCATACAATTGGGACCTAACTACTGGGCCTCAGGAAGTCGTAAAAATTCCGAGTTATGAGTAACCAAAGTTTTTCCAATGTTCAAGCAAGTTCGTCCCTGAAAACTAGGCCAATAGGGACCTGGAGTGCAACATGGGAGAAGGCGCATGCAGGGTAGGGGACTGACGTGAATGAACAGTTGGCGTAGGGATTACAGTGCGCATGAACCCCAATGAACTCCAAGAATATGCATGTGAAATAGAGATGCCCAACAAATGGATAACATATTTTTATATTTGTAAAAAAATATTAGCGATTCACATTTTGATACTTTATGTCAATCCTGACTATGTACATAAGTTAACCTTTCAGTGTTACTATATACTCGTATTTTTGGTACACGCTGTATAAAAAATATTATTATATTCTTTAAAAATGTTGTTAGTGTAGGCATAATTTTTAATAGGTTAGTGTATGTTGTAGGTCGAGCGGTGTTACACCACAAGTTGCATCAAGTAAGACTTTTAATACAAGTAGTCAAAGTCAAGTCCCATATTTACCTGATTAACTTCAGGAATGGCAGATTTATATACATCCGAGCTCACATAAAAAGTAATTGAAAAATAACCCGCTATCAATCGGTGACGTTCCGACGAATATTGTTTTTTGCAGTGCTACCTTGAAATGCAATGCCTAATCTTGTTTAAATACATAAACAACTAATAAATAATCACAGTTAAATAAATTTACCTCGTACTTTAGTAGAGTCCCCAAATACCCTGGTATGAAAATTTGCATCGTCATAGCAATTAAGTACATTATCATGAATACAAAAGTTTCTGTAGACGAAGGCTGCAAAATTAATTTATCTTAATACATTTTTAATCCAAAATAAAAATATGATATGTTTAAATTGAATAGTACAAATCAGTAAATATGTAATAAATTATGTAAATAATATGTAATAAAGTATAAATGTAATGTTGTAAGAAATTACAGTAAATCGGTTAGTAATCATCCCTATTAATTTAACATAAAGTTACTTGTATTATTTTTACCAGAAGGAAACCGCACATCACCACGCAGATGATGAGCGACGATATTCCGAAAACAATGAACATAGTAAAGTTGATAATATTTTGGATAACTCCGCAGTACCTGAAATAGAACTAGAATATAATATTATTTCCTCTCTAATCTATATTTCTCTGACGATTTACTTTGTTAGGGGATAAAGTACCTACAACCTTATCTCCACCGTCAGTATGTGTATCGCAACAAACGAGAAAATCCGAATTATTATAGTTGGTAGACCTTCTGTGCAACATAATTTCTTGGATGGTACCCCCGCAATGCCAGACATTCTGTCGTGAAGCATTTTTGTGTAAGCGCAGGTAACCGAGTCAAATCGAATCGAAACGAAGACGAAAGACTTCAATACTTATGTGACGGGGTCCGACCGCAGTGCACGGCCACACAAAACTACAGTTCTCAGCTCTAAATAGAACTGCATCTGCCATGGACAATCGTAGTGCTTACCATCATCACCAGGCACACAACTTGCCCATCTCTACTCTAGATATCATTAAAAACTTATCTTCTAATAAATAAAATGAATGAATATGCATACGCTAATACGATGTCCCATCGCCTTAAACAGCTCCTCAGTCGCAGCATTTGAATTTTCTCTTGAACATCCCATTTTAACTTCTTATCTTCATCGCTTAATTTCAAATTCACCAATTTAGCGTTAAGAACTCTAATTTGAGTTATAGCTGTAAGCAACAATCCAGCAATAAATGAATCTACCGTCACATTATAAACCATGTGTCCATACATGCCCCATGATTGGTAAATAAATAAATATATGAAATATTTGCCACGAACTTCGTCTGTTAAGAAGTAATATTGACAGATAGGCAATTCTAACACCGTGTTAAAAATTAAATGAGGCACTATTGGTATAAAAACTTGTGTGGAATATGCCAAATGGGATACGAAAGCAAATAATTTCGAAAAGGTCCTGTAATCTGCATTATCCTTCTCTATAATTTTCTTGCTCATCTCATCGTCTCCCTCCAGATCCTTCCCGTCTATAAGATTGAACGCCTGAAGGATATTGTCCCGCATAATGATGACCATAAAAACTTTACTCGTTACAGCAATTTCGGTAAAGTAAAAGATCACTTCCCGAATTAAATATTCGATTTTTCGAGGAGTGAACACCAGATTTAACGTCAACAGTATGTTGTACGTAATCAAAGTTACAAAAATGTAGACAACTGAATAGTATTTATAATAATCGTTAGACTTTCGTCCAGACCAAAGACCGAAAACTTTCCAAAAAGTGAAATTATTTCGGAAAATATCGGACTGCCGTGTAGACGACATATTCCTTCCTTGACTATTCAAAGTGTAAAAAAAATAATTTCCATTTCTTTATAATACCTGCGAGTGTTAATTTTCACGGAATTTATTTTTCGCTGTTGCGGGGGTATGTAATTACGTTTTTAACTCATCATTACGTATCCATTTTACCTAATAATGTCTTTGTTAAATGATAAAATGAGGTGTCTGTAATAATATATCTTGGATAAGTCATTAGCAGTTCACTATATTACCTAACACTTACTAGATATCTTTCATAAACTGAATCATGGACTTTCGTAGAGTCTCTAAAACGGTTTATTCCATATTGTCGTACTCATTCTTATTGGTACATAAATCACACATTTGTCATCTCAATATCCCTTCAAAGTTCATTTGGAACAGAAGTCAACATCAAAGTCAAAGTCAAAATCATTTATTCAATTTAGGCATCAAAGACACACTTATGAACGTAATTTTTTTAATTATAATGTACTTTAAAGACTCTACCGCCGCATTCCAAAGTATATAGAGCAGAGACAATCATCAGAACAATCGTATCGACAAAATTAAAGTTTTTTAACGTTATACCTTTTTAAACATTATGAAAGTTTCTCATGCCCATTTTCTTACGTACAATATACACACCAATACGAAAATGTATTTCTTATAAAACAATTTTTCGTATATAGTACCTGTGTGGTAGGAAAACTAAATAACTAACACATATTGCGAAATAGATTTCATTGCATTCTCATAAAGTCGAATTCAATCTGCATCTTTCCATGTCACTAAAACTGTGGTAGGTATAACAAATTTATGAAAATCGTATTCGCAAAAGAAAGAACACGAAGACATAACGACCATCCATATTTCATGTCTGAACGATCAGCGGTTTAGGCTGTGCGTTTTCAGTCAGTCAGTCAATCAGGGATTTGATTTTTATATGTATATTGATTTTAGTATACCTAGATTTTAATTTTATACCTTTAATTATTATATAATAGAATAAATAAATTCCAAAAATTGTTTACATTTTGTTGATTTTATGAGCAGGTAGTTATTAAATGAAGTAGTAAATAGCTAAAACATTGATTTTATAAGTCGGATAAAATAATGTGTGTTTAAGAAAATGAGAAATACCACTAGAAATACAGTAGTATTTCTCATTTCATTTACACGCCATTAATATAAAGAAAAGATTATTTGTTGGTTTTAGATTAAAATATATCCTGAGTTTATTTAAATCTATACCAAGAGTTGGGATTGCCTTAAAAACAAATATTAGTTCACTTTTAATCTGTCCGAATCAGCAAGACTCATTCGAGTTAAGTTTCATTCATAAATCTATTGTTATTTTTTGCGCTGATGCGGACGGGTTAAACTTCACTATAATGGGAAAATTAACTAAAAGCACTTATCGTTACTTTTAACTTTGTTATTTGTTACCTCACTAGATACCATCGATGAGGGAAAACTAAACAACCAAAATGTAAAAATATTAGTTATTTTAGTGCATACAGTGTTATATAAACTTCATCGAGGGAAACAATAGATAGTATGTTTTATTTCGCTTACTAAGAAATTAACCAAAAGATATATGCGATACAACAATAGACACAGTAACTATCTACATATTAAAAAATATAAACTGTCAAAAAGTCGTAGTCACATTTTACCCAAAAAACCAGTAAATCGGATTTTGGATATGTTATTTATCTAATTATCCTTCTACAGGGACTACTTTCAAAACGAGTTCAAGTTGATTTGTTAAGCGTTCCTAATTTTATCAGCCAGGCTATAGAAATTGTTAAAATTAATATTTCAATCAAGTAGGCGTCGGTAAATTCCTTACATTAAACACCGTCCAGACAACTTAAGCCTTTGCGGTGAACTCTCTTGAAGATGTCTCTTCGTAAACGATAGGCCAAAGTATAGTTGCGGACATTATTCCAGTATTATATCCTGGATTCTTGCAAGAGTAGATTAAAACAATGGACGTGTTTGCAATTTGGAGAGCGTTGCAACCCTTCGGGTGTGTTTTAATTGCAGGGGTTGGAAGGGTGACACTAAAATTTTCGCTCATTAATTCTTTCCGAGACTCAGATACTTAGGTACATACCCCATAAGGCTCATTTACTACATACTGCACATTGAAGAATGGACGGGTAGGTACAAAATAACACTAGATGAATTATTGTGTAATGAATGTGCATACACATATACATTGGTAGAATTGTGTTTATTTTCTCTTTTCATTAGGATGTTTACAGCTACTCATTTTACTTTGTAAAAATATTACTTGATAGATCATCTAAATGTTCTAGTTTAACCATTCCGCTTCGTATTTTGGTATAATATGGAATTGTTTTTTTTATATTTATGTCATAGTTATGTGTCTAACTTTTTCATTTTCGGATGAGGTGCTTGGGCGTAACAGCAACTAGGAAGCCCGCGCAATTGCGGACGTCGCCTTGGATAAAAAACTCGTTTAGCGAATATAATAGGTATGTGATAATAATAATTATAGTGATAATACGGCGAAGTGAAGCGCGGTGAGTAGGTAAGGTGAGGTAACAGCAGGCCTAGACAAAATTCAAACAGGCATGTTTCAGCACACGCTACAGACAAAAATGTGTTTACGAACTTAGCGCGACGTCACGTGACTTTTCCACAGGTAATGTCAAAGCCATACATTTTGAAGTTGTCGTTTGGCGTTAACGATAACAGAAATCTTTTGTCTAGGCCTGCAGGTATAACGCACAAATGACAGCGCCACCCACGCTCGGAATCGTATATAGCTATGAATGAAATAATTTAAAATACCTACGCCATCGATTTACAGGATTGAAAAAAAAATACCAAAAATAATGGAAAGGACTTCAACACGGTACCATGATAGTTCAAAAGTACATATTAACACAATTATTGTGCGCATAAATATAAAAAAAAATTAACCCTTGTTAGTGATCCTTGTTTATGACGGGATCGATTGTCACTCACCGTAAATGATAAAATCATCAAAAAATCAGGATAGGCAAAAAAAATCCAGTTATCGGAGTGTAACTCGAAACTACTGGACCGAATTTGATGAAATTGAAATGGAAGCACCAGCTTTCAATTAAATAAAGAATCATCGGTTCTTCCAGTCGAGAGTTATGAGGTGAACAATCATAAAAAAACAGTCGAATTGAGAACCTCCTCCTTTTTTTTAAAGTCGGTTGAAAAGTATCAGATTCTTACAAAACGTGCTATTTATGTACCTACACTTGAAAACTATAAACTCTTCTAAAAGCGCAAAAACGTTCCAAACTGATTTATTTGGATTCCGCCACACTAGGATTGCCTGTGTCACGAGAGGCATGCACACACATATTAATGCATTAACCCATTAACCCATTGGGATCGAACCTGGGATTATTTCGAAGATTTTATGTAGCTTGGATATATGAAAAAAATAAGTATCAAGACCGTATAATCCAGTAAAAAGTTAAGTGCGTGGTTCATACTCAAAAATTACTTGTTGTTTTTGAGAAAATTCTCTATTTTTTGACAGTCGGTACTAAAGTGATCACAAAAAATTTAGTTGGTACAAAGTTTTACAGTCAACTTTTAAAGTAATAACTCCAAAACAACAAGTAGTGACTTCTAAACTTTATATGTATCTCGTAATTGCTACTGTTAAAAGGACTGACTCATGAACTTTAAAATACATACATACCTATAATAAAAATGTTACGGATCGCTTTCTGTACATGGAAGATATATGAGAAAGATTTTTATTGAGACTTTTATAAACGAAAATGAAAAATTATTATTGTTAGATTTTTTGTCTGTTTGTCTGTGAATTTGAGCACGCTAATTTTAAAAACGGCTTATTCCTAATAAATGCGGTTTTCACTTATATACAGTGTTAAGCTTCACTTAACATTTAGTGTTTGTTTCATGTCAATAGGTTTATAAATAAAAAAAATATTGAAATTTAAATAATAACTCTCTTGCCACTACACTAAGACCAAGCGAGCATAGCCGCTGGCGGGTCAACTAGTCGTTTAATAAAATAAAATAATTAGTCTAGTTTACCACCATGGTTCCATGGGTACCTACTCTATGGGTACTCTTGTAATCCGTAAACATTTATCTGAAACAAATAACTCATAATCAAGTTCAACAGCTAATTACCTACTTCTCTAGTAGGTACCTATTCATTAACGCTGTGCTAATAACAGTAAAAGGAAACAGCTGTTTTTATGTAGAAATACATTCCTTCGGGCATTCTTGGGTGAGCGGCTTGCTAATTACGGGGTATATTTTACCCCCTTAAAAATTAACCCTCTAGAGTTGAGGGTTGCTTATAATATTGAGTAGGTTTTTAATAATGTGGAGTCACTTTTAGCATTTTAGACTCGGGATGATTGAGCTAGTAATTTAAAATAAGAACAGATTGCAGGCTAATAAAAGTAATAGTGTTATGGTTAAAAAGGTTCGAATTTTGCTGTAGTAATCGATCAGTTGGTTTAATTTATTCCTTGACATTCTAGTCAACTATAACACAGTATAAATATAGAGAAACAGTACGGAAACTAGCTACAAACGTTCGAAACGGCTCACTCACACAAACATGCGCATCGACGAGGACCCTAAGCGGTTGTCGCGGTACTGTCAGTAGTGAGAACGCGTCAAGAGGAGTGTTCACGTATAAGTTGGTATCTGCTTAACGCTTAGTAGGCTTAGTTTCATACTGTTGCATCTTTATACTATGACTATACGCAGACAATGCCTTTGCAAATTTCCTCACCTCGCTGTTTTAGTGGTATTCTTGTTTATTTTATTAAAACGCTTATAGTGGTGGAGATTTTCTTATCACTCTGAACTGGTCAGTTGGCAAAATTTCTTTGGTCACTTCTTGTACCAGTGAATGACAGTGGCATTTTAAGAGCTTGTGTGCTTTGAAGATCATGTTAAAGCATATAAAGCCCCCATCGTTTATCTGAAGGCAACATCCGTTAGGTTATGTGGAAGACATTTTGGTTGTCTGAAAACTCTGATGTATATATTATATATGTCTGGCCTAGCCTATCGGAAATGGGCCACTTTGTATAGGAAGTAAGGTAGCAGTAGTAGGATCATAATAGACCTATTATGTATGTATTTTGATAATTCCAGTATCTTTAGCCACAGTAGTGTTACAAGTGAAGAAATAGTACATTATGCAACAGTACAGATTGTACATACATACACAACGCGCACGAGTTTCATACGACGTTTTTCAACACACTTGCTTGAAAAATCTCATAGTATTTTTTATTTATTAAAACAATTATTGAAAGTACGATTGGTAAAATTATAGGTTAACGCTTTGCTATTAAAAACATCATTATTTTGACTTTAGTAAATGTTGGAGATTGCGGATTGTTCTCGTAGGGAATAATAAAATGTGTTTCATCAAAGGACGTTGAAGGAAGCGGTTCTGGACATATTTTTTTTGGTTTTGGTTATAAATTGACATCCTGGTTCATCCTGGCAACTTATGTTGGCTTTATTTTGTATAGAGTCTTTTACATACGATTCTGCCACTGCATTGGAGCGCCACCCACCATGGCGCTCTAATGTAAGCAAATCAGCTCCTGAATCAGCCAATAATGTAGCTGACTTTCGCCTAAAGCTATGTCCTGTATATGATTCTGCATCTGGTAAACCTAGAAACGTTGCGATTTTTTAGGCATGGCACCAAATTTATTTATTCCAATGCATTGACTTGTCCATTTACATTATTGATAGTTTTGAAAAAATCTGTCACTGTTTTCTGTCTCAAAATCTGTCTCATTTTCGCACTCGCAATTACCGTTCGATTAGAGTCTCTTTTCTAGTAGGTGTGTTGAAAATGTTATTTTCATACCTACCCGCTCAACAAGGTCCAATTACATGTCACGCAATCTCGATCATTAAGGCATTATTGTTTTAAAAACTCCCAAGGAATGAAATTGATTTGAATTTAGAACGTTTAAATCTCTTAGCTTAGATACGGACATTGTTAAAAGTGTTTATTCGATAATCAAATTGACTCCGCAGACAGCACACAAAAAATAAATAGAAAAGAGGGGCAATTGAAATTTTATTAATGTGAAACAAAAGACTGTTTCCTTCTCTCTTCACTGTTTAGTATGTTATACCACACCCACTCAAAGTATCTAATTACCCGTTCATAAACGGGTTACAAAGTTCATCATTTCTCCCTAATAAATGTGCGGCGGGAAAAGTTAAATGGAATTTCATTTCTGCCCTCCATAGCAGGGTAGAAATGTTGTATGACAATCCATTTCTGCATAGGTAGCGTTCTTTTGTTTTTTTGCAGCAAATATAAAAATAATACAAACGCCAAATCTGAAAATGTCTGAAAAATCCTACGAAGAAATAATATCAGGACGAGTAACTTTGAAAAAATGACCCAATAAACGTCGTGCTAAATCAATAATATCGTTCACGCCGCTATGACTCAGCTGTCATAGTAGACGTTGCAGCACGCGCGTGGACCAATCCCTGCTTTTCTTGTTTGTGAACATGTCTATTTGTAACCTCGGAAGTAATTCGTATTTGGCATCATACGTCGTTTTGGTTTGAAGGACCACTTTTTTGTGGAATTTGTTCTGGGTTATGCTTCCTGACATTATTTCTTCGTAGTTTATATCCAATAATAAAAAAAAGAGATGGGAATTATTTTATTGTACTTGATTTTCAATGAAAGGAAGCTAGCAACATTTTTCTGCACTACGAAAAAAACATGGCGGCCATTTGTCAACGTACAGTTAAATTTTGTTTCTTTTCTAAATAATTTAACAGTACGCTTTTAATTATAATAAATAATTTTTCAAAATGTCTTATAATAGATATATCTCTATTATAAGACATATAGTCTTATAATAAATAGATAGTACGAAGCCACCAGAAAAAAAATCATTGATTTCGTTCAAAATGCTCCAGGCAAAAATTTTCCTCGTAGGTGTACTAAAATGCACTATGTTAAAATGTGCTACTGTATTACTCATGAGAAAGTTCTATTTCTGTTCTCAAATTACTTTTGAGCCCGACGCGCAACGGATGAGGAGAGTAGGAGAGAGTTCGATAGTAGTGTAGTAGAGGTTCGAGAGTAAACATATATTGTCCGATTCCATTGAATTTTCTTTTCATGTAATCAACACGTTGTTTACTGTGACCGGACGTTTTGATTATTCAGTTTTTCAAGTTTTCAAGTTTTAAAAAAGTTAATTTATATTTCCTACTAGCTATGCATTGCTCTTAACTTTTAATCTTTTTAACTTCTAACTAAATGCCTAAATGCTTTTTATGTAGCCCTGAGCTTTTATTGTCTCGCAGTAGTTATGAAAAGTAGAGTATTCACCTCGAGGATAAAGCCTCTCATCGTCTTGGGCGGGTTGAACCCCTCGCTTCACTCAGGACTCCGCATAACTGCCTCGCTTCGCTCGGGAATTAAATCTTAATCACCTCGCTGCGCTCATGAATTAACTCTAGAGTCCCAGCCTAGTTACGATCAGGGTCAAATAAGACGTAGAGTAAGAAAGTGACGTAAGACACTGCTTTACTCCCTCGGAGCATAATCTACTAATATTAACTTAATAAATAAACAAATGCGTTGTTTAACAATTAATATTAAACCTTATTAAGCGGTGCGTACAAAGGACACGTTTGATTTTTTTTAAACTACCTACTCAAATTTAAGGGGGTAACATCAATCGATTTAATGTATTTTTAATCCTAATCTTGGGGTTCGAGTGCTCCTCATCCTTGGGGTCCTTGAGTTGAGTCCTTCGCCGCATCACAATTATGTAGTCATGCTTGGTGGTTGAGAAATGCATATTCCATTTTATCATTTATTAAATACCTATCAAATTTAAATTTAGCACTGCAATTCTCCCTCTAAACAGTCATGCACAAAGCTTATTTTAGTTTTAAATATCCCATGATATATTACATATACACCCATTGCACCTCGAAATGCAAGAGGCCAAACTAATTCTAAAGTTGTATAGAACATACATTTTTTAATTTTCCGGAGTTCATGAGCATTGCATTCATCACGCAGGCCTGAGGCTATCATTAAGGTAGGGAGGCTTGGGCTTTTCATTCTTGAGCTATATACCTACGTAGATACATGTGGCTGAATAGGATTTATGACAATATGCTTATAATTTGGAAGGTGGGTCTGACCAAAATCGATATTTGTATGTGTTTAAAATTAAAATAATTTCTACTCCATAACTAAATAGAGAAACACGAAAGTTTTGTGTTAACACAGTTATGACTAGATATAATAACTAATGACCCTAGTTCTTATATGTTGTAGACAAATTTACCCACATAAGACAAAGATGCCTGGAGTACTCCACTTCCGTCAAGTCGACATCTGCCACCCATTTAACTTGGTTGACGCATTCGGCTACCACGGCTTGAGCTGTATTCGTTGTGCTTGAAGGAGACCCCGCCATTACGCAAACAACGAGGTCATCAGGCGATCATTGGTGTCGACGGAAGTGCCCAGTGTGCCGGAGCCCTCTGGTTTGTCGCGTTCAGACGGCAAACGTCCGGACGACCTTACCTTACCTAATTTCACGGCAGAAAGGGCGGTGTTTCATCGGGGATGCCACGTATGTAAGCAAAGTAAGTAAATATCTTTAAGTAGTACGCTACTAGCGTTGGTTAGCGCGAGACGAGTGTAGGGATATCAACATCGCATCTATGAACAAATCTTCAAGGATCTTTTTTGTTGGTAGCATACCTATACAACAGAACACAATGATAAAACTGCCAACCCCGACCGCTCTACCGGCACTCGCGTACCTATCGACAAGCGTCCTCCGCTCCCACCGCATCGCCTCTTTCTACTCTCTTTCTTTTGTCGCCTATTAAGTAAGTACTTTGGTGTGTACGTTCGCAATTTGTCATTTGTGTTTGTACGTTTGCGGGTGCGGAGACGGCCGCAAGAGCAAACACACAAAATACTCCTGCCTGCCTGCCCGGAATCAATGTATGATTTGTTTCATTTGCCATCGAAACTGCGCGACCATTATGGGACACCGAAGCCAAAAATAAGATAAAATAAATTTAGATAGTAATAAAAAATCTAGTTAAAATGACGTAGAATTTCGTTCTGCGTTCAGATAGTTCTCGCTAGTGACATGATTTATTTTGGAACGCAGCAGTAGAGTTTGCGAAAGTAGGTACATTAATAAGTGCGTCTCTAATGTATAAGCCAATAAATAATATTGATTTGATCAGAACATGCTTTGATAAAGAGTTTTGATGTAATAGATCTTGTGATTTGTTATGAATGATTATTTGTACTTATTTACCTCAAAGACTTCTCGTTCAATAATAGAATATTACTTACTATGGGGAATGCCTAGGTGTTTTACCACCCTCCGGCTTGTACGTTGAGATAGCATATTCTCTCTATTTCCGGGCTGTACCCCGGAAAAGGACATAGATAGTATTTTTTCCGGGAAATGCTCCTGTGGGATAGTCACCATGCAGGGGTGGAGCCACGGGTGGAAGTCTTATCCATACTAATCCATCCGCACACTTAAGAGGATTGCATAGTACTTTCCATGCTAAAGTAATTACTCTTGTCTACCTCTTAACATTGTCCGATATCTGTGATTTTTATTTTCATATAATCATCACTTTTTTTACTATGCCCGTACGTTTTGATTATTTCAGTATTTCAAAGTATATACATTTCCTTTTTTAGATATTGGACAATGTTAAAAGGTAGAAAAGAGTTATTTCTTTTATATCTCGAGGAAGGACATCAGATACTCGTCATCATCGTCGTCTATCACCATGTAGGTGTAACCGTGGAGCGCTGCTAGTACGACATATATAGCGGAGTCAAGTCGCTCTTATTTGAACTAAGTGAGACTAAAGAGGCCCTTTTGTATCCATGGCCTCGCTGGCTAATTGTACGGCGGATGCCAGTCAATTGTTACTTACTAATATCTACCTATTTACCACTATATAGCGATATACAATTGAGTCCTAAAATACGACAGTTTGACGCCTAAATATGACAAGAAAGTAGGTACTACAGAGTACATAATGTTACAGAATTCTAAATAATAGATATCTTTTTATTATTTTTATATTATAGATTGACATAACACTCGCTCTGTTGGTTAAAATGATATTGCAACTCAAATAATAAAAATATGTTTAATTTCTACAAGGAATGTAACTTCTCCAAGACAAACTTGTACTTTTATTCACCCTTCATCAGTCGCCTGCCGAGGTGACGAGTTCGCGTTCAGGTCCCTCACTTTTTTTATATTGATTTTATGACTCTGCTCATTTATAAACGATGATATAATATGGTGGGTGGTTATGTCTCTATATATTAAACATGTGCTGATAGAATTGTACTGAACTATGCTAACTGAAAATGGTTAAAAAAACAGGTGTGTGTAAGTGTGAGTCTGTGAGATGAAAAGACCGGAAGTGAATTTATCCCCAAATTTTGTACACTTACGAGTATGGTTATTCTTAAGTAACTAAAGGCCTTATTAAAATATATTTTTTTGCGTTTTATAGTAAAATCATATCTATCTCTTCATTGATGTTTTTTCCCACAATGAGGCGCAGAAAGTCTTGGCACCGCGCCCTGCCGCCGACCATTAACTACGAAGTTGTATTTATCACCGCCACGGATTTAAAAATTCATGTCTCAGGATTAAAAAATACATGAAAAGAATCGTTATTATCTAAGCTAATTGATCATAATAGCAAATAGGGTCTGCATGGGTCTTTTTTCAGTTGTTTGCCAGCCAGAAACCTCTGGCGTGGCTGCGGTCGTAATGCGCGAAAAATTGCTTGAACGAAACTGGTTCCTAGATTAAATTTTGTTTTTTCATAATGCGTTGTTTATAAGGGTACGTTCTGGTAAGCACCGTCAACGCTCACAACTGTCGCGCCCCGGTTTGCCATTCCCTTTGGTTCCAATGCATAGAATGCCCAACCCGTAAGTAGGGAACACTAACACGGTTGCGAAATGCGCGCAAAATTTTCGGTCAAAAATCGATAGAATCCTATACATATATTTTGGTGTTTGATAGTGACAGCTCCCAACGAACGCGGGAACCAGACTTCCATCTGTAAGCGATTTTAGTGACGTCGTCGATGACGTATCGAGCTCGCTCACGATGATCGTGGGCGTGTAAGGGAACGGGTGTGCGAAGGCCGCGAGTGATTTCGGCCTTTAAAGGAACATGACCTTAGTAAAGTAAGTTATGTCCTAAGTAAATAAAACATATGCCTAGATTATACGAGTTTTTTTAATACCTCGGCCTACATTTTTGCATACTATGGAAGTTCAGACTATGGAAAATCTTTTTGCCGCAGCATTGTTATTTTTGTGTGTTTTTCTCTTATTTAACAACAATGATTCTTTATCTTTATGATTTGTGTCAATGACCCCAGCAAGTAAATTTTGTTTCGTAATTCACTACACTACACAACATTTCCGAATGCACATTAAATATTTTTCTTCAATAGTATATTTTAGACAGATCAGTTATCACGTGACTTGGTGCTCGCTTAACTAACGTATAAATGCCTAAAATAGAATAGAAAAAACCCATTTTTTTTTCTAATTTGACATAAGTATTTATAATTTTTACAAAACATATTCTAAATCACTATAAACACACCCTAACATTTTTACACATCCACTAATAAGTCTTAAAAAACCAAAAACAATTTTTTTTCATTGTTAAATGACAACGCGCCAAAATTGTTAACTTCTCTGCGGCACAAAAAAAATCTTTTTAATATACAATGTCTTCTATTTGCTTATAAAATAGGGCATTTCATACCGCTAGTACCAGATTGAATTTATGAAGGTTTACAACATTAAAGCCAGTACAAAAAGAACCTCCGCGAGACCGTTGGAGCCCAATAATGCTGAGCCTAAATGAGGCTCGGGGACTACTAATAGTGGTCCGTACTACTGTATTGTATTGCATTATTATTGTAGGTGGTACTAGCTACGCCCCGCGATATCACCCGCGTAGTATTTGGATAATCTACGCGAAAATATTACTTAGTACTTAGTAACAGAAGACATTATCTAATAGTACCATATTTTTTTAAGTTGGCAACCTGGGGCGCATTTAGAAAATCATAAATATTTGGTTCGGGCTGGATTCTTAAACCTCAATAGGTAAGTAAGCAGAAATATGGGATGGTTATATCACCAGCCGACCTAGGCATTCTAAATTGAAATATAAGTAGGTTAAAGGTGCAAGTTGGTAGCCGGCTACACGTAGCAGCAGCAGACGATGTGTCGTCGCTTCATGTTGCTGCAGTCATAAAGTCAAAGTCAAAGTCAAAATCATTTATTCAATTTAGGCATCAAAGACGCACTTATGAACGTCAACTTTTCATTATAATGTACTTTAAAGACTACCGCCGCGTTCCAAAATATATAGAACCCACCGAGAAGAAGCGGCAAGAAACTCGGGGCCATTCTTTTTATATGGATGTTTACAATGTTTCTACTTAGGTACTACAAATATTACATTTTATGGGTGGCAGAGAGACAGCTTGCCAGAAGTGGAGTATTCCAAGCATCTTTATCTTCTATATAATGTCGAACTTTATAGTAAGCTTTTTTTATTAAAACGTTTTTTACAGTCAACTTGAATTTGCCCTCTGTGAGCTCAGTTATGTGCTTTGGCATTTTATTGTAAAAACGCACACAATTTCCTAGGAATGACTTATTAGTCTTCGCCCGCCTTATTATGGTTGCAGGTTTAAACCAACTCTAGCGATAAACTCGACAATAAACCCGAAAACGTTATTAGCGTCACAGGTTTATTTCATAAACGAGACTTTTCTATAGCAACATCGCCAAACCAGGCCCCAGCCTAGTTTAAACTGTGGTTTTACCGCCATTTCGACTTTGACGTAAAATTGACAGCGAGAGTTGAGGTTATGTTTGTGTATTTCATTTCGTGTTGCATTGTATTGCTCGAAATTCTTTACTGGCTTGAAAATGGATATATATAATATATAAATAATGAAATAAACGAAGACATTACAATTATTATTTTACTGCGACGTGACGTGATATATCTACCGCCCGGATTAGCATAACATTGATGCATTTGTTGAGAAAATAACTTGACGAAGAGGAGTTTCCTTACAAAATTTACAGACAGAACCACACGCCAAAAAGATTGTTAATTTCTTAAAAGGCGACCTGAGCAGCCCCGAAGTAAATAAGGTATGTAAATAGGGTGAATTCTGTGGTTTTCATTTCATTCAACAATGTCTAAAGTTGTTGTATTTTACTTATCCACTCAAGATCTATTAGGTATTGTTTTCATCCGTGTAAAAAACATAGAAATGGATATCTACACAGTGCATTGTATGTAGGTATACCAACAAAATGTTTGTTACATCCTTACCTACTTACAAAAGCTCCATACCATGTATAAAGATACAATGTGATACTAGTAATCTATATGGTATTTCGCAGCTATCTATAAACCAATACTGCAAAAAGACTAGGACTAGATATTAGGATAGCTACTTGAGCTACTTCGCTTTGACAAGAAATTGGATGAAACACCATTTCCATTTATTGAAGAAAGTGCTAGACAGCAATGCAACACATTACTAGAGTTGCTGCTGTCTTACTTGATTATTTTTTGTGTAATGAATTGCTGCTGCACTCACTGTGTATTCATATTCATTGAACCTGGCTCAATGATAACAACATTTTTCTTACAAGATTAGTGACTTACTAACAATAATTCCATACCATGTACCTATAAAACATTATTTTGATTTCAGATACAATGTGATACTAGAATCTGTATGGTATTATGCAGCTATCTATAAATAATTACTGCAAAAAGACTATGGGACAATAATAGAAGGCTTGACTAAGACTTGGGCTACTTCGCTATGACAAGAAATTTGGAGATAAATACCATTTTGTGAAGAAGAAAGTGGTAGAAAACAATTGAACACATTCATACAGTAATTGTTGCTGTCATACAGGATGAATTAATGTGTTATGAACCTACTGCTGCTGCATGTATTAACATTTATCTAACCTGGCTCAATAATCATTGAGGCAGATTATAGGAGAGCCCAATTCCAATTTTGTAAATGTGTTACAAGTTCCAGTTATCTTGGGAGATGTGTTTATGCCTACAAGTAGACTAAGTTGAGAAATAATTAATTACTTACTCAGGTTCTTTTGGTTCAGTTTGAAATAAATAAATAGACATGACTGTTTTCTTGTGTTTACTCATTTGTGAAGGTTAGAAAACCCAGTTCTCATCTTAATTAGTTCATAATTAATTAATAATATTAATAAGTATAGTTAACTTAACATTTAAGATCTTATTAATCTTCTTAGGAGCAACAGAAAATTACACACAATGATTATTTGCTTCATTTATCTACATACTTTAAACCTAATTACAAGTTTTAGCCAGTTTGAATATGAAATAAAAACAGGAAACTGTAGTGATACCCTTAAGTTAGGCCTCAAATGCCCAAGCTAGATGCCTATAATAGCTTAATAAGCATTGATTAAATCATGACCATTTAACATGTGAAAGGGAATCTGCACTCCCACATGTAATAAATCATGTTTGCATCTTTATAGAAGAGCATAAGAAATTAACCCGTCCGCATCAGCGCAAAAAATAACAATAGATTTATGAATGAAACTTAACTCGAATGAGTCTTGCTGATTCGGACAGATTAATGAGATCTTTATATTTAATAATAAACATGTAGCATAAATTGTACAAGACATATTTTAATATTTATAGTTGTGAGCTTAGCCAAAACAAATTATATGGTAAATAAAAGAAACAAAATACACTTTTTTATAATAATTGTTTATTATCATAAACACTACAGTCTTAAAATTAGTAACCATAATAAATATTTAAGTGAAACATATGTACACAAATAAAGTAAATATTGTAATTCTATTAGGTATCAATGTTCTATTAGATACTCTTCTTCTACATGAGTCAAAGTAGTCAATCACACTTTAGGTGGCCTCATTGAGGTCAACCTTTCCTATATAGTACCTGTACTATAGTGTTCTGCATTAGGTTGGAGCACTGAAATAACATTCAATGGGATTAGGATCTTAGACACCCATATACCTTCACAGGTTTGATCTGCAGCGACCAACTGTAGGTAAGTGAGAAGCTGGAACATCCATGCATGGTTGTGCCCTGTTGATATATTATTCCAATATAACATATTCATCTTTTACTATTTCAACTAGTATTATATGCTCTTTGATTTCAACTTCGGAAACGCTTCATGCCTGTTGTAATTTTCCAAGTTATAAGAGAAAGTCTGCCATCTTATTTCACTAGTTCTGGTTTTTTTATTTCTGCCCGAGTTGAGCTTTCATCTTATTCTCAATAGAACTCAACTCTCAACAGAAAAGATAAGTCTGTCCTTCGTCCTCTAATTAGTGATATTAGACTGCGCTGCTAGCATTACAAGTTGTCGCATATGAATCGAGTGGATTACAGCAGACATTTTACTTTCGTCAATGTAAAACGATGTGTTTATTGACTCACTTTTTCTTCCTCTCCTCAATTCTCGCACCTTTTCTTTTTTACATTTCTTTGCAGAATTTGAAAAATCAACAAACCAAGAGATATATTTATATGCCGATTGTAAAGTTTACATAACTTCATAGATAAATCAAAAGTTTTGTTAAGGAAAACGTATACGTTCCGTTACATTTACTTCGTAGCTTCTTAGATACTAGTTTAGGTATATCGCTTAAATTGTCTTGATATTTTAAGGTATTTATAGCCTGCTACCAAGCTAGAATTTATTTGCGATTGTTTATCCGGATTGTCGTTTAGGAATTATGTATTGTTTCATACTTTCTCTTTATTTATTTTTTAACTTTAAGTACATCTAAAAAGTATGGATGAGTAAATAGGATCGTTTTGAATGAACAGTAATGAAAATGAATGAACAAAATATCTTATCTGTGGGAAAACTTGAGACTATGTAATCCTTCGATAGTCCGGCGACCATAATACGGATGTTTCTCAGACCGAGTCTAAACCAAAAGTTTCCTTAGATCGAGACTAAGTAAACTGAGGTTTAAACCTTCAACCATAATAAGACGGCGCAAGTCTAAAACTAGGTACAGCTATCCTATTTGTATTTCTGGTATTAAAAGTGTGGTGATCACTATTTAACTTATATTTATGTAAATTTTTACGAACATACATTATATTTTCAAATTTTCATTTTCATGATTTCGAACCCGACTGCAGACGGCAACTGCAGATGGCATTAACCATTTGAAAAGCGATACGAATGGTTTATTTTGAAAGCTTTTCAGTTGTTTTACTAGGTAGATTGGTACCCGCGAGCGGCACTACTGATCTGCGGTCGGGCGACAGTGTCGTCTGTCGCTCGATGCGACGCTAGCTTCGTGTCGCTAACTACGAATGGTACTTATTTCATAGAAATACATAGAAACCAGTAGTGTCGCTGCGACACGTCGTTTGCTGCGGCTACATGTAGCCGGCTACCAACTTGCACCTTAAAATACATCAAAAATACCTTCACGGTCATAACGTCTGATTTCGCATGGGCTGAGTCTTGTAAGGATATGTTTACACATCAGAGTGCGCGTGAAGTGATTTTGCAGACGAAACTGACTTCCGCCGGCGTCGTCGTATCGCTAATGCGCTATGCACTTAGCTCAATCATGTACTGAGTGCATTTCCACGTGGTTTTATGTCGTACTAGTATGTGCCCGTGACTTCGTTCGTGTGAAATAAAGAAATCGCGATCGCTTAGAAACTAACCGTTAAAATGTAAAAAGTTGAGTAAGATAAAATGTATATTTTGATCCTAGGTTAAATCTGATTTATGATACTACTGCTCTCTAAAATGGAAAAAATGGGAATACGAGGTGTAGCGCTAAAGATATTTATTAACTGATCGTACTCAGTTAGTGAAAATTGGCTGTGCAACAAGTGGTGAACATACACTGGATTACGAAGTGCCACAGGGAAGTATTCTGGGCCCTACATTATTTCAAATTTATATGAATGAACTTTGTAATATGGACCTTCAGAATTGTAACATCTTTTGTTATGCTAATGATACAGCCTTGTTGGTGTACGGTGACAAATGGGAAGATGTGAGAGTCTATGCTGAACAAACTATGCGGGCCGTTATGTCATGGCTAGCCGATAATCTGTTAACCTTGAACACGGTCAAAACTAAATTCATAACTTTTGCCCTTAAGTCGTCTTCGCTACCTTCAGAAAATAATAACAACATAAAAGCTCACACTTGCCAACTTCCTTATAGTAGTTGCTCATGTTCCTCACTTCAAAGAAGAAATAACATTAAGTACCTTGGCGTTATTATTGACGAGATGTTAAACTGACATGCACAAATTGATGCACTAACAGCTCGAACAAGAAAATTAATATATATTTTCAAAACCCTTAGATGAGCCGCCAGCCTTGATTCACTTAAACTGGTATATTTTGCTTTAACCCAGTCCATCTTGATCTGTTTGTCAGTATGGGGTGGTGCTGGAAAAACTAAAACGTTGCAGCTAGAGAAAGCACAAAGAGCAGTCCTGAAAGTCATGACAAAAAAACCATACCGGTATTCAACTACAGATCTCTACGCGGATTGTAAAGTTCTCTCAGTACGACGACTCTTTGTGCTCCAAACTACTTTGAGTATGCATTCATCACTGACATACAATACTAACTTCATACTAACAACAAGGAGGTCGGATCGAGTGTGTACTGCAGACATTCACAGAACAAAATTCTACAGCCATTTTTATCATGTAATTGCTGCACAGATTTATAATCTTATTAACAAAAAACTTAATATATATCCACTAACTAAGTATGAACTAAAATCTAAATTAATAGCTTGGTTACTAAATCTAGACTATTCAGAAACCGAAGACCTCATCAAATTTGCTTCCTAATCGTAAAACTATTCCATTTCAAGAATTAACCAATAGATCCTGTTGACACAAACTTCAACATATCTTACACCCCCCAACACTTACACTCACTGACTTTCACACAAACACTCTTTATACACTCAAACACTTTCCAAACTTACGAGTAGTAATCTTCTCTAAGATACAGTTTATATATGTGATACTGATAACTATTAATTTAGTAAAATAGTTATTTCTGCTTATATTACAATCCATACTACGGTTATATGTGATTAAGTTGCTGTAAACCTTAAATTCTTATTATTATTTTTTGGCCATTGTAGATAATGCACGTCCGACGTGCTTGAATTATTAAAATAAAATATTATTACGATGCCTAAGCTCAGGTTCCTCAACAAACCTAATAAAGGCATCATATCGGAAGGAAATACATACATACATTTAAATAAATTACCATACAGCTTTTTACTGCTTCGTCTGTAAGATCTGTAAAACTAGCTTACTTAGATACTATGTATACACCACTCAGGTCCTTGCCGTGAGGAGAACCTCCGTATCCTGAGATACAAGTTTAGTCTTAGTTCAGGGACGTGGGGCTTCTATTAGCGGAATGGCCTGGGCTGCACATGAATACCTCTGTAAAGTATACATAAAATGTATTTTAGTACTATAAGTTTTTTTGATGAACGATTGTATTTCCTTACTACCGTATTTTTTCTGAAATAAACGTTTTATTATTATTTTTTCATCCCTAATTGTATCCCAATCCATGAAGCCGTTTCTACATTGAAGAAGTACCTATCTTACAAGACGCACACTCACTCACATCCTCAGAAACTTTCGATTTATAATATTAGCGTGATATGATTTTGTTTAACTAGTTTCGTATTACATAGCAAGTCTAGCAGTACATATAGGTAATATATAGTTATATGAAACTGAACCTGCGAAGAGACTCGCGGACATCCGGCGGCGGCGTCGTTAATGCATTTTGCACTTAGCTGGGTCTACCACTATGCAAGAAAATGCTGTCTTTGCCAACGCTGACAACAAAATCTAGGATAAACGCGTAATGAGTTTTCTTGTGTGGATAAGTTATTATTGGTAAGTAAATATAATTGTATGCAGGCCGCTTCCAACCGGTCCTTTTGGAAAATCATGGGGGAGGGCTATGTTCAGCAGTGGACGTCCTACGGCTGAGATGATGATGATGATGATGATGATGATGAAATATAATTATCCCAAGGTTCTAAGTGTAAGAATATGACTGTAATTTAAAAAAAAAAGTAAAAATATCTACACATGTTTACTAAAAAAGAGGGTGTGCAAATCAAACATACATATCAAATAGTACGACACCAAAATCGAATAATATATTACTAATAACAGTTTTCTATATCTTTACTATAAATAGAATACAAAAAAATATCACTCTCGACTCAAAATACGCACTCATCAACTCTGCTTATCTAGTTGCTTGCTATCTATAGTAATATTATAAAAATCAAATGTTTCTATTTTTGTAATGTAACGAATAAACATTAAAACTACTAAAACGATTTCAAAAAATATTTTGCCGTTAGAAAGCTACACTATCACCGAGTAACATAACGCTATATAATATTTTAAAAAGTTAGGGATCCGTATGAAAACTTTGATAATCTAATGTAACCCAAGGAGTGAAAAAATACCAAAAATTGCCTTATATCGCGTGTACTGCGGAAGCTATTGACAATAGAGTAAAGTGATGTTCAGCACTTTTATAGAAAACATCAATTACTAAGTACAATAAAGTATGAGATACTATTATGTCTTACTATTAACAGTTATGTCACAAGAACTATTTTTTCATTTATAAACACGCAATAGTGATGCGAAAAATCTTTATATCGCGTACACTGCAGAAACTATTGACAATAGAGCAAAGTGGTGTTCAGCACTTTTATAGAAAACATCAATTACTAAGTACAATAAAGTATGAGATACTATTATGTCTTACTATTAACAGTTATGTCACAATAACTATTTTTTCATTTATAAACACGCAATAGTGATGCGAAAAATCTTTATATCGCGTACACTGCAGAAACTATTGACAATAGAGCAAAGTGGTGTTCAGCACTTTTATAGAAAACATCAATTACTAAGTACAATAAAGTATGAGATACTATTATGTCTTACTATTAACAGTTATGTCACAAGAACTATTTTTTCATTTATAAACACGCAATAGTGATGCTAAAAATCTTTATATCACGTACACTGCAGAAACTATTGACAATAGAGCAAAGTGGTGTTCAGCACTTTTATAGAAAACATCAATTACTAAGTACAATAAAGTATGAGATACTATTATGTCTTACTATTAACAGTTATGTCACAATAACTATTTTTTCATTTATAAACACGCAATAGTGATGCGAAAAATCTTTATATCGCGTACACTGCAGAAACTATTGACAATAGAGCAAAGTGGTGTTCAGCACTTTTATAGAAAACATCAATTACTAAGTACAATAAAGTATGAGATACTATTATGTCTTACTATTAACAGTTATGTCACAATAACTATTTTTTCATTTATAAACATGCAATAGTGACGCGAAAAATCTTTATATCGCGTACACTGCAGAAACTATTGACAATAGAGCAAAGTGGTGTACCTACTACACTACCACTGAAGTCCTCTATAGTTTTATAGAGGACATCAATATCTAAAAAATGGGTGCGATACATTTTGTGTCTAACTACAACGCACTACATTTTTGTAAACACTTTAATTCGGTACGATAACTAGTTTGTCGTGTTAAGATATAAAATATTAATGCCGGTACAAACTTGGCCACATTATTCGTACCTTGTAGTTAACTCCTTATCCCCTAATCTAATAATAAGGAAGAAAGATTTGATAGTTTGTAACGGTCTAACGGAGAAACGTAAAAACTGTATAATTGGTTTAAAAAATTCTTTCACCATTAGAAAGCTATATTATGCCTCAGTAACATACGCTATATTTGATTCATTATCATCATCATCCATCACCGCGCCGGTGAAACCGCGGAGCGCAGCTAGTAACTTCATAAAATAAGCTAGCAGCACTACGAAAATGTATTGTCGATAGGGTATGATAGGATAAAATTTGACAGCTATTATCGATAAAAATGTCCGGTATAGCTATATCGCGGTAGCTAAACCCATGCAAAAATCAAAAAATAAAATAAGAAAAATACTGTTCGCGCTAAAGCGCGACGTCACTTCAGGAATGCCCCCCGCCCGCGCGTCCCGCCGCCGCTGGCCTGCAGCTGTCAAGCTACGAGCAGGCGGCTGAAGGGCAGCGGAAACAGTCGCCATTTTAACGTCGCCGAGAGCGACCGCTTATCAGCCCCGCGTTTACGCGTCAGCCCAAAAGTGACCTTTAGGGTGTGTCGGCACGACCACACATCATCTTACAAATCAGCCCGAGTCACCGCGACTAACTTCGCCGCGAGTGACCGCTAATCAGCCCGTGTTTACGCGTAAACCAGTGCACAAACAATAAACCCAAATAAACATTATACCTACAAGTGAACAGTTCTTCAGCACGACGTCCACAGCAGGACGCCTAACCCTAGGACTCTTAAGGTCATCAGCCCGCACTACCAAGTCACCCCGACGTCCGTAAGTACCTACATAATTATTCCCTAACTATCGTATGGTTGCAGACAATCTGCTTAACCAAATACAATAGATATAAATCTTATCTACTTATCGTTATCTATTTATCGAGAATATATGCTCGCAGTGCTTCTTATTATAAAAGTTGAAACGGATGTATACATAGATACTCGTACATTAAACAGTTATAAGTAATAATTAATAATTTGATTCCTGTATTATGATTAGGCTTAGTATTAATCAATGTTTCATATCGAGTCTGGAATAAACTACTGTAGTAGATTGTATTTGTATTAACCATTACTTTTAAATTATGTTTAGAAATATAATAAATAATATCTACAATAATTATTATGTTCTCATTCTCTCAATTCTTTTGCAGGCCACTTGCTAAGAATTATGAATGAAAAAGTTAATAATGGCCGACTACACGCGCGTGAGGCCAAGAAAAAAGATGGATGCTCGTGAATAATGTTCGGTCGCGAACTGTAGTAATGGACAGAACTAAATATTGCACGGAGGGAAAATAAATTACACCACTTTTTCAGGCCGCAAAAAACGTTCTTCGTTTCTCTTTCAGACGAGCAGTGAAGGGAAAAAGTTTTAATATGTTAGCGACGGACACTGGTTCGGGAAATGCGGTGGTCCGAGTAGCTAGAGATGTCTGATTTATGAGAATTTATTACCTAGGTTTTAGATCTGTGATGTTAATTGATTTTTCTTATGTAGTAAGTTAGCGTAGCTATCCAGAAGCATAGCAAGACGTGGTTCCCATGATCTCAAACCACAATTTGAATTGCGAAAAAAACTAGTAAGATATTATGCATAAAGCAGCACTCCATGTCGAGGAAAAGAAAATGAAAACCATTGTAACGAGGTATGAGTTTGTCCGAGGTAGTACTGCCACCGACTTTTCAACCGATTTCCAAAACAAAAGGAGGAGGTTCTCAGGTCGACACGTTTATGTATGATCACGTTGCACGCATAATATTTACAGAGTGGTCCGATTTTCATATTTTTTTTGTTTGGTAGAGTACATTTCCGAGGTCCTCTTTTAAATTTCATCAAAATTCAGTGAGGCAGTTTTTGAGTTATTTTCCAAGAACTGAAAAGTGTTTCGCCTATCTTGATGATATCGTAATTGACGGTGAATGATAAAATCGATCCCATAATTAGCAAGAGATATAAAAGGAGATTTTGAACTATCATGATACCGATTTCGACAAGTTATTTCACACTTTTTATGTTAAAGTTGGTTCCATTTCTTGGTATTTTTTTTCTGCCGTGAATCAGTAATGTTCGCAATACCATGTTATGGTTTAAAGGTATTGTTACCGGCGAAATCACAGGCACATGAGATGAGACATTACAACTTGATGTCTCAGGGTTAGGGGCGCAGTACAGTTCATCACTTGTGAGGAAATGCACCTGTTCTAGGCAGAGATTAACACTTAACATAAGTTGGGCCTCGTGCTTGTACTGTTTACGAATAAATATTTAAAAAAATCCTCAATATAAAGAAGTATAAAATACGTATCAGATTCAGATTCATTTATTGGTATACACTTATACCTACACGTCAGTTATTCAGTAATTATTTTTACTGTGTAGTAAAACAGTGTGTAGCTTACAATTAACCATGTAAGTATGGACTATTACTATATATAGTCAACAATTAATATCAATCAAATCAATAACGATATAAGTTTTTAAACTATCATGGTCACAAACATTAGAAAGAAGTATTCAAATTATCAACGGGATAATTACCATCTCAGATTATAAAACAAAAGGCAGATGGAGCGCGCCGAACTCGCGAGTGTCGCCACCTCTATAGTTATGTGTGCGTGACAACGAGCCACTGCACTGTACCAGGCCACCGCCACTCGGCCGTACCTACAGCGATAAATGCCTACAAATTCGCGAGGCGCCGGCGCCACTCCGACTGACGGGTGTCGCTCGCACGCACGCACGCGTATAGCTCGCACGTGTGTTTGGTGGAAGTTTTAAGATTATTATAATACTAAATAAGTTTAAAATAAGAGAGAATGGCTGGTTTAAAGCATTGCTCATTTGATGGATGTGTGTCAAGACAAAAGGACGAGGGATTGTCATTTTTTTCATTACCTGCAGATGAGAAAATGTAAGTTCAAATTTATTTTAAAACTATGAAACTATAAACCTTCACATTCTTCATATTACTAACTTAACCTATAACCTAAATTAGTTACTTTGTACTTACTAATAATATGGACTCATGTCTGAATTATTTAAGGAATTTGTTTTTTATAATTACGAGAGCAACTTGAAAATGTGACTTTTTGTTTGTTGAGATATTTTAACGATTATGGTGTCAAATGAAAGGCCTGAGTCTAAAATTATTTTATCCGTTTGAATCATATAAATGGGTCAACGCGTTAGGAGATTAGAAGAATTAAGAATAGTAAAAATGTAAACAAACCAGAATTTTTGATGTTTTTGTTCCACAACTTTTTAATTAATGCACAAAATGTAAAATATTGTTATTGTAAGTAAATGAGAATAGTTTACCCATGTGAAAAGAAAAATTTTATAGGGGTTAAATGATAAAAAGAATTTAGTTAGGTTCTCTTTATACAAAGTTCATTCAAAACAGTACAGACTGCAAAAAAATATTCAAAAATTAGTTGCACTTTATCTGACCTGAATTATTTATATATATACTTTATAATGAAATCATATGTACATTTGTATAGGAAAGTAGGTAAGTAACAGGATGTGGCAAAATAAAATAACTCTTTAGGGCGATAACAAATATACGCGGCTACACGTAGCGGATGCCCGCTCGCGTGTTCGAAATTGAAAAGTAGTATGAGCCCGCGCCCGCACCAGTTAGCTCTGTTCTTACTATTCATCAATTTTGACGCTCTTAGATTAGTAACTTAGGTAGCACCGCATCGGCGAGCCGACAACCCTAGCGACATAGGTATCGCGTCACTCAGCGCCAGACAGCGACAGAGCTACGCGTTAGAAGAGAGCGGCAATACTTAGGTGAATATCTCGTTAGGTACTGAGCGCTTATGCGAGCTGAATTGAACTTTGTTGCTTAGTAGCAAGAGTCTCTATTTCTATGAATTGTTACGGGAAGTGGTGCTTCTGTACTTGTACTTATTATTCTGTGACTGTACGTACTAACGTACACGTGCATCTGTGTGCGTGTAAAGTTACCAGATATTCAAAAATTAACTCCCTCATTTTTGTAACAAATTGTTATAATATTGGAAAGTTAAACGTTCTTTTGTAACATACAGTACTAAAGTAATATATGGATAAAATAATGGTTATTAATAACTAAAGAAATTACAATGAATAAAGAAGGTTCGGTAAATATATCACAATTCATTGTTTAATTGTTTTTCTTTAATATTTTAATAGTATCCTACTTTTCTAATTATTACACATATATCCGACAGTTTGTGAGAATGGACAGTATGTATGGATGTTTATTTCTCTTTCACGCAAAAACGACTATACTGATTTGGATAAAATTTGGCACACAGGTAGTTTTTAATCAAGATTAACATACAGAACATTCCATCGGACTCGCTCATCTCGGGTTGCGTACAAATTTGTAGAAAACAAATTATATCAGATTTTTCTCCTCACAGACTTCGGAGATTAGAGGAGGCCATATATTTTTTTCCTTTATTTGTTCTATAAAACTTAGCTTTTTGCCAAATTTTGTGATTCTAGGTCAACGGGAACTACCATATTATGGGTTTTCGACCCAAAACCTATAGGGTAGTCAACCGGAAGTCTGGGTCAACCGGAGTTGACCCAGACTTGTCAATTTAGGCTAAAAGCAAGGTCTACAGAACAAGTAAAGGGAAAATACCGAAAAATAAAAAAGTTGAAAACTAAGGTAAATTTTGGTACTTACACGATTTCGCGAAAAAGACGGACTTTGATTTTTATACACCTAATACGGACTATAGACTTCAATATCTGGTATAAATTTCAACTGGCTAGGTCCATCCGTTCCTGAGAAAATCGGTGGTGACACACGGACAGACAGACTGACAAGAGAGTGATCTTATACAGGTTCCCTTTTTACCTTTTGAGGCGCTGAACCTTAAAAATGGTGCGACGGAGACAAATATTCGCATTTTCAACTTTATTAAAAACCTGACATAAAAGGTATTTTCTAAGAAGTCTTGAGGTTTTTTGGAAAAAAAAACCGTGCGAGCGAGACTTATGATAAAACATTCACATTTGCGATATTAAAAAACAAACTTTCGTTACATCTCTAACCCCTTCTAAATGTATTTTTACCAATAAAACGGCTAACTAATTTAAATAAATACTGGCAACACAAGCGAATTACTGTCGAAGTTTTGTGTTCCGAGTCACATGTAAAGTTATTATGTTGATTAAAAATTATATAAGCCAAATAATTAATAGTTATCTGTGAAAGGATATTCCATCTTCTTTTTTTTCTTTTTGGGAACATATTTTACAGTGTTTAATAACTCAAGACGGCATTTTTAACATTAAAATTACGAACCAGTCGTTACGTGTTGCTTCGGACAAGTCGCGTATAGCACTAGTGCGGGTTTGTATTTGCTTTTGAATTTGTATTCGCTTTGGTGGCGACGCTCGCGTGTTCGGTACGCTCCATCTGCCTTTTGTTTTATAATCTGAGATTACCATGTATATTTTCTGAGAGTTTTCGATATTTCGTCACTGTTGCAAGCGCCATGATCACGGATAATATACTCTCAGAAAATATACATGGTAATTATCCCGTTGATAATTTGAATAGGTACTTCTAAATCAATAACGAAATAAAAATAAACACATTCATTTAAATGTCATAGTGTACAATAAAATGTAATTGTCTTTTTTAATTATATACTATATTATCGTTGGTTTACTACTAAATACGTTTATTCAAGTTTTAAATGTCAGCCTAAGATTCAATAGGAGTGATACTAAAACGATACATATGTTTAGGTTAGTAGGTACCTAAACATAACGCACTCTGTGTGAAAATCGTTCGAGCGAACATCACTTGATCATACACAGCCATGAATGGTGTTGTTGCTTATACAGGGTTATTGGTAATTAGACCGGATCCTTTTAAGGGGTGGTAGGGAATGCCATTTGCAACAATATGACTGTACATTGTAATATCCGGAAATGAATCATTTCTGTGATATTCTTTTTTTTTATTTATTTTTTGGAAAATCCAGTTTTACTACTTTAAAATTCAATAAAAAAAAGTAATCAACCGATTTCAATTCTGTTCGCAGTTTTAGAGAAACCTTGTTACAGCTCTTAATAATAAACAATAATATCGTACTAATGTAGATCCATCCATAAACTAGAGGCTTTTTCATAATTTTTATTTGATAATTTTTGTAAGATGCTTTACAAAAACCTTTATTTTCTCTACAAAAACGATAGTAAATTAAGTCTGCATTTTATTTAAAAAACATCTACAAGTCTTTAGCTATCCAACAAGTTAAAAATTAAAAACAAAAAAAAAATAGCACTTTATTACACAGTTGCAGAAATAATGCGATTACAAAAGGCCGAGAAAGGAATGAGAATAGTCCATGAGAAGTAGCTATGGAAGAAATACTTTCTTAAGGTAACTTAATTTCTTTTAAAGAAATAAAAGAGTAGATGTAATTAGTCTGTATTTATTATTTTTACAGTTCGTTCTCAAAATGTGAGCCAGAATTTTGAATGCAGAGACGCATACGTTTGCGTAAATTGCTTTTAACAACACTTGTATTTAAATTAATGTTCTTTTTTTCTGCTGCATTTATTATGCGCTATTTCAGTTCTTCGATGATTGCCACAGGTCCAAGAGTATCGTCGTACACCAAGCTTTTCATTTGACCCCATACGTAATAGTCGACGGGAGTCAAGTCGGGACTTCTGGCCGGCCACGGAATGGGTCCTCCTCTGCCAATCCACTTATTGGGATACTGACGATTGAGCCACTCACGGACGCTCAAACTAAAATGTGCGGGGCAACCATCATGTTGGTAAATCATGTTTCTGCGGGTTTCAAGGGGTACTTCACTGAGTAGCTCATAAAGTTCGTTTCTCAAAAAAAATTCATACGCTTCACCATTGAGGTTGTTGGGCAGAAAGAAAGGGCCGATCAATTCATTCTTAATAATGCCCATCCACACATTAACGGAAAACCTACTTTGTGATCCTTGTAATCTTTTCTTGTTTGGGTTACCGTCATCTTTCGGGGCCCAATAATGAATATTATGATAATTTGATATTCCATCCTGATCAAATTTTGATTCGTCGGTCCATAAGATTTTTAATAAAAAATTGGCATCTTCCATATCGGTGTTCAACATGAATCTGCAAAATTCGACTCTACGTGCAGGATCTCCTTCTTGGATAACTTGTACCTGAGTCAAATGATACGGGTAGAGTCTTGAGCGGTGCACTGTGTTCCATACTTTCCATTGCGACATGCCAAGACGTCGTGCAATGATGTTTGTTGAAGTCGTAGGATCTTGCTCAAACATGCGAATTATCTGTTCCTCTTCATCCGAATGATAAATACGAGATCGTCCAGCATCACTTTGTCGTCTTTGAACTTGAACAGTTTCTTGTAGTCGCCGGTACACTCCGTCAAATACACTCACATGGGGTAAACGGCGCTGTGGAAATCGAGACTGATACTCCGTTCGAGCATGTGTAGCGACGCCGTTGGCAAAACCATAGCAAAACAGTATGTCCGCATACTCTTCGTTTGTGAACTCTCGAAGCCGAGGTAGATGGTCGTGGGATTCCGCAGTCATGATCAGATCCTTTAGTACAAGCCAAGTCGTCGGGTAAGCAATCAATCAAAAAGTCCAGTTCACTAGCCGAATCACAGAAAAAGAAGTTACACAAGTCCAATAACGTTATCAAGGTCGAAATTTAATCGTAATAAAGGGTTGCCAAAGAGCGTCTGAACAGTACGATGCGCTTGAGCAAACTGGGTTCTCATTGCTCGTTCAACAAACATAAGCGAGAGGTAGACGGCGCATTCAACATGGATACCGTTGTCTAAAACCCTTTCTCGGAATGTCTCTACCTGAGTCTTTGTTATCGCATTATTTCTGCAATTTTGCAATAAAGTGCTATTTTTTTTACCTCGTTGGATAGCTAAAGACTTGTAGATGTTTTTTAAATAAAATGCAGACTTAATTTACTATCGTTTTTGTAGAGAAAATAAAGGTTTTTGTAAAGCATCTTACAAAAATTATCAAATAAAAATTATGAAAAAGCCTCTAGTTTTTGGATGGATCTACATTAGTACGATATTATTGTTTATTATTAAGAGCTGTAACAAGGTTTCTCTAAAACTGCGAACAGAATTGAAATCGGTTGATTACTTTTTTTTTATTGAATTTTAAAGTAGTAAAACTGGATTTTCCAAAAATAAAAAAAAATAAAAAAAAGAATATCACAGAAATGATTCATTTCCGGATATCACAATGTACAGTCATATTGTTGCAAATGGCATTCCCTACCAACCCTTAAAAGGATCCGGTCTAATTACCAATAACCCTGTATATAATATAAGCTTCAGCTATCATCTTCAATTAAATTTAAATGTAAAAATTGGCCTGTTCTAATATATTATACTAGCTGCTCTCCGCGGTTTCACCCGCGCGGTGATGGATGATGATAACGGTTATGAATCTTTCCAATGGTGAAAGAGTTTTTGAAATCGGTCAAGTACTTTTTGAGCCAATTCGTTACAAACATACTTACATACAAATATTTCCTCTTTATAATATTATATAGCATAGATTATAATATATATTATAATATTGGAAGCGTTTCAGGATAAATATTAAGCTTTAGATTCAGCAATAGAACTAACTGCATACCGCGTGAATTTAAATAAAAATATTAGTAGGTACGCTTTACTTGTAGTATCATATCTAAGCGTGTATCTTCATCTCCAACTTTGGCGTAACGTCATCGTGGTCATCATTTTATCACCTAAAACTAAATTCAAAAATCATTTGTAAACAAAACTGAGAACTTAGTCAAAACTAATTTCTCGCTAATGACGTTACAGCCTGGGCCGGGCGCAAGTGCGAAGTTTAAATTGGCCGCTTCGGTCACAATGTTAACAATAGAAAACAGTGAATAAGTTTGAAGAAAGCGTTCTGTTTCATTGACGCATATTTAGCGAAACGAAGGCTAATATAAGATAACATGTCGCTCAGAAAAGTATATACCTACGTTCATAGAACTCATTTTACTTTAAGAAATGCAAACGTACTTTGGCTTTATGGTAGACCGCGTCCGATGTTTAGGGCTGTTATGTTTAACTGTGAATAACAACATTACTTGGCAAACAAATTGTTTTTAAAACAATGTTATAATTATAATAGAAATAAAAATAAAAGGAGAAAAAGTATATCTAGTCTAAATAGTTTTTCTTATTATATCAGGATACTTACAAGTAAACTAAGTACACAAATTTCACAATCGCAATGGTGTGGTGGTCCGTTGCTATGCCAGGCATTAACCATAGTATCTACACTAAGTATATATTACTTATATAAACACGAAAGTTCGTATGTGTGGATGGCTGTTTGTTACGGTTACTTGTTACTCAAACGGCGGGGCCAATTTTGATAAAATTTGGTATGGAAGTATATGAGGCGCTGGATTAACTAACACATATGATACTTTTCATCATCATTGTCAACATCATTCATCACCACGTTAGTAACTCTCTCTCTCTCTGTCTGTTTGGTTACTTTATGACGCCTAAAAATGCCTGAATTTTTAGGCATTTTTATACTCGTAATGAAATTTGGCAAAAAGATAGATTATATCCCGAGGAAGGGCATAGGATACTTTTCATCATCATCATCATCCCATCACCACGTAGATAAAACCGCAGACGCATCTAGTAATTTAGGGCACTGTGGGCAAGTGGTATTGAGCTAGCGCCGCCATCGTAACTGCGCTGGTTTAACTAACAATCAAGCCGCTGTAATATTTCTGTCAAGCATTACTAAAAACCCGTAAGCTCAGCTACTGTCACAGTTCGTGCATGACTACCTCGGTTTTGTTCGAGAAATCAGCACCCCCTTCAGTGTTAAATGGATTTATTACCCTGCACCGTTACAGGTGGATACTCGTAATTACTCTTATTGCAGTTGGATTGTTTATTGCCCGTTGGAAAATTGTATTTTCATCTAGAGAACATGAAAAATTCAATGCTCTATTTTTTCATCGAGTTAGATTTATGGACAATGTTTGGCAAGAGCTAAAGCGTTTTCATGATTTTATCTAAGTACCAGTCATTAAAACTGGCGTGGTTTTATAACCATAATATTTAATTATTCACACACTTTTTTAAAATAAAGTAGTTAATCACTTATGTATTTATAATGAGGGTTGATGAATTAATGGTAAAGTTTGTTATGACAGTGGAGACTGACTAATTACAGCCAAGTCATCCATTTCAAATGTTAATACCTAACTAATTAAAAGCATCATTACCACGACAACGCAGTTTCAATAAAATAGGTACCCCGTTCTAAAATAGAAATGGATTTGTCAACCTATTTTTAGCACCTTCAAATCACGAGGCACAGAATAATAAGTACAAGTACACGAGGGCTGTATTTAAAACTCGGTGATCCAACAAGCATTGCCCTGCCCCAAAGATGAACCGTAATTTTAGTATTTTCCAGTATTTTCCATATTTTCTACCGACAGACTTGTCGACGTCTCCATGGAAATAAGCCGTATTCCATTTTCTATTTTTCCCCTTATTCGGAATATTAATGTTTGGAATATTATAAACATTAAAAAAACTATCCAGTGTCATCTGTTCATCCTGTACATATTACAATTAAGTTTATTATATAATATCTTAATTACATGCCAGACGGACTTATTCATCAACATAGTCTTTCGCGAAGATCCACCACTAATTAACTTCTTCAGCTTCGTACCCCATATCAAGCGACCGTAGTCACTGGCAGCTACAAGTTATATGAGATATCTAATAAACATTATATACTTTTATTTGTTTTTACATCCACGCAATGTCTTCTGTCTCAAAGTCGCACAACGAGCTTTAGAGAGGGCTATGCTCGGGGTTTCTCTACGTGATCGAATCAGAAATGAGGAGATCCGTAGAAGAACGAAAGTCACCGACATAGCCCAGAAGATTAGCCAGTTAAAGTGGCAGTGGGCAGGGCACATAGCACGCAGAACAGATGGCCAATGGGGCCGGAATGTTCTGGAATGGAGACCACGGACCGGCAAGCGCAGCATAGGTTGTCCACCGACACGGTGGACAGACGACCTGACAAAGGTCGCAAGATGACGTTAGATGCAGGCCGCTTCCAACCGGTCCTTTTGGAAAATTATTATATTATTTACAATTTCAGATACATTTCTCATTGTTCTAAAGTAGCTCTACTCACCTCAGCATTCATAGCATAAAAGTAGTCATCATAATTATTCTAAAATTAGGAGATTTATATTACTTTATACTGTTTAAAATAATCCTTATCTACATTGTTATAAAACATAGTACTGTATCATGGTTTTTGAAAATTATGTATACATCTTAGCAAGAAAGAAAAAATAAAATAATATTTTATTATTTATCATATTGTAGACGACTGTACTATGGGAACCTGATGAGCGATATACATACTAATATACGTTTACCCACCCAGATACAGGTCAAACAGACATGTTCATGCACACAAATAATATACCTGCAGGCGGCTCAGAAGGCATGGGTGCTACCAACTGCGCCAATCTTCCAGTCCATTCAAAATTATAGTTGCAATTTTCATAAGACCACATAATACTTTAGTTACTTATGATCATGTAAGAGTAGGTACTCCATGATGAGTACCTTATATACATATACATATTATTATTATGCCTGTGGTTGCAGCACAGAATGGGCGTTACTACACGATAACTGCACGATATTATCGGACTGGTAGTTTGATACAACCACAACTAAATGCTTTCACACTGTGTCGTTGTACTCGTAGTGTACGTTATCGTCGCCGACATGATCGTGCCTATAGGGTGACGACGCAGTGCGGGTTGAAGCAGGATAGTTGGGGGAGTGGCTTGGGCAGGCACCAGCATAACACGCTGTTGGTTATATCAGTTATATCGTGTCACATACCTACCGATATCGTCGGACAATATCGTTGTCGTCCGAGCTCACGAGTGTTGGTGTCGTTATCATCGCAGTGTGAAACGCCCAATGTTAAATAGTTAGTGGGGCGCAGTGGGTGGTTAGGGCTTAAAATAATATTGTTTCTCGTACGTTCATAACCGCAATGTTTGCAACATCAGCACCAATCAACCAAGCAATGCAAACAAGTCGAACAGCCAACAACTCGTCCGGAAAGTAAATTATCTGGAAGCGACTATGTGTCCTGTTTAGTATGCATTAATCAGAGTCGCGCGGCCACCAGCCTGATTGAAACTAAATCCCTGGTGTTCCGCGGACGACTGATTACTGTCCGCCACCGTATGCGGGGATTAGGTTATTTAAATTACAGCAACCGGTTATGTAGGGATTTAGCTCTGAAGAGAACTTGTTTGGTTGAAAAACATGAGATGTATGTAGAGATTTTCTATTTAAGTAATTAAACTGACATGGGCCTTTTAAAACGAGCCGTACGGTCAAAAATACTCTTAAAATTAAATTACTTCTATTTCATACTCGCTGCGCCCCGTGGTTTCATACACGTGGTGATGAAAAGTATCCTATGTACTTCCCCCGGATATAATCTGTCTCCTGCCCAGAGATCTGTTCAAAAGCATAACAAACAAACACACTCACACATTCATAATACTTATTAGTTTGGATTACAAAGATGGTTTAACATACGCGGTAGGAGTTCGAGTAGGTGAGTACTCGTATATATGTATAAAAAGGTTCCTACTTACGAAAGTTTTTAAGTTAAATTATATATTACGACAACAGGCTATTGTTCATTGAATCGTATATTTTTGTGTGTATATTAAGCGTTATAACAATACTTTCAAAAGAAAAATTTAAGTTTGCTGTAAAAGGTACAAGCCTTTTGAAGGCTGCTTCTCGGTTGTAGCTCAGGCGGTTACTATTATGTATTAATCTACCGGATTATTGATAATTCGACGTATTCCAGTTTAGGTGATGGTGATAGGGGTGACTATTTGCGATAATTTAAGCCCCATATGCATTATGCAAAATGAACCATTTTTGAATTATTGTGTTTTTAGCTTTTTCTAAATAAGTCAAAAATACACCATACAAAAATGTTTTAAAAAGTATTAATTTAAATCATTTTTTTTTATTTTGATTTATAAAAACGGTTATAAACACGTGTTATTTATCAACATTAATATACTTTGATTGTACTTTCTTTACGACGCCAGCCACCGTCTAGTACAGAGCTCTTCAGCAGTGATTACCAAGTGCTGTGACCCATTGGCAATTGTGGGACGTTGTATCGTCCTAGTAATTTTAAAAAGAGAAAAGTTAAATTCAGTTTAGTTCCCATCTCAGGTGAGTTGAAACAAATGTCTAGCTTAAATCTATACTGTGCACTCGTTATTGTGAATTATCGTGTAATTTCATTCTAGGTACCTACCTACTAGGCTGTGCGATTCTTATAACCTCATCAGTTCATATCTACCTTTTGTAGTACCTACTATTATATCGTAATGATTGTGTAGCTCTTCAAGCTGATGTAAACTGCCGGGAACTAGTGTTTAACGTTCTAGTGTAATGTAAACCCATCTAGTACCTAATTCTTCCAATTAGGTACTGCTAAACCCTGTTATTGCTCTTCAAGCCTATTCTAGCTTCCTCGGAGGAGCCCAGGACTTCGTGCATGTGACAACAGCGCCTGAGAAATTCCTACTAACCGGAATTCCTTCATGGCATTCCAGGGATCTTACGGCGGGCTAAACCTACTGCTGGCCCAACTTGCAACTACGTCTAGTAGGCTGCCCTGGCTTTCACCCAGGACAGGACCCTGAATCCAGCTGGGCGTCTGGGCTAACCCGAAAACTACGGCTGCCCGTTTCCCGTTTTTCCTGCTACTGACTTCTGCCGGTTACTGCACTACCCACACCATTGCGTCGAGGACTTCACTGCTATTCTGAGATAAGTCCCCGTAACAAGGAGGCTATTGCATCATCTGCCTGTACTCACGGCCCAGCTCTGGGCTTTCTAAAGGTTATAATAAACGTCTAGAACTTGACCTGACTTTTATGTAAATCTCCCAGCCCTCTAGGCAGTTTGGTTTCAACCCTCAAACACATATAAATGGTATAGAGCGCACAAGTCTGTGCACTCTATACCAAAAGAAATCCCATTCACCCCTGTGCCACAGTTCCAAGAAACGCCCCTGAAGATATCTAGCAGTATCGGGATCCTTGGCGTCGATATAACGAGTGACGTGCAGTTTAGGTGTTACTTAGAGAGCAAAACCAAACTTTCCTTCCCTTAAAGCTTGGAGTGCTAAGCTAAATAAAATCGGTTAGGCTCCGGAGAGACTTTGCATCTGTCTGTACAACGGCAAATATTCCGACGAACTGTTTGATCTGATGTCAGCGGCGGGATATTCACCCCCATTACCTTGAGATACCAACCAGCTCCACTACGCAATGGTTCTCAACTATTCTGTAGAACATTTATTCCGCGTACTTACATCTAAAATCTGGATATCCAGATTTTAGATGGTCTTAGAGGTCGGCAACGCTCTTTCATGTTGCAAACGTCTATAGGCAGCGCTGACCACTTTCCATCAGGTAGCTCCATCACCTGGCCGTTTGCCTACTTTGGGCAATAAAAATAAGTAAAGTACAAAACTATCATCAAGTACAACTGTGGCACAGATAACTCATAGTTTGTTATGTATACATCAACGCAGGCCCACTGCAAGAGAACGATTTTCTCTCTCGTCCCATACTAGTATGAAAAAGGTTTGTAGTTTTTTCTAAAGTAAAGATTTGTGGAAACAAACCTTTACGATGTAGGAGTCGAAACACTTGTACATAATACGTACTAATTATACCTTATTACTTAATTAGCCTTTTATCTTTAACGTCATATCTCATAACGCTTTAAAAATAAACATATTTTAATGTAAGTATTTGTTAAGCTCCCTGGAAGCTGGTTGTGTCACACAACCAGCTTGCACAGCTGATACACACAACTTGTGTGTATATTATTTGTGTTTATGTGTACCTATACATTATCATATATTGCATATTAGACCCGAAGGGCAAATTGTTTCTGTAATTTCTAAGAACTGTTTTTGTACCTACCTATTTCACTACAATCGTACAATTACTTATACCTAATGCCAGTCACCGCTCCACTACGTCCCCAAGTGACGTTAATGTCGACACACAGTACCCAAGTCTAGATTTATTCGTAGATTCTGACCCACTTTACAACACACCATTTACCTTTTTATCGGGTTTTGGTACAGATAGTATCGTGGCAGCATTAGATCACCCTATATCTGGTACGATTGTGAGTATTTATTCTTCGTAAGGTGCTTAAAAGGGTTGATTATTGGATTTTTGTTCAAGTATACTTAGTTGGGCTATAAGACGTGCTATCTTGAAGACAATATTTTTAATCCCTTGGCGTCTATCTGACTCCTAGAGCTATATAGATCTCGTGAGCAGATCAAGCGAGTAAATTGATTAGTACAGCACTATGGGCGTGTGCCCATAGTGTGTACGCATAGTAGCCGCCAGTGTTGGCGGGCCACGTTTTCCCGCCAAAACTATAACACTATATTGTTAAGATCTCATTATCATCATCATCTTCATCTCAGCCATAAAACGTCCATTGCTAAACATATGCCTCCCTCACAAATTTCCAAAAGGACCGGTTGGAAGCAACCTGTATCAAACGACCTGTATCAAACGTCGTCCTGCTACCTTTATCAGGTCGTCAGTCTACCTTGTCGGTGGATGACCTGCGCTGCGCTTGCCGGTACGTAGTCTCCACTCAAGAACCTTCCAGTCCCATCAACCATCTGTTCTGCGTGCTATGTGGCCTGCCCACTGCCACTTCAACTGGCTTATATTCTGGGCTATGCCGGTGACTTTAGTTCGTCTAAGGATCTCCTCATTTCTGATTCGATCACGTAGAGAATCCCCGAGCATAGTCGCTTAAGTGGCCCAAAGTAAGATACCACGTTTCTGTGCCATATGTCATCACTGGTAACACACATTTTTGTCGAAAAAACATCGCGAAGTTTCCGGAACGCTGCCCAGCGGAGTTGGATTCGACGATTGACTTCTTTCTCAAAGTTGGACCTCCCTAGTTTCTCCCGGTTCCTCGAAGCGGTCCAGCCCATCCTCAAGGAGTGGGTCCATCGATTCGAGTACATGGTACTAGTGCAACGTTGCCAGGAGGGAGGCGACTTCTGGGTGCCACCAGTGCGGCTGCGAGGAAGAACACGCGCAGCACTTGCTGGAAGTGTGCCCAGGGGCTGTCGAGGCGCTATTTAAACAAAGATGGTCGACGACGAGAGGTAATGGGAGGCGATGGTGTCTTGGTCATACATCCATACATCCATACAACCCGGTCACAATATCTGTGCACCTGACCTCGTGACGTCATATCGGCGGTCTGGGTACGGTGTGAAAAAAAGTTTTTTCGAAAAATGTGGAGGTAAAATAAAAAATACTAACCTTTTCAAATCAATGTATTATTGATGAAGGGTTTGTTATTAAAAAACAATAATTTTGATTACAAAAACATTTATTATTAAACTCAGTCACTATAAATTATTGACTCTATGCCTGACATTGTATCTTCCTCACTCTCACTTTCTGAACTCTCCGAACTATCTTCCCCTAGTGATATTAAAAGTTGTGTGATGTTGTCATCTGCTAGATGATCCTTTTCCCAGTATTCTCGCTGTAGTCTCTCCACGTGATTCACTTCTTTTTTCCAATCAGCTGGCGTTATTGACTTAATCGCATCTTTTGTAAGTTGTTCTATTTTCTTTTCCGATTATTAATATAAATAAATTATTACTAGTACTTGGAGTCGGACTAGCGCCCGGCGAAGTAGGTGGTTGTACTTTGGCTTCATTTTTAATTTTCATTAGAGTCCTCTTTGATATCCCATTTGCAGCACAGGTTCGTTTCACCACTTGGTCTACAGGTATGGTGTACTGTTTATTTGCTTTCTCCGATTCAAAAAACTTGAGCACTTTCAAGATTAATTTTCTTGATTCGCTGTGTATTGTTTTTCCCATGACTTCAGTTTAACAGCAACAACAGTTTTAATAACAACCAAACCAGTCCAAATTAACAGTAAACAGTCTAAACTTAAAAATAAATATTAAAAAACAAAACAACAACAAAGCGAATATATCAAAATTATCGGGACGTGTATCGGCAACGAAGATGCTAACCGTACTGTCGCACCGGGGAGTGCGCGGAGAGGTGACAGGGGTAGCGGGAGAGGCGCCGCATTCCAGCGAGGTGCACAGATATTCTGACCGGGTTGTACATCCATACATCCATACATCCATACATCCATACATCCATACATCCATACATCCATACATCCATACATCCATACATCCATACATCCATACATCCATACATCCATACATCCATACATCCATACATCCATACATCCATACATCCATACATCCATACATCCATACATCCATACATCCATACATCCATACATCCATACATCCATACATCCATACATCCATACATCCATACATCCATACATCCATACATCCATACATCCATACATCCATACATCCATACATCCATACATCCATACATCCATACATCCATACATCCATACATCCATACATCCATACATCCATACATCCATACATCCATACATCCATACATCCATACATCCATACATCCATACATCCATACATCCATACATCCATACATCCATACATCCATACATCCATACATCCATACATCCATACATCCATACATCCATACATCCATACATCCATACATCCATACATCCATACATCCATACATCCATACATCCATACATCCATACATCCATACATCCATACATCCATACATCCATACATCCATACATCCATACATCCATACATCCATACATCCAAACATCCATACATCCATACATCCATACATCCATACATCCATACATCCATACATCCATACATCCATACATCCATACATCCATACATCCATACATCCATACATCCATACATCCATACATCCATACATCCATACATCCATACATCCATACATCCATACATCCATACATCCATACATCCAAACATCCATACATCCATACATCCATACATCCATACATCCATACATCCATACATCCATACATCCATACATCCATACATCCATACATCCATACATCCATACATCCATACATCCATACATCCATACATCCATACATCCATACATCCATACATCCATCCATACATCCATACATCCATACATCCATACATCCATACATCCATACATCCATACATCCATACATCCATACATCCATACATCCATACATCCATACATCCATACATCCATACATCCATACATCCATACATCCATACATCCATACATCCATACATCCATACATCCATACATCCAAACATCCATACATCCATACATCCATACATCCATACATCCATACATCCATACATCCATACATCCATACATCCATACATCCATACATCCATACATCCATACATCCATACATCCATACATCCATACATCCATACATCCATACATCCATACATCCATACACCCATACATCCATACATCCATACATCCATACATCCATACATCCATACATCCATACATCCATACATCCATACATCCATACATCCATACATCCATACATCCATACATCCATACATCCATACATCCATACATCCATACATCCATACATCCATACACCCATACATCCATACATCCATACATCCATACATCCATACATCCATACATCCATACATCCATACATCCATACATCCATACATCCATACATCCATACATCCATACATCCATACATCCATACATCCATACATCCATACATCCATACATCCATACATCCATACATCCATACATCCAAACATCCATACATCCATACATCCATACATCCATACATCCATACATCCATACATCCATACATCCATACATCCATACATCCATACATCCATACATCCATACATCCATACATCCATACATCCATACATCCATACATCCATACATCCATACACCCATACACCCATACATCCATACATCCATACATCCATACATCCATACATCCATACATCCATACATCCATACATCCATACATCCATACATCCATACATCCATACATCCATACATCCATACATCCATACATCCATACATCCATACATCCATAATGGTGGTTTCTTGATTCCATCTTCGCTTTCCATCAGGCGAGAGGGAGTCACTTTGATGAACCATTATAAAAAAAAACCATACATCCATACTCACAAACTTTCGCGCTTATAATATTAGTAGGATTCACCGCACGCTCGCTTGCTTTCGCTGTTGTGTCCACACTAAAAGAACGTATTGAAGTTCGTCGACAATCGGCGAACCACAGCGAATCCAATGATGTTATATATAAATGGAGGTAAGATACGTCTTACTGCGCTCGGCTTGCGACATCAACACAAGCTAATTGTCTTGAGTCAACTTAGTTCCAGCCTGTCCACGGGTATTAATCTATCTAGTAAAAACACTAGACACGAGAAACGTCATAGCAAAATCATATTGCCTTCCCTCGATCACCCCTTTGCCTCTCCTCTGTTTTGCCGTCCTTAGAAAGTAATTAAATCCTCTTTGTTTGAAATTGAAATTTGCACTTCTCCATAGACTATTATTTCCTCCGTTCTGGAGGATTTGGCTTTGCATGACTAATGCATCTGCCAGTGTCAAGTGGTTTTTCCTTCTGTCATCATCTTATCTTGTCCAGCGAGTCTTGTTTTGTTAGTTTTAGTTATTCATTTTGTACTATAAAAAACTGGGGAAATGTGGCGCGATATATATATATATACAAAAAGTTTGGAATATTACTTGTAAAAAATTATAGGATCAGATGTCAGATTTTTATGCAAATATTTATATTACTTACAATATACATTATGTACATACACACTATACGTTAAATACACTATGAATAAAAATATAGTTACTTAAAATTTATAATTTTATGTGTATCTAGTACCTATAAATCACTATCTACAGTTTAATACTATTACTAGAGATAAAATCAGATAAAGCGTTATAAATAGGAGGGTTGGCATTGAAAAGCAAAGTATTTATATGAGTAGGGAAAGGAACATGGATGGATATTAAAGTATTATAAAAGGAAGCACGCTCATACGTAGGGCATGAGAAGAAAATATGGTCCAGATCCCCAAAGTCACCACAGTCGCACAGCGGGCTGCTGATTATCCCAAACCTTGCCAAATGGGCTGGACAAGTAGTATGACCTAGGCGCATTCTTATTAAAATTGAAGTTACAATTTTGCTAAGTTTTATCTTAGAAAACCATGGTTTAGTGCGAATCTGTGGTTGTATGCAGAAATAATGTTTTCCTTTGATACGGCCACTTCTCTCCCAGTCTATTCCAGATATCTCGGAGATAAGATCTAGGAAAAGAAGCTAAGTCATGTGTGTAGTTTATGAATGGAAAGAGATCTCCACACGCCACAGCCTGATTAGCAAGTCTATCAGCTTTTTCATTGCCTGTATATACCACAATGACTAGGTACCCAAAAACAAAAGTAACGGAAAGACCGTTCAAAGTACATAAATGTAGTTTACTTCTAGCTTCACTCTATATAAGTGGGAATTGTAGTTTTGACTTAAAAGGATACCCCAGTAATGCTTGTAAGCTTCTCATGGAGTCACTTATTATAAAACTTCTTTTACGTTTAAATAGCAAAATGTAATCAATAGCCTTAACAAGTACAAGACATTCTCCTGAAAATACTGATGTTTCGGATGGACATTTTATGTTTTGCACAATATTGTATTGAACATGATAAACACCTACACCTACCAAACTATCTGACGTGTGTTTCGACGCATCCGTATACAAGTGAAGCCAATCTGGCCAGTTTTCTTGTACAATTGATTTGAAGTTTATATTAGCGTAGTCATTGTATCTATCGAGTTCTAAATTAAAGTGAACTGTTGGGATTTGTATTTGTGCTTCAAAACTACTGTCAAACAGGCTAAGTCTTGGCGAACGATAGGTCGGAGCGCATATTCCTTTAAATTTAATTAGGCTTTGATCTAAACAAGGGAGAGTTTTGTGTTTCCAATAATCTGACGACTATAACATTGACGAGATGATAAAGTTTTGATATTAATAAACTATTCAAAAATATTGAAAATTGCGCTAAAACATACGATCTGATAAAAACTGCCTCCTCAATTGAAGAGGAGGTTCTTCACATTCGACTTGTAGCGCGTTTAGAGGGCTAGACTTCATTGCACCAGAGATTATTCTTAAAGATTTTGATTGGATACCATCCAGTTTCCGAAGTCCAGCCACACTACATGGCTCTAGTAAAAAGGTCCCATAATCTATAACACTTCGTACAAGAGCGTTGTAGAGAAGCTTTAAGGAATAAGGATGTGCCCCCCACCAAACACCCGAAAGACAACGCAGCATATTTAAAAGCTTTTCACATTTTGCTACAACGTACTCAGTGTGTGGAATACCAGAAAGTTTTGAATCTAGATATACCCCCAAAAACCTAACTTGTGTTTTCATGGGTATTAAGTTATTATCAAAGTGTATTAATGTTGGTGGAGGTAACCTTTGGCGCGTGAATACGACAGCAGAACTTTTATGAGTAGAGATATTCAAGCCATTTTTGTCTAACCAGTCTTTAACAAGATTCAAGGAATTTGATAAATGAGTACTTGCTGTAATAATGGAACTGTTCGAGGAGTACAACACTATGTCATCAGCATATTGTAAAATTTCAGTTGAGCCTTGAAGGGAAGATTCCAAATCGTGAGTATATATGTTAAACAGTAAAGGACTCAATACTGAACCCTGCGGAAGCCCTTTCCACACAAGTCTGCACTGATCCCTTGCTTGGTCTAATTGTATTGATCTTCCGGACATAAGAATAAAAATGAAACATGAAAGGATTTCTGGAATATCAAGTTTATGTAGCTTTGATTTGAGAACATTGAGAAGAACATTATCGTACGCGGACTCTAGATCTAAAAATGTTGCAACAACTGATTCATTGCGTGAAAATGCTACTCTAATAGAAGTTACAAAAGTACCCACACTATCCAAAGTACTCCTACCCTTTCGAAAACCGAATTGTGACTCAGGCAATATATTTCTATTTTCAATAATCCACTCGAGTCGATTTTTAACTAAGTTTTCCGCCACTTTTACTAATACAGATGATAATGCTATCGGACGATATGACGTTATTTCAGTTGGAGCTTTACCTGCTTTGAGAATGGGAATGACTAACTGTGATTTCCAAGATTTGGGTATATTTCCTGATAACATAGTGGTGTTTATCAAATTTAAGTAATACAAAAGAAATGGTTCACTCAATTTGGCTAAAAATGAATAAGGAATACCGTCTTTGCCAGGAGCTGTGTCTTTCACTGTGGACAACACTCCTAATAATTCCTGTAGTACAAAGGGAGAATACAAGATGGCCGAATTATTGTGAATTATAGGGGTAACAGAATTACAGAAGAAATCCTGCTCTGGAACTGTGGGTGGTGCAAGGTTATTAAGGAATTCGTCGTACAGGTTTGGCGGAAGTACTGAGATGGTAGACTCACTAATACCGTTTTTAAATCTTCTTATATTACGCCATACTACCGAAGGGTTTATAGAAGGAGAAATTGACCGGCAATAATTTCTCCATCCTTCAAATTTCTTCTCTTTGAGTAATTTACGTGTCTGAGTAAGTGAATCAGATAAATTATTAAAGTGTTCGTCAGACATATTGAGATTGTATTGTAATTCAGATTCTTTTCTTTTATTTACAGCATCAGTGCAATATTTGTCCCACCAGGGAGGAGAAGGAATTAAACCAGATGCAGAGTTTTTCAAGGGAAATATTTCATCCGCAGTTTGAGTTAATATATTAGAAAAAACCTCTGTGCGATTCGTAAACATATGAGGAAAATTTGCAATATTGTTTAACTTTTCTTCTACACAAGTCTTAAACCTATCCCAAAAAATATCATTATTAAGAACGTACTTCAAGCGAGGCGTACGAGTTATACCATGGGCTCTAATAGTAGGCAAAGAGATAACAATTGGAAAATGATCACTTACAAAAGTAGAAGATAATGTGCGCCATGTTATTTAAAGAAGCTAAAAGTTTGGAGTACAAATCGATAAGTCTACTGCACTAGTGTTTTCATGCGGAGCTGTTCGTCGAGTTGGTGAGCCAGAGTTTATTATACAAAGATTATGAGTATCAGTTACGTCCAATAGCAGTTGACCGCAAGATTTTGTAACTGAGCATCCCCAAGAAATATGGTGTGAATTAAAATCACCTAGGACTATAAAAGGTCTAGGGAGGAGATTAAATAGATCATTAAGTTTTTGGAAAACGAAAGAAGAAGGAGAAGGGATGTATATGGAAACAACACAAATGCTGCCGATTTGCGCTGCTACCACGGAAAACTCATTAAAACTAGGGAGAGATAGAGGAGAGAAAGAGATGGCCTGCCTGATGAGTATAGCGACACCGCCATACCCATCAGGCCTATCATCCCTTATACAAGAAAATCCATGCATTTTAAAAATAGAGCCTGGCTTTAGCCAGGTCTCTGAAAGTGTGAATAAACATACATTATGTTTGTTTATTAAATAAATAATATCACTTTTTTTAGGAACTGCACTTCTGCAGTTCCACTGTATTACCTTCTTGAAGGCCGCCATTGTTAAAGGTTTTATTTTTAAACATACTTACTATAGGGGTGACGTTGGATGGTAACGCAATATTCGACTTGGTTAATGTATCAATAAGAATTTGAATTATATCTGATGTTGACATTATCAACGAGTTACTTGAATTATTTAAGGCGCAACCATTTTGAGGATTAGGAATACATCAATAATTGCTTGATGTGCAGATTGATCATAGCCCTTTGTAGGCTTGGAAGCCGGTCGGCGATTAATATACACTGTTTTTTTGTATGACGTATGAGATGATGGCTGCTGGTTAGTATATGTAGGAGCAGAATTGGGATGAGCTGAAACTACACTAGGGATGGAGCTGACAATTGCCGCATACGATTTGTTTACAGGAGGAAACAATTTAGCTGCTTCGCCATAAGAAATATTACTTTTAGCCATTTATCTTTATTTGTTTTTGTCGCGAAAATTCAGGGCATTATTTACTAATTGCAAAATGAGCTCCCAAGCATAGACAACACGATACTATTTCTTCCTCTACATCACAGATATCACCCGAATGGTCATTTCCACACTTAAAACATCTAGGCTTAGCACGGCATTGAACCTTTGTATGTCCGAAACGGCAACAGTTGTAACATTGGATAGTAGGGTATGAATAAAGCTCAACGAGCAGTGCATTATAGCACATACATATTCTTTTAGGTAATGCCTGTCCATCAAAAGTGATTACTATACTCTGTGTAGGTTTCCACACAGGGGATCCGTCTATGATTGTTTTATAATTTATTCTCCTAACTTTTAGAATTCCGCCACATCCATCAGGAACAGAAATATTCTCAATTACTTCTTCTGGTGACCACTCTGACGGTACCCCGCGAACCAGACCCATTCGAGTTATGTTGAAAGTAGGTATAAACGCTCTTAAGTTATTAGTTTCCAGGCTTTTACTACATAAGAATGAATTGGCATCGCTAAAGTCAGAAAATTCAAGTGAAATTCGGTTTCTACCTATTCTTTTCATTGAACCATTTACTATACTTTGAAAGGCATTCCTTTTTAAGAACTTACCAAATGTAACTGGATACAGAATGGAACCGTCATCTGGTGTTTTCGTTTCACGTTGTACATGAACAATGAAGGGTGCAATATCGGCCGACTCGTACTTTGTTCTTGCAACTGAGGTATAACTTAGGGGACTAGGGCCAGTGTTGGATGAAGAAGGAATAAGAACAGTAAGGTTTTCAATAGATTGTGTAGAGATATTGTTATTACTTTTACTTATGTTTACTTATATTGTTATTACTTTTACTAATAAAAGATGTGTTTGATGCCTGGGAGAACTCTCAAGATGGGTGGTGTTTTTTGTGACTTATCTAAGGCATTTGACTGCGTCCGACATGATATACTTGTCAGGAAATTACAACACTACGGTATTAGGGACATGGCTCTCAACCTTTTGACTTCATATTTAAATGGTAGAATTCAAAGGGTTGACATAAATGGTAAAAAATCGCCCGGCTCTATAATCTCAATGGGCGTTCCACAAGGTTCAATACTAGGGCCGTTCTTGTTTTTAATCTATATTAATGACTTACCTTATTATGTAGAGAAGAATAACGAGATTGTATTGTTTGCAGATGACACTTCACTGTTATTTAAAATTAAAAGGCAGTTACTAAACTATGACGATGTTAAGTTTCCGAAGTCCAGCCACACTACATGGCTCTAGTAAAAAGGTCCCATAATCTATAACACTTCGTACAAGAGCGTTGTAGAGAAGCTTTAAGGAATAAGGATGTGCCCCCCACCAAACACCCGAAAGACAACGCAGCATATTTAAAAGCTTTTCACATTTTGCTACAACGTACTCAGTGTGTGGAATACCAGAAAGTTTTGAATCTAGATATACCCCCAAAAACCTAACTTGTGTTTTCATGGGTATTAAGTTATTATCAAAGTGTATTAATGTTGGTGGAGGTAACCTTTGGCGCGTGAATACGACAGCAGAACTTTTATGAGTTGAGATATTCAAGCCATTTTTGTCTAACCAGTCTTTAACAAGATTCAAGGAATTTGATAAATGAGTACTTGCTGTAATAATGGAACTGTTCGAGGAGTACAACACTATGTCATCAGCATATTGTAAAATTTCAGCTGAGCCTTGAAGGGAAGATTCCAAATCGTGAGTATATATGTTAAACAGTAAAGGACTCAATACTGAACCCTGCGGAAGCCCTTTCCACACAAGTCTGCACTGATCCCTTGCTTGGTCTAATTGTATTGATCTTCCGGACATAAGAATAAAAATGAAACATGAAAGGATTTCTGGAATATCAAGTTTATGTAGCTTTGATTTGAGAACATTGAGAAGAACATTATCGTACGCGGACTCTAGATCTAAAAATGTTGCAACAACTGATTCATTGCGTGAAAATGCTACTCTAATAGAAGTTACAAAAGTACCCACACTATCCAAAGTACTCCTACCCTTTCGAAAACCGAATTGTGACTCAGGCAATATATTTCTATTTTCAATAATCCACTCGAGTCGATTTTTAACTAAGTTTTCCGCCACTTTTACTAATACAGATGATAATGCTATCGGACGATATGACGTTATTTCAGTTGGAGCTTTACCTGCTTTGAGAATGGGAATGACTAACTGTGATTTCCAAGATTTGGGTATATTTCCTGATAACATAGTGGTGTTTATCAAATTTAAGTAATACAAAAGAAATGGTTCACTCAATTTGGCTAAAAATGAATAAGGAATACCGTCTTTGCCAGGAGCTGTGTCTTTCACTGTGGACAACACTCCTAATAATTCCTGTAGTACAAAGGGAGAATACAAGATGGCCGAATTATTGTGAATTATAGGGGTAACAGAATTACAGAAGAAATCCTGCTCTGGAACTGTGGGTGGTGCAAGGTTATTAAGGAATTCGTCGTACAGGTTTGGCGGAAGTACTGAGATGGTAGACTCACTAATACCGTTTTTAAATCTTCTTATATTACGCCATACTACCGAAGGGTTTATAGAAGGAGAAATTGACCGGCAATAATTTCTCCATCCTTCAAATTTCTTCTCTTTGAGTAATTTACGTGTCTGAGTAAGTGAATCAGATAAATTATTAAAGTGTTCGTCAGACATATTGAGATTGTATTGTAATTCAGATTCTTTTCTTTTATTTACAGCATCAGTGCAATATTTGTCCCACCAGGGAGGAGAAGGAATTAAACCAGATGCAGAGTTTTTCAAGGGAAATATTTCATCCGCAGTTTGAGTTAATATATTAGAAAAAACCTCTGTGCGATTCGTAAACATATGAGGAAAATTTGCAATATTGTTTAACTTTTCTTCTACACAAGTCTTAAACCTATCCCAAAAAATATCATTATTAAGAACGTACTTCAAGCGAGGCGTACGAGTTATACCATGGGCTCTAATAGTAGGCAAAGAGATAACAATTGGAAAATGATCACTTACAAAAGTAGAAGATAATGTGCGCCATGTTATTTAAAGAAGCTAAAAGTTTGGAGTACAAATCGATAAGTCTACTGCACTAGTGTTTTCATGCGGAGCTGTTCGTCGAGTTGGTGAGCCAGAGTTTATTATACAAAGATTATGAGTATCAGTTACGTCCAATAGCAGTTGACCGCAAGATTTTGTAACTGAGCATCCCCAAGAAATATGGTGTGAATTAAAATCACCTAGGACTATAAAAGGTCTAGGGAGGAGATTAAATAGATCATTAAGTTTTTGGAAAACGAAAGAAGAAGGAGAAGGGATGTATATGGAAACAACACAAATGCTGCCGATTTGCGCTGCTACCACGGAAAACTCATTAAAACTAGGGAGAGATAGAGGAGAGAAAGAGATGGCCTGCCTGATGAGTATAGCGACACCGCCATACCCATCAGGCCTATCATCCCTTATACAAGAAAATCCATGCATTTTAAAAATAGAGCCTGGCTTTAGCCAGGTCTCTGAAAGTGTGAATAAACATACATTATGTTTGTTTATTAAATAAATAATATCACTTTTTTTAGGAACTGCACTTCTGCAGTTCCACTGTATTACCTTCTTGAAGGCCGCCATTGTTAAAGGTTTTATTTTTAAACATACTTACTATAGGGGTGACGTTGGATGGTAACGCAATATTCGACTTGGTTAATGTATCAATAAGAATTTGAATTATATCTGATGTTGACATTATCAACGAGTTACTTGAATTATTTAAGGCGCAACCATTTTGAGGATTAGGAATACATCAATAATTGCTTGATGTGCAGATTGATCATAGCCCTTTGTAGGCTTGGAAGCCGGTCGGCGATTAATATACACTGTTTTTTTGTATGACGTATGAGATGATGGCTGCTGGTTAGTATATGTAGGAGCAGAATTGGGATGAGCTGAAACTACACTAGGGATGGAGCTGACAATTGCCGCATACGATTTGTTTACAGGAGGAAACAATTTAGCTGCTTCGCCATAAGAAATATTACTTTTAGCCATTTATCTTTATTTGTTTTTGTCGCGAAAATTCAGGGCATTATTTACTAATTGCAAAATGAGCTCCCAAGCATAGACAACACGATACTATTTCTTCCTCTACATCACAGATATCACCCGAATGGTCATTTCCACACTTAAAACATCTAGGCTTAGCACGGCATTGAACCTTTGTATGTCCGAAACGGCAACAGTTGTAACATTGGATAGTAGGGTATGAATAAAGCTCAACGAGCAGTGCATTATAGCACATACATATTCTTTTAGGTAATGCCTGTCCATCAAAAGTGATTACTATACTCTGTGTAGGTTTCCACACAGGGGATCCGTCTATGATTGTTTTATAATTTATTCTCCTAACTTTTAGAATTCCGCCACATCCATCAGGAACAGAAATATTCTCAATTACTTCTTCTGGTGACCACTCTGACGGTACCCCGCGAACCAGACCCATTCGAGTTATGTTGAAAGTAGGTATAAACGCTCTTAAGTTATTAGTTTCCAGGCTTTTACTACATAAGAATGAATTGGCATCGCTAAAGTCAGAAAATTCAAGTGAAATTCGGTTTCTACCTATTCTTTTCATTGAACCATTTACTATACTTTGAAAGGCATTCCTTTTTAAGAACTTACCAAATGTAACTGGATACAGAATGGAACCGTCATCTGGTGTTTTCGTTTCACGTTGTACATGAACAATGAAGGGTGCAATATCGGCCGACTCGTACTTTGTTCTTGCAACTGAGGTATAACTTAGGGGACTAGGGCCAGTGTTGGATGAAGAAGGAATAAGAACAGTAAGGTTTTCAATAGATTGTGTAGAGATATTGTTATTACTTTTACTTATGTTTACTTATATTGTTATTACTTTTACTAATAAAAGATGTGTTTGATGCCTGGGAGAACTCTCAAGATGGGTGGTGTTTTTTGTGACTTATCTAAGGCATTTGACTGCGTCCGACATGATATACTTGTCAGGAAATTACAACACTACGGTATTAGGGACATGGCTCTCAACCTTTTGACTTCATATTTAAATGGTAGAATTCAAAGGGTTGACATAAATGGTAAAAAATCGCCCGGCTCTATAATCTCAATGGGCGTTCCACAAGGTTCAATACTAGGGCCGTTCTTGTTTTTAATCTATATTAATGACTTACCTTATTATGTAGAGAAGAATAACGAGATTGTATTGTTTGCAGATGACACTTCACTGTTATTTAAAATTAAAAGGCAGTTACTAAACTATGACGATGTTAACAATGCATTAGCTAAAGTTGTGAATTGGTTCAATACAAATAATCTTCTCCTCAATGAGAAGAAAACTAATTGTATAAAATTCTCGACACCAAATGTGAGACAAGTAGAATCCAATATACAATTGAATGGAACAGGGTTGGACCTTGTGGAGTCAACAGTCTTTTTAGGAATTACTATAGACGCTAAATTGCAATGGGGTCCCCACATTAAAAAATTGTCTAGTAGGCTCAGTTCAGCAGCTTATGCTGTTAAAAAAATTAGACTATTAACTGATGTAGACACAGCTAGAATAGTTTATTTTAGTTATTTCCATAGCGTTATGACTTATGGCATACTGCTCTGGGGATGTTCTGCAGATATTAATTCTATTTTTATACTGCAAAAAAGGGCTATACGAGCAATCTACAGTTTGGCTCCCAGAGTTTCCCTTAGACAGAAATTTAAAGACATAAACATTCTAACTGTTGTCTCTCAGTTTATCTATGAAAATCTAATGTATGTAAAGAAAAACATTAGCAGTTTTGATAAAAGGAGTGATGCTCATTCCATCAACACGCGAAATAAGCACAAGCTATCCGTACATGTAACGCGTCTCCACAGAATAAGTCATTCTTTTATGGGACAATGTATACGATTTTATAATAAAGTTCCCAATGTTATCCGAGATTTGCCTATTAATAAGTTTAAAATTGCTATTAAAACTAAACTCTGTCAAAAAGGTTATTACAAAATTTCGGATTACTTGGAGGATAAAACAGCTTGGGACTGATCACTCCAGGATCTATCTACTCGTGTACTAAGATGTCAAAGTGTAGCGTGTCTTGCCCTACTGATACCATTATTATGTTCTCTTTTGTAAGGCAACACACTGGAGCTAATATTTGTAGTACCTAAGTAAAAACATTGTAAAAACATCTATATAAAAAGAATGGCCCCGAGTTTCTTGCCGCTTCTTCTCGGTTGGCTCTTTGTATTTTGGAACGCGGCGGTAGGCTTTAAAGTACATTTTAATGAAAAATTGACGTTCATAAGTGCGTCTTTGATGCCTAAATTGAATAAATGATTTTGACTTTGACTTTGACTTTGTCACTAGCTTCGCTATCTGAACAGCGGCAGCCAGTTTTACCATCAATAGCCTGCGCATGCTTCCTCTTTTTCATGTTACAATTTTTGCAAATTTTACTCAAACGGCTCCTTTTACGGGCAGTGCGCTGAGTTACCAATCCATCCGTGTCCATGCCAGACTCATTAGATAATACTTTGTTGGTAGAAATCGTCACAAAATTAGCTGCCGGGGGGACTGAGCCCCCCGGTGCGCCCGGGTCGGGCGGTTCATTCATGTATAATAAGCTAAAAACTTACCAAGTCCAGTGAATACAAACTAATACACTTAATAAAGATAAATAAACTAAATACTGAAAATATATACACTATTATTACTACTAATCCTATAAAAGAAACCAAAAAAATATTTTATTTGAAAAATTACGTTCGCTTATTTCGCCGTTTCCCGCGCTTTTTTTTTCTATTACACTTAAATACTAAGATTTGATAAGTCACCCACTGTCAGCAAAGACTGTCAGGCCAGCCATAGTGTTCAATAAATGTTAAATATTAGCTAATTATCTGCACTGCGTATTTGTTTCAATGATATTTTAAAAGTAACTAATTCATGTGAAAGAGATAAGAGATGTATTACAAGTGCTGTGTGCAACGGTTGTACAAGTTCGCGACTACGCCATTCTACACACGTTTCCCAAAAAAAGAGTCCAAAAATGGCTCGACATGCATTGTAAAGCATTACAATATAAAATTGAGAATAAGACGAGTTGAACACAACGAGTTGAACAAATATTTTGATGGATATATCGTCACCTAAAAATTAAATGCCATGATAATTTTTATTAATAGGTGCATACATGCTGACATGATTATGTTAACATTTATTCAAGATCCTCTTGATGCATCCTAGACATCAGCAGGCGCCATTGATACGCTCGGATACAAACAATAAATAAGTACAATAAAAGGAGGCAAGACTCCATTTAGTATGTAAAATGTACAAAATTATGAGTAATACATAAATAAATGATAGATCTATAAAATAATATGTTTAATTTGTTAAATAGATACACCCATAGTTTTCAATAATAATTAAAAGTAGGTATACAGAGGTCAGGTAACTGTAATGCACCTATCAACCTACTTACGATCAACCTACATAGGTACGTACGTAAGTGGAACATCCATTGCAAAATAAAAAAATCAACTGTCGTACATAATTTTGCTGTAGCCAATCAGAGCACAGAACTCGTGTCTAGCAAAGAATGTACTGCAGAGGTCCGTCTGATACGTAGTATCTTATAGTGTGTGAGTCTGTCTGGCAACAACGCAACGCGTATTCAGGAAACATTTTTAGGAAATAATGCCTTCTTGTGTGTTTAGAAACTGCAGAACTACCCGTAAGTATATACAATTTTCTATATGAGAGCTACTGGGACGAGTGTAAAAACAAGAATGATGTATCTTTTCATTTTTAAGTATTGTTTTTCTTTTTTATCTATCAAAAATGAAACATCAAAATATTTTGTATTTTAATCTAAATTAAACCCTGCAACGCTTCGCCACTTACGTGAACGAGACAAGTAGCGAGCGACAGAGAGAACGAGGCTGTCATCGGCGGTCGAATGGTCGCCCACTGGCGAACGTTGTTAATAACAATGTTGATCCCTTTCTGACAACTAGAATTGATATATCTTGGTGTTCGTTCCGTTCTACTCACCAAATTTCAAAATTTCCGTTCTCTTAGACTCAAAATTCAAAATGGCGGTTTTCGGTTTTTTTGCAATCACTTCAAAAAATTCCGATAATTTCAAAACGGTTCAAAACTTATATGTGAAACAAAAAGTAATAAACAGAATAAATTATGTTTTACATTATTATCCTGCACTATTTGTATGTTTTTTAAGATAACATATTGAATTTCGAGCAATAAATCACGTTTACGAAAAAAACCGTTGCGTTTCATATTTGAATATCATGTCCGAGAATAAACGAAATTCTTTATAATATATATTGAAATTGATAAAGTTCATATTTTATTATGATAAAAATAACACTAAGCTAACCTTCTTTTAATTTTTACACTTCTGTTATAAAATTATATTATTGTTATTAAATTATTATGTTGTTCTGTTTTAGTGTATTATTCAATTTATGTCAAACAATTGTTTTGGCACACCGACAGCTGCACACCTACTACTCTAGACACCAACCTTGAACATAAAATTCAAATATTTTTTTTATGTTCAAGGTTGTGATTTTGGATTTTGAAACTAGAACATATATTTATCTTTCTTTCTCTTGTACATTTTACCTATCGAAAAAGCGAGACAGCTACAATATAATGCAAAAACAAATCACAAGATTTTGGGAATAGATCTATTACACTAATGAGTTTATTATAGTACGTTCCAAACCTCCGGCGAAAATCGGACATTGACCTTAGAACATGTTGTAGGTATAACCAACATTTTTAGAAAGGTTTGAGAAATTTTAGGTATCTAAATTTTAATCGAAATTTTATAAACAAAAATTATAATAAAATTGAAATTTAATAATTGCTATAATAATAATAATATATTTTCATCTTTCTAAGTATGTACCTTTTATAATATTTGTTAAAATTATTAATTCGATAAAATAATTGCTATTATAATTTCAATATTATGGAGTACTAATCAACTTACAAAATCTTGTATCCTATAATATTGTTTACCTATTATAAGTCATGGTAAGTATGTTACTTTAGGAATAAAACAACATCTATATAATGCATAAGTACTACATTTATTATATTGGTGTTGTTCACCACACTATGATTCTTCTTCTATGTCCGTTTCATCATCATCTGATGATGCAGTTGACTCTGCCACAGAGACAATAACACTGTCAAAAGTTTTGTCGATACTGTAATCAATATCCATATATCAATAGAGAAACGTAACGACATAACAACTCCATAACATATTAAATCAAATGTTTTTACTGCAAAAATTAACATTCGCATTCTACAGCGGAATGAAGCCGGCAGCAGAACTTGTTGAAACAAGTTTGCAGCCCCTGGCTTGCAGCGGGTCGTGCGCATTCGAATAGATCACTTCAGAGCGTTTTTAGCAAAAATAACGCTAAAAAAGCTCACAAGTGGCGTTCGAATTGGGAATCTGTGGATGAAAATGTCGTTCATGCCTCTTTTTGTTCAGCGTCCGGAAAGATAAAAAAGAGGAATTTTAGCCACCAAAAAGTGCAATTTTCGACCCACGTCCGGAGCATGGTTGTTTATGATCGTTATTTGACAGCATAATCATGCGGTTTTAGGTCTTATGCTCAGTTGAGAGTTCGAATAGGATGTAGGCAAAAGTGGCAAAAATAACGTTTTTGAGCTTTACGAACGCTTTAACAAAAGAGCCATCAATGACAACGCCACCAATGCCCTCATAAGCTAAACGAACGCACCTTAAGTCGGGCTCATAGATTAATCAAACTGTTGGACTCTCACTACCGACTACAGGGGGTCGTTCCGTACCTCAGAGCGCGGTTGTTTAGTTGTTTTCTAACTCGCTCTGAGGTACGGAACGGCCACGGTTATTTTCTAACCTCAAACAGACTTTGAAGAATTTGACATTGACAGATCACTTGATCCTTACCTAATTTTCTTTGAGACGAGAGAAGAAGAAGAAGAAGTTTGTTGTAGTCTGATTGGTCAAAGTTATGTCAGATTCGGGTTGCAACCTTTTACCGATCGATTTTGATGGTTAAAAAGTTGCGACGCTCCGAGGTTCGGAACGCTAGAGTTAAAACAACCGAGTGCTTTACCCTGAGGTTCGGATCGGCGTTAGTGCGAAAAGTTGCACACCGAGTGCGCTCTCACCGAGGTTCTGAACGCGGCCCAGTCCGTTCACAGTTATATTACCTCTGACAGCACCCTTATTACTATACAAATAAATATTACTCTGATACAAAAGCAGAGGTAAAGTAACTGTGAACGGACTGTAAAAACTCTACCATGTCCCGCCTCTCGACGTTTCAGGGCAGACCTACCTCAGGGGAGGGACAGATAAGCAACGTTCGGAAAGCTAAAAAAGAGGAATTTTTGCCACCAAAAAGTGCAATTATTGACCCACGTCCGGAGCATGGTTGTTTGTGATCGTTTTATGACAGCTATGTATTTGACAGCATAATCATGCGATTTTAGGTGTTATGCTCAGTTGAGCGTTCGAATCGGATGTGGGCAAAAGTGGCAAAAATAACGTTTTTGAGTTTTACGAACGCTATAACAAAAAAGCCATCAATGCCAACGCCACCAATGCCTTCATTAAGCTATTTAAGCGAACGCACCTATAATCTGATTAATCTGTGGCCGCTGGTGGTGGTTAGGGGTTAGGTTTTACTCGTTTGACGCATGTAAATAAACACAACACAAGAATTGAGTGTCAAGTTGTATTGTAATCGCATGAATACTTGCACTATTACTTGCAAAATGCGTTTCACGTTAGGAAAAGCTGCTAGCTGCGGAAGTGAGAGAATCGGTACTCTAACGGGATTTGCTAAATCGCCTAACGCGGTCATAGAAACACCGGCCTTTGGTTTACTCACTCAAGTAAGTTAGAATATTTCATCTATTGATTGTCCTGTTAGGAAAGCCCTATTGGTAAACTTACTGAGCTAAACCGAATACAATATATTGTGTGTCTTGGACTGGCCTGTAAATTTTATTTTCCATCCAATTCCTAAAAGTAACCAGTAGGTACCTATACCTACATAATCTGACCTTTTACAAAACTGTACTATGGTTTACTAAGGTTGTCTACCTTGATCACACAAAATGTATTGTCTTTACCCATTCACAAATTTATTGATTTGCATGGAAGCTCTTTATAGGTTATGATCTTATATCTTATGAAAGCTGTGCTTAGCCTTTTAATGTATTGTAAAGGTTACACCTATATTCCCCTCCAGAGGTGTGATTGTTTACGCTAAGATTTTGATATGTTTATTACACTGCTGGACTTGTAACTAATCCTTGTATTAGGAGAACCTTGATAATCCAAACACACAAAATTTGTATACCTACCCTGTTTTTTATGGTGTTTTTCTACATAAAATAAAGTTTTTTGCAATTTATCATATATTAATTACCTATTCACAAATTTTAGTGGTATATGTAGGTAACAATTGAAAGTTGGTACTAATGGGGCTGTACTCTATCAGTGTGGCACTAGTATAGTTAGTCAAAAATGGTGGTTTGGCAGGGCCAGGGAGTGGTTTGGATTATCAAGGCTCTGCTGTGTTTGTTGATCTTCAGTCGTACCTATATTCAAAATTTGTGGGAATAGTTTTACTGAGAAGCCAAACTTATTATCTCCAAACTATGTAGTTAATGTGTATGTTTTGAAAATAAACAAGATTCTCACTGCATCACTCCTTCTTTATTGTTTTGTGACCGGCGACTGGTAGCAAGATTTAGGATTATTTGTCACAAAGTGTTTGGTATCATACAAATTATATTTTTGAAATTGTTGTATAGGTAAAATCATATTTACATTTAATATGAATAGCCTGGTCTTCTTTTTCAGGGTGGCAGTGTAGTCCATTTAACTGCAGAAGTGCTTGCAAAAGTATTTAGCAACCCTCAACTATTATGGGTTCCATTATCGAACTCAATCCACTTAGAAAATGGTGTAAAAGCACAAGGGGAAGGTCTGGCCAAGTTCATAGGCCTACAAGAACATGTCACTTGTGTTACATTCAGTAATATGAATGAGGAGACGCCAGCAGGTTATATTGAAGGAGAAAAATTACCATTGTGGACTAAACAAGGAAAGAAAATGATTACAGCAGATAGGTAAACATTTATTTAAATATAAATCATAATAACCAAATATAATGAGCGTATACCACTATTTCCATTTGGTATTTCTATTGATAGAAATACCGGGAATGATTCTCCCACTTTTCCATTGCTAACACATAAGCTAACACTAACAAACTAACTACTCTAACACTCTTCTTCTGAAGCGTCGCCGACTGCTGCTGCAGGACGCCTGCTTCTCTGGCTTGGTCACATGTTATGATCATAAGAAACCTAACACTCCTCGCTTCTCTCATCGTCGTACCTATATATGACTATGCCTTAGATTAGCATGAAAACTGAATACCATTAAGCATGCATCATTTGGTAACAGAATTATACCAAAACCTATAATATGTCAAATCATAATTATATTGAGAAAAAAAAATGTTACTTGAAGAGTACCTATGTAATATTTTTTTGCCATATAGAAATAATGGGATATAATTTGGAAAAAACGCTATACCCATTTTTTCTATTTTATATTACCATTGAAATAGGGGGATACACCTAATATATCAATCAATATATGTATATATATATATCCTATGACATAAAGTAACTAAATGTTTAATTATTATTTTTTTTCAATTGATAACTTACATAATATTGTGTCATTATACCAGTTATTAAAATAATTACAAATCAAGTTTAAAAAAAAGTAAATATTTAAAATAAAGCCCCATGGTCGGGGAAAAGTGGCCAATATCCTGGCAGGATGCTGTTTTTTTGCCCAAAGTAAGTGCCAGTATTTAGGTCACCTGACCCCTCCACTAAATGTTAAGCAAATGTAAATTTAGTTGACTTAAATCACTTTATTTCTATTAACAAAATAAAAATATTATCAAGATCAGTCATATCAACAGACTTTTGCATATTTTGCTCCTCTTGTTAACATTTTTCTGGCGCTGATTTCCCACTTGCTTCCACTTCTTTCTAGCCTGCTTTGCAATATCACCTGACCATCTAGCTGGTGATCTGCCTCTAGGTATCTGTATCTTTAATCTTGCAAGTGTTTACATCTCGCAAACAAAAACCAATAAGTGACAAAACAGTGTATAAAAATGACCAACTTGCATACACAAACAATCAAGTACACCTTTTAAAAATGTTTAGATATCAGAGAGATTAATTAAATTTGTATTGATACATCTACCTCAAGAACTAAGTTATTATGCTTAAGTAATAAGTATTTTGTGGCTAAGTATTGAACGCCAATTATAATATAAATAAACCAAATCACAATTATTGAATTGATTGATTGAACATGATTCTATATTCTTATTATGAAACACCATTTCTCATTTTAGTTGATAAATGGCCCTGAGTTCTAAGACTAGCTGCAAACATTCCTTGCTGTTATGAATGATTTAAAGACTTGAGTCTACTTAGCTAGTAAAGAACTACATTAGAATGTAATATTAACCAGCAAAACTTGTAGTACCCATCGAGTTCTTGCAGATGCTGCTGTACAATCATCCTAATGAGCAACTGATAATACCCAAGTTGATGTATTCGATCCCTACCTTGACTGACTGATGGTAGGATAGTATACATATAATATGTATACTATCTCATCTTTCTATTTGGTTGAAGTAAGTGAAAATGGAAAAAGTTAGTAAACTGTTGAGTTTATAGCCAATGTTCTAACACATGCATCTCTTTAAACACGTTTCTAACTGTTCTGTTCAATAATGGAACGCCTTGTTAAATTTTACTGTAGGTATATAAGTATTGTCCGTAGGATCTATTTATCGACTAAACGAGTTTATTAAACTCCCAATCAATACCGTTTTGATCTGATATAAGCACTACTGCTTCGACAAAAACTTTCTTTGATGTTGCAGACCCCAGATTAGTCACAGTCACAGTTCAGACCATATGGCTGTGGGGATTGTTTGATATGATAGTGTCTAGCTAGGTTCTTATTCAATTACCAATTACCACCACATTAGGATTTTAATGTATGAGCATTTAGTATTTTAGATCTTTAGGATAATTTAAAAAATAAATTTAATATAAGAAAATGGACAAAAACATAGGTAACAAGTAACAAAAAGAACAACATGCATAATTTAAAAAAGTATGTACCAAAAACATTATATTTACAGCCCTTAAAATAATATTTTAATTGAACTGAAAATTTTAATAATATTGCAAAAAATTAAAGAAGGTACCAAATAATTCTTCGTTACCAATATTTAAAAAAAATAAGAAATACTTAACAAGTGTAATAATATCCATAAATTTAATTGGGAGGATAATATAATATAATTTTATATCACATCTCATTTCATTGAATCCTTATTGTTAAGTTTATAATAAAAACTATTTCGATACTGACCTGGACCGAACATATGGGAAATATAAAAAAATTAAAAATTATATGAGGTGATAACATATAAGACCTCAAAAAAAGGATGAATTTTGAACGGAGAGAGATTCCAATGAATATAGAATAATTATCCAGGATTTCAAAAAAGGAATCTATCATAAATGCAAAAAAATATGTGGTCGCTTACTATGGGCCTCATAAGCAAGCCTAAAGTCGCACAACGAGCTATGGAGAGGACTATGCTCGGGGTTTCTCGAACCAGAAATGAGGAGTTCAGTAGAAGAACGAAAGTCACTGACATAGCCCAGAAGATTAGCCAGTTAAAGAGCCGTAAAAATTAAAATACATATCCACACAATAAAATAAAATATACAAACAATTAAAGACTTTTAGACTTAGATACCTTTACAAACTGCTTTAAATACATTGCAGATATATGGATGTGATGGAAATTTTGAAACCAGACATTATTTTGGCGGTTGCAGATAGCCGCACCACTCTCAGTGATGGAATTAAGAGGATCAGCAAATCTGTTGATAGAACATGTAGCATGCTGGATAAGTGTGTGAATCGATATAAAGGTTTAAAGCAGATCCAAAACACTTCACTTATCGGTCAGTATATTTTGTTCTTCCTATCATTAGATATGTGATCTGTTTCATATTTCATTTGTAACAGAAGCATTTTAGTAAAATCATTAAAAATATGATGTATGCACATATTATACATTTTACTGCTTTAATCTTGAAATGTATGGAAACTATCTCAAATGAAGTATAATATTTTATAAAGAATGCTGTTGACCTTGCAACACTTACTTTATACATCACTGATACAGAACTTTTTCACAGCTAGCTGAATACATTTGATTCAGATATTAAACCCGTAAAAATAAAAGCAAAACATAAGAAAAACGAGTTTTTTCCATCTCATCTCATTCCAGTTCTCGTAATAATCGATAGTCTAAAATGTTATATTTTATTGCAGGAGTTGTAGTTGGTAGTGCTGATGAGAAGAAATGCCGGCAGTGCATAGACAACATTCTCAAACACAAGGATTACATCACTGGAGTAGCATTATCAGGAGTTACAGATGGTTCTGAGGATTCATATAAAGTGCCAAATCAGAAACTTGGAGATATTTTTAGAAGAGTTGGCGTAAGTGTTTGTTTTGATACTTCACTAATTAAGAAGCAATCCTTGTATCTCTAACTATGATAAACTGTTAGGGTAAAAAGTCTGGAGGTCGGAAATACTTTCAAAAACTTATCATGTTAAAATTTTGCAATAGATCAGGTTGTTTTTTAAAAGGGTGGTAATGGCCAATTCTGAAACCACGAGAGTTGTAGAAAAGTCGTGAAAGGAGCCATGCCCTCGATTTATGTATATGAAAACAATAAATACATTTTTATATCTTTTGCGTTTGACGGAAATTGACCGAAATAAGACACCTTGTAACTAACTAATAGATTCTGTTGCTGATAAAAATCAATCTTAGAAAAATCAAAACCCAACAAAATGTATTACCAAATTTTCACTAGGTATTTTATAATTTTTACATGAAATAAACTCATCTATTAAATTTTTTTGGATTATTATGTGTGACACTCATTTGATACCTAAACAAATTAAGTTTCACTACAAATTGAATAAAAAAGATTTTATAAAATATATATTCAGTCATCATCATCAGGTTGTAGCAGTCCACTGCTGGACATAGGCCTCTCCAATTGCACGCCACTTAGGTGCACGCCTATATATTCAGTGTTTGTTAATAAATCAAGGGTATGACTACTTTTAACGACTTTTTCGTAACTCTCTTGGTTTCGGACTTGGCCATCACCACCCTTCTCGAAAAACCATCCTGTAGAATTCATATCACTTATTAAAAATATAATTTGTATAGATGTTTCTTACCTTATGACAGAAGTAGTACTCAATAGAATTGAATGGGGTTTATACAATTATTTTGCGGCCACGGGATAGAGTAGGTTTATTTCAATGTGACGTCAGAAAGTTGACTTATAAAACAAAATGTGAAAATGTTGTATCACTTGAACTGAATACTTAGCTGATTGTTTTTTCATAATGTTATGATAATGTTGAACATTAAAATATGACGTCGTATTATGATGCGTGTTAAAATTTGTAAAAATATTTAAATTCAGCAATGCTAGATAGGCGCTGTACATTCTTAGAACGTAAGTGTTTAATTCGTGTATTGATTGTAATTTCATTTTGTTGGTCTATTTTTCCGACATGGACTTCGAAATGGATGAATCATCACTGAATTACTCATGGTTTGTTTTGGTTAGATATTTTTCCGTTCAAAATCCTCTTATATTAGCTAATATATTGGTTTAGCTATCTCGCTCTATCTCTCTCGGATCTAGAAATGATATGCTAAATAAAATAAAATGAAAAACATTTCAAGGCCCACAAATCTAAAAATATCTTAAACTATCTGCGTTCAACGGTTTCACCCGCGTGGTGATGGATGATAATGATGAATCAAAATATGTATCCTATGTTCATCAGGGATAATATAGCATTCTAATGGTGAAATATTTCTTTAAATCGGTCCAGGAGTTTCGGAGCCTATTCAATTCAAACAAACAATACTTTATTAATAAAAAAAAACAATACTTCCTCATTATATTATTTATCTTAAATTTATTGTTTTATTCAGGATTTGAGTTTTTTTTTAATTGAATTATTTTATTAATAATTTAATTTTTATCTCAAATTTCAGGATGCGATTCCCAAAGACCTCGTCCGATTCGTTGAAGGCTGCTGGAATCCTGCTGTCATTGTGTCAGCTATAGAACATGGCTGGGACGTGTTTGACGGCTCGTACACTGTTAAACTGACAAATGCAGGTCAAGCTTTAACACTCAACTTTGATGTCACTCGAAAAAGTGATCAATTTTGTATAATGGATTTGAATAATGAAAGGTAAATATAATGAATGAACGAATAAAACTTTATCTATGTGAACACAACTCTAAACACTGTCTAACACATTAAATATCTTGAAATGACGCGTAAAAATTGATCATCGCTGTGCACAGTCTACACAGAAAAAGTCTGAGCTCAGCGAATAGCTGTTAACAGCTTCTTATAGAATCTTAAGGATATAGCAAACTAAACGCAGGACGTGCGTGGTGCGTTCCATCGATGGGCCCGACCGTGTTGTCATACAACAAAATGTATCAAACACGGCACATCAAATACAAGCGCGGTACCGCCGATGCCGCCGTCGATTACCTATCTCTTTCCAAATGTCAATGTGCATGTGTGATGTGCAATATTTTTATTAATTTATTTTATCGATTTACTTTTATAATTAGGTATGATTAGGAAATTCTCTCAAACATCGAACGTTACATTCTTATGAATATTTTTTTATTATTAATATTTGCTGTAATTATATGAAATCCCCTCCGTATACAGGTGTTTTGAAACCTGTCTCAGGCATCATCCTCCCACGAAGCATGGCCATGTGATGAATGCCTATGAAATGCCTATTTTATTAACCCACTTCAAAATAGGAGGCGGTTATTTGTTCGTTTGTACGTTTTTTTGTGTATGTTCTTTTTTTATTTGCAAGAGTATACTGTCGAGGTGGTCCCATTGACATTTCATCAATTTTACACCCCAATAACTGAAAAGTGTTTCGCCTAATTTAATAATATTATCAAGATGGGCGGTGAATGACAATCGACCCTGTAAGTAGCAAGGGTCAATAAAATAGTGAAAGTTTTTTTTATCAATAAATGGAACCGACTTCAACACCAAAAAGTGTGAAATAACTTGTTGAAATCGGTACCATGACAGTTCAAAAGTACCTATTATCACAATATTGTGCGCACTTGTTGGTGTTGAAATCGATTCCATTTTTTGGTAACCTTTTTTAATTTATTTATTCACGACTTCGCCGTATAGATTCAGTTGTACTGACTGCCTATTGATAAGTATATATTTGAAAAATATACCGACCAATATACATAACTTTCAACCATACTAATATAACGAAAGTTTGTAAGAGGGACTGTATGTTTTTTACGGCTGCGATTATCTTATTCCACAAGGACGAAATTGCCAGAAGCTAGACTAATAATAAACAGTGCCGATTGATATTTCATATTAAATCTGACACCTGATTATCTATACACATAATAAAACTGTAACTGAACCAAATCTCGAGCTAGTGTAAAGATAAAAATGCACAGAGATTAAGGAATAAGAATTATAAGCATAATCAAAGCATTTTTATTATTATTATTATAATTTATAACATTTACGATTGTTTACATTACATTTTAATTTATTACAATAAGTACATTTTTATATTATTGGCAATAAGGTTTAAGATACTCATTCATAGCTTTAGCTTACTTATCGCATTACTATCATAATAATATAAGTGATAAGGGGATAACAGAAACACTTAATAACATTCAACGATGGTGAACGATCTACCACTCTCGAGTCTCGACTCATCGAATGATTATTATCATACTCACTGACCTAAAATAAAAAACCGGATTAATACGATATGTGATACGATTCTACTCTGACACTGAAGACTTTGTATGTAATAAGTGACAAGACGGATTAGTTTTTATGCACAAAGATTGCGATGACAGTTGCAGTGACACCCAGATATGCCCCCATTAAGACGTCTTTTTGCACAAGAGACCTAATAACGCGATAACCTTACTCCACGCGGAAAAAGTCGCGATTGTAACTAGTCATCTATAATGTATAAATGCTTACAAATAGCAATAGGAAATACGCAACCCTGGTTGCGTATTTCCGTACCACCACACAATGTATTTAGTTTACTCGTATCTTTAAAGCGAGCCCGACTCACACTAAGTCACTTTTTGCTATTTGTAAGTATTTTTACTTTATAGATGATTAGTTACGCTCGCGACTAGTCCCCGTGGAATAAGGTTATCACAACCCTTTCGTGACTACCCGTTAAATCGGAATAAAAATTTGCATATTACACGTAATATGCTACTTTTTATCTCCATCTCGACTCCCAATTTCATCCAAATATTTTCAGCTGTTTTGTAGCATAGTATGTTTAATACAGGCAGGCCGGTTGGCGCAGCTGGTAGCACCCCTGCCTGATGAGCCGCTGGTTCCGGGTTCGATCCCCGGACAGATCAAACATTTGTGTGACATGAATATGTCTGTTTGATCTGTGTCTGTTTGTATATAAGTATGTATATCAGTCATCAGGTTACCATAGTAGGTACTGGCTCTGCCTAGTTTGGGACTTGAAGACCTTTGTGTGAAGTACATAAAAAAATAATATACAAACCATTTCCACTCCCAAATACATCCAAATATTTGCAGCTGTTTTGTAGCATAGTATGTTTTAATACAAACCATCTTGACTCCCAAATTCATCCACATATTTTAAAATATTTTCAGCTGTTTAGTAGCATAGTATGTTTTAATACAAACCATCTTGACTCCCAAATTCATCCACATATTTTAAAATATTTTCAGCTGTTTAGTAGCATAGTATGTTTTAATACAAACTATCTTGACTCCCAATTTCATCTAAATATTTTCAGCTGTTTTGTAGCATAGTGTGTTTTAATACAAACCATCTTGACTCCCAATTTCATCTAAGTATTTTCAGCTGTTTTGTAGCATAGTGTGTTTTAATACAAACCATCTCAACTCCCAAATTCATCCAAATATTTTCAGCTATTTGTAGTATACTATGTTTTAATACAAACCATCTCGACTCCCAATTTCATCTTAATGTTTTTAGCTGTTCTGTAGAATATTATATTTTAATATAAACAATATCCACCCCAATTTCATCCAAATATTTTCAGCTGTTTTGTAGCATAGTATGTTTAAATACAAACCATATCCACCCCAATTTCATCCAAATATTTTCAGCTGTTTTGTAGCATAGTATGTTTTAATACAAACCATATCCACCCCAATTTCATCCAAATATTTTCAGCTGTTTTGTAGCATAGTATGTTTTAATACAAACCATATCCACCCCAATTTCATCCAAATATTTTCAGCTGTTTTGTAGCATAGTATGTTTTAATACAAACCATATCCACCCCAATTTCATCCAAATATTTTCAGCTGTTTTGTAGCATAGTATGTTTTAATACAAACCATATCCACCCCAATTTCATCCAAATATTTTCAGCTGTTTTGTAGCATAGTATGTTTTAATACAAACCATATCCACCCCAATTTCATCCAAATATTTTCAGCTGTTTTGTAGCATAGTATGTTTTAATACAAACCATATCCACCCCAATTTCATCCAAATATTTTCAGCTGTTTTGTAGCATAGTATGTTTTAATACAAACCATATCCACCCCAATTTCATCCAAATATTTTCAGCTGTTTTGTAGCACAGTATGTTTTAATACAAACCATATCCACCCCAATTTCATCCAAATATTTTCAGCTGTTTTGTAGCATAGTATGTTTTAATACAAACCATATCCACCCCAATTTCATCCAAATATTTTCAGCTGTTTTGTAGCATAGTATGTTTTAATACAAACCATATCCACCCCAATTTCATCCAAATATTTTCAGCTGTTTTGTAGCATAGTATGTTTTAATACAAACCATATCCACCCCAATTTCATCCAAATATTTTCAGCTGTTTTGTAGCATAGTATGTTTTAATACAAACCATATCCACCCCAATTTCATCCAAATATTTTCAGCTGTTTTGTAGCATAGTATGTTTAAATACAAACCATATCCACCCCAATTTCATCCAAATATTTTCAGCTGTTTTGTAGCATAGTATGTTTAAATACAAACCATATCCACCCCAATTTCATCCAAATATTTTCAGCTGTTTTGTAGCATAGTATGTTTAAATACAAACCATATCCACCCCAATTTCATCCAAATATTTTCAGCTGTTTTGTAGCGTAGTATGTTTTAATACAAACCATATCCACCCCAATTTCATCCAAATATTTTCAGCTGTTTTGTAGCATAGTATGTTTTAATACAAACCATATCCACCCCAATTTCATCCAAATATTTTCAGCTGTTTTGTAGCATATAGTAGATCCAACCGTTTATCCTCTTTTTGACAGATCTAATTTGTCAGTTAAAGTGTTGTGACCAAGTGATTATAGTGGACACGATTTCGATTCATTTTTCTATCGAGTCTGTGCGGAAAGAGAATAGTCCTAGGAATGGCGCCATGACCATGGCTATTGGCCATCTAGAAATACGTCAGCCAATGGGGAATGTTGAAAGGGCGTGGACAGGCCGTCATGGCATGGCCATCTAGAAACGCATCAGCCAATGGGAAATGCTGACGCATTTCTAGATGGCCATGCCCAGATGGCGAGGCCACGCCGTCCGGTTACACCCGTGTAGTTTCCAAGGTAAGCTATCAAATTCTGAGTTATAAGTTTTCACTTCTATCGGCAATTCCTATGACTGCCAATTTTTTTGTCTATGGGTAAGCAGTAGTATTTTATCAAGGTAGTAAAACTCAATGGTCCACCGCCGTTTTGTATTTGTCACTGTCACTCGCAACAAGACGCCCGTGCTAGTAATTATTTGCTGAGTTTTATATTGGAACTATAAAATGCCGAAAGGATCAGTGCTGAAAGGACAGACGAGAGAAATGGTGATCAAGCTTCGTAATTACTTTGAAGCAGAGTATCAAAATGGCGGCCCGCTTTTACCATTGTCGCAAGTGAGAGAGCGCGTTGCGGCCGCGTTAGGTATTAGTGCATCTACGATTACAAAAATTACTACCGAAGCCTACGGAACAAGCGGCATGCAGGAGAATAAGCTTCGTACGCCGAAGAAAAAACGCCAACCACGTCGTGTGACTTCGGTTGACAACTTTGACGCAGACGCTATACGCCGTCATATATATAACTATTACTTACGTAAAGAAGTTCCAACACTTAAAAAACTTGTTGCTTCTTTGCGTGAATGTGATTTGTTCCGAGGTCAAAAATCGTCATTGGTAAAGGTCTTGAATGAAATTGGATTTACTTATAAAAAATCGGACAAACGCAAAATATTGATGGAGCGTCGCGACGTAGCTTTTGCTCGTTGCGAATTTTTGAGCGAAGCCAAAAAAATTACAGATTGGTCAAATGTTGTTTTCACTGACGAAACTTGGCTGAATGCGAACCACACAGTGTCTAAGAGCTGGACTGATGACACCGCTGCTTCCACTACCTCAGTACCGATGGGAAAAGGAGAACGTCTAATCATTTGCCATGCAGGGTCTGTGAAAGGATTCATGCCAGATGCTTTGTTGGCCTTTAAATCCAAAAAAACAGTTGAGTACCACGAAGAAATGAATTCTGAGGTTTACGAAAGTTGGTTTAAGGAAATGGTACAATCATTGGAAGAACCGTCAGTTATTATTATGGATAACGCATCCTATCACTCACGCCAAATTGATAAAATGCCGACCCAGGCCGACAAAAAACAAGTAATCATTGACTGGCTTCAACGACATGGTGAAAATGTTGATAACTCCTTACTAAAAGTACAATTACTAAATATATTACGAACAAAAAAACACTTCCCAAAACGATATGTGATCGACGAAATAGCTGCAGAACATGGTCATTGGGTTCTTAGACTTCCACCCTATCATTGTCAATACAATGCCATTGAATTAATATGGGCTCAAGTTAAAGGACACGCTGCTAGAAATAACACAAAACCCCCATTCACGGCAAACAAAATGGTAAATTTATTAAAAAATGCATGTGTGAAAGTAACTGCGGAAAGCTGGCAAAATGTAATTCAAAAAACACAAGAAACTATAATGGCAGATTGGGATAAACACGTGGCGATAGATTATATGAGTCAACAATTAATTATAAATGTCGGCAATAGCTCGAGTGACAGCAACGATGAATCTGATTTTGATTAATAAATAAATAAAAATAAAAGATTAGATTTCGTTTGCTTAAATTGGAATTGGGGTTGCTCAAACTTTACTATTTTCTGGTACCAAACGGCAGACTTTAATGTCTGCCATCCCCAGCGAGCAACACGGAAGGGAGTAGCCTTAGCTAAAAAATATTGTTCAAATCTTTCTGTCATTTCTTGCGGGAGGGGAAGTTGCACACTAGCGCAAAGCCGCACTATTACATACAAAACATACCTGTACCGATCCATTGCCGATCATACTCACACAACCAAATCACTAACACATAAAAAATAAAGCACCATTCACAAATCTAGCCCCGCCCTCACCCCACAGTATATTATCAAACTCCATGGTCCATGCGGACTTGTACTTTGACAGAGGGGAAACGCTGTGTATGCCTACTCCCTTCCGTGTTGCTCGCTGGCCATCCCAGATTTAACCGGTAACAGCTTCGTCAAGTATGACTTGTACTTGTAATCATCATAGTCATCATAACCTTGTTCTTTTTTGGATATACACCAGGAGATAAACACGTCTTCAAATAATGCTGTATGTTTTCCTGAGGCGCATCAATATAACGGTTTTACATAAAAATAAATCCGATATTATGTGCCGAGAACGGAAAACACCCGTGTAAAAATAGTTCATAAACAATATCGATATCTCAATCGTAACTTCGTAACATCACTATGTTGATAGCCATAGAACGTAATTTTTTAAAAACGTTTGTTATTTTATGGAATTTATAAAAAAACTACTGCACTTATGGACTCATTTTGTGAAAGATGATTATTATACGGGATCAAGGAGCAAATTTAAGCAGTTGTCATATTTTTAAAACCTCGCATTTATAAGTTAACTTTTGCGTAACATCGTCATGTTACGTTCTATTGGTGCTGTCAAAAAGAGGATAAACGGTTGGATCTACTATAGTATGTTTTAATACAAACCATATCCACCCCAATTTCATCCAAATATTTTTTCAGCTGTTTTGTAGCATAGTATGTTTTAATACAAACCATATCCACCCCAATTTCATCCAAATATTTTCAGCTGTTTTGTAGCATAGTATGTTTTAATACAAACCATATCCACCCCAATTTCATCCAAATATTTTCAGCTGTTTTGTAGCATAGTATGTTTTAATACAAACCATATCCACCCCAATTTCATCCAAATATTTTCAGCTGTTTTGTAGCATAGTATGTTTTAATACAAACCATCTCGACTCCCAAATTCATCCACATATTTTAATATATTTTGAGCTGTTTAGTAGCATAGTGTTTTAATACAAACCATCTTGACTCCCAATTTCATCTAAATATTTTCAGCTGTTTTGTAGCATAGTGTGTTTTAATACAAACCATATCCACCCCAATTTCATCCAAATATTTTCAGCTGTTTTGTAGCATAGTATGTTTTAATACAAACCATATCCACCCCAATTTCATCCAAATATTTTCAGCTGTTTTGTAGCATAGTATGTTTTAATACAAACCATCTCGACTCCCAAATTCATCCACATATTTTAATATATTTTGTGCTGTTTAGTAGCATAGTGTTTTAATACAAACCATCTTGACTCCCAATTTCATCTAAATATTTTCAGCTGTTTTGTAGCATAGTGTGTTTTAATACAAACCATATCCACCCCAATTTCATCCAAATATTTTCAGCTGTTTTGTAGCATAGTATGTTTTAATACAAACCATATCCACCCCAATTTCATCCAAATATTTTCAGCTGTTTTGTAGCATAGTATGTTTTAATACAAACCATCTCGACTCCCAAATTCATCCACATATTTTAATATATTTTGAGCTGTTTAGTAGAATAGTGTTTTAATACAAACCATCTTGACTCCCAATTTCATCTAAATATTTTCAGCTGTTTTGTAGCATAGTATGTTTTAATACAAACCATATCCACCCCAATTTCATCCAAATATTTTCAGCTGTTTTGTAGCATAGTATGTTTTAATACAAACCATATCCACCCCAATTTCATCCAAATATTTTCAGCTGTTTTGTAGCATAGTATGTTTTAATACAAACCATCTCGACTCCCAAATTCATCCACATATTTTAATATATTTTGAGCTGTTTAGTAGCATAGTGTTTTAATACAAACCATCTTGACTCCCAATTTCATCTAAATATTTTCAGCTGTTTTGTAGCATAGTGTGTTTTAATACAAACCATCTCGACTCCCAAATTCATCCATATATTTTCAGCTATTTGTAGTATACTATGTTTTATGCTATATCTATGCTGACGATATACAGGTGTATATCTCTTGCAAACCAAACGAAATTAATAATGCCATAACTAAACTCAATGAAGATCTTTCGAATATAGCTAATTGGTCTACTAGTAACTGTTTACTGCTTAACCCTAGTAAAACAAAATATTTAATCTTCGGAACTAGGCATCAGCTTGCTAATCTAATTCTTTCGGAGTCTGTCATGCTAATGGGTGAACCCATTGATAGGGTGTACGAAGCTCGGAATTTAGGTTTGTTAATGGACTGCGACTTAAGGTATGAGAAACATATTTCCAACTCTGTTAGCAATTGCTTTTACAGATTAAAAGTACTGTATGGAATGAGACCATACCTAAAAGAAGAATTGCGTGTACAACTGGTGGAGACACTCGTCCTTTCCAAACTAAATTACATGGACGTTGTGTTTGGTCCGCGTCTGCTGGTAAGAACGCAAAAACTAATTCAACGAGTTCAGAATGCTTGTGCTCGCTTTTGTTTTAACGTTCCCTTCAGAGATCATGTGACCCCTTACCTAAACAAGCACTGCATTTTAAAAATGACACATCGTCGCAAACTTCATTTAGCTTGTCTTCTTTTTGGTGTCTTACAACATAAAGCTCCTTCCTATCTCCACGAAAAATTGTCCTGGATGTCGAGTCAAAGACCTCATGCGCCGCGGCAGAGTGCGATACAGCTCATGACACAACGACACAGTTCTGCGTCGTTTAGAGGCAGTTTCCGATATGCAGCGTCGAAATGTTGGAATAATATACCACCGCCGATACGGAACCTGCAGTATATTGACAGTTTTAGATCTAAATTGAAAATGTATATTTGTCACCATCAAATTAAGCAGGAAACTTTGCGACATGACACAAGTGTGATATAATTAAACAACTAAGCATTTTTGTTTTTCTCCTTGATGTTCTTTGTTTTTTATGGCGTATTGTGTATATTATGTGTTTTAATGTGTTTTAGGAGTAATATATTTTTTTTTGTGCAAATTGTTCTTGTCAGTATAAATTTAATGTTATATTGTACTCTTTTGTGTTACGATCCGTGATGTCACCGGGCGGCTTCTACGGAAGATCAGCGCTGGTTGCTTCAGCCGGCATTATGCTGAGTAGAGGCCGTTTTGTGGCAATAACTATTTAGTTACTAATGTTTAGTTAAGTATTTGTTCATGTTTTTTTGCCACAATAAACTTATTTCATCATTCATTCATTTTAATACAAACCATCTCGACTCCCAATTTCATCTAAATGTTTTTAGCTGTTCTGTAGAATATTATGTTTTAATACAAACCATATCCACCCCTATTTCATCCAAATATTTTCAGCTGTTTTGTAGCATAGTATGTTTTAATACAAACCATCTCGACTCCCAAATTCATCCACATATTTTAATATATTTTGAGCTGTTTAGTAGCATAGTGTTTTAATACAAACCATCTTGACTCCCAATTTCATCTAAATATTTTCAGCTGTTTTGTAGCATAGTATGTTTTAATACAAACCATATCCACCCCAATTTCATCCAAATATTTTCAGCTGTTTTGTAGCATAGTATGTTTTAATACAAACCATCTCGACTCCCAAATTCATCCACATATTTTAATATATTTTGAGCTGTTTAGTAGCATAGTGTTTTAATACAAACCATCTTGACTCCCAATTTCATCTAAATATTTTCAGCTGTTTTGTAGCATAGTATGTTTTAATACAAACCATATCCACCCCAATTTCATCCAAATATTTTCAGCTGTTTTGTAGCATAGTATGTTTTAATACAAACCATCTCGACTCCCAAATTCATCCACATATTTTAATATATTTTGAGCTGTTTAGTAGCATAGTGTTTTAATACAAACCATCTTGACTCCCAATTTCATCTAAATATTTTCAGCTGTTTTGTAGCATAGTGTGTTTTAATACAAACCATCTTGACTCCCAATTTCATCTAAATATTTTCAGCTGTTTTGTAGCATAGTGTGTTTTAATACAAACCATATTGACTCCCAATTTCATCCAAATAGTTTCAGCTGTTTTGTAGCATAGTATGTTTTAATACAAACCATCTTGACTCCCAATTTCATCTAAATATATTCAGCTGATTTGTAGCATAGTATGTTTTAATACAAACCATCTTGACTCCCAATTTCATCCAAATATTTTCAGCTGTTTTGTAGCATAGTATGTTTTAATACAAACCATATCCACCCCAATTTCATCCAAATATTTTCAGCTGTTTTGTAGCATAGTATGTTTTAATACAAACCATCTTGACTCCCAATTTCATCCAAATATTTTCAGCTGTTTTGTAGCATAGTATGTTTTAATACAAACCATATCCACCCCAATTTCATCCAAATATTTTCAGCTGTTTTGTAGCATAGTATGTTTTAATACAAACCATCTCGACTCCCAAATTCATCCACATATTTTAATATATTTTGAGCTGTTTAGTAGCATAGTGTTTTAATACAAACCATCTTGACTCCCAATTTCATCTACATATTTTCAGCTGTTTTGTAGCATAGTGTGTTTTAATACAAACCATCTTGACTCCCAATTTCATCTAAATATTTTCAGCTGTTTTTTAGCATAGTGTGTTTTAATACAAACCATATTGACTCCCAATTTCATCCAAATATTTTCAGCTGTTTTGTAGCATAGTATGTTTTAATTCAAACCATCTTGACTCCCAATTTCATCTAAATATATTCAGCTGATTTGTAGCATAGTATGTTTTAATACAAACCATCTTGACTCCCAATTTCATCTAAATATATTCAGCTGTTTTGTAGCATAGTATGTTTTAATACAAACCATCTTGACTCCCAATTTCATCCAAATATTTTCAGCTGTTTTGTAGCATAGTATGTTTTAATACAAACCATCTTGACTCCCAATTTCATCCAAATATTTTCAGCTGTTTTGTAGCATAGTATGTTTTAATACAAACCATCTTGACTCCCAATTTCATCTAAATATATTCAGCTGTTTTGTAGCATAGTATGTTTTAATACAAACTATCTTGACTCCCAATTTCATCCAAATATTTTCAGCTGTTTTGTAGCATAGTATGTTATAATACAAACCATTTCGACATCGATTTTAGCCCTTTTGGTATAATTCATTAACCAACATCCGGATACTATCACATTAAAAAAATAATGTTATTGCATTATAATCACACCAAGCTCTCGTCTTTAATCCTAAGACAACAAGAGAGACCTTAACATGCCCGTTGTAGGACGTAATTACGATAGAATAAAAATTAATTAAAGCGAGTGTGCTAATACAAACTATCGCTGATGTTTTACAGATATAACGAAGATTTCGGCCCAATACTAGAAGGTTGCGAATGTCTGACGTGCAAGAAACACAGTCGGGCGTATATCCGCCACCTCTTGAATACGCGGGAAATGCTCGCGTCTGTACTGTTAAGCATGTAAGTGTCTACAATTGCACACATTCATAACATATACATGATAATTTACAAGTTATTTTATACTAGCTTCGATTTGCAGTTTCACCCGCGTGATGATGGATGATGATGAATCAAATATAGCGTATGTTACTCAGGCATAATGTAGCTTTCTCTGTTAAAAAATATTTTTGAATGCTTTAGTAGTTCTTGCGTTTATCCATTACAAACAAACAATCAAATATTTCCTCTTTAGCATTAGAGTAGATAAGGGTTAATATACCAAGGTACGAATAGTGTGGCCTAGTTTGTACCGGCGTTACTATTGCATATTTTTTTTTTTTCATACAGATCCCCAACTTTTTTGATAATATTCTATAGCCTTTGTTCAACAGGAATAATGTTGAATTTTTCAAATCGGACCAGTAGCTTCGGAGCCTATTCAATTCAAACAAACCTTTTCTTTTTGAGATAGAAAGCTATCGCGAGTGATGTTCATAATTACGCTTTAAAACCGGCTAGGACTCGCGTAATATTTACCGGAAATATTCTCCGACCAGTTTCGAACTTATTTGAAGACTTCAGAAGTTCTTCTTCAGAAGAACTTCAAATAAGTTCGAAACTGGTCGGAGAATATTTCCGTTAAATATACGCGAGTCCTAGCCGGTTTTAAAGCGTAATTATAAATCTTTTCTTCTTTGTAATATTAGTGTAGACTATTATTAGTACTTCGTTTCGGCATTACCTACCCGGCTATAGGAATTACCTGTTAAATCGAGATAAAAAGTATAAAGTAGCCTATCTGTTATTGCCTGGTACAAATCATCTCTCCAAATTTCATCCCAATCAGATCTGCAATTTTTGCGTGATCGAGTGACAAACATCCACACATACAACATATCACATTTAAAATATTACTGCGACGTAATGTACATGTGTTGGTTAGCTTACTTATACTCGTATATTTCCATGCTGACACGTGACAAGATAGGCACGTGCTCCTCATGGTAAGTTTCAAATTGTTAGTTGTACCATAATCTATATCGGTTCTCACGGCATCTGCGAGACGAGAAGTGGTGATCCACTAATTTAACTGTCATTTGGCTTTTGTCTTTGACGTCTGTTTCAGTAATCGTTTATCTCAAGATAAGAAAACTATTGTACAGATATTCATACCGGTATGCAGTCCCTGATCTCAAATGCATAACACGTAGCTTCATAATTGACCATTTAATTATCTGCACATCACTTAGCAACGCAATGAAAATTGGGCTAGTAGAACGGGACCCTAATTGTAAATCTCATTAGTACTTTAATCTTTGAAATATGTGTTTAAATCGACACTAAAAGATTTATCTTCTTCTCTCGGTGCCTCTTCAATCAATGAAGGTTGGCAGTCAGCTTTCCGTACTGATCTGTATCCTTGGCGAGGCAAAAATTTCAGTGGCACTCGCAATCCCTGTCCACTTGAAAGATTTATGAATGAAGAATTAATACTTACTTTCTTTAATTCTAGCCACAACCTTCACCACTTTGACCAGCTGTTTGAACACGCTCGTCGACACATCGCTGCCGGCACTTTTGCTATCTACAAGGACCATATCATCGACCAGTACGAGCTTGTTACATCACAACTAGAGAAGAATCAAGTTATTATATTGAATGGCAAAGAACATCACGTTACAGAATTAGAAACAGGCAAAGAGACTGTGCCCGTGAAAAAGGTGAAAGTCAGTAATGGAGATGTTGCCAGTACTTTAGTAAATGGTAGTTAATTAGTATTATTAGGTTTAGCGTAGAATATAGATAGTAAATAGATTAATTTATTATCATATTTTTTGAGTGATGCAATAGTTTATTTGGCTTACTTCTAGATCTGTAGGCCGAGCACGAAAATCTGCTTAAGTGGAACCTTATCGTATCGTTTACGTATTCAGTACAAACTATGCGTTATCTGTGCCACTATTGTACTAGATAAATGACAGTTTGTACTAAATACGTTAACGATGCGATTACGTTAACTTAAACCGATTTTCGTGCTCGGCCCACTGAACTAGAAGTGCTCGGACATCTAAATTATACAAATAAAAACTTCATCACTTACCCTTTTTAAATAGTTATTAGCTATGCCGGATAATATTTAGTAGTAATTTAGTATTGATACTTGTGATATTTGTGATATAACAGGCATAATAGCTTCGAAATCCAAACCTTAATTTTCTATGTTACATTAAAATATTTAAATAAAGACATCTTATATACAATTAAACTGTAGGATCTTGCTTAGTATACGTTCGTGCTTTAAAAAAACGTACGGGTCGACGTATTCGATCCTTAACGTTAGTGTTTTGCCGGTTAATAATAATAGTTAAATAATAAGAAAGTTAAGTATTTATAAAAACTCTTCTTTCGGTCGTATAAAGCTTGTCCTATTCAATAGATATCGCCTCGTCTCCATACGACGATCTAAAATGAACTAGAGTGTTTAATTCGATGCTTGGATGGGTGCACCGGTGGCCTAGTGGAGTCTTACCCGTATTGTCAAAAGCCGCGAGTTCGATTTCCGTTCGAGGATATGTAATTTTTTCTTTGAAGTTGCGTAACTGAAGCTAAATCCATAACTTCTAAATATCGTTTTTTTTCTTTAACCATTTACTAAATTCCGCTGCAGGCGTTTGGAACATTGACGTATGTTATTGTATCGTACGATAGACTGGTCAGTGAACGTACTTTGGGCCTATCACGAATAACTGCATAAATGTAACGTGACGTGTTGTTCGCGTAAAACAGTACAAACTGTCGTTTATCTAGTGCAACTGTGACACAGATAACATGAGTTATCTTTGTCACAGTTGCCCTAGATTGTACGCCGAAGTTTGACGCTTTGACGTGTACGATACGAATACTTTTTCGCTAATTATTTGTGCTACGGCCTCTTATCATAATTGCGCAAACGTATTATGTACGTAATTGCGTATGTACGCGTGAAAGAGATAACACGAGAGGCGCATCATATATAAATAACGCGTTCGAAGTGGGGTAAGTTGAATAATGCGGCCTTATAAAAACCTATGTTATACTCGTATGTCTACTGGGAGTTATTTAATAATTATAAACGCAGATTGCTCTGTGTTTCTATTAATTATGAATCTAATAAATGAATGTGTGATAATGATTCGAAACAATTGCATTTTTAAATTGATAATATAACAATTTTTGAGTCTTTAAGCGATTAGTAACCGCTTTAAACTTACGTTATAAGTCAAGTATGTAAGACTCGACCGGTTTCGCCGGTTTCGCGACGTTCAGAGTCGCTTCTTCACGGAGTATGTGCGCTCCCGACCGCGTCCGCGTTTTAATCAAGTATTTTTGGGTCTTCTACTTCCATATATAATATAAGACTCCTTTCCCTCTAGGATTTGCAATGTCTAGTCTTGTCATACCATACATTTCAAGTTTGTTAACCCGTCCCGTGTTTTGTGTTTTTCGATTTATTTCCGACCAACGCATAAAAGTTCAAATAAATAATAGTACTCTTGAATAGTTTGACCAATTAAAAGCAATTTTATACCGGTGGAGTGTATTGGATCTGATAAAATTAGTTACACACTCGAGGTCTAAAAATGTGTATACAATTTGTGTATGCGCGACATGGCTTAGCAATTTTTTAAACGTAGACATGGTGTACGCGTGACACGCGATGGGATAAAACAAATTAATACAAATACAAAAACTTAAAGCAAAAATACAAATTACTATGACATTCCAATATCACACTTAAAGTCTTCATCTTAAAAACCATCAAAGCCGGTATGACCAGTAAAAAGTTACTTATTGTGATTAACTGTGGCTATGGCACATCATAAAGTAAAAAAAAATGCCTTACATGTTCGATATGTATATCAAAACGTGTAGTATGAAACCACAATGAGTTAGAAACTTATAGACGATTTGAAATCTATGTTACATTATCGGTTATAGTTTATAATCTATATTACGTCATATGTTCACGTTGATAATGTATGAGGTCTACATTCTATCTATTGGTATTTGCTCTATTGTAATGAAATATCGTTGCTTATAGCATTAAGCTCAGTTCAGTGGCCTCCGAATAGTCTTACAATTTATCACACATATTATTATAAAGACCAAAGTTTGCGAGTGTGTTTTTATGTTTGTTTTATGCTTAGTCCAACTTTGGTAGTATTTTGTATGGATATAGATGAGACTCTTGATTAACACAGGATACTTTTTATCATCATCCATCACGCGGGTTACACCCGGTTACAAGTAGTAGTTACATTGAAACATATTATTATTCAACCGTATGTAAAACCATGCCATCTTTCACGACATACTCGTACCTAAATGTTTATAGGGTCAAATCATCACTGCACTGACATAATGGCCTTTATTAGTAAACGTTGCGTAAACCTATATTTGGCGTAACATGCTTTGTCTTGCTTTCACGCGTGACATTTACTGACAGATATATGTTTTAACTACTTCGGGTGTAAGCCAAGTTTATTAATAAGGCCGAATATGTTTAGCCTCATTAACGTTAGAAACGGGATATTTATCATGTATTGTATTTATTGTGAGCTCTCGATATTTCGGCACATTTGCATGCGCCACGAGTAAACTGAAGTATCTGCGGGTAGGTATTATTATGAGCAGAAAAAGGGCCTGCCTTCTTCCTTTCACGTTTCTTGCGTTCCTGGTTATTACCAATGACACAACAGTCACTTGGAACTCGATCTGGATCTCGACACACATAACTCACGGTATCTGCTCGCGAGCTTTTTTCGGAACTTCTTTGATTTTTACAAAGATGAACCACTGAACTCCAGGTTCTCGACAGTTAAAACCGCATCTTCTCTATTAAAATTCCTGTATTTGGTAATTTCGATTGCTTCCCTTACCAATCTGGGTATATAGTGGCGTTCTGTCGAGATTATCTGAGGGTTATGTAACTCAAACCAGTGATTCGATCCCGATTTCAAAAGGGGTTGGGCGTATCGTATTCGTATTTTTACGTCTAAAAAAACGATAGTTCTTTCAATTTCCATCTCGTAGGTGAAACTGATCTTGTTATCTATGCTGTTGAGATGTGTCAGACATAACCCTATCTCTTCTTCACTGTAAATATCCCGTTTCTAACGTTAATTCTTGAATTAGTGACCATGTCAGTTTAAAAACGTATGTGTAGCCTCGGTTATATACCAAACTATTACTTGATACCTCATATACTTTTGTGTAAAATCCACATTTTTCGTAGTATGTAATAGTAAACTAAATTCAAATGTGATATATAAATGATTTAGTACCAAATATTTTAACAAAGACGAATAACTACTTTGGCTGTACCTAATTAATTATGTAACTCTTACATGGGCAAGTATGTCCGCAATAATTGCCGCAATTGTATACCTAAAGTCCAGCAGAACCGTTCGCGACCTCCTACGGGGTGGGGGCGGTACAGATGGTGGCGGGGACGAAGTAGCACGTTATTCTAGCACACGACTACACACGCAGAATGCCCTTCCCCGCTTCCCCGCTACCCCACTCGTTACCCCTGATATCTTTAGTACCTCGTCCCCGGCATCGTCTGTCATCCCGTAGGACGGTCGCGCACGGTGTTCCGGACTATAGTAAAAAGTACTGCAACACATAGGAATATCGTCGATGCCAATCTACATACCTATTGCCCTGGTTCGACAAATGCGGTGATCATAGCCGAAATAATTGCCTGTATATATGCATAGGCAATTATATACTATACGGCAATTATTTTAGGTTATTTTTTTGTATAGTTGTTAAGTGTGCATTTCTACACATAGAGGAAAATCGTTGATGTACACTCTACATACCTATTGTCATGGTTCGACAAATGCGGTAATCATAGCCGAAATAATTGCCTAGGCGATATATACATAGGCGAACCTATACGGCAATTAGTTTAGGTTATCTTTTGTATAGTTGTTAAGTGTGCATTTCTAAACATAGAGGAATATCGTTGATATGCACTCTACATCCCTAATGTCCTGGTTCTACAATTGCGGTGATCATAGCCGACTGCCTATATGGCAGTTATTTTATGTTTACTTTTGTGTAGTTGTTAAATGTGCATTTCTAATCGTATTAAACAATACAATCGCAAGCTTATCAAATTGATAATCTTAGTGTACATTTTATACCGAGCATGTGTTATATAAACATAGTTTATTTAAAAATTATGGTGTGTTTTGGTAAGTTAAGTATGTATTATTAATTATCCAAGCCTAGTTAGAATATTTAAATAATAATAAAACTAATTCTTAAGTAATTTAGTTTTGTGATAAAAAGTGAACTTAGTTGTAACGTTTACCTATAGCAACTAATTAATAATTTTAGATTAATAATTTATATATGTAAACGTTAATAATTAATTATATATTAATTATTACCGCTTACCATGATATAAATCGACTTGTATCGTACTTATCAATTATAGCTTATGTTATCTGCAAAATCTATCTGTTATCACAAATCTCTAACGTGTTTACTTATACTAAACATGTTCACATCACAACGTAATATAAAATAGGTCATAAGTAATAAACCTAAATAAAACAATTGGCATAATGGTCAGTCACCATTTTTCGTCTACAAAATAACAAACAGTCGGCGGGTCAGGCTGCGCCCCTGAGCTGACTTATGTATTGCTTCATTTTATACTTTGTAAATCCTACGTGTGGACTCTTGTTAGATGAGATAATATTAGGTCTCTTTACCTATGAAATTGGAGATTTGTGTAACATTTAAACCCGTTGGCTCGTGATTCGCCTTATTTGGCCAATAATACAATATAATTCGCAGAAATCAACCTACTTTTCTAGGAACTGAAACGTGTGTGGTATTTTTTAAATTTAGTTAATCAAAGTACTTACTGATCCAAGTATCTATATATTGCCATTTTGATGACAGTTTGTTTATTCTTTTACTGTAGAATTCTGCCGGACGGGAGGCGAGTCGGCGAAAGTGTTTTGTACTGCCTCTCGGATGTTGAGTTTTTTCCTGCTTAATAAATAATTAATTTCCGATTTGATTTGAAGTGCTTCCATGTTCTTTAATAAATAATTGATGTCCGATTTGTCGCAAGTGATTCGATGTTGTTTCGACATTAACGTCGAGGCCCGCAGCAAGCTCAGCCGTGGATTGTGTTGGATCCGCATCCACTATCGCCTTCAATTAGTCCTTTTCGGCAATGATTACCAGCTGACCGCGAGGCTTTCTTGAACTTAAAATTACCAGATTTAAAACGATTGAACCAGTAATGTAGGTACCCTGTTTATGCAAGCAGTGTTAGGCCCGTACACGTCGTTAATGTTTCGTGTTGATTTCACAGCGGTATTTCCATTGTACGAATTTTCACTTTTTGTATATTGAAATTTTCGTGAGTTGTGTCAATGTGTCAACATTAAATTATTACTATTTACCGGCAAAACACTCACGTTAGGGATCGAATACGTCGAATCGGGTTTCTAGCATGTCCGATGCTCATCTTCAGGGAGAGTGCGCAGCGGCGTCTACGAGCTCAGAGCGTTATAATAACGGCTTTCAAATAAAATTTATTTAAACTTCGAGTTGCGCGCCGATCCACAGATAATTAAATCTGAAAATGCTGGTATCAAAGTCTCCAATTACATAGGTAACTTGTAATGACGCGATGGCGTCATGATTGATGCGTCTTTTAACTGTCCAGAGCGCTATATAAAGTATATATATATATAAAGTAAGGTATACTTTTTGAAATAATTTTATGTTAAATAACTTAGATAATAAGCAAAAAGGAAATAAACCCCAATACGCCTCTTAATTCTAAATATTGTTAATTGAATAAAGTAAAGTGAGTTTCGAATTCTTTGTTTTATTAAATATAAATAGTGGTGTAACAAGAAAGTTTAGTTCACTCACCGTAATAGAATATGTATGTTGATGAATCAAGAGTTTTGTTGCTAAAAATTAGGTTGCATTTCATCTAAATTCCACTTCATGATGTGCCAAGGAGACTGTTTCCTCCAAAATAGATACAATCTTGTAGTTATTAAATTGCAAGTAATCAGTAGAGCGTTTCATTCCTTTACATACGAGTAAGGTGACATCTTTATTTTTCAAGCAGAACTTAGTACGGAATAAAAGGAAGGTGTTTGTAGAGTAATGCAAGCCTTACGGCCAATATGAAAATAGTGTAGCATATGAGTGCAATTCAGTTTCTTAGAACTACAGAACTGAACTTTGATATGATAAATTCACTATCCTGCTAATAATATTATCTATTATAAATGCAATGTTTGTGTGTGTGTGAATCTTTGCTACCACGTATGTACTACACTGTGAGTACTACGCCGATTTTGATGAAATTTGGAATGGAAATACTATATATGGTAACGTTTATATGGATTTGTTTAATTCCTTGGTTTGGTTGTCTCAAAAATCGATACAATTTTACTTTAAAATAAAGTAGAATACTTATTTTTTTATTTTTCGCAACTATCCCTTGAGAGAGTGCAAGGGAGTTCTAAAGTTTGTATGAATTAGTTTTGTTACTTGGTTTGATTCACCTAAAACTCAAAAGAAATCTTTAAAATAAATAATAAAACATATATTTTGAGCTTATTCGCATTTTTAGTGCGATAAAGAACTTATTCCCTGGTCTGATTGATTCAAAACATGGTGATAAATAATCTATAACGTAAATAATAATCGAAAAAACATTTTGTTAAACATGTCACGCCTACAGAATATATTTATATGTATTTTCGAAGGGGTAGGCAGAGTAGCTTTTAAACACCTATGTTTCGACAGATATGTTTGGTCCCATGCAATAGGGAGTGACCCTATTGCCATCAACAGGGCACTACTCCGGACTCCAGATTTTATATTATATTATTTTCAGACTTTCTTTGTCAGAAGATCCCAACAAATGTTCGATCTTGGAACCCAACCCAAGACATCGAAATTCCAAATTTGTGCTTCCGCCTTTTTTTTTATAGATATCACCGCCCCCGGGGGAAGCACAGTGATTATGAGAGTCCGTATACCTACTAAAAACCCGGGGTGTTCCTCCTAGCGCCTTTATGTCGAGACTACAGGAACGTTTTGGCAATCGTCTGCGGTCCTGGTGACGCTGATCCCCCAGCAGAGGATCCAAAACCGATGGGGTTAGAGTGGACTAAGCTCTAGCCCCGTCTTCTTGAGGGGCGCACGGAAACACCGCGCGCGCCAACTCGGGAACACAGATTTTTCCGCCACTACACCAACAAGGCAGTAAATCTATAAACTATTTCTGTGGCTTTGTATCTTGTACACTACGCGAGGGAAGTCGCGGGCACGTCAGATAGTAGTTACATATTTCTATTGACATAATTTTACATAGGTCCTCCATAACTTATACATATTAAGGGTTAACGCACACCTATCAACGCGGCACCAAACATAACTGCAGCTGGACTGTTGTTCAATAGCAGAATAAGAAAACGTATAAAAGTCACCGTTCAGATACGGTTTGATTGCTGCTTAGTTGTGGAATCGGTCCCCTGATCGCCTTGTTTCGTCAACGCAGAGACTGTGCCGGTACGGAGTTGATAGTGTGCGTTTTTGGTTGTTTATGTCCATAGAGTATGGAATTGCATTCAAAAAATTCTGAATGGCTCGGGTTGAAGCGATTGGGAGCCGGGTTGATTGGTGTATGTTAACCATTATATTTACCATACACTTTCTGATCTTGTATACGATTTAGTAGATAAGCAGTAAGCATGTATAAGTATGAAACTGTTAGTCATTCTGACTTATATCAACGTAAATGCTTTGATTGATAATAATTAGTGATCAGCTGCAGGTATATAGACTTAGGTATTTTATCTGTCCACTAAATCATGCCAATACATGCCTCATAGCAGTATGAGAACTTTGGGTATAGGTACATACTAATTATTAAATATACTTACTATTTTATGTGATATCTTACCATTGATTTATGCAAATCAAGCCTCCATGACACTTCTTCACATGGTCTGCACTGTGGGTCACGAGCTCCGAAACGATTAAAACTAATTGAATAGTGAAGTTGCAGTAGCCGTAGTTTTGCGCAGCACTACTGTGGGCCTAGCACGAATAACTGCGTCAGTGTAACGTAACGTGTCTCGAAACAGTCCTCTAACTCTAATAAAAAATCAAAACTCTAACTGTCTTTTATCTAGGGCAACCGTGACAAACAACTCATAGTTTGTACGCCGAAGCGTGAACGTTGACGTTTACTATACGAACACTTTTTCGCAAATTGTTTGCGCTACCGGCCTCTGGTGTAGGCTAACGCTCTTTACCTTTATACACTTTCACTTGCTTTTTGTACTTGACTTGCGTCCTAGATGGTGCCATATTCAATTTAATGTGACGTCACATAGCCTAACCATCGGACAAACAAGACGCTTCCTTCGACACCTCAATAAAACACCTATCAATAAAACACAATTTTATGATGCCAATCAAAATAATTAACAGAAAATAATAATTCCTCTTAAGTAACATAATTATAGTAAGTATTTCAAAAGAAAGTCATAATGTTATATCAATCATGGGATGCACTGTATATAAAAAAAAAACTTGTAAAAGCGAGATTATTATTATTTTACTATTTTACGCGTAGCAAATGCCCATACTGGTTTTTTATGATGCGCCAATATCACATTTATTTGGAATTTTTTTTTGGAGCTCCTATCATTTTCACGTGTGAACGTTTGTTATCGGCAATTAAAGTAAAATGCGCAATTAGTGGACGTCATTGTCAATATCCTTTATTATGATTGAGTGCCGATGCTTAACAATAGGTACCTAAAAGGATTTTGTTTTATATCTGAACACTAGCTGACCCGCCAGCGGCTACGCTCGCGTGGCCTCGCGGGATACGGGAAATTACAGTTTTATAACTATCCCGCGGGAACTCTTTAATTTACCAGGATCAAAAGTATCCTTTATGTTGACCAGGGATGTAAGTTACCACCATACAAAATTTCATTCAAATCGGTCCAGTCGTTTCGGAGATTAGCCCGTACAAACAGACAAACAGAGAAATAAAAAATATATTAGATCGATTTCACTCCTTACTATGACTGACCCCCTTGACTCGGTTTTAAATTATTTTTTTTCGTTGTACAGCAATTCGACCTCTACAGTTTTATATGTAGTCTGAACATTAAACACGAAAAAAATAATGACAAATTAAACCGCATTCACTCGAATTATTTATATATAAACAATAAAATATACTTATAGGTAGTCTTTAAATTAATAAACAATCTTGAAAAAAACTTTGAGTGAAAAATTGATAAATGCCGCCGTTTTTGGTGTATCAAAGTAAAGAGTTAGAACTAGAAAACAATGGAAAACTAGTGTTTCACATTTTAATTATAAGCGCGTTAGAGCAGCAGAGTTATTTCGATATGCCTAATACTGACTGTGTAATAAGGGCCGAGCCGACACAAAACCGAGAGGTGACGCAAGTGTAAACTAGCAATGCGTTGCAACATCTCGTCTCAGTCGAATCCACGCCAAAGTTGGGTCATTTTAATTGAAAACTAATATGACGTCACACCACGGGAATTCGCTTCGCATGTTCTCCGCAATGCGTGTGAAACGTCGTATAATCATATGTAGGTAGGTAGGTATAGCTATTCTGTGGCCAATATGTTTTGTACACGGAATACATATACATAGTATGTTTTGAAATAGGTAATCTATTTTAAATACTAGTAATAGACCGCAAATTCGTCTGCATAATGATAAACAATACACCTGCCCGTGACAGTTGCAGTGGCACCGAAAGTAAATAAAATTAAGTTCAAGCACAAACAAGTGCTTGAGTGCGTTAGTGTTCCTTATACGCCGACCTTACTTTAATAGAATTGTCAATCTATTAAAGTAAGTAGGTAATAAAAAACATAATGATTTAAACCTGGAACAAAATATATGTATAGCTTTTGTCATGTAGTATTCGTAAATCTGCCCAAATACCAAAATTGTGTGCGTCTTTCGTTTTGGAACTTCTCGTACTTCGGAAACGCTTTCTATTCGCTAAACGCAGAAGTTGGTAGGTACAAAACAATTGCAAATCGGGTTTATATGTAAATCAGAGCTCAATTAAACAAAAAGTTGTAATGAAATGTGTAGTACATATTATAGTAAACCTATGTAACGTTATGGGATAATGACCCTAATGCGTTATGAATGTACACCATATACTTATAAGTAGATGAAATTTAAACTGTAATTACTTTAGCGATCGAATTAGCAACTCTCATAGAATAGCCTATCATAGTATAATTCTTCTAAAGCACAAAGTTTTGGTGAGTTTGGTTATATACACGTAGGGCGAGTCCCGATTGTTACTATCAGTTATACTATCTATGTATGGGCATGTTAGGTACTATGGAAAAAATCAAATATAACACCTTTTACATATATTTTACTGACAATATTTACATTTAAGTGACCACACTTATTGAGCTAGGCGTACTGTATGAAATGTGCATCAAGTATTTTAGTGTAATCCAATTACATTAAGTTACATATACAATTATATTAAGGTTAGAGAATTTTGGCAGGATTTTGCTTGACAAAGTCATTCCAAAAAAGAATATGCAATATAATTAAATATAATCTTGTGGTTAAACTCAACCGGTACATAAAATACAAATACAATAAACGTTAAAATGTATCAATTAAATAACATTGAATAGAAATAAATATATGCTATGATGCAACAATCATTAATTCAATTGATTTACAGATTTTAATAAGTAATAATTTGGCGATTTGTATTAAAATTTCACTACAGTTGGCACATAAATAAATTGTTAATTTTATCCTAATTCATCTAGTATTTCCAAATAAATATATTTTTACTTAAAAATCTATAGACATACACCGCAAATGAGATAGGTACCTACTATATATAGCCGTATTACATATAATGTAAATACATAAAAAATGGTTTGAAATAAATAAGTACATTTCACTACATAGAATGAGCTCATAATTATGGAACACGTTTTAAATAGATAGAGATTGATCTTAAATATTCACAGAAACTTTCAGTTACAGAATCTTTGGGAGCCCTAACTAAAAGTGGAATAAGTGTAAAAAATTGTAAAACTCTATAAATAATTACAATGCTCCAGGCATTTTGCTCGATAAAGCAATTAGAATCTCTATGCTAGTTCACAGTCTAATAACAAATAATAGCGATGTCCCTTTCCGACTACAGAAATGTGATACCAACATATTACAAAGCTCCACCAAGATCTCATTAATACATTTAATGAGCGTGATATGATTGTTTATGAAATTAATCTTTTTTCCTGAGATCATTTCCGTCGCGAGGCAGCAAACAGAACTTTGTTCCAATTAGCTTTACACTTTCACTTCACTAGTTGCTAACGTTTTTTAGAGTTCTCTAATGTTAGCGTTTGTCCCATCACTGGTTAGCACTATTTCAAGTATCACATGTCCGTCTTTTTCTTTTCACATTCAATGACATTATAGTGTATTTACTCCCCGATCTTGCACTATACAAACTCATTTGTGCCGGGTGTGTTGAGTGGTTCTTGGGCCTAGAAAAAGGAAAGAAAAACAAGATTATTATTATTGTTCTCCATCATTGTTACCCTCTGTACACACTTGACACGACGAGTATAAACCTGCTATCAATGATCTTACATTAAAAAGAGGCAGATTCATTATGTTAAAACTGACGTGAAGTCTATGTTGTCGCAGCTTTCGCACATACAAGAACGTATTTTGCTGAGGTTCTCATACGTCATTCTATGACGGATAGTATAATTATATCGTGCGATTTATAAGCGAGTATCCTTCATCAAGCCTCTATCAAGCCTACCTCTCTTTAATGTAAGATCATTGCCTACTATACTCAAAGCATACTGAACAAAACACGCAAAATAATTCGCTGTGGTAAGACACAGATTAATATTAACATTGATTAGTTATCTACTGCAACTTACCATTGATTATAGCCCTCGTAAGTAAATGCATGAAAAGTAAATTGTGTTTGGCAATAAAATAGTAATAACATCTATTTGAAGCTGAGAGCAGACAAAATATATACTCTATCAAAAGGGACTATTTACAGCATTATATCTACGATTTAAAACTATACTTTGGCAACTATGTTTTAATACTGATGCGGTAAAAATGTTGGCACATACAAATTGCCTCAATATTATAATAAGTATTTTAAATATCTAAACGAAAATATATCCTATAGATTCTTATATAATCACTAGGAAATATAATTCTAAATACATCAAGTTTAAAATGTCTTAGGCAGACCTTATGTGTTATACTTATTAATCTTAACTCTGATATTTACAACATTTTGGCCTTTAGCGGGGTCTAATGTCAATTCATTGTACACGAGAAGTCGAAGTAATGTGTTAAAATATTTTGTAGTAAAAATATATGTAAAATTAAGTTCTAATTGTGACCAGTGGGTCGAACACTGGTGCATAATTGGCTCCTTTGTGGAGGGCATTGGTTTGCCCAGAGACTTATCTAAGACTGTTTTGTATATTGAGAGTACACTCCATAGCAGTAAGCGCTCTCACCTCTTCACCCACTGTACTTGGGTACAACTTGCTGCCCGGCGCGTATCCATTCTTCTCCAATGCGAACTGGTCTTCAGTCGTCTTGCGGTACACGGGGTTGTCGAAGTTCATCGAAGTCACGTTGCGATGGACGTAGTGCTTGTACATAACCACTGCGATCTAAAACAAGTAGTTTTCGTTGATTTTCTACGTCAATTCCCAAAATTTACAGATTATTATTCTATGCTTCGATATGGGTAGAAACAGAAACATTAGGGCAATTGACGGCAATTAGCACTGTTTGTATGATGGAATAAAATTCAATTTAAGAAACATACGGCAGAACCAAGTTGTTAATGAATGGAGGGATCTAGAGAGTTCTCTTACATCATTATGCGTCATTGGGGCATATTTGATAACATATTACCGAACTCGTTTGAAATATTCAGCTTAATTATTTAGTATCTTCAAAACTTATTAAATGATGCCCCAATTCACGTTTCGCAAATAAATATGCAATTCAAAAGGTTATTCAAGAAAATTTGACACTCTTGTTTAAGGTCAATCAAATCAAAAATTACGGAAATGGAAAGTATTGATATAAAATTAGTATTTATCATATACATCACGTAAGCAGAAAAAACATAGTTATGTGCGTGCTTGTGAGTGTTTCTTATGTCAATTAGGTACGTTTGCTGATAAGTAAAGTGCTCTATGTTAACGTGCTTACGTTTTTTACTTACAATAAAATGGAAAGTCTATTGGTAATACTTATAATATAATATTGAAGTGAAGTGATCGTCTTTTTACTTAATATGCCTAATAGTTGATTCTATACGGACAATTTGTCTCCCCGAAATTATCTATATTGAACATATTATGCCTCTCCTAATGTACACCACGGAACTCGGTTGCAAGCGTTCTGCATTCAGTTAGCTTCCCTCAACTGTCACCAAGCAGGTAGTCTGTCTATGTGGCCGTAGGTAGGGTGCCCTACGCTTTTTGCCTAATTGTGATATGCGCTCAAGAAATCGTTTGCTCTAGCTGGTATCGTTATTATTACGAGTATTAACTAAATATGGATGTCCCATTGCCACTTTAACTCGTTTATTATGTCAAGTTTCTCGGAAATGTAATGTTGAAATTTAAATAGGGACGTAACGTCGTCCATCTGTCTGTTCGTATTGTACCTTTTTTGTAAGGATTAATATAAAACTAATGATTGGTCACAATGATGTTAAGCTTACCAGTCCAGCCAATATAATAATTCCTGAGATTACTGCTATCACAATTCCTGCGACAACGCCCGCGTCGCGTCCACTGCTTGAGATTCCCGTACCAGTTTTTGGTATTTCCGGCACACCTGTAATGATAAAACAAAACAATTATTAATATTTGTTTTACCGCCACGGTATTATTTGTTGGCCTCTGCAACGCGTTAAATAATTAAATTATAAAGAAATTTAAATAATCATCATTAAAATTAAGACATATACTGAAAATAGAGAAACGTGATATAATTTGCGAACAATGGCTTCTCAATCTAAAATTAACTTGGTAAATCTTAACAGATTAAATTAATTGCATTGCAGAAGCCAAATTGATGTTATTAGTCATTTGATCGTTATTCACAAATCGGTGATACAGGACTCCTCCACCATAGGAAAAAGCGCGACTATGATGTGTTAAGAAGAAAAGCTGAAATATGTACCACTGAAAGAACTTTGCAGTAGTATGTTTTAACGTTTTTATGTTCGACGATCAAACTCCAGTGACAGCTGTAGCGTTTTCTTTTCGATTCATGTTCACAGTTCGCAGAACGAAACAATAGGTATGCAGTTTAGATTTTGCATTGTCAGAATACGCGCTAATGCTGACCTGTTGCCGACCCTATGTTAGTGCAAAATATGCGGATGTATTATTCTCCTTAGCGAGTTCATTGTCAAAGGTGAGCTAAATATTGACAATGCTTATGACGACAATTGCTATCACTTAAATAATTGACGTCTATGATATTTTGTTACCACTAAATGTAATATGGCATGGGACTCGTTGTATAAGAGTACGTGAATTATTTTGAACATGTAGGTAGTAGGTAGATGCGTAGGCGTCCTAACAAGAACGAACCAGACATTCTATTTAAAAACAGTTAATGTCAATGTATGTAACGTGCCAACTAAATTGTGTTTAACTAATACATCCTAACCAAAGTTACGTAATGTTCGTAATAATATAGTTATTTCGCATGATTGTATAGATTTGAAACCTGTTTATTTATTTTAATTCAGGTAACTACGATAACAAAACAATAAAAGGACAGGAATGGAAGGTATTTTGTAACAAAGTACTCCCTCAAAAGCCTTGGGCTATTTAAATAGAATGAATGAATTCAACTGTTTAACGCTCAATATCATTTTTAAGCTTTTATCCTGGCCATCAAAGCGTAAAATTACACTTGTTAAATAATTATCGCACAATATCAAACGAATGCTAGCATTCACTCCACAAGTCCATTTGATAATTCTTATTAATGCGAAATTTGAAAACATTGAATTCTTTTCTATTTACAACCCTATGCAAATGTGTTAGCCATGAATATGCATAATTAGTTTCTTCTTATTTCAAAGCAGGGTCATGCAATTCGTTTCGAATGAATCTGTGTGTCTTCCCTATAATAAGTAAGTTGTCATTAACTGTAATTATTATATACAATAGGTTTAAATACGTTACCATAAGGATTTAAGTTTTTCAGAGCATCTGGCATAAGGGATTGAATAAATTTGTCATATTTGTATTTTGATTCTTTGACAGGCTCCTCTGTTGTGTTTGGAATGGTTTTGAGGCCGACACCTTTCCGGTAGAGATCAATGAATGCTTGGTTTCTGTTGCCAAGATCATCTAGGTCTTTTTCCCAGTACGCAACCTTCATTGGCTCGGCTTCAGATGCTACTGTCGACGACGATTCTGGTTCCTCGGTTGTTTCTGGATCCTCGGTTGTGTCCTCACTTTTGAGGAGTCCGCGTCCCAACTTCAAGAGAAGGCCGAGCCCTTCTCTTTTTAAATTCACCATAGGGGTCAAGCGTCCCGGTTAATCAATCGCATTCAATGTAATTATGCACCTGATTTGTTACTAGAAGTTTGACATGCCCTGAAAATTAGCGAACGAATCCCAATTTGAAGACACACAGATATATTGATTGAACATTCACAATGAGCTGTTAGTTTGACAGTAATGACTATATGGTTGTTAGTCTAGCCTTTATACCCTCACCAATAATCGTTGATGAAATTCTTATCTTATGTATCGATATGATGAGCATGATTCACCCCATTCACAGTGGTAGGCATTTAATGCAATTCGCAGCGTTGAGTTTAATTAATAGTAACTTTAGAACACTATACACATCACATTCACTTTCAATTAACCAGTTAAGTTAAAGTTTAACCTCAACGCTACGGATCCAATGAAAAACTCAGTAAAAATTCAAGGATAGGAGAATGGGTTTAACAAAAATGGGATGTATGGATTGACAAAAATACTCACTGGTATCGGTTTTTTCTTCAACTACAATAGTTGAATTTGAACCATGATTTGGTTTATGCACCTCCACTGGTTGTTCTATCGCATCTGTAGATTTTACGTAAAACAAATTTGTAGTGTCTTGTTTAAAATCCAAATGTAAATAACGTTTGTTTTGTTTTTGTATCTGGTTCGCGTATGAACTGGGGTTAGAGCTAGTTTTGCTCTGCACACGCGTGACTGCGGCAATGCCACGATACGAAATGAGTCGGTTTGGAATTTGGAATGCCGGGCGCGCGCCACACCGCCAGTGACGTTCTACCATGGTCACTTTAACCACGATTGTTCTGCCGTCTGTATGAGTTAACCGCTACTTTTAACGCTCGGTTCCATTAATACCTACTTGCCGTGCTTATCTTAATCTGAATTTAATATCTATCAATTTGGTGTAGATATTTATCAGCGTAGGCACACATCGTTTGCAATACATTATTTTCTACATATTTAAAACATTTCTTTTGAACGGAGTCATAGTTTACAAAATATTAAGTAAGTAGGTAGGTACATGCTTATGCTCACTATATAATATTTAATCATTTTCAATTTGCATGGCTATATATTGTAGGAAATACGAATATGAAATTTTCAGTAGGTACCTATAGATCGAATATCTTTGTATAACATTTCAAAGTTAACTAGTTCAAAGTTAGTCGGTCGGTTAACGTTAGGTGAAACCGGCCGTGTGCGAGCAGCGTGGCGACGAATACTCACTATACAAAAGGTGGCGTGATGTAGTGACGTCACGTCGCCTTACCTACCAGCTGTTTCTATTGGTCGCATGGCGTTTTCATCATAACGAAAGTAACTGGGTCCGCGCTTCGCTCAGTGTTTAGGCGGTGCACGTGTGAGGCCATTCAAACTTAATGAAATAAGGACTCACCAATGCCATTGATGACGAGACGCTAATCAAATATTAAACAAATTTATTGTATTGTACTGTCACTAAACATCGTTTAAAAGAAGCAAATAATAGTGAAGCCGTGCTGTCTTGTTTAATCATTGACATTTGCAACTATGCAGTAGTTGCAAATTGTCTGTCGTAATTTTACACATTTCATTGTAATCAAGAATTGTAAAACGCCAAGTCATATTTTTATCTTATTAACAATAAATGTCACACGCTACGTCTGCGAGTAAATATAACGTAAACAATGAGTAATATAATTGTAACTAGTAATTTGACGATACATTCATGAGATAAGAGAGGGAAGGCGTGGTTTATTCCTATCGGAACATTTTGTTTGGTATATTGTAAGTCGCGATATCAACATCACAAGGCTGTTTAAAAATTGAACAGCGATAAAAACATCGTATGATGTTGCCGTCATCGAGTGACGTGGTGTTACGTGGCCTGGTCGCCCGGCTGATTCAACCTCCGTATTTATAATGATCATCCTGTTTTTGGAACTATTAACCGTGGTCATGAACGAGTATATTCAACTTGTTTGAGATGGTTCGTCATTATTTATTCTACGCGATGTTCCATCTCTAAAAATGTATTATTAAAATTACAACGCAATCTCAAATTACCTAACATCAATTTCATTATCAGCGGTTATCTTGCTAGTACATAAGTACTTACTTAATATTTCAGGTACCTATCTCAAGTATCTAACTAAGTACTTATATAAAAAGATTCTTCAAATACCTGTCAACATTCTACACAAACGCCGACTAAAATGTATTCGTTAATTAGCGTAAACTGTACAAACAAATTGGAACCTTCGAGAACAATCTAGCTCTTCGAAATTATTTATAACCGCAAGCTGTCGAGGCATTGTTTCTTTTTACGAGATTGTCTTCGTCTTCAACTGTATTGAATACAGAGTATAAACTGTGGTATAAATACAGTTGTTTTTAAAAGAAAAAGCAGTTTGTCCATAACCATCGTCGATCGATACCTGGTCTATAATATTAAAGGTTCTTAATCTTTTGATGGTCGCGTATGAATGGTATCTATTCTCCGCTGTGATGTAAGCTTCTAACGGTAGTTCTTATGACACATATTCCAATATGTTACTGGGACAACGCATTATCTCGTCATCGTCGATATATTAGTGAGCTTTGGTTGTTGTCGGTTGATTAATCGAAACTCCTCTCTATTCTTTCTTAAGTATGGTACGACACGCCATCATATATGTTACTCGAACACCACACACATTATACCAGATCTTGTCATTATATCTCATCTTCGTCGATATCTTTATAGAGGAGCTTAGGTTGGTGAGGTATTCAGTTTTCTTCTTTATGCTCTGCCCTAATTTGACATTCAAGTATCGCAATTAACCCAATGTGTTAATCGGACAACACGTTGTCATATTTCATCGTTGATACAATATGAGTGAGCTTAGGTAAATAAATCGTCTGTAGAATAAACGTAACTTCTGACGGTAGGGTAAAACCAGGATAGATGCCGCAGTGAGATAGATGTCTCGTTATCAAAAACCTAATATTCCAAACTCGAGACTAAATATTTATATTTAATTTAAATAAAAAGTGCAGACGCCCCAATTATAAGTCCACCGCAGGTTTTCGTGTCCATACTACTTGTCACGCTTGTAAAAAAGTAATAGAGTGTTTGATTATTAGTTATTAATAAAATCTGTGATATGAGTATGACTTAAGAGTGATTTAATTATTGCCTACTGATTGTAGGTGAACCATACCATGCAAATACAAAATAAAGGAAGGACTGCAAGCTCTAGTATGTTCTCGGACTACAGAACAATTACAGTCACTTTTAACCAATTACCAACAAAAAAAAACAATTAAGACCAAGCTTCTTATTGGTCAATCAACGAAACAATCACGACAATTTGGGATCCTATTAAGCCTATTAAGAATAATACAGAGTCGTATTATTAGCAACAGTTGATTGAATATATATAAAAGTCATGTTTTACATGACACTTGATTAATTGCCAAGCTAAATTTATTTTAAACTATATGTACCTATAATATTTATTTTGTTCTATGGGACACCTATCGCTCAAGTATAATGTTCTGCAAAAAGTTAACCTCTGCAAAATTTGTAACTTTTAGGATACCAAAAACTAATCCTAATGTTATACAAAGACAAACTAGCTGTATTCATTGAGATTATTCAAGGATAAAATATAATATTTAAAAAAATAGAAAGTCTATCAAAAAGTGCGGCATCTATCCCGGTTTTACCCTACGTAGGAACGACACATAGGTCCCATGTCACGGTAATATTATCTAACATACCTGCCTATGTTTTACTGGGACAACACAGTATTTAATCATCGTTGGCATAATGTTAAGGAACTTAACACCTCTAATTTGAACTTCTGATAGTACGACACGTGTCCTAATATGACAACACATTATTTCATTATAATCGATACAAAATATACCTCTTGTCAAAGAAATAACTAAATTTTTATCATTTTACCACCTGTGTTCCTGGCCAGGAAGTTAAACAAGTATTCATGCTCTGACACTTAGTACATTTCTATTTTATTTATCATACTATACATACCTATAGGTATACTACAATATAATATATTTATACGTATTATTACACTTATATAAACGTAGAACCCCTTTTCGTAGAACAGTGTTAGGAGCCAACTCTCCGATAGCTAGAATAAGCAGACTTGTTAATGAAAATAGTAAGTTGTTTGATATATTTGGAGATTCTCTTGCAACATTTAAAAAGGAGTTACGCCGAGCATAAGCTTGGTAAAGTGATTAGGATTAATTGATGCGAATAATTAAATTTATAATAAATACTGTCACGTTTAGCTGTTAACTTTATTTTTGTATATCTAAGATGTAGACACAAAGACCTTATTTTCTATAATTTATAATATTGTATGTGATGTTTCCCTTTAACAAATAGTGCATTAAGCAACTTAGTTAAGAATATTTATAAGACACAAGAAGTAATGTAACTTTTCATGGGAAACCAAATAAATAAATAAATAAATAAACAATTAATTTGACTATATTAGTTAATATTGACTATATGCCCTAACTCGCATGCCTCCCAACGGATCTGAAACTGTCTCAACGGTGCTTGCCTTGCTGACTGATTTAACTGATCGATCGAACAGGTTAAGCTAATATTGTTACAGTCACTAGTTAGATAGACACGTATTCACCTGAGCTCTTTCGTGCTTCGGAGGGCAGGTTAAGCTATCATTCTCGATTAGTAAGGACAGCAGTCGTTAGGCCATGTCGGAGGCTGTCTGAAACCCCCAATACTAGTGCTAGTCAGTAGTCACTAAGCCTATCCGCACTGAACCCGCGTGGTATATTATAGTCGTAAGGTGCGTTCGTTTAGCTTATGAGGGCATTTGTGGCGTTGTCATGGCTCTTTTGTTAAAGCGTTCGTAAAGCTCGAAAACGTTATTTTTGCCACTTTTGCCATTTTTGCCCACTCCCTATTCGAACGCTCAACTGAGCACAAGACCTAAAATCGCATGATTATGCTGTCAAATACATAGCTGTCAAATAACATTCACAAACAACCATGTTCCGGACGTGGGTCAAAAATTGCACTTTTTGGTGGCAAAAATACCTCTTTTTTAGCATTCCGAACGCTGAACAAAAAGAGGCATGAAGGCAATTCGAACGCCCCTTGTGAGCGTTTTTAGCGTTATTTTCGCTAAAAACGCTCAGAAGTTATCTATTCGAATGCACTAGTAATCCTATATTTCTCCATCCGATGAGCGGCAATATAAAGAGCTGATTATGGTATGCTGATATATACACGAAGATCATTCCACGAACATTTTATAAAATCATTATAGATTTATAAATTAATTCGTTGTCTTATACATTCAATTCAATAAATGAAGTAGGTAGTTATATGTGTAACAAATAACCTCTGTTTTAATATGTCTAAAGCTAACGTTTCCACAGCACCGTCGGCACCGTTAAGATATTCTTATCTTGCATCTCAAGGTTACAAAAATAAATGACATAATATCGATAAAATTTAAGGTGAACCGTTTTGTATAGATATTTAATTCCTATATCGTCTAACTAGTGTCCATTATTTATTTATATCTCTTTTTATGGAAAATCAAAATTATCGAATTATGTACTATCACCCAATTTTTGTCTGACCAGTTCAAAAAGGTTTTGCTTTGAACATGTGCATTGCAAGCTAACTCCGCCTTTTATTGTATTGCCCGATGACAAGCCTAATAAGCATTTCCGTTGTAAAAATCTTTTGTTCCTAAGTACATCTTTAGAAATTTTATGATTTTGTCAGGTCAGTTGCGACTATATAATACGAGTAGCACACATTTTATTATAATAAAAAGTAGTAGTTCTTTTAAACATGGTGACAGTACTAATTGTTTTACTAATAACTGTAATTATATCATAGCTAAATTAAATCTATATCCACGTAGTATTTTTAGTGTTACCTGGAATAGGATTATAGTATTTTACTATAATAAAAAGTAGAACTTAGTTCTTTCATCAACACACCAATTAGCAGAGAATAGGTGGAGTTAGTGAATAGTCATTTCACGCAAAATTCGCCCTTAAGACGCCAGGCAAAAAATTGAGACGATGACTTGATAGTACATGTACATAATTACTAATTATTTGTGGCAACTTTTAATCGTGTACCTAACAAATGTACAATCTATTTAATCCAGCGTACATGCAGACAAATGAGCGCCGCAGTAGCGCATAGGTAATCGGATTACTGGAATTTAAGTGGAATTCGTGTACGTTTGTATGTACAAGTTATTGCAGGTTAACTGCCAGAAAACAAGGATAAAACGACGTTTTCTAAAAATATAATATAATAAATTTGTTGGAGCCGTTTCCGAGATTATGGTTTCGGGCATATATATATATATATATATATATGCCCGAAACCTAGGTCGATAACGTCGGCTAGTCACGTGAGTAAAGTCGGTTTTGATAATAAATATGTGTCAAACTTACGAGAATTTTCAACCAAAAATAGATTTATACAGCTGTATAAGGTTCTGTATGAAGATTTCCTTGTTTTTACAGCAGACAGTTGAAGATATTATTATTGTTATCCTGCCGTTCTATAATATGCACGCATTTTGCAGAACTGCTGTTAGATAACAGCTTAAATACGTAGAATGATTATGTATTTAAGGATGTTTATTGAAATAGTTTAAGTTATTTTTTTTACTTCAAATAAGTTTAGTTTATAAAATCATAATTTTTTCAAGAAATCTTACTTAACTTACAACATAAGGTACATCTTAACTTCCGCACAATTAACAACTTCCGTACAAACTTAACCTTCAAACAACCTAATATCATGCATTATAATGATGAGACCACCTGTTTTTGAAAAAATAATAAATCAATATGTCCTACAACGATTTCCTTCCTACAAAATTACACGAAGACGGGAATTTGTTGCTGCTTCATCAATACATAAGGGATTTCCTGCGTAGTATTAACATAACAACAATTTATATAATTTATTTATTTATTTACGTAAGCACGGATCGTACAGATCGATAAAAGCTCTAATAAAGGTTGATTTCTTCGTAATATAGGTAATATAATACTTATATATTATTTGCAATATGTGTTTATTATTTGTTCGTGGGCATTTTATCATTAATTTTAATTAACCTTCATGTACATTGATTTCTGCGAATTAACATTGGGTAGGTATATTGGCAAGGAAGATCTTACGCCAAACTCGTAACGGTAATTTAGTTAGTACTTACTACAAAATTGTATTAGGGCTACCCCCGCAACAATAAGTTTCGAATAAATAAATAAAGTAGTTGATTAATACTTAATAATAATAATAAATGTTCTTCATCCCAAATGCTGTTTATGTACAACATTGTAAATTTTACACCAAACAGCTCTCTAAGTGTTGGCTATAGCCCCACTTATGCCTATGTAAAGGACCGGGTGAAACCCATGAAATATGTCAAATAAAAAGAATAATAATAATATGGGACTAAATCCAAACAAAGGTCTTCAGGTCCCATACTAGGCAGAGCATGTACTCGTACTATGGTAGCCAGATGACTGATATACCTACATATACACACCCAGACACAGGTCAAACAGACATTTTAATGCACACAAATGTTAGACCTGCCCGGGGATCGAACCCGGGACCATCGGCTCGGAAGGCAGGATATTACATCGAGATTTGAACTTAGAGGCTCTCTGTCACATCACTATGTAACATATCGCTGCTCAAATACAGACTAACCCCCAGTTTCCGGAACGTTTTTCAAAAAAAAGCCTTGATTGGCCGACCAAGTAAATGCTAAATGCTCATTGGTCAATGTTATTCTATGACGCGATATGTGACCAATCATCGGTTATTCTGCCTGTTCCAGAAACGAACGTTCCAGAAACTGGAGGTAAATTTTTGGTATTCCAGAAAGACGCTCAGTTGTGAATCTCGACTTGAGCAGCGATTTGAGACTAAATGTCATACAAAACCTACTCAGATCTGTACTAAATCGTAGATTCAAGACTGTATGCCCTAGCACGAATCTGCGTAAGTGTAGCGTGTCGTGTAGTTCACGTGAAAAAGTACCAACTGTCATTATCTAAGCAACTGTGACACAGTTAACTCATAGTTTGTACGCCGAAGTGTGACATGTTGACGCTTTTGGATACGAATACTTTTGCTCAAATGGTTTGTGTTACGGCCTCTGAGCGTCTCTGGAATACTGGCGGCGTAAGCGGTACCTAAGCTTTAGTAAATGTTGTCCCAGCTTTCGCGCATACAAGAACGTATTTTGCCGAGGTTCTGAGACATCATTCTATGATGGATAGCACACATCGTTATTAAGTTAATGCTGCCGTATTTAATATTTATACGCGAGTACCATATCTACCTCTTTTTAATATAATATCATGGGTTGCTTGCAGGCGCGGATCCAGCCAACAAAAAAGGTTGTGGTCACAGCACAGACCATATATCCACTATGGTCTGTGGGTCACAGCCACCCGAAAATCAGCCAAGTGCGCGTCGGAGTATTAGCTCTCTCATAATCGATATACTCGTAGTATCAAGACGCTCGCCTGATGTTAAACGTCACGCTTACCCATAACAGTCCAGTGCTATTCATATTTTTGCAATAGCCTGCATCGCAATGCACTGCGCTTTTACCCGCAGATATAAGATGTTCTTGCTATGTAATTTCGCTGGGAACAACTACAAAGGATATCTTATTGATGTCAAAATAAATTTTAGTATACAAATTACATTGAATAATTTTATTTAGGTGATTACTTAAATTACAAATGCAAGCTTACGTTTCTTTTTCGCGAAAACGTTAATAATTTCATCGATATCCAGGTTGTGTATATATTTTATAAAGGCATTGGATAATATAAAACGTCATATCATCAGCCTGCGTAACATGAAAGTGTGACGCTGATGTCACAAGTATTTTAGGGTTGTGGGCATGCCATCGTGCCCACAACGGTGGATCCGCGGTTGGTTGCTTGTCAAATGTTGCATTGGCATTTGGGAATGCCGCGACGTAGATAATTAATAAACTCATAAGTGATAAATTACGAGTATAATGTGTATAGAGTCATTTTACAATGACAGGTACGTTAAGCAAATTATATCTGGATAATCTCGTGCAAACCTATTCACATGTAACAATTAACTTAATACTGAACATGCTGTGTAAACTAATTCGGAATGTCCTTAGTTTTGATATCTTTAAACGAGCCAAACAACTAAACATACCCAATTACAACAAACGCAGGATCAAGATATTTATTCTTTAATTTTTGCTCTTTGCTATTTATATAAGGGCCTTAAAATTTACATCACAATAGATCGTACAATTTATACCACTTACTATATACCTACATATTTAGATTAATTAGTTAGTCAAGATAATTACAATTAGGTAGGTACAGCTGGCTATTTTGAGATAAGGCTACTGATTTGTCTCAACAACAATAACTACCTACTACCTACCTATACATAGGTACTTTTATTTCAAAGTACCATACATTTCCTTTTTTAGAACTTAAAAAAATAGAAAAAATCAAAAAGTACGGGCATAGTAAACAATGTGATGATTGCATGGAAAAAAAATCACTGAAATCGGTCAATTGGTAGAAAAGAGTTTTTTTCTTTTAGTATGGAAAGTACTAGCTATGCAATCCTCTTAATGGCAAAATATAACCGCACAGAATATGATCGCTGTATATTCCACAACAATAATGGGTATGGATACGAATAAATTACAGACCGCCTGTACAATCAGTAAACATTCTGTATATAAATTTAAAAAAAAATGCGAATATATCATTTCAATATCGAAGTTTCGAACACTTCTCGGTGATCATGGTTTTTAGTTGCCATACTGAGTAATGGTTGTTTGAATGTTTTTTATACGTCTACCAAAGCAGATAAACTTTTTCCTATAAAATTAGGCACCTATATAAAATATATATATATTCAATGGTTACTTATGGTTTAACGGTTACTTCGCGAAAACGCAAGAAATCATTACTTATACATTTCTACTTCAATAGCTAAATGAGATTGGCCTAAAGAAACATCCTATATACTTATATATACATACCTTCTCAATGTTCTGTAGAGCAGGTATCTATCTGATATACATAAAACCTGGACATATATCCCATATACTTACCTAATATATATTCAATCTGAATGTTGAAATGGTTCCAATGATTGGGAAATGTCTTCTTTATTGACCCGTTCAATTGAGCTTTGATGAAACCAAGAATGTCCTCAATGTGTTAGTACCGTTTGGAACGGCGCGGCGTTTATACTGGGGTAGATATTTTTGTCATTTATCTACTTATATTCTCCTATTTACCTATAATGGGAATACAGTTCAGACATCCAGAGTGAGTTCGATTTTGGGGATGTAAAGCGTATCTACCTACCACTGCTAGAGCAGTCTGAACAAAAAAGAAAAGATTTTATAAATTTACACTGACTTAAATCGAGTGTGTAATTTTAAAGTTTGTTTGAGGAACATGCCTGGTACATACATACACGTGTACCAATGCAGATATAGGTGTCCGAAGCTACCTGCAGGGCTATTATGTACCTATCTTAATTGTAATAAAATATACCTATATCGAAATCTAAAAAAATTGGAGGCTTTATGTCACTTTGTCAACTCCAGTCAGTAGAACGACTACTGACAATAGTTATCAAAACTGCTATAGAGCTGTAATTTTTCAAGATTTCAATTAACATTGATTGTAACTGATTGTAATTGCCCTCAGACAAAATATTTTTTTTTATTTTGTCTGAGGTAATTGCCCTGCTGTTTAACCTAATTAAGTAGGTAACCTATTAGTTTCAAATTCATAATAATTTTATATATTCGAGCTAATACGTAAGTAAAACTCTTATCTAGGTATTAAACAATCAATTTTACTTATCTGGCACGTGAAATGTACCCATCACACTAATTTATATAGTATGGAGCATTAGTCTGCTGATTGTACGATAATACATACTTAGATCGGTACTGTCGAGGCCTAGAATAAAGCAATTGACAGCTTAGTATACCTAATATTGCAACGGTAAGACGTAGATGTGTACTCCTACTCCTATACTCCCTAACTAAGAGATTTTAAGATAAACGAGGCCGTAAATTGCAAAATATTTCGACTGCGACTTGTTTAGTACTATTCTCAAATTTGCGAGTAAACAATAATGAAACTTAGTGCAGTAGAACTGTTATTGTGAATGTGTTCGTCCAAGAAGTACTTAACTGCCACCATACCTTTTTCTACCCCGAAGCAATACTGCGTTCTGGTTGAAGATATGGTTGCCGGCGAAATTACAGGCACATGAGACTTAACAACATACGACCTTACTTATAAATGCTGCTTAAATTTGAATGACGTCATTTAGCGCGCCGCAGGACTTTCGCTTTATATTATTGAATATTCATATTATTAATAATAATACTTTATATAAGTCCATTCACACTAGTAGATATGTACATTCTAAGGTAAATTTAAAGAAATAACTGTCCGGCATTTTCTATTATTCTTGTGTTATTTCGTTGCGTACCACACATAGTCCATTGACACATATTGGTTAATAATGAAGCAGTTACTGAGCAAGTGAACAGTTTCTCAATTTATGACAGTGGGTAGATATAATATATTAAGGTGCTGTCATGTCATGATGTCGATAAAAATGAGGGTTTTTAAAGCAGTTTATCTCATAAGCAGGAATTTAATTAAAACTACAATAAATAATATGACGTTTTTAAGACTTCTAAGTATACATTGACGGAATGAATAACATATTTTAACATACTAGAAAAACAACTCAAACATACCACTTAATTTCGCCAGTTTTTCTCTTTATTCACTATTGCATTTGTCATGAAACTCATATCACAGATATCATTTTTTAATACATATGTGTATTAAAAATTGCTGTGTTATATAATTGCTGTAATATCTGTGATATGTGTTTGACGGATTATTTTTTTATTCAAAATTGTACATTATTTTTAAATAAATATTGTGCGTTTTTACGAGATGGGCTTGCTTGATTTCAAGTGAAGAAAATCGAACATAGCCAAGTGCTGAGCTGACAGCGCCTTAATTAAATGAATTGATATTAGGTAATCGACGTCGAAAAATTCTCCATGATATATAAATTATTTTTTATAAAGCGTTATCTGTGTTTATTTTATAACGCACATGCCTTTTTTAACTGATGGTTTTTTGTAACCTTAACAGTATTATCAGATGTAGTTTTCTGTGTTGATTTATGGATCAGTTATGGTTAAACAGCAATGGTATTGTTTCTATATAGGTAAACTAGATATCTGTTTGTTTATGTAGGGTATCCACGTATCTTAACTTTTTCTTTTTTACCGACTTTCAAAAAAGAGGAGATTACTCAATTCGACTGTTTTTTTAAATGTTTGTTACATCATAACTTTCGACTGGGTGAACCGATTCCCAAAATTCATTTTTTTGGTTGAAATCTGGCTTCCCGCGTGGTCCTATTTAAATTTCATCAAATTCGGTCTAGTAGTATTTGAGTTATAATAACTGAATAGAATGGAAGTCGGATTAAAATTTTTCAAATTGTACTTGTTAAGTACCTTTTAGACTCACAAATTGCCATATTCAGATATTTAATAATAACATCGTTTGATAAGGCATGGGGTGACCATTTATTACTAACGGACCACACCCAAACCATCCACATGGGTGGTCGGTTAGGAAAACTTGCTCTAACAGGCACCACCTACGGCACTACCAGCTGGTAGTGCAGTGGGTAATAAAATTTCCCTTCTGCACTACGAGTGGTGCGTTTTGGTAGTACAGTGGAGAATGACTGGACCACCCAGGTAGCCTGCTGGTGATCGGTTAAGAACAAAATTTCCTAACCGACGACCCAGGTGGAGAGCTGGTGGTCTGTTGAGAACAAGTTTTCCTAACTGAACACCCAGGTGGACGGTTAGTGGTCTGTTAGAACAGAACATATTTTCCTAACTGGACCATACAGGTGGATGGTTTGAGAGGTTCGTGAGGAATAAACCAGGCTGACCATTACATTCCCATTTTTAGGATATAATCCTTTGTATTAGTCTCCCAGAGACAGGAGTATCCATATCCTTACATAGTATCAAATAAAGTCGCTTTCATCGTCTGTCTGTATATCCGCTAACTCCTAAATCACACAACGGATAAGTATTGATGCTATTTTCATTCGCAGTAAGATAACTTTCACGGAAGGTCACATTTTTTATGTAAGTGGACAAAAAATTAGGGCTCCGTACCTCAAAAGAAAAAAGAACCCTTATAAGATCACTGTTGTTCATATGGTATCAACCTCCATACATGAAACTTGGTAAGAAGCAACGAGTTATAGCACATAATTTGAAAACCTTAAGGTCTAAAAGTCGATCCCTATCAGCAACAAAAGTTTTTAGAACTTTCAAGATATTGTATAAGTTGTGTCACCGCGTGTACCATCTTGTTACAAGAAAGACTCATATTTTAGTAAGAAGTATCATCGGTTTATTTTTAAATACGAAACTAGTCGATAAGCGTGGACAAGTTCGGCACGTCTGGACTTGCTCTGTATTTGGCGATTGGCACATTTACGCGATTTAACACGAACGAAATCATAATCAAGTTCAAGACCAAAATGCTTCTGATATTTTACTATATATCAAGGTTGTATGTTCACTTGCGTTTTGATATTCTTTAGAGCTTGAATGTTAATTCACTCATCTACTATCCCCGAGATAAAGCAATAATGTTAGATCCTTTCTTAAATATACGAAGGATTATATAATAATCCTTGAATATACGGAACCCTTGATGCGCGAGTCCAAATAACGTTTGGCCGTTTTCTTCTAAATTACACAAGTGCAAGGCTGGAGCGGATCGCTATAGTAATTCATAACCCATAATCTACCACGTGAGCACGGTGTGACTTGCACGAACGCCTCTGAAATAGCTAAAATAGCTGTTGTTCTAAGACAACAGCCGAGACCGACGGCTTAAATTACCGTGCCCTCCGAAGCTCGAAAGCGCTCATTTGAAAATACCATACTATCGGCCAGCAATCCATAAATGTGACCGCAAACTATAACTTAGGTCCTAGTTATAGTAGCAATATCAATGCTGGCTTTGCCATACTAGAGACAATTGCGAATTTTAGTACGACTAACATATATATAACAATCGCGTTAGAATTCCTTGTAGTTTACGATAGTTTGCACTCCTTTAGGGATGCTGTTGAAAGTCTATAGGTGGAACCTAGGTGGAAGTCAAAAACGTTGACTTTGTAACAATATACAATTAAAGGTGCGTTCGTTTAGCTTATGAGGGCATTGGTGGCGTTGTCATTGATGGCTCTTTTGTTATATCGTTCGTAAAGCTCAAAAACGTTATTTATGCCACTTTTGTCCACACCCTATTCGAACGCTCAACTGAGCATAAGACCTAAAATCGCATGATTATGCTGTCAAATACATAGCTGTCAAAAAACGATCACAAACAACTATGCTCCGGACGTGGGTCAAAAATTCCTCTTTTGTTTTCCGAACGCTGAACAAAAAGAGACATGAACAACATTTTCACCCACAGATTCCTAATTCGAACGCCCCTTGAGTGCGTTTTTAGCGTTATTTTCGCTAAAAACGATCACGAAGAGCCTATTCGAACGCACTATAAATGAACGCTATCGAAAATATTTTATGTTATTATAGTTAATATATATATTTAATATTTAACTTTAACTTTTTTAACTCACACTGATTTTATAAATCTAGGTTTGGTTATCAAACTGTTTCATAATCTCTTAGTCATACTATTGTATCGATTGGTATTATAGTATTAGTTATTCAATTAAATGGAATTAAGATATCGAGAAGCGTTACTCATAGTCGAATCAAAACACATTATGTAGAATAATTTTATAATTTTTGAGATTGGTTATCAGTTTTCTATTTATGTACTCGTTTTTTCCTGTATTCTTTGCATATAGGTATGTTATTATCAAAGCACTTACTGAATGTGACTCAACCTGCGACATGTCTAGCAAACTCATCTTTTTAATCATATTTTGATTATGAATACCTATACCCATATGTGTTGTTTATTAAACTTGTTATTGCCTTAAAAGACGGTACACATTATTCACACTTCTTATGTCTAATAGTTCTTTTATTACATTTACTTTCTAAGGTATTATTACCTAAGTAATACGTGTTACCACTATTTTGAGATTCAATATAAGATAATTAAGTAATATAATGACTAAGACAATACATTACACTTGTTCATACCACTCCCAACCTCGTCAAGTAGTTTTTCGTCGACAATTGAAAGCTAAGATCATTAATACTAGTTAGTAATATTAGTAGCTAGTTTTGAAGCTACTGCGCTATATCGAGCCCTATACATTTCCATATAAGTTAGCTATGTTTGCTACCTTGCAGAGAACCACTCGAACGTGAAATAAATAGATATTTTCAAACAACATACAAAAAGGTTCCCAAGAGGTTCTCATTCGCTTGCATTTAAAAAAGAAATTGAGTTACCTCACAAGCGATTTCTAATTAAACCGATTAAAATTATTCTTTGTTTTTATTTGTGACACTGCAGAACGAAACGCAGACCGAAAATTTAAAATAAAACAGTGAAAGTAATGGTAGTCCAAAATATATATGTACTTACTGTCTTCGACGCACATCTGGTTGTCAGGTAGCAGTCGAAGTCCGTTGGGGCAAGCGCAGGACACCCTGGGAGCTTGCGCGCTGATTCTCGGAGCTGGCAGGCAGAGGTGAGAGCAGTGACCGTTGACAGCAGCGCAGTGATTCACGCCGTCAGGTTGCCGATATGGATGGTACACGTGGATCACCATCGGGTTTTGCAACTGTTGGAATATAAGACGTAGTAGTGAAGTGTTGTGGTTCTGATATTCTATAGTAGAATTACTAAATTCGAGCGCAGGTAGCCGTAATTGTGATACCAACTTATGGATACTAATAAAATTTTATGTATGTGATCAAAGAGTTCTTACTTCGTATTCAGTACGCGATTTGTCTAGAATTAAATAAGGATGCCCATTACAGGAATAAACTGGTACTGAATCGCAAGAAATACTTATGAAGTTTTGCACATTACGCCTCTGTTCCAGTATAAGTATAAAAACACAACTAAGTATTATGTAAAATTTATCGCATGAAAGAATTAATTGTCTAAACAAAAACTTCGTTTATATTTATCAAGTGAAGTGAATGAAGACTTGAGAAAGATAGATGTGCAGACGGTCTCCGCAGGTAGAAATGTAGGAAGGATGAATGAAAGAAAGAAGGGTGACAAAATTATTACACAAGGTGAGTGTGAATGAGACAGATTGAAGGTCTAATGTATTTTGACCAAATTGACATTTAAAATAAGACTGGAGTACGAATATGTATCCAGTTTATTAACGGCCGTATTTATAAACAAGTAGAATTACTTAAGGACAGTAATTACTTAAGCAACGATTTTAACTTTTTTGACTAGAATTTGCCTGAAGTTAGAACTATCAAAGGCTAGAATTCATAGCCGAGTAATAGTCACCATTTGCCATGAGAACACGTCAGTTTTTCGTTCTTGTTGCAAAAGTGAAGTTGTATAAAAATGACATTCGCACACAAGTCTGAACTGTGAAGGATCTATTATGCTGTACCTAAAAATTAAAATCCCATGACAACAACCTAATTCAAGTAAGTATAAAAAGATAAATCAAGTTTTGATAGGGTTATGTCATGCATTTACATAGGTATAATGACTTGTTCATAAATACGGTTGTAAAGTAAGACTTAACCATCGTGCAGGTATGAAGAATGTGATGACTGCGAATGAAACCAAAGAGACTGGCGGCGTGTCGATATCGTAGCAAGAAGAAATCCTCGGTTACCTGCCTAAAATGTGTGTAGGTACTATAAGACGCAAAAACTTTAGGCAGGTAGCCAGAAATTTTACTAGCAACACTGTAATATTGTAGTGCTAGCAGATTATTGCTTGGTGTTGGTAGAATATTGGCACTGCGCTTGTACGAACCTAGACTGACTTTTGCATCAGAGGCCTGTTACCTAGGGAATTGAATCTCATCGCCGCGTAGGTACGATTCGCGTATAGTCAGCGACGAATGGATTTTCTTCAATTCAACAACTTTCTGCCCTTTATTACAGTCTAATGTATGTGTAAAATAGTGCTAGGTACCGAATCGAAGGCATATTAATCAGTAGGTTCCGCCGATGATGGCAAAATTATTTACGTCCAGAATTTGCACGGAAAATCCGTTACGCGTAAATGTGTGACGATCTTAGACGGTTTTAACGTTGACGTATTTGTGGTATTGATATTATTCTTAAACAATAGTATTTTTTATGATTTTACTGCTGCTGTTGTAAACGTCCTTATATCGGTACTTTGTGACGCGGGTTGTCATTGTTGTCACAATTACAATAGTGTCAGATTATACCTAAGTGGAAAAGGTTGTGTGTAGGACTACCTACAACTTTTACGTAACTATACTTAAGTATGTTGGTCTCTTCACTTTGTTAAAGCTGGGACATAATTCGCTATGACCATTCAAACACGTAACGCGCTAAGTTACGATATCTTTGAGGAATTATCGTGAAGTCAATACAATTTTACTATCGTTCGTTGAAGATATGGTAGCTCTCCGCGTTGTGGTCGAATGGTCGACGGTCGTAGCGAATAGGTTTGAATGAAATTAAGAATACACCTAAACCTATTCCGCCTTATTGTAAAACGTGGACCTAGTTTAAACTATAGCTTAAGCAAATTTTCTATATGCAATTCTCTTAAACCTTGCTTATTAAACCGCGACTATCTTATTCTACATTTTATAAAAAGGCGGTAATACGTCTTATTATAAAATGTGGACTAAATGAGGTCAAGGATTATATCCAGGATTAGCATGTAGGCTAGTTTTTATTCCAAAACAACGTTCATTACACCCGCACGGGCGGAATCGCGAATGAGATGATGAGAGAGAGAGAATGAGAAATGTAAAAAATAGAACCAAGTTCATTAAACCTGCTAATTAAATGGTGTATTTTTTTTTAATATTCATGTTCCTATTACCTACACTATCGTTTACTGACTGCTTATGGCAGTAAATTAGCAGTTTTAATTTTATTTCAGAAGAAGGTACTTGCTCTCCACAATGAAATGTACATATAAATATGTAAATGTAACATAATTTTTACAATAAATTGAATGTAAATGTACATAATGTCTATACGAATACATTAAAGTACCAATGTGGTTTGAAAAAGACATCTGCACACAAATTTATAGGTACATTACATAGCGGGGAGTAGAGTGTGGATTTCTATTACTCTTATATGCCTTAGATCACTAATACCTGTATCAAATCATATATATGTATTTATATATATAAAACAAAGTATTGTTAGTTTATAACTTAAGTACGGCTTGACTAATTTTTGTGTCCATATCCTATCCATATATAATCCATCATCACGATGGTGAAACCGCGGGGCGCAGCTAGCTGTTATTTTTTTTTATTTTTTTGTATTTCGATTCGTCATATCTCTGAGAAGAACATACGATACTTTTCACCATCATCATCATCAACATGCGAGTGAAACCGCGAAACGCAGCTAGTAGTTGATATATGTCAAAAGTTAAACGTTTTTAATGCCTCAACTAGAACTCTGATAGTAAATTAAATAAGGTTTAAATCTCGTCAACTGCCAAGCCAAGTTTATTTTCTATTCATTCATTAAAAAACGTATTTAACCGGTAGTAAAAAAGGTATCTGAGCGCATTGCTGTCCTATCGGAATCACTAGACAAAATAATTCTTGGAATCGGAGGTCAAGTCAATAATAATTAATACTATAAGATTACGAAGTTCAGCCTACAACAATTAATTAACCTAACATGAATGAGTCGTTGTTTGTTATGGTTTGTAAGGCATTTGTAATCAGTGACTCATGACTTGCTCATGTAGATATTTAAAAAATATATCATAATGTCTAGTAGTAGTGCCTAAGCCGTGGCTTCGAGCTTTGTGTGCACTTAGAATGTCAAGTTCCCAGAAAATGTTACCACCATTTGATAGACAAAATAGTATGACAATGTTGGTTGAAAAGCTCTAGATATAACCATCCCTAAATCTAAAATAACGTACACAACTCTTAATTTATTCGTTTGACTTAGTTTTTATAGAGGTCTCTAGCAATTCTCACAACAGGCAAATGACTTGTCTTTCACGTCACTAACGAGATCATGCGTACCTTGGTGATTACCAAGGTACAGGTACTCCTGTACCAAAAAATAAAACAGGTGATGTCTCGAGCGTCTCTAACTACAGGCCAATCTCTCTGGCCACGACTTGAAAGAGTAATCTGCCCCCACATTGCCTCATTAGACATAGATGACGGCCAATTTGGATTTCGTCCTTCCCTAAATCTAAAACAACGGTCATAACTCCTTATTTACTACTTTGACTTAGTTTTTTATGGAAATCTCTAGCAACGCTCACAACAGGCAAATGGCTTGGCTTTCACGTCAGAATAAGATTTAAAAAAGGTTAAGTAACAAATAAAAACCTAATACATGCACATACGCACGTTTTAGTAGCTATATCTTTCTGTGTAGTTAAAAATGAACCCCTATTTCTCCTGGTCATGCTTTAACTTGAGAACGGATGGAACAATCTCGCTAATTATTTTTTCGTTGTGTTAATTATTGTCAGGAGAAGGTTCTTATGAAAGAAAAACTAAGAAAAGACGGGAGGTTATGACAAGGCCCAAAGCCGACCCCACTACGCGAACGAAGCTGCGGGAGTCGCTGGTACAATACAAATCTTACAGGAAAAGCGACAAATATTCACTTACGAACCAACAAAGCTGCTGAAAACAAGTTTATATTCAAACAATAAATAAATCCATTAATTTGTTATGGGAAAACCAATCTAAATTTAATTGATAACTGTTTCCCTTAATTGTGCTTAAGTTGCCGTGTATTCCATAAAATCGGACAGATATTGCCGTTGTTATGGCTTCAAATAGAAGCATAACATTCCTCCATTCCTTATGTGTAGATTGACAGTTTCCTCATAACCTGTTACGGGAGGTTTCCTGCTATAAAAATTAGTTTTCATTCATATTTATGTAAACTTCTCGACCTACCTTACATGAAGCGCTCGTAGCGGAGCTTGACTTGGCGATCTTAACCGATCAACAAGTTAAGCAACACTTGCTGCGGTCAGGACTTGGATGGGTGACCGCTAGTGGCATTATTCAACTGAGCGCTTCCGTGCTTCGGAGGGCACGTTAAGCCGTCGGTCCTGATTGTTTGTTTTAGGACAACAGTCGTGAGGCTATGCGAGGGCCTTCGGGCGGCCTGAAAACTTCGACATGGTTGGCCACTAACCTATCCACCAATCCTCACTGGGCCCGCGTGGTGGATTATGGCCCAACTCCTCTCTCTGAGAGGAAGGTTCGAGTCCCAGCAGTGGGAAACAAAATGGGCTGATTATGATACGAGATGATACTTACATACAATTGCAGACCAAATTAAAATCCCTATAATTTCATACCTACTAATTACATAATCGGTAGAAGGGTCAAAATAACTTTCTGCTTGTTGTGTATAGTTATGTACACGTACTTACCTGTAGTTATATGTTACACATCTATCCGATATGTGGCTCAGTGGGCTTAACTCGAAAATATGCGTAAGTGCAACGTTATCGTATCATTGACGCATACACTAGGCCTAGCACGAATAACTGCGTAAGTGTAACGTTACGATTCGTTCTCGTGAAAAAGTACAAACTTTAATCTATCTTGTAATATATGTAAATGTTATCTTGGGCAACTGTGACACAGATAAGTCATAGTACGTGTCGCATTGACATTTGGGTGCTAGGCCTACAGTTCCTAGTAAAGCCTGTCTAAAATCTTGCTTACATTAAATTAAATACCTATACATCGCAATCATTAAGGCGCGGTCTAATCCTAATTTTAAAACGATTTACGATGCTTTAAATAAGGTTGAGAATTGCTTATCAGATTGGACGATGTAATGCGAAAATGCAATCGAATACGTGCTTAATACTTTTTATATTTAGTTCGTACAATCAAATGATTAAATTTTAATGATAAATAAGTCCATAGTTCACTAGTAAATTTCATTGGGAATTCGAATGTGGTACATTCATTGACATATATTTGCCCATAATTGAATAAAAATGCTTTTTCCCACGAAGCACGTTACAAAAATTGCAAAATATAAGGAATGTTGCCGATTTTTTTCTATCGAGCCAAGTTTGCTCAATCTTACACTACGTTTTTTTCGAACCTTCGGCTATTAGGTTTAAACGTGGAAAAACTAAGTTTTCGCGAAGTCAATCATGAAATTTGGTCAAAACCTACACTCATTTAGCTTGTAAATTAGAGAAGAAAATTAGCTTCGGTGATACTGACGCAGGTCAATAATATCAATAATATTTTTGAACGGTAATCAAATTCGGTCAATATTTTAAATTTTAACTTTTAATTTTTAATATTTAAATTTTTAACGAACATACTGTAATAATTATGGGTAGGTGTGACATATTCTATCGTCAAACGATAAATTCTAAATATCCTATTCAAACCTTGTAACTTTTGAGAATAAATTCACAGCCACAGATTTTCTTTCTAATATTGCAATTTTTGGTATCGCTAAGCAGGCGTTAGTGCTTTAAAAATCATATTAATAAAATATTAAATACAATTTTCTACTTACAGTGTGAGTGGAAGTAATAGCCTCAACGTCTTTCCCGTTGAACTTGTTGGCGCGATACACGGCAGTCTTGTCCCAATCTGTCCAGTAGACCCAGTCTTCAAATGTGGTGATGGAGAACGGATGGCGGAGAACGTCTGTAGAGTACAGGACCACTCTGCGAGCAGAACCGTCGTAGTTGCAAGACGATATGGTATTCATCTTTGCGTCCACCTGGAGGAGTGACAAAAAAAATTAGTCGGTATTTTCCAAAATAAAATATTTTTCGTGTTGCCCTTTTCAACCGACTTCCAAAAGGAGAAGTTTCTCAAGTCGATGTGTATATTTTTTATGTAAAAATTTCATCAAATTCGTTAGAGCGGTTTTTGAGTAACAATCTACCTAAACCTAAATGAAAAATGTTTCGCATATCTCGAGGATATCGCCGCGTAATTGACCGTGAATGACAATCGATCCTGTAAGTAGAAAAGGTCGTAATTGTGATAATAGTTACTTTTGAATTATGATGGACTTTAACAAGTTATATCACAATTTCTAGTGTTGTAGTCGGTTCCATTTTATGGTAATTTTTTTGGTATATGGTGGTTGCTTGGTTCGAGTTTTTATTTTATTTTGGTCCAAGGTTGCTTGTACTTTTGGGCCAATACTGTAGCTGTACGTGCAACTGCACAATAACACGTTATAGTATGACATTCATGTTTACGACCTCCTGGGGGAGAGATTATAAAGTAGTATTCATCAAAATAAAAATATTTATTTGTGTTTAATCTGTGTTGCGTGGTGTCTTCTCCGCGTTGCCCTGCTGTAGGTTTCTGAAATATATGTTATATAGATATATGGTATTATAGATTTGATATAGTAGGTAGGTATCCGCGTTCTCTACTGCCACATAATAAATAATAGACCAGTGCTCCGTATTGTATATGTATCTTTATATCTATCTGTATATTTAGTCTAAATCTTGCATCGATTCAAAGTAGTAGTAATCACGTGAACAATATCAGGTGTCTTTTTACCAAAGTAGGTATGTGGTATTTAAATTATACCCAAAATAGTCAGACTGTGTTACATACTTCCGCGATCGATGGAAAATATGAACAGAACACGCTAATTGTGCTACCAAACATTGTATCCAATGAACAGCTTATTAAAATTTGCGTACGTCTTATACGGTAATGGTTATAATTGGAGTATAACGACGGCTTATTAACCATTGTTATTTTCCACGAACTGAAAGAGGCGCTTTTTCTTATGTCTAAGTTGGTTTAAAACCATATTTTTAAGACTTTTCTTTTAATATCTTTACATTATATTGAATAATCAAGACAAGATTCTTCGACCAATGTGTGTTACCAGTTATGACGTATGGCACTGAAACGTGGTCTCTTACTATGGGCCTCATAAGTAAGCTCAAAGTCGCAAAACAAACTATGGAGAGGGCCATGCTCGGGGATTCTCTACGTGATCGAATCAGAAATCAGGAGATCCGTAGAAGAACGAAAGTCACCGACAAAGCCCAGAAGATTGGCCAGTTAAAGTGGCAGAGGGCAGGGCACATAGCACGCAGAACAGATGGCCGATGGGGCCGAAAGGTTCTGGAATGGAGACCACGGACTGGCAAGCGCAGCGTAGGTCGTCCATCGACACGGTGGACAGACGACCTGATAAAGGTCGCAGGACGACGTTGAATGCAGCCCGCTTCCAAGTTCAGCAGTGGACGACGTCCTACGGCTGAGATGATGATGATTACATACATACGTTACGATACGATATTTTACAGTTCTCCAACTCGAAGTATGTAATAGCCGCTCCCGTATAATCTGATCCCGTTAGCATTAGACCTTCGTCTTAATCGTAATTATAAAGTTGAGACGTTCAACTGCGGCAGTATGTATGTACCTTAGTACTCAAATACATTTGAGGATGTACATGACGATGAAGATCTTGGAGATGGCTGTACCAATTTCAATCAAACATAGCTAAGAGCAATTTTGAAAATGTACGCATCCAATCTACCTCTATAAAGAACTACAATTCCACAGCCATAGACACACACAGACATCGATGTCAATCTTTAAAACGTTTGGGTTGAAACCATAGTAAACGTTAAGTAGCGGGCTGGGTATACTTTAATTAATATGTTTAGTTTTGTTTACATAAACGGTTAATGGGGTTGTTATCCGGATACTGATTTGACGTCACAATCGGTATGTTATCAAAGTTGGTCGTCCGCTATATAGACTGATTCAAATCAAACTCATACCTCATTCTAATCGTCGATCGATCAATGCTTTGGCTTCTAAAAGCACTCTCTAATAAAGTGTTTATGTTTGATTTATTAAAATATGTATAGATAACAAGTTCAAAGTATCGTGATTACGTCTGATTAATATCGGTCACGTAGTAATCTCTCAATATATCAATAGTTGGAATAATGAAAATACGCAGGCTACGTTTATCGAATGGAAATTTTTAATCACTCGCTGTTTTCATGTAGAGCAGAGATCTTTCCGATAGGAACACCTGCCCCTTCAAATCCCTGTTGCATTGTTCTAGTTATTTAATATTGTTTATATAAAGTATAGTACTCTCTTGCTAATCCGCCGCTAGATTATCCGACTAGTACTATAATCCGCCGTTTTTTTGACTGAAGATCGATCTTGATTAAACTCTGTAATCAGCCGGACGGCTCATCATACAAAGAAGTCATGTTTCATGCTATTAGCACTGTTACATCTGAAGATGCCTGAAAAGAATGCAAGACAAGTACAATTTGAAAAATTGAATACCGACTTCCATGCTATTCAGTTATTGGAGTGTAACTCAAAAACTATTGGACCAAATTTGATGACATTTGGGACCACACGGGGAGCACCAGCTTTCAAACAAAAATAATTTTGAGAATCGGTTCACCCTATCGAAAGTTATGAGGTAACAATACACAGTAGAATTGAGTACCTCCTCCTTTTTGGAAGTCGGTAGAAAATGAATAGCGTAGATACTTATTTGTATTATATGGGCCTACGAAGAAATAACATCAGGAAGAGAAACTGACTTAAAAATAACGCAATAAAAAATTTAAATCGTGCTAAATAATTAACATCGTTCACGCCGCTATGACTTAGCTGTCATAGTAGACGCTGCAGCACGCGCGTGGACCAATCCCTGCTTTCCTTCTGAAATTTAAACCAATCACCGAACATGTCTATTTGTAACCTCGGAAGTAATTCGTATTAGGAATCATACATCGTTTTGGACTTAAGGACCACTTTTAGTGTGGAATTTGTTATGAGTTATGCTTCCTGACATTATTTATTCGTAGATATGGGCCCAAGAAAATGCAAAGTCAATAGTCATGCAATATGGTTGCAAATTTGTGTAGAATTACGATGAAGTTATGAAGAAGATATATTTTGGTTAAAACGAGTAAAATTAGACCCATTTCTTTTGAAAGATAATCATACAATAATGTATTTTTTAAATTTGTTATTCCTGTACATTATTATCCACCGTTTTCAATAATCCACCGATGGTTAGAATTTTATGGTGGTGGCATAGCGAGAGAGTACCTGTATCTTGTATTAAAGGGGTTATATAGCTATATTTCTGTCATTAAGAGAACACGTTTTGGTTTTCGCCGCAAGTTCTAAATGGTTACATTTTGATGGATGTTTTAACTAGTCTAAGTTATTATTCGAATTAAATTGAGGATCCGGAAAATATTGTTTACTTTATGCAGCCAACTACATTAAGTGGTTAAAGTACATTTTGAATTCTTGAAAATAACAAATGAAGTTACACCGATAGTTGAATAATTAGTTGAGTTAATTAAATGATTACATTTTCAATTTCCCGCTAAAAGTAAGAGATCATTCACCTCAAAATAAACACTATTAGATATTATGACTTTTCGAATTCAAATCAATCGAAAGTTGATTATATATTTAATAGGTAGGTAAGTATTTGGTAAGACCAATTAAAGGAAAAAAAATTCGCAGTGTAGCTACTAAATCATTGCACTGCTATACTACTACCTACTTAGAAAATCAAGAACAATTAAGTTCTGAATTCACTAAGACTACCTGTTTCATCTAATAGTGCCACTCGAGACGCGTGACCAAAAGTACAAGACTGTGAAATTATTAAACTCTTAATATTATTAGAGAAAAAGCAGAATGAAATTAAATGTTTAGTAAAAGGCACAGAATAAACTTTATCTTATTGATATTAACCACACACGTTGCAGTTTCTGGAAAAGCAGGTTGATTTCTGCGAAATCTATTGTATTATGGGCCAAATATGGCGAATCGAGAGTATACCGTTGTGAATCACTCGTTTCAGTATAACCTCAAAAAAATCTGTATCAAAATGTGAGCCATTAATACCACTTAATCCTTCCTATACCGTGGTAATAAAAACAAAAGATTTATGAATGAGACTGACGCATATTTACGTCTCTGGGACGCAAAGGGTTAAAACGTTGTATTAAATCACCTGTGACTACAATGATGTAATGAAATCTAGGAAACTTACAGCAAGCATGCTCAATCGTCCATTCGTTTTAACACGGCGATATAGGTACTCATAACACGTCATGTTTAATAGACTCCTCGTTCTCATAAGTCTTTTCATGTAAATGAGTTTAATATAATTATTTTTAACTATACTATACTACAATACTCACTAACCATATTTATAGATAATTTAGGATCGCAAGGCCATTGGGTCGATGAAATTCTTACGTTACTTCACTTACTTACTAATAATGTTTCGACAGTCGCTCTTATTAACATTAAGTATCACATATTTTTTTATAGTGCATCTGGTGGCAAATGAATGAAGTAAATAGTGATATGGGTTTTTAAAAAGTTTTGTATTGTACCTACATAACAAGAAATAAAAAAAAACTTCGTTTCAGCTCATCAATTTTTTTAGGTACTTTGTATAGGTACTATATTGCACTAATGTCATTGTGCTAGTTAAGTCGTGTATTTATCATTTTTGTAATGTGTAATGCGTGTGTTGTACAAACGAATTTTGAATGACTTTGTACTAGTCTAATATTTATTTGTGAAAGTGCCTATTATTTTAATTTTCGAAGAAGCCAGGCGTTATAGCCACGCCACGTAGCGCGCGCGTAAGATAGTAATTTGAATTAAACTTCCTTAGATATTTACTTCTCGGAAAGCGAACCCATTTTACCTATCCATGGACAAGCCCGTGCCGACTCAAATTAAGAAATTGTGTATGCCCAATTACAAGATGCTCAGGCTGGGCCACAAAAAATACTGCCGTATTAAGAACGTCCTCTTTTTAACAGTCTGTTAAAAACTCTTTTTAACAGTCTACTAAAAACTCTGTTTAACATTCTGTGAAAAAATATTTTAACAGTGTGTTATAAATTAAATACGAATAGCTATTTCGATGACATTGGAAGTTCCTATATTTTTAGGGTATTCTTTCTTACCCAGTAGACGCGTTTCCTCACAAGATCCAGTGTGAGTCCATTGGGCCACTTGACGTCATAAGAGACGATGGTCTGCCTGTGGGAACCGTCCATTCCAGCACGCTCGATCTTTGGGGTTTGGCCCCAGTCCGTCCAGTACATCCAACTGCGGAACAAATCATAATGATATAATAAAATGTATGGATTAATAAATCAAAACCTTTATACAATGGTAAACTCAACAATAAATTGTAAACACTTTAAGAAAAACTTATCAAAGGTGTTAGAAAGCAGAAATCGATCATTTATACACTTTGGAGGAAGTACAATACTCCTTCCGCCATTGGAATGCGAATCGTAGGATGCGGTTTCATCGCATATATTATATTCTGCCGCAAAAGTAGTGCGCAAGCATTACTGCGCAGTCATGACTGTGTTACTTTTATTACTGGGTAAAAGAGATTCTAGAACCAATGTTGAGAAGAGAGTGAGAAGCGCAGTACAATGCTACGCAAAACTACAGGTCCAAGCCATGATTGTCGCTGCAACTACCATAGACCAGCATAGTGCTCAACATCAGATCACGACTTGTCCGTCTTACACTTAATTGCACAAAAAAATTAAATCAAACCAGTTTGGTGTTTCTCTAGATGTTTCCTACCATAAAACTCAAGAACTGCTGGAGAGTACCTATCTTGTTTTCACAGTTCTAATGCTTATTTTATTTGCTTTATATTTTTGGCCAAGGGATAGACGTTACATATGTACCTATGTGAACATCAGATACGAGTTAATATATAATATAATAATGTTTTTATTGAACCAAAGATAAATAAGTTTACAGCACCTAGATAACTAGTATTTTACACTTTATAATAATTTGAGACAAATACTATAAGGCTTAGGCTAGTTACCATTTATTACATTTTCATTACTTTATATGTATTATATAGCATGTATTGCTACTGCATGATGCTTTTATTGTAGGTCATTAGCTAAGACTAAATATTTTATAGGTTGGTATAGATAGTTATATATATAAAGATAGCAAAATGTGCTGAAGTACATATTTTAACTCTTGAACTACTTAATAGAATTGAATGTTGTTTTCAAAGTTCCTTTACTGATTTTTTTCATAACATAAGATTGTGTATTCAATAAATCATTATCGAATATTTCATAATATTATCAAGGAGTTATGAAGCTAAATTTATATTAAACTAAAGATGATATACGAGTATGTTAAAATAGAAGGTGACGTCAGGGAACTGAGCTATGTAGCAATATATGGTAGAATATTTAGTAACTCTATAGAAATGGATGACTCTGTGATCTGTTTAATGTTTATTTCATAGTTACTTTGTTGATTTGATTTTCAGTCATAAAACAAGACATTTTCACTTCAATATTTTGTCAGGGATAGGAGTTATTACGGGAAACTTATCAAAATACTATGCATTGAGTTACGATACAAAAATTAAATTCTGCATACCTAGATGGGGCTTTTCTCTGGATAGAATATACTCGATAAATTTATAAAGGTAACTTAGCTTCAATATAACTGTAGAAGGGACGGTCACAAAGGTCGCAAATTGGAAATATTCATTGGAAAACTGTACAATAGCAAATTAAAACTCATCATGATGTTTTGTAAATCAGATAATATTATTTTCCTTATAAAACCGCCATGGGTTATTCTAGTGTGTTTGTGTTTAAAAATCCTTCTCTATCTCACTGATGTGTTAAAGTTAGATGCAATTATTCTGTTATACCACATCCACCAAGCCGCACTGGGCCCGCGTGGTGGATTATGGCCCAACTCCTCTCTCTGAGAGGAAGGCTCGAGTCCCAACAATGGGAACAAAACGGGCTGATTATGATTATGATTATGTTAGGTATATATCGACAAAAGCATCCACTAAATATATTTTATAACATCATCAAAAAAATTATTAATAATTACCCGTCCAAAGGATTCAACGCAATCGCCCTTGGTTCCTCCAGGCTGTCTCTTATTAGAACTTTCCTCATGTTGCCTTGCAAGTCAGACAGCTCGATGTGGTTCTTCCCAGTATCGGTCCAGTACAGATGGTTGTATATCCAGTCCACCGCCAAGCCATCGGAGGTGATCAACTGGTCGCCGATGACGATGGTACGCTGCGTGCCTTCGTCGATTGGTGCTCTGATGTGAAAAAGGAAATAAAAATAAGTCATTTAACTATGATAATGTTAAAAAGGAAACAAAGTAAAAGTTTCATAAACCTGACTACGGAAATTATTAGCCCGCAAATTAAACATTATAAAATCTGCAGTCATTTAAATTTTTAAGCGTTGTATCAACAGCACCCAATGACACGCCATCAAGACGTATCTTATGACGTACATACTTATCATTTATCTAAATCGGTTTACCCTTTACCGCAGCCGGGCAGAAATTCTATACACATTCTATACTCATTCATTCTGTATATATCATATTTCTTTACTATGTTATTAAATGAATAATAAACTATTTGTAGAACTTTAGTTAATAACTGTAGACATTTTAGGATTAGTGGAACAAGGCGGATAGACGGCCAAACAGAACGATTTAACTAAAGTTCCTAGTAGTGTTACAGAACCTTAAAAATAAGTACGGACATTTACTAAACATATACAGGGGTACTGGTAATCAATTAGCATCCTTCTAAGAGCATATTCTGTACATCAAAACAACCATCTTTGGTTCTACGACTTTAAAAAATACGTAAATTTTTTTTCTTCCATACAAAACTTAAAAAATCAATTTAACCAGTATAAACATAATTAACACTATGTAAAAAGCGCGCGCGCAATGCCGACAAGCTCCGGCCGGCGCGGCGGCGGGCGGGCGGAAACTACCACCCGCGCAAGTCAAGGTCGTCGTAGCTGTGCTACGCTACGACGCGCTGTTAACTACATGCATGGCTACACGTAGATAAATGAAGTGGATGCGATGTAGAGTTATGTAGTGTACGAGAGAATCACAAACACAAAAAAAAATTTTTTTGGGATATTTGTTAGGTTTTGGGAAAAGTTCTAGAACAAAAGTTGTTTGTTTTGATGTACAGAATATGCCCTTAACATGATGCTAATTGATTACCAGTAACCCGGTATAAAATAGGTTAATCGTACAAAAAATTAAAGAAGATACTCACTTGTAAATCTTCTCATCCGTAACATCGCTCCAAAAAATCATTCCAGTTCTGAACACGTAGTCCAACGCCGTGGCTGACTTAGTATCGTTGACTATAGCCACCATCTCATGATGATCCAAGCTTATCTTTCTTATGTCAAATCGTCTAGCAAAGAGCAGTGACGGGTGTCCTTCAGTGGCCTTACAACGAGTGCGGTCGCGGGGATCGCGGGCGTAACCAGAGTGGCACTCGCATTTGAAAGTACCTTTTTCATTAATACACATCTGTGAACACGCTCCTGGGTCTGCACACTCGTCTATGTCTGGAAACAACACAGGGGATTAATTATTACACAGTTTTTACCTAGCCAAAGGTTTCCAGATCAAAATTATAATTACACAACAACCGCGACCAACATCATAATGACATGTGTTATCATAGACTCGGAAGTTTTCAGTTGAAAATACCTCTACTGGTCACACACTTCAGTACAGTTACGGTCACCAAAGCTGTAGAGATTTGCTTATCCTAATTGAACAGTTTAGAACGATTAGCAAGCCACACCGCCATTGTTTCACATGGCTACCATATCTACCACTTTATTGTAAAAACATCTATATAAAAAGAATGGGCCCCGAGTTTCTTGCCGCTTCTTCTCGGTTGGCTCTATGTATTTTGGAACGCGGCGGTAGGCTTTAAAGTACATTATAATGAAAAATTTACGTTCATAAGTGCGTCTTTGATGCCTAAATTGAATAAATGATTTTGACTTTGACTTTGACTTTGAAAAAGAAAAACCCTGTAAAAACTAGCCCTGCACTAAAATAATACATTGGAGAACTGCATTATTTATTGTGAAGTCTATTGAGTCAACTTCAATTCTTTTTCGCGTATCTACTAAAATGAAATCAAATCAACTTTTACTCAAAGTACTCAAATTAAAGCAATCCACAAACACAATAATAACCTTCGTAGCCCTTATCATAATAAATTTCCACATGCCAAGTCAATACAGCCTTGGGAAAGCGTTCTCATCGTCACAAGATGGGTAATACATATACATAGTTCGAAACTGTGTTCGAAATGAATATTTGAATATCAACCTTATTCCCGTCCCCTGAGTAAAACATGAGTTCATATTGTGTCGGTAATAGTCGGTAGCGGCTCGACGTCGTGATATTCTTTTGATTAGCTACGTCTACCTTGGAGATATATGTTATTCAGAATTTGCCACAGGTAATATATGTGGAGATAAGTATTTCCTCGAATTGCCTACTCATTCTAATTCCGGGTCTATTTTGGGTACACGTGGTGTACTTCATGGGGATTATTTTGGTGTATATTAGATGCTATTCTGAGACGATCGATGATTCATACATTTATTAATTTATGATAAAATGTTTTAGTTCAGAGTAAATTACAATAATGATAACGAATAAAATCAGATCTGATAAACTTGTTAACTTGGTTTTTGAAAAGTTGGCGTGGAGTGCCCAACCTAAATTATGAGGCGATGAGCGAAAATAACTCAAAGGTGTCTGGGTCAGTTCTAACCAAAATTGAGTATTTTGATTGAAACTAAAACGGCATCATTGGATTTTTGAAAAATCATTATGCCTAACACGTTGATTTCGTAAAAAACATTATTACATCATTCGATAGTGTCGCTAATATGGATCGAACTCCGGGAAGCAACGACGGAGATATTAAAAATATATTAAGGTAAGCTATTTCCTTAAGTTTCAGTTTTCATCAACATGGGACCCGCAGGGCTATTATGTATCTCAGTTGCTAACAAATGTTGATTGAAATCTTGAAAAATGGCGGCGTTATGTCAGTTTTGGCAACTCCAGTAAGCAAAAATGTTAGTAATTTGATTACTGAAGCTGACAAAAGTGACATAGAGCGGCCATTTTTTCAGATTTCAATCCGCATTTGTTAGCAACTGAGATACATAATAGCCCAGCCGATCTCCTATGAATACTTTATGTAATACATCCGACTTAGTTTCGGATTTGGTCATTATTTTATACAACAACAAAGTACCATGAGATAAATTAGTAAAAGATAAAACTTATTCGGATCAATGATTAAGGTAATAGATCTATTAGGGCAATATGTTATCAGATTAAACGCGGTCCAGGCTTAGTGGAGCAATAGGAGTGAGTTCTGGAACAATATTAAATTCCAACTAGAAATTTTGGTGAGATACACTAAAATTTTAATCTTAGCGTACACACAAAAGTTTGAGAGTTGTATTCGACAGTATGGAGTCAATTTGGATTCCAGGTTGTTTCTGAATATCGCAGCCTATTGCAGTTTGACTACAGTGTATGTGTCTTAACAACCTTAAAAAACTAAGAAATATATAAATCTTATTACCTTCGCAAGTTCTGTTATCCACAAGCTTGTATCCTTTATCACAATCGCAGTAGTATCCGACGGGGATGTCGACACATTTCTGGGTGCATCCTCCGTTGTTCTTCTCGCATTCGTTCTCTCCACAACGGTCTTTAGGCTCGTCTTCAAAGTTCGGACAGTCGGGTTTCTTGTCGCAGACCTTGGAGAGTGGTATGCACATGCCACCACCGCAGTCAAATTCTGTCTTCTTGTCGCATACTGTCTTTGGCCGCGCTGTAAACGATATAACATTATATAGTAATGCTATGGATTTGCGCTTTGAAATTGGGTGAGCTGCGTGTATAAAAGTAGCTAAATCTAACAGTTTATGACATATCCCTAATGGGTAATAATGAACAGGACGAGCGTAAGTAAAAGGTATCCATAAAATATAATTTAAGGCATAATTTATTTATGCGTATATTCGAAGCACATTCTACCTATTTGACATATTTATTATGTTTAAGTCATTTATAATATTTTCTGTACATACAAATAACGCTGAGCGTGTTGCAAGTGTTGCAGTGTAAATTACTATAAACAAAACTAACACAAAAGCACTGCAGTAGTAAACAGTCGGTATAGGTATATTAGAAACTGTTATAGTAATACTTTTTTGTTTTAAGTCTCTTTCGCCCAGTAATTTCACTTGCTACAGTGCCCTTCACACCCTAGCACAGTATTGCTTGCGCACTATTGTTTCGCTTCAGAATATCTGGCACTACTGTGTTTACCAAGACAACATCTTGCACAAGACACCTCAACCACCTCAGTAAGTCGTGTTTCATAGCCTCTTACGATTCGCATCCTAAAGGTGAAGATAATATTCTCTAATTCAACCCCTCATGGATAGACACCGCTGAATATAAGTAATATTCTTCCTCACAAATAAATAAATAAAAATCTAATCAGTGTAATTCCAACTGTTTAATAACGTGCTTGTAAGTAATACCTTGTTTCTTACAAACAAACTGAACTCAGCAGTTTCATACCAAATAGATATTCATTGAATACTTTTACCTCATATACGGACAACGGAGTAGTTCTTTAAATTTCCGTAGGTGCAAACTACACAGTAAACGAAAGCTCTTTCTTGTTGAATTTCTAGAAACTTCCAAAATACCGTATCCATAGTAGGTTGCTATTAGGTGGAATATGGTGCCATACAAAATCCATATCGGCTTTCCAAATGATTGATTAACCTAACCATATAAATACGAAGGTACTCACTGCAGTTAAATTCATCGCTGCCATCTGGACAATCCTTGTCTCCGTTGCAATATAGCGCACCAGGAATACAGCTATGATCTTTGCACTGGAACTGGTCCAGTCTGCACGTAACGTTCCCTCTGCATACTTCTGGAGCTTCATCGCCGCCGTCAGGGCAGTCTCTGTCACCATCACAAACCCACGCGTGGTGAACGCAGGTCATGCGATCATGACATTCGAACTCAGTTGATATGCACGGTGAACGGACTTTCGGTGTTGATGCGCAACCCTGGAACATTGGGATACTATTATTAGGAAATGCGATAAGAAATTCTGAATACTTATTTTCTTTGCGTTAATCGTGTTACGAATTTTCGTCTTTTGTTGATCACCATAACAAGTGCGTGATCATTTCGGCAAAATTACTCTTTCGTAGGTATCATTGCGGTTGCTGCTGTTGTTGCCATTATGTTTTCAAAGGCATTGTGCAAATGAAATAACTGTACAACTGAGAACTAATCTACTGCAGCGCCACACAGTGATGTGCAGCTTTGGTTGGCCTTACAACTGTCTTGAGCAGATTTTGCGATACTATTAAGTGGAAGCAGTTTTTGCGATACTATTACAAGAAACTCAGCTCGTCACTTGCTAGGTAACAATGCAGAGCATCCCAAATTTGTCTAATAATGCGGCCTTCGGGCTATTTGCACAAGACATCAAAACTATTATCGGTATTTATAAACTTCGACAGCGGAAATTCCAAATAATTCTTTGGTTATCAGTTAACCCTAATTTTGAATAACAATGATGATTCGTTGAATTATGATCCCAATAAGATAACTCTGTGATTTCAGATAAGAACTTACCAATTCGTCACTGCTATCAGGACAATCGATGTCACCGTCGCATCTCCACCACGCCGAGATGCAATGTCCGTCAGCACAGGAGAAGTGTGTAGTAGGCTGGCAAGTAGGAGCCGGGCATTTGACTTCATCCGTGTTGTCGCCGCAGTCATCATCACCATCGCAAACCCATCGAGACTGTATGCACTTGCCATTGCCACAAGTAAACTCATCCGACCGACAAGTCTCATCTACATAGCAAAAGTTATAATTAGATCTCATCGTGAACTTGGGAAAGTTTTAACTTGAATTTACTATTCATATTCATGTAGACTTCAACTTCAAGGAGAATTAATTCGTGCTCGTATTAATCGGCGTTCCAGTAAAAACGCACAAAAAATATATCTTCGTTCAAAAGTGCAATGCAGATTAAAGTTTTCTTCGCTTAATTTACATACTAAGTGGGATGGTAATGAAATAAAGTACGAATAATTATCTTAAGCGAAAAGAGCACTGCGGTATTTTATCGTTGGCGAACTAGTTTCATTCTCTTGCAGAATGCGTATAACTCTCGGGGATTTCTTTTTGTGAAAATATTATTGTCGGAAGTTCCGTGAGCGGGCTGTCCTTACATTTAATTAAATTCCTTTAGAGAGATGAACGTAACAGTTGTCTTTTCAACGGAGTGCATTTTTGTGTGAGTGGATCTAATGCAGCCCATTCAGAAATTCCTTCAGTTATAATGAAAGTCTACAAAGTTTATAAAGCGTTTCATATTTAACGTGAAAACGCTGCCATAATATAGCCAAGATACGAATTATTCTATAGCCACTATGGTTAGGCATGTCTATGTTATCATGCTTAGGCATTTTGCTTGGGGTAATGGGTTCAAAATATACACGCAATGTCATCACTCAACCTTTAAGGCAGGTCCGGTGCGGCCTGATAAGAATTTATGGACGGATGAGGCGTCCGTTGATAGAATACAAGTGTTTACCCGGTTCCCACCCCAATGATTGATTGATACCGTCAATATCGAAGAGGAATAGTTAAAGTTTGACTTGGGAGCCGCACCGCTCGACCCAGCAAAATAGATGTTTTTATGTAGAAGATCCATTCTAGATAAAATATGTTCAATATGGGTACAAATAATTTTGTCAATAGCACCCTAACGCCTTAAGTAACTATTTTTAAAATTGTTTAATTTAGTTTTATGTTCGATACAATGTATATACCTACTGCTTACCAAACTGCATGCGCCTGATGATAAGTTCATAGTATACTTATTAGTATAAAGAAACAATGGTAGCAATTCGTTTGTTTAGAACACAAAACTAAACTAGTAAATAAAAATCTAAAATTAGTAAATTATGATCGTTCTTGTTCTGTTCACGCTAAGTCCAAATTCGTATAATGCTTGCGAATGTCAATTCTTAAATTTACCATTTCTATTAAACTTTGGGTATGTTCAGTGCAAATTTAGTGTCATGTAACTTCGTGCTATGTAAACTAGTCTAAACTGATATAAAACTACTCACATTTAAAAAGAATATTAATATTTTTTTAGATTTGTTATTCTTAATGTTACACGAATTCGGGTTTTAGTACTTATAAACATAGTAAGAACTACCATAGTTTAGAGAATTTTAGTTTAGTGTTCTGCATTTATTTGCTTATATTTTTTATAATTACTACTTATGATTCTCAAAAAGAACATTTCATTGCAACTTTATGTTTTCTTGCAACTCAAGGAATTTATGAGGGCTTGAAATTCAATTGTGCTTATACGTACTTGTACAAATAATACCCGAGATATCCGAAGTATAAGTATACAAGGATTGTAGAAATGAATACTCAAAAGTAAGGAATTGGTTATCTTTATTTTGGAATTTAAAATTGAAAAGTTACACATAGGTACATTTAAAATATACACATCAATTATTTGATCACTGATTGAGAACTACATAATAGTTACTTTATCCTGTGCCTTCTGATACATTCTGCTCTTGGTAGAGCGAAACTTGAGGATCTTGTGACGTTGATGGTGATTCTGAATAATAAACCGTATTTGAGTAGATGTGCTGTTCTTAAGGTGAATTTAGATTAGAATCAGGTTGCAACAATAGAGGTTGTGGAGGATATAATGATTTGTTTATTCGTAGTGTTGACGAAGAATACACCGATGTTATGCGACGACTAAATGTTGACAAATCGTAATTTAAATAACATAAAGTACTGTATGTGTATAATGTTTTAGCACTGTCATGGTAATAAAAACATAACATGTAATACAAGTTTTTGTGCAATAATATTTTGTCATGTTTTTGGAAAAGATATAGATTCGTCTCTCATATTATAAGGATAAGCTTAGGTGAGCACTTCTCTATGCAAATGTACTAACTCATCTCCACGTTTTCCTTTTTTCCTGGTAGTGAATGTTGAAGATTGTGAAATACCGTTCTGAAATTTAATAAAAACATGTTATATTCATTCTTAGATTTGATATTAGATATTATTTCTCATCGTTTCTGTTTCCAAATGTAAACGGGTGGAAGAAAATAACAGATATATACTCAAAATAAAATGACAATTGCCTTCTTGTTTAGTGTAATGTTTGTATAACACATATGCATTAATAAATCAAATAATATGCTTCTTATTTAATATTTTATAGGTAAAAAATACTACAGCTACTTACAAAGGATATTATAGTGTAGCTTTCTTTGCCCTTGTAAATGCAAACTGTGAGTAATATTTCTGTACGTGCATGTTGGGCGTAATGCTAGTGTCAGATCAGTTGGTCTATTAAAACACTAATCAGAGTCTACAGATTAGTATAGTAGTTAGTACATCTTTGGAGTCTTCTTCATACAAACGTATTCCCCGATTTCCTCATCTTGAAAGCAGTAATACATATTTTATGTGACGTAGATGTTTACCACTAGCATGCTACCTACATATGTATTCCTACAAACGTATGAAGAAAATATAATAATAGAATTACTTACCTGTTCGTAAGGGTTATCTAATTTATTTATTTTCACGACGATAAGTAAGTATATTGAAGTATTTCTACCTTTTTTGTTCTTCCATCGAGGCGTCATTGTCGGAGGTTTTTTAAAATACTTATATCATAATTCTTTGTAGGCCGCTATCTTTTTCGTTTATGCCCCAGTGGATCTTCCGTCCAATAAATAAACGACTTCTGTACGAGATTTCTCTCAACATTTTTTCAGTATCGTTGTGCAAATCCATCAAATCACAGTTATATGTTTGTGGACGGAATGGTGAACGGTACGGCAGCACAATACTCTGTCGACTAGTTTTAGTGTAAGTATGCGTGGAAGGAGAATGGATAATCTCAAACATTCTAGGCAGTGTGAAATTTCAATACGTATTACGTAGCAACGTAAATACTATGCAACAATAATTTGCACACCCATCAATACCATCCTTGAAGTTTTCGGCTTGTTGCACAGCAAGATACCCAACAGAAGCACTTACAATGAAACTGAACTTATCACAAACCAACGCTTTCTTTGGTTGTCATTTTATCAGACCCTTTCGACCACATTAAAGCCAGTTTTTCATTCATGTGCGTCCGCGTGCAAACTACGCCTTCTATAAGCTACGTAAAATACATGTTTCTGTGATCTGTGGTAACATAGTTTATACGCTCAACTATGTGAGCTAAGCTGAACTATAACTTACTTTAGTTGGCGGACGACGATCGGCTTAAAAATGAAGTTTCGAAACCAGTGAAGATAATAATAATGTTTATGCGGTTCAGGACCAGATTTCCATACACAAAGCTAGAGCTCTAGGACCTTATCGGGGTTATTATCGTCCATTAAAATTTGTCCACGCCAAGCTCTAAATTACCTACGTTTCTATTTTGAGTCATGAAACTAGTTCAACGATCTGCTCTTTGCACTTTACTTATCCTAAAATAAGAGATAAGCTATGTAGGTCGGCATCATGCAATTTCCACCAACGTAATAAATAGTTCAAGTCGCCAATTACGCAATTTTAGATAATGCTCAAAACATGCATAATAATAATGCTTGGGTAATAAATATATTACATATATTCTGTGTAGAGAAATTAAAACAATTTCAAAATCAAACAATCAAATGTAAGCTCATCGATATTGTTAATACGCGATTAAACTAGTTTAATTTCAATAGGTTTTCTTAATGAAACAAAAAGTGATAGGTATTTTTACAAAATTAAATACATTATATAATTATTTTTATAGTAATGCGAGTATAAAATACACATTATTATGCAAATTTCTAATTAACCAATGATAACCATCATTGTTTACCAGAAACAATGCATGAATGCTGAGCTAGATTTACCTATATAAAGCCGCGTTTTCACGATAAGAGTTGACTCGTAAGAGTGTTCACTATGACAGAGTAGCATAAAAATTCGCGAACAATTATTGACCGAGTGCACTTGGATACCACTCGGATACTCCGGCCACACGATATAGTACCATCCGAGTGGCCGTCAGTACACTACGTCAGAGTCAACTCTTCTCGTCAAAACGCGGCTTAAAGTGAACGGTGACTATATACTAAAACAGGTGGTCCGGGCAATTATGTAAAAGATGAAAACAGTAGTTAAGTCGGCAAACATGATTGAATCATTTGCCAAAATTTAATGGAATCTATTCTATCCGTAGCCACCTACGGCGTTGCGTTCAAATGAAAAAGTAAATAAATGTAGCACGGTGCGCTGAAATGCGTGAAAAATACATGCATATTCATAATTATATTTCTCTTCATTCTTTGTGAGCTTGCAAATTAAGAATAAAAACAAACTTCGGCGGATTTTATATCCCTTCATTTTGTATACATTCCTGGTACAAGCCGAACTCACTATGTCAAGTTTTGCTCCAGTTTATGAATGTATGTTTACATAATTATGCCCGATCCCCGGGATTTAAACCAACCGCTATCACGATTTTGGCAAAGTTCAAGTAATGACGAAGTAAAGTTTATCAACGGACTTTGGGCGAATATTAAAATGGTAGATAACGGTTGAACTTTATACTAGAAGGCTTAACTAAAGTTGCTCCTTTTAATGGATGCTTCAGAACTAGGAGCCTTTCCATTTTTGCTTTAGGAATTTTAATCTCGCGCTTTCAGGGAATTACATGAGTTCGTATAATCGCAGAGATAAACGTGGACGAGCGTATTTGATCTTACGTCAGAGTAATCAGATTAATGAACTGAGAGAAACAGTGTGCAACTTTTGCTTTTGTAATTTTAAAGCATTGACAAAAAAGGAGACACTTAAATGAAGCGAGTCCGCGATATCTATGCCGTCCCAGCGTTACCTCTGTGACATTCATGTTTAATTTCTAGTCAAACAATTCAAGAACGACTTAGATCTAGCGACATTAATATCTAATGAATGTAAACCCTTACTGCATGCTTTCTCATCGGATCCGTCGGAGCAATCCGCGTTGTCGTCGCACATCCACGTCAGCGGAATACACTCTCCCGGCTTGCCTCTGCACGTGAACTCATCCGCGCTGCACGGCTCCACTTCTGCCAACCCAATTCATGCTCATGCTAAGTGTGATGCAAATAGACACGATAAACACAATGTTACGCTTTCGCACCATTCCCTTTGTCGCTTCTTCTCTACTACTCCCTTATTCACGCGGCTTAGCGCGAAACGTTCGACATGCCGTGTTGTGAAAATAAATCAACGACTACCTAAATGTTACTGCTATATTTATTTTCGTACTATCTATGTAATTATGGTTCACAGCCATTACACGTCCACGAATTAAACTGTACGAGTGTTTGCCTATTAACGGGAGCAACCTAAATAAACAACGCCAGTACCTAATTGGCGATTGTACGTGCCTATCAATAGGTACATCTTCAAACCGCGTCGTCGCCGTGATAGTTCGACGAAATATCTGGGAGCCCGATGATGGCGTCATGCTAGTTCAACCTAGTGAAATTTCGAATGTTCCTTTTCAGGATCATGCTGCCAATTCATGCTGTCCCATTGTTCGTAGAACATGCTCTTACCGCAGTTGTGCTCATCTGAGCCGTCAAGACAATCGGCGGCGTCGTCGCATCTCCACGAGGCCGGTATACAGTGTCCAGTAGCGCACAGAAACTTGTGATCGGTGCAACGGCGATCGCCAGCTGCATTTGAAACTCTGAATATACCTTCCGAATTCTAATATTATAATTTCGGTACATCGTAGCACAGCCGGATTGTTTTGAAGAATTCCGCTAAATATGCGGTTACCGTTATCCAATGTTTACCTATTCCTAATTTAACTATGGTAAGTAATTATTTCACGTTCCTATATATATCAGAATTTCTACAACTGTTTTAACGGAGCATTGTTATTGACATTGACGCTTTCGATAGCTAACAAACGTAAATGGCACTAACATTGACGCTGTAAACAAGAGTAAAATTCCATGTAGGTACTAATACTCCGAAAATAACAAATGCAAACGGCACGGACCAAAAGTAATTCATGATTTTAAACAGACCTTAATTGGACTATAATATTACTTTGCTAACAAATTAACGTGGATTACTAAGCTTTCTCTGTAAATTCGCTACTCCGCTACCTCGTAATCCTCGGGTTATTCTACCTATGTTATATAATGTATGTGTTAAAATAAATATGAGGTAAATGCAATAGGTTGCAAAGTTCCGAGACTATAATTCACTCGTATCTCGTACATCGTATACAATGTATACAACGTAGAGTTCTACCTTCGCTGGTATCTTTCCGCCTACAAAACAGTGAATGTCCTTGCCAAATAAAAAGGATTTTCTATTATGCAGGGTGACTTACAGTGGCAGTAAGTGTAACAAAGTTACGCGCCCGCGGTTGCCGCTACCCCACATACCCTCGAATAAAACCTTGGGAACTTTCGCAAGCTTTTTATAACACAATGTTGCAGTTTGACAAAAACAAGGAATTAAAAGTCCACTTGGAGCTCGGTAACTGCTTAACTTTTTCGAATATTTTCACCAGAACGGAATATGAAACAGGGATTTTTTTTCTTTCAGCAGATGACGTTGTTTACGTACTTGATTTAGCTATTATAGAACTTTCTCAGTTATATGGCTTTGTCCGATAGGTATAAGTAGTTGTGAAGTACTTATATACTGAATTTTTTTAAAGAATGGTTTTGCAATAAACATTTTATATTATTAAAATAAAGTGATTTTCGAATTTAAGAACTAAATTATATAATAACTAATACCAATTCAATACCTGACGGTCAAATTTGGTTGATATATAAATCTATTCTAGATGATTATTGTACGAAAAGGCTAAACACTAGTGTACTTGCATACACTTACAAAATTCTTCATAATATAATCGCTATGTAGGTACGTGTTCAGTCATAGAGATATTGAAAATCTTCAAGGCAAGGCTGAAAATGATTGTCTTAACGATATAGGCACCTATTGATATATCGCCTTGTAAGCAGAGTTAGCGTAAGCCAATATTAACCTTTACGCCTCCCCGAAATGTGTACGAACACATAATACGCGTTTCATTTAAATACCGCAGCTTCAAAGGCAAAATTCATTAGATGCCGCTCTCATGTCTTTTAACGCTTCGCATTTGCTAAATTACGTTATGTGGGTAAAGAGATCTTAGGTGTATGTCTTGGTATGATTTTTGGTTGGTGTTTTAATAGAGAACGCTTACCGTACACATAATTCTGTGTCAAAAATATTCGGATATTATTAACTCTAATATATTGTGTTATTATGTACGTGTAGGCAAGCGTAGCCGTGCGATTCTATAAAAGCAAACATTGTTACATCTTTGACAACATCCGTGAAAAAAATGATGAGATCACTAGAAACATTGGAAAAACAACAGAGGCATTGTCGAAGAAATTTCTAAACAAAAGAGAATCGATGTTTTTGTAAGTAGTTACTCAATAAAGTAGCCAAGAGTATATAAACAACAAAAAAGGTGTTAATTATGTATATTGGAACGTTTCCATCATTCATACATTTTCACTAGTGGAAGTTGGTCTTTTGTGAATTATTCCTTTTTTGATACTAAGTTTTCATAGCTTTTTAGAATAATGAATGGTAGTTAAGTGTATTTTAATACGAACATATAACACAGACACTAAATAATTATAGTAATCACTAGGTACGCTAGTGAAATGCAATTAAGTTTTCTGTCCATTTATAAATTATGCCCGTGCAGCGTAAAGGTCTCCCACATTTAACTACTCTATCTTACTCTGTTTTCTTTACTTAGTTGAATTTTACTAATTACTGCTACGAGTACATTCACCTTCATAATATGCTTATAGGTATATTGTTGAATATGCTTGCTATTTAATACCTAATGAAAATGTAACCTTCCCTTAGAGCCTTATGAAAATAGGCTCTATTTAAGACCCTGTAAACTTTATTATTGCAACACTAAGAGTGTCAGAGTGGTACTATGTAGGTCAAAGATTCATATTATACAGCTTAACTATATGACCCCTTAACGATGAAGACGAAATGTCTTATAACGAATACCCTAACATTACATCGGTTGAATACTATTATTGGATGGATCGCTTAGAAGATCTTAAGTCTTTAGAAATTGCAACTTTACTAAATGAAAATCTTTAGAGAAGGGTATGGGTCCTCGCCTAGAATCTTAAAGGCTCTCAAGACAAATATAGTACTAGTACCTACTATAGTTCTTACTACTTTATTGATGTATTTATCTCCTATACAAAAGCAATTACGAGATTAATTCGAAAATTTTAGATGAATTCTTATAATTAAATATGATGTGTGACTTAACTGTGTGTGTTTCTAACTGAATACTTGATGTTAAAATTAATTAAAGTTATTAGACTTCAAAAGTACAATATTTAATTTATCATCGGACGCTAAAACATCACTGAAAATTGTGTAAGTAATAACTTGTATTCAGATATAATTTTAAACACTTAATTTGGTAAAAGTCGAAAGTACTAAAATGAAATAAAATAAATCAACTCTATATTCTTTGACAATCCCCATATTACTACGACTTACGAAGTAACTTTTGCTGTCGCTAAGTAACCATTACAGTAATCTGGCTTTCGGGAGAACTTACATGTTTCATTTGTACATTTTCATTCTCGTAAAGCCTAAAATCTTTTTATAAAAAATGTGTCACGACATGCCAGCTGTACAAGCGCGTACAAATTCGTTTTATGGAAAAGGTACAGAAGGAAAAGTGATGGGAAAATATTTAATAATTGTAGTACTAGAATTATTAAATATTTATATAAACGTGAAGTATGAACGTAAAGTTCAGATAGTGCATTGCCACGCAGTAAGTACCTAGTCAGTAATTTGGAACTGTTTCGGTTTGCTCAGCTTTTTATTTAATGCTACGTTGCACTTGTCATAGGTACCCATGGCTTTCGTCCAAATGAGGTAGTATATAAACGGCAACTGGAAGACAGATAACTCATAGTTTGTATGCCGAAGCTTGACATGATGACGCTTTTGATACGAATAATTTTTCACAAATTGTTTGTGCTACGGCCTCTGTATGTTTACTCGTGTGACGATTAATGACGATGATATAAAGTACCCTACGTAGGTACTCCAGTGCCACAACACACATCCAGAGCAGCGCCTAATTCATCTTATCATATTCGAAAATAAAAACATTTACACACTTATACACTCGGACTAGGACTTCATGTGTCGCGGGAGGTATGGACATCTCCATCAACGAATAAAAACACCTACAACCCGTAAACAAACACTTGTGTTTATCTTACAAATATTTACCTCGAGTCCCTGGTTCGATTCGGGATTCCTACGCTGGGATTTTAAACGTTTGTCCATTTTAAACACCTTTTAGACAAAACAGTAAGTACAATTTCTAAACTTCTTGATCTTAATTTACGATCCATGACAAAGCCAGGTGAAACTGGGCGAAGATTATAAAATTAATCCCGAAAACTTGGTCGTGATTAAGATTTTAATCTACGTCGAGGAGTCTTCCCTAATACGAAATACGAATGGTAGGTACCTAGTGAAAACTTTTCACATAAATTGCTCGATAAAGTTATTTTTTTACAGTTTTTAATAAAGGTTATGAAGGGAGGGTATTCTTCAAATGATGAGTGAATAGATATCTTCTCGACAGGTCTGATGTATTATGACAAATACCTGGGTAACCGAGCTTTGCTCGATTTAGATACGAATACAAATTGGCAACATATGCTCCATGAGTCATGTCACCGCGATTCATGATTTTGCAATACGACTGTTACGCCATCTAGTTTGAACGTAACGAACAAACTTAGATTTCATTGCCTGACTACACGGATAAAATGACGTTTTCTAAATATTAAACCATAGATCAATTTATCGCCCCCAAGACCCCTGCATACAAAATTTCATGAAAATCCATATTATATATAAGTGTATACATACAAAATTTTCTCATTTACATTATTAGATTGATAGAAGGTGTTACAGTAGTCAACCCGCAGCCCATCAACGATAAAAGGTTAGGAATCAAATTAATTCAAATCTTTTGTGAATATTGGATACTTATTTTATTTCATTTTAGAATATATTGGCTTCAATCCAAAATATGCACTGATTATTCAAATCCAAAAGAAAGCTGATGCTAATGAACTTTTTGCCTCAGTCAATAAATTATCAACCCTTGGCTCGGCCAGAGTTTACAATCTCAAATCTGGGATTGTCATTTTGTTTAGAACCGTGACGGAGGCTGTTTTTTCATTGTAACGCTCCTAAACAGTAGGGGTCATGTCATCTCGTCTTAAAGTAAACTTTGCGAGTGAGTAAACTGGGCTTGTGTTTTCAGCACACAAATTTAGCTAAGTGGGACGTTGTTTATTTGACGTTTTCCTAGTTTTATAGTCGTAACTGAGAAACCACGTCCTTCAAGTAGAAGTACTTAACTTGGACAACTGAGTTGCCCCGTGAGTTAGAAAGGGGTTAGCAAAAGTAGAACTTTTGTACATACAATACCATTTACATACCTACTTGATTGCAACGATATCAAATCGCATCTCTACAATGAAGTAAGGTCTGGGTGATATTGTTCTTAGGTTTACTTAGGCGTCTGTGGCCTGATTATGAATCTTGCGATTTTATTCCCATAAACTAAAATATCTCATGTCGATGTTCTTAATACCTCGAACAAAATGAATGATAATGGGATTAACATCTAACTCAATGTTAATATATTTGAAAAGTTGTGAATCGAGAGTCTGAACCGGCACTTTAAGAGGATGCAGGTACATTTCTTTCCCTGTTTGAAAAGCTATTTCAGCTTTTTAAGTATACTAAGCCCTAGAGCAAAACACTAATTACAAAAAAAAAAAAGAGTTTTTGTTTTAACTGATTACTAAAGTGCAGTCAAAAGGAAACCAGTGTTGAAGTATTACTCTGTAAATTCGGCACTGCATGATACTTTTCTGCACAAAGAAAAAATAAGATGGTACAATTAGATAATCAATATTTTCTTTAACCATAAACGTTGCAGTTCCTGGAAAAGTAGGTTCATTTCTGCGAAATCTATTGTATTATTTCCCAAATATGGCGAATCGCGAGTCAACGGGTTAAAGCGCAAATAATTATTAGTATTCTATTCTAACATGCACTTATGTTTTTGATTGCTAGATACGGTAACTACGTACTATTTTGTAAGTACTCGTAATACCTATAGCTACTAACCAACTATGCCTACCTACTCAGAAATAGATTTGTTCGATTTTCATTCAATTTGCTAAGTTCTTTCGTTTAAATTTCATTTCGCGCTCGTCTACGTAAAGCTTCACTGAGATTGATGTACCGTCTGAGATTATACTGATATTTTTCTTTTATTTTCTTTTTCTTCAATCTAACCATTTACTTGAGTGTTGTATTTTTTGTAACTAGGCTTTTAGACTTGCGAATTATTTAGGAGATGGACCGTTTTTGCCATCTCATGCCATCCGACTTAGAGTTAATTTAGAATAAATGATTCCATTCATTTAAAATATCGTTAGTGCATCTATTTTTGCTAGGTAGGTACGTCACGTACTGCCACAGTACATTTAAATTACAAAAGTAAGTAAGTCAAGCTGCTAGCGTGATTAATGGCTTTATATATTAGATGAACCTACTAATTTACATACATTACATACTAAACCTCGTGGCTAGAGGTATATTAAAACCGTAAGATAGCCCTAGTATGCTACATCATGAATTTCACTGCACTGACACGTCAAAGATCATAAGATATACCTTTATATCTCGTTGTCTTATTCTATTGCCATTTTATTGTGTCCGGTATTTTGGTGTGTATAGTTATATTTCCCTACATAGAATAAAGTTCAATGAAATTATTGCCTTTCTTGTGATAAGCCTTCTACCGTGATAATTGTAGCAATGGTCGAAGATCCTAATATACACAATACAAAACCCTTTTTGTTTCTCAATCCAATTACAATTTTTTTTAAAACAAACCTATTGATTCCAATTTTGAGTTCCTTTCTACTAACAAACAAATTAACTAACTATATTTAAAAAGTTAGAAAAACACTTACTGCATATGCTAGAGTCTTCGTCTGATCCATCTGAGCAGTCCTTTTCACTATCGCATTTCCATGACGCTGGTATGCACCTTCCAGTCTTGCACCGGAACTCGGATAAAGTACATGTCCCACTTTCTGCAAAGAGAGAGAAATAACAATTTGAATAAACTAGTAATGTTACTTTTGTACAGAACGCTTTATGCCTTTGACATTTCAGTTACTATAGGAACCTATATACTTATTATAAAAATAGAAACCGACTGTAAATAAGGTTAAAACACTCTCCAATGGGACTTGATTAAATAAGTTACTTGTCTATCTCGTACTGACATGTGCAAAGCTAAATAAAGCATTTTAAAATCTGGGTGACACTCCAACTGCTATGCGAAGGCGTCTTTCTTAAAGCTTGTCGGCCACTTATTGAGGTAGTAATTTTAGGTAGGTTATGTGTTAAATTTTATCCCAAATCCTCAGTTTACGTTATGGTAGTATACCTACACTTTTGTAATGCTGATTGGAACCCTCTTTTGATTAGTCTTATATAGATAGATTTTGCTCGTTTATGTTTAATTGAAAATGCAATGCATTGGTATAGTAGTAGTTTACAGGTGTCATAATAGATTTTTAAGTTGAGATTATATTGTATTTTATGTCACAAGCGTGGCAAAGACCTATACAATGATAATCTCATTTATTTAAATCCATCAAACAGTTCAGACCGTGTAGTTCGAGCCTGAGATTTTTACATACATTCATACACCCTAAAATATTTTTAAGCTGCTTTAAAAGTTAAATATAAAATTATCAGAGGTGTATTATGCTCACCACATGCTATCCGAAACAACCTCGAAAACTGAGTAGATAATGTTTTTTGTTATTGTTGTTAATTTTATTATTTTAATTGTTATGCAGGCCACAACATTTAAACTAATCGATCTTGGCTGATGTGGATACATAAATATTAAAAGTTATTAATAAAAGGAAATTCGTAATACTGCTAAGAGTTTAGTTACACAAGTCGCTCCAGCAAAATTTTTCATTACTTCCCTACCAACCACAATTTCTAAAATAAATATTTTGTTAAACGTTAGTGTTAATGAAAAAGCGACCTTAACTTTCTCTCAATACCGCCTGTATTGTGCGACGGCGTCTACCGTCTTTTAATTTATTTGAAAGATGTGACGAAGAACACGTCGACGCTTTTGGGGGTCTTTAATCTTCACTTGTATAAGACTCGTGTACCTGAGAATTAACGCTAGGGAAGCGTCCCTGTTTATCATTCCCTGTAGCTTTCGTATTCTTTTATTTTTTGCCAAAGTGTTCATAAATGCAGTCACGACAACAAAATTAAAGAAACATTTATTAGGTAGGTACAATCTAATAACGTCCCAGCGGACAGCCAACAAGGGTAAAAGTTTCTACAGCATATGAAACGTTAAGTGCTTTGCGTTGTTCTTTACCTTTTTTACTTTGATACTTTGTAAAACCCCTCCAGAGATGTCTCTTGAGCAATTTTGTTATAAAAATGAAAATATAACACAAAATACGGCGGAAATTTCATATGGCATAAATTTTAAGACTTATGTTAAGTCTTCTAAGTTGGTAATCGACAAATTTATATTTTTACTTTGAAGCTGAAAACATTTGGCGCACCGAGTGGATTTCCTTGAGTTTTCCTTTTACTGTCGCTTTCATTTCTGTGGGCCAAAACTCTCGAAAGTTGCAAAGAGCCCGTAAACCGGATCAATCCATTCACGACTGAAATTGGCGTTCTTATAAAACAAGCTCGGAGAAAATTATACGTTAGTAGTCGCGGGGTTTTTATCTGCAAGTTGTTCCAGCAGTCTAGAGGTGATTCAACTGGAGTCGAGGAGATTTGAACGAAAGCAAGGCACGCGCCGGCAACCAATTTGTAAACAAAACGCACCCTCGTCGAACAATATCGCCCCGTAGACGAGCTCCAAGCCCTTTCAGAATAACCCCAACGATAAATTCAACTGTATTATCAGAGATTGTCGTAAAACTGTATTTCTCGAACCTAAGTGCGGCCTGCATTTAATAAAAATTTGTAACTAGATATTTCTTAAATATTATAACGCTGAACATTAAATTTTATCTGTTTCCAATCACAATAAACAGTCATTAATTTCTATAAATGTAAGTATGTAAAAATATTACCACACTTTTGTAAACATAGAGTCACTATCTTAATCATACATAATATAATATAAATGCAAACAATGTCAAGGACCCATTTGTCGTCTATGAACAAAAGCATAAATAAAAAAAATCACACATAATTTTCTTAAAGATACCTTACCTACATAAAGCTATGCGCGCCGTTTTTAGATCAAGGTAAAGCAGCTCGTCGTTGGCATGAACGCCTTTCACTCAATTCTACGTTTCTTTTTCAAGAAATCCCGGATTAGGAAGTGAATGACCTGCGCACCGCTCGTGTTTCTTTAAGGGCGAAACTTGGCCGACTACCCGTTACGGAATAGGTACCTATATTTCTTAACTCCGCCGAAGTGGGGCTGTTGAATCGAGTGAAACGTTCACCTTGTAGCACCCACATTATTGCCTCCTTCACTCCGGAATGTTAATACCGAGCTTCTTCTCGACGAGTCGCACCTCAATTCTCGTTGGAACCCCTGGTTATCGTGCACACACTCCCATTATGGCATTACGTGAGAGTTTTCAAACATTCCACTGGTCGGTAATTAGTGTCGTTGAAATTACCGAAATCCTTACAGCTGGCCTCTTTATTCCTCTAAGTCATATTATAGTTTTCAAAAGAACGTGTACCATGAAATGACAATATGTAAACGTTTGATGTAAACTTTAGCTAACTCAAACTATTGATACAATTATACAATTAGAAAAGTTAAATATAACTGTAGTACTTTAAACCCGTATTAGTTTTAATAGGATAAACAATAAAGTATTATATAGTTACATATATTTTAAGCAATCCTGACTATACATACGTTTAATGTTACCATTCACTAGTTAAACCTAAGCAATCTTAAAATACGTATGTGACCTTTTGAATAATCTTTGCTTTTAATCAAAACGAAACAAGATGCTCGACCGATGACGACCTATGTGTAACTAGTGTGTTTTTCTTTCACTATAACAAAAATATCATATAACCATTTTGAAATCTCAAGTTTTAAATAAAATAATGCAATTAAATTGTATTACTGAAATAAACTGAATTACCAGATAAATGGTAGATTTCAAAGAGAAAGCCTGGACATTTGGGAAACTTTACCTTTTTGGAAATGTCGCTTCTTTGAAGGTCTTGTATAAAAACCGCTTCAGGCTGTCTTGTAAAAACGATGTTCTTATATTTGTCGTGACCGTCGGTTTCCAAAGCACTACGAGTAAATTGAAGATACGTCTGGCTTGTTCGATAAGCTAGTTCGACGGATATGTCTTTTCTCGGAATGAAATCACTCTAACGTGAAATGGCGACAAAAATTGGCGTCCACAAAATTGCTTCTCAGACGCTTCGAGGCCCTTCGTTTCTTCATTGGTGTGATGACGTCCCGCGTTCACGCTGAATTGTGTTCGATTTTTTCAGGGATATTTTAGTGTCAGTTTTATTTATTGTGCTGCCAATCATCCTTTGCTAAATTTGTAAGAAACGATTCCGAGTCAAATACACATGCTTATGTTTGCTTGTAAACTATCTTTACTTAAAAATAAAATTAGGCGGATAATAGTTAGCTAATAAGTTAAGTAAGATTAATATAAATGTTTTCTTTTATATTCAACTATATGTCTATTATTGTTCCCAATCCGTAGATTCTTAACTATTTCAGACCACTCAACTACAGACTTAACCAATACTTTTTCGGACTTCCAACCGCCCGAGATATGCGACGTAAGTAAAACCGCCAAAATAATATTTAAAAAACTGTAAAGTTGTAACACATACACATAGGTTATATATTTAGTGTTTTTACGTTTTCTTTATCCTGCCGTTCCAAAACCATTATTATCTAATGCAAAAACGATCTTTGATCAGATTAAATTGAATTTACCTGGCCTCGTATTACAGGGGACAGCTATAATTATGATAATTAGGCAGGCTTATCTAACATCAGATTTAATGGTAGATACTAACAGGAAACTGGAGCACGGAGATTAAAAGCTAAAATCCAGTTACTCAAATAACACCCTTAACTTGGTATTACGGAATCATAAGTACTTTCGAAATATGTAAATGTAACACCCAGTCGCTTACGTTAGTGATTTGCTTAAAATGAGCGAAGATATGGCACGAAATAAGCTTTACAATGTAATTATGAGATGTGTAAAGCAAACAAGATATGATCAAGTTTTAAGAAAAGGTAGGTCTTTTCACTGTTTTTTCTATCAATTGAAATTACTGATTGAATGACGTTCGAATTGAATGTCATGGAAGTAGTGAATGCCATAATAATTAAAAGATGGGTTTCAACTGTCGAGAATCTGGAGTCCAGTGGTTCATCTTTGCAAAAACTGAAGAAAACCCGAAAAAAGCTCGCGAGCAGATACCGTGAGTTATGTGTGTCGAGACGCAGATCGAGTGTCAGGTGACTTTGGCAGTTATAATAAAACGGAACACAAGAAACGTGAAAAAAAGAGGGTAGACCGTTTCGTCTGCTCTTAACAACCCCTACCCGCAGATACTTCAGTTTACGCGTGAACATGGCCCATGCAACTGTGCCGAAATATCGAGAGCTCAAATTAAATACCTACAATACATGGTAAATATCCCGTTTCTAAAGTTAATTCTTGCCATAATAATTGACGTAATATGTCAAAGAAAACGATAAAGCTTTAAAGCATTGGATATCAAGGGAACTGTTGGACAGGGGTGTTACGCTTATCATCGGTAAACGGTTGAAACGACTAGGTCACTTATACTCATTGCGCATCATAGAATCCACGTTCATATTATCAACAGTTGCACTCTCGAAAGTCTGGATCCGAATATCATCCGCTCGAAATTCACACACGCATTTACTTGTCTTCGCTATCTCTAACAATAACAACTTTATTCCAGGTTACGTTATAACATGAAACCTTCGTATGTTTTCGCTTCACTTGGTTCCGCTCTCGCCTGTGTCTGTTTGTCCTTTTTTGAAACGCGAATCTCTAGTTGCGTTAGTAAAGCTTCGAGCTCACAGAGTAAGCAATGCATTCACTTAAAATAGTTCGTAGGCAAATAAAATGTAAACCGATGTTACACAATCCGAAAAATGTAAACTAACGACTGGTTCCAATAACCTATTTATCGCCAGTTTACCTTACTAGAGATTGATATTTGACACTACACTTGTATGGACGTTATGTCATATTTCTATCGGTAGATAACTATCTGTGGATAGAAAATCTTTAAATTTAGTGATATTTATCGACATTGCCATGATGTACCTACACTATACGCAAATATATTTCATTTATAATTGACTTTACGAAACTCAAAAATAATGAAATCCTATCCAAATTATCATCATTTAATTCGGTTAACAATGCAAATCGCGTAACATGGTACACACAAAACAATACAGCCGAAATAAAATTTGTCCCATTTTTCTGTAATAAGGTTAAAAATATTCCGGTAACTATTACGCGAGTCCTAGTCGGTTTTAAAGCGTAATTAGGTTAAAAATAATTTAAGTTTATCTAGGAAACTTTTACAGATTTCTGTTGATTTAATTAGAATATGAAAACGTAAATGACAGGCTTGGGGCTTTGGAATGTATACGTCCAAGTATAATACCGGCTTGCAAGGACAGGTTGGTTCACACTACGCCTTGCTCGAGCTGGCCCGAAAGCGGACAAACGAACTAATTCATATGGGCCGAGGGGCAACAGTGCCGTAATGTTTGGGTTTTGGTTCTCGGTACCACCCTTGCCGATTCACCGGGCTGCGACTAATAGCCGACGATGGGGACAGCGGGAAATTAAGATAGGATGGGTTTTTGGCAAATAGTCATTGCTCGGTGTAGCATGATAAGCACAGTGCGAGAATCAACCTTCACTAGCAGACAGCTAATTGCTTTAATGCTATCATCTAACCAAAATTATAAACGTTCGCAGGGACAACCAATAGACTATACTGCGCACCACTGTTTGTTTTGATATAATGAAAACGTAAAGTTTGTAAATTTATTTTGATTGTATTTCGTATCAAATTGTCCCTGGGATTCGATTGAAAAAGTCTTTCCCTCGTAATTTACATATTTTTTTCGTTTCACCCGTCTCCGATGCGTCCAATATGAATCCTTGTGTATTTAATCTGTCCGAATCAGCAAGCCTCATTCGAGGCAAGTTTCATTCATAAATCTATTGTTATTTTTTGTCCTGATGCGGACAGATTAAATTAGGTGGTCAAATTTTTGTGGTTGTAGGTACGTAATAGGAAGGTAGGCACTTCAGATAAAGCTTCCATATAAAAGCTTTTGTACTCAACCTCCTTTTTGTTCTAGACGTTAAAATCTGACTTCTGACTAGCCTCCTAAAATCCGGCTTTACCACGAGCTTGTAAAGATAACTAAATATCAGCAAAATCACAATTTTATAGAACATTTTGGTAACATTTTACATCATCAAAAAAGAAGCGGGGTCGCCTTTTATCTTTGTTAAACAACTCATTTCCTGAAAGAGGTCAAACACGATAGTCGCGTGTAGGTATGCATTCATTTTCTACTCTCAGTTACCAGTTTCAATTTCCTCGAAACTTGCCACCAGACAATAGCCATTTCCGCGAAATATTTTAAACAGTGTTCGTTGCAAATACGAGATGCACAAGCATTAGACTAAATCGTTCCCAAGGTGGCAATAGCGTCAGAGCAGCGGGAAATTGTATTACCGAGCCTTCCTTGCAGGCGGAGGCGATGAGTGCATTCGTTACCGTAACGTTCAAGTGCTCTTGCACATGTTACTTGCTGAGGTGTTCATAGTGGTTCTCTAGATATACTTATTTCATCCAGCTAGTATTGCTCTGGAATCTGCTGTAGACACCTTAATTGTGTCATCTCGCCTCAGGTAGACATTGTTTGAGTTTACATTGTATTCGAGTAAAATTGCTTTCATTGCTCTATGTGGTAACTACAAACAATTTATGCTACCTACATTAAGGTTTCTTCTTAATGTATGTATGAATATCAATTAATTGCTATCAACTTATTCAACCACAAGCAAAAACACACAAGAAATTAAACCTTTATTCGTTTAGTGAAAGTTTGGCGGTTTACAGAATCCATTTATTATTTTGGAGAACTTAACTCTTATAGGCCGTTTAATATTAAAACAGGCGCTCGTTTATTGGTATCGGAAGCAGTTCTCGACTTTTACTACTGAAAATAAACGTTTAACTTTGAAATTGACAAAATGATGTTTGTATGTCGGGCGACCCTTACTGGAGTTCTATGGCTATGGTTATTAAAAGGAATTATATTAGCTCTCATCACCATCATCAGCCGGAAGATGCAACGCTATTTGCTAATTGTATCCGTCGGCTCCCCTTGACTTTCATAATGTCACCAATCCATCTATTGACCGTACGAGAACCTCTTCCCATCGTTTTTTGAGCGACGTGCTCATTTCCACATTTGCTTGCAAATTCTGGGAGTTGTGACTTTGGTTCTGCAGGGTATTTCGGAAACTAGCAAAACCCTCTCCATAGCACGTTGTGTTACTCTGAACTTATTTAAAAGGACCACTAGGTCGAGACAGGAATTAAAGACCACGTCTCAGGTTTTTTAGGTCAGGTGTTTAAGTTTGCATATATTACATATATATAAATCATTGTAGACTTATGTCATCACGTTGTCATCACAATGTTGATTTCGGGAACGCTGCATCTAAGTTGGATTCTTCATTCATATTCTATCTCTATCAATGCCTTTATAGCCGCACAGGAAAATCTAGTTTAAACGCTTTGTCCGACGACTATTGCCTCGAAGGTTTCGTTACAAAACTCAATTTGAGATGCTATTCTGCTGTATTGAAAGGCATAATGGCTAAAATCAAATTGGGTCTCTTGTATCCACCGAGTTGTTTTCTGGTGCGCCCTCGTGCCTTGGTTTGCTATTTTTTTACTATAACTACGTGCTTCTTCAAACATGTTTTTTTTATATTACTATGAGACTGTAAAAACACAAGGCCCACCTGGTGTTAAGCGGTAACCTCTTCCTATAACAAATGCATTTCTTCATAAGTGAGAACTGCACTGCGCTCCTAACTCTGAGACATTATGTTGTTAAGTCTCATGTGCCTGTGATTTCTTCGGCACCCACACCAGAACATATATATATATATAAGCAGTAATGCAATCATTATTGCTTCACAGTAGAAATAGGTATGTTGGTAAGTTGTCTACTGCTACTAGATGAATGTATCATGTATCCATCTAAATAATCATTAGCTAGTGTAACTCATTATTGCTGTTACAAGTAGTTGTTTACTGATACAGACGAAACATCGCGGTACAATAAGGTTTACCAATGTTGCTTAGGTACAATTAAATCCATCACGTTAAAATGTGATTTAGCCATTGTTGTGTGGCAGTACTAGAAGAAATGATATACCTACTAGATCAGATACTACCGCCAAGGCCGATTCAGATATTTGTCGATTCACGTAATCCACGGACCATACATACTCGATTGGCGTGGCACAGCGAATACACATGTGTTGCGTTTACATCAGACGCTGGCATTGATTGTAATAAGGTTTAAAATGATAAACACGAAAGTTCATATGATTTCCTTATTCCTGGCAATAAACTGATACAAATGACATTATGCATGCAACCCTTTAAAGCGATCTGGGCGAGCATAACTGTGAGATAGGTGACCTACGTATCGTTTCTAGTGGGCCATGATCAATTATTATAGTGGTGCTGAAAGAGGTGATGCTTTCATTCGATCTATTATGTTTCATAGAAAGATTTATAATCATAAAGAAAGAAAAAAAATATTCAGAGTATCTCATGTTACAGATCTGCACTGTGATTAAGCAATTATAATTAGGAAAAACAAGCACCTATTGAAGTAAAAACTTCTTTAGGCGCGTAGAGGTGAACAAAAAGCTTGGAACTCGTGTCATCGTCACCGTACGCTTCCCATGAGCTATACGTATACTGATGTATTCATAAGTACTTATATAGTTTAGACTTCTATCGACAGTCCCCAAAGACTGCCCCTTTTTTTCCACGCCCGTAGGTACGTACTACAATATTATGTAATCCTGGTGGATTCAAATAGAATAATTATAAATAGTAAAAACACAGATCACTTACCTGCAGTCGATTCTTTGTAAAATTTATGGTATTCGTCGTAATCGGCGTCATAAACACTCCCGTCACTGCTAGCCACGAATGCGACCGTCGTCAGCCATATGATCCACAGATACGCCATTATTTTTCCACTAATTGAGTCTTGATGTATAGTACTATTGGCGGGATCGCACACTTTCTACATCAGGTTCTCTTGAGCTACGGGAGGTAAGAGTTTGGGCACTACAGACGTGAAGAGGTTTTGGAGTGACTGATAGGACACGCATTGGGGAAAGAAGAGACAGTGAGGCTTTAACGAAAAATAACCCAGGATTTTGATTTAAAGCAGAGTTGCGTACGCATGCGATCAACATATATAAAATATATGGTAGTTTTATAGACTGAAACACATATGCCTATTGTAATAGACCTTAAGATAAATTAGACCAAGCAAAAATGATTCGCTTCAAATACCGGTTCCAGAAAATAGATTGTTCCGCGGTTCACCAAACAATGGATTTCCTGGAAGAGTGATTCGATTGGTAAAATATATGTTTATCTACGTTTTTGGTAGATTTTATCAGAGTTTCCGTAAAACGTAGCGCCTTTGTGAGCTCGCTAAAATTTCGCACAGAGTACAACGGATCTATTGTTTTAGTTAAGCAGAAATTGTCTTTATTCGGTTTTAGCTTAGTTAGTCGGTAATTGTCATTATACACTTACCGACTATAACTGGACTGAATAAGTAAGAGTCTCAAAAGATTGTCAAATTTTTCAACTTTTGATTGAGGTATTTTTAAACGCTGAAGATAAACCTATATTTAATTAATACAGAAATATTTCTGAATGCCTCTAAATCAATATATCCTTTAAATAAAAATCCCACGATTAAATTTCCGCGCACAATCACCATAAATCATTTAATAAAAATCAAAACTTGACGTAGCGAAAATCCAATTAAGTACTTATTGCGTTTTTTTACGGTTCCTTTTTATTCTTATTGAATACGAAATCAGAAGACTTGCAAATCTCTTGATTAACGACCGCCAAAATTATTAATTTACAACAAAACCTAAGTACCTCTAAAAGCAGATTTGCGATTCCGACATGCGAATAAATAAACTTGTATCAGTAGTTAAGATTGAAAATTATGAAGCTTATGGGAATATGCCACTATTAGGACAGGTGGGTAGACTAATCCGATCCCTTTGTCCATATCTTCCTAAAAGTTACCCTTTGAAAATTCATACCCATTAAAAATACTTCTAATCTGCGCGTGTAATAAATAGTATAATTAACAAATCCATTCAATATTGCTCTCAGAAAATGTTTAAATTTATTATAGGATAACAAACTTATTGTACTCCATATGAAAGTATTTTTTTTATATCAGCGACAGCGGTGAGGATACTGTTCGTAACTCTGAAAATCTCTTTTATTAGTAACTAAATGGATAGGCAAACTTTTGATCAAGGTCTCTTAAAGAAAACCTTACTGCAGTCATGTTTTTTTCTAAACCCTTTCAAAAAACATAAAGTAATGGAACTACTTGGACAAAAAAGTCCAACTAGTTCCATCAATAGAACAATCAATAGAACTAGACGGAACAGACCTTTGTGTTACTTTATGATTAGTAACCAACCGAAACTTCGCTTTCAGTCTCGGCCAAAAAATATAGTTTCTGGTTTACTTTCGGTTTCGGCCACAAAATAACCGAAACTTTCGGCCCCGCTGTAACTCGAGTGTTTATGTATTTTGGTGCCTCGTTAAATATCTTATTTAAAAAAAATTTACACGTTTATGTTTTTTTATTTTGTTTTATTTAACGCTATTTAACTGTCTTTATATATAAAAATGCAAATTAATGTAAAAACACAGTTAATTCCAGTAAATATTCTAATTTTTAATAATTTATAATAAGTTTCGGTTTCGGCCGTAAAACCAGTTTCGGTCGGACACTATTTATCATACAGTTGGGTAATACGCGGATAATGTATTATTATACCTACTGGTATAATTAAATGGTACCTGCATCCACCGGTGTTTACAGTGTCTACCTAATCGGGCTGTGAGTATTGAAATCACTCAGTCGACAATTCACATGGATTCCTTAATTCACTAACTTTTTATATAAGTAAATCGATTGATTGTATCTTGTAGAAAATATAAGGCTCATCTAAAGCAAAGTGCAGCTAACTGATTAAAAAGTCAAATGCTGATCTCGATAGGATCCGATTTAGTGGACCGACGGGTAAATGGGATTTACCCTCTAATTCTCCTATCTAACTGCAATAAATTTCTTCACACACGGCCTGATTGCACAAACCACGTGATACGGAGTAATTTATAGGTTGGTTGCCAGACTCCAAAATAGGTCAGTAAGCAGTTAGTTCTTTGCATTTTTACTAGACGAAATATCTGTCTTACTTTACCTTATTTTGTCGATGATGATTATAATATAATAATAGAAAAGCATAATTATGTATAGGTATGTATATGAGTCGCAGAAACCATGGATACAAACATAAACATATTACAAAGATTTCTGCTCATCCATACAAGTATTTGTCCGGCCAGGCATATAACCTGAAAACCCTCGCTTCAAAAGCAGGGCAACCCTACCAACTAGGCTAGAGGTCAGTCACTAATTTCTCTCAAAGTAGGTATTCAATTTTAGTCTTTATCCAACATAATTCATAGCATTTCTAGCTGCATGTATGAAACTTTCAAAGACATGGCGAAGAAGCAATAATTATAAAATAACTATTGATTATTATATTATTATTATATACTTGTGTATCGCAAATATTTTATTAATGCTTACACGTATTAGTATTTTAATATTTATTATTTAACTCCATATTTATGCGTGTGTTTCTTAAGGTGTGTTCCCCAGTGTATTTATTAATTTAATTTTAAAATATTTATAAGCGACTGTGACTAATCTAGATCTATGTATATTTATGTTTTTATACAACTCCTGTCGCAATGAAAATAAATCCTCTACATGGGAGATTGCCTGTAAGAGATTGCTATATGGATAGGGCAGCCCTATTGACCAAACTGCTGTAGTCTTATTTTTTGTTTTTAGGTATTTATCGCATGTATTATGGTTTTACTAACTATTGATAATCAATAAAAAAAAATGTAATGTACCAATTGTACGTACATAAATTGATCAGAACTATTACTTCACGGCCACCTCCTGCCTGGTCCAACTCCTCTCTCAGAGAGGTAGGCTTGAGTCCCAGCAGTGTGAAAATAATGTGTTATGTATTGCTTCGCGCTGTGCACGTAAAATAAGCAACTTTGTATATTGTGTTTCTTTATTATATCATGTAAAGAAAAGATTTAAAAAAAAATCCATGGTACTGCACTGCGCCAGTCATGTCGAGATTTTGGTCTATGGATCTGGTTCGTAGTACTTTCACTTTCTACATTGCTCTATACGTTAGCACGGTAACGCTTGAGTTCTGCTCCGCGGCAGTAGACACTAATGGAGGATCCCAATAATCTATCTATCCACGGTTTTCCTTACTACCGATAGAAATTTGACATAACTTCCATACAAATAGTGTCAAATATCTAACTCTAGTAAGGTAAACCGGCGATAGATAGATTATTGGGACCGGCCGTAAAGTGGTACCAAACAAACCATTATCTTCTTGCGTTTTCTGTCAACCGTACCAGTACGTCTACTAGTACGTTGTTGGCAAATGATTTACAAAACATTACCTTAATGTTGAGAAGGTAAATCTACACTTAATACAATTTCTTCGTATTCTATATTCTTACCCTTAATTAGGTAAGAATACCTACCGAAAGCTTTGAGGAAAAGTACCTTTTAATAGCTTAAAATCAAAAAGTACCCATTTTTAACAAAACGTTTCATCCCTGTACTTATTATACTTGTTAAAAGATTCAATTTTATGAACAAGACCACTTGAAAGGAAATTGTATCAGCGACGGCAGAAAAGCAATTACTGCCCCGGTTTCCTCACTAGATGTGATCAGAAACCGCTACAGGCTTTTACCTAATGCGATACCCGCTCTTGCATAAAATAGGTACCTACTTAGATACACGTACTTGGGTGCCTACTTTACTGTCTAATAAATACGAGGATGTAACTTCAAAAGAATATTTTGCGTCAGTAAGAGCTACTTTGTATTCGGTAGCGTCACATCGTTATGTAAAAGTTTTTTCTGTACCAAATAGTATCGAACCATATTGCTTTTGGTTTAAGCTGAATATATAGGTTTTACCTGATTTCGTTTTTATCAGTATCTAGTTCGAAAGGTGAGTCTTGGATAGGTACCTATTCAGTACTAAGAAACACCTTTGAACAAGTTTGTATATTTTACTAGCGACTGCCCACGACTTCGTTCGTGTAGTAGGCTCGGCCTTCAACCTCGCCATAGCCTTTTTTATTTTTAATTTTTTTAATGTAAGAACCTTCTACAAAGTATTAGAAATCATTTAAAAAAAATGAATGAAATCGGTAAACCTTGCAGTAGTTATCGCGTGACCAGGAGAAATAGGGGTTCATTTATATATATAGAAGATAGGTACTGTCATGTGACAAAATGGATTAGAAATGTCAAACCCATACGCGACAGAGTATTTGAGATAAACGATAGAGACTAAAGTTTAAGGACAAAGTGCTCTCGTTACCACTAAGGCATTATTTTTTGACTCTTGATTGCACAAGAGGGTAGAGCTATTCAACTCTATTCCTCACGGAGTATTGTAGTCTAGAATCTAAATAGATAACACAAAATGAAAGAGTATAATGGAATAAAGGAAACACAAAACTGACAAAGAAATAAAAAACAACCGACCAACATAATCAAAAGTAGGATCTCCATCTAAAACATACCGAAAAACACTTCAAAGAGGCTTTTACCAAATTAAAATTATCAGTAGTAAAACCAATCTTCCCCATATACGTATAGGTACATGTGTATATATAAAAGCGAAATACCACTCAGTGATTCAGTAATTAAACACGAAACCTCAGAAGCTACTTGGATCTATAAAGTTGAAATTTGACAAGCAGGTACTTTATGGGGAATAGATTAAGTTAGAAGATTCTTAAAAGCTAGAAATTAGCTAAGAAATTGTATTATTTATAGTATAGTATATGTATATATGTAGTATAGTAGTAAATTACAATTGTATTATTGGCGAAATATGACGAATGGCGAGTCTACGGGAAAGGTTAGGTGTGCATGAAAATCTACGAAGAAATAATAACAGAAAGAGTAACTGCCTTAAAAAATTACAAAATAAATGTCGTGATAAATCAATAACATCGTTCACGCCGCTATGACTCAGCTGTCATAGTAGACGTTACGCACACGCGTGGACTAATCCCTGCTTTCCTTCTGAAATTTAAACCAATCACCGAACATCTATTTAACCTCGGAATTAATTCGTATTTGGAATCATACGTCGTTTTGGTTTGAAGGACCACTTTTTGTGTGGAATTTGTTTTGAGTTATGCTTCCTGACTTTATTTCTTCGTAGATAAAAGTCTTATATTAAGAAACGCGAAAATCTGGCTTTGTATTGAATTGCGTTATATAGTTAAGCCTTCAGCTGTATCAAGAACCACACAATAGAAATCTATTTTTATCTCGGTTAACGACAGCTGACCTGCTGTACTTACTAATCGGTTTATGGTTTTTATCGTTTTTGAAAATGTATAGCAAAAAAATACATTCCAATAATTTGAAACTATTATTAAGAACTTGAATATAATGCTTCGGGTTTCTTATCTAAAGTATTTATTATTATTAATACTGGGATTTTTAAAATAAATATCGTAAGGATGCAGAATAAAGGATAACGGGCAGTTATGTGCACCATATTATAGTTATTTAAATTATACGTTCCGGATAAAAACGCGAATGTAAAGCAATCTATAAAAGCAAGCCAAACAATCGCCTAAAATTTGATTGTCTTGCTCACTTCGTTAAATTAAGTGATAATTATCGACGTCTTCAGTTGCAACCAAAAAATATTTAGTCAAAAGACCGTTAATTAAGAAAACTAGTTAAAACAGCAAACTTGACTCAAAAGCGTTCGAGTTGAGCAGAGTATACAGAACAGACGTACGTAGCAATTAGACAAATTAATTATTTGTATAGCGGGTTTGTTTCAGTAATTACAAATTAGACTTAAGCCAGTGTGACCGCAGTACCCAGTATTTACTTTAGGTATGTAATCCCATACCAAAAAAATTGGAATATGAAATATCCTATGTCCCATTCCGAGCTATAGGTTATATCTGTACTAAAATTATTTAAAATTTGGTTAAGTAGTTTAAGCGTCAAAGAAGGAGAAACAAACGATATACACACTGTCGCATTTATAATAGTGGTATTTACTAAATAATCATCATTTAAGGGCAATAAATAGATTATAGCTACAGGCATACGTAATAATATAGCTATATGTAGCTGCCCGAAAGTTTTTTTTAATTTGGTTTGGATAATAATACATTATATGATGCGGCAAAGATCGCAAAGCAAGTACTTCATACTTATGCTGCTGTGTGCCATGTGGCCCTCTAAACAATAGAATTCATAGAATCCCGAGACAAAGGATTGGTTGAAAGGATATTATGTTTACTGTTCGGTCACATGCGTAAACGATATCACGCTCCTTAAACTAATTTTACACTTTTTACATCTATCTATACATATATATAAAAATGAACCCCCATTTCTCCTGGTAACGCTTTAATTTGAGAACGGATGGAACAATGTGGCTAATTCTTTTATGTTTCTTATTTATTGCCAGGAGAAGGTTCTTCTGAAAGAAAAGCCAAGAAAATACTAGAGGTTATGGCGGCTGAGCCTAATGCACGAACGAAGTCGCGGGCAGTCGCTAGTATATATATAAAAATGAACCCCTATTTCTCTTGGTCATGCTATAACTTGATAACGGGTGAAAAAGTCTCACTGATTCTTTTTTATTGTGTTAATTATTATCAGGTGAAGGTTCTTATGAAAGAAAAACCAAGAAAAGATAGGTTATGGCGAGGCTGCGAAAGCCAAGCTTACTACGCGAACGGGGTCGCGGGCAGTCACTAGTATTGTATAAATATTAATTTGGAACCGCTATTATGATAAATAAACATAAATACTTTTACAATCATCAAAAAGTTGGAGTAACGTGATTTTCTCTGTTTCATTAGATTTCAATTTCGTTGTATTTTTTATTTTCATCTGTTGCGTAAACAACCAGACGAATATAATCAGTGTATTAAATAAAGTTGAGGTTCCAACATTGCCGGATTATTTTTATTTCAAAATACGCCTTAAAATTTAAGTGTATGTTGCGGGTAATGCTAGAATAGTGTGAGTAAACAACATTTATTAAGTTTACCCGGGGTTTCCTAGAGTTATCCAAGGACTTTAAATGTAATATCAGAGTAAAAACTAAATAAAGAACAACTAGGTTTACCTAACGCTGGCTGGATAATATTTATTATTACATAATTTTTTTTTATAATATTAACGTTTATTGACGTAGATTAAATTGTACAGAGCATGGTTTCATTGGTCCCCAAACTAGGTTAACTTGTATCTTCGGAACCTCCTTCCTATTTGATACATAGTATATAGGTAGGTACGTACTTAAGGTATCAATTTCTAAAGCATTATCGACTAAGAATCAATCTTAGTCGATAATGTAACAATAACATTTTATAATCGATTTTAAACTTCACCTGAACCTAAACGCTCAGCAATGACGATAAAACTTTTTCAAGTAGGATCACCTGGAACAGTTACTTTAGCAAAATTGCAGAGCAAAGTTGGTTTTGCGAAGTTTAAACTGCTTATACAAGGAAAGGCGTCCTCAGTGTGTTTTTTTGAGAACAGATCAATACTTCCCAACTGGCTTCGTCTATGACGCGCGCTTACAAATTGATCGATAATAATGTTATTTACTAGCCTCTGAATTCGTTCACAAAGATAGGTAAGACTATCGCATTTCTATAGAGGAAGTAATCTTTAAATTGGGATATAAAGTGTCTAAATAAACTGCGTGTACTAGCTATTTAAAATCAAAAATAATCCGAACCGGTTTAGCGATTTCAAGACTGTATGGTAACAAAGATAAGCACATATCTACTTTCCCATGAATAGGTGTGTAAATTCCCCCAATTCAGGTTTGCTGAAAAATATGAGCTAATACTTTAAATTAAAGGCATAATATAGACGCCAATATCCTTATTTTCCTTTAGTAATTGACCGAGCGAGCGAAGAGTCTTTGCTTTAACTGGCCAAATTGACTTTCATCTGTCCGTGTTGTCGTTGTTCGTTTGTCTTCCTGTACAGGTCGCATTTTTCAACCAATCTTGACAAACCTTGGTATGCTTGTTCTACTATTTTATAGAATTTTTTGTCGTCGTCTTGTATAGACACCCAATGTTACCGCATCATTCAAGATTCAACAAAAATATCAACATAATATAACAAAACTAAATTTTATATGATATAAAAAATATAATACTTATGTAGAGACCCAAATAATATGATACTGTGTTAAGACAGAATATAACACTAAAAAGTTTAGTAATATATTGTTCGTTAAGATTGTATCTAAGTTTGAAACTTTATGCTCGTCTGTGTAACAAAATATTTCAGATGCCCTTACTTTGTAAGATTAATTTTATGCTACTATATGATAGAAGGCGATTCTGACACAATAAAAGTAATAAGCAGTATCGATTTTTATGGAGATTCTGTGATCGTTTTAATTTACGTAAGTTGCATTGACGTGTTACGCAAGTATACGCAAGCCTGATACTTGTTCAGTATCTGATTGTCTTGTGATATCTATCGGAGACCACAGACTTAGGTATTTAATGTATTACATGTCTTTGGCAGTGCCCATTATGAAAGTGCAACTAAAACGCTTCGTGTGTGAGTGTGAAGGTGCCTACCTGTTTCTGCTGGTCTTTGGTGTCTACCATATACAGCAATTACGGTTTTGATGTTGAAGCAGATACCGGAAATGTTCTGTACTTATTTTTATAGTGAATCTGAACATGTTCAGTGAATGTTTGGAATTTAGTACGGTCAGTTTAAATGGATTTCTGGTGTATATGGTACGGACCGTATAAGGGTTTTTCATCCCAATATCATTATCACTATCTTTAGATAACTTCTAAGATATAGCTTACGCGTTTCGCCAATGTGGCCGTCATGTTATTTTATGGGGTTCTTTGGGAAAGTGGGTTAGTTGTTAAACCCTTCACTAAAATAAAATAATGTAGCTAAAATACATGAATTTGTTATCATACTTATCATACTTATACAGTAGCCGTAATAACCATGAATTTAGATTTTGGTCACATTTTTGTTCCGTCAAATACGAGTAGGTACTACAATCTGTAATTCCTTAGTATATCTTTTAACTTAATAATTAAAGCTTTACAATGTCACGACCGCAAATCTTCACCTACTTTGCGGGCGAATGTTTATCCTTTTTCCCGATAAGTCAAAATATCTATATACTGTAGGTATATCTGTCCCTGACATACATTTACACTTATACGTGTATGTCAAATCGAGTGGACCTACTCCCTAATGGATCGCACTAACGTAATGGGACGCAGTCTAGTGCGTTCGTCCGATAGAAAGTTTTTTTACTATAAATAATCTTACTAACTATAGACAACGTGTTCCGTACCATTATTGTATTTTTTAGATTTTTTTAATGTTACATTATTATTATTATACACAATCTTACTAGCTACTGTTTTTACTCAGTTTTATAAAGTATACCTATGTTAGTTTCTGACTAAGTATTCTAAGTTATTATGTACTATTTTATGAAATTACATGCACACTGTTTCTATTTCACTTGTGACAACTTCGACCGCATGAAGTCAATAATTGCCTTCACGATAGAGAGATTGGATGCGTCTACAAGACTCATTATAATAATAGTGTGATTTGATACTAAAAAAAACTAATATTCCTATACGATCGCATGTGTACCCTTGATCCTCGTGTCCTATTTAATGAGTTTAAATTAATAGATACGTTTTTAGAACACATACTTTTAGTAATTTATCAACTCATACAACAAATAAATTAAAAATAAATTTAAAAAAAACTCATCACTAAACATAATTGATAAGGAAGTTATAAGTAATTAAGGTTGTTATACATTAAGCAACCATTTGCTCTTAAGTTAGAACAGTTGCTTAATTTGCTATCAGCTAAAGTAATTAATCACGAGCAGGTACCTATTAGTTGTTGGGTTAGTAGATATACTTGTGTGAGCTATTGGATATTTATATGCCTATGTGTACGATATTTCCTGGAAGTGTACAAAGCAAGATGTACTGTGAGTTATATTTTGCGAAAGCTCACAAAGATACTGTTTACCTATATTGCACATACGTGTATTACATAAATATAGAAAACTGCTTAACTCCGCATTTCCACCCGCACGGAAAATGAGCATCCCACATCCCTTTTTCGTATTTTTATCCTGAAAAACTTTCGGTAATATTCATTGTTAAGCTTATGTGTTGCAGGGTATAATTTATATCCATTCAAAAATCTGTTAGCGGTTACAGTGTGAATAAGTAACAAACAAACTCGCCTCAAAACTTTAGCTTTTATAATGCTAGTGTGATGAGTACCCGGTTTGTAAAGTAATACACATTGACATCAGTAAAGAATAAATAAGTGGAAGAGTAGTAGATTTAAGTTTCTATAGAATACTGAGGCTATTATTAGAAAATCATATAATTCGTTACACTAATCAATAGTTAAACATTTAAAAACCGATACTCGCCACTTCCACGCTCTTTACATAATTGAATTTAATACATATTTACTTTAACAATAAGTGTTTTCTATGCATACGTTATATATTGGGCTAACCATAGGACCCCAGATGTAATTAAAAATGTACTACTTTTACGTATATGTACCTACTTTTTAGTTTTCACAAAACAGAGGGCTCTGGCGTCTGAAATACAGTTTCATTACTAGTTCAGGTGTCATACATTAATGTCTTACTTTATTATATCAAATAGTTAGTCCTAAGCCTGTAAATTGTCAGCCCCTTTTAATTAATGTCAATAACCTTATAATTATTATATTAGGCAGCACGAGGGTAAATTTTCATGGTGGAAAATGTTTAAGGGAGTAAAAATCCACCGTTTCATACCTCTGAATTTCCTTTTTACGACGTCATTATACCGAACGCGTGTTAAACGAGCCGAAGTCGCTACTCGTAATTTCGCTTCGAACCGCAAGGAACCGCCTATCGACACTGACAACCGTATAATTAACAGCTGCTGTCAAATTCACACTCTTCAGTACCATCAGGGGGCACGTCCCTTTATATTATGGATCGAATAGGAAAATTACGATCGCAGTTACTATAACTACCTATATATATATATACTAAGGTTGACTTGCTTCATATAATTTAAACGTTACTGTTCAATCGTAACTATTGATTTAACTGTAACGTTAAATTTAACTTTGTTTTTATATAATCATTATTATGGTCCACTGACACGGTGGACAGACGACATAATAAAGGTCGCAGGACGACGTTAGATGCAGGCCAACCGGTCATTTTGGAAAATTATGGGGGAGGCGTATGTTCAGCAGTGGACGTTCTACGGCTGAGATGATGATGATGATTATTATCGAGGTCTATAATTAAACTGTGAAACCCCTCATTAATCTGCACACTTACACACGCCATAGGCAAAGTAGCTGGAGCGCGCGGATTTTTATTTACTTTGCCATAGGAGTAGTTTTACTGAGAAGGTAGTCAATGGATTTTCGTACATAGCAACATAGGTGTAAGTATACTTATAATGTCGCTCAGATATTTGTTATGCCCAAGTGTCCAACTAAAATAAACAAAATAGAATAAATACAGTTTTTTTGTACTACATGCGAAGTAGAGGTCATTGAATTAGTCCCTATTGAATGGATATGGAAATCGGTCAATGCATTAATTTGCATGTAATTGCGTCACCGGGGCGCCCTTGAGGGTGCCTGACGGCGCGGGCGTTACATTTTCAGTGTATTTATATCGATTACTTAATAGCTTTGTTATGTATCCATTATACTAGCGACTGCCCCCGCGACTTCGTTCGGAGTAGGTTCGGCCTTTGGCCTCGCCATAAACTCCCATCTTTTCTTGATTTTTCTTTCATGCGATGATCAAGGGAAATAGAGATTTATTTTTTATATATAGATAAAATTTATTTAGAAAAAGGGTGGGGTATCTTGCCTTTTCCAAATTCATTTTAAAAACTCATCATCTTGTTGATAGAATTAAAATTTCTCGTGTATAATTATTTTGAGCTCAATGTTAATATAACTTTTAAATTATTATACAGGACGAAACAACAAAATACATACATAAGACGTCCAAGTCAAAAGGTTATCTAGTAATAAGAAGAAAATAGTTTAATCAATTAATGCTACCATCTATTTGAGAACACCTTAACCAGATATCGTATGATTTCAAGCAAGCATCCATTTGATCCAAGCAACTTTATACTAATCATGCCACGATAGGCTCTTGGCAAGTTTTATTGGTTCTAATTAAAATGTACCAAAAATAACAGTAAGGTTTTTACACAACGAGTAGCAGATCTTTTAAAAGGACTTTATATCGTGAATTTAAAATCATTGAAAACAGTGCGCTGAATTATTGATCTAAGCACTTATAAGTTTAGGTCGTTATGTTATCAGGTTTTCGTCTTTTTCCTTCATATAAATACGTAATGTATAAATGTTTGTATAGTTTATATTTCAAGTACACGATGAAAGTCACGGGCTATACATATATTATGTACTATGTCAATATAGACTTACATAAGGATTTGCGTATCTGTTGTTTTATCGAAGCCAACTGAAAAAGGTAATTTAATTATTTTGTTTACCGTAACAAAAGTAGGTACCTACTAAACCTGAATTTTACTTGGCAGTATCTTCCATGACTATGAATATATTCTTGTATAAATACATTTTACTGAAAAATATTATTTATTGGTTCAATAAATCACTGCCCTTTCGCACACCTTTCTCACATCCATCAATAATTAAATTTCCAAGAAGTAAATTTTTAAGCGTTTTCCATGACGTAATCTATATATATAAAAGCGAAAGGTCACTCACTCACTCACTCATCACGAAATCTCAAAAACTACAAGTGCTAGGAGTTTCAAATTTTGCATGCGGGTTCTGTTTAGGACGTAGGTGCTCACTAAGACGGGATTTTATGAAATTCAACCCCTAGGGGGGTCAAAAGGGGTGAAAACGTTTGTATGAAACTCCTTTGTTTTTGAACTTATAGTTGTGAAAATGTGTATTTGGATAGGTCATTCAAAATAAAAAATGTTGGCCTAATTTTTTTTTGGATAGTATACAGTGGTGAAAATTAGCATTTGGACAGTTTAAAATGATGATTTTAATATTTATTGACACGGATGACTTAAGGCGAAATGAGTTCTAAATTTCATGATTCGACTTCGCGAAAACTTACTTTTTCAACGCTTAAACCTAATAACCGAAGTTCGAAAAAAGACGTAGTCTAAATTGAATATACGTCCTTATGAAGTATGGGAGCCAATCACGATTGAGCAAACTTGGCTCGATAGAAAAAAATCAGCAACATTCCCTAAATTTTCCAATTTTTCCTACGTGCATCGTGGGAAAAAGCATTTTTATTAAATTATGAGCAAATATATTTCAATGAATGTACCATATTCGAATTTCCAATAAAATTTACTAGTGAACGATGGACTCCTTTATCATTAGAATTCAATCATTTGATTGTACGAAATAAATATAAAAAGTATTAGCACGTATTCAATTGAATATTCGCATTACGTCGTCAATTCTGGTAAGCAATTCTCAACCTTATGTAAAACATCGTAAAATGTTTTAAAATTAGGATTGGACCGCACCTTAAGGGGGTGAAACAGGGTATTTTTTTTTCAAAAGTTCTTTGTTTTTCGAGTTACAGTGATGAAAATTGATAACTGGATTAGGTAGTTTAAAATAAATAATGATGCTTTCAATATTTTTGTCAGGGATGACTTAAGGGGTAAAACGAGGAATGTAAAAACTACTACATATTATAAACTGTAGAGGTCAAATTTATGTACAATGAAAACTATGCTAAAAACCGAGTCATGGGATGTAAGGAGTGTAATAAGTTCAAATTGTTTGTTTCTCTATATGTTTGTCTGTCTGTTTGTACGGGCTAATCTCCGAAACGACCTTACCGATTTAAATGAAATTTCGTATGGTGGTTGCTTATATCCCTGATCAACATATTGGATATTGTTGGTCCCGGTAAATTAAAGAGTTCCCGTGGGATAACAAAAATCTGTAATTACCTAATCCCGCGAGGCCACGCGAGCGTAGCCGCTTGTGGGTCAGCTAGTCTATAATAATCCTTCGATATCGAAATATTGGGTTTAACGCTTATTTACACTAATGCTAGAGATGGCAAATGATAAAGGGTGTATTTAATATTAAAAATGTTTTAGAAAAATCTTTTGCAGACGTGCAGTTTTATTTCGCTCTGCTAAGCAAAAATGTCTTTATGCTAAAATATATATGACGAATTTGCATTTATGATGTAGCAGAATGTCAACGTTCATAACCAGTGACATTGAATATATCTGCGCGTCCTCGAGGGATAAGCCCAATCCTTAGGCCATTAAATGCCTAGTACCACTCAAAGTAAGCCACGATATTTAATAATAAGACTTTTACAACTCTCATTCGGTACGTAAAAGAGTTTCTTTTATACGGTTCTAACGGAGGGCCAGTTGCGAAAACGTTCTTTTTAGGGCTTTATTTGGCACTCTTTGGCATCTTTGTGGTTTCATTTATGCTATTTCTTACATTAACTCACATGTTACTATGCTTGACTTAAAAAAGTAACATACGATATTACTTATTTTTAGATACCGCCAGAGTGATCCAATCCAAGCTTCAGTAAAATTATGCTCCAATAAGTTGCTTTAATCGCTATGCCATGCCCTTAAAATATATATGTATGTTACAAAATAACGGTTTTAAGAACATAATAATTATTTTGATATTTATCATGGTGCCTCTAAACAAACAAACGCGTGCGATACGCTTGCCGTACCAGTTATAATACTAGGCGACGAATCGGCAATAGCACTATAAAGACCTTAGAAGACTTGACGTGCAATAATATACTGCACGTATACTTGATGTCTTTTTTTTTGGGAAAATGCTGTGTACTTCCCTTTCGTCATGGGTTATGGGAGGGGGTGTGTTGAGCTCAAAGTCACTAAAACCACCTTGAGCATTCCTCCGCCGCCTCCGTAGGGTGAGATGGTTTCACGCTAGCATTCACCATGTTGCCCCAGCGTCAGGCCCAGATTAATCTTATCCGAGCCTCAGCGCTTGTGTAGTTCTTCGGGATCTCCGCTTATAGCTCTACCCACAAGCACGCTGCCGTTCAAGATATCATCCGGTACTCTTGTATCGCCCCCGTCGGTATTACCTGCTGCGCACGTCGCAGGTTGGTTTTGTTGTTGCGACTGAGGGCGCCCACTCAGACTAGTGCCCACCCAGACTAGTGCCCCGTAAAGAGCCATACTCAGAGACTCCATGGGGCCAGTTGGGCAAAGTGGCCCCGAAAAGCTCACCTCCCGTCCAGGATAACCCGCGTTATCCTGGAAAGTGTAGCTTATCCTATTCTAAGTATAGCGATATCCTCTCGTAATAACACTCGGAAACCCAACAACGTTGTATCAGGAGACACAAGTGAAGTCTACAAAACTGACATACGTATGACGTATGTCATGGCCCAAGCGTCTACAATAAGTTGTCTAAAACAATCTGCCGTGCGATTCTGTAATTATTCGTCGACGAGCTCACCGATGTCAAATACTTTATGAGATATCGCCCTTGTAGATAAGGTTGTTTTTCCAACGTTTATTTTCATCTCGTCATTTGTTTCACGGATGTTCTCATAGATGCAACGATGTTTGCTCATACGGCCTTATTAATAAACTTGGCTTACACCCGGAGTAGTTAAAACATCTATCTGTCAATTTTTCGCTTGCAGTAAATGTCACGCGTGAAAGCAAGACAAAGCATGTTACGCCTAATATAGGTTTACGCAACGTTTATTAATAAAGGTCTTAGAGAATAGCACGGTAGTGTATATAAAACTGAACCCCTATATGTCCTGGTCACGCTATAACTTGACTTTAACGTTTTGATTCATCGTTTTCTTAAATGTTTTTACTTCGTAAGAGGTTCTTAAATTAAAAAAAAAAACAAGAACAGATTGGAGGTTATGACGAGGCCTAACCTACTACGCGAACGAAGTCGCGGGGAGTCGCTAGTAACTTTATAAAATCTAGAAACATTGACTAGTTGAGTGGATGTTTTGTGATTTTGAAGAGTTTCTAGCTTTCAATCCAAGTAAAATCAATCTGTCATTAAATTTAAATAATGGATTTTTACGTTACGAATAGTATTAAGTGTACCCACCTAAGTTTCTTACTCTTAACGCCTCAATTCAATCAGGTCTACCAAAATAAATGACGACAAATATGCACATATGCCCAAACTATCGAATTAATAATATAACGGATTATTATTAGTAACTAATTAGTATTTAGGAATAGGTCACAAATACAGAATCTACATTATTATATAAATTATTACAGTTTGACTAAATACCTTTATTTAAATCTCGGATTTTTATTCACGGATTCAATAACACAAAAATACACTCTATTCTGATTTAATATTAAACAAGACTGGGAATGTTGCACATGATATTATTTTAAGTTAAATCCAGCAATGTTGTTCCGAATTTCTGCAACGAAACATGTGCAAGACAGTTCGAGTTAAGAGCTTCAATTTCAAGAAAACTCATTTTTAACAAAGGCACCTCTCGAAAATAAAAACAAACACTGGTAACTTCAACTATAATTTTCGAGAAAATCTTGATTGAACTTTATACTATTATTAAAAACTTATAAAATATAAAGTCTTAACGCAATTGTGTATACGTTCTCACTAAAGCTCTACGCTATATAATTAAACTAGAGTTCCGTTATGGTAGAGATAATGAGAAAGCTTGCTCTACGGGGACCATCCGCACATACAGAAATTAAAACTTTTCCTATTCTGTGAATCAAGAAATTTAAGAATTTTGGTTACTGCATTAAAACTATAAAGTTGCGTTATCATCATAACGAGTTGGAATGCTTGCCATGATGTTCGTTGTATCAATACGCGAATATTAACGTAGCATTGCATTTCTATATATCATTTATTTTGTTAAGTGGATCTAATCAATTGAAATATTGGTATCTACAGTAGTATAATCCTTATCTTATCTAATTGTTTCTTCGTACCTTTCTCCTGCACATTGGTGCAACTGACGAGACGACCTCACCTGTACGAGACACCTGAAATAAATCGACGCAAAGGATTTTCGTGTTTATATGTGTATAGACATTATGTATAGACGTATTATAACTTATTTGTTCTGCTCACTTACAACACACAACAGCAAAAGCCTATGCATGCGTCACGCTCTAAAGGCAGAGTGTGCAATTCGTTTGCGATGACACAAGTCGTGCTATCGACGTGGTGCGCAACGGGTTACTCACATTAAATTTATCCAACAAATTATTTATTTACTTTACTTGAACATGTATATTGTATGAATTAGTGTTATTTGGTATTTCGTCAATGTATTCCGTATTCTACTACTGCCTATGGTCTTTTGTTTGCATTTGAATATCACTAAATTCTGTATCATCTGTATTTTGTCCATCCCTTCTAGGAAATCGAAGTTATCTATAATCCGATTACGAACGTAAACCTTATAGATTCGGATCGGAATGGAGCTTTGAGAACTACATTAAACACGAAAATCCTTTGAGTCGATTTATTTCAGGTGTCTCGTTACGTTCTTACATTTTGTGAGATAAATTGACTGAACATACTTTGAATCCTTTACTTTGATCCTGAATCCTATTTTTTTATGATTTTTGTAATAGCTTTGTGTATCTACTTTATGAGCGAACATCGTAGAAGTTTGGAATTTGTAACTATGAAACTGAAATTATATACCTACGCCTGTCATTTGATACCTGTGTGAAATGTAGGTTCAAAACCAAAGCCTAATTCAAATAATGTATATTGAATTGTAGCATCAAAGGCAATGGGAAAGTTAATTGATTCAATTATTCAGTCAATTGAGCCATTCGAATCGGTAGTTTAATTTAAAATTAACCATTCTAAAAAATTTAAATTCATATTAATGATTAACGTCACCAGCGGAACATTCCAAGTATAGTCAAGTCAACTCGTAATTGGGGTACCAATATCAAGCTAGAATCGATGTTTACTTCACGAATATGTTTTGATGAACTTAAATTCCGTCAATCAAAAATCATGCGACACTTCGCAATTCTATAGATATCAATAGTTAAAATTTAATTGCTATAGTTAATCATAATATTCCTGATAGCTATTCTAAACAACAAGAATACTATCACGATATATCTGAGGCTTATAATTTTATATGGAATATTGATATTTTAATTATTGATGATGCATGTTTTGGTTATTGATGTTGCCTTAAATTTCTAAAAATCTTTATTCTTAAGTCTTTTGAATGTATGCTAATAAACATTTGAATTTTGATTTTTATTTTGAATTTTTGATTAACCATATAATTTGATTTTCATTGATTTTTTTTTTCATTGGTTGTCCATAGAATAACATTTTTTGTAAATATCACGCGAGTTCTAGTCAGAACCTGAATAGTAATAAATCATTTATATATTAGTTATAAAGTCAGATATTTATTACCTATTCATTATCCGGGTATAATTTCTAGCAACTGTATAGGTAATTTATAGAGGTATGATATTTTCTATACTAGATTCATTTTCAAGCAGAGTAACCAGATATAAAACGCTGGCGAAAGACATTATTAAGAAAGTTGATTGACTACGTTTGAATGACTTTAAAGTGTTTCTTGGCTCGCTAAACTACTTGTCTTGCACCTTTTGAAATATATTTGTTTTGTAATGTGTCTTATATAACGTAAAGTCACGTCTGCTTTCCTGGAGGGCGGAAACCACTGATTTACACTTGCTTCGATTCCCTGTATAAGTATACCTTTTCCATGTAGTAAAAATAATCTTCTTTTATATGTACTAGTATATAAAGTATAATCTAATCATTAAATTTCCGGTTGTTGTTACAAATGTCGGCTTAAGGTAGTATTACTCTGATGGCATTATTAATAATCTGTGTTTAGTGACCTAAAAAAATGAGTCATGCGGGTATGCTTAAAAATACTACGTAGGTATCATTTATTTTAAATTAGTATTACATGTATTTATATTATAAGTAATAATTTGTTAACTCATCGTTTATTTGTATATTATTGTGTTAATTTGTTTATTAGTTCAATACATATGAAAGCATTTTTCGCTGAATAGAATTAGGTCCATGATGTCCATCTTAGCTCTAACTAAGGTAATTAATAAAAAAAATATTATTATTATTTCTCTGGAGTAAGTTTCCAAGGTGGTCAGAACACGTCCACTGAAATCTCAATACATAGATAGAAAATCATTAAAAAGTAACGGCTGAATGCAATTCGAACCATTTATACTATCGATATATCAATAACAATGTCTATAAAAGTACGAATAAGTACTCGTAAATAATTTATTCATTTATGTACGAGATACTATTTCTGATTATTTGAAATTCAAGCCGAAAGTTTAAAAGACTTGTTAAATTTCTCAAGAATCTTTGATGTAGACAGAAATTTAGAAGTAAATTTTAAGTGGTTAAGAAACGATCCGTCATGTCGCCTTGTCGTTCGATAATTTAAGTCACGTAATTTAGCTTGTCTGAAGAACTTCAACTTTTCACTTTAATTTTATGAATAATTTCAAACATGAATCAATAAAATCTGGAATGGGTTACTACTAATACTAAATAGTTCACGATATAGCTGTTTTATCTTAGTATTTTAATTAACTGTGTTCAACACTCTGATCTTTTTTTTTCGAATTTATTACCGTATGGTTTGTTCCGCTTCGTTGCTTCCAGTTAAGTTTTTTACTTAAGTAGATTAAGGCAGCTATACATATTAACACATAATATACAAATCTTCTTGAAGCTAGTAGAATAAAGCAAATTTTGGTATAAATACTAAATTGCATATCGCCCACTATCGACCTTAGAGAAAACCACAAGTAAATGCGAAACATCGTCAGTGTATACGTACTATCATTCCAGATAGAAACTAGCTCGGGTTCCAGTTTGGTCCGGATCGAAAGCGCGGTTACATCGTTTTTATATGTCTGAGGCCACATTGCATGGCTTCCTTATAAGTGGAGTAGGACGGGAACTAGGAAGCTCACTTCCTTCGCGTACGCATTGACCTTTATATCTTCTATGTCAACAATGTTTAGCTCTGAGATCAAAAGCGATAAGCTTCTTTCTAATATAATTGTATAAATATCATAGAACATTTATATACTAATATAAATGTTCTATGACATTGCGCGTCGCATTCTTGAGCAGCGTTATAAATGTGAATATCGAAATTTGGATTTTTCGTATTTATGGTCTTATTATTTTGTCACATAAACAAGGAAAATATTACATTTTTTTATGGAGCCAGATACTCTAGCTTGATTTTAGTGTGTGGTCGTCACTTGTTATTATATTTTCCATCAAAGCGCGCCGGTTCAATTTGCATCAGATAAAATTATAGCACTTCGAAGTGATAGGCTAATACGCCAATACGGAAGTGGTAATGACGAGTGTGCGGTTGGCAGATATACCTAACATTGTGATGATGTTGCGCGTCCTCTCTATATTAGTTCATTACCGCATCCGCGCAGAAACATTAATATGGGCCAAACTCCAACAAAAAGGCCTAGTGTAAGTGCGAATAGCTTAGTGATATGCTATGGTGTCGGAGTTTTCAGATCACACGAACACCTCATGGGTAACAACGGCTGTCCTATGGCGACTATGCCCGATGTTTACGCAAGCTCTTTAAATTACGAAACCAATTTTACTAGTTATAAATGCCTCTAGAAGTAACCCATCCAAACAGTGACCGCTGCAAGGTTTTCTGAACGTGTTTTTATTAAATACGTTCAGAAAACCTTGCAGCAACCTAAACTATTGTTTAGGATTATTAGATTAGCTTCATGGATCATCGTAAAAAATATTAGGAACCACTGTCTACCAAAAATACAAATGCTCCACAAAATAGACCACAATTTAATCGAGTTGTTTATATTTTCTCGTTATTATATTTTTCTTATAAACTCAGTCTAAGTCAAAATAATTTATTCAATTTAAGCATCAAAGACGCACTTATGAACGTCAATTTATCATTATAATGTACTTTAAAGACTCTACCGCCGCGTTCCAAAATATATAGAGCCTACCCAGAAGAAGCGGCAAGAAACTCGGGGCCATTCTTTTTATGTAAATGTTTACAATGTTTCTACTTAGGTGCTACAAATACTACATTTTATGGGTGGCAGAATGACAGCTTGCTAGAAGTGGAGTACTCCAACCATCTTTCTCTTCTATGTAATGTCAGACAGTATCGCCAATTTATAGTCATCGTCATCCTACAATAGCTACTTAGTAAGTACCTTAGGGCTATTTTTTTTCAATAAATATGCTAGTCTCAAACTTCATTTTGACAGATGCTGCAACGAAAATAATTGATGTATTATGTCCTTAAGTTATCGTTAGCTCGAACCTTCCACCGTCTACAGAAAGAGTACAACCAAATAAAATGTTCAATTTTTTCGGGGACGAAAAACACTCTTCTTAAATACAGGTAGATCCGTATCTATAGCCTATTCGGGGGACTCGTTTAACTTTTCGGATGCTTTCATTTTAAAATTGCCAGGAATTGAAGGCGGGTTTCACTTTCTGGGACGTGACAGCAACCCCTGAATGTTGAAAAAAAAAGACAAATCCGAAACGAAGGCGAAATAAAATAAATGAATAAATGAAGGCGTCTGCAGTATAGATTTTTTTTTATTTACTGAGTAATATAGACTGGAAACGGTATTATTTACTGTAGTTTTATTCATTAATCAGCGCCTACGAAAAAAATATGAAGAAACGAAGAAATTATTTCTTCGTAGATCCTAGATAGAGCTCATTAATCCTTCCTATACAGTGATGATTAAAACAAAAGATTTATGAGTTAAACTCACGTAAATTAACGTCTCTCGTAGCTAAAGGGTTAAAATAATTAATCCAAAAACAAAATTTTAAACCTGACCCACACTGCCAGTGGTGCCAAATAACCTTATACAATTTTGATGACAAGTACAATTTGAAAAATTTAATACCGACTTCCATTCTATTCAGTTATTGGACTAACTCAAAAAATAGTGAACCGAATTTGATGAAATTTAAATGCGACTACGCGGGAAGCACCAGCTTTCAAACAAAAAAAAAGGATTTTGAGTATCGGTACACCCAGTCCAAAGTAATAACAAACATAAAAAAAATACAGTCGAATTGAGTACCTCCCCCCTTTTTTTGAAGTCGGTAGAAAACAAAAGATTTATGAATGAAACTCACGTCTCTGGTAGCTAAAGGGTTAAAATATATAATCCAAAAACAAAATAAAAAACCTGACTCACACTGCCAGTGGTGCCAACAAATGTTATACATTGAAATGATGAAAATGTGAATATTCGTATGTACGAGTCCAGTGAGAGTAGTATGTGAAGCATGTACCTAAAAATAGTTTTCAGTCTCGTGTAAACTAAGTGTTTATTTAAATCTGTATTAACCTACAACATACCTATAACTTTTGGAACACTCGCTACGCACATACCTACCAGCCTAAGATCTACGAGCACTTTACCTACACTGAAATATCTTTAAATATGTACCTCGTTCTAAAAATACCTAATTGAAAAGGACAGCTAGTAAGCCAATTATACCCATTTTATGTTAATTTGCAACAATACACACTGAACATTGACGTAATAATTATATACAATGAAATCATGATATTATAGGCGTAGTATATAGTACGTGTAGTTTAAAGTAACCTTTGTTTCTTTGTGTCTAAATAATTAAAAATCAGTTACTTGGACAAAGCTAAAATAGCGAATACAATATATAGGTTCCAAATTACAGGTTTACAGGTAAGTAGTTTATCAGAATGACTTACTTCGTAATATATAAGTTATTGTTTCAGTCAGCTCTTTGAAATTGAGGTCTAGACCACAATAACCACATCACAGGTCTGATTAAATTTATCAAACGTCTTTTATTACAGTATAGCGAAATTAATTTATGAGTTCAAGATATTTGAAACTAATATTAATATTTAATTATACTTAAATAGTCAACAGTAATATTGGACGTTGTTGTATGAAGAAAACGTGCCTATTCCTAAAATTATTAAAATGTAATTAGAAATAATCATTTTTCTATTTGTAAAACAAAATGCCCGTTCAATTTCTATAATATATGAATTTCAGACCAAATTTTCGAAAAGGGTTACAAAGAAGAAACAAAGTAACTTAGAAAAAAATACCATAACCATCGTCGAAGGGAACCGTAAAAAATCACAACGTCACTTCCAACAGTCACAACGAACCTCCAAAACGTACGAATAAGAATATAGACGGTGCTTATATAAAAACAATAGCTAACGCGTAAATAAATCTTTAGTAAATTGTATCGCGGGAAAGGCGCGACCGAGCGCGCTAGATCACGGGACGCGAATGCGGGGGAGAGTACACCACTAGCCAGCATCCAGCCTTATTCCACTGTACCCGTCCCACTCCCCGCGCTCCACCCCTTCCATCCCCCCACGTCTGATAACCTGCTACTTCGGAAGTCACTAAACTCCGTGAATGTTAGCAGCCATACACGCGACTTGTGAAAGAAGACGTGAAATTTTATTGAAAAGGGGTCGCCATTGCGCCGGTGTTAGCCTTTTGTGCTAAAACGGCGATTAGGTGCCGCGGAATCAACTTGTAGGGAATGTTATTTCCCACTAAAAGCTTTGTAACACTAAACCCCAGTGGTTTCGCGGCTGCCGTAATAAATACTTTTCTTGGAGCGAAACAATTTCTTTTTAGACCGCGAAGAAAATGGAAGTTACCTAAATAATGTGCTTATTCTCAGTTACATCTTGAATTCTATTTAACATTTTGCTATGCCTTAACCACCAAATATAGGAAATCCAAGAACTAACTTTACAAACGAGGTATTTACCAAGTATTGTGTTAATTTTGAACTCTTAGTTTACTCGTGAACATGGCGCGTGCAACGTGTGCAGAAATATAGAATATAGAGAGATCAAAATAAAAATAAATACCAATTAATGATAAATATCCCGTTTGACGTAAATTCTTGCATTAGTGACTATAACAGTTTAAAAACTCAGGATATATACATATAGGGAATCCATTGTTTTATACTCGCGAAATGCCGCGAAAAATCTTTTAGAAGTTGCGACTGCCATGGTTAACCAGCCTGCCATGCGAATCTGTAATGATTCGTCATAGCGCTCGTCGACGAGCTCGCCGATGTCAAATACTTCGTCCTTGTACATAAGGTTGCTTTTCCAAAGTTTCTTGTCATCTCTTCATTTGTTTCACGCTGATGTTGTCAAAGATGCAACGATGTTTGCTCTTAGAGAATCGCACGGCTGACTATTATTATTAGAATCTAGCCTAACCTATTTCTCCTTAAAAATTTTAAACTTTAAAAACAAATATAAAAAAAAACTACACACCTCCCAAGGTGAGGGGCGACTCTATCCCTGATGAACATAGGCATTTTGATTCATCATCATCATCCATTCACACGAGGGTGAAACCGCGGAGCGCATTTAGTTAGAAATAAAAAAGAAATCATATATTAGGAAGAAGGAATACATACTTTTAAAACCATGTGTACTGTATACATTCAAAAGCACTGCACTAATTGACCTGGGGGTGCCACGGGTCCTAATCCAAGTTCCCGTGACACCCCCAGGGGTATCTTCCAGGGGTATCTTGGGTACGGAATGTAGAATTTGAATATGAAGAATTATTCTATCATTATACAGAATAATTTTTCATATTCAATTTTTTTTTCATGCCCTTATTAATGATGCTCTTAAATTATTTTTTATTAACTAGCCAAGCGTGCCATTTATTCTTGAATAATGTTTTACTAAATTAAATAATATTTTTGCTGCTAACGTATATTTTTAGCACAGTGAGCTTTGATATGCTATCTCTATTGGTGTTTTATATCTTTAGGTTCCGGAATACGCACGATGCTCACCTGGTATTAAGCGGTAATCGTATAACCGACGCATTTCGTCACGAGTGACGAACTTCACTGCGCCAACCACCGTGAGACATTAACCCGTCATCAGCAAGCCTCCCGCCGTACGATTCTCTAAGAGCAAACATCGTTGCATCTTTAACAACATCCGTGAAACAAATGAAGATATGACAAGAAATGTTGGAAAAGCAGCCTTATGTACAAGGGCGTTATCTCATAAAGTATTTGACATCGGTAAGCTCGTCAACGAGCGCATCGACGAATCATTAGAGAATCACACGGCAGTTCATTCATAAATCTTTTGTTATAGCGTAAACCTGATGCGGACAGATGAAGTTGTTAAAATATCTCATGTGCCTGTAATTTCACCGGCAAACATACCCATCACATCACAGGAACACAGTTTAAGAACATTACTGCTTGATGGCGGAAATACAGGTGCAGTACGGTGGCAGCACTTCTCCGGACGAATTCGTTGACAAATAGTACTAATGCTCTAACGGATTCGAAGGCTTAAAAAGTTTTAAGGATTGAGAACGAGTGATGATGCGTTTCTATAAACATAATTGTGTTTTATCGTCTGCAGGGCTATTATGTATCTCTGTTGCTAACAAATGTTGAATGAAATCTTGAAAAATGACCGCTCTATGTCAGTTTTGGCAACTTGAGTTAGCAAAAATGTTAGTAAGTTGATGACTGGAGCTCACAAAAGTGACATAGAGCCGCCATTTTTTTCGATTACAATCAATATTTGTTAGCAACTGAGATACATAATAGCCCTAACTACTTTTCTCCGCTCTACATTTCGCTTAAATCTGCTCTACCTTTAAATTTTTAAATCAAAAGAAAATTACTCGAACACACAAATAAAGAGGCAGCAGAGCAAATAAAAGCTGAAGACAATAAAGTAACCAGAGTTTCCAACGAAAGTCATTAAAACGCAATTTACGTGTAAAGTTTTATCATCTTTCAACAGTGATGCGGACTTAATGATTTGTTACGTAAGACTTCTTTGAGAATACAGGTGCTCATGCAAGTTTTAAGGGGAAGTTAGTTGTAGCAAAACACGTATTGTTAAATGAACTAAATTCAAAGTAACATATCCAAGGTTTAATACAAACTGACCCGTACACCCCGTGACCCATCGGGACCGCTTCAGAACTTAAAACAATTTAGCATAGCATAAAATAGTTCTAAGACATCATCCCTTTAAATTTATAATTCTAAGTTATTTATTTTTTGCGTGCAAACAAATTTTGAAATTAAAAGTAACCTAAGTTACTCCTTATTACCCGCATTATGCCAGTGAATGTCTCGTAAAAATCTGTGTAGCCGTTTTGGATTAGCCGGAGCAAACGGACAGACAGACAGACAAACATGACTTTTTTTACTGCATTTAGTACATAGCTGCTATTTCGACATTAAAAACAGACATTTCTTCATATATATTATGTGTTTTGATTTCAGTGCCATAAATAGGTACATGCACACATTGTTTTCAAACAGGATTGGGGAAAGTTTGAGCAAGACCTTAACAGAAATGGTTAAAAAGCGCTGCGCATACCTACGCAGGTTTCTCGCGGCAACTGAGGTGAAATTGCATCAGAAAACATTTAGCTCGCTTTGACCAGGTGCGCTCAACTCAATCACCTAGTCATTTAAATTACAGCTTATGCAATCCTATAGACATTTTGCAACTTGCATATCTATCCTACTAATATTATAACGCGAAAGTTTGTATGGACGTATGTTATTCTTTCACGCTCAAACGGCGGAGCCAATTTTGATGAAATTTGGCATGAAGGCTGATGAGATGCTGGATTAACAGATATAATACTTTTCATCATCATCATCTTCCATCACTGCGAAACCGTCAATTCACGTCAAAGAAAAGTTAACATGCGATACCGGTTGTTTTTTACACCAAACGGATGATTAATATGTTATAGGTGTACCTACCTATATTGTTTTATATTCTGAAAGCTTGATACTTTATACAAAACTTTTAAAAATATATATCAAGGTCATGGTTCTGAGTTAACATGAGAACCTATACTTTTATTATCATTTTAAAGCACTAACGTACTACCGGCGAGTTAAAACTTTGTAGTTTTATAGAAAACAAAACGCTACCAACAACACCTTATTTGTCAAATTATGATAAGAAGTTTAAGTACGATAAGTAGAAGTTATGAGGGAACAGATGAACATACATATCGATCACAAACATACCTAACCCTCTCTTTTGGTACGCCGTAGTTCTACCACAGTAGAAACATAGAGCTTTATACTATGGTTCTACTTCGCGGGGAAAATTACCCGTCCTAGGACTGGATTTGAACTTGAATCTTCCGACAATCGGAATCTTAAAAAGTGTATATAGGGTATATACGGTACCAGGTTATCGTTGAGTTTTGGGTGAAATTCTAATAATACAGGGTGTTTGGTAGAGGGACCGACAAACCAAATGAGCGTGTTCGGGGGCCCACTTAGAGAATACAAGTTGGCCAAAAAAAAATCCCAGGCACCCCAATTTTTTTTTACTTTTTTTTGGGAATTTTCTCGTTTTCTCCAATATTGTACCTATTTTGCTTTGCGTGGCCTGAATATGTATTAGAGACCAAATTCAACTAAAAACATCCGGTCTAAAACAGATTTAACAAATGTTATGGTGGTAAATAGGTACAATTTCGGAGAAAAAGGGAAAAATCACAAAAAAAAGTTAAACATATTGGGGGGTCAGGGATTTTTTTTGGCCAACTTGTATTCTCCAAGTGGTCCCCCGAACACGCTCATTTGGTTTGTCGGTCCCTCTACCAAACACCCTATATATCGGGTGATATATTATTAGAATTTCACCAGAAAATCATTACGTTAGATTAGTTTGTGACGTGACCCGTAGCTATGACGCATGCAACAAAGTCGAATTATTGAAAACTTATATTTAAATTCAGTATCATGACTTGTACGATAACACATTTTAATTTAAAAATGAAAGTGTTTTCAACATTTAATTTTGTCAACGTGTTTCGCCATTTCATTATATTTTTATAACGTAAAATATGTATTTAATCCTGAATCTAAACAAACTCATCTTGTTTATAAAGCTTTAGTGCTAGTCGCGCTAAGATATTTAGATATTAAAATGAAACAGCTTAACCTCACCTTGTTTATTCTGTTTTGGTGCAGGTGACGCTAAAATATAGAGATATCGTCGAGGGATCGTCTATATTTTATATGATAAATAAAGAAAGAGATGGTTTTTAAATCGATATTTTGAACGTTTTTTCTTTAACCGGGCTTCGAGTAGACCATTTTGGGTTCCTATATCGTAACGTATAGTGAAAACGTAAATTATTTCTTATGTTTTCGCTACTATTATGCCTTGAAAATAATACCTTTATCTGTGGCTCCAAATGCTCTGAAAGTAACTCTCCTAAAAGAGCATTTTTTCGGTATGAAAGGTAATCCAAGTATTATCCTCTCATGTGTCGATGTCATTATAACAATGAAATTTCTATAGTGTCTCGCCGTTTGACCTTTGATGGATTATCAAGGTTTTTTAACATTTTAATCAAATAGCTTATGTTATATAGAAATGTATAATAAATTCATAATTATAATATAATACACAATACAATATAAATAATCACACTAAAATTACGAATGTGAATGTGTATCTACTTGTATATTAAAATGTTTTTAGGCCTATATTCAGCAGTGGACGTCCTGCGGCTGAGATGACGATGTTCATGAATCAAATAGTTTAGTAGTTTGAACTGAAAGAGAAACAAGTAGATATACGTTCACATTTGTAATGTTAGTGTGATTATTTTTATTCCGACCACGTTTCGTCTTCTCTAATATGATATAATACTACACTATTAATTTAACCTTTTTATTTATCTTTCAGGTTCATGAAACTTAACAATTTAATGTTTCAGGGTGACGGGCGCAGTGCAGTTCTTCTGTAAGCATATGCATCTGTAAGCATAGACAGAGGTTACCACTTAACACGAAGTAGTTCTCGTGCTTGTACCGTCTCCTAAGCATTATGCAAATATGGATTTAATGGAAGATAAATCTTTTTTTTATAGTGAGACAGACTTGCGAGTTATTTAACCATCTTAGTTGTTTCATAATTTATTAATTTACTTCAGTTTATACGAACTCATTATGACCAAGGTTATAGGCTCGGTGGACTTTATATACTATATTTACTCTCTTTCCCAAAGACCATTTTAAACGATCGAGATCTACAACCATCGTAAAACCACATAAAACTTAACTTCAATACAAACAAGTACAAGCTATTACAATCAAAGTTCTAAGCAACTAATAAACTTTACGTCTACAATAAGGTTGATTTAGTATTAATTGCTTAGATCGAAGCCTTTTGCATGGACCCTGAAACTCCGTATTACAAGTTTGACACCGGTTGCCGCCTGTGTTTTTTTTTTATATTTGATAGACTTACGTTTTATCTCTACCTGACGTGATGTCCAGTGATTATAAGGTCGAAGGTACATACTAAACAGTTTCACACTTGACCAAGAATAGCAACTCGTTCTCAATGCAGTGGAAATGGATAAGTTGACTAAACTAATTTCAATCAAGTATAGCTAAGAACCGTATAGAAAAAAAAACGCTTTTTAAATGCCGCTACGATGATACAAATATACAATAGAAACGAAGTATCGATAAAAACACGGAAAGTGTAGTAGTTTAGTTCGGCACCTACCTCAGATCTTCAGTGAAGGTATAGGAATACAATCATGAGGGAATTCACAGTCTGGTGGTAGGGCAATTTGTAGCTGTATTCATCTGTCTAAGTAACTTGCCTACCTTCAAAATCTGTCACCAAAGCACGTAATGGCGTGTTCCGGTAGATGTCTTTGAAAGCCAGTGGGCAGTGGTATCGTTTACGTATTCCCAAAAGTATGAGTTATCTGTGCCACTATTGTACTAGATAAATGACAGTTTGTAAATACGTTAACGATGCGATTACGTTACACCTCAACAGATTTTCGTGCTCGGCCCACTGTTGCCACTTCTAGTGTCGTCTCGAATCGAATCAGCATCATAAGAAAAACTAATTTTCAACCTAAAATAGGGTATTGTAACCAAACCAAACCAAAATAAGTGGCAGTCATACCTATACTGATTTTCTTATATTTAATTTAAAGTCTAACATTAATGCTTTTAAATCTCTTATTATTAGTTTATCTCCCATTCAAACATATTGGTATTATATACCCTATATATACGAATACACAAACTCGTACTTTAACTTTGAGCAGACTACATTGTTTACATCATGCTTATAAGGCAGCTTGATCAAAACCGGGCCTATTTACATCCGCGATATCTTATTGCAGACTGCTAATAATTGCATCAGAATGGTTTGGTGTATACATTTATACAATTATGTACCGAGTATATACATTTATGTTTAAAGTAGTGCTGTATATAATTTTTTAGGTATTATATGTATCAATTTTTAAACGCAATGAATGTATATCAAGAATTTTATATTTGGCCTCGTCAGTCGGTTCAGTTAGGAATTAGTTTTAAGTTTTGTGACATCAATAGCTTTCTTTATTAACACTTGGGGCTGAGTATCCAACGTCCGTAGATGGATACCCTTCTGCGTACCTCTTCACGTAGTCAGTATGGGTACCACATTTTGGGGTACGATACGTCTGCAAAAGTCCGTCTATGTGGGAACCGCCAGTGCCAGATATTCTTTTAAAGCTGTAATTTCATAAGACATTATAGCAAGTTACATTACTGGGCGAAAGTCATTGATCAGCTATATCTTGGTGTGACAAAAGCAGTGCTGTGCAGGACTTTGAAACTTAAGATCTAAGTCGCTCTGCAATTCTGCCGCCGTGATGCTCACCGTCAGGCCAAGGACATGTGTGTCTTGTTGCTTATGAAAAAATAACAATTTACGAGTATTTTTAGCGGAAAGGGGAGAATGTTTTTGGCTATTTTATATATGAGTCAGGACACCGAAATAGTTTTAGGTTTTGTATTGTAACGCCGCTTTTAACAATTGCCTGCTCAACATGTATTTTTAAAGGATCGCTCTAGATCTACGTCTGTCCGGCTTTTCATTCCAGTGACAAACTAGTTTTAGAAATCTCAATATCGCTATGTTACTAGTAATTGCTCTATGTGCATTTTTAACATATTGCTGTCGATTTACGCTGGCAGTCAGGTCAATAGCGACCTAATATTAGGTCGTGACATTTCGCCGTTTTCCATAACCAGTTCATTTTCATAATGCATATCCAAATATAGTATATTGTTGTAAACAAAATAATATGATGGGCACTTAGTTATTAATTTGTAAGCCAATAAGTTGGCGGCCATAAGTCACTGTAATCAGTTTTTTCGAGAATAAATAATATAGACCTACCATCAAAATGTACCTATATGAATCGATAATACATAGGTATACGATTCTTACGTTTTAACTGAAAACATGGAAACGCCCGCGAAATAAAAGTAAAAATAAAACAATATCATTCACAATTATTATGTAACAACATTTACACGTAAAATTAAGCATAGGTGGGTGTTGCTACTACAAACTTTCTGTCTATAAAAAGCATTTCAAAGAATATTAGTTATAAAAGTTGATAAAAGCTGACAAAAAAGTTGGCAAGTATAAAGAATTTTGTTTTGTGTATGTGACATTTAACTCAGACCTTTGACCTGTCCCTGTGCCTATCTAAAATCGAACACGACTTACACGTCCCACTCAAACCCTTGAGAAGTTATTAACAAATCTGACCGTGTTAGGAACCTACCCTAGTTCTAAAACAACTAGACAGTTCGCATTTAATAGTCATACGTTATGTTCCCTCCATAGGAGACCATGTAAATTAAATAGCTTCAGTTGTAGTTGTCTCTTGGGTTCACTTAAATCCGAGCTTAGTTGGCACGGACATTGTGTATACCTATTTATATAACTAGACAATATAATACGCATACTATATAGTTTCCAGAAAAATTGGGGTATCAACATGTAAAGTAACAAAGATGAATCACGATGCGTACATAGGTACCACACTTATACTTGAGGTAAATCAAAAGAAGAGTATTCAAGTAAGAACGACAGTTTACACGGGACCGTAAATAAATAATAAATTTTCAAGATTGATCAATCGATCGTAAATTCTTCTAAACGTTTTCCTAAACATCTAAGAAACCATCGGTATCTAATTCCGTCGCAGGTCTTCGTCTGATAAAACATGAAATCTGTGTTTACATTTATCAAAGCGGGGTAAGATTGTGTCAGCCACACATACGCATATCGTCTCTGAGCAATGAGACGACATGACACTTGACTGGCTCCCTCGTTAATTTGTAACAGAAATCCTATATCCATATACACATGCAAAATACACACAACTTCAACTCAATCTCGCTTGAGGGTCGGATTTAAGACGTACTATTTCTAAACGCTATTGCGAGTATATTACAGACAAAAATGCCTAGTGCGGCTCCGGTGCAGTCTCATTTTTGACTGGATGTCATTTAAATCATGGCATGTTTCCTCTGATAAGTCACGCTCGAAAATGTTGCACTAAAATTGTAGTGAGACTGAATAAATCATTTATGATATGACAAATGTGATTACGCGTGCTGTGATGAATCATAGCGACAATATCGTAAAATATTAACAATGATAGTTCAGTGAAACTGGTATAAATTTGCAATATTTTAACGAATGCTTTTGAGATGTAGACATATAGACGCATGCTGTCCATTAGCTGTACTCAGAGGGTGACCATTGTACGTGTTCTTGAATGGATTGGCCAAAAACGCAACCTCATGCTTACGGTTAAGATTCGTAAAATCTCATACCTCGGTCATGTCCTCCGTCATCAGCGATATGACCTTCTTATATCGCTGATTATTATGGGTACAATTGCTGAAAAAAGAAAGGTGGGGAAAAGAAAGAAGTCGTAGTTGCGAAATATCCGAGAGTGGACTGGAATATCGGGGGCGTCTGAGTTGTTCCGCCGAACCAAAAACAAGATGGACTGTACCTCGCTGATCGCCATCCTCCACTAGTTGTAGAGGCACTTTAAGAAGAAGAACGTACATTTGGGTTCATTGGGTAAAAAATATGTGATAGCAATTTTAAGATAAAATTACAGTTCGCATATTTTGTAAAATTACTAACCAATTTGGACTGATGGTTTTCGGGATCATTTAACAAAAAAACATTAATATCAATTTTAAACAACACGCAATTATTATGTCATATTTCTCGCTAATTAAAAATACCCGTTGGGCTGTTTTGCAAATTTACAAAATAATTTGGATTCACGCTCATGTAAATGCATTTGAATATTTTTTCTATACATATAATATAGCATAATAAGTAAGTCGCTCAAAAACGCTAGGCTGTAGGAATAAATTCCTCTCAATCGTTTGAAATATTGCCAATTACAAAATGCAACCCGCAGTCACTGGGCGTTCACTTGTGAAATGGAATAGAGAGAAATAAACGATTCGATTTCAGGCAGGAGGCATATCAAGTTAAAAAATCAATTCGTTTTTTGTTTATGTTTTATTACATGAAATATTTTATGAGCGAAAGTTTGTGAATGAGTAAGTTGTATGATTTTACTTCGTCAAGGTCATCCTGCTCAATGGATGGATGTAATTTGGACTTTCTTTACTTTTACTCAAATTCAATGCGTAGTTCCAGAGTAAACACGATAACCATATTTCAGACGGACAAAATCGTGGTCAGAAACTAGTATTTAATACTTCAAAAAATTATTATTATTAACAGATAGTTTAATTAAACATTGTGATTATATTTTAGAACTCTACTTTGCACGATGACATCTTATATCATATAAATGAATGAGTACAAGGAGTGCATTTCGTTTGAAATGTAAGATCCAACAATTTTCTTATATTTTAAAAGCAAGTCGTGAGGACAGCTTCCGTAGTCCCCAAAGGTTTCAATCGGCTTCTCCCGTTGTCGCCTCTAAATAGAAGATTGCGAACTATTAACGTGACTCTGCGACATCCCTGTAGATTACCGCCCCACATCGAATTTTATGAACAATCTAAACGGTCTCTAAGTTCACATTTTATAGCCATCGTTAGCTCAGCAAGAGCTAAAACATCAACAGGCTTGCGGTTCTTTTAAAACGCGTATCTATTGTCGCTGGTAATAATGTGACATTGAACCTTTCGTTATCATTATAATTTGTACCGCAGTTCATATCTAAGACGGAATAAGTATCGAATTATATTGTAAACATCACATAATGACATGATTGCTATGAGAATAAAAACAAAATATATGTATGTTATTGTTATTAAGCGTTTTAAATCGCGCAATAAAAATATATCAGTAGGTACTGGTATGAACTGTGTACGCCCTAGAGACTATTAAAATACATTGTAAGTGTACATTGTTCATCGTTGCTGTCTCTAATGAAACATTTACTGCAATTGCAGATAGTATATCTCCGGATACGCACTAGTTGTATGACCTGCTTATTGCGTATTTGCGCATCTTCCTAACCTTATTTGTACCAGAGTAGTCATAGATTATTTTTGTTAATCTAACTAAATGAAATTGAGCTATTCAGAAAGCTGTTTCTAATTACTATTAAACAACCATTAAGCTAAATTTAGTAACTTTAAATAAACATTAAAAAGAAAATATGTGCAAATTTAAATTTAAATGTACGTTTACACACTATTACCCCCGCATTATGATTGCCTGTGTCGAGTGAGGACGTACCAAATCACAATGGGTTTTCATACAACTTTTGCCGGCCTCTGCTCGCATGTATTTGGCTACAGCAATTTCGAATTATCTCGAAGAAAGTTGTCAAAATAATGCTCGAATTTCCAAGCATGTTTGAGAAAAACGTATTTATATGCATAGATTGTTCCTAACCAAAACTACATGTCCTGAATTCATAATATAACCGAAATATTGCATAAACCAATTCATGCTCGAAATTTTGTTTATTTGTAACTTATGTGTCATAAGCTTTCTACTCTGAAAAAATTAGTACTGCTTTATTTTCTAGATGAGCGAGAAGCTTCCGAAGATCAGTTTTCCCCAAGGTGAAAATGTTCACTTAAAACCATCGGAAAAATATCTGGAACTCGCTGCTTTTAAGTAAACATAATAAAATAAAAATTATTTCTCTTATCTTTATAAATAGTATTCCCGAGACATTTTATCACGGATATGTATTAACGTCGACGTGTGTTCACACACAAAAAGTTCCTCTATAAGTTAGTAAAGTCACATAGCAGTTTGTGTCATTGTGGAATACGCACGCCTGTCACGACCGGTGGCTAATGAAAAGCGATGCTTGGCTAACTAACGACCGGTCCCAAAAATCCATCCATCGCCGGTTTAACTTACTAGATATAGATATTTGACTCTTTTCTACCGACTTCCAAAAAAAGGAAGAGGTACTCAATTTGACTGTATGTTTTTTTTTATGTTTGTTACCTCATAACTTTCGATTGGGTGGACCGATTCTCAAAATTCTTTTTGTTTGAAAGCTGGTGGTTCCCGTGTGGTCCCATGTAAATTTCATAAAATTTGGTCAATTAGTTTTTGAGTTACACTCCAATAACTGATTTTTACCAAAGTAATAGAATGGAAGTCGGTATAAAATTTTTCAAATTGCACTTGTTGTATGGACGTTTTGTCAAATTTCTATCGGTAGTAAGGAAAACTGTGCATAGATAGATTATTGAGATCCCCTATAAGAAGAAGCTTCGTCGACACAATACCGACCATACTTATGTACATATACTTAGTTGTACAAAAGATTAGCCATAACTTAAGAAGCCAATAAATCCTTAGCGGTGTCCTACCGAATGGAAATGAGTTGGGAAAACTCACATCGCCGGGGGAGAATACTTGTTTGTTTGTTGCCGTGATATGAACCCGTGGAAGTTGACAAACGTGATGAAAAAAATATTGGAAAAGTTTGGCACGGGAGCTGTTTAAACGAAGCCTGTGTCGTCACGCTCAAGAAGCTTTCGGCGGAGGACCCGGAGCGCTAAGTGACTGTTTATATTAGAATATAAACATGAATTTTGTTTACTAAGGCGATTGAGAATATTTTTACTTTTTTCGCAATTACCAGAGCTTTTTGTAATAAAAACCAGAGAGACCAGAGCTTGTTATGTTACTACACTTTAGGTAGTCTATTTTATTTAGTTTTTATATAGTTAAAAACCGACGTAGGTGTAGAGTTTTACCTACATACTAGCAGCTACAAAAGCTATATTCAAATATATTTTTTTAATTGTCCTGCTTTTTTAATTAATTCTTGTACATAAATAAATAACATATCTAATAAAGTGTCAGGACTAGCCTCTTAAAATAGTATAGCTAAATAATATTAACTTGAAAGTTCGATGCTAGGATGGATGGGCTCGGTGACCATCAAATACTTTAGTGGTCATCGTGTCTGACACGGATAGTCGGAAGACGCAGATTCAAATCCAATCGGAGGATCTGTAATTTTGCTCTCTACAATTAAATGGTTAAAATAAATTTAAATAAAAAACTGGTCCATTTTAAGCAGTGCTCTCTTTAAATCTTTAAACTGTGTAAGCACCATGAATATGAGTAAAACTATTAGATTTTGTTTTCAGACTTTGTATACCTATTGTCTTGAGGTGAAAAACTTACATATTTACGAGTATATATAGTAAGGATGATCCATTGCCACTGCTACATACAATCTGACTATAAAAGGACATAATTTCAGGTATCAGAAAAGGAAACAAAAATAGTAGTATACGTATTTAATTAATATATGCTCAACCTACTAAAGCTATGGTGACATGTCATCTTAAATACCGTTATAATCTGCAACAGTGGTATCTTCGTACATTTTGGGACATCAGTATGCTCCCTACTTTAACTGAATTCATCATACTTTAAACTGACTTCACGTCATTTATGATTGCCATTTTTCTCAGTAAATCTGCTAACTATTTCAAATGTGATAATGTTTTCCTCGTAATAAATAGAATTGAAAATCATTTAGGTACCTAAATATATCACCTCATCACCTTTAATTTCTTTATTATATTAACGAGATAAGAACGTGAAACATAAACACATACATCATCAACTCATAATCACAAACACGAGCTGGATTAAAACTAAATTAGTGAAAGCAAGTATACCTTTGTAAAGATAGAGAAATCAAAACTCAAACCTATAAACTGTTCTAGATAACAACAAAAAAAAAACAAGTCATTCGGTGTTATATGAAAAAACAAAAGATTATAGGTACATAAATACACAGGCAGGTACGGAAAGAAAATTAATTTTAACCCGACCTATTTAGTACAAAAATTATAGAATGTAATTATAGGACGTCCCTCTTCATTAGATGGGGCTGAGCGACCTTTGTTGTTTATGAATTAATACCCATCAAGTGATTGTCTTATGTTTATGGATATAGCTATAAGTTGGCCATTCATCATAGTCCTCGCCTGCGCAGTACAGGGCGCGGGGGTATGACGCCGAAGGGGACTGAGAGCCCGCGCATCTGTACCGCGCAGGCGAGGACTAAGATAAACGGCCAACCTGTACTTATATCAGAACGCAACACTTGCTTCACGTTTACTAAGCAAATAATGTAATGGCATTCTCCTGTAATATATATGTAACTCGTATTCTAAGGTTAATTTTAAGAAATTAAGGTAATATTATGAAGTAAGTAGTTAATTTTTAACGTAGTTAACTCGTCCGCATCAGGACAAAAAATAACAATAGATTTATGAATGAAACTTGCCTGGAATGAGTCTTGCTGATTCGGAGGAATGCATAGCTAGTACTTTCCATACTAAAAGAAATAACTCTTTTCTACCTTTTAACATTGTCCGAATTCAGTGATTTTTTTTCATGTAATGTGATTTTATCTGTTTTTTTATGTTCTAAAAAAAGGAAATTTATAGTACTTTGAAATACTGCAAAAATCAAAACGTAAACAATGTAATGATTACATTAAAAAAATCACTGAAATCGGACAATGTTAAGAGGTAGAAAAGAGTTATTTCTTTTAGTATGAAAGTACTAGCTATGCAATACTCTTAGGCCGTTATTAATAAACGTTGCGTAAACCTATATTAGGCGTAACATGCTTTGTCTTGCTTTCACGCGTAACATTTACTGAAAGCGAAAAATTGACAGATAGATGTTTTAACTACTCCGGGTGTAAGCCAAGTTTATTAATAAGGCCGTTAATGTCAATCGGGACCGTTTTGTCAGTATCTAGATACCAACGTAAAGGCATGCCTGTATATCAGAGGAGTAGGCACATAATTATATGTTCATTCATTACGATGACGCAAGTACCTCATTCACTTAATTCACTCTTTTTACAATGTTCATACACACTCGTTTAGGGTGCTTCTAAGCTGGTCACAGAACATATCTAATTTGTAACATGTTTGTAAATGTCTACTTAAAAATAAATATATCGCATTACGTGATATGTTGCTTGTTCTAACACACAGCTTATGATTTTTCATAACTTGTGTTTTAAAGGACAGATTGAATACCTGTGCTTAATGCACCAAAGGTCACACAGCCAGACACAATAGAAATTTCATTGTTATAATGACATCGACCCTTGAGGGGGTAACAACAAGAAAAACAGGAGAACTCTTTGCGAATGAGTTCGTCCAGGGAAGAAGTGCCACATATCATACTGCCATACTACATTTCTACCGCGAAGCAGTAATGCTAGCAATGCGTTCTGGTTACAAGGTTTGCTGGTGAAATTACAAGCACATGAGATGTAACAACTTTTTGTAATGGGTTACGGGGCAGTGCAGTTCGTCACTTGTGAGGAAATGCATCTATTCTAGGCAGAGGTAACCACTTAACTTTAGGTGTGCCCCGTGATGTACTGTCTCCTAATATAGTAAAAACGAAGTGTACAACGATTAGTCCAAAATTATCTAGCCTTGTTACTGTTGATGATATTTTTTTACATTCTCTATTAATTCCACAAAATTTAATTCTCATGATGAGTGTATAGATAAAATTTTGAATTTCATGTTATTCGTATACAAATCATTCTATAAATCTCTTAACATACTTAATCCCCATTCCCATTCACTCCCACTCACGTAATCCTATTTTATCCATAATAATAACAGAGAAAACACGCACGTCATAAAATGTAGCAATAAACGATTATATTAAATTTATTGTCCGCTTCGATAGTCATAATATTGAATGATCCTATTTGCACCGAGCAACGTCCACCGATAAATGAATAATTATTGATTAATACTCGCTATTAATTTTTAATTACGTCCATAATTCTTTCATTAATGGCAACTGTGTAAACAATTGAACTCAGATAAAAGTATTTAATGTAGCGAGCAAAGACACTGCAATTTTATTATCGGAGTTATGAATAGCTACGAGTAGATATCCCACTTTAGTTTTATATTGAGCAGGAAAATAATGTCTTCTGACTATACATACATAATGTCAAATAAAATCGTAAAAGGTATATCTAGCTCTCTGTTTCTCTACAACATTTTAAATTATTAGGACATGAAAACGCTACAATATCTAAAGACTTGTGGAGAAAGTAAACTAAAATGGTACAGTCAATTAATGGCATTATTGCACCTCCTTTGGTTAGTTCAATATTAAGTATTTTTATAAAAATTATTAAGGGTTGTGACGTCAATACAAAAGATTAAGTATTTCTAAAAATTCTTCTTTCGGTTGGATAGTGCTCTCAAAGCTGTTCAATAGATGTCGCTCCGTCCCCGTAAGACGGTTAAAATCAGATAGAGAGTTAAAATTCGATCGGACCTCGAGCCTCGGTGGCCTAGTTGGTCATGGCGTCTGACACGGATTGTCGGAAGACGCGGGTACGAATCCCGTCCGAGGATGTGAATTTTCCTCTTTAATTATTTCAATGTTTGGTATCGCTAAGCAGGCGTTAGTGCTTTAAAAAAGTAATACTATAAGAAAAGTATGTATTTATTTATTTATTTGTGAGTAGTAGCACATTTGCAGAATATAAGTAATATAGAAGAATTACATCAAATTAAATTTTAATAAAATAAAATAAAATAAATAAATCGGTAGACCTCTGATCCTTCAAATTCTAGACTAGCATTAAATTGTATATTTAGTCTTCAAACTGCATTAGTCATTTTTCAACGAGTATAAATGGAACATAATCAATTTGATTTCGTTCAACAATGAATCCCAGTTAGTTACAAATGTGGAGGCTATCATAATGATAGTGGCATATTCGTGGTCTACCAAAGCACTTTATTTTTTAAGAGCACCGATATCTTGTACAATACTTTCCTACTATGAAGATAAGAAAAGTAGACAGGTATTTTGTTTTCTTAGGAGATAGTTTGGCAAACGAGCAGGCGGCTCACCTGATGGTAAGTGATCACCATCGCCCACGGACATTCGCAATACCAGAGGTCTCGAGGATGCGTTGCTGGCCTTTTAAAAAGGAATACGCTATCTTCGTAAGGCCATGGCAAAAGGCTATTGTCCGAGGCCACTCCTAATTACACCTTGTGAGGCAGGTGGAAGATCAACTAACTGAAACTCTTTTCTGAAGGTTTCCAAGTCGTATCGGTTTGTTCTATGAGAACCTATGTTCAGCAGTGGACGTCTTCCGGCTGATAATAATGATCGGTTCGGAAATACCTCAAATGGTAGCTGATTCTACATAGTGGTAGCGTGAGTAAGAAAGTGCCGTCGTAATCGCACGGTTGTAGACTTCCAGATGTCAACATGTACAACAAAATACACGTTCCTAAGTTTTGTTATTCGAATTTCGGATACAAATAATTCACCTATATATTTAGATTCGAGTAAAACTGTCCAACCTGGTGGATACCAGTTTATTTCAAAATAGAAATAGAAATAGAAATCATTTATTGTTGAACTGTGTACGATAGTGGGTTCTTAAGGTAACATAAGATAAAGATGAGTCTCAACAGCTTACGTAACGTTAAGTAACATACAATATTCTTTTAACTTAAAAACTTCATCGATTTATATATTATATTAAATTACACAATAATTAAATGTTCACAATAATTTAAAAAAAAGGCAACTCTTATAATTATAAATTGTTACCATATTTTTGTCAGTATTACATTATACATATTATGATCATTATTCAAGTACATCTTCTAGAAATTCGTCAATTTTATAATACGCCTTTGATACTAATAATTCAAACAATTTTCTTTTAAACATAGTTACTGTCTTCGATTCCAGCAGTGATTTGGGTAAATGATTATAAATTGTTGGACCCATTCCCAATATAATATTCCTAAAAAGTGCCGTTCCATGACTAGGCATACAAATTTTATTTTTATGACGAACACTTTTAAGTAACTCAAACATATGCAAATTATTTCTTATAAATAACGCAGTTTCGTACATGTACAGACACGAAAATGTCAATATATTCAATTTCAAAAAGAATGGCTTACCTGTAGCCCTATTTTTTAAATGGCAGACCGATCTAACACATTTCTTTTGAGCTTTAAAGATAGTTTTTCTTCCTGAACAGTTACCCCAAAAATAACACCGTATCGTAAATCAGACGTTACATACGCATGATATGATATGAGCACTGCTGGCTGATTTACCACTTTAGCTAGCATGTATAAAACGTATGAGTAGCTTCGTAATTTAGAGCATAGTGATTCGGCATGTTTTTGCCAATTTAGATCAGAATCAACAAAGAGTCCCAGATATTTTGTAACTGAAATGTCTTGAATAGTATTATTTAGATAAGTAATTTCGGATGTCAGTTTTCTATATTTATTAAATGTCATTATGCAAGTTTTGTCAATATTAATTAATAGATTATTACATGTCAACCATACAATTATATTACTCAATGCCAAATTGATTTCTGCACCCGGAGATTTATCTCTATTAATTACAAAAATGGCTGTGCTATCGTCGGCAAATAGAACCATTGGATGATCAATAGCTTGTGGTAAGTCATTTATGTAACTAATAAAAAGCAACGGTCACAGCACGCTTCCTTGTGGGACTCCATACCTCACCAAACAAGGAGAAGACATATATATTGTTTCTACTTTCGATTTGGGACAAACCTGTGTTATCTGAGTCTGCTGAAAGCGATTACAAAGGTATGACCTGATTAAATTCAGAATATTGCCTCTAATTCCATATGCCTCTAACTTATTTATTAAAATATCATGGTCAACATAATCGAATGCATTCGACAGATCCATGTACATGGCATACACTGGTAGTTTTTTTGTCTCGGCCTGAAATAATTGTTTTTAATAAATTATAAACGGCAATATTAATAGACTTGTTTTTACGGAAACCAACTTGTTCGTCTATTAAGATATTGTATTTTTCAATATATGTATATAGACCAGCGTGAATAAACTTTTCAAATACTTTAAAACACGAGAACTAATGCAACAGGTCGATAGTTATTATTTAGCTCTCTATCTTGTTTTTAAAAAGAGGCTTGTTGATTGTCATTTTCATCTTATTTGGGTAAAAAGCCAAAGCCCGATTTGGTAATGATTCAGTTTCGCTAATGTGTTTCTTGAACTTGATGATAATGAAAAAGTATCCTATATGTATATACATACTAAATTTCATTAAAATCCGTCCAGTACTTATTGCGTGAAACAAACATAACAACATCCATACATCTATAGATACGAGCTTTCGCGTTAGAATATTAGTAGGATATCGAGATTTATTTCTTCAATAATTTATAGAGTTTTTTTAAATGGTGAGGCAATTTTACTACACATACGAGAGTAATCGTAAAAATAACAAAATATACAAACTTGTTTTATGCCAACGATAAACTTTTGCTTGATAAAGTGGAACTAACGAAGGAACTTTTGTCTGCTCAAATGTATACACCTACCGAGGCACTCAATACAGCTTGTTTGAAACGTTTGCATTTTCCACTGACCTGATTTTTCAGCACCTCTTTACGCAGGTCGCCGCGTCGACTCTCCGTCAATAAACTGATTTATTGAGAGAAGTGACATTGTACATACCTGCAACAAGGTAAAAGAAATTTGTCATGTAATATCTATAGAGAAAGTATGCAACTAGACCATCAATCCACCCAACCAACACATTAGCCAGATAACAGCAAAATAAAATCACGCTAAGCAGTTATGATCTTGTATGTATGACTTGATAGCATTATTTGGAATAAAAGAGTTTGGATTATATTAACTCTGTAAGCTTAATAAGTTTTGTAATAAATGGATAATTTCTTTTTAATCTTAATATCAAATGGACGAAGAACTGTTAGATAAACGATATTATTCAAATAAAAGCAACTGAGAGAGTTAACAGCCACATAGTAGGTGGAGATCCGGCATTGTCCTGTATAACTTTGGGAAATGTTTTAATTAAAAAACTTAAATATAAAAACCACTGAAATCGGACAATGTCAAGAGGTAGAAAAGAGTTTTTTTTCTTTTAGTATGGAAAGTAGCGATGCAATCCTCTTAAATTCAATTAACGACATTTTGCATAAGGCATAACATTTTTGCGCAGTACTAAATAACGGCATTTATAAACTTAATCAGCGTCTATAAGTAAGGCCGTATGTTATGCAATGTTAAACAACTATCCAACATCTTAATTTCTCTAGAAACCACGTGATTCTAACCTAACGCTTGGTCCTACAGCAACAAATGTTACCCGTTGGTTTTCTGTTAATTTACGAAGAGTTAATATTTATATAACTTAATAGTAAAAAACCTATTCAATACAATATATAAACAAAATATAATCCAGACGGGGCGGACGGACAAAATGATCTTATAATGTTCTTTGTATTAACCACGGAATATTTATTGCCAGACAAATAAACACGACTATTTATTTATATCTAGTAAATATAAATAAAGGTTTGAATGCATTTGTGCAATTTCAGAAAACCGTGTCAGGTGCTAAAACTCAGAGCTTACCAGCGCAAGCCAGCGGCTCTACCCGACAAAGGTCCTTTTGTTCGCGCCGTTGTCGCCGCCTGCCTCTACAAGCGCAATATGAATGTAACGACTGGCATTCAATAGTTTTAGAGATTTATCACAGTTTCTCGAGAAAAAATACTCTTTGCTAGGGTACGGCGTAATTTTAAAAGCGAGTGTATCACGGTCTTTGAAAAGCATTTGAAATTTTACTAGCATAAAGTATAACGTTGCTGTTTAAATAAAATTAATGTTTTATTTTATATTCATTTTTATAGATTCGTTTATTAATTTTTCTCATTGCAAAATGATGTCGTTGTCATAACTGTATTGAAATGGAAGGACGAGACTATTGCTAACGTACCTATAGCAAAATTCAGTGAATAGTCACTGTACTTACCAGAAACGTGTTTCTTAGAGTCGATAATCTTTTGTATAAAGATTAAAACATCGTCAAGATTGGTTGAAAAATGCGACCTGCACAGGACCAACGAACAACCAAACAAACATACGGACAGATGAAAGTCAATTTGGCCAGCTAAAGCAGAGGCACTTCGCTCGCTCGGTCAATTATAGGACAGCTTTTATAAAAAAAAAATACTAAAATAAATCAAGTGAGTGTCGAACTTGCGAGAAGATAAATACAATTAATACGAGTAAGAAGTGTGGTGGCACGGAAGTGCGGCAACCACGATGCACGAACCCGACTGGCATCTGACAGATTTTTATTTGATACACTACGTATTATGGTGACCATGAAGCTATCGATATCAATAAGTTGATTATTCGTGTTTGTATGCGTTTCGTCGTTCCACCAAAGTTGCAAACGGCACGCAATATCAATGAAGTGCATAGAAAGTGAACTCACAGGTTAAATACCTTCTGGTAATTTTAACCTTATCGGCTGCCGTATACCTATGTGTATACGACGGGAGCCAAAATAATTTAACGGGCGCTTTTCTAATTTTGCACGTTATCTACACGATACGAAATTTTTATCGCGGTGTTTTAACAGTATACTTGGAAGGTACTTTTAATTTTCTGTTGATGCTTTCGTCACAACGTGCACTTCCACGGTTATATTATCGTTGCCATAGCATACTTTTAATGCTCGATTGATATGGTAACGTATAGTCTTTGTAAAGCTCATTCCGATTTCTGCAACAATAGAATACAAATAGCTATATCGTCCATAGAATGGGTGCATTACAAAAGCGTGCCATAATATATCGTACATGTCCAATATAGCTAGCTGTGGTAGGTATATTATGCTATGGAAGCTGATGCTGATTCATCTTAACGTCGGAGCAAGCAGCAGCTTTCAACATAAGTAACAAACGATCTGATTTTATTTGAGATTGGAATATAAAACGGCTAAAAGCTTGAAAATATATCTATCGAAAGATAGATATCGTATGCACTTACTGGAACACAGCTCAAGCACATCAATCTTGCCTTTGTTTAATCGGCACACAAGTGTTGGGATTCTGAATATGTTTGTTAGTTGTGAGATCAAAATATTTAAATATATATAATTAGTAGTTCTGCCAACAGACCTCGCGAGCACATAGGTAGTCTTATAGCGGCAATTTTTCGCAGTACTTCACAACCTATTATCTGGGAAACATATTGACCAATTAATTATGCTCATATTTGAAATTCCTTTTAAAGTCAGGCTCCTAATGTGCGTACCAAATTTTATCAAAATCGATCAGTAAATAGCGCCTCAGCAACCTTCTCCCCTTTTAGGACAAGTTACCTGCCCCCCCCCCCCCCACTCAAAATCAATGACGACAAAAATTATATCAAATAGTAGAACATACAAACCAAGTTTCGACAAGACTGGTTGAAAATGCGACCTGTACTTAGAGGAAGACAAATGGACAACCTAACAAACATACGGAAAAATTAAAGTCAATTTGGCCAGTTATAACAGAGACGCTTCTCTCACTCAGTCAATTAGTTGTGCAAGAAGGGCACAACTTGTTATTTATAAGGCAAACTAAAGACACCATTACTTTGTGTACACGGAAATTTGTATTTACAATTATATTGAGCTAAAATAAACATCAAACACATGAGAGTTCAATTAACTCCCGAGGCCACGGTTATGGTAAATATGGAATATCCTCATAAAGTGAGGATCCCTTACCCCTGAAATGGGGTGAACGGGGTCACCGATAAGGGCTGACATCAATAGAATTTCTAATTATTTTTACCCTTGTCATTGCTTTTTTTTTCTATAACGTTTTAGCAACTCATGAGAATCATACGAATCGTATCATATACCTTAAAAGGGTTACGTATATTGTGGTTTAAATTTTAATATAAAAAAACTGTAGCGTCCTTTCTGTTTTTATACGGTATGGGAATCTGTAACAGTCTCCTTACCTTTCCTTGTTCTAATGAGGCCAGGATGCTTATGTATTATATTAAAATGTACATATATTTCTTTCTGGCTCAAATTGACATTGTCAACATCTGACCAAACCCTCATGTAAAATCTAAGATATTAAAAAAAAGAAAAAATAAAAACGTAAGAAAGTGAAAGACTAACGGTCTTACTTATAAACGCTGCTTAAATTTAAATAACGTCACTTAGTACGGCGCAGAATATTTTTCATTTGTGCAGTAAATAACGTCATTTAAAGTTAAGCAGCGTTTATACGTAATGCCGTTAATATTTAGGGTTAGAGGAAATATTGAACTACTCACCACTGTATACTACTACGAACTATTTAACTACATATTGAGTCACTGCTGATTTAATGTAATACAAAACCATGACGAAAACAAACACAAGACCAGCTCTCTATCCTCGTCCCTCACATTCTGAAGCCAACATACTCATCATTAGAAATAACACTCTCTCCGCATTTCCAAACAAATGGAGCGACTAACGAAAAGAAAACATCTTGAGTGAGGTTTAATCAGCAAATATAATAGTAACACAATATCTATTAACTCCTATTAAGTACCATGCGCAAATTAAATACCTAGCCCCTTCCATTCATACAACAACGAAATTAAAAATATTTAAAAAAATATATGCATTCATCCTCCATTGGAAATTTACTCTCATGACAGCTTCTATTCACTTCACAATATAACAAAAAAGCGTGATTACTAGATAATATAATTCATTCTACAGATAAGTCGTTTTCTCCTGTCTTGCTAGTTGTTGGGGATTTAATTATTATTTTTAAGGTTATAGATAGTAAGGCTGTTTGATGTGGTAAAATGGGTAGTTTTTAAAATACTTGATCGGTTAGTATTTGACAACTATCTCATAATACACATAAAATATATAACTAAAGTAAGATGGAACTACAGTAAGATGTTATGAAATTAATGTCGCAGAAGCATTGTTCGTACCTCGACCCGCGATTTCTAAATAATTTCAAAAAAGAGGAGGATCTATCTGAGTATGTTCGAAGAAAAACGATCCGACAAACCCCAAAGACGACAATATTTAATAAGCGCCGTTTACGTGAGCACCACTGACTCCGTTAAACAAGATAAGGGCTAAATAGGTATTCTAGAATGTTTTCGAACCCTGTAATTCGAAACGAAATACCTAACAACAGACTTAGTTTACCAATTAAGCAAGCTGAAGTCACTGTGGACTAAACATCTAACGATGCAAATCGTAAGGGTTTAGACTGTTCTTATTCGCCTATTATTTAGTTGATCTATTCAATATTTAATGCTACGAGTAAATGCATTAAACAAGATTTTAGATCAACTGATTAACTAAAATGATTAACGATTCCTGTTTCATACATAATATAGCTAATCAAATTTAAAACTACCTAATTAGAAATTGAAACATAATTCTAAAAGTGAGATAAAACGGCGACATTGAAGCAATTTAGGACTTCATTGGCTTCGCAACACGGCTTGATCCCCATAAACTTTTGTCCCGACCGTCAAAAAACATGATGTTTTCCCAGAAGTCCAATGACAAAGAAATCTGTTATTACAACCGAAATAAAATGAAAAACGCGAGGAAAAGTCACAAATTCCCGGAACGTAGTGAAATTTCCCCTAAACAGGTCCAATTTCTCGGCTTGGAGTCGACGAGTAGACGACGCTAATCTCACTGAAGGAGCGCCTTTCAGCATTTGTGTAATTTCATCAGTGGATCTGCCACCGGCGACGCCTGTCCCGCACCATTACGCAAGGATCCCGTTTGTCTAACTAGCCGCGACTTTTACACTGCTCTCGTGGTTATGATAACTCTAACTAAGTACCTAATTAGCAAAGGGGATGATAATGCTTGAAGGGATTTCTCAGATTACATCTTCTATAGTGTGCAGAGTATTCATCTATACTAATACTAATACACTAATAATATTATAAAGAGGAAAGATTTGTCTTTTTGTATGTGATGAATAAACTCAAAAACTACTGGACCGAGTTCAAGAATTATTTAGCCATTAGAAAGCTAATTTAGTACTGAATAACATAGGCTTTATAATATTATCGAAAAAGTTAGGGATTCGTATGAAAACTTCGATTATGTAACCCAAGGTGTCAAAATACCAACAACCATCCTTATATCGCGTACGCTGCGGAAACTATTGACAATAGAGCAAAGTGATAAGTCTGCGATACCATATATCTTCCTATTATTTGGAATGTAATTAATTGAAGAAGAAATAAGAATGGTATTATGCCATAATAACGATTTTTTCATTTAAAATATGCAATAGTAACTCCGAAAAATCCTTATATCGCGTACACTGCGCAAACTATTGACAATAGAGTAAAATGATGTACTATAGTTTGATAGAAAACATCGATGTCTACAAAAAAGTATGCCCTATTACAAATGATTACACGATAATTACTTTTCTGTGTTAAAATATACAATAGTACCTTTGTGGTAATCCTAATCTACTCTGTTAATAAAGAGGAATGATTTGATAGTTTATTTGTAACGGATAAACATAAAAACTACATAACTGGTACAAAATAATTTCAATTCAAATTGCTTCTACTCGGAAACCTATATTATGCCTGAGTGATACGCTATATTTGATTCATCATCATCATCCATCGCCGCGCGGAGGGCTGCTAGTAGAAAATAAATTTAGTTTGATATCTAATGCATGTATATGATAAGAATTTGTTATAGTAAATTACTCAGATTCTACTCTAAGTGATAAGTCTCGAGCAAACATGCTCATAATTCACTCTTGACGACCTCCAAAAGAGCAACGTAATCCATTATCCTGTGCAAACTCTAAGATTTTCCTTATTTGTTAAAAGAATTTTCACTGACATTTTTAATACACTTTTCCGTACCGAGCAAACCCACCAAAAATAGATACAGCAATGCGCTGTGAACAAAAGATTTAAAATTTGTAGACAGAAAGTTAAAGTGGCAGTCGGGCACATAGAACGCAGAAAGATGGCCGATGGGGCCGGAAGGTTCTGGAGTGGAGACCACGGAACGGCAAGCGCAGCGTAGCGTCCACTGACACGGTGGACAGATGACCTGATAAAGGTCACAGGACGACGTTAGATGCAGGCCACTTCTTACCGGTCCTTTTGGAAAATTATCGAGGAGGCGTATTTACAGCAGTGGACGTCCTACAGCTGAGATGATGAAACATATAAACATTGAAAGAATGTGTCGCTTTTAAAGCGTAGAGTGCCTTTATTTTGAATATGCATATACATTAATCCTTAATCCTCAGGTCCTATTGTGAAATCATGTGGGAGGCCTATGATCAGCAGTGGACGTCCTACGGCTGAAATGATCATGATGATGATATAAATTAATGGTTAATTACGAGGGGTAAAGAAATTTCCCGCTTTACATCGTTATATACACAGAAAGAAAGATAGTGAATCTGAGATAATACTTAGGATCCTATTTTGTAATTTTCCCATTAAATCATATTATGTTGATCAAAATCAGACTGACTCAAAAAGATGAAATATCTGGTAAAATAGTCCCAACAAAAAAGACGATTACGTCGGCAATTTTAGCCAGTATAGTCTAGTATAGTCAGTATAGTAGTTTATAGTCTTAACCCTTTGCGTACGTAGAGACGTAAGTTTACTTGAGTTTCATTCATTATTCTTTTGTTTTAATAATCACGGTATAGTAATGGTTAATAGCAAATGCTACGAGCACCTTACCAGCATGTTTGCATACACGGTAAATGAGATATTAAACATATTTCAATTAATTTTATAAACTGCTTCGGATGCTTAAAACTTCAAGATAAAGTGTTGTTGTTTTATTCGGCATAGTTGATTTCCAATTAGGATCCAAAACTTGTCGCGTATTTCATGTAGCTCAGAGTAATTTGTGAAATGCCGCGGTCAGTAATGGTTTCAAACTCGAAGGCAATTCAAATAAAATTTTCTCAACAATGAGAGTGAATCGAATAAAAAGTTGGTATTTACTGGGAACTCGCGGTCGTCGTTAGGGAACTAATGAGTCAATAGTCCCGCCGGGAAAGCAGCAATCTGCTTTGATTTAATTTATAAACGATGCTTGGAGTTAAAAGTTCCGACCTTCACCCATTTTTGCACTTGATGGTACTATATAGGGCGTCGGTGATAATAAACCAGGACTCTCTTACTCCTCCAATGTAAGACAGAATGAGACACAAAGTGTGAATTAGGCCTTTATGTGGGGATTCTATACCGGACAGTTTCGTGCCGAGGGGCATACCGCATTGAATAGTCGCTTCTGCGCAATTTGCCATTCAAAGGAGTCTCGTGGGTGCAAATATGACTAGTTTCGATTCGATTGAGAAATTGAAATATGCTGGTCATTACTATTTTGACTTAGATATAGATAGCTATAGACCATAACTATACTATGTATTGATATTGATAGCGGTATCAAATTAAGCCCTTTTAATTATACCGTAATAGTAGATTATGCACCAAGGGAGTAAAGCAGTGTCTTACGTCATGGGCGGTATATTGCACCCTGAGTGTAACGGGGACTCTTGGGTTAATTAAGATTTAATTCTCGAGCGAAGCGAGGGAGTTATGTAGAGTCCTGAGTGAAGCGAGGGGTTAAAGCCGCCCAAGACGAAGACAGGCGTTATCTTCGAGGTGCGTACTCTACTTTTCATACCTACTGCGAGACAATAAAACTCAGAGCTTTAAAATAGCAGTTATTTCGTTAAAAGTAAGATACATTAATAGTTAATATTCAACTTGGACACATTTGTCCAGTTATAGAGGGACAGAGACAGAATCTTTGGAAGGAACATTTTATGGAAAACACTGTTTTAGACTTTCGCCGTTGTAAACTAAGTTATAATTAGTACTCACGATTTAGTTGCTTTTGGAGCACCCGATATTTCGGTACAGTTACATGCACCACGTAGAAAATAATAATATACTCGTATTATGAAAGTTGAATAACACCAAACACCAGAACATAGATGAATATAATACCTAGCACCGATCGCAACACGTAACTTCAACTACGACCTTGAATTCGCAGAGCCTCAGACTACATAGCGGTTAGCGGACCGTGTGTAACCCATAGCAAGGCGGCGCACAACAATCACACTCCTTAGGTTCGTTTAGCAATGAGGGCATTGGTGGCGTTGCTATTGTTGATTCTTTTGTGAAAGCGTTCATAAAGCCCAATTTTGGTGGCCAAAATAAAACTCTTTTTTAGCTTTTCGAAAGCGGAACATTAAAGAGCCATAAACGACATTTTCACCCATAGATTCCCAATTTAAACGCCCTTGTGAGCGTTTTCAGCGCCAGCTATTTTCGCCAACTTGTGGCTATTCGAACGCACTACTAATATTTCAATCGCGCCTTTTTCTTTTTTTTTCTGTATGATGTCTATGTACTATGAGATTTCCTACAACTAACGTTCCAAATCCAAATCACTTTACTCCCATGGAGTTTCATATAACTTTACAACCCCGCGTATGTAATGCCTTGCTTTACGTAGAGATTGCGTGACATATCACGCCTGCTCGAAAATGTTCTATTACGTAATAGAACATTTTCGAGCAGGTTGTATGAAAAGATCAGAGTTTTTATTGTCTCGCAGTAGGTATGAAAAGTAGAGTATGCACCTCGAGGATAAAGTCTTCTTCTTGGGCGGCTTTAACCCCTCGCTTCACTCAGGAGTCTACATAAATCTCTCGCTACGCTCGGGAATTAAATTTTAATCCCGTCGCTGCGCTCAGGGATTAACCCAAAAGTCCCCGTTACACTCAGGGTGCAATATACCGCCCATGACGTAAGACACTGCTTTACTCCCTTGGTGCATAATCTACTGTTAACTACGAAATAATTTACGTAAGTAAACCATTAATAATTTATTTTACAGCAACGTGATAAATATAATAGGTGTGATAATGTAACCAGTATTACGGGTGGGGCAATTCCCATTCGATAAAAATGAGAAAAAAAGGATTTATTTGTAATGTTGATTTACCCTTCCGTCTCAACGGTTTCAGTACTGTAGACATGTTATTTTTTAAAGTTTTTCATCTGTTATCATTCATAGTTTTATCATCTTATTATGAATCCTTACTTGTCTATTTTTTTCAATGCGTGGACAGGCGGAGAGAGGACCTGCAGAAGCCGACTGGCAAAGTAATAATCTGAAGTATAAAATCAGTGGCGTCCATTGAGAAAAACTATGTACCGAGCAGTGAGTATTTTCAACCGACCTCCAAAAACGGAGGAGGTTCTCAATTAGAAACTTTTTGTTTGTTTTATATGCGTGTCACACATAACTTTTTTCTAAGGGAACCGGTTTTTCATGATTCTTTGAAAGCCAGCTTCCTATTTTCATATTTGATCAGCTATCAAGTATGAAAATTTAAAGCGTGTGGCTGGTGGTGCTTCTCATGTGGTTCCCTTTATATTTGAATAAGATCTAACCAGTACTTCTACTTGGATAATGATTTGGAATTCTATCTAAATACCTATATCAATATATACAAAAAATCGATTTTAAATTTTGTTACTAAAAAGTAATTTAGTCAAGATGATGATAGAAGTTGTATTGCTTACTTAGTCCTAGAGTTATCTGAGGTACGTTTTACGTTAAAATGTTTACTCTTTATGGTTGTAGGTTTATACCTTATATGGTCTACCATAAAAAACCCTGAAAACTTTTATCTCCAGTGTACTCGTGACAACGGTCGATGCAACGCGGTCTAAACGTCGAGGTTAGACAAATTATGTTTAGATAAAAGAATACGTGCGCGTAAAAGACTCGATATTCTCTTAGAACATAAAACCCTTCAAAACCCATCACCGAAAGCCTGTGGTAGATTTCGTACCGGCATGATTTTTTTTCTTCAGTCTACTCGTGACCACAGTCGATGCAATCGAAAAGTTAGTCGCAATTATGTTTTTATAATAATACGTGCGCGATAAAGTTCCGATATTCTCTTATAAAGTAAAACCCTTTAAGTCTTCACCGAAATCCTGTGGTAGATTTCCTATCAGCACGACCACGGCCATTGACGGCTGAACCTTTTCGCCAGAACTATCATCGCTTTAAATTGGAAACGCATGAGTATTCAACTCACCTTCAGTAGGAACACGTGTACAAAACTGCTTAATATGAGCGTCACCCAGCCATGCAACATAAACCAAACTTTAGCTTAGTAAACTCGCACCGGTAGCAGTGCACTGCATGGTCAAAATATCGCCTAACAACTTTAATATTGCGCACGGAGGGGAAATTATAAAACCGGACGTTAATTATAAAGTTTGTGACGCGAAGTTTGCACTGCATTGTAATGTTGTCTTGCTACCGTGCTGGTGCATAAATACGCGCGTTAACACTGCACATTAATGCTTTGCGAACACGTTATTTTTATTACCCTAAGGTAATAAGAACAAACAGCTTCCATAAAACTAATACCTGAAGCGGGGCAATTTCATTTGTGCGCTATTACGTATATTTTTGTTTAAGAGTGTTTGAGGTAAAATAAAGTAGTTGTCGTACTGAAATAGTACATTACTGTAGCAGACGGCAGAACTGATATGACGCACGTGATAATGTGGGCCAATGCGTCGGTGCATGGTTGTGCTTGAATAAAAGAAAGGTAATAGTTATGTCAACAAGCACTTGTATTGTATTTTTCTCAAAAAATCTAACATGGAATACTCATATACCTCAAAAATAAGCTTCTATCGTTTCTCGGCTCCTTACGTAATATTTCAAGATGTATCCCACATAAGCTGAGATATACTACTCGTATCTACAATGCTTGAGTAAAGCCACATCTTCTACATTTGATCGAAATTTGGGGCAATGCCACTAAAACGAAACTAGCAGAACTTCAAATTCTACTAAATAAAATTACTACAATGCTATTCAAATATCCATATCTTACTAAAACTACAAAAAATTATAAAAACACAAAAATAATGAATATTTAACAGCTCTATGTTTATTATGTCTGTCGCTTTATCTGGAAATGTCTGAACAAAACTATTTATTCAAATTTGAAATTCACTTTATTGAAACGAATAAACAAGCATAGTAACCGAAGTGCTAGTCTCTTAGTCCTACCAAAATGTCGAACTAATTACGGCAAAAAAATGCTCTCATGGATTGAAGGAGTACAACTCTACAAAAAGATACCCTCGAAAATTAAAAGTTAACTCATTTAATGCGTTTAAGACCCAACTAGCTCATTATGTCATCACTGATCATAAACTTTTATGTAAATGAATGCATTGAATGGGGGTCTACTATAGTGTTAACTGTATAAGACGGCATGACGAATGTATAGTTTTTATTTATGTTTAAGCACTGTTCTCAAGTAAGTGACTGTAATGTCTTATTGGGAATAAATATCTTTAAAACTAAATAATGCGCGAAAATTCTGACGGTAAGTTATATATATAAGAAGTACATTGCACTTATGTAGAACTTTTTTTTATTTTATTTAGGTGATAACTAGATTTCTGTTACGACGCTTGGTGCCCCTGGTATTTCAGATGCCTTCAAAATATTTAATTACACACACATTCTCATCTTGAACTGGTTTTGTCAAATTAATTATAGTATTATAATTTCCAAAATCATAACGTAAAAATATTTTTCACAAAACACGACAGTTATGCAGTTTTATAGTAATTTATTTAGCCGCTAAACACGAAACATAAAGATTGGATTTTCATACTAACTTTGCCGGCCCCTGTCTTCTTTTTTAACCGACTTCAAAAAAGAGGAGGTTTTTATGTACGACTGATTTTTTCTGTGTATGTTCAGTGTTCACTGAATTCTTCCCATTTGTAGACCGATTCTCAAAATTATTTTATGTTTGGTAGAGTATTACTTCCGTGGTGGTCTCGTATAAATTTCACCTAATTCAGTCTAACAGTTTTTGAGTTATATCTACTCCTATAACTGAAAAGTGTTGCACCTATTTTGATGAATTAATTATATCATCATTGACGGTGAATGACAATCGATCCCGTAATTAGCAAGAGTCACTAATAAGGTTGAAATAAAAAAAAATACCAAAAAGCGGAACAGACTTTTACACCAAAAATTGTGAAAAAACTTGTCGAAGTCGGTACCATGCACTCAAAACTGTGATAATAGATACTTTTGTAGTAGGTCAGTACTTTTTGGTGTTGAAGTCCCGTTTTATGGTAAAAACTTAATTGACAAGTATTCATTCATTTTAATAATGTCTACGAATGAAATGTCTCGTTTCACTACGATTGATTCAGCCGGTTTGTAGTCAAAACGTTTTTTTAAATATTTTATACCACATCCACTCAGTAAAGAGTTTCATTACTCGTTCATTAACGGGTCACAAAGTTCGTCATTTCTCCCTTATCAATGTACGGTGGGAAAAGTTATATGGAATTTAATTTTTGCCCTCCGTAGCAGGGTAGAAATGTTGTTTGAAACAGTCGTAGCAGCGAACATAAAAATAATACAAACGTCAAATCTCAAAGAGATTGTTTAACCAATAATTAGAAAAGCGAGGTAGGAGTTATTTTATTGTACTCGATTTTCAATTGAAGGAGGCTAGCAACCTTTTTCTACACTACGAAAAAAAACATGGCGGCTATTTGTTATGTATTGTAAACTGAGATTGTAAAATTTTATTTTTTTTCTGAATGGATAATTTAACAGTACGCTTTTAATTATTCTAAATAATCTATCAAAATGTCATCTGATGGTGAAAGTGGTGATTTTATAATGATGAAGCCACCAGAGAAAACATGTCTTTGATTTCTTACATAATGCTCCAGACAATTAATAATTAATAAAGGTAACTACATAGGTAGCTATAACAGCAGAGCTACTGAAACACGGTGGCCCTGCCCTAGAAGTAAGACTCTACATGCTCATTGAGAGAATCTGGGAATGCGAGGAGATGCCTCGGAGTGGCAGCTTGGGATAATAACGCCATTACTTAAGGTGACAAATCAATCTGTGTAAACTATAAAGCCATTACTTTTCTTTCTGCTGCCTACAAGGTGTTCTCAGGACTCTTGTACTGGAGGCTGGTGCAGTATTCTGAAAGTATTAGCATTATGTCTTATTATCCAAATTATTACTGGATTATTTTTAACCATATATGTATAACCAGTGTGGTTTTAGACCCAACCGCTCCACACATCCACCTGATGAAATTGACCCTGGAGAAGGCATACGAATATGACATCAATCTACACCACATGTTCATAGACTTCAAACAAGCTTTCGACAGCATTAACAGGACGAGTATTCTCAGCAGCATGCTTATACTAGGAGTGCCAAGCAAGCTTGTACGCCTAATCGAGACCACTCTGCGGGACTCCAAAAGTATGGTGGCAATCCAAAACGACTTATCTGAACCGTTTGCGATCCACACAGGAGTGAAACAAGGTGACGCGCTATCATCTATCATTTTCAACCTAGTCCTGGAAGCTGTCACGCGCGGTCTGAACTTACAAGACCTTATTGACTACAACACTTCATAGATGGCAGCATATGCTGACGACATAGTCATTACAAGCCGAGCTAAAAGCAGCATGATCAAGCACAGTGCTAACCTTGGAAAGGAAGCAATTAAATTTAGCCTGCAGATCAACGCGGCTAAAACGCATTATCTTTCCACTAGTCAACAGCCCATGCAGGTAGAGGATGTGACTGTGGAAATTAGCACTATCACTGGGATCAGCTGTTTCAGATACTTGGGCTCATACTTCAATGCGCAGAATTCAATGGAAGAAGAAATAAAAGCCAGAATTCATAGCCTGGCAGAGGTCAGCCAAAGATATAGTAAAGTGGTGGAAGTTGGTAGAGGATGCCAAGACCCACATCGGGTTGTAGCGCCGTAGGTAGAAGAAGAAGAACATAGGCAACTATTTCATTTTCCTCGTAGGTGTAGTAAAAAACACTATGTCACTAGGGATAAAGATCTATTTCTGTTCGAGAGTATGTTTAAGCCCGACGCGCAACGGAGGGTTTAAAGAAACTCGAGAACGTTTCTCCACTCGGTGTAAAATGTACTATTTTTAATTCTGATTTATTCCGGGACTTTTGTACATTTAGTATATGACAGCTCTATTCAATTTTATAATACTATGATAAGCTAGAAGACCTTAATTAAGTATATAAAAAAAACAATTATACATTAGAGGTGGATATCAACTGATGACGATTGATATATGATAGCTGGTATAGGAAGATGATAAACTTATTGTTATAAGTTGTGTATATTACGCGTATATGTTCTTATGACTAAGAAAAGTAATTACAACTCATTCATCCAAGCAAGAATAACATTTCCATTACATGAAATTCACTCCTACAATTTCGCGCATAGTTAAAAAAGCACCGTGGTATTAACCGCTCAATTGATCGATTGGATTGCGGAGTTATTTTCAAGGAACACTCAACATCAGCTAACGATCCCCCTGTTCACTCGTTCACTCAACCCCCTCGTACCTTATTTGTTCCTCAACAATACCCCTAAATTGCTCACCAAATCAACTCATCGGTCTCCACGTCAAAACAATTAGCGTTTTTTAATCAACCCCTCTCAGCTTGGGAGTTTTTCTGTTAATTAAGTTTTTTGCGATGAAAGAAATTTGAATTTCCTGAAAGTTTCTAAAAAGGTCAAAGGTTAAATATTGCGCCCTATAGTACCTTAAGTTTATGTTAAGCTATAAAAAAGCTATAAAGACACTGTAATATACGCGACAAATAGCGGGTTATTTGCGCGTTTTATCATCACGTCAATACAAACCCAAGGCATTGTCTTGTACAATATGTCCAGCAGGTTGGACGATAAACCTCGGACTGAGGAAATAAATAGCAGAGAGCCTTCGTCGGTCTAAGCACGGGCCATTTGAGAAATTTATCGTGTGCACTTAACCACAAATAAATTGGCCTCTACCACGTGTTACGCTTTTGTTACTAAAGGTCAACTTGCATTACTACGAAAAAAAGGAATGAAAGTGATTTCTAACTAGTTACATTGTCAACATAGATAATGACAAAAGCAGGTATGTCGCAGACGGAAGCCGTCGAAATTGCGAACAATGTTTGCTTGCAAAGAAAACTCTCGGGAAGAGGCGCTACCAGTTTAAATCACATTTATTTTACTTCATAGTTACACACTGAAAATAATATTCAAAATGCAATACAATTTTATTTTGCTCTAAAGATTTTCTACGATCCTCTATCTTTCCGTCGCAGTGTAAGTTAACCCTAGGAGCAAGTCACCATCGTCAGTCATATTATTATAGGACTGAGTAAAAGAAATAATCGTTTGTCATTGATTGTTAACATGTGCACGCTTGGATGCTTCAACAATACAATACATATTTTTGGTATCCGACGGACGTTATGACAAAATATAGTGTTTTATTTTATCGTGCTATCTTTCCGATTATTAATAAAATACGGGATTACTCACGTAATATTTATCGGATAGGTCCGACTATAGTTTCGACCACATTCGGTGGCCTTTTTCAAGGAGTGATCGGGACGCCCGCGTCGATGACGTCTCGCTTAGCACTGCGGGCGGCCGCTCGTAGCGCTCGTGATGTTAGAGGTTGGTGCGGGGGGCGGGATACATTATGTTGGGTCGGCGCGTCTTGGTTTGAACCCTCTTGATCGTCGTCGCTGGTGAAGCGCCTGCTGGTGTGTGAGGAGACGTCCCAGCAAAAAGAGCTCACTACGTCTGCACCAGACACATCATTTGCATCAGAATGAGCTCCATGAAGGCAAGGCTTCCAAGCATGTGGTAAGAACCATCCTCCGTCTCGATTGAAGTTTGACCGCTTACTAATCTCAATGGACTCTCGGATCTTGCGCGGCACGTAGAACTTTTCTCTCGCTAAGACCCGAGCTCTGTCGAAGCGGATGTAGTGGTTCGTGTCGGAGAGCAGAGAATGTTCTACTACGGCGGAACTGTTAGTATCTATATTCTTCATGGAGCGTATATGTTCAAGAAGTCTAGTGGAGATGTTTCTTCTCGTTTCCCCGACGTAACATTTCCCACAGTCGCAGGGAATCATGTAAACCCCGGGGACTCCTAATGGGTCTTTATCTTTGGGAGAGCGAAGCATCTGTCTTACTTGTCTCAGGGGCCGGAATATCGTCTTGATGCTGTACCTTCGGCGTAACAAGTTTCCAATTTTGTCCGTAACCCCTTTGACGTATGGAAGGTATGCTGCTGCCCTTTCCACCGAAGCTGGGCGTGTCTTAGGCGACGCGCTTACCATGCGCCAGCTCTGTCTCCATTTGTACCCATTGCTTTCCAGCACACCCCTGATATGGTTAAGTTCAGTGTCCAGGTATTCAGGGTCACATAACTTTAATGCTCTGTTTATGAGTGCCCGTGGAACTGAAGTATAGTCGGACCTATCCGATAAATATTACGTGAGTAATCCCGTATTTTATTAATAATGATTGAAAACCACGTTAGTTTTTATAACAAAATCTTTCCGATTTTTGTAACTTATATACATTGTAATTATTAACCGAGCCAGTGCGGATCACAAGCGAATTGTCTTTGCAATAGATGTCGGGCTGTTCCTCGGTCGCATTTCTAAACCGATTCTCGTGATATTTTGTCAGCGGGTTCCATTATTATTAAGATGTTTTTCCCGATTCAGCTTTTGAGTTTTTTAATAAATCCTTTAAACATGTAAATATTTGTTCAGTTTGAACAATGGGAAAACATACTCGCGTCGTCTACAGCTCACAGAGTCGCTAGTTTAAGGCTGAGCGCAGACTTGAGTCATGATAGTTTTAAGACAGACTATTGGTTTACAAAAATTATGAAGATGCGCACACGTCAAACAAAAAGTATCATAGACAAAATTGTCTCATAGTCAAAAACAGTTTCATTTAGATGTGCGACGTGTCATAGGCAAAACAATTTGGTTTTAGTTTTAAGATAGACTTGTCTATGTGAGGAAAGTCTGTCTAAAAACTGTCGTGACTCCAATGTGCGCTCAGCTTAATTGTAAGATTCTTGGCCTTTGATCAAAGTAATGGATTAATCACACATATAGCAATTCCTGGAAAGTAGTATGATATCTGAGAAAATAATTGAATTATTGACCAAATATGGCGATTGGCAAGTCTATGGGTTAATTTTTCTGTGACTACGAAGTCTTCCTAGGTAGACTACCAAATGAAACATATTGACTATTTTATCATGTATGTATGTTAGGGTCTTGTATGTTGTTTTGTTGTAGGTTTCAATGCATACCGCAACACTTGGAATCCTATTGTAGAGGTAAGAGTGTGTGAACGTTATTTATCTTCTATCTATACTTCTGTACTATATACTACTATGTATAATATTACGAGTATATATATAATAGTACTCGTATAAAGAGGAAAGATGTATGTTTGTAACGGATTGGCTCAAAAAGTACTAGACCGATTTCAAAAATTCTTTCACCATGGGAAAGTTACATTCACCCTGAGTAACATAGGCTATATAAGATTCATCATCATCATCACCATCCATCACCGCGTGTGAAACCTCGGAGAGCAGCTAGTCTTCTTTATAAATAAAAACGAATCAAAATGTATGTAATACTCAAAACGCCTTTACCGATTTAAATAATTACTTCTTTGATTTTGACCGCTTTGATAAATGGATGGTTTAAACATAAAATAAAACATCTTCAACATTATCCATCACCGCAGGCGAAACCTTGGGGCGCAGTTAGTTTATAATTTTTATTTATTTATAAGTACTTGAGTACTTCGATGTAGTTATATCAGGTATCGTCTATAGATCTAAGTACTTACTATGCATGTAGGTGCTTCATATTAAAATCTACTAACACACGCGTACCCAACCTTTCAGGCGAAAATTGAGTTTCGTTATAATCACTCAATGTCGCTTAGTGTATAATTAATGTAATTTGCTTAATTATATTCGAACGAGATTAATGAAAGGTATAAAATGCTGAAATTTTAAGCACCGAGGCTGATGCTAAATATTTTATATTAGCTACTCGCCCTGGCTTTGTACAGTAAACACTAATTACCAATTGCCGGACGACTTCTTACGCATATTTAGGTACTCGTAGGGACCTATGGATTTTAAATTGTTATTTTGTTTTCACTTAATATCAGCAGATAGATAAAGGTTTCCTGGCATTTTAAAATAATTACTCGTATTTGAGTAGCTTTTTTTATAAGAGAGCTAAAATATCTGGCAGCTCCCCACGTGGTAAGTGATCACCGTCACCCACGGACATCCACAACACCCGAGGTCTACGGATTGTGCTCCTTTTTATGGCCCTTAAGTCGTAAAGTTCAGTAATACTTCAGAGGGCAGCTGGTTCCATAACGTGGCCGTGCAAGGCAGAAAATGCTGTAAGGAACGCACAGTAGTGGACTATAATTCCATTATATATTTGTGTCGGAAAGGTTACCAGTCTAGCAGCGCTCGCCTGGATACCACTCTGTGTGGTGACAGGGTGTATCATCATAAATTGGTCAATTTACCTAGAGCATTAGTAAATTATACGATTAGGTCTTCCTTGTAAATCAGCATTACTTTTAAAAATTGGCACTAACAACTAAGAACTAAAACAAAGAATGAGAAATCGAAATCACTTTGTTTATACTGTCGTGATTTTTATAGAATTTATTATATAATTTTAGAACAATCTGTCATCAACATCTCAGTTCTAGGACGTTTACCACAGAAAAACAAAACTGAAACCAGTTGGAAGCGGCTTGCATCCAACGTCGTCTGCAACCTTTATCAGGTCGTGAGTCAACCTTGTCGGTGGACGATCAACGCTGCGCTTACAGGTCCGTGGTGTCCACTCCCAGAAACTTTTGACCCTTTCGGGCATGTGTTCTGCGTCTAAGTGCCTTGCCCATTTCCACTTTAAAACTGGCTCATCTTCTGAGCTAGGTATGTCTGACATTCGTTCTTCTACGGAGCTCCTCATTTCTGATTCGATTACGTAAAGAAAGCCCGAGTATAGCCCTCTCCATAGCTCATTGCGCGACCTTAAGTTTACCATAAGGAACATAGTGAGAGACCACGTTTCAGTGCCATAAGTTATCACTGGTAACACATATTGACCAAATACACCGAATCAAAAACCAGAACAAATCACCAAGCAACATATTCAGTTACCTACTCTGTTACAATCGATCTCTATAATTACCTATTTCATTTATCGTTTTCATATATAGTGGCATGTATTAGATATGTATAAGTTACTCATATTTAACTATTGTCATTAACATCATTGAGAATGTTCGTGACTTATTTTATGTTATTTATTTAATTCTTTATTGCACAGTAAAATGTACAAAAAGGAGGACTTAATGCTAGGGCGTTATCTACCAGTCATCCAGCAGCGGAAGAGAAAATAGTTGCGTGTATCAATGAGGGGTAATAATAGGAAGGTATGATATATATATATATATATATATGTTACAGCCAAAGTAATAAATCTGGATATTATACATAATGACTGGTCATTATATATAATATCTACTCAATTTAGATAAAGTGATAATTGACACAAAATTAATCACATTAACTAGCTATTTTATATAATATCTTCGAAGACTTGGATAATGTAAGAGCACAAGTAGGTATAGGTTAGGTTAGGTTAGGTTATTTTCAATTTTGTTATTAACTTTTACATTATATATAATAGCAAAATTGACTAGATAATGTGATAAATTAATCACTTAATCAGGATATTATTCACCATAGCGGGTAAAAGTTAGCCAAAGTAATAAACCGTGTCAAAAGTAAAAAACAAATAGAGTCATAAATTATGTATTATAATTAATATGTATCCATATATATCTTATTACCATAAGATTTTAAAAATAGTAAATGAAAACGTAAAAGTTAATATATATATAATATGTATATAACGTATATAATATGTATATAAATATGTTAATATGTATATATATATATGTATATATATATATATATGACGAGATATATGACGACATGTGAAAGTTGAATTTTTAATAAAGAGTTATTTTCTGATTTAGGTGTATTAGCTAAAAAGCTACTTACATTGTAAGTACTACCGTGGTATAACTAAAGCTACACAATCAAAACCGTAACGTAAACGTCGAGAACAAAAACTAAAAACCACTTGCATTGTTATGACAGTCCTTTGTTATTCGTTTGTCGGACTATAGTACTCCTTTTTACCGGAAAGGGAACGAAGGATGGGTTGGTTTCGAAATACAAAAACGCGTTTTAGCTTTTACCCTTTGGAGGTATAAACTCTTTTCGCCTGAGCTCGTTCGCTCAAAATACTAATCCGTTTCGATCGGGACTGAGCGCGGATATAAAAAGACAATGGATCTTGGCATCCAATCTGACGCGACACCGAGTCACCTATCTATAACTTTAAAACTTGTGGAAACTCGGCATGTAAAGAACAAAGCCATTCCAAACTTTTTGTCTCATTCTCACATTGTTTGAAAGAGCAACGAAATCATAGATCGCGAATGCCTGTAATATAGTGAATAAGATAAATTGTGTTATATTTCGACATAACCAAACGAATCAATAAATTCGCCACAAATTGACGTCCTGTATGTGGCGTCGCGTACTGAATATAAATTGGTCATAGGTAATTGAATTTGAGGTGGCTCGTATTGTATCAAGTTGAGTGTTGCATTTTGATCGATGTGTCGCATCTTTCTCGGAGATATAACTTGAAGCCACTGAAAACCTAATATAGCTTTTCTGAAATACATATCTGGATCATATTTCTCCTAACTAAATTGTTCATAGATTGGGTATTGCATGTACCAAAATTTTAGTTTTTATACTTTTGATGTTGTACCAACTTTCATTGTATCTTAATTGCATAATTGTGCCCGTTGGAAAAAATCTACATATCTCGCTACTTTTCGCGTTCACTTTATCAATTGCATAACAATAATACTATATTTTTTAAATTGCTACACCGGTGTTTTTTTTAAATATTTTGATTGTATTTTGATTTTACTTAAGATTCGTAATCAATAAAGAATTTTTAATTGTATGTTATTTTGATAGCGACAATTGTAAGCCAATGTTAACATATAACAGATATTCACTTAAACCATTATTAATAAATTGTTATAATAATAGTAACTTTAGCAGTTAAATTGAAAAAAATCACAAAGTGTCACATTAAATTAAAATTATCACATGTATTATAACTATACTTACTTGGTATAGACCAATAATTAAGTCAAAGTCAAAATCATTTATTCAATTTAGGCATCAAAGACGCACTTATGAACGTCAACTTTTCATTATAATGTACTTTAAAGACTCTACCGCCGCGGTCCAAAATATATAGAACCCACCGAGAAGAAGCGGCAAGAAACTCGGGGCCATTCTTTTTATATGGATGTTTACAATGTTTCTACTTATGTGCTACAAATATTACATTTTATGGGTGGCAGATGATAACTTGCCAGAAGTGGAGTATTCCAAGCATCATTATCTTCTATATAATGTCGAACTTTATAGTAAGCTTTTTTTATTAAAACGTTTTTTACAGTCAACTTGAATTTGCCCTCTGTGAGCTCAGTTATGTGCTTTGGGATTTTATTGTAAAAACGCACACAATTTCCTAGGAATGACTTATTAGTCTTCGCAAGTCTAAAACTAGGTACAGCTATCCTATTTGTATTTCTGGTATTAAAAGTGTGGTGATCACTATTTAACTTATATTTATGTAAATTTTTACGAACATACATTATATTTTCAAATACATATACCTACAATAATTAGTACATCTTATAAGATAGTAAGCTTAAACTGTAAAAGTATAAAGCGCTCCGTAGATCACGTGAGGGAACTGTGCCAGTCTGCAGATATAATAGCACTGCAAGAGACGTGGCTGCTTCCTGATGACGTCCAGTTTCTAGGCAGCATTAATAAAAGGTTCGGCTACACGGGGACCTCTGCGGTGGACACATCGGCGGGTATGCTCCTTGGCCGGCCCTACGGCGGCGTGGGTTTGTTGTGGAACAAAAGTATTTTTCAAAACGTGTCGATCGTGCAGTGCAATAACCCCCGGATGTGCGCTATAAAAGTGACGGTAGATAAAAGTGCATTCTTAGTGTTTAGTGTTTACATGCCGACCGATAAAGTCGAAAACTTAGCGGAGTATACGGACTGCCTTAGTTTGGTGAGTGCAATTATAAGCAGTGACGATATCGGAACAGCCTATATAATGGGAGACTTTAATGCCCATCCAAATGAAAAATTTTTAATTTATAAAACAAATTTTACCATGTAAACAAAACACTCACGTCAATAAAGTTGTATGGGGTGAAAGGAACACAGAACAAGTCAAGGTGTATAGTAGATTATGTCACAAACAACTACGAAAAATAAATTTTCCAAATGAATTTGTAAATTGTGCAGACTACTCATGCAAGGACTGTTTTCACAAACGAATTATTGACAGAATGTATGCTAATATTGTTACTTCACTAAGCCAGGCAGCGATAGAGAGTCACGAATTAAAAACAAACAAAAATTGGAGACCGATTGCGGGTTGGAACAGGCATGTTGGGCAAGCTCATAGAGAGGCTAGGTGTAAATTTAAGATGTGGGTTCTCTATGGAAAGCCCATCCATAATGAAATGCAAGAAAGTCGTAAAGTTTTTAAGTCACGACTGAAATGGTGTCAAAACCACAGTGAGCAATTAAAAATGGATAAAATATCCACGCAACACTCTAAACAAGACTTTCGCAACTTCTGGAAATCAACAAACAAATTAAATAGCAAGCCAAGCCTTCCTGTGTTTGTGGATGGGGTCAGTGACCTAACGGGAATAGTTAACCAGTTCAGAGACCACTTTAGGGTTACCTCTCCATTGGGACCATCACAATCGGGCAGCGATAAAGTACCGTGTGGTCTGGAGATAGGTACCCGATTTTCGGCCAAAGACGTCAGAAAAGTTATATATTCGATGTCACGCGGTAAGTCTCCAGGCCACGACGGACTCAGCATCGAACACCTGAAATGTGCCGGCGTACATCTACCAGGGGTGCTGGCGATGTTCTATACTCTATGTATAGGACATTCGTACCTGCCGTCGGAGATGATGCGGACTGTCGTGGTGCCGATTTTGAAAAATAAAACCGGTGATGTAGGAGATAAGGGTAACTATAGACCAATTTCACTGGCTACCATTATAGCTAAGGACTTGACCGTTTGCTTGATACTCAACTAGACAAATACCTTAAAATACATGATAACCAATTTGGCTTCCGATCAGGACTTTCGACAGAGACAGCTATTTTGAGTTTGAAGCAGACTGTCAAATATTATACTAAACGACATACACCCATATTTGCCTGTTTCCTCGACCTCTCCAACGCATTTGACCTGGTTTGCTACGACATCTTGTGGCAGAAATTAGAAGATGTAAAGTTGCCGGGGGAAGTGATTAGAATGTTTAAGTTTTGGTACCAGAACCAGGTCAATGTTGTGAAATGGTCAAGAACCTACTCGGAGCCGTACAAGTTGGAATGCGGGGTGAGGCAGGGGGGGTTAACCTCACCGAAACTTTTCAGCTTGTACGTGAACGCACTGATAGAGGAACTCAGCAGCGCGCGTGTCGGCTGCCATATTGACGGAGTCTGTGTTAATAATATCAGCTATGCAGACGACATGGCGCTGCTGAGTGCGTCTATCTGTGGAATGTCGAAATTGTTAGGTATTTGTGAAAGATATGCTCGGTGTCATGGATTGATATATAATCTAAAAAAGAGCGAGTGCATGGTGTTTCAGGCCAGAGGCCGTCAATGTCTACCTTCTATACCACCCATAAAGATGTATGGTACACCTCTTAAACGAGTGGAACAGTGTAAGTACCTAGGACATGTGATAGCCTGTGACCTGAAGGACGATGCCGATATTGAAAGAGAGCGTAGGGCGTTGTCTGTGAGAGCGAACATGATTGCCCGCAGGTTTGCCCGGTGCTCGAGGGAAGTTAAGGTGTGTCTTTTTCGAGCCTATTGTACCAGCTTCTACACGAGCAGCCTGTGGGTGAACTACTCGCAAAAACAGTACAACGCATTACGCGTACAATACAATAACGCGTTCAGAGTGCTGGTGGGACTGCCCCGATTCTGCAGTGCGTCAGGGATGTTCGCCGATGCTCGAGTGGATTGTTTCTATACAACCATGAGAAAACGGTGCACATCGCTGGGGCGCAGGACTCGGGCCAGCTCTAACGGCATTCTGTCAATTTTCACAGATAGACTGGACTGTGAATACATCATGAATTGTGGCATGGTCCATCTTCGTCATAATTAATGAGATCTGTTAACCCTCCCTATACATTTATATATATAGTACTTGTTTGTCTGCCATTAACCATCCAATTAATTTATTTATAATGTTTAATTTCAATAACATGAATAATTTTTATAATTTTTATTTTTTATTTTAGCTTTTTAATCATAATATCCTTATTTAATATATAATTTAATATTTTAATTTTAATATAATGATATCAATATATTTTGTTTTGTTTTTGGTTGACATTGATCTTTTTTGTAATCATTAATGTAATTGTTTAATTTTAGTGTGTAAATGTTGTGTGTAATTGTGTTGTAGTTTTTAGTGAATTTAATTATTATTGTAATATGATTCCTATGTGTTTCGAAATAAATGATTTAATAATAATAATAATAATTAAGGAAGACAACGTTAATATATTGATTTCTTTAAATAGATTTCTCAGAGATTCACGGGGACCCATTTCGTATATAGCTCTAATAGCACGTTTCTGAAGGATAAATATGGTCTCTATATCAGTTGCTGAACCCCATAGCAATATCCCATATACCAATAATCACATAATATCATGCCAAAAACATCAAAATCACAAAATCTTTAGTAAATAGCTATGCATGGTCAGTCAATAAAATAATATTTACAATTTTAGTGGTTTAATGAATATCTAACTTTCATTCATATAATCATTTGCAATATTTATAGATTGTATCAAACGGAAAACGATTGTTGAAACGGTATAAAGAAAATTATTAATGCTTCGAGCACGGTTGCCGGCCAAAGTTTTATCGAGCAATAAATTCAACAAATGACTCAAATTAGAGCTTTATTTCGCTGCCTCCGTCGCGTCGGCGTTGTTTATTAAATAACGTTTGCGTAAATAAAACGTGTGAAAAGGAAAAAAAAAACAGTCTAAACTTTTCTTGTTTCTGAACAAACATGACACACGTACAGTCACAGAATGGAATTGATTATAAAGTTGGCCTGCCCTTCTATACTCGTATTTTCATGTTTCACCGAAGCATGTGCCTGGATTTTACTTAAACAATATTAACAGCTAATTTTACATTTTCCGTTTTACAGTCTCATAAATCAGGTACTGAATAAGAGCAGCGGCGAGCTAGGTGCAATCTCCGGAGGTGTTGTTTCATAAAGGAGAATACACGCTCTTTGTTCCCATAACCTAGTAATTAGTATCTACTACATTTCGCTCTTTATAAGCACTATCGTGAAAATTAAAGGATCTTTTCAATGTAGGGTCGCGGGTGTTTCAAAGGCGAGTTGTCTAGCTCTCGTAATGAAGGCGAGGGTTGGGCCCAGTTTTTTTTTCGCAGTGTAATCTGTGAAAACTGAAGTAATATTTTATGTTAGTTTATTTTTTAAGTTTTAACGTTTTTTGGTGTCTGTAACAGCGGAGAGTTATCGTTTGAAGTGACAGATTATAGAACTGTACCTTCGTGAAATTTTTGCGAGCAACGTTTCTCATACGAATCTATACTATTATATTTAATAATAATATTATAAAGGGGAAAAATTTGTATGTATGTTTGTAACAAAATAGCTCAAAAAGTACTGGACCGATTTCAAATATTCTTTCAGCATTAGAAAGCTTCATTCACCCTCAGTAACATAGGTTATATAAGATTCATCATCATCATCATCCATCTCCGCGCGGGTGTAACCGCGGAAAGCAGCTAGTTCTTCGTAAAATAAATATTTTAATCATTAATAACTTTCAGTCAAGTTGTATCTAATGTAAAGTGTAATAGTTTCCACTTGATAGCTTTACTATCTATGTGAAATTTCCCGTCATCCTAGATATTGTAGAACATTTGAAAATCTCCATCGTCTCCGTATTTTGTTGCAAGTTCCATTCGAATTCTGGAAAACGAAGCCGTATTATGTTACCCCGGTTGAAAGGATAAAACAGCTTGGAAGCTTTCAAAACTGTAGAAGCGTCGAGTACCGTTCTTAGTACAAGGAGACGGATGTGACAAAGTGGCACGTGCAGGTCTGTCCAGTAGTCTAGCTAGTCCTTCATTCGTATGCCAGCGGTCTTCCTATTTGCTCGCCAGTGTCTGTTTGGTTCAGAGTCTAGCTAGACGTACGCGAGCTGCCTTTCAGAACTCATTGTTTCAAACAAAGGAAACTCCAACTTTACAGAACGCAATTATGTTTCTTCGTTATATTATTAGGCTGAATGGCTTTTCTAGTTGTTGTTAGCACTAATTACTATTATTTTACGTAATAAAAAAGTCACCGTCGCTTTCAATTTGTGACTATAATTTTAAGATTGCAGTTATGAAGTTTAGTTATAAGCATATACCGATTAGAATTTGCGGAAGCGAGCTGGTCAAATATCTATTACGTTAATTGTTAGTAACGTAGGCATTCCCAAAGGTTTGCTTTGGGCGCACCGCAGGCTCGCTTGCAATTTGTAAGTGATTTGTGAACGGTCACGTTATTGGCTCGTGTGGTTCGAGCCGAGTTCCAATAAGCTACAAACTCCCCAGTCCCTATTCGAAATCAAGAAGCACAATTATGTCACCTTTAAAGTTGACTTCATAAATTTACTAAACCCATTTGATTTATAACAATCAATCGAGCGAAGCGCAGTCGTAACTGACTTAGGCGAATCAACAATCAACATTATTGCATATATTTTGAATATGCGACGATATGGCTACTATTTAATTAATAGTACTTACTTAAAGTTTGAAGATAACTATTATATGATAAATAATTAAGTTAAAGTAGGTTCCACATTCCTGAAATTCTTTTGTTACACAGCCCACGGATTTAATAAATTCCTAGAAAAGATGGAAAAGGAAATTAATATCAATGCTGCAAGAGATAGGTTAGTCAAATTATCTTCAGCAGACAGTTCGTTTGGTGATTATTATTATGTTCCAACGAATTTTTATAGGTCCATATTAACGCATTTCTTATTCGCCAGTCGAATATTAATAAAATAGGACAAATAGTTCAGTAGTCCGATATTTTTTATCATCGAGCTACTGACACGATAAAGTCTCATTATATTTAGCCTAGTATCAGTAGTACGATTATACTAAATAATCTTACCATCGATAGTAGACCAAAATGCCTTAACATCAGTTCAGGATTAACGTCTTGTCATTGTAATAAGGAAGATTTAGCTCACTAGAATTATTTAATCAATTGCACATTAGTATTCCAAATCTGATAACTAAATAGTTAAATAATAGACACGGAGACAGTTGGTAGATTATGTTCTCGTTTGACGTCTGTGTTCGTAGTTATATTCCTGCGATATTGCGAAGCGCATTAACATTTAGATTTCGACGCTTCATCTGCCACCTGATCCCCAGATTATTGCAGACAGCCTCGAGACGAAGATGCCTCCCTTGCATATTAAAGACCCTCTCCAAACATACAGATTCCATATACAATGTGAGTTCGTAGAGCGAATTTCATTTTTATGAAATCGATTTAAGAGACATGTCGGTGTAGAAAACAAACGTACAGAAAAAAAAAAATCTTCTCATGAGTCCTTGGATTTTTTTCGGTTAATTAATATTCAAATACCTACATGATTATAAATATAGTACATGATGTATAAACATAAACACACACACACACACACACACACACAGAGAGAGAGAGAGAGAGAGAGAGAGAGAGATATATGATAAACATATTTCGATATTCGAGAACTGTGGTAGACAAAATAACTTATAATAAATATGCAAAATATGTAAGCCCTGCTACGTTCTTTCTAAATGATGCCTTACAATTTTTAATAGGTATGAAAACAAAGAGTTACACAAGTTAATTACTTCATTTAAGCCCATATTGTGTGCGTGAATTGAGATATTCTTAGTCTTATTTATTTTAAAAGTTGTACGCATCTTAGTCTACAATCACCTGCAAGGCACAATTGCGTCAATAACATGGTCGCGTTTGATCCCTATGTGTATAGACCCTTTAAAAATAATGGTTGATTGCTATTTACACTAGCACTCATCTTTGATATCATAATCCTAGCGGCTGTAGCCTTCGACCCAAATAGAAACATTCGACAGATAAATTGTATTTACATTAAATTTTAAGAAGAAAACTTACTATATTATTCAATCGACTATGAAATCTATTCATTACTTAACTAAAACTATGTATGTACTAAAATAAAACTGAACAAAAAGTCCACGCATCTAATCTTGAATGGGAGGATGGAATTTTAAATATAATATATATATATAAACATATTACATATAATTTTTTTGCGTGGGGAAAATGCATTTACGCATGCCCGCTGGCCGGGGATAGCGAGCGGGCTATATTGGACTCTCACTACCGACTAAAAGCCCACGATGTCCTTCGGTATCGACTGCAAACAGGGCCACGGGACCGCTTGCGCATTCTCCGCAGCTTTGTCTTGCCGACGTCCGCCCCTCGATGTTTCGGGCCAGACCCACCTCGGGGAGGCACAAAACATGGGCTCATACTATGTTAACTATACGTAATTATTTACGTATAGTTGACATAGTTTAAACGTACAGTACTACTTACAGTTAACGTACCTATACCTACAGTTCATCTTGCATAAGTTTACTAATTAGAGTCTCATCTACATGTACGGATCGTATAATTTATTGACCCGATCCGTGATTGAGACTTCTCAAAGTTTTAATCTTTCAATGTAGTCCATTCAATCAGTTCAACAAAGTGCGCCCGTATAGGGATTCGAAAGTCTGTGGCCATACAGGCCTCACTACGACTAATCCAGACAGATTCGGACAAACCCCCATTACTCTGATTGATTCTCTACGCTCCGGTCCTGGTTAGAAAATACAAAGGTTTGCAACAATTTGGGAGCGCTTTCAATTTGCACTAAAGCGCTGGCATCTCAATTGAGGCACGAAGCGATCGGGCCGCAAGCCGACCCCTGGCCGCAACTAGCGCCCGAAAATCGCCTGCGTTCGACGCTTTGCATCTAACAAATTCGCCTTGAGATTGCGTCTTTATCTCTCAATTGAGATCTGAATATGACTTAAATGAGTTGGCCTTTAGGATTGTTTGAGATTACATTGTAAAAGAAATACGGAGTGTGTGCACTAGGCTGCATTCAACCTCTTGTTGAATTTTACGACAAAATAAAAACGTAAAATACAAAGAAGGATTTCATAATGTATACACGACATGAGATATTTCTATATACGGTGTCTATACAAAGTACGTTCAGAGTTAATATTGCATCTACCTGCTGTGAAATTCATGACGTGTGCCGGGGCTTCTGACTGATTGAGCTCTACGTAGGCTGGCGTATGAATGCGACGATCGATCCAAATCCAAGGTATGGTTGCTTGTATGACTAACCCGACCGCTCGGTGTCCAGCTACGGAGCTTTGACCAAATCACATAAAATATTGCAGATTCGCACTAATATATAAGACACGTCGATAGGTGCACTAGCGATTGGTTTTAGATAAATACACTCCTCTGTTATCTGCAGTTCATAAATAATGTAGATCACAAGCTTTATTTAACAATCAAATGCAGTATCTATCTAAATAATAAGAGATCCGGATTACTCTAAATTCTAGATAGAATAGAAAATCTTTCTTTATGTTCAAAAAGATAGAATGCCTGAAAGATTAATTAACAGTCACAATGCTTAGTTAAGGCCAATCCTTTGATATTACCATTCAATATCATGAAAGAGGTGCTCAATTGGCTTCCATTCACGCGACGTTGCGACGAAGTCTGACATCGCGTTCTGATCCACCTAATTTTCACGATGGCTTTAAATTAAAGAAGTCCCACGGGAATTCAATTTCACGGAGGCGGTAATCTCCTTAGAGACTTTCATTAACATTTGTACGATTTTCAACGTAGAAAACTTAGAGAGTGTAGCCACCGAGGAGTTCGGATGCACTAATATGAATTTGTAGACCCTGGACGCAGGTGCCCTGATAGAGCTGCCGTCGTTGCCTCGACACAATTTCTTAACTTTCAATTTATTCACAAAGTTTCATTCTTTGAAGCTCGCAACCGCGGTGCATGCTTCTCCTTACTCTTTTATGTCATTATCAAAGGACTTATGTAACTAACGCTACGACTGAACACAGATGTTTTGAAGGGATTTCATTTAACATTAATTCCATAGGGGTGTTTAATTTACAGTGCTCTTTAAATATTTATTAAGTTTTTAATTAGAATCCTCGGAACGATTTATTATGCAAATTGAAAGAGGTACAAAACGTAACAAATGGACAAAAAGTGCATCGCATGGAATTGCAATATCGCGCGGATTGCAATCGCAATATTTTCTTTGAATACAGTACAACAACGTGAACGGAGCTATGCGCACATTGTTGGCATTTTCCAAATATAAGGCCCGGATATTAATATGTTCTGCTTTTGCGGTAGTCGAAAGTCGAAGATAGATGAAACAGCTGCAAAAAAAGAAGTAGGAACTTCGTTAAATGCTAATTTTGCCTGATATAAAGAACTAATCAAAGTCTTGTAAAGTTCATGCAAGTAATTAGTCGAAATCTACACTCGAGAGCAATGAATCCGGGTCACTTAAAGAATGTTAAAAATCTCGGAAACTAAAAATGATAGGTTAATGCAATAAATTGTATTTAATAGACAATGTAATACTCCTTAAATGAAAGTAAAAAAAATATGAGTCACCATATATTTTATTAACACAAAATTACATAAAGAAAAAAACTGCTGATCTCTCCTTAAAACAAAAATAGGAAACATGAAATTTTTGAACTTTATTACGATTTTCTTGAATTTTAATACTTCGTATTGCCTCCTCGTGCTTCCATTACTGCGTTTACGCGGTTTGGCATGTTGTACACCAAGTTCCTTATACGATTTTGGGAAATATTCTCCCATTCCACTGTGAGAGCAATTTTGAGCTCACGAAGCGTGATTGGGGGAGGGTTTCGTTGTTTTACGCATCTGCCTAGCTCGTCCTAAGCATGCTCGATCGGGTTGATATCCGGGCTGCGCGCTGGCCACTCCATACGATTAATGTTCATCTCTTGAAGGTAGTCATTCACAATCCTACCTGTATGAGGTCGGGCATTGTCACGCATAAATATAGCATCCTCACCTAAATTGACCATAAATGGACCAACGTGATCATTGAGGATTTCTTCCACATATCTTTCGCTAGTTAAAGAGCCGTTTTCTATGATCACCAGCTCTGTGCGACTTTCAGAAGAAATTCCGGCCCACACAAGTACAGACCCACCACCGTAGGCTACTTTTTCTTCGATGCATGCTTGCTTGAATCTTTCCCCTGGTCTTCGATACACTCTGTGTCTTCCATCGTGCTTGTAGAGCATAAATTTTGATTCGTCGGAGAACATGACTTTTGACCAATCTTCAATACTCCAATTTACGTGGCTCTGGGCATATCTTAGTCTTGAAATACGATGCCCACGCTCCAGTTTAGGGCCGTTTGCAGGTCTAAGGGGTTTTAAGTTAGATTCAGCAAGCCGACGTCTTACTGTCCATGCACTTGGGTTACTTCCTCCGAGGCGTCGAAACTGATTTGTGAGTTCAGTTCCCGTGAGAAAGCGATTTCGAAGCATGGTGTTCACCAAGTATCGGTCTTCTCGTGCTGTGGTACACCTGGTTCTGCCCGTTCCTGGTCTGCGTAGGTTAGAACCAGTTTCTTCGTAACGTCGGAGAACTTTTTGTACTGTTGACAGCGACACACCGACAGTCCTGGCTGTATCGCGCTGACTCCGGCCGGTTTCCAGCATTGTAAGTATTCTGGTGCATTCTTCAGGCGTAAGCGACATAATTTCAGCTTGAATAATGAATATAGAGCACTATCAACATGGTTTATGTACCCACATAAATGACAGATTACAAACAAAAGCAAAACCAAATGCTGTAATTTCGTAGTTCCATCTTCGAAAGGGGCCCTTTTTCAAATTTGATTTTTTTATGATATAACTTTACAATAACTAAGAAGTTTTAATACCTTCATTTAAGGAGTATTACATTGTCTATTAAATACAATTTATTGCATTAACGTAGCATTTTTAGTTTCCGAGATTTTTAGGATTCTTTAAGTGACCCGGATTCAGTATTTAGATAAATGAAGCGTAGTTAATTGTGACAATTACACGTCGCTTATCGTGCAGACCTACATTCGATCAAGCCGAACGAGAATTCGAAATGAACTCTCAATCTACTCGCATCCCACTTAACTAAGACAAAGCCCGGGAAGCAAGTTTCCTCATTTATCGTTCTGAAGATCATCCAGGATACGGAGCTGAAGCGGCCGGAAATAGAAAGTCAAGCGGTTCAGATACAGATTAGGACCTGCAGTATTGCTTCTGGCGTTAAATGAATCAGCTTTCTTAGTGCTTGGAAGAAGTAGTAAAAGTGCAAAGTTTACTTCTCATGTTACTTTGTAGTAGAGCAAAAAGGAATATCTACAAAGAAAAAGGTACTCACGTACTCGCAATAAATACGACAAAATGTTGCTTCCGTGGCGATGTCGCGTCATAAAAGTAGAAAAATATAAAACCAATATCATTGGAAACGACAGATCTTTTCATAATAATTCAGAAATATTATTATAAGAAAAATATAAATGTATCCGTGGCCTTTTTCAGGCTTAAAGATGAAAGAGAATTGAATTATTCACTTAATAAATAAGTACCAGGAAGTTAATAATAACGATTGTGAATTTCCGGCATATCTAAAAGGGGCACAATTTGCGTTGTGGGTCATAACATAATATTCTTAGTAACCGGCAAAATTTAAGACTAAAATGAATATTTATTATTGTATTTAATCTGTATAATTATTATTAATTATTTACACATAAAGAGGTAGATAAAACAAATTATACAAAACTATCGGACCCGCACGCGGCTTTGTCTACCAAGTTCCAGGTTAAAATATATCCTAAATATATCCTTTTCCCAACTATACGCTACCTCTGTGCCGATGTTTATAAAATATAGTGCAGTACTTTAAGCGAAATGAGTTCCAAATTTCATGATTCGACTTCGCGAAAATTTATTTTTTCGTCGCTTAAGCCTAATAACCGAAGTTCGAAAAAAAAACGTAGTGTAAATTGAATATACGTCCTTATGAAGCATGGAAGCCAATACACGATTGAGCAATCTTGGCTGGATAGAAAAAAATCGGCAACATTCCCTAAATTTTGCAATTTTTCTTACGTGCATCGTGGGAAAAAGCATTTTTATTCAATTATGGGCTAAATATATTTCAATTAATGTATCATATTCTTATTCCTAATGAAATTTACTAGTGAACTATGGACTCCTTTATCATTAAAATTTAATCATTTGATTGTACGAAATAAATATAAAAGTATTAGCACGTATTCAATTGAATTTTCGCATTACGTCGCCCATTCTGGTAAGCAATTCTCAACCTTATGTAAAGCATCGAAAATTGTTTTAAAATTAGGATTGGACCGCGCCTTAAACAAACGATAAATTGATAAACACACATTAACCAATTTATAATATTGTTTACTGATTACCGATGTATGTACCGAATTTTTACATTTACAGTTTTAATGTAATATAAAAGAAACCTAGTAACAGTAATAATACATACTATTATTACTGTTACTAGGTTTCTTTTATGTTACCACGTACTATTAAACTACGTTAATAATACATACTTTTGCGAATATGCCTTGATCAATGTATCTTGTCTAGATCAAGATACACTTAAACTACGCAAGTTTACCCTAAGTATGCTATGACATTCCATATTGTAGGGCCACAAAAGGAGGTTATGAATTATGTATAGACTTTAAATACAAAAGATATAAGTAAGTATATATATCTAATACTGGTGTGCATAACGTTACTTCGGTATCATGTAAGCTTTATTTCCAACAACTGTTACAGAAATAACTGAATTAGTTTATAGGTAGTCTATACGTAGTTTGTAGGTAATTTATCGGTTACTAGCGACCCACCCCGGCTTCGCACGGGTGCAATGCTGGTACTAAATAATATACCTAACTACTACAGAATGTCCTTATAAACAACGTTAATATCTTCGGAAATATTCATTTAAATTACATGCTGTAGGGCCATATTGATCTATATTGAATGGACAATGTATTTAAGGTATTTAATTAGATAAGGATTAATGCTGTATTGCTTAAAATAACTTTCTAAATAAGCCATTCTTTCCCGTAAAATTTAAAGGATAAAAAATGGTTATTGTGAATTATCCTTAAGAGATAGATATATACCATCACGGACTTTTTTGTTGACCTTTTGTTTTAAGGTGTACAATACCGTAGTGCATTATTTTGATTTATCTCGTGGTTTCAGTCAGCGTTTGCAATGTACGCGCAAAAACATGTGTTTATTAACGACATAACATTAGAAACCTGTAAATTCATCATTGTTTCTCTACAATATTAGCATGTATCATACATATAAATCTTCCTCTTGAATCACTCTATCTATTAAAAAGCGCTTCAAAATCCGTTGCGTAGTTTTAAAGATTAAAGCATACATAGGGACGGACAGACAGCGACGGCGACTTTGTTTTATACTATGTAGTGATAGTGACTTTGCAGGTATATTTTATACCTAACACATATGTTCATGACATGACAACGTTATTGAAGAGTTGGTGGAGGACGATGTCAGAGTGTACACACAAACGTTCGAAACGGTTTCCTCACACAAACAAGCGCATCGATGAGAGCCCTAAGCGATTCTCGCGGTGCCGTCAGTAGTGAGACCGCGTCAAGACGAGTGCGTATAAGTTTATTATCGCTTAACTAGGTTTAGTTTCCATATTGTTGCATCTTTATACTATGACGATGCGTACTTACCAACCATCTTTGGTATTTAAATAATATATCAAAAACATAATTCAATAGACTTATTTTATTATTGCCTCATATAAGGAATGATTGCCTCATTCCGCGCAAAGTCGCCCGTAATGCTAGTATATTTTAGTACCTGGGCGTTTCTTCGTCCGCGTGGAATAAGGTTTTCGTATCAATCCGTTCTGCCGTTTTCGCGTGATTGAACAAGATGCATACGAACTATCACATTTATCATATAACTAGCTGTGCCTCACGGTTTCATCCGCTAGGTAATGGATGATAATGATGATGAAAAAGTATCCTTTATGTTATTGCAGTGCCTCATCTATCTTCATACCAAATTTCATTAAAATCCATTTAGTACTTTTTGCGTGAAAGACTAACAAACATCCATATACATACATACAAACTTTCGCGTTTATAATATTAGTAGGATAGTGGATTTTTTTTGTTTTCATTGTGAAATTTGACAATCTGTAGATATATTGCCTGATTTACTATACTGAACGAAGAAACGGCTAGGTAAATTATACTTGGATTGCGGGCGACTTTGCGCGGAATGAGGCAATCATTCCTTATATGAGGCAATAATAAAATAAGTCTATTGAATTATGTTTTTGATATATTATTTAAATACCAAAGATGGTTGGTAAGTACACATCGTCCTCTACCAACTCTTCAAAGACGTTGTCATGTCATGGGATGGATAATAAAGTAATATAGTAATGAAAATGAACTTTAACTTTCCATATTAGATATGATTTTATAATGTCCTGTACAGTATCCTGTTTAATATATTGTATTCGCAAACGTGTAGTGGCAGTGTAGCCTAATTCTAGTAGATATATTTAAATGTTAGTTTGTCTGTAAATAAATGAACCGAGGTATTTAAAGACCTGGCCCACTTTCATAACCCACAGATAGCCAAACTCGTACCGAATCGGAAATTTGCGTCGCATTTAATTTCACACGCATCCTATCAAGATAATGTGACGTTTGGACACAACGCGTGCTGTAGGTTATCGGCCTGACGGCCTGACGGCCAGACGCGACCCGTTCGACCCAATTACTTATCGTCTATACACAAGGCGACATGAGTTCTGACCCTCTTTGTTTTGGTGCGACGGAACCGTGACCTTGGCCTATTTACTTACGAAGTCTCGATAACTTAAGAAGTTCTGAAGTTGATTGCGGCGTACCTGAAACAACATCAAAGGTGATTTAAGTAAATGCAATTGGTGTGATTATGACGACATAAGCTAATTTCTAGACGCCTTTCTTTTGTACCGACTTCCAAAAAAAGGAGGAGGTACTCAATTCGACTGTATTTTTTTTGTATGGTACCTAACTTTCGACTGGGTGAACCGATTCTCAAAATTAAGATTGTACTTACGGTTAGTGACTCCCAGATTTTTTTTTTTGGTTTACACATATGGTCACTGGTGCGGTACTTTACATTCCCATACTCATTGACACATTCAGATAATATTAAAGCTAAATGCACAATTTGCTATAGCATTCAGGATTCCCTCGACTAAAAAAAACCCAGGATGCAGTTATATTTCCCAAACCCTTGCAACAAAATTTCTGTGTCTTATTTTAATTGTGTCCTTTCGAATTTTCTTCAAGCACATTTCAGTAATACTTATAGACAATAAACAACCTCAATGTTATACTCGGATGATTCCTACTCGCCCATGACCAAAACTGTTTAAAGGAATGTGCTCTAACCGAAGCCTCAAAGCAATAAAATGACCTAGATATAGTGAACCCAGCAAACCACAGCACGCGTTTGGACGTGGTCAGGAACGTATCTACAGGATTAAAAGTGGCCCATGTTAAAATTCAGCTGAATCGGTTCATTTGTTTTGCATGAACGAGTAACAAACATCCATCCAACATCAAACATCAAACCCATCAATAATCTATAGACACACCACCACATTAATACTCGTAAATTAAATTATTTATGATTGTATAATATCACCGACATCTAAACTCTCATGGAATTTGAAAATTTTTTCACATATAAAAATGAAACCGAAGACGTAGACTGTCTTCTGTTTTATCTACATTTAGAACGTAATTTTGTACTCCACCAGTGTCTCTTCTAATGATAGTGCTATTTGAAGCCGCATTTCCACTACTGCATGCTAGAGTATATTTTCTGGCTGAAATTAGATTACAATTGTATTTTCTATAGTTCTAAGAGTATTAACTTGCCAAAAGCATAACCTGCTCCCTATAGGGTTCCGTAGGAATTTGCAGTTTTCTCTGTAATAATCGTAAAGTTATTAGATTATGCTCGTACTAATATAAGACAGGGCTTTTATTAAGTTTTATTTACGTGGTAGATTCTAAGATTCTACGTTTACTTACGTTTATAAATGTAGAGAAGTTACAAACTTGTGCTATGGAGGATTAGGATGGACAGATGGAGGGGCAGAGCAATCTTTTAGGCACCTCCTTGTTAGAATACGGAACCCTACAAAATTAGTCCAAATAATGTATGTGATTTTTCAATTCTTGTTGGCTGGTCGGTTGGCGTAGTTGGTAGCACCCCTGCCTTCTGAGCCGCTGCTCCCGGGTTCGATTCCCGGACAGGTCAAACATTTGTGTGCATGAACATATCTATTTGATCTGTGCCTGGGTGTGTATATGTACCTATATAAGTATGTATATATGTCATCAGGTTACCAAAGTACAGGCTCTGCCTAGTTTGGGATCTAAAGACCTTTGTGTGGCTGTTAAAAAAAATATCAGAGATATATTTATACGTAGTACAAATTAGACAACAGTAAAAATCGCTTTAAATTATTTTAGTAATAAATACCGTCAATAAATAGCGGAAGAATTTTACATTTGGTGAATGGCGTGTTTTTAACATTACGAGCATCGTCGGGTCAGCTGGGGGCCATTATTCACTGGACGAGCCACCCACCTCGGCGTTTGCGGCCACCTACTACTAATTTATAGCCCTTTGGTACCACGGGAATCTGGACAAAGGCTAGAAACAACTTGATGTCAGAATAAACGAAACGCGAGAGCTCCAGAGCTACATTTTAGAGATAACTTTTAACTCTTGTGCAAGTGGCAACCTTGGTAGGTACCACCGAAGTGACAGGTATTCTAGTGCCATGCAAAAGTACGGAAGCATTACTGTGCTATGGTGTGATGGGCATTGTAGCAAGGGAAATTATAGTGGGCGGAAGACGCTCCAAAAACAATGTAGAGGTATCTAAAATCTTTATTTGTTAGTTCTGGGTGGCATTGCAAATGTATGGTAATTGCCAAGCGTGTAACCACCAGGCGCAATACTTGCCCATCATGTCTCATGACGACGGAATAACATGTTGCTGTTATAATCAAATTGTACGATGAAACGTAGTTATACATTAAGGTGCTGTCATATCACGATGTCGATAAAAATGATGGTTTTAAAGCAGTTTATCTCTTGAGTAGCGATTTAATTAAAACTACGAAAAATCATATGACATTTTTAAGACTTCTAAGTACACATTGACGGAATTAAAATTTATTTTAAAATACTAGAGTATCTTAAAAACATTCAAATAAACCACTTAATTTGACCTTTAAAGCAGTTTTTCTCTTTATTCACTATTGTATTTGTTATGAAACACGTGTCATAAAATAGTAATTTTTAATACGTATACATTGACGGTTTTTTTTATTTAGGGGTGCTCATTATTTTTTTATGAGTTTTGTACGTTTTTACGCCATGCATTTGCTTGATTTCAAGTAAAGGAAATTGAACGTAGCCAAGCGCTGAGCTGACAGCGCCTTAAAAACTTTAAACCTTAAACCTCATTGCTAGATCTGCGTTCATGATACATATTGTTTAAAGTACCTTCATTTGTTTCTCTGTTTTATTAAGTTCTTCTGTTGTTTATAAATGTAAATAAAATAAATGATTGTATAAGTTACGGAAGGCGCTTAGCAGTCGTAATAGAGGTTACCCTAGCACGACTGCTAGTGTTTTAAAATACTGGTTATGTAGTAAGAAATTGTACAATAATTATTAAAAACCGCTGTATGTGTATCACTGTATGTATTTGAGACGAAATAAACAGATAAACTACTAAAACTGCTTTCCAGAGTTATAATACTCATGTACTTTATTTATCGATGGCGATTGTTATTCACATAGAGACACAGAGGAGTGAGACATTCTTAGAGGGCAACATCGATAAATAGAATATAGAAATAGGTCTTTAGTAACCTTATCCATATCGGTATATAAGTAAATAGGTAAGTGTTATAACTTTATCATATCAACCAGCTATAATGCCTAGATTACCATAACATCCTAAGTTTAACATCCTAACATCCACTTTGGATGTTGGTACCTAAGAAGTCTTGCTCCGACCAAATTATAGCTATTATTCACGGGAAGCTCACCTCACTGCCTGCTGTCGACCATTCGCTAATTTATGACTTTTTAAGTGCCACGAACACGATGTTCCGATGCTGGTGATCCCACTCATGAATGGAATAAATCGTTCTACGTCTGAAAGTCCCTCGGAATTGCCTCTGCGAGCCAGGAATGCCTGAGACGTCGACAATGAATTATCTACCCTCAATTGCTTTCATTCAGCTATTATTCGTTTTTTAGAGGTGAAACCGACTTCTTGAACTCCCAGAATCCATTATCAGGTCTAGCGAGCGAGTGAGGATTACTTTTAAATCGAACAAAGGCTAAGAAAAAATACTACATGATACATTTTCGGTTTGTTTTATAACATATTTTAAAAGGTGCAAATACATATAAGTTTTTTCTTATAGATTTGTGTACAAAATAAATGTATGAATCCATCGAATGCGATTTAGTTTTATTGTGCGTCGGAAACCATTGCCTGCCCGATATTAATGACACGTAAAGTTATGCAACAGTAGGTTACAATTAAAAGGATTAACCAAAAAAATATTTAAATTTGGAATATGACAATGGTAGTTTTTTGAAAAAGCTGAAACAAGTGCCAGTATATTGCGGTTTTTAGAGCAAGCTGTGTGTAGCACATGATTTTCATCGTTGCAAACTTGGGTATAAACTACACTCACGGGACCTAACAACGTATAAAATCTTTATGTTACATGCGCATTTGTGATGTTTGTCCTTTTATATGTCGATATGCCTTTGTCTGAATCATGTCGGGGTTCTCGTGTGTAGGTTTATATATTTCATATTACTTTTGCTTAAATCTTTGACTCATCTTGTATCAATTAACAGTGTTACAGTTTTGCTATGATACCGCCAAAGAATAAGAAATGTGATAAGTTACTAACTAGCGTTATTTTGTAGGCATTTTTAGACGAACCTAGCATAGACTTGTTACACCGAATCTCCAACTAGAATTAAATCATTTTCCCAAAATATTAACAATTTCCAAAAAAACTATGCGTTATCTATATCATACATAAATAAAATATAGATGTCCTGTCGATTTGAATCAATAGCATAGGAATAAGAAAATATACGCGTCCATTTGAGAATTTTTTTATATAGATACAATGTTTGGTAGAGGGTCCGACAAACCAAATGAGCGTGTTCGGGGGCCCACTTGAAGAATACAAGTTGGTAAAAAAAATTTTTTTTTGAATTTTCCCTTTTTCTCCGAAATTGTACCTATTGAGTTAAAATAAAATTCTCATTATCAAAACGGGAAAATTCACAAAAAAAAGTTACAAAAAATTGGGGGGTCGGGGATTTTTTTAGGCCAACTTGTATTCTCCAAGTGCCAGTATTCCCCGAACACGCTCATTTGGTTTGTCGGTCCCTCTACCAAACAACCTGTATAACACATACTATTTTTCATTGCTTATGTTGTTGCAAGGAAAAATTGTATGTTCATGTATCTGTCCTTAAAAGAGTTTAAAAGGCATACATGTTTAGTTACATGTGTTCATGGTATGCAATTTGATAAACAAACTCTTTATTGTGCTGTATCAATAATCATTATGAATACTTTAAACTAAATTGATTGTAACGCGTGGGAAAGCACTAGACTGCACTGAAAAACTTAATTAAAATTGATTAAGCCAATGCATCAGCTTTAACTGGTTTAACCTCGCACTGAGAGCACAAACATAAATTGCTGTTGCGATTCAAGTAAATTGATGACGGTGTGTGTGTGTTGGGTAAATAGAGCTGCCTGTACGATGTCTCTGTAAATACTCGAATCTCTACTACAAATTGGTATTGCCGTTTCTAAATTATCTCTAAATTTATTCGTTGTATTTTTTTCGTGTTTTTGTTTATTCTATACTAGCTGCGTCCCGCGGTTTCATCCGCGTTGTGATGGATGATGATCATGGTGAAAAGTATCCTAGCATTCAATCCTTCATCATTTCAGACATTTCAATCATTTCAGTATCTCATCTTCAATAATAATTCTTCAATCATTTCAGTATCTCATCGATCTTCTAAATTTCATGCGAATTCGTTCTGGCGTGATCAAGTAACAAACCTCCATTCATCCTAAACATAGAGATCTAGAGAGATGCCAATCCGTGGTGTCGCAAGGAGCGGCCGTATTCCGCGATTCAACGTATTGTTAGCTTCAATAAGTTTATTATCCACTGCAAAGTCAAAGTCAAAGTCAAAGTCAAAATCATTTATTCAATTTAGGCATCAAAGACGCACTTATGAACGTCAATTTTTCATTATAATGTACTTTAAAGCCTACCGCCGCGTTCCAAAATACATAGAGCCAACCGAGAAGAAGCGGCAAGAAACTCGGGGCCATTCTTTTTATATAGATGTTTTTACAATGTTTTTACTTAGGTACTACAAATATTAGCTCCAGTGTGTTGCCTTACAAAAGAGAACATAATGGTATCAGTAGGGCAAGACACGCTACACTTTGACATCTTAGTACACGAGTAGATAGATCCTGGAGTGATCAGTCCCAAGCTGTTTTATCCTCCAAGTAATCCGAAATTTTGTAATAACCTTTTTGACAGAGTTTAGTTTTAATAGTAATTTTAAACTTATTAATAGGCAAATCTCGGATAACATTGGGAACTTTATTATAAAATCGTATACATTGTCCCATAAAAGAATGACTTATTCTGTGAAGACGCGTTACATGTACGGATAGCTTGTGCTTATTTCGCGTGTTGATGGAATGAGCATCACTCCTTTTATCAAAACTGCTAATGTTTTTCTTTACATACATTAGATTTTCATAGATAAACTGAGAGACAACAGTTAGAATGTTTATGTCTTTAAATTTCTGTCTAAGGGAAACTCTGGGAGCCAAACTGTAGATTGCTCGTATAGCCCTTTTTTGCAGTATAAAAATAGAATTAATATCTGCAGAACATCCCCAGAGCAGTATGCCATAAGTCATAACGCTATGGAAATAACTAAAATAAACTATTCTAGCTGTGTCTACATCAGTTAATAGTCTAATTTTTTTAACAGCATAAGCTGCTGAACTGAGCCTACTAGACAATTTTTTAATGTGGGGACCCCATTGCAATTTAGCGTCTATAGTAATTCCTAAAAAGACTGTTGACTCCACAAGGTCCAACCCTGTTCCATTCAATTGTATATTGGATTCTACTTGTCTCACATTTGGTGTAGAGAATTTTATACAATTAGTTTTCTTCTCATTGAGGAGAAGATTATTTGTATTGAACCAATTCACAACTTTAGCTAATGCATTGTTAACATCGTCATAGTTTAGTAACTGCCTTTTAATTTTAAATAACAGTGAAGTGTCATCTGCAAACAATACAATCTCGTGATTCTTCTCTACATAATAAGGTAAGTCATTAATATAGATTAAAAACAAGAACGGCCCTAGTATTGAACCTTGTGGAACGCCCATTGAGATTAATGAGCCGGGCGATTTTTTACCATTTATGTCAACCCTTTGAATTCTACCATTTAAATATGAAGTCAAAAGGTTGAGAGCCATGTTCCTAATACCGTAGTGTTGTAATTTCCTGACAAGTATATCATGTCGGACGCAGTCAAATGCCTTAGATAAGTCACAAAAAACACCTAAGGCATCCTGAGACTGCGGTGTTCAAACTTAACGTTTAAATATTTGTAAGTACAGAGCAAGCATTGTTTACATGCAATATCGCGACTGGCGTTCAGTCACATAATACAAAACTTGCGAACAGCCGCGAGCAATGTGTTCTGTTTTTGGGCTTATTGCTGCGACACCAGCCCCGCCCCCTTTTCATATCTCTTCCGTTTATTCTTCTCTATTTGTTTCTGTGTTCTGTGATTCAAACATTTGCATTTATATTATTAGTATGATTCTCTAGTATATGTATATGTAGCATAAACTAGTGCATGTACAATCGATCGCAGAAGACGTATTTACATATGATAAAGTTACTGTGTTTGTTACTTTTTAAGGATCACTGATGCACATCGACCTACTGTAGACCTATTGTAGCACACAGAGCCGAGATCAGTGTTGTTACGTGGATTTTGTTAGTGGCTGTTTTGTTTGCATATTTATATGGTTCTTATTTTACTGAAGAGAAGGCTATCCACCCAAGAAGTATGCTGTAAGATTTGCTCTTTAGACTAAGGTTTGTCTAACGACATAAATAAGATTTATTACGATGCCTTGCTTTGTTTGTATTGTATTATTTTTTTGTGTTTACTAATGGACTGGTTGATCGGATCTATGCAACCCCCAAAGTGTTTTATTGCTTTACCAACTTATTTACATGGGGCCGTCTGGCATCTGCGAAGGCAAACTCTGCAAAAGTCCAACCACTACAAATACGTTGTACAGAAACGTTGAAACCTCTTTAAGTTTTCAGACTATGATGCTGACACCACACGAGTACTCTCTTGCGTTCTACTATTTTAAACAGTACTGGTTAATTATAGATAACTTTACAATTTTGTAAGTATCTGTGAAAAACAAGCTGTAGAAATAAACGCCCTATAAAAATATGGACACGTATATAAACGGATATAAATGGATAATAGAAATGGACACGGTATAATTATTTATTTAACAAAAAAAGGAACCGACGTCAATATCAAAAAGTGTGAAATAACTTGTCGAAGTCGGTACCATGCGCAAAATATTTTGATGGTAAAATGTACCTTCTTTTGAACTATCATGATAGCGACTTCTACAAGTTTTTTTACACTTTTCGGTACTGAAGTCGGTTTCGTTTATTTGTAACAGTTTTTTTAACAATTTTTAGTGACCCTTGCTACTTACGGGATCGATTTTCATTCACTGTCAATGATATCATCAAGATAGGCTTTTTCACTTTTCAGTTTTTGGAGTGTAAATCAACTGCTGAACTGAATTTGATGAAATTTAAATGGGACCACCTTGGAAGTATACTCTACTAAACAAAAAAGAATTTTGAGAATCGGTCTTCAAATGGAGGAGAAATTGACCATACACAAAAAAATACATACAATCGAATATATACTCGTACCTACTCCTTTTTTGAAGTCGGTTAAAATTAACGTTTACCTATCCTAACTAGTATTCCCTGTGTCGCGGAAGACATGTAAACACATAATAGCACAACACACATAAAGAATAAATTTTCCTGCTCATCACGCAAACGTTTGCCTCAGCCAGGGGTCAAATCTGGGACCTCTCGTTTTAAAAACACGGACTCTATTAACTATAGAATAACAGTGGACCTAGCACGAATAACTGCGCAAGTGCATCGTAAAACGTCGTTCACGAGATACAGTACAAACTTCTAGGGCAACTGTGACACAGACAACTCACAGTTTGAATGCCGATGCGTGACGCGTTGACGCTTACGATACGAATTTAGCAAATTGTTTGTGCTACGATCTCAGAGCCGTTAAATCAACGTGCAAATAAATTTGTTTGGATTACAGCGAATTTTAGCGCGATGGTTTATTTATGGAGTGGTGGTTATGAGTAGTTACTAAATGGATGGGATTAGTGGTTAAATGCAGTCAAAATACAAGAACATCAGATTTGCTTCAAATCGCATTATGCAGGGTATACTGACTCGATCGTAGTCGGAATCAGTCACAATCACTGGCATGTTTTCATAGAGCGATTTGATCGTCCAATGTTCAAACAACCCAGTTTTCAATTTGAATGAAGTCCTTTATTCTCAGTAACGCTGCTAAACGTAACTTATTTGATTGATTGATACTAACTTTACATACAGCCGTGCGATTCTCTAAGAGCAAACATCGTTGCATCTTTGACAACATCCGTGAAACAAATGACGAGATGACAAGAAATGTTGGAAAAACAATCTTGTGTACAACGGCGATATCTCAAAGTATTTGACATCGGTGTGCTCGTCGACGAGCGCATTGATGAATCATTAGAGAATCGCACCTTACTAAATTCATATGAAAAAATTAATTTTAAATTTTGCCTGTCTGTCTGCCTGTTCCGATGAATCTATGAATCAGGCGGTCAGATTTTTACGGGACTTTCTCTGGCAGATAGCTGATGCATAATGAGTAATTTAGATATTTTAATTTAGAAAAAGCATTTTGGTTCTGTGCATAAGTATTATTTACTGTTTAGTTTTAGTTTGTATTTTATTTTTTAGCGCGGGTAAAGCCGGACCGCAGCTATGAAATAAAAATGCGAAAGGATATTGTCATTAAAGGAAAGTGCAGTAACCATCTGCATTGCAATTCTTTACCTTATAAATCTCAAGACAAGGAAAAGGAACTTGGAAATAAAATAAAAGCAGTATTTTTTCAGCGGTGAGTTTTCTACTCTTGCATTTTTTTCTCATTGTCTGTCTATTTACATAATCTTGAATATTTTATATAAACTACGTTGGTATTTTATTTACGCAAACCAATATGACGTTTATTTTGTATAACATGTTATACGTAACGTTATGAACCTACGTGAAACTATCACTATTCTAATCATTAATCTATAATTTGTTATTGCGCTCAGTTTATAATTCTCAGTATTATTTTTATCAATATCATAATGATTTATTGCGATGTTATGTTGAATATATTACTTACTGGCTTTTGCATGCTACTTTGCACTTTATATTTATATTGCGACTCGTCAAGAACTTTGTGTTTGATTAAAGTGAAGTGGTATTGCTGCGTGAAAGAAAGGCAACCTAACAAACATACATTCATATTTACTAGTAGTTCTGCGAAAGGTAGACCTAGCATGTAGTCTTATGAGCGGCAATTTTTCGCAGTACTTCACGACCTATTATTTCAGAAACCACTCGACCAATGTTGCACATATTCGAAATTCCTCTTTAAAGTCTGGTAAGTAACGTGTGTACCAAATATAATCAAAATCAGTCGGTTAATAGCGCCACAGCTCAATTAAAGCACAGACGCTTCGCTTGCTCGGTCTTTTAGAAGAAGACACTAGCTGGCCTCGTCGGACGAACATCCAAAATAAAAGTAGCATATCATTATATTATTTTTATTTATACTTCTTGAAAAATCAGCTATCTGCTACCAGTATCATCCCTGTCAAAATCAGTCTCAACCTTAGAGTAAACAGTTTGTATGTATACTCTAAGGTCCCACCATTTAGGGGGTTAGCCGGAACAAACAAACACTACACAGACATAATAAATATAAATGGCATATTTTTGTAACGTAGTATAATTAGTAGTACAATTTCATGCATTTAGTAAAAAAATATCTTGACATCACAAACATACACTTCAATTTTCTTTTTATATATTGTATAGTAGTGCTGATTGATATAATATAAGCTTATAGTTAACCCTAGGTTGCGCGACTGGCTCTAGGCAGACAATTATGACCCTATTTTATGATTTATATGGTGTCATTTCAGTACTTGAGTACTGTAGTTGATAGACTTTAGGGGAATCTCATTGGTGTGGATTCCGTTGGTAGTTAGTCTCCGGCTTCTGAAACACAGTTTGCGCTAATTTGGAACCTTTGGATTCATTTACATTTTTGTATGCATAATTTCATGAAAAAGTATGTTAATTTTGCCTCTTTACTTTGATCACCGCAACTCTTGTCTATATTCTGCTTCGAAGCGGGAAGAACTGTGAAAGGACTTGAAATTTCAGAGAGAATAAATACACATATCCCGGATGGACTAATATTTCTCCTTAAAAACTTTGATTCTTTTGTAGTCTTACTTTTGGGTGTACTATGAAAAGTATATGTATTGTTGATACATTTCTGAGTTCGGCAAAGTACGAGTCTCGTAAAACAGCACAGCCGTAGACTCAAAGTGCAGATAAAAGCAAAGTCAGATAACCCTATTTTGGTTAACATGCTCTTTGTCGACATATTTAGCATTAAATGTATACTAAATATATAATAATAATACTAAAGGTATGTTATTTAATACACCAATCCTCTAATCGGTCAACTTGTGACATAACAATGAACTTTCTATTGTGTCTGGTAGGTTGGACTCTTGATATAATCCTACTAATATTATAAACCCGAAAGTTTGTGAGTATGTACTCGTATGTATAGATGTGTGGATCTTTTTTACTCTTTCACGCTCAGACGGCCGAGCCAATTGATGAAATTTGGTATGGAAGTAGATGAGGCGCTGGATTAGCACATAGTATACTTTTCATCATCATCATCATCCATCACCACGCAGGTGACAAAGCGTAATATTCTTGGGCAGAGAAAAGCCAAAGATCGGGCTCAGTGGCGTGCATTAGGAGAAGCATAAGCCTCTCATAATCATCAGCAAGTATCAGTCCACTGTTAGACATAGGTCTAACAGTGGACTGATACTGGATGATGATGATGAAATTACACGATAGGTAACGACATTTTACGTTAACATTTAAGTACATACATATATCTACAGGTATCTACGGTACGGATACTACGATACAGTTCTTTGTTTGTGACTTTGTTTCTTTTATAACAAACAGTGACGAAATGAGCAAGTAGCTGACCTAATGTTAAGCGTTACGCTTGCCCATTGGCTTCTGAAACACAGTTTGCGCTAGTTTGGAACCTTTGGATTCATTTACATTCTGTATGCATAATTTCATGAAAAGTATGTTAATTTTGCCTCTTTACTTTGATCACCGCAACTCTGCCTATATTCTGCTTCAAAGCGGGAAGAACTGAGAAAGGACTTGCAATTTCAGAGAGAATAAATACACATATCCCGGATGGACTAAGATTTCACCTTAAAATCTTTGATTCTTTAGCAGCCTTACTCTTGGTTGTACGATGAAAAGTATATGTATTGTTAGTACATTTCTGAGTTCGGCAAAGTAAGAGTCTCGTACACAGCACACCCGTAGACTCAAAGTGCACAGTACAACAGACAGATAACCCTATTTCGGTTAACATGCTCTTGGCAAGTTATTTAGCATTAAAATGTATAAGTACTGAATATATAATAATGATACTCAATGTATGTAATTCAATACACAATTATTAGCATATAGGTAATTTTGACCTTATTTCACTTCGTATACATCTATAATCTTCATAGGTTTTCCTAACATTAAAAGCTTTTCGAAATTTTATATTTTATAAATATTTTAGTGTAATAGATAGGTAACCGTAGTTCCAGGCCAGTGTTCAGAAAACATAATTATAAACATACTTTAGTGTAACATAAGTGATTTTTTATCTGTACCTACTATAGTTTGTTAGTATTATAGAATAAAAGCAAGAAGTTTATATCACAGGTTATTTTGGCGTTCTAATTGCAAAAGGTTTACAGTCTGTTATAGAGCTGATTAGCTGTATTCGATAATTGCAATAAGTCTTAAGTACGTGCTCTGTAGCTCTACTAAACAGCTTATCCGGTTAGCGCGCACTCTTATCTTACGAAGCCAGTGAACATTGACACAATATACAATACCAACAATGATAATGGAATTATAAAGTTATTTTTATTTAAGTTTTGTAAAGGACTTTTACAGAGTCTGTCTAAGGAAGAACACCGTTGCCAGTTATTCAACCGTGAAGCTTATTGTGCAAACATAACGGTGTTTTGGTTTAAACGTGTACGTAGTATCCGTACCGTAGATACCTGTAGATATACTCGTATGTACTTAAATGTTAACTTAAAATTTCGTTACCTACCATGTACTTTCATCATCATCAGCCAGTATCAGTCCACTGTTAGACATAGGCCTCTCCTAATGCACGCCACTGAGCCCGATCTTCGGCTTTTCTCATCCAGCTGCTACCACCCACTTTGCGTATGTCATCGCTCCACCTTGCCGGAGGACGTCATACACTACGTTAGCCGAGTCGCGGTCTCTACTCAAGAACACGTTTACCATGTACGTTAATAAATGTTATAATGAATGTCTATGAAGTTTTACTTTAAAAATTCATGTCAAATAAAATTAGATTTCCTTAATTTGAACTAATGGAACATGCTTGTTTTTAGCATGTTCATCCTGAATGTTTTTTTCAAATAGAACCTTGTACTAAATACCAATTATTGCACGAATGCAATAACTGTTTAACCCTTTGCATACCAGAGACGTTCATTTACGTGCATTTCATTCATAAATCTTTCGTTTTAATTATCACGGTATAGAAAGGGTTAAAAAACGTTTATTATTTTTTTACTGTTTGATCTAAATTAAACATAGATAAATTAATTTACTACTATATAATATATTAAATAAATACAATTATTAATTTAACAAATTCTGTTTGAGTTTGAGTTGAATTAGTCTGCATTTTTTTTGATAATTACCTTTGTATATTCATGTTTCTTTGGCGACGGTAGAAGCACAAGGCACATGTGGTGTTGTTGTTGTTTTAAGTTTCATGTGCCCGCAATTTCGCGGGCAATCCCACCTTTCGAACCAGAACACAGTATTGCGAACATTACTGCTTAACGGAAGAAAAGTTATGGTGGCAGTTCCCCAGGCCAACTAATGCATAAAGAGTTCTACTGCATATTACTGCATTCGAATTTCATAGAATTATGATAAAAAAAAATATCTATATATATAAAAGCGAAAGGTCACTCACTCATCACGAAATCTGAGTTTCAAATTTTGCATGGGGGTTCTTTTTAAGACGTAGGTGCTCACCAAGACGCGATTTTATGAAATTCAACCCCTAAGGGTTTTTTTGGGGTTGACTGCGAGTTTAAAATTTTGCATGGAGGGTTCTTTTTTGGACCTATGTACTCACTAAGACGGGATTTTATGAAATTCGACCCCTAATTGAAATCTGACCCATTGAAATCTGTAATTACCGTATCCCGCGAAGCCATGCGAGCGAAGCCGCTGGCTGGTCAGCTAGTATAATAGTAAGTAAATGCTTTTGTTGAGTGCATGATGCAGGCTGTAAATCATATATTATGAATGAGAAATTGAGTTTGTTTGTTTGTTACGATTTCTCACCTAAGCGGCGGAACAGATCGCAATTAAATTTGGTAAGGACATAAATTATACCCCGAAGAACAACATACTTTTATATACTATTAATATATACTTTATACATATAATAATATATGGGGAGTCCGTGTCTACACAGGGAAATGGTGAGGCTGGGTTCTAAGAGCCATTCTAATTCTTTACACTATTGTTGAAGCAATGAAGCTATTGAGGAATAATAAGCAATTGTGAATACACGAGGTGTGGTGCGTCAGCGCCCCTATTTGAGGAATAATCCGGTGTCGCCCGGTTAGGCCTACATGTGGTTAAAAGTCCTTTCGAGGCAAATAAGCAATTAATATAAGTATTAAGTATAAAATATACCTATAATATACTATATAATTCTTTTATATACTTATAATACTATATACATATACTACCTATATACTTTGATAAGATACTTTTTCAAAGATATATTTATATATAAAAGTATCTTTTATATATAAATATATAAAAAAAATACCGCCCATTGTGACACTTTTAATTTAAAGTATTTAATTGTGAAATATTTTGTAATTGTATTTTTATTTTATTCTTATTTCTTTATTTGTAACATATATTTGTATTGTCGTGTTTCAATAAAGAGTTAATCTATCTATCTATCTAATCTAACTTTTATATCTTTTATAATACTTTTCAACGTCATCATTCATCACCGAATGAAATCGCGGGAAGCAAATAATAGCTAATAAATATGCCAAAATATGCGTTGTATTTGATAATAATTTTCAAGGTTATGATAAAATCTAACAAGATCCACGAGAATAGATACATAGGACACTACAAAATAGTTTTCAGTGTTCAGTTAAAAGATACTTTTATATATAAATATATAAAAAAAATACCGCCCATTGTGACACTTTTAATTTAAAGTATTTAATTGTGAAATATTTTGTAATTGTATTTTTATTTTATTCTTATTTCTTTATTTGTAACATATATTTGTATTGTCGTGTTTCAATAAAGAGTTAATCTATCTATCTATCTAATCTAACTTTTATATCTTTTATAATACTTTTCAACGTCATCATTCATCACCGAATGAAATCGCGGGAAGCAAATAATAGCTAATAAATATGCCAAAATATGCGTTGTATTTGATAATAATTTTCAAGGTTATGATAAAATCTAACAAGATCCACGAGAATAGATACATAGGACACTACAAAATAGTTTTCAGTGTTTATCAACTGTGAGGTCATTGCTAAAACTTGCCGGACCAAATGTAGCATACTAGCCAAAACAACGTTCGTGTAAACTTCTTAGAACCACGAAATAAAACAACTATATGAGTAACGACCGGTGTTACTATATAATTTATCTATCCAAGTAAATATCTACTAGAGTTGAGTCACACAGGTTTGGCGCGAGATGCGTGTAAGGATGTCAACACCGCCACAAAACAAGTATATATCGCATCTGCATTTTCTACCGACTTCAAAAAAAGGAGGAGGTACTCAATTCGCCTGGTTTTTTTGTTTTTTTTTTATGTTTGTTACCTCATAACTTTTGACTGGTTGAACCGATTCTCAAAATTCTTTTTTGTTTGAAAGCTGGTGCTTCCCGTGTGGTCTCATTTAAATTTCATCAGGTCCTGTAGTTTTTGAGATACACTCCAATAACTGAATAGAATGGAAGTCAGTATACAATTTTTCAAATTGTACTTGTGTTGGTAGCATACCTACGCAACAGAAAACAATAACATATAAAAACTGCCAACCCCAACCGCTCTGCCGGCACTCACGTAATAATTGCCGGCAAGCATCCTCCGCCTCTAACCACCGCCTCTTCCATCTTTAATCGCCTATTTATCGCGATGACGTTCTATTTATCCGCGGCCGCACTGTCTCAGTATTTGGCAAAGGTTTCCTTATCTACCGACTTCCAAAAAGGAGGAGGTACTCAATTCGACTGTATTTTTTTATGTTTGTTGCCTCATAACTTTCGATAGGGTGAACCGATTCTCAAAATTATTTTTTACTTGAAGGCTGGTGCTTCCCGTTATTCCCTGTTAAATTTCATCTAATTCAATTTAGTAGTTTTTGAGATACACACCAATAACTAAATATAATCGAAGTCTGTATTAAATGTTTTCAAATTGTACTTGTTACGTATGTAAATTTGACATATCGTCCATACATTTCAAATATCTATTTCTAGTAGGGTACCGACGGTAGATAGGTTATAGAATCTGATTATTAGAATCTAGAAGAATCTATCATTAAACAATATCCAATGGATAGACTAAATTGTTGACGTCATAGAAAGTTATCGTTAATTTACAAATAGATTAGATACATAGGTTAACTGTTTATTATAAATATTTATTTGCGATAACGTTCCTCTTGTACTAGTATTATAATATATCTACGTCGACCCTCTCGTACTTCAATATATATAAATTGAGCTATTTTAAATTTAAATATATGTAAGCTATTTATACATGTGTGGCAGGTATATGTATAATCATAGTACGTATATACAATTTGTTAATAATTTATATATATTATTTTTAAGTATTGATGTTCTACCTTCAATATATTTGTTGTATAGAAACGAATTCTAAAGTTCTTAATACAAAGGTTAGCTGGAAGAAAATGCTAATCAGCATTAAGTTCGCCTATTTACACGTTAGGTTTATGCAGTAAAAAATCTGTCTATCTACTTTATATTATTATTTATTTATTTGATTTACCTACACCTATATTTGTTATCGCTGAAATGGTAGAAAGGTTTTGGATGCAATACGTTTGACCTTGATTCAAAGAGTATGTTCCCGGTACAGCGAAAAGTTTGTCATGTTTTGTTGATTAGCAGACGCGAATGAAGTCGCGGTGGTTACTAGTATTATAATTACATTGAAAAACTACACACCTATTAAACTGTTTAAATATAAACAAAAATAGTCAATTTTTATAGTGCTCGGTTCCCTCAGATATATGCATATTTTAAGTTCCATATTTAAAGCATATACTTAAATTTTTTTCGCTCCGTATCAGAAAGACGCTTTAGTAAAATGCCTTTGTGGGTCGATCATCACAAAAGCAAAACGACCTACTAGTAAAAGGTCTGAAATTTAAATCTTCATATTAGTAGAACGACTGAAATGACAAAATGGCATGTTGGACAAGAGGACTGGTACACTGACGCAAAAAATAAATCTAAGATAGATGAGTCATATTACCGTCATCCCAAAATCTTGACTATAGAACCTTGCAGAATATTAACAGCAAATATTAGTGTGCCGTCCTTCGATCGGTCTAAGCAGCAAATGTTTACAATGTGATATCTAGGCACGGCACAGGCTTGGTTTAAGATGTTTATTAGGGGCTTAAGTTTACGCTGCTGCTAAGATGGCAATTAATAGACTCCGGTGTTACTCGACGGATAGCTAATAAACAATGTTAAATAATTATTGCTGTCCCTAAGACAGAACAGCTCTCGTTGATTAAGGACGGTCTGGGTTAGTTCTACTAATTAGCCAGACGAGTTTGATTATGCCTTAGAGTTTTACTTAGATTATGATCACATTGGTTTTCCTACCAAGCGCCTCGTTTAGGCACAAAACACACATATACATAAGTAAAGCTACATACGACGCGCGCTCGAGCAACGCACATAGTACGAGAGGGAGTGCCTTCCACTTCAGAAACTCGTGTTGTGTGTGATATTTTTTGTGCAAAGATGGAGCAACAAAAAATAGTTATTGAAACTATTAAGTTTTAGGGGTGTTTAAATTCTACATGTACGGTGAATTCTTGTTTTTTATACTACCAGTTACACCAGAGGGAAGTAGGTATTTGCTTGTATTATAACGTAACACGAAACAGTAGCTATAAGTAAGCGCCAGCCGCAGCCGGCGGCGCGTCTTAAAAGCGAACATGAGTTTGTTTGTGGCCTTGTGATTTATTTACAATTTATATTATTTATTGTAGTTTAAGTTTTAAAGACTCGTGTTTCAATAACCTAGCTAGAGCGTCCATCGCCGCCTGGCAGCAATAGAACTATTGGTCGTAAAGACTAGCAACTTAGATCATTGGAAAACTTATTTCAAGCCTTGAAACAATTAATAAAGATATTGTTTTTTTAAATATTCTGAAAAAAGGCGAGGTGGAAAGTTTTGTGAAGGGCTTTTCATTTTGATTTCTTTGTTGCTAACTGGAAAAAGCAATGACATTGATGACATATACTACAACGTTTTAGCCTGGTTTGAGCTCTTTCAGCATTATCATATCAACTTGATTCTACGACAAAAAGTTTTTAAATAACAAGCAGAAATCTAAACTGCAGGGCTATTACGTATCTCAGTTTCTAACAAATATTGATTGAAATCTTGAAAATTGGCCGCTTTATGTCAGTTTTGACAACTCCAGTAAGTAAAAACTTTTGGTGATTTTATTAACTACGATGTGCGTACAGGTTTTTTTGTAGTTAAGTATGAATGAGTCATATATTGACGACTGACTTTTTGGTGCTTCAGAACATAGATATCTATACTATATATACTAGAAAGTGTAATTGCATCCAATGAATATAAGCTTATATATATAGCTCCCTGAACTTTTAGTTAATTACCTTGTGAAGATCTATAAATTTCCTTATCACTTCATGAATCCGGAGAACTCTTAAGTCATCTTAGTACCATGGGTGTGCATATTCTGGGACTAGTTGTTTTCGGTTTTTAGGGCTCCGGACTCAAAGTGTAATACGGGACCCTATTACTAAGACTTCGCTGTCCGTCCGTCTATCTGTCGGTCTGCCTGTCTGTCCGTTGTATCTCATGAACCGTGATACAATGACAAAACAGAAAAAAATAAATAATTAAGGGAGCTCTCATGCAGCAAACGAGATTTTTTTTGCTCCATTTTGTTCTATGTATATTGATAACAACAACAGGGAGACGCTCGAAATATTCCCAGAATAATGAGTTATATTATTTACTTTAAAAATAAACTGTTTAATTATAATTATGAGTTTATATAAGCCGGGAGCTTGTGTTTTTTTTTCTATTTTTTTAATATTCAAACAAGGCGTCAAAGTCCTAAACATGACAGAGCCGGTATCTATGGTAACCTGATGACTGATACACATGCATTATATACTTATTATGTTCTACTGCAACCGCCTCGATGCCTATATCCTTATTTTATTTTTGGCCTCATCTCAGTGTAACCTAAGTTACATATTTAAGCACTGTTTTATTTTACTGTTGGTCTTGTTTTATTGCTGCAGGCTCGTCCATTTCTAGCACCATCGCACTCACATCTCTTTACGGTTGCTTAAACCCTTTCTACTGAATTATTTATGTCGCATTTTCACTGATGCGTTCACCTATCGGAAACGCAAATGTTCGAACGCTTCACGGTACATAAAAAGGCTCTTTCAGAGCATTCGAAGTGAAACGGCAGGTACGGTTACGATGCTTCTGATATGAATTGTAAATATAATTGAAAATGTTGTGACCCAACAAAATAAATCATCGAGGTAAAACATCGACTGTTACTATTTTCGTGACTTTGTTCTGTCATCCTATCAATCCCCTTTACCCATACCTCATAGGTCACTTCACCGTGTCGTGAGCACACGTTCGTCGGAAGCAATTTCGACGGCCTGCGCCTAAAGTGGGCCGACTTGACGTCCCATATCCGGGACATTTCCAGGTTGTCAGAGTGCCCTCGGGAAAGAGCAGCGGTCAGAGTCGACCGCGGAACGGAAATTGTACATCGACCTTCGTCAGTGGCCGTTATTTGAAATAAAATAAATACCAACTATTTAACAGGACACCAATTCGAATAGTGAGATTTGGAATATAATTCTAAATATAGTTTTGTTAAATAACTGTCATGACCGTCGACCCAATAGTTGGTATCCAGGATTCCACCCCCAATAACAATGATAGTCTAAGTATTATACACTTTAAAATTTGCTCACGAGTGTTGAAATCTATCAAAGTATGTGTTAGCGAGGTAATCCACCGAAAAAAATATAATTCTGTGGAGATAAAAAAAGCTAACTGACTTGTCCTCGTTTACTTAAAGGACAAATTACAATAAGTGATGCGAGTATTATAATTTACAAATTTTCACCGCCCATTTGCCATATGCCGCCGTGCGGCATTATTAATATTATTTTTAGATTGTATTATGAACATCTTTTTTTAAACAAACAGCTTGACCGTAAAGAAAAGCCGCTTTGACTGTTCTTATCAGACTCTAGTATATATATAAGATTTTTCGGGTACCCGAATAATAATTACATCATACGATAATACCTTACAGGAAACTCGAGAACAGAAATAGAACTTTCTGCCGAGTGATACAACACGTACGAGGAAAATAAAATAGTTACCTTATTAGTAAATAATTGTATTTTGTAAGAAATTAAAGACATCTTGACCTCTTGAGCTGTATTTGTTTTATTTATGTTGGCTTCATCATTATAATATCGTCACTTTCACCATCAGATGAAATTTAGGAAAATTATTAGAATAAATAAAAGCGTATTGTTAAATTATCAACTAAGTAAAACGCAAAATTTTATAATACAAAACAAATTGCCGCGTGTCTCAGCCTGCATCGACTCCCTTCGTTCACTTGAAAATGTGCTTATAACAGAGGCAAAGACAAAACTAATAAGACAAGCACATGTTGGGTTAAGGTATAGCCAAAAATCTAATTACGACTACTAGAGAGTGGAGACAAAATATTAAAAAGCACGTCTAAAATGTTATCCAGTCTCTTATCCCGTATATTTCATCATTAGTGTAATTTATAACTAGATTGGATTAGTATTAGGTAGATAATGTCCATCTTAGCTCTAAGGTAATGAATAAAGATTTATTATTATTATTATTATTTACATTATTTATTTCCTTTTCTTAAAATTTCATTTTTTACAATATTTCTATATACAATAAAAAAATTAATAAACATTGTAAAAAACCTAATCCTAGATTGCCATCGGCAGCGGGGCATGACCCAAACTACCAGTGGTTAGGGCTGCAGACTGAGGAACCTCCTGACAATACGTGCCGTGTCAAGAAGTACTGCCTTCTGTATCTGTCCCTTGATCCAACCGTCTAGCGAAAGCCTCTTAAGATGTTGGTCGAGGCTTTTTGCTATAAGGCCGTTTGCTGAAACTACTATCGGGACAATTATTGTCGAATCAACATCCCACATGGCGGTCACCTCATGAGCCAAGTCAAGGTACTTGCTAAGCTTGTCCTTCTCAGCCTTCACGAGGTTCTCATCATGAGGAATGGTGACGTCAACAAGCATTACCCGGCGCTGAGATCGATCGATCACCACGATGTCAGGCTTATTGGCAACAATAGTCCTGTCCGTGATTATAGATCGATCCCAATAGAGCGTAGCACGACCGTTTTCAAGAACAGGCGTAGGTGCGTACTTATAGTACGGCACCTCAGACTCAATAAGGTCATATTGAAGGGCAAGTTGCTGGTGAATAATCCTGGCTACTTGGTTATGTCTGTACAAGTACTCTCCATTAGCAAGATGAGAACAACCGGAAATAATATGTCTGAGGGACTCTCCGGGACGACGGCATGCTCGACAAATGTCGACCGTACCGTCTTTCAGAATATATTTCCGGTAGTTATTCATCTTGATAACTTCGTCAGCAATAGCACAAACAAAACCCTCAATTTCACCAAAGAGATCACCGAAACGCAGCCAGTTCACTGACGCGAGCGGGTCCACGTCAGGCCTTGTTAGGGCCTTGTAGAACCGTCCGTGTAGCTCTTTGCCCTTCCACACGTCTCTACGGTCTTCGATACTTAGCACCACTGGTTTACGCCAGTTTTCGTTTGCCAGAGGTGTGAGGCTCCTATCAACTACTATGACATCGCGATGTATCCCACACTCGGTGTTACGGAAATTCTCCCGGAGACTGGACATTATTATTATTATTATTTCGGAGAGAGCGCTCTGAAACTATTTCCATACCAATTCCATTATGATCTAGGAGCAACCATACGTATATACACCATGTAACATCTAGTAGACGGCACCATCTCCTAACAGCAAATGATATTTTATTTTATACACGCACATTCTTATAACATATTATATTACGTGATCACTACAGTAAATTTGTCCATGTGAAAGTTTACCAAGAACCCTCGGTAATTTGAAAAAAATAGTAGACGTGTTATTTTTGGATAAAATATATCTCTACATCAAATGTATCCAAATCCGTTAAGCCATTCCAACATGAATATGTAAACAAGATCAATTTGAAAAAATTAACACCGACTTCCATTCTATTCAGTTATTTGCAGTGTATCTCAAAAACTACTAGACATAATTAATAAAATTTAAAAAAGGGACCACACGGGAAGCACCAGCTTTCAAACAAAAAAAGAATTTTGAGAATCGGTTTATCCAGTCGAAAGTTACGAGGTAACAAACATAAACAAGTATCGTGTGATAGTGTGATTATTATGTGATATTCCCTTTTGAAAGTAATTTCAGAAGATCTAGCCTCAAGACAGGGAAAATAACCACCTAACGCTAAGTTCGCAAGGTTAAAGCGAAGACACTCCTCGGTATGCCTACCGTGGTACGAATACTAAATCACCTTCTAAATTTCAATAATACCTAACACCTACATAAGTAGCTATCCAATTTATACCTTTGCCCGGGAGCCCAGTAACTAAGCTAGGCTTTAGTTGATTAGAAATTGAAAGTCGACCTTTGGCCAAGTGATTAAATTGAATTAGATATTAGAGCAACCTTTTAATCGACATCGCATTATACATTCAGCGGTCGTAAGATCTTTGAATTGGGTCATGTTATAATTAAAATATATAAGTGGTCTCAGATCTGTGTGTTGTCTATGTAGGAATCTTTAGGTACTATTTATACTAAATAGATTCTTATATTAGATAAACAAAAACGTACATAGGTATGCGTATGTTACTTTTTCCAATATCTATGCTCAATATACCTAGGTACTTTTCCTGAATGTTCAATTTCGAAGAGCACGAAGGCATCGATACGGTGCATAAAATTTCAAGTGTCGATTGAACGCATGTGTTAAGCGATATAAAGAAAAAATACGTGCTAAAGTGGCCAGCACAGATAGTGCAGTTAGTATTAAACGTGGCAGTTTTTGCCGTTTACGTGCGCGGCCACCGTGCCGGCCGGTTTTGGCCGTCGGCCAGCGACTGGGACCATTTGCCAGTGTGCGCTAAGGTTTACGGGTGCTCAGCGAGGCCTACGAAACGTCGCTTTTGCGAATTGTATCTCAACAGTATGGGGACTTCTGTACTTTTATTTTGTAGTATATGCAACAAGAATACAGCTAGATTAACGTATAAAGGGACTATGAAGATAAATTAATGTACTATACCCTATTGTATGATCCGGCGGCACTTGAATGGCTAGCCTTGTGAACACGTACTTATAAAGTATTATAATAATTAACAACGCAACGTACTCTAAGCATTGTTTTCGAGGAACTATATTCGCTGGAAGACACTGTAGGTAATGTAGGTATGTATTCACTTATATACTTACCTGATTCTTGCTACACCGTACTAGAGATCTTATTACTACACGAAAATCTTTAGTCAAGTTGTTAAAGTTTTATCAAACTAAAACAGCTGAAATTTTAAACTATATTTCCAAAAGTATATCTCCCAAGTGGCAGAGCTCGCGCAATTTACAAGTTTTAACTAATACAATCATGATACTCCTACACCTTGTTCACTGTATCTTTTGTATTACCTGGAACTCATAACCTAACCATCTCTAAACTAGAATAACGTTGTAACCTAAAATTAACTTTGGAAGGTTACATTTCAGTATGGTACATATCTTTAATACTAGTAATATAAGCTCAGTTGTCTTTAAAAGTAAATAAAGTAATTTTTACGATAACATTGTACATGAGATAAATGTAATATTTTTATTATAGCAAATAAACTGACAAAATGAACAAAAAATATGTAATAATTTTTACAATCTGCCTCGCGGTTTCACCCGCGTAGTAATGGATTATAACGAAAATGATCAAAATATATAAGCCTATGTTCCTCAGAGATAATGTAGGATTCTAAAGGTGAAAGATTTTTTTCAAATTCGTCCAGTAGTTTCGGAGCCTATTCAATTCAAACAAATTTCCTCTTTATCATTAGAATAGATAAGGATTACTACCAAGGTACGAATAATGTGGCCTAAATTGTACCGGCGTTAATAATGCATATTTTAAGGGAAAGTAATTATTGTGACGTATTCGTAACTGTTATAAACATAAGGTATTGCAAACTTTTTGTAGATATTGATATCTTCTATAAAACAATATTACTTTACTTTGCTCTATTGTCAATAGTTTCCGCAGCGTACGTGATATGTTTTTTTGCCGTTATTAAGTAATGCATATTTTAAACATGGAAAAGTATTTATTATGTTATAACTCTAATAGTTAGGTGTGTTATTGCAAACTTTTTACTAGATATTGATGTCCTCTATAAAACTGCAGTACATCACTTTGCTCTATTTAAAATAGTTTCCTCAGCATGCACGATATAAGAACTTTTTTTCACACCTTGGAATACATTATCAAAGTTTTTACACAGATCCCTAACGCCTTTTAAAATATTATATAGCCTATGTTAATCAGGCATTGTCAATTCTAATGGTGAAATAAGTCAAAAGTTAAATCCTCCTTACTGGTATCGTGCAGCAGTGTTTGTTATTCGTGTTTCTTGTAAATATTTGTGAGATCTGAATGTAATGCCACGCGGATTCCCGTTCCGGATGAGAGCGTTTTTCTGCTCACAGATATAACTATTACAGCGGCAGTAATCTTACAGGCTTTTGTTGTTATTCGTTCCATTTAAGAAATTGTTAGCCCAGTGACAGAAAAACGCACGCTAGAATAATGGATGTTTATCGCCTACCCTAATCCTAGACCTAGTGTTGGGATCCCTTTTTTCTACCGACATCCAAAAAGGAGGAGGTACTCAATTCGACTGTTTGTTTTATGTTTGTTACCTCATATCTCTGGACTGGGTGAACCAATTTCCAAAACTCTTTTTTGTTTGAGAGCTGGAGCTTCCCGTGTGGTTTTTATTTTAAATTCGGTCCAGTAGCTTTTGAGTTACACTCAAATAACTGATTTTTACCAAAATAGTAAAATGGAAGTTGGTATTAAATTTTTCAAAGTGCACTTGTTCATTGTCAATCATAGTTTAACATAATTGTTTTTGGCATACTAGTTCAGTAAGCATAAATATAGTTTAGGCTAATAGTTTTTGCCCTACTTTTGATTTGCATAAAGTTAAAAGGCATATTGTTTATTCGTATAATAGTTATTAGGCATATAGATCCAGTGTACCTCTGAATTTCGATAAGTTCAATACTTCGACAATTGCTTACTTAGAAAAAAACATAGTTTGAAAGTCATTGCTTCGACGCAACATATTTTCGACAAGAATTACTCCCAGATAACGTAGCGGAGTATATAGTTAGAGCAAAGTCACGATAGGTGCAACAACGAGCGAAGCAAGGAGGAGCGTTAGGTTCAATGGTGACCACACAATTACACACAGATCAGAATTAAGCTATACCTCGATATGGATATAACGCGGAACTTTTGGAATACTTGTCGAATATATATCCTGTCGAAGTAAAGACTTGTCGATATATATTTTTTCAAAGTAAGGACTTGTCAATGTATTGAACTTGTCGAAATTCAGAGGTATACTTACATACACCCCAACAAATTTCCATAACTTTATTTTTCTCTTATTATGCATAGATATCATTATGCGAAATTAAATTTAGGCTGTAGAATAGTATGCTTAACAATTATAATGCTTAAAGTAGTTATGCTTTAAAAATTGAGCCTTAAAAGTTTTACCATATGGATATTGTGCGTAACAATTATTAGGTGAAAGAGAAAAAAAAAATCAGTGAAAGTATGCCACGTTAAATTATGACAAAAAAAATTATGCAAAAAAAAAGTAGGGAACCGTCGATACACTATGATTAATGTCCGGATTAATTAAATATGATACTTTCATTCGATGATGTAAGATAATTATTAAACGTCAACGGCAGCTAATTTTATAATTCTTTATACTAAATTCTTAATTCTGTTACTATCTAATGATAACTAATCTAATTGAAATGTGAGTGAACCTACTGGCAACTAAGAAAAGGTTACAAATACCTTTGTTTCTGGGTGACAGGCGTGTTGGTAGGTACGTCGAAGAAAGCCCCAAGTTTAAACCATGGTTTAAGCAAATTTCATATGAAATTCCTTAAAATTGTGATTTCAATTCGGAACTATTTTTAGTTTACGTTTCATAATAAGTCGGTAATTTAATTATTAAAAATCTGACTCGCACTGCATCTGTACTGTTCAGATGTGAAGCTTAGCACCAGCTAGTCAGTTTGATCGTCTCGTCAAAAATAATAGTTTGTTGAATGAAAAGAATTTCACCTGACATCTAATGTGGCAATAATATACTTTAACGAACTTCACTATTCAAATTCAATAATTAGGTGTACCGGATTTGATTAAACGTAACATAAAAATCCTTCTATATAAATGTATAAACAAGTATCTACAGCTTCGTTCTAATAAATATCAAAGTCTAATGCCGAGTAAATGACATAAAAATAGGATACATAGATAAACGAACCCCAAATTATGCAAATCCCGAGTGGTTGACATTATCAACCAAACGAAGCGTAGTCATAACCAAATAGGCAAACAATATTACACCTTGAAGTTCGTAAAATTTACAACCTGGTTATTCGTTATAGCATAAACATGGATATATACAGAAGCACACGAACTCTGTAATATGTGAGTATGTAGGTATGCCGCCTACATAGCTAAGTGTTTAGTATGCCACGGGAGTGTTTTACTTTCATTTAAAATTTCAAGTGTTTATTGGTGAAATTAAATTTCGTAGGTATACTGCAAATTGTGGGTTTTATACGGTTTTTATGATGGCGTGTATGTGACGTGGCGTGGGCTGAGATAATTAATCAACTACTGGTATACTTGCCCAGCACGTGCTCTCGTTTTCTCGCATAATCAGCCCATTATGCTCCCACTAGTAGGACTCTGGGCTTTTTCTTAAAGAGAGGAGTTAGGCCATAATCCACCACGAGGACCCAGTGCGGCTTGGTGGATAGGCTAATGGCCAACCCATGTCGAAGTTTTCAGGCCGCCCGAAGGCCTTCGGCATAACCTAACTATTGTTGTCCTAAGACATACAAACTGGACCGACGGCTTATCGTGCACTTCGAAGCACAGAAGCGCTTAGTTGAATAATGCCACTAGCAGTCACTCATCCAACTGCTGACCGCAGCAAGCGTCGCTCAACTTGTTTATCAGTTAATATTGCCAACTCAAGCTCCGCTGCGAGAACGCTCTCTTATACGTAAAATGAGAATGACACTAGTTTATTTTGCAAAGTAGGGTAGTACAAAGATGATACACCCAAGAAGACAGGCAAAGGCCACAGACAGCATCGTACGACGCAAAGAAATAAACATTATTCAATTTAGATGGCGCTAGCTCATAGCGTGCATTGGTTGTATTGCCTTTGGTTTTACTAGTCACTTGTGCAAAGATAAATAATAGGTGATCGTATCTTTAACATAAAAGGAATTATATTACAACAATATTTTATGAATTAACTATATTACTTAATATTGTACCAATTAACAGGATACCCATACAAATAGGCACATGAAAAGAATATAAAAAATTACAAAAAGGAGGAAAGAAGTTTCGAATTCAACGCACTTTAAAAAATGTATATATGCCAATATACTAGACCATTCAATTTCTTGAATCTAATGGATATGATTATTTTACATAGGTTTTGTTTCCACATATTACTCGTATATCATATATCGATTTATATGACCTGACCACGTATTACTTTTTAGTTATACTGAACTTTCGAATATTAATAATTCTTCTTTGTTGCATATGTTTAGCTCCAAGTTACTGCTATTGAAATTTTAACATCGTCGTTGATTGAAAACTTTTTGAGTTTGCTCAATGATACGAAAAAGTATATATTATTATAACAGACGAAACGAAAACAACAACCTTCAACAACTAAGTACGTATGTTAATACATAAAGATATCTAATATATGCATATATGTAAGTACGAGACCCTTCAAGCTGATGTTTGTTGTACAGAAGTCTTCACTCCAGTCAGTTTGCTCTATTTACACGCGAAGTTGAAGCAAATATTTGAATACAAACATTCGTCCACCTACGGCTGTGCTACGGTTCGTAGAGGAAACAAGTTTATCTGAACTCGGAGAGCTTTTACTTAAAATAATACTCACCTACATACATTTACGCATGGTACGCGAAAATAAGCTGTTCCAATTCGAGAGATTTTATAGGTTTTTGGTAATTCGATTAGCGGCCAGTGGCCTTAGCACGAAACTAAGTCTATGGAATCTGTGACACAGATAAATCATAGTTTATTAGCGGAAACGTGGATCGTTGACGCTTACGATACGATTACTTTTTTGCAAATTGTTTGTGCTACGGCATCAGGATGTCGATTCGGATCCCGATTAAGACTGAATTATACAGTCTGTCTTAAAGAATTAAAGATTGGCGAAGAATCTTAGATATCACCTAAGGATATTTCTGATATTTTGTAAGTTTTCAACGTCTAAGGCACGCCATAAAACTAGTTGTTGAAAATTGAAATGTATGTTCTAGATTTCTATTCACTCATTAGGTTACCATAGTACTGGCTCTGCCCAGTTTGGGACCTGAAGACTTTGTGTGCATGTTGACCCATATTATTATTATTATTACCTACTCATTTCGGGGTTTGATTAAATTGTAATCAGATTACACCGAAGTGTCCTTTGATACGAATAGGAGGGTACTATACTAATGACCACTGACTCAAGGTGACTATTGCAGTACAATCCACAAAAAACTTAGGCTTTTAGTTTACATCATTTGTAAATTTAACAAAAAAATGCTCTGACGTATAGCAAAAAATTATAAAATATGAGAAATACAAGAAAATATTTAATAATAATATTTAAATAGTCAAAACATTTACTTGTTTATAAGTAATAGTACGAAAAATACAGAAAAGTACAATAATAAGTAAAGATTAGGTAAAGACTAATATTTTGTGTATTTATCTAAATTTTCCATAACTACTTACCTCATTGAGGTCATAGGTAACACTTGCATCCATACAAGACACACGAATCTTATCGAACCCCTCATTAAACTTGGTTCCTTTTATATTTTCATTATGTGAAGTCGGCTGTACCTTAACTGAAACGAATGAGGCAGCTTTCTCACGCGAAATCTGATTAAGCGTCCTAGCTTCAAGGGGACATCAGTTTGCGGGGGCCATATTGTCTGAGATAAATAGTGGCGGTTATTCATGTCCCTCAGTTTTGTGCTAGTCATAATTTGAGACTAGTAGCACATAATAAATAATAGTACTACGTACTAGTAGTATGGATGTTTGAGGACCAGGTTATTGTGTGTGATATAGATACCTTACACTTTAACGATAATCTATTATTGTTTTAATATGCATTTTGTGTTCATATCATATCATATTGTTATGGAATATTGTGACAAATAAAAGAATACACCACCATTTCCGCTAGTCAAACATGGTGGCAAACACGTGAACCGAAGTACTTCCGCGAGTCCAAAATGGAGGGCATCTCGTGGTTTGACGTAGCCTCCAACAGCCAATGAGGAGCATGGCATTCTCCCGCCAAGAAAATAGCGGCGGAGAAGAGAAATCCCATCTGAAGACATCGCTAGGAGTTTAGTTGCTGGTTTAGTTTTGTCAGAGTTAGCCAGATGGCAAAATACTTAGAAATGTGTAATTATAAGCTAAGTATATTTCTGTGTAATCTGCTTACTGTAACGTAACTTTTGTGAAATTTGTCTACGTTCGAATAGAACTTTCCAATGTTACTGATATGGTGTTTATGTAGGCTTTAATGCAATTGTTACTTAACTAATGTTAGCATCTTGTAAATTCAGTTGAATGTAATTGGTATAGATTTGAGTTTCATGTTAAGGAATACACGTGCATAATCTGGTTTTAGTGTTTTATTGTAATGGGTGTTACAATTTTATGGATCCTTACATAAACCATTTTATCATACCACGTTCAATAAAGTGTTTGTTCGTGAAACATATTATACTTTAGCTGTTTTGATTGAAATCATTAAATTAGTTAGGATTTTATTTTAAGGACCGATAACGCCGTAACTTGCAAGTGCGTTAAGTGTAAAAAAATATTTTATAACTCAAGAATTCAAAAGCAATTTCAAAAAAATCTTTCACTATTAGAATGCTACATTATCCCTGAGTAGGCTATAGATGTTTTGATTCATGATCATCATCCCATATTTTTAATCAGAAATACGGGATTACTCACGTTATATTTATCGGAATAGGTCCGTCTATAGTTTCGACCGCATGCGGTGGTCTTTTTATTTATTATCATCCAACCAGCCTCGCGAGTGAAACCGCGGAGCGCTACCAGTAATATAATAATATATACAAGGATGATGATCATCCTTGTATACATTATAAATTTGATAGTTTGGATGTATGGATTGGATGTTTGTAACTCAATCACGCATAATTGTCTGAACGAATTTGGATGAAATTTGGAGTAGACCCGGGGTTAATACATATGCTACTTTTTCAATACAACGAGCAGTGCCCAACGGATTGCGATATGTTTATTCCATGCTAACGAATTCGCAAGCGGATACAATATATAATATAATATATAAAAACTACATACAACTCAATGACTAACTTAACACGGCATCTCAAAACCTACTTAACATATGAAGCTGAAATTTTGCAGTAGGTAGTTATTTGAGAGTAGACGTCAGCTAAGAAGATTTTAGGACAGGGTAGGATTAAGAGGGTTGAAATGGGGTTTAAAGTTCGAATGAAAGTCCTATACTATTATAGTATTAACATATCTTTTATATTATTTATACATCTAGAAGGACTAACTGAGTCGTTCATTACCTACTGTTCAATTAGGCTTACTTGATAAGGTTTTTCAATTATGCAAATAATTCTTGCTGCGGTCACGATTCTGGTTGGTAATTTTCTTAGGGTTCCGTACCCAAAGTCCAAAAAAGTCCGTCCGTCTATCTGTCTGTCTGTCACCAGGCTGTATCTCATGAACCGTGAAATAAGACAGATGACATTTTCACAGATGATGTATTACTGCTACCATTATCTAATAAAACGGCAAAAAATCGTGTGATTTATAGATAATAGTACAGAACCCTTTTTTCTGTAATCTGTGTACGGAACCCTTCGTACTCGAGTCAGACTCACACTTGACCTGTTTTTTTATTCTTTTTTATGTGAACTCGTACCTTTGTACATTTGCGATGCCTCAAGTAATATTGGTTCTTACTTCAAGTGATGTTTATTTATATTCAAGTAGTCAAGTCACAATCATATAAATACGACTATCATTAAATCACTAAGTCACGTTTTAGTAATATGGTGGTTAAATTACTTAAACTTTCTAAGGCGTTTGACGAAAAAAACGCAAAACAACGTGTCATGTCATGATTTTGTTACTTGGCCTATACTCGTGCAGCGTTACGAACACTTAAGAGTTAATAATCCACCACTACTATATTACACATCAAAATTAGAAGAAACACCTGTGTAAAATGATCTAAGAAAATTTGAAGAAAAACAAATGGCAAAGAAAATTTACGAATGCCTATTGTATTGTTGGGCTATTATCCCGCCATCTTGAATCGCACCTTGGTGACAGTTAGTGACTAGTTTATGAAAACTGTATGAGGTATAAAAATATTAAGGTACTAGCGACTGCCCATGACTTCGTTCGCGTAGTAGGCTTAGCCTTCGGCCTCGCCATAACCAAATTTTCTTAATTTTTCATGTAAGAACCTTCTACGAAGTATTATAAAATTATAAAACATTTTGAAAAAAGATAAATGAAATCGGTAAAGCTGTTCTTAAGATATAGCGTGACCAGGAGAAATAGAGGTTCATTTTTATATAATTTAACTGGCCATTCATAAATATGGATACCTATATGGTGTATCTTGCAGTTTATATTTCGATAACAAGTCACGCCTGCGAAAACTGAAAAGAAACGAGCATGTTTTTGAATTTTCATTAGCGATGTAAAGTGCGGTTACCTACTACCATAATCGTTTTTTTCGTCAGACTTGTACATAGTCTAATGTTTGGTAATTTGCCTTCCTTCTATTTTTTTACGAAAACTGGTCTGTTATTCAGTGAATTCCGAGAATAGGTAAATCACTCACATCAGTGACGGAGCAACAACCTTTCTATTTCGATATGTAGTTTTGCAAATTAGACAAGATCTAGCTCATCCGTATTTCATAGAATATATCTCATATACATATATATATCGTATCTGAGTTTTAGTACACCGAAGTCGTAAATATCGATAAAGTTCAAATCCTCATGTAAATATTTATAGAATTTGATTTATGACGATTTAGGTATGAACGCTACAGGCATTTGATAAAGAAAAAAATATGTAGATTCTTTTAACTTTTTCTCAAGTTTTCTTCATTAAGAAGATATCTTGGTGTGAATATGGAAGACTAGCTGACGCGCCAGCAATTCTTCCTTCACAACGGTTCGCCTTCAAGTTTTTTAGTAGAGGTTGCTTATAATGTCAACACAAAACAATGAATTTCCTGGAAATGCAATTATTCGCGATTAAGAGGATTGCATAGCTAGTACTTTCCATATTAAAAAAGATAACTCTTTTCTATCTCTTAACATAGTCCGATTTCAGTGATTTATTTTTTCATGTTATCAACACATTGTTTACTGTGCCCGTATGTTTTGATTTTTCCAGTTTTTAAGTTCCAAGAAAGTATATTTATATTATATATTATATATTATTTATGTACTTTGAAATACTGAAGAAATAAATATATATAGGTATATATAAATGAAGAAAAGAGTTATTTCTTTTAGTATGGAAATTACTAGCTATGCAATCAATACAAAAATGCTGCACCGGGCACCAGCAATTCTGGAAGCTTCTTTGGGCATTTTCCACTATCGGTACACTTAGGTACTAGTACGACTGGTTATATATTTTTATTACTTTCATGACAAGGACAATTTAATAACGATAGTAGTAATTTTTCTTATGAAATTTATTAGACTGTCAGTCTTCTCGTCGATTCAGAGGAATCAATTATCTCACGGAATATTTTTTTATTACTTTAAGAGAATATAACATCCAAGACTGTATATAATAAAAAGTTGTTTATTTCAATTTGTATAGGTTGTTACGTACATTGTTACTTTGGTATGTAGAAAATAGACGGAAACTTTAACTATATAAATACCAACTGTAATAGAACTGCTTTTATGTTATTATTAAATAACAATAACAGAGTACGTGTACCTTTTTTATAATTTGTCGTAAATTTTCCACTCTATTATGGTTTTTATGTATTTTATGGGTGTACCTCAGAATTTCGACACGACAAGAAATGAAAACTTCGACAAGTCGCTTACCTCGAAAAAACATAGTTCATAACATCGACAAGTTATTTCTTCGACAGGACATATATTTCAAAAGAATTTTATTCCATAACTGCTGCGTTATATCCTTATCGAGGTGTAGGTTAACCTAAAGCCCTTCGCCGGTCGTTGCCGCGGCATGCGCGTTACGCTCGCTCGGCTCGCGCGTTTTGTAGCCACCATTCAACCTAACGCTTCTCCTCGCTTCGATCTTCGTCGCACCTTTTGTCACATTACTAGACTAGATATTCCGCTACGATCTGTAGGAGTAATTTTTGTCGAATATATGTTCTGGCGAAGCAATGACTTGTCAAACTGTGTTTTTTTGAAGTAAGCTACTGTCGAAGTGTTGAACTTGTTGAAATTCAAAGGTAAACCGGTATTTTATAGCCCAAAGGCTTATCCAAGATCGCGCAATACATGACCGATCTCCAACGCAAAAACTGGTGCGTCTGTATATCATCAGCCTTAGATTATGACATTGATATGCTGCTGCCGTTGATATTTCGTGGCAAGTAATATCGAAATGAAAAGTCAGGCCAAAGACGTCAGTGAAGTGCAAATATTGAATTCGATTCCTTTCACGTCGGAGGTGAAGCGAAGGTATTAATATTATGTTCGCATGACATACGAAAACAATATCTTCTTAAGTGAAGATAAATACGAAGACAAAGCGTGGATATGCTGTCGAATGTCGAAGGCGTGCAGCTGAAAAATGTACTTATATAAATAGGTCTAACGGCTGAGTCACCCCAGTCCGTATTCGGATACCATTTAGCGAATACCTACACGAGGTGGTTACGTGTTGCCAATTAGGTGACACATAGAACAGTGCCTAAAGAGTTTTTGCTCAAAGTTGTAACATTAATACACGCTAATTCCCTAGTATATACTCAAACTCTTGTTATGTAATTCATCAATGTGCTTATGCTCGTTCGCTTCGATTTTTAACCGACATCAAAAAGGGGTGGTTTTCAATTCGCCTGTTTTTCTACCGACTTCCAAAAAGGAGGAGGTACTCAATTCGACTGTTTTTTTTTAATGTTTGTTACGTCATAACTTTCGGTAGGGTGAATCGACTCTCAAAATTCTTTTTTTGTTTGAAAGCTTGTGGTTACACTCCAGTAACTGAATAGAATGAAAGACGATATATTTTTTTTCAAATTGTACTTGTTTTACGTTTGTTACCTCAGAACTTCAACTGCGTGAACCGGTCTTGATGATTCTTGTTTTATTTGAATGTGTTTCCCTTGTGGTCTAATTCAAATTTCATCAAAGTAGGTCCAGCAGTTTTCCAATAACTGAAAAGTGATTCGCCTATATTGATGATTTGATAATATCGTCATTGACGGTGATGACAATTGATTCTGTAATTAGCAAGGGTCACTAAAATTTGCGGATCAATTTTTTACTAACAAGTGCAATTTGAAAAATTTAATACCGACTTCTTTAATATTTAAATTAATTTAAATTACTTTGGTAAAAATCAGTTATTGGAGTGAATGCGACTACTCGGGAAGCACCAGCTTTCAAACAAAAAAGAATTTTGAGAATCGTTTTACCCAGTCGAAAGGTATGAGGTAATAAACATAACATATATAAATATAAACATATAAAAAAATATACAGTCAAATTGAGTACCTCCTCCTTTTTTTGGAAGTCGGTAGAAAACTAACATAGAGTGGCCCTTTTTCAAGATTTCAATCAGCATTTGTTAGCAACTGTAATACGTAATAGACGTGCAGTTTAGATATCTGCTTGTTATTATATAAATATCTCAAACCTCAAACCTCTTATTTAACAACTTTTTGTCGTAGAATCAAAGTAATAGTAATATATAATATGCTGAAAGAGTACAAACCAGGCTAAAAAGTTGTAGTATATGTCATCAATGTCATTGCTTTTTCCATTTAGCAACAAAGAAATCAAAATGAAAAAGCCGTTCACGAAACTTTCCACCTCGCCTTTTTTTTCAAGAAATCATAAAAAAATTATAACATTATTAATTGTAAAGCTTGAAATAAGTTATCTAATGATCCAAGTTGCTAGTTTTTACGACCAATAGTTCTATTGCTGCCAGGCGGCGATGGACGCTCTAACTAGGGGTTATTAAAACACAAGTATTACACAGCTTATACGAGTACTATAATAAATAATATAAATTGTAAATATATAACAAGGCCACAAACTCATGTTCGCTTTTAAGACGCGCGCACGGCGGCGGCTGGCGCTTACCTATACCTACTGTTTTGTGTTACGTTAAAATACAAGCAAATACATACTTCCATCTGATATAACTGGTAGAATAAAATGATGAAAAAAAAACTACCAAAAAATAGAACCAACTTCATTACCAAAAAGTGTGAAATAACTTGTCGAAGTCATGCGGAAAAAGAGGTACCTACTTTTGAATTATCATGGTACCGACTTCAACAAGTTATTTTACATATTTTGGTATTGAAGTTAGTTCTGTTTTTTTTTTCTTTAGGTGTTATGAACACGATGAAGTAAAATAATTATAAATTTGACTTCAATGTATTTTATTTTATTCTTCTCTACCTTAACGCGCAACCCAGTTTTTTATCTATATAGGTATATTATAAATGAATCTCTATTTTTCTTGGTCATTGTATCAACGCGTGAACGGATGAAACAATCTCGCTAATTCTTTTTTTGTTGTGTTAATTATTGTCAGGAGAAGGTTCTTATAAAGATAGGTAATGGTGAGGCCGAAGCCCGCGCCTACTACGCAAACGAAGTTGCGGGCCGTCGCTAGTAATTTATAATTGTTTTACTTCTATAAGTAAATAAATGTTTTTAGTTTGCATTTCACTGCAGAAATATTAAAGAAACCGCAGGTACTTAAATACGTCTGAAAACAGTAGTTGAGTAACATAGTTACAGAAACTCTTTATAATGTAGCCTACTTATAGTACTTAGGTACAGTGGTATGCCTCGAGCCACGGCTCCATATGAAGTAAGATGCTTATGAAAAGCTTTTTATTTGTGAACCTTGTTTTATTTTAAACCCATTCATAAAATCTTTCCAACTGAGAGTTACGTTTAAAGTAGGCTACTACAAACTTGTACAAGAGACTTCAGGTGAACGTACGTGGGTATGCTTACTGAAAATGTATGGGTAGGTACAGTCGCCTGCAATAACATTTGTAGGTTCCATTATTTTCAAACCGACAGTATTCAATTTCATAAGCATATACCTACACATATATTTTTCTTTAAATTACGTTATTATATTATTTATATAATCTCATTCGGTAATATTCTAATTATGAAATGAAATACAGACTTTTATTGGCATATTTTATTTAGATACTTCTTTAAGTAAATTAAAAAATTAAATTAAAGCATTATTCTCCTAACAAAACAATGCTTTAAAACAAATTTATAATTAATAAAGTACAATGTGTCCCGACCAAGGAGGTTTCAATTCAATCGGATTGCATAGTATACTAGTACTTTCCATGCTAAAAGAGAAAACTCTTTTCTACCTCTTAACATTGTCCCATTTCAGTGATTTTTTTTCCATGGTATCATGACATTGTTTACTATGCCCGTACATTTTGATTTTTTCAGTTTTTTTTAATTCTAAAAAAGACAATTTATAGTACTGAAAAATTCGGGCGTGTGAAAATGAAAAAAAAAAACGTACGGGCATAGTAAACAATGTGATGATTACATGAAAAAAATATCACTGAAATCGGACAATGTTAAGAGGTAGAAAAGAGTTTTCTCTTTTAGCATGGAAAGTATGCAATGCAATGTAGCTATGCAATTCTCTTAAGTACGCATTATCTGTGGTAAGCAACGCGCTGGTACCGGGCCAATAGACCAACAACAGACTTTTTCCACTGATATTGGCAAAATTGTGGTTACACCGCACAAGCCATACAAACAACAAGAAGAAGAAGACTTTTCCATTTGGGCGCTGTTTCGTACATACGAATTTGAGTAATATTTTGTTGGATAAAACTTTAGTAGCAAAAATGTCATGAGATTAAATAAAGTACTGTATGCAACTGCATATAATTAGGTATTAAAACACTCGTGTATATACGTCAGTTTCATTCATAAATCTTTTGTTTTAATTATCAAGGTATAGGAAGGATAATTAATAATTTAAATAATTAAATTAATTCAGCAAGATAACTCAACAACTATCTGCAATGTATGTATTTTAACAATAATAAAAATGCCTGCGATTAAGGTTTTAAAACCATCATGGCAATTTACTAACAGCAATTGACATACAGAATTTTCTAACAGAAATTCAATTATGTCACATTTAAATACATTATAATGTTTAATAAACAAATGTGAACTTTAGAATAAAAATAAGGCTGTTTCTCAACATCTTCGCACAATTTGAATTTAATTAAAAATGAGAATTACCTATATTCAGAGCTGCCAGAAATAAAGAACACACAAAAAAAATACCAGTGTCTATAAACATTAATATTATTTAATATGTTACCCTTGCGTAAGTTACGCAAGGGTAACATACGGAAACCGATGAGTTAGCAGTGACCCAAAACAACAGCCCAGCGGACACGAGGAGCGGTGTCAGCATTTGACCATTGACGTCAATCGCCACACCGCATGGGAATATTTAACTAGTTTTAAGTCATTCTTTGTTCATACTTCGAGCAAGCTTCATTTATTGTAATTAATTCTAGTATTTTTCTGTTATTAAATCTTTAGCAAATAAAATTATATTTTTTAAAAGCATCCCTCTGGGCTAGAGCACTTAATTGGCGCAGTCGGTAGGATCTTGTAAGAAGATTTATCTCAAATCTATCAAGAAAAAGAACCTTAAAAGTGTTAAAAGACAAGTGCCACTCGGAGGAAGAATCCAGAAATCGATTCGACGATGCTACTGTAAGTCCTTGAATCTTTCAAGTCCTTGCTTTCCTTACCGATATATCCTTATATATAAATTAACCTCTATAATTTCATTTTATTTTTTTAAATTTATTGTGTGTTAGCTTTAGTCTTTTCGTATATTTCACGTGTATTGTGTACTTGATTGAATTTCAGCGTGTTTTAGCTTACTATTTCAACATTTTTCACCCACGCGAATCGAGTAGACGTAGTAGGTGTAGCGATAGCAATAGAGTAGGTAATAGACTTAGCGTAATTGACGAACGAAGAGAGCTAAGCCCATTGAAAGAGCTTTCCGACATGTCTGACGCGGTAGACACGATTTTTAAGTCCCTCAGACTTTTGCCCGAATTTGATGGAAACCCTCATGTTCTGACGCGTTTTATAAATTTATGTGACCAACTAGTACTAACCTATTTTAAACCTGGGACCGACAATGAGCTAGCGAACTTAGCGCTGTTCAACGGCATCTTAAATAAAGTCACAGGACCCGCGGCTAGACTTATCAATACGAATGGGATCCCTAATAACTGGGAAGGAATTCGTAACGCACTAATAAATAATTTCGCAGACCATCGTGACGAGACCGCCCTATACAATGACCTTTCCCTATTATCTCAAGGGTCAGGTACCCCACAGGAGTACTATGAACGTTGTCAAAATTTATTCAGTACCATAATGACGTATGTCTCGCTTCACGAGACTGTAAGTACTACGATAGAGGCCAAACGCACTCTCTACCAAAAATTAACACTGCAATCTTACTTACGGGGCCTTAGAGACCCACTGGGTTCTAGAATTCGGTGCATGCGCCCCGAAAGCATGGAAAAAGCCTTGCAGTTCGTGCAGGAGGAGCTTAACACCCTTTATATACAAAACCGTAATGAAGGTGGTTCGAATAAAAGAGATTCGCAACCGCCAAGTTCCGCTAGTAATTTTAAAATGCCGTTTGGTACCATCCCTATGATGAGGGCTCCTATTTATAACTTACCTGGCCCGTCCGCGTCGGTGCAACCAATCTACAATCAATCACATGGTGCATCACACCAGCAGCTCATGCCTTCACAACCCGCGCAAGGGTGGAGACCTAGCCCTAACCAAATGCAAACGTTCCGTGGACCCACGCGGACCCAACAAATGTTCCGCGCACCCCCACCGAATTATAATCCTCAAGGAAACGGTTTTAGAATGCCCAGCAGACCTCAAAATCAAACTTTCAGCACCCCGCGCCCCATGAGCGGTGTTAGTCATTTTGTACCCCGGCAATTGCCACTCACGGGTCATGATTGGAGGAAGCACGGTAACCCGCCTCCAAGCAACTATTTTAAAACGCGAGAATTAAATTTCAACGAGTCAGGTTACGATTACAATATACAGTATGACCGTGATAATAGCTATTTGGATTGTGACGAGTATAATTATTATACGTATGATCAGTGTCCCGATTATTACGATAATAGCGGTTATGCATACTCTTATCCCGAGGATGCAGTGGTAGAAGAAATACCGAACCCGATCCCTGAACAAGAAAATTTTCAGAAGGATTCGAACCCAAACAAGCAAAAATAGAAATAAATTTGCAAACTCAAAGGCAGCTTATGTACGTTCAGATTTGTGACCCACCGTTAAAAATATTAATAGACACCGGTGCGAATCAATCTTTCTTGAGCCCTCGAGCTGTTCAAACTTATTTCCATCACGTGCCCTTAAACTATGAACCTTTCGAAGTCACGAATTCTAATATTACTAGTACACATCAGCATTCCATTACTTTGCCCTGTTTCTCAGAATACCGTGAAAAAGGCGATATGACTCTGTACGTGTATGATTTCCACCAATATTTCGATGGCTTATTAGGATTGGACTTGCTAACCGCTTGGGAATCTAATATAGATCTCAAGAACAAAGTACTGACGACGAGGAACGCTAAAATCCCGTTACAACTGTATAACTCGCGCAATGTTAACCTATACGAAGACATATTACCGGCACACACCTCTAAGTTAATTCGCTTGCCTATCAACAGCCCGGATGGTGACGTTTTCGTAACAAGTCAGACAATGTGCAACTGTACGATAACCGACTGCTTAACAGAGGTTAAAAATAGTCGCGGTTGGGTCGAGGTTACAAACGATTCACCTAACGACGTTATTTTTTCAATGGATCGACCGGTATCGGCCGACGTGTTCAATTTAGAGTGCGAACGCACTGAACACGTGTCGGATCGCGCCACTGAGGTACTATCACGACTTAGAACCGACCATTTAAATCCCGAAGAGCTTGCTAATCTACAAGCCCTGTGTTCACGGTACGCAGATGTCTTCTACATCGACAGTGAAGCTTTGACGTTCACAAATAAAATTAAACATAGAATTAAAACAACGGATGAAGTTCCTGTATACACAAAAAGCTATAGATACCCGTACGTCCACCGACAAGAAGTAAAGGATCAGATAACCAAAATGCTTGATCAAAATATCATCAGGCCGTCTGATTCTGCCTGGAGCTCACCGATTTGGGTGGTTCCCAAAAAAGCAGATGCGTCTGGCAAACCCAAATGGCGCCTTGTCGTGGACTTTCGGAAAGTTAACGAGAAGACGATTGACGACAAGTACCCTATCCCTAACATTTCTGATGTATTAGACAAGTTAGGGAAATGTCAGTACTTCACGACCTTGGATTTGGCAAGTGGGTTCTACCAGGTCGAGATGGACCCCGATGATGTACACAAAACGGCTTTCACTGTGGAGAACGGGCATTATGAGTACCTAAGAATGCCCATGGGACTCAAAAATTCTCCATCAACCTTTCAAAGGGTGATGGATAATGTTCTCCAAGGGCTACAAAATAACATATGTCTAGTCTATCTCGATGATATTATAGTTTATAGTACATCGCTGCAAGAAATGATGGTTAACCTGGAGAAAGTCTTTATGAGGTTACGTGAATCTAACTTCAAGATTCAGATGGACAAGTCCGAATTCTTGAAGTTAGAAACCGATTTCTTGGGACATGTTATATGTAGAGACGGTGTTAAACCAAATCCAGATAAAATCAAGGCCATCGAGAAGTACCCGATACCAAAGACTACCACCGAAATCAAACGTTTTCTCGGACTTCTCGGGTACTACAGGAAGTTCATACCCGACTTCGCTCGAATAACGAAACCGTTAACACAATGCTTAAAAAAGGGATCTAAAATATCACTTGATCAACGCTACATTAACTGCTTCGAACACTGTAAGACCCTATTAACAAATGACCCAATACTACAGTACCCGGATTTTACGAAGGATTTTATATTAACGACTGACGCATCCAATGTAGCCATAGGAGCCGTGCTATCTCAGGGCACGGTGGGTTCCGATAAGCCTATCGCTTACGCCTCAAGAACTCTTAATTCTAGCGAGCTTAACTATAGCACAATAGAAAAAGAGTTACTTGCCATTGTATGGGCTACCAAGTACTTTCGACCTTATTTATTCGGTCGAAAATTTAAGATCTTAACGGACCATAAGCCTCTGCAATGGGTAATGAATTTAAAGGAGCCGAACTCGCGACTTACGAGATGGCGGTTGAAGTTAAGCGAGTACGACTTTACAGTCATTTATAAACAAGGAAAGTATAATACTAACGCCGATGCACTTTCCAGGATAGAGATAAATAATGAAGAGATTAGCTCTATTGTAGTTAATCCATCCATAGATGCTTTAGATGATTCGAGAACTATTACAGCTTCAGAAGGCGCTGACGATTCCAGGACTATCACTGTTCACACAAGCGTTGAAAATCCCATCTTGGAGATTCCTATAACAGACGAGCCCTTAAACAAATTCACGAAACAGTTAGTTCTTACGATAGTTGGCGATATTAAAGGCAAACCTCACGTTACCAAGCCATTCGAAACTCACACCCGCACCGTGGTCCAACTGTCAGAATCGAATCTCGAGCATGATGTAATTAACGCTATTAGAGAGTATGTACATCCAAAGATTAAAACTGGCCTGCTTATTAACCCTTTTACAGCTATGTATAAAATAATACCTATTATACAAAGTACTTTTAAAAGTTCCGCTATGAACCTCATGTTAGTAAAAACGGAATTAGAAAATGTTAGGGAATATTTACAGCAACAAGAAATCATTAGTAAATACCACGACGGTAAAACTAACCACCGCGGTATTAACGAATGTTTCCTGGCACTATCTCGTAAGTACTATTGGCCTAAAATGAGAGAGCATATTACTAAGTTAATAAGTGAATGTACGATCTGTGGTCAAGCTAAGTACGATCGAAACCCGATCAAGCAGCAGCTTCGAGTCGTGCCGCCTCCTAGTAAGCCTTTCGAGTTAGTGAACATGGATTTACTGACTATACAGGGCGAGAAGTTCTTGACTATTGTCGATGCATTCTCAAAGTATGCTCAGGCATATTACTTACGCGATGGAACTGCAGTAAGTGTCGTTCAGGCGTTACTTAAATTTTGCACGCATCACGGAATGCCTGCTACTATCGTAACTGATAACGGAACTGAGTTTATTAACCAACTGATGACCGAATTCCTCAAGCTACATAAAATACAACATCATAGAGTAGCACCTCACACGCCAAATGAAAACGGCATCGTAGAAAGGTTTCATTCGACCATACTAGAGCACTTGCGTATTCTCAAACTCGAACAAAAGGGTGAAGCGACTATCAACCTCATGCCGTACGCCCTTCTGGCATATAACAATTCAATTCACAGTTTCACAAAGTGTAAACCTATCGAAGTAATAACAGGCCATTTTGACCCTCGCGATCCATTCGATATTGACCTAACATCTCATTTATTGCAGCAGTATATTGTGGACCATAAAAATAGAATGTGTAAAGCCTACCACCTTATTCACGACTCGTGTACTACCCTCCGTCAAAATTTGACAGACAACCGTAACACTAACCGTGAACCCGAAGTAGAGTATTCCCCCGAACAGCAGATTTTCATCAAAAATCCGTTTGCTTCAAGACAGAAACTTGCTCCACGATACACACACGATACAGTTATGGCTGACTTACCGATTCATATATATACAAAGAAAAAACGAGGGCCTGTCGCTAAGTCCCGATTAAAAAGAGTACCCAAAACCGCTCAATTGTTACAGGATCCTTCTGCTAGTACTTCATCTTCTCCTGAGATCAGCTCTCATGCAGGAGATAAAACTTGAAAGCCTCAACGATGGACCCGGTATTCTACCCTTTAAATTAGGTTCAGCTAAAATCGTCTCTCACCACCACTCCTTCCTACAATACGTCGATCTTCAGGAATTGCAGGCTAAGGTCAATTCCGTCAATAATCAATTAGATAGTTTTAGTTCTCAACTTAACAACAAAACTAATTCTTTATTTGAGCCCCATTTAATCTATCTGAAAAGTAAGATTGCTGGCGTACTAGAACAATTGGAAACCTTTGAAACAAACCGCGTTAAACGCGGACTCGTGGATGGTCTCGGATCAATAGTAAAAAGTATAACCGGAAACTTGGACTATACCGACGCGTTACATTATAATCAAGTTATAAAAAGTTTAGAACAAAATGAAAACAAATTAGTTACGGAATTAAATAACCATATTACCTTAACACAAAACTGGACTAATCAATTTACGGTAATTTTAGACAACATCGCGGATAACCAGAATAAGATGAATACTCTAGCGGATAGAATATATCAAGTAGAAGCTACTAGAGACTATGACTTGCTAAAGTACGTGCACTTAGCTCAAGTACTTATTATTCTAACGGATAACATCGACTCTATCTCTCAAGAGCTTAATAAATTACAAAATGTCCTAGCATTTGTTAAAGCCTCCACGACTCATCATTCGGCTTTAACTGTGTTTGCCATTCGCGACATAGTTCGCAAATTGAACACGCTATATGGCAGCGATAAAGTAGTAGATTTAGACTATAGGGAGTACTTTGATGTAATTAAATTAGGTTCTTATTATGTAGGCAACAAAGTAGTTATAGTATACAAATTTCCCATCGTGTTCCCATCCACTTACGATTTATATAAATTATCTATCATCCCTAACAAACACCACGAAATCCTCATACCCCCATATCCCTTCCTTGCAATTGACAAGAAAGACTTCAAGTACATCGAAGGCGAATGCCCGAGGACGAGCAAATGGCACCTCTGCGAAGAACACTTGGGTCTACAAAATCACCCACTAGATGACTGTATCCAACATCTCATCTCCACTCAACAACGGAACGAAAAATGCAACCCTACAACAGTCGCACTTGAGACACCTGCATACGAAGAGCTCGACGAGAAGCACTACACGATCATCTTTCCCAATCCCACGAAGACTCACCTTTCCTGCAGTCAAGAACTTTACAGCACGCTTCAAGGCAGTTACCTTGCTATAATACCAAAGGATTGCTACCTGGAAACGCAAGAGTTTAAGATCTATAACAGCAAAGATCGACTAAAAGGTCAAGCACTGAAATTAATGGAGGTACCTACGAACGATAATTCAACTCTATCTTCGGCCTCAGCATTCAAACTGAATTCAATAGACTTGCAGCACCTACATACAATTAATAAGAAAATTACTTTGCAATCACCGCTGAGACTCGAACACGCCGTTAACTACAGCATATACCATACAACAATCCCCTTGTACGTGGTAATAGCCAGTGTATGTGCACTCAGCAGTGGACTGCTCTACAAGAAATACCGATCAAGATCACACGAAACTATGCTCAACTCTCCCAAAGAAAATCAAGCTGAACTGACGACCGTATACGCACTACCAACAGCTACACGAAGGGTTGACGCTAATCAACCCCCAGCTCAATTTACGACAAGCTTCAATTAGTCGCTGTTCTTCGGGGGGAGGTGTTACGCAAGGGTAACATACGGAAACCGATGAGTTAGCAGTGACCCAAAACAACAGCCCAGCGGACACGAGGAGCGGTGTCAGCATTTGACCATTGACGTCAATCGCCACACCGCATGGGAATATTTAACTAGTTTTAAGTCATTCTTTGTTCATACTTCGAGCAAGCTTCATTTATTGTAATTAATTCTAGTATTTTTCTGTTATTAAATCTTTAGCAAATAAAATTATATTTTTTAAAAGCATCCCTCTGGGCTAGAGCACTTAATTAATATCTAAAAGAAAATGTATAGAATTTGTTTTACACATAATTACTCACTACTACATGTATAAAAGTTAATAAATGACCATAAAGCAATAACTATTTTAGCAAATACATAATTTTTTTTTGATTCTTAAACGAAATACGAGATGGCGTTTGTTTTTCATGAGGAATCAACTATACCGCGTAGCTGTTGTGCCCATATATACGATCTTATTGCATGCGCCTGTAATCGTAATATAGCTAGTGACATATTACACCCACACACACACAAATCATTATAAATTAATAAGTAGTAATATTTTTTTTTATAATATGGGACAACATCCTCACAAAGTTCTTCAGATCCCACACTAGGCGCAGAGCCTGTACTATGATAACCTGACGACTGATATACATACTTAAATACCCACCCAGACACAGATCAAACAGACATGTTCATGTACACAAATGTTTGACCTGTCCGGGGATCGAACCCGGGACCAGTGGCTCAGAAGGCAGCGATGCTACCAACTGCGCCAACCGGCCTGTCAATTAGTAATAGTAATTAGTATTTCTAACCTCAGGTTCTAAAACTTTACCTAACATCTATCAAAAAGCCTTTAAATTAAAAGGTTCCTTAAACATGAGAATCGGTATTGCCCTGCAAGCCTCTATTTATCTCTTTTCATACGCACACTACCTACCTATGTAAAAAAGGTAGCCCTTGAAAGAATATTTATCACGGAGGGTCCTTTCGGGACGCAGATCTAATATGCCGAGAGGTGTACAATTTCGGCCATATATCACCTTGTTTGGGAGTGCTTTATTCACTGACACTTTTGTTTACAAAATGTTTATTTTTTGTGTCTTGGGAGTCACATGTTACAGAGTCTATATGGATACATTGTTTAAGTTAAAACGGGCAATGTATTAGAATGTCTTTGTGTGTATCTATACCTACACCTACATACGGTTTCTACTTGGTTAAAATTTTACTCATTCTGTATCGATTTCATTCAACCTACGGGTAACCTACCCACGCATCTACATTTTACTTATCTATGACTTTTATATTTAAATAGTTTTTAATTATTTTTTAACGTGTAGATACTTACATTAGTAAGTATTTATTTATTATGTGAGCATCGACTGTACTACTAATTGATCTACTTTCTTAACTCGTGACAAGTAGATACCTAAATAAAGGAATAATTAATTAATTTAAAATAGTTAATAATTGAACTCAAACCTGTTCCGTTCTGATTTCAATTTAGAATTGGATCCTATGAGCATATACAGTAGGGTGTGGGTGTATCTTAGATATAAAGGAATAGAAGAAAAGGCAGTGAATAACCCACAGGAATTATATTTCGAGATGAGGAGTAGCGTATAGGTACATATAATGTTTTTCCGATGTCCAATTACATATCACTCAATATCGACGTACAGCAAGGTATTACATCCCCGGGGCTGTAATGTTGTATGAAACTCCCATTGGCGTAAAGTGATTTGGATTTGGAACGTTAGTTGTAGGAAAACTCTTAGTACGGAGACAGCATACAGCAAAAAAGAAAAAAGGCGCGATTGCACTATAGGCAGTGAGATTGTTGTGAGCCGCGTTGCTATTGGTTACGCACGGCGCCTTTCTGCGCATTCAAGGTCATAGTTTAAGTTACGTGTCGCGATCTGTAATGAATTTGGAACAATACATGGTGTTTGGTGTTATTTTAACAACTTCCATAAAATGTTATGATGTTTAACATGGTGCATGTAACTGTGCTGAAATATCATGTGCCCCAAAAGCAACTAAATCGTGGTCTATATCTCGTGAGTACTAATTATAATTTTGTTAACAACCGCAAAAGTCTTAAACAGTGTTTTTCATAAAAAGTTATTTCCAAAAATATGACTATCCCTCTATAACGGAGCAAATGTGTCCATTTTTGAATATTAACTATTAATTTATTTTACTTCAAACTAAATAACAGCTTTTTTAAAGCTCTGAGTTTTTATTGTCTGGCAGTAGATATGAAAAGTAAAGTATGCACCTCGAGGATAGAGCCTGTCTTCGTCTTGGGCGGCTTTAGTCCCTCGCTTTACTCAGTACTTTACATAATTCCCTCGCTTCGTTTTGGAATTAAATTTAAATCACGAGAGAGAGAGAGAGAGAGATTAACTCAAGAGTCCCCGTTACACTAAGGGCTCAATATACCGCCCGTGACGTAAGACACTGCTTTACTCCCTCGGTGCATAATCTACTAATATATATGCGTATTGTTTTCTTAGTTCTTAGTCGTTACCTAGAAAACTGCATTCAAATAGTTTAGATATATGATAAAATACACATAAAATATTTAAGTGACTGGCCGGATGATGCATTTGGTAGCAACCTTGACTTCTGAACCGCTAGCCCCGGAATCGATCCTTGGACAGGTCAAACATTTATGCCGTGTGATTCTCTAAGAGCAAACATCGTTGCATCTTTGACAACATCCGTGACACAACGACGAGATGACAAGAAACTATGAAAAGTAACCTTGTGTACAAGGGCGATATCTCATAAAGTATTTAACATGGGTGAGCTCTTCGACGATCGCAACGACTAAGCATTAAAGAATCGCACGGCTGTGCATACATCCAAAATGTCAGTCATCACCCTCTGGTAACCCCATAGGCTCTGCCTAGTTGGGAGCTAAAAACCGTGTGTATGTTATTCCATATTTTATTATTATTAAATTCCACTCAAAATAATACCAAATACTCAGTCACTTTTAAACTTGTCTATAAACTTTGTAATAAACTGTATTGGTTATATTATTTAAAAGCTTCAATAAAGAGTGTATCTATCTAAATATAAACTGTCTATATAATGTTTCTGTATAAATGTTTCATTCTACATTTCTCTAATATATTATCTACAATCCTACAACTACCTACTATAATTGTTCCAGCTTGATTTGACTAAGTAGAGCAGCTGAGATGAGCAGTGCGAAATCTAAAAGCTTCAGCAGGTGATGACGCGATAAGCCGCCTGTGAATATTAGCACCGAGCTAGCTGAAATTTTATTATTTTGCACAAATTATGCTAATTCTAAAGTCGAGATTAGCATAAGTTGCGAAAAACACGAGACATAGAGAGATTTCACCCCTCTACACTGTGTGGTGAAATATTTAGGCCTACCTCAATGGTCTATCTACAAAATGTATCTTCAAAAACTTTTGAACTCTTTGAATACGTGCCCTGCGTATTTTTAGCATAAGGTGAATTATTGGTAGTTCATGTTAGTGATTCTTTATCTAATATAAACGTAGTACGGTTTAATATTTTACAAATTTAGAAATTTTGGTTTTCAGCAATAATTTCATAATGGACACTATTTCCTTTTCCAAACAAATATGATGGGTACGTAAAAAAATGAATAACCGTCCGATGGAGACGAAGCTCGTGATTCAAGAATGTCCAAGAGTAGAAATCCACGGAAAAGACAACGAATCTATGTTATTTGCTCACGATTTGTAACGCCTTTGGGTTTTCATATAGAGACGGTCAATATCTGCGACGTTAAGAAGATAATTGGAGAACAATTTGAATTCGTGCATTTTCATTATTTTATTTTCATTTTAATCTTTGCAAAAACCGAAGAAGTTCAGAAAAAGCTCGCAAGCTCATACCGTGAGTTATGTGTGTCGAGAACCAGATCGAGTTTCAAGTGACTGTTGTGTCATTGGCAATAAAACGGAATGCAAAAAACGTGAAAGGAAGAGGGTAGAACGTGTCATCTGATCATAACAACACCTAGATCATAACAACGCGTAGATACTTCAGTTTGAAATAATAAGGAAGAAATATCGAGAGCTTAAAATAAATTTTTATTACATGGTAAATATCCCATTTCTAAAGTTAATTCTTGCATGAGTAATTAAGTAACTACTAAAATTCACTCGCGGAATTCGTCCATGAAGGAATCAAGTGTAATATTACCTTGTAACCAACTCTCCTTAAAAGACAATCCCTGGAACCTCTTCATACAGAAGGTCCACTGGTCGCGCTTATTTTTTTATACTTTTATGCTCTCATGTAATAGGATGGGTTAGTCGATCGCTCTACGTAAGCACTGCGCTTGTTCATGACAACTGCAGTGCCCATAACAGTCTTGATCGCCATGATGCATACCTACTTAGGTTTATAGAAATATGGTATAGAAATATATATTAATAATACTTACTATTAACCCTTTCTATATCGTGATAATTAAAACAAAAGATTTATGAATAAAACGCACGTAAATTTACGTCTCTGGTACGCAAAGGGTTAAGAAATGAATATATTATATAGAACTGGTAACCAATTTACACATACGCAAAAGCACCTTTCTACAATATCTAAAACCAATGTCAAAATGGAGACCAATGCTAAAAAGCTACATTTTTCTTGCTTTCTACTAGTATTAGGGCACGAAAGCGTCTAAAACACTTCAAGCTTTCAAAGAACAAAGATTGCGGCCATAGATTCCACTAAGAATATTCAAAGACATGTCTTTCGTACTCGTGAAAATAACTTTTAGAATAAAGGTAAAAACATTAATCCTCAGACATTTTCCAAACATTTGAAGCCGTTACTTAGGTTCCTTAGTAAATAAGCAGATATTTAGGTAGGTAACTTTAACTTATAATTTTAATTTATAACGCTGCTAACCTATAAAGCTGTGCGTACCTCACATATTTTATAGTTGGGCTTTAGGGCAGTTTAATCATTACTAATGGCGCTGAAGTAGAGTATTGTACCTGGATAGGCACAATATTTTATATGTGAATTGCTTTTAGTATTTATGTGTTCAGCTGTCTACATATTTTTCTTGTGATAACCGGCGTAAGATAATATGTTTTATTACGAGTAGTTATAACATACTAGCTGTACCTGCGTAGTGATGCGTGATGATGACGAAAAGTATCCTATGTATCACTGATGTATGACGTATCAATGATGTCATAGATGATAATATGAATATTATCATCTACATATCTACCTACTCAATTTCATTCAAACACACAGAAACCTCACGAATCTTATCCTACCACGACATATTAAAGCAACACGTAACCGCTAACGTTCGCCTGAAACATTAAGAGATTAACGTGCCCCATTACAGACGAATAAAAACCATCCCTGCATGGAATTACAGAAGCAAGAAAGCTGAGACTAACTCGAGAGTTCACGAGACATGTTTTGCTCTCACGGGACCATGGTTATGGTCGAATAAAAGTATCACATATAAGTTTACAGCACACGCCTGGGGCCTGCGCTTAGCAACTTCGTCTGTAAGGCGCTGCTCGTGTAAAACTGCAAAATTAACCGCACAATAAACTCGGTTCTCAAAACGTAAGGATGCAAGTCTTGAAAATCCGATAACTTTTGCAGTTGATGTGTACCCACAAGCTGCATAGCGAAAGACCACGCCACGTAACCCTTCATGCATTTTTAAGTAGGTATATCCCGTATTTGAAATTTTAGGTGAAGGTGTATCCAGTATAGTGTTGAGGGTTAAGAATGAATTTAAACTTTGTAAAATTTTAACTTAAAGAGAAGTACCTACCTACTGTGAGAGATGGCAAACAAATTGATTTCCGTGTGCCACACGTACATAGTTTTTGAATACGTAAAATTATAATTATTTATGTTTTCAAATTTGTAATCACTTTTGGCCTTATTTTTATTTATATAGTTAAGAATTGTAATTAGTTAATATATTACGCTGTTGATTGCAATAAATAAATAAATAAATAATAAATAAATTAACTATAGTCATCCTAAGTATTGAGATGTAGATGGTTATGTATAACCAGTCGTTTACGGCCGTTTTCAATAACCTATCTAGCGTCGGTTTACCTTACTGGAGATAGATATTTTACACTATTTGTATGGACGTTATGTCAAATTTCTATCGGTAGTAAGGAAAAATATGGATAGATAGAATATTGAAAACGGCCATTAGCCGTTTGCTTCATGGTAAGCGAAACATATATGCTGTTGACAGTTGCTGTTTCACGCAGTTACGATTAACAGTTCGGCTGCGTCCTATACCCTACACATACCTACTCACCTCCAAACATAGATACTTATGAGTAGATGGTTGTTTAACCCTTTGCGTACCAGAGACGTAAATTTACGTGCATTTCAATCATAAATCTTTTGTTTTAATTATCACGGTATAGAAAGAGTTAATCCTTTTAACCCGGAACATCCTTTTTGAACTTATATAACGTTTGGGTCAATAATGACTAATACATATTTGTTTTAAAAGAGAGAATATACTTCAAAGTTATATGATTATTAACGGGATATTTACCGTGGTAAGGTTGTGGAATGAGCTCCCGATATTTCGGCGCAGTTACATGCACCATGTTCACGGGAAGACTGATAGTTCACGAGAATATACTTCCTCAGGTGGGATTTGCACCCGCGCGACTAGGTACTGAATTTATCTCTTTAGTTTTTTTTAACGTCCGACCGAGATTTATTTCAATGCTTAGAAGGGCTAGCTGGATGGCTTAGGGTGCAAACATAAAGATACAGGTTTTTCGGTCCCGATATCTCGGTACGGGTCGGTACTCATAGGTACCGGTTAAACTACATATAGAAACCGGTAAATCTGTTCTTAGTGACCATAATGTCTTCGAGCTCTTCGGACGATGATGTTTTTCTCTTCGAAAGTGTTCATTATAAATGTAAGAAAAGGACCTGTGAGATACCTCCACTTTTTTTTTATTTTATTTTCTGTAACAAAACACACCGTGTAGGTTTGTATAAAAATCAAGAGTCAAAGCTAGCAGTATATACTCGGGCCCATCACACAAACTGTTGTGCTGAGTGGGAATCGAACCCACGATACGGTAAACAGTGATGGAGGCACCTTTAGAGGTTCAGACTTGTATTGGTTTTTTAATGAGAGACAAATTGATATTCCAGAACCCGACTATTTACCAGGTACTCAAGTATCTGCTCCTTATGTATTTTTAGCTGACGAGGCCTATCCATTACAAACATATTTATTAAAACCCTTTGGAGGCCGTGAATTAACAGAGGAGCAACATAATATCAATGAGCGATTATCTCGAGCAAAAAAAAACAGTGGAATGTGCATTTGGCAGAATATATTCAAAATGGCGTTTACTATCTTGTAAGTAAGTATATTGAAACAGATATTGAATTAGCTGACAAAATCGTGATAACCATGTATGTTTTGTATAATATTATTATTGACAAAGAGGGTTTTGATAGGCACTTCACTTCTGTTCAACTAGTAAGACAAGAATGGCACAATCAAAATCCGGGTCCACCTTCAAATTTAGCAACAAACGTCAGAAACATTTTTGTAAAGTATTTCACGCATAACCGATTCTTGTACACTAATGAATTAAATATAATGTAATAAAAAAATGTATTCTAGTTGCTTACCATCATGTTTCATTTCTAAGCTAATTTCCTTCCAATATTTCTGTTGCTGTGTAACATATGTATTTTGTTCCACATAGGTGGTTTAGCAAATATCAATGTTATTAAAAATTTCGCAATGCACATCCATTTTCACGACGACAGAAGATGACACACTACTCCGGCAAATGCTTAAACTCGTACGGATCAGTACAGGTAGTCGGTACCGACAAGTTTAAACCTGTTCCTTTATAACTGACCGCATATGATAACATGGGAATATTATACCTGCACCGATCAGTACCGACCCGTACAGACTCGCATGCACCGGAAACCTGTTTCTTTATGTAAGCACCCTTAGCTATTATGGCGTCTGACACGATTAGACGCAGGGTTTAATTTCCGAGTCCGAGGATTCAACTCAATTATTGTAAAATTTGGTTTCGTCAAGTAAGCTTTTAGTGCTCTAAAGAGCATATATAGAAGTAATATTTGAAGAAAATTGTATCGAAGCTCACGTACTCAATTTATTTCATTGTTAAGAATAAATCAAAACATATTGACCCAAGGTTGATGAAATTGAAATAGGACCTATTAGAGTATATAAAAGTCCAAAAAAATCACAATTTTAGGCAGGCTGATGAAGAAAAAGCGCAATAAACAGGTGAAATGGTTTCCTTGTTTAGAAGTCGGTTGAAAAAGGCATTTATGTTTTAGTATGCCTACATTTAAGTGTGATTTTCAAAATTCGCAGACCTTCTCGGTCTTCAGTTCATGGGTGGCTTTACGAAGGGGTATAAAATAGGAAAATTAAAATTATTCGAGCACGACAAACATTGATACGGTTAGGTTAATTGAACCTTCCATTACGTCCTCTCAGAAGACTGACGATTTGGACTCGACCAAAAGCCATGGCCGTTTTGTGCAAATGCAAAAAAATATCGTGAACTTTAAATACTCGAACGCATCAGACTATTATATAGACGCTTGCTTCATCTTGATTTCCTTGTCCTACTGACCCCTAATCTGATAATGATGTGGAAGAATTTCCTTAATATAACGGATTGAAATAAAAATCAAACTGATTGGTATAATATAAAATATTTTTTCTAATATATTTTCCGAAATATGTAAAACTTAAATCTATCCATATATAACGCTACATAAAACTTCCCCCTTTTCCGCTCTGCTCCCCCTTTAGCATTTTTTTCACAACATCTTGTGTAGAATGGCGTCGTTAGCGTGCTTCTCAATTAATTTGATTGGAATCTATAGTCATAGCTACAGCAAACTTCCCTCTCTTTCCCTACTTTCCCCCCAATCAAAAATCATCATCAACTAAACATTTAAATAAATTAAGGACTATAGAGCCAATTTTGGTCAAAATCGGAACAATGTGACTGTAGGTGAGTACAGACAGACATACAAAAGCATTTTTGGGCCAATCTCAAAACTGAGACGCTTCGCTCCGTTCGCTTGGTCGATAAAGCCGTAGAATTTATACGGCCGCAGGTTTCCGGAATTTTGTATTTGGTCTGAAAGCCGTATAACACGGTAATTGTCGTAGCATTGGAAACACTGGCGAAACGTACTATGGGGACGGTGTGAGAGAGTGAGAGATAGATAAAGAGTAAGAAGAGAGTGACGCGACGTGGGAAATGCAAACCGGAAAATTATATTATTTCCCTGATTATTGATTAAATTTCCAACAAAATAAAAAATAACCGCGCTCGAGACTTTCTTGGTGACATTAACTTTGTTACTCTCGCATTTCCTTATGTCAGACTCAAATTGTCAGAATATTGAAATGCACACTTTTCTACGTGTAAATAACTTACCATACTTAAACCTGAGTTTTTAGCTCTAGTTTTTCTGACGATCTATTTTTGTTAATAATCTGATCGAATACCCAAGACGTTTGACCACACAAACATGGTTCAGGTATTGTGGAAGTACTTCACAGGCTGCAAGGTTGCCCCCCTTATGTTATTATGACGCGCTCGAGTAGATTCCGAAATCCCCGCTTGGGCTTCCCTGCTATAAATATACTAGAATTGTAACAGTGGGGTTGACATTTGGTATCAATTAAGCGGGATATCAAAGAAATAATTACCCGTCCATTACAACATAGCGTTTTTAATATAAGACTTTATGATATGTAGTTGGATTTTAATAATTACACATCAAAAGCAAATACTTAGGTACGTATAAGACAAAATGTCGAAATGGCGGTACCTACATCGCGAGGCCTTGGTTCGGGACAAAGTCAATCGGACTTAGAGTACTTTAGGGTTTAGTCATGTTTGATTCTCTTATTATAAGTAGTGCATACCCATCTCACATTCGTCTACCTTATCTGTAATTGAGCTGTCAGGTCAGATATAGGTACAATAAGATACACATTCATATTCACAACCATCTCTGTTCGACCTTTATCAATCTTCGCAGCATACATACATTTTACATCTAACAAAGGCTAAAAGAGTGAAGGGGTAAACAGTAGAAAAGGTGAATTCGTATGCTAATTTCAGGAATGAGAGTAGAAAACGAGCATATCAGTTGCACGCTTGAGAATATCAAGGCTCCGTCGCGTTGCAAGGGTGTTTTCGCGTGAAATATTTATTTCTCCCTCGCTACTTTGTCTCTTTGTAAATTATGAGGATTTTTTTGGTAAATGGAAGTAAAATTATGAAGGTACAGGTATGAATGTTGTTACGAATGGTAACATTATTTCATAGGCGGCCGACGAGCGCCGCTGTGCTCTCTGCGGCTCATGTTTTAACATGAAGCTCCCGATTGAAATGTAAATTGGATTGAAATTGTTCGGCAAGCCAATGTATTTCCAAAAAAAGTTTTAAAAAAGCCCGATGCTTGCGAATTGGCATGTGACTGGATAAAAATTATCACATAAATTGGTTACATACCCTTGTCGTTTTTGGCATTCGTTATGCAGTGAATAACTAAATTGAACTTTGTTTACACAATGCCACATCATAAAGTACGGACCCTATATTCAAATAATCAAAGTTAGATTGATTATTAGTCAAACATGTTATTAAAAAACATCAAACATCAAATAATATACTAGAAAAATTGCTTGAATAGTCGTTCGTAACTGTTCACGTAGGCAGAGCATGAAATACTTAATATAATACTTATTATTAATAAAAAAATTATTGCTAAACTTACGACAGTTTCTAACCCACATTTAAACCATAATTCGTCGACAAGAACTTGAGGTAGCATACGTCACCCATACATCGTCGTCGGCGTAGACGTAACCACACCATAATCGCACGTCGCAAGAAAGACGAACGGCACAATCGTCGAGAATTTAATCTACTACTCGAGCAAAGGAGATATGTTACTGGCTAAAAACTATGTAAACGTTTCCTTTAGTGTTTTTAGGAGTGTTGCGGTCGCTCATAAATATAGCTCTATTGTTAAGGTAATTCCGGGACAGTATACAATCTCATAACAGCATTGTTTGAACATTGGCGACGGGCCAACTTCCGCAAAAAGTCTCGAACTTTGGTCGTCTACTTTGAGTTTCTTACTACTTACATCTCGGCATTACGTATGTTAGTAATTGAGTAATGGTGTACTGTGAAAAAAATAATTAATATTTTAATTAATCGTTATCATCATACTTTAAATAATCGTTATCATCCCTGATTGCAATAAACATAAGGTAAGGTGGTTTTGAGACCGTGATATTTTCAGTGCCCACGTGATGGCGCTTGACGATACGTTCTAAGCTGCTCTGACGCATAATGGTGCAAGTTGGTAGCCGGCTACATGAAGCCGCGGCAAACGAAGTGTCGCAGCGACACTATTGGTTTCTATGTATTTCTATGAAACACCATTCGTAGTTAGTGACACGAAGCTAGCGTCACGTCGTCGAGCGGCAGAGGACACTATCTCCCGATCAGTAGTACTGCTCGCAGGTACCAATCTACCTAGTAAAACAACTGTAAATCTAAAAGCTAAACCTTTCGTATCGCTTTTCAAATGGTTTATGCCATCTGCAGTCGTGTTCGAAATCATGAATGTAGCGACATGAAGCGACGACGTGTCACGGCGACATGAAGCAACGACGTGTCGTCTGCTGCTGCTACGTGTAGCCGGCTACCAACTTGCACCTTAACGCGCAATAATTAAACATCACGTGGGGCAGTAATCAAAAGGAAATATAAAATAAAAATATCATGGGCGCAAAACGTGGACACTCTTATAAAGCATTCTGGTGTAATAAAACCATTGTAGCGCATATTATGCGGCACCGATATAATTTTTCATTTGAATAGTCTGTTTTAGATATAATAATATTATGTGTAGCCCTTCAAGAAGGCCATATCAATAATACAATAATATAACAAAGCTTAAAACAAACACTAAAAGCTGAAAAAAAAATCCAAGGAATCTACTTCAAGGTACTATTTCAATGATCTAATGGGAAAACGTATAGAGTATAAATTATTATTTATATAAAAAGTATTAATAACTATAGTTTAGAAGCAATATTAATGTAAAATCGATAATTAAAATACGATTTCAATTAATTGTCTCTTCAGAAAACCAAATAAATCAAAGGCCAAAATAAGCATACCACAATTGAAAATTGTTTCGTTTGTTCCTTATTGTTGGTTATTTACAAAGGGCTTTCAAAGTTATTACTCGTTAAGTTCGTGACCGCATACTATGACAAGGACCGAATAACCTGACGAAATTCTACCTACGTACATAAGATCACGAATGATATCCCTGAAAAGGTCGGCAGAGGAGTATAACACATATCAAACATCCACATTTCGCTAGTCATGTATCTTGGTTTCATGTTATAATAATGAGTGAGTAGATTTGTACATAGGACATAGCATTCTTTGCTTTTGGATGAAATAGCGAATTAAATAGCTTATATTCTTATGTACCTATGTTTGTATAGTTGATAGGTCGTATATAAGTTTATTAATTTTCGGAAAACCCGCACTTCTAGATTCTCTAGTATATAGTTCTCTAGACCAATAGTAAGTGTCGCAGTCAATTCCTATATGCGAGTTTTCTCCTGTGCTATCTAAATATAACTCTTTAAAATTTACTTCTAGAGTCCCTTTTTGTTTTCTTTCTTAGTGTAGGTATAAGGCTCGGCCTTCTATTTTTAGGTTTATGTTGTTAACTAGGTAGATTGGATGCCTAGCTTGATGGTAGTGTGATGAAAGAGGTCTAACCGGCCGTAAAATTACAAAGTTTGTATAATCATATTGTTATTTACTTAATTTTGTTTTAACGAAGTTAATTAGTATTAAAGTATTGGCATAATAAACGAAGCACAGGCCGTATTTTTAAAAGTTTCTTTAACGTCGTAGTCATAACAAAATCGGTATATAATATATGCATATGAGATTTAATATTTTTTTAAATATTTCAATATTATTACCGCTTTAATACCGCTATCTGTCCTCGTTTGCTATCTATTCTGGAGAAGTAGACTCTGCTTCGGGGCCAGTAATTGGCTCATTGACCATCGGTATTATCTAATTGCGTGTTCTTGAACTCGTTAGGACTCTCCGGAGTGCTCTCTCTTTAATAAGTGCTTCTCCATGAAACCGCTGAAAACCAGTAACCACTGATCCAATATTCTATTGTTACTGAGAGAGCCCTAACTGTTTAATAAATTAAATATGACTTATTTGTTGGGCTTATTTGTAATATGATCAAAAGTAGTAAACTGAACAATGAAGTGAAAGCATACAGACATTATATTACAGTGTTTAATATACATTGAGAAGCGCATTGGTTGACCGTTAGGATCTAAAGTTTTCGCGCGAAATATTGGAGTTTCTTGTATCTATTTATATCTAAAGTATTCCTTGTCTTATTCCCGGATAAATATAACTATTTATCTATATAATTATTAAATTCTGATCAGCAGTTTGAGCGATGTGAGGTAATAAACACTCACGCACACACTCTGTTAGAAGCACATGCAAGCAAACCACGCAATTTATTTACTTTTATATGTATATGTTATAAATAAATAATAAAGTAAACAAATTGCGTGGTTAGGTGGTAGTTTTTCTAAACTAATACGTGATGAGACGTTTAATATTAATATTCAAACTTCACGCTGCACAACCACTGCAATCAAGACCCCGAGAATTGTTTAGTATCATAATAGCTCTATTCAACCTCAACACAGGAGGGTTTTTACACTTAACAGCTTCTAGGAAACGAGTACAATTTGAAAAATTTATAACCGACTTCCATTCCATTGAGTTATTGAAGTTTAACTCAGAAACTACTAAACCGATGATAATGAAATTTAAATGGGACCACACGGGAAGCACCAGCTTTCAAACAAAGAATTTTGATAATCGGTTCACCCAGTCAAAAGTTATGAGGTAACAAACATAAAAAAAATACAGACGCATTGAGTACCTCCTCCTTTTTGGAAGTCGGTAGAAAATATTTAACACTGCTACGATGCACACATGGACAGTATTTGAAGTGTTCTCCACTCCTAGTAGTCACCTGATCGTCACCCCCGAGACCTCGTGTCGAGGGATGAGGTGAAGGAGGATGAGGAATGAGAGTACCCTTCTGTGTACGTGAGTATCTCGGCCTTCAACGGTAATTAATGTAATTAGGTAATTAAGTTTACTCCGTATCGTCGTTTATAAGACCTGGTTTTCAAATGATAATCAGTTTCCTAGTTCACACCATTTTGTGCCTTAAAATGTTATCAGAACCACGCATCGATGATATATAATGTTTCTTTTGTCTTTTGAATGACCACTTACAGTTTGTTTGTACTTACAGACATGCTTACAGTGTGTTTGTTCTTACAGACACAATTACAGTGTGTTTGTACTTACAAATACACTTACAGTGTTTGTAAGTTACTATAAGTTGTATAGTATTGTGTTAGTACATGTACCAACCTGCTATGAATAAAATCTAATGTGATACACAGTAAGAGCTTCTCTCTGAACGTAGCCTTTACCAGTCAAGGAGGTAAACAAATGCGGAGAGTGTTTGCCTAGCTTTCTTCGGGTACAATCGCACGACTTTTGTAGCAGACGTTACCTACATAGATATTGAATTTCAACAATAGTTTGGAGCTAGATGCTCGAACTAGAGATGAAATATAAATTTAAATCGATTTCGATGTCATGGATCGGATCTTGATCAAACTGAAGTAAAAAATATAATAAGTTTGCTAAGTTTGGGACATTTCAATAAATATTTTATATCTACCTATACATAAAGTACACAATCGGCTAAACTTTCAATTAATTATAAGTATTAACCAGACTGTATACCTAAAGTTCTTTAAGGCCTGAATTCCTATTAATCACTAAATTATCTACCGGTTATAATATTAGATTTATGAAATGTATAGTAATATTATTAGCTCGTAAGTCTTAGAACCTTTCGTACAACATCTCTGACATCTCGTCATGTCGTCATCGTCATGTCATACAAAGATGACATTAGGTAAGTACTCAACAACAGTGAATTAAACACCTAAATATTTAGGCGGTATTTTATGCTATCTAAAGATTACCTATCTGTTGTTCTATCGATAATCCAGTGGAACTATGACGATTTACCTCATCTCTTTTTTATTTTGTATGTAGGTACATAATCATTCACTACAGACATGTGACTGTGGTTCGTACTATTTTTGGGATTTTGCTTTTTATGTTGTTTTATTACCTCATATAACAATTTAAATCATCAAACACCACAATCTTCTTATATCTATCAACTCGACCGTTCAACTGCATAGCAGCTGCAGGCCTGTAATTAATTTACAATCACACTAATATTATACGGGCGACAGTTTGTGTGTGTTTGTATGTCTATCAATTCTTCGCGCTCACGCTAGATCAATTTTGATGAAGTTGGTCATGGAGGTAGATGAGGAGCTGGATTAACACAGCGTATTTTCATTATGATCCATCACCACGCGGGTGAAATCGCGGGGCGCAGTTAGTTATACTTAAATATATTTATGATTATGACGTAGGTAAGGAGAATTAGTAGGTTTGTTTTATATGAGAAAGGCGAAACAAAAATTTGTTGGATAGTTACAAGTACAGTTTCCACCACGTGAAGAGGCATTTACAAAGTAACAAAAATTGTGAACTCTATAAGCTTGAGTTTTTTATCTGGTGTTATATTATAAATACTTTAGTATTTTTTCTCTCTTATGTCACACGAGTGTGATACAAAGATAGCTACAACACGGTCTTTACTCCCTTTGCATTTTTTTTAAGTGCTCTAAAGATTTTCTCGAGTATAAACCATGGTTTAACAATTAACCTCTATAAACCTATATCTATGGAAACGTTTGCGAATCAAATTCATGATTTTAGAGAATATCGGTACTTTTTCGCGCACATAAATTTACTTTTGACTAATGTCGACGTTTCGATCGAGTTGCATGGACCGTGGTCACTAGTAGACTCATGCAACTCGATTGGTTAATCAAAACTACATTTTGATACTAAGGTGTGCGGGAAAAAGTCAAAATATTCTCTTAAATCATGAAACCTACATGAAATTTCCTTAACCCACGATTTAAACTCGGGACAAAATTTTTTAATTCATGTTTTATAATACAAACACATATACAATTATATTAATTGCAACATAATGTGGTGTTAGTACTCAGCCTTTTGTTTTAATTAACATAACTGTGGTACAAAAGGCAGTGTCTTCCCTATAAAGCATGATTTTACAATATTAGGCTGTAATTACATAGCTTTGTAAATTTAAATTACAGACACAATATAAAGGCGGTTGAGGTTTATAATAGAAAGCTTTTCGTGGAACAATTAAATACCCTAATTCCGTAATATAATAAGTTACAATATGACTTGTCTTTCAATCGATGAATGATATAAATTGAATCGCCATCCCTATTGAAGCGCTCTAGTGCGCACTGTATTATATTATGAATTCGCCAGCGTACGTAGTGTTTGTCCAGTGCAAACTACGTTATACTCGTAGTGCGGACCGTTATATTAACCCTGCAATTCGCTCAGTTATCTGCTCGCTAGCTCGTTACCATCATTATAAATGAAAGAAAGTTTAGCAGAATGATGTTCATTTCCCAGCTTCATTAGGAAATATTATGAAGAAAGCTACCGATTATTGAACCTCCCTTGATTAAGTCAAAGCACTTGTTGCATGCAAATCCGAGGTGGAGAGGGATTTAAAATTAAGACAACTTTATGCCCAAACTACTCAATTTTTCACACTTACTAAGAGACAATTAGACAGATCTGCTATAAGAAATCATATCATTAAAGTGCAACAAGTCTCAAGAATATAAAAATAGTATAATGGAGATTTGACAAAAAACCTATAAGCGTAGGTACGATGTTTTAATAAACTACATTAAATGATTTGTTGCTATTTTGTAATTTAAATATATATGTACATTCACAGACACTGAACGCTTAATTAGTCATACATATCACCGAAGAAACACTAACTTTTAGAATAAAACCAATTTTTTTTAAGTGTCTATTTCCACCAAAGAGATCAGAAAGAGAGAGAAGAGAAGTTGATGTTGGAACATTATTCCAGTTGTGGAAATACAAACTTGTGTATAAGTCTGCCTCTATAGCAAAGCTTTCATGCAGGTCGTAAATATTCTCTCTTTGGTTGAGGTACGATTATAGCAGTTGTAGAAATACCAAGTTCTCTTTGGTGTAGGTATCTTTACTTTACATATAACATTTTAGGAGGTTCGAAATTCAAATCACATCACTACCCGGTGTATTGTTATGATACTTAGTACGACATTACTTCCCTAGGAATATAATGACTTACTTTTAATGACGGCTGCATAACATGTAATTTTTTATTTTTATAATGTTAGATTGTCATGTTCTTTTTTATTTGACGCTAATTTGGCAATTTACGTTTCAGACAATTGTGCTAGCTCACTAGCACATTTAGAATCTCTGATCAGGCCGCCATAATTTGAACAATTAGCAAATATTTTCCTTTACGTTTCTCTACAATTATAAGAGTATAAACGAATAGGCATTCTAAACTCCGAACAACATTTAACTCCTTCCTTACTGCACCATTTCTTTAACACACTAAGCTACTTTGAGGCGGTTAAGTTGTGCCAACTTATTTAAACTATGGTTACGTGCACGATTAAACTGTTAGTTGGCACGTTAATCCACGGGGTTGCTGGGGTTAATGTAAAGTTAGACAACATAAATTATGAGCTACGGGTGTCCATAATGGACTTTATTCAGCTTGTTATGGTAATGGTGTTTACGGTTTACCCCTACTATTTAATCCCAACATTTATTGGATTCCATGTAAGTAGGTAGATTCCTAAATTCTTGGAGATATCTAAATAAGATATATATATTTTAACCAGAAATAGCATAATATAATTGACATAGGCATATGATTGAATTTAAGCGCTCGTAGCGGAGGAAGCGCTCGTAGCGGAGCTGGACTTGGCGATCGAAACCGATCAACAAGTTAAGCAACACTTGCTGCGACCAGGACTTGGATGGGTGACCGCTAGTGGCATTTTTCAACTGAGCGCTTCCGTGCTTCGCAGGGTACGTCACACCGTCGATACCGGTTACTTGTCTTAGGACAAACTTCGACATGGGTTGGCCACTAGCCTATTCACCAAGCCGCACTGAGCCCGCGTCGTGGATAATGGCCCAACTACTCTCTCTAAGAAAAGGCTCGAATCTCAGCAGTGGGAACGTAATGGGCTGATTATGATAATGATTGAATTGTTTGAGAACAGCCATAACGCTATGCGATACTCTTTATTTCTTTAGGTCATAGTCATAGTAATGGCTACGAGGTCAAGGGAGCAGTTAACATTATGTATGTGGCTATAAGTACCTATATATAAAAACTAGATGCACAAAGTACCACCTACATAGTTTGTTTTGCTTCAAATATGCGTGTTCATAATAGGTAGAAATATTGTATAGTAATTATACTTTCTTTTTGAACTACAAATATTTACAGACATATTTTATAATTTTCTAATTCCTTCCTGAAAGTCGTTCTATCAAAGGACTTCATGATTACTTTAGGCGTCGCCTAGTTTGGGGACGTTACAATTACTTTTTAAATAGCCGACGTTAATAATGATTCGTTTATACATGAAACGTTTATTTATTAAATTTAAATTCTTAAATAGTTTAGTTATCGAACGGCAATAAGCAGTCGACTTAGTTTTTCGTGTGTACGAACGTAATATTGTGTTTTCTACCGACTTCCAAAAAAAAGGACGAGGTACTCAATTTGACTGTATTTTTCTTATGTTTGTTACCTCATAACTTTCGACTAGGTAAACTGATTCTCAAAATTCTTTTTGTTTGAAAGCTGGGGCTTTCCGTGTGGTCCCATTTAAATTACATCTAATTCGTTCCAGTAGTTTTTGAGATACACTCCAATAACTGAATTGAATGGAGGTCGATATTAAATTTTTATAATTGTACTTGTTATTCTGATAATATCGTAAGAATGAAACACAATCTATTTGACTTAGCTTGATCTTCGCTAATTAAACGTGAAATAACTTAAAAAAAGCGGATTTGATGTTCGAAAGATTACTTCCTACAAACTTAAATATTCACGATATTTCAAAAACTACAATGTTTCTTCTTCTCTAAAATTTTTAATAAAACCAACGCCAACTACTAACTTTGTCGTAAGTGGTAATTACGTATAGAAAACGAAGAATTCTTACTAGAACTGCAGATAAAATTTATTAGCCAAGGTTTTATCTAGCATAGTTGAAAAAACTTAGTTCATCTTAAAGCCTTTATAAACCGTACCAGCACGGAGCACCTGAACGAACAGCAATTGTTCGCATAGTTTTTGTTGCTTTTTTCACGTGAAAACATTGCAAAAAATATCCATCTCTGAGTGAAAACATGTACTTACATTTATATTTTATAGCTCATTCTTGGCGCTTGTGCTTTTGTGTGTTTTTTTTTGTTATTATAGTTTTATGATAAACTGGGAGTTTTAACGTGGCATACAAAAGCCGACCTTGGCTCGTACTTAGGTATCTTATGGATAAATAAAATGTACATGACTGTTTGTAATTCCAAATTAACAGCTTTTCAACGAATGCATATAAATATACGGTATTTACATTAAAAAAAACAATGTCTCTGTTTGTTCTGGCTAATCTCCGAAAAGACTGAACTGATTTTAACGGGATTTTCACTGGCAGATACCTGATGTTTTATGGAGTAACTGAGTTTACTATTTCCGCATTATCATCATCATTTCGCGGTTTTGCCAATGTGGTGATGGCACCACATTGGCAAAACCGCGGGGCGCAACTAGTTTAATCCCAAGTCAGTATCCGTACACCACCCACACATGATGAGAAGTTTTTTTATTGATTTATGTATTTTTATATACCTATCATTTATTAAACTATGTTATGTAACGTCTACCAATGACAGTTGCGATACCCCTCAAAACTGAAACCTATAGTTTGTGTGTAGAATCCGTCTCTTTTTTCACTAAATAATAATACACTAGACAACTTACTATTTCAATAGGTACTTAAACTTTTAAACCGTTCTTACGCTAACAATATAATAAAAATAACATTGGATCTTGAAGTTATTCTACCATTCCGTTATTTATTCCGTTACTAGACCTGTGTAGTATACAAAGGCATGTCCTAGGTAAAACAACATTTTAACTCGTCTATAATGCCCAGGCAGCCCTTATTCTTAATCTTTTGACAGCAAACGTCATGCTAATTAAGATACATAGCCGTCTAGTGGAATAAAAAGACTTTTGACTTTGAGCGAGGCATTAAATATAGTCAAGACTGATGGTAGAGTATAAATGCAAAAGTTAATACTTTAGCAACGAAGAATTTACTCGAGAAATGCTTAAAATAATAAATTATGATAATTAACTGCCAGGACAGAAAATCAAAACATCTAAGAGAGATTTCTGAATATCTTAAAAATTAGAAGTAAGTATAAGGTATGTTTCACCAAACGCCTTTATCCTCTGTCTCTTAATTATATTTATTTATGTGAATTATCATCATAATCTCAGCTGTAAAACGTATACTCGTATAACTCTTGAACATAAGCTTCCCCATTTTTGGTAAATAAATAATTTATATTTCTATATTAACAAGCAGATAACAAAAATCCTGATGTATATATCATCAAGCAATGTAGATATTAGACTATTTAAATATTCTGAGTAAACAACAAGCAGTCAAAGGTCGGTGAGGGTAGTCCTCGTCCTTGCCGGCCTTTGACCTGCGATCGCAAATGTCTACGCAAACTGTTATTCAGCCTCCAGGTAAACGTATATTTGCGTACCATCTAATCATATCATAATAATTTTAGATAGACTAGACTAGACTATAAACATAGAAGGAGTTCTTCTTTAATGTGCTACGTACAAGTACTCGTAAACTATTGGAGGTACAGCAAGGTATATAGGTAGGTATGCTGAATTTGGTATACATATTTGGTCACACTTTTATAAATGCTAAAGCTTATGAGTTGGCTGAGTGTTTCTGTTCGTTTATTCTGAGGAACTACTCGTACTACTCTACGTGTATGCTTGAATTTACAAGTATACAACTCACAGTAATTTATTTAAAGTTTTTATCTACTAAGTACTTATTAATTAGACTAGAATTTAGTGTACGCTGTATAAGAAGATACTTATACGGCTACAAAATACACTAAGGACGTATGTACTATGAACGCATGTACTTATAAAACCACAAAATACTACTTTAACTGCGCTTGAACAACGCATGTACCGTCATCATCATCATCATCATCTCAGCCGTAGGACTCCCACTGCTGTACATAGGCATTGACGACGTTGGATGCAGGCCGCTTCCAACCGATTTTTTTGGAAAATCATGGGGGAGGCTTATGTTCATGTACTATATGCGTCTAAAAAGTACTATTATAAGTACGTATGAGCTGAGGACGCATGTACTTTATGCGTATACAAAATACTATTTTATGTACGCATGAACCAATAACTCATGTACTGTATGCGTATACAAAATACTACTATAAGTTCGCATAAACTAACGACGCATGTACCAAATACTTCTACAAAATACTACTATAAGTTCGCATAAACTAACGACGCATGTACCAAATACTTCTACAAAATACTACTATAAGTACTCATGAACTTAGGACGCATGTACTAAATGTGTCTACAAAATACTACTATAAGTGCCACAGATCACAGAAAAAGGATAAGTACGCATGAACTAAAGACACATGTACTTATACGTCTACAAAATAGGTAACGAGCATCATATATAATTAGCAGCATAGGGAAACAGTCAACATTGTTTGCTTATGCTCATTAATTCCTAAGAGTATAAATCCCCTTTCCTCGGTCGTAGTACTATTATTTATTCTGTCCTTAAAGTGTTTTACCCAGGTCTTAGATCAAAGGCAAGATAAACAAATATTTTGTATCTTCATGCACTTGATTTTTTTTTATAACGAAGATGACGAAACAGTCACTCGCCTGATGTCAAGCGTCGCTCACGCCCGTATAGAAGCCCGCATCAGAATATTAAACTACAACCATTCCCTGTATGGAAATGTACTGCGCTCATCATCCTGCGTTATAAGATGTTGCATCTCTTGCCTTATAATTTACTGGGAAAACTGCCCTTCAACGAACCACAGTCATATTTGCACACGACTTCTACACAGTTTAATAACTGGCAAAGGTTCTTCCCCAGGCGGACTATGCAAAGTAATGTATTTAAAATACCACGATTATGTCTGTAGTGGTCCTACCACAACAATAATCGTTGTATGGTAATCACACCTGCCTACGACAGCCCAGTGCCATCAAAAGTTTTGATAAGCTGAAGTTTTGTGTGGCACCATAAAATAAGCTCGTCTACCCAGACACATTGGGTTTAGTTTCTTTTTGCCGCGTACCATATTTCACTTGCAATAGTGCCCTTCGAACCTGAAGAAAGTGCTATAGATTCGAAGCAAGATTAACTAGATATGTGCTGGCACCGCAAATAAGGGCTCTTAGGCCCGTATTCTAAAAGTAATATCAGTTGTGAATTTAGACTTAAGTGCAGATCTGAGCAAATTTTGTATTGCATTTACTGTAAAGTCCTTTCAAGTAGCGATTCACAATGAGTTCCTTTTCTAGAATACCAGCCATGTTAACAAAAGGTCCGCGAAGTGCATTTCTTCGCGCTTTCGCGTGACGGTGCTAGAAAATTCTGTATATAGTCATCACCTTACACGTAATCATTTTGTACTAGCAATTTTTTGTAAATGTCGGAATTTGTTTTTAGAATTTAAAATCTAAGTATAATGTAAAGATGCCGGCTGCACTCATTCTTCTTCAGGGAGTGTTCAAGCAAGTCGTTGCATAATTCTAATTTGGACACCATATAATTCAACGAAAAAATGAAGATTATACTTACTTTATTATTATTAGCATAGAAAAAGTAATTAATATTTAAAATAATGTCAAATTAAGTTTGCATTTCGCTGGTTACAAATTATATTACTGAAATAGGTACTTAACTATACTACGAAACGTTTGTACACCTACCTATAATAACCGCTTGGCAGAAAATTTGTAAGTACCTACAAGAACTTCTAAAGGTAAATACCAAGGCAGACATTAAACTATATTAAATATGGCAAGTACTTATATATATTAAACAACTGGCTAGACAGAAAATATTTTAGTTGGTAACATTGTTATTACTACAGCTACATTAATTTCTGAAGGTTTTTCTTTGACAAAATTCAAAATTAACCAGACCCGGCCTTGTGTACTGTAAAAGGAGCTTTAACGGCCGAGAACCTTGCAATAATTACTAATTAGCGACTACCTATCTCAAAATTAATTTATTAGAGGAACGGGGAAATTTACATCGTTCAAAATATGAGCCGTCGAAATAAATTAGCTCGTTTAATATTCTATCATAGGCATAAGGACTTAAATCTGATAGTGTGGGTATGGTAGGTATCTCCTTAGGGAAATTATAGGAATATTGCCGAACCTATTTACCTCAGATGCTTATTTATGTTGCTATTGTTAAGTTGTATTAGTGGAAATCCTCGAGGAATATCATTCCGTAATATTATTACCAGAGGTAGGCATATACATTGAATTATCAAGCCGGTAGATCTAGATATCTGTAGGGTAGGTAAATTAGAATATACTTATAGGTAGACTAGTTGACCAGCCAGCGGTTTCGCTCGCGTGGCCTCGCGGGATACGGTTAATTACAGTTTTTGATCCATCCCACGGGAACTCATTAATTTACCGGTATTAATAGTAACCTATATGTTGACCAGGAATATAAGCTACCACCATACAAAATTTCATTTAAATCGGTCTAGTTTTTTCAGAGATTAGCCCGTACAAACAGACAGACGAAACGACAAACAGAGAATTTTTTAATAAAAATTATTTACCGGTATTAATACTCAGTATTAATACACATACTCATTAATTTACCGGTATTAATAGTAACCTATATGTTGACCAGGAATATAAGCTACCACCATACAAAATTTCATTTAAATCGGTCTAGTTTTTTCAGAGATTAGCCCGTACAAACAGACAGACGAAACGACAAACAGAGAAATTTTTAATAAAAACCATATTAGTTCGATTGCACTCCTTACACCCTCCTGACTCGGTTTTTAGCATCTTTTATAATGTTCAGAAAATTCAACCTCTACAATTTTATTATATGTAGGGATTGGTATCCCAGATAGTATGTTCACTATGCTGAAAGATTGAACTAGATAGGTATTAAACAAAAATGTTTAAATGTTAACGTATTATAGAAAGAACTACATAAGTGAGCAAGAATTATCTTATATCTATAGAATTACTTGTCCAGGCTGACTGACTATTTAATCAACGCTGAGCCTAAAAAAGAGAGAAAAATTACACATCCTCAGACGGAATTGAACCCGCGTCTTCCGACAGTCTGTGTCAAACGCCATTACCACCAGGTCACTGACCTTCGAGCCAAACCGTCCCAACATCGAGTTTTATCTTTCTATTTGATATCAACTGTCGTATCGAGACGTTGGTCTCGCTAAGCAGGTGTTACTGCTTTAAAAATCATATACTTAATAAAAATTAAATATTATTCTCGGAGAACGAATCGTAATAAAATCGTTTTATTATTTTATAGAAGATGGCATCTTTGTTGGCCTCCTCAGTGCCAGATATTTATTCATCATTTCGGCATCAAGGACTTTCATGATTGGTAGTTTATAATTGACGTTCTTTCAAAAGTGTCTACCCTCACTTTCTAAAATAGATACACTAAGTAGTATAACTTCAAAAGATTAGTAGTACCTGGCAAGACAGGACGTTAGAACCCAGCCACAGAATAAATAATAGTGCGAGTAAGCGGTGTTTGCGGCTCTGAAGAGTAAAGAATAATATGAGTAGTGTATAGTTTAAATAATTTTCTACGTCATATTTTCAATAAGTAAATGCCCCCGATATTAACTTTTATAAAGTTCTCGCAATATCTAGGGAACCATGAATCGGGATAAAAAGTAATCAATGGTCCTGGGTATAAAAGATGATACATGAATAATCTGCATACCAAATTTCATACAAATCCGTTCAGCGGAAAGAACAAACCATTATGGTCTGTGGCGTAAATGAACAAATATACAAACCCACTTACTAACCCAGTCACAAACTTTCACACTTATATGCTAATTGTGATGTGATTAGTTCTTTTTGTTCGTCATAATCATCATAATCAGCCCATTTTGTTCCCACTGCTGGGACCCGAGCCTTCCTCACAGAGAGAGGAGTTGCGCCATAACCCACACGCGGGCCCAGTGCGGATTGATGGATAGGTTAGTGGCCAACCCAATGTTGAAGTATTCAGGCCGCCCGAAGGCCTTTGACATGCCTAACGACTGTTGTCCTAAGATAAACAACCGGGACCGACGACTTAACGTGCCCTCCGAAGCACGGAAGCGCTCAGTTGAATAATGCCACTAGCGGTCTCCCATCCAAGTCGTGACCGCAACAGCATTGCTTATATTGTTAATCGGTTAAGATCGCCAAGTCAAGCTCCGCCACGAGCGCTTCGGACTGTTATGTTACCTTATTTTTTTTTACAGAATCTTAATTTAGGTCAAGTAAATTTCTTTAAACTTCGTGATGGGGACGAAAAAAAGAATATTCCCTCCCCTGTGAATCATAAGAGACGAGGAAACCCGCTGTACTTGGTGGTAGGCCTCTTGTGCAAAAGGACGTCTTAATTGGTACTACTGCAGTGCTGGATATTGCTACATTACTGTGTTTGTGTGCGAAAGGCGCTGTAACAAGCATTAATGTGTTAGGGTGTGAAGGACGCTGTAGAAAGTGACAATACTGGGCGAAAGAGACTCAATAACCAATGTCTCGGGGTGACGAGCACACGCGCACTTAAAATTTATAGAGAGAAAAATTCCATCCTCGGACGGGATTCGAACCCGCGTCTTCTGACTCTCCGTGTCAGACGCCATTGACCAACTAGGGCACCGAGGTACTGGTCCGAGCATCGAATTTTAACTCTCTATTTGACTAACCGTCTTGCGGGGACGGAGCGACATCTATTGGACAGTTTAACAGTACCATCCAACCGAAAGAAGCATTATTTAGAAATACTTAAATTTTCGTATTGACATCGCAGCCTTTGTAATTTTTATAGTATTACTTTTTAAAGCACTAACGCCTGCTTTTGCGATCTCAAACATTGAAATTTATAGAGAGAAAAATTCCATCCTCGGACGGGATTCGAACCCGCGTCTTCTGAGGTTCTGGTCCGAGCATTTACAGTGTTACGCAAAACTACAGACATGGCATAATGCTTACTATCAGGTGCACGACTGGTCCGCCTTGTCACTAATTTGAAAAAAAAATGAAAAATATATTAGGTTTTTTTTACTTACGTTTTATCGCGTTTTTTAAGTATTCTCATAACATTAAAGTACTTACTAGGCACTGTAATAGTTAGACATCGCTTTTTGTATTACCTGTAAAAGATAAAACAGCGCATTAATAAAAGGGGCAAATATACAAAGCAACAAGCAACCAACCCCTACTAAAATGATTGCGCCTGCAAGTCAATGCGCCGCAAGGTTGTTTCTTACCAAGTTAAATAACAAATTTCGGGTTGGCGCCTGCTTTGAAGCAGGATTTAAACTGCGGCAAACTGTTGTTTATGCTATGAATTCAATAGTGGCTACACCAAAACAAATTAATTTCGCTATGTTTGCAGAATTATGAATAATCACCCACGGCGACTACCAGCGATGCAGTTTGGAAAGATTACACAATTAAATCTTGCTGTCTGAAGTGCTAAAATTAAATTTAATTATGGTTGTCCTTATTCTGTTAACACTAGAATCCCAATTCTAATAAATTTTAGGTATTTTTAAGTTAGTTTAGCGAGCACCAAGTTTCGTGACGACTAATCTGCCTAAAATATACCTACAGTTGTAGAGAAATGTCCAATTTTAGTGCTGTCATTCGGAAAGGTTAAACTAATTTGGATTAAACAGAATAAGAGGTGCCATACTTTAGATATTTTCAGTTTAGAGAATTCTTACAGAATGGACACCATTATTACGTAGTACTTCACCAGTGGGCCGAACACGAACATTTGCTAAAGTGTAACGTTATCGTACCGTTGACGTATACAGTACAAACTATGAGTTATCTGTGCCACAGTTGTACTAGATACATGATAGTTTGTACTGAATACCTCAAAGATACGATAACGTTTTTTATAACGCTTTAGCAAATGTTCGTGCTCGGGCCACTGCTGATTTACCTTTGTTTGTTTTGGTCATTATAGGCCAATGTCATTTTAGGGTCTCGTACCTCAAAAGGAAAAAGGAAACCTAGTAGCATTACTTTGTTGTATTTCTGTCTGTCTATCAAGATCGTTTTTAAAAACGGTTCCTGTTCAAGTTGAAATTTATATCAAATACTCGGGCCTACAATACGGTATCATTCGCCTGTCAAAAAAAATCAACGTAGTAAATTAACGCGATCAAAAGATATGGCCGTACATGTCGCACTTTTTCGCATACTTCGCAATTACACAAGCGAATAAAAAATGGTTAATTTCAATAAGTGAATTTACTTTTACAAACTTATATTCGCGATTGGTGCCTCAGCCGTATCTAGGGAATGAACAGTGGGCCGAGCACGAAAATCTGTTTAAGTGTAACGTAATCACTTCGTTAACGAATTTAGTACAAACTGTCATTTATCTAGTACAACTAGTGGCATATATAGTAACTCATAGTTTATATTGAATACGTGAGCAATACGTTAACGTTACACATAAGCAGATTTTCGTGCTCGACTCACAGCAAACGCCCATAGAACATAGATAGGTACATTCACCTGCAATAAGATGATATATTTACTTATTTTGTCAAAATATAACATAATTATCAAAATTGGGAGGTTTAGCGTATGTACATTATTATGAAATTTTATTTTAGACAGTTTAAATTATAGACCGTAAACATCTGCAGGCGACGGAACATAGTAGGTACTTACACCCTTAAAACCACCAAGCGCTCAATACTAAAACGGGTCGAGTAAAATAAAACATTTAGTTAACAGACTGAGGTACATATAAATAATAATTATACTCAGCAATGTAAGTGCTACAATGTTACGAGGCTACAATAAACAGAGATTTCAAAAGAAATTAGAACTTTGTAGACAGAAACTATTCATTCCATTTCGCAATTCAGACAACTGGTTAGCCTAACCCTGATATTTCTTCAAAGAAATGGGTATACTTACTTAATTTAGAAGATTGAAGTAGGTTTACAAATATTCTAGTAAGTAGGTTTTTTGTATGTGTTTTATTTGACGACTGTTTGGTTGACCTGACCGCGCCTACGCCCTATGCTGGGTGAATTTTGCGTAGGAATGTAAAAAATAATGAATTTGATGATGATTGGATACTGAACACTATTAATAATCCACATGAAAATTGCAGATACATTCTTGCTTACACCACTACCATTAAACAGTCACACACACATACAGGTATGTATAATACAATCTCAACACTTTTCTTTCGCATGTACCTAAGTATTGTTTTTTGTTTTACCCCCACGTATAATTCACACAAATTATGATATAGTTTAGTAGGTACGTGTGTATACCAAAGTATATCATACCGACCAGGAGACCTGGTGACTTGTGTCACAGGTTAATTTTATTTAAAAACACCTACTTTAAGCATCAGCCCCCCTTCCATAGTTAGGTTTTAATTTGTCACTCTTTTATAAACCTCTTCTGAGGAGAAAATAAAGAAATTTTTGATACATAATTCAGTTATGCGTTTAGTTATGTACAAAAACATAATTTATGACGAGAAAAATTTAGGAAAAACTAAACTTGCAATTTTAACAAAATAATTCAAAACAAATCTCTTATCTCTTAGCAGTGTATACTTTCTTCTTTGTAATTTTCTAATGATTCAGATTTCAAACAATCGTTTCATTCAATTTAATTTAAAACACGAGTTCTCAAGAAGTTATTTGTCAATCCCTAATAGGTAATCAAATGAAATTGAGTATGTAACTCAATTTGATCAAAATCCAAGTGGTTAACAAACTTTTAGTAAATACTTTTAGCAGCAATACTAATAGACCAACCACCCGCATTCTTCAGTCTTCCCGTGAACATGGTGCATGTAACTGCGCCGAAATATCGGGAGCTCATTCCACAACCTTACCACGGTAAATATCCCGTTAATAATCATATAACTTTAGTGAACAACCGTGATAGTTTAAAACAGTGAAAGTGCGTAGGCTATAAAGTTTCTGAAACAAAAAGATATTACATTAATTAAATAGAATAAACTAAAGTTGATGCATACCTAATTTCTGAATTCGAACAATTTACCATAACATATATGTGTAGTACAATAGAAAAAAATTCCTTTATTCTAGTCCTTTATAACTTCTTACGTTTATAAGTTAGAAGACCGAGTTGCAAGGGGGCTGCTTCATTATGTCGCTGCCAAGCTGTTCAACTGCCCAGCTAATTGGAGTGGCCACACGGTCCAACTTGGGTTCATGTCGAAGCTGTACCATGGACTCACTTCATCACGACCTACTATTTAACAGACCAAGTGTGAATAGGACGCGCACAACCATGGTTCCATACTTCCTAACAATAAAATTGTTATATATCTACATTTATCCCTACTGTGAACACCACTCGCGATCCATTATTAGCTAGTTGTGTCTCACTTTATCGTTCTCATTATAATCATAATATATTAAGTAAGTTCAACTTTGTTATGTAGTAATTTTTTAACTTTAAATAAAAATATAATCAAATTTCGTCGATCAAGTCACGTTTTTTCTTGAGGTACCATCAAATTTCTGTGTAAATTTTGTTTTATTATTATTACCTACTGGATACCCATCATAACAATAACATATTATGTGAAGAATTGGCTACCTATTAAGGCCCAGAAGATTTAATTCTTTAAAAGTAGGTTGACAGACAACGAACAGTGCATGGGCTTAGTAATAGGGCCCGTAGTCTGGTTTGGGACCCTAATAAACTTGATTATGAGTCGGTAGTTATTTGCTTGTCCTTATCAGATCAAACAACAAAACTATAATACACACAGCACTTACTCAGTTGGTAGAATTAGACATTTTAATACGCCCACCGAGGAGAAGAATAATATGTTGAAAGGATTCTTAATAGGACGCCACGAACTCTTTCAAGCCAATCATTTATTCGCTAGCGTGGGCGTACATAGGCTTCTATCCCTGGAGCTTTTAGAAATAACATAGCTTCGGTTTTCATAATTTTACTCAATCTTATTAACGCACATATTTGTCTTTCAAGAAATAGTATAGTAAGTTACAGAACCAATATTATTTCGTAATATATTTTCGTACAAATTTCAAAAGGTCTGCATTAAATTGAGCTAGCCTAGTCTTGCGTAATGTTGAATTGGGTTAAAAGCCTATTCTGCTGCAGCCAATATATGGATGGGTGACCACTAGTGGCATTGTCCACTGATCGGTTCAGACTTCCGAAGGCACGTTAAATTGTCCATCCCGATTGTTATAGTAAGGGCCGTTATTAAATTAGATAAGAGCGATTCAGGTAGTCTGGAAACTCTAGTAGTTTATCGCTAGCTTGTCCACTAACCCGCAACGAACTCGCTTGGTGCATTACAGCTCCTAACAATGTCTAATCCTAATCTTAAAAAGAATTAAATACAAATTCATTTAAAACTTAGAACTATTTATGCATCAACGACGATCTAAAACAAACGTCAATGATTAAATCTATCTATACTTAAAAAACGCAGTAGAGGACAAAATGTCTATACTTGGAAAAGAAATGAAAAAATGTGGGTCAGAAGACATAAAATTACCTACTGAACAAGAACACGACGACTTAAAAAAAACTGTCTGAATGCTCACGCATAACTCAAATGCTAAAGCACAGATTTCATTGAAATTTAATATTTGAATAGATCCCGGAGCACCCTTCTATAAACTTTTTATCTTGATCCTTCACACAAATCCAAGATGGCAGCTTGATCTCTTTATATTACATGCTCTCATATAAAACTAGGGTCTTGATTGACTGGTCGGCGCGCATAAACTTATATGTTATGGCTATAAACCGTAATTGTTAAGAATGTAACACGTCTTTTTTCATTTCTGTAAATATACCTACATAAGGTGTGCAGTAAAGTTCCGAAATTATTATAAAGAAAAAATATTTCTGATGCAATTCAAAACTTGGTAGAAATAAAATTTTGCGAAAATAAATTTTGCGTTTCGCCGGATGTATTTTTGGTCCCATTTAATAGGAGGCAAGCCTATTGCCATCTACGGGACATTTTCCAGATTCCAACCTGCTAATCCGAATTTATATGTCAGAAATCACAATAACTGTAAAACCTGGGCATCCAACCCAGGACTCTGAGATTCAAAAGCGACGCTTCCACCACTACATCAAGATCAAGCGAGCGAAGCCGCTGGTGGGTCAGCTAGTAAATATATATTTAGAAGAATACCGCCGCTAAGCTAAGGAAAGCTTTTTACAATATTTTTTGATTCCTGTTACACGTTTCCAAATCGGCAATTTTTGCCCAAGAGTTTATCTAAAAAATAGGAGTTAGGGCACTGGCTCTTCAATAATTCCACAACATTCCAGTAGGTGTGGCACTCGATCCAGATTGTTGGCGCATATGTTCTGAAATATGCACAGTTCAATTCCGTTATGCACTAGACTAGACAGTTGGAACACCTCTATTTACCGAGCAGCCGACCGAGAGCGGACGACTTGCTTTGTCATTTTTATTAGAAAAACGTCGCGCTCTTGACTGTGCCTGAAAAATAGACTAGATGTAGCGTCAAATACTCGTAGCAGAATATTTCTTTTCAATAAAAAGTATTTTTTGTTAATACACAGAGAAAACTACCATTTGTGGTTTTTTTTTAAATATTAGCACTCTCTTCGTTTTTAGAATACGTTCTCAATAACACTGACATATAGTTTTTAAGCCGCATAGTAGGCAATGGATAGAACAATCAGCTATTATAAAAGATTGGAGTTTTGCCCTTGAAACTGCATCACGCAATGTAACCACAATCACGGCGATTGTAAACGCAAACAAATCAATAAAACCTATTGTAATGATTGTTCAATAAAATCGATTTTAATCACGACAATAATAACCAAGTATCAGTAGGCACCTAACTAAACCTAAGTACATAGTAGAGACTCTCTATTTAGAGTGTTCATTGTTGTGTTCACACTTGTACATAAACATACATATGTACATACATATATTATACAATGCTCTAACTACTCATGTATGCATGCGTAAGTTTTGATGTTAAAATAGTTGGAAAAGTATTAAATTTCATTGAGTTAGAGGTGAGGTAACATGAATAATTTTTACAAGGTTAGTTTTGTAAACAAGTCCTTCAAATCTAAATGGTACCGTTTGATATTTCATACTTTACAAGCCGAAATAACTTTGAACAGGCGTATCTCACACAATTTCTATAACCTTCGCCGTAAAACCATGGGACTATGAAGCTATATATATTTTATCACAACTATTTCAAGGTATAAATTCTAATAATTCACTACATTTAAGTTTTTCACACGATTTCTGCATTCATTGGCAGCATTCTGTGGAATGCTGGTGTTACGCAGGGACCAAAAAGCAAATTCTAAACCCTTAAAGAACGTGCATGTGTGTTATTAAAGATGCACTAACGAGTCGTCAATGCATCTTTTAGTCAGTAACAACCCCGCTTGAAAGGTGAGATAGAGTAAGAATATGATAAACTCTTGAACTACATGAAACGCTTGATTCTCTTTTGATGAGAGGGTTTCTTTATATTATTCTGCGCTATCTTAACAGTCGATGTACAGATCAGACCACAGTGTAGAGACAAGTGGTAAATCTCTGTATATAGATATGCTACAGTCTCACATACAGCGCGCATGCATATTGAGTAGCTTGTGTACTGTTGTCGGCCAGTTACGATGTTGCTTTTGAATCCGAGGCTATTGTACTGTATTCTCTATGTAGCAGAAATAACAATCTGTTACATATACGTATTATTATTATTATTATACATATTTGTCACAATAGTGTCAGACAAACAGTAGTTACACTTTTAATAGCTCTAAACTGTAACACTTGTGTGTAATTTACAAGCATGATCTAGTGTAATAAAATAATAAAACTTTCACATTCTTATTTCCACGCTCTAGGATTATCTGTGTCACGGGAGGGATGTACACATATATAAACACCTCTCCAACACCCAAAACCGACTGAAAATATCAGCATAAAAATGTTCCTTGGCTAGTAGTCGAACTTCGACCGTTTTGAAGTAACTAGCTATGCTAACAGGTCCGTCCATTTATATGTCCCTAGCTCGGCCCCGCGGTCACACCCGCGTGTTGATGGATGATGAAAAATATCCTATGTTTTAATACAGCGCCTCACCTACCTCCATACCAAATTTCATCAAAAGTGGTTTGAGCATGAATAAGTAACAAACATACGAACACACTTACAAACTTTGGCCTTTATGATATTAGTGTGATAGTTATAATCACACTATCACACTTATGCTATACTAGTTTTTAAATTTGGTTTTTTTCTAAAATGTTCACGTTAAATTTATATTCGGGCTCGCGAACCAATTTTGGTGATATTAACTGTTATATGAAAATTACTTTCATGGAATTTTCCAAAAGAGGACTAAACTTCCAAAAGAGGAGGAGGTACTCAATTCGACTGTGTTTTTTTTATGTTTGTTACCTCATAATTTTCGACTAGGTGAGCCGACTCTCAAAATCCTTTTTTTTTGTTTGAAAGGTGGTGCTTCCCGTGTGGTCCCATTTAAATTTCATCAAATTCAGTCCAGTACTTTTTGAGATACACTCCAATATCTAAATAAAATGGAAGTCGGTATTAAATTTTTCAATTTGTACTTGTTTATTATAAAACACGAGTGTGTTTTGATTTTTTTCATATTTTGTGGTATGATCGGGCAGAGACATGTAAGAAGATTATCCACTGTAGCTTTAGCATATCTTAACTATGGGTAACGAAGGTACATAAGTTTTAAGTGGCCTCCGGGGCCCCAAGTTCTCTCCGACCGTTTATCCTGAACAACAAAGTTATTTGTTTGAGCGTCTACCTAATACGCTGCTGATGCTCACACAAGTTTGACGCCATGCTGTGTACTGATGATGCGAAAAACATCATAGACCAAAGAACACATCAAAATAATAAATGTAAGATTATTCTTATTAACCAACAAAAACATTTAGTAAACAATACTTATGTATTTAATGTTTTTGTTGGTTAATACTTATGTATTAAATGTTTTAGTTGGTTTTTGCACACATTTAAGTGAAATCTTTGTATATAGGACGATCTTGCGCAAATAATTTTACAAGTATTTGTTGTTAGGAGAAAGCGCTCTTAATAATAATTATAATTTAATATTAATAATGGAATAACAATAATTATAACTAATTATCAATACCACAGGGCCAGCCTTGTAGCGAGCCGTCAGTGAGTGGCGACAACACGGACCCCAATTCTCTCTGCGGCTATTTAAGAGTCCAGACCCCGGCTTGTTTTAATTGGCATCTGGGGGTGGAGACGCAAGAGCAAGTATCATAAATCTCTAAGGGTGGAAGTGTCACGTCGATGATGTTTTCACTGTGAGTAATCAAAAAAAATATTCTTCGGTCAAAGCTTTCACATTTACAAAATTCGTAGAAATATACTCGTTTATAAATAAACTGTTTAAAGGACCGTAATATTTGTCCCAAAATAGCTTCTTTTGAGACCGTTTAATTTTAGAAACTGTCAAAATTAGAAACCAGGCAAGTCTTTAAATCGCGCCTACATAATTTCTTTTCATCTCAATTTATTTAAAACATTAAATGGAATGATGTAGACAAAGTATGGGATAGGCCTATGTTCAGCTGTGGACGTCCTACGGCTGAGATGATGATGAGACAAAGAATGTAACATAATCTAACAGTGTTTGTGTAGAGGCTTTTCAAAATGCTATATACACTTGATAATCACTTTTGATTGATATAAAAATACCTACACGAATGATAAAATACCCCGTACGTTACCTCTACAGAAATATTAATGAGCGGGCAACCGCGAGGGTTGCGTGAATCCGAAAATGTCGGAACCCGGTACATTTCTCATTAATTATAAGGGCTACATTATTGTATAGGTTACCTTGTCACTGGGGCCAAGAGAGCTTCTGAAGTAACATGAGTTTTAGCATAAAATTTCTATGAAACTTGCACAGTTCATTCAGATTACGATTTTTTCAATTTAGCAAACTCAACTTACATAGTTTTACTAGTTGTTACTTTTGAACGAACTTTTTACTTAATAACGTTAAGGTATTCATAGCATTTTCTTGAAAAAGAAAGACTCCAATCAAAAATTCAAAATAGGCAGTGTGACATGACTGAGTTTTTGCATGGCAGTAGACTTCTTGTGCAAAAGTGCGTTTACTAGATTCTATGGCAATTTCATTGTTATACAAAGTAGTATTGTGTCACCACTACGTATCTTAAGTATACCTATCAATAAAGTCTCAAAGGCACTATAGCGAGTGCAATTTACATACGTACCAGACACTGCCCGTGACTTAATACTTAATATGAGACCGTGGAATAAGATTGTCAAGATCTCTCGGGAACTATCAGCCGTGCGATTCCCTAAGAGCAAACATCGTTGCTTCTTTGACAACATCCGTGAAATAAATGAAGAGATGACAAGAATGAGAAGAAAGAGATGCTAAGTCTTGATCTATGGAAACTTTTGGTTTAGACTCGGTCTGAGAAACATCCGTATTATGGTCGCCGAACTATCGAAGTATCGAAGTATAGTCTTGAGTTTTCCCACAGATAAGATATTTTGTTCATTCATTTTCATTACTATTTATTCAAAACGATCCTATTTACTCATCCATACTTTTTACATGTAAAATAAATTCTAGCTTGGTAGTTTGCTATAAATACCTTAAAATATCAAGGAAATTTAAGGGACGGTAGATATATCACGTCACGTCGCAGTAAAATAATTGTAATGTCTTCGTTTCTTTCCTTATTTATAAATTATAAATTTAAATATATATCCATTTTCAAGCCAGTAAAGAATTTCGAGCAATACAATGCAACACGAATTGAAATATACAAACATAATCTCAAGTCCTCAACGTCCTCAACTCTCGCTGTCAATTTTACGTCAAATGGCGGTAAAAAACCACAGTTTAAACTAGGCCGGGGACTGGTTTGGCGATGTTGCTATAGAAAAGTCTCGTTTATGAAATAAACCTGTGACGCTAATAATGTTTTCGGGTTTATTGTCGAGTTTATCGCTAGAGTTGGTTTAAACCTGCAACCATAATAAGGCGGCAAAAGTTTCTTTAAGTTAAAACATTGCGGAGCCTCTAAGTCCTAGAGGCACTTAGCCTCTAACTCTTACACTACACGGGCTATCTCTTAGAGTCTAAGAGATAGCCCGTGTAGTAAGGGTTAAATTCGCCGCCGTTCAATCCGTTACCTAGGGCTTGATCTTTTGGTGAAGGTAACTACGTGATGAAACCTACAACACGATGGTGGCAGTTTTTGGTGCAAGAGGGGCACTTCTTGGTGCAAAAAGGGTACTTCTTGGTGCCAGGGGGCCTGGTATCTGACCAGCGTCTTGCCGTAGTATTGTTTGACGAAACGATAACGACGAGGAAGAAAGGTTCCCGAATGCATACTGAAAATGAGACCCCATTAGGTCGTCAACGAACGTCATCGAAAAAAAATTACCACAGTTTGATTTTGACCTTTGCTACTTACGGGATGATTGTCATTCAGCGTCAATAAGGATCCGAACGCAGTGCCTTCAGCCTCCACATCGATTTAACGATAGAGTATCGTAGCTTAAGCTCTTGATACATTTATCATCATACTGTACTTTACGCTATCAATCGCGGAATAAGTAGATTCACTATACATGCCTTGCTAACATATTCACTTTTATGTCTACGTTAATGTTGGTAGAAGTTGAATGCGAACACTAATAGCTTCGTCTGTATGTTGCTCTCATTGGCAATTACGTGAAGTGTTACACCCTCGTTCTTAGAACTACATTATACTATTGTGAAAGTCATTGTAAGGCTATTAGATATAACTATACATATATAACTATACGTATATAAGTATGTATGAGTTGATATATTTATTTTGGTTCTAATTTTCTGTTACAGTTTTCTAGACGTGGCTCGTTAATATGCTTTTATATAATATACTTCGTTTTACGTGTGTGAGTTATAAGTTATGACTGGTATATTTTTTATCGATTTGAAATAGACTTCATCGGGCACTTGCTGGTTGGTGATGATGTGGTCGTGGTCACAACCCGTTATGACGTACGGAGCCAAGCCGTGGACACTCACAGTACGACTGGTCCACCGATTTAAGGTTGCTCAGCGAGCTATGGAGAGGGCTATGCTTGGAGTTTCTCTGAATGATCGTATCAGAAATGAAGTGATCCGACAGAGAACCAAGGTAACTGACATAGCCCAAAGAATTAGCAAACTGAAGTGGCAGTGGGCTGGTCATATTAGCCGAAGAACCGATAACCGTTGGGGTAGACGTGTTCTTGAGTGGAGACCGCGACTCGGCAAACGTTGTGTAGTACGTCCTCCGGCTAGGTGGAGCGACGATATACGCAAAGTGGCTGGTAGCAGCTGGATGAGAAAAGCCGAAGATCGCGCTCAGTGGCGTGTATTAGGAGAGGCGTATGTCCAGCAGTGGACTGATACTGGCTGATGATGATGATGATGATGTGGTCGAAGATAGGACATTAAACCTAGAATGATTTCAATAAGAAGCCGACAGAACTTACCGTTACGATCTACGAATAATGCACATTATTCGTATTAGGTTATGATGGTTAGCGTCAAATTGTCAGTGTGTTATATCATGTTGGAAAATACTGAAGCAAACAGTGAACCAAATTAATAAACTAGGCAAGGCAAATTAAGCACAGCGTGGTTTTATACATACAAAAAAAAGAAAACGTTATTGTAATAGTAATATGTAGTAATATAGTATTTTACTATAACTTTTCTAAGTTCTTATTTCTGAAATCATCATTTCTTCTTTAAAAGTTTTCTCCAAATTAAAAGGTATACTTACTACTTACTTAATGAATGGTTTTTTGTACACAGTTTATCATACGCAGATCTTTAGTATTATTTGTTTGTAATTTACTGGCAGATACTGTATGTATATACTAAATACTACTCTCTCTTCTCTTCTCCTCGTTCCCTCACTGCTGAGGATCGCGACCACGTATAATCAGTCTCCATTGGGTGCGGTCATAGGCTGTGTGAACCGCACGGTGTATGCTACCACCCACCGTATTCTTAATCGTGTCAGACCATCTTATATATATATACTAAATACTACTACTACTACTAAATTAAATAATTGTAAGTTAAGATCAATGTGATTCCCAGGTTAAGATTGTATTGGTTATGAATGCCATAGATTGATTTTTATCAAGATGTAAAATAGTGACACGTGAAAATCTTTTAAATAGATAATGTGAATACTAGGTATATAAATTGGTCTTGATTAAAACTTACTACTGAAACAAATTCAATCAAATAAAGCTAATAAGTAAATTTCAAGTTATAACATGCTTCATACCTCAAAAAGTTTTATGCGCAGTGCGGTCAGTTCAAATGACTTCTAAATGTTCTTGTTATGTACTTTCATGCTTACCTATCAAGTTGTAACTGCTTTCGATTCTGAAACTAGTTAAACCTTAGTTGCTTCATCTATCAGGACTTTTTGGGCGTAACAATACAAAAACAGTGTGAGAAAGAGGCACCTCTTATACCTCTTATCACTTTATTATAGTTTCGGAGAAAACGTTAAGAAATTTAGTGCTATGACAGGCCTGTTGGTCTAGTGGTTAGTGACCCTGACTGCTATGCCGGAGGTCGTGGGTTCGATTCCCACCCAGGATAAATGTTTGTGTTATGAGCATGATCATTTGTTCTGTGTCTGGGTGTAATTTATCTATAATATTTATGTATTTAGAAATATATAAGTATGTTTATCAGTCGTCTAGTACCCATAACACAAGCTCTGCTTAGCTTGGGACTAGATGGCGTTGTGTGATAGTTGTTGAATATTTATTTTATTTTATTTATGACAGCATTCAATGCAAATGATTTCGTTTCTTGTTATTTTTTATCATTTAAGTACTTATTGTTTTCGGTTAAATAAAATGTTAGAAACGTTTTGTAATTGGAGGTCTATTTCCATGTGTCAAAATTTTATGTTAGTACTAAAGGTTATTAGCTTTTCATTGTTTTCAAATCTCGAGGTGCCATAGAGTGTATGGGAAATCGTTCTCTGTGAGAAAGACCACCGGATGTGGTTAAAACTATAGTTGGAAAGATCTGACTTATTAACGTGAGTGATTCCCGTTTTTCATATTAAAATCATTGTAGATATATAGATATATTTCATTTATTATGAAAGAAAATGTTATACTCGTATAATGTATCATTACACAACCATATTAAAGCAGCATACCCAATTAAGCGCGTTATATTAAGTATTTTAAGTCACTCGAAAGTTGCACCTGCCGTGCTATTCTCTAAGAGCTAACATCGTTGCATCTTTGACAACATCCGTGAAACAAATGAAGAGGTGACAAGAAACGTTGGAAAAACAACCTTATGTACAAGGGCGAAGTATTTGACATCAGTGAGCTCGTCGATGAGCTCATGACGAAACATTACAGAATCGCACGGCAGACTAGCAAGAAATCTGTAGATCTGACAGTAATAAGGCATTTCCTGTCAGTATGACAATAGAAATCTTCAAGTCAAATTGAAAAGTCATCTTGGACACCTTTTTACTCAAAAAATTAAAATAATGTGTGAATGTAATAAAACAATTATTTGCGCTAGTTTGTTAGTTAGTATCAAAATCTGAAAGTGACTTTAGGACCCAATTTCACTTTGAAACTAATACGATACATCTACCTACCTAGACGTAGTGTCTTGCTAGTACCCACTAGACTTACAAGTTTCGATGCAAGCATCTGAAGTCACATAGTTTCGCTATTACCTCGGTAGTAACTAGTTCTATTATTGACTGGGTTTCCTCCCGGGATACGTAGTGTTCACGGAAGGGAAACTTTACCGTTCTCGGTGGGACTTAATTGAAATCATAAAATCAACACTTTATGGTAAACGCAAACTTTCTGCTTTTCTTTTATCAACTAATTGCAAGCAAACTGTAATATGCATTGGTTAACTGATCATCGAACATGAAGGCGGTTTATTTACAATCAGTTACTAATAAAGTTAGTAAGTTTAAGTAAGGACACAGTCAAGACACAATAACTAAAAATCTATATTTGTACAAAGCCTATAAAGAAAACACATCTGAAGAAGAAACGGATCACACTATGTGTCCAAAACACAGGTTCTTGTTTGTCCATTGTCCTACAAACATTTTACATTGTGAGTGTTTATTAATGAATAATAAAAAAAAATTATATGTTATATCGACGAGACGACATCGACGCGGGCATTCCGAACACTCCTTGAAAAAGACAACCGAATGTGGTCGAAACTATAGTCGGACCTATCCGATAAATATTACGTGAGTAATCCCGTATTTCTAATTAATAATGAGTGAATTATTGTGTTCACGATAAAATAATAGCACCATGAAAGTTTAAAAACCAGCCTTGTATTTAAATTCCCAAGCAATTTACGAAAGGAGAGATAATAAATAATAATAATAATAATAAATATTAATAATAATAAAATAAAAATAACGGAGAGATAATAAATAATAATAATATAACCGCAGGGGCGGCTTTGTGGCGAGCCGTCGGTGAGTGGCGACACCGCGGACCCTGATTCTCCCTGGGGCTAAATGAGACCCCTGACCCCCGGCTTGCCTTAATTGGCTGTCTGGGGGTGGAGACGCAAGAGCAAGAAACAAAAAGCTCCAAGGGTGGAAGTGTTAAAGGGTATAACGCCGGTAGTAGCACTCTAGTGAAACCGCAGAACACCTCTCGACACCCTTTAGCTATGCCCCTTTTTTCACTACTCATATTGGTCTTTATGAGGGACCGTTTAGTGGATGGCAAGTCACCACCTGCCAAAAATTTTAAAATGAAACTGAAATTGGCAGGTGCCGTAGTCTCTTCCATAGCCCACTATCTTCCTTATCACTAAAAAGTTCATATCAATAGCCTGGCCATTTTACCCATTTTTTTAATAGTTATAAGCACCATGTTACCCTTCATCCAACATTCTTTCTGTTTTTGATACTCCTTTGTATTTTTAAACCAAACAGGCCTCTAAGTGTTAGTCTAGTGTGCCCCACTTATGCCTATGTAAAGGACCGGATGAAACCCGTGAAATTGTTTAAATAAAAATAATAATAGTAATAGACAATTGTTGAGAAATATTACCTATATAATTTATAGAATGCTATGCAAATTTAATACTTCCTTGCAAAATTCCTGACACGACCACCAGCTTCGCCAAAGCTTTACTATAAAACCAAACATGTACCCATTGACTCGTTTGAAACCTTATAAATAAAAATGACGTCGTGCCTACCATAGCTATCAATATTTTCGTAGAAGCCAGCTGGTAAGGAAAGTTTGCAAAATGCAAAGACGGAGCTGATTGATGTTCTTATAATAATGTAGAAATTTGGAAGTTTAGTAATATCAGCACTAGATGCAGACAGTAAAACAAAAAATATGATGTAATAAACACAGTGTGTGCAGTACTATGCAGAACTTGGCAGAAGTAGTACTCAATTTCAGCCACCGATTTTCCCGTTTGAACACAGTTGTAATTTATGACTATAACTTAAAATGTTATTAACACAAGAATTATTGATTTTAATTCTAAAAAATAATATTTTATCACTGCTAATGAGATAATTTATCTTATTCCAAGGTAAGTATGTTGTAATCCCTAATTCAATAGAATAGATGATACAAAACAAGACCCATAAACCTCGACGGCTGTGCAATGTTGATTATATCGCAGCATCATATCTTGTCGGCTAAACTTAAGCATATTACAGACAAATGTGAGAACTTCGAGCCGCTTTAACTTGCCCAATCTTGTCCGCAATGTAATCGATTAATCCAAAACTTAGAGAAATCTCAACATAACTTGGTTAACGCCATTTTAAGATAAGGGCGACGGTCTATAGAACTTCGGACTCTGCACTAAAATAACACCCTTAAAAGCGTTGCTTTGGGACTTTCATATCTACTAAATTCAAAATTTCCGATACCACTATATTTAAAACAAAACCATCTTGTCATATTTAGCCATCTTGTCATTTTACGTCGATTTTATGAGCAGAATATAATAATTTGAGTTATGATAAATATTATTACAGAAACTTTTTGTATAACTTGTATAAGTATATTAATATTCAAGCGGTGAAGTGCTTGTTAAGCTGTAAGCTGTATAAGTCCAACAACAAATTGTATATAATGACGAGTAGTTCCAAGCATAGGTTCTTCTGAACTGATCTTATTCAATTTTTAGCTGATGTTTTTTTAGTTATTTTATTGTTATTACAGAGTGCCAAGCATTTCGTCCACTCACACACCCCAAATCCACTTCTCCTTTAATGACTTACAAAGATTACCACTTCAATAAAGTCTACTACTCTTTGAACAAGTGACGTCAAGTAGAAATAGATGAAATGATTTGATTGCCGCAAAGATTTCATTTAAGGTAGCTAGGGTGATGGGTTATGGATAGTTTGACAGGTTTTTTATCTGGACTTAATTAAATAAATTAAAGAGTTACTAATGACAAAAGCAAGAATTATCTTTATAAACAGGATATTTACCATGTGTTGTATTTAATTTGAGCTCTCGATATTTCGGCATAGTTACATGCGCCATAAATTATGCACATTAAATACAATAATAATAATAATAATTTATTTGAACAAATATTAAAGCACTGTTTATAATAGAATATACTTAGAACTAAGATCATCATGGATATGTTTCTAAGCAGTAGACACTAATACATTCTAATAATTAAATTTAAGCATTTAATCTTTATTGTGCTAACATGTATACATAGTAGTAGTAGTAAAATAAGTTGATACAAATAAATAGATAACCAATTCATCGATTACCAGCTTTACAGTGTGGACAATAGTGGCCACTAGCCCTCATACTAGGATTCCCTGTGTCATGAGGACGGCTTATTCCAGAAATCCTAATATTAAAATAACATACAGTGTCTTATTGTGCAACAATACTGAGGAAATGACTTCACAATTAAGTTTTATCACGCGGGAGTTTGGGTGTGTGTGTGTGTGTGTGTGTGTGTGTGTGTGTGTGTGTGTGTGTAGGTGTGCATGAGTGTGCCCCGTGCATGAAAGCGTGCGTGTGGTGCGGACCGGGTGTATATGTAAATGTCATTTACGAGTGCGAGCATGAATACGTTTGACAATACATGGTAAATATCCCGTTTCTAAAGTTAATTCTTGCATTAGTGACCATGTCAATTTAAAAAGAATAACCAAAGCTTGTGAAAATACTTCTTTCTTCGAGGTTTAATAGATGCATGGTGATGACATTTAATGGCCCACGCTGCACAGTACTTGCCTACTCGTTAAATAGTTGGAAGCTTCAGATGTCTATATTGCTGTACCCTATTCACTTCAACTAATCCAAAATCAATCAAATTGATATTCGGCGAGGGTTAAGTGAGGACCCTATTGTGCCCCTAATATACGCTCAATATTGATTGCAGAACGTTCTGAGTGAAATCAGATATCCTTCTGAATATAGCGTGGAACCTTTCCACTTTGATATACTCTCACTTCAAATATTACATAGAACACTCGTAAAACAGCCCAGTAAATATGATGGAAGGAAAGTAATTACAAGTTATGTTGTAGAATAATTTTCTTCCTCTTTCTATACTAGCGTTTACTGCTAGTTTCGTAGTGTATAGTACTATATAGTAGGCTCTATGACAAGAGTGATAAATACTAACTAGAATTTTGTGCAAAAGTGTCCATATCATTTACCAAACTTCAATCAGATGATTACAATTAAAATTGATGCTTTTTTTTGACGGCTTGGCCTGTGAAGACGCGAACAACGTCATCAGCAAATGCTTGACAGTATACTCTCTCAGTTTCCAGTTTACGCAGCAACGAGTCCAGGATTACATTCCAAAAGATCGGTCCACCAATGGATCCTTGGACACAACCTTTTGTAGTCCCTTTCTCGCATTCTGCCCTGGCGTAGTTGAGTGTGATATTTCTGTCTTGCAGGTATAAGCATACTGTCTCGTAGGGGTTTGATGGGCACCTCGTTTTTGCTAATTGATGTTTCAGGGCTGCATGGCCACCATGCGTTATCGAAGGCTTAAGAAAATTAATGCTCAGTACTATTTCAAAACGGAGATAAAAGTTAAATATTCCACCTTAATAGTTAATCTGAATTTGACTTTGGATGACTTGACTTGACTTCTTGGATATGGCTTCTGCGACTGGATGACTTTGGATGATAAGTTGACTAAAGTGATTGATTGAAATTTATTCGAAAGAAATGTCAGGCTGTCTTGACTGTTCGAGTAGTATAAGTGGCCGTGTGTTGTTGGCTTGTCAGTGTAAACAACAATCATTTTAAGAAATTCTGTTGCAACTTACATAGCAATTATTACTATTAGCAATATCGGAGACTGTGCAGGAAGTATGTTAACTGTACGTCGATTTCAAATTCAAATTCAAATTCAAAAATTATTTATTCAGTTTAGGCATCATAGACACTCTTAGGAACGTCAAAATTTTTAAATGATTCTACCGCTGTCTTCGGAAAAGAACCACCGCCGAGAAGAAGCAGCAAGAAACTCGTGGGCCATTATTTTTTCAAGTCTTTGTACATTGAGGTTACATATGAGTAGTATTAAAATAACAAATTTATTCAATAGTTGGCTATTAGGCAGAAGTGGAAAGCTTCCAGGCATCTTTGTCTTCTAAGTAGTGACTCAATTTATATATATGCTTTTTTCATTAGTATATTTTTGACACGTAACTTGAATTTCCCTTCAGTGAGCTCAGTAATGTCTTTCGGGATTTTATTATAGAAACGTACACAATTGCCTAAGAAGGACTTATTTTTAGTTTTCGTGAGTCTAAATTTAGATACAGCTATTCTATCCTTATTTCTAGTATTAATATTATGCATATCACTATTTATTCTAAACTTCTTTATATTTTTACGAACGTACATTATATTTTCTAGGATATACAAAGATGGAAGAGTTAATATATTAATTTCTTTGAACATTTGTCTTAAGGATTCGCGGGGACCCATTTCGTAGATGGCTCGAACTGCCCGCTTTTGCAATATAAAAACTGTCTCTATGTCCGCCGCTGACCCCCACAGCAGGATACCATATGACATTATGCTGTGGAAGTAAGCAAAGTAGACCAGTCGAGCAGTAGCTATATCTGTCAATTGCCTAATTTTATGAACCGCATATGCAGCTGAGCTCAGTCTTCCAGATAGTGCATCAATATGAGGACCCCATTGTAATTTAGAGTCTATGCTAATACCTAGAAAGACTATTGCCTTGTCAATTTTCAATTTATTTCCGTCGAGTAATACGTTTGGCTCTATATGTCTTACATTAGGCATGGAAAATTTTAAACATTTCGTTTTCGTGCGCTCTGCGGTAGCGGCAGACTGTACAATAAGATTGGCGAATCACTGGTAAGCCAACGCACTTTGATCGTGAAAATCTTGGTGTTTCAACTGCGAATTACTCGATGTGAATGAATAACTCGAAGGGATGGCTCTTGTGATTTCGAATAGGAACTACGAATAGTTAATCGTAAAAATATCTACGTGCACTACGATATCTGAGAAAAAGATCATATCGGTCAAAGACTCAATCTATAAATTTAAATCACGAGCTGATTTTTGATGTAATTCCCGTATATTATATACTTTTGAATTTAGTGAAAAGCCGTTATTTTGAAATCACAATCAGACAATTAAATTATATTTAACCGTATATAGATTTTTCGATTAATAGATTCACTAGTTTTATTTCCTTGATTTTTTAATAATAATTGTATTTGTCAAACTGATTAAAAATTAAACAAACATCGATATTTTATTTCTATGTAAGAGATTACTCCATCTTCGCAACTCAACCTATCCAATATTCAATGTAATTTCGGGAACTTAGGCAAGTTCAAAGTTGTTCGGCGTCAGCCAACTATCAAATATTCGCACTTTATGTCGACAAAGTTATATGAGAAGCGAGATGTTTTCGCCTTCGCGGTAAGGGCAGAACAATAAACATTTCATTCCAAGCCAAGGTTGTTGTCGAAACGTTACTTTTAAACGAGCAACAATCTAGATTTCACGAGGGGTGAAACACAAGCCCAATTTAAAGTTTGGGAATTGTAGTTAACGCTTCAAACTCCTGAATGAACCAACATATTTTTTTCGAAAATTATTTACTTACAGAGGTAGAGCAGTAACATATCCATCGGTTCGATTGCCAATAACGTGTGATTGAGAAAGTTATAACCACAATTTCTTCTCAACAACTCCTGAGGGACGAAAGTCGAATGGGTCCTACAGAGTATGCCAACAAATATCACAGTAAACGAAACTCATAATGCTGCAGTAGGCCATTATTAAAATGCTATGTCTTATGTATTTACCTCTAGGTTTAATATTCACATGTTAATACAATAACAAAATCACTTAATTACATAACACAATGAAATATGAAACAAAAAGTGTCTTCTTATGTACCAAAGAATAAATGATGACTTTCATTAGGATAGAACAGTTTGGAACTAAAAACTGAGGACTACAATTTATATGAAAAAAATGCGTTAGGGCTTATAAACATTTATTTATAAAATTGATATAACAAAATTTAAAGCTTCAGCTAATCGCAAGTATTATTCAGAAAGTAAGAATAGTATAGTAAATTACGCAAAGGATTAAAGTCGGTAAAACAGGATAGGACAAAAAACAGGACTGCAACGCATATAGGAACAAAAACTGAATACCGTTAGTATATTACTGACACCTACCACAACGCACAACCGCACTTTGTTGGCGGCCATTAATTTAACCAAAAAATTGAATTCCAGTTGTTAGTTCGCGATGAGGGGAATTAATTAAAACGCGCGACGACCAACGTACCTCATACTCTGGTTGGTAAATTTTTGATATAACTGCGTAACATGCACTCGATCTATGCACCATATATATATTTACAGCCGTGCGATTCTCTAAGAGCAAACATCGTTGCATCTCTGACAACATCCGTGAAACAAATGACGAGATGACAAGAAACATTGGAAAAACAACCTTGTGTACAAGGGCGATATCTCATGAAGGATTTGACATCGGTGAGCTCGTCGACGAGCGCATCGACGAAACATTAGAGAATCGCACGGCTGCTGGTGATGTCCATGTTAATGTATATAAGGTGCATAAATCACTAAGTACGTGACATAAAATATGCTACGTCTCATCTGATCACAGAACAACTATCTCGTGTAATAAACGATCAACCTATAGCAATCCTACCTCTTAGTACGCTATTACGACATCTATATGGGAGAATATGATATAGTTCAAATCGTGACCCGAGAACTGTACCTGCAGTGAAGGTATATAATAATGTAGGTTACAACAAAATTGGTAACGCTTGTTATTTGCCTTGTCTATTGTTTTAGGCACTTTTGCGCTCCAAAAATGTAATGTTACAACCCCGGCTACGATGTTTATATAACTGTTTTTTACGTAATAGCCATAAATTTTGGTCCTAAGTAAATTAAGGTAAGATAAGCAAACAGTAGAAAAAAAAGTTTTTCAGTATCATCGCGAATTAATTCGATACGAAAACAAACACAAAAGGGCTATAAATGAGGCCGTGAAATTTCATTGGGGACAACTATGGGAGAATTTAAGACTCGCATGCCACCAGAACAAAGGGCGCTTGCCAGAAGGAGCCCTGAGAATGGCACAACAAGGACAAGGAATTTTAATAAAATCCTTATTATCTATTCAGAGCGGCAGTTACGTTCTTTTACGAGCTAAACGGCACCGGAGAAGTTCGGTCACGGGATCACTTCATGTAGCAACTTTGCTAATATCTTTAGGAACGTTTCTGTTGGCTTAATCGTTCACCTACACCGGCGGTTGTTCATGGCTCTAGCGTATGCGACTTTAATCCTAGGTTTCAACTCACTAAGCTTCAAAGTAACCAGATTTAAAGTTACAATCCTAGTTTTTCAAATGAATATCGAAACAACCGATGACTTTATTCCGTTCCTAACTGATCCTAGGATCCTTGCCAAAATGGTTTTTCACGTCCGAATGCAGAACTGAAGCACACTGAATAGGCACTTTCTTTCTTAACTTTTCCGGTTATACTCCGCATTTTTTCAGTGAACTCGTAATAGAATTCGATTTGAATAATAATATGTAGATTGTGTATCTTCGGAAGCTTTTTTGATAACAATTAAATGCTTTACAATATATTTTGATTAGTTTCATACAATACGCTTGGCTTAAAGCACATCGTTGAACTAATCATAGATTTTGCTTCAGGCTTGTTCAGTTTCCTGATGCAACTCTCATATCTGCCAACTTTGAAGATCTGATATGTATCAGTATGGCTAGCTAGCTAGAGATTCATATACACAAGAGGATATTAATTTTAGCTGTGCAGCTAAGATTAATCTTTCTCTCTTAATTAATCCTCTTGTGTATGTGAATCTCGCCTGTTACCCAGAATCAAAACTGGAGACGAAGCTGAAGTGTAAATTTATGTATTCCCCCCGTTCTCACCAAGAAACTTAAATGACCCGTATAGTCGTATTAATATTTATTTATTTTCTCAACCATATTTTCTGAAACGCATCATATAATAATTTTCCTATCACTAGTAATAAAATGCTTTTAAAATGGAGACACAACGACGCCCTCTTGAATGATATTGAAGAAGTTATTCGAGCACACATTCATTGATCTCCTCTTAGAAGCACGTTCACGCACACCTTAGGTGTTTCATAAGTGGCAATTGCTTTTTGACATTCACGTTATTTGATTTTTCGTTTGCAGACATCTCAGTTTGAAGTAAATAGCAATTTTGTTAATTACATGCCTAAATTATAACAGATTGACTACTGGGAGCGAAATGTCAATTAAAAAGCCAGCGCAAAGTCGCCGGTTGGTCTACTTCTTATGAATAATACTTACTGTACTTATGAATATTAGCGAGTGACATCCATTTCATTTGATTGATAATGGTGATATATTATATTTTATGAAACAAGTTTATAGATTAATAAAAGCAGTGAATGCAGCTGCTGAAGAAAGATAAGATAATATTTATTGCCAATAAAAGTTATTAAATTTCAACACAGTGCTGGAGTGGTATGAAACTGTACTTATTAGCTAAAGAGGAGAATTATCGGCGAGCTTCAAACTAAGCACTGGGCTTGTGTCTTGGGGCTCGAGTGCGGTAAACAAAATGCATAGTAGCCATCAGAAAGTGTATAGGTATATATAGGTGTTCATATTAATTTACATTTTTACTTTAAGTTAGCTGTAGGTATCAGAATACAAACGACCAAAGCAACGTAAACGGCCATGCGTGTTGAACTTGATTAAAGACATAAAAATGAGGTGAAAAACAAATTTGCTTACTATATAACCATGTACATATAATATAATAATCTGTTTGTAAGCGATGATTTATCATGGTATTCTCTATGCTTACTTTATGTATATACAGTTCATGGCTATTAAGTATAGATAGACATAAAAAGCTAGTTTTCAAAATAAAGTGGCCCGGAAGATTACGAAACCGGTCAAGGTACTCGACAGCTCAGACAAAATAAAAAAGTACTAGTAAGGTAAAAAAGTAAAAATAAAAGTAGACTTTTTTTATTTCGTCTCGAGCTCGACAGTGCCTGTCGCGTCAAAAAATGATATTATTAACAGCGTCTAATACCAACGAAAGTACTAATCAAGTTAAAAACAACGTAGTAAAATTCACATTTTGAGACCGTGACGCAACTGTTTTTACTCGTATGACTACTTCCTTTTACTAAGTGTTTTATATACTTTTTTACAATATCACTTAAGAATCTTGACACGTGTAAGGTGCTGGGAGGAAAAAGGGCGATGATCAGTTTTCTATACTCTATATATTGGTAAAAGAAATTATCGATAAATAGGATTTAATAAGTAACTTATACTACACTTGATAGGCTAGTGTTAGACCACTACCTCACTTGATGATCAGTGATGATGCGGTCGAAGGTGGTATCATGCTAGACCGAGAATATGACAACTGGTTTCCAAAGGACAGCTGCCAGAACACACTGTTAGGTGCTTAGCGACAGATTTTCTCACATGAGGGTTGTGGCTAGTCATGCGGTCACCAGAAGCGCCCTACGAGAGTGGTGTGGATTTCATCGTATTAGCTACACAGGAAGCTAAAGCCCGAGCCCGGGATCGATCCCGTGGCCGATCGCTAGACGTTTGTTACCTCTGGATTATCATCGCTTTAAACTGGCAGCAAGCTAAGGAAGCTATCATACAGAGAGCAGTCACGCGTTCAAGCGTTCACGCGGTCAGTTTTTCGTTCGTTGTGTTGTATTATGTTACACTGGCTGCTCTCCGCGGTTTCACCGGATGATGATAATTCTTATATAGCCTATGTAACTCAGGCTAAATGTAGCTTTCAAATAGTGCAAGAATTTTTGAAATCGGTCCTATCTTTTTTGAGCTGATTCGTTACAAACATATATACAAATCTTTCCTCTTTATAATATTATAGTATAGTATAGAAAGAATATTTTAAAGCGCATGTTCAACCTCACCTGAAGATCACACAAGTTTGCGTCCCATAATGCATTGAAGCGTTGCAACCCCAAGCTTTCCAATGATCTAAAGCTCAGTATGCGCACAGACATTGGTTCTCATTGTACCTTTATCGCATATACAATGAAAATTCTTGTGAAGAAATATTTTTAGCTATTTGCCATCGGTTTTATCACCGCACTAGCCGCCTATGACACAGTGCTTATCCACATATAATTGCCCGTGAAATTCTTATACCGCGCGATTTACGCGATTATGTTGTCTTACACCAGCAACATGTGGATTGAAATTTCTCGCTTAGACTTTCATTCCGGGATACTACACTACAACATGGGATTCATCAATAGGCGAGCCGACAGAGTTTTTAAAGGTCGGCATCGTATTTGTGTTACATATATCCCTTTTATTGTATTGAAATTCTCGTGAGTTTGACACCTATTAAACTATTAGATACTATTTACCGGCAAAACGCTGCGAGCTCCCGGCGGGCACATTCAGTGCCAGCTCGTAGACGCCGCTGCGCACTCGCCCTGAAGATGAGCATCGGACATGCTCGAAACCCAGGTCGAAGTATTCGATCCCTAACGTGAGTCTTTAATTAATAATAGTATATCACTTTAATAATTTAATTAGTCAGGTTAATATCATATGAAAATAGTGCCATATTTACCTAAATCGACCAAAAGAATTGACAGATGTCCTGTTCCCACATCTAAATCTATATTTGCCCAAAAAAAGTACGAAATCATCGTTCCTCATATCTACAATAAGCTTAATAAATATCATAACGTTAAAAAATATAGTAACAATAAAATCAAAGACATAATAGTTACCTGGTTAAAAACATTCGATTATGAAGGGCTTGAAAAGATGTTGACAGATTTTAATACTAAATAAATATTAACCATTATTACACCATAAACATATATATTATAAACACATACACATACTCGGACCCATACACATACACATAAATCATACACCATAAACATATATATTATATACACATACACATACTCGGACATATACACACACACACAAACCATACACGTAATAACAACGGCACATTTACATTTATGCGCTTTTTAATATCAAAGATCTGACATAATTACCTGCTATGTATTTATGGGAGAAGCCACTGGCTCCTGAAACACAGTTCACACTAGCTCGGGAGCCTATGGATTCAAATATATAATGTACCTACTTTTTATGTCAATAAACTATTTGTATTTGTATTTGTATTTGTAATAATAATAGTATATCACTTTACCTGCAGTCGTATTTTTTTCATATCTTACTCCGATTTACGTCTTTTGCGTCAGTCCAATTTCTGAACAGCCTCTATACATTGGGCATGAGTGAAACAAAACGGCATAAATGAGATATTGCGGTGTAATTTCGCCGTGTGTCAGATGGACGTCCCTCATTTATCACTGTCGTAATATTCTGCGGATGAGGGATATAAACAATTTTACTTATCCAAATCATAAGGCAAAAATGTAATTGACTTGGTGTGAAAACGTATTGAATGAATTATTGCTTTTATGTATTTTTCAATAACGAAAAGGCAATAAATCAAAATATATATCAAGGACCAATTTTAGAATGTAATATTTCGACTATTATCGGCATGTGAGTCCACGTTTCCAAAGTACAGTTCTGACCAGCTAAGCTATAGTTACAATATTGTATTAAAGTAATTAAACGCTCCTCCTTATTGAACTCTGTTACAAAGTAGTATGACGTCCGATTAAAATGGCAGGCAAGGCCCCCGTAAATCGCACATTTAAGGACATTCCAAAAAATTCCGCTACGAGCTACCGCCCGCAGTGCTAAGCGGGACGTTAAATTATTAAATTACGCGGACGTCCCAAACACTCCTTGAAAAAACCACCGAATGTGGTCGAAACTATAGTAAGACCTATCCGATAAATATTACGTCATCAAATTACATTATAAGCATATACCCGCCATAACACCCACTTGATTAGAATTGCTGCCACCAGAGTTAAGCCCTTTGTTTAATAACCTTTCGACTATACTGGCCCTTTGATCCTTTGCTACATATTTTAGGCAAAAAATGTATATTGGTATAATTTGAGGATCGAAGTCAATAGTGGGTTCACGCATCTCTCTAGGAGAAACTACGGAATATGAGACTCAAAATGCCTAGTAGTAGATTATTTTAAAATTCCTTTTCCGAATCCATAAAAAGACTCAAAATCAAAAAGCTAGAGATAACTCTCAAAGAAATACTTACATATATTGGTACCGAATAAGTTACTTATAACCGAGCTTAGGGTTTGAGGACTCATTGGTATTCTTGGGCGCATTCGATACGACCTTAGGGCGAGCCTGCACTTAACTGTAATTTACAGTTTAATTACTGACTTGAGGGTCTTGAAGACCGGGACACGGTATGTGGGTAACCAAAATTTGTCACTCGCTTTTAATGGGTGCACGCCCCCAATATGGGCCTAGTAGATTTTCTAATGTACATTACATTACGCAACTCAAAATTCAGTTTATAAAATAGGTTTTAGTAACTTGTGGTTTCAAAAGAATTTCTATCGAGGGGGTACATACATAATATTATGTACAGTATATGTGTGAGTAGGTACCGCAATAATTAATAAAAAACCCTTACATTTTATTACTTAAATCGCACAAAGTATAAATAGATTTTCACAAGAAGCACTTTCAGCTAATATAAAGATAAGACTATTTTTCAATGAATTTTGGGGCATACTTTCTCTGTCTATCTGAATTTTTTTTCTAAAGCTTGAACATTTCTTAATTATAATATTATAATTGAATCCGCCATGGTCCACCAAGCGGGACCAGTGCGGCTTCGTGGATAGGCTAGTAGTGCCCGCGGAAAATTGACATATGTGTCATAATAATTTTCTTTGTTAGCGCGGTACCCTAATTATTTTTATATAATCTCATTCGGTAATATTCTAATTATGAAATGAAATACAGACTTTTATTGGCATATTTTATTTACAAACTTCTTTAAGAAAATAAAAAAAAATTAAAGCATTATTCTCCTAACAAAACAATGCTTTAAAACATTTTTTTAATTATTATTGTACAATGTGTCCCGACCAAAGACGTTTCAATTCAATTTAAGTACACATTATCTGTGGTGAGCGCACTGCGCGCGCAACGCGCTGGTTCCGAGCCAATAGACCAATAACAGACTTTTTCCACTGATATTGGCAAAATTGTGGTTACGCCGCACAAGCCATAAAAACAAGAAGAAGAAGAAGACTTTTTCCATTTTGGCGCTATTTCGTACATACGAATTAGAGTAATATTTTGTTGGATAAAACTTTAGTAGCAAAAATGTCATAAGATTAAATAATGTAGTGTATGCAACTGCATATAATTAGGTATTAAAACACTCGTGTAATCTTATTTTGGAACTCGCCTACGGCTCGTTTCAAAAAACTACGCTCATTTTTTAATACCCTCTATTATATGACAGTTGCATAAACTACTATTCTAAAATTAAAGAAAGTTACTGCCAGTTCGGATATCTGCCAGTGAATATACGGTCAAAATCAGTCCAGCCGTTTTGAAGATTATAGTAAGAACAGACAAAAATACTTAAAATATTACTAATTTTATTTATATTAAAAGTAACAATAAAACTAATCTTATAGATTATAGTCCCAGAATTAAAATTCGTTTTTTGTTAGAAATATACTATACCTATACTATCAAATATATTTAGTAAAACGCTGTTATTTTGACTTTACGAACAGACATTTCAATTGTGTTTAATTATAAAAGACTAGCTGCGCCCTTAGTTTCATCCGCGTGCTGATGGTGATGATATAAAAGTAGCCGATAACTGATGTTATAAGGAGTTACTTTACTACTTATAACATCAGCTATAGGCCAGTGAAAGTCTCGCTAACATCGGTTAAGCCATTTCAGAGATTAGCCGGAACAAATAAACAGATAAAAATTTAAATATTTACTTATGTAAGTACCGTATATAATTACATATGCATTCAGTGAAAAGCTGTTCATTTAGAATTAAAAACAGACACTTCAATTTTATTTATCTGTATGTATAGATGAGACCACTTCTAACAACAAGATGCAGGTCACTTCCAACCGGTCCTTTTGGAAATTTGTGGAGGCATGCATATGTTCAGCAGTGGACGTCCTACGGCTGAGATGATAATGATGATGATAGATGAGCCATATGCTTAGAAATCTGTATACAGTTTAACCTCTTATACATAAGTACGACACAAAATGTCGTGTATGAACCTTCACACAAGAGCTTTGTCATTTCATTTAATTGCGTAATAACAGTAATTACAATAAAATATCCCGGGAGAAGTGATAATGGGATTCAGAATTTTTGTAAAAGATAGGTAATGCCCAATTTCAATTTAATATTTGAGGGTTCTGTATCATTTTTAGGGAGAAAAGTACTGTCGCATTGCTTTTCACTCGAGGGTGTGTGAGATTTGAACCCAATAAAATTGTAATTTAATATGACATTATTTTATAAATATATCAAAAATTATAGTACAGTTAGTTAACTAGATATTTCCTAGTCCTTTGCCAAGATGAGCCGTGATGAGGTCGACCTTGTATTCATTATCTCGCCCCACGGTAGGCCCGAATCAATATAAGGCTTCTGTACTCTTTTTAGAAATTTTTACTACACGAACCGTATGTAAACTGAACCAAAACTGTCACACCGTTACATCAAATGTTTGTGGGAATGTTGTCCATAGCTGTATAAGAAGATGTTATATTAAATTATTATTTATTTATTTTTATATATTTTTTTATATTAACGTTAATAATGTAAAAGTATAATTACGTGACTACCTAATTATAATTTAAAGCCTTGTCTTGACTACTTACTACTATAAAAATACTTGAAACGATACGATTTTGAAATAAAATTATCTACTTATGCCTGTAGAGTTTCATTATAAAGAATTAGTGTTTTAATGTATTAAACTCATTAACGTATATGAGATGTTCTCGCATATATTATTAAGAGTCCAACAATGTAACTCACGAAAACGGTGTTTTTCATCAGTCATGGACGAAGTCATGGATCAGTCATCTCCGCGACCTCTTTAGACATTTATGTAGACGTGATGGTATGCACGTATATGTATGGACTGTAACGAAATTTTTTTTACAATAAAAGAAAAGAGCAACCATAGTTTAGAGAGTTTTAGATTTTAACTCACCGGTTTAGTTTACTTTGTCTTCACAAGCGAAACGGTACCACTATCATTATAGAAATATTAATTTAATTTTAAATAATTTGTGTAGTTACTTCACTATTTAACAGATTGAAATACAGAACCCTTAGCGTATCTCAACTAACATTTGCCAAACTTTTCGTTAGAAATTGTGGTAATTGGGACGAACCTTTATTATTCGCGTCTCAAGTGTAAAAGCGAAATTTAAATTTTCTGATAAACGTTTTCAATCGTTTTACTTTATCGATAGCCCTAATTGGAAATAGTGAATTAATTTTACAATAATTGGGACATATTTTAACTGTGTTTATGTGAACGAGGAGCAATAGAGCAAGTAAACGGCGCCATTAGCTCAGTTACGATATGGAAAGTTTTGCGCCTAATGATAAGCACCACGCCTGCCCAAGATACGAGCAAATCTTTTCTGTGGCAATGCGCTCGTCATCATCTTTTGTTTCATGTACATTTTCTTGAGTTTTATCCAAAAACAATATTACAAATACATTATGGTTGCACACTTGAGGCGGAATATATGGCATACCAGTGAATCCACATAATATGTTCTCTAGCACAAGAAACCTAGCTTAATTAGTATTATTTAAGATTAAATTTATTATTTAAGATTTATTATTGCACCTAAGTTTGCACCAAGAGAAAATCCCAGTGCAGGTTAAAAGCAGTCATGGCATTAAAAAAATATTTCGACACGGCCTGCCTTTGTTCGTGTAGCCCGTGCTTTCAAACTGCGTGAATCTACTAATGCTGATTACTATTATAATCAAATACCATGAACTTCTCAGTTTTTAAAGTAAAATATTCTAGACCTTCCATATAAAGATCGCACTAAGGCTGAATAAAGAAAATAGACCTGTTTCTAAAGCATTTGGTAATTCGTTTGTAGTGCGACATGTAATATGCATATTATTGTATAATAATAAATAAATGTATATTATTATATGTATATTATATATGTACATATGTAAAAATAGTGGCGTTTTTATTATAATCACAACAAAAGTATAACTTAGTGGCCTTTAGTACCAAGGCAATGCAGTTAAAAAGATACAACAAGAATGTGAAACTAGTTTCGACGACGAAGCGTAGTGACAGAGACGGGCGACTTTGAAAAATCGTCACCAATAAGTCGCGAGTATCGCATTTGGTAGATCGTACGTCAATGTCGTGTAAGGGTCGACAACGCAGCCAATAAATGTCGGGTCGTGCATGAATTGCTTTTTTCCAGGATGCTTAACGTTTTCCTCCTGACAAGAACTTTACCTGGACATGTTATTTTGGAGTCCTTATTAACTCTTTAAAACCTGTTTCAAAGATATAAGATCTATGACTGAAATGGCAAGATATTTATGTGTATTTATTCTTAACCATATACATTATGATTAGATTTCTAGGTATGGGTTAAACTATTTTCTCTTCAATAAAGCAATTACTGGTAAATGCGTAAGTAATAAATTAAATATTTTATAAATAATACACACATGTATGATAAATATGTATTTATCTTCACAAAGATTCGGTAATCAGGTTTATAGATGCATAATTTCTCAATTAGGCTACTTTGTAAGAGCTGGTTCTTGACGTAGGTTTTAAAGCAATGCCTCTACACTTATAATTATTATGTTATGTTCTGAAGTGTTAAATATGGACGTAAGATTAATGATTGTTTGACCTTTAATCCCAATCTCATCGGAAGCAACGGGAGCTGACAGAATAAGAGAGGCGACGGAGGCATATTGATGATTCCAAACTTTGTGTAGAACTTAGTAGTGGTACCTACTAGTGTGAATGGACTTTGAAACTTTGCCTGTTATTTGATAAATAATGTAAGTCTTCAAAAGAAGATTATTTAATGTCAGTTTAATTTTAAAAGCAATAAAGTGCATAATACGATGTGAGCTACCTGTATTAAATAAAACGTTAGAAACGGCTAATACACACTTAGTTTTCTTAGCACTGTGAATTTAAATATATTGAGTTTGATGTGTGCGAGTAGTTTACTGCCCTAACCGACATCATCATCGACATCATCAGTTAAAAGACGTTGAATGCAATAATGAACGGATATGTGTCAAACGCATCCACAGACTCCCCGCTACAATGTCCTCGGTGCTTGTTATACGTATGCTTCTTGCGTCTTTCAGTACACATGTTCAGCCGTGCGATTCTCTAAGAGCAAACATCGTTGCGTCTTTGACAACATCCGTGAAACAAATGAAGAGATGACAAGAAACGTTGGAAAAGCAACCTTACGTACAAGGACAAATCATTTGACATCGGTGAGCTCGTCGACGAGCTCGAGCATCATTACAGTATCGCACGGCAGTTCCGTTCGCATGGCGTCACTCGAAAACCATCAGCTATCGGTTCATAAATTGATGTAGCCTGCACATCAGAGCTACAATTTACAAAAGTGTTCAATACTTACAAACCACTAGTTATGAAATAGTTAGAGAAAGTAACAATATTGACAATAGCACTCCCTTTGCTGAATAAATAAATATACAAACGTTTGATACTAATTCTATATGACAGGGCGTGCTCAGCATATACCTGCGTAAGCTGTAAATTTTCGCATGGCTGATTTATGTGTACTTTGCTCTTGCTCTCTGCTGAACTTAGGTTTTATTCCCAGAGTCCAGTGTTGAATTGATAGAAAAACATGTGTGAATTTAATAAAGACAGCGTATCGACGAGTATATTTAACTATTTTCTTGGTAACTGAACCACTTATACGAAATATTTTGTTTATCAGTAACTGTCTACAATGTCTATATTATAAGTTAGTAGTAGAGTTATCAATGTTCCGTAGATGCTACGCCATGAACGTTGCACGTGTAGTGATTATGCAGAAATACATTTCACTCTACCAACCGAGTAGCGGTCGAGTATACGCCGGGGTTGTGAAGAAATATAAGGACTAGATACTAAAATAGAGAAGTGTTAGCTACTCCTCTCTTTCAAATTTAATTCGCTATCAAATATTTTACCCCACCAAAGTATAGACTGGTATTTTAGTACCATTGTATTAATATTGTTACCGTGTATACCAGGCTATACTGTACAGACTGGCATTACTAATATAATTGCAGGCGTAGTGCTTATCATTTTACGGTGTGTATAATTATAAGTGCTTATAATTTTTTTCCTAATATTGATATGCTATGCGATAACCTTCAGACAAAGCAAAAAAGATGATTTAGTATTCCTGGCTTAGCTTGGATTCAGATCATATTTCCTAAGATAACAAAACGGGCTCTACAGCCCAGCGACTGACGGGTTTTAACTGAAAAGTGCTGTAGTGGTCACCCATCCGTGAACAGAGCATGCTATGCATAATCTAGTTAAACCGTTAACGACATTACAACTTCCGCATAAAACGCTTTACAATGACTATAATTTGCCAGGTAGTAACATCTAACGTTACAAATGCTTAAATTATTTTATTCTGTATTTCACCACAATGTTTTCTGATGACGGAATCACTTTATATTGTAATAATTCTGCGAAATATTTCTTGAGCAATCAACATAATTGTGTTGTATTTTCCACGTGAGCTTTGTACTAATTAATATTTAACGAACCACTAGCTAGAACTCACGTGTTTCGAAATATTTTGAAGGCTTTCAATGGGTACAAATTAACTACTCGTACATAAACCTAAGGTTAGCAAATTTACGTTAGTGTTTGTGTTTCGCCTGGCGATGCAATGGTTGTTAGTATACATACATAATGCGCTTGGACAAAGCGAGATTTATTCGGTGTGCTGGATGTACACTGAGTGCTGCCACTTTTTTTCGTTTTCATTAAGATAATGAACGGTGGTTGCGTGGTAGCGCTCTACTAGTTTTTAAAAATATATGTCCTATCTGTACGTACTGAATTAAGTTCAAATCGGACTATAAAAAAATAACTGTGACGGTGGACTTTGTGTTTTCGGAAGTACCTTATGAAAGGATAAAATGAAATGTTTAAATACAGCAATGATAGCTAAGTTGAGAGAATACAGTAATACCTATGAGATGGGTCGGTTCTTAGTAATATTGTCCTCAGTTTTAAACAAAGATGGAGTTCTAAGCGAAAATACTGGTTATATAACATATAAAGTTTTATAGCTTTTAGATATTTTTTTAAAATTGTTCTTCCTGTCAACAACGTGCATTAGTAATATTGTCAGGCCTCGAGGTTTTTGGAACTACAACCCAGGGACCATACATCTTTCTATGAGTAAACGAATGTCATGTGATATATCGGCAAAAGGTATACATGCATGTTTACAGAACTACTAATAGCATCTTATTTTCTACTTGACCTGGATACAAATTAACCAACCAGCATATTGTGGTTGCTATAAGCCTTGTAGCTTTAGTTACATTACAGCAGGTTTAGTGTTTGGTCTAGAGATGCAATGGCCGTTAGCATACATAATGCGCTTGGACAAAGCAAGATTTATTCGAGGTGCTGCTGTGCCGGATGCACGCTGCATGCTGCCACAAGATCTATGGACGGTGGTTGTATGATGTTCAGTTTCTTACAGAAATTTACATGGTGAACCATTAATTATTTACACATATAAAAATACGCTATAAACACAACATTTTTGAAGCAATGATAGCGCTAGGAGAGTCGGCCTTCAATCAGATGTCCGCTGGATCGATCACTACCTTAGCCGTGAGCTTTTGGTAATGGTAACGTGATAAATTTCACACCATGGTGCTAGGATTTCTTTTGGCATGGTCTGGTTGTAGCCACAACTCTCAAGATTGAAAATTTGTTGCTAAGCATCTATTATTATCCTCGTATAAACCATCTCTACTAAAATCCGTTAAATCCGTCCTATAAAAAAATCCGTTCAGCCATTCGTGTGTGATTGAGTAACAAAGATCCAAACATACAAAACTTCACATTTACTTATAATATAATGGGTGTTCCATCAATATTTGTCAATTATAGCAGAGATTTCATATATGAATGAAAATCTATAGACATTAGGTGAATGTTACGGAAAACTAACACGAGCCTATTCACAGTCAGAGTCAGAGTCAGCGTGCAAATGCTTTTGTGCAATGCCTTATCATTATCATACAAGCTTCCTGCAAATGTACAGCAAATTATACCCAAGGGATTGAATTATGGGAGGGGTGACGTTTGTTTCCAAATCCTCGTAGGTTTGGTAAGTAATTCCATTGAAATATTAATTTGGTCGGTTAAGAAATCTGTTAAGAAAATACTCTATTGCTTCTAAAAAAAAAACCTGCTCTACCCTGCAGTTATTATTTGGTCTATTTTACATTCCGAAGTTTTTTCAGTAGTATAAGGGTTAAGTAATAATCTGTTTATATCCTGGCATTAAAAATTTTTATAAACATAGTTCGACAAGTAAGTAGCTTACTTCGCAAAAACATAGTTCGATAAGTCATTCCTTCGACAGGACTTTATGTTCGACAAATATTATATCCCAATAGTGCTGAGTTATATCCTTATCGTGGTATAGGTCAGCCTAATTCTGGCGCTTTGCCGGCTGCTGCCGCGGCACGCTTGCTACGCTCGCGCGTTATGTGGTTACCATTCCACCAAACGCTCCCCCTCGCTTCGCTCGTCGCACCTATCGTGACTTTGCTCTGACTAGATACTGCGCTACGTTCTGTGGGAGTGATTCTTGTTGAATATAATATAATTATGTTCATCATTATCATCATCTCAGCCGTAGGACGTCCATTGCTGAACCCCCACAAATTTCCAAAAGGACCGGTTGAAAGCGGCCTGCATCCAACGTCGTCCTGCTACTTTTTTCAGGTCATCAGTCCACTTTGTAGGTGGACGACCTACGCTTCGCTTGCCGGTCTGTGGTCTCCACTCTAGACCCTTTCGGCCCCAAACTGCTATCTGTTCTGCGTGCTATGTGGCCTGCCCACTGCCACTTCAACTGGCTTATCTTCTGGGCTATGACGGTGACTTTAGTTCATCTATGGATGTCCTCATTTCTGATTCGATCACGTAGAGAAACCCCGAGCATAGCCCTCTCCATAGCTCGTTGTGCGACTTTGAGCTTACTTATGAGGCCCATAGTAAGAGACCACGTTTCAGTGCCATATATCATCACTGGTGACCACATTGGTCAAAGACTCTTGTATTGTCTCTTATATCTATAATTCTTTTCTGTCGAAGCAATGACTTGTCGTAGGTACTACGTTTTTTCGAAGTAATGAACTTGTGGAAATTTAGAGGTACACTGGAATGGGGTTGAATGTTTGAGATCTATTCAAATTTAAGAATAAACACTCTCATTTCTGTATGGGTGACGAATAAATATGATGGCCCATGCCATAGAAAATGGAGTCTTAAAGACAGACTCAGCTTTTCTGTGGCCCATGCAGTACCAATTCATGTCAAATTATTTGACCTCAAAAGTACGCTATAAAACATGCATTACAATGGCAAGATGCGAATAGATCAAAATAATTACTGTATAAGCTGTGGTTCGATGGATATATTTGCTAAATATAATAAATTGCCGACAACCGAATCTACTTATTAATAAAAATAGTTAATATAAATAAAATATTAAAAATTCGACGCTAAGAAATATGGAACCTTATTTAAGTCCGAACTAAATTTAAAGAGAGATCAGAATTATATAGTACACTAACATTTGAATTATTTAAAGCATGATTGATTAAATAACTCATTTATAATTTTAATCATTATTCTGTTGTGTTATTATAAAGACCTCCTGTTGGCGAGTTAACGAGAAAAGTAATAACAAAATTAATTAATTACCCGGTTCGCCTTCACCCTTGTGTTTTTTTTCTAATTTGTAATTAAAAGATCAAGAAAATATAAGGCGGTTCACTTAGCGACGACTGTAAGTTAAGAAGTATTAAATTTCTTTCTTCTTTGTTATTCTCTAAACAGCTGCTTTTGTTCCTTAAGTTGGGATGTTCCGAAAGTCGGTGTTTCCGAAGTTTTTGATTTATTTACTGAAAGAACGGTTCACACGTTCGCTAACGTCCACCATTTGGCCAGAATGGCGAGATAACGCCTATTTTTACAAGCTTTTCAGACTTTATAGGCGTGCAATGGTAATAATACACTTTTAGTTCTGCCAGTCCATACACGACGTACACATTTTCAGTGAAATATTGACGAAACCTCCGCTCTATCCCAAATAAGCTTCTACGAGTAAATCAAATGTTGAGTAAAATATTAATGTCGTTACGATCAGACTCCTAAATAAATATTACAGTGCCCTCGAATGTCTTGAAATCGTATTGATCTCAGATGCCAGTGCAAAATAAACTCTGATTTTATTCATTAGAGTTTGAAAAGTATCGTAAGTATCACACATTATCCTTCTTATATTATTACTAGCTGCTCTCCGCGGTTTCGACCGCGCGGTGATGGATGATGATGATTTCGACGATGAATCTTATATGCCTATGTTACTCAGGGTGAATGTAGCTTTCCAATGGTGAACGATTTTTTGAAATCGGTCTAGTACTTTTTGAGAATATTCGTTACAAACATACTTTACATATACAAATCTTTCCTCTTTATAATATTAGTATAGATTATTATAATTTTTTTACCCAATTAATATTTTTAAACTAATTAATATTATAAGCGCGAAAGGTTGTATGTCAAACGCCTAGGCCAAATTTGACAAAATTTGGTATGGACGTAGATGAGGCGCTGGATTAACACATATGATACTTTTCATCATCATCATCAGTCAGCACAGGACGAGTGAAACCGCGGGGCGGAACTAGTAATAATATAAAGATACCGGCCGCGCTCACTTGGTATTATGTCGGTTAAAATCCGACGAGACATTTCGAACGTATAAGACGTTCTTCTTCAGGGCGTGTTCACGCTTCGAGATCGCATTTTAGAGATGGAGCATTAATAATGATATTTTTATAACATATTAGCCATTATTTTTATTAGGTTTATAGGTTGATGGGTCATAGTTGCAGCCTTGATTTTTTCCATATTATTGTAAATATTGATGTTAATCGAAACGCTGTACTACCCCTTAATGCTTCTGCTTACGCCGATTGGAAGAGTACTTTAACAGCCATGCGATTCTCTAATAATTCGTCATTGCGCTCGTCGACGAGCTCACCGATGTCAAATACTTAAGAGATATCGCCCTTGTACACAAGGTTTTTTTTCCGTTCCTTGTTATCTAGTCATTGTTTCACGGATGTTGTCAAAGATGCAACAATGTTTGCTCTTAGAGAATCGCACGGCAGGACTGACAATGCCGTGATAACATTAGTGCGACTTTTCTAGGAAAATCAATTATACTTGATTAAAAAAGCTGCTCATAAGAATAAGTCATCAAATAATAATAAGCATAACGCAAATGCAATTTATTTAAATCATGTTCTGGCATCAAGCTTAATTATAAGTATTTGTGATCTATGAATGTGATATGTATCACACATATACTTTGATGATTGCGAAAACTGTGATGGTATATAAACACCCACATTTCCCTTGTTAAGCTTTTTTGATCTTACATAGTCGGATGCGCGTCTATTGCTGTTTTGCCTTACTTTGTTTACGACAACCACGTTATAGTATAAAGAAAGGATTTCTGTAGTTTTATTTGTTATAAATGCTTAGAAAAGTATTTAACTTTTCTTTTACTACTTTCTTATTGTGGTTCGGTTCGTGATCGGAGGTGTACCTTTGCTCAGTGTTCCCATTAAAGAGGCGTCACGCGCCCAAAGGTTCAAAGAATTTAAAAGGCAACTGTAAGAGCAAAAAATTCCTTTTAATTTATTCATCGAGCACTCAGCACGAAAGCGAACTGTCAAGGAATATTCAATTAGTGATGTGAAAAGCTTTCACAACATCTGATAACAACAGCCGTGCGATTCTCTAAGAGCAAACATCGTTGCATCTTTGACAACATCCGTGAAACAAATGACGAGATGACAAGAAACGAAGGAAAAACAACTTAATGTGCAAGGGCGATATCTCATAGAGTATTTGACATCTGTGAGCTCGCCGACGAGTGCATCGACGAATCATTAGAGAATCGCGCGGCTGGTAACAATTTCAGTGAGTTTAATACTTATTGCAAAAGTTATTATTTGTCAATTTTGACCCCGAGTAAAAATTAGTTGAGTAAAAGTATTTATACAAGCTCACAGAGCTGTGTAATAACAAATAAAATTGACTAAATGCAGCTATAATTTTACAGTTATTAAACCTTTTTATTAGACTATTATTTTTACAAATATATAACAAAAATCTATATTTATGCATCTGTACAGATAAATAAAATTGACGTGTCTGTTCGTAATTATAAAGTAACAGCTTTTCACTAAATGCATGTAAATGTATATTATGGTACCTACATACATAAAAACAGTTTTTTAAATTTTTTATCTGAATGTTTGTTTCGGCTAATCTCTGAAATATCTAGAATTATTTTCGGGACCTTCACTGGCAGACTGCTGATGTTATAAGAAGCACATAACTTAGGCTACTTGTATTTCATCATCATCATTCATCAACACGCGGGTGAAACCGTGGAGGGCAGCTAGTAAATAATTATATGTAAACTTGAATTAATATATACCCACAATTTTATTTTAGAAAAAAAATTACCTATATGAAACTCTTTCTCTCAAACTGTTTGTTACCCTCTCACGCCTAAATAAAAACAAGATAAAAACAATAACTGTGTGCTTTGACGGCCGTTTTCAATATTCTATCTATCCATAGTTTTCCTTACCACCGATAGAAATTTGACATAACGTCCATACAAATCGTGTCAAATATCTATCTCTAGTAAGGTAAACCGGCGATAGATAGGTTATTGAAAACGGCCGTAAAGTAACAAGCTGCGCTCCGCGGTTTTACCCACGTGTTTGTCGATGATGATGATAATCAAATATAACCTAAATCAAATCTTACTCATAATGTAGATTTCTACTGTTAGAAGTTTTTTAAATTAGTTAAGCAGTTTTTGAGTTCATACATTAGTAATATACAAAATATACAAAACAATACATAAAATTTTCTATTTATTATAAGTATACATAAAGGTATTTAAAAGTGTAGAAAACTTCTGCGTTAATTAATACTAAAAATAGTTAATAATAATATTTTTGGAAACTTTTGTGTTTTTTTTACTTATTCAGATTAGAACGAGGTTTTGCGATCTCTCGAGAACTACCAGTTGAATCGGAATAGGAAAGTTGTTGTAATATTCCTATAAAGTATTTTCATTCCCAATTTCATCCAAATCCATTGAGCCAAAGTTTCGTACGCATCCTATATTAACGTAACGCTAAAACATGCTAAAAACAAAAGGTCCGGTCAAAAGACATTTTAATTGGAATGACTTAGCTTTCATAAGCTTGCTAAGTATAAAACAAAACATCGAATTGGAACCGACGTAAATTATGCAGGAAAGATTAATTATGTTCTCCCGTTTTATTCTCGTTAAATGCCAGATAAATATTTCACTCATTTCATACATAAAAAAGAAAGAACTCCTAAATTCACATCACTTATTACCAAGTGGAATAAGACTATTGCTTATTTTTAACCACACACGTTGCAGTTCCGGGAAAAGTAGGTTGATTTCTGCGATATCTATTGTATTATTGGCCAAATATGGCGAATCGCAAGTCAACGGGTTAAGAAGTAAAATTATATTTTTAATTCATGTTTATATAGATTATTTTGCCTTTTCGTAACTTACGGACGGGTCAGTAACGGAAATAAAATTATTTAAATCTGCCGTGCGTTTCTTATTTGATTCGTCGTTGCGCTCGTCGACGAGCTCATCTATGTCAAATACTTTATGAGATATCGCCCTTGTACATAAGGATGTTTTTCCAACGTTTTTTGTCATCCCGTCATTTGTTTCACGGATGTTGTCAAAGATGCAACGATGTTTGCTCTTAGAGAATCGCACAGCAGAACACAATCACGTATTTTAAATAATCACGATGTGAGAATATTGACAATAACAGTTTTATTACAATACAACACATAAAGCAGTTTTAAGTTGGAATAGTAAATAATATCTTACAATGAAACATCAATATGATCGCGTTTCGTATTGAAAACTAATTAAAACCTTAATACTAAACTCGTATTTTTTTATACTAAACTTGAGTGTTTTATTTTGACGCACATATTTTCAATTTATTTTATGTTAGTTGCGCCCCGCGGTTTCACCCGCATCGTGATGGATGATGATGATAAGAAGTATCGTATGTGCTTCTCCGGGATATAATGCCTTGTCAAATTTGATTACGATTCGTTTAGCCGTTCAGGCGTGATAAGGTTACAAACAGACAGAGAGACAGAGTTTTGTATATTTTTTTTACGACGAGATATCTCATCATTTGTCCCAATCGACTCATGCCAACTGCATCTCTAATTTTTAACTGACTTCAAAAAAGGAGGAGGTTATATATTCGCCTGTATGTACTTTTTGTGTATGTTTACCGATTTCCCATGAACGATTCTCAAAATTCTTGTTTGGTATACTTCCGAGGTGGTTCCATTTAAATTTCATCAAATTCGGTCCAGCAGTTTTTGAGTTACACTCCAATAACTGAAAAGTGTTTCACCTATTTTGATAATATCATCATTGACGGTGAATAACAATCGATCCCGTAATTAGCCGGGCTCACTAAGAATTGTAAAAAAAACATAGTCAATATGAAGTACTAATGTAGTACCGAAATCGGTACCATGCGCGGTAAAATTGTGATAATAGATAATCACACATATTCATCCGGAATGTAAGTTCACTGATTCATCGTATGATATATACACATCATACGATGAATCAGTGAAATGATGAAAAGCATACGCTTTTGATATCATACATATTCCTTTCCCATTAAAGCCTATTTATGACATATATAATACTCGTATATAGATACCGGATAAAAGAACAAACACGATCACAAGATTCTGTATTATATTTTTTAACCTACTTCAAAAAAAAGGAGGAGGTTTCTCAATTCGACCGTATTTTTTATGTGTGTTCGCGTATAACTTCGTCGCTTATGAACAGTTTTTGATGATTCTTTTTGACAGAGTATACCCACTTCCGTGATGGTCCCATATAAATTTCATTAAATTTGGCAAGCAGTTTTTGAGTTACACTCCAAAAACTGAAAAGTGTTGATTTATCTTGTGATATCATCATTGACGGTGTCTCCCGTAAGTAGCAAGGTCACTAAAAGGAGTAATTTTATTTCCCAAAAAATAGAAGCGACTTCTACACTAAAAAATGTGAAATAACTTGTCGACGTCGGTGCCAAGTACGCAATACTGTAATAATAGGTACATTAGGACTATCGTGGCACCGACCGAAACAAGTTATTTCACACTTTTTAGTGTAGAAATCGGTTCTATTTTTTGTTTAAAAATTTTTGAGCCGCTTCAAAAATGCCAAAACACGTACAATCCTATTCTAAGTATTATACATGAATTTAGAAATTAGTGTTAATAGAATAAGGAATTCCATAATGAAATTTTAATTCGCTAGTTTAACCTTATTTTAGTTGGCCCGCGGATGTGTTACATTTGAAAAATAAAAAGAACAATTTGAGATGGTCATGGAAAAGTCAAAGGAGAAAAATCCAAAAAAGCAAAGAATTCCGATTTTTGATGGAGTGGAAAAAGGACGATGCTGAAGAGAGTGGTGCAAATTAATACGAGTAAAAGAGTAAAAAGTAGAAGTAGAAAGTAAATAGTGGATGTGGTCCCTATGATTCACCTAGCGAATTTATCGTCAATTACATTCATGAAGTCATGACTCAGGGCATGGTGTTTTGAAGTTGTAAATTGATAGCAAACCAAGGGTTTATTGGTTTTTTGTAATTAGTTTGTCGAGATAGTCTCGTCCTGACGACGCAATCAAAGCTAAGTAATTCAATGGACTCCTAATGCAGAACAAGTATCCCACGCGCTCTTACCCCAGAGCTGATGCTTCGTTCGAAACCTAAAGCTGACTGAACCTCTACGTGTGTAACGTGCTGAATGAACTGACCTTTCAGGACTTACAGTGAAGTGTGAATTCGCCAGGTCATGTATTTTTGTTTATTATTTTTATTTCTTTTAGTTAGTGTGGGCACTATTCTTGATAGTACATCAATGCAATGTAGGTAAAAACGGTCTTGCACTACAATTTTAATTGCACTATGTATGATAGACGGAAGTGTCGCGGAGCTATTCAAACTTGCCAAAGACCGGGTGAAATATACGGAGCTGACATCCAGCCTTCACTAGTTGGAGAGGCACTAGAAGAAGAAGAATGATAGACGATTATTATCACACTAATATAGGTAAATGCGAAATTTTGTGAGAGAGTGTTTGTGTTTGTTAATTGTTCACACTGAAACTACTTTATAGCCGAAATGAAAATCAAACAGATTCAGAATACCTAGTAGTAGACGTTTTACTAGGTACCATAGATTCCAATGTTGCGGAACATTCCGACATAACCGTCGGTCACCCGCAGAATGCCGGCCCTCTCGGTTACCAATCACGAACTAATACATTCCAGAGGTTAGAGGGCAGACTAAATTAGTGGAAATAGCTATGAATGGGTTAAATAGCATGAGACGTACCGTTTGATAATGAAAAAGGTGTAGGAACGGTTTTCTCTCATTCACATTTACATATAATGGACAGCTCATGCTTTCGATTTTTCTTGTTCGAATGTCAAATCCTAAACGAAAATTATCGATGAAATTGACAAGTAATAGATATTTTCTGTCGCACTTATTTTAAGACCTTAACACTTCGTCTTGAATCTCGACGCTTCAAGTATCGCTTGTCAGAAATAGTACTTTTTTGGAAAGTCTAACAGCCAGAAGCGACTTTTCATTACTTGAAAACAATCACTTCTTTCTAAATACTGAGTAGGTGCACAGATATACCATCTATCTAATATCCTTTGATCCATTATTTTATTACCTGCATGTTTTTGCTTGAAAAGTAAAGAATCTTAGTTTCGTTACTACGCGTTATTATAATACGTGGTAAAGATAGTCCCGTTAAAGTTTGAAACATTGGTTTAAGGGAATTTCACAGCGGAAATTTGCTTAAACTATAGTGTTAACTCGATACTATATATTTGATCCACGTTATATAATATAGGGGTATAAAATCAAAAGATCAAACGGTTTATATCCTTTATAAACACAACCACCAACCAACTTATTATATAGTTTTTTCGTCCCGATCGACATGCACCAATTCTACATTCAATCACGTTATCATAATTTATTGTGTTTGTTTTTATTATAATTGAGATCTGTATCTCAATATGTAGTATATACTATATGTATATAACACTCGTGTACTTTACTAATAATAACTGTAAATGTTTTTAGACTAGATATCTATACCGCGTAAGTTAAACCGTCAGAATAATATTTAAATCATGAAAAAGTATGCCAAATTATAAAAAAAACAACATTTTACTGGAGTAGAAATTACTTTTTTTGTGAGAAGCTCGAAATAAATCAGTCGAATAGCCAAGATGACCCATGGTTACTCTAGCGATTAGATACGCGTATTCTACCCGCATAGGAATAAATTGATTCTATTTAAACTTCGGTAAAACGCTATCGAACTAATAAAATAGATTTTCCTGACATACTCGTATGTAGTGCAGTTGTAATTTGCGTTTATATCTGTATGATAAAATAACTTTATGGTAAATACCTTTTGCTAAAGTTAGTTAAAGTAAACTTTTTGGTTTAATTAGGTTCGTTCGTGTATCTTTCTGGTTTAAAATTGGGTACGCGTCCATTTTTCAACTACTTTCTAAGTACTACTACTACTACTAATTAAGGGATATGATTGAGCTGGAATATGTCATCTCTATGTTTTACGGTAACAGTACGTACAATAATATGGTACCAAGGAGGTTGTTGATGACAGGGCCAGAAGGAGTCATATGGACTTCTATAGCACATAATACAACCTTGTCATGTTTGGACTTGATTTGATCTGTTTACAGTGCTAATTATATATTTTATAAAAGCTTTTCTTTTCTAGAAATATATACTAACTCTTCTGTAAATGATTCAATTTGACTCATTTGGGTACAGATACCGAGTAGTTTAGAGATAGTATATATTTAAATCAGGGAGTGGACAAGCCACATAACACGCAGAACAGATCGCCGATGGGGCCGGAAGGTTCCAGAGCGGAGACCACAGACCGGAAAGCGCAGCGTAGGTCGTCCACCGACAAGGTGAACTGACGACCTGATAAAGGTAACAGGACGACGTTGGATGCAGGCCGCACCCAACCAGTCCTTTTGGAAATTTGTGGGGGAGGCTTATGTTCAGCAGTGGATGTCCTACGGCTGAAATGATGTAGATGATATTTAAATCAATGCCGGCTTGTAATATATTTTTTTCAAACACTATATCTGGAAAACATTATACAGAAGTTGAATGCCTACTTTGGGTTCCATTTCCATTTAATATTACCATACTGCTATACCCTTTCACAAGTTTTCATAAAGTGCTTTGGAAAAAAGAGATTTCTCTTGTAATAGTTTGTATCATGTGCGTAGGAACAACCTAAAGTTTTGTTCAAATACGCTTTTGGGACTCATTTCTATTTTAGCCGATTGCATACCAGATTCTGTCCAATTTACGCCATCTATGTCGCAATCGAGGTGTTATTTATGTTTTATTATATTTGATTATTTACTCGTTTAAAATCCTGAGTGTCTAAACACAATATTATGAGCCTTCAGCATATAAGCATCAGATTATTTTACTTGTAAACATACTTTTGTATTTCTTGTGGTCCTAAATGTTTATTAATTATACGTTGTGTGCCTGTACACAGTTTTATCAGTAACGTAAATAAATGCGAATGGGGATTTGTGGGTTTGTCGATTGTTTGTCCTTCTTTCACGCTCAACATAATTAAAACAATTTTAAATTAACTGGGCATAGACGTAAAATATATCATAAATCAGAATAGATTTTTCACTTTTCATTCATAATCTGGTCTGAAAGGAGCTGTAAATGTTTTTTTTTTATATTTGATTTTATAATATATTCATATTGATCAAAGTCTGGACGAAAAACTTTATTAAATGTTTTACCTTTCAGTAAAAATAGTCTACAAATTATGAATTTACTCTTTGTGCAAACCATAAAGTTTTAATGAGATTTGTAATAGGTGCTTTACCTAGTTCAGTGCTGGTCTCTTAATAAACTTAACAATTTTAGGAAGGTATTTACTAAACGATATTAAAATGTTAGTTACATTTTCTTAAATACAATACTATCAATGTGTTTCCTAATACCTTTCCATTTACATTGCGTCAATATCATGAATTGTACATTATGTCTAAACAGTATATCAACAATGGACTGTTAACGTCTTACCCAACTATATACAGGACATTTATTATGATTCAGTTTCAATTGCTAGATCATTTGAGTGCGCGTTTATTTCTACGTAGACATAACCTTATATGTGTATTTACGTCATACATACGTAATAGTAATATCTAAAAATTCTTACGTAGATTTCCGAGAGGTCAAGGTTTTTCTTATATAGAGGCAAGATGCCTTTACGATTTACGCAAACGGTACAAATATTTATATGATTCGGGTATATTTTCGCTGGGTAATTTGGGACCCTTTGTGGTTTTAAACTCCTTTACGAGGTAGCCTACGGGCGGGAGCATGATTGTTGATGTTATTAGAACGTTCTGACATTCTAGCCGCCAAGACAAAGGAACTTATTATTTTTTATGTTTGAAACCAGAACTGTTTAGTTTTATTATTAGTATTTCACTGCAGCAAAGATTTTTGTATTAGTTCAATAATACAGAACGTTCTACATCAGCACATCGCACTGATGTACAAATTAACATACGCAATTCGTTACGAGACTGGTCATTAAAAGTGGTGTGTGAAATACATCAATAGACAAAATATGTTCTGCCCATGCTTACCGTGCTACTATCATGCTACCCATGCTGCTTTTCAGTGAGATAATTTTAAGAGTCGAGAAAGCCTAAGAAATGATGAATGATCTACCGAAAAATTATGAACAGTTAACAGTATGATTTGGTAGTTAAGCTAGTAACCAGCTTTACTGTTCAATTTTCCGACAGCCCCAATACCTACTATTTTTCAGTTTATCAACCGTTGTCCTAAGACAAACAACCGGAACCAACAGCTTAACGTGCCGTTTGAAACACAGAAACGCTCAGCCGTGCGATTCTCTAATGATTCTCTAATAGACGTCGATGCGCTCGTCGACGAGCTCACCGATGTCAAATACTTTATTAGATATCGCCCTTGTACATAAGGTTGTTTTCCCAACGTTTTTGACATCTCGTCATTTGTTTCACGGATGTTGTCAAATATGCAACGATGTTTGCTCTTAGAGAATCGCACGGCAGTAGAAAATGCCACTAACGGTTACCCATCTAAGTCACAACCGCAGTATGGTTTGCTTGATCTTGTTGATCTGCCATGCTAACGGCCGTTTTCAATAACCTATCTATCGTCGGTTTACCTTACTAAAGATAGATATTTGACATTATTTGTATGGAGGTCATGTCACATTTCTATCGGTAGTAAGGAAAACTATGGATAGATAGAATATTGAAAACGGTCGTAAGAGCAAACATCGTTGCATCTTTGACAACATCCGTGAAACAAATGACGATATGACAAGAAACCCTGGAAAATCAACCTTGTGTACAAGGGCGATATCTCAAAGTATTTGACATCGGTGAGCTCGTCGACGAATCATTACAGAATCGCACGGCAGTTGAGAGCGACAGGGTAAGCTCCAACGGCGAGTGCAACTCACACGTTCCCAAAGATAACAAACTATAACATTTATAATTCCGTTAGAATTATTCTGACCACAAAGTCAATAGATTATTCCACCACTAAGATATGTCCAACCAAGTTGATGGTTTCATTTGCTCTGTGGTCTACGCTAGTCGTACGTGATCTGAAAGTTTCGTGAGGAAAGACCCAAGGGTAAATACGATATCTAATTAAACCTTATTAATCCCTTATTTATGGCATCAGCTAATCCTTTTAGATAGTTTCCACATTTGCTCAGATTAAGGCCGGTCTCTTAGGTATATACTGTCCTCTTCTATTATGGTTTGTTATCTTCGATAAGTTTATTCACATTCTAGTAATAAGATACGAGTAGTAAATGTACTGTAGAAATATATTGTGCAAACACATTTAGAAGGCGATAAGGCTATTAAAATCAAGAAGACTCGTGTTAAATGTATTTTTTAATTAGACTCATGTTAAATGTAAATCAAATCTTTAATCGAAAGGAAATGGTAAACGCTTACATTTTCTTAGAAAATACGTATGTATGTATATCTTACTTACTTCTACTACTAAGGTCTAGAATGTTTCATTTGACGTAATATCTGAATAATTTTAAACGTTTTCGATTTTGTATTTGTATATAATATTTATATGACATAATATATAATATTATGTCATACAAATATATAGGAATTTGTAAAAATATGAAAAATATATCTACTTTTCACAGGAATCCCCTTTTAACCGACTAGCAAAATAGGAGGTCTCAATTCGAACTGAACGATTATACGCAATTACAATTATGATGCCGATTTTTAAATTAGTTTTGAGTTGGATAAGTAATGTAGGTATATAGTCAATATAATTACATTGCAACATAAATGCGTATTTTAGGGATTTCAATTCAGTTATTGGAAGTGAGATATTTATTATTGGAATATTACAACTATCCGTTCTCAAGTTATAGTATGACCAGGAGAAATAGGGGTTCTGTTTATTTATATAGATTAATTATACATATTATACTAACATGAAGTTTTCATTGCTAATTACGTTAATGAAGATTACTGTTGGGTACTGGCGTATTATGAAGTACCTCATTGTTTTGAGCGCACACTTATTATTTACGTGGATAAGTCCGCAGGACTTACATCAGGAGCTTTCCCATAATTCACAAGAACTTAACATAAATAATATGTAATTCGAAGCTTTTTTACACCATCAAGTAACGAGATGGGCAAGTCAAGTGCCTGATGCAAACAGACTGCAACTGCTACAAACATAATGGCAAACAAAGTCGGTATTTACCATCTCTGTTTGCTGTTGTAGTTACAGTGCTACCCAGAACTTTGAACTTCAGTTTAGCATGGCATTGTATTGCGATCGTCATCCTAACATGCTACAGGATCCTTCACAACTAAACAAAAACAAAGTTAATTGCTGCGGCACAGTGCTATGGCACGTCAGGTTTCCTTGCATTTTAGATTAGCATCTTGACGGCGGAGGAAAATTTCAACTCTATCACGTCACGGTGTAAAGCTAAATTCTAGCTGCTAGAACAATATCTAGCACTCAATATTTTTACGGATTTTCTAACATGATGTTCCCTTGATCCCAATTCTCCGCAAAATCGAATATTTTCCGAACAACCAGGGCCTGGTTCGTTGTTACTGTATAAACCAGTTTAGCAGTAAAAATAAACAATAAATACTGGAGTGAAGGGCAGGCTTCGCTCCCAATGTGTCCCTTGGGGCCACTCATATAGCCGGCCCTTTATCCTAGCTGTTCGCACATTATTTACTGTCACGGCGTGTATTTTACATTTTTCGCGAGCTTTCCGCAATACCTACAAGAGTTTTATAAAACAAATTATTGTTGCGAGGCGAGCTTGTACCAAAACCAACAATTCCCCGTTTGCACATACCGCGTAAGCTATAAGCAGCTGTTTTTGGCATGCTATTAGCCTTAGGAAAATACCATATCCTGATTTTATTGTTACTTTTAGGCGCGTGTTTTTTAATTTTGTTTTCCATGCACTCCTTTGATCTTAATACAATTTTATTCCGAGTGTTGACTGGAAATAAAAATCTTTTTACCTTTTTTCACAATATCGAAAAGGAAATACATCTAAGCATTAGGTACCTGAAACAAAAAAAAAGTCATGAATTACATTGTCTGATTAGCAGGTATATTTATAAATAGAAAACATACAAAGAATTATCAAAGCTGGACCAATACAGTTAAACGTTATCAAACCTATCATACATATTAACCAGTAGTATATATATATATATATATATATATATATATACTGGCTTGTTATGTTACTATATATGTTACTATAATGTATATATATATACATTATAGTAACCATTTGCTTATGTGTATTTGTTGTAGTTGTTTATTCTGAAAACTGCGGTGGTGTAAACACATTTATAATATGAAAACGGGAAAACTCACGTTAATAAGTCGGATCGTGCCAACTATAGTTACAACCACAACGTGTTGGGTTGTTCCACAAATGCTCATTGACATTCTCCATCAATGCGGATTGTGGAGGAAAAGTTTACAAATCCCTATTTATGGGGAATGTCTCAAAAAGAGCTTGTAATGTCATCGGTTTAAAATAAACATCCATCGGGTTATAAATAAAAAAAAATTACAAGCAGCATATATAAAGTTGAAATATAGGTAATAATATAATAGTCACGAAGTCTTCATTTCTTATAGAGTTCAAAGTTTGCCAGGTGAGAATAAATTATCTAAATTACTATTAATCACGATAAAAATCTAAACCACATTACTCACACAATAATCATTTCCACTATACGAAATTGAAATGAATAATCAACGGAAACCTAATCAATGATTTGGTATAGAGTTTTAGTATAGTTTAGAAGTAGCACCGGCTTATTGTAGCAATAAAGATGGTTTATAGACACAAGATGATGTCCACACTATATGAAACACTTAAAATAATAAATTTATTTTGTAATTCTCTCAAAATAAAATTCATGTAAAAAACAGTGAGTCTACAAATTAATCAGCGAAATACGCCAACGGATCGGAGGATGTAAGCGTTTGCATACCCAAGAATAAATTAAACATTTATCAACGTCTAAAACTGGACCGAGCGGCGAGCGGGCTTTACGTCACACACAAACAATAACCACCCTTTCTGTGTAGGCAAAGTAAGTAAATATCTATAAGTAGAACGTCTTCCCTACGAGCGTCGATTCACGAAGGTTTGGCGCGAGACGAGTGTACGTATGTCAACATCGCCACAAAACAAGTACGCATCGCATCTATGTTCTTTGGGAGCATACCAACGCAATAGAAAACAATGACAATTAAAAACTACCAACCCCGACCGCTCCGCCGGCACAAACTTACGACCGTTTCCAATATTCTATCTATCCACAGTTTGCCTTACTATGGATAGAAATTTGACATAACGTCAATACAAATAGTGTCAAATATCTATCTCTAGTAAGGTAAACCGACGATAGATAGGTTATTGAAAACGGCCATTAATAATTGCCGGCAAGTCCTCCGCCTCTACCCACCGCCTCTTCTCACTTTTATCGCCTATTTATCGCGATGACGTTCTTCTTACTTGAAACCGCGCGGTCTAAGAACTTTGGTGTAGGAATAATAATATAGTTACGCCTTTAGATTGCAGTCCTCCGTTATGGCTTCCGTCACGTTTAATAGTTGACGAGTTATGGGTAAACTTTGATCTGGGCGTATTTGACAAGTTCCCCACTTTACTATTCAGACATTCCTAACTACTAAGAGTTTGGGACCAACAAAATTTTTCGAATCACTTTGACATTATAACATATTCCTGGGGTATTATATAATCTCGTCGATGTGGAAATCTTTTGTGTTTGAAAGTTTTAGGCAAAGATATATTCAAAATATATAGTATGCTACTAGGCTTAGGCTCTTTCGGCTTAGGCTTTTAGCCTAAGTGTTTCGAAACCTGTACCTACTATATGATAGGTAGGTAATGTTTGTTTGGATGTAAGAGGTAATCTTCAGACCTTTTAATTTAAATGTGAAAATTATATTTCTTTTAGGAATTTTGAGCGTTTAACATCCTTGATCGCAAGGTATTTTTTTTATTTATAAAGATACTATCGACATTCACATATAAATTATAGATATCTGTAATTCAAGTAAGAGAATCGGACTGACTGGACTCGGACTGATGTTTTGTTAACGTGCGCCGAACAAACGCTAAGTTACTAAAATGTATCTAAAAAACCTTGACTTAATGTTTACAAAATATGGAATAAATACATTTACAAAAGCCAAAAAAGGAATTTTATGTAAAAAAGTATTATTCTGAAACTTTTATTTGATTCAATTGATGTTTCCCGAGGGATTGTGGTAACCTTATTCCATGCGAACGATGTCGATAGATAGAATTGTTTAGAAACACCACTCTCAGTAGTGGCTATGGAATTACTAATTTTTATACCCAGGAATTCGTGCTTAGCTAATCTACGTTTGAAAGTATAATATCATCTATTTTTGCAATTATTTTGTTGATATTATTTAGTTTATTTAAACACTTTTTAACACACGGTGATAAAATATAAATGGACCTATCTAACTTATCCAACAAAAAGGAATAATAACATTTGAATAGTAAATTCGTTGTTTAGTAAAAATAAAAATGCGTGACAATACAAAACAGCTGACTTGAGAACCTTTTAATTTTCTTTTAATTCTATTTAAAAAAATACCTTTGACCAACTTAGTCGGAGATTATAGTCAAATTACTTTGTAGGTACAAATATTAATATCAAAGCTTTTCGTTATTGTCATCAATACAAGAAATTAAACATACATCTTTACAAATCTTCCACTATTCAGTATCCTAAACGATAAGGTTTTTAAGTAGTTCTAAAAACACAAATCGTAATGCATCAAACAAAAATAGTACAAAAACGTTATTGGCTGAAGATATAACTGAGTTTACTTTGGCCTGTAGAGTACGTGAGAGCGCCTCAGGCCCTTTATGAACTTGGGTTACCACGTCACGTAATGTCTAAGGCTCAGTGAGGATGCCACTCACATTACAGCCATCGCGATCTTTTATTTACACCAAAATACGTTACGGATTACATAACAAAATTACTTAGAAATCATAATGAACAAGTATGTTGGTAATCAAATAGTCATTGAAATACATTAGTATTAGAGTTTTATATAATATTGCTTAAGCTCGGCACAATGTTATATGGCCATGGCCAAAATTTGTCTGTTTTTGACGTGATAACGTCTTAAAAATCGATGAACGCCGGCTGCACTCGCGAAAAAGCATTACTCATTGTTACGTTACGTTGTCGCGTTTCACCTGAGCCGAGCGTGCAAGCGAGAGCGCGGAACAAGCGATAGAGAGGCACGATCGGCCTATCTTATGACGTTATCATATAAAATTATCGTCCGTAAACCGACTTTACAGACAACCATATTATTTTCAAGTCAGTCGAAGCTGAGCCGCATTGCACCATAGTCAAAGCATTCGCCGGATTTCAGAAGGTACTACTATTAGCACTACTATCGGCAACCCACAATGATGCAAAGGATTGATAGCTGTACCTTGCTCAGTTGGTAGTGACTCTGCCTTCGAAACGCGGGGTCCCAATTTCGATCCCTCGCTGGCGTATATATTTGAGTGATGAGTATAAATGATTGTTCTTACTTATTGAATGTTTGATGTTGATGATGACGATGATGTATTATTGTTTTTGGCATGCCGTATAAAGTAGCCGTATTTATGACGGCCATATTTATGACTGTATGGAACGGGTACCGCTGCTCGAGTCCTATTACACCATATCAAAACATTTGGACTGCCTGGTATGCACATATGCCTCAACTTATATATCATATCTACGCGAAAGCTCTTTAAGCGTTAGCATACGTGAAAAACTGATCTCTTTTTTACAGATAATTTAAAAAATAGTTAAAGGATCTAAAAACCAAAATATTCAACGGACTTAGTTGGCTTCACAAAAAGATTGAGAGCGCAGAGTGCTCTAAATGCAAACTTGGAGTGTTGTTTTTTACAATAATTATCGTCTTAAGTTTATACTTTATTTCACTTCATTTAAGCGCTATACTGCTTGAAATAATTATAATCCAGTTTAGTACTAATACGTTTTGAGGCTCTGCGTGGTACTGCGCTATGTTCGCTCCGAGATCATCTTTTTTTTTTGTCGCACACTATTTTTCCTTTGTCAAATGTAACCCTTGGAGCCTAAACACTACTTAGAAGAAAGCTCTACCAATTGTAGCACACTCCTTCGAATTAAAATATTTGGCACTGGTGTGGTACCCCTAAAGTCTATGGGGAAGGAGTTAATATTTAACAGACTTCAAACAAGTACAATTTGAAAGATTTTATACCGACTTCCATTCTATTCATAATTATTAGAGTGTAACTCAAATCTAATGAACCGAATTTGATCAAGCACCAGCTATCAAACAAAAAAATAATTTTAAGAATCGGTTCACACTATCAAAAGTTATTAAAAAAACAGTCGAATTGAGTACCTCCTCCTTTTTGGAAGTCGTTAGAACAGGAGGAGGTTATATGTTCGTGTGGATGTATATTTTTTTGTACTCACACATATAATACAAATGAAAAGGTCGAACTTTTGTACAATGAAAAAAAATGCTAAAAGCCATGTCAGGGGAATGAAAAGAGTGAAATCTAACTAATTTTTTTTTTATTATTTTTTTTTTTTTCTGTTGTCTGTATGCCTGTTTGTACGGGCTAATCTCCGAAACGACAGGACCAATTAAAATGAAATGCTGTATGGTAGTAGCTTATATCCCTTGTCAACATATAGGATTCTTTTGATCCCGGTAAATTAAAGCGTTCCCGTGGGATAATTAAAAAAATATAATTAACCACACATTTTGCAGTTCCTAGAAAAGTAGGTTGATTTCTGCGAAATCTGTTGTATTAATGGCCAAATATGGCGAATCGCAAGTCAACGGGTTAACCGTATCCCGTGAGGCCACGCGAGCTTAGCCGCTTTCGGGTCAGCTAGTAATAATATAATAATAAATTTTTCTATGAGTAACCTTTCAGAAAAATCCAATGTATTCTAATACACATTACCAGCGAAGACTTTTTTTAAACTATGGCAATACTTAATGTAAATGTACTTGTAGGCGAATTCAGGTCGCAAGGGTGTGTAGAAGAAAAAGGCGGCTTCCAACTCGAGATGTATATTCTTTCACGGTCCGATGTACAATGCATAAAATTCCCCGTTGGGGCTCTATATAAGGCTACTTTATGACCCTAGCAATTAGTGCCCTCGTCTCGCCGAGGGCCTATTGTTTACACCAATGTACGTTAACAATTATCGCTATTATCGCTATCCTTTGCGCACAATGTTTTTTCCCTGTCTGCTGGGCTAAGCTGTGATTGGGTATAAATATTTTAAAAGAGCCGATTCTATTGGCTACCCGTTTTATGAAATCGTACTTACTTCATATACATTTTCACTATGTGTTTGACTCTACTTTCACAATATCTTTACTTATATTATAGGTACGGTTCATTACTTACTACAAATATGTACATTGGTGAGTGGGCTTTACGAACATACTAAATACTTAAACAACTACGACTTACAGAGCTAGATATAAACATTTATACGCCTAAGGTTCCTTACAATATATAACTAATTCTAATTCTTTATTGAGTTATTATACTCTAAGGCTTAATATATCTAACTATAGCGTTATGAATGTGTGCGCGAATATTGCTGCACTTCCTTACATTCCCACCCCCTGTAAGAGGGTTCAACCGATTACATCATCTGTAGGAAGCACAGCAATCTTCATCACGGGTCGTCGCAATACCCCTGTTGCTGTCGCCACATCTACTACTCTAACAATAGAGTCTTTGCCATAGTGGAGCGCTGTAACCTTGCCCTTAAGCCACTGGTTTCGCGGTCTACATTCGTCCACTATGACAACTACATCGTCTATCTTAATGTTAGGGACTGACTCCGTCCACTTCTGTCGCTGCTGCAGTGTTGGCAGGTACTCCCGTAGCCACCGTCTCCAGAATAGGTCCGCAAGCGCGTTGGCCTTGATCCACTGGCGGCGTGCGTCAACGTCGATGTCGTCTCGCCGGGCGATCGGAGTACTCCCTGCAGCAGTTCCCAGCAGCAGGTGATTCGGCGTCAGGACGACCGGTTGGTCGGTGTCGCTAGTCACGTACGTCAAGGGTCGGCTGTTGATGACCAACTCAGCTTCCGTGAGGAGGGTGTAGAGTACCTCCTCACGTGGCGCTCGTTCCTTCAGGGTGTGCCTCAACGCATTCTTGACTGAACGCACCAGCCTCTCCCAGCTGCCGCCCATGTGTGGTGCTGCTGGCGGATTGAAATGCCAAGCGATGCCTTTCGTGGTAGCCTCGTCCTTCACTCGTTCATGATCCAGCTCCTTCAGTGCTGCTCGCAACTCCGTGTTCGCGCCGACGAAGTTGGTTCCCCGGTCGGAGTACAGGTGAGCTGGTTGCCCACGGCGCGCTATCAGACGCCGCAGGGCCAGGATCGCCGAATCAGCACTTAAAGATGATGCCAACTCCAGATGCACGGCGCGTGTCGCGAAGCAGGTGAATAGCACACCCCACCGTTTCTCCCGGCGCCGTCCAATTGCTACTTCCATTGGCCCGAAGTAGTCCACGCCTGTGTGGACGAAAGCACGTCTGCCCGTTTCCAGTCTTCCCCGTGGCAGATCTCCCATCTTCGGCGCGACTGGTTTTGCCCTTCGGATCCGGCAAAGCTGGCACCTCGAAACTACTGATTTGACGGTCGCTCGAAGATTCGTCACCCAGTATTTCTCTCGCATGGTGTTCACGACGGTCTCCTGGTTGGCGTGTAGAGCTGCCTTGTGGTACTGGTGGATCAGCTTCCTTGCCAGCGGGTGACGACCGTCGAGAATGACTGGGTGTTTCTCGTCAAAGGTCAGAGTTGGGCAGGCATTGAGTCGCCCTCGCACCCGTAGCAGGTCGTCCTCGTAGAGCATCGGGTCGAGTGATCTCAGCTTGCTCGACGCTGGTAGTGACTGCCCTCCTTTAAGCGTAGTGATCTCGTCGGGGAAGCTTTCTGCCTGGATTGACTTCAGCAGGTAGATTTCAGCTCCTTGCAGATCTTCAGCAGTCAACTCCGTGGATGTGCGGAGTTTTCGGCACCGACCGATGAAGGCGAGCACCCGGGCCAACACGCGCTGAGCACGCGTCCAGGTTGAAAAGCGCGAGCTGTCCAGTAGCGTCGAGGCAGGCGTCGAAACAGCGTGCACCTGCTGAGCTCGCTCTAGGTCCTCCTCACGCGCCTCGCTGTCGTCGCACGCCGGCCATCGTTCCTGCGGATCACAAAGAAAAGAGGGACCAGAAAGCCATTCTTTACAATCACTGGGCCAGTTCCACCGAGTAGCCTTGTCAGCCGGATTTTCCACCGAGGGAACCCAGCGCCAGTTGCTTCGCTTTGACCTTTTGTCAATCTCAGATAGCCGATGCGATACGAATCGCTGAAACTCACAGGCATCTGAGTTGATCCATTTCAGGACTGTTTTGCTATCAGTCCACAAATATTTGTCTTTAATGGGCAACCCTAACTCTTTTTCTACCGTGCATGCCAGCCTGGTGGCAAGTACGGCAGCTTGCAACTCAAGTCGAGGGATTGAGACCATTTTCTGTGGGGCTACCCTAGCTTTTCCTATCACTATGGCAATTTCCCTATCCCCATCTGCATTTTTCCCTACTAAATAGGCCACGGCTGCATAGGCCAACTCGCTGGCATCTCCAAATACATGCAACTCTAGGTCATCTAGTTGCAGGCCATACCATCTCGGGACTTGAACGTCACGCAGCGCTTGAAGGTTATGCAGCCACTTAAACCATACATCTGCCTCCGGTTCTTTGAGCTTTTCGTCCCACTGTATCCCTGACGTCCATATCCTTTTCATTATAATGCGAGATTGGATGACACAAGGATAGACAAATCCCAGCGGGTCGAAGATCGACATTATGAACCGGAGGAACTCTCTTTTCGTCGGTATTACCTTGCCGTTTATGATGTCCTCAGGCAGCCGCTTGAAGGAAAGGTCAAAAGCCAGTTGATCTGTCCCCGGCGACCATATCATCCCCAGCGTACGTTCCGTGGCGCTATCACCTTTGTCTAGAGCCACACGCTCCGGCATACTTACCTTCAGCTTCTCGCGTAGCGTTGTTGAGTTCGTGGCCCACCCACGTATAACAAATCCGCCTGCAGCGTGGATCCGTGTCACGTCCTCAATCAACTTGTTGGCTTCTTCGACCGACCAAACACTATCTAGGTAATCATCCATGTAGTGTTTGGATTGTATCGCCTTCACTGCTTCGGGATAAGTGCTCTTAAACTCACCTGCATTTTTGTTCAAGATGTATATCGCTGTTATAGGCGAAGAGGCGGCGCCAAAAATCAAAGAGTTCATCACATAGACCTCTGGATCTTTGTTACGGTCGGCTCCTCTCCACAGAAACAGTTGAGCGCTCTGGTCCTTTTCTCTTATTCGGATTCGCAGAAACATATCGGCGATATCCCCTGAAAACGCTACTGGCCCCGCTCTAAACTTGAATAGAACGCCAAGCAGTGAATTCAGGAGATCCGGTCCGGTAAGCAAATTGTCGTTCAGACAGGTACCACCGAACGTAGACGCAGCGTCGAAAACCAACCTCAATTTCCCTGGTTTGTTAGGATTCACCACCCCGAAGTGGGGTAGGTACCATACCGGGTTGGTTTCTATGCTAACGTCTACCTTCCGTGCGTACCCTTCACTTACCAATCTTTCCACTTGACCGGCGTATGTCTCTGCGAAGGCGCGATTTCGATCCATCTTCTTCTCTATTCCCTCCAGACGTTTACGCGCGTGCCTGTAATTGTCGGGTAAGCTTACCTTCTCCTGTTTCCATAACAGGCCTACTTCCCACTGGGTCCCGTCTGCTGTGCGCCGGCTGGTGTTGTCCAGGATCTCCTTGGCTCTCTCAATGTCCTGGTGTTTCCGCAAGTCCTCAGATATCCCGATCGCCTCTAATTCAAACTGAGTTCTTACCTCTTCATGTAGATCGGGAAGGGAAACTGCCATACAGTTCACGGTTTGACTCCCGCTAACACCGCCCATAGGTCCGTGGATCACCCAACCTAACTTGGTCAAAGAAGCAACAGGCTTACCAGATTTTCCTCGGCGGATGTCCTGGCTGACAAGAAGCTCCCAGTTGTCCTGTCCCAGCAATAGCAGCGGCTTGGCTCCCCTCATTTCCTCGCATCCCAGGTCACGAAGGTGAGCGTTGTCCTCGATTGCGGCCGCCGGTATTGTCTGCGTAGGCAGATCCATACGTGTCAACGTTCGGCACTTCACAACTTGGCACTGTCCGTTAGGTCCATGCAGTGTCACTGATACCACTCGCGATGATAAGTCCGTCACTTTGTGTCCACGAGCACTTTGTATCGTTAACGGCACTTTGTGTCCTTTCACATCACTCGCGAGCGAATTGTCCACCAATGACACTGTTGCCCCATCGTCCAAGAGAGCATAACACTTCACGTCTTTTTTCACTCCATTAATGTCCGCGATAGTCACTGGTAACACTTTAAGTAAAGCCTTCGCTAGGCTTTCACCCACGTTCGTTACACTTTCCGGCGCAGCGACTTTGTCCACGTGTAACATTAAGTGATGTGAGTACCCGCACTTCTCACAACGCTTTGCCCGGCACATGTTTCGCGAATGTCGTTTCTGCACATACTTAAAACAAAGTTTGTGCGCTTTCACGAATTCCCAACGTTCGTTCACACTGAGGTCCGCGAACTTTTTGCATCTTACTAGCACATGCTCTCCTTCACACAACGCACATTTCACTTTAGTGTCTAGTTGTGGTGACTCACTGTCTTTATCGGGCACTGATTGTTCGCTTTGCACGTTCACTCTTTGCACTAAGCGCATGGGTTGGTAGTTTCGCACTGCCGGCACTGGCACTGTCTTGTGGGGCCTACTGTGTCCAACTTGTGCAGGTACCCCGGAGTACATGTCCATTTGCGTGTAGTACGATGCTGCCTGCGCCAAGTGTTCCAGGAACTCCGAGAATATCTGTAGGTTAGGTGACACTCGCAGATCCATTCCTTGTGCGTTATCTAGTCCCATCGCAAAGTCGCCATATTTTTCCCGCTGGCTTTGCGTCAGTTTGTTTAACAGTTCACTCACTAACTGCGGATTGTGTAGATAGCCTTCTGCGCGTATGTTTTTTAACAGCGACACACAATTTCTCACTGCCGCAGCGAACTTTGGTAATTCACGCCCACTTTGTGACACTTTGGGTAGGTTCCGCACTTTGTTTAACGCGCACTCTAGTATCAACACAGGATGTCCGAATGTCCTTTCCAACGCCTTCATAATTTCGTCGGGGTCGACTGACGAGCGTAGCAAGTCTTCCACCGCCGTCTTGGCTTCTCCTTGTAGCGATGTTTTCAGCCGCGCTAAGTTTTCGTGTGGCTTGAATTCGTACATCGTTGTTGTGTCGTTGTACATGCTCTTGTAGGAGATCCAATCCGACGGGTTTCCGTTGAAGTACGGCAGCTCATACGCTTGCCGTGGTGTTGGTCGCGGTCTTGCTAGCTGCGTGAGTGCCTCTGTCAGTTGGTTTATCCCTCTGTCCCGCCTGTCATATGATATGCTTCGGCGTTTATCTTCTTGCGTTTCTTTGTTGAACTCCAGCCGTGTGTTCTCTTGCAGGGGTCTTCGTGTTTCTTTGGTCACTTTCTGGCGTTCACAATCCATACGCGTTTCACAACACTCGCGGCGCGCGCACACCGGAGGCGCGCGTGATTCACCCGATATAGCAGTACGATGCTCGAACGGTGGGTGAGACGCGAACTGTTCACGAGACGCGGGCGGCGCTTGTGCCACTGCCAACGCCCGGGGCGTCGGCTGAACGCGGGGCGCATACGGTGCGCGGGGCGCGGGCGCCGTCCGTGGCGCGGCCGGCGTAGGCGACGCGGGCGAGTCTCGATGCGCGTGCGACTCGCGGGTCGCTATCAACACTGGCTGCGGAGCCGTGGACATATCGGGAGTTGCGGCCGTAGCGAAAATACCGGCTCGCGTCGTGTCTTGGGGTGTCGTCTCGATCCATTCTTCGACGCGCCGAGTTGTTGTTTCGTCCTCTTCGGCGCTTGATGCATCTTCGTTCGCTTCTATTTCGGCTAGATCGACTTCCAGCTTCTTTTTGACGAGACCCTCTCTCATGCGCACTAACTCTCGCTCAGCCTCGTATTCTGCGCGACGTTTGAGGTATTCAGCACTTTTGCGGCTGCCTCTGGACGAAGCGCGACTAGAGCGAGAGCCATGACGTCTTCGTGTGCTACGTTCCGACTCCGGTATGCGCGGTGGAATTTCCAAGCTGTGGTCTATGAGTCGACCACCCGCTGGTAATACCGGAGTCAGCACAGACGCTGTGGCAATCGATTCGGATCCCGGCGCTATTTCCGACGGTAAGCCCGAGTCAGTTCGCTCTTCCAAATCACGACGCTTTTCCTTATCCGCGTTAAGCTGACGTAACTTGCCGCGCGTCGTGATGGAGCTCTTCACGCTCATTTTTCTTCTGTGTAGATCCGGCTCGAAGAAATTGTAGGCGAATTCAGGTCGCAAGGGTGTGTAGAAGAAAAAGGCGGCTTCCAACTCGAGATGTATATTCTTTCACGGTCCGATGTACAATGCATAAAATTCCCCGTTGGGGCTCTATATAAGGCTACTTTATGACCCTAGCAATTAGTGCCCTCGTCTCGCCGAGGGCCTATTGTTTACACCAATGTACGTTAACAATTATCGCTATTATCGCTATCCTTTGCGCACAATGTTTTTTCCCTGTCTGCTGGGCTAAGCTGTGATTGGGTATAAATATTTTAAAAGAGCCGATTCTATTGGCTACCCGTTTTATGAAATCGTACTTACTTCATATACATTTTCACTATGTGTTTGACTCTACTTTCACAATATCTTTACTTATATTATAGGTACGGTTCATTACTTACTACAAATATGTACATTGGTGAGTGGGCTTTACGAACATACTAAATACTTAAACAACTACGACTTACAGAGCTAGATATAAACATTTATACGCCTAAGGTTCCTTACAATATATAACTAATTCTAATTCTTTATTGAGTTATTATACTCTAAGGCTTAATATATCTAACTATAGCGTTATGAATGTGTGCGCGAATATTGCTGCACTTCCTTACAGTACTCGTATATAAATAGTATATTTTGTATAACATTAAAGCTATTTGTTTGAAGTTAAGTACGGCACAAACACAAATACCAATTCAAAATAATATTTGTTATTTAATATTCATTTTGAATAAACAAACAGTAGCATTAACGAGACAACATGAATATTAATGCAGCTTTTACATGTAAAACAACTTTCGGACATAGCTTATTAGCGTAAAAACAATATTATAATTTCTGGTACGAGTATTCATTCGCATTATAAATAATTTCACACGGTATTAAATTATTATCAGCAAAAGTATAGTGCCTGTGGTAGTTTGTACCAGCAATCTAATAACTGAATGAGGTGAAGTAAAGGTTATAAACCCTTCAAGACTACGTTTCCTTTGTCCCTGTTAGAAAAAAAAACACCAAACCAAAGTAGGTTAAAGTGAATGTATTTGTGATCTCCTAGTGTAATTTAAGCTCGGTTTCGGACGGCATAGGGCAAAATATTTACATATTGTGTTTGTATTGATAACGACTGAGTATACTTTATATTACTAGCTGCGCCTCGTGGTTACACCCGTCTGGTGATGGGTAAGTGTGATGATGATGATGAAAATAATTATATTTTTCAATCGAGCACCTCATCTACCTACATATCAAATTTCATCAAAATTGGTCCAGCCGTTTGTGCGTGAAAAAGTAACAAACATACAAAGGCACTTGCTCACAAACTCACCTTTATAATATTATAGTGTAATATACAATTAACTTTCGCATGCAGATACGAGACGAGAAAATTATTAACTAGTATAGTTCTCTTCGAAAAGTAGACCTCGCGATCACAAATTTTAGGAGGAATACTGATCCAATCAAAAAACTCTGTTCACCAAAAAAAATTCTACTGAATTTTAGAACCGGGATAATAAAAATTTAAAGTTATATGATTATTAACAGGATATTTACCGTGGTAAGGTTGTGGAATGAGCTCCCTATATTTGGGCGCAGAACACACTCACTGTTACAGTGAGTGTGTTTTGTCGGGACTTAGGATCGAGTTCGAGTTCCAGTGATAACCGTAGCAAAAGACTAAGAAAGAGGGTAGATCGTTATGTCTGCACCTAACTTTTAAACTTTTTGACCAACCACCCGCATTCTTCAGTCTTCCCGTGAACATGGTGCATGTAACTGCGCCGAAATATCGGGAGCTCATTCCACAACCTTACCACGGTAAATATCCCGTTAATAATCATATAACTTTAGAGAACAACCGTGATAGTTTAAAACAGTGTTTTAATAAAAAATTGTCAAGATTACTTGAAAAATACGACCTGTGGCCCTAGCACGAATAATCGCGTACGTGTAACGTAAAGTGTCGTTCACGTAAAACAATACAAAATGTCATTTATCTAGGGCTACTGTGACACAGATCGCTCATAGTTTGTTCGACGAAGCATAACGCGTTGATGTTTGCCATACGAATACTTTTGCGCATATTGTTCGCATATCGTTGTGCTACGGCTTCGGGACACGAGTACAAACATCCGGACAGATGAAAGGAAATGTAGCTAGTCGTTGCAGAGGCTTCGTTAGTTTCGCTCACTCGATCAATAACATCAATTTTCAGATCAGACAAAACCAATATAAAACGTACCGCCTTTAGCTCGTTAATAAACAAGACAGTGGATGGCACTAGGACGGGTATAGATCTAATCTATTATGCAGACGACGGACGTCTAATCCCGGCCACGCGATAACGTTGGCGATCGTTTATTTCACGAATGTACGCAAACAATACCCATCACCATCGATGCCAGAAAACGTATTTGTTGTAAGTAGCTAAAACCCAACTTTTCACCAGAGCTAAAAATCTTGAAAAAAGTTAGAAAAAATCATATCTTTCTGAATATGGTTCTTGAAACACAGTTTTGTTAAAATCATGCTCATGAACAACAATGAAAATATTTTTGTTAAAGTTATTACCAGTAGCCTTTTCACTACTTACAGGAATTGACTTTTCATTTTAAAAACCTGAAAAACGGGTTTAGTGACTTTTTTGGACATAGCTAAGTTCCGTATATTTCCCACACATTTAAAATGCTGATACTTATACGAGTATATACATATATAAATTATGTACTATGAAAGAGTAAAGAGCACTTTTGCTGTAAGTAAAAAAGTGTTAAAACACTGTTTTTAGTGACTTACAGCAAATTGAACAAGGAAACTTTACAAACTAATACCAAATTTTCAAATTTTTTGTCATCGTCGTATAATATGACCCAGACCATTCGACGCAGAATTTTTTTCTTGTATCTATCTGTATGCTTAGTCTACTTACGCCATTCTTGCTAGGTACTTACAGCAAATACATTTTCTTACGTCGATATGTAAGCCAATCCAATCATTCGAGAATAAACCTTCCGAGTTAACTAACTAACATAATCAAACTTTAACTGGTACAAACTAAAAGCAAAAAATTTGATTAAAAGTAATTTTAAACAGGCAAATGTTTACAATGAAAGTTAAACAAGAAGGAATGTTTAAAGTCGGAAACTCATTTCTCGGAAACGTGAAACAAGTCTGTAAATTCACGTTTCCGCGTCATTTTCCGTAACAATGTCAAAACTCTCGTTGTGAACACATTATTATTTTCAAGTGTAAAAAGTTTATTTTAAAGTGTTCTTTCAGAAATCGCATTTGCTGCTGACTGAAAATTATCAATGTAAGTAAATATCTCGGTTGTCCTTTAAAACTCTCTTATGGGTTAGATCACGCGGGAACCCATAGTGTCTGCACATCTATCCCAAACTTAAGCATGAATAAACGAAACTAATCTTTCTTTTTAATACTAAACTTATAGATTCGGGTTCGACTACTTTAGTACTTAAAGATTATTGATGATGCAGTTGATCTTTAATGGCGCCTGCCTTCTAATTCAGCTTGGAATACACCATTAGGCATTAGGTATTTTATGACATGTTTACAAACATTAAGGTAGTACGAGTATTTTTATTATATGTTTATAACACTACCACCTGCCAAAACTTTGCTATTTTATAAAAAAAAATACACATGTTTGGACGATATTCCAACTCGCGTCTTCCGAAAAAGCCATTCTCGGACAATCCATTTCAGACGACGCGGGTTTAAATCCCGTCCAAGGAAGTGTAATTTTTCTCTCTGAAATTCCAAAATTACGGTGGTAGGCTAGCCAGGGGAGCACCAGAAAGATACCCACCATCATACTGTTGATTTCATCACGATTTTAACTTCACCAAAAGCTGAAGCCTGACATAGAGATCGATTTAGCGGCTGACCTTTAAAAATAATTCTCCTTATTATTATAAGAAAATGTGTTCGTATAAAATAAGTTAACAATGAAGATATAACTTGATTGAAACTTTCGTAAGTCTTACACATTTTAATGTTATTTTGACGGTTTAACTTACAGTTCCGTACTAGCGCGAACGCAGCCGGGTGTGAAAGTACTCCATGAAGAAGTTGCCCAGACGGTCGCAAAACCGAGATACTCGACTATACCTACCGCGTAAGTTAAACCGTCAAAATACATTATAATAATGAAGTTTACATTATAAAGCACAAGATTTCTCGTTATACTAACAAACTACGTAATAATGTCTCAATTATAAGTGTGGTTACACATACGTACCACACTAAGTACATTTCGCTTTTACATAACTACCTACAAATTACTTTGTTCTGCATGGTAGTGTTGTTTTTGTGCTATGACGGTCGTTTATTATCAAAAAGAATTTCCTATTTGTTTGTTCCCAGCTGAGGTGATAATTACTGGGCACGTGACTGGACTTGTTGGTATTAAGTAACAAAGGGCGGGACGGCTCGTTTTCTTTGGCAAATAACATGATATTATGAGGAAAATTTACCTTTTGACAACGGGATCAATTACGAATTATTTAAACCCATTACCTACCCACTGCGTATCCATTATAAACACATATAGGTTTTCGTCCCATATAGAGCAGGATGGGCTACACAAGGACCCAGTACGGGTTGATGGGTATAAGTTTCCGATAATATGTTGTGATTTTCAGGTAGTTGCTGAAAGTGACACCCTTGTTGTGCGATACACACTGAACTATTACAGCTTGAATAGTCATAAATCTACAGAATAATATAAACAAGATAAGTTCTATTGGCGTCTGTTTATTTTTGACCAAGTAAACAGCTACTTAGGATAGCTTGACTGAATTAGCTAGTTTAAGTGGCAGTGGGCAGGGCACATAGCACGCAGAACAGATGGCCGATGAGGCCAGAAGGTTCTGGAGTGGTGACCATGGACCGGCAAGCGCAGCGTAGATCGTCTACCGTCACGGTGGGCAGACGACCTGATAAAGGTCGCAGGACGACGTTGGATGCAGGCCGCTTCCAAACGGTCCTTTTGGAAATATGGGGGAGGCATATGTTCAGCAGTTGACGTTCTACGGCTGAGATGACACATTTTTAATATTATTTATATATTAAAAATGTGTAATTTAACATATGTGGTCGGTACAGTTGAGCATCTCGGCCAGGTGCGCGAGTGTTCTACGAAAAAGTCAGCTGGAAGGTTCCGAAACAGCTCGAAATACTCGACTGTACCTACAGCGTAAGTTAAACCATCAATATAACATTGTAAAAAACTAAAAGAATAGTAATAAATTAGGTATATAGTAAACTTAGGTCTTGCAATGGGAATCTAGGGTAGTTATACATTATCATACTTTTTCATCCCGTAGGTAAAATTGCAAGACGAAGATAGTAATAATAGCACCATTTGCAACACTGAAACGTCATCATCATCATAATCATCATTATCATCATCAGCGCACATTCGTCCACTGCTGGACATATGCCTCTCCTAAAGTGCACCACAAAGCTCAGTCTTTAGCTCTCTGCAACCAATTTCTGCCAGCATATAGGATTATCTGAAAATTCTTAATACTTTTTAAAGCTACGACATGGCTACGACATCAACGTCAAAACACATGGTACAAAAATAAGTACTTACTGAAATAACTGAACGGAAACTGAATTATGAAAAACGGAAGTCCTTCATAATTTTTCTTTGGAAATTAGTAACTATGCAAAGCTTAATGAAGCACAATGCATTATTTGGTTTTTTTCTCTAGCTATGGCGACCAGTAGCATACGTATTAACAAATAGAAAACGTAGTTTTTTGAAACGTTGACGTTAAAAAAGTAGAATTAAAGGAAGTACCGAAACTGATTATTTTATAACATATTATATAAAATTATATACATAAATAAAATCATCTAACTTGGTGTAATTAAAGTGCAAATTCTAAAACATAACAACAAATATTCCAACTGGGCAAGTATATACATGCATGCATGTATATGCAGCATGCGCTATAGGTAAATACATGACATAAATATTTTGTGAGGTCGTATGGAAGCCTTAGCTTGGAGCATAGCATAATCATAAATGGAATAAGAGTTAGATATTACACACGCACTTTTACGCACGAATGCTTGTTTACCATATCCACACTAATATAACGAGGAAATATTTGTTTGTTTGTTTGAATTGAATAGGCTCCGAAACTACAAGACTGATTTGAAAAAATCTTTTACCATTAGTATTCTACATTATCCCTGATGAACATAGGCGACAGAATAATTTCAAAACAGGGATCCTTATGGAAATTTCGATATTGTAAACTATAGTGTGAAAAATATGCTAATAATATCCATATATCGCGTACGCTGCTAAAACTATTGACAATAGAGCAAAGTGTTGTACTACAGTTTTATAGAGAATATCAATTCCTACAAAAAAATCTCCAATATCATATGTTTAACTACTTATTACAGTTATGTCACACTAACTACTTTTTCATGTTAACTAAAATATCCAACAGTAACACCGGTAGAAACTAGGCCACATTATTTGTACCTTGGTATTAATCCTTATCTACTCTAATAATAAAATGGAAAGATTTGATTGTTTGTTCGTTTGTATGTAATGGATATATGCAAAAACTACTAAACCGATTCAATAAATTCTTTCAACAGTAGCAAGCTACATTATGCTTGAGTAGCATACACTATATTTAATTCATCATTATCATCATCCATCACCACATTGGGCGTAGCTATTACGTACTCAGTGATGCACTCAAGTTTAGCCAACATGCTATGCGGCAATCGGTTCGCTTTGGTTTACATGTTTTTTCATCCGTAACTGCACTTGCTGTTTGGTTCACAAAAAGCTAATTCTTATGCGATAAGTGTTTTGTCCTTTATAAGTGGACTCGTATGTTTGTATCTGTGTCGTTCCCCAAGCTAATTGGGTTAATACTTTTAGTTCCAACGAGTGACATTGTTATTCAGGTAAACAGATACAAGTCACAGTCACTAAAACAAATGTGTCATTAAGTCACTATTTTGCCTAGGCTACGTACTAGTAATGTGTCGGAAGCATTACTAAAATTTTTAATGGAGACCGATTAGGAAAACACAAAAACTTTTTTTTTAAAATTTATTTAAGGTCAACAAACAGTACACAGCGGAAGTACAAGAATAAATAAGTATAAATAAAACAGTTAATAGCTGGTGTACCAGCATCGTTGACCACAGATTGGATATAAATATTTTGTGTACAAAGATATAAATTATACAGTTATGCATTATTTCATTTACATATTAAATTTCTTCGTTAACTAATTGTGCTAGGTGTAAGTAGTTGTAAATATATTTGTTGGTCTGCCTATACCAAATGAGGAACTAAATAGTTTTTCATCAAGTTTTAGCAGACCACTACCAAAAATACATTTGTATATTTTATAATATTACGTAAGTAGAGAAATATGTGTCGTGACTGTGGTGGGGCAGCACCAGGGGTTCTTCGTAGTAACTTTTCATGATTTTGTACACTTTTGTTGGTGGTAGTGCCACGCTGTAACCCTATGGGTGTGCCGAATCACGACCACATAAAACCGACGTAAAGTATTGTAGCTTGCTCTTGCGTTTCAGTCAGTCTGTGGGAGATTCCGGAGGCCCGATACCCCCTTCCCCTCTCTTTCCCTCTTCCCTATTCTCCCTCCATCCTCATCACTTCTGTTTCTTCCTCAACGGTTGGCAACGAATCCTCGAGATCTCTGGTATTGCGGATGTCCGTGGTCGAGGACTCACCATTAAGTGAGCCGTCTGCTTGTTTGCCAACCTCTCCATAAAAATAACTTGGATTACACTTGTGCTCAATTACGAACACATAACGGTTAATAATCCAACGCTATTACACGGCAGAACTAAAAGAAACAAATGCACGAAGATATACAACGATAGCATTTGTTAAGTTTTTTTCCGGCAATCAATCTAAATCTTTACTAGTAAAATTCATAGATTGATTGCCGAGAAGTATTCCAGGTATTTCATGGAAGTATCTAGATACTAAGTTCCATAGATCGTTTACTAAACTTGAGTGCGGTATTTGAATCGAGTGTTCTGTCAAGGACCAAGTTTGAGTTATAGATGAGCACGAGAACACTTTATTTTATTATACCTCTGTAATTGTATAACAGCGTTAAATGTTAACATTGCGTGACCTCGTTATTTATGACATGATACTTGTAGTCCATGACGATAAACATTATTAATTAACAGTGAGCGTTATGTTGTGGATATAATTTATAACTCATAACTAAAATTTTATGAGTGACATTTTATTTCATAGTCACGATACTTATCTGCGTGAATCACATGGGGGACATCAGCAGTATTATATTTTATACATAAGAAAGACTATATAAATATATATATTATAGGGCTCCGTAAACAAAGGTTGCTAAAGACTTCTTGTTATTAGTAAACCTGCGCTGTTTGTCCGCCCATCTGTGTCGACGGGCGTAGCCAGCTCAATAGCCAGACAACATTTTGCAAAACATTGTCACAGTTCATAATATATTATTAAGTAGCTGCTCTCCGCGGTTTCACCCGCGTGGTGATAGATGATGATTATTATTCTTACATAGCCTATGTTACTCAGGGTGAATGTAGCTTTCCAATGGTGAAAGAATTTATGAAACCCGTCAAGTACTTTTAGAGCCAATTTGTTACAAACATACATACAAATCTTTCCTCTTTATAATACTCGTATTAAGTACCTATGATTTGCAAAGAAATAAAGTTATTTTTATAATATTCATCAAAATGACTCCCTCTCGCCTGATGCAAATGAAAGTGAAAATGGAATCAAGAAGCGATGACTATTAGTGCAGCCGTAAGTTTCACTAATCGCCACCCCTATGATGTCCTTAGAGATACTTTTTCACGCCCCGCTTGAAACACTCAGGGTCATAGGTGCAAGTAAATTCGTATACCGGCAGATCATTCCACAGTTTACTTACACGATAGAGGTAGGAACTACCAAACTTTAGGTTCGTGGTAAGAAATTTTGAACAGTACATAGATGCAATGCCATAGGCCGCAACGAGTTGCTCGGGCTCGGAATGGTGAGGAAAGAAATAGATTAAATAGCTCTTCAGAACATTCGCCATGAAACAAGCGGTAGAACAAAAGAAAACGCATAGATAAGATTTATTATTAATTATTTATTATTACGTTTTTTAACTCAAGTCATGAGTCCAGGTAACAATTTTATGTTGATTACTCGGGCTCAATGATAATTACACTAAATACAAGATGCTAAAATTTTACTTAAATGTGAAAGTATGTCTATACTTTTTACTTATATATTATATACTTTATTTTTCCTAAACAGTTATGTGTGATTGTGTAATTTCTCATCCTGTGTGTATCTTTTGTCCAAAGAATAATATACTCAGATGCAAAAATTATGTTCCTGAAGTAACCGATCATTCATTCCATCGCCGACCGATCTCCTTCGTTTGCTTTCTGTTCTCGCAACATTGGCGGAATTGCGACAATCTCTCAATAACCAATAAATAAGAAAAAGGAAGAGAAGAAGAAGACATGTTCATGTTGTTTTGTTCTTGAGTTGTGTATTGTTCACGCTGAAGACGTTGAAACATTGTGTGCTCAAAAACTTAACTAAAGCAGATGATCGTTCGATCAGAATTACATAATAAGTAACTATTTTGTCTGTAATAGGCCATGTTTAATCACAATCTCAACTGAATGATGTGTTCTACGCTTGATCATGACTGTATAGAAGATATAAGTATTTTTTCCTTTATAATACTTTATAAATATCACTGTGGAGTAGCAGTTGTACGAGCCGAATCGGGGATCTTAAAAAAAGATCCCCAAGAAATAACCTTTAGGAAGAAAAATTTCCATTTTATTGTTTATCGTAATATCCTTTTTAAAATTTTCCTATTTAATATGAAAAATAACGTATTTTCACGCAAAATAGGGAAAACAAGAACGTTAATAGTTTAAACCACATAAGGTCGTGTTTTTCAAGGACATAAATATAGTTGGAAATAACAGAGTAAGTTAAATTGCATTTTTCATTACGGATAATGAAATACGCAATTTAACTTACTCTGTTATTTCGAACTATATTTATGTTCTTGAAAAACACGACCTTATGTGGTTTAAACTATTAATGTTGGATGTGTATACTTGTATGTGTAAAAATTCCTCCATATCTGCAAAGTCAGTAAATATCTATATGTAGAACGTCTTCCCTACTAGCGTCGATTCACGCAGTTTGTCGCGACACGCGTGTAAGGATGTCAACATCGCTACATAACAAGTGCACATCGCACCTACGTTTTGTTGGTAGCATACCTACACAACAGAAAACAATGACATTTGACAACTGCCAACCCCGACCGTTCTGCCGGCTCTCACGTAATAATTGCCGGCAAGCGTCCTCCGTCCCCACTGCCTCATTTTTAACCGCCCACTTTTATCGCGATGGCGTTCTACTTTCTCGGGGCCGTGCGTGTGCTTAAACCTCACTAATGGTAATACATATGACTCAAATACGAGTACTCTGGGCTGCAAAGAAAGTCGGTTATAAAAATACGATGACTATTATAATATTTGAGCGGTCCATTTAAAATAAAAACTAAATTTTGTTTCGTTGTTCTCTCACTGTCGGACTAGCGCTCGACGAGTCAACATCTCCTGAGGATGCCTCGTGTAGAGGCGAAACACGTGTCGAATCGGTATTGGTTTATTTGGGTTTTCTTGTGTTTTTTATTTTGTATTCTTCCTATTAGCATTTTATGCGGGAGGGAGGGTGGTGCACGCCCCCAAATAGGCCAAAATCATTGTTTTCTTTTCAGCGGAAGTGTCACTAAATATTTTTTAATATCGTTTTTTGATAATGGATTTCCGCAAAGTAACGCCTGAATCAATAAATTTTCTAAATTATAGTTTGTTTAATAAACAATAAGAAAAATTAAAACCTTTTTATTCTTATATTATAATCATTATCGCATTTTTATCTCCCAGCCGCAGTCTTTGCAGTCCAGTGTAGTTAGTTCGAACTTATAGTATACACTAAAGAAGCACTGTTATAAGCAACTGTTATAAACAGTGTGTGAATTAAGTATTTGTAGGCTAGTACTAAAACCTATCAGTTTTATTGAATAGCAGCCGTGCGATTCTCCAAGCATTCGTCGATGCGCTCGACGACGAGCTCACCGATGTCAAATACTTTATGAGATATCGCCCTTGTACACAGGGTTTTTTTCCAACGTTTCTTGTCATCTCGTCATTTGTTTCACGGATGTTGTCAAAGATGCAACGATGTTTGCTCTTAGAGAATCGCACTGCAGTTCTAGTAACAAGTATTATCCCTACAATTGGCAACGAGTACTACGCCGTAGCACGGCCCGTAGCTGTAGCACTCGGAACTGTACGCTTACGAGCTTACGTACCATTAGAGGTGAATAGCGGCATTTCAACTTCAATTTGCCTCAAGTGCCTGTGATTTTTTCAAGACTTTATTTGGATTAACGAGAAGGGAGCAGGATATAAATTTTGGGCGTACCAGGTATCTGCACTTGTATTACTTTTGATAAGAATAAGTATTTTTACCCAACTTTTGAGAAAAGAGGAGTTTATCAATCAGACTGTTTTTTAAATGTTACCTCAGAACTTTCGACTGATTTTGATGATTCTTTTTTTATTTGAAAGCTGGTGGTTCCCGTTTATATTTCATCGAATTAGGTCAAGCGGTTTTTGAGTTACACTCCAATAACTGAAAAGTGTTTCGCCTATCTTGATGACATCCTTATTGAAGGTGAATGACAATCATCCCGTAAGTAACAAGAGTCACTAAAAATGGGGGAATTTTTATTTCCAGAAAATGGAAAAAAAATCCAACAAACACTAAAAAGTGTGAAAAAACATTTCGAAGTCGGTATCATGCTAACAATATTGTGATTACGGTACTTTTGGATTATCACAGTACCGACTTCAACAAGGTTTTCCTTTAATATATTTTTTAAATTTTTATTTAATCAAAATATTTGGTGAACACTATGATTTAGGTGCTTTATTATCGCTCTTAGAGGATCGACAGAGTTGTATTGTAATTGAAGTGTATATTTGATTTAAAACGTATTCTTTTGATTTTTAGGGTTCCGTACCCAAAGGGTAAAACGGGACCCTATTACTAAGACTCCACTGTCCATCCGTCTGTCTGTCTGTCTGCCCATCTGTCATCAGGCTGTCATTATCATGATAAGTTTACTCTATTTTAATCTATTAATATTGACTTGACTTATAACAATGGGTTATGAATAAATAATTTGTATTTGTATCTCATGAACCGCGATAGACAGTTGAAATTTTCACAGACTATGTATTTCTGTTGCCACTGTAACAACAAATACTGAAAAGGACGTAAACTACGGAACCCTTTGTGCGCGAGTCCGATTCGCACTTGGCCGTTTTTTTTTGTATTAACTACTTATTTATGATTTGGCAATTTTGCATAGGGTATATGGAACGGTATGTATTTAATAAACGGTAACTTAATATGTGTTTTAGTAGTATCGCAACAAAAAATTATTAAGACCTACTACTACAAAGAGTTATGAAAAGGCTACCTCTTCCAAATCGTGTAAGAATCGACCCCTTAGTCAAATAAAAGTTACACATAATACTAGGTCTGCAAACAGGTACTCAGGTACCAAATGTGTGTACCAAATTGTATCAATATCGGTCGGTAAATAATGCCGCTGCAAACTACCCTCTTTTTTGGAAAATTTTCCTCGAACAAGATTACATAAGGCAGTTTTGACTACCAAACGTAAATTATTGATTGATTTTGTAATTAGCCGAAATTTCATAATATCTATTATATATATCTACACCATCTTTCCAACTTATATAGGTACTATATATTTTTATACTTGTTCATCAAAGTGACTCCCTCCCGACTAGGCGACTGTTGGAAAGCGAAGATTGAATCAAGAAGCAATTACCATAATCGCCACTCCTATGATGACCTGACAATTGCTTTTTCACTTAGGTTACATTTTGATTAGCTCATCTCTACGGTCCGTGCTACCTAATACTTTATAAATGGAGGCAGGACTAAATATCCTATCTATCTCCATTTTCAAACCCGGAGATTAAAAGAAGAAATTCCCATTATACTCTCCCGAATCGTTCGAGTCTGAGTATCGATCAATCGCTTCAAACGTTGAAAAACTGAGTATTTTATTTCGTACGCTCGGATTGCAATCATCTGGCTTCAATCACAAACAAATAAGGAAATAAACAGCAAAACATTTCATTTAGATTTGTGGTTGTATGCGTGTTATCCTTTATGAGTTCGAAACTGGTCGTAGTATTTCGTCTCTTTTGCATTAGGCAGTTTGAGGTCTCGTTTAAAGATGTCTTTTGTTCAACATAACCTGAATGTACATAATACATGTACCCATATTACCTGTAGGGGTTTTTTCAACTAAATCCAATAGCATTTATCTGATCTGGGAACAGAATCCAGTGGCTTAGACGTGATCCTTACGCTTCTAGACTAGTAATACAGACAATTATAATTAAAATTTGATACATAATGAAATTATAGTACTAAACTCTTTAACCAAGCAGATAATGTCTTAAAACGTAAATTATATTCGCAATGCAAACATTTTGCATAAGCGTGTCCATAGCTTCAAAAAACCTTTTCTCTCAATATTATTTAAAAGCCTTGGTCTACATAAGATTGTAGCTTTGTTATGCTAAAGTTTTCATTATTCAGTAACGCACTTATTCCCATCCATTTCACTCGAGAATAGCATCATCATCCGCTTTCTACACCGACCTAGAAAACTCGGCATGAAATATGTTTCGCTATCAAATTTGAATAAAACAAGCGGCGTGAATTGTATGAGAGCAAAAATAAAATTAGCAAACCTCCCCAAAAAGGCTATCATGTTAACAGTCGGTGTAATTTATTTGGAATGGTAGTCCATTAATCTCTGGGATTATATAACCGGGATCCGTACATAATGTACGAGTCACGATAGAACTGGACCACAGTGGCTATTAATCTAGGCAGTGGATAAACTTATTTTGCTGGCGGATACCAATACAAAAGCAGAGCAGCACCTTCTAATGATCAAATACACACATACATACGAGATGATGCCATCCGCTAAAATAGTACATTAGCGAGCAAGTCATAACACGGGTTACCAGCGCCTGTAAGTACTCTACTTGTAGTACAAACACCAGTAGCCATATACGAGTACGTGCGAAGGTTCTAGTATAATCGAGTAATTTGTATGAAGTTTTATCACTGCCTTGTAGTTACATTATGACTGGCCTATTCTGAATATGGGCAGGGTAGAGGTCGTAACGCGTAATCATGATAGTGAAGGAACATAAGCTCGGGCATAAGCTATTACATTATCTTATATCTATAAAGTAGTATCTAATATTCATAAATTTTGTTTAAATGGGGGAGCTTACGAACTGCGTTTAAGTTGGCTGTTTTAACGATAAAGCATATTTTAAAGTTAGATATTATTGAGAGAACAAAGATTCTCAGAGTGTTTCATTTTACATATAGTCATCATCTAAAGGTGACAATAAAAAAAATATGTTCTCTAAATTTCTTGTAGCTTTTACTCAGTAGTTCTATTTATTTTATAACTTTTTTTAGTAGATTGTTTTGAAGTACATAAATTGTCGTTCCTGAGTGCGTCTCTTATTCCTTAATTGAATAAAGGATTTTCAATTTTATACGTATTCTTGTTTAAGCATGAAATCTATAAGTGGTATTATTATTCATTTTATTGTAACATTACTGCAGTAGAACTCTTTGTGAAGGATTTTTTCGGGAGAAGTACTGCCAGCACACCCACCTATTTTTACCGGAAAGCAATGCAATAATGTGTTCTGGATGGAAGGGTATGGGTGCCAACGAAATTACTGGCAGATGAGACTAACCAACTTAATGTCTCAAGGTTACGGGTGCAATACAGTTCGTCACTGATGACGAAATGCATATGTTCTAGGTAGAGTTTACTACCTAACCCTTGTGATGTACCTTCTCCTAAAAACATAAAAAAGGATTCATAATTATGCTCCACAGTGAGAGAAGACGATCTCACTGATCAGATACGAGTCTTCTTTTCAAGCAAACGATTTAATTTACTTTGGCTTTGTTTTCCTTCCTTACTTGCATGCTTATAAAACGAGGAACTTTGCATTATTTGGCAATATCTTTTGAGACGTTTTCAAAGTAGTAGCACCTTTGCTGGATTTATGTGGGATGCTGACAGACTGTATGTTCTCCTAACATAAGTCATGCATTGCAATGCAGTTAGCATTAACCGAATTATTTACTTTACTCATCATGCTCCATGTTAACGGGAAGTCTCAAGCTTGATTAAGCTTGTGACTTTCCAGTCTCAGCGTGATTATGCCAAGACTGGAATTAGCACGACTCGTTAGTTGTTATAACAGCCACTCATCTCTAAAGCTGCTTCAGAGGCTCGCTTACACCAAAATATCGACATAATTGCTTCGATGGAATTTAATTGCGAGCATCGGAGCGAATATCGTACTTTGTTATTTCTTGCAAGACGAGAAGTTGATGAAAACGGTAGGTAATAAAGGAGTTTCAATGTCAGAATAGCAATACTTAATAGTTTCGTCATGTCCTTTCACGAGTTATATATAGCCAATTTATCTGCTATTGCGTTTAATTTAAAGAAGGCCATAAAATAGAACATAAACTGAACTTAATTCTTTAATACTATTTAATGACGAGATGGACAAATTGTGGTCTTCATGGTAAGCCCATGACAGTTTAGTACGACTAACGGCCCGTTTTAATAATCTATCTATCAACAGTTTACCTGCCGTGCGATTCTGTAATGATTCTCGAGCTCGTCGACGAGCTCACCGATGTCAAATACTTTATGAGATATCACCCTTGTACATAAGGTTTCTTTTCCAACGTTTCTTGTCATCTCTTCATTTGTTTCACGGATGTTGTCAAGGATGCAATGATGTATGCTTTTAGAGAAACGCACGGTTGACTAGAGAAAGAGATTGAACACTGTTTGGACGTTATGTCAAATAATAACTAACTATAGTGGTATATACCACTATATACTCCTATACATCACACATAATAGGACCACTTTAGATTTTTATATTACATGTATAAGAGACGATTCAAACTACAATCACTGGCTTAGAAATATATAAAACTTATCAACAGGATACGAGAGCACATTATGGTCATGAATAGTCTTTAAAACTTCTATCCTATCAATATACATTATGGCCCTGATAGAATGCATATTGGTTCCATCGATCCTCATTAAGCAGCTTATGAAGCTCGCTGACACCGAAGTATTGACTAAGTAGCTTAAAGATGGTTCCAGTTTTACTTTACGGGTATATAAAGTGATGTGTAGAAAAGTTTTTGTGCAAGTCGGAGTCGATTAGATAGTTTAAAAAAATATTGAATATATTTTATATATTATGCTTAAGATTGAAAAAGTAATACTAAGTCTGGATACAGCCTTCATGATAGAGAGAAATAGGAAAAGTTTTATTCAAATAAAATATTGTGTCCTTAACAAAACTCCTTTTTTTCTCTAAGCATGTATATCTATATAGTATCTATCTCTATATAGTAAATAGGGCGAATTCTGTGGTTATTTTATGCAGTTATATTTCAGTAAGATCATCTTCGTGTCAGTATATAATTACCTAATTACTTAAACTATTAAACGTTGATATTAATACTTCATCAGTCGAACGACCCAGACACAATAGAAATTTCATTGGTATATGGACAGTCGACTGGTGAGGGGCTATATAAAAAAAAATTACTTTGTCATACTTTAATATATTGTAATTGACTGACACTGAAAAGGTAGAATGCCTTAATTATAGTAAGACGTCGATGTCTGCCCGTCCGTCTGTGTTTAGGTCACGCTCGATTTACTTTGCAACTCGAAAACTATGTTTCATTTTGTTAAGTTTGGCGGGAAATGGCAAATGTTTAACTTACCACGAAGATGTATTCGTGTTCCCACACCGTAATAACATGGCAAATGTTTAACTTACCACGAAGATGTATTCGTGTTCCCACACCGTAATAACATGGCAAATGTTTAACTTACCACGAAGATGTATTCGTGTTCCCACACCGTAATAACATGGCAAATGATTAACTTACCACGAAGATGTATTCGTGTTCCCACACCGTAATAACATGGCAAATGTTTAATTTACCACGAAGATGTATTCGTGTTCCCACACCGTAATAACATGGCAAATGTTTAACTTACCACGAAGATGTATTCGTGTTCCCACACCGTAATAACATGGCAAATGTTTAACTTACCACGAAGATGTATTCGTGTTCCCACACCGTAATAACATGGCAAATGTTTAACTTACCACGAAGATGTATTCGTGTTCCCACACCGTAATAACATGGCAAATGTTTAACTTACCACGAAGATGTATTCGTGTTCCCACACCGTAATAACATGGCAAATGTTTAACTTACCACGAAGATGTATTCGTGTTCCCACACCGTAATAACATGGCAAATGTTTAACTTACCACGAAGATGTATTCGTGTTCCCACACCGTAATAACATGGCAAATGTTTAACTTACCACGAAGATGTATTCGTGTTCCCACACCGTAATAACATGGCAAATGTTTAACTTACCACGAAGATGTATTCGTGTTCCCACACCGTAATAACATGGCAAATGTTTAACTTACCACGAAGATGTATTCGTGTTCCCACACCGTAATAACATGGCAAATGTTTAACTTACCACGAAGATGTATTCGTGTTCTCACACGGTTTGTATAACTACTACAGTTTTTGTATTATTGTATAGTATAACTACTACACTTTTTGTATTATTGTTTTGTATAACTACTACACTTTAACAACCTTAGCAATAATATGGAAAACCGATTCAATATACTTACCAAACAACATCATAATAAAATTTCTATTTGCTTCATAAATCCTTGGCACAAAAACCTGAAAAAATAAGCTTTACATACAGAAGTTACGTTCAAGTTTAGCTATTTAACTTCCATAATGTTAGTCTGGGGTTTTGTATCCGTTTTCAGATTACGAATGAAGGAATTCTAGAATACAGCCTAAGAGACTTATTAAAAGCTCGTTTCTAACAACAAAAAGGTTAGGTCCAAGCTATGATCTGCTTTAAACAACTACGAAAATAAAATAATGTTTATATCAACCCCTGCCATAGGATTCCCTTTGTGAAGGTATGGGCACAATCAATAGCACATCACAACACCCAAGACCCGAGAACACAAAATTTTGCTCATCACTTAAATATTTGCCCCGACTAGGGATCGAACCTGGGACCTTGAAGGGTCCAATTGAGCTCACAGAGCCGTCAAAATATAATCTTTATAAATAGTAAGTCACGTGTAAAATCATATTCATTGTATAGTTTGAAAACTATCGTAAATATCACACATTATATCAAATAGTATAAACATACCCCCTGCACTCACTTAGTATTATACTGCCGTGCGATTCTCTAAGAGCAAACATCGTTGCATCTTTGACAACATCCGTGAAACAAATGATGAGATGACAGGAAACGTTGGAAAAACAACCTTGTATACAAGGGCGATATCTCATAAAGTATTTGACATCGGTGAGCTCGTGGACGAACGCAACGACGAATCATAAGAGAATCGCACGGCTGGTTAAAGTGCGACAACGTTTCAAACGCATATGAAGTTATCTTCAGCCAGTGTTCACGCTTGGAGATTGCGTCCCGCACGTCTCTTAACTCTATTTTAGTTTCAGATTTTTTTCAATCTAATTATTGTATTAATAAGAATAATAATCTCAGACACATTTATTAGGTAGTAGGTACTTACAATAACATAAAAGACTTAGGTAATATGCTGTGTTTGCACATACGTAATAAGTAAATCGTATCTTTTTAATGAGTTTTTAAAGTTGCCTGTGGTAGTATAAAAACTGTGTTACAGACCACAACGCCCTCCGTTCTTGTATAGATATAAACAACTACAAAGTGGACTATCTTAAGTATATTCGAGTAGGCTGATATTATATCAAGTAAGTATTTTTTACGGGTAGCGAGAAGAATAATAAAAATAAAAGGTTAGAAATTAAAAAAAATATATAAAATTAGTAACACAATGTACGTGCAAAAACCGCAGAATAATGCCACACAAGACTCCAATAACTGGAAGTTATACCTTAATTCATAAGAATAGGCAACCCCTACTCTAGTGGAAGCGTCATTGCCCCATATAAAGTAATAGTCGTCGTTTACATGCACCCCTTAATAGGGTTGTTAACACGGCAAACATACAATCATTGGCATTAGGTAAGTACTTCAGTCATAGAAATATAAGCCTACAATCTACTTCTAATCTAGTCCTAGTGGATATAAGTTATTGCGAACCCTTGGGTACTATTTTTAAATAGGGACTATATAGTATATAATATCAAGTCCTTTGATACAAATCCATGGAACCATTTCAGAGTGAAGAAGTTCCCTCTCGCTTTTCTAGTCGTGCCCTTGGTGCTTGTGAACTGGTAGCCGTCGCCTATGTTTTTAACGTGGTTGAGCAAAATAATTTAAAAAAATTAATCGGACGTCATCAAATCCATTAATCGATTTAAAAGAAGCAAATTAGAGAAGTTTTATCAAACTCCCACGTGGATTAGTACAGTTCGGATAAATTGTAAGAAGTTTTTTTTTAATTAATTATATTATTTATTATTATAGGATACGAGATAGGCATTTGGTTTGTCTGATGGTAGGTGTCACGTCTGCTTGATAGTTGCAATGTGACCCAGATCTAAATACTACTACGCGGCACTGTACTACGCTCGCCATTCTGAGACATAGCCGTTCAGTCTCAAACGCCAATTATTTCGCTTGCTTCTGTGCCTTCAACTATAACAAAGCAGTGCGATAACACTACAGCTTTGAAGCAGAAAATCTGGTAAGGTGGTACGCACCAAGATTGATATTTGCAGAAGTGTGTACCAACTACAACCAAGTTTGAGTTGTTCAATATATAAGATACTAGCTGACCGGGCAACTCGTTTGCATAGGAAGCCACAGAAATAAATTGAACTCCCTTAGCCGTGAAATTAGCACTTTCAAAAATTCTTCCTTAGCGGATGTTTACAACATAAAAGGCATCAACCGTCAAAATATCAATTTTGTAGCCCCAGCCCCAGCGGGTTAAGGTCTGCGTTCATGAATCTTAATTATAAATGAAATTACTTGTTAAATTAAACCTCTCGTTATTTTCAAACCAAATAATCATAAACCTAACACATTAAATGACTATTGGGTAATAAAAACTATAATAAAATAAAAATCATTTTTTACAATTGAACTCAATGCCTACTAATGGTAACTACCATGCCCTGATTCCAGGGTATACTATAAGTAGTAGATTACTTAAGCTGATTGTAAGATTTAAACATACGTACTTAACATGAAGCTACTGAAGATATTATCTAAAACAACAAACTGCAGATTTAATAAACTGTCTTACAGGCAAATATTATTTATATTATAAAGAGATGATAATACCACCCATAACCTGTGTTAATTTCCTTTTGTTTCTCGTTTGCGTTATCTTCGTCTGTACAATAAAGTGTGTGTATGTATTAGATTTATCGGAGCATCACCATTGTGAAAACACACAGAATTATGTTACGCTCCCCATCTCCTGTTTTTACATCATTTATTCAGGAATATAGTGTTATCCTTGGGCGGAAATTGATATTGTTACCACCGAATACACAACATTAGGTGTTGCCGACTGCTATGTAGGCGTAAGTCATTATATGTGCTGGAAATGTTAGAATAATTGTATCTCAACTTGAATAGAATATAAACAAAAGGCAGACAGAATTGTTTCTCTTGTGATACTGAAATGAGATCTGAATATTGTTACTCACACGTATAAATAACATTTTAAGTTGCTATGAATAATTACAGCACGTTGATACACAATGATTTCTCATTTAATTAATTAGTTGAAACCCGATTAGATATAAGTATATGCCTAAACTCATATAAATAAATGTAGTATTTAAGTATAGTAGTAGTATATATAAATATAGTAAATATTAATATAGTACCTAAGTAGGAGGGTATTTGAGCGAGTGTACCTATATGTTTGTTAATTCTTTACACTATGATTCGGGTGAAATTTAGAAAGTAAATAGCTTATAGGATGAACACCTTTTTTTATTCCGATTCAGCGGGCTGTTTCTGAACGATCGCAAAAACTTTCTTTCACCTTAGTAACAGCTCTCTATGTGAACGAATTCGTCCGGGGAAGTACTGCCACCAACCACTTCTTTTTCTACCGCTAAGCAGTAATATTCACATAACTGTGTTCTGATTTGAAGGGTAAGGGTGCCGGTAAGTTGCGAAATGCATCTGTTATATGCAGATTGCAGAGGTTAGTGCTTAACACCGCAGGAGGGTTTTTGGCTTGTTCGGTAGTTCCGTAACATAAACATTAAACACACAAAAAATAAAAACGTGGATGAAATCGCGGGAATTTAATACGTAGTATAGTTTTTTAGTTTTCTTTTCTACCGACTTCCAAAAAGGAAGAGGTACTCAATTCGACTGTTTTTTTTATATATTTGTTACCTCATAACTTTCGATAGGGTGAACCGATTCTCAATATTATTATTTTTTTGAAAGCTGGTGCTTCCCGTGTGGTCCTATTTAAATTTCACCAAAGTCGGACCAGTAGTTTTTGAGTTACACTCCATAACTGAATAGAATGGAAGTTGATATTAAATTTTTCAAATTGTACTTGTATAAGTGACATGTGCGGGTTCGTTACAATTCTGCCAGTGTCCCGTAGATAGAGCAGACAGCAAACGAAAGAGAATGATCGGTGACTTCAATAACAGTAGCACGTAGTAAGCATGTAGTCTATATATTTTTTTAACTGAGATGGGTACAACTTGCCAGATCAGAACCTTTTACATTTATATCCTTAAAGCCGACCGAGTAAAAATATGTATCGCTCGTTCCCTATTGACATAATACAACCTACTTCAATATTTCTTTTATGAGACCAAAACATGACTGACGAAATGCGAGTGTTTAAACACCTAGGGCGCAGACCACGCATGAATGGCGTCGGGCGCGGACATGGCACAGGCGGCGTCTATTCTATTAAAATTTCATACAAAATGCTTTGCAACGCAAGTTCGCAACTTTTCTCTGTTGGTATGGCGTACTTAGGTCATGTTTTACGGCACAACCGGTATAAACTGCTGCAAACTATTATGATGGGTAAAGTTGCAGGCAAACGTCGGTAGAAGATAATTTTATTGTCCTGGCTCCGCAACATCCGACAATGGACCGGGATAAAAAGGGCTGAATATCTGTACCTACGGGCTTGTCCTGAACAAAGAAGATTTTAGAAGGATGACGGCCAACCTCCAGTAGTGAAGAGGCACCAAAAGAAGAAGACGAAGAAGTAATTAATGCTAATTTTCCCGGTCCTTTGGGATAAGGGGAGCCCTGTGTTCAGAAGTTCAGCATGTTCAGCAGTGGACGTCCTACGGCTGAGATGATGACATGACTTTTTATAGTCAGCATTAACTTCTCACAGTCTATGGTGCAAGGGTTAAAATGCTTTCGACGATTGAATAAGAAAGGCTTCCGAACTTCCTCATTCTAGTGCACAATCGCCAACACGACAATACATCTCACTATTTTCTCCCGATCTAAATTCACATTGTAGCTATTTTCGTAAACTGGGGCAGAACGAATATCACACTATCGGCATATTTCAATACACTCCAGCTGAAAAGGGTTGGGGGCGGTAGTTAATAACGATTTATGGAACCCCTTTGTTCCATGTCTCTTATCTTCGAACTCGCGTGAGTTTGCTGTTCACACTTGATTTATTGCCCACAATGTCACACGCGCAAAAAAGAACAAGGGACCAATTTCCCTGAATACACAGATCATATTTTTGATACACGTTTACCTAATTTTCACCGCGTAAATTTCTGTTTGCCCCGTTTTATGTTTAGCTGTGTTAGTACCTAAGTTTAATCTAAAAACATGGGCGCAGTAACTCACTTAGCGCAACGCGACACCGACTCGTAACCGAAAAGGGAACGTTGAAAGAAAGCCATTTGGTTGGCACATAAAAGAAATAGGAATAAATCAGAAGAGCCTGCCATTACGCCATGGCTACGCGTTATTGTGCCCGCTCCGTCACGTTTATGCGACGCGAATGTGACAAAACAAGCGTCATTACACGACAAACATCGGTCGCTTTGCTTTCGCTATTGTCGCTATCCCAAATTCATATACTTAGTAATTGAATCTTTGGCTGATCAGTCGTGCGACTCTCTAAGAGCAAACGTCGTTGCATCTGTGACAATATCCGTGAAACAAATGACGAGATGACAAGAAACGTTGGAAAAACAAGCTTGTGTACAAGGGCGATATCTCGTAAAGTGTCCGACATCGGTGAGCTCGTCGACGAATCATTAGAGAACCGCACGGCTGATTTGGGATGTCCTATCATCCCTGTCCTAACGAGCATAGGCGTCGCTTAGTGACACCATATTCGCCAATCAACATGCGCTTATACTCGTAGTACGTCGTAATAATAACTAAATCTAACTAAGTACTTATTGATAATATAGAACAGTGTGAGGTAGTGAACCTGATTAATAATACTTCGGAAAAAATATTGTGTTCGCCCAGTTTTATCCTTAGTATAGGTACGAGTAATTCGTTCCAGCATTCGTTATTGTCGAATTATGTATCTATTGGTTTCATATTAAAGAACTCGTTACTCTTGTTTTGTTTCTTTACTTTCATACAAGCTGCGCTCCAAGGTTTCACTTGCGTGGTGATGTATGATGATGAATCAAATATAGCCTATGTTACTCAAGAATGATGTAGCTTTCTACAGGTGAAACATTGTTTGTAAGTGTAAGTTTTTTTTTTAGTTTATCGATTACAAACAAACAAGTAAATCTTTTTTCTTTATAATTAGTGTAGAAGAGTAACTACCTGCCGTATTAAATTTTAACACAATAGATATTGGTATTTTGGTGGTTTCGTTTAGTTGTCAGTTCATAGCAGGTTCAAAATTAACAATGTAGTCGTATATCCAACTAAGTTTATAAAATCTTTATCTTCTTGTTTATTTTCCTTAATACAAACACACCACCAAACAAAAATACAAGAGTAAAGTGTACCTGAAGCACGCGCCTTTGTCAGTTCAGTACAATACTTTTGAAATATATTCATTAACTCTCCCAGTGGTGTGGCGCGCGCGGTCGTTAGGGCGCCAAATTGTGCACTATCAATTCGAAAGGCAATTTTACATCCAATTAGCTTACAGCTCGCATTGAGAGCTGTAGCAGTCCGTAATGGATTGCTGTAGCGTGCCACATTTGTTAAGGGGAACTATTATAAAATAAATTAATATAATATAATATGGCGATATATTATATTATATTAGTTTTATTATTTGCAATAAAATAGAAAAAAATTACAAAAATAGCATGCGATAATAGCATGGTATTTGAAAAACTTGTAAAGATATTCGACAGATATCGGTCAGTCCCCATACAGCAGGTATAATCATTTATCAACTACAATTGACAGACTTATGGGTTCCTCAGTGGCCTAGTAGTCATAGCGTCTGACACGGATTTTTAGAAGATGCGAGTTCGAATCCTGTAACGAGGATGTGTAACATTTCCGTCTAAAATTGCAAAATCTGATTACGCTCAGCAGTTTCGCTAAATATATAAAAAATATATAAAATAGGTATGACATAACAACTGTCCATTTCAATTGGTTGAATATTACCTACGATGAGAAATGCAAGGTAATTGAAATAGAAATGCGTAAAAATATACCTCTATTTATGTTTTATGCAGCGTACCGGGAGGCTTATTAGCATACGATTGCGTTCTGAAAGCTGGAAAATACGGATCGTGAATAGACCGCCGACTGTCCACCATTGAAACGAGTGCAGGCTCATCCGCTTATAAATTATGGACCAAATACTGAGTCAGAAATTCCGCGGCTACGGATATTTTTGACGTTCCAAAACGAAAAATGTATAAACCACGTTTTAAAGCCATCAGTTTGGAAAGGTCACAACTCCACGGACTTGATATAACGTAACGTGAAACTTTATCTCAGGTAGATGTGGGTAACTTAATTTATACGGCCGTTCGTTCGGTTCGGAGCCAATCGCGGCGGGTGGTATTTGCGGAAATTTGTTCGCAGACAAGCGATTTTTTTCAAGCACCCAGGGAGTTGCCCGGGACGTGAGTCGAAAATCACCGAAGGCATTTGGCCCGTTGGTAAATAACTGGCCGAAGTTTTACCTACTTACTCACTTCGAGACTTCACCGTGCACAACGTTTATTCGCTGTCTAACCTACTTAGCCTTTTACTAGGTTAACAAAGAAAATCAAGTGGTATTGACTTAAGGCCAATAAATAGTTTGATGTAAATTTAAATTATATGTAACTTCTTTGCCAGATCTCTCGCTATAACTTTTGCTGTTCCTGAAGTGTAGCTCCACCCAATACTAGTGTTTTTTTTAGATTTATTGTATGTATTTACTATTATATGTTATTGTAAAACAAAAAAGTTAATACACATAAATCTATTGTACAGTTCCTAGCTTAACAATCCAAGACTATTAAATTCCATATCCTAGCAATAGATGATCGTACAAGGAACCTATGACGCCTAACCTAAAACGCGCCAAATAGGCAGCATGCTCAGATGTATGGATATGATTTGTCTTTATAGATGAAGTGCTAAATGTATTAGACAGTCAGCAGCGCACGCGATAACACGCACGTTCTTTCAGCAAAAACTTTCTCTGATATTTGCCCCGCCCACAGTCAGTTGTTGATGTCATTTGTCATAATAAGTAGATATGCATAATATAAATTTTACATATTTTACTATTCAGCCCCTTAAGATAACTTAGTTGATATTTTATGGCTACATTGTTATAGATCAGATTCGCTCCTAATACCGCACCTGTCATAGAACTGGTGTAAAACAAAGGTAGGCAATAAAACAAAGCCATCTGGTTTACTTCGCTAGGAAGCCTTCACTCGGGGCTTCGTGTAATGATGCAGAAAATTCGGCAGCTTATTCAACGCTATTATCAAAGCGCTGGATTAGTCTGCGTAACGTTATTACGACTTGAGATGACGCCTCTTCGCGATATATTACGCTGAGACATGTCACAGCAAAAGTTAATAAAAGTATCCCGAAATCTAATATGTACCAACTACTAGCAACTCATACATTTGTTAATGTAATACATGATTGTTGCTGGACTGCTCTTCTTTTATTATTCTGTGTATTTTGGCTTGAGCGCCGTGACGATTTATTATTATACTAAAACAAAACCGAGCACAGCATAATAGTCTTAAACATTAGGTGTCCCTTAAGGTTCGGTAGATATGAAACTACTAAGCGAGTATAGCTAAGTTAAACTTAGAGAACTACCGTCTAGAATCTGTTAATGTTTTATTTTTATTTCTATTAATTGTACATCGCATGTAATGAATGTTTTAGTCAACGGTTCCAGTAATGCCTTTAATTACGGCTCGCGAGGGCTACATAACGAAGCCAAGTGAACTAATGTCCAACAAGGATAGTCTGGACACGATCGGCCTTACTTATAAAGGCTAGTTAAATTTAAATTATAGATTATTTAATTTAAATTTAAATGGCGTTTCTCGTTAGGAATCAGTAAATTAGTTTAATTAAATTTAAATAGCGTTTGTTGTGAAGAATCAATGGCTTGACCAATAAGGTAGGTTTTATAAGATTGAAATCTCCATAACGTGTACTGTGTGAGTATGTGCATACGACATGGTTTGGGATTGTAATTGTTTGGTAAAAATGGGATCATCAGATTCCGAGATTTTGCTTATTGAACAATCCTACAAAACCTGTGAGATGACAAACTCGTATACTTACTTAGATAACTCATTTGAGAGTATTTCATATGTACCATATATCTAACTTAATTTTGTCTGTAAAGAAATCTTTATTACATAAAAAAAGACGTGTGGCACTCGGAGACTGCCACGGTAAAGCTATTGCATAGCTGTTTTTATCAACTTATGCAATAATAATTATTTAACCAATGCCATCTAGAGGCGAGTTGCTGAACTAAAGAGACAAGCGTGATATTTCCGAAAGTCATTAAAAGTTCTGCTATTCATCGATAGATGCCAAATCAACTTATGCAATTATAATTATTTAAGCAATGCCATCTAGAGGTGAGTTGCTGAACTAAAGAGACAAGCGTGATATTTCAAAAAGTCATTAAAAGTTCTGCTATTCATCGATAGATGGAGTCGGAGTGGGGGGTGTTAGGTTATTTTCGTTACGGAATTTCTGGATTCGGTCTCCACGCTCAAGGCCCGCGATAGAAGCTATGCAATAGCTTGAAAGTTATTATAATATTGAAGATTACAAAAAAGATTCTTTGTAATAGGCCTTCTTACTCGACTTTGAAAACTATTACTAACTGCACCCTCATGATGGGCTCTTGTCTTATTAATACTGTCCACTTCAACTGAAGAAGACACAAAATCTCATTTACGAATGATCTAAATTAACCACTTGTATATTTTGATGATAAATGATATCATATCGAGTATATTTTTGGCTCGACCTAATCAACCTATTTACATACTATATAATATTCTTACCTACCACTGCAGCAGTGGTAAATATACTATCTAAGAAAGCGTTATAGACCGCTCAAATGCCTTCGATGATCCCTATAGACTGTTATCCTAACTAAGGCAACAACCGAGGCTTACGGCTCAACGTGCTTTCCGACGCACAGAGAGCTTAGTTGAAATCACCACCAGCGGTCACCCATCCTAGTTATGGTTTAGAATACATAGGTAAGATACGAGGGCTACCATATTTTGAGTTACATTAGTAATCAAAAAAACACCAGGGAATGTACATAGACTTTTTAAGTCATGTTCTTAAAAATATTTATGAATTTCTACTGCCCTGCAAAAACAATGTTTAATCATTTGTTCACGTGCAATCCGATTGCCCCAAAACAAACTTGTACGTGCAAATTAAACTTCTTTTATGATGATTGTTTCTCGTTTTAATATCGAACAAATTCTTGAAATAAAATTCCTTTAGGTCTTTTTTTACGTTTGAGTCAAAATTCACGATTTCTTCCCATAAAAGTGTAGTAAAATATCTAAGATCTCAGTCCGACAGCGCGCCCGTTTCCCGTAGAAGCCTTATCTTTGGCTTCCGCTGTTATTGCTCAATTGGTTTTTATTTCGTACTTTAAATCATTCTATGTATATTGGTCGTGTTCTAAAAATCTTACTTTATCACTTTACGTTTGAGTACGAAAATACTTTTACGATTACATTTTCTTTTATAAGTATTTCTAACGCTTTTTGTGAGGTTAACGTTTATGATAATAACTACTATTACTATAAAGAGGAAGGGTTTGTTTGTTTGTTAAAATTGAATAGGATCCGAAACTACTGGACCGATTTGAAAAACTCTTGCACCATTAGAATCCTACATTATCCCTGATGAACATAGGCTATTATATATTTTGATTCATCATCATCATCCATCACCACGCGTGTGAAACCGCGAAGCACAGGTAGTCTTACATAATATCTTTGATTCCAATTTATTGTGGCATCTCTTTTTTTCAGGTGAACATAGTCTTCAGATTACGTTCCCAGCTGGTAGACGAGTCTGGCCATCAAAGATATCAAGTCAAAATCATCAGAGAATTAGAGTGATACCGATCCGTACGCTGAGTACAAAATCTAGTGTCGCAAGCAGCGGGAATATTCCGCGCTTCAACGTATTCTGTTAGCTTCAATAAGTTCATAATCCCCTGCGGTATTACAATTTTACGTTTGAATATTCGTAGTACAGAGCACAAGCATTGTAAACTGTTTACATGCAATATCGCGACCAGCGTTCAGTCACATAATACAAAAGTTGCGAACCGCCGCGAGCAATGTGTTCTGTTTTTGGGCATATTGCTAACACCGGCCCCACCCCCTTTTCATATCTCCCTTGTTTCTGTGATCTGTGGTAATTAATCATAATCATAATTCATGATATAATATTGAATTCGAGGGATATCTCATGAAATTAAACAACTAATACAACCATTGACTCTTTGGTCTTTAGTCATACAAAAGCTCTTAAAAACACATGTTAGCTTTCATACATAAAACATCACATTATATAAAAGTTAACATTTTATCTTTATAATGAAATTTAAAGTCGGGAGATGTTTAAGCAGTAATGTTAAACGTTGGTTTCGGTAAAACAACAAAACTAAACAAATCCAAAGCAAAGTTGGTTATAATATTATTAGTGTTAGTTGACTGCGCATTATACTAACATTGTTCTGTTCCCAATAATGACGCCAGTTTCGCAGAGCATTTGGCTTATTTTCCAACTAATTTGTTCAGTTTACGTTCATTACGGGCCTAATGTTTTATTAATTCGAATTGTTTGAACTGTTCTGTTAACAAACCTAATGCGGCAACGGTGGCAAGTTTGCATATGTGCGACCAATTATTTGGATTTTCTAGTACGTTTATTTAAACCGAAATATTGTGGTCGCGAAGTTAAAATGCCATAGATATTGTGCAATAAGTATTGCGCTCTTATATATATATGACTCGTTATAGTAATCGATTAAATCGATATATATTACGATAAGTAATATCGGCACTAAGTACGGTAATAAGTACTTGAACCTACTAAATACAATGATTTTGAGTAACAAATGAAATAATAAATAATGTGAAACTAAACGTGAACTTGAAACATAGTAAGTAAATATCTAAAAGTAAGTAAATATCAACCTCTAACATCACGAGCGCTACGAGCGGCCGCCGGCAGTGCTAAGCGAGACGTCATCGACGCGGGCGTTCCGAACACTCCTTGAAAAAGACCACCGAATATGGTCGAAACTATAGTCGGACCTATCCGATAAATATTACGTGAGTAATCCCGTATTTCTAATTAATAATAAGTAAATATCTATAAAGTAAAACATCTTCCCTACCAGCGTTGATTCACGTAGGTTTAGCGCGAGACGCGTGTAAGGATGTCAACATATCATCTACGAACAAATATTATAATAAAAAAATATATAATGTATAATGATTGCCGGCAGGCGTCTTCCACCCCTACCGCACCGCCTTTTCCCACTTTTGTCGCCTACTTATCGAGAAGACTTACTCGGGGCCGCGCGCTCCAAGGACTGTGCTTGAACTATGATTTTTTTTATTCATAGTTCAAGCAAAAAACATTTAAAAAGTAAAGTATAATTGATGATAACCTTCCTATTTCTTGAAATAGTCGTTCTGCAAAGAGACCAAGAATTAGAATTAGAATTATTTATTGACCTTATAACAGTGTTCGTTATGCTAGGCACGTCATAGAAAATTACATTTCTGCAACAATACCTTAAATGCAATAATATTTTATTTAGATTTATTTGCATTGCATGCAATGCAAATAAATCCAAAATGGCTGGGAAAATGTGGCCTCTATCGACCCCTTAAATTATAAAAATCGCGACGGTACCTATGTGTGGATATTATTATTTCTTACTTTTTCAAAAATCTACGTGTTAAATGCGACATCATGTAGGTATGCCCATAATGTAGGTACCTTTTCTATTTATTATTTATCCTTATTCATCATACGAGTATAAATCTAATTTCAACACTGACGAATCTCGCGTCACGGAATATCAATGATATCAAATAAATTGGACGGATCTGAATGCTTCCATCTGATCAGACAGACAATATAGCATTGAGCTAAATCTAATCTGGTCGTGGAATTTTCCAACCGACCCTCATTACCATTCCGAGGCGAGAATAAAGAAAGAAAATATTCTCCATGACGGAAATTTCATGTAAATTGGGTGAAGTACTCTCCGACTTTTGCTTTCTTTAAATTTCATTGTAGAGATGTACTTACAATTTTATTGTCACTGCAGACGCTTCTGTTGTAGCGGCGAGTTAATTTAGTTGTAACTTCATATTTTGGCGAATTCTTTGGATAATTTAGTTTGTACCGAAAATCTGTTTGTGTCATTAGATTGAACGTGCTGCGATTGTAAGAATAAGAATAATTCATTTGTTTAAAACACGAGTAGGTAGCAATGTAAATGATTAACACATGCGCATTTTATAAATAAGGTCGCGTAAATTTTGCCCACAGGCGTGCAAATTTATCGATGGATGGCATGCATATAAGGAACACTATATTAATAATAAGATAGAATAAAAACTTAATACGAATGAATACTTAAAAATATTTTTGAACTTGTATATAAGTAGCTTGTTACTTGATCGTCCAATTTTGATGGTTCTTTATCGGGCGGATATATATTGATGGTTTTTTATATGTAGGATTGCATATATCTCCATGTGTGTGTCAAATGTTTTAATCACTGAATATCACCGCTGTGTATTGAAAAGTTTTTGAATTATTCTCTAATAGAAGAAAATAAAACTGGCTATGTGAGCCTGTCTGGTCCGCCGAGGGTTCCGTGCCGCAAAACTACGTCACAAAATATGTATGTCGTATAAACTTATCCGTAGCCTGAACTTGACTGGTTGGTTGGCGCAGTTGATAGCACCTGCCTTCGGAGCCGCTGGTCCCGGATTCGATCCCCGGACAGGTCAAACTTTTGTGTGGTTGAACATGTATGTTTGACCTGTGTCTGGGTGAGTATATATGTATATAAGTAAGTATATCAGTCATCAGGTTACCATAGTACAGACTCTGCCTAGCTTGGGACCTGAAGACCTTGTATAAAAAAATCTAAAGTCTAAAGTTTAATTCTAAAGATATGCACTTTGCGTTATTTAATTCTTTTTCGTTTTACTCTATTGTTCGCACTATAATCACACCAAGTGTGATGTTTGTATCTATTACCGTATTTAGGTAATTTAGACCATAAACAAAACTAACGATAAAAAGTTTTCTTTAATTAACATAATACGTGAAAAAGTAATCTTTATTATTTAATTCTTGATTCCACCTTCACTTTTCATCAGGCGAGACGGATATACTTTTATGAAACATTATAAAAAAATACAATTTGCGGATATGTTTACTTTACTTTACTGTGAAACTTTGTTTCTTGTCAAATTTCACGATTCTCGGTCAACGGAAAACACTCTACAGGTTTTGATCGACTAATAAGTGTCTCCGGTCTACTGCATTTTAAATAAAATAATTAAGAAATTGTGATAGGTACTCCCTTTTTCTCGGCGTTTCTAAAAAAGACAGACAATCAAGTGAATCAATAAGGGAATATAATAAGATTTTTGTATTTGTAGAGTATACTATAATTTTAAGTTTAGACAAGAGCAGGTTGTACAAGGAGACTTCTGTAGTGAAAGGAGGTTTCGTATGACTGATTTCTCAACTGTCATTGTCAAAGAGTCCACAGTCGCTAAAAGCAATTATGTATAGTTCCTTTTCACTTTCAGCCGCTTTATTATCTTCCCTTAATTAATTGACACAAGTCAACATTACAGAAGGGCAATCAGTATAGGGAATCTCGACTTGGGCGGGGATTTGAGTTAACTTTGTATGAAATTTACTGTCTATTACCGTACTTTAAAATAAAACCAAGGATAAACCTCAGGATCGTTTGAACTTTGATAGTTATTATTCATTTTAGTGAATCTTGGCTTAGGTGCATATTTGAGTACACTTTGTATGCCATTTACTGTCTATAGTACCTACCGTATTTTATAACGAAACCAAGTATAAATCTCAGTGTCGTTTGAGCTTTGACAATCATTTTGTGTACCTACTTAATATAGTGAATCGCGGCTTGGGTGCGGATTATATGTCATTTACTGTCTATTGCCGTATTTTATAATGAAACCAAGGATAAGCCTCAGTGTCGTTTAAGCTTTGACAATTATTGCTCATTATAGTAACTTGCCTTGCGTGCGAATTTGAATAAACTTTTAATGACTTTATCTTCGTCTATTACCGTATTTTAAAGATGTCAGATATTTATTCCAAATTATTAATTTTCCAAGTTCTAATATTGGTCACATTATTTTTTTTCCTAAATCTATTTATTTCATATTCTGGATATTCCGCATTATTATATTTACACGTTCTTAATTTTACGAATTCGTAATATTCCAAATTATATTTTTTCCATAGGGAAGTACGGTTGAGTTAAAATGTTTTCATCAATGCTCTTTAACTGCGGCTGTAATATAGATGTATCCAAGTACTATTTATAGTTATATAAACTCAATTTACGATAGTGTTGTATTTTACAAGTTTTGTATAAAACTATGAAGGTACTGAGGAGACAAATTAATGTCAAGTCAAAGTTATATCAATGTAAATTGTTTCAAAACTGTTGTGCAAATATGGCTTCTAAAATACCATAGTAGAGAGAATTATGAATTTATTGTTTTGAAATTCCGAACAAAAAATAATTGATGATCTGTTAAAACGAAAAATATCACCTGAAGAATGTTTAAGCAAATTTTGTTGGTCTAAGTAAAATGTTTGTGTACATATTTTATGTTTAGAACATTTAAGTTGTTTTTTTAAATATTTCATGTCATTAGTACAGTACAAGCATAAGACCATCAGCTCAAGATCATCCGGATTTATTTGTTTTTGATTTATGTATGTAATTGTACTTGCTCGGAAATGTAAGAGTTTGTGCAATTAATAATTCAAAAAACAAAGAATTTGGAAAATTGCGAAATTGTAATCTTTATACTTTGGAAATTTATGATTATGAGTACTAAGAAATCGGAAAATATATATTGTGGAAAACTCAGAATTAGGAACTTTTCACTGACACCATTTTAAAATAAAACCAAGGACAAACCTAAGTGTCGTTTGAGTTTTGACAAGTATTACTCATTAAAGTGAAACTCGACTTCGGTGTGAATTTGAATAAACTTTGAATGACATTTACTGTCTAGTACCGTATTTTAAAATGAAACCAAGGATAAACCTCAGCTTCGTTTGACGAACTTTGAAATTTACTGTGAAACCTCAAACATTGCTGATCATTATTGTAGAACACGGGCCTCACAATAATTGATCCGCCTGAGATCACATTAGACGTATCGAGAGTTGTAATTAGGTCTCTTAACATCTATCTAGGTACCTAAATCAGGCAGGGTTACTAATGTTATATGATTATTAACGGGATATTTACCGTGGTAAGGTTGTGGAATGAGCTCCCAATATTTCGGCGCAGTTACATGCACATTACATGTTCACGGGAAGACAAGAAGTCTTAGTAGTAACTTTAGTGAACAGCCGTGATTGTTTAAAACAGTATTTTAGGGTTACTAATGTACAATATCACAAAAAAACAGTTTTACGATGCCTTTATAACTATAAAATATAATTTTACACACTCTGTTCGACTGTTCAAATGCGTTGTGCTACTAACATGTCCTATTTAAACGACCTTCCGTCGATCCTAATCAAACAAAATGTCAATTTATGACAAGAATAGCTCTACCATATTATGAGGATGGATCGAACAGTTTGTTAGATATAGTTTATCAGTTATTTTACATCAATATAATATCGAATAAGGAACCAGTCTGTTTCAAATGTGTAAAAAGTTACATAAAGATCATTAAAGAGTTACCAAAGCTTTGAAATTTCTTAATGAATTAGGTATTATGGGGTGGAAATTGAAGGTTATGCAAATATTTGAAGCATATCCACAATATTCACTATGTTTAAGGAAATTGGCTTAGCTAAATCTTATAATACTTTTAACCGTCTAAAAAAGACGAGATTCTAAATTCGGTGGTTTTTTTGTGTGTTTATACGCAATTACTCTGCCAGTGATGATTTCATGTTTTTTGATGATTTTATTTCAAAGTGGTTCAAAGTGTCAAAGTGGGCACATAAATTTTAACAAAATAGATTCAGCGCTTTATAAAAAAAGTTATACACAGAACATAGATAAAATATACAGAGTCTTGCCGCCTTCTTATAATACGTGGACGAGTTTAAACCTTGGTTTAAACTCGGGGCTATTTAACCGACTTCCAAAAAAGGAAGAGTTGTCTCAATGCGATATAAATATATATATATATATATATATTTATTACATTTACAACGAGCTATGGAGAGGGCTATGATCGGGGTTTCTCTACGTGATCGAATCAGAAATGAGGAGATCCGTAGAAGAACGAAAATCACCGACCATTAGCCAGTTGAAGTGGCAGTGGGCAGGGCACATAGCACGCAGAACAGATGGCCGATGGGGCCGAAAGGTTCTGGAGTGGAGACCACGGACCGGCAAGCGCAGCGTAGGTCGTCCACCGACACGGTGGACAGACGACCTGAGGAAGGTCGCAGGACGACGTTGGATGCAGACTGTTTCCAACCGGTCCTTTTGGAAAATCATGGGGGAGGCTTATGTTCAGCAGTGGACGTCCTACGGCTGAGATGATGATGATGATGATATATTACATTCACCCTACACATATTGTATTTACCAATTAGTATTTGAATTATACGCGTTTAATAGATTGTTTACCTTATAAAGGTACTGAAAAACAAATCAAAATTCAGAGTCGGTAGACTTAGTACACAAATTGGTTATTTTATGAATTTCGCAGTAGTTTATAATTGGTGCAATGAGATGGAAACAGGGCTGATTTTGTCGAGAAATTGGGTCGCTATACCGAGTAGTTCGCGCACCGTATGTATGTGGTACAGCTGCGTACAATTTTAGCACGAGCCAACCCTGCCGCAGGACGTGACTGGAGTGACAATGGCGCGCCGCCTTGTTACTTCCATACACAAGTGCTACAAATGCGGGACACCATGTATTCTTAAGTGTTCGCTTTTTCAGACAGAGCGTCGTGCCAGGGAGCATCGGCGTGTATTATGCGACGGTTCGTTTTTATTTTATAAGGAGTAATTGTAATTTCTCACGATAGCTCGATATGGGTATAATAGATTGTTGTCCACAATAATGTAAAACTTTCATATACTTACAATAATCAAAAATAAAAATATATCTACACATCTATCTGCACTCACAACGTAATATTCCTAATATGAATTTTTCAAAGACCCCGATGTTTCTATTATAATTTTGAACTGTTACGTGAGTAGTATTCTGTAATATTGCAGTCCCGTTTGGAGCCCGTCATACAAGCTACACATTGAACGATTAGAAAAACTGCAGCAAAGATTTTTATACCACCTATCCTACACTAACAATCTTTGTAGCCAGCTGGACTCGTATGACTCTAGACTTTGAGATGTCTTCACTTCAACAAAGGAGGAACATCGCTGACCTTGTACTTCTTCACAAGCTTGTCCATGGCTACATATACAGTCCCTCGTTGCTTAAGAAAATTTAATTTGACATCCCTCGCCCCGCTAGCCGTCTCATTAATCGAAAAACATTCAGCCTTCCACACTCACGTACGAACTACGGTCACCATGCATCGTTCTATCGTATTTGTCGTTCTTATAATGACATTTGTCATGATGTAGACATATTTAACCCCTCAGTCTCTTCTTTTAAGAGACTGCTATTATCTGTTCTTAAAAAATAGTAACATAAAATTAAATATATTTTAGTACACAACACTTGTAAGCATGCTGTGTTCACAGCAAGAAGGACGTGCGCACCTGTACATGTTTTGTAAGATCTAAATATTATTTGTGTTGTTTTTTTTGTGTACATCCAGTTCTGTGATCCGATAAAAAAAAATTAATTCAAAAAAGTTTGTACACGTTCTTTTTTCGAGTATAGGTAAAATAATAAAAAAACATTACAGTGCAACATTTTCCTTCGATTTTCAAACAACTGCATCATAAAATAACTTTTTAATTTTTATAGCACACTTTTACATTTTCATTTACTGGCTCGTATGGGCTCATTGACTTAATGCAGAAAAATAGTGTCACTGTCTATGGATGCGCGCGCTGCGCAGTCATTTGCAATGAGAATCAAAATTTCCCGCTATCCCACATATTTTTTTCCGTGTCTAAGTTTGGATTAAATATAATATTTATCTTTAAAAAAATATGGATAACATACAGCAACAACAAAGTTAATACAGCTTTATATTTAATATGATATATTCAATTTCATAATTGCAACATTCATAATTTGAAAAATTATTATAGCAAACTAGCTGACCCGCCAGCGGCTACGCTCGCGTGCCCACGCGGGATACGGTAATTACTGATTTTTAATTATGCCACGGGAACTCTTTAATTTACCGGCATCAAAAATATCCTATATTTTGATCAAGGATATAAGCTACCACCATACGAAATTTCATTTAAATCGGTCCAGTCGTTTCGGAGATTAGCCCGTATAAACAGACAGACAAACGTGCAGAGAAACAAACAATTTGAACTTATTTTTCACTCCTTACATCCCCTGACTCGGTTTTTAGCATAGTTTTCATTGTACAGATATTTGACCTCTACAGTTTATAATATGTAGTAGTTTTTACATCTCTCATCTTCGTTTTACCCCCTTAAGTCATTACTGACAAAAATATTGAAAGCATCACTATTTATTTTAAATTACCTATCCAGTTATCAATTTTCATCACTGTAGCTCCAAAAAAAAAGGGAACTTTTGAAAAAAAAAGACATCCCCCCTTTTACCCCCCTAAGTCATCCTTGACCAAAATATTGAAAGCATCACTTTAAAATGCTAATTTTCACCACTGTACGTTCGAAAACATAAAACTTTCCATACATATTACATTACATACTTACACCCCTCCATTTCACCCTCTTAAACCACCACTATCCCAAAAAAATATTAGTCCAACATTGTTTATTTTGAATGACCTATCCAAATACAAATTTTCTCAACTATAAGTTCAATAACAAAGGAGTTTCATACAAATGTTTTCACCCCTTTTGACCCCCTTAGGGGTTGAATTTCATAAAATCCCGTCTTAATGAGCACCTACGTCCTAAAAAGAACCCGCATGCAAAATTTGAAACTCCTAGCACTTGTAGTTTCTGAGATTTCGTGATGAGTGAGTGAGTGAGTGAGTGAGTGACCTTTCGCTTTTATATATATAGATAAATAATTACTTAACTCATTTTCCACTTTTGTTTTATTTTAACTGTATAAGCGAAGATAAAATAGTGTATGCAAAGGCATATAATTAGGTATTATATGACCGTTGCATAAACTATTAATACATGTTACATTTTATAAGTATAAATATGAATAATAATTTAACTATAAAACTGGCAAAGTGCGAGTCGGACGCGCGCACGTAGGGTTCCGTACCATTATCTATAATTATCGTAATATTATCTTTTTATAGATAATGTTACGGAACCCTACGTGCGCGAGTCCAACTTGCAATGTACTGTTTTTAGTATTTGTTGATAAGGCGGTAACAGAAATACATCATTTATGAAAATTTCAATTGTCTAACTATCACGGTTCATGAAATATAGCCTGGTGACAGACGGACAGCGGGGTCTTAGTAATTGGATGCCGTTTTACCCTTAAGGTACGAAACCTTGATAAATTCGACCAAGTGCGAGTTGGACTAGTGCACTGAGGGTTCCGTATATTTAGAAAGCATCTAAAATTAGTGCTCTAAAAACAGACAATCTTGTAATAAGACAAACTTAACTTTGCTGTTTGATTCCTAGACACGGTCCTTGCACCAACTGCAAATAATAAGTTTATAATTTCTTTATAAATTCGTTTTATTTTGTTATTAAACTACATATTATATCCATTTTTCAGATTTACTTCTTTTTATGTGGTTTAAGACATTGAGTGTATTATTGCTTCATGCAAAATTTCATGATTATAGGCGGTTAGATGGTACTGTTAACTCTCCAATAGATGTCGCAAATAGAGAGTTAAAATTCGATGCACGGACCAGATTCTCGGTGGCCTAGTTGGTCAATGGCGTCTGACACGGAGAGTCAGAAGACGCGAGTTGAATCCAGTCCGAGGATGTGAATTTTTCTCTCTATACATTTCAATGTTTGAGATCGCAAAGCAGGCGTTAGTGCTTTGAAAAGTAATACTTAAATACATACAGTCGAACATCCTCCTTTTTTGAAGTCGGTTAAAACATGGAGCAAAGATAGACGGAGTTTGAACCATGATTATAGGGAATTGAATCTTTTATCTATAGTTCACATTTATAATAACAGGTAAATGTTTCCATGAAATAGTATGCAAACATTATTTCTCAGAACGTGAGATTACTGGGTGAATAAGTCTTAAAAGAATCTTATTTTCCGTTTCTGTATTTTTTTCTATTAAATTAATTCCTACAAATTATGATTGCTCAGCTGCCAGCGCCAGAAGGAAAAATAAAGTTCATTTTAAAACTTGCCGATAATTGGCAAAACTCTGGAATTGGCAATTCCACGATGATGAAAGAAAAAAACCCAATAATAATCAGATTACTGTTCGTCGAAAACAAATATATGTAAACGTAGGCGAGGGCACTGTTGTGCCAATTTTACTTCGTCGTAAGTGATTATGTTAGCAAAACTAATGGTTTTTTTTATGCAGGTATGTTGTACTCTTACAGTGGGAAATGGCAGTTAGAATAATAGAAAAATGTGGTTTACGCGCCAACTCTTTACAATTACACTTTACATCAATATCAGTCGGAGTCAATACAAAACGAAAATTCTTTGTATTGAATGCAATAAAGAATTTTCTTTTAAAATTCTTTATTGCGCTTCTACCAATATATACAGAAAGTAACTTACTTCTACCCTTTTAAATTAGGGTAGTGCAATAGGTGGTCTTATCGCTTAAAGCGGCTCCTTCCAGTCAACATTGTCTAGACAGTATCGTAAGAAGTAGCAGACGGTTGTGCAAAATATTGTGTTATTTTAAGTCTATCTGATTTAAAACTCTAATACATAAATGTAATATTTATATACTAGTAGTTCTCCGAACAGTAGACCTCGGAAGCACATAGTCTTATTGCTGCATTTCACATCGTTAAACAAGAAACTATTCTATATTGGCTATGTTCGGGGCTTTTTCATATGGGTCTTTTTTGTATTTAATACAGTTTCATAACGAATTTAATATAATGTATTACTGGTTAACATTTTTTCTAAAAACGAAACTCAGCATATAACGTAAATCCAAAGCACACAAACACATAGGACGGGAAAAATAAATAAGTTAGACAGTGGAATCGATAGGCAAGAAATTTAAGACCAAAAACTTGGGAAGCACTAAAATTTAATATTGGTCTCGGTTCGATTTTGGGACGCCACACTTTATGGTAGCAATTACTACCCTTCATCTCGGAAATGTCGTGGATTGGTTTGGCCTTTATAGGTGTTCGAGGTTATGACAAGCATTACATAAGTAACCGATACATTCTAAACTTTAGATTGTTTACAGGTAAATTATTTGAAAAGTTTCGCAATTATAGCTTGTGTTGCGCTTTATTTGCAAACATTGTATTCCACATTCCAATTGAGTGCTCGATGAAATAACGAGGTTTCGTACTCGAAAACCCGCCGAAAGTTTACTTCAGCACTTATATTTGTGTACTGAATTTGAATCATCGAAAAAACTTTTCTTTTCCTCTCCATTGAGATTATAATTATAGATAATCTGATCAATTGTTTGGGCTGAAATATGTTTTATCTCATTGGATTAGACAAATCGATAGGACTGTTATTTTGGAACAATTGTACCGTTCGGTTCAAATGTTATTAGAGACAAAATAAATATCTTCCCACAAGCATGGCGTAAAAGTCCACTACTGAGTTTTTCTGGCAATAGATTCGCCACTATTGCAATAGATAGTCATTCTCATTTATTGTGTTGAGACCAATATAACATCACTTCGTAATGTGTAGATTTCCGACTCCTTCAGAGATTTAAAAACTTGAAAGTGTGTAATTTAAATCTGTTTCCATTTTCGGGCCTATCTATATTCTGACGCATTTACACAAAAAGGTTGAATAAATTTTCCCCTTCCTGTATGCAAACAGACTCAAGGCCAACCCATAAACAAATGTAACGTTCAAATTTTGTATAGCCACGTCAGAATATTCTACTATTAACGCGCTGCCGTCTCAGTTTATACGACAGCATAAAACCGGAGTCATCAAATTCAGGCATCTCGTTACGTCGCCATGACATCCGAGCAATTGATATCAAGGCGCTTCGCATAGCATTATATCGACATATCAATCTTCCACCATATGATATCATGTTCTTGTTAATTACGTTGAATGATAGGTATGTGCCTATTAATTAATTTATTGGTTCATTGGATTTACATTACCACGTGGCTCTTAGATGTATGTAATTAATATACACTACGATAACTGTAATTAACGTAGAGGAAGCTTGCTGCTTGAAGCGGTTGTTTAAACCTAGTTTAAAACAAGCTTGTTGCAGTCACTACTTGGATGGTGGAATTGGTACATCACTTGCGAAAATTAACGTTAGAAACGGAATATTTACCATGTATTGTATATATAGTGAGCTCTCACCAATTCACTAATTCTCACAAATTCACCAATCACGAGTAAACACCAACTGGTGTTTACTCGTGAACATGGCGCATGCAACTGTGCCGAAATATCGAGAGCTCACTATAAATATAATACATGGTAAATATACCGTTTCTAACGTTAATTCTTGCATTAGTGACCCTGCCAGTTTAAAAACTGTCACTTGCTAAATTTTCTATTGACCATTTGTGTGCTGACGCTGACGCCTACGTTAAGGCTACGGTCATGGTTGTGGCTGTGTTAGACTATCGCCCTAAGTCTATGGCCATAATCTAGGCCTTAGATTATGTGACATGACCTGCTACGACTATTACCCTACTACGGTAATAGTCGTTAGGCCATGTTGGAGCTGTTCGGCCCGTCTGCTGAAAAGTAAAAAACCCTGACACTATGGGCTGGTTGCTAGCTTGACCACAAAATCACACTGGGCTCACGTTGACGCATTCATGTCAAAAAGAGAACTATGGACCATCTTCCTATTTTCTCGTGTACATGTATTAGTAGGAATGATTATCTTAATTTCAACATGTTTTTTTTACTTAACATTAAATGTACTTTTGCTAACATTAAACCTACTTTGCCTAATTAATGTCACATAATCTAGAGCCTTATTTGACCATAGAATTAGTCCATGCCACACATCCGTACATGAACATTGGTCTTATGACTGTCTTATAAATTATTTTTTTTTCTCTTTACTGCTGGACACCAAAATCTTATGCAAAGCTGCACTACAAGGGAGGATGTTTTGGACGCGTAATTAAATAATCCGTAAAATTATATCTTCTTGCGTCCAAATAATAAACGATGACAGACAATTTATAATAGCAATTTCTGTGGAATCCAGTTTCCTTTTACATGCAATAGAAATAATTTTCTATCGACTTTTTGTAATAAGTATCGAAGGTACTAAAAAAAGTGCTTAGCTTCTGCCTCATTACTTGTGCCGTACCTTTCTAAAGCTGTATTGGAGGGGTTACAACTCATATATTTAAATTACAGTTGTTAAGGAAAAACGTTTTTATGCGGTAGGCTTTAAGATTCAATATACCGTAAAATGTTTAGGGATGGCTTGGAAAAGGGTTGTCACTTTATATAAAGCTGACGTTGCCGCAAACGACAGTTAATGGCGCATAAAATTCGCAGTAAGCCTGACACAGTATAATCATATTATTTACGGGACTGGTATCATTTAAACGAGTTCTATGTACTACATTATATGCTTGCGGATCGTCCTTGTTTGTACTTTTACTGTCAACAGGTAATATAAACGCTGATGTTCTTTCATGAAAAGCTTTTCAGTATCGTAGCGGTAAATTGTGCTAAAATTTCAGTAGTATCGAAGTAGGTAATTGTGTAAAGCTACAAATATTTATTAATAAATGTAGTGTATGTTAGTTTTTTTTTTAAATAAGTGTTTGCATGTCAAAATAACAGCTGTTTACTAAATGAATTTAAAATTATCTACTTTTAACAAAAAAACTTTTTTTATCTGTCTGTCCGTTGGTTTAACCGAAAAGGTTAATCTCCGAAACAGCTGGGCTAATTTTGATAGGACTTTCTCTGCTTAACCACACACATTGCAGTTCCTGGAAAAGTAGGTTGATTTCTGCGAAATCTATTGTATTATTGGCCAAATATGGCGAATCGCGTGTCAACGGGTTGGCTAAGGTAACTAAGCGGCTTATGTTTTGGAAAACTATTTAAGTTCCGTGGGAAAATATATTTTTGTGTTATAGTCATTTTACGCGCGGATGAATCCGCGGGCACAGCTATTTTAAAGATATACAAATTAGTAAAGCGTACACAAGTTCAAACCAGTAAGCTAAGATTGAAAACATAGATATTTGTTAAAATATTAGATGTTTGCCACTTCAGCATCTTTAGCGCCCAAAGTGCCACCTTCCAAAATCTCAGGCATTATTCACACAATGCAGGATTTCACCTAAAGTATACCTACAACTTTTGGTAGGTATATATACACCATTTTTCGGCACGCAGCCTATTGAGAAGCGTGCGTGACCAGATTTCGGAGTCACCGACACTTTATTACAGCTATGTGAAAAAGCCGGAATCAAATGCAGGTGACGTACATGAATTGGTAGATAAAGTAAGGGTAGGGGGTAGTAAAGCCCCGTATTTGTTAATATTGGTGAACTGTGAATAATATGGATTGAATAGCACAAGCTTGAAAGAGACCTCGTTAGAAGTGATAAGTACAAAATCTTACTCAAAAGTTAAGTGACTTATCAATCAATAGATAAGAATCAAAGTCCTGATCGGTGACTGACCGACAGACAACACACAGCCTAAGCCGCTGGTCGTAGAGACTTGAAATCTGTAAAGTGTTTTTGTCTTAGTGGGTAGAGGTTTACTAAGAAAGGGGTTATTGAAATTCAACCCCTAAGGGGGTAAAAATGGGTAAAAACGTTTGTATGAAAGTTCTTTCTTTTTGAACTTATAGAAGTGAACTTTTGCATTTAGATAGTCCATAAAAAATAAATGATAGTGTCATTAATATTTTTGACAGGGATGACTTAAGGGGGTGATAAAGGAGGCTAAACTTCTTATGCCAAATCTTTGTCTTTGAACCTACAGGTGTGAGAATTTGTATTTAGATATTTGATTTAAAATAAAAAATAAAATATTCTTGACAGTGATAACTATGGTGGTGACGGTGGAGGATGAAACTTTTTATGGCAAATCTTTATTTTTGAACTTATAGTTGTGAAAATTTGTATTTAGATATTTCATATTGATTGACAAATACCTTTCGTTTGGATTCAAGATTGCTGGACTCAATTAAGGTTTGTTCCACGATGACTATAAGTAACAGGGACAAACTCTGAAATTTGCTGGGGTTGATTAGCGGCAGGACTATTTCTCCCACAGCCAGGTTTATGTAGCATGCTCACGTATGAGCGAGCTCTCCAACTAGCCTGGTTACTTTAGTGCCCGCTTCTGGATTAGTGAATAACATTGTATAAAGAAATACTGCTAAGGACGGTATCTACCTGAACATATGTTAATTATCACACATAGGGGCGGGCAATAGCCATGAACAACGGTTTATATCGGTACAGTTAATATTGGTGAACTGTAAATAATATGGATTGAATAGCACAAGCTACAAGTGTGACGACGATGACTACAAAATCTTACTCAAAAGTTAATTGACTTATTAATAGTGTGGTCATAAGTAAAGATGATATAGGATTGTGTAGACTCAGCCTTGAATTATTAGACTTCAATGATAGACTTTTTGTTTCATCGACAAATACGGGGTTCGAAATTCGGGCGTGTTGGATAAAATACAAATAAAACGTTTGTGTTTTGCGTTCAAGTTTCATAATGAAGAAAATGAGCATATGCGTGCGAAGAAAGAAGAGGGCAGTATATGCTGACTACATACGCGTCGATGCGCTACCGTGTCGTTCATGGCAATACTAAGAGCTAGACTCTTAGTATTGCCATGAATGAAATAAAGCGGTCATAACTCTGACGTATTTGAGGTTTGCTCTTGGTCTTATATATTTTGAAACTATTTTAATATTCCGAATCAATTTCACAAGATTCCAGAAAAAATAAACAGAATGTCCCGAAACTCAACGATAACCTGGTACCGGGCGATATGCCAAAGTATACCAGTAATTAAAAAAAATAAGAGAAAAAAGCTTTTATTTCCATCATAGAGAGTAGCAATAATTCTGGAAACCATAATTCGTCAAAACTTAAATTATAATACTTAGTGAACAATGTTTATTAATTTGATTTGTGGTTGCGGTTAATAGCACTGTTATTTAAGATTACATTGTTAATGAATACATTGTAAATTTTTTTCGAAAAATGTAACATGGATTTAGTTTCTTTTTTTCATAACTGGTATATCTTGGCCTCTCGCCCGGTACCAGTTTATCGTTGAGTTTCGGGACACCCGATATACAGGTACGAGTTAATTTCATTTCTACATGAGGCACGAGAGAGTTGTCTCATGAAAATCGAGAAGTGCGTAAGACACGTTTACGATTCCATCAGTCATGATTTTCCAATCCCATTGTGATGACTGGTAATATGAAGACTAGAACTATAAGGAAATATTTCACTTTAAGGGTTTAGACCCTTAAAGTGAAATATTTCCTATCAGTATCTGGATTATGAAATAAGGCAGCTCCACAATCTCTCAAGACGTAGGGCGGACAGGCAGCGCGGAACGACGCGGCGGTTTCCATCTGATAGACGAAAACTTTTATCACACTTTAGCTCAAAAGGGCGGATCTCATTCCGACTTTATGGCGTGGTTGGCGAAATAATGAGTGAAATTTTCTCAATTCCCAGCGAAATATTAAATCAAATTTATAATTAAATCTTGCTGTTTATTTTCGGAGTTTTATCCTGGTTGGAGTTGGTTATATAGCCTGGGCACCCTTTTTAAACGTTATTTCAAAATGAAACGAAGCCCTTGCGTATCAATTTTTTTTTGTTTCAAATGTAACGATAACAGTTTCACGGCTGTATCGTTGCCTATGATTATTAATATTTTCTATGTAATGATAACTCGTGCAAACCTACTTTCAATGCTATAATCGGGGAAGTGAACGTAAAAAAATATAATTATAGTATATAGTTATAGGGTATTCGTATCCCCCTAATATTATAAACGGAAAGGATACTGATACAGTAGTTAAGCGTGTGTATTTTTTATTTCTTCAAGCTGTACAAAACAATACAACAAAGTTTGTGTGAAATATACCCAGAATTTACGAAATACGTAAACGGCATCAGAGTTTGTGATATTTGAAATGGAAATAGCTTATATCGACCCAGAATTAACACATAGGCAACACGTGGATTGTAGATACAAATCGAAAAAGGATCTTTTTTATTATTTATTTTCTTTTCTTAAAATAAAATTGATAATATTTTTCGTTTTTCTTATAATGGTGACATTGTATTCATGATATTATCACTTTTAGGTATATTGTTTATGAATAATTACCGAAAATGAAGATACATATTTTAATTAAAATTTATAACCATGATTAATAGTTATATTTTTCAATAAATGTTTTTTTTTATAAATATATTACATTGCTACTGACTTGTTTTGGTTTACGTATAGGTGGAGCCTCGGGGCATAGCTAGTTTCTATAAATCTTATCTATGTTTCGTAAATTACGATAATGCCTTACAAATACGTGATTTCCATTCCAAAAATAACCTTCTTACTGCGACAAATGAGATATGCAAATGAAACCAAGTCTTGCAAGTTTGCTAATATATAATTTTCTAGCCTTATCTGCATCAGCAACAAACAGCCATTGTAAATGATGTACTGAAATCAGGTCCAAAGTTAATTCTGTAGTTTAATCAGATGCCGTACTTTGTTTCACATTTGTTTGGCAAGTTGGTGGATTACTCCTGGGACTGGCCGAGATGGATGAGATGGAACATTCTGATGTAACGAAAAATAAATTAACAGCGAGTGTATAATAGGATCTACCAAATTTCAACGATGATTAAATTTGTTTTGATTAAATTGTCCTTGTATTTTCAACGTTGGATATGTAAGGAATATGTAAGTAATGAGAGCCTTTCTCTTTTGTTTTAAGTATCATATCTACTAAACATAAAAATTAATATATACATTAATGTGTCCAGCCCTAAACAGATTTGCAGTAAATGTATACTATTACCATTGACCATTCGTAAAACACAACAAAGAAAGAAGGAGAAATAAATACACAACTATTGGAGAGGTGAACATGTCAACCAAAAATAAGCAGTCTATCATTACCACCACAAAAGAGACGTGTAAAAATCACCATCCACAAATAAAGACGGTAAGATAAGACAGTTACCAATTTGCAGTTACACCTGCGTAATTACAGATGGGGCCAGAACATTCCAGAACAATGATTCCTCAGACGAAGCGGATTCAGCGGTCCCCGTGCCTCCGCAAATTACACAGGACGAATAAAGATAATGGGGTAGGGAAACGTTGAAAAGGCAACGTCAGGAACTCTTCAAACACGTGGTGCCAACTTTCATTGGTACTTTTTGACTTGTTTTGAAACTTTTGATTATTTCATTTGTGTTCGTGTCTTCAGTGCGATAAATAGGAGTTGAGAGATCACAAATTATCTGGTACCCAGTGACCAATGATGATGGTTGATAATCAATGATCAATTTTTAAATGCTTAGAAATAAATAATAACTCAATGAATCCTTGTACAATCTGACAACCTAAAATACAATATATGCAAAGGAACGCGTAGCAAGCACGAATAATGTACATAGTAATGAGTAATCTATGGCACAGGCGCCACAGAGTCGGGAGGGCCCATCAATAAACGAAGCCAAACGGCAATCAACTAACCAACAAGCTCATTCCTACATCAATATCACAACGTGTAGGTACATAGCATAAATACCTCTTAGTTCCTATAAACAATGAACCTTTATGTGGGTAATTATGAATGTATCTCCATAATCTACCGAAATCTGACCGTGTGTTCAGAGCTACATATTGACTCTGGTACAGTATTTATCCACCACAAAAAACAAATTGTCCAGAATAATTTAGAAACCCTGGTAGGCAAATTGACTCGCAATCGATTTGTCTACCTAGAATTTCTGAGTTAAATTTGTTCTCCGATCACTTGATTACACTACTAACAGGACGGTTGGCGCAGTTGGTAGCACCCCTGCCTTCTGAGCCGCTGGCCCCGGGTTCGATCCCCGGACAGGTCAAACATTTGTGTGCATGAACATGTCTGTTTGATCTGTGTCTGGATGTTTATATGTATATAAGTATTTAATATCAGTCATCAGGTTACCATAGTACAGGCTCTGCCTAATGTGGGTCCTGAAGACCCTTTGTGTGGATGTTGTCCCATATATTATTATTATTATTATTTATATTACCTTAATGTTTACATATAAAACATGTTGAAAATATTCGCTACATTTTTATCAAGTACCAATTTAATTAGCTTTTTCGGCCATTTTCAATAACGATGCTGACATCATAAACTCTTCGGCCTGTTAAATATTCAGTAAGTAATGCTTTAATAAATACCGTACACTTTCTTTACATTTCCATATATGGAAAAACATATTTTAATGTTCATATTCATTTATTTTTGTTTAGTAATAAGAAATTAATGCCGTCCGTCCCGTGACCCGTGCCTCAAAATATGAACCATGCTTCCAATTTCCAAGCACAAAAATCTATATTATTTGAAAAGGGTTTACCTTTTGAAGGTTCATGTTGATGGGATACCTTTTGACGATATTATCCATAATCTATAGAAATTGTATTAACAGCGCAAAGAGTTTGGCTAACCCAGAACCTAACTAATTATAATATAATAGGAATGTAGGTACTTATATGTAAATATTAATCGATCATTGGCCTGGTCGAGGCGGTGACTAGAGCCATAGAACTAATCCAAATCTGTGAAAGCAAGAGTGACATTTTAACTTTTGGCTAATCTTTTCTCGCCTTTTAATCATATAAAAGAAATTCAATAGCGCGGAGATAGTCGTAATCGTACAACAGGTAAATACGGTTTAAACCTTCGTGGTTTAATCTGTCAGTTCTCACGGCAAAAAGAGGGCTGGTAACATAATTGCGCTAGAACCACACGGAGCTCAAGAGACAAGACATAGTAATGCATTATTGAAGTGAAAACTTCTTTAGGCGCGTTGAGCACTATTTTGGGTGAAAAAACATGGAATTCCCGTCATCGTCACCGTCACCTAACGTTTTGTCATAGATTAAGCAGTTTTGAAGTGAAAACTTCTTTAGGCGCCATGATGGTTTCAATGACTAACTATTGTTGTTGATTGCGTGTCTTAAAAATAATTAAAATAGTTTTCACTTCTATTGGAAGTCCCTAAAGACTGCCCCGCATTTTTATTTTACATAATTTCATGTTTCTCTAAATACTTAATCTGATATCCTTAGTGGTATGAATTACAATCATATATTAAAAGTCTTCATCTAATAAATTTAACCGAACAATTCTTGTATATACGTACCTTTACATACGTATATTTACATATAATCTGAATATCGGAAACGGCTCTAGCGATTTTCATGTAATTTAGTATGCAAGGGGTTTCGGGGGCGATACATCGATCTAGCTAGGTTTCATTTTTAGGAAACGTCGTTTTATCCGTGTTTTTGGGCAATGAAAACTGCTACAACAAACTGTTTTACCGACACAGCAACACAAAAACTTCTTGACAATAGATGGCGTTGTTAAGCAACACTAAGACAAAACTGGTCTCAAAAAGATGAGCAAAGCTAGGTCATCATCAGTAAATTGGTTTAGTTGATAAAATTTTATTAAAAATAGTGTCAAAATGTCATTGTAACAATATCTCTCTATACTTTAAATTTCAGCCACCCAGTCCAGTCCTTTGGTGGGTAGAACCCTAAACAACAGAGGCACTTTTTATAAAAATTTGACTTGAAAGTACGGAAATGGGAGCAAAGGAAATTTGCACATTTGCTTAATGTTATTTAAATTAAGATTACTCATGCTCAATTTACATAATCCTTATTAAGCAGAATCAAAGCTATGATAATTGAACTATACGAGTATAAAGGCATAATTTAAAAAAAATGAAGAAGTTAACAGGGTCATTGGTGCCGATTCATTGGTTCAGAGCCTCGACGAATGTGCAATGAAATAATTTAATTTAATTTATTTCATCATTTCCATTTCGTTATCGGACGAGCAGATAAGTGGTAATGTTACAACTACCGCAATTAAGACTATAAATTGGGGACTATTGAATTGAACAAATTAATGGGTTAAATCCAAGCTATTGCTATTGTATGACTGTAGTCGGTGATGATTTGCTATACCATTATAATAACCCTTTATTTCTAATACTTAGATACTACTACTAGTACAAGTAGCCTCCTGGGCGTAGGCCTCCTTCATTATTTCCAAAGTTGTCTGTTTCTTGACTTAGTCATTCAGTTCTTAACTGGCTTCCATTATAATAATAATAAGCCCATTTTGCTCCCACTGCTGGGACTCGAGCTTTCCTCTCAGAGAGAGGAGTTGGGCCATAATCCAGCACGCGGGCCCAGTCGGATTGGTAAATAGGGTAGTGGCCAATCCATGTCGAAGTTTTCAGGCCACCCGAAGACCCTCGACATAGACTAAGACAAACAACCGGGATCGATGGCTTAACGTGCCCTCCGAAGCACGGAAGCACTTAGTTGAATAATGCCACTAGCAGTCACCCATCCAAGTCTTGACCGCAGCAAGTGTTTTTAACTTGTTGATCGGTTAAAATCGCCCAGTCGAGCTCCACTACGAGCGCTTCTTCGAGGCTTTCATTACCATTTCTTAAATACGGTGTAGTAAAAGTACACTGGATACAGTTTATGATTAGCTAGCTGTATAAAACCAAAGACATCTTTAAGTTTGTTATTATGAGCTAGACTGACCCTCAATTTAATTAAAACAATATAAAATTACCTTTTCAATTGATATTGGCATTTCTATAAATTGTTCAGCATTAAATTGAATAACTTGAGAGATCCCAATTTATCTGCAATTTGGGGCCGTCAAGTTACCGAAGCTATTTCCTCCTATAAATATTGACAGCACTTAACAACGAGCATTTGTCATTTGCGATCTGAAGCGAAGATTGTGCGAAATGATTTTGATAATAAAAATATACAGCCGTGCGATTCTCTAAGAGCAAACATCGTTGCATCTTTGACAACATTCGTGAAACAAATGACGAGATAACAAGAAAGGTTGGAAAAGCAACTTTATGTACAAGGGCGATATCTCATAAAGTGTTTGACATCCGTGAGCTCGTCGACGAGCGCATCGACGAATCATTAGAGAATCGCACGACTGCAACCAAGTTGCAAGTAACTTTTAAGATTTTACAATATTAGCAAGAAAAAATACACATACCTATTAGAAAGGGATTCCAACCCGTCTTGCAAAAATGCCTTAAAAACCATATAATAAAAATTGTAGAGGATTGTGACATTGACCGGTCGAGATATTCGACTATACCTACCGCGTAAGTTAAACCGTCAAATAACATTAAAACTTGTGACATTAATCGGAAGTTAAGTGTTTTTGTAAAAACTCTTCTTACGGTTGGATAAAAATTGTCAAGCTATTCAATAGATGTCGCTCTATCAAAAATACGACGGCTAAAATCTGGTGTTAAATGTCATGCTCCGACGGTTTGCCTCGGTAGCCTAGCGATCAGGGCGCACCGACTGTCGAAAGAGACGGGATCGAGTTATCTGTAAAACAGCTAAGTTAAGCTAAGAGCTGGTGTTAGTGTTTAAAAAGTTATATACTTGATAAAAACTTTAAATACTCAGATAAAATATATTCAATGAAAATTAGAAGCTTTACATATATAATATGTATTGGTAGCATTGAAGTAAAACTAATATTATACCTTATATGTAAAAGATTGTATGTTTGTTACTCATTCACGCAAAAATGTTTTCGTATCACTAGAAGATGCTATTTTTATGATAAAATGACTTATAACAATTATTAGGTAAGCACTGCACGCTCATATTTTTCAGTGATAAATGGCTCCATTTACTTTTCTGATATTTTTTCTTTTAATTTCTTTATGCCCATTTTTTTAAACCAAGCCATACATCACTTCACACACTGACTCTGTAACTCCATACGCCCGTCAGGGTGGCCAACAAAACGTTTTATAAACCTAGGCTAGTTATATTTTTAGTAACTGACATGTGCCACTTCTGGTCTCGCGATAAAAAAACTAAAACAGTGCAGTAAAGTATTTCCATACATTTTTTCTGCTCTTAAGCAACAAAGTGCCGTTTTGTGCTGGACATGTAGTTACAGTAATAGAATTGCAGCGTAGTTGGAAGAAAAATACTTTATCTCCTTTACGCAACACTATATACAAAGCATGCTTGTAGCCCATTAACTAAAAAAATGGGTAACCCCGGAAAAATTATAAGTAGAAATTTTTCTTCGCAATTCGTTGCAGAAGGTCACTGGCAGTCTAAATTTAGTTTTGCGTGGTAATCGATCCATAACGTCATCCGCTATCATAATTTGAAGGGTAAATTTTTGTTTTTTGTTTATCTCGTTTATTTTATATACCTACCACATGAAAAATAGTTATGAGAAAACTTAATTCCAAACAACTTTGGTTGTAACAGTTTATCTTGCAAAAGTGAAAATAAACGAGTTGTTAATCAAACAAAAAATTACCCCCTCTTTTGTGCAAAAATCGGAAAAATTCGATCCTAAGAAAAACATTTATGAAAAATAAAATTGTAGTACCTTGAACAACTTTTGTAATTAACATTTCAAATTTTGTGTGAAATTGAAAATTTTGACTTCCAGTGACCTTCCCCAACGAATTCAGAAGGAAAATTGCTAAATATAATTTTCCGGGTCAAATCTTAATTCACTGGGCTATTGGTTAGCAAAATCAAGCGTGTTAATTATTTTTCGTTTAAGCAGACATTTGTTAAGGAATGTATCCACCGCTTTACTAGAATATAAATTAGACAGTATGTAACCTTAAGTGTGACTTGACTCTGAATAAAAATCGCACTTGACGCAACTGTATGAAAACTTCGATAATGTGACCCAAAGTGTGAAAATAATACCTTAAAAATCCTTATATCGCGTGCGCTGCGGAAACTATTGATAATAGAGCAAAGTGATGTACTACCTTTTTGTTGAAGACATCAATGTCTAATATTGTAAAATGTCTGCAATACCTTTAAAATTATAAAATTAATACATTTTCACGTAAAAATATACAATTATAACGCCGGTACAAGTTAAGCCAAATTATTCGCTTGGTATTTAATCCTAATAGTAAAGAAGAATGATTTCATTGTGTTTGTTTGTATTGGAAACTCAAAAACGACTTAGTGATTATGCCTTTAGCAGTCGAAAGCTATGCAGCTTTATGTCTGAGTAACATACGCTATATTTGATTCATCATCATCATCATCACCCATCACCACGCGCATGAAGCCGCGGAACACAGCTAGTCTATACTAATATTATAAAGAGGAAAGATTTGTATGTAAGTATGTTTGTAACGAATTGGCTCAAAAAGTACTGGACCGATTTCAACGATTCTTTCACCATTGCAACGCTACATTCACCCTGAGTAACATAGGCTATATAAGATTCATCATCCATCACCGCGCGGGTGAAACCACGGAGATCAGCTGGCATTGTATAAACTTTAAATTTACTTAATCGGCTCCTGTACAACCGTACGAGTCCACATATAAAAAGAAAAAATAAACTATTACATTATATATTCTGTAGAGTTGCTGACATAGAGCCAATATACCGAAAGGATTATTATCTAATCTCACAAACCACGAAGAAGTTAAAGTTATAGATTGCGATGGTCATCTGGAGAAATTAGTTCACATCGATACGTTAAGAAAGCTTACCTGGGGAACCCTAGTGGTCGTGGCAAATCGGCATAGTTCTGAGGTATACCTAGATCGAAATAAAGTGCGCCTGTGTGTGTTTACTAAAAATCGTCAGGTGGCAGTAATGCACGTCCGCTGCCAGTAGCGCTCTCTGACGTCAGAAACAAGGACCTATTTCGGATCTAAATTGGTAGATAATCTTTCGAAAATGTACACTTACCTTTGCAAACATCGAGGGTTTCGTCGGAGTTGTCACCACAGTCGTTCTCTCCCTCGCACACCCACGATATCGGTATACACTTCTTGTTCGTACATTGGAATTGCTTGGTGGGACACACGGCTGTAACAAAATAAGAGTAAATTGTGAAAAATAATCAAAGTCAAAGTCAAAATCATTTATTCAATTTAACATCAAAGACGCGCTTATGAACGTCAGTTATTTATTAAAATGTACTCTAAAGACTCTACCGGCGCGTTCCAAAATATATAGAACCTACCGAGAAGAAGCGACAAGAAACTCGGGGCCATTCTTTTCGTATAGATTTTTACATTTCTACTTAGGTACTGCAATTATTATATTTTTGGGTGGCAGAGATTTATATGAGGACCCCATTGTAATTTTGGATCAATTTTAATGCCTAGGAAGCCTTGTTCATTTTGAGTTTAACTCCCTCAAACAACGTCGAACAGTAGGCGAAGAAAAATTCAAACATTTTGTCTGTTTTCAATTTAGAAGTAAATTATTAGTTGAGAACCATTTAGAGATACTAGATAGAGCGTTGTTTACTTGAATTAATGTGCTATCTTTCCTATCTACTTTGAAAATCAGAGATGTGCCATCCGCAAAAAAAAATAATATCAAAAAGATCCTTCGTTCGAAGTGGCATGTCGTTAATGTATACTAAGAACAAAAAAACCCCCTAAAATGGACCCTTGTGGAACACCGATTCTAATTATAGATCCCGAAGATGTTACACCTTTTTGCATCCTGTTAGATAAACATGACTCGATGACATCAAGCGCAGTTCCACGAGCACTATAATGGAAAAGTTTCCGAGTCAGTGCACGGTGTTCTGCACGATCAAATGCTTTAGAGAGGTCACATAAAATGCCAAATAGCATCAAATAGCATCATGTGAGCTCTCCCACGCCTTTAAGCCATACGTAATTAACTGTACACCGGCATCCGTAATTGATCTTGCTTTCGTGAAACCGAACTGATTTTCGTGTTGTATTGAATGCTCGTTGAAGTGCGCCAAAAGTTGTTTGAGCATATTTTTTTTCAATAATGACTTGCATAATTATAATATACTTTAGCGGCAGGATGACTTAAAGACATTTATAATTTTTAATATTATTTTATCAATTAAATACCTAGACAATAATAGTGACGTATTTATCTGAATGTGACTTGAAAAAATCATGTTTGTTGTATGTGACTCTTAAATAAATAAATTTTATTTACTTATATTTAATAATTTATTTTAAAAGTGAATACATAACTAAGTATTCTGTGAATATTTTAAGCGTCTACCTGTTGCCGCTACCAATATCAAACAAATACGAGCAAAAAAAATTCAGACACGTTTGTTGTATGGAAGCTCCCATAACCCGTTAACTCGCGATTTGCCATATTTAGCCAATAAACAAATAGAATTAGCAGAAATCATCCTACTTTTCCAGGAACTGCAATGTTTATTTAATTAATTATTTAAATATTAATAAATTAAATATTTATTTATTTTATTATTAAATATTTATTTTATTCTATTTTTTAGTATTTATTTTATAGCGGCAACAGCAAAATACATCATCTGTGAAAATTTCAACTGTCTATCACTGTTCATGAGATACATCCTGGTGACTGACGGACAGACAGACAGGCAGACGGACAGCGGAGTCTTAGTAATAGGGTCCCGTTTTACCCTTTGGGTACAGAACCCTAAAAACCGTCTTGGTTGATACTACCGCAGTATGTTAGGGTATAAAGAACACTGTAACAAGTAAAATTACTGGGTTAATGAGACTTAAAAACCAATGCCTCGGGGTGAGCACAGTACAGTGCTAAAACTTTAGTTTTAAATTATTTTAAAAGAAAGTATGACAAAAGAATCTTGCGACAGGGTATACATTTATGTCACTCTAAACATCTTTTATAAGTCTATTACATAGTGAACACAAGGAAGCCGGGAAGTTGGATACAATGGGCAGACTATCTTGTGTCCAGTCAACTGATTTATACGCCAATATTTTCGAGATTCCATTCCATTCCACTTTACTCGGAATATTGAGTGTCACAATAATTTACATAACGGTTATCCTATGCAGTGAATGTGATAAGAAGAAACTGCGGTTTCTGAGTTAGAATTTGGCTTAAAAAGAAAGATTCATGGCTATGTTTGGTGTACGTGCAAGGATTTCGTTTATTTCAGCTTCGATTTAGGATCAAGCGTCGGTTCAAAGGTTCTTAGATACTTTGTTGTCTAAAATATGACTTTATATCTATAGACAAGCCATGCGCATAGTTACATGGCTCCACCTATTATTTTACCAGGTATTACTTTTGAACGGACAGCGATGTTGTCCTCTTACGGTATGTGTATGGTCGCCGGCAAGGAAGTGCTGCAATTCGATGCAATATACGAAAACATACGAGAACGAATATACGAAAACTAAGTAGGTCCCTACTTCATATGGAGTATAAAGGAACACAATACAATACATCTATAGATAATTGATTGGAAACTACCAAGACATCGTGCAAGTCACACGTTCACGTGGAAATACTGTCAAGAATTTGTTTTAAGTTCAGCTTTCTATCTAGCAAAAAATAATGTACAAGTTTCAAACTGAGCATTTTTCTGCAACAACTTAATTTTTTTTTGTATTTTTCTGTTTATGTTCCCGTAATTTAACGGTATGTACGTGTTATCGTTATACAGTTCATAAGTATAATAAATTGTTCATAAGAATAGGGTGTAAATTAATAGATCTATGTATAAAAGAAATATAACAATCGTAATCACGTATATTAGGGTGACGGCCATATATGAGAAATCGACGTGAATTTGTATTTATTGCGACTACGTTAATATAGAATTACATGTTAAGTACATGGTACCTTTTTGCTTTGAACCGGTTGTCTATTAAAAATATAAAGTGTAGTGATATTGTTATATAAAACCCAGGCAACTTAATCAATCTCTCAAATTTATCCATTAAGCAAAATACCACCTATTATATGCTGCATGAAATGTTGACGCCACGCTCAGTCTGCTTGACATCCAATCTGCGCTGAGAGCCCTCTCGTATGTCTCATTGAGAGCAAATCGTCCGGCCTCAGGGGGAACCGGCCGACAAATTTGTGTATTACACTTATACCCGCAACTGAGCCTATTTTACGGTCCAAATTCGCAGGTCAAGCGGAACATGTGCGAGCGAGAAACGCATGTATTCGCATACCTATAACAGCTGAGCTTGTTTGGATGCGATGCGGTTGGCAGGCGATTAAAATTATCCCTCTATTGGACAGGACGAGGCACATGCCCCATATGTCAATCTGAAGCTCTACTTGAGGGGATTAATTGGATGTCCACCTGCCCTTCGTCGAACTTGATCGCACTTTCTAATTAATTACGAGTACCATTCTGAACTGAAAAACTCTTTCTCTTTTCATTTGTTTTAAAGTCGTGCTGGCGCGGTTCCTAAAATTTGCTTCTGTGTATTTTAATCAAATCATACGAATAATTAAGCCAAAGTCTGCTACAGACACGACTTCCTCAAAACAAAGTGGCCATGTATGGCTTAAGGCAGTGTGAGCTTGAGTGACTTGCTTCCCCTGTCTAAACTTTACTTATATGAAATTTGTCTTATGTACTAGTATGCGCAAAGCTATGTGCAGCTCAGCAGTTCCGGTCGCTTTATTTCCGTTTTACTTGTTATAAACCACGAGCATTCTGGTTTATACACTCGAATGAAGTCTCTAATTTGTATAAATTATCTTTAATGGTATGAAGTGGTGGAGAATGATTATTTTATAGCCACTGTGACAGTCATGAATTTAGCCTCCCCCTTAATCATACGTTAGACATTAATTGGACCCGTACCATCTACGAAGAAATAATAGTCTATTTCTTCGTAGCGTACCATACAGATACATATCAATATAGATTTTTTTTTCTTCTGGATACCCGACTGTAACTATAAAACTGAAAACAAAAAACAAGCGTTTGAATACTTGCTTCTAACACATTTACATATAATATACGAGTATGCACGAGTATATGCCCTCATTTTGGGGTAAAAGGGTAAGTACTTATATTATCTGGGGCAGGGTGTTATGGGCCTATGTGACCGGTAGTTCTTGTTTCCTTAAATACATGAATCATAGTTAGGAATCACGATGTAGGTACGTATGATTTGTTAAATATTTCCTGCACTGCCTTTTAACACCTGCGGGTTGTTGTTCCAAAGTTACGATCATATTTGCTTCCCAGTACTCACATACCTCTAGAGTAATTGTGTTTCGCTTCATGGCATTAATTAAACTTGTGCGGTAATTATTCATTTTCATTTGGGAAAATTAAATCTGCCAACAATTTTCGTTCAATTATACGAAATGGAACAACAACGTCAATTCGTTCTCTCGGGATCTTATCCTTATTTAGTGATTGGTGACTTATAATGTACTGCAGTGCGATTCTGTAAAGAATTTTTCATCGTTGCGCTCGTCGACGAGCTTATGGCTGTAACATCTTAGACATCGCTCTTGTTGACAAGGATGATTCTTTTGGTATTCATTAAGCGAAATGTCATCGCCGATGTTTCATGGATGGTACGAGTGTTGGGAAACCGAACTTCATTATAAACCGGTAAATTATTATCGACTGGTGTTTTCAGCTTCGGTTTGTCCCTTATAAGGCAAAATAATACATTATTACTCGTAAGTAATAGCGAGTGATAAACATATGATTCTACTTTTAATTTTAAAATTTATTAATCAAAAATCTTTTATTTTGGCCGAACAACACGAGTTTGCCTTTGTTTTATTAAAAAGTAACCTTAATAATCACTTATCTAATTGAGTCAAATGCAAAAAAGAAAATAAACGTTAAACTATGTTGAATATAATTTGATCAAAGTCTGGCAAATAGATTTTAATAAAAAATACATGCAAGTTATACTTACTTGTACTGAATAACAATTTATTTGAATGTCAAACAATTTCTATCGTGTTATTAAAAAAAAACTTCCGGTGCCACGTAACGCGGCACCTTTTGCTGCTTTACTAAATAGAACGGCTGGTAGTACTTATGGAAGCTAGAACTTGACTAGCCAATGTACATGCTCGGCCTGGATGAAATCGAAAATCTACTCATTAGTGATAAGAGTGAAATGAAATAAAATATATTTATTCGGACAGAGTGCATATATCAAGCAATGGCAAAAACGAAACCAGGTTATATGACGTATATTTATTTACATTTTGTAGTAAAAAATAATGCACTTGTCCACCACGTTAAATTAGAAAGTTTCAAAGAAATAATATTTTACAATTTTAATATTTACAATTTATTTTACAATCTTGTACTCTGCAGGCCTATTATGTATCTCAGTTGTTCACAAATATTGATTGAAATTGAAATAAATGGCGGCTCTATGTCACTTTTGTCAGCTTCAGTAATCAACTTACTAACATAGCCGCCATTTTTCAAGATATCAATTAACATTTGTTAGCAACTGAAATACATAATAGTCTTGCAGAAAAAATAAATGAAGTCAAAACAACGAGGTGTCCTTAAGACAATAACTTATACTCCATTCTTATCTGCTTTCTAGTATTGGAAAGATAAAAAGGTGCCATCAGAAGACAAATTCCAGTGTCATTAGGCTAGGCGGCAAACTGGTGGTTTGAAAGCCTTCTATGACACCACCGGATTTCCGAGCTTAGAGAAATAGAAAAGATAATCCTAAACATGATGTTGCAGTTTGCAATCGTAGACAGGCATTTGGAAATAAATTTTCATTCCGCAAAGCCGAGCTGTACGAACTATTTATACATAATGGTGTTTCACAAACCTAAACCAGATTTACAGGAATGGTTTAATAGATATCGTTATTTCATTTTTTATAAGCTTTTAAAGTTTTTATAAGTTTTAATTTAAAAACTTATTATTAACTAGTGAATACGACTTAGTTTTTAAAAAACTGTGTGCACTTACTACTAAACCTATAGTAGAGTTCACTGAAACAAAATTAGCTTTAAAACTTGTTTTATTGCAGCTGGAAGCAAAAAGAATGTAGGTAAGACATTACTAATCTATCATATCATAGATCATAAAGATGCGCGACATTCTCGTGGACCCACTATCAATACTTAGAGTACTGCTAGAACGAATTTTCTACGGCATGAGACACATGAATTATATTATTAATATATTTTCCAATATTCTCTGCTGTTTATAGAAACTGGTAAGTGCAACACTATTTTACGGTTTTGGAAATATCGATTTTAGTATCTCACCACTAGGAGTAAAAAGTATGCACACAACAAACAAACTAGCATGCTGTCGGAACTACTCGGAAGTACTCGTACTTGGAAAATTGTAAATTGACAATTTCCACATCAACGATGTTGAGCGCCAAGGTCGAGCGTAAATTTTGACATTTGTTGTATTAAATTCGTATTCTCTTATTGCAAACATCGGTGAAACATCGTCACGTGATCTCGTCTTTGCCAACATCCTCGCCGTTATCGTCGATTTTAACTGTCAAATTGAAAAGCTAGTATTTTTGGCCATTTCGAAGACCACACAGAAAATTTACACCACACAGAAAATTTTGGAGTACGCTATAGTGTAGAAAAACATAAAAGCACATAAGCACCATTTACCCTTAGTCCCTTATATACAATTTAATTTATGTACTTGTAATATAATGCGTCGTCATTTAAGTGTGACTGGTATCATAGTATTGCTATTTTTTACCTATTAAGCAAAATAAAGGAGATAGAAAGTAACTATATAATATACTTACAAGACTTTGACGCGAAGTTGGGTAAGAGAAGCGAGGATGAGTTGAAAGTTTTCAATTTGGTTATGGACAACGGAACCGTAGGCGACAGAGGTTAGCCGACTTCCTGGAGAAAGAGGGACTCTTTATGATGAGCTCTTTCATTCAGAAGCCACCTCATAGGAAATGGACCTGGCTGAGTCCCGATGGTTCCACGAGAAATGAGATTGAATGCATTATGAACAGCAAGAGACAAATATTGACTGATGTCTCCGTGATCCACAGGGTGAAAACTGGCTGACGTAGCAGGCGGTGAGGCTACGTATCCGACCCACCGCAGGGAGATCATGGGCGTCCAGACACGGGGAAGTCTGGCGCCCATTGTTGGCGGGTTTCCGAGGCAGTTGCGGCGCGCCATGTGTTCTGGCGTGCCGCGAAGAAAAGGGTCCGGCAACGGACAGCCGCGGCGGGTTCGCGGTCGTGTGTAAAATCTGTCCCGCGTTCCCGCCAAAAGCGGCAGTGACGGAACACCCCGGGGTTACACCTACCTCCCCGTGATAGGTGGTATCCATAAAAGATTTCCCCGGGACAAAAAAAAAAAAGGGTTAAAACTGGTAGTGATCACCGAATGGTAAGAGGCATATTGAAAATTAATGTCAAACTTGAAAGGTCTCGTCTGTCTACGCTCCGACCTACTCGTGTCCATATTCAAGACCCCGAGAGCTTTCAACTTGAGCTGTCCAATCGCTTCGATTGCCTTGAGATCATCGATTCATTGGACGAGATCAATAACAGGTTAGTAGAAACTGTCCATACAGTGGGTTCCAACTTCTTTTACCCTTCTTTTTTCTTAAGCCCCACCGTACAGATTGGTCACAGAAACTCTCCAACGATACCCTCAACCTCATGGCTGAACGACGCTCCTTAAAACTGCAGTCTTCGGATGATGCCGAAGCATATAGGCTGCTCGATAAACGAATATGGAAGTCCTTGCGACACGACTTCCGGATCTTTAATACTTATCGTATTAAATAGACGATAGAGCAAAGAAGTGTTAGGAGAGGTAGAAAGTTTTTACGGACGGTTATACTCTTGGTTAACTGTTAGTAGCTCGTCCAAAGACCCAAGATCCAAGCTGACCTGACATTATACCGAAGATATCCCGGACATCAGCCTGTACGAGATTAGAATGGCCTTGAAACAGCTTAAGAACAACAAGGCGCCGGGTGACGACGGTATCACATCGGAGCTTCTGAAAACGGGTGGAACACCGGTACTTAAAGTCTTTCTCAAAAGAATCTCTTTAATACTGTCTTACTCGAAGGTTCAACGCCAAAAGCATGGAACAAAAACGTGGTGGTGCTGTTCTTCAAGAAAAGTGACAACACTTTACTTAAGAATTATTACAGACCCATCTCGCTTTTGAGCCATGTTTATAAGCTGTTTTCGATGGTCATAACTTACTGTCTCAGTCGCAGGTTTGATGAATTCCAGACCCCGGAACAAGCCGGCTTCCGAAAACGCTATAGTACCATAGACCACATCCACACGCTACGGCAAGTTATACAGAAGACTGAAGAGTATAACTTGCCTCTTTATTTAGCGTTTGTGGACTATGAGAAGGCCTTTGAATCGATCGAGACGTAGGCAGTGCTTGAGTCTCTGGAGCGGTGCCGTATTGACTATCCGTATATTGAAGTGCTGAAGTGTTTGTACAAAAACGCCAACATGTCAGTCCGACTACAGGAGCAAAGTTCGAAGGCAATTCCATTGCAAAGAGACGTGAGACAGGGAGACGTTATATCTCCGAAACTGTTCACTGCTGCATTGGAAGACGCCTTCAAAGTCTTGGAATGGCAAGGACTTGGCATCAATATCAATGGTGAGAACATCACTCACCTTCGATTTGCCGACGATATTGTAGTCATGGCAGAATCCAATCCGGGACGACCTCAGTACAATGCTCGATGGCCTTCATCGAGTTTCCGAACGGGTAGGCCTTAAGATGAACATGGATAAGACGAAAACTATGTCTAATGCCCATGTTGTGCCTACCCCAATATCAGTTGGTTACTCAGTTCTCGACGTTGTTGACGAATCTATCATCTACCTGGGACAGACAGTCAAACTAGGCAGATCCAAAATCCGAAAAAGAGGTCAATCATCGAATCCAACTCGGCTGGGAAGCGTTCCGGAAACTTTGCGAAGTCTTCCCGAAAATACTTCAGTGCCTCGTACTATAATGATCTACATAGCATAGCAAGAAATACTGCTGAAAGAACTATAGGTTTGTTAAAGGGGCGGTTTAGATGCCTTTTGATGCAAAGAGTTTTACACTATGACGAAGAAATGGTATCCAAAATTATAATTGCGTGCAGTGTACTGCATAGCATCTGCAACCGACAGGATTGCCCGTTCCATGTATCTCAACATACTTACAACAAGAAGAGTCACAGGTTAGGTACTCAAATGTTACGGGCAAGCCAAGACGGGGTTGCTGCAGAGGGTGATTTGGAAAACGGTCGTCGATGCCGACAACAACTATTTAATACACTATGGCAAGCGAGACATGTCACGTCATAGGAGAGATGAGAATAAAGGTTTTTGCCCTGCAGTAGGCATATTTTTCGTATATTAGCTTAAATAAATCATTTTAGTTCATTCTCAGTATTATACTAGCATTGACTCCTTGTTTAATGTGACCCGTGAAGACTTGGTAGCCTGTTATGTCAGAATAAAAACATTTGGGGAACTTTTAGTTCAAACACATACATAATACAATTTTTTTTATTGCCATAAGTAGGCAGACAGGTAGGCGGCCCCACCTGATGAAAAGTGGTCACCGTCGCCTATAGACGTTTGCAACTTTATATTTTAGTCTATGTTTGCAACACCAGGGGCGTTGCCAACGCGCTGTCGACCTCTAAAATAATAGCAGTGAAGGTGGGGGAAGGGGGAAGGGTGGGGAGACGGGAGGGGAAGAAAAGAGAAGGAGTGGATTGGGCCACCGGAACATCCCACAAAAATGCAATAGCGATAGTTAAATTACTTCAAGTCTGTGTTATGTGGGAGCGTGGTAGTTCCCTGGTCGTGCCGGCTCATTCAGCTGTGGAGTTGCAGCGTGGCACTACAACATTTTAAGACTCAAAATAATAGGATTCTAAATCCAACATGTTTGATTGTTAGTTCAACATAGAAAGTTCAATTTTATGAGCATAACATATTGGGAATTTAACTTTGTGGACCTGAAGGGTAGAGGGTATTGAGCGCTCATAAGAAATAGAGTAAATGTGAACGAAAAGAAAAATCAATCAAAACCACTTCTTTTTTAAATGTGGTAGGTATGAGTTAAAATAAAATATGTTTACTACAACAAAAATCATTGTTTTAATAATTAAAATAAAAAAAAACATTACATTTATATATGTACAAAAAACTGAAATCATTACAAGCTTCGATGATAAAAAAACATATCTATATTTATCTCTATCTATAGAGGTAAATATAATTGAAGTGTCTGTTCGATTCTTTACCCGTGTTACTACCAGTCTTACTACCAGTAGTAACACGAGTAAAATTTTTGCCTATGTTACCACTAACTGCTCTAATAGTAACACACTACTGGCTAATAATAAACAAACTTCTTCCTTTATCCCAAATCGTTGACATTTATGATTTATTAAACACAAATGAAATAAGAACTAAAATTTTACCACAAAATGGAACCGACTTCAATACAAAAAAGTGCGAAATAACTAATTGTTGAAGTCAGCACCATGATAGTACAAAAGTGTACCTATTCCTATTATCAAAATGTTGTGCGCATTATCCTTAATTTAAACATCATTGGTGCATGCTGTGACCATGCTAGAGACAGCTGGGTTATGGGATTAGCCATAGCTTGCTGTCCCAGTGCATGCGCTTCATGGGCTCTGGCAGACATAAACTCTGCTTACGCGCCTTTCTTTAATGGCAATAAACCTCTCTGTTAGGCTTGCCATTTCGGAACGTCGTTGTGCTGGAGGAAACCTGTGCCTTCGACGTGGAGTGGTAGCAAGTTGGCGTATTGAAGCTGCTGGTGACTGCTGAAAATTTCGACGCCCTGAGCGTTGTTGTTGCGCAATGGCTGAAAATTATTTTTTATTATTGATTAAATCTTGTTGTTTTTTTATAAGTATTTACTGATTCTTACATTTTATTATTGCATATTCCGATGTAATATACACTTCAGCACTTTACTTGTTGAGGCGATGCCGACATATCGGCGTGCCAATTAGGTATATCGGCTGATATATCGGTATCGGAATCGGTATTGTTACATCCGTAATTTTAAACATTATTATTTTATGTAATTACCGTTTATACTTTATGCATTTAGTGAAAAGCTGTTAATTTGGAATTACAAACAGACACTTAGATTTATTTATCTGTGTATATATAGGTATATATTAAAAACGTATTTTAATGTTATTAAATCCCACTGATCCCACTAATATTATGAATGTGAAAGTTTGGATGGATGGGTATATGTTTTCATACCACCTGCTCGAAAATGTCCAATTACATATCACGCAATATCAACTTAAAGCAAGGCATTACGTGTGCGGGGATGTAATTTTGTATGAAACTCCCTTGGGTGTAAAGTGATTTGGATTTGGAACGTTAGTGATAGGAAAACTCTTAGTACGGAGACAGCATAAATAAAAAAAAAGGCTCGTAATGATTGTACTATTAGTAGTGCGTTCGACTAGCCCTAAGTTGGCGAAAATAACGCCATAAACTCTCACAAGGGCGTTCGGATTGGGAATCTATGGGTGAAAATGTCGTTTTTGGGTGTTTTTTTCAGCGTTCGAAAAGCTAAGAAAAGAGTTATTTTGCCACCAAAATTGAGCTTTACGAACGATTTAACTAAAGAGCCAACAATAGCAACGCCACCAATGCCCTTATTGCAAAACGAACGCACCTATGGAGTGTGATGTTGTGCGCCGCATTGCTATGGGTTACGCACGGCCCCGCTCTGCGCATTGCGCATTCAAGGTCATAGTTGAAGTTACGTGCTGCTATCTCTGGTGTTTGGTGATAGTCAAATTTCATAAAATATTTTTTTTTTCAAAGTGGTGCATGAAGCCGAAATATCGGATGCTCGAAAAGCTACTAAATCGTGGTCTACATCTCGTGAGTACTAATTATAACTTAGTTAACAACCGCGAAAGTCTAAAACAGTGTTTTCCTTTTACCCAATGTTCCTTCCAAAGATATCACTCTGTCCCTCTATAACGGGACAAATGTGTCTAATTTGAATATTAACTAGTAATGTATTTTACTTTAAACTATATAACTGCTATTTCAAAGCTCTGCGTTTTTTGTCTCGCAGTAGGTATGAAAATTAGAGTACGCACCTCGAGGATAAAGCCTGTCTTCGTCTAAGATTTAATTCTCTCGTTTCGCTCGGGAATTAAATCTTAATCCCTCGCTGCGCTCAGGGATTAACCTAAGAGTCCCCGTTACACTAAGGTTCAATATACCGCCCATGACATAAGACACTGCTTTATATACTCCCTCGGTGCATAATCTCCTGTTGTTGCTCTTTCACGCTCAAACGGCTAGGCTAATTTTGATGAAAGTTGGTATGGAGGTAGATGAGGCGCTGGATTAACACATAGGATACTTTTCATCATCATCAGAGTCGGCATGTCATCCATCTATTTTGTTAAGCCGACTGTATTCGAGAGATTCCGACACCACTGACAGAGAAGTACACTGAAGGCCTACTCCCAAAAACGAACTACGAAGTTTGATTTGACGAATTTCGGGTTTTCTACTAAAGTGAAAAAGCACAAATACAGTCAAGGGTCATGAAATGTAATAACAGTTCTTTTTTTCATGGTGATGATTTTATATTTGTATGTAGGTACTGTATTTTACCCACTATTTATAACTCAAGAACGTCTTTACCGATTTCGACGAAATTTGGCAAGGAGATAGATTATATTGTAATCATCATCCATCACCACGGAGGTAAACATCAGTCCCGTCTTGAGTGAATCGCCTGCAATACTTACTAGCTGTTTTTAAACACAACATAACAAATATATTCCTCTATATATTATCATCGACAGGTTAAGCAGTGGTGTTTTAAAAGGATACTTTTATCATTATTAGCATTCATCACTATGAGGTGAAACATAAGTCTAGCGGTCATGAGTGAATTGATACTTTCACCTATACTTATATGCTCGAAGGGATAAGCAGCGGTGTTTTAATTCGTTCCTACGATTCACCGGATATGTTTTTGGTCTTATGTTATAGGACGAGCCTATTGCCATCTACGGGGCACTGTTCAAAACTTCGGACTTTTATTGAAAATATCTATCTTTGTCAGAACAACCCAGTAACTGTCCAATCCGGGGATCGAACCCAGGACCTCGAGGTTCCAAAAGAGCACTTCCACCACTACACCAAGACCACACGCCCTAACTTATCAACCGTTCATGATGACATTTTGCATATAAGTGGCACAGAAAAGAACATATTATTATAGGAAAAGGAGATCCTCTTTATGCGCGGGTATTACCGTGGGGAGCAGCTAGCAGGCACGGATTCAGCCCACAAAAAAGTTATGGTCACAGCCACCAGAAAATCGGCCAAGTGCCAGTTGGACTATGAAATCTCTCATGATCGATATAGTATCAAGCCGCTCGCCTGATGTTAAGCGTCACGCTTGCCCATAACAGTCCAGTGCTATTCAGAATTTTGGACTGGGTACAGCACTTCAATAAACTGTGCATGGTAATGCACTGCGCTTTTTCCTAGGATATTATTTGAAGTTCTTGCTCTGTAACTTCGCTGGAAACAACTACAATAACTACAATAGGTATCAAATGAAGATAAGTTAAATAAAGAAACGTTGCTTTTTCGCGAAAACGTTACTATTACATTAAAAACTTATATTATCTTACAGATCCCAAGATTGTAGAAACTATAAATGTTGATGAAATGAGGCATATGATCTGCAGCAATAATAAGATATTTTTACTTTTAAAATTGTAGACATATATATATTAAAATAACCTTGTTCCATTGGTGCCATTCTATAATACATCCGCTGCCATCACTATTGAGCACCATGGCAATTTCTAGCCCCATGCCTCTTTAGTGCGGTGACGAGCATTTGACGACCGTGCATGTCCAGTGGCTAGCCACGTCCTGGTCTCCATGAATTTTACCAGCCTTTCCATTTGAGTTGCAGAAGTGCTGCATTGCGTGACACTAGAAGTTGTGTAACAATTTATTGAAAAAATCGTTTTACCTTATAGTAACTGGTTCACATCCAAATTGATAGATAGATAAATAGATATAATCTTTATTGAACACCTTAAAATTAAACAACCATACAGTTATACAGCTTAGAACAGTGTAACAATAGGCGGTCTGATCGATCAAAGCTCGAAGGTTGTCTCGAAGAGATCTTCGAGACAACGTTTGAATGGAAAGGAATATAACAGCAGAAAAACAAGAATAGTGTTTCACTTACTTGCTTCAGAAATAGGTTCCTCCATAACTTTTCCAAATTCTCCGGTTTGTGTTCAAATCAAATGTTTTTCAACCATATATATAGTATAATCTATGTTTTCAACAAACAAACGTCACGTATAATGTTTGTCAGTGGACGTCACACATATACGTTCTATACGTTTTATTTCTTATTTTTCATCTGACTGACAAGAACTAGTGACATTTATTTAAGGCAAAGAGTATATATGATATAAGGCATAGACTAACATTAAATAAACATAGGGTTTATTTTACTACAAATCGTAAATAAGGTTAACTCGTGTCGTTTAAACAAAATAAAATATAATATGGTTATTTTTCTTTAAATTGTACGTTGTAACATAAGTTTATCACTCGCTATTACATAATAATGTTTGATTTTGTTGTATATGGAACAAACAGAAGCTTAAAATACCAGACGATAATAATTTACCGGTTTATAAAATGAAGATCGTTTTCCCAACACTCAACATCCGCGAAACATCGGTGAGCTCGCTCGACGTAGACATCGACCACGATGACTTTATGGTTAGTGAATACCAAAACAAACATCCTTGTCAACAAGAGCGATGTCTCCGATGTTACATCGGTAGCTCGTCCACGGACGCAACGATGAAGAATTCCTTAGAGAATCGTACGGATTGAATTAATAATGTTTACCAATTAAAAGTAGACTAAACCGTGTGTTTTTCGTCGTATCTCTTTCTCGCTTGCAATGGCTGCGTCACCCCGGATATTATATGAATATGTGGTGCAATGCAAACAATAAGTCTTTATTTTGTGTATGTAAATTAATGATTTAAAAACATTGTTATGTCCATTATTATATTTATTTAATCACAACAGTCGGAGAAGAGAGATGTTATAGGTAAGTTCAAAGATTTTGATTGACTTCGTCGTTTTAAAATTAACCTAACAAATAGGCAACAAATACATAGTTTTTTTCTCGGATTCCATTTCTTTTCATAACTTTACAGTCTTCGATCTTCATGTTGTGGAAATCAGAGATATTATTATAATATTATAAAGTTATATTTTATTATAAAATACCTAAAGTATCTGTCCTCGCCTGTATGTGTCAATGTCCATTCATTTGGTATTTATCCTTTAATTGATTTATACATCATTTCAACATGCAAGAAGGCAATTTTAAGAGACAAATCACTTTCATTTAAATTTTTGTAACAGCCATCATATTGCCGGCTATGGGCAAACTAAAATCTTTCGCAGAGCGTTGCGTATGCCCCGCCCACAGCAGCGTAATCGGCGTTGGGCTATTTTCAAGCTTTACGAATGCTTCTATAAGTTTTTCCTTCATCGGATAAAATTGACAGTAAAGGCGAAGATGTACGCAATGGCGAGGTCACGTGACGATGTTTCGCCGATGTTTGAACTAGAGAATACGAATTTCATACAACAAATGTCAAATTTGAGGCTCGCCCTTGGCGCTCAACATCGTTGCAGTGGAAGTTGTCAATTACTAAGTTTGTGAACACGAAATCTACATCTCGTCGATGTTTCACGGATGTTGTCAAAAATGCAACGATGTTTGCTCTTACAGAATCGCACGGCAGGTTGTTCATACATCTCTGTCTGTTTCTATGTTTGATGAATAGAGTTTTAAGATTCTCGAAAAAGGTTATTTATATGGACGCCTAAAAATTATACATTTCATTTATTTTATCTTTGATCATCATTTAAATTATTTATTTATTTGTCTATCTTAGAGCTAAATGATTTACAAGTAAGCGGTACATAGCACATGAACATGTACAGACGAGAGTGAAAAAGATATATAAATAGGTTCTGGCTATTTTTTAGACATGATATCATTCGACGGTTGGAAGAAGATTGACAAAGAAATAAGTAATAAAATTTTAGTGTGAATTGGAAGTTTGAAAGACCTTGGTGAAACAAGTCAAAGGCGCATTGCGTGAGCTGCCCTGTAAATGAACGGAGCCCAAACTTGGAGTTCTACTTCGTAAAACGACAAATCTAATTTAACTAAAATATTAAATGCCAGTCAAGCAGACCTAACCCGCACGCAAAAAAAATTAGTAGACATTTATTTGTAATAAATAAGCTAATTTTTTAAATATTTTTTTGTAATGGAAATATAGTGTATTGCTATTGTAACATAAAATATAATTCTAACGACACTATTCAAGTCCATTAATAAAATTATGCAATGACACAATAAATACGCCATATAACTCAAACATACTGAATTTTTGTGTGACATATTCATGGCTATGAGTGTCTTCTAAAAACTAACATTAAATATGTGTATTGTTCAAAAATGTCTTTAGTGTCAGCCTTGGCATAAATATAGGCACCTACTAACAGTTTATTTTAGTTATTAACAAAGCCCTTATTGGATATAACTAAACTCCACGATTCAATCAATCATCCACGAATTTTATATACTATCGCATAATCCTCGTTATACTAGCCTATAGTCAACATTTAATGAAATAGTGAAATAACTTGCCAAGAACATGTTGGCTATTCTTGGTAGTGTTCCGTAGCTGATAGCTAACAGTGAGCAGAACGAGTATGTATTTATATTATAAAATCGAATAAAAGGTCGCTAAACGATAATTGTTAGCCAAAATCATTTGTCAATAACCTTTGAGATATGATATAAAGTAGACCCTATAAAATCCCTAGATTAGACCTCGATATATCATTGTCTGGACTTTTTACAGTACATAGGTTTTTTTATGATTACATAGGCACCACAGTGCTCTTGGTGGAGTGGAAGTGTGTAGATAAAAAAATAAGCCCCTGACAGTACTATATGTATAGTATAGTATGTATAGTACTATATATAGTATTTTACTAGTGAAGCCCTTTGCTGAAGCTCATTTGATACCCATATTGTAAGTGTTGTGAAAAAACATGTTATCCGCCATTTTGTGGCGGTGACCATCTTGGGCCGATTTTCATCAAACATCGACTCGGAACACTCCCGACTAATTCACCTTTCAAACAAAATAAAAATCGGTTCATCCGTTCGGTAGCTACGATGCCAGACACAGCACACCCACACACACACCCACACACACACACCCACACACCCACACCCACACCCACACACACACACACACACACACACACACACACACACACACACACACACACACACACACACACACACACACACACATAGACACGTCAATTTTATAACACGTCGTTTTTGCATCGAAGATTAAACAGTATGAAAAAGACCATCCTTTTTAACTTGTCTATTATAGGATGATGTACTCGTATCATACTGTCAATTTGATCTATTTTAGCTTCTCCCGCTCACATTAACTGTCTCGTTTACTATTCTCGCTTTCGCATGGTCATTCACCTCATCTGAGTTCGACGGCTTTGTCTTTCAGTCATAAAACCATTTTTGATTAATCTGTCGTTTTAACATTGAGTTGTATTTTTTTTTTGAGAGTTTTTGTTTCGGACCGACCATTCTAGGTTTGGTGCTTGTCCTGAGATATGTATAAGATATACTCTTCTGGTCAAGCAGCAAAGCAGAAGACATAAGTTCATTATAATTTACCTACAACACAAGTTTATTCTTAGTGTAGGTTCTGCGGTCTTATTAATGTATACCAAACTTGAATTTTACTTAAGACAACAAACAAAGCATTGTGTAAGTCTTCATTATAGGTTATTGGTATGTTTTTGGAAAAAATAAAAAAAAATATTATTATTATTATTTTTATTCAACCAATTTCACGGGTTTCACCCGGTCCTTTACAAAGGCATAAGTGGGGCTGTAAAATTATTATTATTATTATTATAATCTTCCATCGCTGTTGTACGATTGTCACCTCACAGGAGGATGGACGAACGCTTAACTCTCTATTTTAAATGTATGCCAGTAATTTATTTTACTTTTATTAATTTTATACTTGTATACATTAATTTATGGGTACAAAATATATTTCAGAAATCATGATTTGTAATTTCCTGCCTTTCTTTTGAACAGCGTCAAAAGTGTGCATATATAGGGTGTTTGGTAGAGGGACCGACAAACCAAATGAGCGTGTTCGGGGGACCACTTGGAGAATACAAGTTGGCCAAAAAAAATCCCCGACCCCCCAATATGTTTAACTTTTTTTGTGATTTTTCCCTTTTTAACAGCCTGTATAAGCGTAACTGTATCAACTGTAATAAATATATGCACCCATTCAAGACACAGTATTAGCACAGGGATTACTCAGTGTAAATATTTTTTACAAATTATTTGTACAAATATTAATTTTAGTACGACCTTTTTTTATTTGACGATCTATCTATACATTATACTTATATAAAATTATAAAGAGGAAAGATTTGTATGTATGTTTGTAACGAATTGGCACAAAAAGTACTGGACCGATTTCAAAAATTCTTTCAATATATGAAAGCTACATTCACCCTGAGTAACATAGGCTATATAAGATTCACCGTCATCATCATCATACATCACCGCGCGGGTGAAAGAGAGCAGCTAGTAAAACACTAGCTGTGCTAAAGTTTATGCCCATATACGAGTACGTGGCACAATTTCAATGTTTATTGTCCGCGGAAACTTTAGAAATCATTGTATACTTACGTGTTGGTATTTACAGCATATCTTGTGTTTAGAACCCAATGTTATATTCATAACATTGGTACTACTACAACATCTAATGGTCTTTTTGGTAAAGGCCCATTTCAAAGAAGTAAGTAATGAAAAAGCGATAATTATCGATAAGCAGTTGATACAGACAGATCCAAATCGTGGACTGGATAAATGGTCGGCCACCGAGCCGTCTCTTGCGTTTGAATACAAATGGACCGTTTATCCCCGAAAGCCAATCTGTATGCAAATTACAGGTCCGCTTAACTATTCTCGTTAGTTGCTCATTTTCGGAACGTCTGCGTTTTCAGTTTGTTTCATTTACAATTTAGTTTCCTTTCGTTTCCTTTTTGTTTAATGTATCTAAGTATCGATGACAAAAAACTAAAATGAATGGATGTAAGTTTTTTGCGAACTATCATATACCACTCTCACGATAAGGAAGACATATTTACATATTACACTAATACTCGTACTATAAATGCTAAAGTATTATCTGTGACATATTCATTCATTCAATCAGATATATTTTTGAATTAATTTATTAGGCTGTAATCAACATGCCATTTACCTGCAGGGCAGTTACGTATCTCAGTTACAACCAAATGTAGATTGAAATCTCGAAAAACTAGCGGGATTATGGCATTTCCTTCAGTAAGAAGAAATGTTAAATTGATATCATATCAAAATTAAATGAATTGCTGGAATTGGTTTTATCCCACGGAATATGTTCCTTTATGATAAACATTATCCATTCATTATATTTTATGCCAATCAAGTACAATATAAAAGTGTACAGAAAATATATACAAATGGATCTGTTTTCCCTAAAACCATAAGATAACTCCAGCGCCGGCTAAACCTGCTTAGCTACACTACTATTACGTATTATTAATATTTATTCTGTGGTATTACATCACTAACACATTTAATAATGTAAGTTAAATATAATTAATATAATATAAGCTGGATGAATTGGACTTTGGTAATTGTTTAAAAAAAACATATTATAGATATACTTAATGTATCTATAATGTATATAAAGGTGCAAAATGCAGTGTAAACAGTATTTTTAAAATGATGATATAACTTAAACGTTGCGATGTTGGATCGCCGATATTTCGATTACGGTTTCGAGTTCTAGTAAAGATAACAATCGCGAAATTCACAGTGTGTTAGTAGAAGCAGCTTTTTACTTTCAAGAAAGCTTTTTTACCCGTAAGTTACGAATTCTGTAGCTAACGACTTCACAGCTGTCGAGGGCTTTGTTGCTGCAATTTCAGGCCTTATTTGCTACGAACCATGATCACTTCACAACATCATGCATCACCACCCAGGCAGAAATTTGATTTATTTCTACATATACTAACCAATGAGACCGTACAATGCACACTTGGCAGTTGCAAAGCTTACCCAGAGCTTGGAAATGATGTTTTGCGTGGCACTGACCTGGTCACAACGAGACAACGGTTTTAGAAGCTCAGCCTCATGGTTGTCTGGAAGAGATCGCTCTAAGTGATACGATCGCCTATTGTGACCCTTAACCCTTTGCGTCCCAGAGACGTAAATATACGTCGGTTTCATTCATCAGTTTTTTTGTTTTTATTATTACGGTATAGGAAGGATTAGTTATAAGTTTGTATGTTTTGCTTTATGTTTTCTTGACAAAATTATCTTGTATACTTTTTGTGATAATTTTCTGTACTGTTTTTTTTTATAATGTTTCATCAAAGTGACTCCCTCTCGCCTGGTGGAAAGCGAAGATGGAATCAAGAAGCAATGACCATTAATGCAGCCGTAAGCTCCACTAATCGCCACCCCTATGTCAGACAGATGCTTTTTCACGCCACGCCGGAAATACGTACGCTGGTAAAGCATTCCACAATTTACTTACATGACAGAAGTAGGAACTGCTAAACTTTTTGAGTGCGTGGTAAGAAGATTTAAACAGTATATGGATGCAATGCTAGGCCGGAACGAGTAGTTCGGGATCGGAATGGTGAGGAAGGAATAAGATTAAAAAGCTCTTCAGAACATTAGCCATGAAGCAACCGGTAAAAAACGCTTATAGAAGCTATAGTTCTACTATAATAGTTCTAGGGGTTCTAGGTGTTGACTGTGATATTGCAATAAAGAGTTTATCTATCTATCTCATTAATTTCACCTGCTCCTTGCTCAAACAACATTAAAGCCATCACACTTCTGCTTCGAGGAAGAATTTCTGGCACTGCGGCGATACCAGCTAAGATGATTTACTGCACAAGAGTCCTTCTATTACAGGGAACCAAAACACTTTAAGTACGATAATAAAATCGCTTAGTGGATATTTTACGGACTTAGTATTGAAAATACGGATTTTACACTAGCAGGAAGCTCGCTAGGGGCACATTAGAATTTATTTCCCGCTCTGACGCTAACTTAGCCTCGTTTCCAAATCGTTTACTGGAGTACAGTTAGAACAACTTTTAGGTACATGTATATGCGTATATCTATCTAAGTAAGACATCTGTTTAAGTTATATGTTATTTTAGCGTGTAGTACCTTAGTATTTCTTCTTAAATATAATGGTATAGGATCCCGGTACGACCTTTACCGACACAGACCATATAACCACTTGACTGCGTGTAGGTCAATTTCTTCTAAGAACACAAGTCACTACTGCGGGTTGGGGGGCTACGTACAAAAAAGGATTTTGATTGGCCGGCTCAAAATGTAGCTCTACTCATAGTACCTAAATAGTGTTGTGGTACAGCATTATGTAATCACCTTAATTGTCGATAAAGTTCATTACAAATTATCGTTTACCTTAACTGTACAAAGACCTGAAATATGTATGTAAGTATTAAGCAAATAAGGTTATGTAAACAAAACTTCAATTAATGAAATTATCTTAATAATTCATTCGATGTTTCACGGTGAAACAGAACACATTGATCTGAGTATGTTTATTTTGCGTTTTAAAAATAGTTATCACTGTCTGTTTATTGTATTCTTATTGATTATTCAGTATGTAAGTACTTAATTACTTACCACTATAAAATAATTATATATTGTTCACCATAGTAAAACAACATCGTTATAATTTTAAAATAGTTGTAATTGTACAAAGTATCTAAAGCCTTTACACAATATGTGATTAAATAATGTATTCAGTATGTAAGTACTTAATACCACCATAAAATAATTATACATTTTTCACCATAGTAAAACAACATCGTAATAATTTTAAAATACTTTTAATTGTACAAATTATCCAAAGCCTTTACACAAAATGTGATTAAATAATTATTGTAAACAAACAATTAGATTATATTTATATACTTTTTGGGCACTGTATATTATACAGTCATTAGGATACAAGGATACAACACCTCATTCTATACAATACTGGATTTGTACGAACGTAAAATTTGTCAATGTATGGATGACACTTACAAATTATAAATATTTTTGACTGACTCACACTTTTTACTTTTAGAAGCCGGTTTCATGTTATTGTTAAAAAACTATGTGTTTATGTCTAAATCATATAAAGAAGATGCCAGCTGATCAGAGAAGAAGTAGTAGAATCATCCAATTAGTCAAACTAAAAAGTCACTTACAGAGGCACACACAGAGTAGGTGCTAGGTATAGTGATTATATTTAAAAAAATGAAGTATATTATATTTTAAGACCATTATTAATTATATTTCACATTACATTCGGGTTATTTCGCGTGTATATTTACATTATTATTAGATAGGATATTATATAAATGTTACTACATAATTGATGATAACGTGAAAGTACATCTAAATATAAATAAAACACCGAATATTTATTTGTATTTTTATGCACTCTTAAAATAATAAATGTATTGTATAGAAGAATTATTTTCCTTACAGTCGATATATACAATTGATAAGTTGCCCGTTAATATTAACGGGCAACTTATCAATTAATCGAATTAATATTATATATATATTATAATATATATATACTCCCATATGGGAGAGTACCGCACTAATTTACACGTGCCAGTGGGTAAAAGAGACGGCGTTATCTACAACTGCAAAGAACAGTACGGGATGGCAAAAGACATCAACGCGTTCCCATATTTTTTTTATTTTTGAGTCGCTGTTTAATTACTTCATTTGTGTATTTTGTTTTCTTCCAATAATTAATAAACTAAAATGATCTGTGAAATGTAATTCCATCCTTTGCATACCTGGATGTCTACCTGTTTTTTCCGTACCTACCACTTTACTGAACATAAGGTATAATTTGATTTGTTTTAATTATTTTTCATCCGCTTGTTCTCCACGCGAAGTCAAACGGGTACTGACGTGTTGGTGCGATATGTTAGCCTTTTATTGTCATAGTCTTGGCAGCTGAGGGGAAGCCGTATGAGCAGTCAAGTGGTTATATGGTCTGTGTTTACCGAGATGCTTATTTGATTAAACGTATTTCATATTTAATTTAATATGTCAATAAACATGTTGCACGGTAAAGTCGTACTCGAGTTATAGCTTGACCAGGAGAAAAAGGGGTTCATTTTTCTACCGACTTCCAAAAAAAGGAGGAGGTACTCAATTCAACTGTATTTTTTTTTTACGTTAGTTATCTCATAACTTGCGATTGGGTGGACCGATTCGCAAAATTCTTTTTGTTTGAAAGCTGGTGCTTTCCGTGTGGTCCCATTTAAATTTCATCAAATTCGGTCCAGTAGTTTTTGAGTTACACTCCAATAACTGATTTTTAACAAAAGTAATGGAATGGAAGTCGGTATAAAATTTTTCTAATTGCATATTATATATTTTTCAAACTTGTATATATTACTAGCTGCTCTCCGCGGTTTCACCCGCGTGGTGATGGATGATGATGATGATGATGATGATGAATCTTATATAGCCTATGTTACTCAGGATGAAAGTAGCTTCCAATGGTGAAAGAATTTTTGAAATCGGTCCAGTACTTTTTGAGCCGATTTGTTACAAACATACATACAAATCTTTCCTCTTTATAATATTAGTATAGAAGTATAGATAGATATAACCCGCGGCACGTAACTCTAGCGCTGAGCGTAATGTGGAAGGGATAGCTGCGCATGGGTACAGTCGCGCACATGTGACAGAGAGAGGGATTGCCTGTACTTGTTGACTGCGCACGGAGTAACCACCGTCCAGAAAACTCTGCGAATCGCTTACGATTTCTTTAAGAAATCTCTAACCGATCGCGCCCGTGGCCACGGCTGCGGAGGGGATAGTTTGCCCCACGAACGCCGGAGTGAGTATTATGCTTGCGTAATACTCGCTCCAGTACTCGCGCAAAGTGCACCCGACCAGCCGCCCATGGACTGCGGCAACCCTAAAAAAGGCCCTTCTAAGGGCCACCCACCGCCGACAGGGGAACTGACCACTCCCCCGACGCAAAAAGGCCCTTTTAAGGGCCACGTAACCGCAGGTGACGAACCCACACGTCACAGTAACCCAGGCCCATCTCACGGCCGCCAAGGTCCTTTTAAGGACCAGGAAGAAGCCGTCAGCTGCCCGAGCAGTTCTGATCGCTCCACCCCGCCTAGGGGAACCGCGATCGAACAATCGCCGCCGTCGGCAGAAGCATTATCTCCGAGGGGACACATCGAACGTGATATGCTCACTCTCGCGCGGCTTATCGAAGCCGGGGCCCTCTCGCAGGGAATGCTTCGTTGGATGGCGCTATACCTGCGTCTCGCAGAAGCCGAGTTGGAAGGAACGGAGCTTTCAACAGATGATAAGACGGCGCTGGAGTTTGCCGCCCGCACGATCATCACTCTGCCACCGGCAACGAGTGATCACGCGGTAAGGCCTAGACGCCGAAAGCCGTCAAGCCCATTAATATCATTCGACGACCCGAAACGCGTGCGCGTACGATCGCGATCACTTTCGGCAAGCCCGCCAAAGAAGACCGTGCAACGGACAAAGAGCCCAGTAACAATGATGGAAGCCACCCATGAACCGCCGAAGCCGCAGCGACCAAAAAAGTCGTTTGCGCAGGTGGCAGTCGGGGTAGCGAAACTAGCTACCGCAACTAGCGGTCTGGTCAGCGAGCAAGCGAGACAGCTAGTTAGCCAAGACAACAGAAAGGGACAGCAAACTAAAGAGCGAGACGCATGCGCAAGAGGAGTGGGGACCCAAGCAGTACCCCGCCCCCCCGCACAGAAAGCCGCCCTAGCCGCCCAAGCGACACTAAAGAAAACCGCCCAAACGGTACAAACGGGACAACGGAATGTGGTCCCTACTAAGAAAACCGCACAACAGGCTCCGCCCACGGCCACCAAAGGCCAGACAGCCCCGCCCACAGCCACCCAAGATGCTCAGACTGCCCCGCCTACATCCACGACAGCCAACCAAGCGCCTCAGACTCAGGCACCGCCCACCAACAAAGGGCCCAGATATCCTCCGCTTATAGTCGAGAGGATAGATAATTGGACGAGGCACTTCAAGGCTTTAGCGGAGAAATTGGGCAGACCCCCGAACGGACGCCCTTATGGACAAGGTATCCGTTTCACACCCACCGAAGAATCGGAATATAGGACCGTACAAGCCTACCTTACCCAGCTTGAGAGGGATGAGAATATCAGCTGGTTTTCATATTCATTGCCAGCTGAGCGCAGTCTTAAGGTAGCAATCCGTGGGCTACCAGCGGATACCCCAGTAGAAGAGATTCGGGAAGCCCTAGAGGAGAAGGGATTCACACCCGAATACGTGAAAAAGATAACGGCCAGACAAGGGCGGCCGGGATGTATTTTCTACGCCCAATTAAAGCGAACGCCTGACCTCACCCCGGCTATATATGAAATAACTGAGCTCCTCCTTATGCCGGGAGTTATAATCGAAGCATGGCGTGGAAAGAAGGGACCAGCGCAGTGCCACAGATGCCAGAAGTTCAGGCACAGCTCACACAACTGCCACAGAGAGGAGGCCTGTGTACGTTGTGGAGAGCCACACAGAGCCAGTGAGTGCCCAAGGCCACGAGAAGAGCCCGCCACGTGCGCAAACTGCGGAGGTTCCCACCCGGCCAACTACATATCCTGTCCCGTCTACAAAAAGGAATGGAGGAATAAGAGGGCGGGAACGGTAGCACTGACACTGCCCAATAAAAGAGGCGTCGCTCCGATCACCCCGACGACTGTGGAGGAAACGGCCGCGTCCACGCTCATGGCGCCGGCGAACCTACCACAGCAGGGAACCGGACAAAAGAAGGCCAGAAGAGGCAAAAAGAAGCCCAAGGCAATGCCAGCAGAAGATGCGACCCAGGTAAAAACTGACCAAGCACAGCCAACTACCCGACGAGACTCACTTGGACAAACCATCGAGGTTTTGAAGGGCATTTTGGAGGCTGTCCAAAGCGGCACGGACGCTGAAACAGCAACGCTAAGAGGGCTCATGCAAATACTTAACAATGGACAACAAGGGCATTAGAATATTGCACTGGAATGCCCAGTCGCTCGCGGGGAAGAAAACGCTGCTGACCATCTTCCTCCGCGAGCAAAATATTGATATAATGCTGGTCAGCGAGACTCACTTGAAAGAGGGACAACCATTCAAAATTGCGAACTACCACATATACCGCAAAGACGAGATGTCGGAGAGAGGATGGGCCTTCCGCGGCCTTGCAGTGCTGGTCCACCGAAGGATTATCCACCAACTCATCCCGTCAGAAGAGTACAAGTCGATACAAGCACTGGGTGTGCTTACCAATATCGACGGTCAAATACGACGCCTGTTCGCAGTGTACAAGCCGCCACAATCACGCCTTATACCTGCCGAAATAAGGAAATTGCTAGACGCACGAGAACCCACTATTATAGCAGGCGACCTGAACTCCAAGCACACCCATTGGAACTCGAGTAAGACTAACAGAGACGGGATAGTTCTTCTCCAGGATTCGGTGGACCATTGCTATGACGTCATCGGGCCGGATGAACCCACGCACTACCACTATACTGACGATGGGGACGTCATAGACATCGTCATTTTCAAAGGCCTCAGAACAGCTCCGACGCAAACGGTATACCCAGACCTTCCCTCGGACCACCGCCCGGTACTTCTGACACTTCAAGAGCTCCCAAGCAGGGTTGCCGCCCCCGCGAGGAGGCGGAAGATTTGCTGGGATGCCTTTCAGAAAGAAGCACAAGAACGTACCACCACGAGACCGATCTCAACTCCGGAAGACCTAGAAAAGGCAACAGAAGAGCTAACCACAGCTATCCAATCCTCCCTCGAGGCAGCATCGCACACCACCACGCCGGCAGAGAAGGTGCACCCACTCCCGGCGTGGATTAGGAACTTAATTAGCGAAAAAAGGGAGAAGAGGAAGCTGTGGCAACAGACTCGCTGTCCGCGCGTAAAAAGCGAGGTTAACGCGTTGGTGGAGCGCGTAAAAGCCGCCTTACGTGATTACGCCGCGCATAGCTGGGACGAGCATATAGATGCCATAACAGAGGATATGCCATCTATCCATCGTTTATGCCGCCAGCTATCGCAAACCCCGGAGCCTACCAGACCACTGGTCGGGAAGGACGGCCTTTTGAAATTTGTGGCCACAGACCGAGCAGAGATATTCGCCGAACACTTGGAGGCACAATTTCAACCCAACCCGACCAGTGATGTTACCCACGTTGAAGACGTCAAACGCCACGTAGAGAGCTACCTAGCGACACCACCGGACGAGACAGAAGGAGAGGAAGCGCCTATCGTTTTCTCACCGGGCAGGGTGCAGAGACAGATAAGGCGCCTTCCTAACAAGAAAGCCCCAGGGCTCGACGGTATATCGAACGAAGTGTTGAAACACCTTCCACCTCGAGCCCTGGCCACGCTGACCCGAATCTACAACGGGATAATGCGCTGTGGCCATTTTCCGAAAAGCTGGAAGACGGGAGTTGTGATAATGCTCCCCAAACCAGGAAAGAACCCCAAGAAACCCGAAAGCTACCGACCAATCACGCTGCTGAGCACCCTCTCGAAAACTTTCGAGAAGTTATTGCTCCCGCATTTGACTCCACACATTGCACCACGCGAGGAACAATACGGGTTCAGGTCGGAGCATTCCACAACTCTCCAGCTAACACGGATCATAAACGAAATGGCCACATGCCATAACAAAAAAGAATACGTGGTAGCAGTGCTGCTAGACATGGAGAAGGCCTTCGATCGCGTATGGCACGAAGGCCTGCTATACAAGCTATCGAAGAGCCCGACACCGAAAAAGATCTACGCCGTCATCAAGACCTTTTTAACTGACAGACGCATTACTGTCCGAGTTGAGGAGGCCCTATCAAGTGAGAAACCAGTGCTAGCCGGAGTACCACAAGGCAGCTGTTTATCTCCAACACTGTACTCGTGGTACACAAATGACATCCCGCTGATTGGCCACGCGAAGCTCGCCCTCTATGCAGATGACGCTGCATATTACGCCTCCTCAATTCGGACAGAAAATGCTGTAAAAAGACTACAGCCAACGTTAGACGCCCTGCCAGAATGGTTGTTAAAATGGCGAATGGCAGTGAACGTCGACAAGACCCAAGCCATCGTCATGGGACACTCCAACCTACCAACAAACCTGAAGATACTGAACAAAGAAATCCCATGGGTGGTGAAATACCTCGGGGTCGAAATAGACAGAAACCTTAAATTTAATCACCATGTGAAGACCATCGTAGGAAAGACGAAAGGAGCCCGTACAAGCCTAAGACCTATACTACGATCAAAGCTACCACTCCGGGTGAAAATTGCAATTTACAAGACCTACATCCGGCCCCGTCTTACGTATGCCGCCCCGGCGTGGTATGCTCAAATATCCAAAACCCAAAGAAATAAACTTCAAGCACAAGAAAACCAAGCGCTCCGTGCTATCGTTGACGCGCCGCGCTACGTCCGAAACTCAACGATAGCACGCGATCTCAAAATGGAAAACATTGAAACCTTTGTAAAACGCCTTACTACGAAGCTATTCGCCACAGTGGACGCTTCAAGACACCAACACCTGAAGGGCATCGCGCCCCTACATACCAGACCACCTGACGCACCCGGAAAGAGGAGAATGAAACCATCATCACGCATGCTCGTCCCACGGGAGGACGAAGAAGAGGAAGAAGATGCGAGGGCGGATCCGCCGGTGGTCGCTGTCGCGGTCGCCGATCGGCTCGCTGGGCTTCCCCTAGGGCCACTAGGGGTCTCACCCGGTGTGCCTGACTCGCCCCGACATCAGTGACCACCGGTTCGTGGAAAAACCCGAGAAACCTTAGCACCCAACGACACGCTCATAGTAATGAGCGAAGACGAGCTAGGGGCAGAGGGCACAGCCCTGACCCCCTTTCCCCGTTCAACATTTGACTTGAACGAGAAGAAGACCCGAGCTACAGAGAGAGACAACAGCCCCTCGTCTTCGATGTGACAGAGAGAGACAAGAGTCCTTCGTCCCTCTAGCCACCCTGTGATACCCAATTTTTGACTTCTGCGCAATAACGGTCAGCGCTAGAGTTACGTGCCGCGGGTTATACACTAGCTGCGCCTCGCGGTTTCACGCGCGTGGTGATGGATAATGATGATGATCATGAAAGTAATGAATATTCACACAAAAGTATAAACAGTGTGACTCGAGAATTTTATATTTTTTTTACTTTGTTTTGTTGCAATATCATAGCACTAGGACCGTATAATTGATAGTTAAACGCAATAGTCAATAGGTATATCTATTATATTGGTGTCGAGTTCCACTTTGTGGCGCGCTCTCTTAGTTAGAGCTTCTAGTAGAGGTTAAAATGATATTTATCATATAAGTTACATACGTTTTTAGTTTTGTTTAATTTAAGAACTGATAATATGTATAATTGCAAGTGCGTTCATATAAATAAATATATTAGAAGATAGATAGATTAAACACGCCTTAACAATGAATGTTATCACGCCTAGAAGGAGCCACCATAGATGTTTAAGCACTCAGATTTTACACGTTGAGTCACAATGTATAGTGCATTTTACTTAATACTCTAGGAAAAGTAAAGAATTTGAAATTTGTTGCACCGGACAGACGCTTAGGAAGATTTAAAATTTAAAATAAAGGTTAGATAGAAAGGGCAGTTCGTAATATGACCTCTAACAAGATAACCATATTAATAGATTTTTTTGGTACAACGAAAAATAAGGAAACAATAATACCTAGGTCCAAAAAATTTCTTACGACGATGAAGTTTTTAGTGTTCTTTATTAAAAAATCGATTATGTGATAGGTAATATCCATGTCATCATCTCCTGTCGACATGTGCAATACCATGCGCAATCTTTTAGATCTTTTAAACAAATAATAATCTATATAGTTATATAAAAGCGAAAGGTCACTCACTCACTCACTCATCAGGAAATCTCAGAAACTACAAGTGCTAGGAGTTTCAAATTTTGCATGCGGGTTCTTTTTAGGACGTAGGTGCTCACGAAGACGGGATTTTATGAAATTCAACCCCTAAGGGTTCTTTTTTGGGGTTGATAGTTTGTATGAAACTACGTTACTGCGAGTGCTAAAAGTTTAAAATTTTTAAAATTTTTCGGGGTTCTTTTTAGTGCGTAGGTGCTCACTAAGACGGGATTTTGTGAAATTCGACCCCCAAGGGTGGCTTTTTGGGATTGATAATGAAACCTCCAAGACCAAGCGTACGAAAACGCTGGCTGGTCAGATAGTAATGTATATATAATAGAAGCACAACTAACAATCTTACTTCTCCACAGCTGTTCAAAATGAACTAAGCATATAAATTATAGCGAGACTCCCCAACTGTCACTATGGAAAAAACAACTTGCAATTGGCATCGGTCACTTGAATATCCGGAGCTCTTACAATTAATATACGCGTTGGGGACCTAATGACTTATCAATGGAAGAAAGGGCACATGTCTGATAGATTCAAATGAAAACCAAACATATATATGAAACGTGGAGTGTCATATTCGCGTGCGCATTGAAATGGTGTCCAATTCCCGATCTAACCCTCGTTTATTGAACGAGTTAGACTGGGAACGTCTAGGTATTTTAGTTACTCGACAATAAGCAGACAATTAATTTTTATATATCTATTGTATCTTGTCTTCAACATGGATCTAGCCGCGTCTAAAATATCGTGCTGAATCGATATCGATATACTTAGCAGTTAATAAATATTCTTGGAGTAATGGCAATCTTATATATTTAAAAATCTCAGATTTAGGAGAGAAAAACCCCGGCACATCTGGAAAATATTGTACAAATCTGGAAATATCTCGACATTTCTATAACAACACCGATTTACCAAATTAATCAAACTATTTTGTTACAGTCTTTTTTCATCGTAAAGTTGGGTGGAAGAGAACTCTCAGTGAATTCCCCTCATTTTACTTTACAGCTAAGTTTATTTTGTACGATGACAAGTTAAAACTTTTTTTGTATTGTTTTAATTAGGTCCAGGAAATATATTTTAATTGCCATCTTGAAAACAAGGTGCGCTAAGGTACCTACGGTTGTTTTAACCCTTTGTGTCCTAGAGACGTACCTATACATATAAGTCAGTTTCATTCATAAATCTTTTGTTTTAATTATCAAGTTATGGGAAGAATTAATTCACACCCGGAACGAACATAAATACTACAAAATAGCGGGAATATAAAATAGGAAGATTTTGCCATTATATACCTAAAAATTAAAAATGGACTACTAATTTCTAGCGGTCTTACTTATAAACGTTGCTTAACTCTGAATGACATTATTTAGTAGTGCGCACAGCAAAATTGTCCTGCGCATGTTCTGCGCTGTGCTAATAGATTTTTTTTTTATTGTAGAAAATAACATAAAATAATGTCATATAAAGTTAAGCAGTGTTTATAAGTAAGGCCCTGGACCTTAAGATGCCCAAAATACTATACCAAACTACACCTTCAAACCTGCCGCTATTTTTGTCGGTAACTAAATAAAACAGCACTACCTAATCCATCTATATCTGTATCAATGCAGCATAGGGGTGGCAGTAAGCGAAATGACAACGCTCGAATACAGGATCGAGGTCAGCACTAAGTGTCGCATTGGACTTGGCAGCAACGTTTAATTGAGCGGTTATCGCACACTCCACGGAACTAGCACGGTCAACCAATAAAATTATATGTGATTATGATACTATCGACAATTTTACAGCTTTTGCGTCATTTTATTTGGAAGGGAATTCAGTTAATTAGAGGCTCTATTGAACTGGGATCGGGTTCAACACCATGGCTGCAATTGTTAGTGTAAGAACTTACTCCTTGACCTTATTACACACTCGAAGGATGTGTAATATTGTATATGTATAATATAACTACGCCGTTTAAGATGCATTCTCATATATGACTTGAGTACTTAGTACTAGTACTAGTAACATATATATTAGCGAGTGCTCGCGATTTCGTTCGCGTAGTAGGCTCGGCTTTCGACCTCGCCATAACCTCCCTTCTTTTCATTTTTTTTTATTGTAGCTTTTACTTTTAGACTACAAATATATTGTTATTCCTTTTATCCTCTACAGTAAAGAAATAAGGGATCATAAAAATACAGTTTAGACCAATTTTTCCGGGATATATCTCAAATTTACTTAATTACGCATTTTGCTGTATATTGTGTATCAAGTGCGCGTAGCAACAAATTCTAACAACACCAATCCGTTATATAGTAATTAAGTTGACAGCAAAATTTACCACAATTATTGTTTATTCCCCAAGGACTGGTGTCAGGCTACTAATACCTACAACAAAAAAAGTATAACGTAATCAGATATCACGTATAAAAAGTCAATTGACTTACATACGTAGCTGTAATAAGAACGAAGCCCGACTTGAACTTGACCTGAATTTATTTTATCCGACCGCGTGACGTGCACGCAGAAAATCGTGCACCAAATGGAAATCACCAAGCCTTTCCATGATCGTGACATTGCCACCAACGTTTTGATGGCATAGCATTGCGGTCATCACCTCGAGACATACTTTATGAATCATATTCGGCAAATTCCTTGCTGCTGCATTGCCTTTGAAACCTTAACAGCTACACAGTTAAGAGGTTGTGTCACACTGCCACTTCAAAGTAGAATATCTGTCATATGTCATATCACTGGTAAGTACTGCCCTAGTAAAAAATAAGTACTGCCCCAAGTCATCTGAATTCCCTTTACCTCAATCTCAAACTCGACCTTTCTTAACTTTTGTTACTTCACCTTCATCAAATATGTTGAAATGATTTTCAATCCGGAATGGCACTCCTCCTGATATAAAAGCTTACTTTCTTTCATTTTTGAGAAAATCTATATACAAGCCTCAACCAGTAAGAAAGCCATCCTGGCCTCGCTTATAACTTGGCTAGGAAGGCTTGCTTACTGGATTCTGCAGCAATGTACTATAAGCCGTAGATCACACTAATGTATAATAAAAGCGTAAGTTTGTGAAAACGGCAAAACTCGAACGGTTTGACCAAATTTGATGAAATTTGGTATTGAGGTAGATAAGGTCCCGGATTAAAACATAGGATTTAATCCTTAATATTATTAAATTTAGGACTTTTCATCACAATCATCCATCACCGCGCGGTATAACCGTGGGACACAGCTAGTAAAAATATTGTATAACTCTATAATAGACAAGTACCATCCAGTCTGACATGGACATGGACACTGAATAGTACTTAATCATCTGCATTCATATTTAGAGCTTATATATACATATTATTATATATTATGTATAATATAATTAAGGCATTATAATTATAAAGCTAAAAGAGGTATGTATCCAAAGACAATATAATATTGTAGCAAGTATAAACCTCTACTAATCCCGAATTCCCAGATAAAGAGCCGTGAATTTACGTACGAGTATAACTGAATTGTAAGAAAATCCAAACATTCGTCGGGTGGAAGAAGGATCGCACAGCATTGTGTCTTTTTGTCATTAGATGTTGGATGGAGTTAGAGTTCTTAATTGACCAACAGTGATGGATAGCGTAAGCTGCGATCGATCAATTACAATTATTATTCAGTACAACAGTATCTTTCCAATTACTTCGAAGCTCTGGGATTATCTTTCAGTATTTGTAAAGTAGCTGATTTCCGTCCATATTTTCCTTTACAAAATCTAAAGAAATATATATATATTTCGTAAGATTTGTGATTTGATATTGTGATTGTTTGAGGATTGATACGGTACGAATCATATAATCATCATAATGAGCCCATTATGTTCCCACTGCTGGGACTCGAGCCTTCCTCTCGAAAGAAGAGTTGGGCCATAATCTACCACGCGGGCCCAGTGCGGATTGGTGGATAGGTTAGTGGCCAACCCATGTCGAAGTTTTCAGGCCGCGCGCAAGCCCTCGACATAGCCCAACGACTGTTGTCCTAAGACAAACAACTGGGACGATCGACGACCGACGGCTTAACGTGCCCTCCGAACCAAGGAAGCGCTCCGTTGAATAATGCTACAAGCGGTTACGCATGCAAGTCCTGAACACAGCAAGTTTTGCTTAACTTGTTGATCGATTAAGATCGCCAAGTCGAGTTCCGCAACGAGCGCTTCCGAACGATACGAATGTAAGAAACAAATTAAGACTAATTACTAAAACTTTGTAAGTAAACTGTTTTTGCGATCGCCTGTATTACTTTAAGTTTTCTTCACTGCGCTCGTCACATTAACCCATTTGCACCTGATTCCATCCAATAATTTTAATTACCACACAGCCCTTCAAGATGAACAAAATAATGAATGCTATTCTTTTTAAATTTAACATAATCTTATTTTATTTTCTTAGCTTTCTGCAATACTAACATGTATGTATCAACATTATAAAGTTACATATGAAAATTAAGGCTAATCAAAAGTATATTATGTGTTGAAAGAAATAAAGAAAGAATGAAAGAAAGCAAATGTTTATTTCGGACATAGAAACACACAACAGCAAACAATACACGGTAAAAAAAACAGTACTAACTATTATATATACTAAGAAAAAACTAAGAGAATTAAGACCATAAACAATAAAACTCAAATTACAGGAATAAAAGGGGTACTTACATATTCATTTTTGCATAAATCAAATAATGGGCTTTTAATATGATTTATTCAAAATAGTATAAAGGAACTCCTTTCAAATATGATCCACATTAATAAAAACCCCTCAGTGACTAAAAAGAGCTCATTGCAGGTCAAACCTAGGTAAAAGGTGAACATTGCATGTGAAACCGATAAAGAAGGTTCTCATTGTCTATGCTCAATTCAAGAACGCGTCGTACGCGCGTATATAGGAGTTACATTGGAGAAATGAGTATAACTTCATGCGACTATTTATTTCATTGATTCATAACTTATATTTTTAGTCACACTAGTGTCACATGTAGTTACATTTGTGAAGTATATATATCACACAATTAATTAGTATTAAGCATGTATTATTAAGTAATCATTAACTTTTCAAAGTATAATTGGCAATCATCTCTGGATATCAGCCGTGCGATTTTCTAATGATTTGTCGTTGAGATCGTTGACGAGCTCACCGATGTCGAAACACTTTGAGATACCGCCCTTCCGTGAGATTCTGTAATGATTCGTCGACGAGGTTACCAATGTCAAATACTTCGCCCTTGTACTTACGGTTACTTTTCCAACGTTTCTTGTCCTTTCTTCATTTGTTTCACGGATGTTGTCAAAGATGCAACGATGTTTGTTTTTTTAGAATCACCTAGCTTGTACATAAGGTTGTTTTCCAATATTTCTTGTCATCTCGTCGTTTGTTTCACAGATGCTGTCAAAGATGCAACGATGATTGCTCTTAGATAGGTATAGAACAGGCCACTTACTTCGCAAGCAAATCATACAACTTAAATATTTATTTATGAGTTACTAGCGACTGCCCGCGACTTCCTTCGCGTAGTTAGGTTCGGCCTTCGGCCTCGCCACAACCTATCTTTTCTTGGATTTCATTAACACAACGAAAAAATATTTTGTAAGATTGTACCATCCGTTGTGAACTTATAGCGTGACCAGTAGAAATAAGGGTTAATTTTGTATCAATAGATAGTTTAGTTCATAATTATATTCACTCTAGGCATAGAGTACGCTCTTATAGACTTCAATTATTACATACTACTTACTTGGTGTAGTTTTAAAGGCTCTTAGTGTTACACAATACATAGAGATACTGCCGAGCGGAAATTGGAAACTCGAAGGCATTTTTTTTCAAATTGGTTTTTACAAAATGTCGTCGGAAATGACGGCTTGGCAGAAGTGGAATAGTCTAGGAATCTTTGTTATATATAATGTCTTACTTCATGCTTTCTTTATTAAAACATTTTTATAGATATTTTTAATTTTCGGATGTGGTGTGTTTATCTTCATCTATACTAATATTATAAAGAATAAAGATTTGTATGTAAGTATGTTTGTAACGAATTGGCTCAAAAAGTACAGGACCGATTTCAAAAATTCTTTCACCATTGGAAAGCTACATTCACCCTGAGTAGCATAGGCTATATACAATTCATCATAATCATCATCATGCATCACCATGCATAATTAAATATGCACAGTAAATTAAGAATTCCTTATTTATCTTATTTATGTACTTAGTCTAAAAGTAGCAACTGAAACAAATATATATAACAAGGAAGGAAAAGTTAGTATATTGATTAGTTTAATATAACTCTTAAAGGACCGCGGGAGTCCACGTCGTACGATCAAATAACAGGTTAAATAATTACATTAATGTATCTAGAATATATAGAAGGTAAATATTGTTTGTATAAATTGTTTTTATTTAAATAATGAAATGTGCTACTATTATTTTTATTATTGTTGCACGGTATGTATACTTCGGTATACATTGATAATATGTAAATTAATGTTTAAGATATAATAACAATTGAGTATTGCATATAATAAATATTGTGTATTTATATACCTATACTTAATAGACCAGTGTTTGACCGTACGTCACATGATGGTTATTAGACTTATACTATATATCTATCTATCTATCTATCTATCTATCTATCTATATATCTATCTATCTATCTATCTATCTATCTATCTATCTATCTATCTATCTATCTATCTATCTATCTATCTATCTATCTATTATCTATCTATCTATCTATCTATCTATCTATCTATCTATCTATCTATCTATCTATCTATCTATATGCGGTGTGGTATCACACTAGATCTAGAATAGGGACTGGCTCTCAAACACAGCTGCCAGAACACACCAGGAGGCGTTTTGTACCTACCTGATATTACTTTCACCGAAAGTTAAGAAAAGGAGATAGAGATAGAGATCGATTTAACTGTACCACTACCATGAATGTCATCTATAGTCGATACTCGATCTTGCCTACCTATTAAGCTTGTGATTGGCGTACTCGCTGTCAATTTTAGTTCTACAATTGACCGCGAGCTGGCACTGTTATTTTTTTCTTAATTTTTCGCGGCAGTCGAGCCTCGATTGGTTTCAATGTAGTAAACTCATGGTAGACCTACAGGCTAACGTTGGTAGCGGATAGAGAGCTATCATCGCTTCAATGTTTAAGATATACTAGTGGCTTAGTGATCTGTAGACTTCGTGAGTATGTTTTTGCATATTAATTTTAAAATGAATTGATATTCACTGTGCGCCTTAAAACAAATTCTATGGCACTGAAAATCGAAAAAATTCCAAAGACTGATTGAACAAAAAAATCTATACAATTATTGAAAACAACTTCACGAGAACCGGTTGAGAAATACGGCCTACGAAACTATTACAAATCAGGAGCGTTTTGTAATAAGCTTAGAATAATCATACTTACTATCGAACTCCCACAGACACAAAACGGTCAACCAAATTCAATGGTAAGGTTGCAATATGACTACTTTAAGATATGGGAGTACGAAAAAATAAAAATTTTACATTGGAACAATGAAACTTAGTGTCAAAAGTACGTTAAAGGAGAATAATCATTTATTCTAAGCTTATTACAAAACGCTTCTGATTTATGATAGTTTCGTAAAAGGAAGTTGGCCCCTAGAGGAGTATCTGGAGTAGTATTATATCCGGACATACGAAATACGAAAGCATTTTTGCCTAAGCTATTGCAGACATGTTTCGTTCCTGCTTCATACTCGCTCGGTCAATAAATATAATGAAAATGTTGTCTAAACTATGAATATTAGTGAAAACGCCAACATCAAGGATTGGTAGAAAAACAAATTTAGCGATTATAATTGTTTGCTAAAAATTATAACGCACAAACTACTGACAAATAAAATATATATGTGCAATCTTTGCCTTTATCATATAACTAAGGAAATATACAATTGTACCACAAAATATGCTGTGGCGGCCTAGCGATCATGGCTTCTCATACGGATTATCTAAGATGCAGGTTATAATTTCTTCCGAGGATGCTATATATTTTTGTCTAAATTGTAAAGTTGTAAAACAAATACTCTGAGAGCAAATACCTTACAATAAGGTTTCGTTTTTTAGGGTTTCGTGACCAAAGGGTAAAACGGGACCCTATTATTATGACTCTGCAATCCGTCCGTCCGGCTGTCACCAGGCTGTGTCTCAGAAACCGTGAAAGTTGGACAGTTGAAATGTTTACTAAACAAATACTAAAAAACAATAAAATAAATATTTATGTGGCTCTCATTAAACAAATATGATTTTTTAGCTCGTATTTATATATAATGGTACGGAACCTTTATTGCGGTCCGACTAGAACTTGGCCAGTTCTTATAGCAAAAATAAGTATAAATGTAAATATAAATATGCCCCATTATGCAGCGAACCCACATTCAGTAATGATATACCTATAGATACCTATGTAAATGCCTTAAAAATGACCCAATAAATGTCCTTCTAAATCAATAACATCGTTCACGCCGCTATGACTCAGCTGTCATAGTAGACGTTGCAGCACACGCGTGGACCAATCCCTGCTTTCCTTCTGAAATTTAAACCAATCACCGAACATGTCTATTTGTAACCTCGGAAGTTATTCGTATTTGGAATCATACGTCGCTTTGGTTTGATGGACCAGTTTTTGTGGAATTTGTTTTTAGTTATGCTTCCTGACATTATTTCTTCGTAGCCTTTAAAACTTAAACCGGCATAATACTCGTACCAAGTGCGTGCAGCCGGTATCTCTAGATTAGTATAATGAAACATACCTATTTGTCAGATTTAGCAAACGTTATGACTGAATAGGATACGCGTAAATGAAATATATATCTGCCTATAATAATTAGACTTGAACTAAGCAGCTCAAACGTTGTTGTGAGGTCATGAGCGAATTCATTGATAGACCAATTGCAACGTATTTGAGGCACGTATATGGACTACTTTAAAGGTGCAAGTTGGAAGCCGGCTTCACGTAGCAGCAGCAGACGACGTGTCGTCGCTTCATGTCGCCACGACACATTGTCGCCTCATGTCGCTGCAATCATGATTTCGGACCTGACTGCAGACAGCAACTGCAGATGAAAGACATCACCCATTTGAAAATCGATACGAAAGGTTTAGTTTAAAAGCTTTTCAGTTGTTTTACTAGGGAGTAAAACAACTGAAAAGATTTTAAACTTAAACTAACCTTTCGTATCGATTTTCAAATGGGTGATGTCATCTGCAGTTGCCGTCTGCAGTTGGTACCCGCGAGCAGCACTACTGATCTGCGGTTGGACGGCAGTGTCGTCTGCCGCTTGACGACGCGACGCTAGTTTCGTGTCGCTAGCTATGAATGGTATTTCATAGAAATACATAGAAACCAGTAGTGTCGCTGCGACACGTCGTTTGCTGCGGCTTCAAGTAGCTGGCCACCAACTTGCACCTTAAAAGTCATATTAAGTACCTATGTATTGATGATGGTTTATTTATAGCATGGTTAAAATGTGTGGGTCCATTTACCTTGTTTTTTTCAAAACATGACAAATAATATGAGTAAGTACTTAAATAAACTTTCTTAATGGGAAACTTGCTAGTGGTAGTTGGAACTTGTATAAGTGATTCCGTACATCCTCGTTGTAAGCACATTTGTGCTAAACTTCGTATACAAGTTGTTTGCAATTAATTGAGGAGTTGAGACTAACTCCATTTCAAACTACGTAAGCAGTGAGTACTTCATTCAAGGTTGGTACAGTTATTGTACTCAGTAATTAACAAGTGGACTCCCTATGCTGCAATTCGATTAAGTTAAAGTAATTGTGTATAATATAGTCAGTTTATATAAACGGAGTTTATTTTCATTGTCAACCCTATATTACGAGTTCAATATCTCCTATACAGTAAGCATCGGAGAGATATTGAACTTGTATAATAGAGCATAGAGAAAAATGATACAAATATACATTTAAAAATTTAAATTCACATTACTAACTTATATTACAGTTACAGATTGCGTTCGAATATGTCCTTCGTGAGCGTTTTTAGCGAAAATAACGCTAAAAACGCTCACAAGGGGCGTTCGAATTTCGGGATTTCGGGAATCTTTGTGTGAAAATGTCGTTCATGTCTCTTTTGTTCAGCTTTCGGAAAGCTAAAAAAGAGAAATGTTTGCCACCAAAAAGAGTAATTTTTGACCCACGTCCAGAGCATGGTAGTTTGTGATCGTTTTTTGACAGCTATGTATTTGACAGTATAATCAATGAAGAGCCATCAATGACAACGCCACCAATACCCTCATAAGCTAAACGAACGCACCTACAGTCTCAAGTTGCTCTCGTAGAAGTGTTCAGAAATAGGAAATTAGCCATCATCGTGCGTTAAGTTTGAAGAGTAGGCATGCGTCTCGCATAGTACTCATAATGGTATTTCTGGTACCATTCGATTATGTTTTATTTAACTTAGTAACCTTTCAATAAAAATATTTTTCTTAATGTGATAGACGAAGTAATTTTTGCCTCCTCGGCAGCGTGCACAATAAATTAATTTTTGTGGCAAAGGGACGAAAGAAAATGTTTTAATTTGAGGTTTAAGAATTTTTTGAATCGAATGAGTAAACTAGTGATCGAAGGCTCACTCTTTAGTCAATATTTAGATTTCATAAGTTATCAATATGGAGAAATACCTATTTATTTCTTTCGTCCGCGTTTGTGCGCACCATTAATTAAACAGTGCGAAATAAGTAACTAAAGTAAGTAAGACTATTTCAGCTGTGTGGGTTTGACCCGCATATTGATGGCCCCTTGTTATAATAATATATGAATATATAAATAAAACCAATTTTTATACAATTCGAGACGTAGGTAGCTCTTGATTGTTTTAACCGACATCAAAAAAGGAGGAGGTTATATGTACGAATGTATGTATTTTTTTGTGTATATTAGCTGGCCCATTTGTGCACCGCTTCGCAAAATTATTGTTTTTTAAATTAAGTTAAGTTAATTTCATTAAATTCGGTCAATCAGTTTTTGAGTTACACGCCAACAACTGAGAAGTGATACGGCTATCTTGATGATATCATCATTGACGGTGAATGACAATCGATCCCGTGAGTACCTAGCAAGGGTCACAGGTCAAATGGTGAAAATTTTTTTTTACAAAAAATGGAACCAACTTCAAAACTGCGAAATAACTTGTCGAAGTCGTTACCATGCGCACGATATTGTGATAATAGGTACTTTTGAATTATCATGGTACTTACTGGATACTTCAACAAGTTATTTCGCAAGTTTGGTGTTGAAGTCGGTTCCATATTTTGGTAAAAACTAAAGGTAGTGATGAAAAATAGTGTGTGCCACTCGAAGCAAAGATATTATTATGTGTTCGGGAGCCGTATATAAAATTCCTTTCTACGCTAAGGATACTGACATAGAATCCTTGCTTGTCTCTGAAATCAAAATAACACCCTTCTGACAAAATATTGCTTTGCCCTCTTATAACACAAATAACTACTGAACAAGTCAGAAAACGAACCACAAACTAGACATCCGACCAGTGCAGCGCTCACGTCTCCTCATTATTTCGCGGAATTCACGTTTTCTCAGATAATATTGTAGCCCGTACCGCGTTCATTCGTCCAGGCTAATAATAAATAAAACGTGTATGCTATATCTAATGTATTCGTTTCAGGTTTTTTTACACAAACAATGGAACCCATAAGAATTTCCTGTTTATTTAATTAGTGTACGAGTAGCTTTACAGTCATGTTCCTACCTACATTTTTAAATTAAACGTAATATTTTGTCCGTTCTTGGTTGGCATCAGAGATATATTTAGGTTATTAGATCAGCACTACTACTAAGAAATTTCACGCTGTAATAATGTTTATAAAAAGCGTGCTTTACACATGTAAAGCACGCTTTTTGTAAACATATTTAGAAGACAAATATGCTTTGAGTACTTCGTCTTTACAAACTTTAAAAGTAAATACATTGTGTAAAAACATAACTGAAAATAATGGCTCCGAATTTCTTGCCAGTTGTCAGAACGTAGTGGTAGAGTTTACCAATTACATTTATTAATAATAACAAGCTGCGCCCCGCGGCTTCACCTACGTAATGATGATTTTCTACCGACTTCCAAAAAGGAGGAGCTACTCAATTCGACTGTTTTTTTTAAATATTTGTTACCTCATAACTTTCGATAGGGTGAACCGATTCTCAAAATTCTATTTTGTTTGAAAGCTGGTGCTTCCCGTGTAGTCCCATTTATTTCATCAAATTCGGTCCAGTAGTTTTTACACTACAATAACTGAATAGAATGGAAGCCGGTATTAAATTTTTCAAATTGTACTTGTTATTTCTAAACCACCCCTGTATCAGAGCGAACAAAACAGAAAAAGAATTACTCAAATCTGGCCATAGCCAGTTTTGAGTTTTAGTGACACAAACGAACAGCAACGGGGTTTTATGTTTAAGAAAGAAGATTGAAGTTAACGTCAATTTATTTTCAATATTTTTTAGTTCAAAATTAATTTAGGCAATAATAAGTGCGTGTAAGATTGCCTAAATTGAATAAATGACTTTTGATTTGATTTTCTACCGACTTCCAAGAAAAGAAGAAGGTACTAAGGTAAGGCAAGTATTTTACTCGCGAGTGGAGCCGCGTGACGCAGCTAGTATATAAATATTCAGCCCATTTTCCTCTTACATATTTTTTGACAAATAAATAGATCGTTGTACTACATGTAGTACACCGTTGTAACAAGCTACGATAAGAGAAGTTTTTAAAAGCATTTCGACTCATCGATCGCTCTTTTTTAAACAATTGATAATTGACCTTCTTGACTTATATTTTTGAAAGCTCATAACTAAGTATTTACTTATTATTTGCCCTAACAATCCTTCAACTTCAACAGCCTTCGTAACAAATAGCAAAAAATGTTAGTCCTAAATGTTTGTTGTTTGTTTTAAAGTATTTTGTATTTTAGACATTCTGCTATTTAATAGCAATAAAAAGGAAAAAGTGATTTTGTTGATATAAAGGTAAAAATCACCATCTGAACTAATATATATATATATATATATATTTCACTAAAATTTTGTGCAAATGTCAGAGAAACAGTCAATTCTCTGAAATGCAATTAAAGTGGTTATTTTTTAGCTTCTACTTTATTTTTTTTGTACCTAGTTACCCATTTCGTATAATATTTATTATTATTTAATTCATTTACAATCATGTCAAATTACCAATACAAATTAAAAACTGTTTCAATAACAAACAAACACTTAATGAAATAACCCACCCTTAACAGTACCAGTTGCAAAGTGCCCATCAAACTGGCTGCACTGCCCCGCTGGATGGCTATGGTCAACCTTTGCACCAGGGACAAGCCGGTGAGAGAGTCACCTGACTTGACTCTGTGTATTTTTCATACTCACTTTATTATTCAGGTAAGTTTTAATCATCCATATAGATGCATTGATCGCGTTTCATTAGGCACTTTTTCATACGTAGATCAAAATGTAAAAATAATATAGTCTCAATTAATTTTATTCAGTGCAGACTGCAACATTCGTATAAATACTTTATAAATTGTTTACGTCTAGTATCATGACATTAAAATCTATTTGTGTTTTAGATGCGGAATGATTTTAGCTTGTTTACTGCTTTTGCATGTGTGCCATTTTTCAATATAAATATATACTAGGGTTTAAGTTCTCGTATAACGTTTTAATTTATGCGAGATTTGTCACTATTATTTCATACGCAAACGCTGTTATGACGTTTTAAATGACAATGTCGAGAGGTTACATTTATTTAATTTTATCAGTAATTCAGGGTCATTCGCGATAAATGTAAACAAAGACTGGAAACCCCAGACGTCCGATGTAATATTTTCCCCCGAGATATCAAGTGACAAATTTACAAAATTGCGACGGCTGTGTCACCAATAAAACTGGACTAGGTGTCGCAAATGCGATTCGTTTTTCATTTTTCACATAATGACGGCTCCTTTGGGCACAAAGCCCGCTTTATAGCCATCACAATGGGATTGTGCTCTTTCATCGGCGGGATTTTTATGAACGTCGCGTCAGCTGCCCGTGGACCGCTAAAATTGAGACAGGACTAACTAGGTACTTTCCCGGCCACCCATTTAGCTCCCATAGCGTTTTGTAACAAATGTGTAATGTCACCTCCAGTGACAGCAGCATACAATGTATTAGATATTTTTCGATCATCTACGTGAATATAGTAAACAGTGCAAAAATAACAGGTTCAAATATTGGCTCACTGCCACCATCATCATTTTGGACTTTGAACTGATTCAGGATATTCCTTGTGTTTAGCTACTTTCGGTTGTTTGCCGCTCTATTTCTGTCTTTGGCACCTCTTGATAGTAAATATAAATGCAATATTGAAATCAATGTGAAGTATTGCTTTTATTTTACATATATGGCGACCGTTACTTTTAACATAAGCATACAATGCCTATTTGGAAGCTCATCAGTGTGTAATTTACATTTTAGTTACCTATTTAGGATTACATTTGCACCTAAAGCAGATACTTTTTTATATCAATTTGTATATAAAGATTGGGTGCATAACAGTGTTCAAAATTCTTCTAAACTGCGTACTCGCATTAGTTATAGTGCAATGGGGAATATAAATACCCTTCTGCACTACCAGTAGTGCAGCTTGGTAGTGCAGGGAGGAATCATTGAATAATGTTACTACCATAGTATATCTACTAACATATAATAAATTATAAAATAGACGTAAGCTTGTCGACTGTTTGCTTAGGTAGCCTAAAAGTACATTTTTCAAGGCTATCTTAAATCTAAACTTGGTTTCAAATTGTTTTTCAAAATCATCTGGTATATCATTAGGTACATAATCTAGGTACTACGCATTTTCTCTTGCGCTTACTACCTATTTACCGGTAACTTTTGTATCTTTATTGCAAATCGATTTCTGGTTTAGTTGCTTTACGCTGATATCCGTGAAATGTTTGAATGTACAACCAACGTTTTTTTGTCGTACTGCCTTAAACATAACAAAATACCAAATTTTCACCTCCCGATATAAGCGATGAATAGTTAGGTAGATATATAACAAATTACCTGATTGTGTCAAATAGCAAACCCGAGTTGGAAGGTATGTGTAAGTACTTATAATGTATAGTTATTAATAACGAACTCGAGATCAGTGACTCGAGATGGGATATATTACAAAAGGTAACTAAATAACCTGCAAGTTAAGCAGAAACCACAGGAGACCTCGCGTATCGTTTCATTATTGTTACTTGGTAATGTGAACAAGCTGATAAGTAACTCGTATAAGGCGTAATATTTGCAAATTATAGAACAAGGAAAATGTTTTAAAGTATCTGGTTTAACCATAGTTGTTACAATTAGATTAATAACTAGCTGTGCTCCTGGGCTCTACTCGCGCGGTAAATGCTTATCTCACTAAAATATTTTCCTGGGAGCAAAATTTTATGTTTAGTTCTGAGTAAAATTTATATATCTAAATTTTTATTAAATTTATCTAATACCCGGATCCATTTCAGCTTGAAGAAGCTATAAGTAAAAAATATGTAATAACGATTACAAACACAATTTTAATGTAAACTTTATTAATGCGAAATAATACTGGTGGCCTGTAGGGCGATCTTATGTATCTCAGTTGCTAACAAAAGTTGATTGAAATCGATAAAAATGGCAGCGATATGTCAGTTTTGACGATTACAGTGAGCAAAATGTTCGTAAGTTGGCGACTGGAGCTGACAAAAGTGACATAAGGCCGCCATTAATTTTTTTCCATTTTGTTTTTTACAAAATCTTGGTATATAATGCCTAACTTTTTTAACAATATTTAAAACTGATAATCATTACCTATTTGATGATAAAATTTTGTCAAAAACACACTACTGGTAAAATGTTGGCCAAATTTAATTGGGACACATGAGAAGCACCAGCTTTCATCATATCAAGAATCATCAAAAAGGTAACTCGCATAAAAAATTACGACTCGAAAATTGACAAGTCGGTTTAAAAGAAGGCCGCCATTTATTTTTTTTCATTTTGTTTTTTACAAAATCTTGGTATATAATGCCTAACTTTTTTAACAATATTTAAAACTGATTATCATTACCTATTTGATGATAAAATTTTGTCAAAAACACACTACTGGTAAAATTTTGGCCAAATTAAATTGGGACACATGAGAAGCACCAGCTTTCATCAAATCAAGAATCATCAAAAAGGTAACTCGCATAAAAAATGCGACTCGAAAATTGACAAGTCGGTTTAAAAGAAAAAACAGTGTGAACATTTCTCTTATTTGGGTTGTTCAAACAAATTTTGGATTAGCATCCACTAAAAGCAACTTCCGTGAGCTATTTTTTAAATAAACAATACGTTCCGTAATATAACGAACATTCACTCGCACCGGTGAATCTCTTTCAATATCGAAACAACAATAGATAATTCGCTAGAAAGGATCACCTACAAACTATTGGCCAGTTTATTTGATCGGGAGCAGATGGAGAATCGTTAAAGGTAGGTATCTATATTTTTAACTGACCTCTAAAATTGGAGGTTCTCTATTAATTCGTCTCGTTATTCGTACTTATGTCCACGTAAAACTTTTTACTTGCTTGATTAGATTCGATACGTGATTCGGATTATTGTTGCTTGATTTTGAAAAAGGTATAGGTATAACCTACTTATCTAGATTCAATTTGGCTTTATCTAAATTTCATCTCCAACAAATAACTATCATTTAGGCATGTTTAGGTAGGTACCTACTTTTTACTAAAACAAGATAGAAGATAAATGAATCTAAATACTTTTAATATACATTGACCTACAAAAAAATCAGATGAAGTCGTTTAGAGGTTTAGAAATATTCATGTATACATTTAACAGTAATCTTTATACATTATCAGTTATGTTTAGTATTATAATATCTTGTAACTTAGGTATAAATAAAGTTTTATGTAAATTCATGTGTTCCCTAGAGCTAAACTATCTAATTGTCTAGTTCAAATCAATCAAATATCAGGTCATAATCTTTTAAATGCGCAGTTCTGTCACAAACCTCGTGATTCACGGGTATCGCTGTCATAGATATACATACATAACACGTATTCTTTCCATAGCTTAATCACGACGATTGATGGCGTGATATTCTTACCGTTATCATAGATTTTTTATCAGATTCGCTTGATGATAAGATCGGTAACATCTACAGACAACATAAACAAAATAAGACTATAAAAAGAAGGGCCACGTGCATTCCGGCTGTAACACGTAACAAACCAGTTTTTTGTATTTATAAATAAAACTAGTACCTATGTAACGCAGACGACGAATAGTATAGCATTCTCAGCTGTTGAAAAGATCGTACGATCCAATCTGTCATTAACATACATGTTTACTCAGCCTTCACATTGTAGATTTAATTCAACCAGCAATTCAGCATTCACTAATGACAATATCAAATAATACTTATCTGTTTTGTAAGCTTAGTTTATTAATTAAATTTGAGAAAAGCGAAATAAAAGGTAAGTAAACAACATGTAAAAAAATACTCACTGTCATAAACAGGTTCACCAGTATTGTTGGATGCCAAAACACAAAGAGTCTTAAGGTTTACAACACTGAGAAGCAGCAACCACCACATATTGGCACAAAATTTGGGGGCTGCCCAACGACAGCCCACCAAAAGGGACATTCGTCCTGGAAACTTTCGATTTCGGCAAAAACACTGTTGGACAACACTATGGTAGTAAATCCTGAGGCGTGAGGGGTTACGTCACGTTCACAACACTGCTAATCGTGTTTATGCTTGGTGTCACTGTTATTAATGTGTCGAAGGACGTATTTTGGTGATTGGTTGTATCGCGATGGACGTTTTGAGGTTAGATTTTACGTGCCACTGTTGCGAGCGCGACGGAGAAATGTCGGTTTTGGTGGCGCGAGTTGGCTCGGGCCTTGGGCAGGTGTGTCGGTCGGCGCCAACGCTAGATGGCGTCACTGGTGGCCGTATGACGTCAGCCTGTAGTTGACTCCCACGACCGAGCCGTGGCGCTGCGTTACTTATTCTACGGAAGATTTTTCTAACGCATCACGCGAGTGACATGCATGCGGTAAGGGTATAGTCATGGTGTTATTGATGGTTACACAAATAATATTTCATTGTTGATGATGCAAACTTACAACTATCGGCCTTAGCTCAAGTAGGGAGAAGATAATTAATCGAGGGTTTTTAGGAGCGATATAGGATACGTTTGATGACATAACCTGATGAGGCTGATGGTTTCTTGATGATCTACTAATTCTTCTCTAAGCAATGTTAGTAGGTATGTATATCAACAGTCTGATAATAAATTAATTCTAACTGATTGAATTGTTAGAAAATTATTAACTAGCTTTAAATATTATTAGTTACGGAACAGCAAGATTTTTATACCAAAAGACTTTAAATAAGTTATTAGCAATGAAAAATTTGCTTTCATACTGTGAACTTTTCTTTGCTTGCAAGATTCTGGAGAATCATATCAAATCATAATGCAAATCATACGTGATCTCGCCCTTACCCTCAAGCCGGTATGCGCGCGCATTCGAGCTCTAGCACAGATTGTTAAACAGTTACTTGAGACGGGTCTAAGTCACTATCTCATAAACTGTGAAGCTGAGAGCCGGGGGTGTGGCTGTCTCGTTACGCACCGACACTACGCAACGCAGAGATAAGATACCAGTATATCCGACCGAATCAAAACTAACCCGCACGCAACCAACAAATAAAATCCAACCAACACATACAAACTGTCCGTGTTATAATCGCAAATAGAGTAAAACATCAAAGACCCCTAAAAGCAGGATGATTTGCAACAAAGCGGAAAAATAAAATACTAAATACCACTCGACGGTTCATAAACTCTGCTAACTTGAAAAAACCCTTTGATCAAAATAGAAACAGGGCAAAGTGGATTACAGTTAGATGGACAATAAAAATAGGTATCCGTTTTCGTTTCTTGAACCGTTTTCAATTGATGCGCAATTTTTAAACAAATCTTTTATAAGAACATTTTTATTTAGCAGCGTCGAATTATTCTTAAAGTAGAGATCTAATTAATTTATGTAAATGTACTTAATATCAATCTTTAATACAGATATACTTGTACATTATAGCTTGCTTACAGAATATTTAGTATGTACAATGGTAGTCTAGGATACCTAACCATCAAGACGCTTTACGAGTTCGTCTACTACACCCGGTTCGCCCAGTATGATAATACTGCATTAGTCTGTCACGGGGAGACTTGGGCTGAGGTGCGCTCGCGAGCAGAACAAGGTGTTGAGGTAGTTTACTATTGGCCGAAAAATATCCTTCTCACGTTAGAGATAAACAAAACTAAGTTCATAACATTCTGCATAATAATCCTTCGAAACCATCCGATGACTTACAACTTAAAGGTCACAACAGCTGTAATCACCCCATTTTTGGTAACAAACGTATAAACAATTTTTACCAAAAAATGGCACCGAAGATGGCTTTCGACAATTTATTTCACACTTTTTGGTATTGAAGTCGGATCCAAAAAAAATTTTACCATTTTTGGTGACCATTGCTAATTACGGGATCGATTCGTTATTCAACGTTAATGATGAGATCATAAAGATAGGCGTAACGCTTTACAGTTTTTGTAGTGTAACTCAAAAACTTCTTGACGGAAATTTATGAAATTTAAATGGGTTCACCTCGGAAGTTTATTATACCAAACAAAAGAATAGTTTCGAGCATCGGTTCACAAATGTGGAATGCAAAGAATTCGTAATAATCGATGTATTGTCGACAATTTGATGATTGTATAAGTCGTCGATATATGACTTCCATACTTGCTAGGGGCTTGCTTTTTATCGATCTTAGCGACTCGACAAATTTAACGACTATTACGGTACTTGCACTGTTTCTCAGATTTTTTTACAAGATTCGGTTGAGAAATGAGACCTGTAAAGGAGAACAGGCACACATCCGGACATACGGAAGCATTTTTGCACAAGCTATTGCAGAGATGCTTCGCTCGTGATTCGCACTCGTGCTGTTAAATAACGTTTACATTAAAGTTACCGTCTAATCAATAATTACGCCAATACTGAAGTGTAACTATTTATGACTTATTTTTACAGAAACATACGGGATTACTCACGTTATACTTGCCGGATAGATCCGATTATAGTTTCGACCACATGCGGTGGTCCTTTTCATCAACAATTTTTTCCTATTTTTGACTTCCACATGCTGCAACTCACCTTGTCTTCATAAGGAAATGTCATGCATCTATCTATACGAATATTATAAAGATTTGTTTGTTTGTTTCAATTGAATGGGCTCCGAAACTATTGGACCGATTAAAAAAAAATTACATAGTTAAAATTCTACATTATGCCTGATGAAAATAGGCTATATATTTTGATTCATCATCATCATCATCATCCATCACCATGCGGATGACACCTCGGAGAGCAGCTTTTTACAATAATATCCCAAAAACATAGCAGAACTCAAGGAAAGAAAAATCAAAGATAAATAATATATTTTGTTGTTAATAATAGATACATATTTTGAAGACATTATTTACACTCCACTTCTTCACATCTGCCAAGTCGTCACCTGCCACTCTTGAGATGTAAATAAAAATACAAGAACCGTGACAAAAATAATACATTGTTTAAATATATTTGCAAAAGGCCCCCGGTTTTAATTCCGCGTCTACTTGGTAGCTGTATTAATTTTATATTTATTTTCGAACAATTTAGGGATTAGGCGCGCAAATAATTAATTGCAAAATGATTTAATGTGCCTACCTGTGAATACTTTAGAAACGGGATATTTACCACGTATTGTATTTAATTTTAGCTCTCGATATTTCGGCACAGTTGCATGCGCCATGTTCACGAGTAAACTGAAGTATCTGCGGGTAGGTGTTATTATGAGCAGACAAAACGGTCTACCCTCTTTCTTTCACGTTTCTTGCGTTCCGTTTTATTACCAATGCCACAAAAGTCACTTGAAACTCGATCTGGGTCTCGACACACATAACTCACGGTATTTGCTCGCGAGCTTTTTTCGGAACCAACCGGCTCAAAAAATAAGCTCGCGAGCAGCGCAGCACAGCCATCAGACAGGCGATTGCAACTGATGTTAAGCACTACACTGGCCTCAGTTGCTGTGCCACCCAAAGCTTAGAACTGTAGTTTTGCGACAGCACTTCACTGCGCTCGTCACCCTGAGACTGTTTTTGAGTGTCTTTCACCCAGTAATTTCACTTGCTACAGTGCTCTTCACTGCACCCTAACAGTAATACTTGCGCTCTATTGCTTCGCGGTGGAACTTCCGGCACTGCGGTGGTACCAACCAAGACGGTATTTTGCGAAAGAAGACTACCACCTAGTACGTCGAGTTTCCTCGACTCTTCCGATTCGCATGCTGAAGGTGCGGTTGAGGGAATATTCTACTGCATCCCCTCGAAAAAATTTGGCATTGTGGTATAGCTACCATAAAAGCACACACTTGCGGAAGTTTGCTACCATCAAGTATGTCACGTGACTTGCACTACCCGTGAACCCCGCCGCTTCTTCTCGGTAGTCTCTAATTTAAAAACGCGGCGGTAGAGTCTTTAAAGTACATTGTAATGTATAATTGACGATTATCTAGTGCATCTTCGATGCCTTAATTGAATAAAGGATTTTGACTTTGACTTTGAACTAATGTGTAATGATTCCTAAAAGGGTACACTCTCTTACGGACATGGGCGACTCTGCCCCCACAGAGTAGGTACATCCAATAGTAGTAGAACTCTCCGTCTTATTATAAAACTTGGACTCAAAACAGGCCTGAGTTGAAACCATGGTTTAAGGGAATTACATATATCAAAATTGCTAAAACCGTGGTTTTAACTCGGTACTATGTCTACGGTATACGGTTTGTCCGGGGAATACTGCCATCATACCTATTTCTACAGTTAAGTATTACTGTGTTCCGGGTTGACATATGTGGCGTATAATTTAAATAAAAGTATAATTTGTAAAATTTAACACCGACTTCCATTCTATTCAGTTATTGAAGTGTAACTCAAAAATTACAAGACCGAATTTGATGAAATAAATAGGACCACACGGGAAGCACCAGCTTTCAAACAAAGAGAGAATTTAGAGAATCGGTTCACCCTACCGAAAGTTATGAGGTAACAAACATAAAAAATAACAGGTGCAATTTGAAAAATTTAATACCGACTTCCATTCTATTACTTTGGTAAAAATCAGTTATTGTACTGTAACTCATAAACTACTGGACCAAATTTGATGAAATTTAAATGGGACTATACCACCAGCTTTCAAACAAAAAAAATATTTTAGAATCGGTCCACCCAATCGAAAGTTACAAACATTAAAAAAAATGTCGACCTGAGTACCTCCTCCTTTTTGGAAATCGGTAGAAAACTGTAGAGGTCGAATTTCTGTACAATGAAACAAACGCTAAAAACCGAGTCAACCGAGTGAGGAGTGAATCGAACCAATTTAGTTTTTTTTTGTTTCTCTGTTTGTCTGTTCGTCTGTCTGTTTGTTCGGGCAAATCTTCGAAATGGACCAATTTAAACAAAAATCTATATTGTGGGAGTTTATATCCTTGGTCAACATATAGGATACATTTGATTTGATGGTAAATTAAAGAGTTCCCTTAGGATAGTTAAAAAAATGAAGCACGCGAGGCCGCGCGAGTGAAGCCGCTGGCGGGTCAGCTAGTTACAGAATATGACTTAACAACTTAAAACTTGTAATATCTCTGGTTGATGGGCGCAGTGCAGTTCGTCACTTGTAAACGCATATGTTATAGGCAGAAGTCACCACTTAAAACAAGCAGGTAGACTTCGTGCTTGTTCCGTTACAGTTTTTAAACAGTGTGAATTCTGTGACTATTTCATACTCAAAACTAGGCACACTTAAAAGATTAATTTAACCGTTTTCTTCATTATTGATCAACAATTAAAAAAAATCTTTTAATTGTTTTAATTTAACATGCTTCTAACGAAGCATGTTCAATTCAGCTTTGATTTTACTTTGGCAGCGACAATTATCTGAAACCCTACAATCACAGCAATTGCATAGAATTCAGGCGGTTTCATTAAAGAAACGTGCAGTGTAGTTCGTAAAAAGCTGATTCTGAACGACTAATGATTCCGAGGTCGAGGCAATACCCTTTTATTCAATCGTGCATTTCGTTTTCGGTTACAAAGAAACATTAGAATTTTTATTAGAGTTTTAACCTATATATTTCTACTGTGGTTTTAATGTGCGAGTGCATAGGGAACAACAACCATTTCATCTAGCTAGAGTAACGATTACTATATATGATTTATATATTTAAGTGTCTAGTAAAATAACGTTTTAGTGTGACAGCCATAAAACAATAATAAAGGCGCGCTCGTACCCTGATACAAGTAAAAAGCAGAATCTTTAAACATCTAGTGTAACGAAACATATCGATAATATTGTATGAAAAAAATACTTAGGTTAAAGAAGGCACAGGCAAAAAGTAATAACTGAACAGAATTAATAAATATTGCTCACTCTCTGCAGAAAAAAATCCTGAATAGGTCCATAAAAATAAACTTCACGTCCAATCTCTCAGATGTTTCAGCGATAACACTATATATTTTTTAACTAATACATAGCCAACAAATAGTACTAAATTAGTAACGAGCAGTTTTTTCAATTGTGTATGTTTCAATATTTCGAAATATAAAGAAAACGTACAAAATTAAAGCATTTTCGCATTACATCGTCCAATCTATCAAGCGATTTTCAACCTTACGTAAAACATAGTAAATTATTTTAATATTGGGGTTGGACCGCGTCTTAAATTAAACTTATAAGTGTGTCTAGTTTAGAGTATGAAATAGTCACATAATTCACGCTGTTTACATATAGAATATCGAAATATTAAAACAAAACAAACCGTAGGTGACTGACGAATACTGAACTGACGATCCTTTAGAACAGTCATGTCGAACATACGACCCGCAGTCTACGTGCGACCTCAGACCATAATGATGCGACCCGCGACCGAAGTCCAAATCTTAAGGCGCGCTCGTACTCTGATTAAAGAAAAAGCTGAATTTTTAAACACCTAGTGTAACGAAACAGATGGATAGTATATTATGAAAAAATACAAAGGTTAGAAAAAGAATAGGGAAAGAGTAATAACCGAATAGAAATCATAAATATAACTCTCTTTCAGCAGAAAAAAATCCTGAATAGGTCCACAAAAATTTACTTTCACGTCCAAACTCTCAGAATTTTCAGCGATAACACTATATTTTTCTTTAGGTAATACTTAGCCAACGTATAGTACTAAAGTAATAACCAGCAGTTTTTTCAATTGTGTTAGTATATATCGAAAAATATAAAGAAAACATACAAAATGAACGCCTTTTCGCATTACATCGTCCAATCCAACAAGCGATTTTCAACCTTACGTAAAGCATCGTAAATTATTTTAAAATTGGGGTTGGACCGCGTCTTAAGATTTTTACTGCTACACGTGTTTATAATTGCGCGCGCTGTTATGTTACTTTTGAAGTTACACAGGTACCAATTCATTTGCAAATGCAACTGATAGATCCTCGATGTGACACTGTTTTATAGGACAAATTTAAATAGGTAGATATTACCTTATTTACAAAGAATAGGTACCTACTTCAAGAATTTGGATAATTAGCTTTACAAACATAATGAAACAAGCAGCACGAATCATGTATGTGTTCGTATTTATATGAGCAGATGTGTTCTATAAGAAAATTATAAAAACCGACATAGCTCTGTGTGAATGTGGCGTAAATGAGATTATTAATAGCAAGAGACAAGATAAGTCAAGTCTATGGATTCTCATCAAAATGGAATCGTTGACTAACATTTCGATTAGGTAATGTTGATTACCTAATCGAAACGTTAGTTACCTAATGTAAGCACCAAACATGTTGAATAAACAAATACAAATTAATACATAATTCAATTTAGTACGGTGCTTTGTTATTTTGAGTCTGGCCCGCTAACATATGTTAGCAGGCCAGACCTAGTTTTTTTTAATGGCTATTTAGTAAAGTTTGACACCCCTGCTTTAGAGTCTTATTGAGTACATATTTTGACTAAAGTCTGGATGTAAAAGTTATCTAGCCTCAGGGCAGCGTCTTATCCTGCTTCTCTTTGCTGTGTGAACTACTATAACTAACTAACTCTTTGAGCTGCAGACCTCACGAGTATGTCTTTGCATTAATGCATGCTTAAACTGAATAATTAAAAATACCTACTCAAAAAGGAAAGATCTATGGTATATTATTATTACTTTATTATGAAAATTTTATGAAAACTGAATTGAAAAAAAAAAATCATTATATTCGAACCTGCTTACAAAATGAGAATCGGTTGAGATATGCGACCTGTACCGTAGAGGAGAACAGTCGGACATACGGACATATTATGGAAGCATATTTTGCTCAAGCTATGTAGAGACGCTTCGCTCGTGCTTCGCACTCGTTCACTCAAGTAAAATAAAAACTTTCGTCTTATCACCTTTACGTAGATATATTACTTATTACTATTGCAGTTATGTTTCTCTCAATAGCTGTTGGAAAGCCGTTGAATATATTTCTGTTTTTTTATAATATAATATTAGTGGTTTTTCTAGTAGTTGATGAAGTGACCATTGCTCATGGTGTACCTCCAATGCCGAAATCTTGGAATTACAATTGATAAGAACAGATTTTTGTCTATTTGTTACTAACCGAAAGGCTTTTGCTAAGATTGAAATAGCATACCACCTTCCAATTCTCAATTACACTGACATTCAGGTACTATTTTGATCTTAAAGCGGATACCGGAATAAACTTGATCGTTTCTACAACTTTTGCATTGGTTTATATTTGACCTAAACAAATATTAGTATATTGCTCACTTAATTATATTATATGCTTTAATCATTTTAAGTAGGTTGTAAAATAAATTTTGTTATCGTAATTAATTTGAATCACGAATGCCTGTTTATCATAATTATTACGATAACATTCCTATCAGCATAATAATTCATTGACTCGTAATCGAAGATATTTTAATGTGCTAACATGAATCATCGCTAGGCATCACTAAGTATGGAGTACACATTTTATCGGTTCATCACAAGGATTTAACAAGGACTTCCATTCTATTCAGTTATTGTAGTGTATCTCAAAAACTACTGGACCGAATTTGATGAATGAATGAAAAAGGGAGCACACGGCAAGCACCAGCTTTCAAATAAAAAAAATATTTGTAGAATCAGTCCTCCCAGTCGAAGGTTATGAGATTACAAACATAAAATGAACAAGTACAATTTGAAAAATTTTACACCGGCTTCCATTCTATTCAGTTATTGGAGTGTATCTCAAAAACTACAGGACCGAATTCGATGGAATTTAAATGGAACAACACGGAAAAAAAGAATTTTGAGAAACGGTTCACCCAGTTGCAGGTTATGAGGTACCAAACATAAAAAAATTCAGTCGAATTGGAAGTCGGTAGAAAATATTGGCATCAACAGTTAAAAATTATCACCTTATTTATTTTAAAATATTTCACCAACATTTATAAAAAAACAATATTTTGTAATTTACTAGCGACTTAGGTTAGGCGACTTTTAATGTTTTTTCTTTCATAAGAACCTTCTCCTGACAATAATTAACAATTACAGCGTGTTAAGGAGAAATAGGGGTTCATTTTTATATATATCGGCTACAGATTTATAAAGCACAATAGATGCCTCAAATGCGCTCCAGTTGGAACGTATCGCAAAGTCATTCGAATCGTGTATAAAGAAACGCCATAAGTACTCTTTAAATGTTTTTCGTGACTTACGCTGTAAGATAAAATATAATAAATAGCATCTAATAATAAAATAAGATCCCTCCAGAATATAGATGTAAAAATAACCTACAATGTGAAAGACTTACCTACTTAGCAGCAGACTACGAATAATAATAATTATTATTCGTAGCCAGCAGACCATCAATGTAGAAGACGGTTAAATCTGGAAGAGTCCCAAACACATCGAACGACTATAAAGTCGTAAATCTTGACGTCTATCGGCCAGAGTATGTAGTAGAAATTTATTTATATTATATACTACTACATACCATAGATACACACGCGCTGTAGGTAATTTGAATATAATTGACCTCCATACTATGTCGCAGTTATTTTTATATGTTCGGTACAAGCACGAGGCTCCTCTGGTGTTAAGTGGTAACCTCGGCCTGTAGCAGATGCATTTTGTCGTGACGAACTGCACTGCACTCGTAGCCACCAAATATTATGTTGTTAAAGTCTCAGGTGCCTGTAATTTCGCCAGCCCCCACACCCTTCAAGGCAGAACACATTATTGCGAACATTACAGCCTCACGGAAGAGATAAGTACTACCTATCGTGGTTTTTAGTACCTACTTCCCCAGACGAACTTATTCATAAAGAGTCTACTGCATTTAACTTAGGTATTACAGAGTACCTGTAGTAGTAATGGGTAGACGAACGATTGTTATTGGTTTCAAAAGTGTTTTTCGGTTTCGGTTCAGTTGGGAGGCGCCACTCCGAAGCTTGATGACTAGTTTGCATATCAAACTCGTAAACCCACGTCTCGTCATCAGTAACAACGCGTTTCATAAATGTTGGTTCAGAATTGACTTGTTCTAGCATGTCGTCATCGACTCTTACGCAATTGAGCTTTTGGATAAAATTCAGGTATTTTGAGACTAAGCGAGCAGCAACATGTTTCATACCCAAGTGATTATTAAAATGGTACGGATCGACTTGGGAGATACAGTACCTAAGTTCAGCGGTATCTCTCCGAAACTTGAATGAGGATTTTCACACACTATTTGCTTCACTTTTGTTATGCTAACTTCAGTTGATAAGTTGGTGGCCTACCAGAGCGAGCCAAATCTTCCATGACATCTCTACCGCTTTTCAACGCCTTGTATTGTACCACTCACAAGCACGTGTTTCTGAAAAAGTAAATTCACCGTAAGCTTTCTGTAACATTTTAAGTGACCCCCGAACACGAAATTCCGTTGGCGATGCAAAATTTAAGTCAAACTCTTGGTTCGATGTTTTTGTCTATTATTTAATTACTAATACGTATACTTTATTATGGTCTAATTAAAAACATCACTATAATAGTTAGTTTAATCTAAATATCAGATGCAACCCAAACTCGGCGCCAAAATGGAAAGCAGTTGTGCCAATCTCGTAACAAAAAAAAAACTAAAAAAATTTGGAACCACAAACAAATCTTACATTCCCAATACTTTTTGATTGGATGTACATATATTATATCGTTAATAATTATTAAGACAATTTATTGTTGAGCATATTTAAATTATACTTAATTAGGCACTACCTGATTATCATAATTATTGTTTTTGGTTATACTGTTTATCTTTAAATCTTATCTTAATCAACAGAAATATAGCACAAATAAAATGTCCACATTTGATTACCAATATGACATGTGTGGTCTTATTATGGGTTGTCTGGAAGAGATCGCTCTGAGCGATAAGACCGCCCATTGTTGCACCTAGTTTTAAGTATTGTTTTCTATTTTATTGTCTAATATTAAGTCATAAATGTGGTGTCTCAATAAAGTGTTATCTATCTATCTATTAAAACGAATTGCTTCATGTCGTTTACGATTTAACTATAAACTTAAATGCGAGTAGTTATTATTTGCACAACAAATTTTATGTTGAAAACAAATTTGGATGGTTTGATATATAATTTCATAACTCTTTTTATGAAATTATAAATAGGAATCAATACTTAGAGGATATAAAATTTAATGTGCATTCCATACCTAGCGCAATAACATTTTTTTATTGCGTTAATTTATTTATATACTTAATTTTTTACAGCTTTAAGGGATCGTTGGTCAGGATTGTAGTATTGGTATCCGCATTAAAGAACATATTGCTGCCATGAAGTGAAGAGCACACGCTCAACGTAGTCTGCAGTAAATGAACATGTTCTTTATAAACCCAATTACCATATTGGGTTTTATAACCCACAAATCCTGGCTAGGGAGAACCACTGTGTTCCTTGAAAGTTAAAAGAGACCATACAAATTAATAACACCCCAATTTAAATAGAAATTATAGTTACCGCCTGCTTGGGAGCTAGTGATCAAGTTAATAGAATCCCAAAGCCAGCATAATACCGCAGGAGCTCTGGACACCGTGAGTAACTACTGCGTGTATCCGGACAGCCGGATAGACGGACAGACGGAAAGACGGATAAAAGGACAGGCTCTCTTTTTTCCTAAAAACTTAAAACTATTACAGTCATCAGCGAGGAAATCTGAGGTCAAATACGGATTCCATGTTCAGCGTTTTGTGACTGATGATGAATCGAACGAATTCAATCTTGTCGTCAAATTACTTCCTAGCAAAGAAAGGCAGCCCCATCAGAAAGGTAGGCAGAACGTTTTGGAGAGCTCATAATAAAGTACGGGGAAAACACCTGACTGCCAGACCGAAGATATGAGTAAGTAGAGAGTTGAGATCTAGACTTATTACGCAAAGCAGAAAAGAAGACTAAACTCTTGCAAATGCACTGATTTGGAGTGTTCAGTATAGTCATATATGCAGAGGCAAAGTCCCAAACAACTGAACCAAGTAAACAAACAAAAGTACAAGTTCTGGTATTTCGATCCTAAACTCTCTCGCTTAGAGTTCCCGGTTTACGAATCCAGGACAGTTACACATCCTCCTACTGGCTAAGGTGATTAAAAAGGCAACAAATGAGGTGTTACTATTATTGTAATTTAGGCGCACAAACAGCAACCTCTACAGTATACAATTTTAACAAGTATGAGTGGTAATCGAAAAATCTATTAGGTACAATAATAATTACTAAGCCTACCTCCAAGGTGGAAAATAATGTCAAAAAAGAGTAAATAAATATTGATCCTTGTAATTTTTAAGGGTGCTTTACTAATCCCTTGACTATGCACCATGTTGAGAAACCCTTATCTTACAAATAAAAAAGAAATGCTTTATTGCAATATCTGTCTAAGGAAATTTTAACATGTATACTCTGTCTTTTGTATTAGACATAAATAACTGTGTTACATAAGACAGTGTGACAGTTAGTGCAATCCTTGTTACAGGTCATTGTATATCATGCACGCACAATTACCCTGTCTAGAATGGACAATTTGTGGTCTCTATTCAATTCTGAATGCAATGTTTGAACTAATCTCATATATCTGTTTAATTCATGGTGACTTTGTAATCCTATGATTTGTGGTCCAGTTTATATCAGAACCAAATTTCAATTCCACATGTACGTTGTTTTAACACTAGAATTGTCGTGTAAAATCTGTTAAATATTATTAAAATTACTAGCGACTGCCCGCGACTTCGTTTGCGATGTAAGCTCGGCCTTCGGCCTCGCCATAACATCCCCTCTTTTCTTAGTTATTCATTCATAGAAACCTTCTACTGACAATAATTAAGACAACAAAAAAAGTATTAGCGATATTTTTGAGTTATAGCGTGACCAGGAGAAATAGGGGTTCATTTATTTATATATAAATATAAATATAGATAAGTGATGCTTTCACGATTGAAATGCATTTAATGTCAAATTCGGTAGTTTTTTAGATATATGTCTCAATAGTATCATATAGTTTAATATACTGTTAGAGAAAAAGTGAAAATATGTACATACAGAAAGCATTATATATAATAACTAGCTGCGCTCCACGGTATCACTCGCGTGTTGATTGATGTTGATGATAATTATTAATCAAATAGAGCGTATGTTACCTACTCAGGCATAATGTAGGTTTCTACTGGTGAAAGTTTTGTTTTGAACCAGTTAATTATTTTTTGCGTTTATTTATTACAAGCGAACAATTAATCAAATCTCTTTATTATTAGAGTAGATAAGGATTATTACCAAGGTAAGGTACGAATAATGAGGCCTGGATTGTACCGGCGTTACTATTGCATATTTTAACATGGATAAGTAGTTATTGAGACAAAACTGTTATTAGTAGTAGTAGTATGGTATGACAGATTTTTTTTGTAGATATTGATGTCCTCTATAAAACTGTAGCACATCACTTTGCTCTATTGTCAATAGTTTCCGCAGCGTACACGATGTAAGGATATTTTTGTGTTTATTCACACCTTCGGTTGTCAAACGGATCCCTAACTTTTTTGATAATATTTTACATCGGTCCAGTAGTTTCGAAGCCTACTCAATTCAAACAAACAAACACGACTACGCAATACAAAAACTAAGCAACACAATAGAATACAAGTACAATTTGAAAAATTTGATACCGACTTCCATTCTATTCAGTCATTGGAGTGTAACTCAAAACCTACTGGACCGAATTTGATAAAATGGGACCACACGGGAAGTAACAGCTTTAAAAAAAAAGTTGAGTATTGGTTCACCCAGTCGAAAGTTATGAGGCAACAAACATAAAAAATACAGTCGAATTGAGTACCTCCTCCTTTTTGGAAGTCAGTAGAAAATGTAATGTTACCTAACCTTACCTGCTAACTTCATTTGGTTTTTTTTGATTTGGCGTGGTGGTGGCATTTCTTGATTGTATTGTCGAGCAAATCTTTGTTCGGATCTAAATAATAATTATCATTATTGTAAGCTCAGCAGGACGTTCATTTCCAAAACTTCCGGTAGGAAGAGGCCTGCATCTAACGTTGTCCCGCGACTATTATCAGGTAGTTTGTCCACCGTATTATATATATGGAGGAAGATGCTGCGCTTGCCGGCCCACGATCTCCACTAAAGAACCTTTAGGTCTCAACTGCATTCAGTTCTAAGTGCCATGTGCGTTTCCCTCTGCCTCTTCCATTGAACAGTCTGAATTGGTCGTGATGAGCAATTCTGAACATAGCCCACCCTATTCACATATAGCTCTTTGTACGATTTTGAACTTATACGGGAGCCTTATAGTAAAGATACGTTCTTACTTACAGCTTACGCATGATGTAGCTAAACACAACTACTTTCTAACCTACAAAGTTATCTGTCATTTGAGTTTTGATAACATTACTCTTGGTCTACGCTTGACGCTGGTCATTAACAGATACGAGTACATACTCGTACATGCCCACGAACCATCGTATAAGACGTACAGTAAAACCTGATATGGTTGTTGACCTTTTTTTTTAATGTAGGTATCTTAGATTATTCAGGACACACCTTGCATTTTTTTATATTTTTTTAAACAACTCTAAACTAAAAAAAACGAAGATTTTAATACAGATTTTAAAATTGGCGCTAAAACATCTTTCAATGGCGGCCTATACGTGGTATGACGTCACTAGGGCAAAAACAAATAGTGGTGGGATATAATACGTTTTCCTTGTTTAGAGGTTGCTTGCCTGAACATGGAGATGGCGGGAAAAAACCAACAATGACTATTATAATTTATTTTCTTTTGTGTTTATTCTCAAGTTTTGACGAGTAGTGTAGTTATGGATTATTAACCGTTAATGTTCATAATGGTGTACGAGTCTCAATAAAGTGTATAAAATGATAAAACATTCTTTTTGTGTTGTTTCGTCAATTGTTTTAGCAAGTTTTAGTAATACGTTAACGTCACATATACGAAAATGAATTAAATGGCTGACTTATTTCTTAGTTACAAAATAAACTTACATTTTAGCCGCATAATTTGTTCTATGTAGGGTGTCCCACCTCAAAAGGAAAAATTAACCCTTATCGGATCACTTTGTTGTCCTTATGTCTGTCTGTCAAGGTCAAACCCCTTTACTATGCGTATAAAAAAAAAAAATCTGAAATCCATAAATGTGTAACAACAATGATAACAAGAAAAACGAAGTAACTATTGAATATTATTGATATTTAACTTAGATATTTAATTAATATAAAAATGTATAACAAACTTATTATTTGCGGTTGCGGCAATAACCGTGTTTATGGATCGACAGTTTTTCCTTTGACCTAGTATGTATTTAGTTTTAAAGTAATAATGTTAGATGCTTTCTTCACTTGCATGATTCTCAATCTATTGATAAGGCACGAAACTATCATGTTTTTGCCCTTATGACATTATTTCCGCAGCTACTTCCGTTTTTGGTCACGTGACTTCTAGAAACTTTTGTACACATTTTGTTTATTCAAAATAAAGTAAATATTTTATTTCAATAAAATCTATTATGTAATAATGTATTATATATATATATATTAGATGTAATATTATGTAATTTTTTTTTTATTTCATTGAGTTATTTGCTCTAACCATTATTATGTAAATATTACATTGTAATTTATTTTTGGCTGTGTCAACTACCCTATTGGCTAAGTTCCGGAAAGCGCCAAAATCACTCGCGGCGTTCGATACGTCATCAATGACGTCACCGAACACGCTCACGAAGGTGGGTCTACGTGATCATTGCGAGCTATCCCTGTCAACCAAAGGGAACGGAAAAAAACGGGGGCGCGACAGTTGTGAGCGTTGACGGCACTTTCCGGAACGTAGCCATAGTGTATCTTGTCAAAAACATGCATAGATAACACTCTTCTCCCGTGACTTTGTAACACTGGAAGACGTTACTCTGCCAGTGTCATGTTCTTGTACTCATTTGGCTTCTGGCGGATACAAAAAGAGTATGATATTTGCCCTTGTACTTTCCTGTTAATCAAAACTTTTTATTAAATACCTAATTTGTAAAAAAACACACACACAAAGCCATGGAGGAAACCAACCAATATGGCGAGACCCGACGTTCTCATGTCGGCTAAAATAAACTATCGAGCTGAGTTCGAAGTTCGTATCATAGATATATATATATATATATTGTCTCTGTAAATAGAGCATCTCTGTAAATTCTGTGGTTCGGATCGGTCATGGCGTCCGACAAGGATTGCCGAAAGACGCAGGTTCGAAGATATGTGTGAGGAGGATAATATGTATTTATTCTCTCAAAATTTTTATAATCAAAGCTCTTACAGGCTGTGATTTTTGTTATTAATTAAAGACTAAATGCCTACATACAGGGACTTATTCGGCAGATAAATCCCGGAGGTTCAAGATATCTGTAACATAAATAAATTTTTGTAGCGACGACAGGTTTGACCTCGAAGCGTTTTTCGCGTAAATAAGTATGATCAAGAATGTTGTCACCCTCTTATGATTTCCAGTTGAATAAATCTTAAAGGAGACTGTTGGAGATTATGGGACGTGTGACTCCATCTTTTGATAGTCATTGCTTTAACACATGGGTGGGTTCTCTTTTGCTGTGTATGTACTTGCGTCACAGCTTAACTAGGTGACTATTTGCTTACTATTTAGCTCGTGGAGATTGATAACGTCCTCTATGTATGAACACTTATTTCTACAATGTTGTAAGCTGACCCGGAAAACGTTGTTTTGACATATACATAAAAATTGCAAATAAAAATCAGGGGTTGATCGTAGAAGGATAAAAATTTGAATTTGTATGTATTTTTTAAAAGTTAAATCATAATAAATAAAATAAAAAAGGGTTTGATCATCCTTATCATTTACAGTTATGAAAAATAGATGCTGGCCGATTCTCAGACCTACTGAATATACACACAAAATTTCATACAAATCGGTCCAGCCAAGGTATGTTCCAGGAGTTCGGTAACAAACACAGCAACACGATAATTTTATATGCTTATTAGAGGATAAATGATATACAGCGTGAAACAAAAAGTGTCTGTCAGTGATCACGCATGGACTGAACCCACGGTGATTGAGGTCAGGTGTAAACGAACAACTCCCTACTAATTTCGTAGTAAGTTGTATGAGAAAATATTGACAAAATATATAAATAAATAATTGACCATAAAAAAAAATCGCCAAATAACGTACCAGTATGCAGAGAAGAACACACTTCCGCACAATTTCGACCGAGTGAAACAGCTAGCCGGAAAAGACTGGTATTACAGTTTCATGAAAAGACATCCCAGCATATCTCTGAGGACACCTGAGGCGACTTCACTAAATCGAATCACTGCGTTCAATGAAACTGACGTTAAAGATTTTTATGACAATTTGAAGGACATACAAGACAGACTTCATATTCAAAAAAAGAAGAAAGAGACTAAAAGAGTATTAAAAAATTTCAAGAATATAAAAGACTTTGGTGACCCTAGTCAAAATACGAAAAAAAAAAACAAAGAGAAAAAGAAAAAGACGAAAAGGAAAATGAAGACTACTTTTGTATTTTTGTGGAAATAAATATATAGATCCCCCCGTTTAAGACTGGATTATGTGCTACGTGTGTAAAAAATGGGCTCACAAGAATTTATACTGACGGACAGTCAACATCGTTGGGTTATAAATGTGATCACTGTCATTATTAATGTTAGTACGTAATTACCCCACTTGGTGTTCGTGTTTACCCGACTAATGTCGTGTAAAGCCGAACATTAAGGGTTTTGTTTTTTTTTCATATTGTTACAATTTATTAAAAAAATATAAATGTTGATTAGTGAATTCGTTAGACAGATAAATAAACTTTAATAATTAAACAATAAAGAAACTCTGTGATCAAATTTCACTGTTTTATTCAAATTTTCCCTTAGGTGTTCGTATTTCCCCCACTTTCCCCCTACACTAAGATTGCCCAAAAAATGTATGTAGGTACCGAGAACAATCAAAATCGGTATATCCCACTAATATTATAAATGTGAAAGTTTAGATGGATGGATGGATGGATGGGTGGATGGATGATTGTTGAAATGTTTGAAATGTCTCAAACGGCTGTGCCAATTTTAATGAAACTTGGTATGGTATGGTAGGTAGATAAGTCAGAGAGCAGTCAGAAATGAGGCGAATACACCGAATATTTTGGAGTTCAACGTGTTGCTGAAATTTTGGAGCAAACTTAACAACGGCGACAAAAGAACGCCAAATACTTGACATCTCAACGTGCTGCTGAAACTCCGGAGCAAACCCAACAACGGCGACTACAGCGCGCCGAATATTTGGCATCTCAATGTGCTGCTGAAACTTCGGAGCAAACTCTACAACGGCGACAACAGCACGCCGAATATTTGGCATCTCAACGTGCTGCTGAAATTTTGGAGCAAACTCAACAACGGCGACAACAGCACGCCGAATATTTGGCATAACAGGCATACCGTTCCGTAAGCTAGAGCTTAAAGTTGGTGTTCCAGTTTTGCTGATGCGAAACCTTGATGCACCCAGACTGTGCAAAGGCACCAGACTTCGTATCAAAGAGCTGGGCAGTAATATTATAAAAGCAATTATTATAACAGGAGTTGCTAAAGGAGAAACTGTTTTAGATCCACGCATACCCATTATTCCTAATAACTTGCCGTTTCACTTTAAGAGGTTGCAATTTCCCTTAAAATTGGCTTGTACAATGACCATCAACAAATCCCAGGGCCAAACCTTAAAAGTGGCAGGCATTCATTTGGGAACTCCATGCTTCTCACATGATCAATTATATGTTAGTTGTTCACGTGTTTCAAGTGGCCGAAACTTGCACGTGTTATATAAAAATATAAAATATTATATAAAAATATTATGTCATTTAATGTTGTTTACAGAACGGTATTGGAATCCTAATCCTAACTTCTTAACTTTTATTTTGACTTGTTACTTACTTTACAATAAATAAAATAATTTAAAAAAGTAATGCGAAAGCGAGTTTGTTTGTTACTAAGTTTTGTAATGCTTTCACGCTCTAACTACTCAACCGATCATCATCAAATTTTGCATACAAGGGAAAAGAGAGGGAATGGAGACGTAACGACATAATTTTTAATCGCGGGTAAAACCGCGGGCTGCAGCTAGTATATTATATATGTGAAAAAACAATTTAATAATTTTTTTTTATTGTTTTATAAATCCATTATGATATGGCACTTTCTGATGCCTGTTGGATCATCCCTACCTCGGGCTTGAGCTTTTGTTGAAGGTAATGTGATGAAATCCACAAACACCAGTTAGGACACTTTCTGCGAGAACATCTATGTACGAATTTCGTAAAGAACACATCCCTGTAAGATGTGAAGCGCTCGCAGCGGATCTTGCGATCTTAACCAATCGACGAGTTAAGCAAGGCTTACTGCGGTCAGCGATGGGTCACCACTAGCGGCCACCCATCCAAGTCCTGACCGCAGCGAATGTTGCTTAACTTGTAGGTGTCATGTTAGTATAATGTACTTGTTAAATACCACAACATTTCCTTATCCGCTAATACAACCATTATAGCCCAACTTTGAGCGCTGTAGAAATGTTCATTCAAATTATAGAAGTAACTTCTCAGGGTGCCGCAGCCACGAGCGAAACGTTGGAATTAGATTCCGATATTTATTGGCTTCGACAAGACCCGTCATAACCAATATTAGAGGAAATAAGTTCAACTAGTCACTAGGTTTCACGCTTTGAGACGATGAATGGTTTCTTTCTGCAGCATTAGGTTTCCTGAGAATCTTGTCAATTAGATGAAGAATACAGAAGAAAATAACAAATTTCAATATTTACAATATTGTCAATATAACCAATATTTTTACACGGTATGATATTTTAATGATTATTAATCAAACATTTTTATTTTGGCGAAGTTCCACTGATAAAATTCTTTTGACCAAGATGCAACGTAGGTAGAAAGTGGCCTAATTCTAATACTAAGTAATATACAAAATAACACAAAAACATGCAACAGTTGAAGTGTTCAGACTATAGTAAAAAAGTTAAAACGGTATACTCTTGCTTTTTCTTTAGATAAAGTAAAGAATAATCAACTTTCGTAGCCTGAAATAGATTTTATTTCAGTTTTAAGGGGCATAATGGTAGAATTTGTCTTATTTCGTTTTATTTGTTGGCTATCCCTGACTTTCACTCTGCAATGGTGCAATGGCAAAACAAATCAGATCTATATTGGTTTTTTTCTTGTAAAGGGATAGTAAAGTCCTAATAATTACATATTCTACTATTTCCTCGATTTGTACGCAAAATCATTATTAACCTATGACAATAACGGCTTACCGTAGTACTGTAATCAATAATTAATAATGTAGTAGTTGGCCAACCCGCTTGCCACTACCGGCTCTTAGATAGCTAAAATCAGTAGAACTCTTTGTGAACCAGATCGTCTGGGGAAGTACTGCCACCGCATCGCAAAGCTGTAACGTTCACATTACTGTGATTTGGGTTTGAAGGTTAATGCAGGTGTAATGGCTCATGAAACCTAAACAACTAGCGAAATGCATCTGGTATAGCCAGAGGTTACTGCTTAACACTTAACTCGAGCTTGTTCAATAATCTAATAACATAAAAAAACCAGGCACTACCCGTTGGCAGTGAACCCAGAATGAATTGCATTTGACTATTCAACATGCAAACCGTGCAGCTCACGAACGCGTATTTAATACACCAGTTCCACTGCAGAGCACACCAAATTCGCCTATTACCACGGCTATAACCCCTCAAGCAATAAAAAGAACTTTATTCTGCAGATCTTTTGGACCGTAAAAGAGTAATCATCGGCTCACAATGTAGTACTTATGTAATCCTTTTTACGCTCATTCACGTGACGTTTGCGGAAAAGAAAATTCGCAGCGGTTTGAAAACGATCCGCTTCAAAGTCTTGCGTAAAATTTAAATTGGCCCATGTACCCGAATTTTATGACCGCATGTTACGACATAATATGTTGCCGTTTCAAGAATTCTGAAATGTATGCTGTTGCTGTGATTATACCCTGCTATAATTAACAATAACACCTTACAACAATATATACAAGAGTATAACCAAGAAGCAGTAGATTGACAGAACTTGTCTACAAGGGAAGTATGTTTGAAACGGTTGCTAAGGGAAGACATATTTCTTGCTCGTTACATGTTTTTCATGACCTCAGGGGGCCTACCAGCGTCACTTATTGCGATCTATTTCCTGAACCCGATAATACCAATATCAAGCATTTTCCACGTAGCGTTTGACCTAACCGAGTTTCAAAAATCGCAACATATTTTACCGAACAGTTTTTAGTAATACTGGTAGTCATACGAAGGGTTTAAAAACATATTTATCTTGGCTGCAGGTCGGCAATTTTTTTTGATATTTTCAAAAATGCTCTCGGGCTCCGTGCTACGCGCAAAATATCTGATATCAAACTTTTTCGTCATAAAATTATAAAATCTATATACATTTTGTAAATCAGACATATTGCTATATTACCAACTGGCTTATTTTCGACACTGCAGAAATAGCCCGTTGCTAGTTGCTAGACGCAGTTGCTACACTTTTGACCGTTTTGACCTAGGTTGACAGGTTCAGAATCATATCATCTTTATCTTTATACAGTTTTGGCCGTATTGCTATGATAGGTACATGGTTTTAGTCGTGGGCTCTCGTACTATAAAGACAACCGAGATTATAATGCAGTAGTAGCTTTGTTACTCAGGGCGAATATAATGTTGTAAAATTTTGGACACAATAACAATGTATAGATATATATATACATATATCTTATAGATAGATATATATACATATATCTTGATTATTGTAAAATATGTATTTTAGTATTTAACGAATAAACATAAAAACTACTGGACGGAAATGTTTTTTGCCGATAGAAAGCTACAACATCACTGAGTAACATAGGCTATATAATATTATCAAAAAAAAATAGGGATCCGTCAGTATAAAACTTTGATAATGTAACCAAGATGTGAAAAAATACCATAAATATTCTTATATCGCGTGTGCTGCGGAAACTGATGACAATAGAGCAAAGTAATGTACATCAGTTTTATAGAAAACATATCAATATCTACAATAAAGTCTCCGATATCGTATGTATTGCTACAATAACTAATTTTCATTTTGAAATATGCAATAGCAACGCTGATAAATCCTAATATCGCGTACGCCGCGGAGACGATTGACAATAGAGCAAAATGATGTACTATAGTTTTATAGAGGACATGTAACTATTACAGGTATGTCACAATAACTACTTTTCCGTGTTAAAGTATGCAATATCAACGTCGGTACAAACTGGGCCATATTTTTCGTTGTTGTTAATACATATCTACTCTAATAATAAAGTGGAAAGACTTGATAGTTTTTTTGTACCGGAAAAACGCAAAACTTACATAATTGGTTCAAAAAAATATTTAACCAGTAAAAAGCTATATTATGCCTGAGTACCATACGCCATATTTGATTCAACTCAACACTTTATGTCTGATTCACCATCATCTTCCATCACCGCGCGAGTGAAACCGCGGAGAGCAGCTAGATATTTATACTTACAATTCTGAGTACGGTAAGTGGCCTCTCTGGTTTTCTATAGGCTCGCTGCATCGTGACCTAAATAAAATACGTATGTAAGAACCCTTGTAAATCACAATTTATAAACTACATAATGGTAACGGAGGAGAGTAAAAGCAGGATTGAAGAGGGTTCCACCTCCATCGTTCCTTCTTCAAGATTTATTCCCCTCCTACGTGGTCATTATTAGCGACTATTCTGATGTTAAATGCCACTTTTAAATTATTTTTCCGGTTTCACTCGAGACGAACAAGCCTTATAAAAGTTTTTCCGTGCCTCTCATTTAGAGGAGGTTTTTATTCTTTAGTGTACATTTTTATTACTTTTTTCTGAAGAAAGAAAGCTTTTAATACTATAAGAAAATGGCGTACATATTTGTGCCGTGTATATTTTATTAAGTATAAAAGTTACCAAGCTAGGGGTGGCATACCGATGAGACCAATCACATAACTTGGGTCGGAAAGAATCCCTCTTTGGAAGTGTGTCGCAGCAATATAGGCCACATGCAAATTGATTGAGCACGGGTTGTATCACTTCCCGAGGTAAACAAATAAACAAACAATAGGAGAATGGGACATACGGAAAGTTTAACATCGGCTTTCTGCACGTTTTGGCTTACTTTATTATTCCGCATATTTTCAGATTTAATCATGAAATCTGTTCCCATAAACTCATGTTCACTTATTGTTATAAGTTGCCTAAATTATCACAATAAGTAACATAATGATTATTTTTATATGATTTTTAAAGCACTACCTAACGCCTGCTTACCAAACATTGCAATTATAGATTATAATTACATTATACTTACTGGCCGGTTGACGTAGTTGGTAGCAACCCTGCCTTCTCAGCCGCTGGGCTCGGGTTCGATCCCCAGATCGGCCAACCTTTTGCCTGCATGAAATTGACTTTTTGACCTGTGTCTGGATAGGTATGTATATCATTCATCAGGTAACCATAATTCAGTCTCTGCTTTGGGACCTGAAGAACTTGTGTAGGTGTTGTAAAAATGATATTATAATATATTATAATTTTTAATTTAACTTTCCTAGTGCCATCCCAATATTCTTATTGCAATTACATTTTTTTTAGGATTCGTATTAAAATACTTACTCTAAAATACTTCACATCACACTTCTATGGCGTCGTATTATAACTTCGGTTTCCTCTGTCTGACGCTAACTCTCTTTCGTATACATGCTTGTGTTGGCTTATAAAATAAGTAGTGGTGTTTATTGGTGCCCTTGAGCAAGTCGCCTACACTTCTCCTTACGGCGTAGCGTCTTCAACGCTCATCTTAGGCAGTGCCCCTTCTGCGCCCGCATCTGGCTAATTGTCATCTGCGCTCGCCACCTATCCATCATTTCACATAGTCGGTTCCGTTGTTGTCAAAAATTTTTTTTCACTATTTTAGTGACCTACTACTTACGGGGTCGATTGTCAATGATGAAATCATCGAGATAAATCAACACTTTTCAGTTTCTGGAGTGTAAATTTCTCACCATACCGATGTCAATAATTATAAGGTAATGCTAAATATTTTTGTAAAATTGATATAAACTTTCAGCAATCTTGTCAAGGCAAGGGCACCAAAAAAAGGGGTCCACTACGAATGCTCTTTTCAAATATCTACATTTCCAGAAGTAATGAGGATCGGTCGCTAATCTGACGGCCAATGGATCGATGCTTATTTCGGGCTTGAGATTCAAACTTGAGCTAACGTCGCGATGAATGCACAGCATAGTGTCAGGGCACTTTCTGGTATCCACGTGGTTAGCTACCCCCAAGTAAAAAACCTGTCACTTAACGCTGCGTATGTTCCAGCTGCCGTTTTTGAGAGCTAGTTGCTTTTCTTGATCGTCAGTGATACAACCTTAGATCGCATCATCAATTATCATCCAGTGAAATAGTCAGACAAATTCAAAAATCTGTCAAATAAATAGACAATTGCCTATCAAATATAAAAAATGCAATTATCATCAATTTTGTTTTCTTTCGGAAAAAAATGATTATTACATGAAATCACACCTTTTTTCCGAAATATCCGCATATTTTACGGCATACATGTTTGTGCCTAAATACATAATGACAATGAATCTGCTATCTCGACAGCACTATGCTTAACTAGTTAAATAATTTATTGCACAGCGCATCAACAAAGTTCGTCTGTAAACACTCGGAAACTCAACTAGTCTCGGAAGAAGTCGAAATAATTCAGTATTCTTTCTCGTTGCTTTGTGGGCGTTAGTTCTTACTTCAACGCTGAACTTATTCTTACCTAAAGGCGGCTTTAGCTATTTACTCCGATGCTGTAGAAAGATTTTCAGATCATGGAACTTAATATCTCAGGCCATTTTTATTGTTCTACGGGGGAAAACGTTCTAAGTAGAAATTTCTTCAACAACCAGCAAGTACCGTAATAGTCGTTAAATTCAGGGAGTGCATATCGGTATAAAATATTTAAATAGTACTAGTAACATAACAGTACCGAAATCTTGATACTGTTCCACGGAGTTCATAATCGGTATAAATATTTAAATAGGACTATCAGAATAGTAAAATATCAGTACTCAAATATGAATACACGAAAAATGTATGTTCAGATGTTTGTGGTATCATGTGTCATTTAACCGCGCGGGCGATAGCGGGTGAATGAAAAAGAGCGGGGAGGGTCGCCGCACGTTGCAGCACATCAACTTAAAACGATTTTGTTATTGCTTTGATTGCGTTTAACCGGCAGGTGCATGACGCAACATTTTACACAAAACAAACTAAACTAAATTGCAGTATAGGTACTTACGTTTCCAAGCTCGTCGGATACCCTCTCTCATTTTCTGTTCAATTTCTTCGCCCATCGTAACAACTATGTATTGTTAGAAACAGATTTTAACCTCACTCGCTCATGAACATGAAAGCACTGAGATAGACACGCGGAAACAAGCTATTATAAACAAATAAACAAAAGACAATCGAGAATAACCGACATTGCTTATGAGTACCTTAATAATAAGAGTATCAATAATATCTGTACCGAAATGTAACGCTACCCTTATATAAAGATATGAATGCAATACAAAAAAACTCGGTACCCAAATACTAAAGGAATTAACACAATACAAAAAAAATAACTGTACTGCTATTTTTGGATAATCGTAAGATAATGGTATGACGTCATACAGAAAAAATATTGTACAGATATTCATACCGTTATACAGTCCCTGGTTAAATTTGTCGAGTAGCTAAGATCGATACATTTAACGAATCGTATCGCCTATAGCAAGTATGGAAGTACGAGTATATCGACGACTTATACGATCGTCAAATTGTCGAAAGTATAAGTCGTCGATATACTTTACGATTATTACGAATTGTTTGCATTTCATAATGCGGCCTTCTATCATTTGTTGATTTCTACGAGCATTTCGCTCTTCTACGATCAAAAAAAGGCCGAAGTCTATTTTTTATTGAATACTAGTTGCGCCCCGCGGTTACGCCCGCATGGTGATGGATGATGACGATGATGATCATATTAATGAAAATTATCCTATGTGTTACTAAACGCCTCATCTACTCCATGGTAAATTTCATCAAAATTGGGCCAGCCGTTTGAGCGTAAGAGAATAACAAACATCCATTCATCCATAAATACAAACTTTCGCGTGTATAATATTAGTAAGATCAAACACAACTAAACAATATCCCGATTCCCGTCGCCTATAAGCTATATCGATGTCGTTTTCATACGAGTAGCTGAGAAAACAATAATTAAAATCGATTAAATAGACGATCTCAAACGTAATTTAACAGTTTCATGCTAGGCTTATCGTTATAATCGTAAAAGCTTATCGAATTAGTCTACCGATCGCTTAATTTTGTTACTTACTTGCAATGATCGACAAAAGATCGATATAGCCAGTTTTTTCGAAGTATGACGAATAAGACAAATTTATCAATCGGTAGTTCGGTACTTGCAGTGCTGGTGTTCTACGGGCAAGTATTGTAGATTACTGTCACTATGACTTGTCCGTCCAAGTCGTTTGTCGGATGGTAGATGCCACGTTTACCCATGACAGTTGCCGTGCGATCCAGATCAGTATACCAGTAAGATTCCTTCAGTATTTCTGCAGTGCACACACAGAAGTTGCCACTGTGCCCTTCAACCTTTATACGGTAGTAGTTTTTACTTTGCACACTGCAACTTCGAGGCGGAATATCTTGCAATACGCACGCGCGCATAAATACGGATGCTTGCTGAAGAGTTGTACTACCTATATTATTGTCACCTGATGGGTTCGACATGGGGACCATGTCCAGGGATTCGCTGAGAGGTATATTTTACAGACTCATGACCGTAACTCAATCCCCAAAATGATCATTCAAATCAATTGCATGCCAGCCCTACTGACATTTAGTTCGGTTCGTGGTGGAACATATTGCGGCTCATTGGCATAGTTATTATATTTCATCTATGCTACGAATAGTTGTGTAACAATTTAGTTAGAACACAAAAGCTATAGGTTTGCCGTTTATCTTAGTCCTTGCCTGCATGGTATTGGGGCGCGGGGGTATGACGACAAAGGGTACTGAGAGAGGTGTGGGCGGTGAGGCGCTTAGTGTGATACACACGAGAAGAAATGCGCCAAGATAGTTCCTAAGATATGTGACGTTATAGTGGTTAGCTGTGAAGAAATAGTGATTTATTAAATGAAAATTACAATATATGAAGATACAATATTTGAAGGAACTAACTATGTATAAGCTAATAGGTAAGTAAATAAAATATTTAGTAATAATTTATTACGGCGGGCGGCGGGTGGCAGCGAGTGAAACAAAAACAAAATTTATATTTTGAGGGCACGTGCGAGTTAGAAAGAAAACTGCGAAGAGATTTGTTTCGATTGATCATTTCATTACTTAGCGCCGGTGCTTAGAGAGAGCTTAAATACAATACTGCTATACACTCAAGCGCTGCAGTTGAACGTCTTTTTTCCACGGGTAAAGACATTTTAACATAAAAACGAGCCTCGCTTTCAGACGAGAACTTCAACATGTTAATGTTCATGAAGGGGAATATGCACCTTATGCCCGACGATTAAATTACACATTTGAATTACAAAAGTATTATGTTTTGCTACCTTCTAACCTGTTAACTCCCAGAACCTAAACCAACAGGTTTTATAAGTTCACTAACGCAACGATATAAAGATGCAATTTTACACATATTAACGTTTTTATTATTAATTACATATAACTTGCGTGAATTTTTCCGAATTCAACGAAGCTAACTTTTTTTGTAGCGGTTTAACGATTAACGAAGTTAACTATTTGATTTACGGTGCCCAGCTATGGTAATAAACTATTGTTCTATTTATTACCTACATATAATAATTATCAAAATTATAAATCAGTCACTATAACCATATAAATATCGGTGGAACTTAATTCTTCACTTTCGAAGCTTCATCAGGAAATCATCAGTCGTCCTGAGTGTTAGTAATCAAAGTAATAATAGTAAAAAAAAAAATCGATAGCATCATCGTCCTGAGTTCCAGCATGTTTGCTGTACTCGTCATCGATTTTAATTACATAGTTAACGCATTGCTCCCACTTATCCACGGAATATTCAGCAAATAATCCCTGTAATATATATTTTTTTGATCCAAATTAGAGTCCATACTTTTTTGTGCTAATTGTCCCTTAATACTACCCTTTTTTTTCGTGGGGAAAATACATTTACGCAGACCCGCTTGTCGGGGATAACGAAGGGGTTATGTCGGACTCTCACTACCGACTATAAACCCCACGATGTCCTTCGGCAACGACGTCAGACAGGGTTACGGGGCCGTTTGCGCATTCTCCGCAGCCCTGTCTTGCCGACGTCTGCACCTCGATATTTCAGGGCAGACCCACCTCGGCGGACGGACAGATTGCCCCCCCCCCCCCCCCATCGTACTGCTCCAGCCACGCGCTGGGACACAGCGCGTCGCCACCTCAGAAGGACCTCATGGATGAGGGGTGCCGAACGTCCCCACGTCCGACAACCCAGGCCCTCCTAGCGGAGACGGAGTGCGGGCTCGAATAGGTCGCCTCCGTGTCCGCGCCCTCCGGAGCTCTTAATACTACCCCAAACAAACTCAATAGGGTTCAGGTCTAGGTGGCAAACTCAACATTTCATGCCCGTTTCTTTTCAATAACCCGTTGTAAATATCTTCAGTTTTTGTTTTTTTAATCAATTTTAATAAGTCGTCCTTTCTAAGCTCATCATCAAAAGCTACGCCATGTCGTCTTAACCACGATCGCATAACTGCCTTGGTAGAAGCCATAGAAGGGTTTTTTACTTCTCGAACCGAATGGTAAGCTGCGTTATCCATCACGATGATAGAATTATGTGGTATATTAGGTATCAGCTTTTCATTTATCCATTTACTGATACTCACGAAATTCATAGAATCATGATAATCCCCTGTTTTACATGTGGATTTAAATATCACAAATACTCCGTCTACAAATCCAGTTTGACCTCGACAATATACGATGATCAAACGGTCCCGTTGACCAATATGAGATTGCACGCCATGTACTTGAATTGCCAGCATTTTGAAACGTTATGAGACGCATTTACAAAAGTTTAATTAAAAAATAAAATATGTCTTCATTCTCTACGAAATTCTTTAATAGTCCTTATTTATTATATTTATTTCCATTTCCACGATGCTAAATTTGGCTGTTCCATAAGGAGTTTCTTTTTAGAATCGCATTTCTTAAATTTAAAACCAAGGTCATGTAACAACAGTCTTAAGAATATATTACACTGCGGAAAGGAATATTCTCTTCTACAGTGTAATATATTCTCTTCTCTAAGTTCAGCATTCAATGTTTTCAGAGTAGGTATTTTTTTCATCTATTGTACAAAACAAAGCGACTTTCCTTTTTACTTAACTACTCTTTTTGTAAAAAAATCCACTATAAACATTTTCCACACAAATTTTCCGATAGTCCAGTAACTTCTGCTACGGTTTTGTTTAAATTTATGTCTTGTTCATATTCAATAGAATTTGGGTCCAGTTTCTTTTTCTAAAATATTCGTATAGGTTAAAAGCTATTTGCTTGCACTGACTAGTAAGTGTATTTCAGAAAATCTTTCGATTCCTCTTGAGAATATAATGTCATGTGTGTCTTTATCATAGCGTCCGCGACAATGAACACTTTCCGATTGCTGCCCGCGTAGCGATCGAAATGAGCTATAACAAAAATGCGCCCATCGTCCGCACCTCTCTAAGTCCCCTTTGTCGTCATACCCCCGCGCCCCTGTACCGCGCAGGCGAGGACTAAGATAAACGGCCAACAGTTAATATAGGTAATCAACACTATTGACAGTTTACCCTACGAGACATAATTTGAATAGAACTTCATTTCAAATCCGTCGATAGACATTTTATAAAGCCTAAAGTTTTTAAAAATCTAGAAGGCTGTGAATGATGATAAATCGGCATGGTTATTTATGTCTGTTAAAACCAGATAAGTTAATACGTAACTGTATTGAAGTGCAGTATACATGAAGTTTTTTTTTTTTAATCTATCTTTTTAGGGACTTTTAAACATCGTGTTTATGACAGTCCCGTCATAGCCTTACATACAAATTATACACATTTTACACAACATTAATACATTACAAAATTATATACAAATAAGATACTAAAACTATAAATAAATAACTACGTATATAAATTAAGTATGATGATAGGTGAAATGATTCATGAACTGAGACAAGGAGTCACTAGTTCATAAACCATTCCAGCTTCACTAGACGTTGGACATGACAAAATATTAAACAACACACCCAAATGCGTTCTATTTACATTAAGATTGTGAAACTTTTTCTGCCTCTCAGCCTGGTTCCGGGCACACTCCATCAGTATGTGATATACGTCTTCTGGTTTATCACACACCTCACAAGGTAACCTTTACCAAAATTTACCAATAAGCCATTAGTAAATCGCGTGGTAGTATAAAAGTTAAAGTTTCTAAAAGTACGTAAACACCGAGTACGAATGGAGTAGTACTGTAATGTTTTCCTAAGTTAATACTAACTGGAACTTTTTGTATGTAATATATTAGCAAAATAAGTTTTATGTGGTTATCGATAATTGCCGAGGGATGAAGAACCCGAAGTGTTTATGATACCCACAACGTATTACTATAATAAACGAGATAAATAAGTAAGTTGCCTCATTCCACGTGCAGCCGATTGCAACGAAGATGTGTTTTACAGCTAGTAATAATCTTCGTATCTCAGAATTATCTAGTATAACGTTAAATAATATTAGTAAATAAAACCAAATGTAAACTTGTAAACTAAACTACACAGATTCAAATGAAGATATACCTATTTATTGTCATACTATGTAATATGCATACCTACTTGGTTCTTAACTTATAAATGGTCTCAACAGCTTCGTCCACAACAAGGCAAAAACAGTCTTATATCAACCATCATACTTTATACAATCGTGTTGTTAAAATTGGGACTGCAGATTTGCTCCTTAGTCCTTCTGTACATCCTTCGTTTCTCTTATTTTATGCATACGCATAAGTAGCCGAAGAACTCTATCCAAGACAGAGTATTAATGCAGTGTCTCAGGAAGACTGACGTCACATCTATAGAAAAATTAACTCCATGATCAATCTGACGATAGGTTTATAATGTCCTAAAAATAATTAGATATACAAATCAAACAGATATATTTGTTCGGAATGTGTAACAATGAAAAGGTTATATTGCCATATTATCCCCACGACAACTATAAGTAGGAACTTTACGTCACCATAAAATTGTTAGCGCATACCTAAGTCGGGGTTTAATTGGGTAGAGTACTTATCCGACAACTAAGTCTATTAGTAAAGGTAGTGCTTGTTATGTCATCGTCTCATTGTTTTGTTGAAACAAAACAATGAGACGATGACATAACAAGCAAAACCCTGAAGGGTTTTACGTCTACAAGGTATATAGAACCATTATGTTGAGACTGAGGTATTATAAAGGAACCTTTATCACAGATTACAAAAATCCTACCTTTATATTGAAACTTCTACCTCAGTGAATTACCTACTAATTTAGTTCGCCATAGGTACTATTACATATAAAATAAAATCTATTGTTTTCAAACCATACAAATAATATAGAGAATTCAAATTACTCTCACAATAGGTATACCATCTTACTACTCATCAACCGAGACTATTCTATTTTCATGCAACTTAATTTCATTATATTTATGTTGGTAATTATTTAGACAAATTAGGTTTTCGGAAAGGACAATACATTCCAACCGCTCTGTCAGATGTCGGCGGTAACCTCGGTGGCCAACAAAAGACACGGGTTCAGACACAGGGTTTTCGAAAGTGTTCACGACATATAGACATAATAAAAAAAATAGGATGTGCTTTAATCTTCCCTTAGGCTACAAAGCTGACAACATTGCTTCTCTTTATCCCCATTAAAACCATTTTCCCTATTTGTAACCTAGGTGCCCACAAAAGGCACAAGGTAGAAGTTTTCACGTCCTAAAAATTCAGTGATATAAATTAAAGTGTTCAGGTATTAAGGATAATTAGACACAAGTTTTAACTATCATGGTCACAAACATAAGAGGTATTCAAATTATCAACGGGATAATTACCATGTATATTTTCTATGAGTTTCAGTTCATCCGTGATCATGGCACTTGCAACAGTGCCGAAATATCGGAAACTCATAGAAAATATACATGGTAATTATCCCGTTGATAATTTGAATACCTCTTATAATTAGACACAATATAAAAAATGTATGTGCTCCAATAGGCCCTTTGGCTATAAAGCTTACGAAATTGCTTCTCTTTATCCATACTGTGCAAAACTAGCCTGAATCCGTTTAGGCTTCGAATAACTGGTAAAAGGCACAGAATCGGTTCGATTCGCCGACCGTTGCCAGCGGCGAGGGTACTAGAATTTAACGAGTTTTTCTTCGAGTGCTCTAAGAGAGCAATTATTTTATTATTATCGGCGCTCCGACTTCTGATAAGTGAATTCGCTTGATAGTTTTAATTGTTTTGTATATTAATTTCATCTGAGCATCTGAATGTTTCAGCACAATTGCTGCTTATTTCGATAATGCAAATAGAATACTTATTTAATAGTAACTGATTTAACTACTTAAATTTTTAAATAACTTTATAGAAGTGGCTATCTAGTTGTCTATCTATACTAATATTATAAAGAGGAAAGATTATATAAGATTCATCATCATCCATCACCGCGCTGGTGAAACCGCGGAGAGCAGCTTGTATACAATGAAATTGTTACTATTGACTAAGAACTTCTTCAATACAAAATGATGATTTGTTCGTTGTTGAGTCTACATCTAGACACTAATCACACTCGATTGCAGGATGCGATGCATTGACTTTAAGAAATACGCTAATCAGTCAACTTTGCAATTTTTATCAACAATTATGTTACATTAATATTTGGTTACATTATTAATAATAACTGAATGATTTTATACATTAGTAGGAAAGTTGCAGAACAGAATCAGAATCAGGAATTTATTCACCATTATAACAATAATAATTACAATTACATTAGGTAAGTCACATTACATATAAGCTAACACATGCGAGGTTTAAATAAATTTAACTATTTTTGCCATACGCATGCGCAACAAGTACATAAGTAAGAATAAGAGTTAGGGTATTATATATATTAATTACTTCTTTACGCTGAAATGGCCTTAAAATAATTTTGGAGATATGTTATACCCAGAAATAATACATAGGCTGCTTTTTATACCGACTAAACATGTAAATAGCTCTCGAGAGATCATTATAACTTTGGAACTTTCAGCAGTTCCCCAGCAGATAGTGGTTGAATAGAACGAGTACCTAGTAACTACTTTCTTAGATTTGACTATAGTATTGTTATATCTCTTTGTCAATTGTGGAGGCTTGTAAATGACTTTTCCCTGTGAAAATCGCCACTATGTTGTAATTGTAGATGTAAGCTCCCGTCCTAAAAATAAATATACTTCTTTCCACGCAAAGTCGTAGGTAGTAGCTAGTGAAATTTCAATTACATACCTCTGTCGCCGAAGCGATTTCCCTCGGCAGTCAAGCACTGGACACTGGACTGGCAAATCATTCGTCATCACGTGATTTTTTAACACCAGTTCAAGGACCGAAAACCTTTATTTATGCTTTTGTATCTACATTTATAAATAATATATCTAATTACAGTTCCTTATCTGAGGCCATTCTATTTAGGAAAATATTTATTCAAAGATCTTATGAAACTTTTCCAAACAGGATATCTTTCCATCGACTTTAGAAAGCCAGTCACGATAAAACGTTGATTTACGATAAAGCCCTTTTCACGTGAAACCATCGATCATCTACAAACGAGTTTATCTCGACATCGAAACCGTTGACGTTGGCTTTTCTTTCTTTTTGTGAAAGTCTTACGTAACTCCACGCTCATGCCGTGCTGAACCTTGAAAAGAACAGGATCCAATAGATACTTTTGAAGTTGCGATTTGTCTTAGGTGCATATTTACGCAGAGAATGTGTAAAACTTAGTACTAGCTGCACTGCGCGATTTCAACCATGTGTTGATGGATGGTGATGACTATAAATCAAAGTATCGCCTATGCTACTCGGGGATAATGTGGCGTTGTTGTTTGGGACCAAATGAAGTCTAGAGGGCACCACTTGTAACGTCTCTTGATTTTCGTACCTATTGACTTTTGTAATGCTCTCGCTATGCACAGATGCTTTCTGATCTGTGTTGAAAATGTAATTGTACGCTCTTGCAGTGGGCAGAAACTACGTATCAAAAATAAAATGTATGGCGATCGTTGCAATCTGAATGTAACATAAAGAATTTATACCAATGTTCCCAGTCACAAAAAACTGGAAGATATTGTTGAAATCACGTAGGTACACATATTAATTTTTGTCTTTATGCATTTTGCGGTTATGAAAAGTGTTACTCTGTTATATTTTGTAACGGAATTGTTTTAACATACAAAATTAACATATAATCACATAATTTAACCTTTAAACTTTACACTACTTTAAATTACAAGTGTTAGTCAGTACGGTCCCAATTGAGCCATAATCGCTATTAGCGCGATATCAGTCGGTCCCTTTCACCGTGAGCGTGATTACGATGGCCCACGCTACGTCATCGATGACGTCTTAACTGCCGCCATATTGACGATTACATGAACCATGCTCTACACCGTAATCGTCGTGAGCGTTCTGTCAAAAGTGACAGCTGTTTGTTTATTTCTACAATGTCCCTACTGGTGTCCCTTCTTTTTGATGTAAAAGTAGTAAAAGTCGGTCCATCCATTCCATTATTTCTTTTTAATCCACACACCACATAGTTAACCTTCACACTATGCACGATATTTTTATGAATTTGTTTTTCGCGCGCAAATGGTTCGTTATTGCTACAACTCTGGTCCGAATTAACAACACGCTTACAGTGCCACAAGCTGTCAAAATCGCGATATTTGTCTCGGACCAGCTTTGGTAGATGATAGCACTGTGAGCAAAATTATCGCAAAACGGACCACGGCAAGTGTAGTAGGAACTTATAAAACGGTTTGGCAACACTAAAAATGTCCGTCCCTGTTTTGTTTATTTTTCTTGTGCCGGTGCGGTGGTTTGGATTTCGTATCAGCGATATAATGTTACTTTGTCCCAATTTTGTGTTCCAGCCGTTGAGTTGAGTGATTTATCCTCTGCCAAAAGCATTTGGAGACATTTACATTCTAGAGACAAAGATTCACATACGAACATAGTTTGTGGGTTATGATTGCAAAGACTTTTTATCAATTTACGTCGTATATTCCCGAGGCAGAGACTCAAATAGGTAATAACTTGTGCGTGGGTGTTGATTGTTAAGAAACTTTTTCATTCACGTTGTTTAGTTCCGAGACAGACACTCGTAATATACATTAAATGTGTAATAATTTTTAAGCAATTTGGACTTCTAAAATGTCAAAGAGATGTCGCCTAACTTGCGAGATAATGTGGCATCAAAGAAACACATTTACAAAGCCCCCGCTTTCTTGCAAACTATCCGCTGGAAGAGAACCGGTAAGTGTCAGAGCTTCTTCATTTTTAAAAGCCAGGGTTGCTGTTGCCTATTTGCTTCCAACGCATCTCAGATTTTATGCATGATTTATGCGAATAACCTCTTACAATAACCATACCTACATCACAGTATAAATAAAGAGAACAGTATGGAAACTACCTACAAACGTTCGAACAGGCTCTCTCACACAAACATGCGAATCGACGAGAGCCCTAACCGGTTGTCGCTGTGCTGTCAGTAGTAAGGCCACGTCAAGACGAGTAGTCACGTGTAAGTTTATTTCCGCTTAAGGGCTCCCACACATAAACACGATACGACGTCGCGTCGTACAACGATGCGGCATCGTTTCACGATACGACGTCGCGTCGTGGAAATCTACGATGAGCATCGTAAAAAAACACGACATCTTAACGTAATGTGCCACGCACGATACACGGCACGATGCCGTCGATACAGTGGGGTTAGTTCATTCCGAAAAATGGACCGCTCTAGACGCATTCTGCATCTGCTGTTAATAAGAAGACGAAGAAAGAAAAGACAGATACTTAGAAGATATTGGGTTCACCCATTTCTTTCAAACATGAATAACGGGAGTCACTTTATAAAGAAGTACAATGCCTTAAAAATAGACCACAACAAGTTTTTTGATTACTTTAGAATGAGTGCATCAAGTTTCGAAGAGTTCATCGGATAACGCCACATATAGCAGGAAAATATGGCAGAGGCAGACCACCCATCGAACCTCTCGAGATGCTGGGATTAACTATAAGGTAAATGAAACAACAACTTTCTCATATTTTTTCATTCCACAAATCAACGACACTAAACAACAATTTTTGAAAATGAAGTTGTTAACAAAGAAAGCTTCACCTCAAATTAACAGATATTAAATCAACAACTTAAACATAATTTTAAATCAACATTACACCTTTGGATTCCTTTTTTTAAGAAAAGTCGTAAAGCGATAGGGGTGATGCTATTGGTTAACGTGATGTATTCGAATAATCATTAGATTCGCTCTCATCGCTTTGGCCTTGCTTGGCAGCTGGTGACAGTGCTGCTTCTCGGGTAGACTGTGTCGAACTTCCGGCTGTTTGGTAACCACCGTAGTAAGAACTTTGCCATGAACTTTGGGGTCTTTGTGTTTCATAGTTACCCTGGTACGAAGATGGACAATTGCTCTGAGAATAATATATAGAGGTATATTGCTGTGATTGTTCGTATAGATCCGTTAAAACTTGTAAGACCCGACTTTGGAAAATTAACGTTTGATGATCATTTAGTTTATTTAATGATGGTAATATCGCTTTAAAAAAAGATAAATGTCTGTTTTCGGGCTCTTCTAATTTTGCCATAATCTCTTCTTCAAATGTAACGACATTTCTTCTTTTTCGTGATGGCTGAGGGAGAGATGGACTTTTAAATTTTCTTTTTGGACTTTCCTTTTGTGTGTTCCGATTGTTTATTTCTAGATCTAGTACACTATCATCGGTTTCATTTTGATCATTTCTTTTTTAAAAAAGGAGCTGTTTATATAAATGATATCTGTTTATATAAGTTTGTTAGCGCCTGCTCCAGATTTATTTATTTCTTTTAGTTTTTTTACGTACTTGGCATAGTTATCTTTAATACCAGTCCATTTCTTTAACACAGCATTCCCTGAAACAATAGTATTTTATGTTTAGACACGCATAAATAAATAAATAAATAAATAATACATTCACTCGTCCATCACCAACACACGCACACACACGCACCACACTGATACACATATACACATGCATACCTTCACATTATATATTTATGTATACACTTTTAACGTGTAGTGTGGGCTATGCCTATACTACAAATTATTTCATTTATTTATTTCAGGTTTTTGGCATCAGGAAACACCTTTCAAGACATGCATTTAAACTGCTATCGTGGAGCGTCTACTATTGCTAAAACTGTAAAAATAGTCTGTGGAGCTATATGGAAGCATCTTTTGATCGAAAATATACCGAAAATAACTACTGAGCGGCTAACAATAATTGCTGAGAAGTTTGCCAAGATTGCCAACGTTCCTAATTGCATAGGCGCACTTGACGGGAAACATGTTCGTATTTGGAGTCCCAAACATGGCGGATCTCTTTTTTATAATTACAAAAATTATCATTCTGTATTGTTGTTGGCTCTCGTAGATTCTGAATACAGATTTATATATGTTGATATTGGAGCATATGGCAAGGAATGTGTCTCAACCGTTTACAATAATTCAAAATTGAATGAATTACTTTTAAAAGGACAACTTCATTTACCAACGCCAAAGCCTTTACCAGGCTCCCAAACGCCTCTTCCTTTTGTTTTTATTGCAGACGAAGGCTTACCGTTAACAAATAATGTAATGCGCCCATACCCAGGAAAACATTTGACGATACAACAAAGAGTTTTTAATTATCGTTTGAGCCGAGCAAGAAGATTTGTAGAATGTGCGTTCGGTATCCTGGCTAACAGGTGGAGGGTATTTCATCGACCATTAAATGTTTCTTTCGATCTTTGCACAAATATCATAAAAGCAAGCTGTGTTTTACATAATTTCATACTAAACCGTGAAGGAGCCGAAACATTTGAAGATATGTTAATTGACGATTCTATTATTGAACTACAACAGTCCACACAGGAGAGTAGAACAAGAACAAGAGCTACCGAAATAAGAAATAAATTTTGTGATTACTTTAATAGTGATGTGGGAGCTCTTAGTTGGCAACTAAATAAAATATAGGATATTACTTACCATGTTTTGTTTTTTCTTGATTACTTAATTCTTGAAAACCAGGAAATAAATTTTTGTAGACCTCTTTCCATGCTGTTGTTTTTGCATCTTTATTCTTGTATTCTTCACATGTTTTGTCCCATAGTACGGGACGCTGCTCGACTAGGGTAATTAAATGATCGACTTCAATACAATCCGTCATCTTTGAATTTCGAATAACAACTGCGCAGGATTGCATCGTGAGTTTCTAACGTCACGACGTCGTATCGTGCATCGACACGTTACGACGTCGTGTCGTAGATTGCCACGACGCGACGTCGTATCGTGAAACGACGCCGCATCGTTGTACGACGCGACGTCGTATCGTGTTTATGTGTGGGAGCCCTAACTAGGCCTAGTTTCCATACTGTTGCATCTTTATACTATGCCTACACTATTCGATATTGTTATTGACCGGCGTGATGAATCCTGAGAAACATGAACATCTACATAGAAATAATACCTGATGCCCAGAATCGCTGTTGCCAAATTTGGCCAACAACAGTTGTCACATAAGCATAATTTGTCTTTTTTTTGTATTACTGAAAATTAACTAGGATTAACGAGGTGCATAACTTTAGAACATATACTACATATACTTTAGAAAACATAATATCTAGCTACATTTTTGTTTCATTGTCATCATCATATCACCCGTAGGACGTCCACTGCTAAACATATGCCTCCTCCACAAATTTCCAAAAGAACCAGTTGGAAGCCGCCTGCATCCAACTAGGTTTATTTGGCATTGTTTTTAAACTTGAATCTTTTTTTACAGCTGCAAAGAATGGGTGCGAGTTACAGGAAATGAAGATCTAGTGCATTTGCCAATTCAAAAATGTATGTGGTGAACATTTCAAAAAGACACATGAACAAAAGCTAAACTCAAAAACCATGCCATACCTTGCTAAAATTTAAAAGTCACTTCACTCACTGGTGATCAGATGTCAGGATTCCCATTTCATTTGTGGAAGAATCAAGGTATAATACCACAAATTTGCAAAATAATCTGTGGTTAAATTTTTTATGCAAGTATGTTACAAAATGAGCCAATCTTTGACTTAATGGTAAGCGTCACAGCAATGTAAATCAGAAATAAAGCTTTAAGTTATGGGCAACACTGTACTATGCTCATCAACTTGAGAAATAATGCACCTGGAATAAGAGGTGCATCGATAGCATATGCCATAATAGAAAGAAATTTTAAAATTAAATTTTCATGAGCTGTCTCTGAGATTGCAATGGATTCCATCTCATGTGGGCATCCATGGCAACGAGGAGGCTGATCAATTGGCCAGAGATTCAACAACATCTATATAGGTTATGCCATAAGATTTTCAATTGTACTAAATAAGCAATGAATGTACCGATGGAGCTGGCATGACTGTGACCAATGCGGCTAAAAGCTCCTTTAATTATTACAGAATTAAAAAAAAAATAACTTTAGGATTAGATGTTCAGTCTCATTCACCCAAAATTATAATTTGCTACAGTGCCCTTTAGTTTATAACAGAAGTGTTTTCATACTACTGCTCCGAAAAAGAGTCCCACTTAGCAAAACTATTCCTAATAACATTATTATTTCTGTATTGCAGGACTGTTTCTCCCACGGCCAGTTGTATGTGGCATGCTCACGTCTCATATGCGCTCTCCAACTAGCCTGGCTACTTAAGTGAATGCCTCCAAATTAGTGAATTTCAAATAAATTGTATAAAGAAATACTGTAAAATACGCTATCTATTAACTTTTGTCAAACATCACGTGTAGTGGCGGCCAATAGCCATGAGTATAGCTTTATATTGTTACAATAACTCATATCCTAAAAAAACTACACTACGCGGATGAAGTCGCGGGCAAAAGCTAGTCTATACATATAATAAAACTGTTTAGCCACGAGGAAATCTGTACATGAAAGATAATTAAAAATATAAAAAAGTGAGTAAATGAAAGTAGTGGAATCCAAAAATATCGTTTGTAGAATTTTTGTCTGTCTTTCCATATGTGACTTCATCACGCAAAAACTACTGTATGGATTTTGATCCCGTTTGCTGCAGTATATTTTTTGAAGTCCTGAGCAGGTTTTTATCTTTGTTTGTCTTCTGCCCGCAGTTGCGTAATATTTGATGTTATCAATATGAATGTGACCTGACTTCGCCCGCGTGGTATTTTGATTGCTTTGCATTTGCTCTACTCAGTAAATACAAGGTTTTCTCACCGTCTGTGCATTCTCTACTCAAATATCAGTTTACATGCTGTAGCCACATTGATTATGGCTATAATCTTCAGCGAATCCCGATAGCCCAGAAACCACTCATGGCTGGGGCATATTATAGCTATAAACTTATTATACCTAAGTTATACACACAAAATTGTTTGAACTGATAATGGAATATGGTTAGAATTTTTGTAAAACTGCCGTTATTTACTATTGATATGTAAATCCCTAAGTTACGAATTACTGTATAAAATAAAAAGTGTATTGAACTTTGAATTTTTATTTCCAAATCCATTTACATTCAATATTACAATTTCAAATACGTTTATCGATATCGACGAACGGTTAGGTACAACACTAATATCGACAATCGATTTCAAAAATTCTTTCACCATTGGAAAGCTACATTCGCCTTGAGTAACATAGGCTATATAAGATTCATCAATATCATCATCATCCATCACCGCGCGGGTGAAACCGCAAAGAGCAGCTAGTAACTTATAAAGGCAAAACATTTTATGAGGTAAGGCTGGCGGATGACTAACCACTTATGCATTCCATCCCTGCTAACTCCGAAGTGAATACTGTCTAGAGAAGCAGAACTAATGTATCGTATCTTGCTAGTTTGCATGCGCCCAGGAAATATCCATTAAAACTTACAATTGACTTGAATACTACGACAGAAGTTAGGATTAGTTTCCCCAACTAAATCATTAATCTTTCAAAAGTAGTTCTTCGTGAATGAATGGCCGCGTACGTGAGGCAAATGTATGAAAGTATATGTACTTAATGTGTTTTCTCATATAAGAATACTTTTTGCTCAGTGCAGAAGTTAACAGTTGGACTACAAAGATCCCTATAATAGTAAAGTGGTAAGTTTTCTAAACACCACTAACAATTACATTTTTATAACTTTACTATGAATAGATGCACAATCAAATCAAAATCATATCATTTATTCTGTACAGGCCTACCAGGCCTGTACAGAATAGCTACAAATACAGAATAGGCTACAAATTATATACACGATAAAAATATGTTCTTATTATCACAAGAATATCAATATGCAAAACCCACTTTTTTACTTATATTGTATTATTATTAGGTAAAATTCTACGAAAGAACAAATTCTATTATCTCGAACAGTAGGAGATACTACGGGCTGTATTCCAGTGGGCCTAGCACGAATAAATAACTGCATAAGTGTAACGTAACATGTCATTAAGTGAAACTACAAACTGTAATTTATCTAGGGCAACTGTGACACGGACTAACTACGAGTAGTTTGTGCGGCGAAGCGTGACGTGTTGACGCTTGCGATGAGAATACTTTTTCGCAAATTGTTTGTGCTACGGCCTCTGAAGTACGCTCGGTTTTGAAGATTCAAAGCTTGAGTACATTTCTTAGTTAATTTTGTATGATATTGATTGTCAGAATCAAGTCGTTATTTACAACTGAGGGCCTTTCTGGAATGCGGGCCTGATAATTGCACTGTGAGATAATTTGTACACCACGTTATTTTATCACAATATATAAACTATGGCTAGTAACTGGGTTTGTAGTAACTGGGACTGTGTTGTAGTAAAATAATAGATTCTGTATTGTAGAAAATTATTTATTAATTTTATGTATATTTTAGGCAAAATGTCATATTGTTTTTCATCAATAAATATATTTATCTTTCTTTCTTTCTAAACTTCGACCTATGATTCTGGCAGGTACAGTTTCTGTTGCATTATGCTAACTAAAGTATAGTGGCACTGGTACATACAAATATACACCAAAATAACCCTTTTATGCTATAAAATATGTTTGCCTCTCTGGAAAAAATATTTAGATGTTTCACGTGATACCTATGACGTCAGATGGTGAACAGCAACGATTAAGAGTTTATTATTTATTTATATATATATTAATAATATATTCACGTAGTACGTGAAATTATGAAACATAAAAAAACAAGCAAATTTTAATATAATCTTATCAAAACTAGTTTAAAGCAATAACATCGACATTAATATAAAATGTAAATATTCATTGCATTGTATTCTTAATATTCATTAGTGTCAGAAGAGAGTTCGCACTCGAGGGGACATCGATAAAAACATTTATTTTTGATAATAGTGCCCGAAATATGCCATCGTAAACTTTACCTAGATAAGAGCATAAATATTTCAGATGCGTAGGCACTAAACATCAATACAGGCTTGTCCCTTATCTATATTTATTGGACTATATAAAGGCCTTTATTGTAGTATCTTTATTAATATTTATAAAGTCACTCAGAGTATCAAACGATTTACATACAAATATTGTATTGATTATACACGTAGATTGTAACGTAACATGTACTTACACTTAGAAGATTACCTAGAAGAAGGCCTAGCTAGCTAACTAGTAAATAAAAAGGTACATTAGAAATAAATTAAGTTATAATAATAAAGAATACATGACCTGGCCGTATCACATTTCACTATAAGTCCATACACACACGTTCCACCAAAGGTTCCAGTTAGCTTCTGGCTTTGAGGGGAGGCATCAGCTCTGGATTAAGAGCGTGTGGGACCCTTTCATAGTCTTGTTCTATATTAGAAATCCATTGTATGCCTTACGCGATTTGATTGTATCATCAGGTCGAGAGTATCAATTTACAAAATCTTTCTTCATAATGTTATTTAGAGTATAGTATAGAAGGTATAGATAAGTCAACTTCGTATATTGTACCAAATTTACTCTGCGTACGGCCGAAGAGGTAATTTTTGATCGCGGCTATCGGCAGAGGCTTCTCGAACGGGGGCTTGAGAGACGACTGTCGCCTGCCGCCCAAAACCATAGTCTAAAGGGCATTTGCTCTGGGATGCGCCTTAAAATGTCTAATACATACTTACGAAAGTTTCAATCAAGTTATTGGGATATAATGGCTTTCTTCAAGTCCAATATTTGCACTATTACTAATCTGCGAACGGAAGCATAAACTCGTAACGACTGTATTCGTAACTGTAGCATCCTGAATGTACGGAAGTTGAAAACTAAAAAGTTGCAGTAAGCCGCGGTAGAGAGCGCAACGAGGAAGGAACTACGTCTGAACCCCCGAAATTTATGACGTGACTTCCTACCGACATAAACCTTCTCGCTCATGGTTATTAAACTTCAGTTTTCTACCCTTTTCATACTATACCTGAAACATTACGAATAATACAGGACATAAGTGCAGTTTCGTTAGTATCACAAAAAATAAATCTATATAGATAACTAAAGATAGAAAAAACTCGCTGACTGACTGATCGATCAACGCACAGCTGAAAATGCTGGGTCTAGAAGGATGAAATTTTACGCGAATGTTCCTATGACGTAAGTGAGCACTAAGAAAGGATTTTAGAAAATTCAACCCCTAAGGGTGTAAAATGGTGGTTGGAAATGTATATTTTTAAACTTACAGTTAATACTCTTTAATAATAGTGATAATAAAACGAAACTACATATTTTTCAAAAATAGCCTTAACAAGGGGTTGCAATGGGGGTACAAATTTGTATGGGAAACTATTTTTTAAACTTATCTTCTACTATATTCTGATACTTTTCATCATCATCATCATCATCATCATTTATCACCACATGGGTGTAACCGCAGGGCGCACCTACCTACGCTAGGCATGTTTTTGGTCCAATGTGGGGCGATCCTATTGCCATCCACGGGGCACTGTTCCAGACTCCGGACTGCTATTGAGAATTTCTTTGTAAAAAAATCTTATAATAACTGTCCGATCCGGAAATCGAACCCTGGAGCTAGAGATTCTAAAGCATCGCTTACCTACCACTAAACCAAGCTTATTTTTTTGAGTATTTACTTTTATATAGGATGAACTGATGATAAACCATCGTTCATCATTGCTTCATCGTTTTCCAAGAACCCCTAAAATTTAGTCATGGGATACTATGTGGTAGAATTCTATTGGAAATTACAGTATTGGTGAGAACCATCGGATAGATATAGTGACAAAGAATCACTGTGTTTAGGTTGAAGAGCGCTGTAATAAGTAAAATTACTAGGTGCATTAGACGAAATTGTCGCGGGGTTATATGCACAGTATCGTGAAGCTTAAAGCTCTGGTTCGCACTATATAACTGTCATAGGTACCTAGGAGTGACGCTTACCATCAGGCAAATGCCTTGCCCGTTTTGTCAATTATTAGTACTTACATAAAAATTATCTTTGTCTTTGTTAGAACTTTAATGCATAGAGTAAGCATTTGTACCACTTATATACACTGGGTACAAGGATACTGTCGGTTCTGTGAAGTAAGAACACTAATCAGAGAACATAGAAACTATCCACGTGTGTGTATTTCATGAAAAAGACTTATTGCAAGTATAATGCTTAATTGTCTTTAAAAGTCTTTTTTTTGTTTAGCTGCCACAAAATACCAATCTTGAACTTTTCAATCTTGCTTACGTGTGTTACTCGAGGTCCAAGTTCAAGGGAAGAGCTCTGATTTAATATTATTTTTACGGTTTTACTTACGCGGTAGGTAATAAAATAAATGAGAAAGTCTTGATGTAGTATGGATGTTTGTTACTTCATTCAAAAATGGCTAAAATGGATTTTTATCGATAACGATAAATTTGGAGTAGAGATGGTTTGTACTCAGAATTTTTATATATATATATATATATACATGGGCAACTTTTTATCTGGGGGGTTTCCGACTGGTAACTAGCCAAGCTGAACTAGGAAGCACTCTTTCATCATGCTGTGAATTCCCTCATTTTGACCAAATACTCAAACCCGAGGCCTACCTTAGGCTTTACCTAGGATTGGATGCAGCAACTGTCAGAGCAGCGGCCGACGTTCCTCACTATCGACGCTTCAAACATTTAGTTACAACATTACTTGACATTGGGGATTTAAAGGTATTACGCTATTAACAAAACACTTAAGCATATTAAATCTTTATATGTTTCTGTATATTTATATTATTTATATCCCGTTCACGTGTAGAAAAGTGTTCAAAAGGACAGAATAAAATTAATATAAAATAAAATACACGATTTACTTCTGAATGAAGTGAAGTTATTTAATTGCAATGTACAAGAATTACGAAAGCCTACGAAACTAATTATGTAGTACATACTCCTTACATTGTAATTGTTTTCATCATAAGCTGTTAGTCTACCTTCTATGTATATAAACGTGTAGATGCTCTACCAAGCATTTTAATTTGCTAAATGTAAAATGTTTTATCTTAAAGTATGAGAGCGTAAAGTAATGAAAGGAAAAATCAATTTAACTGTTGAGGACTCTGTAATTGCCAAACCTCTTCACAGAATTGTATTTGATTGATTCATCTGGACCACTTAGCTTCTGGCACTTGACATAATGAAAACTGACTGAACTGATAACAAATCTATCAATCATAGAAAAAAGATAAGCTGTTTGCACAAGTCAGTCTTAGAATCTTAAAACTTGTGTAATTCCTTGAGAACGATACTAGTAAGAAATAAGGATAAATCTAGTCATTTTGTATCTGGCAATGAAATGTTTCAAATCAAATCATCATTTATTTAGAAGAATGTAGTAACATAGTGATGTTCAACAATTACCAGTACTGTCACATTCCACCATAACACTGCAATGGTGCGCAAATATCAAATTACAAATAAAGGACATTTAAGTAAATAAAATTATTATAGAGGAATTGAGTATTACATTAAAATTAGTTTTTTATTTAATTAATACAAAAATATGCAAATAGAGTCAAATTCGACTATCCACAAATAACAACAAATAACAAACACACAAACATTTGGCGGCAGATCGTTAGGTGTTTCCAATACTATGGACGTGTTTCAACTTGCACTGGAATTTTATTATTTATCATTGACCCGCTGTCTTTTTCTATAGGATTCATGCTGGGGGTCCCATATACAGGATTGTTTATACAATTCCAGAAATTTTAGCACGGTGTCATTGTCCCAATTCATTTTCAGTAGTTATTCCAATTCTCGTTCAAACAACACAGACACAAAAATACTGCCATTCCATACGTCCATATTTATATGCTTCGATAGATCTAATACTGTGTTTTATAATATGCATTAGTTTTTAAACGTCTAATACACTACACCTACGTAGGTAACGTAGGTGTAGTTTAAAATTATTTCTGTCATTTCTACCTGGCGATTAGAATACGTTTTGGAACAATGAAGATACGTTTTTACAAACACACAAAGTTCCTAAAGGTATATAAATACCTACATACAAACTGGGGAAGAAATGGAAATTTGTAAAAAGTGGTTTGCAACTGTCCTCAAACCAGGCGCGACAAATATCTCTCACGCATTTTGTTTGGACCTGAAATGCTTCTTTCGATCTCAACCGGGCGTCCCCTCAACAAAGCACCGATGATACGTATTCCTGGTACGTTTATGCACTTAGTGCCGCTTCTGTGGATACGGTTTGACGCAAACTTTTAATAGCAAACACAAATCGGTCTAGTTTATTGCAGATATAATCTAAGGTTAATATTCGACATGCTCCTTCCAGTTACAGTGCTTACTACAAGCATTATTTCTAGATACTTTGCAGTATCAACTTCTCGTATGTATTTTATTATTTTTGTAGTTAACGTTCAGATTGATATGTTGCCTTATATGGATTTAAATTTGTATCATCTAAGTTTTCTTCATATACATGTTTAAATTATTATTATCTAACGAATTAATTAGCTTATAATGTGAGAAATACTATATATATTCTTTTTTATTTAGTAAGTATTTAGTTTTTATTTTTTTGAGTTTTTACTCGCTAATGATTGGACATTTGTGACTCATCTAATTTCGTATTTTTCTATTTAACAAGAAGCAATTGTGTTCAACGAAATCAAACGCCTTACTTATATCAAGAAAGACTGCTGTTACAAGGCTTCTGTCATAAAAAACTAACGTGGTTTTCAATCATTATTAATTAAAAATACGGGATTACTACGTGAGTAATCCCGTATTTTTAATTAATAAGGCTTCTGTCATTGATAGCTTTAGTAATCGTTTTTAATAAATTTAAACAAACTAGTGTAATAGAACTATTTCTTCGAAATCCGAATTGTTTTTCTTCGAGTATGTTTATATTGCGAGTCATCGCAGCGAAACCATGAAGCCTTTTCAACGTCATCATATAATTTATTTTTGAGATGACTGTTATCAAAGTGACTGGCCTATAATTATTCTTATCAGGCATGTCACCTTTTTTAAAATAATCTGTGTCTGTAATGGTTTAAGTTAAATGATATATTTTCAATCGCTTAAATACATACTTCAAATCAATTAACTTCTTGTACGATAAGCAATATGGTTTTGGACCTCAATCTAACACACTGTCAGCCTGTATAGACTTAGTGACAAATTTGAAAATCAAAATAGATAATAAGCAAGTAGCACTCGGAATTTTTATCGACCTCAGGAAAGCTTTTGACACTATTAGTCATAAACTTCTTATACGAAAGTTATATGCTGCCGGTGTAAGAGAAACTGCCCTAAAAATGATACGAGTCGTATCTCCGCAATAGACGCCAGATTGTAAAAATCGGTGATACTGAAAGCACTACCTTGCAAATCACATACGGAATCCCACAAGGATCAATCCTTGGGCCTTTGTTATTTTTGACCTACATTAACAGTATTAAAGACCTCGACTTAACTGCAGACTTAACATTATACGCAGATGACACTTGCCTATTTTACTATGGTAATGATATTAAAACAGTTGTGAATCAGGCTCAAGCTGACCTTAATATTTTGAATACTTGGTTTCAATTCAATTTATTAACCATAAATGTTGCAAAAACAAATTACATGATATTTAAGGCGAAAAACAAACCAATTCCGGATTATATACCACCCCATATTAATAATGAACCCCTCACTAAGGTTGAAACAGAGAAGTATCTCGGTTTAATACTTGATAGTAGTCTCAGTTGGAAGGCACACATAAACAAAGTAAACTCAAAACTGTCATCATTACTGGGTATTCTCCGAGGTAGTGTTCGTTGCTTTCCAAGTACTGTTCGACACGTCATATACAATTCCCTTATTAAATCTCGACTTGCTTACCTACTATAAGTGTGGGGTTCAGCTGCCAAAACTAATTTAAAAAAGTTACAATTTACGCAAAACAAACTCATCAAATTACTATATCACCTTCACTATTTAACACCAATATCTATAGTGTTTGACAAAACTAAACTAATGACAATTGACCAGATGTATAAATATCATACTTGTATATTAATCAGAAAAATTATAAAAAAAGATATACATACGCAAATCACTTTCACAAAAAAATCGCAATTCCAAACGAGGCTAATGAGAAATGCAAGTAACATCTGCTTACTCAAGCCACGAACAAAGTGTTATGGTCATAGAAATATCAAATATGAAGGTGCTCAAATATATAATAAGCTTCCCCGAACCATTAAAGAAATACAATCATTTCCTCTGTTTAAAAGGCAATTAAAATATTATTTTGTGAAAAAACAAAAAATAACTTGCGTCTAAATAATATAAGTGCACATATTTAAATACATATCTTTTAATATATCTTTTAAAATATTTATCAAACACTCTTGTATTAAAAATGTAAATTAATTATTAGTAATCTAAATTAATTTACTAATTAAACATTAAGCTTAAATATCGGTCGGCTATAAATAAGTAATATAATAGTAATTAATAAATATTGACATAACTTACTCCACATATCTAGTATATAAGAAAACCGATAATTATTAATTACTGAATTACTATCAACTCTTTCAACATGTACACCAAAACAAATATTATTACTATCATGTTTCACCTCGATAGCAATTGCAAAGCTAATACGTAATTCATGCGATCAGTTAGTCAAACTGGTAGTGTTGTTTTGTTGAACGAGTTGTTAGTTTTTCGCCTACCTTCATTTTTGATAAATCAATATGTATGATGTAGTAGGTTTAATTCTAAGTAATTCGTGTATAAAACTAACATGTGTAACATGTGTATTGTGTACGTATTTGAAATGACCAAATAAGCATACCTACCAGCTGTAGTGTGAATAGACTAGCTCGTATTTTACTAAGTATCAAATTCAGTACCTATACTAACAGCACATAATGTCCGTTCAGTACCTACTTATTAGCTAATACTTATTTGGTAAGACTTACAGTTAATTAAGTATCCTGTATTTCTCTATGTAAGTGAATTTCATTCTTTTTTGAGAAATAAATGTCTTTAACCAAAAAAAAAAAAATGTTTCCATCAAAACTGAACAGGTTGGCGTTATTCATGAGTTTTGTATTTTGTATCACTATTTCAACAACGAAAGATATATTAGATTAGAAGAACTAGTTTAGATTTACTTTAACCCTATTATGTATAAATTTCTGTTATTCTACGTAGATATATATTTTTTCAAGGTGTAGGAAATGAAATTACTTCTCGATGCGAGTGGAGATAATGGCAGTAGAAGCCAAGAGAGATATTTACTACGTGTTTTGTGGTAGCTATTCGCAAAAAATATTGAAAGTAGAGACTAGTTAGTCTAGTACTGGTGCAAAAGTGTCGATGTAAGATTATCCTTATACCCGTATCAAATTCGGTTTAAATACACATGTAGTGATGATCAACTGTGCTGAAATATTTATAACTGTAATACTTAATAATACAACAATGTATTGTTTTCTCATTTTTTTTCATTTAACCTACCCCAGTCAGCGAGTACGCAGAGATCGTTTTCGCGCCAAAACCAGCAGGGAGTCGAATTTCACTTCAAGTTCACTTCAAGCGCGCGAAGTACCTGGAGTGACATTTATGGCTCTGGGAACTATAAACTTTGGAGTTGTATCGTTCTGTTTACATTTTTTGTTTGCCCTTGAAAGGTGCTTCGACATTGTATTTGAATGATTTGTTTTTTTTTTGTTTTAGTTGATACGGCCCGTTGAGCAAAAATAATAAAATGTACAACTATTAATATGAAAATTAATAATAGTAAAATACCCTTAAGGTTTACATTTGAAATAAATAACATTTTTGTGTGTTCTCATTGGAAAACTGAAATTAATGAGCGAAATCATAATTAATGTCATATTTCTTATATTTGAATACTTGGGTACTTTTTATTGGTTAATGTTCAGTTAGTGGCATGCGAAAAATATTAAATGTATAAAAACAATGTAATAATTTTTACAATGTTTTACCAATATCTGGCTAGTTTTAAAATTATGGTAGGTACTCTACCTAGATTTTGCATGTAATGAATTATCTTACTTTAAGAGTTCATACTACCTCAAATTGCTTATTTTCAACTCCGTCGGATATCCATATCTTCCAAACTACTAAATATTTAACTTTGAAATTGATACATGCTAAAGTTCAGGACTTATTCTATCCATTATAAGTTTCGAAAACACGATTCCATAAAATTTTCTCGATAGAAAAAAATCGCAAAGTTACCTCTAAATTTTTACTAAAACCTTCATTTCTCAATTAATACATAAGTTAAGATCTTGAGATTAGGTAAAGTAATTAAACTAAGTATAAAGAACATTTTATATGTTTCGTTTTTTTTAAATAACTATTGTAATGTTTGTAAGGAGAAAATACCTACAATTCGCGCGACGAACCACCGAGCGTTCTCATTTATCAGTACCGTTTCGGCTCTCGTACGGGACACCTGTGTCGGTTTACTTTCAACATGCCGAATAAAAAGAAAAAAATTATGTGGCGGAAGAAAAATGCCCAACATATGAACGCGTTGATGAAGTAAGTAAAAAATTTGTGCCTAGTTACCTTCCTAGTAAGTAGGTACCTAACCTAGTAAGTAATATCTGTGGTAATATCGTCATAAATCTACCTATTTCTTTATAACCTATCGATTTCTTTTCTACTCTAGTTTATCTAGTCTATTGAATTTGTAATTACTTACCTAGGTACTCATATCTGCATTTTCAGAAGCCGTCGATTACAAAACCAGCATTTTGACGAACATGAGATTACCACAGAGACCACCATTACTCCAGAGTCTAGGTAAGACCCTACCTACTAAAATATAGAAGTGCACTTCTTTCCGTGGAAAATTTTATCTACAGCATTATAGGTGTTTTTAGGGTTCCTTATCGTTAGAATATAAAAGTTTTTCTGTGATTTTTTTTATCTACAGCATTATCGGTGTTTTTAGGGTTCCTTATCGTTAGAATATAAAAGTTTTTCTGTGGATTTTTTTATCTACAGCATTATAGGTGTTTTTAGGGTTCCTTATCGTTAGAATATAAAAGTTTTTCTGTGGATTTTTTTATCTACAGCATTATAGGTGTTTTTAGGGTTCCTTATCGTTAGAATATAAAAGTTTTTCTGTGATTTTTTTTATCTACAGCATTATCGGTGTTTTTAGGGTTCCTTATCGTTAGAATATAAAAGTTTTTCTGTGGATTTTTTTATCTACAGCATTATAGGTGTTTTTAGGGTTCCTTATCGTTAGAATATAAAAGTTTTTCTGTGGATTTTTTTATCTACAGCATTATAGGTGTTTTTAGGGTTCCTTATCGTTAGAATATAAAAGTTTTTCTGTGGATTTTTTTATCTACAGCATTATAGGTGTGTTTTAGGGGTCCCTTATCGTTAGAATATAAAAGCGCAAATGATTTTTTTTCTGTGGAAAATGTCATCTACAGCATTATAGATATTTTTAGGGTTCCTTATCTTTAGAAAATAAAAGTGCAGATAAAATCTTTCTGTGAATATTTTTCTTGACACGTGTGCCTGTTACAGGATGGAAGTTATGTCGAATAGTTTGACAAAAGAAATAAACCCGGACAAGACATATCTTCATCAATTACAAAACGTTGAATTGTAAGTAGATACTTATATATCTACTGAAATATAATATCAGTATATAAATCAATTTTGGGAACACCTGATGGAACCGAAATTAAAGGATTTTTATTTAACATATATGTTACCCGAGCTATGCGATCCCAGGCATGTTCGAAACATGCCAATTAGAGATTTAAATGAATTAAAATAATTTGTGATTGATATATAGATATTATAGATATATACTTAATTTGAACGATATTTTAATTTATGAAAATATATTCCTGTACATTATCATTAATATTCTATTTTCACATAATGTTTGCTTAGCAAAATTAAATTTTACTTCAAAAACCAATGTGCGGAAGCCTCACTCTATGTAGTTATTTATTTAAAAACAAAATTACACTTATGTAGACATGAACATATTGTTTATTTCATTGAGTTATAGTAGTACCAATAGTAGGTACCAATCATCGTTTGTTTCGCGCGCCGGACCCTAGTTATTGATAAACGGCTACCTGCGCACGTGCAACGATGAGTCACTAATGATTTTTAAATTTTGTGAACAAGATACAATAATAAACGTTACTTATCGATAATATGTATTTTATTGTTACTCCCTTCACTAGACGGCTCCATAAGACCCACAAGTGCAAGCGAGATAGATATAGAGAAATGGTTTATGGCCCTAAGACTCAGATGATAACGCGCGTACTATAGTAAGCATCAGTAATATTAAATTTCACATAACACTATCTTACTAAAGAAAATAATGTTCGGAACCCTCAGCGCTATAGCGACTCGCACCTGTCTAGAGTCTTGTGTTTTAGCAGATAATAATGCCTCCGTTGGGAACTACATTGAAAAGCAATACAATAAAATATAGTTTTGCAATTGTAAGTAGGTAAGTAGTAAGGTAATAGTAAGCATCAGTAATATTAAATTTCGCATAACACTATCTTACTAAAGAAAATAATGTTCGGAACCCTCAGCGCTATAGCGACTCGCACCTGCCTAGAGTCTTGTGTTTTAGCAGATAATAATGCCTCCGTTGGGAACTACATACAATACAATACAATAAAATATAGTTTTGCAATTGTAAGTAGGTAAGTGGTAAGGTATCCATCAATACCTACCTAATAGGAAGGTATCAGAATACCTATTACCTAATAAATATGTTACAAACTTACTAAAAAATCATAAAGTACCTATTTATTTGATAATTTCGTTTTATGGTAGGCACCTAAATACCTACCTATCTTTTAGACAAAAATATTGGAGCTACCTAACTTAGATTCTTTGACCTTGCGGTTGGCGTGAACCCGAACCCATTTTGCGCGCGAAGTATAGCGCGCTGCGCCGCGCCGCCTCGGGCCCGTGCGGCCGAGTTGAGACGAAATTCGATTTTTGGCTGAGGTATGGTACCCCCTTAATTGTTGATGTTTTACTTTTATGTGCTTGTACTTTTATAAGTATATGTGTGTTTTATATCAAACATTTTTTTATGTCAATCCGTGAAGAGACGAATGAGGCACTCTCTAGATTTTTAAGCGTCACACTGGCCCATATAGTTGTTTAGCCATTTACAACTTTAAACTACTATAGAGGTCCAAACTCTGCATAGCAATGTGCGCACTCGTCATCCTTATATGTAAGATATTAAATCTCTTGCCCTGTAATGTCGCTGGAAATATTAGCCTCAATGAAACACTATCATCGAAACATTGATCATGTATTATAATAATTAAATACTAGAATTGTTTTATTTTCAATATCAACGGGTTCAATTCCTGGCTAGGTATATTGATTTTACAAAAATCCAACAACGTAATTTTAATTTTTTATCAAAATCGGGCCCGAGACTTTATTTGTACTTTTCACTTTTATTCATAGTTCGGATTAGGCCATCCACACCCACTTGAAAAAATAATCCTGTAAATATTACATTAAAAAATGTACTCATTATAATACTCAACATTATTGTTATAAGGTACTTACTACACAATAAAATGGGAATTAAAACTGCAAACTGCAATTAATTTTTCGATTAGTTGTGGCTTCGTGGACCAAGGAATACAGGATTCATTAATTTAGATGGTTGACAATTTGTTTAACTTTCCTGAAATGTCACATGCGGCTTGCGGTATTGCCCACATTCAAAATACAAACGCACATTGAGTAGTAACGAACGCGCTTCGGTCATTAGGTTGACCGCAACAGGCAACCCTGCCATTCTTTCAACAAATTACATTGTTAATTCATTATTTTATGCCCCGTTATTGTTGAGGGTTTGTGAACAACGGGCACAACAACAAGGGCCTTTGTAATGCTCCGCATAATAGCTATCTGTGGAAGAAGGGTTGGCATATTATTTTTGTACAGAATGATGTAGTTTTTACAGTGTTGATTTTTCCTTGACGAACTACCAGAGGGGAACTATCAAAAAGGTCTTAATTTTTTTGGAGAATCGTGTCGAGTCTGTATTTTGTTTAATCTTTGTACTTTAACAGTATGCTATTTTTGCGTAATTATTTAATGCAGGATTTAAATATGAAATAATGCACGGTTTACCTTGCATTCATTATCAATTTATTGCTATATTTTTGAGTACTACGTAAAAAAAATATGAGTAGCGCTTAGTTCATGATAAAATCTTTAAATATGAAGCGATGCTCTGCCTCTGGAATTATAATCTAAAATAATTTGTAAGTAGGTAAATTACCCTCCCCGGACTCTTGATTAGGTCAGCGACCTAAATACATAACGTCAAATACATCAAACGGATCAAACGGCGATCCATTATTAATGTGCCGGATACATGGATTTCCAACCAGAGGGCTTGTTAGGGGCCTTTGTCAATTTGGTTACGATTTATGGTGTAATCAGGCCTGATTAGGAGCTAAGAAGTATATACTATATTTAGCTGTTATATATGTTGTTACGGAGACGGGTCGACAGAAAAATAGAAGAAACATTTTTTTTTTAATTTTCCGTCGCTAACAGGAAGCACGTTTTCTGGCCGTTTCAGAGGAAGACCTAACACATAGCAGTTAATCAGAAATTACTCCAAGTTAACACCGTTTCCAGCACAGCGTTTTGGCACTATTTTCTGAAAACCCATTTTTAGGCCGTTTCACGCCTAGTTATACCCCTCTGGTCTCCAGAACATTGTCAAAGGTGTGTGAGAAGGACGCCCTTTATGTGCGAAAGAGAGAGAGACGATTACATTCGATCGTGTCTCTGGAAACTTCCAGAAGAGTGTGGACAGAGACGTACACAGACTAGAACATTCTCGAATTTTGTAGTGTAGTTTATCGCGCTTATATATACGGATCAGGACGCGGCTAAGTTTCGACTAAGCGATACACATCGAAGAGAATTAAAGTGACTAGTGAAGTGAATTACCTAAGCTTGTGACTTAATGATATTTTAAAGTGAACAGCGTTTCAAGTGACTCCTTTTGTGTTCAATAAATAACTGTTACGTTAACGTCTATTTTCTATCCAACGAACCCTACAGCTCGTAACAATATATTATTCAGGTAATATGCAGTATGATAAGTAGATATTCATTCATATATCATGTCACAGAAATGGTAGGTAAAGATAAACTCGTAACCGTAACTCATAATGTTTTCGTTTACGTTTGCAGTTCACTTGTACCTATACAGTTTTCAGTATCAGGTAAGTTTGAGTGTTTGGGCGTGTGTTTCTGTGTGCGTGACGAAATTTCACAAGTACACAGCTTATGGTATTTATATCGGTAACTGAGTCTACATGATGTAAAAATTCAAAACTATATTTATTAACAGACAAGGGCTGATACCAAAGGTTTTGAAGTATAAAAGGAATACTTAGTAGAAAAAAAGCACAAAATATTAGTGTAGGTACATACCTACCTAGATTTCTCTGTTTATTTGGTAGTATTAATATTCATGTCAGAGAGATATCCTGACGCTCGGGCTTAGTATATGAGCTATAGTAGAATTTACGTTTTCCTGGGAGGGATACACAGTACATAGATCGTTTTTCTATTCTCAATCCAAAGCGAAGACGAAGTCACGCGTTTCTCGTACAAACATTGATTGATTGAACATTCTTTATTGTACACCCAGATAGTCTCGTACCCCGTCCCGTGTCTAGTTTTATTCGGCTTGTTTCCGAACTACGCATAAAAGTTTTAAAAAAATACTACTCTTGAATAGTTTGACCAACTAAAAGCAAGTTTATACCGGTGGAGTGTCTTTGATCTGACAAAATTAGTTACAAACTCGAGGTCTAAAAATATGTATACAATTATTGTGTACACGCGACATGGCTTAGCACTTTATTAAACGTACACATGGTGTACGCGTGACACGCGATGGGGTACATAGACGAACATTGCATGTATATAACTTATTCTTATATCATCTTGCACGCATTTTGTGCTGGAAGAGAGGGTGGTACACACTGCATTTATGCCTAAGCATGTTCTCAGAAGAAGTTTAACTAAGTACCTATTGCCTTTTAATATCACATCATTTCTTACCTTTGCGTGATGTGCGAACAGTGATCTAGACAGGAAGGCAGACAGACCAATAGACAAGAAACCAGAAAAATGTTTTGGATTTTAATACCTTCCTATATTCTAATAATAAACATTTTCCTTAATTAAATATTTCCTTTTAATATTATATTTTTACTTAATTTTACGTGATGCGCGAACTGAGATCCAAGCAGGTAGGCAGACAAACAGATAAGAAATCAATAATATGTTTTGAATTCTAATACCTTCCTATATTCTAATCATAAATATTTTCCTTAATTAAATATTTCCTTTTAATATTATATTTTTACTTAATTTTACGTGATGCGCGAACAGAGATCCAAGCAGGTAGGCAGACAAACAGACAAGAAATCAATAATATGTTTTGAATTCTAATACCTTCCTACCTATATTCTAATAATAAACATTTTCCTTAATTAAATATTTCCTTTTAATATTATATTTTTACTTAATTTTACGTGATGCGCGAACAGAGATCCAAGCAGGTAGGCAGACAAACAGACAAGAAATCAATAATATGTTTTGAATTCTAATACCTTCCTATATTCTAATCATAAATATTTTCCTTAATTAAATATTTCCTTTGAATATTATATTTTTACTTAATTTTACGTGATGCGCGAACAGAGATCCAAGCAGGTAGGCAGACAAACAGACAAGAAATCAATAATATGTTTTGAATTCTAATACCTTCCTATATTCTAATCATAAATATTTTCCTTAATTAAATATTTCCTTTTAATATCATATTTTTACTTAATTTTACGTGATGCGCGAACAGAGATCCAAGCAGGTAGGCAGACAAACAGATAAGAAATCAATAATATGTTTTGAATTCTAATACCTTCCTATATTCTAATCATAAATATTTTCCTTAATTAAATATTTCCTTTTAATATTATATTTTTACTTAATTTTACGTGATGCGCGAACAGAGATCCAAGCAGGTAGGCAGACAAACAGACAAGAAATCAATAATATGTTTTGAATTCTAATACCTTCCTACCTATATTCTAATAATAAACATTTTCCTTAATTAAATATTTCCTTTTAATATTATATTTTTACTTAATTTTACGTGATGCGCGAACAGAGATCCAAGCAGGTAGGCAGACAAACAGACAAGAAATCAATAATATGTTTTGAATTCTAATACCTTCCTATATTCTAATCATAAATATTTTCCGTATTTAAAATTGTGTACAGACCTTGCTTGTAATTTTATTATACCATCTAGCTTAGGGGTTTGATCATATCTTTTTATCATCAATGTTACAAAATATATTAATTGATATATATTTTAGTTACCTACAAAGTCAAACTTTTTGATATTCTTTAGTCATCAAAGCGGAATGAATGTCAATAATTTCATTAGAAAAAATACAGGTTACTGAACACGTTTAGAGAAATAGTTGTACCAAAGTTTTACTAAGTTCGAGCAGTACCGTAACATTTATACGAGTAATTGAGTATAAATAACTAGGTAACAATCGTAGTTTAATACACAGACTTTGAAACTAAAATTATAGGTGACAATGAAGCTGCTATGCTCAAGTATAAATGTATAGCAAAACACCAAGCGAACGACATACGAACCACATTGTAAGTAGGCGTTCCAAAATATAGTATGCGATTTTTTTAATGTAGGTATCTAAAGTCTCCAAGAACCTTAAAAAGTGTATCCCACCACAGACACCCCCAGCAATTCATTTTCGTGAAAGAATTCCCGACAGGATTGGATTTAAAACAGGAATCCGAAAGGTTTTATTTATATTAGTCAGGGAACCGTTTTTGTAGCCGTTCCGGTAATGCTCGGGCTGCATCAGTTTTTCAGGATTATGGGAGAAAAACGACGGCATTATCGGATCTTAGGAAGGTAATCGCTTGGCCCGTGACTGTTTTCTCATTACCATTTTACATTTTAGTTCTTTGGAACTGTTTTAAAATTTTAAACAGTGCCAGATTCAAAGTTGCGGTTTTATTAATGCATGAATTTTAAACACGACTTTGCAGAAATATTTCTACAGTGACATTGAAGATTCATTCAGTAAAGAAATATATTTATAAATAATACGTTGTCACCATGATAAGAACTATAGTAAAAGAATTCCCTCTGGTATGGCAAGGTGAATGGCTTGTGGTAAGGAAACCTGACTTTTTGGAGATATACATTTTTGCAAGAGTCTGTCTTGATTGATAACACCACAGTACCAGATTATTACTTTTCTAACGAACGTTGCCTTTTCATCCAAACTCCGTATTAACTTCAGATGAGAAAACCCAGCCATTTTACATTCGCGTGGGTGTCTCTCCGAAGTAGGTTATCTTTAGGGTAAAATAGCTTTTAAAGTCTTTACTTATTTCTGCTAAGTAACTTAACGAATAACTTAACCACCTAGTCATTATATACGTACCTATTATACATATACAGCGTGTAACAAAAAGGTGTAGTAATACTGAAAGATGTGCCGATATAGGTGCCGAGTCAGGATTCACAAGGCAAAGTACCAAAATTTAAATCGAAGTTTTTAATCGAGGCGCTCTGCAATCCCTGCGCCACTTATTAATTCGCCTTTTCCCTCTACCGTCCCCATACACTGCATGCGCCTTCTCCTGCCGCACCTCCGCTTAGGCCCTTTTTTTTACCTAGTCTACGTTCTGGAGGTCATTGCCGTGTTTCACCTGGTTTTGTACCTAGTTGTAACCTGCTTGAGTATTAAAAAACCTTGGTTACTTATAACCCGGATTTTTACTACCTACTTTCTGGGTCGTAGTAGTTAGGTCCCAATTGTATGCAAGTATCTGCGTGTATCGTTCTAGTATTACACATTTTTACACGCTGTATAATGTAATGACTATCTCAGTTCCATAATTTCATCATAATCCAGCCAGCTAACTATTTGAGTGTGTTGAAATTACAAAATACACAAACTCACTCGCTACCACGGATTATAATATTATAGTCTTTGCTTGCTACACTGATACCCGACAACACCCGTCCAATGGAAGAACCATTTGTACAGCTGCCGCTCATACCATATTGTCCGATCCACAAGTAAAAAAACACTGCCCGGATTTTAACTCTACTTTATTTATTCGTTAAAGTTATTTGATGTCTGATCTGACTGAAATAATATCAGATACGACTTCAAATACCTTCATGAATTGATAAACTAGAGTTAAAGTATCTCAGAAAATGAGCAGAATGTAAAAAACAGGTGGAACGACAAAAACCACTGGAGACTTTTCATTCAAGCTGCAACGTGACCTATAAGTTTTCTACACCCTTACAAAATATGTACAGCCGTGCGATTCTCTAAGAGCAAACATCGTTGCATCTTTGACAACATCCGTGAAACAAATGGCGAGATGACAAGAAACGTTGGAAAAACAACCTTGTGTACAAGGACGATATCTCGTAAAGTATTTGACATCGGTGAGCAATCATTAGAGAATCGCACGGCAGTTCACAGAAAATTCATTAAATTGGATTTGCATCGCACGTTTATATCATCCCTAAACTAAATGCGATACATTAAAATAAATTTAAGAAAGTTATACCTTTGGCGTATTATTAATATCCTATTTTAATAACAAATCTTACGGTTCTAATTTTATAAATGCCAAAATACGTTAGTATCCACTCAACGTTAACACGGGTGGACAGGTTTGGATATGATTTGGACTGGAGATTATTTATGTACAGGAATAACACATAGGCTTTATATCCAGATTCAACAAGTAGCTCCCGAGAGATCGCGGGAACTTTATAATAATATACAATTTGTACAATATTAAACCGAGTTTCATTTTATTATATAAGATACCTGCTGAAAATGTTAAGACCCGACGTTGATGATAAATTATCTATAAAAAATTTGCTATAGAGAACCACAAACTAAAACATTATCTGGGAAGTATATATTTTGATTTACATAATTAATACTCACGGGATGTACACCACGATTAGGCAGGCGGATAGACTGAAGATGCGGATGCACCCGCATGAACAAGGTGCATGTAACTGCGCCAAAATATCGGGAACTCCAAGACCCGTCTGATCGTGGTGTACATCCCGTGAGTACTAATTATAATTTAGTTAACAACCGCAAAAGTCTAAAACAGTGTGTTACAAACCGGTACGGGCCGAAAGTGTATAAGCAAATTTTGATTTTTGTTGATTCCAGGCACATTTGCACTGTTACATTATAGTAATGGTGGCACATTCTACAACCTACAGAATTAGATGGCACTGTTACATTATAGTAATGGTGGCACATTCTACAACCTACATAATTAGATGGCACTGTTACATTATAGTAATGGTGGCACATCCTGCAACCTACAGAATTACATGGCACTGTTACATTATAGTAATGGTGGCACATCCTGCAACCTACAGAATTACATGGCACTGTTACATTATAGTAATGGTGGCACATTCTACAACCTACATAATTAGATGGCACTGTTACATTATAGTAATGGTGGCACATCCTGCAACCTACAGAATTACATGGCACTGTTACATTATAGTAATGGTGGCACATTCTACAACCTACATAATTAGATGGCACTGTTACATTATAGTAATGGTGGCACATCCTGCAACCTACAGAATTAGATGGCACTGTTACATTATAGTAATGGTGGCACATTCTACAACCTACAGAATTACATGGCACTGTTACATTATAGTAATGGTGGCACATCCTGCAACCTACAGAATTACATGGCACTGTTACATTATAGTAATGGTGGCACATCCTGCAACCTACAGAATTAGATGGCACTGTTACATTATAGTAATGGTGGCACATTCTACAACCTACATAATTAGATGGCACTGTTACATTATAGTAATGGTGGCACATCCTGCAACCTACAGAATTAGATGGCACTGTTACATTATAGTAATGGTGGCACATCCTGCAACCTACAGAATTAGATGGCACTGTTACATTATAGTAATGGTGGCACATTCTACAACCTACATAATTAGATGGCACTGTTACATTATAGTAATGGTGGCACATCCTGCAACCTACAGAATTAGATGGCACTGTTACATTATAGTAATGGTGGCACATCCTGCAACCTACAGAATTAGATGGCACTGTTACATTATAGTAATGGTGGCACATCCTGCAACCTACAGAATTAGATGGCACTGTTACATTATAGTAATGGTGGCACATCCTGCAACCTACAGAATTAGATGGCACTGTTACATTATAGTAATGGTGGCACATCCTGCAACCTACAGAATTAGATGGCACTGTTACATTATAGTAATGGTGGCACATTCTACAACCTACAGAATTACATGGCACTGTTACATTATAGTAATGGTGGCACATCCTGCAACCTACAGAATTACATGGCAATGTTACATTATAGTAATGACGGTAGGTGGTGCCACTCGCCTAATTGCATGGTACTGTTAAATTCTAATAATGGTGACACGTCCAAAAACGTACTGAAATACATGGAGCAGTTATATTACAGTAATGGTGGCACATCCTGCAAACTACTGTATTGCATGGATCAGTTACATTGCAGCGATTGTATTACACCTTTCCATAATAGGTTATCTTACGTAAATTACCTCTGTTGCATCCGTTACAGACCCGACTTTCTATGCTACTAATAAAAATAAACTCAAAATCGTGTGGTTTCATTAAGTATGTTAAGCTAAGAACTTTTCAAATGACCCTCGTATTATATAATATGTTGTTCATATCAAGAGTAATGTTCGTGTTGGTCTAACTTGTTTAGTCACAACTATTTTAGTCACCTACATCCATGTCAAGCCGAATGAAGACTAAGAGTGAAATGAAAACCATAAATAAAATACGACATCATCTGTCATTTTGACAGCTGTCACTTCACAATCATCTATGAACCTATCTAAAACCTATGAAAAATCTATGAAAACAAACATCAACAAGGACGGAACCCTATAAACGAGTTGAATATTTATGAAATTACGTTTGGTAGTGCAGCGAGGAACGGCAATGTATGCATCATCTAAATTCCCCGCTGCACTACCAGCTGGTATAATGACTATATTTCCGTGGATGACCAACCGCGCTTTGAAAGCCAAAACCAAAGGTTTAAATTAAGGTGCGTCCCATAGCTGCAAATGCTAATGCTGCGCAGAACTGATGACTGATAATTGGAAGCTATCTTCGCGTTGTTATGATCAACCGTTTAAATGTATTTATTTAACTTTGAAACATTATCAATATACCTATTTTTATATCATTTTATTTAATTATTCAAAACCTTGAGATAAGCATTTTCGGCAATAGCCGTGCACAGAGGTCGGCAGTCACCTCTCGAACGGGGGTTCGAGAGTCGATTGTCGCCTTCCACCCCGGAACCAGAATCTAAAGGTCATTTGCCTGGGATGTGCCTTAACCCTTTGCATCCCAGAGACGTATATACGAGCACACGTCAGTTTCATTGAAAAATCTTTTGTTTTAATTATCACGGTGTAGGAAGGATTAATGCTGCTAGATTTGTTAACTAAATATTATAATACTCGGGATATATCAGTAGGCTTGCAAAGTGTATCCTTTTGAGTATTGTAAGGGCCTTAACTAATGAATTTGCTGATCGATAACGTCCTCTCTTATAGAGAAGCATTCTGATCCACTTCAACTGGATGAAGCATACCTATTCGGTTACAGTGTGAGTGTATTAGTATGGATAGAACTTAGTGCAAAGATTTATAAAAACTTTATTGAGTTATTAACGTAATACATAATTATTTAACAACTTTTTAAATTGATCATACGAGTACCTCTTAAATTAAAGCAAATGCAACTCAAGTCATCCATCAATTATGTGAACAAACAACCTGGTAAAGGTCGTAGGATTACGTTGCTAGGTGTGCCAACAGTTAATTTTAGAAATGGTACATGCATATGTAGCTTGGAGTATGCGTCTTATAGATGATGATGTCAGTGGAGTTTCAAACTAAATTACAGAGCATTTGATATGGATCCCTTCTGTATATGTAATCTCTTTTGCAATATCATGAAATAGCCTCTTAAAAGGCGAAGATGCCAAGTTTTTTCGCTCACTACGTCTCGTATTTGTTAGAAATAAAAGGCAATAAAATAGATGTTTTCTTCTCAAAAATGGTTATCTAACGGACGTCCGAGTAAAATTATCGCCAATATAATGGCTCATAAAAGGTGAAATTTACGACTGTCCGCCCGTCCGCCCGGTCGGCTACTTCCGAATGATTAGACGGGGGGCAATGGAAACGGAAAGTTACATGTTATTCAATTGTAATTGCTTACTTCATTTATAAGTACTTGCCTTCTACGTTTTTAGGTTTCCATTCCTTATAAAAGAAAAAATGGTGCTCTCACGATGCATAGAACTATCAAGCTGTAATTTATATCAAGCACTCAAGCACACGCACAGAAGACAATTCCTATTCCGCATCTCTTTTTGCATAGACTCTATGAGGCACTCTATGACGCCATATTTTTTTATTGCGTTATCTTAAAAACTTATAGTCCGTCAAATCTAAGTACCAACCTAAGATACCGTTTAACAGTAAAATGGGGATGTGCTTAAAAAAGTCGGTTAGCACAATATCTGATTACGATATCCGAGATATCGATACTAGTTCTTTATTTACTAATCGATTACAGTTTTACGAATTTATATACCCACGCTGAACAGGCGGGTTTCTTCTAAGTAGTATACATAAACATGATTAAATCAAAACAGAGGTATAATTTTAATTTACATAAAATATTTCATTTTCGTTTTTATGTTATAAACTAACGTATGGTTTTTTAGACACAAATTTCATTATTGTGAGTTTCCTTCATATATATTAGTTATATATTTATATAGCACCGATTAAATTATTTTTTTCACGTACACTATATTTGATTCCTCATCATCATTATCACCACACGGGTAAAACCGCGGAGCGCAGCTAGTTATCAATAATGATTTCTTAGACTTTCACAATAATTATCTATAAGTTTGATTATTCGTAATTTTTTACCATTTATTCGTTTACAATTTAATTTAAAGAGTCGCAACGCGACACAAACAAAAACAAAAAAGCACCAGGCTACGTAACTTTGAAACGAGGTCATAATTCCGTGGTTTTACGGCGAAGGTTATTGAAATTGTGTGAGTTACGCCTGTACAAATTTATTACGTCTTAAAAAGTATGAAATGTCAAACGGTATCTCTTACATTTGAAAGACTATAGTACCGCGGTACCTTGCAGATGTAAAAAAAACTATGTTTAGAGAGCTAAAAGAAGCGTCCTAGAAATTGAGGTCGTTCGCGTACCAATTTACTATTTAATACTAGTTAATAAAATAGCTTGATAAAATTGTTACTAATTTACTAATTAGTAATTTAAACGAGTTGACGTTCAAAGTTAACATTTGCGTGACGGACAAATAATGGCTGGTTTGGGCTGCCATAAAAATGTGGATGTTAGTCCTACGTATCTCCACAACAGTTCTCGTTTTGCATAAACTATACATAGCACTCGCTAATAAATCAAAACATACAGGGTGTTTGGTAGAGGGACCGACAAACCAAATGAGCGTGTTCGGGGCTCACTTGGAGAATACAAGTTGGCCAAAAAAAAAATCCCCGACCCCAATTTATTTTAACTTTTTTTGTGAATTTTCTCGTTTTCTCCAATATTGTACCTATTTACCACCATAACATTTGTAAAGTATGTTTTAGACCGGATGTTTTTAGTTTTTACAAATTTTACAAATGTTTTGGTGGTAAATAGGTACAATTTCGGAGAAAAAGGGAAAAATCACAAAAAAAAGTTAAATATATTGGGGGGTCGGGGATATTTTTTGGCCAACTTGTATTCTCCAAGTAAGCGGGCCCCCGAACACGCTCATTTGGTTTGTCGGTCCCTCTACCAAACACCCTATATACAACATTTTCGTAGCTTCTCGAATAAATATGAAATTTGGCAATAAACTTTAAAATAAATATAATTTTTGGCAATAAACTCTAAAATAAGTTATAGCAACAATAAAAGGAATGATTCTAAAATTGTTTTTTGTAATAAGTTAAATTACATGTTTCTTTTTTCGGTTACGAGCGTATATTTGTAGATGATGAATTAAGGACATATATATATTATATATATATATCGAAATGTGGGAAGTTAAATGACCGAACGCGACACTACAAGCACTAATGTAACGGGTCAACAAGTTCAGTACAGTTTCACACGCGACTTTAACTATATGTGGAGCTTTAGGTGGTGTTACAATTACTGTCATGGGCATATGCGATGCTTAAGACAGTTTTTTTTTTAATCTTTATTTTTTATGGGGTTTTATCAACGATGACAATGCCACCCCGTAAAATCATATTATACGTATAATTAAAGCTACCCGGAAAAGTTTCCACACAGGCAGTTACGTTCCTTAAACATTAAATAAATTTGCACCAGTATCCTGGCTTCCCCGGAGCCAGGTGAGGCCAAGATACTGTTGCAATTACCTATATTACTTGCAATAAAATGCGGCAGTGCTCGCCGCTGGACTTCGTATCGCGCACACTCCGACAGCACATGATGTACGTCTTCTACCGACCCGCAAAAACAGCAGAGTGGTGACCTGGTTTTTCCCATTAGGTACTTGAATTTGTTACTTGGAATGCGCCCGGTACGAAGTCTAAGTAGGGCTACAACACATTCCCTCTTCATGTCTATTGTGTCGAACCAAGGGTACCGAGACAGTTGGCATTGTACTGTTTTGTACCATATACCTACAGATCGAGCCCTCTCATCGAAGTACTCCTGCCAATTTTGACGACATAGTTCTTTGACGGTTTTAAGCATCTCTGTATGAAGTGCGAGGCAACTATACGAAATCCCTTCGCTAACAGCTTCTTTTGCAGCTCGATCTGCTTCCTCGTTACCCATGATACCAATGTGAGAGGGGACCCATTGGATAAAGACAATCTTATCTGCAGCCTTAAGCTTATGTATACTCTTCAATATGGTATAGGCTATCGGATATCCTCGAATATTCGAGGTTAGCCGAGCCAAATGTCTGGTTGCACTCTTTGAATCCGTGAAAATTACGAAATGGCTGGCGTTCACCGCTGATAAGTATGATAGCGATTCTGAGATAGCAATTAGTTCACTATGCATAGTAGAAATATGTTGATCAATTTTAAATTTTGCTCGTAAATCCGTTTGCGGATCAAAGAATGCTCCAGAGGTGGACTCAACTTTAGACCCATCAGTAAATATCATATAAAAGGAGTCGTACTTCGCGTCAAGATATGCAGAGCAAATGTTACGTAGCTCTATTGTGCCATAATACTTTTTGGCTGTCTCAATTCCCTCGATGTTACTATTAATATTCCGCGATAGGCCAAAGTTGCTTATCCACGTATCAAGTGAATATACATTTAGCTTAGGCTGTGTGTGGATACGTTGATCTTTCCACTTTGAATGAACATTTGCCAACAAAGGTATCTATTTCCTTCTCCAGTAAGCCATGTCACAAAAGTTACACAACTCTTCTATCACCCCCATAGTTATGTTCCCCTCAAATGTTCGCGATCGTAACCAAAATTTACCAGCAAGGTACATTCTGCGAATATGTAGCGGTGGTAGGCAGAGTTCCGATTCCATGGCGTGTGTCGGTGTTGTCCTGACGAATTCTCCTATAACCCTCATGCATTGGTTTTGTACTTTTTCCAGTTTATAAGATGGCATTTAGCGCTAGTATCGTACAGAAAGCTACCATAATCTAGTCTACTTCGTATAATTGACATGTACAGCTTTCGAAGATGCTTCGGATGCATGCCCCAGTTAGACCCAGCCAAAACTTTGAATAAATTAATAAGTCTCAGGGTTGTGACCTGTAATTTGTCAATGTGTGGACCCCATCTTAAATGTCTGTCAATTATCATACCCAAGTATTTTACGCTGTTGTATAAAATCGTTATTTATTTTTATATTAGCGTTTTGTCTACTTCTACCTCTGGTAAAGAGGATAGTTTTGGTTTTTCGTTGAGATATAGTAAGCCCCAGTTTCTCCAGAAAATCAGTCATTACTTTCAAGGCACTCTCCAATTCGATCACTGCGTCAGGAACTTTCTTTCGACAACTATACAACACGAAATCATCCGCATACTGTGATATGAATACGTTATCAATATTTTGACAGATTTTTATAGTTGCGATATTGAACAAAATGGGAGATAACGGATCACCTTGCGCTATTCCGATTCCTGTTGTCCGCCGCAAGTATGAGAGACAGTTATAACGGCTGTATAATGTAATGCAATTCAAAGCTTCAAGCTACAGATTTGGGTTGGAGCAAACTGAGCTCGTCATCTCAACCGTCAACAGAGACTTCTAAGTGAGCCTAATTGATCCAGTAGTTTCATAATTATTTCTTAGAATAATATTTTTTTTACTATAGTGTCCTTCAAACGTAAGAACGGAATTGTTTGCACAATTCTGGTTTAATAAAGATTATCTGGCACTCTAGTGGTTCCGACCAAGGTATTTTCTGAAAAGGTTCTCTATCCAATAGAGCTTTTTTTTATTCCGTAGCTCCAGGCCTAAATTATCTGATCACACGAACAATGTAACGCCCCTGTCAGATAGAGTTATGTGGACCTTCCTGATAATTATACCTGCTGATAAGCTATATTATATTGTCTTCGTGGTGAAATTACAGAGGATTCAATGCTAACAAAGTTATTAAAATTAAACGGCTCCTAATTAAGTGTTTCTGTGCGTGTTTGTGAATAGCTTGGCAATTTATATAAAGCTCTTTGAAATCTCACTGACTCTGAATTATATCTGAACTCTGAAATACTTTGAATATGTATGTAGATATAATGTCATTTAATTAACTATAAACTGTAAGCTATAGGAATACACAATCTTGTATACCTACCGTACAATTGAAAGGGCTATCCATTATCCTCCAACAAGCGTCATTATGACATCCAAGCTTTGATTAAATGGTATGCAAAGTGAGCAGCAGCATACTTTGGACGTATCAGCCCCAGCATGTTCTTCCCTTATTTTTTTTTTTTTATTTTTATTTTACCCTTTATCCACTGGTGCTCGTTGAACCATTAATTCCAAAGGTGGGTTGGCGTCGGTCGTGGCTTAATCTTTTAACAATTTGATGAGAGACAGAGATCTCTCTGATCAAGTGTTTTCAAACACCTAGCTTTCGTATTGATGTCGCTACCAAGCGACGTTTAAAATAAGATGAAGATTTAGATTTCGATACTCGGATGGTATGCTTCGGTGGCGGTCATGTGTCTTACACACGGATTATGATTGGGATCGAATCCCTATTCGAACCCGCAACTTCCGACGGGAAGGGTCCCGTAAATGTGTAGTCCTGTATTTTTCTCTCAAAATTTGCTACTATTAAATGTTTAACAATAATACTTTTAAAATTCAGGTTCGTCCAAAAGTTATGATAATTTAAACGACAGAGAGGCGCGCGGTGAATAATCATACAAACTTCATAGCCCAAAGTCACAACTTCGACACGATACGGCATTTCGAATTAGTTAGACAAGTTTAAAGCAGTTTCCGGGCAGGTGGTGCCTTTGTTCCACTGCGGTCGCACCTGATAATACCTACACACAAGTTCATGCAACTATGTTAGAGAGTTCCTACTCTCCTACTTGAGCGTTGCAAGGTTTTGATTTCGGGGAGACTAGATCACGTCTGATAAAAATGTATTGCAAATTGTAGCGAGTGCGGGCCGAGTCAACTTAATCGTAAGATGGTGAATTGTGACACGGTGATAGGAATCTTCTACACGTGCCCATCTTGCTATCCCTATATTTACAATATATTATCTTGCATTATATCTCACAGTGCGAGATATATTTCTTCGAAGCTAGCTGTAGTGTTAAAACGCTAAACTGATTTAAGGTTAAAAGGGCGCTGTAGCAAGTGAAATAACTGAGCGAACCAGTCTTAACAGCCGTCAGTCTTCGAGTGATGAGCGCAGTTCATGGCCACGAACGTTGAAGTTTAAATATATGGGACGCATTATAACAGAAATTGGCAAGGTCGACGCTTACATCGAGTGGACAACTTACTGACTCATCTTGCTAGAATAAAAACCTCGATTAGTAAATTCCAACTATATGAGATACCTATTATTTTAATTTTTGGTTCTATCCATCTTCCACCGGTCGTCACACTTAGGTTTGTATTGCAGAGAGACGCTCACTTGTGACTCAAGACTTGTGTGGAAATTTGTCAGTAAATTAAATGAAAACACAATTTATACTCAAGCCTGGATACTTTCACACAACTGAGCATAGACACATTTGTTGGTTTATCATATTTGTTATAATTTGATATATGTGGTCCATCATAGTGTAAATAAAGTAAATTAAATATATTATTGATATTAATAAAGAATATGTTCAATTTTTTATTATTACGATAGACTACGGACACACTTATCCAAGAGATGCTCAAGAATATCACATCACATAATTATCACCTTGACGGAGGATTTTTTTTTCATAGATAACCCCCCCCAAAAGTTACTGAGTACATCATAGGTTCTAGTTACTTCATAAGCAACTTCCATGCTGATAACTTATTTCATGTATGTAGAATGTTCATGAGCTTCTGACAAAGGCAATCTAGCAGACAGACGCCGGCAAAGCCTGCGGCTTATCTGCCGGGAACGAATGCGGGTCGTCCGTCACGTGGGGGTCGGGAAACGCCTAATGTGACCTGACGTTGTTTTTGGGATCCAGCCGTGCGATTCTGTAATGATTCATCGTTGCGCTCGTCGACGAGCTCACCGATGTCAAATACTTTATGAGATATCGTCCTTGTACACAAGGTTGCTTTTCCAACGTTTCTTGTCATCTTGTCATTTGTTTCACGGATGTTGTGAAAGATGCAGCGATGTTTGTTCTTAGAGAATCGTACGGCAGCTCCTGTAGAGCGATTGAAGCTTTATTTTGCTCTATATCGAGGCTCGATACTACCTACTACATTTCAATATATAGCGTTTGTTCGAGGTACCATTGTCAATCATAGAGCGACCCTTTGTTTCGCTCCACAACGACATGTACTGTAGTTTTGTACACTGTTCTGATCAACTTGAAAACGTAGGACTTTATCCAGTTAGCTAAAATCCTTTCTTGCATCCAGCTATTACCTGTTATTGTTGTAATCGCATTAACTTTATATTTGTGATACCGATGTCTTAAGGTTTCTTACTTTTTTTGCACCAATTGTACTAAACAGATTTAACGAAATTTTTAACATAGATGATGATATCGAATACAAAGACTACATTATATACATATAATTATTATAAATATAATGTACCCTTAGCATAGTCATGCAGCAAGTATACAATAATATTAAAAGTTTCATAATTACTTTTTATGCCATACTAGATTTAAACTTTTTTAAATTGCTTATTACTTTTGACAGGCCGGTTGGCAGCACCCCTTCCCTTCTGAGCCGCTGGTCCCGGGTTCGATCCCCGGACAGATCAAACATTTGTGTGGATGAACATGTCTGTTTGATCTGTGTCTGGGTGTGTATATGTATATAAGTATGTATATCAGTCATCAGGTTACCATAGTACAGGCTATGCCTAGTTTGGGACCTGAAGGCCTTTGTGTGGATGTTGTCCCATATTATTATTATTATATTATTATTATATTACTTAAGTATACAGCCATTTTTTTTTGTTCTTCCTATTTTGGCCAGACGTGTCCGATACTTTTTATACTCTTTAGTGTTTTATGAATAATATATAACGTTCACAAACTCGTATAAATTAGAATTCCCAGGTGTCCAGGTATCGAGGGAGAAATGAATACATCAGAAATATTTAAGCCCCCGAGGAAAAAAATTACTGCTCCTCTTACAAGATTAAAAGTTGGCCTCGTCCAGGGTACTGTGCCTACTCCAATTATATCGACAGCTAACTTTATTCGTCTATGTATTTTGGTCGCATATGCGTTATCTATTAATTAGAGATCTTATATGCAGTCAGGTATCTCTGCTTACGAATAGAGGAGTTTGTAGAAAACGTTGCCTTTATTAGGCTTTATTTCATCTCCCTTTAGCACATTGCCAACACATCAGCAGCAGGCATCGTACGAAACTGAGACCTCTCGTTTCGAAGGACCGCTATCACTAAGCTTGCGAGACCGTTATTAAAGTTTAAAGCATACTTTTGGATTTTTGAACTATGTTTTAAACTTATAACACAGAAGTGTTCCAGCAAAGGTGACAAAACAAAGCGCAGACAATACATTTTACTCCCGCACGTAAAGGACAGAAAATAAATTGCACAGTCGTCCAGCCAAAGAGACAATATCAATAAAGTATTCAAGAAAAGCGATGCAGTTTGTAAGGTTGAAACGAACACTCAAATCTTGTTTTCTACAAAGTATAACGTTTCTTTGTACGAGTAATAAACATTCTTTTAATTCAGTTTCTTCGTGTTTTGGGTAAAGGTATAAATATAATGCGCGATTGAAATGGGATTTGCGAGCCGTTCAAAATGAAAATCCTCGCATCAAGGGTGAGATAAATTGCAAGAATAACTCTGGAGTGATGGACAGACGGACGAACGGGCGACCTTTCTCGGATCTGTGGGCCTAGCACTAAAATTTGCGTAAGTACCTATAACGCAATCGTATAGCTGACGTAAAACAATTGAATTCTTTGAGCCTAGCACGAATAACAGCGTAAGTGCCACGTAATGTGTCGGTCACGTGTAACAGAACAAACTGTCATTTATCTAGGGCGTCTGTGACAAAGATAATTCATAGTTTGTAGGGCGAAGCTCGACGCGTTGACGCTTACAATACGAATACTTTTTCGCAAATTATTTGTGCTACGGCCTGTGTAAGTACAAACTTTATCTTACTAGATAGACTAGAACTGTTGCACATACAGGGTTATTGGTTAGTCGACCTATTCCCGTTAAGGGCGCGTAGTTTACATCGTGACTTATTTGACTATGAAACACCGTATCCTAAATGTAACCGTTTTCGAGATATTTGAATTTAATTGTTTCGTTATTTGTTAGTTTTTATAAGTTGTAATCTACAACAACTTATTTATTCATTTTACGTACAATATTGGTTTTTTGGGGTCATAAAGCATCTTATTTTACATGTAAAATCAAATAATAGTAATAATAACACTTACACATTTAAATTAAATTTTATTATCTCGATAACGGTTAGATTTAGGATACGGTGTTTCCAAAAGCGATGTTAACTACGCGCCCTTAACGGGAATAGGTCGACTAGAACCAATAACCCTTTCACAGACCATGTGGTTATATGGTCTGTGAACCCTTTATAACACTAATCATACTAATATTATAAATGCGAAAGTTTTCATGTATGGATGTTTGTTGCTCCGAAAAACTACTGAATGGATTTTAATAAAATGTGTTATGTAGATAGATGAGGCGCTGGAATAACATGTAGTTACGATACTTTTTCATCATCATCATTATCAATCACCACGCGCGTGTAACCACGGGGCGTAGCTAGTATTATTATAAAGGCGAAAGTTTGTATACACACTTGTGTTTGTATGTTTGTTCTTCTTCACGCTCAAACAGCTCGACAATTTTGATGAAAATTGGGATGGTGAGGCACTGTATATGTATATATACACCAGCCTAGTTGGTTATATGAGGCGCTGTATTAACACATAGGATAACTTTCATCATTATCATCATTCATCACCATGCGGGTGTAAGTGCATGGCGCAGCTAGTAACAAAACAAAGACTTGGTTCGAAGAAGCGCGGGCCTTTTTGAATTGTTTACGTTTTCGATACGAATAAATGTCTAGTGCAATGGACATAATGCAACAAGGGTGCAGACCGTTGGTATACACCTATAGAAAAGCTACTTAATTACTTCGCAGATTGATGGTGGTTTAATAATGGTGAGAAGATTTGTCTGCAATATTCAAGAAGAATAAAAAGGGTTTAGAAAATGCATGTAACTCGTCCTACGCTAGCTGAACTGATTATCTGGAAACCAACTTAGTGAACCTCAACCTTTGGAGAATATTGAAGTAGCTTTTCCAAAATCATAAAGTGGTGTCTCTAATCATAAACATCGGAAATTGGCTTGAAAAGTTTGCAAAATATCGCATATATGAAGCAGTATGCAAAATATCGGTTGGCCTTAGATATCGTAAGCAACCTAAAGGATTTATGAAAATTTCATCAGCTAAGATTTTTATTATGTCATTAGGTTTAAGGTTGTTTCATTATTTTATTAACAAGCATGAGGCCCACCTGATGTTAAAGCGGTAACCTCTGCCTATATAAAGGCCTATTCAGACCTGGGCGTCATTCGCTACCGCGAGCGATAGAGAAATCCGAGAGGATATGCGTTAACTTCACTAACGCAAACTGTTTACTTCACACCAAAGCGGATATCGCTACCGCGCACGGCGATAGCGAACTAGTTTCGTCAAACAAGAGAAAATACCGCCTCATTAGGGGGTACAATTTTCGCTGCAGTTATGGAACTTCATATTATTTAGCCATTGAGTTCCGCATGGTATTTTTCACTACCTATAGCGGTAGCGAATAACGCTCAGGTCTGAATATATGCCTTTAGACATGCATTTCGTAATAGTGACGAACTGCACTGCGCCCATCACATTGAGATACTAAATTGTTAAGTGCCTGTAATGATGTGCCTGTTTTCACCGCCCTTCTAACCGGAACACTGTTATGCAAATATTACTGTTTTAAGATAGAAATAGGTATGGTGGTAATACACTCGAGAGCAATGAATCCGGGTCACTTAAAGAATCCTAAAAATCTCGGAAACTAAAAATGCTAGGTTAATGCAATAAATTGTATTTAATAGACAATGTAATACTCCTTAAATGAAGGTATTAAAACTTCTTAGTTATTGTAAAGTTATATCATAAAAAAATCAAATTTGAAAAAGGGCCACTTTCGAAGATGGAACTACGAAATTACAGCATTTGGTTTTGCTTTTGTTTGTAATCTGTCATTTATAGGGTACATAAACCATGTTGATAGTGCTCTATATTCATTATTCAAGCTGAAATTATGTCGCTTACGCCTGAAGAATGCACCAGAATACTTACAATGCTGGAAACCGGCCGGAGTCAGCGCGATACAGCCAGGACTGTCGGTGTGTCGCTGTCAATAGTACAAAGAGTTCTCCGACGTTACGAAGAAACTGGTTCTAACCTACGCAGACCAGGAACGGGCAGAACCAGGTGTACCACAGCACGAGAAGACCGATACTTGGTGAACACCATGCTTCGAAATCGCTTTCTCACAGGAACTGAACTCACAAATCAGTTTCGACGCCTCGGAGGAAGTAACCCCATTGCATGGACAGTAAGACGTCGGCTTGCTGAATCTAACTTAAAACCCCTTAGACCTGCAAACGGCCCTAAACTGGAGCGTGGGCATCGTATTTCAAGACTAAGATATGCACAGAGCCACGTAAATTGGAGTATTGAAGATTGGTCAAAAGTTATGTTCTCCGACGAATCAAAATGTATGCTCTACAAGCACGATGGAAGACACAGAGTGTATCGAAGACCAGGGGAAAGATTCAAGCAAGCATGCATCGAAGAAAAAGTAGCCTACGGTGGTGGGTCTGTACTTGTGTGGGCCGGAATTTCTTCTGAAAGTCGCACAGAGCTGGTGATCATAGAAAACGGCTCCTTAACTAGCGAAAGATATGTGGAAGAAATCCTCAATGATCACGTTGGTCCATTTATGGTCAATTTAGGTGAGGATGCTATATTTATGCATGACAATGCCCGACCTCATACAGGTAGGATTGTGAATGACTACCTTCAAGAGATGAACATTACTCGTATGGAGTGGCCAGCGCGCAGCCCGGATATCAACCCGATCGAGCATGCTTGGGACGAGCTAGGCAGATAAGTAAAACAACGAAACCCTCCCCCAATCACGCTTCGTGAGCTCAAAATTGCTCTCACAAAGGAATGGGAGAATATTCCCCAAAATCGTATAAGGAACTTGGTGTACAGCATGCCAAACCGCGTAAACGTGGTAATGGAAGCACGAGGAGGCAATACGAAGTATTAAAATTCAAGAAAATCGTAATAAAGTTCAAAAATTTCATGTTTCCTATTTTTGTTTTAAGGAGAGATCAGCAGTTTTTTTCTTTATGTAATTTTGTGTTAATAAAATGTATGGTGACTCATATTTTTTTTACTTTCATTTAAGGAGTATTACATTGTCTATTAAATACAATTTATTGCATTAACCTATCATTTTTAGTTTCCGAGATTTTTAACATTCTTTAAGTGACCCGGATTCATTGCTCTCGAGTGTACTTCCACAGACAAACTCGTTCACAAAGAGATATACTGCTATTATAAGTATGTTGAGGCGAGTACAAATTGCAATGGCATCTCATACAAATCCATCAAACAGTTTGATCTATAATACGCGCACAAGTACAATACAAACGCACAAGGTACATACACACATACATAACTCTGCTTCTGGCCATTAAATTAAGTTTCAAGATACCTATTTGCGATAGAAACTGAATTTAAGCTACGTCTATAAACTATGGCTACACAAAGCTTACCCTCATAACATAAGATAATGAAAACAATTTTATGAAGCGTGCTTTTGACAGCGCATTTTATGTTTATTAAAGGTACTTGCTGGTATTTCTTATTGCCTTACCCCACGGGGATAAACTCAAGGTGCCTCTTTAGTGAGTTGGTGTTAGACAATTTTTCAATTAAGTAGGTACTAAATGTATGTGTGATAATGTTGATGAATAATCATTATTCCTCAAGAAATACATATTTTGTCCGTTGATTATAGGGGCCAGTTATAAAAATGCGATACGTTTTAAAATACTTAAGCAATCATTTTCAAAGTAATAACTAAATTAAAGTTTTTTTCATCAAAATATATAAAAATGTAAAACTTTTTTCTTTTTAATTGACAATTACAGACACTCACTACACCACACACAGTGCCACAGACAGACGTTCACTAGTTTTTGGGGAGTTCACTGAGTGTTATACTTAAGTTTGATGTGTCTGGGGCACAGACCATATAACCACTTGACTGCGTGTAGTTCAATTTCTTCTAAGAACACAAGTCACCGCTGCGGGTCGGGGGGCTACGTACAAAAAAGGATTTTGATTGGCCGGCTCAAAATGTAGCTCTACTCATAGTACCTAAATAGTGTTGTGGTACAGCATTATGTAATCACCTTAGTTGTCGATAAAGTTCACTACCCGACCCGACGGACATCACCCCTATCACTAGAACGGTAGTGAACTGGAAGCAACTGGGGGAATCCCTCCAAGCTATCAGTTCACCCGCTCTCGATAGAATCCCCGATGACATACAGACAGTAGAAGACGTATCAATTGCGATCGAGGCTCTCAGTGACCACCTCCGCACCGCAGTAGGTGAATCCTCAAAGCAGGTCCAAGTGGCGGATGGTCGCCGCTTCGAACTGCCCAAGGGTGCGAGGAGGTTACTGACAGCTAAGAACGCCGCCACTAGGGCGTATGGCTCGATGCCAACCCCAGAGAACAAAGCCACCATGCGCTATTTACAGCGTGCTGTAAGGAAACGCATGAGTGAGCTGCGTGATCAAAGGTGGGACGACAAACTGTCAGAGATTGAGCCAATTCACCAGGCATACTGGCAGTTGGCTCGAGCTCTGAAATCTGACGGACAACAGACAATGCCTCCACTCATTAGGCCACCTCCCCTCTCCATAGCGTTCCTTGACGAAGACGAAGCCGAGTGTTTAGCTGATAGTCTTGAGGCTCAGTGTACTCTAAATGTAGATCACGTCGACCAGAAACACCTCGATTCGGTGGAATCTGAAGTCGAACGTAAAAGCTCTATGTCCATCTCTGACCTCCCACTCCTCCCACCGGTTAAATCATCCGAGGTAGTGTCTCTGATCAAGATCCTCAAGACCCGTAAATCCCCTGGTGATGATGGTATCAGCAACAAGGTGATTAAACACTTCTCAGTCCCACTAGTCCATCTCTTAGTTAGCATCTTCAATGCGGCTATGAGCAACTGCTCCTTCCCAGACACTTGGAAGCATGCCATTGTCATTGGTATTCACAAACCAGACAAACCGGCAGCCGAGCCCTCCAGCTACCGTCCCATAAGTCTCCTCAGCTCTCTGGGGAAGATTTACGAGCGGCTCATTGTGAACCGACTCTAGTCCCACGTTAGGTCCAATAACCTCCTTCCCGATGAGCAATTTGGTTTTACAGCCAAACACTCTTGCATCCAACAAGTGCACCGCGTAACGGAGCACATCCTAGGCGGTTTCAATAAAAAAACCAAAGCCCCAAGGGACCATAGCTGTCTTCCTCGACGTAGCGAAAGCGTTCGACAAAGTCTGGCACAACGGCTTGATATTCAAGCTGTACCAACTGGGTGTGCCAGACCGTCTTGTACTCATCTTACAAGACTTTCTCAGGGATCGAACGTTTAGCTATCGCACCGAGGGAACGCTCTCCTCCCCGCATCCCATTCACGTCCCTCAGGGCTCTGTACTCTCACCCATTCTCTTCTCGCTGTACACTAGCGACATCCCACGATCTGAACCTAATGTTCAGATCGCTCAGTTTGCGGATGATACTGTAATCTACTCTACTGGCTGGTTCAAGGTCAGGCAGAGATGCGCCATCCAACGAGCCATCACCGTAATCGGTGCATGGTTTCGTAAATGGCGGATTGCAGTAAATCCTAGCAAAAGTGCAGCAGTGTACTTCACTGAGAACCGGCGGACTCTCATGCCGTCACCCATAGTCCTATTCGGCGAACCCATCCCTTGGGCTAAATCTGCCAAATACCTGGGCGTCACCCTTGATCGCCAACTCACTTTCGCGAAACACATCGAGATTGTTCGCAATAGGGCGGCCTTCATTATGGGTCGTCTTAATCCCCTCATAGGCAAAAACAGTAAAATGTCTCTTAGAAATAAGACGACTCTTTACAAACTTTGCATCCGCTCAGTCATGACTTACGCATCTGTAGCGTTCGCCCATGCTCAGAAACACGACCTCCACAAACTTTAAGTGATTCAGAATCGCTTTATGCGCAGGGCAGTGGGCGCTCCGTGGTACTTACGGAAAGCCGAACTGCACTGCGATTTCACCCTCCCCTCTATTACGCAGTATATGAAAGACTGCTCCCGCCGCCACTTCGACAAAGCTCCCCACCACTCGAATCCCCTCGTGGTCGAAGCGGCGAACTACTCCACTGACATAACCGATCCTCACTTCCTTCCCCCCCGTCGCCGTCCAAGGCATATTTTGGGTGACCCGGACGACCCCATCGCAGCCGTTACTTCGGCAGCTTTAGCGCGGAACCCCGGTAATGGTTGTAGACCCGACCAGGGCTGTGATCCCGATCGCATTGTAGGCTCCGGCCGAGATCTTCTTCGCAGCCCCAGTCGCAGTCGAGGTAATCCACACACACACGATTGTAGTCCCAGCCACGGTGCGGGTGGGAGTATACACCGCGTCCCGGGTCGCGATGTATTCTCCGGCCCTGGCAATGGCTGTGGACGAGGTAACACTGGTTTTCTATGTAGCCCCAGCCACGGTACGGGCAGGAGTCTACCCGCGGCCCCGGCCTCGATGTAGACTCTGGTCCAGGTAACGGCTGTGGGCGAGGTACTACACATTATTATTGTAGCCCCACCCAAAGTACAGTCATGAGTGCACAACGCAACGATCCTGGTCGCGGTGTGGACCCATGTCGCGGAAATAGGGGGAGGCGAGGTATTTCCGTTTGTAGCCTCAGTCAAGGTAGTGATTCCGATCACGGTGTAGGCTCCAGCCGAGGTAATGACTGTGGACGAGGTACACAAGGTTATGATTTAGTGGTAAACACAGTCAAACACCGAGCTCGCCGGCGAGCTCGAAGCAAAAATTATGTCTTGGTTAGATTCTCTCCAAATAGTCGTAGAGTTAAAATTCATAGGGCCCACTTTCAACGGTACACTTATGTACCGGGGCGATTCTCTCCTACTTCCCTCTCTCCTGGCGACGGCCCAAGCCGAGGTCCGTACCTTAGTGGTGCCCTTGAGCAAGTCGCCTACTCCTCTCCTTGCGGCGAAGCGTTTTCAACGCTCGCCTTAGGCGGTGCGCCCTCTGCGCCTGCATCTGGCTGAGTGCCATCTGCGCTCGCCAACCGTCCGGTGACGCTGTAAATACCGGTAGGGGCAAACAGCATTAGTCAGTTCTAAAAAAAAAAAAAAAAGTTCACTACAAATTATCGTCTACCTTAACTGTACAGTGCCACAAACTTATCTGGACCGGTGAGAGAGTCGCTGTTATCGCATTCGGTGTTGCCAGAAAAATAAATTTTACAATAAAGTGGTAAACAAAATATTAACCAAGATTCCGTGATTGCAGTTCTAATAATAATACATAGGTTAATTCGAATTAAATTAATAGCCTCCTTTTTTTGAGTTAGAAATGTATGATAAGGTATTTTAGCATTTTTTAGACTGTTTTAAATCAATCCTAAGGTAGGTCATAATGAACCAGCAGAATTTTTATTTCAGTGAAAAAAAAACTTAAAATTTGATTTTATGTTTTTCATTTTCCTTGTGAAAACGGCTCGTGACGTCTCATGGCGTTACGTTCTTAGAACACTTTTTACGAAATCTGCCTTAAACATTCATTTTATATTTTTCTTGCATGGTGTAAAATACCCTATTATGCACACACTACCCATGTATCAGCTGGCAACTTAAAAGAACGTTGGTAAAATGTTAATTAGGTATCTACTTAAAAACAAAACAAATATATTCTTCGAAAATATTTATATATTAACGCAATAATTATGATCAATTACATATGTATGGCGAGTGTTCTCCAACGGGAATACTCCAGGTATTCCTGAGCCACCAGGGTTATTTGATTCATCAGCACTCACTTCATCATCACAGTCACTACTTTCACTTTCACTGTCCAAATTAATGATGAAAGGCTCGTCTAAGTATGCATCCCCTTTGCTATAGTCGTTTTCTAGTTTTTTCACGTGATTGCAATGCTTTTGCCATTCATCTACTGTTATCTTATTGAATGCTTCTGCAATCAAGGTAGGCATTTCAGAATTGGATTTACCAATGTTCTGATTAGCTACGTTTCGTTTCATCGAGCTCCAAATCATTTCGATTGCATTTAAGTCGCAATGGTAAGGCGGTAACCTTAACACGCTATGTCCATGTGTTTTCAACAGTTCGTCTATTTCATATACAGGTTTTGGTTTATGTCTTTTAATGAGTTCGTAGAGCTGCGGTTTTGTAAACTGTTCGTTAAATTCTATATTATTTTCCGTCAGCCACTTTTGCATCTCAGCCTTTTTATGATTTCCATTAGGAGTTCTATTTATGCAAATGCTATGATAAGGGGCATTATCCATTATAATCAGTGTTGACTGATGTAAATTGGGCAGAAGTTTATCAGTCACCCATTTTTTGAAATTCTTACTATTCATTTCATCATGATAATCGCCACTTTTCGTATTCGATTGGAACACCAATAAAGCATTCTCCACAAACCCTGCTTGTCCTCCCGCATGAACAATTATCCATCTGTTTCCTTTAGAAACTGGGTTAAGCACACCATCAACATCATCACTTTGCCAACAGCGTCCAGCTGTATGAGATGCGGGAATATAGGTCTCGTCCAAAAATATGACTTGTTTTTGTTCACCTCGTTCATTCTCTTTAATTTTTGAAGATAATTTGCTCTCCATGCTGAAATATCATTTCGTTCTATCAAAACTTTTCTGTTCGATTTCTTGTAACGAAATCCAATTTTATGGAGTATTTTCCGAAGAATTTCTCGACTCCCTTTGAAATCAATGTCTTCTTGGAGCACATCTAACAACTTTGGTATTGTGGGAATTTCTTTCCGCATAGTGTAAAATTCATGAATTTTTCTTCTTATGACACCGAGATCGAAATCATCCACTTCAATTTTACGTTTCGTCCTATTCCTTTTTTTACCCGGCGTGGAAACTTTTGTGCCAGCTTCATTTGCCTGTTCTTTTTCCGTTACAAGTTTCCTAACGAATCGCTCCGTAACACCTAAAACAAAAGTAACAAAAAATTAAAAATCTATTCTATTAAAATAACCGAAATAATGTTTTCGTGGAATTTATTTTCAAAAGCTGACAACACTAACCTGTGGCGGCAGCTACGCGCTCATACAGTTTTTCGAAAGGTATTACCGGTGTCTTAAGGCGCTTTTCTTCCTTCATAAAAGCTAAGACTTGTAATATGACGTTCCTGGCATCACTTTTTAAAGCTTTCTGCATTTTTCACAAGGTTTTAAACACTAAACGAATAATAAACACACGGGGCAAACAAGCAATGGCGGATATGTCAACGAATGGCAGACAGATTGACACTTCAATATGGCGTCGTTAGTTCCTCTTCTGGCCACCGGTCCAGATAAGTTTGTGGCACTGTACAAAGATCTGAAATATGTATGTAAGTATTAAGCAAATAAGGTTATGTAAAAAAAAACTTCTATTAATGATCTTAATAATTCATTCGATGTTTCACGGTGAAACAGAACACATTGATCTGAGTATGTATATTTTGCATTTTAAAAATAGTTATCACTGTCTGTTTATCGTATTCTTACTGATTATTCAGTATGTAAGTACTTAATACCACCATCAAATAATTATATATTTTTCACCACAGTAAAACAACATCGTTATAATTTTAAAATAGTTTTAATTGTACAAAGTATCCAAAGCCTTTACACAAAATGTGATTAAGTAATGATTTTAAACAAACAATTAGATTATATTTATATACTTTTTCGGCATGGTATATTATACAGTCATTAGGATACAAGGATACAATACCTCATTTTATACAATACTGGATTTGTACTACCGTAAAATTTGTCAATGTATAGATAAAGACCTACAAATTATATATATTTTTGACCGACTCGCACTTTTTACTTTTAGAAGCCGGTTCCATGTTATTGTTAAAAATAACTATGTGTGTATATCTAAATCATATAAAAAGATGCCAGCTGGGCAGTAGAATTATCCAATTAGTCAAACTAAATAGTCACTTAAAGAGGCACAAACAGAGTAGGTGCTAGGTATAGTGATTTTATTTAAAAATATATTAATGTCCATAGTACTTCATTTTAAGACCATTATTATTATGTTTCATATTACACTCGGGTTTTTTTCGCGTGTTTATTTACATTATTATTAGATATAATAAATATTGAATTTTATAGAGAGAAAAATTCCATCCTTGGACGGGATTCGAACCCGCGTCTTCTGACTCTCCGTGTCAGACGCCATTGACCAACTAGGCCACCGAGGTTGTGGTCCGAGCATAGAATTTTAACTCTCTATTTGACTAACCGTCTTGCGGGGACGGAGCGACATCCATTGGACAGTTTAACAGTACCATCCAACCGAAAGATTTTATTCTTTATTAGAATTATTTAGAAATACTTAAACTTTCGTATTGACATCGCAGCCCTTGTAATTGTTGTTGTTAAAATTTCATTGTTTGAGATCGCTAAAGCAGGCGTTAGTGCTTATAAAATTAATACTATAAAGATATATAAATGTTACTACATAATTGATGATAACGTGAAGAAATATAAATAAAACACCGAATATTTATTTGTATTTTTTGCACTCTTAATATAATGAATATACCTATTGTATAGAAGAATTATTTTCCTCACAGTCGATATATACAATCGATAAATTACCAGTTAATATTGGAGTACCGCACTAATTTACACGTGCCAGTGAATAAAAGAGACGGCGTTATCTACAACTGCAAAGAACAGTACGGGATGGCAAAAGACATCAACGCGTTCCCATATTATTTTTTTTGAGTCACTGTTTAATTACTTCATTTGTGTATTTTGTTTTCTTCCAATAATTAATAAACTAAAATTATCAGTGAAATTTAATTCCATCCTTTGCATACCTGTTTTTTCGGTACCACTTTACTGAACAATAAAGCATAATTGAATTTGTTTTAATTTTTTTTCATCCGCTTGTTCTCCACGCTCAGTCAAACTGGTACTGACGTGTTGGTTCGATACGTTAGCTTTTTATTGTCATAGTCTTGGCAGCTGAGGGGAAGCCGTATGAGCAGTCAAGTGGTTATATGGTCTGTGGTCTGTGGCATCGTAGGTTCAAATGGATGAACCGATTTTGATTTTGTTTTTGTCTTTTGAAAGGTCAGTTAATCGGAAGTGTTCGTAGCTATGTTTCATGTAAATCGATCCAAGATGGCCGCCGCTACAAAATGGCGGTGACATATTTTTTCCCAACTTCCTCAATATGGGTAGGTATTGAATGAAAAGGACTAGTTTTTTTTTATTGATAGGTTCGCAAACTGGACATTACAATAGAGAATTTATCACATTATTTCAATTAATACAAAAGAGTATGGAATTTATGAACGGTCTTCTTGGTGCGAACACAACATGCACACGAATGTTGTTTACATAGACCAATTTAATACTTACTTAAAGAATTAAACATAAGTACTTAAAATTTATTACAAAGAGTGGAAAGAATACGATTATTAATATACAATTAACTTTAACTCACTGATTTATATGTTACACTAGATTAGTACTTACCGCGCCAAATCGTTGCCACTTCACATATGGCCACAGCCATATTATGTCTAGCTAACATCAGTTCAGTGCTCAGCGTGATGACAAACGAGTGACGCGACAAAAACTATCTCGAAAATGGGTAAATGCGGGTGCAATTCAAAGTCAAAAACACATAAAAAACCTAGCGAAATAACTTTTCACACATAAGTTTACTGTTTTTGCAAATATTATCATTAATAACACAAAAACTGAAATAAAACACCGAATGTAGAAATTTACTTTCAGTGCTACCACTAAAATCTCTTTTTGGTTTTCCCACATTAATTGGAGAACTTGAAATTTATGGAGTAAGTTACTTCGTTTCGAATAAATTATTTCAAATACATTTGCAATATTATTATTGAGAAATGCATGTCTTAATATCACCCAAGAGAATAAACTGACAGACTGGCCGGACAACGGTCAACCTAAACAACTGGTTCTAAAAATTTGAAGATTAGCACAGAGGTTCCTTATCCGCTCACCAGTCGATTGTCAATATAACAATGAAATTTCTATTGTGTCTGGGTCGTTCGACTGATGAAGTGCCTATATATATTAAGTTAAAAGATTCATCAAAAGAAATAGCAAACGAGTTAAAAATTAAATCAGAATCATCTTAAGAATAGAAATACATTTGAATTCCGAAAGTTTGTTTATAAATATTTCTTTATTAGTCTCGCTCGCACGGTTTTTTTTTTTTAAAATATATTCAAAATTTCTTTTCTTAGAAAATACTTTTTATGTCAGGTTTTTTAAGTTGAAAATGCGAATATTTGTCTCGTTCGCACCATTTTTAGGGTTCCGCACCGGAAAAGATAAAAAGTGAACCTTTATAAGATCACTCTCTTGTCAGTCTGTCTGTGTGTCACCACCGATTCTCTCGAGAACGGGTGGACCTAGCAAGTTGAAATTTATACCAGATACTGAAGTGTACAGTCCCTATTAGGTATATAAAAATCAAGATCCGTCTTTTTCGCGAAATCGTCTAAGTAAGTAACTTTACCTTAATTTTCAAAATTGTTTATTTTTCGGTATTTTCCCTTTTTTGTGCTGTAGACCTTGCTTTTAACCTAAATTGACGATACTAGGTCAACCGGAAGTACCCTATAGGTTTTGGGTCGAAAACCTGTAATATGGTAGTTCCCGTTGACCTAGAATCGCGAAATTTGCCAAAAAGCTAGGTCTTACAGAACAAATAAAGGAACACATATATATGGCCCCTCTCCTCTAATCTCCAAAGTCTGTGAAGAGAAAAATCTGAAATAATTTGTTACCTACAAATTTGTACGGAACCCGAGATGGGCGAGTCCGACTCGCACTTGTTTTACCCGATGTAGCCGACAGATGCAGCACACCTACCTAGTAGCAACCTATTTACTCTGGTGTTATAGTCCCCTAATTTTACGATTATTGCAGATTGCCGACAGATGATGCTCTACGCGATGAATGGATTTTGATTATTCGTCAAAGCAGGCAAGGCAATAAATGATTCTAAATTTTGTGTTGTATGTTCATTACATTTTCGAGAAGATTATGTACACAAATCATAAATTCAACAACTTCTTCGTACCGTCAAGAAGAATCCGATGATTTTGAAAATGATTCTTTGAATTTTTTAATGACCTGCCCGCAGATTTCACCAAAATCGCACGCTATTTAGATGTTCCAATTATCAATGACATGAAAAAAGTTATAAGCGGTTATATTGCGGGATTCGTTATACGGCTGATTAGAAAAGTTATAAAATGTGAATATTGTAGAGCACGCTTAGTTTCTTCACAAAAAGAACATTTTCACAAATTAATTAACTTACGAAATAAAGGAGGACTAATTTTCCCTTCCTCAGATGCCTATAATGTATGTACCGCAGCCGAAATAGTAATAAGGAATATATTAAAAGAAAATATTCTTATTAAAATATCACATAATTATAAATATTTACAGATTACCTTGGGGGCGTCCATAAATTACGTGAGGTGTTTTTTTTAATTTTCTGTCCCTTCCTCCCCCCCTGGTGAGATGTCGTGAGATTTTATTCAACCCCCTCCCCCATCCCCCAATCTCACGTGAGATTTTTCAAAATGTGGGTTTCTTACGTAAACGCGTTGGATTGTTATTGAAAAAGAAGAAAAAAATGCTTCGTGCTTTTAGTTACGACTAGTTAAGACTAGTATCAATATTGCTGAGTTTCATTATAATTGTAATAAAAATGTAACAATAGAATACTTAAATCGTAACTACTGTGATTATAAAAAGAATATCTACTCTAATTCAGTCCATGGAGAATCATGCGCGGTCTCAAGAGAGACTATTGGAACCAACATGTCCATATGAAAAAAAAAAGAGAGAAAAAATCATCTGCTCCTTCAACTTCGTTCTGATCTAGCTACTCTAAGACGTTGGCGCTTGCGCACAGTAACTCATTAGCTCGTCTTGGTGCAAAAATTAAATCTTAAGCATGTACAATCTGGATTAAATGGACCAAAATAGTATAATTTTTTTTTGTTTCAATGAGAAGAAAAATTGTTTCAATGAGAACTTAAACATCTCACGTATTTTATGAACGCCCCCCTTACAGATTCTCAAATGTTTTATTGGGAATCAAACAATTTTTATTAAAAAGTGAGTCTGATTAAATTAATAATAGAAAAATATTAAATGATACGCTTGCACTACATTGCAAAAGTCGAAACAAATATACGAAATTTAGACGCCGAACGGCACTATTATAAAAAAATTGTGCAACATAAATGTTCTTAAACTGTATTACATTATTATATTAAACATCTATAAATCATTTTGCTTTTCTCTTAAAGATAGTGTCACACTAATTTCAGCCCGCGATTCATCTGTTTGAACTTCAAGATCAGGATTATCAAAATGGTATGTTCTGTATGTTAATCTAGATTAAAAACTACCTGTGTGCCAAATTTTATCCAAATCAGTACAGTCGTTTTTGCGTGAAAGAAAAATAAACATCCATACATATGTACTTCCAGTCTCACAAACTGTCGGATATATGTGCAATAATTAGAAAAGTAGGATACTATTAATATATTAAACAAAAACAAATAAACAATGAATTGTGATATATTTACCTATACCTTCTTTATTTATTGTAATTTATTTAGTGATTAATAACCATTATTTTATCCATATATTACTTAAGTACTTTATGTTACAAAAGAACGTTTAACTTTCCAATATTATAACAATTTGTTACAAAATGAGGGAGTTCATTTTTCAATATCTGGTAACTTTACACGCACACAGATGCACGTGTACGTACAGTGCAGTGGATCGTTGTCACGCACACATAACTATAGAGGTGGCGACACTCGCGAGTTCGGCGCGCTCCATCTGCCTTTTGTTTTATAATCTGAGGGTATAGCATAAAATTTGCCATTTTTATACTTCATATTCAAGGAGTAAAACGCCTCTATTAGTCAATCTCATTGAGAATAAGTACATCAGAAACCTTACGCCTATAATGAAGTCGAAACATTTTGTAGTTAGCAAGCCTATACAGTCTTCAGATCGCGGCAGCGATTATTTGCGTACGATATATGTAAATTATTATATTATTGATTATAATATTCTTGGATTTAAAATTTTTCACTATGAAAAATTTTAAGATCAAAATGGCGAATAACATTTAACAATATTTTTTCCATAACTCCCTCAATATGGGTAATTCATATATATATTTAGGTATATATTGATAATATTCATTACTATTACTCTATTATTTTGTGGCAGGGTTTTTTTTAAATTTTAATTCCATTTACTTGTTCCAGATAAATATAACCGCAGGTAACAATGCGGTTCAAATTTTTTTCATTTATTTGCCTGCTGAGCCGCGCAAGGAAGGTCTCGATGGGTACCCACGTCGCCGCGTTGCACTGGCGATCATTGAGTTCTAGGGTCATCTAATTGTCTAGCTGTCATTCATCCCGCCACCGACCAATCTCCTTCGTTTGTTTTCTGCTCTATCCACGCGACATTGATGAAATTTCGACAATCTCTCAAAAGCATAAAAAAGAAAGAAGAAGAATTGTCTAGCTTTTAATCTTGCCCATTTCCCCATTACAAAAATGGACTAATATATATTATTTTGATGCCAACTTAAAAAGCTGCTGCTAATTCAACAGTAGATTTAGTGATATAAGCTTCTTATATAAGCTAATTACTCGATTTTTAACGTATCCAGGATGACGAAAGAGATTCTATATGCGATAAGAACATAACGCTTATAAGTAACCAAAAGACTTAATTTCACCACAATTTCATGTTTTTGAAATAAAACTAAGTGGAAATTGGAATTCATAAGCAAAATAATATTAATCGAAATTGCCAGTAAACGCAGAACGGACACTTAATAGGTAACTTCATACCATAATTTAGTATTTATACTTAGTATGTACACTAAGTAATTTAATCAAGTCATCATACAACTTATTTAGTTATTATATGACCGTTACTTAAATTTATTTGGTCAGAATTCGCCACTAACAGGGCAACACGGAAAAATCTGGAGGAGGCCTTTACTCGTAGAGGGGTCACGTAACAAGAAAAAAAATACGAACTTTTACTATTAAATTTACGAACTATTGTGACATTATTATTTTTATATGTACTACTAGCTGACCCGCCAGCGGCTTCGCTCGCGTGGCCTCGCGGGATACGGTAATTACAGATTTTTAATTATCCCACGGGAACTCTCTAATTTTCCGGGATCAAAAGTATCCTATATGTTGATCAGAGATATAAGCTACCACCATACGATTCAAATTTCATTTAAATCGGTCCAGTCATTTCAGAGATTAGCCCGTACAAACAGAAAAACAAAAATACAGAGAAAAAACAATATGAACTTATTTTTCACTCCTTACATCTCCTGACTCGGTTTTAGCATATTTTTTCATTGTACAGAAAATTGACCTCTACAGTTTATAATATGTAGTAGTTTTGACACCCCTCGTTTACACCCTTAAGTCATCCCTGACAAAAACATTGAAAGCATCACTACCTAGATATATTTTAAATTACCTATCGAGTTAACAATTTTCATCACTATAGCTCCAAATACAAAGAACTTTTGAAAAAAAATTACACCCATTTCATCCCCTTAAATCATACCTGACAAAAATATTGAAAGCATCACTATTTATTTTAAATTCCAGTTATCAATTTTCATCACTGTAGCTCCAAAAACAAAGAACTATTAAAAAAAAGCTATCCCCCGTTTTATCCCCTTAAGTCATCCCTGTCAATAAATCATCACTTTAAACTGTCCAAATGCTAATTGTCACCACTGTATGTTCGAAAACAAAATACTTTCCATACAAACTTTCACCCCTCCATTTCACCCTCTTAAACCACGACATCCAAAAAAATATTGTCCAACATTTTGTTATTTTGAATGACCTATCCAAATACAAATTTTCACAACTTTAATTTCAAAAACAAAGGAGTTTCATACAAAGGTTTTCACCCCTTTTGACCCCCTTAGGGGTAGAATTTCGAAAAACCCATTCTTAGTACACCTCTACGCATCAAGGACAATACGCCCTCTAAATTTCAAGTCTCTACGATCAGTGGTTTAGGCTGTGCATTGTATGTCAGTCAGTCAGTCAGTCAGGACATCTTTTATATATATATATATATATATATATAGATTAATTTGAATATTTATAACTAAATTTTAATGACGTATGCAGCTGACGGTGCCGTGGCGGTGCCGGCTGTGCCGTGGCGGTGCCGGCTTAGAATAGCACCCCCCCAACTCTACCCGTGGGTGCCGTAGAAGCCGGCTAAGGGATAACAAATCAGAAGGTGGGCAGCAGCACCTTCCCAGTCAAACACACACAAACTGCGCTCGCCAACCCGCCTGCCAAGCGTGGCGAGTATTGGCAAAAACCCCTAAATGGATTGGACAAAAAGAACCAGGCCCCCAGTCCCCGGCAGCCCCGCTATTCCTGGCTACGGTAGCGGCCACGGTAACGGTGGGGCAGGGGGTGCTAAGAATCCCCGGCAGACGCCCGGCTACCACCCCCAACGACGACGACTGGCCCTGGTAACACACAACATACGCACGATGAGGACAGACGAGAAGATATATGAGCTGGAAGAAGAAATGAGTAAGCTACGCTGGGACATTGTGGGGTTATCTGAAGTCCGTAGAGCGGGTGAGGACACGATAACCCTAAAATCAGGTAACCTACTCTACCACCGGGAGGGCGACCAACAGTCCCAAGGTGGTGTCGGGTTTCTCGTCCACAAGTCCCTTACTAACAACATAGTTAAGATCGATAGCGTTTCCAATAGGGTCGTATACCTAATACTCAGAGTATCCAAACGATATTCGCTGAAGGTCATTCAGGTATACGCACCGACGAAGTCGCACCCGGATGATGAGGTGGAGGATATGTATGAGGACATTAGTCGGGCCATACATACCTCTGAAACGCACTTTCTAGTTGTTATGGGGTACTTCATCGCGAAGTTGGGTAAGAGAAGCGAGGATGAGTCGAAAGTGGGGCAATTTGGCTATGGACAACGGAACCGTAGGGGACAGAGGTTGGCCGACTTCCTGGAGAAAGAGGGACTCTTTATGATGAACTCTTTCTTTCAGAAGCCACCTCACAGGAAATGGACCTGGCTGAGTCCCGATGGTTCCACGAGAAATGAGATTGACTTCATTATGACCACCAAAAGGCAAATATTCACTGATGTCTCCGTGATCAACAGGGTTAAAACCGGTAGTGATCATCGAATGGTAAGAGGCACGGTGAATATTAATGTCAAACTGGAGAGGTCTCGTCTGATGAAGTCTACGCTCCGACCTACTCGTGCCCATATTCAAGACCCCGAGAGCTTTCAACTTGAGCTATCCAATCGCTTCGATTGCCTTGAGAACATCGCTTCAGTGGACGAGATCAATAACAGGTTAGTAGAAACTGTCCATACAGTGGGTTCCAAGTACTTTAAACCCCACCGTACAGATAGGCCACAGAAACTCTCCAACGATACCCTCAACCTCATGGCTGAACGACGCTCATTGAAACTGCAGTCTTCGGATGATGCTGAAGCATATAGGCTGCTCAATAGACGAATATGGAAGTCCTTGCGACACGACATTCGGATCTTTAATACAAACCGTATTAAAGAGACGATAGAGCGGAAAAAAGGCTCCAAAGTGTTTGCAAGAGACATGTCTATTGGGCAAAGCCAGTTGACGAAGCTGAAGAGAGGAGACGGCAGTGTAGCGTCGACCAAAGCGGAAGTGTTAGGAGAGGTCGAGAGTTTCTACGGACAGTTATACACCTCGGTCGCTAAACCTGTTAGCAGCTCGGCCAAAGACCCAAGAGCCAAGCTGACCCGACATTATACCGAAGATATCCCGGACATCAGCCTGTACGAGATTAGAATGGCCTTGAAACAGCTTAAGAACAACAAGGCGCCTGGTGACGACGGTATCACATCTGAGCTTCTGAAAGCGGGTGGAACACCGGTACTTAAAGTCCTTCAGAAGCTCTTTAATACCGTCTTACTCGAAGGTTCAACGCCAGAAGCATGGAACAAAAGCGTGGTGGTGCTGTTCTTCAAGAAAGGTAACAACACTTTACTTAAAAATTACAGACCCATCTCGCTTTTGAGCCATGTTTATAAGCTGTTTTCGAAGGTCATAACGAACCGTCTCAGTCGCAGGTTTGATGAATTCCAGCCTCCGGAACAAGCCGGTTTCCGAAAAGGCTATAGTACCATAGACCACATCCACACGCTACGGCAAGTTATACAGAAGACCGAAGAGTATAACTTGCCTCTTTGTCTAGCGTTTGTGGACTATGAGAAAGCCTTTGATTCGATCGAGACGTGGGCAGTGCTTGAGTCTCTCCAGCGGTGCCGTATTGACTATCGGTATATTGAAGTGCTGAAGTGTTTGTACAAAAACGCCTACATGTCAGTCCGAGTACAGGAGCAGAGTTCGAAGGCAATTCCATTGCAAAGAGGCGTGAGACAGGGAGACGTTATATCTCCGAAACTGTTCACCGCTACATTGGAAGACGCCTTCAAGCTTCTGGAATGGCAAGGACTTGGCATCAATATTAACGGCGAATACATCACTCACCTTCGATTTGCCGACGATATTGTAGTCATGGCAGAATCCATGGAAGACCTCAGTACAATGCTCGAAGGCCTCCATCGAGTTTCCCAACGGGTAGGTCTTAAGATGAACATGGACAAGACGAAAATTATGTCTAATGCCCATGTTGTACCTACCCCAATATCAGTTGGGAACTCAGTTTTTGAAGTTGTTGACGAGTATATCTACCTGGGACAGACAGTCAAACTAGGCAGGTCCAACTTCGAGAAAGAGGTCAATCGTCGAATCCAACTCGGCTGGGCAGCGTTCCGGAAACTTCGCGAAGTCTTCTCGTCAAAAATACCTCAGTGCCTCAAGACAAGAGTCTTCGACCAATGTGTGTTACCAGTGATGACTTATGGCACTGAAACGTGGTCTCTTACTATGGGCCTCATAGATAAGCTCAAAGTCGCACAACGAGCTATGGAGAGGGCTATGCTCGGGGTTTCTCTACGTGATCGAATCAGAAATGAGGAGATCCGTAGAAGAACGAAAGTCACCGACATGGCTCAGAAGATTAGCCAGTTGAAGTGGCAGTGGGCAGGGCACATAGCACGCAGAACAGATGGCCGATGGGGCCGAAAGGTTCTGGAGTGGAGACCACGTACCGGCAAGCGCAGCGTAGGTCGTCCACCGACACGGTGGACAGACGACCTGAGAAAGGTCGCAGGACGACGTTGGATGCAGGCCGCTTCCAACCGGTCCTTTTGGAAAATCATGGGGGAGGCCTATGTTCAGCAGTGGACGTCCTACGGCTGAGATGATGATGATGATGATGAAATTTTAATCATATTATGTTGTACAATAATTGTGAATATAATTTGTTATAACATTATGAAACGTACGTGTAGGTATAAATGGGCTATTTATTATTTATTACTTAAATTTAAACAAAATTTCTATTGCACACCCAAAGGTTGAAGTGCGTCCATACTAGTTTGTGTTGAAGTGTTATCGTAACAAAGTTTAACAGCTTACGTCAATGTATCTACTGTTTATGGGAGACGCAGTAGTAAAAGGTTGTCTTCAATTTGTTCTGGTGATTGGATTCGGATCAAATCATCCTCCTTCCTCAATAGTCAGTTGCCTCAGTAGATGCCAGTTATTCTGTGACTCGTAGCAGTTGAACCGTTCCGTTTTATTTCCCGAACCAAACTAAACTTCTCTTTACTACAGAACGCATTTTACGGTTGTACACAATCGGGTGCTTTTTACACCGCAGCGCGTAAAGCTTAAACAAAGTGCTGTTTTTATGACTCAACAGCTTGTATGGATACTTTTTACTTCAGTGTGTGAGCAAAAGATGTTTTTCCAAGTTATAAATATGGAGGTAAAAAGAGGAGGGATACGTTCGCGCTAGATTAGAAAATCCTATAGCAACCAAAGTTATCTTATGTCGATCTATGATTTATGATTTCTATCATGTAGCATATCATTGGAAAGGGCAATATCAAAGGAAATTGTTAAAAGAAAGCTAAATTTAATATAACAGTGTTTTTTCATCTATGTAGTAGCAAGCATTTAAATAAGTAGTTGTCAGTTTTTACACACATATTTACACTTTAAACGCTTATAAGTTTTTGTTTGATATTAATTGTATCAAGAAATTATTTATTTCGAATAAACATACATTGCAAAATACAAGTAAACATAAGTTATTTCTTGATATTACAACCTCAAACATAGCAGTTATGACGATTTAGAGGCAAGACGATTAAAAAAGTAACGCGTAATTTTAATACATATAAAAATATAAAATTATTAAACAATAAAAAATAAAACAATATGTATAACACCTTATATGCTTATATTTGATAAAGCTGTCGTATAGGGCCGACTTTAGTCCGCTATGGACTAATTAATAAAATCAGAAAATCAACCTATATTATATTCTTTGCAATACGAACAGTGATGTATAGCTAAAATCTTTTAGATATTGTATACTATACCTACTCTAAACAATACGAGTTTTCGCATATGAAACTGTTATTTGTAATAGTTAATATGATCTTGTAGGCGATAAAAATTAAAAAAACACATACACCAGCTGCACGACAAACTCACCCTTATGATTGTAATGCAACCTTAACCGAATGTAAGTCAGTACTTAGCTAGAGTCTAAAAGTCGTACTCAATCTCTATAAAAACTACTGTGCAGTAATGTGATTTAAATTTAAAAATTTACAGAATTCATAAGAAAGAATATAAGAGGCTTGTAAATTTAAAATAAACATAGTCAATTCATTAATTAAAATTTATGAATTCACTATTAGATTTCGCTAATGACATTGAAAAGTTCTTGTGCTAAATTAAAATTGTGCACAGTAGAGAATTTTAACTAAATGCTTTGTTTGTAGAATTCTAAGGAGGTCTCATTAGTATAAATAGTAGATTATTCACCTTGGGACATAACCGGCTTTGAGCGTGAATCAATGACGCCGGTAGTACACTGCTTTGTCCTCTTGGTGTATTATCTAGGTACTATTTACACCACCGCCTCTTCACTTGGTAGAAAGCTCCTGGAGATCACCATGCCTGGTCGTAATACCAGATTTTAGTGCCATCAGGTAGTGGTTAAAGGCGTAATATCTGAAACAGTGCTGATACCAAATAAAACGAGCGCTGACACTAGAGGCCTTCCACCTAGTAAGTCCACAAACAGAATGGAATTAGAAAAAATTAGGAAGACAACGGACTTTGTAACCTTTTTCAATTCAATTTAAATCATTTATTTGCAGAGTACAGGTAATACAGTCATGTGGTGTTACAGTGTTGATATTGTTCGCTATACTCAACCCTTAGTGGGTGTGCAAATTACAAATAAAGCGAATTACAACATTTATTAATTATTAAATTTGGATCATTCAATTATATTAAACATAGTCAAGTTACCTTCTTATATTGCTCGTACCATTTACATTACATCATCATAGGATAAGTCATTAAAATTGATTAAAAATATGTCATCTATACCATTGCATTAACATACATGTCATTAAAACTTAATAATTATATAATGTATGCCTACAAGTCATGTCCTAGTGTTTATTTTACATATACATTAATTATTTATTTAAGTTTGTCAACTAGATATTCTTGGATTGTATAATATGTTTTGGCCAGTAGAAATTCTTTCAATTTATTTTTAAATATACGAGTAGAAAACGAACTTGATTCCTTAATCATCTCTGGCAGTTTATTGTAAATTTGAACTCCCGTTTTTGACTCGACTCCAACCTTTGACTCGATACCCCACGGAGTAGGAATATGGCCACAAATATGACTGCGCAGGTACCTGTTCTTTATTCTCACGTGTGGATAAATTCTCTCCTGCACCAGCATAGCACGGAGCACGGATTACCTACACTATATGCTCTAGTATGGCCTGACTAAAAATACACTATAAAACATAAAAACACAACTCGTCATTGATAAGGTGAAATTTACCGCGCTTGCCGATACCAGATGATTTGTGAGTTTCACTCTCATGCCACAACATACGTTTTATTTACGATGGCATTTCGACAACAACCGTGAATGGAAGTCCATTTCTCTTTTAAGAGTACAATATTTGAGTCAATCTGATAAACTAGCTAGGTAATGAAAAGGTGACGTTAAAAAAGGCTGACTGTTGCAATGTAACGAAATATATGCGGTTTCTGATTGTCGCGATATTTACGAAATTGATGTAAAGATCTACAGTTATGTTTTAATTATTGAACTTTACAAATACAGCGTATTTTTATCTAAGTACCTCTACTCAGATGTAACTATTTTATTTATTATTTTTCAAGTTTAAATAAGTTACGTATTGATTCTCCTTCACATAACACGTACGATGTATTTTCGGTCTGACTGTGATGTCTGCGCATCGCGTGCAATTTTGTAAATGTTAAATTATTGATCTAGGCGTTACTTTGCAAAAACCCATACCGAAGACTCGCTTTTAGCCATATGTGGCCAATAATACAAAAGATTCCTCAGAAATCATACTGCTTTTCCAGGCATTACGACATGTGTGGTTAGATAGAAACAGATAATATTTGTTACAACAAATGTTACAGCACATAGAGTTTTAAGAATATACTTAATTATGCACTGGGTACAAACATAGGGCACATGTAGCCAGTGCCATGCTATTTTACTAAAGTACAGTGAGTGATACGTGTATTATCTGTATATGTATATGTAGTACACGTATAAGACAATAGGTTCTGTGAGACTTTTCAGAGCTGAAAAACAAATAAAATAATGTCATTGCATGTACGACTAATCTTTTTACAATCCGCCTCACCGGCTCTTTGTGTCTCTCGTTGAATCCAATATGTCAGTCCACGTATTCCTTCATGTACCGACAGGAACACAAGCACTGAAGTTAAGTGTCACGTCAGTGTTTCTCGTCTGTGTCCTTTACTGTTCGTTTTTCGAGCTCCATTATTGCTCTGAAAAAAAAACTACGGCAATGAACGCGACTTTCCCGTTTAATTTCGTTTGAATGCAATTCCAGGGTAATGAATGTAAAAGTGCCTGCATTTGTTTCGATTTTTAGACTTTTTTGCACTATTTGACATTTTCATCAGAAGAGTGTTGGATTGTTCTTTTTGCGAGTACAAAAGTTATATCTATATCATTGAAAGAGTTAGTAGGTTTTTGTCTGTGATGTAAATGCTATATGCTGCATGCAAATGAATCTTCAAAATAATAATTACTATACAATATTTCTTGAGTATAATGCCTCATGGTATCCTTGTTTACGTATTCTGTCAGTCATTCATAGCCATCACCATCTCCGTCATCTGCAAGTGTGATTTTAATATCCGTGAATACTGTTGCCATTAATAATCGAGTAAGCTTCGGACACTCTCATTACAGTTTTCTTTATTATTGTGTCATTGAAAATGTCTACAAGGGTTTCCGTCTTCCTCTTGTCTGTGTCTTTCCTCCCATTGAATCCAACATTTCAGTTCCCTTCATGTACGAAAACAAAAGCACCGAAGTTATCTGATGCATCGGGTTTCTGTTTATGTTATTTACTGTTAGTTTTTCCAGTTCCATTAATACCATTAATACTTAAAAAAAGACAAACTATACGACAATGGCCGAGATTTTCGCGTTTAATTTCGTTGGAATGCAATCCCAGGTAAATGTATGTAAATGTGCCCCCATTTATTTTTTATTTTTCTTTTTGGAGACTATTCTAACATGAGAATGCATTTTTGGAATTCGATTGTATTATTGAAAGCATAAAAATATAAAAGTTCCTTCTTTTTCACTGATAAGCCCAGTGAATTTTTTAATGTAGATTTTATTAATAATCTATTCTCGCACATAAATTGTCAAAATATTACTTACCTACAATTGCTAAGGGATTCCTACATTTTTCTTAGTAGTAAATGTCTCATGTCATTGTATTTTGTGGCGTCATCTTTCGGTTATGCTTGGATTTACCATGAACTCAGGCATCCCCGATAGCTATTAACACTTCAGTTAGCGGTGTTGCAATTGGTTTTAAATTTGGTTTTAATTGTCCACATCTATAGAATACAACTATTTATTAATTTAGCATTATTCTAATTTAACTAATAACATTGTTAAAGTTGCACGCAAATAGATTCCTACATATGTATAGGTACACATATAAATTTAGGAAATCAAAATAGATTATTTCCTTAGGTCTTGTACGAAACAAATATATATACTTTATATCTTTTCGGTATTATGAGTTCTTGATATATTATGTTGTGCATGGAACGATATATTTTGTTTGAAGCTTGCTGAATCATCACAGACGTCTAACAACGTTTTCTTAGAAAATTGATGTATCGCCAATGAGTGACCGATGATTAATAACCGATTATGAACGACATAAATCGAACATACGCAAATATTATATTTGCAAAAGCATGATGTTTTGAATGATGGATGGGTGTCTATTACTCGTTCTGGCCAAAACAAATGACACGATTTGGCTGTTATTTTCAATATGACTTGAAATTTTAATCTAGGATTTTTTTTTGCAAATGTTTCTTGTCGTGCCTTCATATTCGATACCTATGCGATGGCTATAGGTTAGACGCTGCGCTGCGCGGACCTGGTGACACTGATACCATTATCACAATCATATTCAATTATGAGATAGTGTGAATTTATTCCTCACGGCTCAACAGGGTTACATAACCTGATTCACACTTATTAACCGCAGCATATCTTAATAAAAAAATCTAGTGTGATTGTGATTTATGTCTATTCGTGTGAAAGTATGTTTGTTACTCTTTCACGCCAAACTACTGAACAGATTTGGCTGAAGTAATTAACATAGGCACTTGTTGGCTCCGGTTCATACGGTGTAGGTGAGGTAGTATACTTCAATATTATACAAAAGGTATTGTTTGTTCAACTCAGTCACAACTCAGTTCTCGAAGTTGTTGACGAGTACCTGGAACAGACAGTCAAACTAGGCAGGTCCAACTTCGAGAAAGAGGTCAATCGTCGAATCCAACTCGGCTGGGCAGCGTTCCGGAAACTTCGCGAAGTCTTCTCGTCAAAAATACCTCAGTGCCTCAAGACAAGATCTTCGACCAATGTGTGTTACCAGTGATGACTTATGGCACTGAAAAGTGGTCTCTTACTATGGGCCTCATTGATAAGCTAAAAGTCGCACAACGAGCTATGGAGAGGGCTATGCTCGGGGTTTCTCTACGTGATCGAATCAGAAATGATGACATCCGTAGAAGAACGAAAGTCACCGACATAGCTCACAAGATTAGCCAGTTGAAGTGGCAGTGGGCAGGGACCATAGCACGCAGAACAGATGGCCGATGGGGCCGAAAGGTTCTGGAGTGGAGACCACGGACCTGCAAGCGCAGCGTAGGTCGTCCACCGACACGGTGGACAGACGACCTGATGAAGGTCGCAGGACGACGTTGGATGCAGGCCGCTTCCAACCGTCCCTTATGGAAAATCATGGGGGAGGCATATGTTCAGCAGTGGACTTCCTACGGCTGAGATGATGATGATGATTGTTTGTTTCTGAGTTTGGATATAGGAGGTAATGTCCAAAATTACTTCTGATTTGTATCCATTTTTCTACCGACTTCCAAAAAAAGGAGGAGGTACTCAATTCGACTGTTTTTTTATGTTTGTTACCTCATAACTTTCGATTGGGTGGACCGATTCTCAAAATTATTAGCTGGTGCTTCCCGTGTGGTCCCATTTAAATTTCATCAAATTCGGTCTAGTAATTTTTGAGTTACACTCCAATAACTTATTTTTATCAAAGTAATGGAATGGATAATTTATTGATTCAGGCGTTACTTTGCGGAAATCCATTATCAAAAAAACGATATTAAAAAATATTTAGTGACACTTCCGCTGAAAAGAAAACAATGATTTTGGCCTATTTGGGGGCGTGCACCACCCTCCCTCCCGCATAAAATGCTAATAGGAAGAATACAAAATAAAATTGTGAGATAGATATATATTTGGAGCCTCCCTCCTATAACCATGTTATAATGGCTAAGCTCTAATCTGTGTCCGGTACTATGTTTTTTTGTAAGCATATCTAAAGAGGACCTACTGTCCAGTAAGTAAATTACATACTTGCTTACTGGACAGTAGGAGTTTCCAAATTTAATTTTTTTTTTTTTTTTTTTTTATGTACAATAGGTTAGCGCTTGACCACAACTCGCCTGATGTTAAGCGTAGTTGTGATCTACGATGGAGCGCGCTTACCTAGAAGATACCGATTCACTCTCGACTTAAATTCTCGCTTCATACTGGACAGTTGTGAATAAGTCTCCGGTAGAGTTCACTTTCTGGATACTTATTAGAGATGTTATGGCAATATTACATAGGTACCATTTTTGAGAAAATAAAATTACCGTGTAAGAAATTCTTAATAGCAGATTGAATGTGGGGTAGCAGAACAGAGTATCAGAAATGAGAAAATTCTTAGACATACGAAAGTCGCCGACATAGAGGACTCGCTAGTTGAAGTAGCAGAAGGCAAAAAGAGTGGATGGTTTATGGGGCCTAATAAAGGTCGCAGTACGAGTTTCGATGTATCAGGACATCTATGTTCAGCAGTAGATATCCTACTTACCTACGGCTGAGATGATGATGATGATGACGGTGAATCATGAAATGAAAACACATTTATTAAAGACAAGTGCCATTTGCAGGCAATACACTCGCCTCTTATTATATTTTCTTGGGATCTAAAACAACAAGAAAAATGGGCGTAGCATTACTTAACTATTGTGTATAGGCGTGTTTTTATGGTATAATTAACGTACTGATATAATAACAATAAACATTACTTGAATGTAACCTTCGCAGATAGGTCACCTTCACCGAATTACTGAGTTTTGTTCAAGAAACATAATAAACAAATTTACACCTGCAAACAATAAAAGATTAACCTTCATGGAGTGTAGTAAAACATTTGCAAAATATGTTACAATTTTATCAAATCGCCGTAAATTTAAAACCTTGTGGATGTGCTATGTTATTAAGTATTGCAGAAGGTGTTAAATTGATTATATACCTATTACAATTTTTTTTTTATAACATTCACACAAGGCATTCAGTAGGTCTACCACGAGTTTACAACATTGACACCAATCGATGCCCGGTATCGACTGCTGCTAAAAATGTATGAAAAATAGAGCAATGCCAACTTGCGGTCCATTGTTAAACTAAAATCGGTAGCGAGTACGCCAATAACAAGCTTAATGGGTAGGCGAGATCGAGTATCGACTATAGATGACATTTATGTTGGCAACTCATGGTAGAGCTACAGCTCCCAAACTAGGCAAAGCCTGTAGGTACTATAGTAACCTGATGACTGAAATACATATAAACACCCAGGCACATGTCAAATATACATGTTCATGCATACAAATGTTTCACCTGTCCGGGAAGCCAGGAACCAGCGGTTTAGAAGGCCGTGTTGCTACCAACTGTGCCAACGAGCTAGTCGGTACACTGCTTAATATTCTGTATCCATCGCGAAGCATTAATTACAACGTAGTTTTATTGTAATCTAATGAATGTGCAGGTTTGTTTTAAATCATCATCATCACATCAACCTTCCGGTTGATTACCACCGTCAACCGTTGAACCTGGGGCGACATGGTGAATGTTAGCGTGACCCCATCTTCCCCCATCTTGGGAAAAGACTGCTCACGGGAAGCTTTTAGTGTGTCTGAGCCCCACATGACTCCATACGTCATACCCCGTGGGCCCGTGGGGTCGGAAAGGAAGAGAACAGCATTCCCTCCTCTTCCTTCAAAAAATTTAGGTAATTTTCGGCCTACATATTAATTCTTAGTGACAGACGCCAAAGTTTGCACTAGAAAATATAGAAAAATACGTTATGGTGTTGTCACATGAATTATGCGTGATTTTAATTACATGACTAATTAATTTTTTTACATGGCTTTATATGCTTTATCTGTATAGTGTAAAATTAGTATAAATTATTATTGTTACAGTGCATATGTATTTGGGATTTTAATGCATATTAATTTATAATGCATGCATATTTTGGGATTTCGTTAGTGCATATAATCCGATGTATACCATAGGGTTGCAAGACACCGATATAGGTACCAACGAGAACCTCGTATAAAAGTGCAACTAAGTGGATATTTTCTATGTAGGTACAGACATGACCTCGGTTACAGTTTTATTGAATGTAGAAATAGATAGCGTACATACCTTAGAAAATATTCCTTTGACATGACGCCAAAGCCTTTAGCATTAGTCCGCTAAATCAATGCTCGCTTCACCAACAATTGTGAACCCGTGAGCCAAGTTAGGCGACATCTTTGCGAATTAGCGACCGCTTTAATTTCTAAATCTAACTCTATAGAGTCCTAAAAAGATTTGTTTAAAAAAAATGTGTTTCAATTTTTCTTTTCGTATAATACTTGCCAAAATAAAATAAAATACTTACACTTTAATCAGATCGAAAGAAGGGGCGGCCGTCGTACAAGATCCAATTGAAAGGACATGTTTTCCAAATCTAGAATTCTAGCTCTACATTTCAGCTCTCTTGAGACACCTGTGTCTCTTCTCAAACATTTTAAATCCCAAGCTAAAACGAATGCTGGAATGTTTGAGAAAAAAATTGTATCAAGTCTATTTATTTATTTATTATTTGGAACTACTACTAATACTAAAATGTTAACATAATAAGTAAATACACAAAAACATGTTTATGCCTCGAGTAATAAATGTTAGACCCACACCGTAGTCCACGAGTTAACAAATTGCGGTTCGTGTGTCCATAGCTCGCTATTGTAATGTAGACTAAATCTACGTAGGTACGTATTAGTTCGTTATACAACCGTTAAAATTACTTATAACTTAATTTAAAATCAATACTAGGTACATAGTATAAATGTAGTATATTATAGTTATAGTAGGAATGGAAAATTAGTAGATAATTGTTATAATTAACTTTTTAGGATCGCAAAGACATTTTGTTTGAAAACAGTAGGAGTTGTAGAAAATATATCTAAATCGACAAAGTATGAATTATACATTCTAATTTAGTTTAAAAGCAAGCCTTGTTTTTTATTAATTTTATTTTATTTTTCTACATTTTGTGAAGAGTGGTGAAGTGGTCGTGTACAATATTACTATTAATTACTTACAATATTAATCAATCAATTATATTCAATCAAGCTAAGAACGATGAACAAAGGTTTTTTTTTAATTTTACGATCAATTTAATGCTAAATGTTAGACACCTACGAGCACTTGCATACAGCACGGCAATGCAACAAAGTATGCAAGAAAATAGTTTCATGGCCACTTTCTTTAAAACTCATTAATTTTTAAATCACTTTAGTATCACTTGAGTATTTCGATGTTGTTAGAAGATACATAGGAGTTTTCCTCTCATTGATATATGAACGTGGTGTGAATTTCCATTTCGAAGGCCCAAACCTTAGAGATGGAAATTCACACATTGGTTACATTGGTGCGGTTTCGTATACAAACAGGCCAGCCCTAGATGTCGAAGCGGTCAAATAATACCCCATTATTCCCGACATGACCTAATGAATGTTGACATAAGAGTACGAATACGCCAGAACCACGAGTTGAAATCAAATTAGAAGAACGAAACTTCGTTTGACCAACACCATTTTGTTTTTCACCATGAAAAAACCTATCATTACATTTCATCACCCTTGACTGTGTTTACGCTTTCAGTTTCACAGTAGAAAATGCGAAATCCATCAAAGGAAACTTCATAGTTCGTTTTTGGGAGTAGCCCACCAGAACCAATGGGCTCCTGTTAGTTATTCTGTGCCAACAGCTTAACGTGTCTTCAAAGTGCAGAAGCGGCCATCCATCCAAATAGTGACCACACATGACTATACTCTGGTGCTTTAATTCGAAGTCATTAATGTTAAGAACAAAGAGGATGCCAGAACAAAAATATTTGATGATAAGTATAAAGGATGGAGCATTTTTAACATACAAATACGTATACATTTATCTATATATATATATAGATATATATATATATATATACGCTATATAATACTATGGGCGTCATAAGTAAGCTCAAAGTCGCACAACGAGCTATGGAGAGGGCTAATGCTCGGGGTATCTTTACGTGATCGAATCAGAAATGAGGAGATCCGTAGAAGAACGAAAGTCGCCGACATAGCCCAGAAGATTAGCCAGGTAAAGTGGCAGTGGGCAGGGCACATACCACGCAGAACAGATGGCCGATGGGGCCGGAAAGTTCTGGAATGGAGACTACGGACCGGCAAGCGCGGCGTAGGTTGTCCACCGACACGGTGGACAGACGACCTGATAAAGGTCACAGGACGACGTTGGATGCAGGCCGCTTCCAACCGGTCCTTTTGGAAAATTATGAGGGAGGCCTATGTTCAGCAGTGGACGTCCTACGGCTGAGATGATGATGGTGATTATAAACGAATCCCTGTTTCTTCTGGTCATGCTATAACTTGAGAACGGATGGAATCATCTGGATAACTCTTTTTTTTTTTGTTGTAGTAATTATTCTTATGAAAGAAAACCAAGAAAAGAAGAAAGGTTATGGCGAGGCCGAAGGCCGAGCCTACTACGCGAACGAACTCGCGGACAGTCGCTAGTATACCAAACTGGGCCTCTCAACAGCAAAAGATCACAGTTAAAATATATCAGGGTGAATGTGAAAACCATTTCATAGGCCTCTTGTTTAAACGACCGTCTCGGTCGAAGCAATAGTGAACCAGTAATTTATTACTTTAGTATAGTAATAAGTAGCAAGTCAAATTACTAGGCGCATAAGGCTCAAAGTCCTATGAGTCAGGGCCACGAGAGTATTGCAGTGCTATGAAGACTTCAGCTAAAAGTAAAGGTGGCGCTGTAATAACTGTCAACATAATCCATCAGGCGTAGGACTTGCCCGTCACTCGTGTTTTTCTAAGGACAAGGATACGTGACACATGCCTTCCTTGCAAAACCATACTTACTTCATATAATGTTACAGAAATTAGATAAGGAAACAGTTCACGCATTCGAGTTCTAAAATACCTAACTTCGATGACCTAGTCGAATTTATAAAAACCCGCGCTAGTGTCTGATTGGTGAGTAATGTCATCTATATAAAGGCATGTTGCAAACTCTTTACCATTATGTGTTTGCATAGTCAGGTAAACAATATTGTATACAGGCTCTGTGTGACGAATATACTATCACTACTCGCCGTCTTGATGTCACAATCCCATCATTGTAAACAGGTATAAGTAATAAGCCATAACGTCTAACCATCGAAGTCCGTTTCATGTTACTGTCTACTTGTTTTATGTCTACACTTTTCATGCAATTCTGTAACTTGTGGTTTCTCCTGTCAGCTTTATTGACGTTGGTTCTTAGAAGCGGTGTAGGTTTCCTGTTTTGGTCAGGCGCTTCGAGTATGTATTCAACAGAGGAACGGTTTTCAGGTCAACGGGAAGGAACGGATAGATTTTGATTTACGAGTTTCGAAATAAATGCCATAAATGGCCGTATTTTATGCATTGCAGGCATTGACCCATTTAGATTACAGATCAAGGGACCGTAGACCTAAGTCTATACTTATAATATTATAAAGAGGAAAGATTTGTATGTATGTTTGTAACGAATTGGCTCAAAAAGTACTGGACTGATGTCAAAAATTCTTCAACCATTGGAAAGCTACATTCACCCTGAGTAACATAGGCTATATAAGATTCATCATCATCATCCATCACCGCGCGGGTGAAACCGCTAACAGATCAGATAGACAGACAGGTGGACAACGAAGTAATCCATCCTATAAAGGTTCCTTTTACCGCTTGAAGTGCGGAACTCTAAAAAGTATCGCTTATAAGTAGATGATGTCATTATTAAATGCATCTGCGCCTTTTAAATTACGTCTCATTAAATTAGACGGTTCGGCGTCGGCTGCATTATTACTTCGATGCATTTTGTATGTACTCGTATCGTATCATTTTATAAGTAAATATAGGTATCTGCTTGTTATTTAGAAATATATATAAATATGTCTTGTAGGATGTAGAAGCGGTGTAATTATAGGAATGTGCTTTGTATTTTAACAAAGTTGGACAAAAACGGTTCAGTAAATTTATAATAAAAAACAAATTACCAAAAAAGGGAACCTACTTTAATGCCAAATTTCACACTTTTTGATATTGAAGTCGGTAAAATTTTTTTGTTAATTTTTTTTCACCATTTTAGTACTTCTTACGGAATCGATTGTCATTCACCGTCACTGATGATATCATGAAGAAAGGCGTAAAAATTTTCAGTTTTTGAAGTGTAACTCAAAAACTAATTGACCGAATTTGATTAAATTTTAAAGGGACTACCTCGGAAGTATATCCTACCAAACAAAAAAATAATTTTATGAATCGGTCCACAAATGGGGCAGAAATCGTTTAACATACACATAAAAAAAAAATACACACGTACATATAACCGTCTCCTTTTTTAAGTCGGTTAAAAATACTGGAGTATTCCGTGCTCAGTTCATCATCATCATCATCATCTCAGCCGTAGGACGTCCACTGCTGAACATATGCCTCCCCCATGATTTTCCAAAAGGACCGGTTGGAAGCGGCCTGCATCCAACTTCGTCCTGCGACCTTCATCAGGTCGTCTGTCCACCGTGTCGGTGGACGACCTACGCTGCGCTTGCCGGTCCGTGGTCTCCACTCCAGAACCTTTCGGCCCATCGGCCATCTGTTCTGCGTGCTATGTGCCCTGCCCACTGTCACTTCAACTGGCTAATCTTCTGGGCTATGTCGGTGACTTTCGTTCTTCTACGGATCTCCTCATTTCTGATTCGATCACGTAGAGAAATCCCGAGCATAGCCCTCTCCATAGCTCGTTGTGCGACTTTGAGCTTGTCTATGAGGCCCATAGTAAGAGACCACGTTTAAGTGCCATAAGTCATCACTGGTAACACACATTGGTCGAAGACTCTTGTCTTGAGGCACTGGGGTATTTTTGACGAGAAGACTTCGCGAAGTTTCCGGAACGCTGCCCAGCCGAGTTGGATTCGCCGATTGACCTCTTTCTCGAAGTTGGACCTGCCTAGTTTGACTGTCTGTCCCAGGTAGATGTACTCGTCAACAACTTCGAGAACTGAGTTCCCAACTGATATTGGGGTAGGTACAACATGGGCATTAGACTTAATTTTCGTCTTAGCCATGTTCATCTTAAGGCCTACCCGTTGGGAAACTCGATGGAGTCCTTCGAGCATTGTACTGAGGTCTTCCATGGATTCTGCCATGGCTACAATATCGTCGGCAAATCGAAGGTGAGTGATGTATTCGCCGTTAATATTAATGCCAAGTCCTTGCCATTCCAGAAGCTTGAAGGCGTCTTCCAATGTAGCGGTGAACAGTTTCGGAGATATAACGTCTCCCTGTCTCACGCCTCTTTGCAATGGAATTGCCTTCGAACTCTGCTCTTGTACTCGGACTGACATGTAGGCGTTTTTGTACAAACACTTCAGCACTTCAATATACCGATAGTCAATACGGCACCGCTGGAGAGACTCAAGCACTGCCCACGTCTCGATCGAATCAAAGGCTTTCTCATAGTCCACAAACGCTAAACAAAGAGGCAAGTTATACTCTTCGGTCTTCTGTATAACTTGCCGTAGCGTGTGGATGTGGTCTATGGTACTATAGCATTTTCGGAAACCGGCTTGTTCCGGAGGCTGGAATTCATCAAACCTGCGACTGAGACGGTTCGTTATGACCTTCGAAAACAGCTTATAAACATGGCTCAAAAGCGAGATGGGTCTGTAATTTTTAAGTAAAGGGTTGTCACCTTTCTTGAAGAACAGCACCACCACGCTTTTGTTTCATGCTGGCGTTGAACCTTCGAGTAAGACGGTATTAAAGAGCTTCTGAAGGACTTTAAGTACCGGTGTTCCACCCGCTTTCAGAAGCTCAGATGTGATACCGTCGTCACCAGGCGCCTTGTTGTTCTTAAGCTGTTTCAAGGCCATTCTAATCTCGTACAGGCTGATGTCCGGGATATATTCGGTATAATGTCGGATCAGCTTGGCTCTTGGATCTTTGGCCGAGCTGCTAACAGGTTTAGCGACCGAGGTGTATTGCTGTCCGTAGAAACTCTCTACCTCTCCTAATACTTCTGCTTTGGTCGACGCTACACTGCCGTCTTCTCTCTTCAGCTTCGTCAACTGGCTTTGCCCAATAGACATGTCTCTTGCAAACACTTTGGAGCCTTTTTTCCGCTCTATCGTCTCTTTAATACGGTTTGTATTAAAGATCCGAATGTCGTGTCGCAAGGACTTCCATATTCGTCTATTGAGCAGCCTATATGTTTCAGCATCATCCGAAGACTGCAGTTTTAATGAGCGTCGTTCAGCCATGAGGTTGAGGGTATCGTTGGAGAGTTTCTGTGGCCTATCTGTACGGTGGGGTTTAAAGTACTTGGAACCCACTGTATGGACAGTTTCTACTAACCTGTTATTGATCTCGTCCACTGAAGCGATGTTCTCAAGGCAATCGAAGCGATTGGATAGCTCAAGTTGAAAGCTCTCGGGGTCTTGAATACGGGCACGAGTGGGTCGGAGCGTAGACTTCATCAGACGAGACCTCTCCAGTTTGACATTAATATTCACCGTGCCTCTTACCATTCGGTGATCACTACCGGTTTTAACCCTGTTGATCACGGAGACATCAGTGAATATTTGCCTTTTAGTGGTCATAATGAAGTCAATCTCATTTCTCGTGGAAACATCGAGACTCAGCCAGGTCCATTTCCTGTAAGGTGGCTTCTGAAAGAAAGAGTTCATCATAAAGAGTCCCTCTTTCTCCAGGAAGTCGGCCAACCTCTGTCTCCTACGGTTCCGTTGTCCATATCCAAATTGCCCCACTTTCAACTCATCCTCGCTTCTCTTACCCAACTTCGCGTTGAAGTCCCCTATAACAACTAGAAAGTGCGTTTCAGAGGTATGTATGGCCCGACTAATGTCTTCATACATATCCTCCACCTCATCATCCGGGTGTGACTTCGTCGGTGCGTATACCTGAATGGCCTTCAGCGAATATTGTTTGGATACTCTGAGTATTAGGTATACGACCCTATTGGAAACGCTATCGATCTTAACTATGTTGTTAGTAAGGGACTTATCGTGTCCTCACCCGCTCTACGGACTTCAGATAACCCCACAATGTCCCAGTGTAACCTACTCATTTCTTCTTCCAGCTCATAAATCTTCTCGTCTGTCCTCATTGTGCGTATGCTGTGTGTCACCAGGGCCAGTCGTCGTCGTTGGGGGTGGTAGCCGGGCGTCTGCCGGGGATTCTTAGCACCTTCTGCCCCACCGTTACCGTGGCCGCTACCGTAGCCAGGAATAGCGGGGCTGCCGGGCACTGGGGGCCTGGTTCCTAATGTGTCCGTCATTGGGGGGATTTTGCCAATACTCGCCACGCTTGGCAGGCGGGTTGGCGGTTTTAATACTGGGAAGGTGCTGCTGCCCACCTTCCGATTGTTATCCCTTAGCAGATTTTTACGCACCCACGGGTAGAGTTGGGGGGGGGTACTATTCTAAGCCGGTACCCCACGGCATACGTGCTCAGTTAAATGTATAATAATAAAGTGGAAACAATTTGGAATCACATCATATACTCACAAAACACAAAATGAAAATCAATACACGATTTATAATTTAATATTGAGAACACTAACTACGTTAAACCAACCATAAGCCGAATAAATTTCAAGATTGACATGTTAGAGAACCTGCCGATTAGCTGTTAAACATACCTATAGATGGGAAAACTGGAGATAGTGGAAAGAGCTTTCATAAAGTTTTGAATATGATTTATAAAGCATAATTAGTATATTATTAAACGTACAAATAAATGAAATATTATTTCGCCGTTATTCGTTTTTCTCTCATTCGAACAAGAATCTTTATAGCCGGCATCCGATAAAAACTACGAATTGGTGATTCCAAGTTCCCTGAAATTTAAGAGTACGAAATCTTTGAATTTATTGAGATGAAATAGTTTTAAGACCGTATGTAGGATTGGTTTTACGATTCCGTTTGATATGTTGGCAAATTGATTACGGCTGAAAAAAAAACAGCGAAATTAAATGTTATATTTTATGGTCAGATATGCATCTCGTTTACTTGGTATTGTAAATTGCAATGCTATTTAAAGGGTTTTAGTCAGGCAGTCTCAAAGTCGCACAACGAGCTATGGAGAGGGCTATGCTCGGGGTTTCTCTACGTGATCGAATCAGAAATGAGGAGATCCGTAGAAGAACGAAAGTCACCGACATAGCCCAGAAGATTAGCCAGTTGAAGTGGCAGTGGGTAGGGCACATAGCACGCAGAACAGATGGCCGAAAGGTGTAGTGGAGACCACGGACCGGCAAGCGCAGCGTAGGTCGTCCACCGACACGGTGGACAGACGACCTGATAAAGGTCGCAGGACGACGTTGGATGCGGGCCGCTTCCAACCGGTTCTTTTGAAAATCACGGGGGACGCCTATGTTCAGCAATGGACGTCCTACGGCTGAGATGATGATGATGATGATGATGATTCAGGCAGTACTACAGTCCAGTATCTTAACCGGTTTTGTGACCTTCCGGGTCATTTCTTCCTAGACTAAACCATTACTAAACTAAACTTACTACATGCAGTGCGTAGCCAGATAATCAACTGTATATCAGTGAATTCACTTGATATACCATTAGGTCTTCATCTGGGAGTCCCCTGGAACCCTAATTATCTATGCTGTTGTCCATAGCGGCGAGTGCGAACTACAGGATGTAACCTGTTTTAAAGAAGTTTGAAAATGGTCGGAAACGAGACGGATAGTGACTCCGGTGCTAGGTCGGGATATCTATTAAAATATGGGCCATCTCAAAAATAAGTGACCATAGTTTTGTATGGCTCAATGGCTCAATGAAACTTAATTTATTTTAATATATTAACATGGCATGTTTATTAAAAAAAAGATAATTTTTATTTATTTTTATTGTTCTGTAAACTTATCTTAATATATATCTATCTTTTGAATAATAAATGTTATTTTTGTGACAAGTTTGTGGAATGTTTATTACCATATAGGTATTTATGTATTGTATTGTTGTTTGGAGATCAAAAAAAGGTAACATTGAAAAATGTAATACCGACTTTCATTCTATTCAGTTATTGGAGTGCAACTCAAAAACTACTGGACCGAATTTGATGAAATTGAACCACACGGGAAGCACCGGCTTTCAAACAAAAAAAGAATTTTGGGAATCGGTTCAAGTTATGAGGTAACAAACATAAAAAAAACAGTCGAATAGAGTACCTCCTTCTTTTTGGAAGTAGGTAGAAAATAACCGCAAAGCTGTGATTTTTACGATAACAGTACTAAAAAGTTCGACCATAGGTGTCTATTTTCGACTATTCGAAAAATTCTAGTATCTTGTTATTTTTTTTTCCCAGAACTTTCCAGGCCTCTTGCCCGGTTATTGTTGACTTTCGGGACAGCCTCTATATCTAAGCAAAATATTACTCAGTGGTTTAACGACTAAACCTGAAATCTCAAAAACTATAAGACCTATTTAGCTGAAAGTTATCATTTAGATAGTTTATAGTGATGAGACGCAGGTGAAAAGTGGTTTAATGGGTTAAAGTGTGTATGATAGTCTTATATTGTTTTAAATCTAGACATAAAAATCTGGAATTATTTCAAGTTGAAGAACTGGAATTCAACAACGTTAAACGATCACGTAAGCAGCCACTTTAAACGTACAGTAGTAACGAGATGTGGTTTTCACTACTACGTACGTAAGTTGTACGTAGTACTTCCATGAAATCAAGTATCAATAATTTAGGCATACTGAGAATGCTGTAAGTTCGAATCTTCTTCAAGGTGTATCAAAATACAAATCTTACTTATATGAGAAAAGTTTTTCAACTATATTTTGTAAAAAATAGGACTTTACATTATCAAGGTCAATTACATTCAAAACAGATTATTAACTTGTATAATTATTATATCATAGTAAAATAATGGAAACTAGGTTACTCAACAGTAGATCTTTATGATTATGTGTAGCTTTTTTCCTATATAATTTTGGGCTCGTAGTTCTGTACATTTGCCATAAATACCTCATGTAATATAAGTACCTAATTAAAGTTGCATCAAGTTACATCACCATTCGAAGGGTAAAGAGTAAACTCACAGTCACATAAATAAGTCACTGTCCTGTCTAAGTCAGTTCTGGTAAGGCGGTGGATGCATTACTAAACCTTTCGAAGACAATTGACGAGGAAAACGCAAAACAACGTTTGCGCTTTCCTCGCATTTTGTTCACTCTGCCTTCCCTCATGCACAATAACGAACAGTTAACGGTTAATAATCCATTACTATTACACGTCGAAGCTCGAAGAAACACAAATCTAAGAAAATTAAATAAATTAACGATGGCCATTGTTGAGTATTTTTCCCGCCATCCTTAGAATCGTGTGTACCCTTCACATGAATAGAAAATTTCGAGAAAGGAGGTCGAATTTTTCATCAGTATTAGTTATCAACTGCAAAGTTAATCAGATTACGTTTACACAATTGCTAAAACAGCGGTAGCGTGATATCATACATTGTAGGACCTTGAAATAACACAGTAAATGTCGTGGCAAATGGCAATAGCAAAGTAGGTAAATGGTTTACAGGATTATTCCCAACTACATTTTGCTTGTTTCTACGGGTATCTGAAAACATGATTATAAAATGATAATTACAATGTTGTTGTTTTTTTCTTCTGTGGAGAACATGTACCCTCCTATCTCAGCCAGTACATAAAATTATGTCATTTTTTTTTTTTTTTTTCCTTTCCTTGTTGTTCAGGGAGTATGGCTTTGCGCGTCTTGCGCATCTGCCATTAACAAGTGTATTTCTAGCGGTAGAGTTTCTCTTCAACGTCTTTAGTAGGTCTTTATACGAGGCGTTTTTAACTTATATCTTTTAAATTTTATAAAAGAGGGGAAACGTTTAACGCGTAAATAACTTGAAAGAAACGTAAAGACCGGATAAAATTAGGAATTAATTCCTAAAAATTAGGAAAGGTAAAATTAATTCGGATCAGAAAAAGTATCCAAATATAGTTACTTAGGTACATATTTTTTAAAAGGTATCTAACTACAATATTTACAATTATTATTCTATACTTATTAAATTACTAATTATCTACTATACATTTTTACAATTTTATGTTGTTACTACGAATAAAATCAGATATAATAGTATAAATTGAGGTATCAGCCGTAAAAAGAAGCGTTTTTACATTAGTAGGAAATGACATGTGGATAGCTATTAAGCTATTGTATAAGGAAGCACGGTCATAATTAGGACAAGAGAAAACTATGTGGTCCAAATCTCCAATATCATGCCCACATTCGCAGTCTGGGCTATTAATTATGTGAAACCTTGCAAGATGGGCAGGGCAAGTTGTATGGCCTAGACGCATTCTTATTAAAATCGTTGTGGCAATTTTGGTAAGTTTTATGAATGAGAACCATGGCTTTTGACGTAACAACGGCTGTAAGCTAAAGTAATGCTTTCCTTTTATTTGGCCGCTACATGCCCAGATACTACTCCAGGATTCCTGAAGAAATAACCTGGGAAGAGTGGCAAGGTCATGGGAATAGTTTTTAAAAGGGAATTGGTCTCCACAAACCACTGCTTCATTGGCAAGCCTGTCGGCTGTGTCATTCCCTTTAATGCCGCAATGGCTGGGTATCCATACAAAAGTGATAGAAAAGCCTTTCAAACTACATGTATACAATTTGCTCCTTGCTTCAGCAATGAGACTAAAATGAGTTTTAGATTTAAAAGGGAATTTCAACAGAGCTTGCAATGCACTCATAGAATCGCTAATAATTAGAGTATTCTTTAGTTTGAACATAATAACATAATCAATGGCTTTAACGATGCCAAGACATTCACCTGTAAATACAGACGTTTCAAATGGGCATTTTATTTTCTGAACGATATTATATTGAGCATGATATACGCCCACACCAACAAATTCGTGTGAACTATGTTTGGACGCATCTGTATATATATGATGCCATTTTGGCCAGTTTTCATTGACAATAGATTTGAATTGTGTATTAGCATTAGCATTATATTTGTCAATTCCCAAATTAAAACAAACTGTTGGGGTGTAAATAAGAGCTTCATATTCACAGTTATATAAATCTAGTACGGGAGACCTATGTGTCACTGCACTTAATGATTTATACCGAATATAACTTTTTACTAAACAGGACAAAGATTTGTGTTTCCAATAATTTGAATTCTCAGTAATATCAGCAAGTAGACGTAGATTTGAAATTAAATGGCTATCTGAGAATTGAATAACACGTGAAAACATACGATCTGAAAGAAATTGACGTCTTAAATAAAGTGGAGGTTCATTACATTCTACTTGCAAAGCGTTCAATGGGCTTGATTTCATAGCTCCTGAGATAATTCTCAAAGCTTTTGATTGAATTGCATCCAGTCTCTTTAGACCAGCTACATTACAAGGCTCTAGTACGAAGGTTCCATAATCAAGTACACTTCGTACAAGGGCGTTGTATAGAAGCTTTAATGAGAAAGGATGCGCACCCCACCAAACGCCCGAGAGACATCTCAATAAATTGAGGAGCTTTTCACATTTGGCCGTAACATACTCACAATGAGGTATCCCTGTAAGTTTTGAATCCAATAACACACCCAAAAACTTGACCTGATTTTTAATTGGAATAAAATTGCTATTTAACTGTAAATTTATCGAGGGAGGCATTCTATGGCGTGTAAATAATACCGCCGAGCTCTTATGGGCCGATACGCTTAAACCATTAGCATCCATCCAATTGTTTAAATAGTTCAGGGAATTTGACATTTCAGTGCATATTTTATTAGCAGATTGACCCTTTGAGTATACAACTATGTCATCCGCATATTGAAGGATATTGGCAGAATTTTGAAGTGACCGCTCTAAATCGTACGTATAAATATTGTACAAAATGGGGCTTAGTACTGAACCCTGTGGAAGACCTTTCCATACTAGTCTATGTTGATCTCGCGCTTGATCTAATTTTATAGATCTACCAGAAAGGAGATTAACGAAAGTGCATCTGGTATTTTAAGTTTGTCAAGCTTTGATTTAAGTAAGTGTAAAATGACATTATCGTATGCAGATTCTATATCTAAAAACACGGCCAAAACACATTCATTATATGTTAAAGCTACTCGAATATCCGTCACAAGTGTAGCCACACTATCCAGAGTATTCCTGCCTTTCCGAAAACCAAACTGAGTCTCGGAAAGTATTCCACGGCTTTCAACAAGCCACTCGAGACGATTTTTAACTAGATTTTCAGCGATCTTAACAATTACGGATGATAAAACTATCGGGCGATATGATGATACCTCTGATGGTGATTTACCAGGCTTGAGCAAAGGAATAACTATTTGTGATTTCCATGACGGAGGTACGTTTCCTGAGAGCATTGCTTTGTTTATTATGTCTAAGTAGTATTTAAGTGATGATTGACTAAGGTTAGTTACGAATGAATATGGTATACCGTCTTCACCTGGGGCCGAATCTTTAACAGAAGATACGACACCTTCCAATTCTTGTAAAGTGAAGGCAGAGTTTAAAGTGGACTGATTAAGTGGTATTGCAACCGGAATTACATTACTAAAATGAACTTGCAGGGGAACTGTAGGAGGAGCTAAACGATTTAGAAACTCATTACTAAGATTTATAGGCAATGATGAACGCGGTGTTTCACTGACACCGTTTCTGAACTTCCTAATATTCCGCCAAACTACAGAAGGGTTTACATTAGGGCATATTGAAAGGCAATATTTTCGCCAACCCTCAAATTTTTTTTCTTTCAAAAATTTGCGTGTGTTTGTTAGTTTTTCTGACAATAGTTCAAAATTTTCGTTAGTCATATCATTATTGTATAGTTGTTCAATTTTTTTTCTTTCATTTACTACCTCAGTACATTCCTTATCCCACCAAGGCAGAGAGGGAATAAAGTTAGTTGATAACTTTTTGGAAGGAAAAGTTGCATCTGCTGCCCTTATCAACGCACTGGTAAAAGCATTGGTACAAATTTCGATTCCATGTGATATGTCAGGTTGATTAACTAACTCTTGATCTACAATTGATTTAAATTTGTTCCATAATGTATCATTCTTAATATTATATTTTAAGCGCGGTTGTGGAAGTGAGCGACGGGAACTATTACACGGAAAAGAAATTATAATCGGAAAATGGTCACTTCCGAAGGTTGAAGATAATGTTTGCCATGTTATGGATGAAGCAAGATTAGGAGAGCAGATTGACAAATCTACAGCACTGATATTCTCGTTTGGAGAGGTACGTCGGGTAGGGGAGCCAGAATTCAATATGCAAAGGTTATTATCGTCAAGTAGTTCTAAAAGCAAATTTCCGCATTGATTAGAAACAGAACAACCCCAGGAAATGTGATGGGAATTAAAATCGCCTAAAAGTAAGACAGGCTTAGGGATAAGAGATAAAAGGTTATTAAGACAGGTGAATGTCAAAGAAGAAGGGGATGTCATATATATAGAGACAACACAAATATTGCCAATCTGTGCTGCTACCACGGAAAACTCGTTGTATTTAGGGAGAGATATAGGGATAAAGGAAATGGTATTTCTGATAAGTAAGGCAACACCGCCATACCCATCAGATCTATCATCTCTCAAACAAGAGAATCCATGGATTTTGAAAATGGAGCCTGGCTTAAGCCAGGTCTCCGAAAGTGCTAGTAAAGAAGTGTTATGTTTATTTATTAAATAAATTACATCACTTTTTTTAGGAACTACACTTCTGCAGTTCCATTGTATTGCTGTCTGGAACGATACCGCCATCATTAATGGCTATGGGAGTTTTAAATTTGTTAATTATTGAGGCGACGTTGGACGGTATGGAAATATTTGAACGGGTTAAAATGTCAACAAGCATTTTAATAATGTCCGATGTAGACATTATTGAAGAATTAATATTTGTTTGGCTAAAAGCGCAACCGTCTTGTGGAGACGGAATGTTATATTCATTAACTATTTTTTGATGTTCATTTCTGTCGTAGCCTTTTCCAGGTGTAGGCATCGGACGCCGAGTAGTATAAACAGTTTTTTTGTATGATTTATTGGATGAGTCAGTAGATGAACGATGGGTAAAGGAAATCTGAGAAATAGGGTGCGAATGAGTTTGAGGGACATTTTGCGTAGAATTAACAACATCAGCATAAGACTTGTACACAGGTGGTAGCAATTTAGATGCCTCACCATACGAGATACATTTTTCAGACATATTTATTTTAATTTGTTTTTGTCGTGAAAATTCAGGACATGACTTACTTATGGCAAAGTGATTTCCTGAACACGAACAGCATGAAACGTTCTCCTCATTCACATCACAAGAATCACCAGTGTGTTCCCTTCCACACTTGTAACACCTAGGTTTTGCCCTACACTGCAGTTTTGTATGACCATAACGACAACAGTTAAAACACTGAATAGTGGGGTAAATGTATAGTTCAACTGGAAGCGCATTGTAACATATAAAAATCCTTTTAGGTAGAACCTGCCCATCAAAAGTAACGACTATGTTTTGTGTTGGTTTCCAAACTGGTGAACCTTCTACGATAGTTTTGTAATTTAATCGTCTTACCTTTAAAATTCCACCACAACCTTCAGGTACTGAAATATTTTCGATGACCTCTTCTGGTGTCCATTCTGATGGTACACCACGAACTAAACCCATTCTTGTCACATTAAAAGATGGTATAAATCCTTTTAACTTATTTGTTACTAGACTACTGTTGGAAATAAATGAATTGGCATCGTTATAGTCAGAGAACGCTAGTGCAATTCTATTTCTACCTATCCTTTTTACAGAACCATTAACAATATTTTGAAAGGCATTTCTTTTCAGGAATTTACCGAATGTTACTGGATGGAGAGTGGCGCCATCATCAGTAGATGTTGTTTCTCGTTGAACGTGTACGATAAAAGGAGCTACATCTGAAGACTCATACTTATTTCTTGCCAAGGAAATAAAACTTTGGGGAGGACTGGAGGCTGGACAGACATTAGGAGTAGAAATAATGTCAGTACGATTGTCAACCTTATTACTAATACTTTGAAAAGTAATATTTGTATTTTCATCGCTATCTGTGCAACGACATCCAGCCTTGCCATCTACTGCCTGAGCGTGCTTCCTTTTCTTCATGTTGCAGTTTTTGCATATTTTAGAAAAACGACCTCTTTTACGTCCCGCACGGTGGGTATTTGACCCATCAGTGTCCATGCCTGACTCATTAGATAGCATATTAGAAGCTGACACGGTCACATAATTTGATACCGAGGGGACAATGCCCCCCGGGTCCACCAAGTCAGGCGGCTCGTTCATAGCGAAAAAATGAGAAAACTTACCGAGTCCGGAGAATTACTAAACTAAAAATACTAAATAAACACTAAATACGTCTATAATATTTACACTGGGATACTCTAATGATCGTACTAAATAAAATATAAATGAAAATAATTCACAGCGAAAAAATATCGACCGCCTAATTCGACGTTTCCCGCGCTTTTTTCATTATGTCATTATATTATCCAGTAAAAACAAAAAAGTATTTTATCATAACGGTGACATTTTTCTGTGACGCGAGTCTGAATTACAGAATTTGCCTCTATAATCTATGCAAATAATATTTATCTATGCTTATTACTACTTTATAGTCTGATTAATCTATGGTTAGCATCTATAATAGTTTGTGATTAATATTTAGATTAAAGTCTAGATATTATGTACAAAATACTCAATTCATCTGGAGTATAAAAAAAAAAAAAAACAGGACAAGTGCGAGTTGGATTCGCGTGCTGAGGGTTCCAAACAAACATGAAGGTAAGACCTCATTTTATCGACGTCATGAATTGACAGCACCTTAAGTTTAGCCTGGTTCTACCTACGCTCGTCATTCCGAGACATTTAAAATCTATCAGCATTCTAATAAAAGCTTCGTAAAAAAAATATTAACTCTATATACTACCACTGACCCTTTTTGGTAATAATACAAAGTAGAATATTGACGATTTATACTGTTTACTTTATTATATCTCCGAGTAGACGGTAGTACTCGTACATACATATATAGATATACAAGATCGACATTGCTCCGAAACCTTGACCACGTACCAATATGTGCATGAAATGTGATAAACTAGAATGTCGGTATCTTACTTCCTGTTTCTGTAAATAATGTCGTTGTATAGTATTAATATGTATTTATTTGTTTTTTATCATTCAGGGTTAGCTTCGTAATTCCAGTCGTCAGTTTACCGTTCACATCAGACCGCTCTTATGGTTTCTCCTCTCAAAATAGTGCTTGATTATTTAAAACTCATGTAGGTACAAATTTGTATAAAACATATTAGCAAATTAACACTAGTACTTTTGGCCTTATTTTTATTTATATATAGTTAAGAATTGTAATTGGTTAATATATTGTAATAGGTAAATAAATAAACACGATCATAGATAGATTGAAAGCGTCACGAAAAACTCGTAATCAAAATGAGAAGATAGTAGATAGAAACTCTTGATTTGTACAGTACGATATAAAATATAAAGACACGTGATAACAAAAACATAGTAGTATAAAATGCGGTCTTATCGCTTACCTTTTTGTTCCAGACAAACTTTGTGGAGTAAGAATTTGATTTTTAAAAACAGTTGTGATTAGTATCAGCGTAAGTATACATAGCAGTGACTAGGTACATGTACCTGAGTACCTAATGTAAAACAATAATATAACATAAATACCTGCTTAAATGATATCTATATACTTATACCTATAGATAGGTAACAAAGTCGTGTTAGTTACACCATTTATAACTCGAGAACCAACTTGTATGGTTTTTGTGTTTTTGATTTGTCATATCTCTTATAGGAAAGGGCATAAGAAGCTTTTCAGCATCGGCATCATCATCCATAACCACGCAAGTGAAACCGCATGGCGCAGCTAGTATATGTTCAACTATATAGTAATATAGAACATAACATATCATGTGAAGATATCACAATGATATCATTTTGGGGAGTGTGTAACGGAATTAAGTAATTTAATTCCAACATCCCATTTTACCACTGAGCTACTAGACTCACTTCCATGCGTCATATGGTAGAAATTCCAAATATATGCACGAAGCGGTTTGCTTTTATCATGCGTACCGCTAAGGAGTGGAACTCCTTGCCTGAGTCTGTGTTTCCCGAGAAGTATATCTTGGTAGGTATCTTCAAGTCAAGAGTGAATAGGTATTTTCTAGGCGAGTGTGCTAAATCTTTGACCACATCATCACTTAACATTGGGTGGAATAGTGGTGAAACGCTAGCCTATACAATGTAAAAAAAAAATAAAAGCGTAGGTGACAGTATCGTCAACCCTAACGTTTGCATTGCCTAGACATCGGCATTTCTTGAATCTTCTAGAACTTGATTATGTGTACAAATATGACATAATATGCGAATCATAACAATGTCACTTCCAATTGCGTTATCTCACGAAACAGCAACGTCTTCCGCAAAACCGCATATCTGCACATAATCCAGACTGAACATATAGCCCAGCTGATTTAGCTTAAAAAAGGGCCAAACCTGGATAAGGTTTTACCTCCTTTTTCTTGGGTTTATATAAAAAAAATATCGATCCGACAAAAACATTATGGGAACAAAAGGTGTGCAAAATTGAATTCTAAACAACTTTGGTTATAGAAAATTTCATGTGATATTGAAAATAAACGAAGTGTTAATCAAAACAATAATTTAACCCCTCGTTTGGGAATAAATTGGAAAATGTCGATCCTAGGAAAAAATTATAAGAACCAAAATTTTAAGAAATTTAATTCTAAACAACTTTTGTCATAAAAAAATTTCGTACGAGATTAAATATAAACAAGTTATTCAATAAACTAAAAATTACCCTTATAATCACGATGGTGGACAACGCGACCGCTCGAGTACCTACCACGCAAAACTAAATTTGAAATGTCAGTGACCAACGAACTCCAAAGGAAAATAGCTACCTAATTTTTTCCGGGGCAAATCCTAATTTGACTGGATTCATGGTTTTTGTTGTAGGTATGCAAGTTTTCTAAATAAGTATTTGTTTTTAAATTAATTTTTAACATAATTATGTTTTATTACGCTATAAATGATGCACACTAAGCCCAACAAATGTTTAATCCTATTTACAAGTGGTTCTTATGTCGTGTATGTGAATTAATTATTCCTTCAGAAATAGGTATATCTTATAACTAAATCACAGCACCACAGACCATTATATGGTCTGTGCACAGTACTAATACTATGAAAACGAAAGTTTGCGAGTGTGCTTTGTATATTTGTCACTTCTTCAAGCTCAAATGCCTAAACCAATTTTAATGAAATTTAATAGAGAAGGCGCTGGATTAACACAAGATATTATAGATAGATAGATTTTTCATCATCATCATCCATCACCACGCGGGTGTAAAAGCGGGCTCAGCTAGTAATTCATAAGTATAAAGATCACAACAAAGATGCCTCCATCTAACAGCATTATTGACCTATGGAGCACACCCAAAGCAAATAAGATATAGGCACCTACTATTATATGCCAGCTATTTGCGTTTGTTCAACAAAAGCCTACTTTGTAAATACTAAAAAAGACGAACTTTCATGTTTTTTTAAACGAAGGTATTCTCTAGGATTAGAATAACGATTCTAAGGACATAATATACCGTTTCCCGCTTACACGACTGTCCAGCAGAATAGTTACCATTATTAATATTCTTCCGCGTGTTAGACTTTGATAGAAATCAAAAAAAGTTGTTAAACATTTTTATCTAATGGTTGTTGTAATGTCTAATGTTTTATTTTGTGGAGTTTTTTTTCCTAAAAAACATTAGTTATTCGACAGTTGTTTTATATGTATATCATGTTGAATTCAATTACTTTTCTTTCGAAATTAAATTTCATCAATTAGTATGTGGTTCATACAAATATCGCTATCAGATGTGTACATTAATCCGCTCGTACATATATGCAAGTTATAAAAAAATACGTTATTCAAACACGAATTTATCTCATAGTTCTAATATTATTGTTATGTAAATTATCACTTGGACAGCTTACACATGCAAATTTCTATTGAAAAATAATCGTGCGTTCTAAAACCCAAATTATCTTAACGCTTAAAATAATGTTTTGGCACTGATGATGCCTTTATGATCCTTAAGTTAAAACTCATTGTAAATTTAATTGCTGTCTATAATTAATTTTAACGGCGAAACAATATATTCTTTGTAGGATTTGATACATAACTAGAAATGAAGTAAAAATCTTAAGTGTTGGCGGGGTTGCATCTTAAAAGAAAAAAAATACCTTTATGATGACAATTCGATGTCCATCCGTCCGTCCATCCTTCCGTTTCAACCGTATATTAGATCAAAAACTATATTATCAATTGGTATATAAATATCATCCGCCCCACGGCTTATGTAGCGAAATCATTAAGAAATATTTGACGGGTGTCATACATGGGCGTATTATTTTAATAAATACCGTCTTCAGTCGGTTTCAGTCATTTAAAGCCTAACACCTATATAATACATATTACATTTTACAACACTAATAAGTTTGCCAGCCGATTTTCATACATGTTCAACACAAATTTAGAGTCTTAAACTCTGAACATATAATACTCATAAAAAAGCTGTCACATACATGGATATATATAAAAAAGCAATTGTAGGGTATACTAGTATTGCAGGCATGGGGAAAACAGTCCGGTTATTAACGGTAGCCCACCCACGACTTTTATTGTATAGTCTTGTAGAGTCAAATCATTGGAAACGTAATGAACCCAACATCAATGGTCACATATTACTTAAGATTAGGAATACAAAACTGTCAAGTTACCTGTAATATGTTACTCGCCAATTGCGTTTACGGAAAATGATTTGTTTAGGCAAATTGTGCTTATGTTTAAACATAAGTATATATAACCTTATACAGGCATAATAACCATATAAACTTAAGGTTTTTACAAACTTTAGGCTAACTTTAAGGTACCAGGTCAGTGCCATATGTTTTTACAATAAGTTTTTATTGGTCTTGTCGCTTCACTATTGCTCAACACCAGCACGCGTGGGAGACCTCAAAACGCATCATACGCCGTCAATTTTATATGTTTGTGTGACGATCATGAAAGTACCTAAAGGAAGTGGAACACAACAATGTATTGAACTTTAAACTTTAGTGGTGAAATAATTATTATTGCACGAGGTTTCACAATTGTACTACGAAAGTGCTAAGAATTTTGGCAATATGCCTGACACGTGGTTTTACTCACCTCTTATTATTGTCTCATCATCTTGGTTTTAGGAAAGTTTAAAACTGTGGTTTTAGATGAAGAGTCAGAAAAGTTTATTTGTTTTATTTCCGGCCCAGTTCGATGAAAATCTGTTTTTTCCTGTTGTAAGCAGTTCATTTCAACAAATAATACTATGAAACAGTCAGTGCCGAATCTACGATTTTTTCTTGAACTGGAGCAGTAACATGATAGGGGGGCCTTCTCTTATAGAGATAAATTTATTTTATCTATTGCCTATTTTTTTACAAGTCGACGAAGAGCCAACCAGGCTTCGGTATGCTAGGCGCATTGTGGAGCAAGTTTTATATTTTTAATCATACTATATTGTGATTTTGGCGCCCTGGTTTGCTGAGAAAGATCTGAGGCTGGTCTGTTTCCAGTCCCAGTATTTAAAGATCAAAGAGATTTTTATTAAATTAAAGTTGAATATCTTTGTTTCAGATTCCAAAACCTTTCAATAATTTAATTTTTTACTTTTCGAGTTTTTTCACAGTAAAATAATAAACATAAAACTGTCATTTCTGCTGAAGTGCTACAACTAGTACCTAACTGGTTAGGCGTGACCACTACATTTTAGCGCGCGTGAATATATTGGAATTAATTCATAAACTGATGTATGTATTTTATTTTTTTATTGATTATTAATTTTAACGCATAGAAACGCCGGCATAAACCTGGTTTCATAAGAATATCTACATGGTTTGATCAATATATATAAAAGTGAGTGTAGTTCCAACTATAAGCTATCATCAAAGAACACCCAAACAATCAAACGTTTATCTTATTAAGTATAGTGTTCATTGTGATGTGTCTTTCCAAAGGCATTGTGATCGGTTTTCAAAGCGTGATTTACCTAACAATGAGACAAATATGCAATATCACGCCTCCTTTATATGATTGTTGACTTTTTGCTGACTTGCTTTAACTAATTTGTTATGCCGACGATGAATGATCACTACCGGCAGATGACACATTGTCATATGAAAACCATCTCAAGCGTAACATATTGCCTATTATATACTGAAACAAGAGACTAATAAATGATAATAGGATACTTTTGAATGCATCATTTATTCTGGTCTACAGGAAAAAATACAATTGAATATTATAAAATAAAAAAACTGAGTGACATACACAACACAATGAGATTATATATAACATCATTGGACATACACCGTGAAGTTTACACGAATCGGAGTTATGACGTTATCAGTCTCGACGGGGCGTCGCGCCGTACGCACACAAATGAATGATAAAGCAAATAACAGCATTATCAAACGTGATCGTGTAGTAGTGTAGGGCACACAGGCATGCCGACGGTGGCTCGCTGTGGTCGGCCGCGTTACCAGCGCACATTGACAGCTGAAACGTCAACAACACGGGAATATTATTTGTCTACAGTGCCGTGAGCCGGCGAGACCATTCACGCTTACGTCGAAACGCGAACAACACGTGGCCGGCTTATATTAGAGCTGCATCATTCCGCGGCATGCAGAAGAACTTGCGCCGGGTATCCAACAGGTGACAGTGAAGGATAGAGACCACAGAACATAAATGTTAGTTAACAAAGTGCGCCCGATCACCAGCAATGACGAGCAACAGCCGCAAGTGGAGGGAATACGTCGCAGCGCTCAGCGGTTAGTGTTTATTTACTAATTATAAACAATTTTACATGGGCATGTTTAAAATAGTTCATAATTCGTTTCTCCTGTTTATTTGTGAGGGTAGCAGACGGTGGCGCGAAGGTAACACCGTGCCGGCTTCTGTAAGAGCAGATTAGTAGGAGTACGTACTAAGTTCTTTATTATAGGCGGGGTTGTGTCTGTTTCATTAACAATGTACTAGCACCCTCTTCACTTTTTCATTACGAGTAAGTAACGAGGTACGCATATCCACCAATCAATTTTAATTTCGTTGAGTCGAGGCTATGTTGGTAATATTTTTACGTGTGTAAATAATAATAATAATATATTTTAATATTGCCAATATATCAATTTATTCAATATTTATAAATTAATAATAACAAAATATTGGTTATGTTATAAGGTAGCTCGTAGCTTACAGTTGCGTTTGAAAAGTTTACACAACTTTCTATTGTTTTCATATTTTTGCCATCAAAAAAAAACTGTCAGTTTATTTGACATACGTATAACTTACAGGTATCCATAGGAATGACAGAATTTATGAGTTGTAAGCTTAGCTAGTGATACTTGACTTTCATGTAATTATGTTAGTTACGAGTATTAGCGGTAGTAATAAAACACAGAAATTTATTTAATCATACATATAGATGTATCAAACTTCTGAAGTTTACAAAGAGTTACCTCATCCATGTTTCAAGTTTCAAGAAAATGAATGTAGGGAGAATATAAATTAGCTACTAGGTTTGTCTGGCAATACCGTCTACACTTTATTATATATCATTTTGCAAGCGAACCTCTTATTTCCCGGAGCCATATCCATAAAAGTCCATATCACATTTAATAATCTGTACTCGTAATATAAAAATACTATATAAAATCTCATCTTAATCCTTATTAACAGTTCAGTCAATTCCACGTCCTTCTTGAATATTCCAAACAAAACATGTGTAGATTACTCTCTTTTTAAATTACCCTTTTATTCATATCAGGAAGGTACCTAATATGTAGTATCAATTCATGTGCTGATCGATCTTTGGCTCTTCGATATTCAAATCGACCGACATTCAACTCGATGGGCAATACAATTATACGAGTACATGACAAATAACTGTGTGTAAAGATTATTTACTACTGAATTCACAATTTTTATCTGATAAGAGACTCCGGAGATACATATTATACCCTTGGACACGTGTTTACGTAGATAACAAAAGGTTAATGAATGAAACTCACTCAGGCCGATGAACGTAACTAAGACCGCTAGACTTTAACCATTAAAATCAAGACGTTTTAACTGACTTCAAAAAGGAGGAGGTTTTCAATGTACAGATTTTTTTTTATGTTTGTTACCTCAGACCTTTCGACTGGGTGAACCGATTTTGATTATTCTTTATAATATTGATGGTGCTTCCCGTTCCCATTTAATTTCATCAAATTTGGTCCAGCATTTTGAGTTTCACTCCATAACTGAAAAGTGTTTCACCTAAATAGAATTAAAAATTAATGATTATCATTATTGATGGTCAATAACAATCGATCCCGTAATTAGCAAGGGTCACTAAAAAAGGTGAAAAGTTTTATTATATTACTCGCGATTCGCCATATTTGGCCAATAATACAATAGATTTCGCAGAAATCAACCTACTTTTCTAGGAACTGCAGCGTGTGTAGTAAAATAACTTTTCGAAGTTGGTACCATGTGCACAATATTGTGATAATAGGCACTTTTGATCTATTATGGTACCGACTTCAACAAGTTATTTCACACTTTTTAGTGTTAGATGTCTGTACCGTTTTTGGTCAACCTTTTTTTTTCTTATTCTCTTCGCCGTGAGAGGCCGGAGTAGCATATTTCCTCCGCCATCGGGATGGGAATCCTAAGAAGCTAGAAACCCCGACCTACTAGGTGGTAGGCCTCTTGTGCAGAATGCCGTCTTGGTCGGCACCATCGCAGTGCCAGATACTCTACCGCGAAGCAATAGTGCGCAAGCATTACTGTGTTAGGGCACTGTATCTAGTGAAACTACTGACGATAGAGAGTGCAGTGCCACGTAAAAATACAGCTCAGAGGCTGTAGCACAAACAATTTGCGAAAGAGTATTCGTATCGTAAGCGTCAACACGTCACGGTTCGGCGTACAAACTATGAGTTAACTGTGTACTAGTTGTCCTAGATACATGACAGTTTGTACGGTTTCTCGTGAACGACAGGATACATAGCTCTACGTCACACTGAAACTGTCATAGGCAAGCATAGCGCTTAACATTAGGCGTAATAATTGCCCATCTTGTCACTTTGATATAAAAAAGAATTAAATAAAAATAAAAATGTGAAGAAGTTTTCCTCATTTAGTATTCGGCTAAGGTTCGGTGGGTGTATGGTTAAATCAATTTTCTTTGTTATTTTGAAATAGTCGCTGAACCTAGAGTTTTATACAATATTAGCCCTAGTTATATTAGTTAATAATACCCTTAATTACCTATTCTTATGATACTTTTTTTTTATTACGAAAGAAGGGATCACTCACGTCAATAAGTCAGAACTTCGCACTATAGTTTCAACCACATCCGGTGGTCTTTTTCAAGGAAAGTGCAGGACGCTAGCGGTTGCGTCTCGCCTCGCACTAGGTATAGTTGGAAAGATCTGACTTATTTACATTGGTGATTCCCGTTTCTTGTTTTAATAATGTACATAAAATAAACCACGTTAGTTTTCTTAAGGTACTTAGTAGGTACAGTCACGAGCAACTAATAAGTAAATGTTTCTAAAGTATCAAATTGATGTAACTATATAGGTTTGCAGAAAAAAGTGCACTAACTAGAGTTTCTAAATAAGTAAATATAGAATTGTGACAAAAAAATATAATAATAAATAATTAGTCATAGATAGATAATACTTTATTGTTCACAAAAACGTAACAATATGAGAGCTTAAATGTAATACAAAAATTGTGTCACAATGGGCAGCCTTATTGCTAAAAGCAATCTCTTCCAGGGTTAGGATGGAATGTATATTTAAAATTCATCGACATGGGCGCGTTTTTTAAAACATAAGTAATCATGGATAAAAAACTGGAAAATGGTAACATAGCGTGATAATACAAAAAAGGATATAACAAAACGTACTCTTGTATTATCATAAAAGGGTCATACCCAATAATAAAAATACGTAACCAATAAGTCTAAATACCATAATAATAACATAAATACATACATAAATACATACACCTAAAGCATATACGGGACAATAAAAAAGTGCAGTGCAGTATTAAATGTCTATGATATATTTATTTATTTCATCCTTAAATATGTTTATAGATATTGCGCGTCTGATTGAAATAGAGAAGGAATTCCACAAGAGGGTGGCTTGGACAGTAAATTAACCATTGTAAAAAGAACTTGAATGTGGAGGAATAATAATTGTAAGAACAAGATTTTCTGATAACCTTAGTGAGTGTGAAGAACAGTTAAGGAAGTTAAAACGTTCTTTAAGATAGCGCGGATTTGAAGGATTAAACAAAATATTGTACAGAAGGCAAAGAATGTGGGTATTCCGGCAAAGAATAATAAGAAGCCACTTGAGCTTATTACGGAATTGAGAGACATGATCATATTTGCGCAAACCGAATATGAATCTAATACAGAAATTTTGAAGTCGCTCAAGCTTATTGAGTTGTTATAAGTTGTCATATAGTGTTGTTAGTGCTCGTGACTGTACTTTATTAATACTACGACTATAGTAAAACATAGTAGTTGGTTTGATAACCTCCTGCTTGTTGACGCCAGTTAAAAATAACTATATGGCTATATCAGTGAAGAAGTAAAAATAGGTAAACCTGATTAACTATATTGTTGCATTTTTTTGCACTTTATTACATTTTTTATACAATCAAGTTACAAGAAGGAAAATATTGCGCCTCATATCAGATGCAGTATCACACAAAACTTTAACCCTAACTTGCAACTTGCATGGGTTCTCGTCACCTTAGCTGTTTTATAATTAACTAGCTACGCTCCGCGGTTTCACCCGCGCGGTGGTGGATAATGATGATGATGATGAATCTTATATAGCCTAAGTTACTCAGGGTGAATGTAGCTTTCCAATGGTGAAAGAATTTTTGAAATCGGTCCTGTATTTTTAGAGCCAATTCATTACAAACATACATACAAATCTTTCCTCTTTACAACATTAGTAATTTATTATTTTTATTTGTATTTCGTCTATTTTATTTTTGCATATGATTAACGACGGTGCATGTCGTCGAATGTTTGGCAGTAACATGGCCTGACCAAGACCAACTCCTGCACAAAAGACTACCTAATAAGTCGGGATTCCTCGCTTGCTACGATTAGCATCCCGACGGAAGCAAAATGAAATTCTTTACCTTAATAAAAATATTAATTAATAAAATATAAAACCATAATAACTGTAACATAATTATACTACTAGGGACTGCCCAAGAACAACTTTTCCCCTTAATGATTTCTTGGTCGAGGCGAGCAAAAACAGATTATTTAACTGGGTAATACAGTTCTGTTTTTAGTAGCAACCAAGAGGCATTATGCCGCTGACAATCCATTTACCTACATTAATAAATCAGGGTGTTCGTCCATAATTAAATCAAACAAACATTTAACATTATCAAAATATTGATATACCACGATAATTTGTTATAAAATATTTGCTAAGATTTTGTAGGCTGCATGTTCACTCACCTTGCAAGTTGCACATAAAAAAACCTGCGCCGTTTTATGTAATGTAATTTTCAAATTTTGTTTTTATCTTAGTTGTCGTTGTGGTAAAAGTAAAATTTTTTTCGCGCAAATCTTATGAAACTCGCGCGCCTACTCATTTGTATATCGGTTAATTAGTTTCTGAGTTTATCCTTTAGAAACAACTTTACAAACAGTCAAATACTACCTCTTTTTATTACTATTGTAGATATACGAGATAATATACCAGCTAGGTACCCACTGGGTACATCACAGACAATCTTATAAATATTTACGAGTCTAAGCCCAGGAAGTAGATTTACTTTATTTAATATTTACGAGATGCGTTTATTATGAACAATAGAAGAATACATTATCTATAAAGAATACATAGTTACGTACATCAGTGTGTACATAAGTACATCATCACAGCTGTCATTGTTTCGGGATTTATATGTTTGGGCTTCATTTTATCTTCTTAATATAATTCCGTTCATCTTTTCTACCGACTTCCAAAAACGACTTCCCGTGTGGTCCCATTTCATCAAATTCGGCCCAGTAGTTTTTGAGTTACACTCCAATAACTGAATAGAATGGAAGTCGGTATTAAATTTTTCGTATTGTACTTGTTTTAAAATGTTTTCTAATACTTCGTCGAAGGTCCATTTAAAAAATTAAGAAAAGAGGTTAAGGCGAGGCCCAAGGCCGAACCTACTACGCGAACAAAGTCGCGGGCAGTCGCTAGTAACATATAAAATAACCAGCACAAAGCCAGCTACAAAAACTAAAGTTAAATCTTCATATAAAATGTGGAAATGAATCACATTTGTACCGGATACGACCTCGAAACGAATAAATGTGTTTTCATTTCATTTATTTTTATTTATAATGTTGGGTATACTGGTAGAGAAATGATGATATCAGCGATAAAGAGACATATTATTTTTACTTAAAAAAATATTTATGGTTCGTTATGATCATAATGTACTGATGATTGGAAGATCCGAAATTTCACAATCAGCTTATTTTGTTCCCAATGTTGGAACTCGAGCCTTCCTCTCAGAGAGAGGAGTTGGTCCACCTCGCGGGTCCATTGCGGCTTGGTGGATAGGCTAGAGGCCAACCCATGTCGTAGTTTTCAGGCCGCCCGAAGGCCTTCGACAAATCCTAACCACTGTTGTCCCGAGACAAATAACCGGGACCGACGACTTAACGTGCCCTCCGAAGCACGGAAGCGCCCAGTTGAATAATACCTCTAGAGGTCACCTATCCAAGTCCTGACCGCAAGTGTTGCTTAACTTGTTGATTGGTTAAGATCGCTAAGTTATGCTCCGCTACGAAGGCTTTCGACATGTATCCAATATGTACCCAAGGCTTCTCCAGCCAAATGACTTATAGGTAGGTATGTATATATAAAGGTTTTAATGTTAACCTCCAAAGCCCTCGAAACAATGATAATATGTATATTGCCTAGAAATAACTGTTTTTTCCTTTGTATTTGGTCTCGTACTTATATACATTTTCCTCGGGTTGTTTAGGAAAAAAATCATAGTTGTATAAGTTAAACGTTTATTCAAGAAGTCAGTCAAAATCAGTTATGAACATAAATTGGTGCAGTGGCGTGTGAAAAGATAAAGTTCATCAGTAATTGTTTTTTTTTATTTAATTAGAAAAAAATGAGTTAAAGCGACGTGGGTAATGAAATATTTTGACGTCATCTGAAATTAAAGAAGGAGCATGTTATGGAAAACATGTTATCGCCGTCATCAATATTTGCAATTCAAATGCACTGAATAATCCGTCGTGGACAAAGGTGGAGTTCAAATTCAAACTCAAGTTATTTACTTACATAAAATTTTGCTATTTATTTTGTGTACTTTGCGCGATTCTCATTGATATTATTTTTGAACAAGCTTTTGCCCACGATTTCGTCCGTGTAAAGTATTTTTTTCTAGATATGAATTATTATTGTAAACATTAAACAGGTATGTTCATGACTATTGCCCGCCACTACATGTGATATTTGACAATAATTCAATTCAACTTCAATGTCATTTCAGAGTTTGTCCATGTGACTTATGAATATATAACGTATAGGTTAACGCTTAGGAATAACGCTTAGGTCTGAATAGGCCTTTATACATCTATAAGTTCACAAACAAAGAACTATCATACAAACGTTTTTACCCCCTTAGGGGTTAAATTTCAAAAACTCTTTCTTAGTACACCTCTACCCAAAATGACAAAATCACCCTCAAGTCTCTACGACCAGCGGTTTAGGCTGTGTGTTGCCTGTCAGTCAGTCAGGACTATGATACAATGACTTTTATACTAGCTGTTGCCCACGACTATGTCTGCGCAGGATTAGTATTTCGAGTAGCTTATTATCTTCTCCAAGGCCATATCTTTAATACCAAAATGTCATAAAATATGTACATGGTCAAACACAATTATTGCTATAACTGTATTATATGAGTAAAAAATACTTAGTATATAAATCAATAAACACTAATAATAAAATACAGGACTAAACAAATATAAAATTAATCACCATGGAAAAAAACTGTCATTACATTTCATCACACTTGACTTAATTTGTGTTACATTGCATCACCCTTGACGATCGCCGAGCAAGTCTAGTGTATCGAGCTGTCAAATTTATAGACTTAGCTATCAGTAGCGCTATTATGTATCTCGGTTGCTAACATATGTTGATTGAGTGTATCGAGCTTTCAAAATGATAGCGTGCTTTTGACTAAGCTGTCAGGAACTGACACAAACTTTGACAAAACTGTCATCTTTACGATCTTGACGTATGTACAGATCTTATTATTTTGTCTATGCTGTGCCCAAGCATATTACGCTTTTTACCCGCGGACGGTGATGGATGATGATGAAGTGTCCTATGTGTTAATTCAGCGCCTCATCTACCTTCATACCAAGTTTCATCAAAATGTCCCCCACCGTTTGAGCGTAAAAGAGTAACAAAGATCCACACATCTATACATCATCCATACTCATATCTCTAAAATCTTCTTGTATAACTTTGAAACTTTAGTAAATATAAGTACCTATAGTTAATTAATAGTTGTATAACTTTTGGTTTAATTAAGATAAGCCTGATTTGTTATTTACTGCTATACTTTTGCTAGATACAGGCTCTCGCCTAGTTTGAGGCTCGACGCCAAATCTGTTTTTATTTGAAATGTTCTACTTGGAAATAAAAAAAAATATTATTACTATTATTATTATTATTACTCACAAACTTTCGCGTTTATAATATTAGTAGGATTGATGATTAAACGCGGGCAGGCTGCGCTTCTTAAATAGATCACAATCTTGTTCATACAAAATGTACGTTCGTTCACTAACATTTTATCAACTTTTGAGTTTACTTTTTACCAGTCTGTATAATTTCTAAAAAAATATAAATGAGAATGGTCATCTGGGTCACTGAGAATGAAAACCACGGAGAATGAAACTATGCCGAACTTATTTACTATTAGTAGATGCAAATAATTCATATATTTATATTTAATTAGCAGTTGGGAAAAATGAGAAAACCTAAATGTAACACAATAAAATTAATACGCAGAAGATGCTTGTGGGCAATAACGAAACGCTGTTCAGTTCATAGACTAATAGGACACTATAAAACTTGCTTGATACTACGTATATTCTGCCAAAAGAGTGGAAATGACATGACAAAGTGACACCAATTGCTATTTTTCAAGTTAGTTTTATTATGTTACCACATTATATATATAAGTAGTTGCATCCATATCTACGATCACGATACCTAATGCCAAGCACCCGTTTATCTTTTACGATAGATTTCTTTTGGAAAACCCACGCAGATATTTGTTAACGAATACTGCCTATATGACCTATCCTAGAAAAAATATTAATGCTGATAACTTTTAAATCCAACTTAAAAAAATATGGTACAAATTTATAATAGCTTAGTCTTACTAAGGACTACTGGTTTTTCATGGTTTCCTTTCTTGTGGGTCCGTCTATGTAGGGTACCCAAAACACACAGAGGTTTGCCATTCTTCTTTACCTTGTACTTATTGCAGAACCAATCACAGTTTTTTTCGTTTACTTATGGGATGAAAAACATATTCCACTAGTAAACGTATTGTGGATATGGATGTTTTAAAAACTAACTGTCAGGTAGACTATAATTTTTATTATATTAACGTAACGTTTTAGGAAACTAATTAAATTATTAATATAAATGCTTTATACTTTAAGATATTTAAAACTGCCCAATAGCATAATTTTTCATACCCAGCAGAACAAGCGGTTCTCTTTCGTACAAGTATGAATTTGGTTCGATAAACTTATCACGTCGATAAACTGATTTTTTCTATGATATCTTTTCCATGGACCGCTCTTCTATCGATAATTATAGTCGAATTTGAAATGTTCTATTAACATTCCATGCACTGCGAGCAGATGTTAGAAGTGTGGGTGATGTGGTGCGGGCGATTGCTAGGACTTTTGTATCAATATAATAGGTTTGGTTATATGTTTATATCACTTGTACCTAATTAAATAATCAGAATCATACTTCTCTTTAAAAACACTAAAATATTTGATGTTGTTTAATATTTTGATCCGCGTTTCGCTTGGTGGCCTCGTGTGATACGGCGCCTCTAAAATAAAAGCCTTGGTTACTTCCTTATAACATTTGCTATCTGCCAGCGCAAGTTCCGTCAAAATTGGCCAAGTCATTTCTGAGACTAGCGGGAGCAGACAGACAAATAAAAAAACTGTACAGTTAAGTACAGTATGCAACTATAAAGTACTAAGTACAGGTCATTATGCATTTAGTAAAAAGCCGTTATTTTGGCAATATTATTTTTGATGACTTACAATTTATGTATTTGTTTAGAAGATGTATAGATTCTTGCTTAAACGTTTAACACAAATAAAATGTAGGTACCTACCATCATTTTCTCATTATTAACAAAGAAAATTAGTATTCTATACAGCAAAATTGAAATGAACCTCAAAGGTGAGCCACTCCACTGTTGTGTCTGTTTTGGCATAAGCGATTTTTAAATTATTTTCCTGTAAGATCATTCATGCTTAAGAGGAAAATCGTCTGCAAGAGCCACCTCTTTGTTCACCTGTGTGTGTTCACTTAGAACTCTGATTAAACTAAACAAGCAGATAGCACGCGCCGTACCACCGACCGAGGTATTACTATTTTTCTTATATCGTTTATTTATTGCGCTGCACACTCACGTCCGGATTATTTAACATAACTAATATATACATATCTATACTAATATTACAAAGAGGAAAGATTTGTATTTTTTTATGTAACGAATAAACATAAAAAATACTGCACCGATTTCAAAAATTCTTTTCCCGTTGAAAGCTACATCATCACTGAGTAACATAGGCTATAAGTATAACTAATATTTTAAAAAGTTAGGGTTCCGTATGAGAACTTCGATAATGCAAGTTCATGAGCTGCGCTGCATTTGAATATTTTTGAGTAACGCTTAATTATGTTAAAATGTTATTTATTAACATTTCGCGTTATACGCCCTGTCGTTTATTTTTATTTATATTTATTATTTCTTTCTAATAAAAATAATAAAAATAGAAACAAAAAAAATGTCGTGGTAACACAAACAGTTACTACGCAAAAATGAGTACTTTCGTGTCGCGTACTTTATAAAACCAATACATTATCTATACTTCTATATATACTCGTATATAACAACAATATTACAAAGAGGAAAGATTTGTTTGTTTGATTGTTTTTCTTGAATAGGCTCCGAAAGTTCTGGCCTGATTTAAAATATTCTTTCACCATCAGAATCCTACATTATCCCTGATGAATATTTTGATTCAACATCACCATCATCCATTACCACGCCGGTGAAACCGCGGAGCGCAGCTCGTGGACTTGTATTTCGAAAGTCACTGTTGTTACAATTTTTCACAACACATGAAGGTTTCTTCTTTTGATATAAATTTTAATGTTTATCTTATGACGTAGTAGTGATATATATATATCAATGTATTTATATTATCACAGTATTTACATGGAATCGATGTAATTTTGATATTTTTTGCGTCACCTAGTATAAGGTGCGTTAGCGCGTGCTTTTCACGAACGGGTGCCCGTGATAAAAGAAAGTGCTTGCAATCTCTTCATAACGCATCTGCCTTATTTCATCCGTGATGAAGTAATAATAAAAAAAATAACTTAGCTAGTCAATTTATTTACCTGGAAAATTGCAGACGAAGTATAGTAGGTTAATGTCTAGTATAATGCATTTAATATGAAATCGTTTATTATAGTCTTCATAGCCTTCCTCCATAAAAGGGGAGGACGTTTAATGCAAATGAAGAAAACTTAGTGCCTTTAATCAAATCTACTTAGTGCCTGAATAACAAGCACTTATACTAAATTTCAAAACTATAAAGTCTTTAAAAATGTAAACGTCTAAACATACTTACGCTGTAAACATGCGCTATGAAATAATTTAATGAGAAATATAATGAAGAATAAAAGCATGTTCGATATATATTAATTAACTGTAGACTGATATAAAGGAAATATTAAATGTCCGTCAAATGCTATCTTATCTAAGGCCTCTCAATACTCTGTATTAGATAATGAAATAACATGGAATAGTGATTAGGTTGCAAAAAAGTAATCAAGTAGGTATCACATTCTGTCATGTAGCTATAGTATGAACATGAATGCGATTAATCTTGATTATGCTATATCCATGTCATGTAATATATTAACAAGATTGATGCATCAAATACTTATATATAGTTTTTTTTATTTAATCGTAATTACGGAAATGTTTATTCATAAACTTAAGTTACATGCACTATTGACATATCAGCCGACTGCTGGTGCTTTTTAGGCGATTCTGGACGAAGGCAGGGTACCCTGCATAGAAATCAAACTATTATAAAATCGGGAAAATTCACATATCGCACCAACTACACCTATCTGAGATAAAGAAAAATTTTCTGACGGACGGCTCTTTTCGCAATCTCATACAATACAAAAACTTGGATCTCAGGAGTAAATTGGGCCATTATCTCTTATACTACCTAATTTAAAATAAAGGATGACCATACTCTGCTTTGTGTCTATATAAAGAAAGAAACAAAGGCTCCCGAAGTTCTTTCAGAAGATGTGTACATACGTGCTGTTTCCGGGAACTCGATCGTAATTCCATCCTTACTTAGGTTTTTCCATATTTAAGCTGTCTAAGCGCTGTATGAATTTCAATCGCGTTCGGACTGACTTTTCCAACACAATTATCCTCTGTGTAGCGGAAGGATAAAAAGCATCTTAAAGGATCTTCATATTCCGAAGCACGTCAAATACGTTTGATAATATTCTACTTCGCCGGCTTTAAAACGACGCTTTTATCATCTTCTATCTTCAACTTAGTAGGGCTGATTTTTGCGTTAGAATTTGGCGAACACTTTGAAACTGCGAACCTGCTTTCTTTACAATTTATATTTCTATAGTGTTTTGGAGCGACAAACGTTACATCTTACTTGCTATTACGTCATTATGTATTTTTTTATTATTATGGTAACCCCACAGCGTTTAACTAAATATACCTACTGCTAAATCAAAACTAGACTTAAATATATCTAAATGAAGGGATTACACATCAAAGGAAATTAAAAAAGATATATTGTAATTCTAGCTGCATGGTTCAGATACATACACTAGTAGGTATTATGTGTAAGGGTGCGTTTGTGTGTATGTATTTATGCGTGTGGGGGAATGTGAGTAAGGGTATGGAGTGAGAGCCCATTTATGTGTGTTTTCGTGTGAGGAAGTATCGCGAGAGTGAAGGCTGGTGATTAGGTGTACTTAAAATATGCATGCTTACAAATTGAAGATATATCTTAGTTATAATTTAGTAAATTCTTATATGTAACTTAGTGCACTAAACTTTATACACGAGGGGCACGTTAAGTCGTCGATTAGATACTTATCTAAGATAGTCATATACTTTCAGGTATATGTCTAAGGAGTGAGAGTAGTCTGAAAACTTAAACACTACACGGAGGCTAAATCACACGACCACCTGGTAGATCCTTAGTCCTCTCTGAGAGGAAGACATTTAAACATAACTCGAAAACCAGGCTAGCTCAATATAGGACCTTTTTTTTCCCCCGGGAAAATCTTTTATAGATACCACCGCCCCCGGGGGGAGCACGGTGGTTATGTGGGAGTCCGTATACCCACTAAAAACCTGGGGTGTTCCTCCAAGCGCCTTTATGTCGAGACTACAGGAACGTTTTGGCAATCGTCAGCGTTTTTATTACAAAATGTTCGACCTCATGCCTCTTGATGCAGCTAGTGATTCATATATATTAGTAAAAAGTAGCTGTAATCCATAATATACAATACAATTACACTTTAGTGAAGCTAAAGAAAGCTAAGTGACACACACATTTTAAAATCTGACTACTGTATCTCTAATCTGTATAGCTTACAATTTGATGTACATATTTATGGTTCATTATCAGAGAAAACTTAAATGCTATATGCATTTTCCTATGTTCTTACAGAAGACTATTATATATGCAATGTTGCAGTGTAACCCTTATATATAATAAAAAAATCATATTATTTAAGTCAAAGATATATGCTAAGTAATATAATTATATAGCCAGAAGAATTTCAATGACAATTAGTGCAGCTTACGGCTGCACTAATTGTCATTGCTTCTTGATTCCATCTTCGCTTTCCATCAGGCTAGAGGGAGTTACTTTGATGAACCACTATAAAAAAGAACTCTTCCTCTTCCTTCTTCCTCTTTATTGTCCGAATTCTTTCTCTTCTTCGGGGAATTCATTCTGCAACCAACTCCTATACTATGTGAGGTGACGACAGCTACCGCTGATCTTCAAAAACAAATCAAAGTCAACGACTGCCGTTGGCAAAATGCCGCTCGTGTGTACGAGCTCTTAATCACAACACGACACGACTAAATACAAACAAGGTATTATAGATTTATCTATATATATATATATATAGATAAATCTTTAATTTAGTAATACATATACATAGAAACACCCAATTATGGCGCGTGACATACGGAACAGAACACGCCAGGTTACAGCGAGCAACGCTTACATTTTTAACCGAACGATCACTTCGACGATTGCTTTTTTAGTATGCTCATGTAAAACAATAGGTAATGTTTGCATATCGAAACGATATTATATGGTGACAAGCGTTGATAAATAGGACGTATTGATTTCATACTTCAGTAGTGAAAGACATTTTCATTATTTTCATATTATATTATGGTAATATAAAACTTTTTATTTAAAAGTAGAACGTATGAATAGATTTCAGCATAGTGTATAAGCGGTTCTACTATATCATAGTTGGTAAAGTTATAAAAAATGATACTGAAATCCTTTATTCAAATGCATGTTAAGAAAAGCAAGAGGTTGCTGAAGGAGGCCGAAATTGGATTCTTTTTACAATTTAACTGACTGTATAATGTTCTTACACATTTTCAGAGTTATATATGAGAGATGAGCAATTAACCCGTCGTCATATCTTAACGTGACTTCATTCATGTGAAAGAAAGATCTGCTGACCCAAATACATAATTAAAGAGAGATGATTTAATAAGTCTATTGAGATACCATGTGATGCCATTTAAAAAGTACAGCACATTGGGTGCAATGAACTGATTGAGGTTAATGAACTTTCTAGATTAATGTCTGAAAGATGCTATTAGCAAAATCGAGAACATGTTATGATTTAGGTACCTATTTATCAAATACATACTCGTAGTAGGTACATTATATATTAGTGAGTTATTTTGATTTGGTTTGGCTAAATATTTTAGCCACTTATTAAAATATATATAGGATTAATGTATCAGGAATCATTACAATATTTATTATATCTTGTATCTTCTTCTACTGATTGGGGGCGCTAAGTCTTTAACTGACGTCTTGCTTGGAGTGTATTGTGCATTTCCCCCGCCAGGGGCCAGCCCGAACCATTTAATAAAACAAGCCGTCCCAAGTAAAGGTACTATATGTCTTCAAAACGTATAATATAATAAGAAGCATTTTGTAAGAATGTCCGTGTCACTTTGAATGTTACAACTATAGTTTTAGTTTTGTACAATTGACGAGCTTATAAGCTGATCAATTTGAAAAAAAAAATAAGATAACTCTAGTCACATTAGCATGTAAAGTAAACTATGATGTGTTACAACCATTTAGACCTACATTGCATTGCTATCATCAAGTAGTGCCTACACGAAATAAGAAAAATAATAAAGAAAACTTTAGAAATAAATATATTTATGATAAACAAAGTATGTGTCCTTAAAAATATATACTGATTTTAGGAGTTTTACATCTTTCCTTGTACTGCTTAGTGCTTCAAAAGGACTTTTCACATGTGTTCTAAACCGGTGATACCGGATTATTCTTCAGTATGGGCGCTGACGCCATACCTCGTATTCACAATTGAATATGTATTCCTCAATAGCTCATTGTTTCAACAATAGGGCTGAGAATTAGAACGGCTCTTATTTGATACCCCAGTCTCACCATTTTCGTGTGTAGACACGGACTTTCCCTATAGAGCTCTAGCTATCAATTTACTACCAGAATCCCCTTCTCTATATCGATCTAAGAGATGTTCCTTTTATCAGCATCAAATTGGGGATCCTCGCTTTTGGTTTTTCGTTATCCCTGTTGTTTTTTTCTGTCAATCACAATTTTTTTTTATTTCAAATTTAACTCATTCCGAAAATTCATCAACTTATTTCAGAACAGGCTTCAATGGGCAGCAAATGAAAATGAATGATCCATGAATATATTACAACTAATATAAAAATATATTGAAAGTAAACAAATTTAAAGAGATTAAATCGCGTACACGCTAATTAATTCCCAAGGCCAGCACAATTATACTGCAAGATCTCTGGACATCGTGAGTGAGCTATTGCGTGCATCGGGCACGTTCTGATTAAAATGTCATGAGCGGCGGTTAAACATATATGTTTTTATAACTCTATAACAGCGAACTGTTATATAATTACTGCTTTGTAGTCTATCTGTCACCATGACTGGCAAGTGTCCGCAACTTCGGCATTAAAACAATGTAACCTAGTACTACCTGTATCTGTAATTTCATCAAATTTGGTCAAGTAGTTTTTGGTTAGTAACACTCCAATAACTGAATAGAATGGAAGTCGGTATTCAAATTTTCAAAATGTAGGGTAAAAGCCGGATAGTTGCCCTACTTTTCGAAAAAGCTCTATTACAAAAAAAATGTGTACTTACTAAGAGTAATGTAACATGTATAGATATATAGATAGGTCTTTTATGTTTTATACTAGCCTATTTTTGTTAACATTATTAGTATAGGTTTCGATTGAAACCTGTTTTATTTGATCTCTGAAAAAGAGGATAGTTGCCTACTGTACCGGATACTTGCCTAACGATAAAAATGTTTCGTGGGATAGTGGCCTCGTGCGGGGATAGACGCCTCTTTATGATTTTTATAAGACAAAAGTAAATTAATATCATTTCCAGATTTAGTCTTTATTATTTATTAGTTTTAGTCTTTAATATGATCCATATTTAAGTATACTAAACATAATAATATTACAAAATAAATATATACTATTCAACAATAAAACGTAATAAACAGTGTAGTTTAATCTCTAATATGTGTATGCACATAAACAAAATTTTGACTAAAATTACAATCAGTGCAAAATATATTCAACAGAAACTTCTTACCAATATATTTTGGACGCCTTTTAAAGTTTCGCCGCGGAAGGTTTTCGCTTACACAGACAAAACGCTTGCACCTATACCACCAGCGTACATGAGGCCTGTGGGACGGGCGTTTCTAATTACAGTAAAGCGTTTATGCCACCAACGGCCCTAACATAGCGTATTCAAAACTGCGTCATGTATCCCACCGACGCAACTATCCGGGTTTTACCCTACTTGTTATTTTATATGTAGCCAACTAGCTGCAAAGCATGCAAAGAGGTCGGCGCTCTTAGTTACATTTTCATATTCTTTGTTGATGGTTATTCTACTTATGACTAATAGGTTTTTCGGTTTTTCTAATCTCGTTGGCATGGCTTATAGTGAAAACTATATTTATTATCTTTCCTAATTTATTTCTCGTCAATGCGATAAAGGCAAACAAGTTTTAAAATACTCGATATATGTAAAGATAGGCACGTAGTCGATGATATACTATCGATAGAACAGGATAACGTAAGATAAAGATCATTTAGAGCGCTTTTAAAACATGAAAATAATCTGTGGAAACTGAACTGGACACCCGCTAACGTTTCTATATCTAAAAGATGATAGTTTAATCTGGCTAAAATTTTAGCAAAAATATTAACTAGCTTCAGCCAGCGGTTCCACGTGGTAAATATAACAGTTATATTTACTATCCCACAGATAATTTTTTCTTGATAAAAAGTAGACAAGCGAAGTAACCATAGTAAATGTTTTAGTTCAGTTCATCATTTGCATGTTACTTGTAGTCAAATCGGTTTAACAGTTTGTAGGCGTATAATAAATATTAAACACCCACACACTAGACATAACTTCACATTTATAATTTTACTAGCCTATTTTGCACCTCACGATTTCACCCGCGGTGTTGGATGATTATGAAACATATCCTATAGTATAATTAATTTGTCGTTTAATTATTTCAAAAGAAAATTGAATTATTCTTTTAAAATCCGTTTTACTCCCTGAGTTTATGAGTTGCCAGAATCCTCAGTGTGAAACTTATTGACGTCGCAGAAATAATGTTGTATATACATATATATATATATATATATATATATACAATTTCATACTATTACTTAAATTAAGCTCATTTAAAATCAAATATTACATGTAAATATTGACGTATCCAGAAAACCGTAATGTTAAAAGGTAAATTATCTATTATTCTATAACAATTAAACCATATCTTACGAGTAAAAACCGATTATCATCAAAATGTGATATAGCTAAAATAGTGCTGATGCAAGGCAGATTAAACGTTTAGTCATTTCCTCAATTTTACTACAGATTCATCTATTAGTGTATCATTCTGACTTGCTAACAGAAAATCTAAACACTCTTATACCTACTCGGATGCTCCTAAAGATGACTGGGTTTCCACCTTGTTAATTTGATTAAGTCATTACCACCTTTGCAATCCGCTATTTTCGTACTGAATAATTCTGAACTATGTTTTCTATAAGTACTTTTAACAGACTTCCTAGAAGAAAGACGCATAGTATAGTGCATAGTTGAATAAATTTTGATTAGATAAGTATAAGGTTTAATAACAAAAAAAATTGTCAGGGACTTGGCCAAACGTTTGGTTGAAACGTCAGAAGACCAGAAAGCTGGTTCATCTTTGCACAAAAAATATCATAGCTATTCAAAGTGGAAATGCAGCCAACATTCTAGGCACTTTTCCATCAAAAAATGGTTTACTAAATTTTAGTAGTTTTAGTGTTTCTTAATCCATGTCCACCTTTTTATTACTTTATTAAGTATATTACAACAAATATAACTAACAATATCATTTTTGTTATCTCTCTACAAAGCACATCTTAAAATTATAAATAGTTTTAAAGTCAATATTCACAAAAAACGTAAATAAAAGTATAAGCACATGTATTTACCAGGTCACGACAGATCACCACGAATTACAAAGGTAGTTATAGGGATTTATAATCATAGCAACTATCAATAAGAAAAACTATAATGCGTAGGGATCTAACGTTCGATGTGTAAGAGAATTAACTAAGAATATACTAATTAAAATGATTTGGACATATGAAAAACTGACAAAGCAAGTATTAACCGCAGATTAACATAGTTGTCTACTGAAAATGACTTACTAAACTATCTTCATTAGTAAGACTAAAGGTTATCGAAGAAAATAATAAAACCAATTTAAAAAAAATACGATCATCTAATTTTAAATTTGTACCATATCTAGTCACAGATTAATCATAAGAATATTTTCTAGGTATATAAACTATTGGGTATGATATGAGAAGAGAGTCTAACAGCCGTATTTATAAACTACTACTACTGTAGTAAGTAATTACCTGTTGCTAAGTAATTTCTCAGTGAAGTAAGCACTTGAGGGTAAAATATTTCAATATAAAATCTTATTCTATAGTCGAGTAATGAACGTTATTTCTTAAGTAAATGCTTAAGTAAGTAATGACATAGCCTTATCAAAATTGAATGTATCTTTTTACACATGTATTGGGTTGATGTCATGGAAATTTAATTTTTACAGCATAATAGATCCTTCACTGTTTAGAATTGTGTGCGATGTCATTTTTAAACAACTTCCCTTTTGCAATAAAAATGAAAAATTGACGTTTTCAAGGAAATGGTGACTATTACTCGGCTAAGAATAGCTTTTTAGCATTTGATAGTTTCAGGCAGATAGACTTCAGGCAATCACTAGTCTATAGAATTAAAATCGTTGCTTAAGTAATTACTTTTACTTAAGTAATGAAATTTACTTGTTTATAAATACGGCTGTAATAGAGAATTTATAGAGAAGTAGTTATGTGTCTATTTAGAATGTTATTTAACTGCCAAAACCTGCGAGCGGTAATCGGAAAGACTTTAATTTTGTTTATATCATTGTACGCTCGGTTCTATTGCTACAAGCAAGCTATGTTGACTAAATTTTACTGTGTATGAAAATGTTGTACAATCGTTCAGTGTAACCGCAAAACTGCAATTTGTGTCGTGGTCCGTGACGTCACTGTTCAGATATATTTCACGTACGAGTAGTTCAACGCATGCTTTTCAAGTGACACTCACGGAAAGCTTCATGACTTACGAAATCCATATTTTTTGATTACTTCGGAAGGTTTTTCTCAGTAACATTAACATTTTGTTATAAAATGTAAATATACATAAAACTTAAAGAGATATTATTCATGATAATACAAAAAAAAAAACTTTAAACCTGTCAAAACTTTTAGGATGTTACCAATTCCATCACAGATATTCAGCAAAACAATATGAAACATATTTAATATAATATGGTACATAAACTGTTTGCGAATGGCATGTTTTATTAATTTATATAAATGTGTTAATGATTACATAAATATATTGTTATTTATTACTAATGTGCATGTGGCGTAATAGCCACTTTTTAAAGCGTTTGCGATTATGATTGTTATTGTAATTAAACTTCCTTATTATTGCATGGTACATGTATATTCCTTCCACCTTGTCTCTCTTATAGGCGGTTGCTCCATGACGAATATTTTCTCCCTAACGGCCCCATTAGACTTAATAACGGTTCCTGAATTCGTATTTAGTACATGTAAATTACATTAACGTTCTAAATAACTCTGAAAATTATTAATTGAGTAGGGATTCAAGTAACCGAATGGCATGTCAAAGTAATGACGAAATATCTATGACGTCGTTTCATTGACATGCTAAAACTCAACAGGGCAGTGTGATACGTACTGAACGAACCATGGGAACTCGGGTCTGCATTATGGTAAGGTGTAATACAATCGCTTTAATGTAACTGATCCATGCAATACATGCAGTAGTTTGCAGGACGTACCACCATTATTAGAATTTAACAGTACCATGCAGTTAGGCGAGTGTCACTACCTGCCGTCATTAAGAATGTATTATAAGTGTCATGTAATTCTGTAGGTTGCAGGATGTGCCACCATTACTATAATGTAACAGTGTCATGTAATTCTGTAGGTTGCAGGATGTGCCACCATTACTATAATGTAACAGTGCCATCTAATTCTGTAGGTTGCAGGATGTGCCACCATTACTATAATGTAACAGTGCCATCTAATTCTGTAGGTTGCAGGATGTGCCACCATTACTATAATGTAACAGTGCCATCTAATTCTGTAGGTTGCAGGATGTGCCACCATTACTATAATGTAACAGTGCCATCTAATTCTGTAGGTTGCAGGATGTGCCACCATTACTATAATGTAACAGTGCCATCTAATTCTGTAGGTTGCAGGATGTGCCACCATTACTATAATGTAACAGTGCCATCTAATTCTGTAGGTTGCAGAATGTGCCACCATTACTATAATGTAACAGTGCCATCTAATTCTGTAGGTTGCAGGATTTGCCACCATTACTATAATGTAACAGTGCCATCTAATTCTGTAGGTTGCAGGATGTGCCACCATTACTATAATGTAACAGTGCCATCTAATTCTGTAGGTTGCAGGATGTGCCATCATTACTATAATGTAACAGTGCCATCTAATTCTGTAGGTTGCAGGATGTGCCACCATTACTATAATGTAACAGTGCCATCTAATTCTGTAGGTTGCAGGATGTGCCACCATTACTATAATGTAACAGTGCCATGTAATTCTGTAGGTTGCAGGATGTGCCATCATTACTATAATGTAACAGTGCCATCTAATTCTGTAGGTTGCAGGATGTGCCACCATTACTATAATGTAACAGTGCCATCTAATTCTGTAGGTTGCAGGATGTGCCATCATTACTATAATGTAACAGTGCCATCTAATTCTGTAGGTTGCAGGATGTGCCATCATTACTATAATGTAACAGTGCCATCTAATTCTGTAGGTTGCAGGATGTGCCATCATTACTATAATGTAACAGTGCCATCTAATTCTGTAGGTTGCAGGATGTGCCACCATTACTATAATGTAACAGTGCCATCTAATTCTGTAGGTTGCAGAATGTGCCACCATTACTATAATGTAACAGTGCCATCTAATTCTGTAGGTTGCAGGATGTGCCATCATTACTATAATGTAACAGTGCTATCTAATTCTGTAGGTTGCAGGATGTGCCATCATTACTATAATGTAACAGTGCCATCTAATTCTGTAGGTTGCAGGATGTGCCACCATTACTATAATGTAACAGTGCCATGTAATTCTGTAGGTTGCAGGATGTGCCATCATTACTATAATGTAACAGTGCCATCTAATTCTGTAGGTTGCAGGATGTGCCACCATTACTATAATGTAACAGTGCCATGTAATTCTGTAGGTTGCAGGATGTGCCATCATTACTATAATGTAACAGTGCCATCTAATTCTGTAGGTTGCAGGATGTGCCATCATTACTATAATGTAACAGTGCTATCTAATTCTGTAGGTTGCAGGATGTGCCATCATTACTATAATGTAACAGTGCCATCTAATTCTGTAGGTTGCAGGATGTGCCACCATTACTATAATGTAACAGTGCCATCTAATTCTGTAGGTTGCAGGATTTGCCACCATTACTATAATGTAACAGTGCCATCTAATTCTGTAGGTTGCAGGATTTGCCACTGTATAAAGTCCCAAAACCCGAATTTGTATCATGTTGAGAAAGAGTGAAGTCTTCAAAAATTCAAATTGCGCGCTTCCGTTTCTGTGCGACAAACGCTTGCGTGATTCAGCATTTTGTGCTCACAGTGGCGCGCCATCAGAACTGTAAGCATAACCAACATTGGGTCAGTCGCTACGAAGAAATAGTTATTTCTTCGTAGGTCAGTCGTGATTCTTGCGATTTTAATATGTCAACATTTATTTATACTTACCAATAAGTGGTAAGTATAAATATATGTTGACATTGAAATTATTATAAATTATGTAAACTTTGAATCGATGGGTATAAATTCAAAATTTACCTGCATTAAAAATATACATAACCTATTATATTTTCATAGTCAGGTAATCACAGCAGTTTTTTGTTTTTAAAAACATTCAAATTTTATATAATATTTAAAAAATATACAAAACCTTGAAACGGCGTATATGTATGAATTGAAGCTTTACACTAAACATGGGTTTCAAATTATATTTTGATATTCAGTGTTTTTAATTGTATAATGTAAGTAAGTATGTTATATTTGTATGGCGGTTTACAAATTACATTTGTTTTGACCGTATTTGGGTTATATTCCAGAAGTACGCTAAGTTTCACTACTTACTCATTCTTTGAGGACAGATCCGAGTAAATTTTATATGGTATTTACTGTCAAATCTTTACTAAAGTTGAGGTTCACAACTGATGGCTCTTTTAGAAGTCCGGCCTATGTGTATATGATACCTCATTTAATAAAATCCTTCAAACCATGTAAGTAGTCTGTAAGACCCGTCTAAGGAGCAAAACACCCGAAATACATTACCCTTCTTTGGATAGTCAGGTATAAATTATATCTATAGCCGTCACGGGATGGTGTTCCAAGGGTCACCTCAGAGGGTTCAAGGAGGGTTTCCTTAGAAGTGGCAACGTACATTTTGTTTAAGCGCCTAACAGTTTATGATTGTCTCATGGAGATATCTATCGAGCGATGACTAACCCGAATACCTACTTAGAAAATTTCTCATTACCTAGATCTAATTAAAAATAATAATTAAATCTGAACAGTGATTTTTTTCATAGCTTGTAACTTGAGTAGCATTAATAAGGGTGTCATCAAGAAAGGGTTATTAGGGTTGTCAGGTAATGCCGAGACGAGTTAATTATTTTTATCCCGTGATCGAGCTGACACATTCTGTCACGCCGCTTCATTACAGCTGAACGTTGACCCTTGTTGGGCCTGTTGAAAAAACTCAAGGGTCCGTAGGTCACCTTTAAATATCCTGTTAGTCACCTACTACGAGTAGTTTACCCCGTTGTAAAGACAAAGTACTTTTTATTAAAATATAAGAGTTTATTTTATTATAAATGACATATTGAATAGACAATATGACAATAGATAAGTAATGGGTCGTTTTATGTGTCATTCAATACAAACTCAAAGTGGGGTGTATCATCATTCCGACAGAGATCCAGATTTCTTATTCATATTGGCATTCTAGACTAAACTATTAGTTTGTTTTGTCTATGACTACTACTATTATGGGTAAGAATTACTTATGATAACATTAGAAACGGGATATTTACCGAGTAGGTAATACTTTTTGTTTGTGTTCCCGATTGATATGCAGTTTACTCGTGATCAAACATCGCTCTGCTCTGATAGCTTGCAACAGTGCCGAAATATCAGGAACTCAAACATCAACTAATATACACGCTAAATATCTTGCAAAAGTGACCGTGATAAAACTAAATAAGTTTAAAAACTTATATTACTTATGATATTAATTAAGTTTATTTAGGTTTATTAGGTTAAGATTAAGTAACTGTTACTGTTACTCATATATAGTATATTATATACTAACTATTATTGTTCTGTAATGTTACGTTCACAAATCAATACATTTTCCACCGACTTCCAAAAAAAGGAGAAGGTACTCAGTTCGACTGCCTTTTTATTTTTTTATTTTATGTCTGCTACCTCATAACTTTCGACTGGGTGAACCGAATCTCTAAATTATTTTTGCGTTTGAAAGCTAGTGGTTCCCGTGTGGTTCCATTTAAATTTCATCAAATTCGGTCCAATAGTTTTTGAGATACACTCCAATAACTGAATAGAATGGAAGTCGGTATTCGAATTGTACTTGTCTAACTTTCTTTCAGTGGTAAAAATCTTAATATCTAATGAAAAACTAATTTGTCTTAAATAATGTTTTTGAGTATGATTTTTTCCGATTTTGTATAGTTTCTGGAGCTACTTGCACATCGTCTTATTAAATACTAATTAGCATAAACTACGGTGTAATTTACGCTTTTGTTTGAATATGTTAGAAATAGAATGTTTTATGTTTCAAATATTTAGGGAGAATCATTCCGTACGGCCAGACAGAACACACGTATCTGGATCCCGCGTATATTACGTGTATTTTATTGTCTAAAGCAAAGTTCGCGGAAAGCATCAGCGTGAAAAATGCGAAAATACAAACGAAATTGTGGGCTGAAAGCTATTGATAAGGTATCTAAATACATGTTTATTTGTAATGCATAAACAAGGTGAGAAAAGCTAAAAGTTTTTCAAGTTTTTTTTTATTTTGAGACGACACCACTCCTATATTATATTAAGAAGTAAGAAGAACAGAGCTTGACATTTTGTCGCTTAATTCTGGCATCGTGGGCACAAATCCCAGGGATAGTTGACTGTATATACATATATTTTGGTCTATGCTTTATTTTACTTTTCAACATCTATGCTTTCTTCTATACAGTATTTGAGTTGCCTAAATGTTATTAGAGTCAATTCAAAACTGTATTACCATGGAAACTGTGGTCATTGCGTCAGTCAGATTAGATGGCAATTTGCAGCGACTGTAATTCATAACGATCATCTGTATATAGTACTACCTACTTTATATACGTATGTACACCGGATGATGTTAGCAGATAACAGCAAATTATGTTCCATTATGGGTGCATCAGCATTTTACACAGGTTCACTTTCTGCAACATCATCATACATAGGTATTATGTAAGTAGGTATCTATAAGAGACTCAAAAATGCATGTCTCGGGGTGACGAGCGCAAACAAATAACGAGATGACAAGAAACGTAGGAATATCAACCTTGTGTACAAGGGCGATATCTCAAGTTATTTGACATCGGTGAGCTCGTCGACGAATCATTAGAGAATCGTACGACAGGTCACTCAATTGAACTCTCTCACTCAAAAAAGACAGATATGTATTTGATCTTCATCTTATTCTCATTTAAGCAACGAGGTACCTATACACTCAAAGACACAGGACATACAAAGAAAAGGTTTCTGCTAACGTGTGAATGAACGCGCTAAGTTGACTGTCTGGTACGATTCAAAACTAAGCTACCAACTGTTCACCAGCGGTTGGATCGTTTTTCTTATTTTCCATTCCAAGCATTTATTTCGTAGGTATATGATTCTCAAGCACAAAACTTACCAGTAGATCGATAACCAGTTTTTTTTACTCAATAACATTCTTCCACTACCTATTATTGATTTAAGTACCTATAAAGTTAAAAACTGTTAAAACTGTTTATGCAGCAAAGTTTGAACGACTAGGAAGTTTCCCTCTACCCTACAAGTATTCTGTTACGAAATAAATATCAATTTTACTTAACTTATGACTTATGACACATCAAGCGCGGATCCACCGTTGTGGGCACGATGGGCATGCTCGCAACCCTAAAATACTTGTGACACTAGACGTCATACTTTAATTGGACAGGCTGATGATATAACCTTTTACGAGTATACGTAATATACAAGCGGGACGCATCAGGCGAGCATCTTAATACTATGTCGATCATGACAGAGTGAACTCTCTCATACTCCGACTTGCACATGGCCGATGGCCGGTGGCTGTGGCCATTACCTTTTTGTGGGCTGGATCCGCGCCTGTGACACATTATCGTAGTAACTTTATAAAACTTATTAAACCGCAGCTAATTTTGCCATCATTGCTACTGTTATTTATTCTGTGCCGAGACCCACAGAATGGTGATTGTGTGTTCATTTGATTAAATTGATTAGGTATTTGTTACGTTGGCCGGAATAAGAAAATTGTTATATAAATAATACTTTTCTTTAGAGGGCTATCATTTCAAGCATACCTACTATGAGCTATCGGAACCGGTTCTTATTAATCATTATATGCCAAAGACAGACCCAATGACAAATTATTTTGGCCATTTATCCCAGACGAATAAGAATTATTTATTGGGTGTTTAAATGTCTTCTAATATACCTACATAGACTGCTTGCTGTGTAAAGTAGCAATCGCGAATTTTAATTTAACATAAATGACTTACACTCGTGTTATAGAAACCTACTACTCGTACTTACCTACTTTTTATATAATTGTATATAGTCATACAGTAACACACATGAACGTCTATTTATAGGTTAGGTATGCAATTAATTTAACATTGACTTGTAATTGATATGCCATCGAAATCACTATTGCATTGATGATGTAGATACCTACTGTTTATAAATCATTCATATAAAGTTGACGAGTAAAAAGTTCTCGGTCTTCAAAGCGCGGGTTCTGGGGTCAATCCCTGGCTTGGGTACATATATGAGTTCAGAGCAGAAGCAGAAAGAGTTTTCGTGTTTAGGATGCTTGTGACATGTGATATGCGTGTGTATGTCCATGCCTTCCTCACACAGGGGATCCTAGTGCGGGACTCGACTTACATATATATATTTTATATGCTTTCGTAATATTACAATAAGTGTACATATAAAAGAATAGATTTACTAATTTATTTTATATCTTAATATAATCAATTACACAAATGTGCGCAAAATTATAAGTACAAGAACAAAGTTCCTGTTAAAATAAATTTAAAATAAATCTACCTATTACAATAGAACTAACTCACTCAAATATATCTTAGATATATTTATACATAAAATTATAAATTACAGATATTTTATGTGCTATGTATATGAATATACTTCACACTAATATGGTGGCGCGGATATGCAACATTTTTAGTGGACTGTATTTGCGGTGCGTGATGAAAATACTGTGACCTAGGCTAGTGGCACTTCCAGTGGGAATTCGAGCTGCTGCGGAGAAGAACAAAGAATACAGCACGATAAGGAAAGGAACTGCACTGACCTGTTCAATCAATGGCAAAAACGATGTTACGAATTTAGCGGCTAATTCGAATATACATACTCGCGCAACCACTATACTTATATATATATGCTCTATATATTTTGCAATGCAGCGGTAGAGTCTTTAAAGTACTTACATTATAATGAATAATTAACGTTCATAAATGCGTCTGCCTAAATAGAAATAAAATACGATTTTGACTTTGACTTTATATGAAATCGAGTGACGAGTGATGAGTCTGATGTTACGTACTACTTAGCTGCCCATAGCAGGTTCAGTTTCATCCCGAGATCTGCCACCGCAGTGGTACCAACCAAGACAGCCTCTTACACAAGAGGCTTAGCACCTACTAAGCGGGTTTCCTCATCTCTTACACTTACTTACAACAGTCGGGACGTTGGAGGGAATATTTTTTAACTCCGTCCTCTCGCGAAGTAAAGCGAACCACGCTAAATAAATATTAAAATTTACTCATAAGTTATACTTCATGGGTAAGGCGCGCTCGTACTCTGATTAAAGAAAAAGGAGTATTTTTAAACACCTAGTGTAACGGAACAGATCGATAGTATATTATGAAAAAAATACAAAGGTTAGAAAAGGAATAGGAAAAGAGTAATAACCGAATAGAATTCATAAATATAACTCTCTTTCAGCAGAAAAAAATCCTTAATAGGTCCCCAAAAATAAACTTTCACGTCCAAACTCTCAGAATTTTCAAAGATAACACTGTATTTTTTTAGGTAATACATAGCCAACGTATAGTACTAAAGTTATAACCAGCAGTTTTTTCAATTGTGTTAGTATATATCGACAAATATAAAGAAAACGTACAAAATTAACGCATTTTCGCATTACATCGTCCAATCTAACAAGCGATTTTCAACCTTACGTAAAGCATCGTAAATTATTTTAAAATTGGGGTTGGACCGCGTCTTAAACACCACATTAAATATCATAATGCGTTTGAGTATCCTATAAATATCCTTGAGTAATATCCCATAATTGATGATATTTATTTTACGTGACCTAAATTATACATAATAAGGCAATATGGAAACACCCATTACTATCTAACAAAATACTGATTATTAACATAAATATGTGAGTTCTATCGCTTCAAAAATGAAAACTAATTTAGTGTTGTGCACACGGAAACACGGAATACCATCACGACATAAGTACACAGTAAGTACCTATCTGTCTGCGGTCTGTATGATAAACATAAAACGGAAATTTTATTTCTAACATTATTAATGATAGGTATCTGTATATTTATACAAATAGATCTTCATACTAATGAAAAAACATCTACATTTACACATAAATGTACCTACTAGAGCATGCACTAGACACGCCCTTGTTATATTGCTAGAGTATAATAGGAAATTTCTTTGATAGCTCGACTTCCAAAACGTCCTTATCGAATAAATGTCATTGCGGGAATCTGCCGTACGATTCTCTAACGATTCGTCGATGCGCTCCTCGACGAGCTCACCGATGCCAAATACTTTATAGATATCGCCCTTGTAAATAAGGTTCTTTGTCATCGTTTCTTGTCATCTCGTCATTTGTTTCACGGATGTAGTCAAAGATGCAACGATGTTTGCTCTAAGAGAATCGCACGGCAGATCACTCTAATAATACAATTCATAAGTCCGTCCCTAAACTCCGTTAGGACGAAGACCAATTAATTTCCATCAATGCGTGGAAACCGGGTTTATTAAGTGCTAGACTTCTTTGTAGGAGACCATATTAGCACAGTCTATATAATATATTTAACATATATTATTTGACACCATCAAATATTTGCGTGCCAGCTTTACTGTGACACCATTAAAAACGCTCTGCCGACGACCTACCAGATCGCGTCTGCTCCAACCAGCATATTACCGTTTCACCTGTTAACTAATCCTGCGATCAGAAACGAATTTTTTTTTACAGTCGGATCATCTCGGATTGGGGTCAGGCATAATTCAAACGGAAGCGGTTCCCTTGCCAAAAAAATGTGGACACGCTCTATCTTGAGTCCACGTCTCAGCTTCGTAGACCATAAAAAATGACAGACATCATCAGACATGACAAGATTAGTAAAAACACAAAAACAAGGTAGATATTTAAAGATAAAAATGTACAACAAATTGCCTCAAAACGTGCTCGTATAACGTTCACTGTTATAGGTATGGCACAAGAGCCATTTATTCCCAACTCGGCGCAAACTTTTGACGCGGGCGCAGGTCGTAACACTCGGGAGCAATCACGAGGGCGCCACAGGGCTCCTTAGGCAAGTTAGTCGCCAAATACGGCCAATAAATGATTTGAATTTGAATTTGACGCACTTAAAGCTTCCGGTATCTATGTTTTCTACCAAATTCCAAAAAGGAAGACGTACTCAATTCGACTGTATTTTTTTATGTTTTTACCTCATAACTTTCGATTGGGTGAACCGATTCTCAAATTTTTTTTTAAAAGCTTTTGCTTCGCCTGTGGTCCCATTTAAATGTCATCAAATTCGGTTCAGTGTTTATGAGTTACACTCCAATAACTGAATAGAATGGAAGACAGATAAAATTTTAAAATTGTACTTGTGTTGTAAACGTAACGAGAATCCTAAGCGTAACTTTTTGTTTACAGCCCAGCCCAGCAATTTTTTTTTCCATTAAGTTGTTTTTGGTCAGCTATATAGTTTGCCTAAGACAAACATACAGACAACTTCTAGGGACAACAATTTCACCATATCGTGGAACTCTCATAGTGCGGTATGAGAAATAGACATACTTACTATATTTTACCTAATGCTAGATTACCGTTTATAATGAATCGAATAGTTACGGTAAAATCTAACCTTCCATTTTCAGGATGAGACAGACAAGTATTAAAAAGAATCCACTTGATTCGTGTATAACACAATTGTAACGGAACCTGTTTTTTGAGTTTTCTGGCCTTCTCAATAAACAGGGACATACAGCAACAACAATTAAAGCGTTTTGTTCTCAAAAGTAACTGTGCTTTGTTTTATCTATCAGATTGTTTTGTTCTGTGCCTACATAAATACTATATTTATTCGTACCTGGTAACACTGCCCTTTGTGGTGCCGACAAAGCTCCACGTTCATCCTTATATTAATGAATCGAGAGAATTTACAATGGGTTAATAACGCTTGTACGGGAATCTTGACCCGCCCGTAGGGACAGGCAGCTCCATTACGCTTGGTAGCTTAATTGCTACTAGATTAAAAAGCATTTTTAACGTAGAAGCGCTTTCTTCATAAATAACTTCAGATATTATTACGTATACTTAGTAAGAATAATTGCACTACTTTTTAACTTTATCGACCATATCTTACACGAAATGCAACTGTGGTGAATTTGTCTATCCCTCTGTAGATATGTAATGTAAACTTTGACTGGAGATTTATAAACTTGATGAATAATAACGAGTATTATACCTCCAACCGCAGGAACTACCTGTTGAATACAAATATGATAGTTATAACCTGTTAATTCTTGGTAAAACTATCTCCATACCAAATCCGTTGAGATGTTTCAGAGAGTAATAACAAACTTTGACTACCTTAGGACCACCGAATAAATAATATTACTACAAGTACAACCACTTACACCCTTACTCCAATTCTCACTTACCCATTCACAAATTTCTAATTTACAATAGGTAGTAGATAGTAGGTCTATGAGCAGCGAAAAGACATGGCGGCGTGTTTGTAATGAAGTTCAACCATGTATTTCTCATTGCTCTCAAAACTATGAAGAATATAGATAATAAAGTCATCATTCTTAGAGCTTGAAGAAAGTATTGGTTAAATAAAAATTTACTATTTACTAATAACTTGCTCCATCAAAAATCATATCAATATCAAAAAAAATAACTCCCCAAATTATACTCAGCCTGGCTAACCCGGCCGGATCTGATACGATAATAGCAGCTCTGATTACTGAAGTTCATTGATTTTCCAAATATACTATTGATGAGCTGCACTAAATCTACTTATAATTACCTACTTATTTGTATGTTTATATTTATGTGGTAACTTTCCATGTTGTTTTTTAGCTACGCTGATCACAGCTGCAGCAGGGACCACAGTAGGATGGACTTCCCCCACGCTGCCGATCCTACTGGCACCGGACTCTCCCATCGAGACCTCTGCAGACCAGAGTTCATGGATCGCATCCATCATGATTTTATGTTCAGGTAATTAAATAATAAAATTAATTAAAACATAATAACAATACTCCAATCTTTTACTCCGTGCTTCGGAGGGCACGTTAAGCTGACGTTAAGAGTGTTGTCCTAAGACAAACAACCGGGTTTGTCTTAGGAAAACACTCGTTAGGCTATGCCGAAGGCCTTCGGGCGGCCTGAAAACTTCGACATGGCTTGGCAACTAACCTATACACCAAGCCTCACTAGGCGTGGTGGATTATGGCCCAACTCCTCTGAGAGGAAGGCTCGAGTCCCAGCAGTGGGAACAAAATGGCCTGATTACGATTATGAATCTTTTACTCTTTGAATGGATGGATGGGTGAATGAATGCAGGCTCAATCTAGCGGAATTTTGGGCGCATCGAACCCAAGAGAATTATAATAACAGTAACCTTGACACAATGATATAGACAGATATTGCACTAGGATTTCATGTGTCGTGGGAGATATGGATACACACAATAACACACAAGACCCGAGAACGAAAATTTCTGCTTGTCACATAAATATTTGCCCCGGCTAGGGATCAAACCTGGGACTCCGCGTTTCGAAGGCAGGTTCGCTACCAACTGAGCTAACAGTGGTTAGTAGGTAGTGAATAAAATGTTTGAAATATTACTTTTTCTTAGTGCGTAAGCTTTAGTTATTGCCAACCCTAATTACCTAGTGTAACTAGGGTTAAGAATTCGAATACCGAGGCCTCCGAAGCTAAGAACCGGAGTTACGATTTACAGGTAGCGGTCACCCATCCAAACAGATGCCGAATCAATTGATGAAATATTGATGTGTGTCAAGAACGTATGACTATACCTACATCAGTATAAACAAGACACTTCAAAATTGACGTTCGTGATTGCGCCTTTGATAAATTGTTTCGAAGTTTAGTTGCAGCAAGTACTGTCAAACTGCGCTACAAAATATAGGACTGAACTCTAAAACACCGTTAATGCTGCGAAGCATATTCTTGTGTCTTGTACCAGTATGGTCTCAACACCACTGTAATTAGGTTTTGAACGAGATTTGAAGGTTTTGGGATGCCGAGCACAGTACAGTGCTACGCATAACTTTTCAAAAGAGTACGGTCATGAACAGTACATGCATTTACCATGATGATTAAATATGATAAAATCAATTTTCAGAAGCATCTCCCGCCTCTCGATACCCAGGAGCGCAGCGCTTCGACGTAAACAAATCGAATGAGTAAACAACCGTGATTGTGACGATTCTCATGTTTTTTTAAAATAATATATATGAGTTTTGTGTTTACAGTACGAAATTACAAAGTTTCAAGTTTACACCATAAATTTACTGGAAATTAGTACATAATACGACTTCTGTCGAATAAATTGCTCTTGAATAAAGCTAAAAAATGTGTCTTTGAGAACACTCTTTCAGTATGGCCGAAATACGTGAACCGCGTGCTCTATAAGTACACACTGTGAATTTCACTTTACTGCAGTCTATATAATAGTCCTTACTATACGTGAATGAATAAATAAAAATAATAATCTAAAAATAATTAATGACGTGAAAGGAACGAAAATTTATTTTGAGAAAGTATTCTGAAGGCATTTTATCAGGTCGAAGTTGAGTAGAAAAAGGTGTCATATATTTTTTTTTAATTATTTATTAATTACCGTTACACACACACACACGAATATTTATGTTATGTTCTGAACAAAAGTATACAATAAGCATATATTAACGTCTATAAATATTATGTTGTACTATGTATGTATATGTGTACTATGTGCAAAAGGTGTAAGTGACACCTTTTTGATTTAAAAAGATTCATTAAAAATGAACTCAATAACCACGTTTTTACGCTTTTATAGGATTAACCCAAAAAACGCACTTTTAAGATTGTGTATTTTTTATTACTGACGGTTCGTATGTCTCTAAGAATAAAAATGCTTATATACGCGTTTATTCTGGCATTTATCATTGTTCATTAATAGTCGACAAAACAATAATAAACATGTTAACTCGCGATCGCCATATTTGGCCAATAATACAATAGATTTCGTAGAAATCAACTAACTTTTCCAGGAACTGCAACGTGTGTGGTTCATCATAAATGTAGAATTTAAGTAGGTAAGGCACTTAACAATTATGATCGTACATAGTAAGCGGCCTTGAATAATAATTACAAATAGTTTCATTATCAAACCGATTATGACTTGGTATGTGAATTAATAAATCTGTGGAAAACTCCGAGGACCGAAACTGTTCTAGCAAAATGTATTTATTAGAAATGCAGAAAATAATATATACCAAATAATTCATAAAAGCATGTTTAGCCACTTACAAAGTTTAGTTTTAAATGCAATTACAATATTTTAAATCATGTCACATTACATATACAAATTAAAAATATTTCGATGTTAAACAAACACCTAATCAAATAGGCCACCCCTAATCGTACCAGGTGCAAAGGTGTCCATCACACTGGCTGCATTACCACGCTGGATGGCTATGTTCAACCTTTACACCTGGTACGAGCCGGAGCAGGCGTCACCTGCCTTCTCTCATAATCTCCGCCCTATCTCACTCACTAAACCTTTGGCCTCAGCGCCCTAACAACCCATGGTCTCCACGGCGATGGGCACGAAATGATACAGTGTCCGTACAGTAAAATAATGAATAATGATAAAATGCTAATTTGTCTAATACCTAGCTACCATTGGATTCAGAATTCTGTGTATTTCTTTGAGTTTTGTAAGAAAAGGAAGACATTGGAAGGACAATCTATTATGTCTTGGTTATAGCTCCTTGTGATCGAGGAGATAAACGTAGAAATAAGATTTGGAGCCAGCCTCCTGCAGACCACAACTTACCTTTCAACGCGCTACAATGGTTTGCAGGATCTCTTGAGCTGGTAATCTTTAAATACATAAAAATAAACTTATGGAAATGCATGCTTATTTATGTTGTGATAAAATTCAAGCCATAATAAGATGACAACATTAAATTAATACTAACTGTACTGTCTGGAGACGCGGGTAGGAATCTCGTAATGTAAATGTGTTTTTTCTGTCTGTATTACGTTGTTTAACTAGAATATATACATTCTTGATGTAACGATCTACCTTACTTATAAACGCTGCTTAAATTTATATAACGTTATTTTGTATGGCGTAGAACAGTTTTGCTGTGCGCGCTACTAAATGACGTCATTTAACGTTAAACAGCGCTCATATGGTTCCTAGCTACGAAGAAATAATATCAGGAAGAGTAACTGCCTTAAAAATGACCCAATAAAAGTCGAGCTAAATCAACAATATCGTTCACGCCGCTATGACTCAGCTGTCATAGTAGACGATGCAGCACGCGCGTGGACCAATCCCTCTTTCCTTCTGAAATTTAAACCAATCACCGAACATGTCTGTTTGTAACCTCGGAAGTAATTCGTATTTGGAATCATACGTCGTTTTGGTTTGAAGGACCACGTTTTGTATAGAATTTGTTCTGAGTTATGCTTCCTGAAATTATTTCTACGTAGGTTCCTAGAGAACTATGCCAACCCTAAAACATTGTCTCGTAGAAATCATATCAAAGGGCTAACTAATTTTTCTTTTGCAACTTAATTCGAAAATATAATATCAGGGTTTGACCTGTAAAGCTTGATGTTCCAAGTAATAAAGGTTCTCAGATGAATCCGATACTATTATTTTGGATTGACACCGACACTTTTCCTTGATATTGTTTCCACAAGAAAGTTGAATCCTTTCTAGAACATTCCTTCTCTATTCATATACTGATTCATATAAAAAGTAAGTACCATCTATCAGGACATCAGCCTCTGCGACGATGTTATGATTTGCCTTGACTTAGATTTTATCCCGTGAAGTAGATTCTAATCTTTTGTATCTTTATTTATCAAAACATAGACGTCTTTGTGTTGTGGTAGGTACCGCAGGTACAAGTTTATCTTTGTGGAAAAGTCAATATGAATAAAATGTAACATACTCTATCATTCAGTCATCATCTAAAACACTTTACGAGCCCCTGCCGATGGACCGTGTAACCAACGCAGTAGCAATACATATAATAAACATGTAACGGATCGCTGTCTGTACGTGGGAGATATATGAGGAGGAAAATTGGGACTTCTATAAACGAAAATAGAATGAAAAAAAACACGTTTTTAGAATTTTCGTCTTTCTGTTTGTCTGTGCGTTTGTGCACGCTAATCTCAAAAACGGCTTATCCGATTTAGGTTTTCACTAATATTTTGTGGTAAGCTTCACTTAACGGTCTATAAATAAAAAAGTTATCTTACTCTCCACTATACCAAGACCAAACGAGCGAAGCCGCTGGCGGGTCAACTAGTCGCAGATCAGGTCACATCGAGTGTTAGTCAGGCTCATAAATATGTACACAAAGTATACCTGTGTTCCAAATCAGTAGAGGTTTTGCTTAGATAGAGCAACAACCATTCATCCTATAAACAGAGCAACTTTCGCATTTATAATATGTTTGTGGTGTTATATATTCAAATATTTAGTTTTTAACATAGTTCAGACATATATATTATATGAAAATGTTTGATTAATAGTACGTTATAAATTATTTTGTACCTCTCGGGTCGACAACCGGTTCTTCGGGTGATATTTATTAGATATAGTTAAGGTTTTTTGCTGTAGGAATAAACTACTTGTCAAATAAAATTGTGAATATTAAAACGTATTTAGATTTTTAAAGATTTTGATTAGGTACTAGCTGCGCCCTACGGTTTACCCCGCGTTTAGTCCGTCCTCGGGATAATCTCCTTGTCAAATTTCCTTACAATCCGTTCAGCTGTTTAGACGTGATAATGTAACAAACAGACAGAGAGACAGAGTTACAAACGTTTTTCTACCGACTTCCAAAAAGGAGGAGGTACACAATTCGACTGTATTTTTTTTATATTTGTTACCTCATAACTTTCGATAGGGTGACCCGATTCTCAAAACTATTTTTATTTGAAAGCTGGTGCTTCCCATTTATATGTCATCAAATTCAGTCGAGTAGTTTTTTAGTTACACTCCAATAAATGAATAGAATGGAAGTAGGTATAAAATTTTTTTAATTGTACCTACTTGTATAATACTACCAGCTGCGCCCCTCGATCACACCCGCCTGGTGACGGATGATGATGACGATGAAGAGTATCGTATGTGTTAATACAGCGCAACATCTACCTCCATACTAAATTTTATCAACATTGGGCATTATTGGCGTTAGAGCGTGAAGAAGTAACAAACATACAAACACACTCGCATACTATTGCCTTTTAGTGTGATAGTAGTTAATGCATCCGTACGGATGCATTAACTTTAAAACGGAGTTTTCCAAAGATATTCATTCTGAACAACTCGTTCATGGCCACAATATATATACATAAATATATATATGGGCAGAGCACATAGCACGCAGAACAGATAGCCGATGGGACTGGAAGGTTCTGGAGTAGAGACCACGGTACGGCAAGTGCAGCGTAGGTCGTTCACCGACACAGTGGACAGACGACCTGATAAAGGTCGCAAGACGACGTTGGATGCAGGCCGCTCCTAACCGGTCCTTTTGGAAAGTTATGGGGGAGGCATATGTTCAGCAGTGGACGTCCTACGGCTGAGATAATGATGATATATACCTAACACACTGTACCTGCAGATCACTCTGTATAAATGTGTCATGCCTATTTGTGGATGCTAAGGAATAAAAACCATCTAATCGCCTTTGTATCTCAAGCTATTTATATGTATAAGATATCATCATCGGTACATATCTTACTTTATGATAACCAAATACAAAAAATCAGTACCTACTGAATGATGCAACAACGAGTTATATTAAAAAACTCAACATCAAAAAATTTACACTTCCACCTTGTTTCCACCCATAGAAGGTGACGGTGACATTGACCCTGGCTCGACCACTTAAAAAAAGCTTGTATTGAGACCTGAATACCTTGGTACCAAAATATACCACCATAACGAAATCTTAATTAAAAAAATACCACCTATAATGTGGTTGTTTAAAGATATATCAAGCTTAAGGAAGGAGTCGATTTCATGATTCTATTAAAACTTCTAACATTTCTTTATTATTTTAAACAGATATAAATAATGCAGTGTATCCAGTGTTTTAGAAAACAAACAACTAGTAGTTGAACTGTACTTTAACTCATAAATTAACCATTCAATTTATTTATTTCTCTGCGGAAGGGGAAAGAGAAAAATTAATTACAATAGCTTCCATTACGGCAGAACGCGCTAGGCCTCTTGTGGATAAGATCGTCTTGGTTTGTACGATTACCCATATTATTTCACTAAGTAACAATGCACACACATTAAAGTAGGATTAAAGGACACTGTAGATTGTAGACTGAGATTATTGGACAAATAGACTGAGTGATATACGCTGCTCTTTGTCTGATGAGCATAGTGCAATGCCATGCCAGGCTCAAACTTAAAGGTCTGGGTAGTATGGCGTCTGTAATGAGCGGATGGAGTACTTGTCGTTGTTGGGTGATTAACTAGCCTGTCTCTTCACTTCATATTATAAAGAGTTTCGATTAGCTATGACAATCCACTAATCACTATCAAAAACATTTATAGAACTCTCAAATGTATTATTTCAGCTGCCAGCCCCATCCCAGCATCTTACTTGGCCGACAGAATCGGTACAAAGAAGACGCTCCTCCTCGCTGCAGTCCCTTACATAATCGGCTGGATTCTGGTGATGCTAGCTGGGAACGTCCCCACCATATATGCGTCACGCCTGATCTCCGGGTTGGGGTACGGCATAGCATACACGGCAGCGCCGATGTACCTGGGTGAAATTGCCTCGAATGAAGTACGTGGTGCAATGGCAACACTCATCACCGTCATGTCGAAGGTAAATGTGTTCATTGAGCTGAATTAAAACATACCTATCTTTTTAATGTTATCAAGCGAGATATTGTGTTACAATGTCATCATTACGGCAATGATGCTAGCATTACTTACTTCGTAGAACTAGAATATCTGAAACCTCAGCGTTTAAACCAGGATAAACCTTGTTATAATTGAGTGTGCTGTTTCAAATTAAAATTTAAAATTACAACTCGTACGTTACGTACGAGTAAAACAAAACAAAGGTAGTACAAAAAGTATACAGAATGTTCTCGAACAAATAAATATGAACAAGCTTATTGGTAATGTGATCATGTTCAGGAACAGTGACCGATGCTCTACGGCGAGCCATATTTGAGATCATGTACCTAATTCCTCAATGTTCTAGTTATGAACAAAATGTCGCATAACAATAAGTATGATAATAGACAATACCTACATAGAATTTGTCTCCATTTACTTACCTACTCCAGGAATCCGAATATCAACACGATTTCACCATTTTTATGAGGATTGCAGAAAAGGTGGCGTCACAATATTGAGAACTGCTACATAACAAATTCGTGCTCTTTAAATATTTTTTACTTTTTATACATTGTTGACGCTACCATTTGACTTTTATTCTAAATATACTTATTTTATAAAATAAAATATTGCATCACTATAATTATTTATCTACCTGATACCATTTTAAGGCTGCATCTATAATTAGTGGCATACTGGTGGTAAAATATTTATACTTCTAGAATATGGGGAAAAAAATTTAATAAATCTCCAAACTGCCTCATCATCATCATCATCAGCCTGTAGCAGTCCACTGCTGGACATAGGCCTCTCCAATTGCACGCCACTTAGGTCTATCTTGGGCTTCTCGCATCCAGTTTTTGCCAGCCGTCTTGCGCAGATCGTCACTCCACCGTGCCTCAGGACGTCCTACACTACGTTTGCCGAGACGCGGTCTCCACTCTAGAACTCGTTTACCCCAACGGTTGTCGGTTCTACGGCTAATATGGCCAGCCCACTGCCACTTCAGCTTGCTGATCCGGTGGGCTATGTCGATGACCTTGGTTCTCTGACGGATCACTTCATTTCTGATGCGATCCCTCAGAGAAACACCGAGCATAGCCCTTTCCATAGCCCGCTGAGCGACCTTGAGCTTGTGGACCATTCAAGCCGTCAGTGTCCACGTTTCGGCTCCGTATGTCATGACGGGTAGGACGCACTGATTGAAGACTTTCGTCTTCAGGCACTGTGGAATCGGCGAAGTAAGGACTCGACGTAGCTTCCCAAACGCTGCCCAGCCCAGCCGAATTCTTCTATTCACCTCGTTCTCAAAGTTGTTTTTTCCCAACTGCAATGTCTGCCCGAGGTACACATATTTTTGAACAACTTCGAGAACGGCGCCATGTATCGCAATCGGTTCCGGTAGAACATGTTCGTTGAACATGACCTTGGTTTTGTCCAAGTTCATCCGTAGGCCGATGCGTATAGAAGAGTCAGCCAGGTCATTCAGCATCTGTTGCAGGTCCTGCAGCGTCTCTGCCACGATGACGATATCGTCAGCAAATCGCAAGTGAGAGATGTATTCGCCGTTGATATTAATGCCACGTCCTTTCCAGTTCAGCGTCTTGAACATATCCTCCATTGCATTTGAAAACAATTTCGGGGAAATAACGTCCCCTTGTCTCACTCCTCGATGCAACGGTATGGGACTTGTTTGCTGATTCTGTACTTGGACGGACATGGTGGCGGTTTCGTAAAGACATCTCATCACTTGGATGTATCGCCAATCTATCTGGCAACGCTGCAGGGACTCCAGAACAGACCAGATTTCAACCGAGTCAAAGGCCTTCTCATAGTCCACGAATGCTAGACACAGGGGCTGATTATATTCTTCGGTCTTCTGTATAATCTGCCGCACTGTGTGAATGTGGTCTATGGTGCCGTATCCGCTCCGAAACCCAGCCTGTTCCGGTGGTTGGAATTCGTCGAGTCTACGCGCAAGACGGTTCGTGATCACTCTTGAAAACAGCTTATAGACGTGGCTTAGAAGGGATATGGGTCGGTAGTTCTTCAGCAGGGTCTTATCTCCCTTTTTGAAGAACAGGACGACCATACTCCTACTCCACGCCTCTGGAGTTCTCCCTTCGAACAGGACAGCGTTAAAAAGCTTCTGGAGCTCCCTCAGTACGGGTTTACCTCCTGCTTTTAGTAGCTCTGTTGTAACGCCATCCTCTCCAGGGGCTTTTCCATTTTTAAGCTGTCCAAGAGCGATCTCGATTTCGCCAATACTGACTTCTGGCAAGTCTTCGGTGAAATGGCGTGTTAACGTGGCTCTAGGATCATTTTCGGGATCAGGTCGAGATGCATGCGATGCGTATAATCGGCCATAAAAGTTCTCCACTTCCGAAAGGACTGCCGGCTTCGAAGCAACGACTTCTCCACTAGCTGTGGTCAACTTCGTCAGGTGGCTTCTTCCAAGAGATTGTACGAACACCTTTGACCCCCGATTCTGCTCGATCGCTCTTTCGATCGAAAGAGTATTGAAGCACCGGAGGTCGTGTCGTACGTTCTTGTTGATCTCTCGGTTTAGAGTCCGCTTTTCTGACGAAGTGATGGGTGGGTTTTCACGTCGTTCCTTCATTAGCCCCAAAGTCTTTTCTGAAAGCTTGGACTTCTTGCCCTTACGCTGCATGTAACAAAATCTCGTACCTTCTTCCCTGAGGACCCGAGTCACATTTTCGAGGTTCTGGTTTACGTCTGTGGTGGTTTCCACGGCAGCGAATTGGTTCTCCAAACTGCCTAAGTTTCTTGTAATTATTTTAACTCTAATATTTATCAAAACCCTAAGTAGCAAAAACGTATATGTGTATACAATTTTTTTATATGGAACAGCATCCACACAAAGTCTTAAGGTCAGGAGCCTGTACTATTATTTGTACCTGATTTTGTTTAGGTAGTGCGTGAGTATGAACTTTAAGTCAATGCAATTTCGTTCGATATTTGCTTCAACCCGCATAAAGTGGTTTAAATGGTGAATTCTTTCATTTAAATGACAGACTCATATCTCTAAGTAAAGCGTGTTAACTTTCCAAGGTTAATCCAACTAAACTCATTGGAAAACTAAGAGTTTGGACTAATCCCCTAACACGTTTAAATAGCACCTATTATACTTTATTGTACCGATTAAAGACATTGGATATGTCGAGACTTATCACTGGTATTTGGATCATTTTTTTATAGATACTTAAAATTGTGCTATCGTGAGTTAAGCTTCTTGAGTACAATGACATAGCTGCCACACGGCGTCACGGACATTCACGAATACACCTAACACTTACACAAGTTAAAACAGCCTTGTATCAGTCAAAAAAATAACGCATTTCAGTAGGTATGAAACTTAACATTTACAATAATTCCGCAAAGGTATTTTTAGAGCACACCAAACTTCTCGCATTTATAAATACATCAATATTTTTAGACGTTCTCGAGGCGACGGTTACCTATGAGAATTGGGTCAGGTGCCGTATATAAACTGCGAAGCGTTATTTCATTATCTTGATTTGTTTATTTATCTTTGATAACACACGCCTTACTGAAATCAACTACCGGAATCTAATACAATCAAATGTTTGAGTCTTAGTACTGAACTGTTTACAAGGTAATTTTAGTACACTGATAAACTTCAAATATTAATATAACAGTAACTCATGTGATTACTCCTATTAACCGTATTCAAATAAGAACAAGTACAATTTGAAAAATTTAATACCGATTTCATTTCTATTCAGTTATTGGAGTGTAACTCAAAAACTACTGGACCGAATTTGATGTATTTGATGAAAATGGGACCACACGGGAAGCACCAGCTTTCAAACAAAAAAATAATTTTGAGAATCGGTTCACCCAGTCGAAAGTTATGAGTTACAAATATAAAAAAAAATATATAAAAAATAGCAAGTTTAATTTCAAAAATTTAATACAGACTTCCATTTTATTGCTTTCGCAAAAATCAGCTATTGTAGTGTAACTCAAAAACTACTGGACCGAATTCGATGAGAATCGGTCCACTAAATCAAAAGTTATGAGGTATCAAAAATAAAAAAAAATTAAAAAATATACAGTTGAATTGAGAACCTCCTTCTTTTTGGAAGTCGGTAGAAAAAACATTCAGTTGAATTGAGTACCTCCTCCTTTTTTTGGAAGTCAGTAGAAAAAACACGTTGCGTTTCACTAGAGTTTCAAAATTGTTTTGGGTTGGTTCTAAATAGGTCCAATTAAATATTTATCTCCGTCGGTTTAAAAGTGATTAAGTTGTGCAAGTCAAGTATTTGCATACCTTAATGCTAATATTTCTATTCCATACTTCGTGTAATATTTTTAATATTTTTATTACTAGTATTTTACTATTACCATTATAATATTTATGATTTCGTTATGTTGCATCGGACTCGGGAATTCACGTACAAAACGTAATTGTTTATTGAAAGTTTTTTGTCTTTACAAATCCAAATCTCATTTTAGTCTCCACGTTTAAACATTCAATTTATATCAAGAACAATCATATGTATATACACTCGAGAGCAATGAATCCGGGTCACTTAAAGAATGTTAAAAATCTCGGAAACTAAAAATGATAGGTTAATGCAATAAATTGTATTTAATAGACAATGTAATACTCCTTAAATGAAAGTAAAAAAAATATGAGTCACCATACATTTTATTAACACAAAATTACATAAAGAAAAAAACTGCTGAGATCTCCTTAAAACAAAAATAGGAAACATGAAATTTTTGAACTTTATTACGATTTTCTTGAATTTTAATACTTCGTCTTGCCTCCTCGTGCTTCCATTACTGCGTTTACGCGGTTTGGCATGCTGTACACCAAGTTCCTTATACGATTTTGGGGAATATTCTCCCATTCCTCTGTGAGAGCAATTTTGAGCTCACGAAGCGTGATTGGGGGAGGGTTTCGTTGTTTTACGCATCTGCCTAGCTCGTCCCAAGCATGCTCGATCGGGTTGATATCCGGGCTGCGCGCTGGCCACTCCATACGAGTAATGTTCATCTCTTGAAGGTAGTCATTCACAATCCTACCTGTATGAGGTCGGGCATTGTCATGCATAAATATAGCATCCTCACCTAAATTGACCATAAATGGACCAACGTTGAGGATTGAGGATTTCTTCCACATATCTTTCGCTAGTTAAAGAGCCGTTTTCTATAATCACCAGCTCTGTGCGACTTTCAGAAGAAATTCCGGCCCACACAAGTACAGACCCACCACCGTAGGCTACTTTTTCTTCGATGCATGCTTGCTTGAATCTTTCCCCTGGTCTTCGATACACTCTGTGTCTTCCATCGTGCTTGTAGAGCATAAATTTTGATTCGTCGGAGAACATAACTTTTGACCAATCTTCAATACTCCAATTTACGTGGCTCTGGGCATATCTTAGTCTTGAAATACGATGCCCACGCTCCAGTTTAGGGCCCTTTGCAGGTCTAAGGGGTTTTAAGTTAGATTCAGCAAGCCGACGTTTTACTGTCCATGCACTTGGGTTACTTCCTCCGAGGCGTCGAAACTGATTTGTGAGTTCAGTTCCTGTGAGAAAGCGATTTCGAAGCATGGTGTTCACCAAGTATCGGTCTTCTCGTGCTGTGGTACACCTGGTTCTGCCCGTTCCTGGTCTGCGTAGGTTAGAACCAGTTTCTTCGTAACGTCGGAGAACTCTTTGTACTGTTGACAGCGACACACCGACAGTCCTGGCTGTATCGCGCTGACTCCGGCCGGTTTCCAGCATTGTAAGTATTCTGGTGCATTCTTCAGGCGTAAGCGACATAATTTCAGCTTGAATAATGAATATAGAGCACTATCAACATGGTTTATGTACCCACATAAATGACAGATTACAAACAAAAGCAAAACCAAATGCTGTAAATTCGTAGTTCCATCTTCGAAAGTGGCCCTTTTTCAAATTTGATTTTTTTATGATATAACTTTACAATAACTAAGAAGTTTTAATACCTTCATTTAAGGAGTATTACATTGTCTATTAAATACAATTTATTGCATTAACCTAGCATTTTTAGTTTCCGAGATTTTTAGGATTCTTTAAGTGACCCGGATTCATTGCTCTCGAGTGTATTTGGAAAGCCAACTTCTGACTTTTAAATAAATACAGCATTAATTTTAGACGTTCCCAAGGTTGATGATAAAGTAAAATAATTGGGTCAGTTACCTTATTTAATCACTGTGAATGTTATTTCATATCTTAGATACTATATTTGTTTTATTTAGATAACACACCTTAAACACTTATACGAATCAGGTACACGTTTCGCATTATTTTGTTATTATGATACCACTAGTTATCATAAAATCAATATTTCTGCACCAACAACAATAATTCAAGCTCATTACTTCATACGTCAAGCTAGAGGCTAACGTATGCTAGAAACAACACCAAAATACATACAGACGATTTTTCAGCGTCAGCGCTATTTATAGGTTAAATCATTATTAGAAACATATTAACCAAAATACGAATGTATATCTTTGCTACCATTAAAACTCCGTGTATAGATTTGAAAGATAGATTAATTCCTAAAATAGAAGTATAAGAATAGGTATCTAGTGTTACGATTAAAAACACATAATTTGGTCTCAATCTTGCTGTTACTGCGGCAACATTTATTTTATTATATATTGTAGTTATTGTCCACGTGGGCGAAATTGCGGAAAGTAGGTAGTAATAAAACTTTACGACACGATAACTGGTAAAATTTTAAATCAGTTTCATATATTTAGAATTCGCAATCTCCGTTAATCTTGTTTCTTACTTGTTGATATTGGACGACTGCGAAAAATATCTCCTACATACTGTCAGCTGAGAAATAACCTAAACGTCGAGACAAAAACCTATTCAATAAATATTACCAATGCTAATTAGGTTGAGCCTGTTAGTGAATAGGTAATATACTCGTATTAAATCATATTTTTGAATATATAAATACGTAATTGATTCCTTAAACATATATGCACCTATTTAAAAGACACGTATCTAATATTATTATAGCTCAACCGTGGTCATTTGTAAAATAACAATTACTCGTACTTAACATAATTTCGTCATTAAAATAATATGAACAAAAACACGAGATAACCTTTTTGTCATTTTCCGTTTGTTACTATATGACATTGGAATTATAATAAGTATTTCACAAATGTTTGGAAACGTCTACTTCTTACACATTTTTGAAATTAAAACTAGCTGATCCGCCCACGAATTCACCCGTGTATGGACTTTAGGATGCTAATCTCAGTATCACAGTCAGTATGCACAAATAACAGCCTTGCTCACAGTAGGTATAATGTTATTTTTAGCGTAGCAGACCCTAACATTATATCTCCACATCTTAAAGCATGAGTCACACTGTCATTTACCCCATCATTCCACTTCCCAACCAAAGATACAATACGATTTAGTTAGAGCATACAAAAGGAATAAGAGATTCAAACATTAATTCTGTTACATTAAGGCCGTATTTTACGATATTTACTTATTAGCATTATTAGTGTATTTATATTTGCAATCTGTCTCTATAAACGTTCAAACAAAATATAGAAATAGAACTATGCCTTATTTTCCTGATGACAACAAATTGCCTTAATGTCATTCTTGATGGGTTTGAACCCATGACCGAAATATTTTGTGTAATGCAATGTACCTATTCATTCATTCCTTCATACAATTTTAATTCTTAATTGTACTTGTTTGACATGCAATAATGTTTTTTTGATTCGTATCTTCAATAAAAATACAATTAGTTTTATTAGAAACTAACATAATATTTTTATTTTTCAGTTTGGTATTCTGTCCCAATACTGCATCGGGCCTTACGTATCCATGTTGGGCCTTGCCAGTTTCAACATCGCTATACCAATACTCTTCGTTGTCACATTCAGCACTATGCCAGAGTCACCCTACTATTACATTAAATCTGGGCAAAAGGAGGAAGCAGAAGCTTCACTGAAGAAACTACGTGGCAGAGCATACGTCAGGGAAGAACTGGAGAGTATGACCAGCTTAGTGGCGGAAAACATGAAGGAGAAAGGCAGATGGCGAGACTTAATAAGTGTCGGTGGCAATAAGAGAGGACTTATAATTTTAATGGGAATATATTTTACCCAGCAGTTCTGTGGCAGCACTGCGATAATTTCGTATACTCAGCAGATTTTCGGAGCTGCAGAGGGAGGTTTAGGGGCGAAAGAATCTTGTATTTTATTTGGCTCCGTTCAGCTGCTGACGTCAGCCATCTCTTCACAATTAGTTGATAGATTAGGCAGGAAACCTTTACTGTTGATCTCTTCTTGTGGTGTGGGCATATCCAACATCATCATAGGCGCATTCTTCTTTCTCAAGCATGAGAACAGCGATTACATAGATAGCATAAAATTCATTCCAATAGTTTTTATACCGATATTTATATGTTCTTACACGATAGGCTTGGCCACAGTACCTTTTGCAATAACTTCGGAGATATTTCCCACAAACATTAAATCTAAAGCTACGTGTGCTATACAAATATTTGTGGCTTTGATGACGTTTGCAGTTACAAAATTGTATCAGGTGATTGCTGATAATATGGGCAATTTTGTTGCTTTCTGGGGCTTCGGAGCGCTCTCTGTAGCTGGTGTGATATTTATACTTATCGAGCTCCCCGAAACGAAGGGCCAGTCATTTGCCACTATACAAGAGAAACTGTACAGGAGGGAGAGAGTAGAGTACGAAAAGAGTGATGATCATATGGCAAGAGTGAAAATAAACTTGTGACGACGGATGTCGAACTCTCAATCTACTTAATTTATTATTATTGTTAACTGATTAACTGCTTGTTTACATCCTCCATAGAGGTCTTATCACTTAGTACTTAAAACTGTATCCGTCCGGGAAGTCTACCTACTTAGGTATCAAATGGATCGTTTTTTATTCATAGTGTAATATTGCTAGATCATTTGTATTTATCGATTTTGTGCCTGAATGCGTCCGTTTCTTTAAATATTTTCGAATGAAATCAAACGAGGCTTGCCATTCTCTGTTTAATGTCGTCAATGCAAACACATTGTATTTCATAACAAAGAATTTACAAAGAAGATAATATTCTTCGTAGATTTATAAAAGAACATCAGTGAAGCATATTTTTTCTTGCCACTGTGGGTGGTAAACATGAACTGTGATAAAAGAAACAGCAGTCAGCCTATTGTGCCTATGTAAGCTAAATATTTTTTTTCGAATGTATATCTACATTGTTTAAAAGGCTTTGTGAGAAAAATGAGGTTACGGCTCGAATATAGCTCTACGTAATGTAGAAATATGTAGGCTATAATGTACAAATAACCGTAAATATTACAATATTATTCACTGCTATTATAATATATGTTGTTCTCCACATTAGCTATAGGTAAATTAAAGTCACTAAATAAATTTCTCAAATAATTGTCTCTAATTCTACAAATTCTACTTCTGACATTATTTTGCATTACAAAACCTAAACGTCAAAAGATAGAATACTTTTATGACGTATAAGTTTTTGATAAGATAATTATTTTCATAAAACTTTCTTGTTTGTTATAGTAAAAAGCATCGGAACAACCAATACATAACATGTTTATAATAACGGAAAAACAGTTTATAATGTTGCAATATTTTGATTTAATTTTTTAACCCGCATATTAACATTTAAATTAATACTAGAAAAAATATTATAAACGTAATTTTATGCCACAACAAAGTTATTTTTTATTTTCGGGTCTTGTTTCAGAGTTGTTTATTGTCTTGTTTTTTACTCAGCATCCAATTCAAAAGCTGATAAAATCTGCCAAGTACTGTGTTTTCATATGTTTATGATAGTTTTATGGTCATTCAAAATCTATCAACTGTAAAAAAATTAGGCTATTGTGTATAATTAATTGAAATGGTGGCTTTTATTGGGTCATATATTGTGTGTTTTATTGTTATGAGTTTATTATAATCTTATATAATTAGGTATACAAGAAATTCTAAATAATTTTGAGAACGCACAGTGATGAAGAGAAGATCTTGCAAAATAGATGGCTTCTCAAATGGCCGGATCAGAAATATCTGTCATTGAACATATGATCAACAAATTTAAGCAAGCTTTACTACGGTCACGTTTTGGATGGGTGACCGTGGTGGAATTTCCAAGTAAGCTCTTCCGTGCTTCGGAATGTACTTTGCACTTTAAGCTGTCAGTCCCGGACCAAAACTGACACTGGGACTAATCCCTAGCCCTGTCAGCATCTATGACAGATACAAGCAAATAAGCTAATATTTATATTAAAGCGATAATACTTTCGATAATATCGTACGTACCTTCTTATTCCCAATTTAGTTTTAAGCTTACTATCGTTGTAAAAACTGTTTTGTCATTGTTATCATTAATTGTTGGTTGCCAGTGATTGATCACTGGCATGTTATATATTACATATTGAATTATAACACGACCCGTCTCCTATTTATTACATCAGATAAAATATTAGGTGTAACTATTATAGATGGTTAAAGTTTACGGACCAAATGTGGGAGTTTTATATATACCACTCAAAGCTCTTTATAAATCGGCAAGGTCATTTATATATTATAATTAAGTTGAAATAGTAACAAAGCTACACTGTGTTAATATTTAGTACTTACTTATTAGGTACCGTAAAATGTAATTTGTAAGTGCCTTATCTTAAGCGGTCTTTTGGAATTACAACTATTCGGAAATATGAATATATTTCTTAATAGTTATAATGCTAATATTTGTAATGTAAGATTTTAAAAGCACTAACACCTGCTTCGCGAAACCAAACTCTGTAATTTTTAGTAAAATATAGTATTATAGGTACATATATGTACTTACCTACAGCATAAATTTAAAATGTGTACTAGTATAGGTATATCCAGACCAATTAACATTATCAGATATAATATTCTTCTATTTTTTAAGTGTAAGCTGATAAATAGCGTATGTTGCTGTTGCCGTTTCAATAAATAAGCTCATTGGTCAACAAAGTTAATATAAAACCTTCTTGTATTACGATATTTTGTTTCAAAGCGACAAAGAGGGTTATACTCGTGTGTTTTAAATATCTATGTTTAATGGTCCTATTTGATGAGTATTGTGAAAAACAGCTATACATAACAATTTCTATCATTATTATCATCATCTCATAGATCTCATATTATAGACAACGACGTTTTAAACAAAAGCTCCAGAAATCATTGGATGCAATTACGTTGCCAAACAAAATTATGAAATAAACACCACTGTTCTTAAACCTCGTCAATGGTAAAAAATGAAGTTAACTGCAAGTGTTGAGCGCAGCCGTCCACATCATTTGATAATTTTAATATGATTTTTAGGATTCCGTACCCAAAGGGTAAAACGGGACCCTATGCCTAAGACTCCGCTGTCACCTCATGAAACGTGATGGTTAGAAAATTAAAATTTTCAAAGATGATGTATTTCTGTTGCCGCTATAACAACAAATACTAAAAAAACAGAATGAAATAAATATCAATATTCAAATATTCCCATACAACAAACGTGATTATTTTACTCGTTTTTATAGATAATGGTAGGGAACCCTTTATGCGCGAGTCCATCTCTTGGGTGGATTTTTAAGCACGCCTGCTAAACTATACCTTGGTTACCCTAGCGGCCATGGCGTCTGATACCGATCCGATCGCATTCGGAAGATGCCGGTTCTAATCCAGTCTGAGGATTAGTATTTTTTCTCTATAAAATTACAAAATCTTATAGAAAGTGTTTCAAAGTTTTAGTGAAATTTTAATATTTATATATTACATAAAAAAGTAATAACATATTTATTAAAAGAACTAGCTTACTATTATTATCATAGCATAGGTACCTACTGTAAGTTTATTACAGAATTTCAACATACCTTATTAAATTAAACAGAATTCAACATTTTTGAAATCAAAAAATATTTTTCCCAGATTATGTTCCAGGCTGCACACTGATGACAGATCAACCGACTTCATATGAAACTAGACTTTATAAAAGACTATTCCTTATTAACACTTTTCTTAATACCATAATCCTGTAGGATTATATGTATTTATTCAGTGAATCATCCAAACCATATGTGCTCAATTGGCACTTCAGCACTTTTGGCGAAATCGATTTACATACACCCATCTATCCAAACAGACGGGCAGATACTGTCACTAATTATAAAATGATACGCGACGGAATCTTATCCGTATATTCATGATAATCCCGTACCGATAATCAGGCTAATCGATGATCTGAGGCAGCCTAAGTTCCAGGTCAACATAGTACTTGGTTTGCATAGCTGGTACTTTCCATACTAATAGAAATAACTCTTTTTTACCTCTTAATATTGGCCGATTTCAGTGATTTTTCATGCAATCATCACATTTTTTACTATGCCTGTTTGTTTTGATTTTTCAGCTTTTTTTAAGTTCCAATAAAGGAAATTACTTTGAAATACTCAAAAACAACAAAACGTTTTTTCGAAAAATATCTATTATCGCTAAGTGACATGGAATTTTTTCTTATTTTTTCATGACTGAAATAAACTGTCGCACGGTACCAGGTTATCGTTGAGTTTCGGGACACCCGATATACGTCTTCTAAACATTAAACACCATAATTAAAATACCTTTAAGCCTAGGTACAACAGTGGTGTGGCTCGGGATGATACAGGCAGCTAGCAGTGGGCAGGCACCGAAGCATAATTAAATAGTCGGAAATGTTTTCTTATGTTTTTAGAGTGTATGGGCTTTCGATTTTTGATTTAGCGATGCAAGCATATGTGGAGGTACCAGGCATGTCCTTTAGGCAGAGAGTTCTTGATTTTCTAAGCCTTTAGATATCATTTATTACTAATGTAAATGTATACTATAAACTAATGTATCTTCACTAAATCAATAATTTAAGGCTTGTTTACTTGTTTCAATTATGTTTTCAGTCGGGTTGCTGTTTTGTGCAATCACTTATTTTATTACTAAGAATATGGATAAGCTGCAATAAATTATTTATGCTCCACGCAGCAATGATGTAAAGTTAGGCTAGTTCTAAGCTATTTTCTTCCGACTTCCAATAAGGAGGAGGTACTCGATTCGACTGTTTTTTTATGTTTGTTACCTCATAACTTTCGACTGAGTGAACCGATTCTCAAAATTATTTTTTGTTTGAAAGCTGGTGCTTCTCGTGTACACTCCAATAACTATAATGGAATGGAATGGACATCGTTTTAAAATTTTTGTACTTGTAACAAGTTATGAGTTATAAGGTAACAAACATAAAAAAAACAAATACAGTAAATGCGGGTTTCTCTAGCATTTTTTTTAGTTATTTCTCAGTACTTATGATGATGGTGGATTTCTTAGTGTTTTGATAGTTTAATTCGGTTTTCGGTTTAGTTTCGTCGAATTGAGTACCTCCTCCTTTTTAGAAGTCGGTAGAAAATACTAAATGTGAGAAGTCTGCTTCCAGTACTTATAGGCCGAATGTATGCATTGCATTTACTATTTTGTGATGAAGTTCAGAACATTCCGAGTGTCTCACGGATTCACGTGCCATTATTAGAGTAGATATAAGTACTTACATATTATTAAATGCGTTGCATTCGATGCAACTTCTCAATGGCCTCGTGTACAGTAATTAACAAATACGTCTAATATTTTTAATAAAATTTATTGTTTTCAAATATGTTTGTTTCTTTTCCTTCCATAAAATATCAAGTATAAAATAACTGAAACTTAAAGTAGGTTATTGGAAAACGTATTCTATATAAATATTATTGATAATATTTTGGTAAAACAATAAAATGACAATTTTATAAAGTTTTTTTAAACTTATTTATAAGTATATAAAATCAACTCTATATTTTGTAGTATTAGACGTGTCTATGAAGATTTTTTAATGTTTTTCCCCAAAAAAAAAACACTGCCTAAAATAATAACATCATGGAGTCTCATAGATTATTATGTTAGTCTACACTTAATATAAAGAGAAAAGATTTGTACGTATGTACGTAACGATTAATTAAACTTTAAAATTACAGGACCGAAAAATTTTTTTGTCGTTACAAAGCTACATTATCACTAAGTAACATAGCCTATATAATATTTAAAAAAAGTTTAAGATACGTATGAAAACTTCGATATGTGACCCAAGATGTGAAAAAATAACAAAAGATATCTTTATATCGCGTACGCTGCGGAAACTATTGACAATAGAGCAAAGTGATGTACCTACTGCAGTGTTATAGAGGACAACAATGTCAGCAAACAAATTTGCAAATCCATATGACTAACTATTACAGTTATGTAACAATTACTATTTTATCATTTTGAAATATGCAATAGTGACGCTGAAAAATACTTATATCGCATACACTGCTGAAACTATTGACAATAGAGTAAAGTGATGTACAGTAGTTTTATAGGGGACATCAATGTCTACAAAAAAGTAACCAATATTTTATATCTAACTATTACAGTTAAGTCACAATAACTATTTTTCCGTGTTAAAATATGCAATAGTGTACGCCGGTACGAACTAGGCCACTTACTTAGTCGTCACTTAATTCTTGGTGTTAATCCTTATGCACTCTAATAATATAGTTATAGTGTAGTATAGTTTTAGTTTGTTTGTAACGAATAAACGCAAACACTACATAACTGGTTTAAAAAATGCATTCACCAGTAGAAAGCTATATTATGCCTGAGTAGGTAACATACGCTATATTTGATTCATCATCATCATCGACCATTCGCTCGGGATGAACTGCGGAGGGTCACCCTGAGATCATATGTATGCCTGTGATCATATTAAATCTCTTGCCCTGTAATTTCGCTAGAAATATTTCCCTTCAACGAAACACAGTACCTACTTAGTATTGGCACACTACTGCTTGCACACTCCGGGCGGACTCTGCACAAGTCCTTCCACTACAACCTTGGTATGATTATAGTGGAAACACTAAAGTAATACAATATAAAATGGTTACCAACCATGATAGTTCAAAAGTACCTATTATCTTATACCTATTATCAATTATATATTTTGCGTATGGTACCGACTTCAACAAGTTATTTCACACTTTGTGGTGTTGAAAGCGGTTCCATTTTTGGGTAAACATTTTTTTCACCATTTTCAATGACCTTTGCTACTCGCGGGGCCGATTGTCATTCACCGTCAATGTTAATGTCATCAAGATAGGCGTAACACTTTTCAGTTAGTGCAGTCTTACTCAAAAACTGCTGGAAAGAATTAGATGATATTTAAATTAATTTTGATAATCGGTCTACAAATGGGGGAGAAATCGGTGAAAATACACAAAAAATTACATACAATCGAACATAATAACCTCCTCCTTTTTTTAAGTCGGTTAATAAATGAGCTTGCCAAGTGCGAGTCATGCTTTCACTAAGGATAAATTCACAACACAAACATTACTTTTTGTGGTATGGAATTATTTAATCCTCATTACTCGAGTGCAAATCGTCTTTTTCTGTTATTTATACCAGCTACATCAATAATTTAGCGTAGCAATAGTTTAGAGTACTACAAGACAGACTTTGGCCTATATTCTAGAATGCAACTCAAGTACTGTTTGGTCTCCTATTACCGAATCAGAAGTTGAAGTCAGATTATTTACTCATTGTTCTTATTCTAGAACTGTATTGGAAACTATTCTCAGCTGATCTAGTTACAAATCGCGCCTCAAGCAGCTTTTTTTGTAAAGGAGAGGAGGGTATCGAACAAGACGACTTTCTATTCGGAAATACTTTATCACAATGCCTTCAAGTCTTAACACAATATACGTGCACAGTGCACAATACTACTTTGAATCAGAATAACTGGCATTGCGGTGGTACCCAACAAGACAAGTTACTATTCGGATATAATGTAATTTATTTAAAATGCCTCAAAGTCTAGGTACAATTTAACCCCACAAAGACAAGTCTGTGCACAATCTGCCAAAAAAACTCCATTCACCCCTGCGCCACAGTTCCAAAATAACACCCCCGGTGATCTCTAGCAGTATCGGGATCTTTGGTTTGGCGTCGACATAACGAGTGACATGCAGTTTAGGGGTCACCTGGGAGAGCAAGGCCAAACTTGCCTCTAAAAAGCTTGGCGTGCTAAGCCGGTGTACAAAGCACAAGTCAAACCGCATATGGAGTACTGCACACATCTACCCGTAGACCCCGTAGACTCCACCCAACGTTGTGCCATTCATGTCGTCGGTGATCCCATACTTACAGACGGTCTGGAATCGCTTAGTCTCCGTAGAGACTCTGCGTATCTCCAATCTCTCTCCGTCAACACCAAGGGCGTTGCAAACGTCTATAGGTGACAGTGACCACTTTCAATCAGGTGGGCCGCCTGCTTGTCTGCCTACTTTTGCCAGTAAAAAAATTCGTGCACAGTAGTCTACTACTTCGAATCAGAATAACTGGTGTGGCAATGATACCCAACAAGACGATACGGAAATGCTTTATTTTTTAGTAATCCCTATCTGTATCCCTATCTGATAATAATCCCTATCTGTAATCCCGTGGATAATTTAACAATCCCCACGAGCGATCGTGGGGATCGATCCTGTGGTCTCAGGCTTGAGCTTTCGATGAAGGTAAAATCGTGATGAAATTCACAGTATAATAGTAGGGCACATCTGTTGCACGCCTGGCTAACTCCCACCCTTAAAGTGCAAGTTGGTAGCCGGCTACATGAAGCCACAGCATACGACGTGTCGCAGCGACACTACTGGTTTCTATGTATTTCTATGAAATACCATTCGTAGTTAGCGAGACGAAGCTAGCGTCGCGTCGTCGAGCGGCAGACGATACTGTCGCCCGACCGCAGAACAGTAGTACCGCTCGCGGGTACCACCAACCTAGTAAAACAACTGAAAAGCTTTTAACTAAATCTTTCGTATCGATTTTCAAATGGTTGATGCTATCTGCAGTTGCCGTCTGCAGTCAGGTTCGAAATCATGACTGCAGCGACATGAAGCGACGACACGTCGTCTGCTGCTGCTACGTGAAGCCGGCTTCCAACTATTCAAGTTTGAAAATCTGTCGCTAAGCACTTAACAGTGTATTCCGGCAGCTTTCCTTGAGAGTTGTAGAGCTTGAGTATTCTAGTTCTGGTGTCGGAGCACCTTCGACTGCATCATCACTGACCATCAAGGGAGATAATGGTCAAACCAAGCAAGTCTAAAAAAACAGGCATACATAAAGCTTCTTGTTGTTTGTTATCTGTGTTCGGTACGTGTTTGATACCAAAATTAATGAAATAATTTTGATTTTGAGTAATATTTCATTATCTTTTTTGTAATTATTGTTCTTCCCTTCGACTCCATATAACGTAATAAAACGTTTTGAGTTAAAAACTATTTCAATAAATCATTATTTAGCTGTATAATTTAATGTTCCTATTTTTGCATTTTCAGCCGTGGGGCGTGACAAATAAAGCTTTCTTAGTTGATGAATCCATTTGCACAAGTTTGCGTAGATAGGAGTTGAACAACTGTGAAGCTGTTGAAAAACGATTCGGTCATATGTGATACTCTACATAAAGTTATTTTTGGAAAACCAAGTACGTCAACTGCCGTTGAAAAATAACGAACAAAATTATTGTTACGGGCAGACGGACGGCGTTTTGGTATAGTTTTGCTCACTTTGGCACGATATCTAAACAGTCTCAATCATCGTCGTCTGACACAAAAAACTAGTCAGCCAAAAGTTATTTTAGTATGAAATATTTAGTTTTCCATACGAGCAATACTTTCTTAAAATGATATGTTGATGTAAATTAACATACAGGCTTTATTTGGCGGTCAACAACCTGAAGAAAAACATTTCATGCATTTATATCTTTCAAATTAGATGCCAGACGTAACATTGGAGCATTTTTATTCTGAGCTTCACTACTTCAGACATAGCAAGCTTCATATATATATATAAATATATATATATATATATATATATAACAGATGTATTCCTAAATATATAAAGCATTTAGGAATATATCTGTTTTGGAAAACCCAAAATGTTCATGGCTTAAACAATGGTTTGTGCAACTACAGTAGAATATTACATTTTCGTACTTTCCTGTTTAATGTCGCAGATAGGTCGCATTTATTAAATTCGAAACTTTTCGATTTGAGATTTTGAGGATCAGGGATAGGATCTAAGTCGAGCTGAGCTTAGGCTTTATAGTAAACAATCGCGTCTAGATTTGAACTATTAATGGTTTGTTGATGAGCAGGAAAAGTCGACAGTAGTTCAGTCCTGGAAACAGCCAGAGGCATACATTTTTGTCATTATGGTTTCTATTAGGATGATGCTTCTAGACCTTCAGGGCTTGCCGACAGCAAAAAAAATTAACTAAAAAATGTTGTATTTTGACTGTGAAGTGTTTTTAGACTTGAAGTTTTGATGGGTCTGCTGGCGATCGGAGAAAATACAAGTGGATCTCCGTGATAGGTACGACCGTTGGTTTGTCTTACATTATTAACGTATAATAGAGAAAACCAGCCCCATTGACATTCTTACCCTTAAGGGGTTGTTGTTGTTTCAAAAAACACCGTGTCCAAGAATGGTTTTGAACTGACCTGCGGTCATTTATATGTTATATATATTGTTATGTATATTTCATAGAATTGTACGATAAATTGATAGTTTTCATGTTATAGAGTTATGTTTCAGCGCACTGATACCAAAGTGTTTCCACATTAATGTGAAAATTATCGTAAAAAGCTAGTTCAACGGCGAAGGAAAAAAACAATGTTCAATCATGATTAATATTAAGCCAATCTAGGTCTTCGCCTACATATCTGCGGGAGTGGCAGCTAGTTACTGTAATAGTAATAATAATGGTACTGATTACATTTTGTGTTTATGGTGTGATTCAGAAAATGTACTTAACTAGAGGCATCGCATGGGTGTAATTTAGCTTAATAAATCCGGCATAGTGCGAACTGGACTAGCACTTGTTCAAAGCATCTACATTATTGTTCTATTAAGACAAACTAGGTTAAAGGACAAACTTAACTTTGTCGTTTGATCATAACTATTGCACTAACCACAAATAATAAGTTTGTAATAGTAATTTCGTTTGTTTTGTCATTGAACCACATAATTACAGTCCAATTCCAAATCGGATTTTCTTTTTTTATATGTATACAAAATACAAAAAAAATACAAAAAATATTTATTTAATTTCAAATTAATGCTACATAAATCAAGTGTCAGGAGGCTCCTTTTAAGCATAAAATGCCTGTAGTAGGAGCCTCCCTCTTGTGTGTGTGTGTGTGTGTGTGTGTGTGTGTGTGTGTGTGTACGTGCGTATGTATGTTTGTTTGTACCTATGGATTTGATTGATTGTGAAATCGCAAAATATGCGACATAAACGGTTCTATCATATTATGGTCGCGTTAACTTAGAAATTTGTTTCTTTTTACAGCTGAAAGAGACCGTAGCTCCGAGTATTTGATATAAATTTCAACTTGATACGCGTTTGTAGCCAACAATATTATTTGTATTGACATTTAAAATCTCGGGTCTATAAGCCCGGTCCTTTAATAAGCATATAGGGATAGCGAAGCCGAAACCAACAGCAAGTAGCCCTTTATATGTCAAAATTAACTACTGAAGGAGGGGATAATTGTGCTATTGCTAGATGTTGTCGAGAATTTGATTATTTACTTTGAATATATTAGTGGGTTACATCCGGAATGTGGCACTGACTACATCTGCCAATTTTAGTCTCATCTTAACACATATAGGCAGAGGCACGGTAAGATTATCTATCAGCGGTGACTTGTCACACACTAAAGGGCTATACTGCAGACCGCCAACATTGGCGACGAAAGGAGCATCGTTGGTGTGGATGGCTAAAGGGTATCGAGAGGTGTGCTGCGGTTTCACTAAAGTGCTACTTGCGGCGTTATCCTTTTAACCACACACGTTGCAGTTCCTGGAAGAGTAGGAAGATTTCTGCGTAATCTATTGTATTATTGGCCAAATATGGCGAATCGCGAGTCAACGGGTTAACACTTCCAGCCTTTGAACCTTTTAGTTCTTGCTCTTACCCCCAAAGGGCCAAGCAAGCTAAGGGTCCTGATCCCCAGCCCCATGGGACTAAATAACACCCCTGAGTCTTATTTAGTCCCAGGTAGTCTGTAGTATAGTATAGTACAGTATAGTATAGTATAGTATAGTATAGTATAGTATAGTATAGTATAGTATAGTATAGTATAGTATAGTATAGTATAGTATAGTATAGTATAGTATAGTATAGTATAGTATAGTATAGTATAGTATAGTATAGTATAGTATAGTATAGTATAGTATAGTATAGTATAGTATAGTATAGTATAGTATAGTATAGTATAGTATAGTATAGTATAGTATAGTATAGTATAGTATAGTATAGTATAGTATAGTATAGTATAGTATAGTATAGTATAGTATAGTATAGTATAGTATAGTATAGTATAGTATAGTATAGTATAGTATAGTATAGTATAGTATAGTATAGTATAGTATAGTATAGTATAGTATAGTATAGTATAGTATAGTATAGTATAGTATAGTATAGTATAGTATAGTATAGTATAGTATAGTATAGTATAGTATAGTATAGTATAGTATAGTATAGTATAGTATAGTATAGTATAGTATAGTATAGTATAGTATAGTATAGTATAGTATAGTATAGTATAGTATAGTATAGTATAGTATAGTATAGTATAGTATAGTATAGTATAGTATAGTATAGTATAGTATAGTATAGTATATTATTGCGAAATCATAAATAAATCTTCAAACGTGGTTCAGGCAATGTGGGACGTGGTTAATTTTGAAACGGGAAAATCAAAAAAATACCGCGAGTACATCGATCTCCTTGTTCAAAGCGACGGATCAAAGTTCGCCAGCAGGTCGGATGCAATCAACGCAGTGAATGAACACTTTTTATGTGCAGCCACTACTTGCGGCGCGCCCACTGCCGACATTGACGCTGCCAGAAGAGCTCTAGCGGCAGCGCGGCCAGTTTCTGACCGGTCCATTAGACTAAAACCCTTTTCAGCAATGGAAATATTTCACACGCTGAGGACTGGAGTTGCAAATAAAAAGTCGAAAGATGTGTACAATATCTCCGTCTCACTCCTCAAATCCATAGCTGCCCCCTTAGCTGAAACACTTTCCTGTTTGTAAAATAGTTGCATTAAAAATGGCATATATCCGTCCACATTGAAACAAATCAAGGTAACGCCATTGTACAAGGGAAAAGGAAAGAAAGAAGAAATAAATAATTACAGGCCAGTATCGATCATCCCAGCGATTGCCAAAGTGTTTGAATACGGACTTAGCGCAAGACTGATTGAACACTTGACAGCGTCGAATATATTATCGGACAGGCAATATGCCTATCGCACTGCCAGATCCACTACGTGCCTGGCTCGTGAGGTGATGAAGCGCATACTGGAGGCACTCGAAGGTTCGCAGAATGTCGCAGTGATTTTCTGCGACTTGTCCAAAGCTTTTGACGTTGCAGACCATGGCGTAATTGCCACCAAGATGAAACACTATGGGATCGACGGATCTGCACTTTATTTGCTGGCTGACTTCATGACAAATCGACACCAGGTAGTGGTATGCGAAGGAGGTAGAGTGAAGTCGAAACCGTTGCAGACTCTCATAGGGGTGGCACAGGGCTCATCACTCTCGAACATAATGTTTTCCATTCGCCTAAATGACCTGCCAGAGAACGTGCGAAATGGGCACGTATTCATGTACGCGGACGACGTCGCAGCAGTGGTAACCGCACCCTCCCTAGACCAACTAGAAATGAAGCTTAATGATGTGGCGTCGGACCTAAACTATTGGTTTAAAAACAATGGTCTTATCTTGAATATTGATAAGACACAATGTATAGTGTTCAACCTATCCGGCCGTAGTTATAGAAAGCTTAATGTCACAGTTGGAAGTGCATTAATAAAACAGGTAACGCAAACAGCGTTCTTAGGCTTTCAGCTAGATAGTTGACTAACTTGGGAGTCTCACAGTGATAAGCTGTGCGAAAAGGTCGGTCGCGCTTGCTTCGCGCTCTGGCGTGTGTCGGCAATCCTGCCTACAGAGATGGTCCGGAGCTGCTACTTCGCGTCAGTGCACTCGCATCTACAGTATGGCATCGAGCTCTGGGGTCGTGGAGCTGACTGGGGACGCGTGTTTAGGATGCAAAAGCGAGCCGTACGAGCCATGGTGCGAGTGGTACAAGACACACCAGTAAAACCACTGTTCCAATCCTTGCGAATCCTTACAGTCCCATCATTGGTGATCCTTCAAGCTGCTCTCTATGCTAGGGAGCACTTGGAGGAGTACACTAGGACCGCTGACGGGCACGGATACGGCACGCGGCACGCGCACCGTCTGCGCACAGTTCCATGCCGTCTCGTCAAGACATCAAGGCTGGTGCACGTCATGGCAACGTCGGTTTACAACCGGCTGCCAGTACACATAGTAAACGCCACTTCAATTAATTCGTTTAAATGTCAAATAAAAAAATGGCTTGTTGAGCAAACATTTTACAGTTTTGACGAATTATTTAAATAATATGAAAATAGTATCTGACATAAATTGAATTTATTTTAATTGTTAATTATGAACATTGTATCTGGCATTTTTAAATTTTTATAATTATTATTAATGAAAATAGAATTTTAATGTGTGTTAACTAACTGAGCATTTTTGTTATAATTTCTTGTGTTTTTTTTGATGATTATTTGTATTTATAAGTACAGATGTATTGTATTTTTTCTTGTACAATCATTTTTGTACCTAACAATTTTAATGGACGTGTAACAATAAGTTATAAATAAATGAATATGAATAATATTAATATAGTATAGTATAGTATAGTATAGTATAGTATAGTATAGTATAGTATAGTATAGTATAGTATAGTATAGTATAGTATAGTATAGTATAGTATAGTATAGTATAGTATAGTATAGTATAGTATAGTATAGTATAGTATAGTATAGTATAGTATAGTATAGTATAGTATAGTATAGTATAGTATAGTATAGTATAGTATAGTATAGTATAGTATAGTATAGTATAGTATAGTATAGTATAGTATAGTATAGTATAGTATAGTATAGTATAGTATAGTATAGTATAGTATAGTATAGTATAGTATAGTATAGTATAGTATAAGATCTGAAAATAATCTGGGTCCACGGATTCACCACTCACCGACAGCTGGCCACAAAACCGTCCTTACGTTACTATATTATTATTATAACTCCGTAAGGTCTTATAGTTTATGCGTTTCAATTTCTTGTCCGCTTTCCCATTCATATTTGACCCAAGCAACCAGGTATTCGTACATCTAAACTCTCTCTCCAGGTCTGATCCTGCAACCCTAATTCTGGAAACTTGGTGCTTTTTAGATTAAGTTGGTTAAGTTTTAAATAGACACATTCACAGCCAACTCGCTCTCAACTGTAGTCTGGAAATTTTCCCGTATTTCCAGTAGAGTCGTTTTCCTTTATAGCCTATAAGTGCGGTGGTATCTTAGATTATTGATGAGCCTGCCTATTTGAACTCCAATTTCCAATTATCGATAAGATTTTTCGTGGCACTGTACTATATGCTTAATGCTTATTATCCAATATATTTGTTTTTGAGTCTTATTCAACCAGGATTTTTAGTCGGTAAGTGCCCTTTACACCCTCACACAATTCATGCGCACTGTTGCTTTGCGGCTGAATATCTGGCCCTTCCAAAGTACCAACTAAGACAGTTCCTGCATTAGAGATCTTCAGTAGTCGGGTTTCCTTGCCACCTACAATCTGAATCCAGGCCGTAGCACAAACAATTTGCGAAAAAGTATTCGTATCGTAAGCGTAAACGCGTCACGCTTCGGCGTATAAACTATGAGTTGTCTGCGTCACAGTTGCCATAGATAAATGACAGTTTGTACTGTTTCACGTGAACTACACGTTACGTCACACTTACGCATATATTCGTGCTAGGGCCTCTGATAGTGGAAGGTAATTTCTTTAACTCCGACTCCTTTCGTAGTGTAGAACTTTGTTGTTCAAATTCTTGTACTATACTTTACTGGTACATACCATACAGATTCCAAATTCCTTTAAAAAAGTTTTTACGAAATACCCGTAACAAAATTAGTCTAAAAGTGACATCCTAGATTAAGCTTCTCTTTCTTTATTTCTGTTAATAAAAATTAAACACACATATATTTTGTACCTACTCTACTAGAAAAACTCTATTTAATGCTCAATAAACTCTACATGCTAAAAGACTTTAGCGGAGCGCAATTTTTCTTTCTACTCTAGCAACTAGGTAAGAAAAAATATTGTGCTTTTTAAGTACGAAAATCCCCTACAAAAAGTTTAAATATGTTAGTATTCCATTTTGGCCAATATTCGAATATCTCCACTACCAGGCAGAGTGACAGGAACTTCCGTATTGCTCCTATAATTCTTAGGTACGGAATCCTAAAATGTTCCCTCGAATAAAACGATTAAGTAGGTACTGTTTTGGCGTATATTTGAATAAAGTACCCTGATATGACGAACCAAATAATCGTAAAGAGTCAACAGACAAGAACAGATATACATTTTGCAGACTTTGTCGTGTTTGTGGAATGTAAGATAAACGCTGACATGCAGGTCAATATCTGTAAACTGTACTTATAACAACTATTTGTAACTAGGAAGATAAAAAACCGACCAAGTACAATTTGGAGTCGCGTACCGAGGGTTCAGCGGCGCTATCTGGCAAACTTAACTTTGCCGTTCGATCCCAAGACACGCTTATTGCAGTAATTGCTAGTAGTAAATGTCTGATATTAAATTTGCTTATTTTGTTAATTTTGCGTGTTTTGCTAATCTAGTACGTACTCGTATTTACAGCTTTCAGGTTTTGACTTTAAATGCGGTAAGACATTGCTTCTGGACAAACTTTATGATTCTAGGTCAACCGGAAATACTACCATAGGTGTTGATTCCTTTGTAAAATGTCCGTTATGTATATGATTATATCTTTTGATCGCTTTGACTTACAAGCTTAAGTTTAGATTTTTTTCAGCTACAAGAGACAATATAACAGAGTATAAATTACTTGATAACTCTACATGTTCCTGAGAAAAATAGTCTTGACATACCATATTGATTCCAAATTCCTTAGAAGACACGTTTTAAGAAATACCCCGTTACAAAATAAGTCTACGAGTGAAATTCTTTATTTTGAGATAGTTTCTTTTCCCATCCCTTTCTTTATTTCTAAGAGGCAGACTGGCAGACAGACAACGATGTGATTCATTATGGGTTTCTTTTTCTTTTGAAGTACAACAGAACCCTAAAAATGGCTGTACATTTTGTAGAATTTGTATAGAAAGTAAGTTCATTTTATCACGTTCGACACTATAGCACCTACCTAGGTTACAATAAACAGTTATAATATTAAGTACGTATTGTACATTATACCCTACTAAGTATTTACTTAGTTTTTTTCAACAATTAACCGCAAAGGCAAGACAGCTTGTTTTCACAAAAGAGCCAACTTCCTCATTAGTTCACAGCATTTAAAGTACATATATGTACAAATCAGAACATGTGCATGAGTATCAAGGTACTTAGTACTTACCTACATTCCGTATTGTAGGTACTTATGGCTGAAACACCAATCTCGCTATATGAGTAACGATTCAGCCATAATTAGGAACAAAACGTGCTTGATAACAAGAATAGCATATCATTAACTCTGTTTTATCTGTGGGTGTGTAACACACGTCACCATTGTACATGCTTAGTAGGTAGGCATGTGTATACAAATGTTGTCAATGTGTGAGTCATGTATGTGCCGGTACTGAAACTCACACATTCGTACTGTTTGTATGTGAGACAGTAATTCTTATTATTAACGATTAAAAAGTTACTCACATGATCGGTGTATATTCTCAGTCTAATAGAAAATATCGAATGGAAATATAATCGACATCGCCGTAATATTGCCTCTTAAATAACTGTTAGACAAGTCCTGGTCCATGTATTACAAGCTCGACAAGCTAAAATAAGAATAAATAAAAAATAAATTTTACAGTGATTGAAATTGGTTGTGTTTTAGAAATTAAATTTTTTCTTACTTTACTTTACTTTCGTAATTGCAAGATTTTTATTTATATGCGTGTTAGGTTTTTTTTAATATGGGACTACAACCACACAAAGGTCTTCAGGTCCCAAACTAGGCAGAGCCTGTACTATGGTAACCTGATGACGGATATACATACTTAAATACATATACACACCCAGACACAGATCAAACAGACATGTTCATTGCATACGAATGTTTGACCTGTCCGGGGATCGAACCCGGGACCAGCGGCTCAGAAGGCAGGGGTGCTACCAACTGCGCCAACCGGCCTGTCGCCTACGGTTGCTGTAAGCCTATATTAAAACCGTATTCCTTTTCACACTACCTGCTTTTATATTTAATAACTAGTTGACCCGCCAGCGGTTTCGCTCGCTTGGACTTGGTGTAGTGGTGAGAGAGTTATTCTTTAATTTACAATAACTTTTTTATTTATGAACCAATTGACATAAAACAAACACTTAATGTTAGGTGGAGCTTACCACAATATATTAGTGAAAACTACTTTTAAATCGGATAAGCTGTTTCTAAGATTAGAGTGCAAAGACAAACAGACAAACAGACAAAATTCTAAAAATCATTTTTTATTCTATATTCGTTTATTAATCTGTCCGCATCAGGTTTACGCTATATCAAAAGAATGAACCAGGGGCTTGCTGATTCGGACGTGTTAAAGTCCCAATTATGTTTTTTCTCATGTATCTTCTATGTACAGACAGCGATCCGTTACATTTTTATTATATGTAGATACCTATAGATGAACGCGCGCAACGCACTTAAGATCCTGAAGAAGGCCTACGGATGATGCCGAAACAATTGTCGATCGCGATATCGACAGCGCGAAATTCTCACGTTGAGAACTTAAAGGTGTAGCGAAACGTAACAATATTCTAAGTCTATGGAAAACCAACTAGATTCTGTTTTAAATTAACATATCACTAATTTCGACAAAAATCTCGAACGAGTTTGAAAATAGACGTTCGACTTTGATTACCTATGTGTGCGTTTAACCTCTATAAAGTGCTTCACACTAACGCGTCTGCCAACAATGCGTACGTCGCCATTTGGCACACATACAACTTGACGTGTGGGTGTGTGCGTAGCCAGACTTCACGCGGTGGACGCATGTTCACATTCCTACGTTCTTGAAAGTATTGAAACTACCGGCAAAAGTCCATTTTCGCCCGTATTGACGCCATGCTTGTTATTATGTTATACAGGATGGAATATGATTTACGAGCCGAAAGCCTTAGTTCCGGGATCGAGGTTTTGTGGTTTCTCTTATTTCCTGTAAATAACTTTCGGCGTGTGTACTGAAACTGTGTCAAATTAACAAATGTTAGATTTTTATTTATTTATGACTGGTTGCTATCTCAGACAAAAATATATGTTTCTATTCAGCGTAGTAGCACAGCCAGCATTCTATACACTTTTCCCTCTGTCAGGCAGGGGCTTACTAGACTACTACGGCCTTACTTATAAACGCTGCTTAAATTTAAATAACGTCACTTAATACGGCGCAGAACAATTTTGCTGTACGCAGTACTAAATAACGTCATTTAAAGTTAAGCAGCGTTTATAAGGCTCCTATTTTTTTAGAGTAGGTATCCTTATTTGTAAGTATATACTTTTTTTTTACTTAAGTACTTAAGGTTACAGATATATATTTTAGGTATGATTACTGAATAAATTTCACACCGCCAACCCTTAACCCTTATAACAAAAGCTTTGTTATTGTAATAATCTATAGAAAAAATATATAAGTAGGCGCCCTGAAACCTCGTAAGTATAGTATCATGAGTAGGTACAGTGATGAGATGATGATGATTGATGCGGTCCGACCCGTGTAGGTATAGTAGTGTTGATCGCGGGATTACCTAATTTACGCTGTTAATATTGTTATGTATACAATTAGTATACGTCGTAGATACCATGTTATTTATGCTGTAATGTTTATTTTTGTTGTTTAACTATTCAACGCAGCAAATTTTCCATTAACTGTATTTCTACACAATTCATACAGATCGCGCGGCGAGAGTTTGGCTTTGACCTTCGGGTGGAGGGGATTACTGCGCATGGGTACTGTCGCGCCATGTGACAGAGAGAGACAAGAGTCCCTCGTCTTCGATGTGACAGAGAGAGACAAGAGTCCTTCGTCCCTCTAGCCACCCTGTGATACCCAATTTTTGACTTCTGCGCAATAACGGTCAAAGCCAAACTCTCGCCGCGCGATCTGTACTAATCCTATAAATGTCAAAGTGAGTTTGTGTGTTTGTTACGCTTTCATGTCTAAAGGGCTGAACGGATCGTAATGAAAATTGGCAAGGAGATAGATTAAATCCTGGGGGAGGGTGTTTTTCATCATAATCATCCATCAGTACGTGGATGAAACCGCGGAGCGCAGCTAATAACATTATAAATGAGAAAGCAACTCGGTTTATTGGTTACCTTTTCATGACTAAATGGCTGAATGGCTCGTAGTGAAATTTAGAAAGGAGATAGATTATATCCTGGGGAAGTACATAGAATACTTTTCATCATCATCATCATCATCATAATCCATCACTATGCGGGTATAACCGCGGAGCGCGGCTATTAACATTATAAATGAGAAAGAAACTCGGTTTATTGGTTACCTTTTCATGACTAAATGGCTGAACGGCTCGTAGTGAAATTTAGCAAGGAGATAGAGTATATTTTGGGGAATTACATAGGATACTTTTCATCATCATCATCATCATCATAATCCATCACTACGCGGGTATAACCGCGGAGCGCGGCTATTAACATTATAAATGAGAAAGAAACTCGGTTTATTGGTTACCTTTTCATGACTAAATGGCTGAACGGCTCGTAGTAAAATTTAGCAAGGAGATAGATTATATCCTGGGGAAGTACATAGGATACTTTTCATCATCATCATCATCATCATCATCATCATCATAATCCATCACTACGCGGGTATAACTGCGGAGCGCGGCTATTAACATTATAAATGAGAAAGAAACTCGGTTTATTGGTTACCTTTTCATGACTAAATGGCTGAACGGCTCGTAGTGAAATTTAGCAAAGAGATAGATTATATCCTGGGGAAGTACATAGGATACTTTTCATCATCATCATCATCATCATAATCCATCACTACGCGGGTATATCCGCGGAGCGCGGCTATTAACATTATAAATGAGAAAGAAACTCGGTTTATTGGTTACCTTTTCATGACTAAATGGCTGAACGGCTCGTAGTGAAATTTAGAAAGGAGATAGATTATATCCTGGGGAAGTACATAGGATACTTTTCATCATCATCATCATCCATCAATACGCGGGTATAACCGCGAAGCGCGGCTAATAAATGAGAAAGAAACTCGGTTTATTGGTTACCTTTTCATGACTAAAGCTGTATGGCTTGTAATGAAATTTAGCAAAGAGCTAGAGTATATCCTGGGGAAGTACATAGGATACTCTTCATCATCATCATCATCATCCATCACAACGAGGGTATAACGGCGGAGCGTGGCTACTAACATTATAAATGAAAACCTAACTCGGTTTATTTGTTACCTTTTCACGACTAAACGGCTCGTAATATATTAGCAAGCATATATTATATCCTAAGGAAGGGCATAGCATACTTTTCATTATCATCATCATCCATCACCTTGCAGGTGAAACCGCGGGGCGCAGCTAGTCAATAATAATACATAATGTTAGTACAACTAGTTTATTACCTACTTACATCCAACATCAATCACATTATCTTTTTATGAATTTATGAAGTATTATGGTAACTATTACAGTATTAATGTGAGAAATATCTGGGCCCACAGATACTTATTTATTTAGAAAGTACATCTTTGGGGTCTTCTCCATATCGCACATTCAGTGTATTGATGCTTACTGCTTAATTATCCATACTCCACATAAATTATCCATACTCCATACAAATTATCCAAACTCCATACAAATTATCCAAACTCCATACAAATTATCCATACTCCACATAAATTATCCATACTCCATACAAATTATCCATACTCCATACAAATTATCCAAACTCCATACAAATTAAACAAACTCCATACAGATTATCCATACTCCATACAAATTATCCAAACTCCATACAAATTATCCATACTCGATACAAATTATCCATACTCCATACAAATTATCCATACTCCATACAAATTATCCAAACTCCATACAAATTATCCATACTCCATACTAATTATCCATACTCCACATAAATTATCCATACTCCATACAAATTATCCATACTCCATACAAATTATCCAAACTCCATACAAATTATCCAAACTCCATACAAATTATCCAAACTCCATACAAATAATCCATACTCCACATAAATTATCCATACTCCATACAAATTATCCATACTCCATACAAATTATCCAAACTCCATACAAATTAAACAAACTCCATACAAATTATCCATACTCCATACAAATTATCCAAACTCCATACAAATTATCCATACTCGATACAAATTATCCATACTCCATACAAATTATCCAAACTGCATACAAATTATCCAAACTCCATACAAATTATCCATACTCCATACTAATTATCCATACTCCACATAAATTATCCATACTCCATACAAATTATCCATACTCCATACAAATTATCCAAACTCCATACAAATTATCCAAACTCCATACAAATTATCCATACTCCATACAAATTATCCAAACTCCATACAAATTATCCATACTCGATACAAATTATCCATACTCCATACAAATTATCCATACTCCATACAAATTATCCATACTCCATACTAATTATCCATACTCCATACAAATTATCATTAGGAATAATACATATACTCCACGATTACCTTCTGGGTCTTAATACAACGTCTAATTTTATTATAACTTTTTTTTAAAATTAGGGATGAGGCCATAGATATTTTTACTAGAGGCTTATTTGTGGTCCCTGATTTTTCCTCTTAAGAGGATTGCATCTAGTACTTTCCATGCTTAAAGAGAAAGCTCTTTTCTACCTCTTAACATTGTCCGATTTCAGTGATTTTTTTTTCATGGATTCAAGGCATTGTTTACTATGCCCGTACGTTTTGATTTTTTCAGTATTTCAAAGTACTATAAATTTCCTTTTTTAGAACTTAAAAAAAACTGAAAAAATCACAACATGCGGGCATAGTAAACAATGTCATGATTCCATGAAAAAAAATCACTGAAATCAGACAATGTAAAGAGGTAGAAAATAGCTTTCTCTTTAAGCATGGAAAGTACTAGCTATGCAATCCTCTTAAGTAGATACTACTCGAATTACAGTACTACTACTTGCAGTAGTACTTGCTCTAGCACTTCTAGTAGTCCATGCTATAGTTATTCTGCTTTATGACATCTATTAGTTTCAGGCATTTATTTATTTTGTCGAAGGTTATTTTGTAATAAATGTAACATTGTTGTTTTAGATGAAATGAATTTATGATGATTATGATGAAATATGCATGACTCATTCCTTCATTATTCGTTATCTGTGCCTAGCCTAGGTATGGTGAGTTGAATAATGTGCCCATTTGAGTAACTTTACGAAACTGTATTTAATCAAGTGTTATGCTTTGGATGGCATGAAACAACTAAAGAGTTGGACATGCACATAGCAATAGGTATTTAAAGTTACTTTTCTTTAATTCTTTCTTTAATTCTTTATTGCACATAAAAACACATTAGGTATAGGTATACATAAAGTATATATACCTATGTACAAAGGCGAGCTTAATCCAAAAAGAGTTTTCTTCCAGCAAACCCTTGATAAAATAGAACTTTTATACGAGCAGTAGGTTTCTGTGCACATTCTAAATATAATACTACAACTATATAAAAATACATACATATCCTATAATAATACACATATACATATAGATTAAAAGAAATATATATATATATAAAGAAGTCATACATATCGAATAAGGGGTCAGTTTATTGAGAAAATTTTCTTTACGTATTGCTTTACCCAGTAGACATTAGAACATATAGATTTGCAACTGAACACAATCATTATTCATATTGTAAATGAGTAGAAAGTTAATAGTCAATTAATTTTTATCATTACAATTATGATAAAAAAAACTTATATCAAACTATGTGTATATTTTTGATTGAGCTAAATGAAAAGCAGTAAGTGAGGAATTCAATTCTAAAAAGTTCTCTATAATAAATAGCTAATAGGTAGCTTACCTTGTCAATCTGAATGGCCGTGCGATTCTCTAATGATTCGTCGTGGCGCTCGTCGACGAGCTCACCTATATGTATAGTGTAAGGTTGTTTTTTGTCATCGTTTCTTGTCATCTCGTCATTTGTTTCACGGATGTTGTCAAAGATGCAACGATGTTTGCTCTTAGAGAATCGCACGCATAATGACAATCAACAAGGTTAAGCAAATCTTACTGCAGTCACAATCTGATTTGTGACCGTTAGCGCCATTTTGAACTGAAAGTATACGTGGTTCAGAGGGCCCTAATCATTTGTTTTAGGACAGTAGTCGTTAGCTATGTTGGAAATCTTCGGGCGGCATGCAAACCTTGACACAGAGATCGGCCATCACTCATCCGCCTCTCTACCAAGCCGCAATGGGGGTCAATTCTTCTATTTCCCAACGTTTAACAATCTATCCCGCTCCAACTACTCCTGTTTGTCGTTCGATTATTACCCAAAAAGCCATTATTTTATTTCTATATACATATTGGAATGTAATGTCATCTAAACGCTACTTCATCGTACCTGAATTTTAATTATATATGACTGTATATTACTTTATACGAATATGAGGTAGCGTCACGTTTATTAGGGTTTATAGAGTTAGCATAATACAAAGATATGATCTACCGCTGGCTCAGATATATATATGTACCAATATATACCTGAGATCGCTGGTGTCAATAGAAACTTATCAGCGGCTGCACTGTTTTTCAATAGCAGTATAAGAAACGGTTCGATTGCAGTTGGAAAAATTTTATAGTGGAATCAACGAATGCAGAAAATGTTAGACTGGTCCATGAAGTATACTTATATAAGGTGAAATTAAATTAGGTCTCAATATTGCAGGGGGTGATTCGAAACGTTCACTGGTCCTTATGCCAAGTTTAACATTTTTATTATACTGAATTTACGTATAAATGACGGCCGTCCGGGTATCAAACTCGGAGCTGTGATTTCGGACGCACTGCAGTGTCGCGCGGGGGTTGGCTTTAGAATCGTGACCCCTGAATTTGGTGAAACAAAAACTGTGGGTGGGTTGAAGGGGTACGTTGTATGTAAGTTCTTGAAACGGAACGCAAACATCGAAGATAGCGTAATGTCACTGTCGGAATACTCGCGTCATTCCGTTACTTCCGAGTGTACGTGAATGTTTTCTCCTGTTTTTCTGCGCTTTCTTTTGATATTTTCAATTTTAATTATCAGACCCATACTAGTAGGAATGTTTGCACAATAGTATATTAGTACCTAATGAATTGGCAATGTCACTTGTCTGTGACAAACCTATAGGATAGGTTAGGTTTGAACTGTGACCCACCAGGTTCATCAAACTACTTTTGTTCCAAATTTGTGCACAATAGTATATCAGTAGCTATCTAATGAATTGGCAAAGTCACTTGTCTGTGACATACCTATAGGTTAGTTATAGTTAGTTAGAATAGGTCGAAGTCAGTGACAGAACCGACTCATAGCACCCCGATTTCAAGCAGTCTTGTCGGATTGCAGAGCCGACGCGGGGGTGGTAGTAGATCGAAATGCAGTACTTAACCTCAAAATACTTAAACAAACATAACTCGAAAACTAATGGTCTCCGGCGGGTGGGCTTTGCGGGGGGGCACTACCCGAATCTTCTTGCGACCTCTTTGTCGAAGTTGGACCTGCCTAATTGGAAAGTTCTGTCTCAGGTAGACGACTCGTCTTCAAGTTCGAATGTATCGTTTCCAACAATTACCGGTATAGGTGGAACATGGATATTGGACATGAATTTCGATAGATTATAAGTATATATTACATATAAAATAATGATATAATTTATGATATTTTAAACATGAACAGTGCTAATTTATTGTACATTACCACAACAAAACAAACAAAAAGGAAATAATACAGGTATATGTTCAAAATCTATGCATTCCTATGCAATGAAAACTACTTAAATGAATAATAAAATGAATACTACTTTTACAAAGAATTACAGAAATGGTAATAACTTTTAGTTCATATAAATACATTGACAATTGCAGCTAAATTATTTTACATTGCTTGGGTTATATACTACATATATCTTTCCAATACTTTACCAAGATACTACAAGGGGACGGGGTTAGAATGTTTCTTTCCACCGTTGAATGTGAATCATTATCCGAGCGGTCAAGCCAGGTCATGCCCTCATGGGACCAGACGTTCTACGTCAGAAATATACTAGCCATCTAGATTACGATACTTTTTCAACCACTTCCATGCAGTATTGTGCACTATTTTTTATTCATTATAATTATATAGCTTGTTCACCACTATCCAATTTCGTTTTTGAACCCCATGGCCAATTACTCAATATTCATATTAATTTATTTTGGAATGGTCTTTTAACCTAGTGAGCTGCCGATTATGATCAAATTTGCAAACCAGAGTTGCAAATACCCCGCAAAAAAACAAGTGACTGTCACTTTTTCGTTGATATTACCGATCTGGTATCTTTCAAATGATATTTTGCTATGTAAAAAAATTTTCCAGGTCCTTTACAGCATCAAAAAAAACAAAACATTAGCTGAAATCTATAGTATATTTGAATAGATAACATTTTTAATTGGATCCTTATTTGATTTCGCCTTGACATACCTGTATGCCAAGGCGGCTTTACGAAAGTTTTGTTTGGCATACAGGTATACCAAGGCAGCTTGACGGGACTCTCATAATGTTATTATACGGTATGCAAAAAAATCTCTTGCCTCCTACCTCTATCTCTAGTCCTCCGAAAAATCAAAGAATGCGTGGATATTAACTTTCATTCTTTACTTTTGCATTTCGGTCATTATTATTTATTATAGTCAGCGGTAGGAAATCAAATATGATTAGGTTTAAAAATCGGGAACGTGCAACCCGCAATTTAATAGTTTGCGGGTATAAACTAACATACATTTGTTTAAAAAAGTATCGTTCGCTAGTAATGGCACAGAGCAACTACTCGTACCAATGGGTCTCAACTCAATCAGGTATGGAATGTGTTGGTGGAATTCCTTATCTATTTCGGCTATTGTGACCAACCCCATAAGAGGGTCAGTCACATGATTTTCTGTCTTTGCTATGGCAGTTGAAAACAAAATTATAAAACCCGTACTATACCATTACTGTCAGTATATTTTCCCGCAGAGACAATAACTTATAACGCTTACTCTTGAAGTTGAAAATCACCTACTGTATGCAAATATCTGGCCTAAAATCCTTGATACATAAGTAACAAATTATGGTACAAAGGGACTCGCATACGTGCTAAAAAACCTAATAATAAAAACAAAAGCCCTGGTTAGGTATCATTAAAAGTATTTTTTCAACACACCTACTAGAAAAGGGACTCTTATCGAAAGGTTTTTCAAATTCAAAATGCAGCGTATTTCGAACGCGTGCTTTTTACTTTTCATTCCGCACGAGAGCGAAATAGAAATTTCAGTTTTTAAAAATGAGCAAAAAGTTCTAACCTTAAAATTAACAAAACTTTTTGCAAATAATAAAACTGTATTCGTCAAAATACAATACAAAACAATTACATGTTAGCAAATAATTTTTACATTAATATAATTTATATGTTTGCAAAAGATTCAAAAGGTTCAAGCAGAATCCTATCTGTATAGATATTAACTAAATATACCGGGAATTAGCGGCCGAGTGATATTATTTTCAATTTGGCATATATAAAACAGCTCTAAAGCAAAACGGCTAATCTAAAAATCTCGGTTATATCATTGTTCTTCATCGTTGAAGTAAGGCCACTCCGTTCACAGGCGCGATCCGGGCCTACCGCCCGGGCGAGATGGTGAATGCTAGTGCGACGCCACTTCTACCGACTACCTTTTGAGGCAGAACTGCTCATGAGAGGTTTGGATTGGGTCTAAGCCAGCCATACCTTCTTTGAGCAACCCCGTCGTATAGCATTTTTTCCAACAAATTAAAAAAAGCGTTGAAATTGTCATTGGACCGAGGCATGGTATCATACTTCTGTACGTACATGAATTATTCAATTTCTAATGATTGAGTGAATAAGTGGGAGAGTTGGAGAAGATGAGGATGTCTCAATTTGCTTAATAGGAAGCATGATTTATAGTTTTACCAGCTACAGACAGATTGGTTGGGTTATATTCAGTTCCAAGACGAATTATACTACTAATTTATGATTACTCGTATTCTGTGTGGGGGAGCTATAATGGTCGGCATTTTCCAGCCAACAGCTAACTTTAACATCCACTCTTCCTACTACATTGTTCTATTCGATGTATACTTATGCTGCTGGCTCCGCTGCTCCGATTTTTCGTTAAAATATTTTGCTAAACCGAAAAGTATATCATATGGTATACCCACTTAGGTAGACCTGTTCAGAATCGTTTCGTTCATTAATCCAGCGCTAAATCTATTGGTTCAATTTCCAAAACTTATGAAATAAAGTAATGTACTTCACTCTAAATCGATATTTAAAGTATTGGTGACCATATCCGTTTAATAACATATTCCAGGTCTTCGTTAAGGAAACAAATACATATATGTTATGAAAGGGAATGTAAGAAACAATTTTGAGTAAGAACCACCTTTAGCATCATGAGTTCCAAAGTCCAGAGCCCACGCGTGCACTGTCTCACAATCCGTAGATCTTCATGCAGCTGATTTAAAGCATATTTTTTATGATCCTTTTTTGTATGGTCATCATGAGACAACAATTCCCAAAAAACCGCGTGACTCATGAACAACAAGCATGTTTGCGCCATATTCGTATTATCAACCGTTGTAATTGAGTTGATTTTTCCGTGTAGATATAAAACCTGGTGATACTATTCGATAAAATATATTGCACCATCCTCCGCTTTTCAGGAAAATGCTCGTTAATTAATTAGGCTTAATCTGTTTACTTTCTATTGATAAGATGTATGACTACACACCCACATCACGCGGGGACTTAATGAGATATTTTTTTTAGAATCTTATCATTTGATGAAATGACAATAAGTGATAAGAAACGACGCCAGGAAAGTGACGATGTACGAGTATATTCAATGTTAAGCAAAGGTTACGGTGTAGTAGAGCGCTGTAATTTGTAGTGCCAGTGTTAAATACGGTAGTGTGTTACAACAAATATCAAATCTATTGAATGAAATACTTATCAAACATAAAACAATATAACACATTTGAAACAAACAATTTTTTTAAGCAACTTTGATAAAATAATCCTAAATAAAATAATAAAGTATTATACTATATATATACATACACCTATAAATAACTATATAATAGTATTATGCATCGAAGGTATAAGTTATCAACTCACAATAAGTAAAAAACTATCTTTCTTTACAGTAATATTATTACAATATTATTTGTTAAATCCAAATGATGTCATATTGTAATTGATAATGGCACACACCCACAACACGCGGTGGTGACATGATAGCCAAAAGGCAAGTTTGTAATTTCCAACAAATGTGTCAAATTTGATGATTTTATATTATTACTATGTTATAGTATCTGCTCCCAACTTCGTTCACGTGGTATTAGGTTATCGTGGATCCTCGGGAAAAGGTAAACCATCTCCAAAATCAATTCACATCCATTCATCACATTCATCCAAATCCGCTTTCCGTTCCGCTGTTTGCGTGATTGAGTAACAAATACACATTTTATTGTTATAGTTTTCAAATAACAATAATGATTATATATAAAAATATGTGCCTAATAATTATTATAAATACTATATAGTGTTTTAGCTTAATTGATTAAAAAAATGTGTTATACCTGCGTACTGTAATAGACTATAATGGACTATAATGGACTATAACAGACTATTGTGATATTTACTTAAAATTTATTAAAACATATATATATATGCCTATTTTTAATTAAAATAATCATATAACAGGTACATAATTAAAGTAATATGTACCTAAAGTATATAATTTATTTTTCCACTTTCCCAACGAAAATTCACATGTAATTTTTTTCGTCTTGTAGAGGTAAATATGCCTTTGAATGATGACGGTTTTATTTTTGCGATAAAGCCAGGTAATCTGAATAAAGTCAGTGTTTTTCTCTGGATTTATCTATTATTGTAGATAATATCAATAAAATTTTGTTGAAATTAGTGTCTGTCATTGTCACAATCAACCTGGTACTGGAATACACTGATGGCATTGCTTATTAGCCACTGAAAAGTGGTCGAAACATAAGGATTAAGAAAATTAAATCTACGTGACGTATTCGATCCCTAAGGTAATTGTTTGATGGTAATGATTGTACTATTACACACTCATATTCCCGCCGGCCTGTTATTTGTACAGAATAACTGATGGTTTTTATGTGTAAGAGCGGAATGATACAAATACTTTTTACAGGTAAGGTCCTAATACATACATGTGCCTAATACAGGAACAAGAACAAGAACAAACATGTTGAAAAAACTCGGATATTGTATGGAGACTCCATCCGGCTAGATTTTTTACTCTGTTTATTTCCTATTTGTTAATTTGTAACGCTTCAAAAGATACAGCCTTGGTAGGACATAAAGAGGAACGCCGCGTAGCGACACGGGCGGCGTAAGTTTAGTAATGGCACATAATAATAACTCGATAATGGCCTCTGTGGTAATGGTTTCGTACTCCCGTACGGAACCCTATTAAATTTATATGCAATATTATAATATTGAACACGGTTTTAGTTTTTCATCATAATGAGCTACTTCTATTTCTGTATTGTAGATTTGAAGGGACATTAGAGAAAACTTACAGAATAAAGTTTTTGTAAAGTACCTACGAGTACTTAATAGTGATTCTTATGATCTTAGTATAGATGGAATATCAATAAATATAAAAGATCATAAAAACGTTTATAGACGTTTTTATAAACGTATTATTATATTTTTATTTATTATGATTAAAAGTTTTTTTCATGCTCGGGAGCATGAAGAAAATATTATAGTTCATTTGTTATTTTATTTTTATTTATCTCTAGGATTCCCTGGGTCGCGGAAGGCAGTGACATGCACAATAACACAATACAGCATATAATACCCGAGACAAACATTTCTGCTTTTCACACAAATATGTGCCCCGGACAGAGATCAAACTTGGGACCTCGCACTTCCAAATCAGGGTCAAACCTGCTGAGCTAACGGAGCCGGCAATTATGTTAAACTTATGATGATAAACGAAACATCTAACGTACATTTTCATTTATATATCTAATAATCGTGAGCTAAGAACAGTCCAATTCGTGACTCAGATAATATATTGTGGTATGCCCCCGCATCATACAGCGCTGACACGAAACCTTAAAAAATACCTTCACTTGATTCTTTATTATAGTACTAGTTGCGCCCCGCGGTTACACTCGCGTGGTGAAGGATGATGATGATGAATAGTATCCTGTGTTAATCTAGCGCCTCATCTATATAACTCTGCATAATCTTACCAAATTTCATCAAAATTAGCACAGTTTACCCGCGTGGTAATGGATGATGATGATGAAAAATATCCTATTTAATAATCCAACGTGCCTCCACAACAAATTTCATCAAAATTGGCCCAGACGTTTGAGCGTAAAAGAGTAACAAACATTCATACATCCATACTCACAAACTTTCGGCTATATAATATTAGCACAGATGCTGTTATTAGCGATAGTATGTGTGTGATGTGTGTGAATGTGAGTGATAATATGGGATAGCCAATAACCTATAACACTTTCTATTTTATGATGTCAAAAGAAAATAAACTGTTGATGTAATTAAACGAGTGACACACTACGAATAATACTTATTATTATTCGTAGGTGACACATAATTTTTATTGCTTTTTTCTCAACGGTGTTCTCAACAATAATATTTGCTAGAAATGTATACCTTATCATATTTTTGTATTTATCTATAAAAGTTTTTGTTTAAATTTAAGAGTCCAGTACATAGTTTTTATGGATTAGATTTTAATTGAACTTTTCGAAATATGTTATTATTTTGTTTGACTAACCGCTTTGTTATCAGTTTTACTCCCGAAGTATTTGGTCTAAAATGTAATTATATGTACATATAAATACTTTTCACGGTAAGTGTGCCAAGCGTTCACGTCGTCTTTGATAAATCCCTATAGGAAGAAATCACAAGGTTTGAGATCCGAGAATCTGGCAGATCTTGGCCGGCCTTGTTGCACTGTTATTACGGTTAAAAGCCATACATTTTAAGTTGAATTTAGTGAAAAGAAAGAGGAAAATATTGTTCAAACGTTTAGTATAACAATATTTGGATATGAATGAAATGAAACTGACAGGTAATCCAGCAAATCGGGTGACGACATCACGACAGCTGCAAAAATATGAATAACATTTTTTTTTTTATATTTTCGGATACTCTTGTCCAGGGGGAAGTTTTCAAGTCGCCGCATTTTTTTATGTTTGACCATGCATAGTAAATTCTTTGTTGTGTAGTTCGATTTAGATGGGTTTTTCTTTAATACATTATAAGTACATTTAATACCTTCAAGCTAACTTGTAAATTTCATCACATTGATTGAAAATATTTGAGTTATGCTTAGTTCTAGAAAAAGGTGTTCGCTTATGTGGATGATAATATTATACTCGTAATTTCAGGCGTAGAAGTAATACGTCAGTAGTGAAATGGAAGTCAGTTTCGTGTTTAAATAATGACTTGATAATATTCGTTATTTAACGTTCTTTATCTGCTCTATAGTTTCACCAAGTTTGAAGCTTGTATGCAGATACTAAGTATTACTGTTTTTGCTATTAAAAGAAAAACAGAAACGTGTTTATTTAGCGTTTCATATTTTTTAAGAATGCCTATTTATCCTTTCAAATTATTATTTTATAACTTGTCCAGGGATTCCTTAACGACTTACTTAACCGATAAGAACAAAATCATCACAGTTTGTTTGGTGTATCCACCATAATATCAACAATTGTGTGTTGTTCCCGTGGGAGTGATAGGATAGGAAACGTGTATTTTGTTATCTAGTTCAGTTTATATCAACTTTACATTTTTTTAAGATACGTAGCTGTATATTGTATGCAAGGCTGCGCAAAATACATGCTTTGCTTTAATTGAAATACAAATTAAAAAACCCTGTATCGCAAGTAACTAAAATACAAAATATAAAATACTTTCAAGTGCGATATTTGAAATATAAAATATAAAATACAATATTTTAGCAATTTTTAATTGAAATACGAAATACATCATCATCATCATCATCATCATCAGCCTGTAGCAGTCCACTGCTGGACATATGCCTCTCCAATTGCACGCCACTTAGGTCTATCTTGGGCTTCTCGCATCCAGTTTTTGCCAGCCGTCTTGCGCAGATCGTCACTCCACCGTGCCTCAGGACGTCCTACATTACGTTTGCCGATGTCAAAGGTAATTAATTATAAATTTAACAAGTTTATAAGAATACGTTGCCTTAACAGGCGGCTTCGTAATAGTCCTGCGTTCTTCAACTCTTCAAGCGCGTACGCGGGATTATACTTTGGAACTGTAACAACTTCAAAATAAGTTTCATAGTTTTCATGATAACAATTTTAAGTTATTTTGTAGATAACCCCTTTGCGTACCAGAGACGTAACTTTACGTGAATTAATTAATAAACCTTTTGTTTATAAATTAAACTCTTTGATTAATAATCACGATTTAGTAAGGGTTAAACTGTAGTGCATTACGGGTCCAACAGTCAGACTTCCAATATGGTTGACGCAAAACACTTCGATTTCTCTCTTTGTGAATGTAGTAGTAATGGGAATATTGATTAAAACACAACTTACAAGACATTTTCTATGGAAGAGTAAGTACCTATTCCTTATTTTTAAACACACTAATTTTTTACAAAACCTAAACACTTGTCTATCGTAGTGGACTACCTGGACATCTCATAACATAATGTTTAATGCATGATTGTAAATAAGTATGTAATTTTTTTAATTGTATTTCATATATTCATGACCTTAGACCATCTATCAAATTCGTGATTTAGATAAAATGTCGGTATGTCCAAATATGGTGTTTAAATTTATTATAAAGTGTGAGGCAATTCGTGTACCTAATCCTCAGAATACAGAATAAACATAAATAAAGATGTTTCTGTATTCTGAGACCTAATCATCAGCACCAGGCCTGTTCATGTTCACTTGTCGTCCCACCCACAGTTTAGATTCGTTGACCACCAGGACCACATCCCAGGAAATCATATAGACGACGCTACCCACAAAACAATACATTTCTTAGAACCGCTACTCTGCTGGTTAAGGTCCATATTAATTTTTTACATTACTTCGTGTACTTTGTAGAAAGAAGAAGAAGAAAGAAAATATATTTATTCATGATATACACGCAATATTACATTCCAATATAATATACCTACACACATAATTACGAGTAACATACAATATGAAATGTTGCGTAATATCATGAATGTAGGTCCCGACTCAGCATTTAACTAAGATCATTAGACCTTAGCTACCGATTTTCAGTCGGATTTGTACTCTGTATATGTTATGGTTGAGCCAAAAATACTAGATGTCACATCTAAGTAGATCATCTACGAAATAAATGATTTGCTATGACGTCTATTTGCATTGGTGAGTGTTATTTTTTTTATAATCCCATAATTTAAATACGAATATCCAGACGCACTCAAAACTATTGTCTATAAACATGGCATCCGCATGAATTAATATTATTTAGGAACCACCTATAAGGACTCGCGTGACAAGAAAAATTCCGGTTAATATAACCGGAATTTTTCTTGTACCAGTTTAGCCCCTATTTGACATTCTTCGTATTTGTTGCGCAGTGAGCGCGGGCTACTGCATGTAACTATGGATTTTACATGATATAATAACTAAATTATAGCCAAAACTCATGGCAGTTGACTTACTCAAACCATATGAATGAAATATTAGAACAATAACATAATATGACAACGTTGGTCAGTTAAAAACAACTGCATACTAGCTTAAGACTATTCCCTATTGAATATCCGTCTAACCTAACCTAACTATATAACACCGTACGATTCATTATCTTTATAGAAATTCTAGTTTAGTAACTTTCTCTTCTTTCGTATACCATACCTTATAATTCTTTTACATCTCTCATATTCGGTAAGTAGGTCCTTCTTGCCCCATTTGGGGGTAAGTAGCTAGTAGTAGTAGCTAGAATAGCCTTAGGGCGGTAAGTAATTAAAAAAAAAACACTTCACTCTTTCAAAAAGTTCGCGTACATCTAACCATCATACTGGCAATAGACATCATGCATTCAGCCCAATAACAAAAGAGGTCGCTTCCCTATTCAGCCTTGTCTTCGTATGAGTATAATAGTCATCAATTTTATTTTTGTAATGCCGGTTTTTTTCTACTTACCTCACAATCTTGATGTAAAGCAGAGTAGTTAGCTCGGGTGTAAGCATCAATTGCACCCTCGAACTATAATAAATATCTAGGGCTGCAATTGATGCCTTACAGCTCTTGGCTACTAATCTACTATTAATATTTTATTATTTTAAGAGGAACCTACTGCTAGGTATAAACATAATACTTTATTATGTACTTATAGCCAGTTACAAATTTCCACTTTTAGGGTACCTATTTATCCCGATCCCGGCCCGCACTTGTACACTTTTGGCTATGTGTTTTACTTTACTTGTACAGCTATAACCATGTCAACATTGATGTTTGTAAGTTTTACCGTTATTACGTAAAAACCTAAACTAAAAATGTCAACACGTTTCATTATATATGGGAACCTCCCTCTATTATCTCTATTACCTACGGTTCGAAAGATTCACAGCCTTTTAAAGGTAGAACAGACAAACAAACACACAGATGAACAGCCGGTATTTATGGTGTAGGTATATAATCTCGTACATAATAATTCTAAAAATTAAACAAGTTAATGTAAATTATAAGTACTCACGTGACGTACACCACGATTAGCAATGTTTTGGAGCATCCGATCGAGTCTACATGTGAACAGGGTACATGTAACTGCGCCAAAATATTGGTATCTAGGTACTAATTATAATTTAGTTAACAAGCGCGAAAGCCTAAAACAAGTAAATGGTTGTCTGGAAGAGATCGCTCTGAGCGATAAGACCACCCATTGTGACACTTTTAATTTTAAGTATTTAATTGTGAAATATTTTTAATTGTATTTTTATTTTATTCTTCTTTCTTTATTTGTAACATATATTTGTATAGTGGTGTTTCAATAAAGAGTTAATCTATCTATCTATCTAAATGTAATTTCCAATTAGAGACGAAAAATTACATGTTACAATACAGTTACGAACACTTCATAATCGTCCACGCACTTTCAAAATCAAGAAGTATAAATGAAGGTACGAAGAACTTATTATGATATAAATTTGATGGAAAATATAATATGATGGATGTATCCCTAACTTAAGTTGTGACAAAAAGTATTGAGATAATATTAAAATTATCTAGCAAGCTATACTTCCTCGCGGGGGCCTCACTGTTATTAGGTCATTCTCATCAACCGTGTGTAAGGTACTGAATGGTAGCTAATAAAACTTTAGTCTCGTGCTTTGTACCTACCATGTTGTGACGTTTAAAACTATTATAAAATGTATTTTTGTATTGACTTGTCTATAAATAGATTTGTCTCTCTGAATACCAGGAGGTGCGGTGAGCGGGTGGTAATGCTGCTGTCCGTGGCATCATCAGCAGCGGTCCACGCGGCGTCACTCGCGTGTCTCGCTAGCGTTATCGACCTTCTTCTTATCTCAACAAGAGCTACTCGACTGGCCGATAAACAAGGAGCAAAAGCGTGCGCCCGCGCCGTTTCGCCTCATTCCATCCCTCTTGGTGACTTGTTGCGATTAGTTCGTCCGCCTCGCTCGCTCGCGGCTAGTTTCGTCTTGCTCAGTTGCTCACTCGCCGCTGTCGCGCTACCACGACTCCGCACGTGTCTACTCGCACCATGAACCAGCAAACCAACAACACATAAACCTTCAAAATGAAGCGCAATCGATTATAACGTTTTGTTAATAAACATCCTTAAATATTAGATTCGAATATATTATATTGTGATATTTACTTAGTTACTTATATATTTGTTATTATTTATAACCATTAATATGGGTTCGAATTCTATTGTATAGATTTTTGTAAATTAAATTCAGTGCTCAATATAATCTCATTCCAAACCACGCAATACTTAGACGTCTAAATTAAAACAGTTGCAATGACGGCTAAAACTCGTTCACATTGGAAGGAATATGGAACAGCGCTATGTGGTGAGTTGATATTCTAACCTATCGTTCATGCATTCCGCGTGTTCGCTGTTCATGTGCTCACTTTGCCGCCTTTTCATCACCCTCTAAATTAACTCGACACCACATCGAATCAACCATATTTTTGCATGAGTTTTCATTCTTAACGTTTGACATCACCTAAAGTTTGTTTCGCGCAGCCATCTTTGTCACTAGTCATTAAAAATAGCTCGCTTGGTCGTTGTTTATTTAGTTTATCATGCAATGTTTTCACTATTAAATATATTCCTATATGTTTATGACAACAGTTTAAACCTGATGGTTAGTTTTAACACGCTCTATATAAACTCTAGTGCATATACTTTAAAATATCATTTTAGTGTTAAAGAAGACTGTTTTATCTTATCAAAGAGGTGCCGAGTTAAGAACCTAGCATACGTTCTCATAAATAATGAGTTTGCCATAGTTTTTCTATTATGCTCCATGGCAAGAAATACCATTCCATAAACGTAATATTATGTACTTACCTATGTTTTTAACCCGTAGTCTAATCATGCATTCGACCATTATTCATAACAAAAACCTATCGAAACTTTAGATAAACAAAATCACCCTACTTATATACATATTATTGTGTTCGAAGAATTGGTTAAGGTCATATTATTATAACTTGTATGTTATCAAAGACTTCAGATAATTGACATTAGTCAACGCAATTAAACTGAAAGAACATAATCATAGGAATGTTAACTTTAACAAACGTTCTAGATCAATCGAAATTCAAGATCGTTTAATCCAAGTACGAAAGCATTGAAATTTGAACCCTATGAATATAAAATATTCTGCAGTATGTAGGCAATTAATGTACCAATTTTGCATAATTTTTGTGGAACTTTTCAATTATATTATAATATCAAATAGGTTTCAGGCAATTTTGATTACAATTATACTTGTGTGTGGGCACATATATCGCTGGAGTGAAGCAAAGCGACGTAGGTACCTCTACTCGTATGTGTCAGATTTGCCGTGAAATTGTGAAAGTGGCTGTGTGCTCTATTCTGAATGACTAATATCTTTTTATATGTAAAAAATAAACTAGCATGAACCTGGTGTTGGAAACTTAATTTAATTCATAAAAATATGTTATTATATATAGGTAGGTACTTGAGTATTGTCTAAAGACTGTTTATAGTGCTGAATTGAAAGTAAAAAGTTAAATTATGAAATACTACTAATGCGCTGCGTTGAAGCTTAGATCGTTTTTTGTTAAAAGGAATGTGGCTCTCAAGACTCATGCAAGGGCTAAAAACCCATTGATTCCGAGAACCCCGTGGTCTCAGGTAACACGTTACTAATCGATGGCCATTCAATAAGAAACGATGTTAAAACCTTGTTAGATTCTTTAGTATTTGATACAAAATAATGTTAATCATACAACATATTTTACACGTATTATTAAATTGAAAAACTCAACTTCTATCTTCTAAGCACATAGGTTGACTTCATCAAAATTTGTTGTGTTTATTCATTATCTTTCCAAGAACGCAATGTTTTTCGTAGATAACTATAACCACTAGAGTTTCGAGTGATGCGGCCAAATTCGCAAAAGATGCTAAAATAATGCTCAAATTATAGAACGAATGAGGTAATCTAGCCTACGTTAAGAATTGTAGCAACAAGAAATTACTTAGAAGCTACGGCTGAGTCAACTATTTCAAAACAATAACATAATTGTTCCATGCCCGTACAAACACATAATTACCTTCGCTTATGCAAAACTCATTCGATTATTAACACTCGGACGATACGTGATTATCTTTGTTGACGTAAGCGCATTATTTATTGGAGATTTAACATTTTTATAACAGTGATATGAGGTAATAAATATAAAGTATAGTTTTAGAGCTGAGACATGAAATGCACATAAGAGATAGCAGACCCGTGACATTGTTTCGCTACTTTATAAAGTATCTTTCGTTACCTACCGTCCCAAAAGTTACGCGAATTGTGGTCAGAAACAATACTATTATTAACGTTTCAAATGATTTGAAAATCCTTTTGGATAATCATCACAATGAGTTTTAAATTATATGTTAATAAATGTTTACACCAAAATACGTAGAATTCTTCGTTTTCGTATTTCCATAACGAATATTTTTCAAGCTAAACAAATAAAAGTGAGGAGTAGCACTGCACACCACACCTAACTTATAATTCATGCCTTTCTGTTTCGAATTTCAATAATTATGACTCGTTAACAAGTTAGAACTTTATCATCGTTATCTCCCAATTTTACGTTATGCAATTTGTTTCTCTGCATAGTGATAACTTAATCAGGAGATCGAAGTTATAAAATAAAAACCCAAAATGTTATTTTTGTAAAAGCTGAAACTATAGAAATCAGAAAAAAAACATTACGAGTATGTTACTTTACCATATTTGATCCTTAAAACTATTGATGTGGAAAAGTCTGAACATCAGATAAATTTCTAAAAGGCTTACAGGAGCATTAGAAATAACAAACACACAGAATAATAATCGAAATTAACATGGCAGGCCAGGATGAAAATATGATTAATGTGTGATTTAATATCCAAACCGACTTTAATCAAGTAAATGTCCACAGTGGTCACCGGGATCTTGCACTCCTAAACTTCCTGCGGCTGGGTATTAGACACGCCCTAAACCAAACCTTGGTTTAGGGCGTGTCTAATACTAATCACATGAGTAATGTTGGTATTGATATTAAATAATTTGTGTCAAACTCATTAGAATTTTTAAACAAAACTGCTATGAGTTTATGTTAAATGATTATAATAATGACGAAATATATAGGTATAATATACATGAGTATCATGATGATTTCTTAAACATCGTAGTTAAATTTAAACGTATCAAAGCGCGTGTATATACATATATATTATGTTATCCCTAGGTTTCACAATTTGCAGTGATCGTGGGTACGCTACTTAAATGAGAGGTGTCTATAGAGTAATTAAAAAAGTCTAAAAAGTACTATAATATTTAGTAACTACTGCATACGTCAGGATAAAAAAGGGTTATAATATTAAAATATTTTTCTTAATTCCATAACATGGTACTGCTGTCATCAGCAGGGCTATTATGTATCTCAGTTGCTAACACATTTTGATTGAAATCTTGAAAAATGGCGGTACTATGTCAGTTTTGGCAACTCCAGTAAGCAAAAATGTTAGTAAATTGATCACTAAAACTGACAAAAGTGACATAGAGCGGCCATTTTTTCAGATTTCAATCCACGTTTGTTAGCAACTGAGATACATAATAGCCTAGCTGGTATTAGACCCGTCATACGATCCACGCTCACAGAAGAATCCGAAACGTTCGGATTAAAATGTTAGGTATAGAATATATGCATGTCAATCCGTTTAAAATGTTTTGTAAATATATCTATAGACTATCATATTTTTGAACGAAGTCAATGTTTTGGTCCCCACGGTATTCTTCGGGCGTTAATACCTGTTGCCTTCGCAATGTAAAGCTTAACTCCATAAATATATTTGGTTGTAAATACGGAACAGTATGACAGAAGGAAGGGAAATCTTCAATAATTTGTGTTTTTTTGAATTCAGAAGTCAAACTTAGTACCTAAATTGACCTGCAAAGAGCCATTCAGAAAAAAATGGAAAATCAGATATAGATATATAGAATACAATATATTTGTATATACTATATATACCTGTATCTTTCTACTATGTATCATATGAGGCAATATCACAGATATAATTTATGGCAAGTCGTTAATGTACGCTAAATCAAAAAGGTCCTATGATTGACCCTTGTGGAACACTAATTAAAAACTTGAAAGACCATTAGTCCCACCGCTGCTTTCAAATAAATAAGATTTCAAGAGCAGCTGTAGGAATGTAGAGGGAAAGAAAGGAATCAGATTAAGAACGTAAATACAACAAAGCCAAATGATTTTGTTGCAGTTCCAAAACATAGTTTTATATTTTATACACATTAAATAAAAAAGATATGATGGAAACAATTTCTCTAGAATAGTATTAATCTTAAAGTATATGTAAGAGCAATGTTAGGTTTTTATATCTGATATGTTTTAATAAGTATTGTATTTATTTACGATATAATCTGATAATAAACGTTTAATAGAACTTAAATGATAAGACTTATCAATACAAAAGATATATAAGAAATAAGCAAGTATAGATACTTTCTCTTATTAGTTATAGTTTTATTTTATAATATACAAGACTAATATACCTAATTATACAACCAAAATACTTGGTATACATAACGAAAAAGACATCACCTTTGCACAGAGTATAGAGAGAAGTACATATTCTTAAACCTTATTTCAGTGTTAGATTCAAGAGGTATACAAGAAAGTCAATGACATTTCGATAGCGCACTCTAGTGGTTTGTTTAGAAACTTTCCTGCGATTCGCTCGGTCGAGTAGCGAGGAAAAAGAGCAGCCAATGTTTATAAACAATCACGGGAACCAATGTTCCACTTAAAACTTCGTGGAAATTTTGCGCTTAGGGTTGCGTGTTGTTTCTTCCATATATGGATGCCTTTTTCGTGTTTAACATTATCATGTTTGACTACTGCGCATGCTTGTTCCGAATTACACTTTTACAAACATTTAATAAAAACTATATTTCTTCCAATTTGCTTTTTACTGCAAGGTGAAGAATATTAATTTATTCAATAATTTGATATTATATTACTACATTAATCCCTCAATATGAATGAAACCCATGTAGTTTTTTTCCGGGGCCCAACGAAAGAACCAGCCCACTGGTTTGATCTCAGTTGGTTACGAACGCTCTGTTCCTAGGATCTATATAAAGCAGGGACCGTACAACCCCGGTTTTGGGTTAAGCCTATCGAAGGGGTTTTTCATTTAACAAAAACCATTTCTATGAGGTTACCAATTAGAAAGGTTACCCTGCTTTAAACCCAGCCATAGGGTCACCCTTTGTTTAGGGTTTTCAATTGAAGAGGTATTTGTAACTGTATATAACCCTACGGTAGGGTTACCCAATGCCTCATAGGGTAACCCTTTGATTAGGGTATTCGGATGAAGAGGTATTTGTAACTTTTAAAAACCCTGTGGTTGGTGGTGGGTAACCCTGGGTTATCCTATCCTTTGGGTTGTTGATCGTGAAGGTAGCGTTGTTTAAATTGAATAAGAGAATCGCCGAGCGATCACTATTTTGGCGTTGTAGGTATTCAGAAAATATATAACTATCTCAGCATTGCCTGCAACCGTGTGCGAGATCGAAATTCGTTACACAGAAAACCGACGCCGCGCGCCGGCGAGAGTTTATTTGTCTTGAGAATAGATTGTGATTTGGGACTTTTGTATTTTGGATGATGAAATCAAATTATGGTTTTATGTTTCAAAACGAGTATGATTTTTGTTTGCAATACTTACCTAATAAAATTATTCATAAGATATTTTACAAATGGCTATAATGATTTTTATATCTTAATTTTGTTTTTAGATTTTTAGATTTTATATAACTAGCTGACCCGCCAGCGGCTTCACTCGCTTTGGTCTTGGTATAGTGGTGAATACTTCATAGTCTGTAGATCATAGAAAAATACGTGCGGCGTGTACAGCTGCCTCAGAGCCAGCTTTAACACCAAAACCGAGCTGACGAGGGTGACATTTTTTTGAGAGACGGTCCTGGATTACTCGGCGGCAAATTTTAGCTCAGAGTACTACCAACTGCAATAGGACGGATGCCCCCATCTTTTCTTTCTAACGCTACTAGGTTTGCACCGTACAAGAGAGGGCAATTTCCTTTATGCATATAATTTATTAAAGCAGTCTACTCCCGAATATAAATATACATAATACATACATATATACATACATATATATATATATATAAATACTATATACTTAATTTTTCATCTTTCCTCATTTTACATAATTTATTCTCGCGTCAGTTAATTTTTTGCGATTACTCTTAGATATTCGTTTAAATTATATGGTGTAAACGAGTGAAATAATGTGTATGCAATGCTTAAAGCCTCCAACTTATATAAAATGATAAGGATTAATATCGTATTTGTGTAAATAGCTTTCCAATTGCCGCTTTATAATTGCCTATTTTTTTAAGTATTAAAATGGATATAGTATGTTAGAGATAGACATACGCGTCATACGCTATCAAGGACTTTTTTCCTCTAAGTGGTAGTGTGCGCTGTGTACGTATATTGTGTTAAAGTCTGAAGGCATTGTAACTAATTAAATCCAATCTGAATAGTAACCCGTCTTGTTGGGTACCACCGCAATGCCAGTTATTTTGATTCGGAGTAGTAATGTGCACTGAGCACGTATATTGTAATAAGGCTCGAAGTCATTGTAACTAAATAAATACAATCCAAATAGTAACCCGTCTTGTTGGGTACCACCGCAATGACAGTTATTTTGATTCGAAGTAGTAGTGTGCGCTGTACACGTTTATTGTGTTAAAGCTTGAAGGCATTGTTACTAATGAAATCATTCCCGAATAGTAACCCGTCTTGTTGGGTACCACCGCAATGACAGTTATTTTGATTCGGAGTAGTAATGTGCACTGAGCACGTATATTGTATTAAGGCTCGAAGTCATTGTAACTAATTAAATCCAATCCGAATAGTAACCCATCTTTTTGGGTACCACCGCAATGCCAGTTATTTAGATTCGAAGTAGTAATGTGCACTGAGCACGTATATTGTATTAAGGCTCGAAGTCATTGTAACTAATTAAATACAATCCAAATAGTAACCCGTCTTGTTGGGTACCACCGCAATGACAGTTATTTTGATTCGAAGTAGTAGTGTGCGCTGTACACGTTTATTGTGTTAAAGCTTGAAGGCATTGTTACTAATGAAATCATTCCCGAATAGGAACCCGTCTTGTTGGGTACCACCGCAATGACAGTTATTTTGATTCGGAGTAGTAATGTGCACTGAGCACGTATATTGTATTAAGGCTCGAAGTCATTGTAACTAATTAAATACAATCCAAATAGTAACCCGTCTTGTTGGGTACCACCGCAATGACAGTTATTTTGATTCGAAGTAGTAGTGTGCGCTGTACACGTTTATTGTGTTAAAGCTTGAAGGCATTGTTACTAATGAAATCATTCCCGAATAGTAACCCGTCTTGTTGGGTACCACCGCAATGACAGTTATTTTGATTCGGAGTAGTAATGCGCACTGAGCACGTATATTGTATTAAGGCTCGAAGTCATTGTAAGTAATTAAATCCAATCCGAATAGTAATCCGTCTTGTTGGGTACCACCGCATTGCCAGTTACTTTGAATCGAAGTAGTAGCGTGCAGTGTGCATATATATTATGTTAAAGCTTGAAGGAATTGCAACTATACTAATTGTATCACTTCCGAATAGTATCCCGTCTTGTTGGGTACCACCGCAATGCCAGTTACTTTGAATGAAAGTAGTAGTGTGCACAGTGTACTTATAATTGTGTCATGCATGTATGTATTGGAACTAAATTAATTATTTCCAATTCAACAACTCGTCTTCGTGGGTACCATCGCAGTACAAGAGATTCTGCCTTGAGTAGTAGTAGGGTGCACTGTTCACATTGTGATTACGCTCATTCAAATGATTGCTGAATGAGTAACTCGTCTTGGTGTGTACCACCGCCATGCCAAATACTCTGCCTCGGGGTAGTAGTGTGCACGTATGTTTGTATGTAAGTTTAAAGATACACAAAATTCCGTATCAATCGTCGCAATAGTGCGGTAATTGCTCAATGGGTAAGAGACTTGGGGTCCAGGACATAATGCAGGAGCCGAAAACAAGTAGCAGGAACTATTGTACATGTAGGTAGCAGGTAGGTCCATGAGTTAAATCTCACTTTTTTCTAGTCTATGCTCTGGTAGATAACAAACATTTGATTAATAATTATCATATGTTAAATAATGTTGGTATTAAAAATAAAACGAGTCCAGCGTGATATTTTATTTTAACTATTTGACCTATGTCTACTTGTGATATAAAAACCAAAGTTGATACAAAAAGATCAAAATATGAATGCTGTTTTGCTCGAGTGGTGAGGCCACTGCCGCTGGGCGCGCTAGGGAGTAGCTCGCTACGTAAAATACCTAAAATCGCGCAGCGCTGCGCAGAATGAAGGCTCTTAAGCATTAAGAAACAAAACAGTTAAGATCATTTACATAATAAAGTGACAGCAACCAGTATTAAATAGTTATAAATAATCATAAAACTAAGACATAAAATATCTTTTTCCGTGATATGTAAGTAAACTGTGAACATAACAAAGAATTGCAACATCACTTTCATGTTCCAAATACCACCGGCTTGCTTGTTCGCACAGCTTAAGTATTATTAACCTTTGGACTACAACAACAATACCAAATACGATGATAGGTTACCCTTTCATTGAGTAACACTTACGGGTCGGGTTTTTAATTATTAACCTTTTAAAAATACCCTACAAATGGGTATCCAAATTAGGGTAACCCTTGTGGTACCGTGTTAACGCAGTTCAAAGGGTAACCCATAAGCATGGCTTACTGCTGAGAGTAAAAACCCACAGCGATAGGGTTTTTACTAACTCTATAAACCAACGGCGACAACAACCCTACCAAAGGGTAACCCAATTGAAGAGGTTTTAATAGGGTTATTCAATAAATGAAGTTACCGTTTTAAAGGGTAACACTTATAGCTTAGGTTTTTTACTAACCCTGTTAAAATACCCTGGGTTAAACCCTAAAAATGGGTAACCAAATCAGTCCCTGATATAAAGTATTAATAAGGCTTTTGTTTAATTAGTGCACAATGCTGAATTTGGTGTTGGAGTCAATAACTGATCATTAAACTGAAGGGAAAAAATGCGTCTTTTTTATTATTATGAGCCCATATTCACAGCTACGCGGCTAAGAGTTTTTTGCGACTGAATGCGCCGCTACATCATAATAAAAAGTATGAATCTTTTTTTCATTAGAATCCTAAGAATCTTAATAATGTCGTATCATCTGCCGGAAAATTATTAAGCTTCACCACCTGGAGGCCCGGCGTGCGGCGGTGAAATTGCCCTCAACGTTCAACCACCTATCATAATGCAACGGCAGTTCAGCTCCTGTTGTCGTTCGAAAAAAGCTATAGTATTCTACTATTTCTAAAGATATAATATTAACCGCTAGATTATATTAACTATATAAACGCTAATATGAGTTTGCGACGTGTTCTATCGAGTTTACAGAATATAAAGTTTTAAAGTTAAAGTTTTTTGCGTCAAAATAAACTTAACAGGAGATGGACTGTGCTCCAACAGCAGAACAAGAAAACGTTTAAAAGCCATCGTTCAGTTACGGTTCGATTGCATTTGAAGCAAAATGTAGTTCGTAAAATCGGCCCCCAGAACAACACATTGAATTATATTTGCCAAATCCTTTATCCTTTGGCTCCTTGTGATTCTCACGATGTCGTAATTCACATATATTTTTTTACAGCATCTGAGTCAGTTCGGTTGATTGCGGTAGGGTAAACTGCCTCACATAACATATGTTAAACTTAACTTCAAATCAAAATTAAAGAACAGACTCATAGGTTACAACTCATGCACAACACAAACACTCCATTCTACAAATAGGTACTACAAACCACAAACCGTTTAAAAAAATACTTCACACAAACTTTATTACGACCGTGCTATACTGTACTGACCGACAAGACCATTCACCACAACAGGCCAAACATCACCTTACAGGTAAAAAGTTAATAAAATCTAATAGACATTACAACCTCAAATACCCACAACTTACGTAGAACAATCACGTAGAAACTGAGTATATACATAGGTACATAAATTAAATACATAGATTACAGGCAGAAATTGAATATGGGAGCAGGAAAAAGTATACATTGTGATCATAATTAATTTAAGCACTGGAGTTGCCCAAAATCAGTATTCGTAATGTCAGTACCTACATTACGGCAACCTAACGCGCGTATTGGTGTGTCCAATCACACCGATGATGGTACGACTATACCGATAGTGGCATACATAATTATATTTAGCGAATATTCCATGAAGGGGTCGTAACGAACCGCGTTACTTGTTTGAATTGTCATAGCGAATTAGGTACACTACACCTAAACGAACATTGGTTACAGAGACATCTAGCGAACCTCAACTGTTAAATCAAATTACTTTTATTCCGTGCTGTATTTGACCAATAATGAATGGATAATTTAAAGTAGTTACCTACTAATGGCTAAAAGTTTAAAATCTATACACACGAAGAAAACAGACGATCGTATATATTAATGTAACCGGATGTTTTGCTTTTTCTTTTGTTGTCTAGATTGCAACATTTTATGTCAAAACTTTACAGTATTTTTCTCCAAAGTATTAGTGAAGTTTAAATATAAAGAAATGCAAGGTTTCTAAATAATAAATATTAATTTAAATTAAATAACTTTAGACATATTACTTAAATCGCGTATAGTTTAAAAAATATATACGCGATTGAATCCGTTTAAAGTTGTTAAATTTCAATGTCAACATACAAAAAATCATAATAAGTAATAAATTGAGATTTATAATATAAACATTAGGCGCGTAGTTATTGTAAAAAACATGTCAAAGTGTAAACAACTAAATTACAGTGACGGTGATTATCATCCGACCTGCATGACAAATACGTACATATCTCTCTCAGTTTCAATCAAATATTGATTGAAATCTTGGAAATTGGCGGATTTATGTCATTAGTCTGATACGCAATCTCATCGCTTGCATATATTTCTTATAAACCGTTTAATATGTTAAAAATTAATTATTTAGTTAATTAGGCAATCTAAGTTAATCTTGTTATTACAAATGTTTACGAGAATATGTAGCACATATAATAGGTATAATTTCTTTGCTTTTTTACATGTAGATAATAAATAACTCTACATGCGGGCAAATCTTTCAAAAGAAAAAAAGCCGAAAGCACTAAAAAATTAAAATACCAAAAAATAATAACTTAAAATGTCCCTTCTATCTGGAAATTCCGTGAAAATGGCTTGGTTACATATATGTAATTCGTATTATTGTTAACTAGTAACTGCCCGCGACTTCGTTCGCGTAGTTGGTATAACCTCCCATATTTTCATGATGTTTTTTAAACACAACAAAAGAAGAATTAGCGAGATTGTTCCAACCGATCTCAAGATATAGCATGTCCAGCCGAAGTAGGGGCAAATTTTTACATATATAGACTAGCTACTGCCGGCGACTTCGTTCGCGTTGAAGGCTCGGCCTTCGGCCTCGCTATAACATCTCTCTTTTCTTGGATTTCTTTCCTAAGAACCTTCTCCTGACAATAATTAACACGACAAAAAAGAATTAGCGAGATTATTCCATCCGTTCGCAAGTTTTAGCGTGACCTGGAGAAATAGGGATAATTTATATATACAGATATTATATAGATAAAGATTAAGGAAAAACGAGTTACAAATGTCTCACGTGTAAAATGGGGTTAACATCTACTGTAATCTATATTCAATGAGGTTGAAATTACAAGGACAGGTTAAACGACTATAAAATGTATTTTAAAAAACTTTATAAGGATCTAACGACGGCATTGGTATAAACATAATAACAAGTTAGAATTACATTTTCCTAGTGGCAATTTACCTACGTACAAGTAGAAGGAAAATTATTCTACTTTAACCGTCCACAACATATCACTTTGGTTATAATGTTGGCTCCTAGTATATTTATTTGGCTATTAGAGCTTTCAATTGTAAATATACTAATATACTAATCTTAACATCATTTTATCCCATAACATGCCGTATATAAACATCACATCACTTTGAATATCCGAAATTAGTTTATGGCAGCGCAGCGTCTTGAAGCTCTGACTCACTGAAAGTCAAAGGCCTTTATTCAGAGTAAATTCAATCGGCCAAAGACAAAAGTACTTGACATTTATTACATTTTTAATCTTGTATACATGTATAAGCTAAGGCACAAGTACTTAGTTAAACCCGGCCGAGTCTTGTATATATTTAAATCAAAAAGTCTATACTTACACAGATCAGCTATAACACGCTAATGCACAGTGAATATTTCTTGATATAACGGATATGAAGTAGGTAATACTTACATAATTATAATATAATTTGGTCCCCTCACATCATTGTGAACACACCCTTAGTAGGTAACAGGGGCTTGCGTCATCGCGCGCCGCGGTCTCTCTGCCCCGCAGCCTTCCCCTCATACACGTATTAACACATATACATAGTAGCAAACTTACACACACATACAAACACTTTATCGAAATAAAACACACGTATAGAAGTAAAACTGTACTACAATGTGTAACTGTATTAATAATTGTAGAAAAACATTAATCGTGAGGTATAAAAAGTATATCGTGCATACAGACGATACATCCACTTAGCTGTCGGTTGCGATTATGCCGAATGACAGCTTCGGATTTCTCGAGTTATATACTCGTAATATTAAATATGAATTTTCTTTCTGGTATTAGAATAGTCATCCTTTTAGCTTCCTCTAGCCACTTGCACTTCTTACATGTGAAACTTTGATTATTAAGAGAGTTAATAATCAAAGATGGAAAAGAGGGAAGGGGTTTTCAAACGCCCGCTGGCTAAAATTGTGAAAGGTTGAATTCAATTATGATTTTTAACATGAGCAATGGGACAAAACAGAGCACACAATCTAATTTCCCTTTTTAACTAGACCTTTGTTGCTCTCAGGAAATGTAAAGTTAAAATACGAAAATAGCCTTTTAGGCTAAGTTTTTCTTAACTCCTGGCACATAATATAATAGAAAATTGTATCTTGATTGATATTTGTTTGTTCGATGTTTTTTCGTCTCGAAGGCCACTTTAGATGCAAGTTCGCGGTTTTTTTATGTCGAACTTAAATTAAAACCTGTTCCAAAATCAAGGAAATTCTTTGAAATATTTTGATGAAATAATCGTCCGTATCAAACTGATTAGCACGGAGGTCCATGGCTACATATAGAACAGATTGCTTAATTATAATTTTTCTTGGTATATAAAGTAAACACTTTATGCACGAATTACGGTTAGGAAAATAAATAAGCAATTGCACGTTCAGGCTAAATTCTCATTTTTTATTTCGACTTAATTATATTATTGTTAATTCTGACTATTTATTGCATAAGTGTAATTATGTACCGACGTGCTCTTGTTTTTAACGTATATTAATATCCTAAGGTTTGGCACATGCTTTCTTCACATACTTATACAATGTTAGAGTCTATGCAAATATATTGTTAGGTTAATAAAGAATTCATTTTTCAAGCAGCCTTCAAGGGCGTCGCTCTGGGCCAATCTTTCATATTTTCAGACCAATTTTTCAACGTCAGCTCTAGGTATTCTTCAGGCTATTGCCTGATTGATCACAAGATTAATATGTTACTTAAATATTCCGCTTGCGTATACACACACAAGTTATAATATTTTATCTGCGTACCGTGATAACATTATTTAAATTAGGCTAGTATCTAATGATAAACCTGGAACGTCCATAGCGTTCATTGACAGTTGGAAAGCGTAGGAACGCGCTTATTTTTGTGTCTTTCATCTGTTGTCTTACACGTGATCGGTCGGCTGACGACCCGGAGTGAGAAACGTATCTCCGTCATCATGTAGCCGTCGTCGGCGACGATTAGTATAAATTCTCTTCTCCGCCAGTAGTAGGTAGTTGTGCCAACTGGCATTCGACATGCCAAATCCCAAATCTGTGGGAACGCACGGGCTATGATTTGTTGCCTTTTGATATGACATCAGTTATTTGTATAAGGGACCAGCCAGTGGCTTTGCTCACTTCCAAATTCCTTCCTTAGTGAATATTTAAACATACAACCCGGTCACAATATCTGTGCACCTGACCTCGTGACGTCATATCGGCGGTCTGGGTACGGTGTGATAAAAAGTATTTTCGAGAAATGTGGAGGTAAAAAAAAATTACTAACCTTTTCAAATCAATTTATTATTGATATAGGGTTTGTTATTAAACAACTAAAATTGATGATATTTCGTATTGCGCAAATGTCAAAATCATCTACTTCGATGCGTTTTTTGTACTGTTTAAGCTTCTTACCCGGTGTCGATAATTTTGGTTCTGGGTGGGTTTCTAAATTATTATAACTAGTACTTGGAGTCGGACTAGCGCCCTGCGAAGTAGGTGGTTGTACTTTGGCTTCATTTTTAATTTTCATTAGAGTCCTCTTTGATATCCCACTTCCCAGTTGCAGCACAGGTTCGTTTCACCACTTGGTCTACAGGTATGGTGTACTGTTTATTTGCTTTCTCCGATTCAAAAAACTTGAGCACTTTCAAGATTAAATTTCTTGATTCGCTGTGTATTGTTTTTCCCATGACTTCAGTTGAACAGCTACAACAATTTTAATAACAACCAAACCAGTCCAAACTTAACAGTAAACAGTCTAAACTTAACAATAAATATTAAAAAACAAAACAACAACAAAGCGAAAATATCAAAATTATCGGGACGTGTATCGGCAACGAAGCTAACCGTACTGTCGCACCGGGAGTGCGCGGAGAGGTGACAGGGGAAGCGGGAGAGGCGCCGCATTCCAGCGAGGTGCACAGATATTCTGACCGGGTTGTAAAGTGTTTAATTATAAAGAAAAAATCCATCGAACGGGATTCGAACCCGCGTCTTCCGACAATTCGTGTCAGACGCCATGCTCACTAGGCCACCGAGGCACGAAATCGGGGCATCGAATTTTAACTCTATCTGATATTAACCGTCGTATGGGGACGAGGATGTGAATTTATCTATAATTGCAACGAATTGAAAAATAAATTTGAAATTGAATACCAAACATGCTAAGCTAAAAATCATATTATAAAAAATAAAATGTTTTTGTATGTTTATTTAAACGCGCTAATATCTGCAACCATCATTCAAATTTCAAAAAACATTTTTGTAAATGATATATTCTATTCATGAGAACTGTTTGAAGGCTACCTCGCATTAGGCTACACATGGTTAATGTTTTAACCATAAAAACGCGGGAGATCCTTCCTTATACGAGTATACAGATTAAATAAGAATAAAAATAAATTTAATCTGGACTCCTGCAAGTGTCCGTCATAATAGGTATTCTCATAATATCTTGATGCTGTAGTATGAAAGCTCAACCCTTTTTAGTACATTTTGGTGGGAACTAAAACATGACATTAGGGTAACAAATGCAATGTAGTCCCCCGCCCCGCAGAACTTCGAAGTTTGGCGATCAGCCGTGCGATTCTCTAATGATTCGTCAATGCGCTCGTCGACGAGCTCACCGATGTCAAATACTTTATGCGATATCGCCCTTGTACACAAGGTTGTTTTTCCAACGTTTCTTGTCATCTCGTCATTTGTTTCACGGATGTTGTCAAAGATGCAACGATGTTTGCTCTTAGAGAATCGCACGGCTGGGTCGCATTACAACGGTCACGGGCCCCGTCCCTTACTATTATAAAGAAATGGTTGACTCCAGCTCAGGCAATTTTCATCTGGTGTTGTACAGATACATCGAGGAATGCATTTTACTTAAAATGTTTGCGCTGTATCTGTTTGCTCTACAACTCCATCGCTAACATTTTGCGCACCCAGTGGATTTAACTAGTAGAACTCTAACTAGAATAGGTGCCTAACTAAAATTGTACGCACCTAATGGACCTAACTAAGGGTACTTACCCTAAGTTAGGTCCATTAGGTGCATAACATTTTGGTAGTGTAATAATTGTAGAGCAAACAGATTCAGCGCATCAAACACTTATTGTTAGAGTGAGAGACAGAGATGTATTATAATCGATTTCATTTCTCAAACAAAAATAGCACCTTACAAAATTAAAAATTCCCAGCCGAAGTTGAGTGACACTCGTTTGTTTACTATATACACAATCCTGTTAATTATCAAACGGCTACGCAGTGAAGTGGACAGAAGTTTCCATGAGTGGCGATAAGGCCCGATAGCACGACCGTGTGTCGCCGAGCCCAAACTTGTTTTTTACTCTACAGGAAGTCACGCCGAAACTAATACATAATCCCCGTACATATCCCGCTTCAAAACATAAGTACCCTTATAAATATCGGATTAAATCGATAGCGGTGACTTTGACTTTTTGAAAGTAACGTATCTTTCCGAGCACCAGATGTACTCCCAGCCACTCTTAACGTTTTACTGGGTTTTTCCAGATACATTAAGGCCAAGGGCAACTGATTAGGGCAATAAATTTAATTTCATTTGATTATGTCTACTGATAGTGTTAGCTGAGAACACAAGTTGTATTTCAGTGCCTAGTGTTTTAAAGAGGCTCGCTTAGGGGCTAGTGCTATAATTTTTGCTGATATTTCAAAGATAATAAAATAGGTTAAGCACATTAAAAGGCTATACAGCAAGTTTATAATTTGTTTGCACAGTATATCCCATCAATGTTACACTATAGCTACTGCCACATATAGAGCAATAGATAAAGGCTAACTATACGAGTGCGGTAGTTATTTTTGAAATTCTACCTCATTTATGAGACCCATCAACCATCAGAGCGAAAAGTGAGATCATCGTCTTGCTTTATATCTATTTCTGTAAATTCTGTTAAGCTTTCGATGGTGTCGAGCCATGTTCCAAGTTGAAATTTAGCGGGGTTATATACTGCGCTGGACATTCAGAGAATGTTACTTTCATCCGATGAAAGTTTCATCGGTGCTTTTATAATATGTTTAATAAGACAGTGCTTGTACACTACTTTTTGAGGCAGAACCTCTGGTAACGTGGTGATAGGTAGGTAGACTTCTAACAAACTAAGTTGGGTTGCCTTGCCGCTTATATTCGCATTTCGACCGCAATGAGGAAAGTTTATCCCTTCGCGGAGCACCTAGTTATCTGACGGAACAACTCGCATTAAATATGACATGATGTCACATATAATCATATCCCGCGTATACCTTATCAAACATTATATTTATAACAATCTTTGTGGCAATCTTGATGGTACTGGTTCAATATAGGTATACCTATACAACTGCAAGTATCGTATATATTTTAGATTTTTGCGTCTATTATTCTTATTCTTTTGATGGTTATTAGTAAAGTCAGCTATGTACCTATTTAGTAAACTTCATGTTACTGTCTATACTATATCTAACCTACCTTTATATTATGAATAACTATTTAAATTCCTTACTTCTTTCTTTATAATCAGATTTTAATAATATAATCTGAATTGGATTTTAATCCGATAATATATATACACAATTTAGTAATTTCAATTGCATGTCGTATTATCAGGTAGGCAAGTTAATCAAGTCGGTACAAAAATTCTTATCAAGATTTACATAAAATATCTTCATGTCTATCAAGTTTATCAGCTATATTTACAATAGATGCCATATTATCATGTCATACTTTCCATTTGATCCGTTCCATGTAAACAATGTCACGTTTACCTATTTCACAAGTCAAGGCGTTTTGATAAGCAGTCAGACATCAAGCATGTATCATAGAATATGGAGGGTAATGCACTTATCGCAGGCGCAGCTAAGGTGGTCAACACCACGTATTTATAAGAGACTTAAATTGTTTTACGCTTTGCATATATTTGGACATGCAGATTGTTCCTCATTAACACTATTGGCACCGTACATGCTCTTTGTATGTAACGATACTGGTACAACAATAAATTATTGTACGAGTATCGTTATTTTTATCTCCAGACATTTTAAGTTCGATTGTATATTTAGCTAATAGAAGAGTGTTTCCAGTAAATTAAAGGTTTACTCCATTATATTTTTAACCGTTATTCATACATCATTATTACGTTATTGTAGAAACAGATTCAATTTTAACGGAAACCTTTCTTTCAATTTCAGCGACGCTTATTACTGCAACAGCGGGTACCTGCTATGGCTGGCCTTCTCCAACATTACCGATACTACAGGCATCAGACAGTACAATACCAACCACTGCAGATCAAGGATCATGGATAGTTTCCATCATGATCCTATGCTCGGCGCTCACGCCTATACCTTCCGCGTATTTCGCCGACCGCTTTGGGAGAAAAACAACTCTACTTCTCGGAGCGGTGCCTTTCATTCTTGGTTGGATCCTGGTCATTTTGGCCAAGTCTGTCACGCTCCTATACGTCGCTCGGATGTTCTCCGGGCTCGGCTACGGCATCGTCTACACAGTAGCTCCTATGTACACCGGGGAGATCGCCACTAATGAAGTCAGAGGCGCACTCTCAACGCTGATCACCCTAATGAATAAAGTGAGTAAAGTCTACTTGATATAAGCGCTCAAAAGTGGAACAATGAAACTCGCAAATGTCCCCACAATCGTAAATTAGCCATCAATTCGAATTGTTGAAACGACTGACCTAAAGGAGATATATATACTCGTAATGGCACAACTCACAAGGCATGATTACTAGCACAATTACCCATTCAGGGTAATTACTCCAATTGTTCGATATCCTGTGGTGACAATATCATTGTTTGTTCGTGACATTGAGCTTCATCTCCTCTTACAACCATAGACGGACGTGAACAATTTTTGTGTGATCATTATGATTCTTACAAATTACTGCCTCCACGGTACTTTTATAACCTTTCAACGAAAGACAGTAATACTTGCACACTACTGCTTCACTGTTAAATAGCTGGTAAAGGTATAGTACTTCCCCAGGTGGATTCTGCAAAAGTCCTATGACTACAAAAATTAGGAAAGACTTGCGTCCAGCATTGGACTGCTGATATGTAGATGATGATGACGATAGCTTGGTCCCAGTTGCTTATCCTATTCATTGTATGTATCACGCTGGTGAACACGCCACACAACCGTGAGACCTGACTCATTGTTTGATAAACATTAAACAAAGGTTCCGACATATCTATAATTATTACACTACATGAAATACGAATAATATTATGATTATTTAGATTGTCTCATTATAGCAAAATACTTAACATTTGGAAATAAAGATGATATCTTAAGTTATTTAATGTGCTTTATCCATTAGGAAGTACATCGAAACACAAACACGTACCTAGATCTTCTATATTCTTCGACGCACAAAGTCTAAGCCTGCATGGTTACACGCGACAAATAAAGATCACGTACGGTGTTATCGTATAAAATCTACATTTAAATATGTAGATGCATTTAAGTCTTTAAATGAAAAGATGATAAATTACGAACAGTTCATGTTGCACAAACAAAAATCTGTATTTCACCTTTTAACTGTATTTACTTTATTTAAAAACCTTGAGATAATTTTGTAACATTTGTCTTTTTTATTCTATTTCAGGTCGGTATTCTTGCCCAGTACTGCATCGGACCCTTCGTTTCAATGCAGACATTAGCCGGCATCAACTTGATCCTGCCTATTTCTTTTGTGATAACTTTCCTATTTTTACCGGAATCTCCTTACTACTACTTAAAGTTTGAACGCAATGAGCGGGCTGAACGCTCCCTCAGAAACCTGAGAAGCGGTGATATAAGAACTGAACTCAAAAATATAGAGCTTAATGTTCTAGAAGATATGAAAAATAAAGGATCATGGGGAGATCTGTTAACAGAAGCTACAAACAGGAAAGCTATGTGGATAACTTTAGGAGTGTTTACCATTCAGCAGCTATGCGGAAGCGCTGCGGTGGTTGCGTACGCTCAAGTAATTTTCAACTGCACCACTAAACCAAGCGTACCTCTCAATAATACCATGAACGACTTTGGAGCCGTTCCGCAAGGAATACAACCGTACCAAGAATCTATAATACTCGGTTGTGTTCAAGTGGGAACATGCATTCTTTCTGTGATTCTTGTTGACCGCGTGGGAAGGAAACCCTTGCTTTTGCTCTCCGCTCTCGGCGTGGGGCTCATGAATGGAACCATTGGAACGTATTTCTACTTTCACTCCGTGAACGAATCATCTGTAGAAGCGCTCTACTGGCTGCCGTTAGCTGCTCTCCTTGTATACATCGTGTGCTACGCCATTGGTCTATCCACTGTTCCTTATGTTATCATTGGCGAGATGTTCCCCACCAACGTCAAGCTTTATGCTTCCTGCGTCGCGCATATCTACACTGGAATTTCCATGTTTGCCGTTCAGAAGCTCTTCCAGGTAACTTATTCTTTATATTAATAATTGTAATTTATATATAATATGTATGTATTTAGAAATATATAAGTATGTTTATCAGTTGTCTAGTACCCATAACACAAGCTCTGCTTAGCTTGGGACTAGATGGCGTTGTGTGATAGTTGTGGAATATTTATATTGATATTTATATTACACGGTGCACGCTCTAAAATTTGTATACCATAAATCTCCAGATCTTTGCATTCCGTGATTAAATATAGAGGTACCAATAATGGTAAAGTTTACAGTACCTATACACGATCTACTTAGTTCAAACTTATTCCCTTAATCTTAATTATCACTTTAAATTAATAATAAAAACAATGTTTATTTTTTAAAAGTCTTAATGTATACAGCATTTACTTGAGTGTAGTTCTTAGACATTAATTTCAGTCATACTGATTCTCATAGTATGACTATTAAATTAGATTAGTAAGCCCTAAAATGGCTGACTGTTATAATTCTTCCAAATGAACGTCTTTGTCCGTCACATTTCATTTTAAATCTAGTCCATCTATCCTTCTAAATGAATACGTACTAATTGATCCGAGTTAACAGAGCCCTACATTTTCTGCTGATTTGAAACATCCCCAGTTTACTTGAGAAATTTCTTGATTTGTAGAGAGAAATACATTTCAACAATTGGAAAGAAAAAATCTCGTTTTCATAACATTTTTTTATATTGTTTCAGGTGGTGAAAGATGCCTACCAAATCTACACAGTATTTTGGGGTTTCTCGGTGTTCTCGCTATTAGGTCTCGTATTTATGCTGGTAGTGTTACCAGAAACCAAAGGCAAGTCGTTCGCCTGCATCCAAGCTCAGCTCAAGCGTGAAGTGGCGCGAGACAACGCCAAGAAACTAGCAACCGTCGAATACTGAACCCCTCTGTCCTCTCCCCCTCTGTGGGCGGGACTGACTTCTCACTAGTGTTAGCTTAAGCTTAACTTTAAGGGATCAAGTTGAAATGAAACTTAAGGATATTACTTAAACTTTAATGTAATCGTAGTTAAGTGCTACTTCGTTTTATTTACAAGATAGTATTGTTTGTACAAGAGATCAGACTAGGAGCCTGTGTAGAGATAGTATGGGGAGGATAGTGGGGGCGAATAAGTTGGCCGAAGAGAAGGCACTGAAGTCTTCTGGGTCGTAGTCTTCGGGCAGTGCCCGGGAGGAGACCACGCTGGAATAAAGCTTCGCTGACGCTTTCGCCGTCCTCGTCTTGTTCGGACTATCAAAGTCGACCAGATAAAGGCCGAAGCGGGACCTGTAATTGCATTTACAAACATGACGAGTGAAATTATATCATGAAAGAGTTTAACTGACGCAGTGTTTTATTTTTATCGTGATTACCTAACATTGCTGAATACATCACCATCGAAGCAGGAAAACATTTTGGTGGGGAAATATAGAAACGTATTTGTACTAGTTTATTCGGAGTTTGTCTCGTGGTTTTCCGCTACTACATCGAATTGCATATAGCAGATTCCAGAAGTACGCTCAGTAGTGAACCTAGGCTTGAGTACAGATCTTAGTAAATTATGCATGGCGTTTACTGTCTTTACTCCACTTGAGTCGAGATTCTCAACTGAGCGCCTTTCTGGAGTACCGACCTAAGTATGTTGTACTGAAATGTTCACAAATCACCCGCCGGGGGTATGGCCGTACAAAAACCTGCAAAGCGCATTTCCATGAAGTTAAACGGAAAGCCGTGAAACATACAATATACAATAAAAAAAATACAAGTGTTACTCTAAGGATGTCAGAGATGATTTCTCTCTATTTTTAGAATGCGAATTGTAAGAAAGTTATCTACGAGGAATGCAAAGCTACAATAAAAACCTGGCTTAATAAATTTGATTACAACGAAACTGAAAATCTGCTCATAATACCAAGATGAGTGTGTTAATATAATGTATAATACACACACAGATATACAAACACAAACACGCACATCCACAACACACGCACATACACAACACACATACAGATAAATCTCACATACACATGCACACCAAAGTTTTTTATTCGCTAATACGGTTTCCTAATTTAATTAGAATTATCTGATAAGATTTACTTAGTCACTACACTACTTACTACTGTACCTAAATGCTACATCAAACCTTGTAGTAATTAACTACAATTGTTTTAAGCCCGTAAAATTAATAGGGGGGTGAAGGCTGGTACTCATCACACGGGGAAACCTAGTTTGAGAGCCAACTTACACGTGTCTATTAATATTGTGTTGTCAAATTTTTCACTAGATTTAACTAAATTTACTCTGTGAATTAACAAAATATATCAGCTTACGGATTACTATGATAGTAATATTTAGGTTATTCTATAACTATGTGTTATTGTGTACCTACCTTAGCTTGACTAAATAATAGACAACATGTTCATTTATTCATAATCTAAGTTTTAAATGAATAAATCTTGAATCTTATCTTAAAGAAACAAGAAAACCTGGTGACAAAATATGCAAAATGCATTTTACTGGTACAAGTATTGAAGAGCTAGAGCGCACTAGCTAGTGAAATTGCTAGGCGAATGAGAATCAAGCAATAAGAATTAGCTTAAAGCTCTGGACGGTACTGCAACTGACATGGGAAGAGGCGGTGTTGATCATTATACGCCTGAATTTCCCGCTTCGATAATATACAAAAATAGTTTTACCACGCCAGATAGCTATCTATACCATTACTCTAAACGAAATGTTCTAACATTTGAACAAATTAAGTCATCTATTTTCATTTGTCACTATAATATAGTGAGATCTGTGAGTTCTTTACAAATACTTAGATAGGTCAGTGATACGTCACTCGTGATGAGAACAAAAATATGCACTTGAAGCAACACTTACAAATATATATATATATACGTGGCGACGCAATCTCGGTCGCGTGGTTCACGCAGTTTTTGTTTACAGACTGCAATCTCTTTTATTCTTGTGTATATTATTAATTATTCTTACACTTTAGTGAGGGGTGTACTATAACTAAAGGTTTATGTTTATACATTCAACTGAGATGCTTGTTTTTAGCTTTATACGTATACACTCGTTGCAGACCGTGGCTCAGTCGCCGCTCACAAACGTTCGCATTTAAATGCGAACTAAATGTGTAATGAATAATTATATAGGTTCATGTTTACATCTAGATCTAAACTGAATGAATGCATTATAAAATATACACCGGATAGACTGGAAACTTTATAACATTTTTATACATAATGTGACCTAGCGTTGATATCATCCAACCCAACCCTAGATGTTATTAGACCCAATTTTTGTGCGTGGAGCGAAGCTCATCAAACAAACATAACAAACAGTCAAACATAACCGTTTTAAGAACCATCAGCGTGTCCCTAATAAGTACGGTAAATATTATAAGTTAATAAAAAATCAGAGTAATATTATTCTATTTGTGGAAGGAATAACCAATATACTTTGATCCATATTACTGCACTATATTGGTTTAAAAATTGGGCTGTATCCTACGAAGAAATAATAAGTCAGGAAACGTAACTGCGTTATGAAAATTACCCAACAAAAGTCGTGTCGTCATCAGTCGGAAATTTTTCTTGCAAGCGAGCATACTTCCAATCTAATTTGTAACTCGCAATTCTTCTAATTCGTATTTGGAATCATACATCGCTTTGGTTTGAAGGGCCACTTTTTGTGTGAAATGTATTCTGGATTATGCTTCCTGATATTATTTCTTCGTAGGCTGCTTCATATCTTTTGTCTTAAAAGCCAACAAGCTGATAGAATGTCAAAATGCTCGCATTCTATAAGTAAGGACATGGAATAGTTCTTCTCATCTTCTTTGAGAGACCAAGACCATGACTGGCGAATAGTGAGTTTATACAAATCAGTAAAATCATTTGCCAACATCTCAAGGCATGTAACAGCTTGATGGTATGTATGAAATATTATAATAATATCCAAAGCAATAAATTTCAGTATAGGTAGTGCCATCTAGGTGTCTTTTAAAGCAACAGAAGACAAAATGCCTTACATATAAACGGTGCTTACTACAAGTATGCTACCTTGCATTTTCAATGCTCTATCGTTTTAGCTCTATAAATAAAACGCTCAGAAAGTTCTTTACAGCGCGATAGATGGCTCAATCCTAAATGAAGCAGCTAGAAATTGTATTTAATTGTTTGCTTCGTAACATTCATAATTTTATGTGTGACGTGTTAGAAAAATCAGCCCATTACATTCTTACTACTGCGTTAAGAACCTTCCTCTCTCTTTCTCTTACCACTTACGTACTTACACTTACCATAAGGTTCAAGACATTACCGTCTAGGTATTTACTGCACAAAAATAAGTTGGTGGATTGGCTAGTGACTACCCCAAGTGTCGATATTTTCAGATTGAATTACCACGAGATAGCATTATATTTGTTTCGTCCTAAGATGATTTATGTATGACCGACAGTTCAACGTGCCTTCCGAAGCACGGAATTTGAAAATGCCGCTCGCGGTCACCTTTAAAGCAGTGGCCACGGCAAGGCCACTATGTACTTCTATAAGTTGCTTAACCTAGTTGAAAGGCTTCATTTCACAGCAGTTAAGACACTAATAAATATTATGTATACAGCATGTATTTATTAGGTACGGTTTCAGCTATCATCAATATTTACTGTAATGCAAATGGAAAATCGGCGTCGGCAATGTTAATTTGATGATGACTGCTTTTTTATCATACTGCTTTCTCGATCTCTCCATATCACAGCGCTGATTTTTAATGCAATTATGTTACGAGACGGGCAAATCGTGCGCCTGATGGTTATTTGACATACGCTTGCCTGCCAGAGTTGCTACATTTGTTGCTAGTTAAACTGCTACATTAATCGTCTTATGACAAAATAAATATTATGCTAATCTCGTGGAAGTGCAATCTGAAACATCGACATTTGAGCTAGGCACTTGCCAATCCACCAACTTATTTTTGTGCAATAAATAACTAGACGGTAATGTCTTGAACCTTATGGTAAGTGTAAGTACGGTTATTACCCACACTCCATCTCTAGAGAGAAGGAGGAAGGTTCTTAACTCAGAAGTGAGAACGTGATGAGCTGATTTATATAACACGTCACACATAAAATAATGAATGTTACGAAGCAAACAATGAAATAAAATTTCTAGTTGCTTAATTTAGGATTGAGCCATCTATTGCGCTGTAAAGAACTTTCTGAGCGTATTATTTATAGAGCTCTACACACCGTAGAGTCAGAGCGCTAGCTTGACTATTTCCATTGTTAGTACTCAAACTCATGAGTATTGTTGCTCGACATATTCTAAGTATTCAATAAGTTAGTTACCTATGTAATAATAATATTATAACAAAGATCACCCTTGCTAGCGCAACCTTGGCAGGCTACATATTTGTGCATACAATCCGCGATTGATACCGCTCTATGAAGAACACATAGTTTTATGTACTGTAAGAAACGAGTTTAGTCTACTTACACGTATCCGTCGTCCCATTCAAAGTTGTCCATCAGACTCCACGCGAAGTATCCCTGAACGTTGCTGTGGTCTTCGTGGATAGCATGCAGCAAGGCACTCAAGTAATGCTTGTAGTAAGACACTCTGGTCAGGTCTTCAAGTCCGTTGTAGTCAGCATAACCATTTTCAGTGACTATGATCGGAACGTTGTTGTAGGTCTTTGTAATCCAACTGAGAAGGCGACGGAATCCAAAAGGCACAACCTAGAAGAAACAAAAAAAATTAAGATACCTAAGTTTCAAATTTGTTAAAAAAGTGTGCTATGGGGCTGATCAAAGGTTACCAAATGAACGCATATAACATATTTTTTATATGCACATAACAATTTACAAATTTGTTTAAAAATTGGTCGCATTTAGTATTCTTCAACGTCTATTGAAGGTTCTAAATGTATGGATAATAATAGATAAAAACCGGCGTGCGATGCGAGTCGACTCTCACTCATATACATATAGATACATGTATACATAGATAAAGCGCATGCGAATATAAAACCTAACGGATTGTCTACTATTAGTTATTCTGTGCCAATAGTGACTTATTCAAATCAATGGATAACTTCATTGTTACATTTACGACAGTATAGATCTTAACGATAGTAGAGGCCGTAGCACCATAGTGGCCACACTTTACCAGACACATTAATTTAAATTGTATCTGGAAAAGTTGGGCCACTATGGCACCGACAAATGAGATATTGAGATACTGAGATAAATCGCACAAAGGTTCGCGGGCCCGGGACCCATTTCGTAGGTATATAGCTCAAATAGCACGTTTTTGTAGGATAAAGATGGTCTCTATATATCAGCCACAGAATCATAGACTGCAAATAATAAATGTAGAATATCATATTCTAATAATAAAATAATTCATATAATATTTTAATTTTATTAGTAATTTATTATATCATCATCATCATCATTATCAGCCGGAAGACGTCCACTGCTGAACATAGGCCTCCCCCATAGAACGCCACTTGGACCGGCTACTCGCTTCCTGCATCCAGCGATTCCCCGCGGTTTTTATGAGGTCGTCGGTCCACCTAGTGGGGGGCCTGCCTACACTACGCCTTCCGGTGCGTGGTCGCCACTCGAGAACCTTTCTTCCCCATCGGTTATCAGTTCTGCGAGCGATGTGGCCTGCCCATTGCCACTTCAACTTGCTAATTTTGAGAGCTATGTCGGTGACCTTAGTTCTCCTACGGATCTCCTCATTTCGGATCTTATCACGCAGGGAAACCCCAAGCATAGCCCTCTCCATTGCTCGTTGAGCGACTTCAAGCTTGTTAATGAGGCCCACAGTAAGGGACCACGTCTCAGTGCCATAAGTCATCACTGGCAACACACACTGGTTGAAAACCTTGGTTTTCAGGCTCTGAGGTATTGGGGACGAAAAGATGGATCGAAGCTTCCCGAACGCTGCCCATCCGAGCTGGATTCTTCGTGCGACCTCCTTGTCGAAGTTGGACCTACCTAATTGGACAGTCTGTCCCAGATAGACGTACTCGTCTACAACTTCGAGTGTATCGTTTCCAACAATTACCGGTATAGGTGGAACATGGACATTGGACATGATTTTCGTCTTATCCATGTTCATCTTAAGACCAACCTGTTGGGAAACTCTACTGAGGTCGTTGAGCATGGTGCCGATATCCTCGAGCGACTCCGCCATTATAACTATATCATCGGCAAAACGAAGGTTAGTGATGTATTCGCCATTAATGTTGATGCCACATCCTTTCCAGTCCAAAAGTTTGAAAACATCCTCCAATGCGTTAGTGAACAGTTTCGGAGAGATGACGTCTCCCTGTCTCACACCTCTTTGCAATGGAATTTGTTCCGTACTCTGGTCCTGTAATCGGACTGACATAGTGGCCTTGCTGTATAAACACTTCAACGCTTCGATATACCTATAGTCAATTTGGCATCGCTGCAAGGACTGCAGTATGGCCCACTTCTCGATAGAATCAAAGGCTTTCTCGTAATCCACAAACGCTAGATTTATTATATATCAGTAGGTAATATTATAAATAAATAGGTATGTGGGATGTTGATGTTTACAAATATACAGAACAATAACTCGATGCTACAAACCTTCAAGGCTACGTCGTACCACAAGTAGGTATATACCTACTTACGTTATCTTAAGAAGGTATATACTCACCAATTACAAAGGAGCAGGTGTATTTTTCACAGTTTATCAAAATTGAAAGACTGGTCATTCGTTCTGGTCTGGTCACTCGTGTTCAATCTTTTTTTGAAATGATGCAATGTGCGGAGCTATTTTTTTCTTTATAAAACGGATTCGTGCTGTTGTACTAGATACTTGTATTTGCCAAGTTAATTGTGTAAGTACTTATTTATAGAAGCATTCAGTAAGATTTTTTTGGTCACACTCACATCTGTCTGACTTTAAGTAGCTGTCCTGTCTCAATCACGTTCTTGTAAAGTGGTGAATGCATTACTAATGCATTACTTTCCAGGGTGATTGACGAGGAAAACGCAAAAACCATATTGCATGAGTTTGTACACTTTGTCTATACTCGTGCCTACTACGGACACTTGCCGATTCACAACCCATCATTATTACACGCCAAAACTCGAGGAAATATACGAGTAAAACAAGGAAAATTAAACAAAATCAATTCCGGCCGTTGGGTTTTTCCCGCCTTCCTTTAGCACACAACTATATTAATTATGATAAATGATAAATAAATATGATATACACTCATAAAAATCAGCACACCTAGAGGCGTCCTACTCACAATTCAATTTAATACTTATGGTATATCTGCCGCAGATAAAATAATAGTTGGTACGTAACTTCAATGCTCTGCTTTAATAATATGAATATACGAGCATTACCACATCCTTGATTTATGTAAAATTTTATAGTCAATACGCTATGCTATAATCAATATAGGTAAAGCCTTTACACATAAATTGATTCCGAATCAGGTATGTCGCTGAGTAGTTTACCTTGAGCCAAGCCGAAGATGACTCTGAAGGCCAACTGGGATCTTGAACTCTGACAATGCCAATGTCATTCTCATGGGATGGAATAGCTCCTACTTCTGTATCCGCAAAACTAAGGAGATACGTCGTGTAATGGTTGAGTCCAAAGAAATCAGCAGTTCCTTGAATGTATTTTACTTCTTCAGGGGTAAACTTTGGCAAGCGGGAACGAGTATAATTCTGCTTTTGGCTCTTTTCGTCCACTAACTTAATAAGCTCTGGAGGATAATTGCCTTCAGCGGAGTACACGGGGTTAGCGTACCAGCCCACCTGCAAAACAATTACCATTCATAAATTGTTTCTATGATGATTGTACGTAAGAAAATCTTCGTGTCGTGAGATAAAATTTAAACATCGCTGGACCTTCCTCATACTAATTTTACCTCTAGAGTTAATTAAAATATTCAAACCCATTCATTTAAAAACCACTGAATACGAGTAGGGGACTTACGTTAAGAAAATAAAATCAATTATACGTAATCGCACCTCGTTTACTGACTGTTAAAATTCTCGTGTAGGTAGTGGTACTTCTCTTGATTCTTTTATGTGCAGTGCAGACAAAATAAAAAAGTCAAGACAGAATGTTGTGTACAGAGAGGGGTGGCTGGTTTTCTAAACATGTAGTGCGTGCATTGGCGCTGCCATGATAATTCAAATTACTTAATTTAAAATTATAAAATAAATATCAATAGTGAATAAATTTAAATTACATGTTAATTAAAATTTTACGCGTGGCTTCCACGCCTCTGACGAATCAAGTTTCGTTATACGTATTGTGAGTTGTACGAAACTATGTGACTAATGTATGAAACTACGCCTCGCCGTGCACCTACATGGTGCACGGCGAGGCGTAGTTTTACCGGCCTCCATTCTGTATTGACTTTTTTATTTCGTCTGATATGTGCAGAAGAATTATTCTTATACTTATGGTACAATAAGTAGGTACGTAAATAGTTTACTAAGTCTCTTGTGCAGGGTGCCGTTTTGGTTGGTGCCACCGCAGTGCCAGATATTCTGCTGCCATGCAAAAGTGCGCAAACATTACTGTGTTAGGGTGTGAAGGGCACTGTAGCAAGTGATATACTGGGCTAAAGAAATTCAAAAACCAATGTCTCGGGGTGCCAAGCGTAATCCAGTGCAAAGTCTTGGGTGGCACTGCAACTCTTATGAGCAAACGAATATACAAATTGCTTAAAAATCTTAATTCAATTATATCGATTTACCCTAACACATTTTACCGCATCAATTTTAATTAAATATTAAAATACGTATTTAAAAAAGTTTTGCTCAAAAAACAGGAGTTTCACAAAAAGCATATCATCTACGAATGCATATTTCCAGTTACGAGTGGTTTCGCATCAGAGGCCGTAGCACACACAATTTGCGAAAAAGTATTCGTATCGTAAGCGTCAACGCGTCACGCTTCGGCCTACAAACTATGAGTTGTCTGTGTCACAGTTGCCCTAGATAAAGAGCAGTTTATTCTTTTTTACGTGAATGGCACGTTGCGTTACAGTCACGCAGTAATTCGTGCTAGGCATTGAACCTAGCAAGATGAAGATTTCAGAGAGCTTACATAAGTAAGCGGCGTTTTCTGAAATCTTTACAGTAGAAATTATGTAGAGCACCAAATTCTGATACGTAAAACTTCTCCTTAGTAGTAGTTTCGATCTCATCGACAAGCATTTCATGATATCTTCACATATATCTGAGACTTCATAATATCTGGTACCTACATAAAAGGTAGACATGAATGAATGCTAGGTCCAAGCCAAACTCATTGAAAAACATAACTTCATTACAATGCAACTATGGCGCTCAATGGATGTCAAGGCGAGTGGACGCACGCTATTGTGTACCATTATTATGTACAGGACGTCAATTAAGGCATTCAAATTTCGAAGATTCAAAGGTCAACAGATCAAAACCTTGTTTTAAAACTCACGTGAGTGTGTAAGTAGAGCTCGGCCGCTTCGCGATCTTTTGGCGTGTCCGTTTTAGGTTCGGCCCAATTGGAATCTAGGGACATGCCGATTTTACCTGGAAACGTGATGAATACAAGATTAAAGAACTTTTTCAACTAACAAATATCATTGCAAACACATCGAGGATTTTAGATATATTCAAATTATCAACGGGATTAATTACCATGTTTATTTTCTCTGAGTTTCCGATATTACGGCACAGTGCAAGCGCCATGATCACGGGTGAACTGAAGAATTGCAGGTGGATGAATGTTTACGAGCAGACGAAACGGTCTACCCTCTTCCGTACTCGTTTGTTATTCGAGGCACCACTACTATTGTTCAGTTACTATTGTTGTTGCTCAGAGAAAATATTCATGGTAATTGTCCCGTTGATAATTTGAATATTTCTAATTGTCAATAAAGAGAGAAATGGAATTCTCATGAGACTGGAGTTCTAAGAGCCATTCTAATTCTTAACCCCCAATGTTAAAACAATGAACTATTGAGGAGTAAATTTGCAATTGTGAATACGAAGTGTGGCGTCATCGCCCTATGATGAAGAATAGTCCGTTATCGCCGGTTTGGACTACATGTGAAAAGTCCCTTTTAATCATTAAGCAGTTCAATGAAACAGGTAAAACTCATAGAAGCAGTAAGTTACATGGACACATCCGCTGGAGTGTAGAGAAACTTTGCCAGGTCATATTTTATATTTATTATATCTAAAGTTTATTTCTTTATCATCTTATTTAGTGTAGACACTATTCTTGATGGTAGCCTATTACTAGGGGTCGTAACCGCCGTAACACTACAACCATTAATAAATGTGTTATAATAGATAATTAAATAAAAAACTTGATTTCCTTATGTAGTACCGATGCAGTATAATTATGTGACAAATCATGTTATCTCCTTTAAAACATGCGGCCTATTTCTTGAAACCATGCATAATAGATGTCAGATGGAAGCTGGTTTTATAAAGACCCCGTTGGCCCCGCTGCATTGCATAGAAATGCAAAGAATATAAAAATGAAAAAAAAATTGAACGTAAATTATAAGCTGTTTCGTATCTTTATTGTAAAGTTACCACTTTACAAAAAAATGTAAGTACCTATATATCTACCATTATATGTTTCTTACCGTAGCTGTTACTTGGCATACGATTGTACGCACGGTTATTTAAGTTTTGTTCTACTTATTATAAAAAACTGCAAAGAAGTTAAAAACAAACGACGTTCTGTGGACCGGAGTTACTTACTGTCCATTGTGATTGAGAACTACTTCTCTGGAAACAGATTATTGAGTCCCCAAGAATGTACAGTTAGATTATTTCTATTACAATTTTTATGAGAAAGAAAGAAAATAATTTATTCGAGACAGAACTGCACACAACAACAGTACAGATCTCTTAAAGAAATAAATAACAAAATCTTAAATGTATTAACTTATTCTAACGTGTGCACATGTATTCGGACTGCTGTCATATGCAGTACTGCCAGAAAAGGTCTGGGCTCAGCATAATGCTGTGGAATGTCCAACAGCGCTGGTTTTCAGCTCTGACCGTTAGTGACACACGGACACAAAATACCTAATCATTAAAATATATTTAGATTATATAGTGATATGCTTATAATGATAAAAATTCAAGTTTCTATAGATATTATATGGCGTGTTTCAATGTGTATGGGCAAGAATTAATAATTACATTAATGAAAATCGATATAAAACATAGTAAAAGATTGAAAAAACTTGAGAGTTAAAAAAATTAAATATAATAGCAATAGTCAAGGTACAACAAACTTTTCAATATTGTCATAAATATACGAGTACATAGATCAACAAATAAACACCACGGCGTGACAGCAGCGTTTGGTTTTAGCGATGCATCAATGCAAGAGATAAAGTAAAAACCAATGGTTTTTTTTAGAAAAGACCCACTCTTGCATCTGCCTTTTGTTTATCCAGCAAGTATTTTTTTTAATTTTGATCTAAAATTCTACAGACTTTGCAAATTACGAATGGGAGGTATTTTATCGTAATTTGATAAATTAACTATCATCAACATCAACTACATCAAATAGAAAGATAGAGAAGAGAAAACAAATAACTCACCGTTGAGCAGATGACGATATTCTTTATCAAAGAGATGGTAGACATTCGCGTGGGCCTTCAGAAGGTTATGCGTGCAGAGGTACTCGGCAATGCCGTGCCGGTTCAACGCCGGTGCTCTATAAGTGCCACCATAACCTTCCAAACAGGTCTGCATCGGCTCATTAAAGGTCACCCAATATTTTACTTTATGACCAAAGTTCTTGAACAAAATAGTTGCATAATCAGTATAATAATCAATTATTAGCGGATTAGTCCACCCGCCTATCTTCTGCAGCTTCTGAGGTAGGTCCCAGTGGTAGATAGTGATCATGGGGGTGATGTTGTACTTAAGAAGTTCGTTGATTAAGTTATCGTAATACTGTATTCCAAGAGGGTTGATCTCATTGGTGAGCGCACTGGGCAAGATCCTGGGCCAGGATATGGAGAACCTGTAGATGTCCACGCCAAGTTCGTGGACCATTTCAGCGTCACGTTTGTATAAGTGGTAGGAATCGGCGGCGACGTCGCCTGTGCTGCCATCTCTTACGAAACTTTTGTTTGTATGTACTAAATGGTCCCATATACTTTCTCCTTTACCTGTAAATAAAATTTTACAATAGAATAGAATTGCATTCAATAGAATTCTTTACTAGAAACGTATAAAAGGGAGCCAACAAAAATTAACACATTTTCAAATTCAGACCCACCGCTGGCGGATTCGCTTACTTGGTACTATGGCATATAAAACTACAGAAATAAAGTATAAGTATTAATAATTACTAGAAACATATTTTATTTATTTTTGCTCGATTTAATAACATTTAGAAATAAACCTCCTGATAATCTGAATTTTCCAGTTGTTATCAGTTCATTTCTTCAATATTCACTTACCTACATAATATTCGATACAGATATATTTGCATAACCCATTTGAAATTATATATCTGTTAACATTTTTCAGACTCTGGTTTAATTATTTTTCACTTCAGTAGCTCAAACATGTAGATTGAGCTGCCTGAAATCAGAGAGCAAAATGCGATTTTGCTCACTGAGTGAGACAAAGTAACTTTTTAATTTTTATTTTTTATTATATTTTTTTCAGATAGCCGCGAATATATTAATTTTAAAGCCTTGGTTTAATCATACAATTCCAAACATTCACATTCTATCTCTTTCCCGCCGTTAGAAAGAGAGAGAGAGAAAGACCAGCCCTTTCGAATTTCAAATTTTGTATTCGACCTCAAAGACAAACACGTTCGGAATTTCGTACTAACTAAATAAATTTTGCAAAAAAGTTAATTATGTCTTTTAATGTAATTTATTGATTTGGTACCTCTACCTACAATGTTAATTATTATGATTCACAATAAATAGTTATTTCAATCTATTCATGTTTATTATTTTATTTCCTATAGTGTTCATCGTCATCATCAGCCATCGCCACGCGAGTGAAACCGCGGAGTGCAGCTGTATAATATATAGCAACAGTTACTGCGTATAGCGGCCGCGAAACTGGCCGATATAAAATTCAAGGACATATCAATTAAATTTCCTTCGATATTACCAATTTGCATCGGCCCGCATAAAGCTGTTTGGTTGATAATACAGAATGTGTGCTTGACTCACTCTGATAAAATGTAATATAGATACCAAGGATGTCCATTAAATCTAGGTACATATATAAAAATTAGAACGTGACAACCTTATTATTATAATATTTAGTATAAGTATTCTAATGCATTTGTTTTTGGTCATTTTTACTAAACATTATGTGACATATTTATAATGATATAAAGCTATATTTGTTTGTATTAACTAGATTATTTACCATCTGTGTTCCATGCTCCTTCTATTTGAAAAGCAGCTGTAGATACGCCAAACACGAAGTCCTTTGGAAACGTGTAGTTTGATTTCGAACCTCCAGCCAAACCCGTTATTTCGGCTTTTCTGAAAACAAAAAAAAATTGTGATTAGATTTCTGGTTTAATATGCTCTTACTTCTAAATTTTATTTATGTTTGAGGGGTTCGTTTCCAAGAGTACCTAAAAATTTTGAGGAGATTTTATAATTATATTTAAAAATAAGACAATATTTTTTATGTTGTATGAATAATCTTGTCACTACAATTATGGTTTAACGAAATAAAAATGACTGAATAAATAAATAAATAAATATTCCACAACTATGTGGATCAAATTTATCTCTGTATTGTTTTTTAATCGTTTTGTTTATTTTTGAACTCTTATTTATTTGATGAAACTAAAGTCTAGGTAGCAACCTGTGTGGTTACCGAGTCACCACCACGTACGTCCATAAGAGGGATCCTTCAGTGAAAGCCTACAATTAATTGTGCTCCCTAAGTACCACTCAGGTTGAAACATAGTATAGGTATGTACCAGACAGACCTTTAGCTACAGTTATTGAACTGAAAGCAAAATAAACTTGTTTTTGTTTTTATTTGTAAAGAAAAGTATTAAGTAGTTGGAGTCCGTCTTAATAGGTATCACCGCAGTGCAGATTTCTACTTACACCAAAACACCTCGCTTGGCTGCGTGTGAGTTTGAACTGAAGAACACTGGGTAACTAATGAAATACGGATATCTTGTAGTGAAGTAAGCAGTGCAATCTTGCGTCTAAAGCTGGTTACAAATTATTAGGTATACAGCTACTTCCGCCTCTCGCATTCAGTCATTATAATATACAGCCATTAAATAACAACAACAGACCTGATTTTTAAACTTTCGTAGTATAAGGAACCTTTATAAGATTAATCGCTCTACATATTAAATCCGTAACAGAATAACTATTAGGATTCCGAGACAAGGAGGTCTTATAATCGTAGTTAAGATCGTTCTGTTTGTCCTTCTCTTCTTCTATTCGTCTAATCGTCCGAATCCTTTACAGCGTAACAACATTTATGCTCATAATTAAAATTTTGCATATATTTTTTTAATTACATATAAATTTTCAAACAATACAAATTCTAGAATATGTTCATTGTAGGTATATATTTAAATATATTATGTAATTAATTTGGGTGTCACCCAAACACTGAACTAGTAAATGGGTATAAAAATGTTTCGCTTATTTTTGCTAACGGGTAAACTTAAGCGGTTCAGTCATACCTCAACTCTTATTCAGTAATCTGTGCCTCAACTGCATAATATTAAAATATTCATATACATATATCATGCTCTTGCATGTACCTCGTAACGAAAAAACAATTTAATTAATTAAATATACTGAAGTAACTTGATATTACTCAAGTATACCTACATAAAAAATAGGAAAAGAACATATCAAAACTTAATCTTTTACACTTTTTACAAACATACATCCAATGTTATTTCTGTGGTTCAAATTTAAATTCAAATATCTTTATTGGATATCACATAACAATAACGGTTTAACCATAAAATGATAGTCCCTGTGATACCCCGTAAGGGCACTGCAACTCATGAAAGGGGGTACTTACATTATTTATTCGAACCTCTACTCATAATCATGTTCAACAATAGTTATCAACCTCAACGTAAAATCAGTATTTATGGAGGTCGTATTACTTTTATGAAGATTTACAAAAAGTATGACGTCACATTATAGCAAGGAATTAAGTTACTTAATAGATTATATTAAATATTATATAAAAATTAATTATCAATAAAAGAATATGCGTTTGTGAAGATGTGTGTATGCGTATATGGTGTGTATGGGTATGTTCCTGTTCTAGAGACGACCATTTACAACGCGGTCACATTAACTCGACGCATCGCTGGAATGCGGCTCCCCGCCCGCTTACCCCCGCATTCCCTTTTCTCGCCCGGCAAGTGTCAGTACGGTCAGCATCTTTATTACCGGTACACGCGTCGATAATTTGGCTAATTTTCTTGCTAAATTTGGCTTTTTTTCTGTTTTTGTTATATAGCTTTTGTTTTGATTATTGTTTTGTTAAGTTTTTTGTTACTGTTGTTTGTTGAATATTAACTGTTGAACTGTGTTCAAACCAGAATAACATGGGGAAAGTTATAAACAGTGAAGGGAGAGCTATCGTGTTAAAAGTGCTGCAGTTCTGCGAGAATGAGAAGAAAAATAAACGTTTTTCCATACCGGTGTATCAGGTTGAAAAACGTACCTGTGCCGCAACTGGAATATCAAAAAGTACTCTAAGAGGCTAAAATGGCATGTGTATCACCGCCGCGTACTTCTCCCGACACTAGTCCAAGAGCTAGTTCGAGTAGTATGAGTAACGATACTAGGAGTACTCCAAATACTAGCAGGGAAGTAAAATTGTCCACACCAGGTATATGTAGTTGTATATTACCTTTCAAAATAAATAAATATTTTTTATTCAATTAACAAACTTAATTTTTAATCAATTTTTACTCGATTTAATAAAGGCCACTTGGCCGGTTTTTTTTGCACACCGTACTTGAGCGCCAAAATGACGTCACATGGTCAAGCTTCTAGTTAATGTGACCGCGTTGTACATTATAGTATTATTATTCTTTTGTAATTAGGTATTTTAAGTAATTTTAAATGTTTATTGTGTTGGATTACAGATTATCTTTCAAATATGCATTAACTGTAGTAGCATTTTAAAAGTAGTAAATGTTTTAATTGTTTAATAAAATCTTTATCTTTGACTTAATTTTTTATTATTTCAGGTAAGTTGTTATATAGTTTTATGGACATTTCCAAGGGCCCAGATGATGAGTTTCAGCCGGGAAGGTGGTGCTACTAGTGGTTTTCTACGGTTATGTCTTAGAGAATATTTTATGGGTATATCTTCGCGTTTCGTATAAAATTCAGGATATTTTCTTACAAACTTACAGACTTCAAATATATATATAAATATGGAAAGGTAAATATTTTATGATTTATGAAATGGGGTTCGCAGGTGTCAGGTTCTTTGATATAAGCAGGGATTCGTAATAATTTCTTTTGGCCCGTGAAAACATATGGCGCACCTACGCTAGCACCTCAAAGGGCGACACCATAGCTGAGCCATGCGTATGCCATGCCATGCCATACTTTTAATACGCGTAATATGTGCTGAGAGCAGTTTATAAATCGGTTGTCTTTCTTATCTCGCGGAGTGCGTATGAAAATCTTACCAACTTTAGACGAACTTTTGTAACATTTTCCTTCCAATTGATATGTGTATCTATGGCTACGCCTAGAAGTGTAAACTTATCTACGGTTTCAACTTTTATGTTATTAAATTTGAAGTGTATGTCTATGGGGCTCTTTTGATGTGGGTAAAAAGGTATTATTTTTGTTTTACTTAAATTAATATCTATGTTGTGTTCTTGTAGCCATCTTACTGTTTTGTGAAGAATACAATTAATATATTCATTGAAATTCAAATTATTATTGCATGAGATAAGGACGGAAAATCATCAGCGAATAGGACACATGTTTCTTTCATCATTTTTGGCATTTCATTGATATATATCAAAAAAGAAGACAACCGATGACACTGCCTTGTGGAATGGATGCTTTTCGTTCAGTGCTCTATTATCAAATAAATAATAAATAAAAATAAATAATTTTATAAGACAATATAATATGGTTGGGTATACTTAGATATAGTATATTCGTATATATAGATGTTGATATTTTTGCATGTAGCTTGACGAAATTCACAGAAAGCGCTCAAAAGTGCATTAACCACACATGTTGCAGTTTCTGGAAAAATTGGTTGACTTCTTAGAAATCTATTGTATTATTGGCCAAATATGGCAAATCGCGAGTCAACGGGTTAAAAAAAGTTCACTCGTAAAAAATAGTTTGTAAAAAATAATTAATTTTATTTTAAGTTGTGTCTATTCATATTATTGTATTTTTAATTAAGATTGTGCATCGCTTTAGTAGTTCTGTTGAGATCTTGCAAATTGTTAAATAAATATTTTTATTTATAATAAACCTACCAAATTAGATGTAAGTGCTAGATTTTAATAAGATGCCGCAACAAAAAGTATTTACGTATATACAACTATTAGTTACAAGCTCAATATAACGGATTAAAATATTTATATCTAAACATATTTTAAAAATACTAACTTATAAGCTCCATGGTGGGGGAGAGGGGTCAGTGGCAGCATTGCCACGCTGCGTATTTATAGAAGTTCATGATAATATGATATTATTATATCATATATATATATATATTTATATAATATCAGTAAAAACTAATTAGCTTAAATATTGCAAAATTATAGATATACCTATAATATATATCCATAATTTTATTTTGCGAATAGTTTAGGAAAACAACATTTTTTTAACTAAAAATCACTTAAATTCAGTTAACTACCTAAGTTCTGTTGAAGTTTTGCGCAATGCCGTGCTGTAAATGCATATACCTATTGTTATTTAACTATGTTGTTATCTCACTAAATACTAACTATACAATAAAATATTAGGCATCATTTAGGTTTTATTTTATCTTCCAAACGTGTGAAAACAACAAAGTATTTTGGTGCAAAGTTCTTTGTAACCTCTAAAGGTTATTTTTAAAAGTCGGTTTTATTTTTATTGTTCTGACTTCATATCTGATATCATAGATTAGTGGTAGACAAGGTTAATAATGTCAATTATGAGTACCTACTACTAAATATATTTTAATAATAGTAAACAAATTGTTATACCAATGTGAAATTCAGTAAGGGACTGAATAGCTATTGCACAATAGAATTTATCTTCAAATGAAATAATGAATGAATTCTGATATCTGCGACTGTATTTTACATGGCTAAATCGGGAATTGCTTAAAGTTTAGTTTGCGATCTGACTATTTCTTCTTCTTAATGATAATATACATATATAAATTAGAAACTCTTTAACTCGCTGATTTTTTTAATAGTGTAATATAAAATATAGCTCGGTGGAAATACAAAATATTAAAATGTGTAAAAATTGCATATAATATATACTTAGTTATCGTATTATATGCATATAGATGCTGATATTTTTGCATGTAGCTTGACGAAATTCACAGAAAGCGCTCAAAAGTGCATTGAAAAATATTTACACTAGTAAAAAAGTGTTTGTAAAAATAAATTAATTTTATTTTATGTTGTGTCTATACATATTATTGTTTTTCTTAATTACGATTGTGCATATATAATTACTTGTAGCATCGCTTTAGTAGTTCTGTTAAGATGTTGCAAATGGCTAAATAAATAAACCTACCAAATTATATAATATACCTATGCAATTTTAACACACAAAAAGTTTTTCTTCTTCCATTTTGATAAATTGAAATAAAATTTAGTTTTGTTTTAAAAATATTGCTCTAATATGTTTAAATTGGAATATTGGAAACCGATTAATTTTTGGCCGATATTTGTTCATTCGACATCTATTAAAACATCATCAATCATCTAAACAGATTGTACTCATGTTTCCTATACTACTCACGAGGTTAAGATGAATCTAATGGTCTTTCATAAAATTCCATCTACATGTCTAAACATGTAGATGGAATTTTATTCTTTTCCTTCTAGGTATTTTATTTCTATGTTGCTAGCGCGATAAATCGGCATTTTCATATTTAAACCCCGCCGATACACGTTTTAAATAACGTTACCCTCTTTAATGTATTTTTTCTCTCGAAGAGTTACATGTCATTGAAAAGTAAAGCAGTACAGGGCTGCGTTCCAGCAAGCTTTAGACCAAATAATGTTCGTCCAAGATTTGATCGAGCGTTGCTAGAACGTCTTTTACCATTATGTGACAAAACGAGTTTGACATATATAAATCAGGACTTAGCTTTGTAGGTTTCAAACTAATTTGAGGATATTAATTACTGTCAACAGGTCAAGAATATTAGGCACTTCGAGTTTAGTACAAATAAATAAACCTGTCCATTCGTCGTAAAAATGCAAGTAAATACTTTGCCACTATCAACACTGTCACTTTTGACAGCCGACCAAAATTTGGCTCTCTCAAAAGGTAGAAAAATTTTGGCCGGTGGGGACAAAATTTGTGCTGACAGGTGTCATGAAACGGGCGTGATCAAATCTTGATCTGGGCAAATTTTGGCCTTAAGGCGTCGTGGACCGGCAGTATTGCCAAATTTTGGCTTGTCCTTTGGCTTGCTGGAACGCAGCCCTGGTTACTGAGGCACAGCATAATAGCTGAACGATCCAGGAACATATGACCGCCAAGAAGAAGATATTAAGTTTTCCTAGTTTAAAAGTTACGACAAATAGTTTTAGTAATTTCTTATTATAAAAATGTGACAATACGAGTATGTATGCTGAACTCACGGAACTTCATTAAAATGTTATTAGTCCGATAGCAGTTTACCTATAGTCGTAAAAGGGTTTTGAATTATTAAATTGCAAACTGTGTCAGTGTCGATTGAATAAGCTTGCTACTGGCGCATTATTTCCGCATGTAAAACCTTCACGCCACACACAGGAAACAAGAAAAAAATATTTTTCCTAGTAACATTGCAAATAATATTATACAATCTCTCGGTGGCCCTTTTAAGGCACATAACTTCAACGAACCAAAATTTCATCTTATTTCCTAACCTACTCCCGTTTGCCTTTACACATGCAAAAAAGTTTTTAAGGTAAGATTAGTGACGTGTTTTGTTTTTCGAATTTTTGTATACCTTCTCACTAAATTATTGAGATAAAAACATGAAGACCATATGAACTAAATTTTCCAGTGAATTTTTTTCTCCCGTTTTGATCAATTTCATCAAGAATTAACTTTAGAAACTTTAGAACCATATATTGTATTTATTTTGAGCTCTCGATTTCTAAAGTGAATACTTGGATTACTGACCATGTCATTTCAAAAAAAACATCAGAATAATTTAACATAGATATTATACGTGTATGAGGCATAAAAAATTGAAATGCCATGACTTTTACATTTCCCAAAATTTTGATTAAGATTAGAAATTACCAAACGAACTCATCTGCGTAACAATCACTATGTAATGTTCACGAACGCATGGACGTTAGATCGAAGTAAGTTCCATTAATATTTGGATCTGCTGATGAAATGCTGATGTTCGATTTATTCCATTCGCCTTAAATAACAAGGTGAGGCCTAAAGGAAAATAATTACTACGAGCTCAATCTACGGGTGCAACCTCTTATAATAACAAGTCCGTAGAAATAGGCCTAATAAAACGCCAACGAATCAGTAATTAAGCACAATTTACAGATAATTAAAAGCTGGTCAAATAATGTATAGAATTTTAGACCTTTTAAATATTATATAATTGATCATAACCTAAATAACTTGCTAAGTGAGCCTTATTATAGTATATTTTACGATCACGACGTGACACTGGTTAACATTCACTAATGAGGGATATTAATATTATAATTCTCTAAATACTTGTTATAATAGAGTACTTACTAGCAGCGCTCCGCAGTTTTAACAGCGTGGTGATGGATGATGATGATGATGATGAAATAAAATATATAGCCTGTATAGGGGGTTAATAAGTTCTAATAGTGAAAGACTTTTAAAATCAGTTCAGTAGTTTTTGAGTTTATTCGTTCCAAACGTACAAAAAAATAAATTTTCTCTTTAAAATATTAGTATTGATTTGGTTAACCTATAAATGCAATATATAATCATTAGTTCTCAGTGATTTTATAGCTCACGGGTAGTGAGCGTCAACTACCAACCAATCAAGCGCGGATCCACCGTTGTGGGCACGATGGGCATGGGCACCCTAAAAGACTTGTGACATCAGACGTCACACTTTCATAATCGACAGGCCGAAGATATGACGTTTTATAAAATGTACAAAATCTGGATACCGATGAAATTATTAACGTTATCGCGAAAAAGAAAACTAAGCTTCTTTTAAATTTAATTTTACATCATTTATTTTAATTGTTTATGCTTTATTGATTACAAATACTAGACACACTGGTTATTATGTATGACAAATTGTTATAATATAATTTTTTTCTTAAATACAGTTGCATGTTTAAGCAATAGGTTCCAAATTAGCCGCGGCCTGTATCTTTGATATCCTTTGTAGTTGTTTCCAGCTAAGTTACATGGCAAGAACATCTTATATGTCCTAATATAAAGCGCAGTGCTTTGCAATGCACGGTTTGAAGTGTTGTACCTAGTCCAAAACTCTGAATGGTATTGGACTGTTACGGGCAAGTGTGACGCTTAACATCAGGCGAGCGACTAAATCATGAGAGAGTTCATGCTCCGACTCATACTTTGCTGATTTTCGGGTGTCTGTGACCACAACTTTTTTTGTGGGCTGGATCCGCGCCTGCCACCAGTCGGTCATCGGTGTTGAATCTTGCATCAGACTTGAGCATTAGGAGACGATATCATCGTTAGGAAATACACAGCATTGTGGTAGAGCATTTAATTGTGTTAAAGTCTGTCGCTGATCACCTAACGATGAATTCTGGCAGATGTCCGCGACGTTATAATGGATGACCGATAGGTTTAGTTTAGACTGCTATTGACCACCTTCGTTATCACTGACGATCAAGTTAGACAATGGAAGAACAAAACACAAGGTGAAAGTTTATGAAAAGTGAGTTTGTATGTTTGTTACTTCTTCACGCTCGATGGCTGGACCAAATTTGGTAAAATTTGGTATGTAGATATGAATCGCTATAAAAACACATAGTACACTTTTCATCATCATCCGTCCGTGAAACCACGGGGCGTAACTATTTATTCTTATAAATTGGCCAAGTGTTTGTCGAACTTGCACACCGAGATTTCCATATTCTGCCACCACCACACAAGATTCTAACATTAAATGTAATACACAAGTATTTATGTAGTTACCAAAACGTATTTGATATTATATTTCGGACTACTTAGCGCGAATAGCACTTGTCCGATTTTTAATTTATTTTAGTTTTGCCATTATAATCATCCCCAGTATGATGACTATTTGTATTACAGTTGTTATGATAACACAGAGAAACCGGCCAAGTACGCGTATGACTCGCGCACCGAAAGTTCCGTACAAACTTGTAGGTAAAGAGAGTATCTTATTGAAAAACAAACTTAATGTTGCCGTTCAATCCCTAGACGCGGTTATATGAGCAACCGCAAATAATGAGTTTGTAATTGTAAATGTGAATTATTTTCTGTTAGTAAGCTCAAGGATGATACTATATATGTTGATCCTTGGTAAACTACATTTTTACGGTTTTCAGATTTTGCCCTTTACATGCACGTTGCTTCTTGCAAAATTTCACAATTCTAAGTCAATGAGCATTTTCAAAAACATCAAATGGGGATCTTCACTGCCAATTTATCACGCCAGATGGCGCATCGTCGGGATGGCCATTGAAACCTGTCAGTTCCATTCATTTTGTAACCTTACATGCAGTAAACAATAATTTTCTCCAAATATGCCTTTGTGTGCTGTACCAGGATGTAATAATAACGGTGTACATTTATTTTCCAAAGATCCACTATAGAAAAGTGGTTAATTTATGTTGAGTCAAATAATAATAATTAAATTACAACTAAATAACACTCTAATCTAAAATAGAACACTGTTAACCGTTTGCGTACCAGAGACGTACATTTACGTCCATTTCATTCATACAGCATTTGTTTTAATTATTACGGTGTATGAAGGATTAAAAGTAAATAATTAATTAGGTAGTGGGTACCTCTCAACAACATCGGCTTTTTTTCCAGTCATCTTTCCTCCTCGATTTTTTAGTTCACCTTTCAATTTTATAAGCATACGTCTTGAAAGTAACGATAGTTGATCAACACAAAAAAATATTTTTTCCTAAAAAAACAAAGCGACACTAACATCACAATGGCCATCTCGCCGCTGGCGCCCTCTGCGTTGAGCTTTGCGTGTGGATCCCCATTGCAGTGCAATTTAAGAGAGAAAAATTTACATCCTCTGACGGGATTCGAATCCGCGTCTTCCGACAATCCGTGTCAGACGCCATGACCAACTAGGCCACCGAACCACGATGACCGATAATTGAATTTTAACCCTCTATTTGATTTTAACTGTCGCCGTCGTATGGGGACGACGTCAAATGGCGTATAGAGTACAGTCCCTTGTGAAATTGCAAAATATTTGAAAATATGCGATATATTTTCATGGGCTTTGATGGCGTTGATCTAAAAGTTTATAAAAAAGTGTTTCCATAAGGGTTCCTATTTCCTTGTGAGCTACGGAACCCTAAATAAAAACATAAAATATATTTTTTATCTGACACCTATTCCGAGTCTGGTGAGCCTGGCGTCTGTCTGTGGTAGCTTCAAGCTAAGTTATTAGAAAGTAATTTGAGAAATAGCAATTGATACAACCGTGGACGTATATTTAATAATATATCTATATATAATGACTGACAGATTTAGCAACGCCTAGCCTAAACCACTGGGACTACAAACTTGAAATGTTGGCAGTTGGTGCCCTTTATGTTGCAAGCATCGACTAAGGAAGTATTAATAGAAATTTCAAACCCCATACATATACAATGTCTGCGGTCTCCGATGTCGGATACTTTAAGGGATTAAAACACAATTAATAATATCGAAAAATGATTGATCAGAATATGTTTTTTATCCCCTTTTTATAAACATAAAAAGATAGCCCTTTAAAGAAATGTTGAAAAATAAAATTTGGAAACAAAATTATGTTTTTTTCAGACTTTTTTCAAACTTTGAAAAATTACGAACCTAATTTTTAATCATATAGGATATTTGCTATAGGTGCACCGTTTAAATCTTAGATGAAGTTTGATAGTTTAGGAGCTATGGTAGCTTACACACACCCACTTCAAAAGGGCGCGTCGATCTTGGCAAATGGAACAAAATAAGTGATAACCACTGCATTTAATTTGGCAAAAACTGATGTTATTTCAAACAGTTTTTGTTCCATTTTTTGTCAAATTAAATCCTTAAATTAATCAACATCGGAGTCAACATTGTATATACCCCGAGTTCAATTTATTTATGTAGCTTTGTATCCCATAGACCAATAAAACTAACGCATGGGCCGGTAATGTGTTAATAAGTTAAAGGTATTATATCTACACTAATATTAGAATGAAGAAAAATTTGTATTTTTATGTGTGTATGTTTGTAAGCTACCGGCCAAATTACTCTTGACTTTACCACATTCTTATAAGTCACGCTTCTGTAATGACAACCGCAAAATTGGACCAATTTGTTCGTTCTCTCTATACCTTTTCTGACTAGTTTATTTGAATGTCCTTAGTCGCTTTGTTCTCATTCTGTTTATTTCCAAAGGCTATTCAACATTAACAAATGAATAAGTCATTAACCTGTTTAACCTCAGCAAAATTACAAAATATTATTTGTATCGCTTTAAAATTTAAGAGAAGGCAAGGTCTCATACTTATACAGTTTACAACTCTTGGTCCCAGAGATATATACGGTCATATCCCGGCGGAAGTTATTGGCTATTGATCACAGATTTTTTTTGCCAAATGTTGGCAGACAGACGGGCCGCGGGCGGCCCACCTGATGGAAAGTGATCACCGTCGCCTATAGACGTTTGCAACATCAAGGCACGGTAATAATATTACCGTGACCCAAGGGCGTTGTCAACGTGCTGCCGACCTTATGAAGCCCTTTTTTAAACAACCCGATATCATAGCGAAGAGGGAAAACTTCGGCGGGAAGCTTCATCCACATTTTAGTTCTACGCGGAATAATGTTCGCGGAATATCAATATTTGTAATATATTTTGTTTTAATTTTTCTTATTATGGGTCTATTACCTATTTTGGTATGCCAAGCCATCGTACTCGAATACAATTATCTATTGTAAGGTATTTTCTACCGACTTCCAAAAAAAGGAGGAGGTACTCAATTCGACTGTATTTTTTTTTATGTTTGGTACCTCATAACTTTCGACTGGGTGAACCGATTCTCAAAATTCTTCTTTTGTTTGAAAGCTGGTGTGGTCCCATATAAATTTCATCAAATTCGGTTCAGTAGTTTTTGAGATACACTCCAATAACTGAATAGAATGGAAGATGGTATTAAATTTTTCAAATTGTACATGTAAGAAGTACAATTTGAAAAATTATAGGTACTTGTCATAATTACATTATATGCATATTTTTTTTTAAATATTATTAAGGTTGTAAATGGTTAAGTGATGCAAAAACAACTAATTTATTGACATTCCAGCTTCAATGTCACGTCAGTCTGCAGCATTGATTGAAATCTTACCTTACCATATCAAATAGTATGCATTAAAAGTAAGGTATGTTATCGGCACCATACAACGCCAGTGTTCTGTATACTATACGACATGAAGTATAAAATATAGGGCGTAACTTTGATGTACCTCTCTGCGTAACTGTATCTTGTCTGAAATATAATATGGCGAAAGCAGGGCTTCTCGTTCTTCGGTGTGCAGTTAGGGTGGCGCTGGAAAAACACCTCGTGATTCAAATAGTAACCTTTGTACGATGGCGATATAAAACTAGTAGTTCTGCAAACAGTAGACCTCGCGAGCACATAGTCTAATTAGCGGCGATTTTCCGCAGTAACTCGCAACCTATGATCTCGAAAACCACTTGACCAATTATGCTCACATTCGAATTTTATTAAGGAAAAGTAAATCTATAAGTACCTTATAAATTGCCCCGGTCAGGGATCGAACCTTGGACCCCTCGTTTTGACTACAGCGTCATTATCAACTGAGCTAACGGAACCGTCATATTTTATATAACTTGATCGAATCCTCGAAATAAACAAATTAAATACCTATATTTACTGACGTGTTTGATTAAGTCCTTACCAATAAAATATTACGAGTACATTAAACTTTAATTAGTTTTACCTTATGTCATTTAGAGGATTGCATAGCTAGTACAGTTCATGCTAAAAGAGCTCTTTTCTACCTATTTATTTTTTACATTGTCCGATTACAGTGATTTTTTTTTCCTGGAATCGGGACATTGTTTACTATGCCCGTACGTTTTGATTTTTTCAGTATTTCAACGTACTATAAATTTCCTGCTACTGGCGGTTTTTGGCGGAATGGAACCTAGAAATATGTCAAATGTGTGTCATGACGATGGCAATAATAACAACACCAAACAACTTAGTAAGTTGGGATCAAGTAGTAGACTTCTATGGTGACAGTGTAAACTTTCTTATTATTTTGATTATATATGAATGAGCATTGAACTTTCCTAAAATAAGCGCATTAAATATTTTGCATTTATCTCTTACTCAAAAAATTTATCATATTCTTATAAAGATAAGGTCAATATGCAAGATTGTAGGTTTTTAAATCACATACTTTGGAAATGGCGTGACATTGCAAGCAACTTCGGCGGTCCCTAAAACGTTACTCTATTTCATTATCTCCATTCAATAATATTTCAATTGAAAGGATACAATAAAATTATTCATCCCCATTTTACACGAAAACCCACTTTTCTTCTTTATTGAAATTTTAACTATTTTTGTATAAAATGTAATCCTTTTACATCTATAAAGTAAAAGTTATTAAACCGGTAAAGCGGAAGGACAGGACGATTTTATAAGGGCTCGTTCGTTGTAGTATTACGGAACCCTAAAATGCCAGGCATGTGCTGCTGTCATTACAAAGCAAAGACATCAACTGATATCGTTTTAGTTTTTTTAAATTATAACGTCGGGCAACATAAACACAAGGTCTTCAGGTCCCAAACTAGACAGAACCTGTACTATGGTTTAATGATGACTGAGATATACTTTTATACACACCCAGACACAGGTCAAACAGGCAGCCAAATGTTTGACCTGTCTGGGAATCGAACCCGAGACCAGCGGCTCAGAAGGCAGGGCACCCTACCTACTAACTGCGCCTACCGTCCATTCATGTAGTTTGTTTTGTCTCTCGCGGCTATTAAATTCCTTCGAAGTTAACGCGAATTGCACTGCGCAACGATTTGGTAGATTGTAACTCGTGAACTAGAACACTTTCGATAGTTCTGATATTTATCATTATACTTGAAATATATTTGTAGCTGCGTTTTGCGGTTTCACCCGCGTGATGTCGGATGATGATGATGAATCAGAATACAAAGCCTATGTTAGTCAAGGATAATGTAGCATGCTTAACCCGTCCGCATCAGGACAAAAAATAACAATAGATTTATGAATGAAACTTGCCTCTAATGGGTCTTGCTGATTCGGACAGATTAAGGTGAAAGAATTTTTGAATACCGAGCCAGTACATTTAGAGTTTATTCGTTACCATCATAGAAAAATACAAATCATTCCTTTTTGTAATTTAATAGTTAGTATAGATACACTTTTAGTTTCATTTAATGTATGACATGCAACGATTCCGAAGTTAATAGTTATGAATATCGCAAAAAAAACACCACTTTGGTGCCGAATATCACAATTACAGGAATAATTTTGAAAAACCGCGATTAAAACAATTATATTTTAAAATTACGAGTAGACGCTATGATTATTTCTAATAGTTATGATAATATAGTATGGTACCTATTATTAATGACTTGTACTGCAGGGCATAGCAAAACCTTTAATAATTATGAAGATGCAATAAATTCACATTCTAAAATGTAGCAAGATTCTTTTTGTAGCGCATACAGAAATCCATATGTGGCAAATTTCAGTCCTGTGAAGCCTTTAAAGTTACTCAAAACAATGGCAATACTTAAAAACTACATGTATACGGAATCTACGTCTCCAAGGGCTCCTATGGCTTCGGAACAGGAATTATAATGTGGTTTAGTACCTACAATGGTTCCAAGTTTCTGGTTTAGGTACTTAAGTAATTATAAATGGATAGATGCACCCGAAATTTAATTTAATTTACAGATATTCACTCATACGTTCTTTGATCTAAAGCAAGGAAAGGAAACTGAAACCTGAATACATCCTATTGTATCCATTAATATATCTACATAAGGTGCAAGTCAATTAACTAATGGTTTAATCAGTTTTACATTACTTATTATCATGTGGCTTAGTCGATTTACCGGTTTTATATATGAACAGGTTAATCCGATACATAAGTCAATGACTGTTGTCATTTCATTATCATTCAAAACATAATAATAGAAGAAATTTATATAAACAACGGAATCTACACTTCTTGAAAATTACTACTTGTATCTACCGTAATGAACCATTAAGTCTGGCATGGCAATATGTACCTACTTATCTCAGTTGCAATCAAATTTTGATGGAAATCTAGAAAAATGGCGGCTTATGACACTTTTGACAACTCCAGTAAGCAAAAATGTTAGTAAAGTCCCATCATCTGTTCAGATGATAGCGTCGCTAGTGGAAAATTTGGTATTCCAACCTAAGTAATTCACAAAGAACAAGTGCAATTTGAAAAAATGTATACCGACTTCCATGCTATTCAGTTATGTGAGTGTATCTCAAAAACTACTAGACCGAATTTGATGAAATTTAAATAGGACCACACGGGGAGCACCAGCTTTCAAACAAAAAAAGTGTTTTGGGAATCGGTTCACCCAGTCGAAACTTATAAAACGATCGAAACTTATGAAAATATCGAAATTATCGAAACTTATTTTGGAAGTCGGTAGAAAAAGAGAATCAAATTGTGATCAAAACATAAGACAGTCTTTCAAGCCACTCTTTAGTCTGCAAATTCTGTAATTATAATCCTACTAATACTATAAATGCGAAGGTTTGTAGGTATGAATGTATACTGCAGTTCCAATTTTGCCCGCCTGAACAGATAAAGTTGGTGGCACTATATACTGCTGACTGGAGCTGACAAAACTGACATAAAGCCGCCATTTTTCATTAAATTTCAGTCAACATTTAAATGCAATGAAATACGTTATTATATTATTATTACAGGGCGTTACTTATTACGCTATGCGCAGGGATTAATAATTACTAATACTTTATTAATTATTACAGTAATTCACTGCTCCAGTTCAGGACACTGCATGAGTGAAGTTGGTTTGTTTGAGTGGGTCGGGGCAATCAATTGATCTGGATTTCTACTTTTCACAAAATGCAATTATTGCACACAATAATGGATATATCCATCACGTATAAGTGATCAAATTATGTAAACCTATTTAAAAATCTTAAAAATTGCTGTTTTTTGACAGGGATCTGCAAAGTATATTATTCTACATGAAGACATATTTCTAGAAACTTCTGAAACTTTATATAAGCTGGAACAGGTCCACAACACAAATTAAAGCTGGTAAAGTGGTCACCACTCAGTAGAGAGCTCAGGGTTTTCCTTAAGTATAAAATTCTAAATGAATTAATGACGGAGAAACAAAGCAAAAAAAAGGAAGAAAAAGAAAATGCAATCAAAGAATAAGCTATAATGACAATATGGGCAGGCCATATTTTCCGATGATCCAGGAAACACTGGTGTAAATGCGTTTGTGGGTGGAGCGTTTATTGAAACTTAGTGTAGGACACTCTGCGGCCAGGTGGAGAAGCAACCCACGGAAGGCAAGAGAAGAAGGAAGCAGGTTAACTGGATGCGAACAGTAGGAAAGGCTATGTCCAGCAGTAGACGATTGTGAACTGATGATGATGACGAAACATCAATAATAAATAACTTAATGAGTATGATTTTAATACATTATTTTTGTAAAAAATATTAACGACATTTTTTGTTTGACATTTGGTTTTTCAATTAGGTCCACAAAAAGAGAAGTGATTTTTTAGTAGTAAAGATCATGGTCAAAAAGGTTAACTGCATGAACAACATGTTTCAAATAAATAAATACAAGGCAAACCAAATATAATATAAAGTTTTTTTATTATAAACCTCAAACTTGATTCACCTTAGTGCAGGTAGAATGTAGATAGGTACATTTGTAATCAACGTATGATAATGCAGCCTTAGAGATATTTATCATCTGATAACAGGTGTATTTCAGACTATTGTTCGACTACGTAGGTATATAAAATAATTTATTTTTCTTTACAACTATAATAGCACTAGTCCCAATTGACATTTCCGTAGATTTTTTTATACAAAATTTGCTTCCTTTCCATTCTACGGTAATTTAAGGCCACAGTAACATATCTATAACTAATTAAAGCCCTCGTTACACAATCTACATAGACATACAAGGATTTACAAGGAGACAAATCAACTTTTGTCTAGCATATAAGCTGACTGAATCCTAAATCGTAGTTCTGTATGTGTCCTTAACCACACACGTTGCAGTTCCTGGAAAAGTAGGTTGATTTCTACGAAATCTATTGTATTATTGGCCAAATATGGCGAATCGCGAGTCAACGGTTTATCTAAGTGATGAAAATAGCAAATATAAACTCCCTAGGTGATCAAAGAAGTAGACTATTAGTAAGACCCCTAATTATTAACGGCCACCACCTTGCGGTTTAAAACCCATTCTCCATTTTATAGGTCTATTGTCGTACTGTTCTCCATCACATTCATCATCACAGACCAACAAGTGAGATAGTGGTATAACGCTAGCTTATAATAAACAATAATTTAGACCGGAGTGGAGTAAGCGCCCTATTCTTGTAAAACTTAGTCATTCATATATATTCTACTGTATTGTAAGTTAGTAAATCCTGGGTTGAAGTATCTACCGCATCTTTTATGAAACTCTGACCTGAGGCTGGCCATTAGCAGCACAGCAGCATTTACTGTTAATGACCTACACAATCGATATCCAAATTTAAATAAACTAAGTTTTTTTTTTTCTATATGACCGAGTTCGATTTCCGAAATGAGTACCAGTTTTTTAAATCTATGAATGCATTATTTCTTCTCACTAAAATTGTAGTCCTAAGAAGGGATCTTTGTGGGTATGTGTAAAGCCCATCACACACGATGAATATACTATAAAATATATATTATCTTAGAGCAGATTCGGACATATAGCTCACCATATAATTCAATGAGCAACCACACACGGTGAATATACTATAATATTTTACCTTAGAGTAGCTTAAGATGCTACCGATATTCGAAAGACATGTTAAGATACGCTAAGACTACTGCAGATAATGAACAACTTAAGATAGTGTGCGGTACTGATCTTAAGATCAAATACAGGCTGTTTACAAAACCGTTGCAGTAAATAGACGCCTGGTCTTCAGTTACCGAACAAATTTATATTTTCACAACAAAAACTAATAAAGCTTCACTTTATCTTAGGTACCTATTTTGTTTCGAACCTGTAAACATAGGTATTCTTTGTAAATTAAAAAGAATCTAACGTCTGACTTACACTTAACAACTTAATCAAACAAAGGAAATCATCGAAAAAGTGAGACTTCTATCTACTGACCGAACAAGCGGTATGACAAAGTTATCTTATTAGAACTTTTAAAAATGTTCTATGTTTTGTTCTATGTTGTAAATGGGCTTAACCTCATAGGTTTTTCTAGATTGTAGGTACTGTAGGTATAGAATTATAGATCAATCAAACTAGGTAACTACTAAATCGATATGAGTATTCTTGATGAAATTAGGCTATGTTATATTATTAGACTAGCTGCAACCGCGACTTCGTTCGCGCGGCCCTTCAATTAATGCTTTGAGTATGAACCCCCTCAAAATTGGTCCAGCCTTTTCAGTAATTACCCGGATTATAGAGACAGACAGACAAACATTTAAAAAACTGCTCGGTATCGTGCAAATAACCACATGAATGTAAGAAAAAGCAGTTTTTTGCTGAAAGGTCTTTGTAAATTATAAATTAACCACGGTGTTTCCTGTATTTTATGTGATCTTCTATCCAATTCTTTGTTTTTTAATTTTGGCTTGTATGACGGTTATATCAAATTCACAGTTCCTCAGACCTGCTAGTAGCAACAAAAAACGCTTCATCGCAAAATCAAAAATATAAACACTCTGTATATTACAGTGTGAGAACGATCGAGACGTGCGGCGCCCGAGATGGATTCCGATAGAATGTACACATGTACACTTGCGAAATATTATAGTATCTGCGCCGTGTGGTGGGTTAAGTTAACATAACTTATACATTCGACATATTACTTACGGCTGTTTTCAATAATGTATCTATCCTCAGTTTTCCTTACTACGGATAGAAATTTGACATAACGTCCGTACAAATAGTGTCAAATATATATCTCTAGTAGGGTAAACCGTCGATAGATAGGTTATTGAAAACGGCCGTTAGTCGTGTGTGATGGGCTTAATAGTTACAGACTTGCGCCTACTGACACATCTAAATGGCCCACCTCGTATACATAGTGAGCTATTTAGAAGACGTAAATCATGAAGTGGATAAAATATTCAACTATTTGGATAAAAAAATAAAATAGTATTCAGAATTATGTGATATGAAGCGATCAACTACACGAGAGTATATTTTATTACTATTGCTGATTCTGTCATATTATCTCAGTTTCTACAGATCATTTTGTGCATAAATGGTAAACATAATATCTCACTGTTTCAAAACCTAAAAAATCCTTTAAACAAATTACTCGAATCACGAAGGTAAATAAATAAAAAAAGCATTGTGATAAAGAATAAATACGTACTCTGTACAACAAGACAATAACAAATCACTTACCCTTTGCATAAAACAGCAAAAATAAATATGTATTTATACATCTTAATTTATTGCACTAAATTACTTTATTTTAATATAAAAAATATCACTGAAATATCACTTTCGGAATAGGTTATAAATATAATAATTTAATTAAGTCAACATTAAGATATGTTAGAATATTTGGTTGGTCGTAAATAGTAAACTGCTTTGAAAATAGTTTTGTTGGACGTGCAACGCACGCAGGAAGTGAGCGCGCACTGATCTTGCGAGTCTCGTAGACAATATTCACAATGTAGCAAATCTCGACGTCATTTTAAACTGGTGGCAGCATTGAGCTGTAACACTAGTAACCAGCTCAATGGGTGGCAGTGATAAAGCAAGTACGATGTCGTCATCCCGGCTGCACCGATCAGGTGCCTATCGACCGAGTCCCCAAGACTTGAACCTGTAGAATTTAACGCATGGCTGATAATAATAACAAACAAGACACTGTACATAAAATACGTTTATTGTTTATAATAGAGAAAAAGATAATTTAATTACAATTTTATTATTATATCACCTATCTACATAATTACTTAGTGGTTGACGTTTTATCTTAAACTATTTAAAGACAATGTAAATCATAAGAGCATTTTTTTTCTAGGCTACTATAAATAATACAGTTACCAATCATGCCAACATAATTACACAAAAGGTAGAGCATTTCACTATCAATTTTCGTGTTTAAGGCCTTTAAGCAATATCATGACTTAATACATTCATAGAGCCTTCTTTCAGACGATCGCAGAACATTAGAAGATAATACTTTATGCACAATAATTACGTTACTATGGGCCTAGCACAAAAAACTGCGTAAATGTAACGTAACGTGTCGTTCACGTGAAATAGTACAAACTGCTATTTATCTAGGGCATGGTTAACACAGCTAACTTATAGTTTACGCCGAAGCGTGACGCGCTGACGCATGAATACTTTTCGCAAATTGTTTGTGCTGCGGCCTCTGGTATCGTACGAATAATAAGTATATAGGTGCGTACCTACTTATTGCGTAGTTACTATTCATAGCATTACTTTAAATATTTTAAAATTGATGTAATCCAGATAATATTTTGGTATAAGAATTGTTAAACCTGATAAATTTTAACTAGCCCGACAATAAAGAACAAAAATCGTTTATTTTTATCTAAACCGACGTACATGCGTACATAGATTTTCAGTACCTACTTAGATATAGCTTCATATATTCATATTGTTTTTGAAAACCTTTTAAATAGGTCGTGTTAAAAACAAAAAAAGTTGTTATGTCACTCATGACGAGACTACCATTTGTAGAATATCATGACGTAAGAAAACCCAGGTATTACATATTCAGTTTACCCCGCCTGCATATTATAGTCACCGGGAAGTACCTATACTACATTAAAGTAAAGTAGCTCTATTTAGTAGAACTCATTGGTAAGTGACTAGCATGCACTACTTTATTTCAAAATTTAGGAAAATCCAGAATGCATTATTTGAACTTTCCTTTTTAGTTTGATAGCTGGTTATTTAGTGGAAAATTCTTATTATATTACTAGTTACTCAAGTAGGAATTTATTTTCCCAATAGAAGTTGGACAACTGGTTATCAAAAAGAATAATATATTATAGCTGCTACGCTGTAACGAAACATATATTGCGAAGAGTATAACCTATACAACCTAAGGATACCTAAAGACACTTTAACTTCAGCAAAGGAATTTTAAACGGAACGCCTTTCTTTTTCTGAATGAAACAGGATAGGAAGCTATTAGATCTAGAGCACGGAAACTATAAACATATATACCTACATAATATATCCCTGTAGTACCTACCTATTACCACAGTCTATGTAAACTATTACTATGGCAGACATATTTGTCACCTACATGATAATAATAATTAAGTTTACATTCATCTATCAAGAAGTTACATTCATTTCATTTAAAATAAATGTATTATGCGATATAAAGAGTCATTATAACTTTCACGAGTGTTCCAATGAGCCACATACTGATCAATATTGGATACCCACGTTCTCATATCGAACGTATTTCATTAAATTGTGGGCATTCAAAATTATAGGCAAAAAAATTATATAATTTTGGGACCAGTTGGGAAATTTCAAAGAAAACTTCAAAACATACAAACAGAACAATGAGAATATAGTCACTTTAGAAAGAACATGCCTGACTACTGACCAGCAGCACACCTCTCGACACCATTTAACCATCAACACCAACGTTGCCCCTTTTGTCATTGATGGTGGCCCTTATGGGGGGCCCGTTTAGTGGGTGGCAATTCACCTAAATATTTTAAGATGAGACTGAAATTGGCAGGTGCCATAGTCTCGTCCATAGCCCACTATCTCCCTTATCACTAATAAGTTCATATCAATAGCCTTGCCATTTTAGCTATTTTTGTAATTGATATACCATGTAACCATCCATCCAAATTGTTTCTGTTTTTATACTACTTTGTATTTTTTTATACCAAACAGGCCTCTAAGTGTTGGCTACAGCCCTACTTAGTAAAGGACTGGATGAAATCCGTAAAAAAATTAAGTTTACATTCATGTAATGATATCACTACATATAATAAAACTGTAGAGATCGAATTTCTGTAAAATGAAACAAAATGAAAACAGAGTCAGAGGGATGTAAGGAGTGAAATCAAATTAATTTTTTTGTCATATTTTTTGGTTTCTCTGTTTGTCTAGACTAGACCGATTTAAATGAAATTTTGTATGGTGGTAGCTTCTCATGGCAGGTCAACATATAGGATACTTTTGATCCCGTTAAATTAAAGAGTACCCGTGAGATAGTTAAAAAACTGTAATTAACCGTATCCCGCGAGGCCATGCGAGCGAAGCCGCTGGTGGTCAGCTAGTTTATTATATATTTTGTGGCTTGCAGTCAGCTACTTACTGAGAAGGAGGTCTTACCCGTTGTCCCACTACTATAACCCAGTGCGGGGTCCATTGGTTTTTTCCACCGTTGTCCCACTCCAACTAGATACTAATCTTTTATTATTTAATCGGCAGTTTCAGTTTGTCCACGGAGAATATCTTACACTGCAGATAAACCTATCAACGAGATATATTTCTTTCTATATAATAAATCATGTATTTAAAACTCATAGTTATAAAGAACGTCGTTTGTTAGTCGTCAAATTGTGCAGAGAACGGCAGGTGACCATAAATATAATCTTGGTTATGATTTAATAACGTAATTGCGAGTGAACAATTACACAAGTACATTACTTTATCAATTAAATGCTTTACTAGAATTACAATTAGCCGAGATAAAGGTACGACCTAATTATATAAACGCTTAAATCTTATAACGATTGAGACAGAACCTAAATGTTATTAATTAACGTTTTAAAATTAATTAAAGTAGTCACAAACTTTAGTACTTATTCGTAATTACTGCAAACTCAATACAGATACCTCTCATTCAGTTTGACCATGAAAACCCTCTTATTAGGTTACGGGTCATAAACGAACTACTTTTGACGTCATAAGTACTATTATATCATTTACATAAGTACAACATCTATGTATATTTTTGAGCACAGCTCAAAAAGTTTTCAACCGATGATAGTCAAATTTAAACAATTCCCAATTCCCATAATCTGAAGATGGCGGAAAAAATGCCCAACAAGGCGAAATTAGTGTAAATTTTATGATATTACTTCGCGAAAACTTAGTTTGTCGACGCTGAAACCACATAACCGAAGTTCAAAAAAAGGTAGAGTAAATTCAATACTCGATAGAAAAAAATCGGCAATATTTCTAAATTTTGCAATATTTCCTACGTGTTTCGTGGGATAAAGCATTTTTATTCAATTATGGGTGAATATGTATCAATTAATATATCACATTCGAATTCCCAATGAAATTTACTAGTAAACTATGGACTCTTTTATCATTAAAATTTAATCATTTGATTGTACGAAATAAATATAAAAAGTATTAGCACGTATTCAATTACATTTTCGCATTACATCGTCCAATCTGATAAGTAATTGTCAACCTTATGTAAAGCATCGTAAATTGTTTTAAAATTAGGATTGGACCACGCCTTAATTGCCCTAGATTAATGTTTCTTCTAGTTTGAACGTGTAAAAGTGGTAGATTATTAACCTTTAAGTGTTCATAAGTGAACAAAATCATTCCACGTGGTATTGTATTTTCCTCGTCAATCGCCTTTTGGGGGATCCCTATAATCTATCTATCCACGGTTTTCCTTACTACCGATAGAAATGTGACATAACGTCCATACAAATAGTGTCAAATATCTAACTCTAGTAAGGTAAACCGGCGATAGATAGATTATTGGGACGGGCCGTTAGAAAGTTTTAGTAATGCATCCATCGCATTATTAGAACGGATTTAAGCAGGACAGTGACTTAATGACTGACTTATAAGTATATGAGACTGCACTTGACTCTGCCTGCTTGAAAGAAAATCTTTCTTGATGCAACTAGAAATAGGTAGTTAAATACCAACTTAAAAAACTTGACGAATTTCAAAAGTAAGTACAGAAGTACGTGACCAACTATTGCAACTATGAAACAATCTATATGACTGCGGCTGCTTGTCTCACTTGGTCTGTGTATACGAAGCCGCAGAAATAAATTTAATTCAGCCCCTTAAGAGTTCCTTTGTGGATGCTATCAATTTCCTTTGAAATTTAACTAATTATTAAATGCCAAAACTTCAAGAGTTTAGACTCTGCGATGAATCAGTTAGTCAGCCACGTTATTATATGTTGTAGGTATAAAAGATCTAAATTGGATGATCCGGTAAAAAATATGCATGAAGCAAACAATAATACACAAGGAAACGTGATGAGTTGAGAGTAGGGCCGTTTGGATACGGGCAGCGGAACTTGAGGGGACACAGGCTGGCTGACTTCATGGAGAAGGAGGGACTCTTTATGATGAACTCCTACATGAAGCGGCCATCCAGGAAGTGGACGAGGATGAGTCCCGACGGTTCCACTACGAACGAGATAGACTTCATCATGACGACCAATAAGCGCATATTCAATGACGTCTCTGTGATCGGCAAGGTAAAAACCAGCAGCGATCACCGCATCGTAAGAGGCGCATTGAATATCAATGTCAAGCTTGAGAGGTCACGTCTGGTGAAGTCTACGCTCCGTCCAAATCAAAAACCCCGAAAAGTTTCAACTTGAAATTCAAAACCGTTTTCAGTGCTTAGCTGAATGCGACACAGTGGATGAGTTGAACAACGGGTTGGTGGAAACTGTCCAAGCGGTTGGGTCCGAATTATTTGAGACCAAACGCCGCAGGAAAGCTCAAAAACTCTCAAAAGAAACTTGAAACTAATGGCAGAACGGAGCGAAATGAGACTGCAGTCTGCAGTTGATATGTCGGACTACGGTAAACTCAATAGACGAATTTGGAAGTCCATGCGACAAGACTTGCGTGCTTATAATACTGCGCGTATTACGGCAGCAATTGAGCGGAACCAGGGCTCTAAAGTGTTTGCAAAGGATTCGTCTATTGGGCAAAGCCAAATGACAAAACTGAAGACCGAAAATGGCAGTATCGTTTCATCCAAGCCTGAAATTCTGAGAGAGATTGAGAGCTTCTATCGACAGTTATATACCTCGACGCGCGAACCCGTTACTGAAGCAGCTCAGGACACCAGAGCAAAGTTAGTCCGACACTATACCGAAGACATCCCGGACATCAGCCTGTACGAGATTAGAATGGCTCTCAAACAGCTTAAGAACAACAAAGCGCCAGGAGAGGATAGAATTACGACTGAACTTCTGAGAGCGGGTGGTAGACGGATACTTTTAGTCCTCCAGAAGTTATTCAATTCTGTCATCTTCGAAGGCAAAACACCGGAAACGTGGCACAAGAGCGTGGTGGTGCTGTTCTTCAAAAAAGGTGATAAAACCTTATTGAAGAATTATAGGCCCATATCGCTCTTGAGCCACGTGTACAAGCTGTTTTCGAGAGTCATCACGAACCGTCTCGCACGCAGGTTTGATGAGTTCCAGCCTCCCGAACAAGCCGGTTTCCGAAGAGGCTTTAGCACCGTAGACCATATTCATACACTACGGCAGATTATACAGAAGACCGAAGAGTATAATCAGCCACTGTGTCTAGCGTTTGTGTATTACGAGAAAGCCTTCAATTCTATCGAGAAGTGGGCCATACTGCAGTCCTTGCAGCGATGCCAAATTGACTATAGGTATATCGAAGCGTTGAAGTGTTTATACAGCAAGGCCACTATTTCAGTCCGATTACAGTACCAGAGTACGGAACAAATTCCATTGCAGAGAGGTGTGAGACAGGGAGACGTCATCTCTCCGAAACTGTTCACTAACGCATTGGAGGATGTTTTCAAACTTTTGGACTGGAAAGGATGTGGCATCAACATTAATGGCGAATACATCACTAACCTTCGTTTTGCCGATGATATAGTTATAATGGCGGAGTCGCTCGAGGATATCGGCACCATGCTCAACGACCTCAGTAGAGTTTCCCAACAGGTTGGTCTTAAGATGAACATGGATAAGACGAAAATCATGTCCAATGTCCATGTTCCACCTATACCGGTAATTCTTGGAAACTATACACTAGAAGTTGTAGACGAGTACGTCTACCTGGGACAGACTGTCCAATTAGGTAGGTCCAACTTCAACAAGGAGGTCGCACGAAGAATCCAGCTCGGATGGGCAGCGTTCGGGAAGCTTCGATCCATCTTTTCGTCCCCAATACCTCAGAGCCTGAAAACCAAGGTTTTCAACCAGTGTGTGTTGCCAGTGATGACTTATGGCACTGAGACGTGGTCCCTTACTGTGGGCCTCATTAACAAACTTGAAGTCGCTCAACGAGCAATGGAGAGGGCTATGCTTGGGGTTTCCGTATGTGATAAGATCCGAAATGAGGAGATCCGTAGGAGAACTAAGGTCACCGACATAGCTCTCAAAATTAGCAAGTTGAAGTGGCAATGGGCAGGCCACATCGCTCGCAGAACTGATAACCGATGGGGAAGAAAGGTTCTCGAGTGGCGACCACGCACCGGAAGGCGTAGTGTAGGCCGGCCCCCCGCTAGGTGGACCGACGACCTCATAAAAACCGCGGGGAATCGTTGGATGCAGGAAGCGAGTAGCCGGTCCAAGTGGCGTTCTATGGGGGAGGCATATGTTCAGCAGTGGACGTCTTCCGGCTAATAATGATGATGATGATGATGAAACAATAATAAAAATACGCGTTAATTCAATCACCTCCTCGTTTCTGGAAGTCCGTTAAAATCATTTATCATATGTATCAGCTACATCCGCTTTGCATAAGCCAATTGTTCTAAGTAATAGAAATATTCCCATTGATAATTTTACCATTAGTTTGACAACAGGGGAACACCCGACACCTCAACGTTTATCCAACACTTATTTTACAAGCGCAGTGACCCAAAATGAGTGTTATCCCTCTCAGTATCCTCCTAGTTTGTAACGTTTGCTATTGACATAAGATAGACAAACTCTTAATATTAGGGGTTAAAGCAAAGTAAGCAAATATCCGCGCAGTGTAAGTACTTTGGTTAAAGTATGAATTGAATTCAAAATTGTTTCAATTTTCTTTGTAAGTTAATATTAAAGTTTGCACCGAGGGAGTAAAGCTGTGTCACAACATATAACAGCATCCATAAAATGCTATAATTTTGAATGGTGCATGTAACTGTGCCTAAATATCGGGAGCTCCAAAAGCAACTCAATCTCGTGAGTACTAATTATAACTTAGTTAACAACCGCGAACGAAATTCTAAAACAGTGTTTTCCATAAAATCTTCCTTCCAAAAATATTACTCTGTCCCTCTGTAACGGGGCAAATGTGTGAAATTTGAATATTACCATTAATTTATTTTACCTTTGACTAAATAACTGTTTTTTCAAGCTTTGTGTTTTTATTTTCCCGCATTAGATATGAAAAGAAGAGTATGCACCTCGACGATAAAGCCTGTCTTCGTCTTGGGCGGCTGTAACCCTCGCTTCACTCAGGACTCTACATAACTCCCTCGGTTCGCTCGGAAGTTATATTTCAATCCCCTCGCTGCGCTCAGCGATTAACTCAAGAGTCACAGTTACACTCAGGGTTCAATATACTGCCCGTGACGTAAGACACTGCTTTACTCCCTCGGTGCATAATTTACTATTACTTAAAAAAGTATTTACCCTCGTTATACATACATTTCTGCTATCTAATCGGAAGCTAATTCAAACTTTGCGATAGAACTCTGGGGATCCGGACTCCACAAACGCACAAACTGTGTTAATGCATCCAAATAGCGGAAATAATGGTAGTCGGTTGGGGCGAGATCCGGCGATTATGGTCTATAATCTTGGTCTTGCTAGATAAAATTGATTGTTGAGCAGTGTGAGTTCTCGCGTTACCATGAAGCAATAATGGTGAAGACACTCGGACTAAGAGAATTACAATGCTATGGCTAAAGGCTCGACCATTTTTCTTTGCTCAAACTTTTTACATGATATGAGACCTTTTCATCATAACTGGCGAGCTGTAGGTGATTGCCTGCGATAACTTTTTCGGGGCTTAACATTCTGTATATTTAACTAAATTTTGATTTTAAAATTGATATCTAAGTAGAAGACATCAAAAATATTGTGTATTTTGCTGATGGCAAAAGTATCATCAACATAGGTACCGTTTGTAGATCTTCGACACATCCATACGGCAATTGTGACAGCCCTCTCCTTGAGCACGTTCGTGTAAATATCGGTGACGATGGTAGAGACAGGGGGCCCCATAGCTCTCTCTGTAACTCTATTTTTATATCTATACGGTTCCTAACTCTATGATAAATAACAGCTACCAGGCTGGACGGTAGACCATGATCACTAAAATAGTGTTCGAAACGTCGGGATTAAAAGAACTAATATATACGCGATTTGCTGATTGCCTATTAAAACGAATAGTAAAATCAGCTTTAACTAATTTAATGTAAGCACATAATGTATCTTATTTCCTTTTTAGCCTAAGTGTTTTATTCAATAAACATAAAAAAGTTAAGCCACGGAATGGTCCCCGAAATCGCAATAAAATTCTTCAGAATCATAAGTTTAATGAGTCTAGTGCGATTCCATTTTTTATCTCTTGTATATTGTTTTACACCTAGGCCACAAAACAAATGTCTTCAAACAATTTGCAAACACTTTACTTCATAAAAGCTTCAGCCTAGAGCGGGCAGCGACTATAAAGATTTCGTGGCCTCCTGTTGCAGGTTGTGTTGCTTAATGATTGTGCAGCGACTTCGTGACCAGTTGTCCTTAACGGCAGGAGAGGTAGGTTACTTATGTAAATGTATCTAGCAAACTTCGAGCAGGTGAACTAAACGCGGAATTGGAAAAAATAAACCTGTGCTTAATAAGCACAAAGTTCACGGAGTTCGTATTTAACTGTTATTATATTGTTATATGTGATACTGGTCAGCAAATAGTAATAAATAGCAAAATAGTAGATTATGCACCGAGGGAGCAAAGCAGTGTCTTACTTAACGGACTGTATATTGAACCCTGAGTGTAACGGGGACACGAGAGTTAATAAAATTTATGTAGAGTTATGTAGAGTTCTGAGTTAAGCGAGGGGTTCAAGCCGCCCAAGACGAAGACAAGCTTTATCCTCGAGACGCATACTCTTCATACTACTTTTCATACCTACTACTAGACAGTAAAAACTTAGAGCTATGTAAAAAGCAGTTATTTAGCCAAAAGTAAAATAAATTATTTGTTAATATTCAAATTGGACTCATTTGTACAGTTATGGAGGGACAGAGTAATATTTATGTAAGAAATATTTTATGGAAATCGCTGTTTTTATACTTTCGCGGTTTTTAACTAAGTTATAACTAGTACTCACTATAAGCTCCCGATAAGTAATTTTTTATTAAAATGTACATTTAAAGACGTACCGCTGCGTTCCAAAATATATAGAGCCTACCGAGAGGAAGCGGCAAGAAACTCGGAGACATTATTTTTATGTAGATGATTACAATGTTTCTACTTAGGTACTACTAATATTACATTTATGAGTGGCAGAATGACAGCTTGCCAGAAGTGGAGTACCTACTCCAATCATCTTGGTCTTCTATATAATGTCGGACTTTAATAATATGCTTTTATTTCATTAAAACTTTTTTTACAGTCAATTTGAATTTTCACTCTGTGAGCTATAGCTAAGTTATGTGTACCTATTAGGATTTTATTGTAAAAACGCTCACAATTTCCTAGGATTGACTTATTAAGTCTTCGCAAGTCTAAAACTAGGTACAGCTATCCTATTTATATTCCTAGTAAGTATTAAAAGGGTGGTGATCGCTATTTAACTTATATTTATGTAAATTTTTACAAACATACATTATATTTTCATATAGATATAAAGATAATTAATTTCTTAAATATAAAATTAATATATTAATTTCTTAAATAAATCTGTCAAATATTCACGGGGACCCATTTCGTATATAGCTCGAATAGCACGTTTTTGTAGGATAAAGATGAGCCGCTGAACCCCATAGCAATAGCCCGTATGACATTACGCTGTGGAAATATGCAAAATATACTAACCGCGCCGTAGGAACGTCTGTTAGTTCTCTTATTTTACGTACCGCATAAGCAGCAGAACTGAGTCTCCCAGGCAGTGCATTTAATGTTTGATATTTCGCCACAGTTACATGCAACATGTTCAAAATTAAAACATTATTATGGAAGTTGTTTAAAAAAAACCCCAAACACAGTGTTATGTTCCAAATTCATTACAATCGCGCCTGTTTATTCTGTATGCTGTCTGTAGTGGCCGGTTCGACTTTCGAATAAACTCTTCTTCGTACTAAGAGTTTTCCTACGCTACGACTAACGTTCCAAATCACTTTACGCCCATGTCAGTTTCATTCAACATTACAGCAGCATGAAAATACATTTATATATGTATAACATCATTGGGCAGTAGGTACATCAATAAGGATTATGCACCGAGGGAGTAAAGGAGTGTCTTCGTCGAAGACCGTCACGGACGGCATATTGAACCCAGAGTGTAACGGGGACTCTAGAGTTAACCCCTGAGAGCAGCGAGGGGAATACAATGTAATTAGTTTAGTTATGTAGAATCCTGAGTGAAGCTACGGGTTCAAGCCGTCCAAGACGCAGACAGGCTTTATCCTCGAGATAAATACTCTACTTTCATACCTACTGCAAGACAACCAAAACTCAAAGCTGTATAAATAAGCTGTTACTGTCCGTTCACAGTTATATTACCTCTGACAGACCTCTTATTACTATACAAATAATTAATATTACTCTGATACAAAAGCAGAGGTAAAATAACTGTGAACGGACTGTAGGTATTTTGTTAAAAGTTAAATAATTTCCTTAACTCTTTAACAATTATTGTCATCTAGTCAACCCGTAACCTGTAACCATGTCCATAGTAAAATGTATTTAAATTTTCGGGATAAAAATATGTAATTTAGAATATACGCGACTTAATCAATTTTTTATAAGTTGATAGATTGATAGTTGATTTTTGATAATTTTAATGTTTAAGAATCCCGACAGCCTCAGAAATCATTATTATTCCTATACTGTTGTTACGTAACGGGAAGAAACCAGTGATATCGATTTATTTTGAGCTCCATATACGAGTATTTCACCGCTGTAGGAAGCGCCATGAATGACAGGGGAACTAGTTATTATAATACCCGTTCCCCTCTTGCTGGAAAAAATGCATATTTTACATTATTGCGTATAAAGATGCATTTTTTACCATAGACCAATACTCGAATCTACTATGAGTCATTCAGTGCCATATATTAAATCCCACAGTGTAGTTGCAGTTAAAGACTTTTTTTAATCCTCCACTGGTCTGCAACGCTGGCGATTCCTTTTACAGTAAAAACAGTTAAGTAGTTCAAGTTTATTTCATGAAAACAGAAAACGAAGTTAAACTATTTTATTTCATTTTCAAAAGAATTTTTTTCACTAAATTCCAAAAAATGTGCTTTAACATCAAACCGGCTATTTTTATACATTTTACTATTTTTTATTGCCACCGAGCTGTTATAATCAATGTTGAAAAGCTGGTGGCGATACAAAATAACAGACGCGAAAAACGAGAACAGTACCTCAAAATTACTAAGGGTATCAGTCAGACAGAGAGCGGTCACGCGTTCACGCGGTCAGTTTTGCATTCGACAGGAGGCGTTCTAAACAAATCGGTCAACTGTTTGTAGACGGTGTGTACATCTATGTAATACAACACAACAAACGCAAAACTGACCGCGTGACCGCTCTCTGTCTGATAGCACCCTAACGCAGCAGTGCGCAGTGTCGTTAAAAAATGCAACTTTGGGTGGCACAGCAACAGAGATGGGCAAGCGTGATACAACTATAAACGAACGACTTGCCTGCCAGGCTACTTGGCGTCATTGCTTATTATTAAAGTCACCAAGGATTTACACAACATAAACATGACTTTATAATGCGCTTTAGCATAATAATAAGATCAATTACTTATTTATGTATGTGATAACAACGCCAGCACACTCGTAGTCGTAACTCAACTCTTGATATCACTTCAATATCACAAAAACTCTATTATTGTTATACAGCTGTAGTGTATTAGTACCTTGACTGCTGGCATTCCATGTTACCTTGTAAAGAAGTACTTCGCCGCAAACGAAGACCTCGTGTTTTACCGATTTTGAACACAAAATATACACACATCAACATGGTCTAGGTATATTTCAATTAAATCTAAATAACTAAAATTCTATTACCTTTTTGTTAAGACACCTACACATTAAAATAAACCTTGTTTAATAGCCTATCTAATCTGGTAATAAACTTTTAGATAAAGGTAAGGTAAATTTAAAAAAACTTAGAAGAAGAGGAAAAACTCAGACAAAATTTCAATCTTAACTTTATTTTTGAAACATCAAAAACTAAACAAAACAACTATTTTTTTTTATAAAAATTGTTGAAAACTTAAAATTAATAATCCGTGGATCCACCTAAGACTCTCCTGACACATCTGCAGCGGTTCTGCATACTCAAAACAAGGGTGGCAATATCCTGTTGTGAAATACTGTCCCAAGTCCTGCTAAGATGCAAGAAAAGCTGGTTTTCATGCACAATATCTTCAGGGGAATCCTAAGAGCTCTTCTCTGAAGCATATCCCAGGCATGCTCAATAGGATTTAAGTCAGGGGATTGTGCAGGCCAGTGTAAAGCTTGGATATCATGCTGTTGTAACCAACTTGTAACGATACGCGCCGTATGTGGACGGGCATTGTCGTGCATTAGCTGGAAATTTTGTCCCATTTGCTGTCTGTGGGGCAAGATTATAGGCTCTAGCACCTTATCTCGGTATTTTAGAGCAGTCATATAGCCTTGTAGCCAAACGAGGTCCGTTCTACAGCCGAGACGAACTCCTGCCCAAACCATAATCGTGCCACCTTGATATGCATGAACTTGTTGTGGGTGCTGCAGTCGATTCCAACGTCCAGGTTCTCTCCAAACGCGTACTCTTCGCGAATCAGGATGAAATCCAAACCTGGATTCATCAGTGAAAAGCACAAGTGACCATTGAGAATGGTTCCAGTTTTCGTGTGCAATACCAAACCATACTCTCTCTGTAGCCTTTGAACCAATTGCATCGCCGTTACTTAAATATTTTGATTGATTGATTGGTTACATTTGGTTGACTTCGTGCAGCATTTACTATGAGTCGGTCCTGTACACGTGTTGTAATGCGTTGAGGTCCTCTGTGCCGTTCCACCACTTCCCCCGTGACACGATAACGTGACCAAAGCCTGGATATAACGCTCTGACTGGTCCTCATGGCTTCAGAAACCGCAACTTGGGTAGCGCCAGCTTGAATCATGCCCACTGCTCTTAACATTTCGTTCCTGGTCAAGTGTCTACGTGGCATGATTAAATGAACACCGGAGATGCGTTTGACAAAGATTTATAGAAATTTATGGAGTTTTAATTAAGTAAGAAGTTCGTGAAAATTTACTTCTTTGGAAGAAATTCAATGAATGCGAATTTCATCTTAAAACAATACCTTTTATATACAAACTTGAATTTAAAAAAGGAACATTATTAATTTATAATCGGTCAATAGTTTTTTTGTAAGGCCAGTACTTTTTAAGTTTTTTAAAAAACATGTAGGTATATATCCCTAGACCATGTTGATGTGTGTAAATATATTCTTTTATTTTAGGCTATAACAAATTAACTTTATGAAAACGAAAATATACTTAAACCAGGTATCAAAATGGCATAATGCAGAGCTCTTTATTTAATACTACAATTCAGTTTATTCACATTTTCTACATCTTTTACAACCCCAATTTGAAAGACCGATTTGACTTGTACAACACAATAGATAGTAGAAGTAGAAGTACAATAATTCTTTATTGTTTGTCACAAAAATTACAATAGGTAAATTAACTAGTTAATCTACATGGTTATAACAATTAGCGGCCTTATCGCTAGCGCAATCTCTTACATGCCTTTCAATGGATAGGACAATAATGAAAGCTTTAGACGGTGGTGTGCACTAAGATAAATAGTTAAAACTTAGCATAATAATCCAAAGAAGAACAACGGGAGGGTAATTTAAACATTACACTTACAAATGTTCACTAATATACCTAAATATATAATATAATAATGCATCAAAGGTCGCACGGCCAGATACAATAGAAATTTCATTGTTATAATGACATCGACCCTTCAAGGGATAAATACATAATACAATATTATAAACTACGGTAATATAATATTTAATAATACATAATTGAGATCCTTTATAAAAGAGATTATTTCATTGTATACTAATTACTTATTAATGTATCGGGTGTCCCGAAACTCAACGATAACCAGTACCGGGCGAGAGGACAAGGTATACCAGTTATGAAAAAAAATAAAGAAAAGATCCATGTCACTAAGCCAAGCGATAATAGACATTTTTCGAAAAAGATATTTTTTTATATAATATAATCTCAAAAAACTGTGCTACTAATCGCAGCCACAAAACATTGTTAACTAAGTAAAATAAACTAAGATTTGACGAGTTATGGTTTACAAAATTATTGTCAGTTAACTTGACACTCCATATTAATTATAATAAATTAGAAAAAAAAATTATAATATTTCTTTTTTTTCATAACTGGTACACCTTGGCCTCTCGTCTGGTACTAGGTTATCGTTGAGTTTCGGGACACCTTTCATACCTACTTAACAATATAATAATAATAATATAGTAAAAACATGTAGTAATACTAAAACCACACACGCAGAAGCTTGCAAACAATTGGGACTGCGTCCCAGGAAGTAGTAAAAATTCCGAGTTATTAGGTATCTAGGTATCCAAAGTTTTTCTAATACTCAATAGCATTGTCATCCCTCAAAAACTAGGCCAAAGACGGAATGAACTCCTCACGTAGACTAGGTAAACAAAGAGCTTAAGCGGGCTAAGGTGCGGTGCGAGGCGAAGGCGAATGCAGTAAGGGCATAGAGATGAATGAATAGGGTATACTGAGGCGAATCGTATCGCAAGGCGAATCGAATCAAAATAAGAAATCCGTAAATATTTTCAATATCACGTATACACAGAACGCAAACGACAGTGAGACGAGCACGAAACTCTGTTTGAGTGTAACGTAATCGCATCGTTAACGTTTTTAGTACAAACTGTCATTTATCTAGTACAATAGTGGCACAGATCACTTATAGTTTGTACTGAATACGTAAACGATACGATAACGTCACGCTTAAGCTGATTGTCGTGCTCGGCCCACTGGTCTCTGACGTCCCCCGACCACCCCTCATCTCCCGCCATCGGTAGTGTTTCGATACTTTCGATCCCGCTTCTACATTAGTGCCAGTGTTGCTCGCCAGCGAGAAGGTTGTTTGTGCGTGTTACGATTTTGGCGCTCATCTAAGGTACGTACGGTACTCACGATTTCATTGTGTCTTATAAAGAACTTGTTGTGAAACTTTGAATCTAATGGCTTATATTGTTAAGGAAATGGTCTATTTTAGAAAGTATAGAAAGAGAAGCATAGAAAAAACTTAAAATACTTAGGTATAGACAAGAATGCTTTACATAAAGAGAAATATTGACGACAAAGTAAATATGAATAAGAAAAAGAATAAAAAAAAGCCGGGAATCAAAATCAAACGTTCATCTGTAAAACAAAGAGATTGGCATTGCATTACTGTGCTAAGCATGTGAAGAATGGTGCCATCAAAAATGTACAGATAAGGTAGTAAAGAAAGGGCCGTATATATGTACTAATAAATATTAATATTGATCTCAATATTCATTACTTAAAGTTTGGCAATGATTCCAAAGGATATAATTTTAAATATCTTTTAATTTACTCGTAGTTCATCCTAAAAAAATCATGTTCAAATCGCTCCTTGAGATAGCAGGGCGTAGAGGGAAAAATAGTATGGTTATTTTACACCATATAAAGAAAGAAAGCATATGAGTATTCTGGCGAATAGGTAACCATTTCAGCTTATGACGATATTCCGAGATGTGGTCATAAAAATGAAGTACTTAAGCCAAAATAGAAGCGAATAAATAAATTTTGTAAGTGTTCTAGTTTATTAAGCATCTGCATCTGCAATCATGGCTGCAATAGCATGCATTAGCATAATCGAGAATCGGGAGTAAAATATTGAAGGAGATTGAAGTGAACAACTAAATGTGAGCTTGCTGATCTACAGTCAAAGTTATCCGACATGCTTCATGTAAATTAACAGCTCAAGGACATTGTTCTATCGTTTAGTGTCGTGACACCCACGAGCAGGCCTTAACATGTAACAAGGTTTGGAATTTGATTTGAATAAGGCTCATCAAGAAATTGAACGGACCGCTGACACTGTCAATCTATACAATGAACCGTGGAAGTGGTCCTCAACCGATAGTTACCATAGATCTCCCCCCCCCCCCCCCCCCCCCCGAAGGGTCCCCGCCTTGCCGTGGCGGTGGGATCAGTAGACGTGGCTTGGGTCACCACGGTGAAGCTAAGAGGAACCAATGGGCCTGCCAGTGATAGGAGATAGCTGGCGGGCCCGAGGAGTGACCGCTCCTTTGGACATTGTCCTCCAAGTCTACATGGGAGCGGTTAGTAGGTTGCGATGGTGAATGGGCGCCACCGCAACTGAGGCGGGCTGCGGTGACGTATGAGCGTCACTGCGGCTGAGAGTTGGAGGCCGCGGCGGGAGAAGAGTGCCGGTATTACGGTGAGCCGCTCCCCTGCCTTCCGCGGCCTTGACGGGGCCGCCACCGTTAGATGGCGGACGCGGTGGGGCCACAGGGGAAGAGGACTGTCGGTATTTAGCAGCACCGCTGTTCCTATCCTCTGCGGCCGAAGACTCAGGGGAGTCTGGCGTCCATTTGCGCGTTGTTTTTGTTGTTTTCCATTCCTTGTAGCACTGTAACTATTACTATCTAAGCGGTAACGCCGGTGCAATTCATGCTACATTATTCGTACCTTGGTTTTAATCCTCATCTACTACAATAGTAGGAAAGATTTAGAAGGACAGACGCATAACCAAGAAAACAAAGGTTCGTCTAATGAGATGTCTGGTATTTCCAATCTTTCTTTATGGTGCGTAAACTTGATCACTAAAACTACAGGATCGCCGAAAAATCCTAATCATAAGGTTGGAGAAACCAGTCAATTTTGGAGAACTACTGATGACTACTACTTGAGTTATTGCAGGGTTTACGCTGAGATGAGACCATATGATTTACTCCACTTAAGAATATATCATCCTACATTTTATATATTCTATCTATCTATATCTGTAGGTCACTCTTACACTTATCACTCTTAAGGACAAACTAAGTATATAGGTACTGTTTGTTCATATCTGTGGGATTACTTGAAGAAAAGCCTATCACAGGTCAGTCTACATGAAACCATGATAACTGAAAAGTGTTTGAGCTATAAGCACCTACTTAACTACCTACTTAATTTAAAAGTGATTTAGTTTCAACCTATCAGTGGTGCTAGAAATAAATCAAGGATTTAGGTGTATCTATCTAGTTGTTTGTTACCTAATTCAAAAACTACTAGGTATACGAGTAGATGGAATTGGATCGCCTTTTCAATTATTAGGCCATAGGATGTATAACTTTCAATGCGACATCAGCGATGTGAACTATAAAGCAAAATGAGGTAATTTTTTTTTTCAAATTTATGACAAGAACTACAGCTGTATGAGCTTGTGGCTGCAGAACTTTGCAGTTTCAATCGTATTAGTGTTCCTGGAGTCGACAACGCCTGAGATGCTACGTAGAACTGCCAGCTATAGCGCAGCATCTCAAGACTTACTATTTTTTTTGCATTTTTTTTCAAGTTTATGTCCTAGAACTATGGCTGTATGATCTTGTGGCTGCAGAACTTTGCATTTTCAGTCGTATTAGTGCGCCTGGAGTCGAGAACGCCTGAGATGCTACGTAGAACGGCCTGCTATAGTGCAGCATCTCAGGACTTAATGATTTTATTGACATTTTTTTTCAAATTAATAACTAGAACTATGGCTGTATGACCTTGTGGCTGCAGAACTGTAAGGTTTCAATCGTATTTGTGCTCCTGGAGTCGAGAACGCCTGAGATGCTACGTAGAACTGCTAGCTATAGCGCAGCATCTCAACTCTTAACAATTTTTTTAAGTTTATGACTAGAACTATGGCTGTATGACCTTGTGGCTGCAGAACTGTACGGTTTCAATCGTATTAGTGCTCCTGGAGTCGAGAACGCCTAAGATGCTACGTAGAACTGCCAGCTATAGCGCAGCATCTCAACTCTTAACAAATTTTTTTACATTTTTTTCAAGTTTATGACTAGAACTATGGATGTATGACCTTGTAGCTGCAGAACTGTACGGTTTCAATCGTATTAGTGCTCCTGGAGTCGAGAACGCCTGAGATGCTACGTAAAACGGCCTGCTATAGTGCAGCATCTCAGGACTTAATGATTTTATTGACATTTTTTTTCAAATTTATAACTAGAACCATGGATGTATGACCTTGTAGCTGCAGAACTGTACGGTTTCAATCGTATTAGTGCTCCTGGAGTCGAGAACGCCTGAGATGCTACGTAGAACTGCCAGCTATAGCGCAGCATCTCAACTCTTAACAAAATTTTTTTACATTTTTTTCAAGTTTATGACTAGAACTATGGATGTATGACCTTGTAGCTGCAGAACTGTACGGTTTCAATCGTATGTGTGCTCCTGGAGTCGAGAACGCCTGAGATGCTACGTAGAAGTGCCAGCTATAGTGCAGCATCTCAACTCTTAACAATTTTTTTTACATTTTTTCAAGTTAATGACTAGAACTATGGCTGTATGACCTTGTACCTGCAGAACTGTACGGTTTCAATCGTATTAGTGCTCCTGGAGTCTAGAACGCTTAAGATGCTACGTAGAACTGCCAGCTATAGTGCAGCATCTCAAGACTTAACTTTTTTTTTGCATTAATATCAAATTTATGTCCTAGAACTATGGCTGTATGACCTTGTGGCTGCAGAACTTTACATTTTCAGTCGTATTAGTGCGCCTGGAGTCGAGAACGTCTTAGATGCTACGTAGAACTTCAAGCTATAGTGGAGCATCTCAAGACTTAACGATTTTATTGAAAAAAATATTACTTTACTTTTTAGTGTGCATATATTGCTAACGCCCTAAAATGAATAGAACTATTTATTTTTAAGCATATTTGTGATCTAACTTCTCAGAACTCTTGAGATGCTAAAAGATTGTGTGTGAAGTTAGCATCTCATTTAAAAAATTTGAGATTCTGGAAATTGTTATGCTAGGTTCACAGACACATCCAGGGGTCGGTGGTTATTGGCTGCGGCTTTTGATTGAATCTACTTTAGAGGAAAAAAAACCGACAGTGACAACACGTCCGTCAGGTTTGTGGTGACACTGACTCCGTCCGTGCGTGTGACAGTGACAGTTAATTAATTGTGGTTGGTCGGTTCGGTCGATTTTCAGATTTTCCGTTTTCCTTTTCCGTCGTTGTTTGAAGGATACGTTTTTTTTGTATTTTGTCTAGCTGCTTTTGTATTTGATATTGTTTTTATATCGATTAAACTGTGCTCAGTGTTATAACGATAAAACGTATATGGACAAAGGTGCCTTTGTATTGAAACTAGCAGCCGGGCGACGACGGCTAAATAACCAGTTCTTGTGACTTCGTAAACACATACAATTTTATTAGTGTGGTGCAAGGACGTTAACGTCCTTGGTGTGGTGAAACCGAAGCAAAACCATGAAATTCGTAGTTGGATCATTTTATATTCTTCTGTACCTGGCTGCGGTGTGCCGAGGATCTGGCACCGACATCGCATTGGATGCTAAGGCGACGTTGTTACATCGAATAGACAGTTTGAACTTACTGATTTATACCTGCCTTTTGACGCTCACTGTGCTCACTATTTGGGTATTCAAACACCGCCGAGTGAGCTGGCTTCATGAGACTGGACTTGCTGTAATATATGGTAAATATTAAGCAAATATTACTGTATTTTAAAATACGTAATTTCTGTCTCGTAAATGTAGGTATACAATCATGTGACCTAAAGATGATTGCACAAAGACCTTGAAAATGATAATACCTTATTCGTAGTTCATCTTTACCCGTAGACCCCTGTCAATAGCAATCGTAGATAGGTCAACTTGCATCATCTCAAACTATATTTGTTGAAACCTGATAGAAGGTTTTTTAACTGTGCCTCTCTGGTATAAATTTCAGTTAAAAAGTTCTAATTATTTACTATTATTATATAAGTACCTACATTGTCAGAGAAGTGTAAGATTAAAAGTTCCACATTTCTCTAATTTTTACTCAAATCAAAAGAAAAATCACATCTTTAAGTATGTTTGATTAGCAATGAGGGCATTGGTGGAGTTGCCATTGTTGACTCTTTTGTTAAAGTGTTTTTAAAACTCAAAACCATTATTTTTGCCATTCACCACTTTTGCCCACACCCTGCTCGAATACTCAACTGAGCATAAGGCCTAAAATTGCATGATTATGCTGTCAAATACATAGTTCTCAAAGTGTACTGGAAGTGGGTCAAAAATTGTACTTTTTGGTGGCAAAATGAACTCTTTATTTAGCTTTGCAAACACTGAATGAAAAGAGTCCATAACAACATTCTCACCCATAGATTCCCAATTTGAACACCCTTTCAGTTTAGGCACATAGAATACTCTTTATTCATAGTGTAACTGCAAACAAGTGTTAGAAAATTATGAATGAATACTTAAATGCATTGAGGCGTACCAGGACAGCTTTCCTTCATAAATGTTTTGTTATCTACATACACACTCCAAGGGTTAAACAATAGTGTAGTGTTATAATAAATACTAATCAGAGCAGTATGCTTAGATAAACCATAGAAAACTTCTACCATAAATAATAATCATAGATTTCAAAGACAAACCAAGATGATCCAAAGCATTTTAGTTAAGATAATATTAGTAGTGACAAGACTCACTATTGGTGCCAGTGAGGCAAACTTGAAAAGTGCGTATGTATGTATGTCAACAATATGAATATGTTATGGCTTATATGAACACAAATTTTGGTGCTAGGCACACTGATGGTAAGCCCAACATCTATGAGTTGCAGTGCATCCAGAGCTATAAGCTGAAATTTAGCATGGCATTAAATTACACTGAGATTGCCACTCCAAACTATTGATTTGTAGCCATTCTAGATTTTAATAAATATACAACTTATTTCTCCAGGTTTGATAGTAGGAGCAATAATCAGGTATGGCAGCAGCACTAATGCAGTCACATACATCGATGTACACCCAGCAGCGGATACAAAGTACAATCAGTCAGTACCACCTGATATGTTGCGGTTCTATTTTCCTGATAAAATACAGATAAATCCTGGAGGTATGTATCACAATTCCATCTATTGTATGTAGAAAGAAGGAAGGGAACAATATAACTCTTGAAAGCACACACCGAGGGATTAACTACACATGTTGCATTTCTTGGAATCATAGTATGTTTTTTGTAATTCTATATGTTATTGGCTAAATATGGTCAATGGCAAGTCTACGGGTTAATATAGTACCTAGTACATGGATTTGTTTCTTAGATACTTTGAAAGATTTTTTACATATTTTTTATCCATGTTTAAACTTTGTTATAGTTAGACTACCAAATCACACTTAGCCCCTAATTCATAATCATTCCAAATATATAAGCTTGTTATAAATAAACATATCTTTGTTAATGTCAATAATTGTAGATGTATAAACACATGAGAGCTCTATGAGGAACTCACCCAGAAGGTCATACTTATACTTTTGTTCTCATGGAAGAATAAAACAGTCAAATAAATATTAAAAATTTTAAAATTAGTAACACATTATGAATAAGACAGAAGATTTTAAATTATGATACCAGAGTTTGTGAGTGAGTCTATTTGTTCTTTCTCACTAAAAAAGCTTAATTGATTCAGATTAAATTTTTTAATGATGGTATTGCATTTTAAGAATAAACAATACCCATTTTGTTCTAATTCAGTGGGAATTTTGCGAGGGATTATTTCACACTTGTTAATCTTTATATATTATTTTGTATTATGCATGTGGCATGTACTTCATTTTTGAGACATAATTATGTCAGTTTCATTCATAAATCTTTTGTTTTAATTATCACGGTACCTATAGGAAGGATTAAAAATCAAACACCCATACTCATTATGCACTAGGATTCCATGCTATTTGAAACATGGAAACTTATGATAAATAAGCAAGATGCAACAACAAACATTTCTACTCATTACACAAATATTTATCCTGACCTGGGATAGGTATATAACTTGGTACCATAAGCTAATAAGGTCATCAAAATAATCACCTATTATGACTGTATGACATGTGGTAAACAGCTTTTACCTGTATCTTAATATGCTGTTAGCTGAAGTATTGATTCAGCCACGTTCATAGTTGTATCATTGGTTGTATGCTATGTTAGAGTTCCATAACTATTAAAGACAACTTATTTGTATACGAATGATAATGTAAGGAATATAACAAATGCAAATGTAGATTACTTTAGAAATGAATGATGACTTACAAAATCATGCATTAATAATAATTATTTAGCAGGCTCATAGATAGAACTCCTTTAATGTGTGATGTTATTCATTTCTTCTGTTTTATTTATCCCACGAAATAATAAATGCAATGAAAGCCTTAAGCCCGACTCTTGTTGACCTTACCATTGTTACAAACACTTAGCTAATAATGAAACGTTAATTTTAAGATATATGGGCAAAAACAGCTAAGTAACCTGTTTTTACTTATCGGGTTATATTTTTTGAGGTTCAAGATTTGAAATAGTTTGTCTACAATGGATTTATTAGCTATGACCATTCAAACAAGTAACAAGGGGCGTTTTGATATCGGCAAGGAATGATCATAAAATTGTATTGATTTCACAATCACTACTTGTTACTTGTTTAAATGGGCATAGCGAATAAGAGTCCATGTTAAGAATTTGATAATGCATTACTAGAAAACTGGTTAATTTTTTGTTATTGTCATGTTTTTGTTATATGAATAGACATGATTTCATTATCTCCATAGCCATTAACTCCAATAAATATTTATAAGAATAACACTGTCTAAAAATAACACACACATATTTTTTTGTAGACTCTAATATTGTCTTAAATAAAACAGGTCAAATTGGAGCCTGATAGTAGACTTTAACTAATTTATTACCATTTAGTACCATTATGATACAAAGCATTACAAGTGTATTTTACTAGCTGCGCTCCGTGGTTTCACCCGCATGGTGATATATGATAATGATTATGAATTAAAATATATACCCTGTGCTACTCAGAAATAATGTGACGTTAAATAGGTTTTTTTAAATCGGTCAGGTAGTTTTTGAGTTTATTTGTTACTACAAGCGTACAAAAATATAAATATCTCCTCTTTTTATTATTACCAGGTATATATTATTATGTAACTTAATGATCATTAGAATTATCTCTGGGTTATTGTACTAGTGCACTGATATTTACTATGACCATCAGCAGGGAATATTAGTGGTCATTACAGATCTGACGTTAAAATGTTTTTTTGTATTTATTTATGTCAAAATTTAAACATACTTATATATATATTTTTTCAAATTGTGAATTATGAAACATTATTACCAATATTACAATCTTATTATTTAACGATTTTATTTAGCTTGCCCTGTTTGTTTTTATTTGTTTGGGTCAAATTTTTTAATTGATTAATTATATAATTTAGAATAAGACTGATTGAGTTGTTTTTCTCATTGATCATTGCTTTTCCTAATTCACAACTATTGCAACATGGTATAGTATAAAGTTACATTCACAGATGCTCCAGTACCTAACAAGACATATGCCTACAGCTTTAGAGGAGAAATAGTGAATGTGGAACAGAATGAAATTGATCTGAAGGCGACATTCGATCCTGAGATATTTTTCAACATCATTTTGCCTCCAATAATATTCCATGCGGGATATTGCCTGAAACGTGTAAGTTAATGTTGGTCAAAGTATATCAATAATGTGTTTCCCTTCATGTATTGTAGGTGAAGAATTTCCATACAATTATATAATGTTATATTAACACCTCATGTGTTGATGTCATTATAACAATAAATTATTTAGTATTTTTTTAAAGTTATATAGCTGTAATAATTTATATAAAATGATATTTCCTGTAGGTAATAACTACACATTAAATTTACTTGTTTTAAAATCCTTTCAGTGGTAGGTAGTATATATAATATAAATATATAATATATGTAGTATATATATATATATATATATATATAGTATAATACATGTGTGCTATAGATAATTGTTTAATCTTACAAGATTCCACCCGGGACATGTGGCTTACACTAGCTTTGTGGTAATTAGTGTCACTCAACTCACTAAGACCTATCCTGATTATGATAAAATTTCAAATTGATATATATATATATATACCAAGACTCCCTAGACTGCTTTTTATCTGATGACCATGCATGCTAAGCAACAGACAGAATTTGCTAGTATTTAATAAACATCTTGGAGTACCTATGTCTTTAATGAGAACAAAGGTATTGTTTTATCCTATCAAATGACGAGACAGCAAGTTGTAGCAACATTGCAAAATATATGCCATGCCATATGCAGTATGTCAGGTCAGGTATACTTGCCTCTTACGGATCCCGACTGCAGAAGGAATATTCTTTATAGAGAACAAGAATTTTAGTATAATAGTGGGTTGGTTCTTTGATTTTTAACTGCCCTTATCTTTTTACAGAAATATTTCTTCCGGAACCTGGGAGCAATATTGACGTTTGCGATGGTGGGCACCGCTCTATCCGCCCTAGTGATAGGCTCACTGATGTACGGCTGCGTGCAACTCATGCCTGCTTCACTCGCGTCCAGTTTCACGTTTCTGGACACCCTGTACTTTGGTGCACTTATATCGCCCACCGATCCGCTGACTGTGCTTGCTATATTCTCACAATTGAAGGTGAGTTTCTAACCTTAGGTTTATAATGTACCCAGGTAAATAACTCAAATTCTTATTTGCTTATCGCAGAATAAAGTAAGAAGTTACTTTTGTGATACATTTACAAGTCTGTGGCTGCTGTTACAAGCTAAATCTTATCTTAACCCTTTGTGTCCCACAGACGTAAATATACATCAGTTTCATTTATAAATCGTTTTGTTTTAATTATCACGGTATAGGCTTAAGGCTTAATTTGTACTGACGCATATTTGAAGCGACGAGGACGCATTGGAATTATTTCATCATTTCCCATGAAACTTTTTATAATGTTTACTCTAAAAATAACAAAACCTTGTTTACAAATTTCAAGGTAGAAAGAGTAGGATCTTGGAGATGTACAAAGTGATTCCAATCAATTCACATTGTCACCGAGAAAGAAAGAAAGAAAGAGAGGGAGGTCCAAAAGGGTTTTAAAAAGACGACTCATTTTAGTATCTGCACATTTGACAAGGATTAAATGTTATTCTGCATCTATTGCATAAACATCAGACCCATGTTAATATCAGAGACGATATAAATCACTGTTTTGTCCTCCATAGAAAACTATCTTAATAACCATAGTTATTTCAGAAATTAATACATATACGCAATTTCGATGAATTTTCAGCTATGTCATTGTTAGTTCGTATTGTAATTATATGTTTTTTTTAAATTAATTTTTTAACCTTCGTACAAAGGTCTTCGTTTCCCAAACTAGTCAGAGCCTGTAATATGGTAACCTGATGACTGATATACATACTTAAATAGCTCAAACAGACATGTTCATGCACACAAATGTTTGACCTGTCCGGGATCGAACCCGAGACCAGCGGCTCAGCAGGCAGAGGTGCTACAAACTGCACCAACCGGCCTGTCAATTGTATAAGGACTAAATGTGATTAACCACTTATTTTTTATTTATTATATTTAATTACCTACTTAAAATATTGATAGCCTTAAAAATTAAAAGGTATCATTTAACGTAACTGTGATGTTTAAGTGACGTAACTGTTACGAAGTATGAGTTTGTGACTTATTTTATTTGAAAGTATGTAAAAAAATACTTTTAAGGCTTTCTTAATTTTATGAGTTACTTCAATAAAATCTGAAATATTTTCTTGTGTATGGCAGTTTCAGGCAACTTTAGTTTACAATTGTAGGCAATTACATATCAAAACTAGGTTTACATTTAGGTATATCTAAACTATGTCTAATTAAAGAAGGTCAATTGCCATTAAATATTCATTATATACCCTCATCAAGTTGATGAGCGTCGCGTGATGTCAAGGTTTATACCAAAAATTATGTTATTGGCCCGTAGCATACAAACTACGTAATTTAGACGATAATATTAATAAAATCTTCCCATCGGCAAAGTAACATGATCTGAGTCTACACAGATCGGACGCCGTCGTCCGAGTACAACCCTGGTGTACTCACAAATCTCCACTCAAGTTGTGATTCAAAACTAAGGGTCTTTCTGAAATAGTGGCTGAAGACCTATATACCACCTATGTTCTCAATTCTCATCTCGACGGCGGAAAAATGAGAACGTAAACTCACGGAATAAATAGTAGTAGTTGTCTTGTGTCATCTAGGCTGAGATTAATTTGAGAAATATGACCATTCTTGCACAATCAGACACGTCACATCGTGATTATTTAGTATTTTAAGTAAATCGTTTTGTCATTGTATACAAGCTCGCATAATCATACGTACCTATGTATTTTCATATGGAATCAAAGAGAATATGATGTATACGGGTATACTCAGATTAAAATAATCAAGAAAGAGTTTCTTGATTATTTTACTTGATTCACGTTATCTTGTTCACCTAGTTGCATAAATGTACTTTCAGTAAATTTTAAACACCTACACCGCGGTTCATAAAACATGTCGTATGTTTTCAGTCATCACGAAATCAGTATTCACAGTAAAAATATTCTGTGGTTTTATCTATACCTTCAAACTTGAAATTTCGTGCAGAGATTTGAAGTGATAATAAACTTCCATCTAGGTGTGATAGGGTGTTGTGTTTGAATAGTAGAATTTTTAGTTCAGACCTAAATTACTTAAACTGCGAGAATAAATTAAATTGAAACTTGATCGCTACACACACTCATCAAATAAAATTATGACACGTGTGTCTGTTTTTGTGTAACTGATAAAATTTGTAAAGCATTGAAGTTTCTATGAAATACACATTTTCTTGCTTTTTAATATTTAATGTGTTTAAATAAAATATTGAATCTTTACAGTTTTTTTGTAAAGGCCTTTATTAATAAAAGTTGCGTAAACATAGATTAGGCGTAACATGCTTTGTCTTGCTTTCACGCGTGACATTTACTGCAAGCGAAAAACTGACAGATAGATTTTTTAACTACTCCGGACTTACTACAAGTTTATTAATAAGGCCGAAAGAGTATACTATCTTGTGTGGGAAAAGAGGTTTTCTCCGTGATCCTCCTCACAATGGTCCAACATGAGTGTAGTTTTTTGAAACGAGCCGCAGGCGAGTTTTAAAATAAGATTACACGAGTGTTTTAATAGGTACCTAATTATATGCAGTTGCATACACTACTTTATTTAATCTCATGACATTTGTGCTACTAAAGTTTTATCTAACAAAATATTACTCACATCCGTATGTACGAAATAGCGCCAAAATGGAAAAAGTCTTCTTCTTCTTGTTTGTATGTCTTGTGCGGCGTAACCACAATTTTGCCAATATCAGTGGAAAAAGTCTGTTATTGGTCTATTGCGCGAACACAGATAATGTGTACTTAAATTGAATTGAAACCTCCTTGGTCGGGACACATTGTACTTTAATAATAAAAAAAATGTTTTAAAGCATTGTTTTGTTCGGATAATAATGCTCTAATTGATTTTTTTAATTTTCTTAAAAAAGTATGTAAATAAAATATACCAATAAAAGTCTGTATTTCATTTCATAATTAGAATATTACCGAATGAGATTATATAAATATAGTTATAAAATAAAACGGTTTTTAAAATATACTAAAGAGACCCATGTGAGGGCATGCTATTGAAAACTTGAGACACTCATTTACTGAGTGTTAAAATAATAATAAATAATAGGGTGTAGAAATTTTAATTACAAAAACCATTTCCTTGCTGTAATTACCTTGAAAACGTATTTCATGATTTTTAATGAATGTCTTGAATTCATAGCTCAACCGGGCTGTTTGCTTTTTGCTGGAATTGCTGGGTATTGAACATGTAGATAATAGTCGAAATTCATATATTGGTACATCTACCTATACATTATACCACTACTAGGGCTAGCTGACCCACCAGCAGCTTCGCTTGCTTGGTTTAAATGTAGCATTATAAACATTTGTATATACATAAATGTTATAATATCGAAATTATACGTTTTAGAGGTGGCCTGTGGCACCTCTAAAACGTATGACGTGTGGTGGTGGTGTGTGGTTTTCAAGGAGTGTTCGGGATGCCCGCGTCAATGACGTCTCGCTTAGCACTATTTAGAGTTCATTCCTGATCGTGTTTCAGAAACGTCTGTATATATTATTCAACTAGCTGACCCGTCAGCAGCTTCGCTCGTTTCACTGTAAATATTAAGGTTTACAACATAAAAGTCTTTAACTGCAAAAAATTCAAGCTTTGTAGTCTCAGTGGTGTATAGGCTCTGTGTATATATAAATAAATCAATCTGTCAGTACAAGTAATTTTATATCTAAATTATTATTAGAATGTATTTTATGCTGTACATTCCAAAATGACGCTATATAATTTGATATTATATTAGGAGCCTGAACTATAGTGTATAATCGAACTATACGTATATGTACGGGTAAGTATATAATTATGTAGGTAAATACACGCTGTGGTAAGCAAATACTCTCTATTGAAAGAGATATCATTATAAATATCTGAATATACGAGCACGTGATTTTATCACTGCTCATTTAGATAAACCGTTCTATATAAATTTGTTCTGTTTTCAAGGACTCGACCGTTGAAGCTCATAGAACGAATTATATAGTCCAGTTCTGATAGCTCTTCGCAATTCAGATTAAAGAGATTAGACCAGAATCCAAACTTGTTCTACAAGTATATTCTGGAGCTTTAAATATATAATAATAGTTTATGCATGGGATTTCGTCCGTTTTGATTAAGGTTATCGCGATTGGAAAACTACCCATTGAGTCGGGATAAAGTCAAATGCTATACTGTCAGTTTGCTTGCGCAAGTACAACATACTAAATATTCATGTGCAGTAAGGGGCGTTCAATGTTTTATCTGAGAGGTGAGCCGTTGTAAAAAGAACTTACCACGGTTGACTCAGGTCTCAGAAGGTGGACGGTGTGGAAAAACTGGATAAAAGTAGCCTATGTGTTAATCCCGAGTACAATCCATCTTCATTCCAAATGCATTCCAAATTCAGCCGTTACCATACCAACGCCTCATCTACATAAAATTTTCATCCAAATCCGTTCCTCCGTTTAATTGTGCTTGATTGTGTAACAAACTTCCATCAATCCAAACCTTTAGCGTTTATTTTAGTAAGAAAATAGTGTGACACTTATTGAAGGCACCCGTTATCAACAAATAGTTTTACTGATAAGTTTTACGTTTTTATAACCACATTGTTAAACTAGTGTGAACTGTGTTTCAGCAGCAAATGACTTCTTGCATCATTATGTTCTGAGCCGGTAGCCTCGACGTAGGTAATGATCGCTTTACAACCGACGTCGGCCGATAATTCGCCACTGACGGGAAATTTTCCTTAGCTGTAACGTGTAAAAACATCCTAGAATTAAATATATGTATATTATTCTTTTATAGGTTTAACGACAGTCTTTTACATTACATCTTCTATATCTAGCATAGATCGTGCTTACCTAACATGAACAGATTTCCGCTTCTGGTAATTTAGTCTTAGCTTCTACCACATGCACCTTCTCACATAACATTTTTATAACTTAAGTTTTATTACAACTTTAATCATCAATAATAATCAATCAGTTCTTTTTGCACCAAATATAATATGAACAATAACTTTTCATCCCGATGATGCTGTGAGAATCGGCTTCAATAATCAGCATGATAAATCCATGACTTGATGTGACACATGGACGTGAATTCGAAATGTTATTTTCGAATTCACAGTGAATTCGAAATGAAATAGACTATAACGAAGAAAGCTATGAATTGATATACTCGTAAACAAATATTTAATATCGCTACCGCTGTGGGTAGCGAAAAATACCACACGGAACTCGATGGGTAAATAGTATGAAGTTCCATAACTGCAGCGAAACTTGTACCGCCTAGTGAGGTGGTATTTTCTCTTGTTTGGCGAAACTAGTTTCGCCGCCCCGCTAACCATTGTCAACGGATATCCGTTTTGGTGTGAACAGTGAAATTAACGCATACCCTTTCGGATTTCTCTATCCCTCGCGGTAGCGAATAACGCCCAGGTTTGAATAGGCCTTAGCTGGCCTTTTACTACGTACTGTCCAGATGAACTACTAAAATAATCATTGATAAAACCTTTTGTATCTATCTAATATTCATTGAACTGTAACAATTTTTATTCTTATTATCTTATCTTCTTACAAATTAATACCTTAGATAACATTTTTATAACGACTAAATCAATTAATGGATTGTAATCTAAAGTGGCTGACTCTCGCTCCACCACGTCCTCGTCCCTGGGCCTCGTTACGTCTTCGTAACTTAGCTACTTGAAATGTGTATGCTAATAATATGATCTTAACACCATTTTACAGTTTTTTCATATATATTGCGTGTACTACCTGCCTACCGCGTCATAAAGAAATCTGCGGAGGTAATCAGGAGAAATATTAAAAAATATTTTAGTAGCAGTAGAACTTGTGAATGTGTACCTCCGGGGAAGTACCGCCACCACACCTTTATCACCTTGAAGCAGTAATTTTCGCAATGTGTTCTGGTTTGAAGGGTGTGGGTGCCGGCGGAATTACAGGCACATGAGATTTAACAACTTGATGTCTCAAGGGTTGCGGGCGCAGGGCAGTCGTCACTTATCGACAATTTCTGAAGCATCTGTTCTAGGCAGAGGTCACAATCTAATGCCAAGTGCCAGGTGGACCTCGTGCTGGTCTTGTACCGTATCCTTATCGTAATAACTTTCATCCTAGCTTAAGTACAACTCGCCACCATCGGCTTAGCTGATCGCTCGCTTCACCGGTTCATTCGTGACCCCTTCACGGTACGGTTTTGGGTGGGTGTGGGGTTTAGGCGTGAAATATCAGATACGGATAGTGCAGTTAATGCACTTCCCATACTTAAAATAATAGGGATCTAACCTGCTAACAAAATCACGTAATTTTTTTTAAAAAAGCATGCATGACAACGAGAGGAATTTGTACCTATTAGCTTCTGATGGCCTACCTGATGGCGCGTAGGTACATTATTATTATCATCCTACTATATCCCATTACAAAATTCCCAAAGTTTTTATTCTGCTCAAAAACTACTTCACCACTCAAATTTTAATATTCGAAATTCATAGAAAGATGAAACATAGCTTAGATTTTATGTTCCCGAACAGAGAACATTTCTGAAGTAGTTAATTTACTTCATAATCTTAACGTTTAGTCCCTACTGCGAAAGGAACCATTTTGTTTTAATATTATTATGTATTTATTTCTATGAGTATAAAACGTGTGACACACAAATATGTACAGTAATAACCCATAATATTAATTATCGCTGTTATCAGAGTGTTGCGCGTACAGGAGAATAAACAGACAAACAAAAATTGTAAATATAATATTTTTGGTCTGTATATCGATAACAAAACCACCTCGATGATCGAAAAACATCTCAGTTATAAACATAATCAGGCCATTGTGTTCCCACTGCTGGGACTCGCGCCTTCCTCTCAGAGAGAGGAGTTGGGCCATAATTCAGCACGCGGGCTTAGTACAGCTAGGGAGATAGGCTACCCACGTCGAATTTTTCAGGCCGCCATAAGGCCTTCGACATAGCCTAACTACTGATGTCCTGAGAGAAACAACCTGGACCGACGGCTTAACGTGCCCTCCGAAGCACGGAAAGGCTCAGTTGAGTAATGCCACTAGCGGTCATCTATCCAACTCCTGAGCGCAGCAAGCGTTGCTTAACTTGTCAATCGGTTAAGATCCCCAAGTCAAGCTTCGCTGCGAGCGCTTATTTATAAATACAAGTAAATTTGGCTCAGTGACAGTTATTATATGTATATACGGTTATTTTTAATGTCTTATGTCCGAAGTAAATACTTATATGTTATTAAAATATATGTTCTTAATATTTCAGGTAGATGTGAACTTGTATGCCATGATTTTTGGTGAGAGCGTTCTCAACGATGCAGTGGCCCTAGTACTCAGCGGGTAAATATCACCAAATAGTTATTATGTCACGAACAGGCTGATGATGATGATGATGATGATGATGATGATGTCACGAACATGCATATCTTCGGCTGGGCAGGGGAGTTTCAACCGCCCGAGTAACGCAGGGATTCTAAGTTCAAACAACCAATTAAAACTAGCGGTCTGCATCCATTACAGGCATGGTACTTTACACCACTATTTTCAATTTACCCAATAAAATATTGGGCAGTGAAGGGGTGGCAATGCACCTAAAATCTATCTATTCTTAGCATCTAAATATGCAAAAAAAAACTATTGAAAATACGTTTTTGATAATCCTTCCATAAATTATGGAAACACAAAATACTATGCAATTATTAATTATTTCAATCACATAATGTGCGTGAGTAGTGATAACATATCTCTCGTACTCTTTCTCGCATTTTCTGCTCATTCAATGAGGTATCGTAAAGGTATCGTCTATCACACGGCTAAAGGAAGAAAGGGACAAAAAAGCGTTGGTGTGGGGTGATGGTTAGTGGCCAGTCGATGCAACCTGGACACGAGCGTTTATGAACGATCACAAATCGCGCGCACATTTTGTAATAATTTTTTTAAATAAACAGCAAGAGTACATTTTATAAGTGCGAGTCATTGTATAATATATACGTTTGACCAATTATTTTTGGTAGGATAACCTTACGATATCATCTTTTTTCATCATAATTGTATTGAGTAGCAGCAGATTGTCTATTTTCTAGAAATTTAGAAATAGTGGTGTATATGATAAATGTGTTGCGTTTACATCAGGTATTTAACACCAACTGTAACTTAGAAAAATCCTGCTAAACATAAAAATTATGGCAAAGCCGAAATTTTATTTTCTCGCGTCCCGAATATGTAATTACATTAATTATTTTTAAATTGTTATTTCAAAATTCTGCGCCCAAAGTTCGCATTGGTTATGATCACGATCACTCAGGAACTCCCCGTGAAATCAGGATACAAGATTAAGTGTTAACCCTAAGGAAGTTAATTATATTCCCAATATCATTCAAATCCGTTCATCCGAATAAGTACCAAACATCACAAACTTTTATATTTATAATATGAATGTGATTAAGGATACTATATATAAATAACGAGTTTATCATGGAGCACGCGCAACTCAGGAAATCATAATACTAGAAAAATTATGATAATTCTAAATCGTCCTCACTAACGTGTATGCCCAAGTACTAGGTTCATTTTTATTTTATTTATTATTATTTTACTAGGAAAACAAACGGCTGCTTAGATTATAATAAAGTAAACAATGAATGGATACGCAAAAGCCTAAACTGGTGACTCAATAAAACAAAAAATGTATTCTCTCTGAGGAGAAATCAAGAATTCCAGAAGTGTGTACGTAATGGGCTGACACTTTTGATTTGGCTAGTGAAATTTTTTTTTTACAAAAAGTTGACCTTTTTAGTTACCTTTCTACTTACGGGATACACCGTCAATGATGATATCATCAAGATGAAAGGTGGAACACTTTTTAGTTATTGAAGTATAACTCAAAATCGACGTGACCGAATTTGATGAAATTTTTAAGGGACCACCACGGAAGTATACTCTATCAAAGAAAAATAATCATCAAAATCGGTTCATAAATGACGAAGTTATCCGAGAACACACATTATATATATACACACAGTCAGGTCATAAATTCTGTCACATGTTTAATATAAAATAATTGAAACAAGTTTATTTATTATGTAACCATTTATATACCAAAATGAACTTATCAAAACATAGATTCTAATGACAATAAAGTTTATTCAAAATGACCTCCGTGATTTTGAATACAGGCCTTCAATCTGCGCGGCCAGTCGTCTATCGCAGCACGAACGAGGTCCATGTCAATATCGGCTGCTTAATCAAGGATGTCTTGAGTGACTCCAAATTGGGATGAGGCTTTGAGCACGCCTTTTCCTCCAAGTGTTGCCATATCTTGTAATGTAACGGACTCAAATCTGGACTGGAGGAGGGCAGTCTTCATGCCGGATGAAGTCGATTTCACGCGCCGCCGCCAGTCTTGTGTGCTCTTCGCTCTATGAGCTGGCGCCGAATCTTGTTGGAATACCCAGTGCCTGTTATTGAACATGGTATGAGAAACAGGTTCCACAAGATTCGTCAGGACTGTATTTTGATACACAACTGCATTCGTTTTTACACCTTTCTCACAAAAATGTACCTCTGTTAAGCCCCAATAAGAAACTCCCAACCATACCATGAGCGAGGATGGAAAATGACCTCGTTGAACACGCGGAATACGGTTGCTCGCTTCTTCACTACTGTGTGCGTACACCTTATCATTTTGTTTGTTGTAGCTCTCTTCTACGGTAAAAATTTTTTCATCCGAAAAAAGAATTTCCCGATATTTTTTTCCCGCGTACCGCTTCAACAAAGCGCGGCATCTCTTCAGTCTCAGGTCCATTAGACGAGCATTTAAACGATGTCCTGTTTTTCTTCGATATGCCCGAAGCCCTAAGTCTTCATTTACCACCTTTTTCACCGTGGTTCTGCTTAACCCCATCTGAAGGGCCAACAGTTTCTGCTTACGTTAAGGATTTCTTTGAATTCGCGCCTTCACAGCTTTTATCACTTCTTAACCTATCATTTACACTAGAGTCTTCATTGTATCGTTTGATGGTACGATAAACGAATCTTTTGGTTATATTCAAATTTTTCAGTATGTCAAAAATTTGAATTGGCGCGTAACCGCAACGATGCAACGCAATAACTGCAACACGTTCTTCTTTAAGCGTCCACTTCATATTTAAAACTGAGTAAAATTTTAAAAAGTATACATTTTTATTTTTATGAACAATTCGAAATTCGAATTCAATAAACTTTTTTGTGGCCAGCATTCTAAAAGAAAAGTTTTTACTGTGTGATAATACTTATGACCTGACTAGGTATATATATATGTACGAGTACTATAATACAGTCGAATTGAGAAACCTCCTCCTTTTTTTGTAGTCGCTATATATAAGTAGGCTTATATATTTCTTATAGTGTAATTAACAAATCGTTTAATTTGTGGTTAGTTGTAATTACGTAATGAAAATCCAGTAGGATAATAGTCACGCGGTAAATTGTAAGAAACCGTCCTCGCAAAAGTCACAAATTTGACCGGTTTTTTATTTTTGTAGGGCCATACAAAACTATGAGACACGATACTCCAAGGATGGCGGTTTCGAGATCACAGCGTTTTTGAGTGCCATCGGTGACTTCATCGGAATCTTCAGTCTGTCGCTGCTGGTCGGTGCTTTGATGGGCTGCTTCACTGCATTGATATCCTTTTCACATATACATTAATAATTAATTATGTAATATATATATATATATATATATATGTGTGTAATTGTGTGTGCAAAAATAGAATCGTCATAGCGTTACGGTGAACTAATATTCTGATTTTATATGGCAGCCTAATCCAGCCTATCTATGTCTGTCCGTCACGCAACTATCAACTGTGAACTTCGACGAAGTCTAATACAGCAGCAATTTTATTCAGTTTTTTAATGGCATTTTTTTACTTTTATACTAAATTCATTTTATATATACGACGCTTTTTTTCACTGTCTTTAGAGTCACACCGGAGGGGTAATGTAAACAGAATAATTGAAATAAATCTGCTACAAATAAAATGGCACTGTATACAATATTTTATATATATCATTTGATAAGTTATTATAATAAAATATATAATATATATGTATACACCAAATAATCCCATACCATTTTTCTCTTAATAAAGTTCAACTTTTTATTTGCCTATCGAACGATGCTGGCATGAACGAACTGGAGTTAAGCAGGTAAATTCATCTAAATCTGTTGAAACTAAAATGCCGCTAAGGACAATATTTTACAAATAACTTTCGATTAGCTATTGACACCAAATTATCCCATACCATTGTCATCAAGTTAAACAGTCGATTGTTTATTTGCCTATCGAATGATTTGGGCTTTAGGAACGACTATTGCTTGCCATGTTTTTTTAGTTATGGGACTTTTTATTTGACGTGTACAAGATCTAGGTTTAAAACGTCAGTTTTAAACCTAGATCTTGTACACTCTTATAGTGCAGGCTTATGAGTCCTCTTATAAAGAGGACTAATTATTGGTATATGAAAAAGTTATTGATCTCACAAGCATGTCTACTACGAACAGGTGGCAATTTAGTATTTTAGCAATTTAGTTTATTAATAATAATAATATAATAATAATATCAATTTAGCAATTTTTAACAATTTAGCAATATCTTGACGTTAGAATAAACGGTCATTCTATATGTTGTTGAAGATCGTGGTATCGACAACATGTGTCTCTTTTTGTTATTACAATATTAAAACTGTAATGAACGTGAGGTTTAAAAACATTCTGTTTGAAAAAACGTTATTAATGTATTTTATTGCTGTAGAGTGAGCCTAATTGCAGATTGTGGTTTGTTTCATTAATACGACGAGATGACGAGATTAATCGACTTGATTGCCAATAACTGTAATTACATTTGTATTATTATGATGCCTTAACCCTTGCAACACATGACTAAGTTCACGCACGTAAGAGATTGGCCGTTACTGGAGTCTGCACTCTTCGTACTGATGTCTTACGCCGCCTTCCTCATCGCAGAGGTCTGCGAATTGACAGGTACGTAAAATACGACTACGTTATCCTTTGGTTTAGTTACACCTAAAAAGTGTTTGCCATGAGGTTGTCTGCAGACGTAGCCTAGGACTAGGCTAGGACTTCAGACAATCTCATGGCGAAAATCAATACTACTAATATTATAATCTGGTAGCGTTGCGCGGTTCTACCAATGTGGAAAATTAAGGTATCAAAAAGTGTAAGTAAAAAGTGGCTTTCCCTGTTATTGCGGGGCATCGTCTGCGTACGTTAAAATTCCAGCCTAATCGGTTAAGTAGTTTTCACGTGAAAGAGTAACAAACGTGCATCAGACGTAAAATTTTGCTCGTTAAGCTCGGGAACGTATGCAGGGTATTATCAGCTTATTTCAAGTGTAATTATAACTAGCTATATCATACAATATACCCATTAATATATACTTAACTAGCTGCTCTCCGCGGTTTCACCCGCGCGGTGATGGATGATGTGATTATGATGAATCCTATGTTACTCAGGTGTATGTACCCTGAGTAACAATGTGTGATCCAATTGTGAAAGAATTTTTGAAATCGGTCCAGTACTTTTTGAATCAATTCGTTACAAACATACCTACAAATCTTTCCTCATTATAATATTAGTACTTAATGATAAGACTTGATAAGGAGGTATACCTCTCTGAAATAATTGGGTACTTAAGTTACCTATACGATTACGTGTTTTTCTCAGACGTTATAGAATTTTATAGTAATATAGCAAAACAATGTTGGTGACAAGCATGAGATTAATTTTATAGCATAATCACATACTTTAGATATAAAGTCTTTGTTACAAATTGCTATTCCAAGGCAATAAACATTATCTTTGTATGCAACAATGATGTTTATTATATTACCTGAGTGAATTATAGTTCAATATTTAATTATGTTTTTGTTGTCTGGGATTTGTAATCCGCGATTAAGCAATAATTATGTGTGTTAGGGTGGTATTCCATTCGTCAAATTTCTAAATTCAACATCTCTTTGACGGATGCCCATTTCACTCGTCAAACATTCTTTGGCCAAGATTCCTTTGTAATTTGTGAACTTGATTGCGTTTAGAAGCGTCTATCAAAAATATCATTGAAATTGTCCACGAAATTGTATTCGTATCCGTTTTGATTAAAATGTAGCGATGTACGAGTAGAATCTTTGATCAAATATCGATGGTGTTAGTGAATTGGATGAAGTTATCAAATTGTACATTGGTCAAAGATATTTGACAAGTGGAATACCAACCTAACAAAAGAGTAGGGTTCGCTTTTTGTTTTGTTTAAATCCCGAGCAAGCATGTAAGAATCCTATAGTTGAACACGAGCGTATGGTGTGGTTCTAAATTAGTAGCCAGAGTGTAGCGAAGGATTCAAAGATACAAGAAACAAATTACTTTGCTTTCGTGTAATGCGTACAAATGTTAAAGCACTAGCGGCAATATACCAGTTGTAAGACTTGAAAAATATTACTCGCTGAATGACCAAAATGTTTTGCTCACTTTTTAAACAATAAAGCTAATTAATTACAACGTCATCTCTAACATTAATGGCGAAATTTTTGTCAGTCCCTGTAAGTGTTCATCGAAGCGTAGATGGCCGATGATGGATGGTATCATTATTTTCGCATCACGTGATAAAGATTTTTTTTTACTGTACTAGCTACGCTCTTACGGATCTCCCGCGTTTTCCGGTTTTAATGTAGCCTAATGCTAGATAGCCTATATATTCCTAATGAATCTGGCTATCGTTTCCCTTTTTTTTTCATATCTGATTGGTAGTCCTAGAGATTAGTGTAGTTGTAGAATTTGACCAACTAAATATTATTATATATAATTTTACCGGCCTTATTGCCTATATTATTATATTTTTGAGATAGTTCGATGTACATATGTCCAAGCATGGATATCGTCCACACCATAAAATTTTATATTGTCACGTCCCACAACATTTCAGTTTCAACACAGTGTAATAGTGTAGACGAGTATGAAATTAACTTTTTATCTGACTAACTGCGCCCCGCGATTTTACCTGAGTGGTCATAGATGATGGTGATGCAAAGTTCCTGTATGTTACTTCAGCGCCTCATCTATCTACACCCCAAATTTCATCCAAATCTGTTGACCCGTTCTGGTGTGATTAAGGAACAAACGTCCATCGATCCAAACTTTCGCATTTATAAATTAGTAGGACTAGCTGCGGCCCGCGGTTACATCCGTGTGGTAATGGATGATGATGTTGAAAGGTATCCTATCTGTTAATCCAGCGCCTCATGTACCTCCATACCCATTTCATCAAAGTTGGTCCAGCCAATTCAGCGTGAAGAAGTATCAAACACATAAACACACGTATCAAAAATTTTTGCCTTTGCAATATTAGTATGATGTGATAGGATTATGACTACTACATCATTATTGTTTGATATCCAGGTGTGGTAGCAGTGCTGTTCTGCGGTATATGCCAAGCTCATTACACGTACAACAACTTGTCGTCGGATTCGCGCAACCGCACCAAGCAGTTGTTTGAACTGCTGAACTTCCTGGCTGAGAACTTTATCTTTACATACATTGGCGTCTCGATGTTTACCTTCCCAAAGCACCATTTCGACCCGTGGTTTATCATTGCTGGATTTGTATCCTTTTAAATAATAAATAATGTGTTTATGCTAAGTTTTCTCAAACTACAGATAGCGTACGGTTATAAATGTTTGTCTTAAATTCTGATAGTATTTTTATAGCATTGTCTTATTCAACATTCAGCACTACTGAGAACTATTTTATAATGTACATGATTTTGCAATTTTTTGAAAACAAATTGATTAACGTTCTAATCTGGTAGCTCGTTCTAATGGTCGCCGTACAGCATCCTTCCTATCGTCCAAGTCAAGGATGGCGTATGGCGGCCATTATTGACCAGTAGCCTCATGTGGTGGTCATGGAGTTGGAACCGGTGATTCAAGTCAAGTCACTTACGATCGAGTATATTATTATTCTTTTTAAAATGGTGTGGTTTGGCTTCGCTAAACAGGCTTTTTCGTTATTAGGAAATAGTACACGTACGAGGCTCACCTGATGTACAGTGGTAACCTCTTCCTCTAGGAAGAGTTCTAACAAATGCATTTCCTCACAAGTGTCGAACTGCCTACTAAACCTGATGCATTAAGTTGTTAAGTCTCGTGTGCCTGTTATTTCTCCGGCAATCATACCTTCGAACCAAAACACAGTATTTTCTCAATGTACAAAAAGTTATGGTGCCAGTACTACCCCGGATGAACTCATAAACAAAGAGCTCTACTGCTCTTAAAAATCATATTTAGAAAATTAACATAATTTCAAAGGTGTTTCTCGTTTATTGTGTCGGCACATCAGCCAATCAGCCCAAGTATATTTAATGTAATTATAATATTCTATATAATATTCCTGACTAAGTATCATCACAGATCACATCGATGCTCGGACGCGCCGTCAACATCTACCCTCTGTCGTTCCTGCTGAATCTCGGACGTAAACCACCGATACCGATGAACTTCCAACACATGCTCTTCTTTTCAGGTATGTTGCAGCTATGTTCAAAGTTTAAAAATGTGCACGGTGTTGTTTAATGTCCAATCCAAAAAACAACGTCCATTATTATCTTATATATTACCAGTATATAATTACCCTGACTGGCTGACTAACTCATCAACGCAGAGCCTAAGGCCCTGTCCACACAGCGATTTTTCAACGCGTGATTCTTATTCGCGCGTAATATATTCCGTGATCGGAATCACACATATAGGCACTGCGAATAAAATTTCGTACGGGTTTTGGGTGAAACGAGCTAATTTTAATTCGCATTGCAGCCAAAACATTTGCGCGGAATGAAATCCGCACCACAACTTTGCATCAATTTATTTTAGCGCGTGGATTTTTAACCACCGCGCGGTGTGGCTACTCCTACAAGGTTCAATGTGTTACAGAATTGCGAGAAAAAAAATCGCGCGGTGAAATATCGCAAGGCAGACAGGGCCTTAACCTTTGAGGCTACAAACTTGAAATTTTGCCAATAATTGATGTCTTTTATGTCTGCATCCACAAAATAAAGGTTTTGGAAGTTGCACACCGAAGTGGGTGAAATGATGTGCTTCCCGCTACTGAAAATATAATGGGACATGTGCCTTTCTTCTCTAAAAGATATTGGTCATAATACACCGCACTAGCTTGATGTAATTTGGCGGTTTTCAGACCATCGAACGAATTTTTTACCGACTTTTATCTGTTTTAATGTTATTTGACGGTTTAACTTACGCGGTAGGTATAGTCGAATATCGACCGGTTTCGTGACCGTCCGGGCCACTTCTTCATGGAGTACGTGCGCACCCGGCTGCGTTCGCGCTAGTACTGTGTAGACTTTTATCTGACTACAAAAACCGGGATTGACGCTTGCGTGCCCGTACTGGGCAACATGCTACTAAGAATCAATCACCTGCCCAAGCTGTGACCACCACAGCAAGTTTTCAACAAGCAACATTTCTTTCGTTGTTTACTTATCATAGTTGAACATTCCTCATTCCTCATTCATTGAACAGGACTTGAGCTCTTGTGGCGATCATATGGGTTCATAATTCAAATTCCTGTGCAATGTCGCCATTATTGACTTGAAGAATCAGTATAATGTTTGTTGAAAATGAAAATGCATATTTTATGCAATTGCAATAGCAATTTGCTTTAGGTCTCCTAGACTGCAGTAATACAATTAATTGTTTTGGATTTAATATTTATGATAAATAATAAACTAAATTTCCTTTTAACAAAACGTCATCAATAAAAACCAAAATATTATAATTTTAAAAGATAATAATTGCATGTTTAATTATGTTAGCCACCTTATACTCTACGTACAACTGCGTGCATTTAGCAGTAGCGCAGTTGGTAGCAGCCCTGCCTTCTAACCCGCTGCTGGTCCCCTATTCGATCTTCAAACAGACAATTATTTGAATGCATGAACATGTCTGCTTGACCTGTGCCTGTGTTGTGTACAAGTATGTATGGCAGCCATCAGGTAACCATAGTACAGACTCGGCCTAGTCTGGGAGCTGAGATTTTGTGTGGATGTAGTCCCATACTATTCTTAAGTACCGTTATTTCAGGTCTCCGCGGTGCTATGTCTTTCGCCCTGGCCATCCGGAATACGGTGTCGGAAGCTCGACAGGCCATGCTGACAACCACATCTCTCATCGTCATTGCCACAGTCGTGTTACAAGGAGGGGCAGCCTCGCACGCGTTAGCTTACTTACGTATACCCACTGGGTAAGTTGTTGTGAGAATAAATAGATAGATAAACTCTTTATTGAAACCACCACACAACAAATATATGTTGTAGATAAAGAAATAAGAAAAAAATTACGACAAATAAATACTTAAAATTAACAGTGTAACAATGGGCGGTCTTATCGCTCAGAGCGATCTCTTCCAGACAACCATGCACGGAAAGAAATAGGCATAAACTTATAAAGGCGGTGGTGTATAAAACAAGACGAGTGTATATATAGCAAAACTCAAGAATGTAGATAGAAAAACAATACAATATATACAACTATACTTATATAATTTATCATATCATCAACATATATACTACAAAATATATACTAACTATACATACTAAACATATACCGTTTAGTTATTATAACAAAGATAGTAAGTAGGTTTGCAGTAGAATAAACAAGGATATATCTAAACATTGCTATTTTTTGGGGAAAAATAATCCTCGGACGGGATTCGAACCCGCGTCTTCTGACAATCTGTGTCAGACGTCATGATACTAGGCCACCGAGGCTCATCGTCCGAGCTTCGAATCGTAACTCTATTTGATTTTAACGAGGGTGTATTTTCTCTCTAAAATTGCAATGTTTGGTTTGGCTAAGAAGGCGTTAGTGCTTCAGAAATCATATAATAAAAAGGATATAATCTATGATATCTGATCATACGTATGCCTCCCCTAATTGCTCTTTTCTACCGACTTCGAACAAGTGCAATTTGAAAAATTTTATACAGACTTCCATTCTATTACTTTGGTAAAAATCAGTTATTGGAGTGTAACGCAAAAACTAATGGGCCGAATTTGATGAAATTACCTCATAACTTTCGACTGGATGAACCGATTATCAAATTTTTTTGTTTGAAAGCTGATGCTTCCCGTGTGGTCCCATTTAAATGTCATCGAATTCGATCTAGTAGTTTTTGAGATACACTCCAAGAACTTTTTTTTTTATACCGAACTGGGTAGCACTTGACCACTATCTCACCTGATGCTAAGTGATGATGCGATCGATGATGGAGTGCGCTTACCCAGAAGATACCTATGCACTCGTGTTTTGAAGACCCCCATATCGTACTTAACCGGAAACACCGACTCAGGGAGGGTGTTCCATTCCCTAGCGGTTCGTATGATAAACGAAGAAGTAAATCGCTTCGTACGGGTAAATGGAATATCCACCATAAAGCGGTGGCGCTTCTGAGTATCTCTGGATGTCCGATTATAGAATGGGGATGGCGGAATCAAATTGTGAAGTTCCATTGCACACTCACCGAAATGTATCCGATAAAAAACCAATAAACAAGCGACTTTGCGGCGATGCTCGAGACTCTGGAGTCTCTTGCGTACTAGGTGGTCGTCGTTAATGAGTCTCTTGGCTCTCCTCTCAATAGCTTCCAGTGTCTCCAGCTGGTATTTGGCAGATTAAGCAACTGTCCCGGTGTGAAGTATTGTCTCACCTTAGCCAAAACACCAAGCTTTTTTGAGGCAAGCTGGGCTTTGGACTCAATATAGGAGCCGAAATTGAGAGTTGGTGTTAATGAGATGCCAAGAAGCTCGAAATGGTTACTTATCGGCACGGACACATCCCTGAAAGTAGGAGCCAGCTGGAACGGGCTCCGCTTGGCGGAGAAAAGACACGCCAGGGTTTTAGCAGCATTGAACTTAACTAGATTGGCATCGCCCCTGATATGTATTATCTGATATGAATTGTACTTGTACACATGTACCAACGCAATAACTATCACGTTGGCACATGTATTGCAAGGAAATTTAAGACACCGTTCACACATTAGATAGTCGTTATGTTTGTGTCGATGACGATCAATGGGTGACAGATTCTATATGCATCTTTTTGTTCAGCTAGAACTCAATAAATCTATTTTTTCTTCGTTAATTATATTCGCTCCATTATGTTTGTTTTAGCTAAAAGTTGAATAACAAATTCTCTCGGGTACATACGATCTCTGTAAAAAAACGGACGGACACCCAGTAATAAATCTATTATTGCCCGTCGGCTAAGACCTTAATAAGTGATAAGAAAAATAAAATAGAAATGTTTATTGCTTCATACAGATATTATGTATTATTAGTCAGCATCAATGGACTTTTGTGTGTTATGAGTATTTTGTAACGTTTTCAGACAAGGCAGTGAAGAAAGCGAAGCATTACCGTACCGTGACGTCAGAAATGTAAGTTCCTACCTATGCAACAGTTCAAACAGTTAGTTATCTTTCCTTTATTTCTTTACTTCACTTTTATTAGTTAATTTGTAGTAGCTAAATAACACTACTTTTTTCTAATCTTTTTAATTTTAAATCTTTATACATAGGTACAGTGAGACCACTTTAAAGTCCAGAAAATATTCATAATTGTTTATGTAAACTTACTTCCTATATTTATGAGGTTAAATAATAGATTTATCACAGTATCACATACATACACTTATTTAACGTGGTCGCACTGTATTTGTACAGTGAGCTTGAACACCTTATCCAATTCTTAAAGCAAATCTTTAAAAGTTATTAAATTATACCCAAGTATACCATTTTGTTAATAAAGTCGATCTTATTCAACAAAATCTCACGACTTACGTGTTTATTGGATTTTTTCACAGCTGACCGTATATGTAGTAATGCAGTATGAGTACATATCTCACTTACCTATATTGAATTCATTATGGTTCTGTTTATCAAATCTTTGGCAAAACTCGAAAGAGGCACAGTATTTATCAGTATCTACTGCTTATTTAAATATTTTGTGTTAACCAAATGCGTTACTGTTTTTACGCTTTTGTTTCGTAGTTGTGCTAACTTTTATTTCGTAGTTTTGATTTGAAGCGTCCACCTCATGTAGTCTCTAAACACTGCTAAATCGCAATACCTAAATAATGATCTCAAGTTACGTAGTTGTGATTAAACTGTGTTTTTTTTTTATTATAATCGATCTAATAGTCTATTAGTTGTATACATATATATCATTTTATTGTACCTATATATTATATAGGGTGTTTGGTAGAGGGACTGACAGACAAACCAAATGAGCGTGTTCGGGGGACCACTTGGAGAATACAAGTTGTCCAAAAAAAAATCCCCGACCCCCGAATATGTTAAACATGTTTTTGTGATTTTTCCATTTTTCTCCGAAATTGTATTTACCACCATAACATTTGTAAAATCTGTTTTAGACCGGATGTTTTTAGTTGAATTTGGTCTCTAATACACCTTCAGGCCACGCAAAGCAAAATTGGATACAAAACAGAGCTAACTAACTGATTTAGTTAAAAAAAATTGGGGTGTCGGGGATTTTTTTTGGCCAATTTGTATTCTCCAAGTGGGCCCCCGAACACGCTCATTTGGTTTGTCGGTCCCTCTACCAAACATCCTGTATCTAAGTATAAATTTTACACTTAAAGATATATCTATGTATAAAACTAATTTATGTAAGGTTTAGACTGTTTTTGATACCTTTGTGTCACCATATCTAACTACATCACTGATCATAAAGTAAGGTTTTCGTAAATAAAATCAAAAACATGAAACATACTCTAAGTATAGCCCAAAACACTATTAACCCTTCAGTCAATAATCAGAGACGTAAATTTACGTGCATTTCATTCATAAATCTTTTGTTTTAATTATTACGGTATAGATAAATAGTAAAAGATAGTAAAATATAAAAAACAGTGTTTAGTAATATGTTGTAAGCATTTTAAAAAATATTTCGACTAAATAATTCTTATGATTTCATTCACAAATGCACAGTAGGGTATAAGTAAGCGTTCACCGAAGCAGGCCGTTTGAACAGGCTAGCTTAAAATGTGCCTTGTATATTTGTACACAAATGGCTGATCCCAATAAACGTATCTATCAAAAAAACATCCTTAGTATAGAGCTTATACTTAGTTCTAAGTAGTAGTAATAAGCTAAGTATATACGTAGCTCTTACCATAAAAAAGAAGCGTACTTTATTTTGTTTGAATGGATATCTGGTACTAGTATATGAATGAAACAATCATATATTACTATCATGTGATAAGCATGTGTACTTTCTGAAACAGATCTTGTATATCTAAGTATAACCTGCATACACATGTTATACTTTGATGCATATTAAGCATATGCATATATACTACAAGGCACTGTCCTCAGGCGTCCGATTTATTTAGTTTTATGATTACGGTAAAGTATTGAAATAAATACTTTACTCTAAGTTTTTGTTTGTATGATGAAGAGGTTGTGATGACCACAATACGCAACTTTTGCTCGCCACGTCACTTGATAGTATAAAATAAAACTATCCCGGAGATACAAATAAAATGAGAATACAATTATTTAATTACAACCCGGTCACAATATCTGTGCACCTGACCTCGTGACGTCATATCGGCGGTCTGGGTACGGTGTAAAAAAAAGTTATTTCGAGAAATGTGGAGGTAAAAAAAAATTACTAACCTTTTCAAATCAATTTATTATTGATGAAGGGTTTGTTATTAAAAAACAATAATTTTGATTACAAAAACATTTATTATTAAACTCAGTCACTATAAACTATTGACTCTATGCCTGACATTGTATCTTCCTCACTCACACTTTCTGATCTCTCCGAACTATCTTCCCCGAGTGATATTAAAAGTAGTGTGATGTTGTCATCTGCTAGATGATCCTTTTCCCAGTATTCTCGCTGTAGTCTCTTCATATATGGTGTACTGTTTATTTGCCTTCTCCGATTCAAAAAACTTGAGCACTTTCAAGATTAAATTTCTTGATTCGCTGTGTATTGTTTTTCCCATGACTTCAGTTTAACAGCTACTTCAATTTTAATAACAACCAAACCAGTCCAAACTTAACAGTAAACAGTCTAAACTTAACAATAAATATTAAAAAACAAAACAACAACAAAGCGAAAATATCAAAATTATCGGGACGTGTATCGGCAACGAAGATGCTAACCGTACTGTCGCACCGGGGAATGTGCGAAGAGGTAACAGGGGAAGCGGGAGAGGCGCCGCATTCCAGCGAGGTGCACAGATATTCTGACCGGGTTGTACTAATACAATTATTTTTTTAATCAATTGTTTTCACTCCATGCAAATTTATCATAATACTGTTAGAAGTTATTGCAATACTTCTTTACCATTTGGTCGATGCGCTGCGGCACCTTCTTGACATTCTTTTCATGCAGACGGCATCGAACGAATTAAGACTTTGCCATACAAGCTAATAGGCATGATACCAACAACCTCAGAACGGGTTAATAATCAATATTTATTATTATATTATATTAGTTATATTATTTATATCCATTCCATGTGGTTTTCTCTGTTTGTCAAGTGTGTCGGTTTTGTTACGATTTCCTATATAAATTTGCTCTGATCTTAGATAATGGAGGGATATTGTTATTGGGATCATGCCAAGTGGGCTGCAAACGGTCAGTTAAAGTGATCTCAGCTAGTCACGTTACATGTGTACTGGCTTGGCCCTCGCCTCGCATGTAAATTAATTATCCATTATTGTGGCAGCGCTACCTCGCCACGGACACGGGCGCTCCGGTACGTATGCCCATTAGTACATCGATGTTAACTGATGCTTTATAAATGGTGCTTTCCTTATTACTAACCAGCAAATCTCGCTCAAATGAATCCTATACCACAGAAATGTAACAGTTTCAAGAGTGATACGATTACTCTAAGCTATCCGTAAAGAAATTACAGTTAAATATTTAACCATTACAAGTGTTTTTACAAACCGTACACAATTTGTACAACATACAAAAAAATAGTTATATATATATTTTTGTTTTATTATAATATGTTGCTTATTGATATTATTCTTCATTTGAGAAAGGTTTGAAACAATGAGTTATATAGGTGTCTCATTGGCATAGAATCATTATATTATGGCATAATATTATATACTATTAGTCACAGAATTAATATAGGTAGGTAACGTTGACAACATAACGTTATACAAAAAAATATACTTATAACAGCTAAACATAAAATGCAGTTCTCTAATCGACTAATACCTTCTAAGAAGAACCAAATTGATTTGAAAATACTATTATGGTTGCCGACTAACTTACGGAAATAAGGTCTTTGCATGGTTGTGAAATGTTCCAATTGAATCAATTTGCGTTTTTCCACTCCCTTCTTGCAAAGGCTCTATTGTTCTGGCCTTTGCGTCGCTTCTGAATCTAAACTTCTTTTAAATAAATTAATTTATTATTCAGCCTGCCGATTTAGGCTTCGGTCTGCGAAACTTGGATCCTACGCAACCGGCCAGTTCTGACAGGGCAGCAGTAAGGCTAATGTTACATTGCACGCATTATACAAAAGAATGATGCATGAAAATTACCCATTCTCTACTTTAGTTCGTTTGCGATACTCACGCAGAAGTGTGGAAAAAATGGTGATATATACTGACCTTATAAAAGAAGCTATCCACCACGCAGTCTCAAAAGTATCACCAACGAACTTGATGAACGCAATTAATAACATTTGAATTAATAGTCGCGCCAAACAACTTAGACCCTCACCCTTGGAGACAGGTTTTTAATTCGCCGCACTAACTTTCATGTAATCTACTGTTTCTCATGTAACACCAGAGGATTCAAATTGTTTCGCTCGATTTATAATGACTATACTTCCACTGCAAGTTATTTTTCACTGTTACTGAAGTAAGAAGTTGTATAAAAACAATACTTTATATTTTTTTCACTTGCACATGTCTTATATTAAGCAATTATATAAAGATTTATTGATTATTTTTGTGATTGTTGAAAGTAAATTGTAGTGTTCACAATAAAAGCGCACCTTGGCCCAAAACACCAACTATATTATTAATAATTGGCCTTAATTTTAAATTGCTTCCGCAACTTGTAACTTTTTCTTAACATTTAGGCCATAGTGTAAAAAATACAGTTAAGTACCTACATAACATTACGTATAGTAAAGCACTGTGCATGTTATTTTACTGTACCTTACGCTTTTTTTGGTTTCTCCTTTAATGTCTAGAGAGGGCGCATGATAGTTAGATGGGCTAATGGCGCGAAGGAAGTGGTTATGCCTTGGCAACTGGACGAAGTATGTAAATAATTTATTTACTTATTTGTTTTATATTAATCTTAAGTCTTATTTGCACGCTCTAATTAATGCTATCTGATGGATTAAGTTATATATTTTCAATACAACGCACAGTTATCTCAAAGATAAACAAACATACCGGCTGCACTCATTTGATCTTATGGTCATAAGTACTTAATCTTTTCAAAAATCTAAATAGGCTAGTCCAAAGTTTTAGTAATCGCCTTTTTTGCTTTATCTGTCAGTTAGCACATAGAAAGAGATGGAAAATATGACAATTGAAATTTTTATATTTAATAACAAATAGCATGCATGATATAAGCCTATTCACGATGGTTAAATAATGTTTTAACGTTTTTAACAGAAGTATAATTATTTCATGAAGTACTTATTTTAGTGTTTTTCAGCATCGTGCTTAATTTAAAATATAGATACTTCAATGCATAATTTCATTAACAAATTTTGTGTAAAAGAAAATTGAACCCAAGCGTGTGCTTGTGTGTATGTGATGTCATGTTTGTTTCATAAATTCCAACTTTGCATGCTAGCCAACTACCTAATGTGATGTGATGAATGTGTCCACTTATCGCACTGTTTCTCAACAATTTACCAAAATATTTTAATATTTTTCAACAGCGTGGTGATGTTAATAAAGTCATTAAGTTTTCTAATATTTCTGCTTAACTTTTTCTTAATTTTTTCGTCCTCAAAACCTTCTACAAAGTATCAAAACTTTAAAAATAAGATGGATGAAATTGGTAAACTTCATCCATCTTATTATATAACAAAGAAAATAGAGATAATTTTTTTATATATACATACTACATGCGCTCTGCTGTTTCACTCGCGTGGTAATGGATGATGATGAATCAAAATATATGTCCTATGTTCATCAGGGATAATGTAGGTCATGTATCAGGGATTCTAATGTTGAAAGAATTTGTCAAATCAGTCCAGTAGATTCGAATCCTTTTCAATTCAAACAAATCATTCTTCTTTTTAATATAAGTAAAGTATAGATAGATATTTTAATACTAGTTCAAAATGCAACAACTTTACTACCTTGATTACAAAGGAGAATGGAGATTCATATCGGCTATTGATATACAATTTCGTATATTTGACTAGAATGTTGTTTAAAATTACCTATTTTCCCTTCCTTCTAATGAAGTTCTGATTACCAGGATACACCGCGAGGCAGTGGCGACGGCAATAGCCAGAAGGCTCGGCTTGCGCGACTTTGGGGCGCCGTGGACTCTAAGATCCTGAAGCCATTGTTGACGCACGCTCGTCCTCCGCTGACCGAGACCTTGCCAGACTTCTGCAGACCAGTTGCTCGTGTATTGACTACGACACATCAATACACTCAAGGAGTAAGTATTACTACATAGTAATCACTTGTATTTTAATCTAACCAGGGACCTTATTCGCTATGACCATTCAACAAGTAACGCGCCGCGTTACGATATCTTCAAGGAAAGATCGCGAATTTGTATGGAATTGACGATCATTCCTTGGAAGATTTCATAGTTACCGTTACTTGTCTGAATGGTCATAGCGAATAAGGACCCTGTCGTGTACAGCAACTATACACATAAGAAAAACAATGTCTAAAGCGATGGTACATTTCTGTAGTGGGCCTAGCACGAAAGCTTGCGTAACTATAAAGTATTGTTGAACAGAAAAATTTCAATGAAAATTTATATATTTAATTAATTCAATCTTTAATTATTAGATATAATTTATATCTAATAATTTGTTTTATTAAGTTTCAAAGGTAGTTTATTGATTCAGGCGTTACTTTGCGGAAATCCATTATCAAAAAACGATATTAAAAAATAGGCACACCCCCAAATAGGCCAAAATCATTGTTTTCTTTTCAGCGGAAGTGTCACTAAATATTTTTTAAATTGTTTTTGGAGTTTCATAGGAAAAAACACATTTCAAGTACAAATTATCATTTGTCAACTGTGGCACCGATAACCCAGTTTGTAAGACGCGGGTTCAATTGTATATACATATCCGATGCGAATACTTGTACGCAATTTTTGTGCTACTACGGCCTTTAGATCTCAGTGACTCAGTTAATAAGTGAGAAAAAATACGAACCTTGGTTGAAGACCAAAATGTTGGTGGGTAGTTAATAGGTTCTGTCATTCATGGTGCATTCCCTCCTGCCGGTTTTACTCAAGCCAGTCTAACTCTTTTACATAGCGGAGTTCTGGCCTTGGGTCGCTGGCACAACAACTCCAGTGTTGTTCGAGATGTTGTATGAACAACTGTCGATGATGCTAATGATGCCTCATGCGGTCTAGAGTGTACTCACTTGTATCAAAATCATTAACTTTAAATTCTGAATTTAAGAACAATACAGCATATTATATAGTATAGTGTGATTCGAAGAAAATCATTCACATTAATATTTGCGGGTGGATTATTACACAACTAGGCAAATTATCTACAAAATTGGACTAAACGTCGAAACCAAAGGCGCAAACCACGCTCTGCTACCAAAGCTACTTCTGACTCGGACTGATTCCTCAGTCTTTGTTGACAAACAATAGGGCGTTAAAGACGACCATAGATTTTGAAAATACAGACTTCAGTCATCCAGCATTTACTACACGTACACTAACTGCCTTTCATCAAATAAACATAATTGAATGAAGACAGTAGTATGGTACCGTGGTGGCAAGCACTAAATGTCATCATTTTTGGATGCTAATATTATGGTTGAAAATCTGTCAGGCAAGTACCTACCTAACGATGTCTTTCAGTAGCTGTCTTTCAGAGTTCTGCCATTTAAAGTTGCCATCTATAATACTGCTATCTTCAATCGCTTCGATATAGTTGAACGCTAGCTTATCTTGAGTAGCGTAATTCATGTTTTAAAAAAACACTTTTTATTGTGGATTTTTGTATTATGAAACTATGTAATGATATGAGTAAATTTCTAGGCGAGCGTACCTTAGCAAGTATATTATACGAGTAAATGCGAAAGTTTGTGTATGTGAGTTAGTGTGTTGTTACTTCTTCACGTTGAAGCGATTTAACGGGCTTGAATGAAGTTTCTAATGGTTATAACTTATATCCATGATTTAAACATACGCCATTTTTATCCCGATTAAAACTTTAGTTCCAGAGGAGAATAACCTTATTGAAATAAACTAGTCCAAGGCATGTTATTTTCGGATTATTACCATAATCTCCTCCAGGTTATCCCCGCTGGTGCCAGATTGTCGCAATTTTCTAAATAGTACTGCCAAACAATGAAACTAAATCTCAGTTATTATTTTTATTACAGGACAGCACTCTTCGCAGGGCCGATTCTGACTCAGACCTGTGCATAGATGAAGCACAGCCGATCCCTGCAAGTATCGATCCTCAGGTAACGATTTTACTGTTATAAAATCGTATGTGTTCTTTTTCGGCTTTTATGTCGGCCAATATATGTATTATATGTACCATAACATAAATTATGTTCGCTCTTTTATTTCTCTATACCTTTTAAGTAATGTGATTTATTGATACATATTATGTCTACAAAACTTTGTAAGTATATAATTTAAGTTTATCTTATTAATATATATTGTGTTTGATGTTATGTTTTTGTTTTGGTTGCAGCTATCGATTAATATTCGGAACGGATATGGGCATGTTTGAGCTTTGTAGCGTTAGTGATCATCGGCTGTGATATACAATTGCTCTACCTAGCATATAAACATATTTATTAATAGGTAAACCTTTAATTATTGCACGCAGCAATTGTGGCCCGGACTGGTCGACACACGGATATCTGTTGAAGGTATCACTGGCAGCAATATCTAATTGCTACTCACATTTCATTCGAACAAAATTGCTAAATCGAGTGCCACAAATATAAATATATTTCGATTCTATTCTATACAAAGATTTGGTGAATTTATTATTTTATTCAAGCTGTAATCGATATGATTACATTTCTCTTTAAATGAATTTATATTTTTATAGTTTATAGTATTATTTAACCGAATGTGATAAAAAAATATGTGACATAAAATGTAAAAAAAAGATCTGCAATGGACTGTATAGTATGGATATGTATTTTAGTGCAAAGTATCCATTGGTTAGGGGCACTGGCTTAAGTTAATAATTTTTATTAGTTAGAATTGTTTTATTGCACTAGATGTATCCAATCTGATGTAAGTACGGCAACGAATCAATGCAAACAAATATTGTAATGTATATTTAGACATCCCACCCCGAAAACAAACAAAGCTTAATTAGCTGTTTTACATTAAACCTGTTTATAATTAAATGAGCTTTATGTATGATTAAATGTTTGAACCATATTACTTTATTATATATTTATATAATAATGCCACTTGCACGATGTCTCTTTGTACATGTAATTTTTTTTTTGTGTTAAACTTGATATCAACTTTGAAAATTTATGGAACTTTGTAACTCGTTCTACATCTGATAAGTGTAATTTTCAACTATAAATACACCTACATTTTCCTCTAAAACAACACGAAAAATGTAATTACTGTACAAACATCCATTTAGAATTTGATGGTTTTCTTCTTTCTTCAAATTTAATTATAGTTAAATTTTAGAATGCATTATAAATGCGCTATTTTTGCGCCAGTGCTAGACATTTTGTTTCAATGAGACTTAATTTTGTGGTACTATGCTTTTTTCTATAAAACTTCATTAGGTCCTCTACCTACTACAAGCAAAAGAAAAAAGTACAAATATGTTTGATTTTTAGCACATTATGTATTGTAATTATTATCATTATAATGAGACGTTGTGCAGTGTACAAAAGCATAGTTTTATTTGGAATAGAGGTCGATTGATCTATGTATTATTAAATACATGTAGATTTAGTTATAGTATTCAGTGTAGTGCAAGTGAGCCTCAAAATGCAAACAAATAAAACAATCCTAATCTTTACCTTGTTTATTCTATCATACATTAGATGACTATACAAGTCAAATCTAGTCTTGGCAGTGAACATGTTTCTTTATTTTATGGTTAAACTAATTCTATATATTTTCTTTTTGCTCCATTTTAAATGGATATAAATGGTTAGTTTCCTGTACTTAGTAATAAGATCGATGAATCTTTAATTAAAGTGTTATTTCCAATCATCAACCTAGGCATTGTAAGGACGATATAAGATTTTAAATAATTTGATGGTACCTTGAAGTTCACATGGTAATCTCAGTACACTTATTTCGTGTTTTAGTACACCCTTGGTCTATGTATTTCTAGGTTGATGTTTGCACTAGATAGATTGCATTCATGAATGCATGTTATATGGTTTGTGAAACCTTTTTTCTCTACTTAATTTGTAGTCAGAATGTTAAAACATTGCTATTTTGGTTGTAATTTTCTAATTCTAGGTTACCTTCACACACTTTTGCGACCATTCTATTGAATTTTAGTTGAATATTATCTTCAAAGATAATAGGTTTATTAGAAGTTAAATTCTAATATAACTGTTATAAGAAAGCATTGAGTTTTTTTTCTTGTAGTAGGAATATAATTTTTATTATAATCGTATTGATTCTAATTGTTCATCCAAAATGTATTTTCTCTCATACACAATAATATGCTAATGTTATAGTGTATTAATGACATGCTTAACGGCTTATAAGTAAGTGTTAGAGCATTAAGTCTCACACCTTAATAATTAAGTAGCAAGTAGGACGCCCATGTTTTCCAGTTTTGTACCATGTATCAACATTTTCTCTACTAAACAGTTGTGCTTATATTATCTTGTAAATTTTTAAATTAGAAAGCAAGGGGTTCCTTATATTATGTTCAATAAAAGTTTAACTTTACTTATGCCTTTCATTTACATTATTTATTATATAATAACACTAGCTGCGCTCCACGGTTTCACCCGTGGTGATGGATGATGATGTTGAATTAAAATGTATAGCCTATGTTACTCAGGGCTAATGTAGCACTCAAATGGTAAAGAACTTTTGAAATCGGTCCTGTAATTTTTGAGTTTAATTGTTACAAACATGCAAAAATACAAATCTTTCCTCTTTATTATATAAGGTATAGATAAAAGTAGGTTCAAGGTTTAATAAAATGATAGTGGAGGTAGTATGCAACTTACACATGCACTACTAGCAGTGTTTCATAGCACAGACCGTGCAAGAGTTTTTTTTCTTGGATAAAATTAGCCTAATGCATAATAAAAGCCTATTCTATTTGTTTTCCTGTAATTAAATTAATTTAAAAAAAAATATTTCTATTTATTCCTATTTTTTTATTTGCATAGCTGCCCAGATTGACTTTTTAAAGACTCTCTAATTTTATCAGTCACTCGAAACTTAGGCCCGTGACCTGGAATAATCCAGTCAGCTACATTTGCTATTCTTGATCTGTTCTTCTTCTGTTGAATTGGATCTTCACTGCCTGCTTCGATCCATATATCAGGATTATCAATATCTTCAAATTTTTCAAATAAGTCACCTGAAAATAATAATAATTTATTTTACTAAAAAGTTTTTAGAATTTTGCTCTACTTACACATAAAGACTTAAGTTTAGAAATATGCCGTGTAATTGTTGCAATTTAATTGGCGTGCAGAACCTACACTAAGAAAAACTTGTGTTGTAGATTCAGCGTTTTCTTCATATTGTACAAGTGTATAATTTGGAAGTACGTAGCATGTGTTACAGCTAGGTTTAAATAAAACATAATAGTGAAATCTGATAATCTAAAATTATTTTACACTAATCTTAAACTTAAACAAATTAAAAGGTGTATGTAGTGTGCTTGTGTGTGTATGTAAGGAGTGAACATTTTGTAGTTGCGTAAAGGAAAGAAAGTTAGAAGATAAACAGTATCATTTAGTTATTCTATATATTATTTTGATTAACAATTCAGTATCATCGTAGCTTAAATTCTTTAGCCAACTAATAAGTGCTACACTTGCATCTCTGTTGCTTAGTTTAATAAAATCTTTTATCTACACTAATGTTGTAACATTCTACTTATGTTTCCAATACTTGACTTATAATTATTACTGTTATAGAACAGACAACAAAACACTCAATTTAAGCAATTTCACATGATGGTATAATATCCACATCGATATCGTAAAATCTCATTATAACATCAATAAAACGCGACCAATTAACGTGGCGAGCCTTATGTCAAAATCCTCATACAAGTTGTATAAAATTTTGATATTAGGCTGGCTTTTGAAAACAGTTGGGTTATACGTGAAAACTTCGTCGAAACTACTAAACTTACATACACAAAACTCTTTGGTAAGATCTTGTGCCAATTAAATAAAAAAAGAACAGCGCGCGCTCGCTCCTGATTGGCCCTGCGCGCGCAGCTGCATTTTAATGGCGGCAAGTTCACTGTGACAATAAATACGCGTGAATTTAATGTTTGTTTTGTTTTTAAAATACAAATTAAAAGTTAAAAATGGATAGCGACGATGATATTTGTACGCCTCCGGATATTCTAGAATTGGCAACAAAAGTAACTCACAATCTTTTGCCAGAAAAATCTAGAAAATTATATGAAAAAGAATATAATAACTTTTTGGCATGGAAGACCGAAAAGAAAACTACATCATTTTCTGAAAATGTCATTCTTGCGTATCTCAAAGACCTCTCCGACAAATTCAAACCATCTTCTATGTGGGCTAAATATTCTATGCTCAAGTCCACACTGAGTATCTACAACAATATGGATATCACGAAGTATTCAAAGGTCATAGCGTTCCTGAAACGCAGTTCAGAAGGACACAAGGAAAAAAAGTCCTTGACGTTTACATCAGGTCAAATAAAGATGTTCCTGGAAGATTCACCAGATATTTTGTATCTTTTTGAAAAGGTAAGTGTATTTTAGTTCTGTTATTTAATCTACCTAGTACTTACGTATACACACGCAAGTTATCTAGACACTCCGTTTAAGCGCTTTGTGTATAAATTTGGTAGTAGGTACCTACACTTTACTACTTCATAAATCATAGTTTTTGCCTTGGCTATGTACCTCAAGCTTATTATATCGTTTATTGTTACAGGTTGCACTAATCTTCGGCATAATGGGGGCATGCCGAAGGCAAGAGCTATACAACATCCAGTTCGATGAAGTCTCTAACATAGACGACAGTACAATCATGGTGAAAGTTTCGAAAACGAAAACGAAAATAGATCGTTCTTTCGTTGTGACGGGCAACTGCTATGCCGTATGTAAAAAATACATGGAACTTCGACCCACCCCCTGTCGAAACCCTGCCTTTTTCTTGAGCTATAGATCGGGGAAGTGCGTCGATCAAAGAATTGGTATTAATAAATTTGGTGCTCTGGGAAAAACTATCGCAAGTTTTTTGAATCTGCCTAACCCAGCGTTGTACACGGGGCATTGCTTCCGGCGCACCTCGGCGACCCTTCTCATAGATAGCGGTGGTGATTTGACCGCACTGAAACGACACGGGGGGTGGAAGTCTTCTACTGTGGCTGAAAGCTACATTGATGAGTCTTTAATGAATAAAATTCAAGTCTCAAATACGATCTTGAACAGTATAGAAAACATGACGAATGAAGTAATTATAAATATTCCGACTCCGTCTACGAGCTCTACTGCTTGCCCCGCGACCGCTACAGCTGCTGGGTCAATAATTAACATTAACTTTCAAAATTGTACCATCCAAAATTTGAACAATTATTATAAATAAACTATTGTCAGCTTTTACTCTTGTTGTTTGATTAATTGCATTAGTGAAGATAAAGTAGTGTATGCAACTGCATATAACACGGGTATTATATGACAGTTGCATAAACTACTATTATAATTTTGTTAATGTCATTATGTAAGTAAGGACCCAGGAAACAAATATTTCGCTTAGCTAATTTTGAGTTGAATTTACTATTGTCAAAAATTACATCTTTTCTTCGTTTAACCGTAAGGTTTTTCATCAAAGGTATGTGGTTATGCTTAGTAAGTATAATATTCTTTATGAATAACTGTCGAACTGTCAAAACTCCGCAATCTTTGTACAAATCAGTGGTTGAAAACAAACGTGGTATAAATGTAGCAACTTTTAGAACTGCTCTTTGAGCGCGTTCAAGTGACAGCATGTAGGTTATGCCTACGCGGTATTGCAGTAAGTATGAATCGACCTGCATAGTGCGTTATACACATTTATGACAAAATTGCGATCTGCCACATCGCGTAGATATTTAAACATGAAAATGAGTTTTCTAACTCTGTTGCTGAGGATCTCAATATGTTCTTTCAACGTCATTCTTCGATCTAGAGTTACTCCCAAATACTTGATGTGAGGTACGGTTTGCAATATAGAGCAGCTGCAATTGTTTGTAATACAATTTAGATGAATTTTGATTCTAATATCTGGCGTTTTTCAACGCCCATTGACGAAAACCACGAGTTTGGTCTTATCAATATTGAGTGAAAGCAAGTTTGATTGCAGCCATTGAGTGACAATCTTTAAACCTGCTTCAGCATAGGCACACCGCCTGTTCCCAGTCTTTTCCTACAAAAATAAGCGCTGTGTCATCCGAATACGATACAATTTTACCATTTTTCAATTTAAGATTGCACAGATCATTGACATAGGCTAGGTCCTAATGCGCTGCCTTGAGGGACACCAAACGGTACTGCTCTCTCATCACTAATTAAGTCACCCACCCTAGTTCTCTGGGTCCTCCCCTTCAAATAGTCCTCTATGAGGTGCAAGGCATTGTCTCTTATTCCCACATAGAAACAGTGTCGAAGGCTTTTGCAAGATCTAGAAATACGCCAATAACTTTATTTTTCTTGTCCAGTTCAGTTAAAATAAAATTTGTTAGGTCTGAGACTTCAGCTGATCGACCGGCTCTGAAACCGAACTGATTTGGCGATATAATGTTATATTTTTCTAGGTAAGACATAAGGCGTTTATTAATAATCTTTTCTAGAATCTTAGAAACAGAAGGTAAAATGGAAATTGGCCCGGATTATAGTTTTCGACGCTGTCTCTACGAGGTGAATCAAAAAATTCTTGGAATCAATATTAAAAAATGCAAAGATTTAAATAATAATATTTTATTTTTCTACATAATCTCCCTCCAATGCAATGCATTTAGAATAACGCGTTTCTAACTTCCTTATTCCTTGTGAAAAAAAAATATTTTCTTGACTCTCGAAAAAGTCCTCTACGGCAGCTATAACCGCGTCATTATCGTGAAATTTTGTTCCACGAATTTCCTCTTTTAATTTTGGAAATAAGTGTAAATCACTTGGGGCTAAGTCCGGAGAATATGGTGGGTGGTCAAGGAGATTGAAGCCAGCACAGCGGATTGCGTTGAGCGCAACTTCCGATCGATGAGCAGGAGCGTTATCTTGAAGGAACAACACGCCCAACGACAGTTTTCCACGACGTTTTTCTTTAATCGCTTCACGCACTTTCGGGATTAAATTTGCATAATAGGGTCCAGTAATCGTCTGGCCTTTTGGCATGTAATCAATAAAAAGGATTCCTTCACTATCCCAGAACACAGAGGCCATAACTTTGCCAGCGGTAGGAGCAACTCGAAATTTCTTAATGGATGGAGAGGATGGTCGTTTCCAAGACATGCTTTGTCTTTTAGTTTCAGGATCAAAATGGTGGACCCACGTTTCATCCATGGTGACAAGACGACGGCAAAAATTATCCGAATCACGCTGGAACATTTCGAGATTACGCTTGGAAATTTCCAAACGTCGCTTTTTGTTTTCGTCGGTTAACATTCGTGGCACCCATCTTGCAGACACTTTTTTGAACCCCAGTGAATCAATTAAAATGGAGTGAACGCTACCAAAAGATATCTTTAGGATCTCAGCTATATGTTTTATAGTAATTCTTCTGTCTTCCAAAACCAGATTCTCAACCTTTTTGACATTTTCTTCTGTAACGGAAGTTGAAGGCCGCCCAGAACGCGGGTCATCTTTACAGCTTGATCTACCTCTTTTAAATTCAGCCACCCAGTACGCAACCGTAGAATAGGGTACAGCATCACCCCCTAATGTCTGCTGAATGTCCAAAAAAATTTCCTTCGTAGACATTTTTTCAAACTGAGATATTTTATCACCGCACGTAACTCACTTTTATCCATAATTTTGACTTTTTAGCAACTCGTTGCACAAAAAAAATTATTACATGCGAACGAACTGACAAAAACAAGTGACAGTCTGCATAAATATAGTACGATAGACACTCTTTAATTTGAATATCGAACTTGATCCAAAAAGGTTTCATATATATGCACTTCTAAGAACTTTTTGATTCACCCTCGTACACTTTTATGAATGGGTGTGACAATGGATGTTTTAAATTTTGAAGGAAATGTTCCAGAGGACATGGATAGGTTACAAATATGTGTAATAACGGGTACCAGTGTCTGTGAGGATTGCTTTATCACCCTTGTTGACACGCCGTCAAAGCCAACCGCACTGTAATTTTTTAAGCCATTTAATAATGTTCGCGATTTCAGTTTCATCAGTACCTATTAAGCCAATAGAATTAGCTCGTGATGGTAGATGGGATATTTGTTTGTAAGGATCACTGTACGAATTATGGGCGATTTTACTAGAGAGAATTTTGCCCACATTTGAAAAGTAACTATTTACAAAATTAACGTGATAAAATATCTTTACAAGTATGTACCTATGTCATTGAATAATAATCCCAATTCTTGTATATACTTGTTATTAATATTTAGTAAAAATTTGATGCATGTTACCAGCAATTTGTATAATCCTACTATATTGTACTGTACTATGTAGACAATGTATAGAATACTTAAGATGTTTAGGTAATGTTTAAAATATTATTTATTATATAGTACACAAACACAACACATCATAATATGCTTACTTCGAAAAACATAGTTTGACAAGCATTGATTCGACAGAGCTTACATATATATTTGACAAGAATCTTATTTCAAGAGTGATACGTTATATCATAATCAAGGTGTAGGTTAGAATGATATTAAAAGAAATATTTAGTGACACTTCTGTTGTAAAAATGCTAAGCAGACATGCAGTGTGTACCCCTCTTGCATAAAATCCAAATAGAAAGTATAGGCAACACAAGTAGTTAATATGGTGTTCTATTTATGGTCCTTCGTACCATACTTTACTTCATTACCTAGGTAAAGTGAAATACACGGACTTCACTTTACCTATCCGGGGGTGGGTAGCCAAGAAGGTGAAACCTCTAAAAACATGAAACAGCCGAAAAAACCAACCAGTAACCCTGTGCCGAGGGCGCATGGAGGCCGAGGAAACGAACGCGCACATCATCCTTGAATGCAGTAGTGTGGCGTCGCAACAGGCAGAGTAAATCCAATCACCGAGGACCTTCCAGGAGGCCTGCACCGGCGTCAGCGAGCTGCTGGCCTTCTTCGACGACATTGGGTGGCTGGACTAACGCGGACCACCCGAAATCACGAACAAAGTGCCGCAAATAGATGGCTTGGGTGCGGAAAAGAGCCCGCCTAGGTAAAGTTGCATACACAATAATATTCATAATACATCATACAAAGTTAGTATATGCCAAGTATTCTATACATTTTGTGTAAAGAATACTTAATACTTATATGTACTGTATGGAATACCTGAGTTACAAATACTGCCAGTAACATAACTATGATATATATGTGGTAGGCAAAATACCAAATGAACAGCTGCTTTTTTAATACTTAGCTCCCAAGAGTTTTCAATAATGTAGGTCCCTAACCTTACTGACTATAGAATCCAAGGTAGATAGGCATACTTTACTTTACCTGTTATTGCAACTAGCCCCATATTTTTACTCACAACTAGCACAGTTACATCAGATAAAGTGTGACCTGGAGTTGGAATTACTTTGATGTTGTTGTTTATAGTATATTCTTCACCTGCATATGAAAAACTAAAAATTAGATAAGTACATCAATAATAGAGTATGAGGTTTAGATATAATATTCAGTAAGTATAGGCACAGAATAACTAATGAATACCTTTGTCAAAAGGATGGATGAAGTACATGTCTTGAAAAGAAATACTGAAGCCAACAATATGTTGCGCTTTCAAAAATAGATTATTATTACCAACATGATCAGAATGACCATGAGTAGAAATCACATAGTTTATATCCTCTGGCCCCATATTATGGCTAGTTAAAGCTGAAACACATAAGCAAAGTTTTTATAAATCAACGGGAATGCGGGAGTAAGGTACACTTTTAAAATAATTCTTCAAACACTTGCCGGCTATAATATTCTTAGAATCCCAAGGAGTCATGGTATCTACAATTACGTTAACTTCGTCTTTAATGAAGACACACGTGCAATTAGCTTTCATTCTGTTGATGTCGGTTAAATCGGAATATCCATTGAATAAAACTTTAATTTCACTCATTTTTAGGAATCCCTGTTTTTGTTTACATTTGGGTATTTTGACAATCAATCAGCTGAGCTAATTTGTTTTTTTTTCTTCTGCGTTTTTGGCCTCCGTTAGCATACCTACATTATTTCTATGTTGGCCTCATCGAAACGAAAGTCTAGCATCTAGCATAGAAAATCCTTGCGTTCAAATTGCAGAGATTAAATTTTTTTATTTGTTGGAAGCAACCCTAATGAAACTAAAGGTGCGTTCGATTAGCAATGAGGGCATTGGCGGTGCGGCGGTGCCACTGTTGGCTCTTTTTTTATAGCGTTTTTAAAGCTCTAAAACGTTATTTTTGACAATTTTGCCCACACCTTACTCAAACGCTAAACCGAGCAAAAGACCTGAAATCGCATGATTATGGTGTCAAATAGATAGTTGTCAAAATACGATCACAAACAACCATGCTCCGGACGCGAGTCAAAATTAGCTGAACCGAGATTCCCAATTCGAACGCCCTTGTGAACGTTTTAGCATTATTTTCGCTAACTTGGCTCTATTCAAATACATTAGATATGTAAGATACTTTATTGCTCAGGACTACCGGGCCCGGTTTGATATTTCCTTTGGGATCAAAGCTAATAATGCCCCACCCAAATGAAACACATGATCAGGAAAAGAGTGCCGAATAAACTGTCGAAGAAATGTTTAATATTTTTTAAAGTTTTTTAGCGTTTAATTATTAATATATTCTCATTTTATTTTCTTTGAGTTTTGCAGTTTTTTTAATTACTTCGCTTGCGATTATATTGTTATTTTTACAGTAACATTTCGCAATGACTGCAAAATCCACATTGCACATCCACATCAGCCTTACGAGTCGCGACGTGAGCGATTTATGTGAAGTCGTCGACAACGACACGTGTTGAGCTCGTTCACGATGATAATGGGCTTGAAATGGAACAGCTGTGCTAACGAAGACGCCATCAATTTCGGCTCAAAAAGGATAAGACGTATTCAGGTTATAAAACAATCAGGATCAAATTATTACTTTCCTAAATTTTTAATATTAAATTAAAAAGAAATAACGATATTAATTTGAAGTAACAAGCCAACCAACCAACAATTTGATTTTCAGATTTGGTTTCGTTCAAAATTTAGAATACCTACATGCCTATTCTAAGGTTCAAAACTTAAAATAGTTCTGTGGTAAACTTTTCCATAAATAGATCCATAGTAGGAAGTAATAATTACTACGTTATTACAGCGTTGTCAGAATACTATAATTATTTTAGATCCACGATATATTTATTTAAGTATCGTTCTTTAAAAAATAATAGGCACGTATGGCACGGTAATGTATCAAATTTCTACGATATTCTGTTCAAATACCGTTTTTGAACGAATGATGAACCGTGCATTACAGGGCTCAGCAGCACAATTATGAAAATTTGATTTATTCTCTTTACCATTATGGTGGTGATATACACACAACACTAGATGCTTTTCCACCTCTATACAAGCTACCTCACATGCACGTTCTATCGCACATTCACGCCGCTCTTTGAACTTGATATTGTTTCTAATTAATATAATACAGCCTCCTCCTTCTGCGGAAGTGCGGTAGAAAGAGCTAGCCACCTGGAAATTACCTATATTAAATAACATCATATCTTTTTAAGCCATGTTTCGGTAAAGCACAACACATAGAAGGATGTTTATTTAGAGACCCTTGCTTTTAATTTACAGGATATTATCAAATCATCAAAATAGGTGAACACTTTTATGTTATTTGAGTATAACTCAAAAACCGCGTGACCGAATTGATTCAAATTTACACGGGACCTCGGAAGTATACTCTACCAAACAAAAAAAAAATCATCAAAACCAGTTCATAAACAACGAAGTTATCTGCGAACACACATAAGAAAAAATATATACGGTCGAACTAAGAAACCTCCTCCTTCTTATGAAGTCGGTTAAATAGGACTCCAAATAAAATAACTTGATTTATTAAAATACAGTGTCGGTGGGTGTATGTTTAATAGTGCACATTCAAATGCAATTACTGAAAAGAGAAATAACATTAGGCAATGCGTTGGAGAAATTGCGTTAAATTCATATTAAATTTAGATTATTGAAACTATTTTGTACTGGTGTAAATATTCTGTCCCATCACTATTTGCTTGATGGATTCACGGGAACTAGTAAATAGGACCCATGATACCACTGGCACACAAATGTATGAATATGAGGACCTGGGGGTGCCGCGGGTTCTAATCCAAGTTCCCGTGACACCCCCAGGGGTATCTTCCAGTGGTATCTTGGGTACGGAATGGCTTTTTCGATCAGCAGAGCTTTTAGTTTTGAAATAAATGTGTTATAACTTTTGGCAGTCACTATACTTCGAGGCAATGCGTTATACTCCTTAACACCCAAAAAGTCTATGTGTTTCTGCGATTTGCTTAGTCGTTTTTGGGGAAGTTTAAGACTATGTCGGTTTCTTGTATTATAGTTATGTGCACCGTCCCGCGTCATAATCCGTCCAAGTTTCGATCTCACATACTTAGCAACTTCAAAAATAACTAAGCTAGGTAATGAGAGGATCTTTTGCATCCTAAACAATTCGCGTGCAGGATGGTCCCATTTGACTTTGCAGTGTAATACTACAACAAAATTAGATGCTAATTATAGGTATTGTATTATAATAAAATACTGTAGTTTTAATAACTGCTATGTACTACACTGTGCAATAAATAAATAAATTATCTCGCCCAATCAGATCGCTGGAATATCGGCGAGGTGACCAAAACAACAAATCTGATTGGTTGAATTAATCACTCAAGAAATTGTACTCACGGTGGGGACCCTGTGACACATGGACGGACTGGCAGCAGAATCCTAGTAATGAAATGAAATCTCATTGGTATCCTTTAGATACGGAACCCAAAAACATAAACAACACATTTTTTATTTTTTTTATAACAAAAACAAAGAAAACAGAACCAGATACCGCTACTTAGCAGGCAGTTACATGTATCTTCGACTTCGTAGACCGTTACAGTTGCCCTACTCTACATAGGTACTTACTTAATTTTTTAAAGAGACTTAATAAGACACCAAGGGTGATGACTTCTGAATGTGGCGAAGACCGGCATACGTCGTTTATTACCCTCCAACACCTAGACGGACTTCCCCACTACATATTTTGAGGGTAGGTTTTATGTTTATCATGAATAACTTATTAAATAGCTTGACCGTTATTTGAAAACCTTATTAAACATGAGATAAGCGACATCCGTTTCCGAGTCGTTCAAGCGAGTTCTTTCGTCCGTCCGACCATCGTTTTTACACTTTTTAGTACCCACCGTCTGACGTCACGTCCTACCGCCATCATGGTAGTCGAATTGGTTATGTTCAGTTCGATTTTCCTTCATTAGCGTCCCGTTTCTTGGCTGGTGAAGTTGGTCCCTAGGACTGTCTCACCAATAGATCTAGCAAGCGAGAATTAGTAAATTATAAAGTTGAAACCTTATAACTCATACGAAGGTACGTATAACGATTTTTCTTTGTCTTAACGGTGTTACCGTTCGATTTTAAAAAAATATTTTTAGCTTTCAGATTCCATTTTATCTAGATAAACCTGTGTAAAATGGATGACAATCCGTCTAGGATCTAGGACCGAGGAAGGATGCGCTGCGCCACTTTTGGATGGAAGGAAAAGAAAAGCAGTGTCACGATCAAGCTCTTCATCATCTGACTCGAGTCAGTCGTCTTCGACATCCAGCTCTTCATCGGGTGAAAAACGTAAGAAACGTCCCAAAGACAAAAAAGCGTAAACGTCGCCACCATCGTAGAAACAGTAAGTTTGATGTACTTCTCGCTGAAATAAGCAATCTAAAGCGAAATATTGACTCGAAAAGTGTTGATAATTGTGACACAGAAAAAGACGATTACGTCAGCCTTTACGTGAGCGACGGCTGGTCCAGTTGTTCGCACGATCAAGCCAGCATATCAGGATCTCGACAACCGACAGTTCAACCAGATTTTACTTTCTCTCTAAGCACTAAAACTAAAGAGCCTGCCGTTGCCCCCGCATGCCCGAAATTACTCGAGCACTTGAAAGATTTACAGATATTTGAAAGTTCCGAGTGGAATAACATTCGTTATTCAGACGTACAAAAAACGTATCTACAAAACCCGGGGTTCACAAACCTAGAGGCCAAGGAGGTTAAAAGTTACGAGCGGTCGAAAACTAACGTCAATATGGAGAAAGCTTTCGCAAGACTAACATGTGCTCTGCTTAAACAGCGCAACGCGCTTCAGAGCGATCTCAATGCATTTCTAACCACGATCGGATAAGGAAATACACTAAATTACGATGATGTGAATCAGGAATTAAACAATTCTTTATGCAACGGTGAGTACACTAAAATATATAATGATGCTTTGCAAATTGTCTGCGGTCATAGAGCCGAGGTAGTGCAACATAGAAGAGAAACAATACCAGCAGCTGTAAAGGACCCCCTGTACAAAAACAGCCTTCGCAAAGTAGCTCCAAGCTGCTCCCATTTGTTTGAGCCCGAAAAGTTTTCAGCCGTGTTGGACAAAGCAGGTGGGGTCCTGAATGTATTCTGGAACAAAGATAAGGAACGTTTACGACCCACTCAACAACACAAGTCTTCAGCTCCGCCGGGGCACAAAAAACCGCATACAGACCAGCTCGCCAAAAACAGTTTGCGAACAAGAAAGAACACTCCTTTCGCGGGTACCCTGAAAAAGGTTCAAACAAAAGTGATGAAAGAAATTCTACCCGAAACAAGTCGCCTCCCTCTTCCCACCGGGAAAGGAGATACAATCGCAAGTTCTGACTATATGAACAAAATCAGATTCCATGCTGGCCAGCTCCACATGTATCAACACAATTGGGAAAAGTTAAACGCTCCACCCTACATCCTAAAACTAATAAAAGGGTACCGCATTCCTTTCCTCAAAAAAACCCCTCTTCTTGTACCGGTTGCGGAACACAGGGTAACCCCTCAATCTGAAAACATGACAAAAGCCATCTTAAAAATGATATACCAAGGAGTGCTCGAAGAAGTACAAGCCTCGCCCAGTTTCGTGTCGCCAATGTTCCTTCGACCGAAACACGACGGCTCAATGAGACCGATTTTCAATCTAAAAAACCAACTGCTATGTGGGTACCGACAAATTCAAACTAATAAACATTCATCGAGTACCAGACTTTGTTCAAAAGAAAGACTGGGCTGTAAAAATAGATATTCATCAGGCCTACTTTCATCTACCAGTTGCAAAAGCTCACAGACGCTTCCTACGGCTACAATACAGCCTAAAAACAAAACAAAACCAAAAATATACGAGATGACGTGCTTGCCATTCGGGCTAAGTTCTGCTCCAAAAACGTTCGCCTCAATAACAAACTGGATTGCACGCTATCTGCGCGAGCACGGTGTTCGCCTATTAGTGTACCTAGATGATTTCTACCTAGTGCATCAGAATTCAAAAAAAAACTCGAAGAACATGTCACGTTCACTGTAACGACACTACAAAATTTGGGTTGGCATATAAACACAGGCTCAAACCTCAAAAGTGCCTCGAATTCCTCGGAGTTTTATGGGATCCATGGAAAAACGCAAAATACCTCCCCAAAAGGTTGTCAAAATTCAATCCCTTGCATCGAAAATGATCACGGAAGAGAAAACTACCCTAAAAAAACTGCAAACAATTGTCGGCGTTCTCAACTTTGCGAGCTTTGTTATTCCAATGGGTCGATTAAACTACCGTCACTTACAGAGGCTTGCAAACTTTGCACTAACGGCCAAGCCTCCCATTTTTCTAAATGTAGATGTAATTCAAGAGCTGGCATGGTGGATAGAACATTGCAAGGACACATCTCTGATACACACACCACTTCCGTCTCATTACCTCGCTACAGACGCAAGCGACCTGGGTTGGGGAGCCAAATTAGACAACAAGACCCTATCGGGGACTTGGCTAGATCACCATCAAAACTTACACTGCAATCAGAAAGAAATGTTGGCGATATTCTTTGTCCTGAGAGACCATTGTCATGTCCTAAGCTCCAAAACATTGTTGATCCAGTGCGACAACACGTGGTCTCTTACTTACGAAACGAGGGGGGGACAAAATCCAAGGCCTTAATGAACTTACAATAAAAATATTTCAAATCCTCGACAGCTACAGCATTCATGTCGATATATCACATTCCAGGGACATACAACTGCGAAGCGGATCATGTGTCTCGACACAGACGTCTCCCAGAATGGCACCTACTGCCAACAATCACCAAGATTGTATTCAAGAAGTGGAGCACTCCAATGATCGACCTCTTTGCATCCAACCAAGCCCACGTAGTACCGACGTAATGCACGCTCGACAGGAACGACGGTCAGGCGAGTATGTACGATGCACTAGCAAACCGTTGGCATTTCGATCTAGCGTGGGTTTTTCCACCACCGTTTATGATACCTCGAGTACTACATCACCTGAACAGCGCTCAAGGCATCTGATCATAGTCCCTCGTTGGAAACAAGTATATTGGAGACCAGACCTAAAAGACCGAGCTCTACCAGCCCCGTTCACGGTGAAAAACCCACGCCAGGTCCTAGAAGACATGACAACTGGACTACCCCCACCTCAGGCGTCTCAAATGGCTCTCGAGATATGGAGATGTGCGGGTGGAATGAATTCTTAACCGACTGGTCACAAGAACAAAAATCGCTTTTGAAAAGTAGCTGGCGATCTTCTACAATAAAAACGTACAAGCCAGCCTGGAACGCTGGGTTTCGTGGGCACAGTCGGCAAACGTTGACCCTCAGAGACCGTCGGGTTCAGACCTGGCAAAATTTTTGAGTGACTTACATCTAAAAGAAGGTCTATCTCTAGCTACAATACTAGTCTACAAATCTGTCGTTTCTACTTTTTGTGATCCTAGCCGCAGTAACAACTTGAGTGCCAATTTCCTTGTTAAACAAGTAATTAAAGCTATATCTATATCTGCGAGCAAAACTAAGTTAAAAACAAAACTCACCATATGGGACGTCCTTTTCAACTACTTTCGTACTATAAACCCTAATACAGACAACTTTTTTGAAACCTCTCAGATGACTGCTGCTTTATTGCTCCTACTATCAGGTAGACGGGTACACGATTTGACACTCCTATGCATAGATTCAGCTTCATGTATCATTTCAGATGAATATATAACTTTTTGGCCAAAATACGGTTCGAAACCGACACACCACTACATCAACAAACCGGATGGAGGCTGAACCAAAATAAAGTAATCCAAGCATTAGATCCAGTACACTGGGTAAAACACCTCATCGAGCTATCAAAAGTGCGACGTGACTGTGCTAAAAGTAACAACTTATTCATATCTACTTGTAAGAAACCAAAGGCGGCTACACGCACAATTATAGGGGGCTGGATTAAGAAGCTACTACAAGACGTAGGAATCCAAGCTACCCCAGGAAGTTTCCACTCGGCAGTGGCATCTAAAAGTTGGGTAGAAAACTGTCCGATCGACGAAATCCTGTCTAGAGGAAATTGGCGTTCTGCCAAAACCTTTAAGAAATATTATTGGAAGGAAGTGACACCAAACATTCAAAACAATAGTCTGCTTAAAAAGGACCTTTTTGTCCCTATCACAGATTGAGTATATTCTTTAAAATCAAGATGATTTCTAATAACTACTTATTGTTAGATTTGTATGCATAACGTTTGTAATCATACTGATTCATAATAATGCATTGATTATATGTATATTATATATATATATATATATATTGTGATGCCTTAAGTACATTCATTTCTTACATACGATTGCATTATACACATGTTTCTACATTACGAAGTCTTAGGAAATAAAACAAACTTATAAATGTGTGAAAATTTGCAATTTTGTTTAAATTTCATCTTCTACTAAAGGTAGTTGAACTACCATCTCTTCACAGTACTAGGCGATTCAGCTTTTGAATTTTACCTTTTTTCCTTATGGCTGCAGACATTGCACTCATTAATTATAGATGCTGAAAAGTACTTACCATATAGGTATCAGTGTTCTGTGACATACTTACCATAATTATCATTTACTAGTTCACATTAGCGTCCTACCGCCACCAGGCGATAACAAACACATCTCATGTTTAATAAGGTTTTCAAATAACGGTCAAGCTATTTAAAGTGACGTTTTACCTGAAAATAAAACGTTTATTAAATACTTACCTTATTTGAAAACCTTACACTTTTAATCCCTGCCTGGTGGCAAAACATGAGCCTAATGAAGGAAAATCGAACTGAACATAACCAATTCGACTACCATGATGGCGGTAGGACGTGACGTCAGACGGTGGGTACTAAAAAGTGTAAAAACGATGATTGGACGGACGAAAGAACTCGCTTGCACTGCGGTCCCAATTGGCCATAATCGATATTAGCGCGATAAAAGTCGGTCCCTTTCACCGTAAGCGTGATTACGATGGCCCACGCTACGTCATCGATGACGTCTTAACTGCCGCCATATTGACGATCACATGAACCATGCTCTACACCATAATCGTCGTGAGCGTTCTGTCAAAAGTGACAGGTGTTTGTTTATTTCTACAATGTCTTTACTGGTGTCCCTTCTTTTTGATGTAAAAGTTGTAAAAGTCTGTCCATCCATTCCATTATTTATTTTTAATCCACACACCACATAGTTAACCTTCACACCATGCACGATATTTTAATGAATTTGTTTTTCGCGCGCAAATGGTTCGTTATTGCTACAACTCTGGTCCGAATTAACAACACGCTTACAGTGCCACGAGCTGTCAAAATGGCGATATTTGTCTCGGACCTGCTTTGGTAGACGATAGCACTGTGAGCAAAATTATCGCAAAACGGACCACGGCATTGAACGACTCGGAAACGGATGTCGCTTATCTCATGTTTAATAAGGTTTTCAAATAAGGTAAGTATTTAATAAACGTTTTATTTTCAGGTAAAACGTCACTATTAATAAACGTGAATAATACTAATGTAATGTATTAATGAAATAGCTATATTACTAAATAATGCACTTACTTGCATAGATCTGAAAAATAACTAATTGTTAAATACTTTTTAACTTTTTTGTTAGCATGTGGTGGCATGTGGTACACTCCCAATGCAAATCGCTCACTGTACTTTTGAAAACTGTTTTTACCGTTTGTATTACTTGCACCGCCATCTATGTCAATGTATAAGAACTAGAACGGTTTTCCGGTTGATTGTGTTGCCATCTTCAAAATTCTGCTGAATTCGTTGTTATTCTCGTTGTACGATCTTTCCCGACAGACGATCTTCGCCGAATTGACCTTAATAATAAATTATAATATCTTTATTAAAGACTTACTACTTGTGGTCGCGGCAATAACCGTATTTTTGGAGCGAAAGGCAAAGTTAAGTTTGTTCTTTGATGTCTTGTGTATGAAATCCGCGCGAGTCGAACTTGCACTGCACTTAGCTGGTATTTATTAGACTTGTTAAAGTTCAGTTCATTACTTAAATTGAACATGCGATAAAAACACGATAATTTCGCAGTAAATATAGGAAGTTTCTTAACCCACTGATCTGGCAACACCGCTTTATTATCCCCGTCTCTCTCGTCAGCTGTCTTCGCCGGTTATTTTTAGGTTAAAATTCTAAAATAAATTGACGAAAGCTACTGCGTTATTCTACGTAGGTTATTTTAATATTTCAACGTGCGCCAGGCATTTTCTTTTTTTAATGAAAATTGCGCATTTGGAATCTTATATGCCACATGCCATATTATATTTATAAGCAAGTTCATTGCACCATCTCTGTTTACTCAGGGTTATGAAACAATAAAGTGGGTTTCTGTCGCCAACGGAGCGCCAGATCTGAGTAAATCATGTCAGGCGACGTTCAACCAAGGAAGCGGAAGGATAAAAAGAAAAAGAAAGGTATGTATAGACACAATTGAATAATTTTTATGTAACAGAATTGGTTCCTTTTCACAGCTTTCTTGATTCTCTACCAGATGAGCTTGGCATTGAAGAACCTCGAGGCACGGCCGCGGCACTAGGGGAAGGCGATATCTTCATGCACTCTCCACATGAGCATGGCACTGGGGGACATTGGTGTGCCAAAGTCATATTTTTCTCCTTGTTAGCAGTGCTAGTGGGTCTTATTGGACTTATTATTTTGGAGAACAGAGGACTCTCTGAATGTGAGTATTAATAGTATTAGTTTTATATCTATGGCTTGTGAGAAATTCATGCTTATTTTTTTATAGTGATTAGTTAATTATTTCACCACCAATTCCTCAAATATTTTTTCAATTTGTGATGCTGATCAGGGCCTCAGGAGTAATGAGGTGGCAGGTTAATATAATACTTGACTTGAGATGTTATTTTATTATAATATTATGGAAGTTTTATGTTTCATAGGCAATAAATAAATGTTGACTTGAAGTATATAAGTATGGAATATTATTTTAATTCTGCTATCACCATGAAAATCAAGGTACATCAACACAAAACAGTTGGGAAAATTTAATAAAATACTAGACCTCATATATAATAAACTAGGTACCAAATATTGCTATTCTCTTCACATTCATTCATATTCTACTCATCCTCTTTCTCTTATTAATGCATACATTTTAATAAAAACCACAATAATAGTAAAGTTACTACAATGTTCACATAACTCTACAAGTAACTAATTAATAGCATTCTTCCTACAGGTTCCATAATTTAAGTAAGTTCATCAATCTACTTTTGTCTTGTAATAATTATTTTTAAGCTATTGCATAGCTTCTATCGCGGGTCTTGAGCGTGGAGACCGAATCCAGAAATTCCGTAACGAAAATAACCTAACACCCCCCACTCCGACTCCATCTATCGATGAATAGCAGAACTTTTAATGACTTTTTGAAATATCACGCTTGTCTCTTTAGTTCAGCAACTCGCCTCTAGATGGCATTGGTTAAATAATTATAATTGCATAAGTTGATAAAAACAGCTATGCAATAGCTTAACCGCGGCAGTCTCCGAGTGCCACACGTCTTTTTTATTTAAGAATTAACTATGTTCTCATACTGCCTAAGATTACAATAGGAACCAATAGTTCTAACCAGTTGGGTCTCATTTTTACCCTGAAAATAGCTAAGGTGACTACAGCAGTTCACAATATAAGCTCCATTTGAGTAATCTACATTGCCAAATTTAATTAGTTGCAGTCCTTTATTTGTTTACTTATCTTCAACAGTTTAATTACGTTTTGACTAGATTATGCAGACATCAGTTACAAGCAGGCTAGACACAAATTTTAATTAACTTAGATAGGTGGTTTGTTACAGTATAGTTACTATGACCATGATATACATATAACAAAATTAGATTATACATGTGACTAAGTAGTTACAATATCAGGTGACGTAGTGGCCACACATTAGCCAATAAAATTTATAAAACAGTTCTTATATTATTCTTATTTAATGTTCACAGTAGAAGCAAACTCGGTTGAGTCAAAATATTCTGGCGTGCTGGAGGGTTGGCTTGAAGATGGTCATGATGATGACCACCATGATGTACACACCTTGGAGCTGAACCACCATGTGAGTTCTGTACATGTAAACTGTAGAAAATAGTCATCTTAATACCTATCTTAATACCTTTTTGGCCTAGCACAAAAATTTGCATAAGTGCTATGTAATCATACGGTTGACTTACAGTACAAACTGACATTTATGTATTTTGTACCTTTACAATAAAATGTATTGAGCTAATGAATATTATGTAACACACCTAGAATGTAAGAATTATTTCAAACCGCTGACATTTTTTTTAAATCAACCCAGTTTAAGAATTTAATTTATATTGCATTCTTAAAAATTGAAATATATACACATATTTAATTACTATTTCCTAATACTAATGCACTTATCGACAAAACGAAATTCACAATTCAAATTAATGTAGGTACACTAATCAAACATCACTGATATCATATTCTACTCTAGAGCATCTTGACAACCATACCCTGTTATTTAATCAGCTGTATATGTTGGAGCTTCATAGTGATTAATCTGTCCGAATCAGCAAGACTCATTCGAGTTAAGTTTCATTCATAAATCTATTGTTATTTTTTGCGCTGATGCGGACGGGTTAAATCTTGAAATGCCAAAATGTGAAATTGCGCAGTTAACCTGCTTCTTGTTGAAATTGTTATTGGATTGTGTTGTTGCATAAGATAAGAAGTTATATAAAAATATATTTTTTTCATTATTGTTCTGTTTGAATAGTATGTACTAGATGACCTCATAGATTTTTAAATTAGGATGATGAAGACGTTGACGATGATGATCATGGTGATGAATCGGACCATGACGATGAAGATCACGACGAAGAACTTGAAGACGAAGATAATAGTCAAGATGATGAAGACGAAGATGATCACGTAGAGTATAGCAATGAAAATAATAGTGAAAATCTAAATGACGATGACGATCAAGATGAAATAGATCAAGATGGTAATGACAATGAAGACTCTCAAGAAGTCGATGAGGACGATGATAACGCAGACCAGAACTTGGAAACAGCAGACGAGGTGTGGAATAATAAAAATAAGTTTTTAATTGTTCACATATTCATAGTTGTTAATCTATAAAATTTTAACAGGATGAAATCGAAGAACGTAGTTATAGGAGGTATTATCAGAATGAAAATCAAGCAAATGAAGAGGATGACGATAATGACGATGATGATGACGACTTACAAAAACTAGATGAAAATGACGACGATGACAGCGCACAAAATAATGATGATGATGATGATGAACGTACTCAAAACGATGATGAAGATGAAGCTCAAGACAATGAGGTGCATTGACAAAGCGTGTTGCTGTGGCAATAATACATTCTAAACTAGATATTTTGATTGGCACTAACAACTGAAATGCTTTTTCTAAATTCTACACTTAATATTTTTAAATGTTCTTTTCTTGATGGATACTTCTAGCAATGCAAAAACTTTTGAAACTGTATTACCTTGTCTTTTTTTCTATGTACCTATGTGCTATTTCTGTAACATGGCTTATACTGTGTATGTTTGTGGATTGAATAACAATTGATATTTTTACATACGTTTGAATTTGAATATGTGAGTGAATGTGTTGAATACAAACTTCTTGGTTGTCTATAATATATAAGTTCACTGCTCCTTAGGACTTTATTTTGACTACAAGATTTTCATGTTCTTTCAATACAGATTGCTTATTAGTACACAGTAATACACGAGTGGGCATGCACACAAGTTTTCGTCACGCCCTATAGTAAGCACCAATGACACCCAGAGATCAAAAATAAAGTTTTCTATGGCACTGCGCTTGTTATATCAAGACCTTTGTTATTTTAGTCTCATTCGGCGAGTTATTTCACTTGCTACAGTTGTCTACACAGAGCTTATGGACTTCCCTTTCGCTTCTAATATCAGACGATGCTGTACCTAACAAGAAAGTCAAAAGGCAAGAGGTCTACCGCCTTTTAAATCCGGTTTTATCGCCTCTTACAATATGTATCCCAATGGCAGATTATCACAATTATACGAGAATAAGTCCGTTAACTCACGGAGTGATAGTGAATGAAATTAAATTAAATACATTTATTCTACATTACAATAATAAAGAACGAAGTATACGTAACAAAAGTCAATGAGTATTGTTAATAAATTAATACTCGTAAAATTTTAATTATAACGGACAGCAAAGCTTGCAAAACGCAGCAGCGTTCTAGGCTTTGGAGTTCCCGTAGTGATACCTTGTTCTCTGCCTCACCGTTTTGCTAAGTGACTATATTTATGGTACATAGCTCAATGGTTCTTAACCGGTGGTCCGCGGACCCAAATTAAAAAATACAGGAATAGGAACAGAAGCTGGACCGAATCTTGAAAAAACTAACTGTACTTTACCTAACTTTGTTTTCATTAACATATCTATGCGAGAGGGGTTCTCGGCGCTTTTGATAATAAAAAACATGCACTGAAATTGGCTTGATGCAAGTGCCGACATGCGTTTGGCTTTGAGTAGCACTGAATCAAGGATACAGAAATTACATAAGAGTATGCAGTCACAAAAATAATTTAAAAATAATATACCTACAACCTAATTTTCTCTGTAAATTACAATTTTCGTCTATTTAAATACTGTTGGCTTTGAATAATTGTATACATATTTTTTGTATTCACATTTACTGTAGATATAATACTTCCAAACAGCTGGTGGTAGTCCATGCCAAGACAGAAGTATTGCGAAATGGTCCATCGCCACTAAAAGGTTAAGATCCACTGGTCTAGTTAGAGGGTACAATATCAGCCGGTAATGATACACTTAATAGAAATTGTACAAAAAGAATATTGTCTTCAATTTAGTAAAATATAATTTTTAGGAAGAAGGCGAGCACGAGGATAATGAAGATTCAGTGGAAGTGGAACATATCGAGAGTGAAGTGTTCGACGATGACGTGTCGACTGAAGCACCAGCAGAGCGTGAGCTCGACAGCGAAGGTATGTAAATACTCGCTAGAGTAGATAGGTCAGTGTTATTGACCGCTAACCAAATTGAGTTTTATCTGTCCGTATGTTTGTTAGGTCGTATATACACTTACGTCTTCCTGTACAGTCGCATTTTTCAACCAATCTTGACGAAACTTGGTATGCAAGTTCTACTATATAATATATTTTTGGTCGTCGGCGATTTTGAATGGGGGTGGGTTACTTTTCCTAAAAGGAAAGGTTTGCTACTGTGCTATTACTGACCGATTTTGATACAATTTGTTACACACTTTAGGTACCAGAGTTTAAAGAGAAATTTTGAATGTGAGCATAATTGGGCAAGTGATTTCCGTGAAGTACTGCGAAAAATTTCCGCTGATAAGACAATGTGCTCGCGAGGTCTACTGTTACGCAGAACTACTAGTTATAGTAGTACACACACACTACACTGGAAGCCCGGCCCGCTGCATTAATTCAGAGATCTTTATTCCTTTGTTCCCGAACCTTGTAGGAGTTCTGGTAAACCTATTCTTACTTAGCAACTGGGAATCTTGCTCCTAGGAATCCTTATAGTTCTGAAACTTGCGTTATGAATTATTCTGTAATCATTTAACTTTTATATATGTATCAATAAGCTAATACCTAACCCTAATCTCCCTTTCAAACTGACAAGCGCATACACAACCAAATTACATTATAGGAGCTACTAAGATTGCGTTCGAAAACTGAATATGAATATTATCTGGGAAAGGTTACTTGCTAATTCAACGGATTCCTAAACCCAACGTTGAAAATAGATGCTGACATGTTTTGGTTTGGAACCGGCACTATTTCATCTGAAACTTAAATTAGTTTCATCGGTTGATTGGCTCGTGAACAGGTTTGGTTCAAGTGAGGAAATAATCTCCGAAACTAATGATTATTTTGAGAGCTTTAGACCGTATTTTTCAGAAGGTATGGTTTAACTCAGACAAAATACATAACGCTCAATGGAAATTGTGGCGAAAAATAAATCCAAGCTTATTAGACATTTATATTTTCCCATAAAAAGTCTTACGGACTTTTTGACCCACCTTATACTCGGCAAAGGGAACAGTACGAACGTTGGAACGTTGTTTAGTTGTATAAGAACAAGTACAGAGCGCCCGAGCCGTGCAGTGGTTATTTTGAAAGAATTTGTATTTAACTATTTATTTCATTGCCTTACAGATGTATCAAACGAAGCAACTCTCGTGGATGAAGCTGACGAGGACGATGTTGAATCTCTGGAGCCAGATGAGTTAGACGACGATCTTCCTGAAGTTATGCCGATACCTATAACTAAGGCAAAACCTTTACACGAGGTACGCAGTAATTGCATATGTCTTGAAAAAATTAAACAGATCATAACCAAAATCTATTTTAGATTTTGGTTTGATCAAATATTATTAAAGTATTACTCGTAGATGTAATTGTTACTTAATAGACACTTCGAAATTAGTAAAAGAAATAAAAACTCGTCATATATTCAATTCAAAAAACCAAATTGCTAATTGCTCCATTTTTTAGGTTGGTTATAATCAGAAATTTGTCTCCATAACAGAGTTATAAATATTCCCTTTTTCGTCGGTATATAGGCAAGGAAACCTGATTTACTAGATCCAACCAATAATAACTCTTACGGCGTACGTATGTCCTTACAGCTATGACCCTGTGTCTTTCAAGCGGGGCGTGAAAAAGCATCTCTCAGGTCATCATAGGGGTGGCAATTAGTGCAGTTTACGGCTGCTCTAATGGTCATAGCTTCTTGATTCCATCTTCGCTTTCCATCAGGCGAGAGGGAGTCACTTTGATGAACATATTTGATAAAAAAAAACTCAAACTCAATAACTAATGTTTTTGCCATCATTTGTTGCTTTACCATCAAACGCACGTCTTCTACGTCTCGGTCACTTAAGAGCAACAAATAATTATTATTAAGTATTATTGACCGAGCGAGCGAAGCGTCTCTGCTTTAACTAAATTGACTTTCATCGTCCGTATATTTGTTAAGTTGTTCGTCGGTCTTACAGTACAGGTCGTATTTTTCAACAAATCTTTACAAAACTTGGTAGGTATGTTCAACTACATTGTTTATACACATTACGTATACATGTTTGTTCTCGGTGATTTTTGATTGGGGCTATATTTTTCCAAAAAATAGGGAAGTTTGCTGTGGCGGTATTCATCGACCGATTTTGATAAAATTTGGTAGACACATTAGGTACCTGACTTTAAAGAGGAATTTCGAATATGAGCATAATTGGTCAAGTGGTTTCCGAGATAATAGGTTGTGAATTACTGTAAAAAATTGCCGCTAATAAGACTAATGTGCTTGCGAGGCCTACTATCTGCAGAACTTTCAGTATAATCTAATCTAATAATTTTGTATATTTCATACCAAATCGTTTGAGAATCACATACACTTCTAAATAGATAAAATCAACTATATTCGTATTTCAGCTAACAACAAAGTCAAAGTCAAATCATTTATTACCAACAAAGGTTCAAAGACAAAATTATAGATGTTAACTAAACTAAATATGCTTCATTGATTGGCAATAGGGATACGCTCAGCACTGTGCTGCGTAAACCGCGGTTTACGCATGGCTGGTTTTCAGTGTACCCCTTTGCTCGAACTGTGATGTTAGTCGAGGATAAAGTTAGAAGCGGGCTTGATTGTATATAATACCAACTAGTAAGTTAGAGCTTACGCGTGTGCGTTTATGTGTGTATGGTGGGGGGTGTGGTATCCGTATCACCGGTATACCGTTCGTATCACCGGTATACCGTTCGTATCACAAGCCCTCTAACGAGTCCGGGTACGAGGGCATACCGGGGTACGTTATGTAGGTGTGTGAATATGTGTGACAGTGTGTCAGGATATGTTAAAGCGTGATGGTATCACTTTGTATCAACAGACTCATGAGAGTCTAGGATCATGGGGATACCTATGTGTAAAGGTGTATTGTAGAGTGTGTGCATTAAGTGGCACTATTTGGTTTTAAAGGTAGCTTCAAAAGTACTTTTTTGGCGATTTAACAGTAAGGCTTTGTATTTTAGTTTAAAAACAACTGAACTCATTTTCTTCCTCATAGGAGGTGGGATGGTATTCCAAATTTTGGATGCGCTATATTTGAAACTACCTTTAAATCTGGTGGTCTTGTGCTTAGGAGTCGAGAGAACATGAAATAATTTTGATCGGGTGTTAAGAGAGTGGATATCCTTAATCCACGTTAACTTTTGGAACAGGTATTCGGGATTTTTGCCCCACAAAATTTTTTGTGTAATGCAGGCGAGGTGAAGCTCTCTACGTGCTTTCATATTCAGAACATTATTTTTAACTAGATAAGGAGTTACATGTTCCTTTCTGGGAATGCAAAAACAGAACCTAGCACATGCATTCTGTACTCTCTGAATGGCTTTTTCTGTTTTTACATACAACCTTGGGCCATAGACTGCGCTGCAGTAGTTGAAAGGTGAGAGAACTAGAAGATCGCAGAGTAACATTCTTATCTCTTCCGAGATATATTTCCTGATGCCATAGAGAACTTTAATTTTGTAGAAAGCGGCTTTAATTTTTTCGTTTACGTGTGTGATGAATCTAAGCTCACTATCGTAGACCAGACCCAAATTTCTAGCCTCAGACTCAATTGGTATGTCAATTTGATTTATTGATATTCTAGGATTAAAAGAGAGGACACTTTCAGTTTGATGTGTTGTACCTAAAATTTGCATCTTTGATTTTTCAGGGTTTAGTACAAGTGAGTTACGATTAGCCCAATCAAAGATCTTATTCAAGTCGTCATTTATTAGTGAAATGGCTTCTAGGGTAGAATTTGCATCAAAAGAAAAATATAGTTGAGTATCATCCGCGTACAAATGATATTTGCAGTTTACTATATTGTAAGGCAAATCGGCTGTAAAAATTGAGAATAAGATAGGGCTTAAAATCGATCCTTGCGGGACCCCTCTTCTTATTCTTCCCACACTAGACAACGTGAGAGTCTGTGTAGTTTTGCCAACGTAGCATGTCGCACGGCTACAAGCACCTTATGTATGATAATCTATCCTAATATTATAAACAGGAAATATTTGTTTGTTTGTATTGGATAGGCTACGCAACCGGGCCGGTTTGAAAAAATCTTTCACCATTAGTATCTTACATTATCCCAGATGAACGTTGGATATGTTTTGAGTCGTCATCATCATTATCCATCACCGTGCGGGTGAAACCGCAAAGCGCAGCTAGTATAACATAAATAAGATGGTTATAAGAAATAGGAGTACATTTTGCATTGAAAGTACGCCTTACTGCACGCCACAGCCCATGTTGCTCCTTGTCCTACTGCTGTTACAGTAACAACTTTTTTCGCCATCATCAAATAAATGCTTACTCTTTTCGGACACAGAATTGCTCTGGATGTCCGAAGACAACATAATGTTGTTAATTGAGGAAGTGATGGTAATTTTATATTCCTATCACCAAGGCGGAGTCCAGCGGCTTTATGTCAGCTTTGACAACTCCGGTAAGCAGAAACTTCAGTAAGTTGTTGATGGTGTTTTTTCGACATTTGATTACAACAGAAATACGTAATAGCCCAGCTAGTCTTTAACTCACATGTAACTAGTAATTTTTCCAAATCAAAGTAATTTATAATATTTAATCCAATGCTAAACAGGTGGAAGATACTCCATCAACGGAGAAGCCACAAGACACGCTAGCAGACGAGGAGGAATACGAACGTCAGCAAGAGGAACTTCGCAAAGAGAAGGAACAAGCTTCACAAGGCAGTAAGTGATTTTCGCTTTGTCTATAGCTCGTCAACATTTAGGCGATATAACTGCCGTATAGCTGCTTTTTAATTTCTATGCTTTAGTTGTTCATCTGATCGTTAGTGTTATGCTTGTTTTTGAATAGTTCATAGTGGTGCGCGGCACTACTCGTCATTATACTCGTAGCTTTTATTTACCCCATTGGTTAACCCCCTACAGTTCTTCCCCCTTCAAACCTAACCGCAGTTGTTTGCACGCTGCTGCTGCCACTGCTTTGAGTCAGAATGGTAGCAATTGGCGTGTTCGAAATACCAAACTAAACTAGCGAACTAAAATCGATTTTTAGTGAATTAGGGTGGTTCTTATTCTGACTAATGCCATTACTAATATCATTCGCAAGCGTTACGTATTACGTAACCCTTGCGAATGATATTTCTTAAATTTGCCATTTCTGTTCCATTGTGGGTATGTTTAGAGCAAATTTAGCGGTCATGCAACTTCGTACTCTCTAAACTGATGTAAATAAAACTACAAACCATTATACCAATAGAATAATCATATTTTAGAGTTGTTAGTTTGTTGTTCTAAGTGTTACACGGATGTCGATTTTAGTATACACATAATAAGAACTATCATAGTTTCGAGAATTATAGTTTAGTGTTCTCCAAAAGTGAAATGCTACCTATATCTGATATTGCAATGGGGTACAATTGACCACCAAGACCTGATGTCCTAAATGGAGATAGTGTGTACGAGTTATGTTCATCAACCATCACAAAACTAGCTCTCTGAACCGCACTATAGCCGAAAGTAAATCGCCTTAGAAGTTGTCGAGCTGTAGATGCTTGCTGCGCTTTGAAACTTTCTAGTATATCCATGTCGCTTTTTATTAATGAAGCCTAACAAAACCGATTGTTATTAATTTAGATGACTAGATTAATCATTTATATTATAGTCTTTATGTATAAGGCCCGTGAGATGAGAGTTGATTCCATTTATATTCTAATGCAAGACATCTTAACTCTGAATTGTTGAGGATGAGGATGTGATTTTTTCTCTCTAAACATTGACAGACAATAGAATTTTAAAATCATATAATAAACATCGTGTCAAATCATATAAAAAACATCATATAATAACAAACATTGTGTTGCCCTGATTGGTTTTGATATTGTATTGCATGTTAGCTTTCTTCTCCAGTATTTTATATGCTTGTAACGGAAGGAATTTTCAAAAGGTTTTAAATGGTCAAACCAGGTTCACTTCGGGATCCGTTTGTTAAAAGGACAAGCCCTGAATATTTTATCGACAGACAGCCTAAGTAGCTGATTTAGCCTAGTAGCCGGGGTTTTTTAAGTCCTTTATTTTATCATTGTCATTTAATATGCAGGCCAATATATTTTTATAAATGAACTACGAAATGGAGAAACAGAGTTACACAAAATTGTATAAAACTTATTTATACCTATATATTAAATTATAACTTATTATTTTAACTTGTTCACTTGCAGTGAAAAACTCACGTGCAAAAAAATCTTTTTGTGTAATAGTATATTTCATTACAAGTGGGGCAAGGCTGTTATTGCAAAAAGTTCCGACAAATGTCTACCCGAGCTGAGGCGCAGCCGAAGGCGAGGGTTGACAGTCGGAACAAGTTGCAATGACGGTTCCGCGCGTGTATTGAACGACTATTTTTAATACAGTTGCGAAAAAATGAAGAAATTTAATAAAGTAAACTCGCAAAGAACATTTCTGGAAAATGGCGCCAACCGTAGAATATAAGCAGAGTTTTTTTTTCGTTCCCATTCTGGTAGCCAAAGGGAACTATGCCCATACAGCCAAGTCTAAAGTAGAATTTTTTTATTGATATGAAATGAAAATGACATTTAATGAGATGAAATGAAATGAAACCTAACCTAACTCATTTAATCAAATCATTAAATCTGATATTGAAACAAATTAGTAGCTTCTTTTTAGAAATATACGTATTTGCACGAATCATAAAAACTTCTATGAATTTGTTTTAGTAAAAACTTCATGGTTGGTTTTTCTTTTTAATAGACATTATTTTGACAGTTGGGAAAGAGAAAGCACGAGTTCGGGAAAGGTAAAAAAAAAGCACGAGTATGTAATAGCCCACATACCGAACGCTATACTCGTACGTCCCTGCAATACGACACTTTTTGAGCAACTGTATTAAAAAAATGGTTTTATTATAAACTAGTTTCACCAGCGTGGTGATCGCAACTTTTTTTTCAGTAAGGACCTTCTACAAAGTACTATAAACTTTAAAAAAAAGGTGGATGAAATCTGTAAAGTGGTTCTCAAATTAAGGCTCAAATTGGGCAAGGGAAACACAGATATATAATAGACAACTGTCATCAAGTTAGTCTACGAGAGTACGATCACAGAAGATAATTTGAAACGTCGGGCTCAACCGAGTGTGTTTACGGTCTAATGAAATTAAAGTCAAATTAAATGTACGTGATTAAATTGATTTACAGTTGATTCGTTTCACGGGTCACAATAATCGCCAAAACCTAAATAATTACCTTTTTCAAATTTGCTGTTGAATTTAGCCAATCAAAACCTTTTTAAATATTTCTTTTTGTATATAGAAAAATAAGCATGAAAATAATTATCTAAGCATGAATTCATGAGATCAAATGATTCCTTAACTTTTGATACTAATTCCTTTAATCTTTCTAATTTGTTTCGAACTATCTGTGCCTTCTTGTGTCAATCGACTTCTTCAAACTGCTCAACGTTAAAGATTTAATTTTAAATAAGTTTAAATAATGATGTAAAAATAAATGTTGTTTGATTACGCCATTTTCTTTTATTTCACTCCATTGTTTATTTGCCTCTGTGTCGTTTTGTGGCGTTAGTGTTTAATTTGATCTAATGTATTTATATAAAACCTGCTCAATTGTATTTTATTATAGTCTACTTATATATACTTATATTATGTAATCTAGAGTATATAAAATCGAGCTATGAGTATATGTCTGATTGTAAACGTAATGTTTCTAATATTAGAAGCAGTCATCCAGAGCTTAAAGTCAGATTGATCTGCAGGATACTGCACTCTCGCCCTATATGACGTCTCGAGACGTCCAATAATTTAGCTCTGCTACAGTGCCCTTCAATCCTAAGCATGATTGTGCTTCACACTTGCTTAAAAGCAGAATATATTTTAAGACGTTCACTTGTTATAGAGGCCAACCATACTAGCTATAGTTACAAGATTTTCCTCGGCTCTCGATTCTCGATCTCGATTTTCTGTTTCTATGTCGACGGTGGAAGATATTATTTACGACCGCACTCCAAAAGAAAATAAAAAACACCGAATGTGATTGGGTGGTTTACGTCATCCTAAAGGTGAAATACGCTTTTAATTTCAAAAAAATCACACAGCAATCACATAATACCCAATGACACCACATACAACACAATACAATATAACATTGGCTAATATTGTTTTAATTAATATTTTGTGATTGGTTTTTTTGGAGATATTACAAGTTCTGTAATTACCACATTTTCAAAGCCAAAAAAATGTATTGTTATCACTCGATACAGTAAACTGTATAACTTGTGTCCATTATTTATCACTGACCTGAACAAAAATAATACCATAGCCTTTTAGTAGAACCATTTGATCCGGAAATATTCAAATCGCGTGAGGCGTATCCTTATGTACTGAACTATGTAAGAGAACGCATTGTGTGCATTATGTAACACAGTTCTCTAACATGCCTAACGGAATCTGTACAGTTCAATGGGCCTAGAATAAAAAAATACCTTAGTGTAACGTAATCGCATTGTTGACGTATACACTACAATCTGAGAGTTATCTGCGGCCCGAGCACGAACATTTGCTAAAGTGTAACGTTATCGTTTCGTTGACGTTACAGTACAAACTATGAGTTATCTGTGCCACAGTTGTAATAGATAAATGATAGTTAGTACTGAATACGTCAATGATACGTTAACGTTACACTTTATTAAATGTTCATGCTCGGGCCACTGTGGCACAGTTGTACTAGATAAGTTGTACTGTACACGTCAACTATATGATTACGTAATAACACCTTACACTAACGCAAATTTTTATTGCTGCAGCTTGACCAAAACCACTGTACCACGCCTTAAGTGTGCCAGACGTGGTGCGGAGAGGAACAGCCTTAGTAACTGTGATGTAATCCGTGGCAGCGAATACGTGAGCGAACCCCCGTGCCTCACCGAGCACATACCTAAGGCGTGGTACAGCGGTTGCGATCAAGCTATAGGCCCATAGTACATTACATGACGTATAGTCCCGTTCGCGTATATAGAACAGCTAGGTAGATGCGTCCCCGCAAGTCTGAGAACGTATCTGGGTTGGCATTTCTAGGCGCATAACTGTTGATTTAATACATCACATAAAGCGATGCACTGGCTCAAGATTTCTAAGTGTTATACGCATTTAATTGTACTACATCCCCTCATCTTGTACGTCATGCTCGAGGAATGTGTATTAATATGCGTATTAACTTAGAAATCTTACGCTAGTGCGAGTTTGAGATGTATTGAATAACCATCTCTGCGTCTTTACTATCCAGTAATGGTAACTTAGATCGTCTCAGTCTATGGCGACGTAGCTTTTCTTCATATATACGCGGATCATCTAAGCCGCACTGACGTCACCCTTTCCATCCACGTTCTAGATACTGTCAGTGTTAAAACATTTGTGTATAGACTTTGTATGAAAGATGTATGTGTGTGTGTGTTGCAGTGTGGCTGAAGTTGGTGGTCGGCGGGGCGCTGCTGGTGGCCACGCAGGCAGTACTCCGCCGTGCCACGGCGCCGCGCGGTGCGTATCATTATATACCTTATCTGGCTTGATATTCAACTCACATTTGCTTAATGACAATAAGTCGTGACCATTTGAAGCCTTACATACATTTCTGTACGTACGTCTGAATCTTGTACCCAATGATAGTTTAGTATACGAGTAGTTTAATATCTGAACATACCATTGAACTAAATGGTTTTATTTTGAAAGTAGCATCGCCTCGTGATTCCGCCTACGGACGTAATGTTAAGGACTACATTCCTCACGTCATGCACATTTCTCGTGTATTAGTTTCGCATTTATTCCACGTCCATTATATTCATCGATATTCGTTGTGCTGAGTCAACAAACATACGGACACACTTACTATTTTGCATATACATATAAAATTAGTGTAATATGATAATGTAATATGAAAATATATGTTTAACGGTGACTAGGTTTATCATGTGTGCCAGAAATTATAAATGTTACATAAACTTTCTGAATAAACTAAGAATAAATTAAGAACAAATATAAATATCTTTATTAATTTCAATATGTAATGAAAATACACAGAAACATCTAAAATTATCAAAGCTTCAGGGTATTTGATTGGCACACAGTCTTGTAAATAAGTTAACATATAAAGGTTCTTATCACCACTTCATCTACTAAACTGAAGTTTTACTAATTTTATTGTCATTTAATATCATGGATTCATAGTTTAATCAGCCTCAGCCCAGTATGTAGTAAGTAGAATTATTTTTTAACATTATTCTTATACACTATAAAAGCTAAAGCTGTATACTTATAGCTGTGTTTACAAAACACGCAGCTCCTTTAGAACCACCGATCGTATAAGGTCAATAGATAGCAATTAAATCACCATTTTATCCCATAAATACGAATATACAATTTCACCTAAAATTGTAATGTGTGGTGACCCAATTATGACAGAAAACGAGGAAGAAGTGGACAGCTTCAGGGAGGAAACACCTTTGTCCGATCGAAGAATGACTCTTGTAGCTGAACCAGTCGCTCCACCCCCTGGTGAGATCTTTGCTTCTATTATAACTGCTAAAATGCTTTTATTCAAATTCATAGCTATTAAAATGGTGGTGGATGCCGTCGAGATTATCTGATAAAACAATGTACATAATTGACCTACTGGCACTTTAAAGCAGTTCTCTCATTATTCCATTTACCTGTACTGTCTAATACGTATTGTCTCTGGCAAACCGTAGAATGATTTCTCCATCAATTTCGCTTATTTTTCAACGTAAAAGTTTTGGTAAAACCGATACTTGAGTTATTGGACTATGCAGTGGCTAAGCAAGGGCCACATTTAGCAGTTTTAGCTGCTTCGTCTCTTTTTAACGTTAACCTTTTGTGCGAAAGGCAACCAATAGGCCTGTTGCTTGTCTCTTTAAATATTTATGACCAAATTAGTATAGCATTATTAATTTGTCATAAACGTCTATTATATAATTATAGTCACTACTTCACGTGCTGTAAGTATATCTTGCCATGTGTTTTGTTCTACAAGAATGTAAAAACATTTAGTACACATCGAAAACAAAATGGTATTACCGTATCTTCGGAATACATTCTTTAACCCGTTGACTCACGATTCGCCATATTTGGCCAATAATACAGAATATTTCGCAGAAATCAACCTACTTTTCCAGGAAATGCAACGTGTGTGGTTAATAAGCCGTCGGCAACTCTCATTTAAATGCTTATTAGTTAACAAACATTGAAATATTTTTTTAATACGTTAAAGTATAAAACAATTTTATAAACTTCAGTGACCTCCAAACCAGAAGAGTTATCTCGACCGGTAGTTCGAAAAGAGGTGGTAAGACAAGTGCCTGTGGTGAAATCGGCCCCACCACCAGAAGATGAAGAAGTAGAAGAAGAAGAAGAAGAAATAGTAATTACAAAGGTAAGGTTGTCGAATAAACATTAACGTGTAGAATCGATTGTATTTCTTTTCTAAAATTTCTTTAAGTATCTATATGAAACATTGAAAAAAAAAACAAAGAAAACGTCCAACAATATAAATTAGAAAAAAACTTGTAAGATACCTAAAATAACCCATTCATTATTTACGTTAAAGACTACATTAATGGTATGATAAGAAATATATTTACGCTAAATAAGGTAATGTCCATGCATTTAGTTCTGGGACTGGTAGAAACTACTAGGTAGCATTAAGTCCTCATTGTGCCTGTATTTTATGCTAAAGAAAGTTAAATAAATAAGCTCCCTACGATTACACATATATTTCCATAGCAATAGAGTTGGTAAATGTAAAATCAAACTGTCCAGTAACTTGAGTTAAATTATAAGATGTATGTTTTAATTAATCTGTGACAAGGTGAGCAATACGAATTGACATTGTAGTGTTTTGTATATGTTTAGGCTCTAATACTTCTCCTTCTCTACAAATCCTTATAAAGATAAGAAATCCTTCCAAAGTAACGTTACAAATTTGTGATTATCACAGGACATCGAAATTGTAGCCGCTGATAAAGATACGGTCGACAAAGAACTATACAGCGACGAAGAAGGAACCGAGGATGAAGAGGAAGAAGAAATTGTGGAAGAAAAAAAAGAAGCTCTGAAACCAGCAGTATCAAAACCGACAGTTCAAATTAGAGAGCCTCAAAAGGCGGAACTATTGAAAGTAACACCTGTTTCGAAAAAAGATCATTCAAAACCAACAGGACAAGAACAAACTCGCGGAAATGAATATGAAGATGATGACGTAGAAATTATTGAAGAAGAAGATATCGACGAAGAGTTGGAAGACGAAGAGGATATTTCTGACGTCGATGACGCAGAGCTACTTAACCGTCTCGAGGCTAAATACGGACGTTTGCCGGAACCGGAAAGACCCGGCACAAAGAGTAAAGAAGACTGCCTTCGTGTGAACGCTAAACTGTTTCATGATTGGTTTTTACTGCGCTTGATTAACACTACTAACGGCTTAACTAACAATCTGTGAGTGGAGTTCTTTTTATTATTAATATTGTTGATGTTAAGTTTCAGTTTTCGCATCTCTAAACTTTCGATAGTTATGGTAATAATCACGCTATTGCATGGTTCTTTTATATGCCAGCTCTTAGCATTATCTATTGTTAAATGAAAATATTTTTGTACACATTTTTCCAAGTCGGAATAGTGATGGTAAACTGCACGCCTTTTCAAAAGGTTCAGATTTATATATGAGGTTCCTCCGAACTGCACTCGTTACATACTGAGATGTTGAGTTTGCTTCTAGAGTTATTTTTGGGAGGAAAATGAATACTCTAGGATGGTGAGGAACATAGCAAACGTCCCGTTTCTAAAGCTAGTTCTTGCCCCAGGAGAGTCAGCTAAGTGCCTTATAATTTTCTAGCTAACAGCTTCTATTCAAACTGAACAACAGTTTTTAAACATTACTAGTCAGAATATTTATAGAGACCGGGTAGTATTAATTAAATCAACGTTCAACGTCTTCAAGTAGAGGTCGATCTATGGATATGGGACATTTTTTACCGTCCAGAAGATAAGTCACATTTTAGGACGTATGTATGTTCCTTCGGTATATTATATCAGGTATATGTTATGTCCTACAGGAATTATGTCTTGATAGCTTGTTATAAATAAGTCGCCATTGAATTCTTCTCTGCCATGCGAGCGCTATGCATTTATTTGCAAACGGGTTTTTACAATAAAATTTTGTATTTTTATGTATGGGTCGTACAAAATGCGAATTATCTACCATTGTAATAAATTATTACAGAAGTTTTGTGTATATTCCAGAAGATGGCGGTAACAGTATAGAGGATGAGTGGCCGGGAGAGCCGAGCGACTCCTTCTGGCGTGATGAGCTAGACCAAGCCGAGCAACATCTTCGCCAGGTAACAACTTGATCATAGGGTTGAACTCGGCCGCATCAGCACACACCATCAAATGAGATAACGGTCAAACACTTTCCTGTCAGCTATAAAAAAACATAATATGTAATCACGTTTTTTTAATATCTGACATACATGAATATAATTTTGTCATGTCATTCAACCACATGGTTATCACAACCGTAAAAAAATAATACTAAGAAATTTACTTTCGGATTAAAGTCTTTCTCTATTTTGGTTGAATTAGGCCTATGTAGTGAACTGAACTGGAGTATTTAACTGTGAACAAGCTGATTCCCACAGCTTCACCTCTATGGTCTATATAAAGGATGCAAGGCCAATATAAAATAAAAGGTCCCTAATCATCACATTTTTCATGAAGCACAACCTTTCATGAAATGGAAGACCTCTGAAAACATCCATGAAAACTCTAAGGGAATATGTAAATCCTCTTAAAAAGACTATTTTAGCGTGAACGTACTGAACGCGAAATTGTATATTCACGTATTATACTAGGTTTTAGACTTACACCTCGTTACACTTTCACATCCCCTGATATCTCGTAGAACCTTTGCAAAGTTATTTGGTGTTACTCAATTAAGATATCGCCACATGTAAATCTGATATGTGACTACTACGACCTAACTAGTACAAAAGTACCTCATAAAAATATGAATTTTTCCTTGGTGCAGAGTTTATGTGTTAATTAAAAGTAAGTAGGTGATACTACGAGGGTCATTTGGAAAGTTCTTAGCCTAACATACTTAATAAAACCACACGATTTTGACTCTCCTCCGAGCTCAAAACACTTTTACCATCGACCCGGTAAGGCATCGATACCCGTTTTAAAAAAATCTTCGTCTAATTCCTCAAAATAAGCGTCCACGGCGGCTATGACCTCTTCATTTGTAAAAAAAGTTTACCACCTAAAAAAATTTTCAGCTTGGGAACAGATAAAAGTAGGACGGTGCTAAATCCGGTGAATATGGGGGATGAGGTAACAATTCGAAGCCACATTGATGGATTCCTGCCATGGATTGCACAGAGGTGTGAACGCGCGCATTGTCCTGATGAAACAAGAATTTTCTTCTTAATAAACCTGGACGTTTTCCTTTAATTTCTTCTCTCAAACGACGCAACAGGTTGCAATAGTAATCGGAGTTTATTGTTTCACCCTTTTTTAAAGAATCCACGAGAATTATACCCTTTGCATCCCAAAAAACGGATGCCATGACTTTGCCCGCCGATAAAACCACCTTTGCCTTCTTTGGGGTGGGCGATCCTGCTCTTTTCCATTGTTTCGACTGTTCTTTTGTCTCGGGTGTATTGTGGTGAACCCAGGTTTCATCCATGGTTATAAATCTTTCAACAAATTCTATTGGGTCAGCTTCATATAACTCTAAACAGTCGCGAGAAGTTGTGAGTCGGTAGCGTTTTTGTTCCACTGAAAGCAGTCGCGGTACCCACCGCGCAGACATCTCAGAGAATCCAAGTTCAGTAGTAATTATATGATGTGTTCGCTCAGATGAGATGCCTACAGTCTTAGCCATCTCCTCGACAGTCAATCTTCGATCAGATAAAATTAAATCACAGATTTTTTCTTTGTTTTGATCAGTGGAAGCAGTTGAAGGCAGGCCACTACGGGGCTCATCTTAAATGGTCTCACGACCACGTTTAAACTCTGCCACCCAATTTTTAACAGTCGCATAGGAAGGAGCGGACTCACCCAAAGTAGCAGACATGTCTTCATGTATAGCTTTTGGAGTTAAACCTTTCAAATTCAGGTATTTTATCACTGCACGATGTTCAATTTTATCCATTTTTAAAAATAGCTCTGACTTGACTTACGGTTTCACGTGTAAACGAACAATGAGTTACTGTGAATAAACTAATCTGTGCATACTTGTTGGTAAATAATGTAACTACAAAATGAGGGTAGTTATAAAAAAAACAATGACTTTAACCGTATTAGGCTAAGAACTTTTCAAATGTTTTTTTTCTTTTCAACCCTCGTACATTTAAAGTTTTTACCTGTTACTGTTAAGCCTGTAGTCAAAACAGTTGTCAAACCTGTTGTCAAAAAAACAGGTCAAATTACAAGTTTTATGAAAATTACAATTTCAAATTACAAGACTTTTATGTTACCACATGAAAATTAATTCAACAACATCGAGACTTCCTATATGATAGCAACATAAATTAAAGAAATACCGTGAAATTAAACAATGTAAAATAATTATTGAATAGCAAACACGCTTGAAAATTCTTATAAAAAGCTATAATGTCGTATTACATAATTACTTTTAAGAACAAATTAAAATGGTAATGAAGTAAGACATATCTTTCTATACTAATATTATAAAGAGGAAAGTTTTGTATGTACGAGTATGTTTCTAATGAATTGGCTCGAAAAGTACTGGACCGATTTCAAAAATTCTTTCACCATTGGAAAGCTACAATCACCCTGAGTAACATAGGCTATATAAGATTCATCATCAGCATCATCCATCACCGCGCAGGTGAAACCGCGGAGAGCAGCTAGTAATATATAAAGTAGGTACGACATAAGTTTTGCCACAAACTCGCGCGGACATTCCCAGGCGTGGGTGAGATAATGGGGAATAGTGAAATAATGTGTATCTATAGTAGGAAATAAAATATGTTGGTGTATTTTGCTCAAAGCAACCTGTCTATGTGCTTGTTATAACTAAGTTTTATATTAATAATAATATGGACAACAGCCAACAAGGTCTTCAGATCCCAAACCAGGCAGCGCCTGTACTATGGTAACCTGATGAATGATATACATACTTATTACACACCCAGACACAGATCAAACATATATTTTCTTGCACACAAATATTTGACCTGTCCGGGGATGGAACCCGGGGCTAGCGTCTCAGAATGCAGGATTCTTACTAACTGCAGTTACCGGCCAGTTATTATTATATTAATTTACACTGGCGCCATAACAAGCATGAGTTACATGAAATATGATCATTACTTGATTAATTTGCTTTCCTGAGTTTATTTCCTTGCATGCACGCCTGCTAAGTAATTTTCTTGGCTTTAAAGTTAAAAATACACCAACATTCTTTATTCGTATATATACCGACTCGCTTATTTTATATGCTCAATATTCGACCAAATTCGATTGCAGGACTGGCTCGACTAACTATTTTTGCATCCTACCTTCCCTACATCAAACTTTGCTCGTTGTGCCATTTTCCTAAGACTCGTCGGTGACGTCATCAGACCTCGTCCCGCGCCCGCACCCCGCGCGTGGCGACCCTGACGAGTTCCCGACGACTCAAACCCTGTAGAATAGAAACTGTTGATTCGATTGGTGGAGTATCGTTGTTTGGTAAAAACTACTACTAAAATGAGACTGATTTATTCGCCTATTTTGGACTCTTTTTGAGTTACATAACTGCTGTAGTTTAAATCTGGCAACGATTTTCGCCTTTCAATCGAGATATATTTATTTAGTACGTTTGTTGCGTGTGTGTGAGAGTGTTGTGTACTAACTTGCGGAGGGCGAGTGGAATGCGGCGGCGGAGCGAGCTAGCGTCGCCCAGCTACGCTCAAGCGGTCGAGGGCGCTACATCTACGCTCGAGCGCTAGACTCTGCGGCAGATGCGAAGCGAGATAACACCTTGCTTACGAAGGCAATAGCAGCTTATCTCGACCTGCTCAAAATGAATGAACGACTATCAGACCAGAAGCTGATTGAAGTCTCTGATCGTGCGCTGGACAGGATAAAGTTTAGAGGTGAGTTAACATTGTTTACTTTTTTAAACCGCATTGCTCAAATATGGTTGAGGATCAACCAACCTCAATAATCGACAAAGAGTGGGTATAGGCATTATAGCAGTCATGCTCACGAAAAGGTGTTGGCGTGTGTGGCGATGGCGATGGCTGTCACATGCGTTAACTCGTGAACGGGTGCTGCCTGCGGAGACTAGTCTGCTTTCAATACTTATATACCAACTCGGAAACAACGTATCATTTTTACTTACCCAGTTTTTCAGCCAGTCTTTTTAATAGCGGATCATAGCAGATCTACCCATAAAAAATTTGGCTAATTTAAAAGTTAGACTTTACCGAAATGTATGGGAAAAGTTTTTTGCGATTTCTGACATTTCTAGTGCTCAAACCTCAGTCGGTCCTGTAGAGACTTTTGATCGTTATAAGAAACAGGATCGATTGGCATCAAAAAAGTTTTAGTGTAAAATTACCATTTTCTTGCTGACTACATTTTTTCCAAAATCTGTAAATGCAGTTCAGAATACCTTAAAAATGTATGGAACTCCTAAAAACGCTTTCCTGTAACTATAACGGTTAAGGTACTACTGTCCCGTCTCAAAAATTCACCTTGTATATAGAAAATAAGTAAAATAAAAGTAAAGCAGTATGGGACATTATTAACGACAACGTTGGTGACATAAATATAAGGAAAGATCAAAAGCATAACATACCATAATAAAATTTACACTGACCCTGTAGACATTAGTGAAATATTACTATTCTTTACTTCCGTTTTTTACTTATTGTACTACGGTACTTTTTTATTTTGCCTTGATTTGGCGACAGTATTGTTTTGCTCAATATAAGCTCCAGAATATATCTTATCAGTCAAGTTCTACTTTTCTAGTTAGTTCTAGCCTAGCCTTTTACTCTTTTCGTTGATTAGTTGTTTGTTCGGGTTGTTCGTATTGATAGTTCAAGACAGATTGTTGCGTTTTGCAGGAAATTACTTGGGAGCTGAACCAATCTACAGACTTCTGATTCGAAGATATCCTGACGACCCAACTCATCGAAACAATTTAACCGTCTCCTTTCTTATGGCTAATAGGTAAGATGACTTATAATTAATAAACCAACACACATACGCTTCGGTACTGGACTCGGCTTAACAATCGGACTGTTTTTGAAACTGTCACATAGATGTTGCAAAAGTTGCCTAAGAAATAAGATGGCAATCGGCTTATCCCCCATTACATATAGAATCTTAAACATTGGCGAAATATGGTGTTTGTATATCACTGCCTGTTCGCCCGCTTCCGAGTTTGCAGGGATGATGGGATGTATGTATTAACCTTTCCTATACCGTGATAATTAAAACAAAAGATTTATGAATGAAACGGACGTACATTTACGTCAATGGTACTCAAAGGATTAATGGCTTTATTTAAAGTGGGACGCGGCGGTAGTCATTAAAAAACAATAATTACTAATTATCGTTCGACTTCTATTCTTGAATAATAATTTAGTTTTCAATGTTTTATTAACCCTTTGAATACCACATTACACGTTATCACGGTATATGAAGGGTTAGGGCATAGCACAGAAGATCTTAACATCGGTCAACCAACTATGGCCTATTTTATTTGGTGTTTGTCGACGTCTAATTTTACGCCGACGCACACGTCCTTCAGTGAAGGACATATGAAAGTGCGAATATTGCGGTGTATATTAATTTTTATCGAGAACAGAAAACACGATGTAGATACTAGGATAGAATACTTCCCTAACTGCCTCACTCAGTATAGTACTAGTAACTCTTAGCATTTGCATTTCGAGCGTCGTTCACTTTTGCCTTAAATAGAAAGGCTCAAGTTAGGCTTCACACAGAGTACTGTTCTCACCTCTGGGCGGGGCTCTCCAGTACCAGCTCCTTCCTTTTGACCGCATTCAACGCAGAGCAGCTCGCATCGTCGACGACCAAGGTCTCTCCGATTGGCTCGATTTTTTTGGCACTGCGTAGAGTTGTTCAATCACTCTGCATCTTTTACCGCATATATCACGGGGAGTGTTCCGAGGAATTAATCGAACTAATACATGCAGCTGAATTTCGCCATCAGACGTCACGGCAGAACATGACATTTCATAGATCATGTTGAGGTCTGGAAATCCTCAACCGTGCGATTCCAACGGCACTTTTTGCCTCACACTACCACTATGTGGAACTAGCTGCCATTTGAAGTATTTCTGAACCGATACGACTTTCAAGACGAGAGCTTATTCCTCCCTCAAAGGCTGGCAACTTCTCGAGACTTTTGGTATAGCGGATGTCCGTGGGCGATGGTGATCACTTACCTTATTTAATTTTAATAACCATCAAGTTACTAGCTCCTTCAACAGAGATAAATTCATACGTGGTGGGGCTTTTTAATTATTACAAATAAAAATATAAAACTCAAAGGACGAACAAACATTGTGAGCCTATCTGTTGAACGAGTAATAGAAATGTCTTGTATTGAGTTTGAGCAGTTCCTTGTTCTATGCGTATACAGACCTCCATGCTCCATGTTCACCATATGATGACTTTAACAGCCACAAGTTCCACCTGCATAGACAATATGTTTACTAATCTCAAACCTAATCAAAATTTCATTATAAATAATCTAGAATCAGATCACTGTAGTCAACTAGCAGTATTTCCAGTAAAAACTAACAAACCCCATATAAAAAATGTTAGCTTTGTTCCAATCGCAGATATAAAACTTATAAACTATTTTTTTGGTACCTGCAGGGGCCGAAACAAGTTCTATGGTCGAAAATACTGATTTTACTGACCAAAAATTCAAAAATACTGACCAAATACTGACCATTTCGAAACCGTTTTTCGGGTGAATGGTGTGAAATAAAAAGCTTATTTTCAGTTATTGGCCTCCACCATCCCCATAGCCAACCAGCACCGCCTTTTTATTGTGTTAAAAAGCTTTTTTTATTGTTAGTAATTGTTATTGTATTACAAGTGAGTCATTTTGCATTCGTGCAAAATTATACATATAGTGAACACTAAAATCAAATGACTATGAGAAAGAAAAAAAGTACAGAGAAGTTCCATTAAAATAAACATAACATTTAAAATTAAGTTTTCTTAAAGAAGTTTGTTATAAGTGTTTTTTTCTTCTTATCTACGATTTTTTGTATTTTTTCTTCCTCTTGTATTTGTTGTTCTTCTTCTTTTCTCTCCTTTACTACAGTTTCTAGCAGAGATTTTGCCATATTTACGGAAACCATGTCTTTTTCTTTGATTCCGCCCTTCAACATGGCATTTGCATTTTTAATTAATCTGGAAATAATAATTAATTACATTGCGAAATCGTGCATAGAAATAAACACAAACAAACCAATTAGAAACAATCACAAAGCGTGCTATATCTACCTGTCAATTGTCTCCCTCTTAATTTTTTCTTCTTCTCTTATTTTTTTTAGCGTTGTCTCACCTTCTTCAATAATCGTCTTAGTTTCTTCGTACTTTCTCTTAAGTTCTTTTTTTTCTCTATCAAGTTCCTCATTTCTTTTCTTTTCGAGCTTCTTTATTTCTTCTTTTTGCTTCTGTTCTTCACAATATGTTTTATATCTTATATATGCCGTTCTGGCTAATTTCATCAATTCAGGTGTTAAAGGGACTAAATGAATCTTGTTTTCGTACATGTTTTTTAGTGCCGATTTAACTGTCAAATGCGCATCAAGGGTCCTCTGACACATGTTAGCCCTTTCTGGTGTTAAAATTCTACCCGAACATGAAAAGCCCCTTTCCACATCTGCATTGCCATGCGACAGTGCTAATGCGGCCTTTACAATGTGTTCCAGGTTGGGGAACATTTTTTCTCCGTTATCAAAGGTCCTTTTAAAAATATTGCCCCAGTAAGTTTCAATCCTTTGTTCTTCTTGATTTCCTTTTTGATGTTGCATCAACAAAAGACATTCGTTTGTTAGTGCCGTTTCTTCAAACGCAACCGGCAAAGTGTTTGCAATTTTTAAAAAGTCTTTATGACACGTTTCTGAATTTTGTTTTTTAGGGTTCAATATTGCCAAGTATTTTATTAAAGAATAATCCATTGACGTTTTTGTTAGCAGATGTTTGCAAGCGGCGACGTAATGATTTTTTACTTTGTGTAAAAATGTTACTCTATCACGTTCTTGAGCGGTCTCCAATAATTCTCTGATTGAATCTTCTAGCACAATATCTTGAAGAGGAACGTAATATTTTTCATTTAGACCTTCAACTGACGTAGGCGCGCTTTTTACACAAAACCGATTAAAAATGGTTCTCACGAGTTTCTTTAATTCTTCATGAATCATGTGAACCAATGGCTCTTCACGCTGGAAGAAACCAGTGACTTTCACGAACATCTTTACACTGGACACTACAAACATTATTTCTGCTTTTGCTAGCTTTTGATTGATGAAGTTATAGATGTTTTTAAAGTTTTGGGATGTATTAGTCTGTTTTTTAGGTAGATGTTTAGTGAAATACTCAATTATTGCAGGCCATTGCTCTAAAACGCGTTCAGCAGCAGGCCCCATAGTGAGCCAACGTGAAGAAACGTGCTTAATGAAGCGATGGTTTGGCAAATTTAACTTGTCTTGAATAATTTCATATTCTTCCCAGCGAGCAGGCCAACCATCGAAAAAGTTGTGAATTTGAAATATAAAGTCAGATACGCTTTCACCAAACTCCATCAAAGCCTTAAGAAAGGCATTGTGTACAGTGTGAATGTTACATGTTCCTATATCAGCTAATTTCCGTCTGCCCAACAGAATTAAAGAATCGTTCATCAATCTTGTAACCGCTTTATTCACATTGGGCCCGTCACAGCCCAGCATCAGAAGCCTTTTGCGGGATAGTTGAGCGTTGTCCATTGCTTCATTCAGCTTAGAATAAATATCCTCGGCGGTAGCTTTACCAATGAAGAAAGTTTCTAAATGTGTCGTTATTATCATTTCTTTAATCGGAGACCAATATTTTATGGCCACCTGAAGCTCCTTTTTTGATGCTGCATTGCAGGTTTCATCGAAACATAGCGAAAAATAGGAGTCTTTGTAGTCCTTCATCATTTCTTGCCTAAAATATGGAGCTATAGCATCACAAATTAAATATCTTGCTTTGGTAGTAGACATAGAAAAATCTGATGGTAGTGAATTTGGAAACATAGCTGAAAATAGTTCCTTTATAGAATCGCATGAGGGCTCTATTGGAAAATCAGAGACCACCATTTTCATAGCCCACAAAATTTCTGCTCTTGTGGCCCCATCTTTGACACTATATAATTGTACACAACTTCTTTGGCTATTTTCAGGTTTAGAAGTACTTGGTTGTTCTTCGATGGGTTTTTCATTGGGTCGCAAACTTGTCATATGCAATTGAGATGCTGTCAACTTTACTTTACACTGTTCCTTGTGTTTTTGTGTTGATGCGTGTTGTTCGATAGCTTCAAAGCCCCAAGCAATCGAAAACTTTTTAAGACACACAAAACAAAAAAAACCTGTATCACTGTCCTCTTTTTTTCCCCACTCACACACAATATGTCCATTTTTATCTTTTTTTTTAAGCCAGTCTTCATTAAATTTGCACTGACCCATAATTACTTGTTTTGATATGTATAGAGATAGAGTCTATTATTTTGTTAGTGATAAATTAAAGCACACACACAGGCAAGGTACACACATTTAATGTGTGTACCTTGCCGTCATTAACAAATCACCAGTATGAAGCTGTAACAAACATGCATGAGTTAAATTACACAAAATTAGAACAAAGAAATACTGATTTAAAAAAAAATATTAGTAAGTATTTTTTTTTAAGTCAGCTGCAATATATAGTACGTAGATCATCCACATACACTTGGAACAAAAAATTTTGTGCCCAGTGTATATAGAGCATGCAAAGTGCAAAGCAGCCCTCAGATATCATCAGTCATCACTGGGCAAATCGAAAAATACTGACAATACTGACCGATTTTCAAAAATACTGACTTTTACTGACCAGGTCCAAAAATACTGACTTTTACTGACTTTACTGACCTGTTTCGGCCCCTGTACCTGGGATGCCTCAGGATGCCTTAGGTGTTTTTGTGACTTGTGTTGATGCATTTGACTGCGTCCGACATGATTTACTTGTCAGGAAATTACAACACTACCGTATTAGGAACATGGCACTCAAACTTTTGACTTCATAACTTGATTGAAACTTATTAAGTATTACACATTTAATGTTATTTTGACGGTTTAACTTACGCGGTAGATACACCGTATTTAGATAGTTAAGCTTTTGACTTCATATTTAAACAATAGAATTCAAAGGGTTGATATAAATGGTAAAGATGTCGCCACTTCTCCGTTATTTAAAATTAAAAGGCAGTTATTAAAATATGACGATGTAAACAATGCACTCGCTAAAGTTGTGAATTGGTTCAATACAAATAATCTTCTAATTGTATAAAGTTCTCGACACCAAATGTGAGACAAGTAGAAACCAATATACAATAGAATTTAACAGGACCTTCTGGAGTCAACGGTCTTTTTAGGAATTACTATAGACGCTAAATTGCAATGCCCACATTAAGCAGGACTACTACTAGCAACTAGCAGTGGGCTGGATACTTTACCTTCCTATCGACATCTGCGACTAATGTCAAATCAAATAACCATTTGTACGTTCTATCCTTAGTAGCACCGCGGCACCGTTTTGTTATTGGTGGAACGTTTGCATTACTTATATTTAGTTAGAAATCCTATGATTGTCGAACCGATTAAAAACGATTGTCTATGTCAAAGTGTAAGCCTAACGGGGATAAAATATCAGAACTTCACAAATCTTATTGATTTTCAGAGTGGACTTGGCGGAAGAAGTTATAAAGGAAACTCTCCAGCGTTGGCCAAATGATCGAGTTGCGTTAGCACACCACGGCTTCATACTCAAGACTCTTCACAACAAACTTGAAGAAGCAGTAGATGCTTTCACAAAAGCATTAGAAGACGACACGGGACCGGCCAACGAGCCCCGATTTTACTACCATTTAGGAGACTCTCTTCTATTACTCGGTCGATTCAAAGAAGCACATGAAGTCCATAAACGTGGGGCGAAACTAGGCCATTTCCTATCACCCTCCCAACGGTCACTGTACAACGTCGAGAGACTCAAAAGCAAACCTTGGTGGAACGTGGAGAAGACGCCTTATATACGACTAGCTCACGCGCTAGAAAAGTCTTGGAAAGAGATCTTGAAAGAAGGGCAAGCTGCTCAAGAGCTTTACGAAAAAGAGAAGGAAGGGTTGAAAGAGCGAGGCGAATGGTCGCAATTGGATTTGTTCGTGAGAGGTCAAGAGGTGCCGAACAGATGTTCGCGAGCCCCCATCACTTGTAAGATCGTTCGTTCGGAGGTGGCAGCGATTGGATGCCGTCGTGGCCAAGTCAAGTTTAGTTCGATGGAAGCCGGCACTCATGTTAGGCCACATGTCGGCCCGACCAACTGCAGGCTGCGTATGCACTTGGGACTGTCCAACACCAAAGATACTTATATTAGAGTGGATCAGGAGATCAGGTGAGAATCTACATCTTTCTTTGACTTATTATGTGTTGGTACAAATTTCACAAAATTTTCCTAATGCATAGTATTTAAAAACCGTAGAGATCAAATATAATTGACTGAATCAAGCGAGTTCTCAGAATCTATTGAGGCAAATCGGCGTTTGCATGTTTTTTCGACGATAGCTTGCGATGGTATGTATATCCATAATTATGATAATTGGCAGAAAGGTGATTCGTGTATGGTGCTCGTGATCTCTAAATCTACAATAACTTTTGTTGTGATTGTTCGTAAATAAATTCATTATCGACTACTAATACTAATCGGTGACGAGACGAGTAAGTCGCTGGCCTGATGTTAAGCGTCACGCTTGCCTCAGTTCAGTGCCATAAAAAAAACTACGCGAGTGCAAAACCCAGCATGGCAATGGACCGCGCTCGTCAGCCGTCACTCTGAGATATAAGATGTTAAATCTGTTGCTATGTACTTTCATTGGAAACATTGCCCCTTCAAAGAAACACAGTAACCCTTGCTTCACAGTTGAATAACTGGCAAGATGTGTTACTTCCCCAAGCGTACGCTGGGAAAGTTCTACCACTACACTACATTAATATACGAGTCCAGCAACGAGTCGACATGTTCTGCAACTCGGTACTTTTAATAATTAGCTACTTTCCCTAATCTGACACATTTCATAATGGACACTTTCTTATCTTGACACTTTGGTATAGTAAGTTATAAAACTATTTGATAGAAAAAAACACTACTATTGAATTTATTAATATTTTTTATTTTTACTGACATTTTTCTTATTTGTTTATTTAGTTATTCAGTTTATCTTTAATATTTCAGTTTATTTTGTATAACATTACTTTATGTTGCTAATAGTCAAATAAAGTATTGATAGTTATGTTTAGGGTACGGTATTTTATAGTCAAATCAGTCGGGAATGATGAAAACCCTCTTAACGGATCTAGGTCGACTTAACCTGTAACCATGTATAATTAAGCTTTTGTTTTCTAGGCAATGGCAGACTGGCAAAGTGCTAATGTTCGACGATAGTTTCGAACATGAAGTGTGGCATAACGGCACCGGCACCCGGCTGGTTCTCATCGTCGACGTTTGGCATCCAGACCTCACAAACAACGAGAGGAGACAACTGCCCGCTATTTGACAAAACATGTGGTTGCATAATTTTTCTTTTAACACATCTTGGATATTGATGGTAAAAACATATGAACTGCCCGATATCTCAAGTAGTTTCTCACAGTTGGTAAGGTTAATACAGTGCAAACTAGCATGCAGTAAACATACTTAATGTGTGAAGATAATGCTCCTGTCAAATGAGATTCGTTCAGCAATTAGTGTCTTCATGTCCAAAGTCAAACCTATGTCATGTTAATGAATAACTCACACTGTGTTAACTAGGTATGATAATCGATTGGTTATTTCTGATATAACTATTAGATCCAAACCATCACAAATCTCATACCTTGTAAAAAAATAACAGTTGATCAGTACCATGTAAACTGATTTAAACAGTAAGCCCTAACATCGCTGTCATTGAATATTTATGATTCAAGCCTTTGGTTCAAAAGAACAGATGACAAGTGGAAAGAAGAACAACCATTACTTTTTCAATGATCATACCTACATTCTATGTCAGGCAATCGAGTATCAATACCAAACATTTCAGTCGAAATAAAAAACTAACTGCAATGTTTGAGGAACAAAGGTATCAGCTCAATCGTAGTTTACCAGATGTTCGGGTCATTAATCTAATTAGTTCGTAAATATCTTTGTGTCGTGGACTCGTGCCAAACGCGTAAATACCTCTTTATATGTGTCGCTCGTTTCGAATGAACGCAACAGCCGCTAAAGATCAGACACGCTTTGATCATTTTTACGCCTAAAATGATTTAGCACTCGCTATATATTATACGAGTATACCAAGTCACTAGTAGTTCTGTCTATAATTCTAAAAGTAAAAAATTAACAATATATGAAATTACATGATACAATAAGAATAGATAAATGTAATAAATAATAACTATTTCTTAAATTATGGTAAACTAGGATGCTAAAATATAAAAGTTTTGTTTGCTCTCCGCAGCCAGTACAATATTATAATTTGTTACTTGCGAGTTCGAGATAATATATGTTCCATCGTGAAAAAGTATGTCGGAGTAATAACAATTTCTTCTAAGTTTTACAAAAATAATTAAATGTGTATGATTCGTTAATGGAATCATTTAGTTTCTAGTCTTATGTATTTTCCGTGTTCCCTGCATTTGTATCACAATAATATTGTATTTCTAAGACTAACATTTACATACTTTATATAGTTGAATCTAATATTCATAAAAGAGTATTTATGATTTGTAAAACTTATAACCAATATTAGTTTTAGTATTAAAGGTGAATTAAAGTTTTTCACGTGTAAATAGGTAAATGTAAGGTTATTGTACAAAGTTGTTACGAAAATATAATTCCAATGCTCGATACCAAACACTCCATTTTCATTTGCTAAACCTAATTTATATTTAAGGCGTACTATAAGGTTTGATCTCCTCTATAATAATTTGCAGTCCTACTGAACCATATGTATTATAGGTTACAAATCAAAGCCCGTCCATTCGCATTGTTTTTGATCTGCCTCGTGGGTATTAGAAACTGAGGATTGCTTCCAAAGCTCTCAATGTGATAAATAAATAGAACCTTTTCAGTGAATTGTGTATATTTGGTATAAAAATTAACTGGAGTACATTCCAATGTAATCTTTAAATTAAATTCTTAAACTACTAAAGCTCATTTGGAATTATAAGGAAACTTAATGTAAATATTCGATGCTAGTGTGGAATGTAAGTGTTGATGAATATAGGTACAATAACGATTTCTCAACAAACCAGAAATATACTTTTATTACGTATCACCCTAATATCAAAATAGGACGGAATATTATAATACAATACTTGATATCAGCATAGGCACTATATGTCAACTTGAACAAGTTGGTAACACCGTACGTTTTTTAAACAACAAATAATGTACCTATATAATAATTGAAAACTATAACAGTAGTGACTAATCCTAATCTTTAAAGTAATGATTTCTTAGGCTTTCGAGATTTTAAAACATTGAACTTATAAAATTCCAAACGGATTGAAAATGATTTTATCAGTTTAAAATTACAATATTGTAAACATTATTGCCTTAAACATAAACTTACTTTTGTCAATTGAAGATTCTCTTTAAGGCAGTATAATGTCAAATATAATACCCAGATCTAGAAAAATAAAAACCTAATTACTTTGGACCCTTTGTTAATTTCTAAGTTCAAAATATTTTGTATACACAATGTAACTTAACGGATCCCTGTACTTATCCAAAACATTTTTAAAGCTAAAAAAAGAATTAAAAACAATGTTACTTAATTAAATACAGTTAAGTACCTCAGTATGTGTTCAAAACACTAACCTTCTTATTAACTAGGTATGTATTATAACTTTGATTTGTCATTCACAAAAAAAAACATGTTTTGTATATCTAATGGACCTATTCGCGATAAGAGTAAACTTAGCCTACCTAATTAATAACCCACTGGGTATAAAAGGCATATCAACGTATTAAGTGTATGTTCTAAGTAAACATTAAATAACACTCGTTGTGGGAATGACTTGCTGTACGAGCAATAATATAGACTAACATTATGGGCGATAAAATACTACTGACAAGGAGGCATATTTGTGTAAATTTCGTTGACCGCTTGGTATGCGGGAGGGCCGGGAGACATAGGCGTGCTATGTCCGTACGATCGGCCGTAGAGTGCATTGGAATGTGCTTCATATTGGTGAGAGGGAGGCATGTGGGAGGTGTAATGTGGCGCCGGAGACGGCGAGTGATGGTCAGGGACGTAATGTGGCTGGGAAGTGGGGTAGGGGTCAGCGTGGCTGTGAGCACCGTAATGCGAGCCGGGCAGATTGCTTTGGCTCTCGTATTGCTGGCCGGGAAGTGGCGACGCGCTGCCACTGTAAGGCGGCGCCGGCGGTGGCGTCTCGTGTGCGCTGTATGGAGGCGCAGGCGGCGGCGGCGCTTGCCATCCGCTATCACAATCCCATCCCTTGGCGATATTATCTATACGCGCGGTCAGATCTCCACACGGCACGTTCCCTGACTCATTATTCTGATTCGATTCCTTGTATGGTCCCACTACATCATATCCGGACTTAACGCTGTTGCGCCCGATACTGTTATGTCTGTTTGTGACGATGGGCACAGATTCTGAAATAGGCGGCGGGTCGTACAGACCTTCTGTGGGGGAGACTCGTTCCGCTGTATGATAAGACACGGGACGGGCCGCGTGAAAGTTTGAATAGGAGGAATGCGCCGAGGTAGGTCGTGAGTTTCTCGGGTCGCGTGGTAAAGAAGTACTTGATGCCATGTAGCCTGCATTACGATACGACCGCCGCGATCTCCGGACGGATGAGTTGGCGCCACGCGACCCAGATCGGCGCTTGACGCGTCTCGGAGTCATCGGCTTCAGTGAACTTTCAGTGATTGCAGTTTCCGTTGGACTTAGTTCTATTGTGTAAGCTGGACGACGTGACAACGTGTTTTTATCTGTGAAGATGATAATTTTCAACGTTATTACACCTACTGCATTAAACTGAGTGGCAGCCGCGGTACAGAGAAAACGCAAAGTTTGATTATGACTACTTATTACCTGCAGTTGGTTTCCGTTTTTTTAGAGAAGTGAAGGCTAAAACTATGGCAAGCGGTAAAGCAGTGGCAGCAAATAGAGCTCCCAGTGCCGATTGAGCCAGTTCGACATGGGCCCATTGCAGAAAGCACCCATCAACACGAGTTGGCCTCCATGAGCCAGGCCCGTCGACTTCTGCCCATACAGGTTCACATCCCCAACCATTTGTTTCCCACCAGCTCACACTACCCGTGCCTAGCGACAGTAATCCATTTTCCTGAAATCGTTGAAAACGCTAGTCAGAATATGTTCCACATCATTCACTCTGCCAAGAAAAAAATATAATGCAATTTGTAGAAAGTACCTATTAGTAAGAACCTTACTTCTATTAGTTATTACCGGTGCACATATATTTAAAAAAAAAATGAAAATGTATTTAATTGCTGCATAAAATACCTTAAGCTAAAATATTAACAAATTTAATTAAAACTAAGCATACAAGGTATTAATGCAGAGAGATTTCAATAATGATGCAGATTTATCTAATGATCGCCACACTAGGCTCAGCCTGTATCGTGGCGATCTGGCTCAGATTTGCTAATTTAACATTATACCTCAGCTGACGAAATAATACTAATATGTAAAAGAGTACCCTTTAGAATTTATTAAATGTTCTTAAATATGAATAGAATAATATAGATATTTACTTATTATATAATGCATAAATAATAAAAATAAAACTTAATGCTTACCTATAAAAAATAAAGCTAAGTGCGAGATAATATATGAACAAAATTGTAAAACTAAAACAATAAATCATCTGCTCTACGGAACTAATTATATAACTTAATTTTTTTTCAGTTTCATCATAGTTCAATGTTGATAACCATTTTTGCACCAGTGGTTTAGCTTAATGGACAGTAAAATTTTTAAGACTTTTGTCAGAATGCTTGATGACCATGTTGTAAATGTGAGTTTTAATGAATTCGCCGTGACGTTGAGCAAACCTTGTAGTAACCAAAGTTTTAGGAAGTTTGTAATTTCTACGCTTCAGCAGAGGATTATAGTTTTCAGAAGAAATAACTTCTTTGTGCACAGATAAGAATGTCTTTAAAATAAAAAGCTGACGCACGTTAAGCACTCGGCTCTCTCTGTACACACACTCTGTGGAGTATCTGCGAGGCTTTTTTAGCATAACTTTAAGAACAGAGCGTTGAGCTCTTTCTAATTCTATTAAAGCAGTTTTTGCTGCCGACCCCCCACAGGTGATGCAATGCATTAGTGTGAGTTGTTCACAGTTACATAAAGCACTGATGCCGTTGCAGGCGTGTATTCTAATACTAGACAATGTCGGAGCAGAAGTCAAAGTTTTATGAAAACAGGTGTACAAGGTCTTTTTTGTGTTCAATGTTAGATTATATAGTAACCAGTTCTGTGTCTTAGACATTCCCAATTCAGCAGCCGAGTGAGCGTCTTGCCATGTTGTCCCGTTAAATAAAACCGCTTTTTTGCCCTACGGTAGTAAAGTGTCTGTTGCATTTATCAAGAGACTAGTTCGTTATTACTACCAGCAAGGGATAAAAGTTCGTTTGTTTCAGTTTTAGATGGTTTAATGTTGCACGCCGTTTCGATGGTCTTCCAAAGCTTTTTAGGGTTCTTGTTATTTGCTTCTAACTCAGCAATTTCATAGTCAGACTTTAATTTACGCAATAAATCAGTGAAAAAAATTCTATAACGGGTGAAGGAAAGTGGTATATTTTTATTTTTTTGATCTGCTCTGAGTTGCATGTGGAGCTTATCACAATGACGCATGCATCGCATTAATCCGGGCGTAATCCAAGGCTTTAAATTATATGTGGACACCTTCACAGTGCGAGTGTGTTTTTCAAGAATATTCGTTAAAGTTTTAGTGAAGACATTAGTGGCTTCATTAACATCGTCGCAGGTTTTTAAATACGACCAATCAACAGATTCCAGATCGTTTTTGATACCAGCAATATTTCGTTTTAAAATAAAACGAGTCGGTCTTTGAGCTTTACTTATACTTAGGTTTATTCCAATCATTGCCATGTTGTGATCAGTAATTGTGGTTTTACACACACTCCCTTTGCAGCTATTGTAACTTTTGCCTTTCACATATATATGATCTAGACATGCAGTTTCTCGTGTGGGCTCGGTGATAGCAGGTAAAAAACCATTATCTGCCATGAAGGTCACGTATTCAAGACACTGTGTATTAGACAATGAATCGAGTATATTGATATTAATATAATTGATTTATTACCCAAAGACAGTATGCAAGTATCTAATGATGTTAAAAAGTTTTTCACAGTCCTGTTAGAAGGTGAACGGTAAATACCGAGCACTACCATTGTTTTAGATAAATTGATTTGTAAGCAGTCGGCTTCCTCGATTTGGGGGTTTTGACACTATAACGTCCCATGAAGATTTGACATAGGCAACCACGCCACCATTTTGATTACTATATCTTAAAGTTTGTTGAGCATTATACCCGGGAGATTGGGAATAATTGTGACGTCATTCAGCCAGCACTCCGTTAATATAATTATGTCATACTGTACACCCAACCGAGATAAAATACAAAAAAAATATTAAAATTTTTGATTATGCTTCTGATATTGAAAGTTAAAGCCTTAAAGTTATGTTCGTCCAAAAAAGTACTTTTACATTGTTCTGGTTCATTTAACGGTTCCTTTATCACACGGGACCAATATACGAGGGTCATTTGAAAAGTTCTTAGTCTAACATACTTAATGAAACCACACGATTTTGAGTTTATTTTTATTTTTCAACATACTCTCCTCCGAGCTCAAAACACTTTTTCCATCGACCCGGTAAGGCTTCGATACCTGTTTTTAAAAAATCTTCGTCTAACTCCTCAAAATAAGCGTCCACGGCGGCTATGACCTCTTCATTTGTAAAAAAAGTTTATCAGCTAAAAAATTTTTCAGCTTTGGGAACAGATAAAAGTCGGACAGTGCTAAATCTGGTGAATATGGGGGATGAGGTAACAATTCGAAGCCACATTCATGGATTGCACTGAGGTGTGAACGCGCGCATTGTCCTGATGAAACAAGACTTTTTTTCTTAATAAATCTAGACGTTCTTCTTTGATTTCTTCTCTCAAACGACGCAACAGCTTGCAATAGTAATCGGAGGTTATTGTTTCACCCTTTTTTAAATAATCCACGATAATTATACCCTTTGCATCCCAAAAAACGGATGCCATGACTTCTTTGGGGTGGGCGATCCTGCTTTTTTCCATTGTTTCGACTGTTCTTTTGTCTCGGGTGTATTGTGGTGAACCCAGGTTTCATCCATGGTTATAAATCTTTCAACAAATTTTATTGGGTCAGCTTCATATAACTCTAAACAGTCGCGAGAAGTTGTGAGTCGGTTGCGTTTTTGTTCCACTGAAAGCAGTCGCGGTACCCACCGCGCAGACACCTTAGAGAATCCAAGTTCAGTAGTAATTATATGATGTGTTCGCTCAGATGAGATGCCTACAGTCTTAGCTATCTCCTCGACAGTCAATCTCCGATCAGATAAAAATAAATCACAGATTTTTTCTTTGTTTTGATCAGTGGAAGCAGGCGAAGGCCGGCCACTACGGGGCTCATCTTGAATGGTCTCACGACCACGTTTAAACTCTGTCACCCAGTTTTTAACAGTCGCATATGAAGGAGCGGGCTCACCCAAAGTAGCAGACATGTCTTCATGTATAGCTTTTGGAGTTAAACCTTTCAAATTCCGGTATTTTATCACTGCACGATGTTCAATTTTATCTATTTTCAAAAATAGCTCTGACTTGACTTACGGTATCACGTGTAAACGAACAATGAGTAGGTACTGTGTAATAGACTAAACTGTGCATACTTGTTGCTAAATAATGTAACTACAAAATGAGGGTAGTTATAAAAAAACCAATGATTTTAACCATGTTAGGCTAAGAACTTTTCAAATGACCCTCGTAGTTGTAGCAAGCACCTATATTTGTCTGTATATCATAGCCAGATTAAAATCAGATTCTTTTAGGGCATAATTATAATTATATGTATTAAAAGCAATGAAATATATTTTTAAATGGCTTGGGGTTTAAATATGATATTGCCGATTTATTGCACTAGCCACTTAGAATTATTAATTAAACCTTTGTAGTGTCAGATTTCTGAGTGAAACGTTTTTCACACGAAAACTGAGATTCTGAATATAAAAAAGGATGCATTTGATTGTTTGACTATCAATTTGTTTATACATTAAATTTTTAACATGAAGATGGAAACAGCGAAAATCTGATGCCGTAGCACAAACAATTTGCAAAAAAGTATCCGTATCGGAAACGTCAACATATCACACTTCGACGTACAGACTGTGAGTTATCCAAAAAGGCCTCTGAGGCCGTAGCCCAATGAATTTGCGAAAAAGTATTCGTATCGGAAACGTCAAGATGTCACACTTCGACGTACAGACTGTGAGTTATCCAAAAGGCTTCTGAGGCCGTAGCACAACGAATTTGCGAAAAAGTATTCGTATCGGATCCAAAAAGTCCTCTGAGGCCGTAGCACAATGAATTTGCGAAAAAGTATTCGTATCGGAAACGTCAAGATGTCACACTTCGACGTACAGACTGTGAGTTATCCAAAAAGTCCTCTGAGGCCGTAGCACAACGAATTTGCGAAAAAGTATTCGTATCGGAAAAGTCATGATGTCACACTTCGACGTACAGACTGTGAGTTATCCAAAAAGGCCTCTGAGGCCGTAGCACAACGAATTTGCGAAAAAGTATTCGTATCGGAAAAGTCATGATGTCACACTTCGACGTACAGACTGTGAGTTATCCAAAAAGGCCTCTGAGGCCGTAGCACAACGAATTTGCGAAAAAGTATTCGTATCGGAAACGTCAAGATGTCACACTTCGACGTACAGACTGTGAGTTATCCAAAAAGTCCTCTGAGGCCGTAGCACAACGAATTTGCGAAAAAGTATTCGTATCGGAAAAGTCATGATGTCACACTTCGACGTACAGACTGTGAGTTATCCAAAAAGGCCTCTGAGGCCGTAGCACAACGAATTTGCGAAAAAGTATTCGTATCGGAAACGTCAAGATGTCACACTTCGACGTACAGACTGTGAGTTATCCAAAAAGTCCTCTGAGGCCGTAGCACAACGAATTTGCGAAAAAGTATTCGTATCGGAAAAGTCATGATGTCACACTTCGACGTACAGACTGTGAGTTATCCAAAAAGGCCTCTGAGGCCGTAGCACAACGAATTTGCGAAAAAGTATTCGTATCGGAAAAGTCATGATGTCACACTTCGACGTACAGACTGTGAGTTATCCAAAAAGTCCTCTGAGGCCGTAGCACAACGAATTTGCGAAAAAGTATTCGTATCGGAAAAGTCATGATGTCACACTTCGACGTACAGACTGTGAGTTATCCAAAAAGTCCTCTGAGGCCGTAGCACAACGAATTTGCGAAAAAGTATTCGTATCGGAAAAGTCATGATGTCACACTTCGACGTACAGACTGTGAGTTATCCAAAAAGGCCTCTGAGGCCGTAGCACAACGAATTTGCGAAAAAGTATTCGTATCGGAAACGTCAAGATGTCACACTTCGACGTACAGACTGTGAGTTATCCAAAAGGCTTCTGAGGCCGTAGCACAACGAATTTGCGAAAAAGTATTCGTATCGGATCCAAAAAGTCCTCTGATGCCGTAGCACAAACAATTTGCAAAAAAGTATCCGTATCGGAAACGTCAACATATCACACTTCGACGTACAGACTGTGAGTTATCCAAAAAGGCCTCTGAGGCCGTAGCCCAATGAATTTGCGAAAAAGTATTCGTATCGGAAACGTCAAGATGTCACACTTCGACGTACAGACTGTGAGTTATCCAAAAGGCTTCTGAGGCCGTAGCACAACGAATTTGCGAAAAAGTATTCGTATCGGATCCAAAAAGTCCTCTGAGGCCGTAGCACAATGAATTTGCGAAAAAGTATTCGTATCGGAAACGTCAAGATGTCACACTTCGACGTACAGACTGTGAGTTATCCAAAAAGTCCTCTGAGGCCGTAGCACAACGAATTTGCGAAAAAGTATTCGTATCGGAAAAGTCATGATGTCACACTTCGACGTACAGACTGTGAGTTATCCAAAAAGTCCTCTGAGGCCGTAGCACAACGAATTTGCGAAAAAGTATTCGTATCGGAAAAGTCATGATGTCACACTTCGACGTACAGACTGTGAGTTATCCAAAAAGGCCTCTGAGGCCGTAGCACAACGAATTTGCGAAAAAGTATTCGTATCGGAAACGTCAAGATGTCACACTTCGACGTACAGACTGTGAGTTATCCAAAAGGCTTCTGAGGCCGTAGCACAACGAATTTGCGAAAAAGTATTCGTATCGGATCCAAAAAGTCCTCTGATGCCGTAGCACAAACAATTTGCAAAAAAGTATCCGTATCGGAAACGTCAACATATCACACTTCGACGTACAGACTGTGAGTTATCCAAAAAGGCCTCTGAGGCCGTAGCCCAATGAATTTGCGAAAAAGTATTCGTATCGGAAACGTCAAGATGTCACACTTCGACGTACAGACTGTGAGTTATCCAAAAGGCTTCTGAGGCCGTAGCACAACGAATTTGCGAAAAAGTATTCGTATCGGATCCAAAAAGTCCTCTGAGGCCGTAGCACAATGAATTTGCGAAAAAGTATTCGTATCGGAAACGTCAAGATGTCACACTTCGACGTACAGACTGTGAGTTATCCAAAAAGTCCTCTGAGGCCGTAGCACAATGAATTTGCGAAAAAGTATTCGTATCGGAAAAGTCATGATGTCACACTTCGACGTACAGACTGTGAGTTATCCAAAAAGGCCTCTGAGGCCGTAGCACAACGAATTTGCGAAAAAGTATTCGTATCGGATCCAAAAAGTTCTCTGAGGCCGTAGCACAATGAAATTTGCGAAAAAGTATTCGTATCGGAAACGTCAAGATGTCACACTTCGACGTACAGACTGTGAGTTTTCCCAAAGGCCTCTGAGGTCGTAGCACAATGAATTTGCGAAAAAGTATTCGTAGCACAAACGTTAACGTGTCACGATTCGGAGAAAGCTGTGTCACAGCTTCCCTAGATAAATGACAGTTTGTAATGTTTCACGTAAACAACATTTTACGTTACACTTACGCAGTCTTCGACTTAACCACGAGGAAGACCAGCCACTAAGGTAAATGACGATGAATTGAAGGAGATGGATGGAAGCCGATCCGTATCAAACGACCAAGGAATTAGCAGCATGGTTAGCATACCCACAATATAGGCCGATTTAAACCTAATCGGTAAAATTAAAAAAACTTGAAAAATGGGCACCTAACTAAGTACCTCATGATTTAATTATTGATATGCAGAGAGGAGCGCGCGTTAAAGCTTGCCTTCCTTGTTAAACCAATACAAAAATAAAGGCAGTTTGGACGGAAATGTGCCGTGTGATGAAATTTTTTTACGACGCATTGTTTGACCCCAGGTGAAACGCCACTTATGCCCTTAAGCTAGGCTTACCCACAGAAAGGTGATGGTCACTTCATGGTGTAACAAGGGTTACCAGGACTTTAAATCAAAAAGCCGGTTGCATGTGTTACAAATACCTGATTTCTGTAAAAAATCCGGTCACTGGCCGAAAATAAAGTGTAAGAAAGAAAGTTCTTGACATGCCAGATGTTTGAAGTTATATTGTGTGAGTAGTATTGCTCTTATTGACTCAACAGACAATCTGTTCTTTTCCTTCATCTACTGTGAAGTCTTAAGTGAGAAAACCCTTTCCACATTTGCGTTATGTGCCATGATACTTAAAAAGAACTGTCAAATCAGCATGACCAAAAATCCGGTCTCTAATGAAATCCGGGCGGAGTCCGCACTATTCTCAAAAAAATCCGGTCTAGACCCGATTTATCCAGTCTGATGGTAACCCTAGGTGTAACTCACTACAGCTTCCTCAAATCTGGTCAGGCAATAACAGCCAGCAAATCTTCTGTGCAGAACCCCAAAACAATGATGGCGAAACGACGAAGGCGAGGATGCAATAAAAAAGTCCTGACTTGCCAATCAGTCTCACCATTATCGCTTCATGATAATGCAAGACATCACACTGATCATCAATCAGATTTAACACTATAAGACATGCAGTTACAAAGCATTCGTCATTCTCCATACTCACCGTATAGCGCCCCTACTAAAAATTTTTTCGCGATTTGGGCAACATTTTGAATAATAAAATAAATAAATTTTCTTCTCAGGGAGCAATGCAAGATGCCTTCACACAGTTTGTGGAGTCTAGGTCCTCAGAGCTATATTGCATAGGTTTGATTGATCTTCGATTAGATGGCAGAAATGTATAGATAACAAGTGTAAATACTTTGATCACACAAATAAATACATATATTTTATCATACAAAAAAATAGTATCAATTTTTCAGTACATAATGACAATTTCATACTTTAACCCCTAATAATATAAATAAAATATAAGAACTACGCAAATCTGGTCATACTGAAGATTAAAACATGTTTAAATGGTAAAACAGGCAAACACTCATGTCTATCATCTAGTTGGTATTACTCAAAAGTGTTCGGGCAGTACTGATGCCCGATGATAATTATGAGTTCTTACGGAAGTTTTTATGACAGTACAACATGTGTTTAACCCTTACTATGCCGTGATAATTAAAACAAAAGATTTATGAATGAAACTCGCATAAATTTACGTCTCTGGTTTGCAAAGGGTTAAATTTTCATCTCCCAAAGAGATATATTTTAGCTAGCAAGAAATTGTCTCATCAATTTTTACTTATATAAGTTCTAGTTTATGGACGCGACTTACGTCAGCATGGAATAAGGTTATCGCCATCCTTCAGGAACCTCATTAAATCTGAATATAAAGTAACCTATGTGTGAAACCCAAATACAAACATCTCTAATCAAATCCACTGTGCTATTTTTGTGTATATATCAAACTATTAATATTAACCTTAAGCATTATGCATGTCGGCTCGACTCCTGGGTCGACATATTCGATCCTTAGTAGTAGTTTAATATGTTGGAAACTCACAAGAATTTCAATAATTTTTTGTGTGATTGAGTAACATGCATCAAAGCATACATACTTTCGTATTATAATAATAGGATGTATAGTATAAGTTGTTATGTGAAAATCTTACTCGGTTAAGTGTCCCAACATTCAAATAGTAGCATATTAAAAATATGTTCCATATCAGCCACATGAAACTCCATATTGCATACTGAAAAAAAGATAAAATATAGAACAAACATTTTTGTTAACACTATGTTTATGGTCTTAAGTTGTGGCATCTGTGTTATTACAGCTTTTAAATATGGTATAGAAAGATTTAAATAGGTATTACAGGTAAAAACATTGGTGAATGTGAGGCATACTGTACCCATGAGTCGTACGTAATAGCTAAGCATAGTGAAAGCAGGGCCAAAGTAGGTCACTTAATTCATGTGATAGCTATACTTACAGCTAGGAGATACTTTGTGATGTACTGTACAGCTCCAAATGAACCAAATATAATGAGTAATATATTTGTGAAGTTTGCAACTATTGGTAGCCACATGTATCCCAAGAAATCAAATACTTGTCGCTGCACTGTGATTATCTGCAATATGATAGAGTTTAATAGGATGACAGTGACATGAACAAACTGATAATTAAACCAACTAGTTGACCTGTCACCAAATTTGGACACTTGTTATTTTTCATGTTATCAGGAAACGGTACAAGCATGAGGCCCACCTGATGTTAAGTAGTAACCTCTGCTTAGAACAGATGGATTACCTCACAAGTGATATATATGTGATTTGCACTGCAGCCATAACCCTGAGACATTAAATCTCATGTGCCTTTAATTTTGCCCACAATCTTTCACTTCAAACCAAAACACAGTATTGTAAACATAACTGATTCATGGTAGAAAAATTTATGGTTGCAGTACTACTCTTGATCAACTCATTCACAAAGAGTTCTACTGCTCATACATATACATTTATTTATGGGATATGAAACGACTTAAATTAACCACCTTAAGTGGAAAATTTATTTACGCTTCATACCACAAAAGGTATTCACTGCTAAAATATAAAGGTTTTATAGTCTATTTGTGCGTTCGAATAGATCACTTCTAATTGTTTTTGGCAAAAATGACGCTAAAAACGCTCACAAGGGGCGTTCGAATTGTGAATCTGTGGGTGAAAATATCGTTCATGCCTCTTTTTGTGTAGCGTTCGGAAAGCTAAAAAAGAGGAATTTTTGCCCCACGTCCCGGAGCATGGTTGTTTGTGATCGTTATTTGACAGCTATGTATTTGACAGCATAATCATGCTATTTTAGGTGTTATGGTCAGTTGAGCGTTCAAATAGGGTGTGGGCAAAGGTGGCAAAAATAACGTTTTTGAGCTTTACAAACACTTTAATAAAAGAGCCATCAATGACAAGGCCACCAATGCCCTCATAAGCTAAACAAACGCACCTTATTAAGATAGTAATTTCCATTATTATACTGCTGTTCAAACCTGTGTTACTACTTTGAGATAGATAGCTAGCACTGTAATAGCATCAATCATGACAGGCTTCTGCAAAATAGACTTTCTATTCTATTGAATGAGTTTCTTCCTACTTGGTGGTAGTAAGAAACTCATTCAATTATAGTCTAAGACTTTAGTCATCTCTTACTTATATCTACCCAATTCTATCCCAATATGGACAGAATATTTACCCATGGACTCTCGATTCGCCATATTTGGCCAATAATACAATAGATTTCGCAGAAATCAACCTACTTTTCTAGGAACTGCAATGTGTGTTATTAACTCTCTTACACCATGAAGTAAAACTTATACTATTTACATAGACCCATTGCTTAAACTATGTTGCTGTAACTAGTTATTTACTTTGAAAACACTAAATAAATGTAATGCTCTCAAACAGTATCAGAAAACTAAAAATGTATGCTGGAATTCTTCATTCTATAAATTAAATGAAAAACTGATTTTTGCTAAAAACTTTCTATAGTAGTTCTTGAATAAAAACCAGTTGCCCGAAGCATTGGAATCATCTTGCGTGTTTTATTTGAATGATATGCTGGGTCGTGTTGATGTTGTAGACAGCATAGATATCTATGCTGACAAGACTTGAAGTATACAAGACATTCACCAAAAAACCAATGAAGTACTCAAGCTAGCTGGAGATACTAGATGATCGCTTTGTTTACTTGAAAATATACTAGGTAAGTACAAGGAAACAATACCAGTTCAAGTACGCAGACAATTAGCAGTATCGTCCTTAATCCACAAACAGCCATCTCACCAATGCTCTATAACGTGGATTTTAGTTATTGCTACGCAATCTGGTTTGAATTTAGTGAATTTACGCATACTTTTATTCAGGAAAAATAAATATTTACGATACCAAAAAATACGCGTGTAGACCATAGATGAATCAGACTATATATATATCCATCCATAGTAAAAACAAAATCAGAGAATTATACACATAAGGTGCGTTCGATTAGCTTATGAGGGCATTGGTGGCGTTGTCATTGATGTCTCTTTTTATAGGGCGTTCGTTACGTTACGTACGTTATTTTTGCCACTTTTGCCCACACCCTATTCGAACGCTCAACTGAGCATAAGACCTAAAATCGCATGATTATGCTGTCAAATACATAGTTGCCAAAAAACGATCGAAAACAACTATGCTCCGGGAACGCTGCACAAAAAGAGACATGAACAACATTTTTACCCACAGATCCCCAATTCGAACGCCCCTGGTAAGCGTTTTTAGCGTTGTTTTCGCTAAAAACGATCAGAGGTGATCTTCGAACGCACTAATAAGTTAATCAGACTATATCTAAAGATAGATGGCAATCACTCAAACAAACAACGGAACGTTAGCGGGACGTTTAATTTTTTTAGTGCCATCAACTTTGACGGATCATTGTCACGTGTTCGTCCTCCTGTATGACATAAGTGACGTGGAAGACGAGCGCGCGTGTATCGATACCGATATCGATAAATAGGGATGTGCTGTTTGATATCGAGGTAGCAATAAGCGTTCTTATGTAATCTATTAAAATATTGTTATATAAACCAGGGTTTATGAAATTAAAAATCAAGTTAAAGAAAATTTAATCCATTTATTGAAGAACACATTCTAAAATAACAAAGATTATAATTTATTAAGAGTAATACATATTGTTTACCTTACATATTAAATATACTTATGTTTTGTGAGATGACGATTCAAAACATGCATGATTACAATTCCAAATTAATTATTTTCGTTTTGCTATTTAGGTTAGTACCTAACTATAAATTAATGCGTATTAAATAACTGTAAATACGTACATATTAGTCATAATTATATGAAACAGATATCAGTAATGTTATTTAACGAAGTGTTTACATTGATAATAAAAGAGTTTTGACGAAAATCTGGGCTGATAGGTATCAAGTAATACCTTAATACAAAGGTTTTAAATAGAAGGTTTATTTACGTAAATGTTACAATAAATTATCATTTCTTAAATTTAATTTTATCATATATCATGACTAGATTAAATTAAAATAGGTATTCAATAATGTGTGCCTTTTCTGTAGAGATTTCTTGCTTAGTGTGGTTTATCCGTTAATAGTGCAGTATCTTTGGTGTTTGTACTTGGCTCTGCACTGCATTGTATGAATCCTGCATTTGTTACAGCTTTGTCTTCACATGGTCTATAGTCAATTCTATATTTGAGCTTTCCATTGCAAGCCTCAAGAAGGTAAAGTTGCAAGCACAACTTCGAGCAGCGAACGACTGGATAGATCGCAGCCGGCACACGATACGGGTATGAGTTTAACATACATAGAGAAATTAGATGGAAACTCATTTTACAGTACACGGAAATTCATGATCGATTTGTAATGGCGACCTGTGGAGTACTCATACGACACTGTTGAATTCTGACAAGGCATAAAGAGAGACCAAAAAGCAAGAGCGAGGATATGTTTGATAATATAATCACATTGCCTAATTATGTGAAACAGATATCAGTAATATTTTTTTAACGCATGGAACAAGTGTTTACGTTGATAATAAAAGAGTTTTGAAGAAAATCTGGGCTGATAGATATCAAGCAATACCTTAATACGAGGCTTTTAATAGAAGGTGGTCCCACAGCTGGTGGGTCACAGTTCAAACCTAACCTAACCTATAGGTTTGTCACAGACAAGTGACATTGCCAATTCATTAGGTACTAATATACTATTGTGCACACATTCCTACTAGTATGGGTCTGATAATTAAAATTGAAAAACAATTTGTTATTTTTAGAACTTATATTTTATAGACATAATTTATAGCATTTATAGTTTCGATGAATGGGTCTTTTTTATTTTTAGTCACATTTCTTCTCCATAAATACACTATGATGGAGTTAGTGAAATTTTCAGTATTATTATAATTGTCTTTTTTAAAATAACGCTTCACTGCTCTCCATTGGGACTCGATGCGTTGAGTATGAGTCCCATCACTACTTACAAAAGGATTGTCCGGGTCAGAGTGATTCACCTTTTTATGGATGTAACCATTTTCTGCCAGACAATCATATGCTCTCCAGCAGTCAGTGTGGATGGTGGTGCCTTCTTCCACATGTTTTTTAATTAAAGGCACCAGCACTTCAGCAGAGCGTACATTGTCTGGGCACACTTCTAATCAAAGATCCTCTGACCCGTCTTCAATCATTCCGAGGACCCAATGTCCCTCTATGTGGCGTCCTCGGTTAAACTTCCTCTTTCCAAATTTTGATTCATCTATTTGTACAGGTCCTCCACATATTCATTTCTTTCAAGTTGGTAAATAACTACACACTCTCGACAGTAGTTGTACCAATCACTTAATGTTAAAGTACTCAGGCACTGTTGTTTCTCTTCTTTTAGAGGGTCTTCGTTTCTTGCCGAGTCAAAAGTCCATTTGTGGGCAAATGCATATACGAGATAAAATACATGTCTTATGTCGACCTTGCCATTTTCAAAAAATGTCCCAGTGTTTCGGCATATTTTCCCTTTTTGTTTGCACTGGCCTTTGGTGCACACCCAAGCCCCAAACGATTTGTTTGTTTTCGATAAACGCATAGGGGTGCGATGCGTGCGGCACATTTTTTGGCGTTGCACCATGTTGTTTTCTTCAGCGAATTTTAGACACTGGTCAATGGTTCCCAATTCGCGCACAACTTTGGGTAGGCTCCACATTTGTACAACTTCCTCCGTGTACAAATGCCGGTCCGAAACGGGTCCGTCATCTACAAAGTCCGCCCTTGATGAAGGTTCAGGCACAGGAGACGCCATCGCGATGACTAATGAGCACGTCGAGCTGGTACCAGTTATCAAATCTTCCAATGTCCAGTGAGCAAGCAGGTGTCGTACAGTAAAGCAGCAAAATCGGAGTCCTAAATCGTAGCAAAGTCGTTGAGATATCAAAAGAAAGCGCAGAAAAACAGGAGAAAACATTCACCTACACTCGGAAGTAACGGAATGACGCAAGTATTCCGACAGAGACATTACGCTATCTTCGATGTATGCGTTCCGTTTCAAGAACTTACATACAACGTACATGTCAAAAAAGGCTAAAAGTTACCTAGAAACGTTTCGTTTTACGCATTAATGTCATTTATGTCACCTGTCACTATCAAAATTACGGTGTTTTATTGAAACTTTAAAAAACTATTTAGACTATTTTGGCGTGTCTCCGGCAGCTAAAATGTTGTAAATACGCTTTATACAAACCCCTTCAACCCACCCACAGTTTTTGTTTCACCAAATTCAGGGGTCACGATTCTAAAGCCAACCCGCGATCTATCCAGTCGTTCGCCGCTCGAAGTCGGGCTTGCAACTTTACCTTCTGTAGCCATAATATTGTTTACACCCGTTCTTCATGAAACATCGAATTGACATTGAATTGACTGAGTGGGATTGAGTATCTTTATCGGTATCCCACCCTAGCATATATTTTGGCCTATGATCTCACCGAGAACGTACAATGAAGTTACACACAGTGTATAAACATATATATTATAGGAATAGAAACACGATAATTAAATATAAATTAGCTCATAGTTATTTTCACCATTGATATACGTCCGTCCGTTGATCAATGACAACTCTCAAACAAATGACGATTAGACAACGATATGAGATTACGCAAACTCTTTGCTCTAATAGAAATGAAGATAACGAAGCCACCGTTTAATACAACATAGATTACTGTGGTGTTGTAATATTTGGTGGCACAACCATAGACAAAATCTTTCTAAGGCCCACAGGGCTGTAAGGAAGAGAACCCTCCGTGATTACACATACTCTAATCCACAGACTAACACATGCTAACGCATCAGACGGGGCACTCCCATAGACAGAATTTCGACCTAACTGGCCAAGCTCACATTATCATGTATGACAGCTCTTTTTTTTTATTTTGACCTTCACCTTAAAATATTTTTGCCACCTACCCGTCCTGTATATAGGTGGTATCTTTCTAGTTTTAGTTTTTATATATGTTGGCATTTAAAAAGAATTATAAAGAATTTTGGTAGGGAGGGATTGTTATAGAAAGAAAATCACATAATTATGTTTATTTTTATATTTATTAAAAGGTGTAACCGGTGGGTTTGGGTTTAGGCCTCCAGATGACGTAAGGTAGAAGAATTTAAACACGAGGAAACTTTATCACGTTACTTTAATTAATGGAAATTATTACTCATACTAGCACCATTTAGATAGGTACTTAACTATCTTATCTAAATACTAGGCACTTATAAATTAAGTCGGGGCGGAGCCCTACGGTTACGCTCGGGAAGGCGTCGCGGCGCACGAGTTCGGTCTAGGTTATGGTCGTCGGCAGACTGGGGCGAAGAGAACGCGGGAGGCGCGCACGCGGTGCCTATGATGGCGGTGTCGTTGTTGACGCCTGATTGGTCGTCACACGCATTGCTGCCAACCTTACTATTCTCCGCGTTGTTGATTAAGGGTTGCCCTGTCACATACTCTCCCTCTAGACCATGATTACGACCTCGATCGTGGTCTAGCTCTACAATAGGTTCACCCTGAACCTGCTTCAAACGAGGGCGGCCTCGTTTCTGTTTTAGAGCAAGCGGTTGAGCACACTCATCGTCACGTGCTCGAAACGGAGTAAGCTCACTCACGTGGAACTTGCCCAATACATCATTCGGATTATGAGCTGTCGCGATAAGGTACGTTGTAGGTGACAACTTCTTTTTTACAATGTACGGCCCGTCTCGCTTGGGAAAAAACTTTGCAGTCTTCTGCTTATTAGCGTCGCTCAACTGGTGGGTAGCTAATAATACTTTATCCCCTTCTTTGAACACTTCTCCCACTCTTCTAGATTTTTCTCCATATGACTTTCTTTTATCCTGCTGCCTTTCTACTTTTTCCCGTATTTCACTCAAAGAATTTAAAAACATAGTCAAGTAAGGTGTGATTTGTGGAACAAAATTATCCTTACTGAGAACTGCCTTTGGATCATTATACACTTCCAACGGTGACCTTAACTCACGGGCCAACGTCAGGTATGCTGGAGTAGTACCTGTAGCTTCACTGACTGAACTGTTCATGCTAAAACGCACCATCGGCAGCTGTTTAGGCCATGAAGGATGATCCAAACCAACTAATAAAGCTAACTGTGTCTTCATATCTCTGTTTTTTCTCTCTGCTGGGTTAGCTTCCGAGTGGTAGTAAGGTATCAGGTCCTGTGTGATGCCTAAGATGTACATGCACTTTTGCATAACTGCGGATACAAATTGTGGACCTGAGTCGGAAATAACTCTTCGTGGCAAACCAAAACAGAGAAAGTATTCCTCAATCAGAACTTTAATTAATGGAAATTATTACTCATACTAGCACCATTTAGATAGGTACTTAACTATCTTATCTAAATACTAGGCACTTATAAATTAAGTCGGGGCGGAGCCCTACGGTTACGCTCGGGAAGGCGTCGCGGCGCACGAGTTCGGTCTAGGTTACGGTCGTCGGCAGACTGGGGCGAAGAGAACGCGGGAGGCGCGCACGCGGTGCCTATAATGGCGGTGTCGTTGTTGACGCCTGATTGGTCGTCACACCCATTGCTGCCAACCTTACTATTCTCCGCGTTGTTGATTCAGGGTTGACCTGTCACAAAGGTACATGTTGCAATCTGTAAACTGCTCATCAATCAGCTTAGAGTTAACAATAGATAGCCATCAGCAACAACTTCTTTGTGTAGCTTGCAGAGATAGAGTTCACAGGGGTCTTCTCTTGGTAAATAGTGGTGTGCAAATCATCTGAAAAGATAATACAAAAATTTAAATTTATGATCTCTATGATTCTTCAAATTCAGTCAGTCTGGGGCCTTACTATCAGCTTTGTAAAAACCATGCAAGTTCCATGCAGTTCATAAACCTGGCTTAAACAGTTTTGAATTAAATCATACCATGACATTCATTTAGGTAAACTGTTTGATCATTGTTTTCTACAAAAGTGAACGAATACTGTCTCTGGCTTTCTAACAATATATGATCAAACGAACTTCAGCGATGTGAAGTTCGATCATTATTGTACGAGACGCTTCATTCGAAGATATGATAATAAATTATTTATTATCATATAAACCAACATTGCAGATGTCTAGATGTTTGTAAGCTTATAATCTGAGCAGATTTAAAGTATCATGATGATGTCAGTCCATACAAAAAAACCGGTGAATGGTTTATCTACGGGTTTTGAACAATAGGCCTGGGCAGTCCTGCTATGACGTTGTCATGGTACGATTAAGCCAGGCATTTTTCTAGAAGTCCTGATTTAAGAGCTTATAGTAAGGCCCCTGATCAAACTACATAACAAAGAGCAATTATCATTGTCTCACAGAGACACACAAATTGCAAAATTATTGCATCTATAGATTTTTATTTCGAAACCAAGGCAGTAAATAAGGCCCACCAAGTGATGTCCTGTGGTACAAAAACTGATAGTTATGTGAAAACATATTATAATACATTTGAAACGATGATAGCACATGGGTAACAAGGGTCAGCCATCGATTACATTATGGGTTTCAATCAATTAATAAGTGCAATGGATCTTTTTCTACTATATTCATGGCTAGAGCTGAGACTACCTGAAATAATATTTATTATTTATATTATACTATAAAAATCACATAGCACAGTAGTAACATAACAATCATGGGGTTTAATGAACTTATAGTCTACATTACAAATTTCACAGTTTTTTTATTTCATATATGTGTTTATAGGAATAGGTTTATAGAGGGCTATTGCAATTTTAGTAAATATCAACATACTTAAAAATAAAGTCACTTCTTCTATTTTAATGGCTTTTGTAAGATGTCGCTATTCACAGTAGAGGATAAAAACAAACGGAGATTGTTTGGTGGCATGAAAAATGATCGGTGACTCTTGGATCTTTATTTGAAGGTGAAAAAATTAATCATCATAAGTATGCAGACTAACTCAGATTTGTTATGATCATTTTGGAAGCATTAATAAAGAAATATAAACTTTAATATAAAAGACTTTATAAAATCGATAATTAGCTAGCACAATAATTGTAGTTTGTTACAGATAATGACTGCCAAGTCAATATACAGTGTAGTGAAAACAAATTTGTACACATGATACATACCTGTTTTATTGGGGGTTAATAGCAGCAGATTGAGGACTGTCACTGACTGACTGACACTAGCAGGAATGAATGTAGATAAGCGTCGGGGCGAAAACGAGATCTGTCCTTCACGGATGGAAATCTCTTCTCAAATGGTTTTGTGATGCAAACTGTGTGCAAAGTTCTTCGAAGATTAGACTTATCCTATCACAATTGATGCACTGTAACCACATCTCAGATTTTGGAAACATATAAAAATTAACGTCCTCTCGTCTACGAGGTCAGTCCACAAAACAGCATTGTGGATATTCAGAATTTGTGTGGATACATATCCACTGAAATAAATCCTTGGATATATTGGACTTGACGTCGTTGCTTATTATGGCGCTTTTGCTTATTGCAATTCTGCCGGTGTCCGTTCCATGGCACTATTATAAACTTTATGTAAATAATGTTTCTATGAATCAATCAACCAAAACTTTACTGGAACAAAATAAACAATAGAAAAAGCGGTTAACACAGCCTAGCTAGGCTAAGCCACACCACAGGATAGAAATCTGTGGCGCCAGACGAGGTAGAGTCGAAACAAGGAAGAAGAAGAGGAATTTCTATCATTTGGGATCAAAGATATTATAACAAGTTCTGTTATAATATTTTTGTTTGGGATATGTGAACCATAGACAATAAGGTTCGGATTTTATATTAGAAGATTACCTGCCATGCTCTAATCTATGGAATTCACCATAGACTAATATTAATGATATGACAGACTGTGAAGTGTAACAGACTCCATTTGTAGCTCAGACTATATAGCGGTTAGGGTACGTTCTGGAAAGCGCCGTCAACGCTCACAACTGTCGCGCCCCGGTTTAGCGTTCCGCTATGGATCAGTGCTTGCAATGTTCAACCCAAACGGAACGGTTACGCAGTCGCGAAAATTTTTTTTTTTTTTGATCCCATCTGCCATCGGCTTATGCCACAATGAGATACGTTCCAGGATGGTTGATGTTGGTGCTATTCCAGTAAATGGCACCATAGAGTAAATTGTAATGGCGCCATAATATGGAAAGAGACTCAATCTCGAGTGTTCAAAGTTAGAATGTGCCATCGTTTTAGGCGTTTTACATTTTCTTTGTCATCTAATAGGTTTTTGGCGAGATCATTTGTGTGCTTGTTCAATCGTTCTTTATATTTGAAGCTATTGTTGTCGATTTCCTGATTTACTGTTGAGATCTCCAGGTGTTCATGTATTTCAGAGTTACTTACCAACCAGTGAGCACTTGAAACTGTTCGCAGAGCCAGATTTGTGGAATCTCTGGAGAATCTCAATGTTGGAGTTACTAGCAGAGCCCCAAAGCTCTATTCCATAAGTCCAGATGGGCTTTATGATAGCTTTATACACCAGTACTTTATTGTTAAGTGATAGCCTTGACTGACGACCGAGCAGCCAATTCAGTGAAAGGAATTGCAGGTTTGCTTCTTTGCGCTTGGTTTTAGAGACAATTTAGGTCGTGTTGAGGTTTTTTGAATGACAAATGCAATTTCCATTGGTAAATTGCATTTGTCAGAGTGATGCTTTAGTGTAGGAGTAGAACACCACGTGGCCACCTGTATGAAATTGGTAATGTAGAATGTTGCATCGTCTATGTCTTCATTTGTTTTCAGTTTAACTTTGAGCTCAACTCCATCTTCTACATACTCGGCAAATGCAGCCCAGTCCGTTTTGCAGTTTTAGAGTGTTTGTTTTTGATTTCTTTGTGTTGTAAATACAATTGAATGTGGCTATAACAGGAGTGTGATCTGATACAGAGTCTAGTGATGACCTGACGTCAAAGTATATATCAGACAGCCCTTTTACAACGAAAAAGTCTACAAGGTAAGGAACTTTGTTTATATCGGCTGGCCAGTAGGTTGGTTCTCCTGTTGCCAGAATGGTCAGGTTGTTTTAGTCAATACTTTTCTTCAGTTTACGGTCTTTTGTGATCGTTAGTCACGATCCCCAGTGGGTGTGTTTACAGTTCCAGTCTTTTCCACTTATAAATTTATTTCCAAGGGTTTGGAAGTAGTTACTAAAGTAATCTTGTTTTGGATTGTGTTTAGGTGGGCAGTATATAGCGCTTACATTGATGAGGTCCAAGTTTCCATATATGGTAATGGTAAGTGACCTGCATCCAGTATGTTTGGTACTATGGAGGTGGTGTTTAATATTGTTCTTTATGATAACGGCAGAGCCTCCGTGTGAAGTACTGTCAGGACGATTTGTATTATATACTGAGTAATTTTCTAGAGTGATATTTTTGCTATCATTTAGATGGGTCTCTGATATGTCCACTTTATTGGTTTTTATCAATGTTTCTAACTCTAGTTTGTTTGGCGCCATTCCATTCATGTTCCAGGTAGCAATCTGTAATGAGAGCATTATGGCATACTACTCATGAGTGTCATGATGAGATTCATCATTGTTCCCAGCTGTGTTATGAGTTGATCAATTCTTTCAGTCTGTTTCCTTATGAGCACTTATAGGCTTAGCCTCTGTTCTTGGGATTGGTTGTCCTCGTTTTCTATTTTATTACTAAAATGTGTTCTCTGTGATCTATTATCACTTTGGGGGCTTGGGATTGTTCTTTCTGTCGGGTTATTTCCAGCTTTTAAATCTGATCTCTGAGACATGTTGTATTTGATTGTGTATTGCTAAGATCTATTACTTGGTCTACAAGTACATTGCCTGTTTTAGAAGTAGTGCCTGTTTTAAATGTAGTGGCTGTGTTGTTATTTTTCAAACCTTTGACAGCTTCACTGTATAGCTCTAGACTCTTTTACAGTTAGGTGCTTTCTTGTATGTGTAGTGTCTGGTGTTTTATTAGCTTTGGTCAGTAGGGGGGAGCATGTATTATTATTGGATATCAGCTGGTTGTCCGCTCTATTCTCTTTATTTGTGTTAGTTCTTAGTTATGTAAATATTTGCTGATTTTCGCCAGATTTCCTTCTTGCTAGTACCTCTTTGTACATTTTACAACTTTTGTAGCTCGCTGGGTGGCTACCAGTGCAGAGGGTACATATGCAGGGGTGTTGTCGTTCACTGTGCACGAGGTAGTTTTGTGTGCACCGGCGCACTTGACGCACCTATATGGCCGCATACAATTGTTTTTGTTGTGCCCATATTGTTGGCATCGTTTACATTGCACTACCGTTGATTTTCTTTTCGGGTCTTCTATAACAACTTTTTGGTTGTAGATTACTTTTTGTTTTTGTGTGGTCTTACGTTTACAAAGAATGTATTTAGTGGTACTTTCGTCCCTGGTATGGCACCTTAGCATTTTTAGGTGCGAGTTCCCTGGCGAAGAACCTGCCCCACTAAGACCTACTAAGACTCACTCCCCCAAGGACGCGAAATGGGCGCCAAATTTTCCGTCAAAAATCGAAAGAATCATATACTTATTTCATGCTTTGATAGTGACAGCTCGCAACGTCCGCCAAAACCCACCTTCGATCCGCAAGCGTTGTGGTCGCGACGCGAGCGTTTTCGGTGACGTCATGGATGACGTACGAGCTCGCTCACGATGATCGTGGGCTTATAAGGGAATGGGTGTGCGAGCGCCGCGTGTGATTTCGGCGCTTTCCAGAACGTAGCCTGTATAACTAATATAGATGACCCGCCAGCGGCTTCGCTCGCGTAGCCTCGCGGGATACGGTAATTACAGATTTTTAATTATCCCACGGGAAATCTTTAATTTACCGGGATCAAAAGTATACCTATATGTTGATCAGGGATATAAGCTACCACCATACAACATTTCATTTAAATCGGTCCAGTCGTTTCGGAGATTTGCCCGTACAGACAGACCAACATACAGAGAAACAAACAATTTGAACTTATTTTTCACTCCTTACTCTCCTTTCTCCTGACTCGGTTTTTAGCATATTTTTCATGATACAGAAATTTGACCTCTACAGTTAATTATATGTAGTAGTTTTTACATCCCTCGTTTTAAGTCATCCCTGACAAAAATATTGAAAACATCACTATTTATTTTAAATTTAGTTATCAATTTTCATCACTGTAGCTCCAAAAACAAAAAACTTTTGAAAAAATATATTATTGCGCCTTTCACCCCCTTAAGTCAATAAATATTGAAATCATCATTTTAAACTGTCCAAATGCTAATCACCACTGTATGTTCGACAACAAAAAACTTTTCATACAAACTTTCACCCCTCCATTTCACTCTCTCAAACCACCAAAACTATCAAACAAGAAATTAGTCTTCAATTTTTTATTTTGTATTACCTATCCAAATACAAATTTTCACAATTATAAGTTCAAAAACAAAGGAGTTTCATACAAACGTTTTCACCCCTTTTGACCCCTTAGGCATCCTTGTCAAGCTTACAAGTATACAGCTGTGAGCCAATCAGCAAGATGGACAGATATCACCCATCACTCGTGATTGAGTTCGAAACAGTTCATAATTTTACGAAATCCTTGAAGCGAACAAAGTGAGGCGATTAAATTTTCGAAAAAATGATTTCCAAAGTATAAATGAAGAATTTAAGCTTAACTGGATTGTTAACTGGAATGAAACTCTAGACACCTTTGATGTTGACCTTCTGGTTACCAAATTTTACACAACACTCAATACAATACTTTCAAAGCATACTCCTCTAACAAAAAATATCACTGGTAATTTCCCTAAGTGGTTCTCGCCTTCCCTTATACGTACTCTCAAAGAAAAGGCGAACTATCATTGCCGCTACCGTAAATTCAAAAACCCTCGTGACTATGACACGTTTTCTATTTTACGTTTTAGGTGCAAAAAACTTATAGACCATGATTATAAAAAATTCACTTCTTCTGTTGAGTTATCTTTAGAAAAACATAACATGAAACAATTTTAGAGTTACGTATATAGCATATAAAAGCAAAAAGGGATCTCTTTCAATACCTGCTAGAATGCAATATAGGAATTGTGTGTCATCTGACCTACGAGAAATCTGTGAACTATTTTCTAACTACTTTAGCTCAGTTTTTGAGCCTTCTCCATCTTCAAATTGCACTTCTTATCCCACGCACAATCAGACAAATGTTTTAAGTACCTTATCCTTTACGCGTGACGATAACATCCGTAAAATTTCTAGGTTAGATCCTAACAAAGGAGCAGGTCCTGACGGGATACCTCCACTAGTAGTAAAAAATTGTTCCAAAGAGCTGGCGGCACCTCTTCTAATTATATTCAATGCATCCCTCCAGTCGGGTATCTTTCCATCCTTGTGGAAAACAGCTCATGTAGTTCCTATTTTTAAATCAGGTGATAAATCATATTGCAATAACTACCGTCCAATTAGTTTATTATCTTGTGTAGGTAAAGTCTTCGAATCATTAGTATACGATGCCCTTTACCACCACATCTGTCCACTTATATCAACTAAACAGCATGGTTTTGTCCGAAATCGTTCCACAACCTCAAATCTACTTGAGTATAAAAACTATATATGTAACGCTTTTGCAAAAACCACACAGGTGGACTGTATTTATACAGATTTTGCCAAAGCTTTCGACAAAGTGAGCCATAGCACTTTAATTTCAAAATTAGCAGCTTATTACGGAGTTCATGGTAACTTGTTGCGATGGGTTGAGTCGTATCTCACCAGACGCAGTCAATTAGTCGCGATTAAAGGCTTTCTATCTTCTCCTGCTCATATAACCTCAGGAGTGCCCCAAGGTTCTCATCTCGGACCACTGCTTTTTCTTTCCTTTATCAATGATCTTATCGACAAATTTAGTAGCTCTTGTCTACTATATGCGGACGACCTCAAACTATTTACTAATGTTTGTAGTATTAAGTATTGTGAAGTTCTTCAATCTGATATCAGTATTCTTGACAAATGGTGTCAAGATAATAATATGTTATTAAACGTTAAAAAATGCTTTATCATAACATTTACTACAAAGGTCAATAAAATACTTTATAACTACAAGCTAAAAGATCATTGTTTAGAGAGAAAGGCGGTTGTCAGAGACCTCGGGGTCTTACTTGACGAGAAGTTCACATTTAGAGACCATTATGACTACATAATTACTAAATGCACTAAGATTTTGGTGGATGGTGGATTTTTTTTTCATCTCTCGGATATCTAAAGATTTTAAAAATCCATGTTGTTTCTTGAATCTTTACTTTACATTAATCCGTAGTATACTTGATTACAACTCGGTCATTTGGCCACCTTTCTATGACGTTCACAAAAAACGTATAGAACGAGTACAAAGTAAATGCTTAAGCATATTATGTTCCAAACAGGGTATCAAACGAAAATTTTCTTCATATTCAGAAAGGCTGGCCAAATATAAACTGCAAACCCTTGAAACTCGACGATTATATAACGATCTAGTTTGCCTATTTAAAGTTATACACTCGAAGATTGATTCTCCCTCGCTTCTCTCAAGCATTAGTATAAACACAAAGCCTAGAACACGCGATGGATTTTCCAAAACTTTTATTTTGCAGGTATATACTCGTAAGAATAATACTTTTATAAACCTTTTATAACCCTATTGTGAGAATTTGTAGCCAATATAATGAAATTCTGAAAGAACATCACGTCTCTATTGACATATTTGTCCAAAACCTACCTAGATTTAAAACTAATGTCAGGAATATAGTATTTAAGGCCTATGATGAAAGTATTTAAAATTGTTTGTTTGCCTCTTTTTATTGTTATTATTAAAATACATAACTAGTTACTGCTCAACAATCAACCATGTTGTGTACACATATTTAGGAACATAGTCTAGATCTAAATTGTACTATTTAATTTTAATCATTTATTGGCTGTATTCTGTTTTGTGTGCCAATAAATAAATACCTATTTGTATAACTTAATACTGGGTTTCGGATTTTGTTGATCATAACCAGTAGTCAGCCAATTGTGGCTGACTACTGTAGGTCTACCATGAGTTTACAACGTTGTCACGAATCGATGCTCGGTATCGACTGCCGCGAAAAAATGTATGAAATAAAGAACAGTGCCACCTTGCGGTCAATTGTAGAACTAAAATTGACAGCGAGTACGCCAATCAGAAGCTTAATAAGTAGACGAGATCGAGTATCGACTATAGATGACATTTATGTTGCCAACTCATGGTAGAGCTACTGGTTTCATTGTAGTTTTCGTAATTATAATTGAAATTAACTTAGCAACTAGCTTTCGTTGTATTTAAATGTTTGAGCACAATTTTAAGGCGCGTTCGTACCCTGATTATAGTAATAAGCAGAATCTTTAAACGTCTAGTGTAACGAAACAGATATTGTATGAAAAAATACTTAGGTTAGAAAAGATACAGACAAAGAGTAATAACCGAACAGAATTCATAAATATTACTCGCTCTCTGCAGAAAAAAACCTGAATAGATCCATAAAAATAAACTTTCACGTCCAAACTCTCAGAATTTTCAACGATAACTCTATATATTTTTTTAGGTAATACATAGCTAACATATAGTACTAAATTAGTAACCAGTAGTTTTTTCAATAGTGTTAGTATATATCGAGAAATATAAAGAAACGTACAAAATTAATGCATTTTCGTGTTACATCGTCCAATCTATCAAGCGAGTTTCAACCTTACGTAAAGCATCGTAAATTATTTTAAAATTGGAGTTGGACCGCGTCTTAAAATTTCATTTTACCAGTATTCAGCCGCGTATAAATGTACGAGGCCGACTAGTAGATCGGTAAAGCCAGCACTCAGCCGTAGCTTGTGTCACAGAAAATTCAACCGTAGCGCCTTTAAAATAGGGCTATATTTTTAACCGACTTAAAAAAAGGAGAAGTTTCTATGTACGTATGTACATGTATTTTATTTTTTGTTTATGTTCATCGATGTTTTCGCCAATTTTGAACCGATTTTAATCAATATGTTTTTGTTTGATAGAGTATATTTCCGAGGTGGTCCCGTTTAAATTTCATCGAAATCGGTTGATAGATTTATGAATTACACTGCAATTAGGTACTGAAAGTGGAGTAATAGGCGTAAGCCTATCTTGATGATGTAGTCATTGGTAGTGAATGGTAGCAAGCGTCACTGAAAAGGGTTTTTTTACCAAAAATGATGATAATAAAGAACAGAAATAGAACGATATCTTGATTTAAAAAATTAAGAGATTAGAAGCTAAGGAAAAGAAGAAACGCAAAAAAAGAAAGAAGCCTTAATTAGACAAAAAAGAAAATGTGAATCATAAAAAAGACTCGCATATTAAAAAAAGAAAGAAAATACAAGTCTTAAAAAAAAAAAAATGAGCTGCACTTTGTGACGAAGAAATGATCAGTGACACAGAGGTAAACGACCTGAAGAATATTGGATGTGATTGCCCTGCATGCACCATTTCAAGTGCACTAAATTTGTTAACAACACTTATGAAAATGTTTTTAACAAACCATTTGTATAGGAATGTGACAAATGTGTGTGAGAGGCTGAGTATAGGGGAAGAGTAGGCTGACTTCTGGTCAAATGAGGCTGACTATTGGTAAAAAATACCATATTTTGTTTTATGTCAATTTTTTTAATGATTAAAATTACTTTTTTGTGGATATAATTAGAATGTTTAATAAATTATCTTCCAAATAAAAAAATTTAACTTTATGAGTACAAATACACATTTAAACATTTTAAACTAAAGGTACACGAAGTTTGACTTTGTGTTAAAAGGCTGACTACTGGGTGTTTTACCTAATCCTGCGCAGACGTAGTCGCGGGCACCAGCTAGTAACTAATATGTCAATGTTTGAACTTCAAACAATGACTTAAGTATTTACTGATCATATTGTTACTAATATTTCTTGTTTATTAATGTCACACTCAAGTAAGTTTGTAGTCCACATAAGTAAATATTGCAACAATAATAATAATAAAATTGCTATTCATCTAGCTAGTAGCATGTCAGTGACAGGTGCCTATTTCACCACCACTGCACTTCTAACACAGGAACCTACTCAGTTATGCACTTCACCTTTAGCACACAATACCTAAGTAGGTAAATAGAGTAGTAGACCTTCAATGGCTACATAGATTGTTCAGAGTTGTCCTCAAAAATCTTGAGATTCTACGTGCCAGAAAAATGTACAAGACATACAAGTCTTTTTGTTGTCTCCCACTCTTCTAATAATTATGCCTAATATTCGCTCGTTAGTCAGATGCACAGAAAATATAATACAATGTTCAGTGACATTGATATGATATGATATTTCCATAACAATAAAGCTAGGTTCAAGCAAGAGGTTCTCCAAGTTCTTAATCTGTCCGCATCAGGTTTACGCTATAACAAATGATTTATGAATAGACTACTGGAGTCTTGCTTATTCGGACGGGTTAATGAGGATGAAGAAGACAAACTTGAAGTTGCATAGGTAAACACCATGCATACACACACAATTGCTTACAATACACACCAGGTGCATAATGTAGTATAAGTGAGTATGTGTTATGAGCAATTAAATTAAATATATATATATATATATTAATATGTATGTATAGTATTTATATCAACATGTATTTTTGATAATAATAATCAAAATATAGTTGTTATATAATATCATAATGTTATATGTACAAGCATGTATGTAACTGTTTAATGACTGGCAAAAGAAAGGCCCCGAGTTTCTTGCCGGTTCTTCTCGGTAGGCTCTATACATATAGGTATCCTGGAATGCAGCTGTAGTCTTTAAAGTGCATTATAATGAAAAGTTGACATTCATAAGTGTGTTTTTGATGCCTAACTTGAATAAATGATTTTGACTTTGACTTCATCATCTTAATCGGAATTGTATAAAATGTAAATCCATTATTGGTTGTAAGATAGACATAAGCTTTACATGATATGTTAGAGCTGTGGATTTTGTTAAATAAATAAGAGTAGGGCTTGTATTGCTTGTACAAGTTAATAGAAGAAAATATAAGACAATATAATAAATAGTTTACTATCACAAAAGCTTGCAGCACACATTAACAATAATTAAAACTAATAAAAAAATTAATAAGCTTGACATTTTTAGATAAACTTCAAATAGCATTTTTCTGTAATTTTGCATCAATCAGTTCAGCTGCGGAAAGCTTGTTCTTATCAAAAATATTGAGATTTCAGTCTGCTGCAACTAAAGCCATAACGGTGAAGCGAACTTCATTTGGGTCACGGGCCATAAACTTCTGGCAAACTTTAGCAGCATTTTCTAGCAATTCATCTTCAGTAGTGGGCCCATGGTTAATGGGGAATGCCTTATTCCCATCTAATTCATACAGTGTCCCATCCTTATGGATAAAAGTTATAAAATGGTGGTTCACGGGTTCATCAGGCCTTGGCGTATTAGTTTGACCTTCCTGAGCCAACTCCTTGTGAGCATTAATGATGGCCTCTGACTTTCCAAACAATTCACCCCTTTCAGCGGGATCCATATTCTTAGCTTCATCTAAAAACTTCTTCATGGGCCCATCGGCTAGCTCAATTTTTTCAGTATTGTTGGCGACACCATGTACCAGTGCTACAGTGCCACAAGCATTGCTAATTTTCTGTTTCATGTAGAAAATGTTCTTTGATACTTCTTGACCTTTAGCCAATATGTCAACCTCTTCAGTCTTCTTGTGTTGCTCGTAAGCTTCAGAAATTGGGAAAAGAAGCATAATGGCGACCACAGGGCGAGTCACAAAGGAAAGCAAGTCTGTATCCAGTCCCATTACATCGACCATGTTCCATTTGCTCGAAACACCTAATTTTTGAAGAAATTTGTTGAGTACTTCAGGGTTCGACTCCAAGGGTACTAAGGCTTCAGACGACATTCTGACACTGAAAATGGAGGTTACCGGTATATTATAAAATTATAGTTGAAGTGTGGATGATGGATCCGAAATTTGTTTACTACACCGATAGCTTCTTTGCACAAATAAAACTCACCACTCACCGGATTCACCGACCGACGTACGTTCAGAAAATAAAATGAAACCGCAATCAAACCGATACAAATAAAATCTGAAAATTGCAAAGTCAGCTTCCGAAACCGATCAATACAATCATAGATGAATCAGACTCACAGAACAATATATACTCCAACAGACTATATCTAAAGAGAGATGGCAATCACTAAAGCAAACAACGGAACGTTAGTGTGACGTTTAATTTTTTCAGTGCCATCCACTTTGACGGATCATAGTCGCGGGCTAGTCTTCCATGTGTGACACTAGTGACGTGGAACGCATTAGCGCCGTGGAAGACGAGCGCGCGGGTATCGATATTACTTCATCAGTCGAACGACCCGGACACAATAGAAATTTCATTGTTATATGGACAATCGACTGGTGAGGGGATATTCCCGATATCGATAAATAGGGATGTGCTGTTTGATATCGAGGTGGCAATAAGCGTAGATAGGAACGCTTAGGTAGATAGGAAATCTATTAAAATATTGTTACGTAAACCAGGGTTTATGAAATTAAAGATCATGTTTTAGATAATTTATACCATTTATTGAAGAACACATTCTAAAATAACATAGATTACAATTTATTAAGAGTAATACATATTGTTTACCTTACATATTTAAAGTACTTATTTTTGTGACATGACGATTCAAAACATGCATGATTACAATTTCTAATTAAACATTTTCGTTTTGTTATTTAGATAAGTACCTAACTATAAATTAATGTGTATTAAATAACTGTTAATACGTACATAGTAGTCATAATTATGTGAAACATATATCAGTAATGAGAATTAATGTTAGAAACGGGATATTTACCATGTATTGTATTTATTGTGAGCTCTCGAAAAATACAAATACAATACTCTAAATACAATACATGGTAAATATCCCGTTTCTAACTTTAATTCTTGCATTAGTGACCATGTCAGTTTAAAAACAGATATCAGTAATGTTTTTAACGCAATGTTTACATTGATAATAAGAGTTTTGAAGAATATTTGGGCTAATAGGTTCAAGTAATTAATACAAGGGTTTTAATAGAAGGTTAATTTACGTAAACTTTACAACAAATTATCATTTTTTAACTTAATATTTTATCATATCATGACTAGATTAAATTAAAATATTCAATAATGTGTGCATTTTTCTGTAGAGGTTTCTTGCTTAGTGTTGTTTATCCGTTAATAGTGCAGTATCTTTGGTGTTTGTACTTGGATCTGCACTGCACTGTATGAAACCTGCATTTGTAACAGCTTTGTCTTCACATGGTCTATAGTCAACTCTATATTTGAGCTTTCCATTGCAAGCCTCAAGAAGGTAAAGTTGCAAGCACAACTTCGAGCGGCGAACGACTGAATAGATCGCAGCCGGCACACGATACGGGTATGAGTTTAACATACATAGAGAAATTAGATGGAAACTCATTTTACAGTACACGGAAATTCATGATCGATTTGTAATGGCGACCTGTGGAGTACTCATACGACACTGTTGAATTCTGATAAGGCATAAAGAGAGACCAAAAAGCAAGAGCGAGGATATGTTTGATGATATAATCACATTGCCTAGTTACGTGAGATATGCAAAAATGGCAAAGGAGTCATGGTAAGTTTTAAGGTCAGCTTTTGAAGAAAAAGGTCTAAGCAACCGCTGCAGACTTATGTCAAAGCTACAAGGCTTAGCGAAATATGTTTAACCAATGAGACTTGCAATAGAAAACTAAAATATAGAGTTGACTATAGACTATGTGAAGACAAAGCTGTTACAAATGCAGGTTTCATACAGTGCAGTGCAGATCCAGGTACAAACACCAAACATACTGCACTATTAACGGATAAACCACACTAAGCAAGAAACACACTCTACAGAAAAAGGTACACATAATTATTTTTTTTCAATTTAATCTAGTCATGATATGATAAAATTAAAGTTAAGAAATGATAATTTGTTGTAATATTTACGTTAATTAACCTTCTATTAAAACTCTTGTATTAAGGTATTGCTTGATATCTATCAGCCCAGATTTTCTTCAAAACTCTTTTATTATCAATGTAAACACTTGTTACATGCGTTAAAAAAATATTACTGATATCTGTTTCACATAATTATGACTAATATGTACGTATTTACAGTTATTTAATACATATTAATTTATAGTTTTGTACTTACCTAAATAAAAAACGAAAATGTTTAATTAGAAATTGTAATCATGCATATTTTGAATCGTCATCTCACAAAACAAGTGCTTTCAATATGCAAGGTAAACAATATGTATTACTCCTAATAAAAAAATAAAATAAATCTTTGTTATTTTAGAATATGTTCTTCAATAAATGGATTAACGTATCTAAAACTTGATCTTTAATTTCATAAACCCTGGTTTACATAACAAAATTTTAATAGAGTAGATAGGAACGGAAATTGCTACCTCTATATCAAGCAGCACATCCCTATTTATCGATATCAATACCCGTGCGCTCGTCTTCCTCGTCACTAATGCGTTGCACGTCACTAATGTCACACATGGAAGACGAGCGCGCGACTATGATCCGTCAAAGTGGATGGCACTGAAAAAATTAAACGTCCCGTTAACGTTCCGTTGTTTGCTTTAGTCATTGACATCTATCTTTAGATATAGTCTGTTTAATCTATGATCATAGGGATTAGTCTCCAAACTTCCGAACAAGGACTTGCATACACGAAACTTTACATGTGTGAGTAATCGGGTTTTTTTTTAGAGTAAACGAGACATTGCTATTAGTAAAAGAGAGTCGGCGAAATACGCTGGGCTATCTGGGTTGCAATGTTCATTATTGGAAACTTAGTAGTTTTAAAATTTCAACCAGCAGTAATAATACCAAATAGTTTTTAGTTCCATATGAGTGCTGTCTATTTTACTACTTTTATTTTAATCATTTATTAGCACACAAAACGAAAACAGTCAATAAATGATTAGAAGTTATATGACAAATTTTAGATCCAGACTACGTTCTTAACTACACTGTATGTGTACATGTGTCGTGTATGTGCACAGACTAACAGATGCTAACGCATTGTATGTGTGACTAGCATTACAGAATCATAGAATTGAACATATCATGAAATAACTTAGTCGATCATTTTATTAAATAGTAAACTATTGACAGTTTACTATTTCATGACCTGCCAGATCATTAACTGTGCAGCGTTTAACAATTTGGTCAACGACGTCTGACCATATAATAAATGTATGGTGTTAAACGCCGAGTTTAATGGGTTTGCATTTCATATTTGGCTAACCTTCCAGAATACGAGGAAAGTTTTCCTTTGATACCCAGTTTGGAACATAATATGCTTAAACATTTATTTTATACCCGTTCTATACTTTTTTATGAACGACATAGAAAGGCAAAGAGTAGGGTAATATATAGGGAATAGAAAGGTGACCAAATGACGAGAGTTATAACGCAGTGTACTACAGATCAATGAGAAATAAACGTCCGAGAAACTAAATGGATTTTAAAAATCTTTAGCCTTCCGAGAGATAAAACCTAAAATGTTTGTGCGTTTATAAAATTATCCCACTAATATTATAAATGTGAATGGTTAGATGGTTGGATAGATGGATTTTTGTTGCTCTGTCACGCTCAAATGGCTTTACTAATTTAATACAACTTGGTACGGCGGTAGATGAGGCGCTGGATTATCAAATAGGATATTTTTTAATCATCATGATGATGATTAAAAAAAATATCCTGATTGACCCTTGATTAAAAAGATGGATAATCATCATCACCCGTCATCGCGCGGGTAAAAAAGCGGAATATTCTTAGGCACAGCGTAGACAAAATAACAAGATCTCCGCCTACGTCAAGATCGTAATGACTTATCTTCTATTAATAGAGTTCTATTAAAAAAAATTGATAACTATATTGAAGATATAAGATAGAGCTGTCAAAATAGCTTGATTTTTTTATACTATATAGTATAAAAAAATCATACTATTTTGACAGCTCGATACACTGAAGGCCTACTCCCAAATACGAACTACGAAATTTCGTTTGACGGATTTCGGGTTATGTAGGAAAATGAAAAAGAGCAATACAGTCAAGGGTGATAAAATGTAAGGACAGGTTTTTTCCATGGCGATTAACTTTATATTTGTATGTAAGTACGTAGGTACTGTATTTTATTAGGTATTAGTGTTTTAGTTACTGATCGATTCACTGGTTGACCACTATAATGAACAAAGTATTTAAAATTACTCATTTAATACGATAGCAATTTTGTCTGAACGTGTTAATATTTATGACATAAAACATATTATTATCTACTTTAATAATAATGAGTAAAGATTTGATTGTTTGTTTCTTTGTGATGAATAAACGCAAAAACTACTTAACTGATTCAAAAGATTTTTCACCAGTAGGTACATTATGCCGGAGTAACATACGCTGTATTTGATTCATCATCATCATCTACTACCACGCGGGTGAAACCGCCGAGTGCAGCTAGTGTAGTCATAATGGTCTATAAATGTGAACGTCTCGTAAGTCGTCAAGTAAGACCCCGAACTCTCAGACTACCGCTTGACTTCTTTCTAAACAAGGATCTTTGAGCCTGTAGTCATAAAGAATTTTATTGACGTTTGTAGTAATAAAAATATTATAGTCACGAGTTTCGTCCAATCGTAGTTACTAGTTCAGTACTCGTCATACTCGTCACTACTCGTAGACTAGTTCTCGCGTGAAGGATAAGTCACTTAAAACATTTTATCTACTCTGATACTATAATGCAAAGATTATAAAACTAAAAACAAAATTCTTATGACAAACATTACGTACAGGCCAAAAATAATAAAAAAAAGTTTAATTACGATACAGGTCTTGTATGGACACCTGTAACATAATTATAACTTTTTAATCATAACGATACACCTATACAACCTCCAGCTGGATTAAGGAGGTTGAAACTAGAGTTTCAACCTCCTTGGTCCAGCTTTAAAAAAAAGGTTTCAATGAACGAGTCCGCGACGACGCAACACGCATGCGCAATCGAGTTTTGCGCCTTGGCGCCAACATTTGACATTTAAAAAATCTTTTCAATATTTAAACAAAGTTTGGTTTTGTTTGTAAAATACATAGGTTTTTGTGTAAAAACATGTCTGAAAGCGGGGATAATGGTGATTGTACACCACCAGACATTCTGGAAGCTGCGTCAAACATGACCATGAACCTGTTGCCGGCGAAATCTAGGAGCAACTGTAATAAATGTTACCACGAATTCATGGAATGGAAAATGAATAAAAATGCTACATCAGTTTCTGAAAATGTGTTGTTAGCGTACTTTCAAGAGTTATCTGAAAAATATAAAGTGTCAAGTATGTGGGTTAAATACTCCATGATTAAAAGTACACTCAATATTTACAATGAAGTTGACAACTAAATATAGCAAGCTGCATTTTTGAAACGAAACTCACAATATATATAAAGGGAAAAAATCCAAGACTTTTACAGCAGAGCAGATAAATAAGTTCTTAAATGAAGCCCCAGACACATTATATCTCTTCACAAAGGTATTTTAGTTGTTTACCAGTTAACCATGTACATTTTTTTTGGTAATATTGAGTTAATTTACCGTAATATATATATGAGTTGTTACAGATTGCACTAATTTTTGGTATAATGGGTGCTTGCCGACGGCAAGGGTTATACAACATACAATTCAAAGATGTTGAAGTCTTCAAAACTACACTATTGATCAAAATAAGTAAAACTAAAACCAAGACGGACCGCTCTTTTACTATTACTGGGAAATATTATGAACAATGCAAAAAATACATAGAGCTACGACCAACTGAGTGCAGCAATCCCAGTTATTTTCTAAACTATATTAAAGGAAAATGCACGATGATATTCTAACAGGCATTGAAGGTATCTCGTTTTGCCTTTTAAGTAACTCCAAAATTGTGGTCATGTTATGTTTTATATACAGGTAACTCATCTGAACATGTATTCTTTTTTATGTCCATTATGGTCTATAAGTTTTTGTTAGGTAAAGTTTTTATAATATAAAACATCAGGTTACAAAAAAAATTACTTGATTTTGTTCTTAATGGTGCAACTACAATTTTTGGTAGCAGTTTAATAGTAGTTATTTTGTTTCTGGCATGGCAACCCTAAACAAAATGGTAGTCTTGAAATTTTCGATATCAACATAAATTTGAATTTGAAACTACATTGACATTTGGTTGGCGAGGTGGAACGTCAAATCGTAAACACGCGAATTTTATGGTATTTTGGTAAAATTTTTATTTTAGTTAATTAATCTCACCAGAATAGGTTTTTGTGTTCCATTTCATTAGTTTATAGACATCACTTGTTAGTAGGTTCATTTCATTAGCGTTTTTAGTATATTGTTGCGTGATGAATGATCCCCCTGATCCTGGTGGAGGCATGGACTTTGTCCAGCCGCCTTCCCCTGCGGCGTTTACATCAATTTCATCATCTGTTGACGAAAAGGCTTTTGAAATAGTCAACAGAAAACGACGATCGGAAAACCGTAACGTGACTAAAGATCCCCGTAGTGACCGTTCACGATCACGTACAAAATCAATGGTTCACGATGAAACAACGTGTAAATTTACAGATGCGTCTGACGTTGTTCTCCAGGGTGGACAATGTACCCCTCCCAACTCCTTCTCCCCTAGTTCATCTAGCCCCCTTCCTAGCGGACCCCCTGCAGCTTCACAGAAAACTTCATTTACACCTATCGGTCGGCAATTATACGACTCAACAGATCGTGGCCCTTTTACGGTCCATGTTCAGAGGGAAGAGACTTCACCTACCGCTGGGACATCCCTTCACCCGGTGACATTTGGGAGATTCCTCTTTAGCCGCGCCCGGGAATTTCAAGGAATCATCGATGGCTCAATAAAGAATGTTGGTCGCAATCGTATAGCTCTAAACTTTCATTCCGCCATTTCAGCCAATAATTTCATCCAGTCCCCTTCATTGCCAAACAACAAACTCAGAGCTTTCATTCCGTCATTTAATATTACTCGGATGGGTATAATTCGCGGAATCCCAGTGGATATGACTCCAGAGGATGTTATGAACGAGATGAAAGTTCCTGAAGAGTGTGGTCCAATTTTAAAAGTTCGCCGGCTCAATTTTAAAGTTTCCATTGACGGAGTTGTGACGTGGAAACCGTCGCAAACAGTGGTTTTGACTTTTGATGGTCAAATTTTGCCCTCTAGAGTTTATCTATGTTACAACTCTTTCCCTGTTGCGGCTTATGCCTTCCCGACTATTCAGTGCTTCCATTGCTGTAGATACGGACACACCATGACGCAGTGTCGGTCAAAACCTGCTTGTTTTAAATGCGGTTCTAACCACTTAGGAAAGTCATGCAACGTGGATGAAGTTGATGCGAAATGTTTGTGGTGTGGTGGCAATCACTTTGCTAATAGCAAGTACTGCCCTGAAATGCAAAGGCAAAATAACATTAAATCCCGTATGTCAGAATTATCAATTTCATATGCTGAACCATCTCAGTTTTTCCCTGCATATAAAAAGTCCTTTGCTGAAGTTACTTCCACCTCTGTTGCAGCTCCTTTACCTAGTCCATCCAGGAATTTAACTACTGACCCGTCCAAAGTTTATTACAGGGGAGGAAGAAAATCTATGAAATCCCATATATTGCCTTCATCTAGTGTTGGTTATGATCGTGAAGCGCACATGAGCATCATTCGAGAAGAATCCTCTGGAGCATCGCAAAACGGTTGTGCTTTATTAAATCCTCTGGCCCAAAAAAATGAGACTCCTTCTGTTCAAGCTATAATAGCTGAACTCCTGCAGCTCTTGAATCTATTATCCTCTCTCATGTCTAATTCCTCCTCTTCAAGTAATTCACCGTCCAACGCTGCCTTCAACTTAAATTCACTTATTTCCCTACTTCAAAATGGGTCCCTTTGACAGGATTCTTCAATGGAATTGTCATAGTATTTGCAACAAAAAGTCTGATTTGATATTTCTAATAAATAAACATGAACCAAGCGTCTTGGCCGTCTCGGAGACTTGGCTTAGACCTGATTCCTTTTTTAGGTTGTCAGGCTATGTTGACGTTCGAAGTGACCGCCAGGATGGCTTTGGTGGTGTTGCACTATTTATTAAAAATAATATTAACTTTTCAAGTATTTCTATCCCTTTTTATAATGATGGCTTTGATGCTGTTGCTGCACGCATCAACGATTTTACAATTGTCTCCATATACATTCCTCATCCTTCTAAATCCATTATTCGAAATTTAAGTTCAGTAATTATGTCTCTTCCTAAGCCCCTTCTTATTCTAGGTGATCTGAATTGTCATCATACGGTATGGGGGTGCGGTTTGTCGGATGCTAATGGTGTTTTTTTATTAGATTCATTAGATAGTCTTAATCTCTGCATCCTTAACGATGGCTCCGCTACGAGAAGAACTCGTCCTAATGAGTTTACTAGTGCAGTGGATCTTTCTTTATGCTCTCCTGAGCTCGCGTCACTAATGTCTTGGTGTGTTCTCCCGTCTACTCATGGTAGTGACCATTTCCCAATTCTTTTACGAATCTTGCAAAAACATTCCCGTCCTGCTTCAATTAATTCTCCGCTTCTTAAATATATAATTGACAATAACAGTTCGAGCGGATGTGTTCAATGATCGTACTGATTCCAAAGCCTTAACTTTACCTCTTATAAATTCCTCTAACATTATTACCTGTTCTGAGATGTTAGTACGATCTCTAGTAGAATGTGCTGATTTGACTTTCCCGGTTAAGAAATCTCATCCAGACAAAGTTCCTTCTCCTCCATGGTGGGATAAGGATTGCTCTGAAGCCGTTAGATCTCGTAATGATGCAGAAGCTATCTTTTGTCTGTCTATGACCCGTGATAATTTTATTGAATTGAATAAAATGATCGCAAAATCCAAGCGTCTCTTTCATGATAAAAAACGTAATGGTTGGAAGTCATTTTGCTCCAGCATAGGCCCCAATACTCCTTCATCTCTTATCTGGAAGAAAATACATAGGTATCGTCGGTCTCAATGTGTTCCTTATCGTAGTTGTTGCCCTTCCCAAGTTTGGGCTGATGAATTTATGGACAAATTGGCCCCTCATTATTGTCCCCATCATTCAGAATTACCATCTCTTTCTAATCCCTTTTCTAATGATCCCCTCGATCAACCGTTTACACTTAATGAGTTGAAAAACATTTTGAAATCCGTTAAAGATTCTGCTCCGGGTATTGACGGCATACCATATTCCTTTGTTTCTAAAGCTAATGTTCGCCTTCAGAACTATTATTTAACTTTGGTTAACACAATTTTTGCAACCGGATTTGTTCCAGTTTCTTGGAAGTCTCAATATATTATTCCTATTCCGAAACCTAATAAAGATCCGTTGGACCCTAACTCTTACCGTCCTATAGCTCTCTCTTCAGTCTTGACTAAAATTGCGGAGCATTTGATTAAGAACCGCCTTGAGTGGTTTCTTGAGAGCAATGAATTACTCGCTAAGTCTCAATACGGTTTTAGAAAAGGCAAGAGCACTATGGACAGCCTTGCCATTTTTACGACTGACATACGACTTTCATTTACGCGCAATGAATCTATTATAGCAGCTTTCCTAGATATTTCCGCAGCCTATGATAGTGTCCAACTTCCCCTTCTTAAAAATAAACTAAATCGATTGAGAATTCCAGCTAAATTAGGCAATTTTATTATGAATCTTCTTTCAGAGAGATATGTATATCTCCGTTGCAGTGATTCTTCTATTACTTCTAATAGGGTCATTTGGCGGGGCTTACCGCAGGGCTCTGTCCTAAGTCCACTTCTATATAATGTATACACGTATGATCTGGAATCCTCTGTTGGTCTAAGTCGTATCCTTCAATACGCTGATGACATACTTGTCTACAGCTCTCATCACAAAATTGATGTGGCTAGTAAGTGTATTTCCCATTCCCTTGAATGTTTAAATGACTGGCTTCAAAAAAATGGTCTAGATTTATCTCCTACAAAGAGTAATATCGTTCTGTTTTCTCGTAAAAGAAATCCTCCTGATTTAAATATCTCTATTAGTGAGTGCAGAATTCCAGTAAAGGAGTCGGTTAAATTTTTAGGTCTCTGGTTGGACAGTAAACTATGTGGTCGTCAGCATTGTGAATACATTTCAAATAAGTGTGAGAGGAATATTAACATATTACGGTGTTTGTCTGGGGTGTGGTGGGGTGCCCACCCTTTTAATCTTAAATTACTATATAATGCCATTATACGTAGTGTCTTGGATTATGGTTCCTTCTTGCTGGAACCTGCACGTAAGCAAGATCTTACCAAATTTGATCTAATTCAATCCAAATCACTCCGGATTATTACTGGTGCTATGAAATCATCTCCAATTAACGCTCTTCAGGTGGAGTGTGTGGACCCTCCTCTTCATCTTCGTCGTCAATTCCTAGCTAATAGATTCTTCTTCCGTTCTATTCATTTCTCTAATCACCCTCTCATTCCAAAACTCCAACTTCTCAAACAATATGTTTACACTTCCCGTTTTTGGACTTTTAAAAAACATCCGCTTCTTTTGAAAAGTTATTCAAACTTTAAATTGCTTAAGGATCCCACGTATCGGTCTACTAAACTATCGATTTATAATATTAATTACTTTGTTATAATATCGCAGCCGGAAATAATTTTGGACTTTGGTATCTGTAAGGGGGACCTCTACGCTGATAAGTATTTTCAAGAGCTCTTGCTCAGGAATTGGCGTGGATGGCATACCATTTTTACGGATGCCTCAAAATTGTCTCAGGTTGGATGTGTTGGTTGTGGTGTATTTCACTCCCAGTTTGATATTGTTCAAAAGATAAAATGCCCTCCTGAGTCCTCTGTTTTTACAGGTGAATGTCTAGCAATTCTTGAGGCGGTAAAATATATCCTTCTCTTCAAACTTCGTCAGACCATAATTTTTTCAGATTCTCGTAGCTCGCTTCAATCCCTTCTGTCTAACCCTTTTCACTCTAAATTTCACCCCATTGTTCTCGAAATTAAAAAATCTTTATCTGATTGTATTGATAAAGGACTAGAAGTGGTTCTTGCTTGGATACCAGGACACCTTGATCTTTCTGGTAATGAACGTGCTGATAAAGCGGCCAAAGAAGCGGTTTCTTGTGGTGATAAGGTCCCGTTTATTAATTATAGCGTTGACCTTATCTGCCTCCCTAAAAGTTTTCTTTATAAGTCATGGTCTACATACTGGAGAACAACTAGCTTATCCAAAGGTTCTGGTTTTGCTAAGATCCAACCAGAAATACCAAGTAAACCTTGGTTTTCGCGGTGGTACTTCGGTAAGATTTATACGTCGACCTTAATTCGCATGAGGCTTGGTCATTGTTGCTCACCTTCACATTTAAAAAAGATTCATGTGAAAGATTCCTCTATATGTGAATGTGGCCTGGATGAGGGGGATCTCAATCATATATTCTTCTCCTGTCCATTGTATGATAATGTTTTTTTCTACAATTCTCTCATATCATTAAAAGTCTCATTTCCGACTCATATTCCTGAACTTTTATCATCTACTAATATTGATATATATAAAGTTTTCGTTCACTTTCTCACTATCAATAACATTCGTTTATACTTTTGTACATATTTATGTGTTTTTAATGTTGTTTGTTTATGTTCGAATAAGTTTTCTTTAAGTTATTATTCTTTTTTATTGTTATATGTGTATATTTTCATTTTTTCATACAAAATAAGCCTATTCTGGTTCAAAGTTTGCTCAATTTCGTTTTAGGATGTTTTTTGTTTTTTTTGACGTGAAACTGGCACAAATGTCATGTTGACAATTGCCACAAAAAAAAAAAAAAAATACAATGACATTTGCATAGCAAGTTTATTAATATTATTATGCTGTTATTTCTTAAATGCATAAAACAATTTATAGTAAAGAACTGTTGTTCTTACCTCAAACAACCTATACCATTGTTAATGTTTACTGTTATTACCAATTACAGGGTTCAAGAGTGGGCTAAGTTTTCACCCACATGAAGCAGGGTATCTGTAGAAGCAGCAGCAACAAAGTACCTAGGTACCAACAAAAAAATTTCAATTACAAAATCAATTTTGAGGAAGGGAATTATCACAGCTAAACGATAATCAAACATGTATGCTATACCTTGGATTATCCATACTAGTTGCGCCCTGTGGTTTTACTCATGCGGTGATGAAACATTGATGATAATAAGTAACCTTTAATATGATAATACTATAGGTAGACTGCTACCTCTGCCCAATCTCATCAACAAAAACACCACCACTCGACGTTCGCTAAGCACTGGCGAGATGGAGAGTGAAGGAGCGGGGCAGGTATGGGGCATTCGGATTATAGAGGGGTTCGGATTAAAGAGGTCCAGCTGTTATAAGTATACATTTGAGATGCAAGACTAGATTTTTTAAATTATATTCTTTACTATATGTAAGTGATATAATGTCGACATGATATGTAGAGTAGATAAATCTTTTAGATGATGAAAAATATGACTATATTATGTTTTATAAAGTGTAAATTGGGTATGTGAAAATAGAATGCTATTCTGTAACGGGGTCCACCTTTACATAAACATAATACATTACATAAACTTATCCACTTAACTTACTATCGCACAGGAAACAAAAGTTCAGTAGGTGTAGGGGTGAAATAGCATGACCACAAAATACTTTTGTTTTTATTTTAGTCTTTTTAATATTTATTTTTATACTTACAGACTATACTGAACATTGCTTTAGACTACATTCCAGTTGAAGCCACTAGCATTCATAACAAACACATCGTGTTACAGTTCTACTATGGAAATTATCCACTTCAATACTTAGTAATTAAAATTGTATGATTTATCAAGTACCTACTCAATAGCTCTTCAATGGCAATTGGCTCTGTTGGAGTGAATGTTGGTTAAAACAGTGTGTTGTCTGCATGGAGGATAGGGTAGGTGCACTAGTTTCCCGGCCTGCATGTATTTTCGGCCTTTTGAGGATCATGTCCCACTAAAACAACGTAAACAGAACGTATATTGCTAAAATTCTAACAGAACCATGCACTAACCATTCCCTACATGTTCTCTTACATGAGTAAATACATTTTAGCTTTCCAACATTAGCAAACACGTCTTAGCAAATTTTTAAATTTGCCAAGATTAAGATTAATTTTTAACGTGCGTAAATTTACGAAAAAAATAACGGCGCATGTGCTTTTCGAAGGCAAGTTTTTAAACCATTGTCTAAGTAAATTAGATAAATTCTTATGTAATATGCATTACAAATTACTGAATATTATTTTCACATAGTTATTTTAGCAATAATTGGTAAAAAGTACCATAATATTAGGCGGCCGGAAATCAATACCAGAAAAACTACAAACGTTGAGTTTTCGGCCCCGTGGCCGAAATGTGCCTCAATACAGTGTTAGATAGTTTTGTCTCTTTTGTTAGTTTGTTTGCATTCATCTATCTATCTATTCTTTTACCAATTATGTGCTTACCTACTCATTCCTTCTTCCAGAGCGTCTGTCCTCAAAGCTAGTCATCATCGTTGGGGGCTGTAGCTGGGCGCCTGCCCCCCTCTCCATTCTTAGCACCTCCTGCCTCACCGTTACCGTGGCCGCTACCATAGCCAAGAATAGCGGGGCTGCCGGGGACAGGGGACCTAGTTCCATTTGCTTGATTCAGCGTAAATTAGCTTTTATTTTATATTATTGGACTGTTAATTGTTATTTTATAATTTAAAAATGTCTAATAGTTTAATAGTTAAGAAAAAAAAATCAATAAACGATCATTAATTGTCAAATAATTGTTTTATTAGCCGAGAACACTACTTCGAAAAGCACGGCCGAAAACTGGTGATGTGGAGGCCGAATACTAAGATTTGCGGCCGAAAACCGGTGTTTTCTCTATATTTGCGATTTTAAATTAATTTAAAAAATATCACTGCATTAATCACAGTTTTGGTATTTTAAATCAAAACTTGAATATGTAGACTACAATTAAACATAAACACAATAGGTAAAAACTTATTTCAACATTCTGTTCTGATCGCTTGAAGTTGAAAGGATCACTAAAAGGCCGCAAACTAGTGCACTGACCCTACATGAAGGCATGGATAAATTTTGCTCATCATCATGACATTTACAATGAAAAAAATGCATGTAACAAGCAGAGGAAACATTAGTAAGGTAAAGTACTTTATCATTATTCTTAACTAAGCTAAAGGGATCACTTACATTTTGTCCTGGTGTAATAAATGAGAAACTTACCATCCATGTAAAACAAAGCATAGCATTTCTCATTTGTCTCAATAAAGGCTTACTCTTCTGTAATCTAAGCAAGTTAACCAAGTTCAAGTTTTTAATAACTGCCACAATCCTGATACACTTGAAAATGCTTATGAAAATCATTTATTATTGTGTATGTAAGTTTAGTATAAAAGTCATCATTGGGGTCGCGCAAAGTCGCTGGTCAGATAGTTAGCATGTAATATTAATAAGAATTGTTCTAAATATGTGACAAGCTAATCATCAAACAGAAACATATAATATGTACAATTTTTTTAAATATTTTATACTAGTATATGCGCGCGACTTCATCTGTGTGGAGTGGAATAAAGATCTCCGGATCCATCGAGAACTACCCACTGAATAGGGATTAAAAGTAGCCTATGTGTTAATCCTGGGCACAAACCATCGTCACAACATTTTTTTTATTAGGAGCCTGTACAAGTATGAGGCCCACCTGATGTTAAGTGGTAACCTATACCGAGAACAGATGGATTCCGTCACATGTGACAAACTGCACTGCAAGCCCGGAGACATTAAGTTGTTAATTATCATGTATACGCCAGGTGAGTCTCATGTTTGTATCGGCTTCTAATAACATTCGCCGCTTTTGCGTGATTGCAAATGCAAAACAAACATACAATCATTCATGTTTTTAATATTGGTATCATTATGTAAAATCCAGACTTGTTTAATAGCTCCGTTAGCTTAGTAGGTAGTGACCATGCCTTCGAAGCGCGGGTCCCAGGTTCGATCCCTGGCAGAGGGGATTAATATTTGTGTGATGAGCAGAAATGTTTATTCTCAAGTCTTGGATATTGTGATGTGTTTGTCCATGCCTCCTGCGATACGAGGAAGCCTAATGCGGGTGTGAGGGTATGAGTGTGTAAGTAAACATTATCACTGTCTGCAAATAATGCTTTAGTTTTATTTTTCTGTTTTGGTTTAACTACATAATAATAAAACTGTATCTGAGCCAAATATGTATGTTAAATATATTTTTAATCATAATCAACGTGAACTTTGTTATCGATTGAAAAGCCACAATTTTTTAAATCTATTTGTTAGTTGTCTATCTCGGCTGCTCCAAAATAAAACACTGAACGCGCCATATTACTCATTTTACACCAGAGTGACAGTTAGGAAACATGTTGTCCAAGCAGCTAACTTGGTTCATACACATTTTTTTTATTTCATGGTAGAGAATAAAGCATTGAATTATGCCAATACTTTAGTTTGTATATATAACATAATGCCCACAATATATTTAACTATTTATGGATATTCAGTGACACTATTTGCTCTTATTACCTACGATTCTAGTGAGTTTGTTTATAAACTAAGGTAGGAACAGATAAATAAGAAGCTTATCTATTACTAGCTGCTGATGATGATGATGCTGAAAAGTATTATATGTTCTTTCCCGGGATATAATCTACCTCCTTGCTAAATTTCATTACGATTCGTTCAGCCGCTTAGGCATGAAAGCGTAACAAACAGAAAAGCTTACTTTCGCATTTTTAATATAGTTAGGACTAGCTGCGCCCCGCGGTTACACCCGCATGGTGATAGTAGTAACGATGATAAAAAGTATTCTAGATGTGTGTTAATTCAGTGCTTTGTTTCTTTAAGTGAGACTTTAGTTATTAAGGCGAAATAAGCGTAGATTACGACCAAATTTCATAATTCGACTTCGCGAAAACTTAACTTTTCGACGCTTAATCCTTCCTATACCGTGATAATTAAAACAAAAGTTTTACGAATTTAAAATGACGTATATTTACGTCTCTGGGACGCAAATGGGTATAAACCTGATTACCGAAGTTCGAAAAAACCTAGTGTAAATTGAATATACGTTCTAATGAAGTATGGGAGCCAATACACGATTGAGCAAACTTGGCTCGATAGAAAAAAATCGGCAACATTCCCTAAATTTTTCAATTGTTCTTACTTGCTTCGTGGGGAAAAGCATTTTTATTCAATTATGGGCAAATATAATTCAATGAATGTATATCATATTCGAATTCTTTTTTACTAGTAAACTATGGACTCCTTTATCATTAAAATTTAATCAGTTGATTGTACGAAATAAATATAAAAGTATGAGCACGTATTCAAGTGCATGTTCGCATTATATCGCCCAATCTGATAAGCAATTCTCAACCTTATGTAAAGCGTCGTAAATTGTTATAAAATTAGGATTGGACCGCGCCTTAAAAAAACCGAAATCTAAAGCTACCTAAACAAGCAATTAGTTTCGCTGTGATATTTTTACCGTTTCTATTTATTTATTCGTAGTTTCTTCATAATTTGTTGTAGTCAAATGTATTTTTATTTAGACATAGATCAGTGACAAACACAGTATATCCGTGGATATTCAATATTTTTAAAACTTGCTTATGTGATTTCCTGTTTTTTATATTAGTTTTATCGATTCGAATGGCGTATTCAGTGATTTGTTTTATTTATTTTGGAACGCGGCGGTAGAGTCTTTAACGTACATTATAATGAATAATTGCCGTTCGCAAGTGCGTTTTTGATGCCTAAATTGAATAAATGATTTTGACTTTGACTTTGGTCCTTCTATATCTTTGCTAAAAAAAGATATTGAAAAAACGGTCTTCGATTCTGATACCGTGGATATGCCGTATGGATTTACCGTGTCCAAATACACGGTAAATCCATATTTACAAAAACAACTAAGTATTTTGAAAAAAATGGCATATTCAGTGTTTTATTTTGGAACAACCGATCTTTATGTCTAACTGTTTGTATGTCAGTCTCTTATATGCACATCACTCTAAAACTACGGGACAGACTTTGATGAAACGTAACACAGTAATAATTAATATTATTAAGTAAAATACTCTTGTAAGACATTTTGATCCCATAAAACGAAAGGGTTCTTCTGGAATAAGAGATGAAGTAACTACTGTATTACATTCCCTACTTGATGGATTTTTATGTAAGTTTCTCTATTCAGTAGCTGAAATGTTACCCTAATTTCTAAGCCAAATTTATATTGTTTATGTTTTTAATTATGAGTCAGTATAACGTTTTTAGACCCATATACTTAAAGTACGAATTTGCCATTTCATACTGAAAAAGTGAAACAATTTTGTATGGGACAAAATATATTTATTTAATCAAAGTATTTACTCTTTCTATCTAAAGATTTCTGGCATCTAATCGGAAGACCATTCAAACCTTTGCGATAGATAATAATTAAAAATATAACACGCCATTTTTATTGTTGTAAAACTACCCTTAGAGGGGTTGCAGTAAAGTTATTATAAATAAATAAATAATAAAACAAATATTTCTGTTGCGATTCACTCAAAACGTTTTTAAATACAACGTAACAAATCGTCACGCCATTTATTAAGGTTCATTCCCGGGAACTCCTGAGGCGAGGATTCCCTGGAAATCTGTTGGCCTTATTCCCGGGAAATCGAGTCGAGAACCCGATAACGCGTTGAGTAGGCAAGATGCCAATTTATTTATTGCATAGGCTATAATAGACGAGTGCTAAAAAAATTCCCCCCTCAAATTAGTAGATACAATTAAATTTATAATATCAGACGCTGTAATACGCCTCTAATATCGCTGCTAAAATACTTGAACAGATAATTTCATGCACAATAAAAGTATCTGCTTCATAGATAAAGCTGCGTTTGCACTATAGGGGACATGTCGCTGAGACATATCGCCCAAAACTCACGTGGTAGGTCTTTGCGACTTTGTGGGACAATGTCGCTCGTCATTTGTCTTCTGTCTGGCTTACATAAATTATTCAGCAAAATAATAAAAAATACAAATAAAAAAACGGTACTATTCACCCAACTTATCTATGAACTGAGTGGGGGCGCTCATCTTTAACAAAGCAAAGTTAAGAAAAAAACCGGCCGAATGCATGTTGGACACACACACACACACACAACTATCTTGTGTGTCTGTGGCTTGCCCAGCACCGTTAATTACCATGTCGTCCATATGAAAGTAGAACATGTCTTTATATGTTCAGTAAACTTCAGTAGTTTAATATTTAAGACGGCCGGACAGACGGACGGACGAACATGTCGAAACAACATAATCATAAGGGTTCCCTGTTTGCAATTTTGACTATGGAAACCTAAAAATGAACCTTCGATATTGTTCCAATCGATAGATAGATAGTAGTAGGTAGACTAGGTAGTAGCGATAGATTTCCATGCATATTTTGTTTAATTTTGTTTTTATAATTACAATGTAGAGTATTCCACAATAACTGAGAATGTTGGTACAGCTCGGTGAGGGTCATTACATTCTCGTTGAACCACACTACTGCCATTTCGGAAACAAAGCGACACATGTCCTCACTATTCAAAACTTGCCGGGCGACAGTCGAGGGACACGAGGTCGCGCGTTTCGACGCTCGCAGAACGTCGACTTGCGACAAGTCCCGCGACCCGTAGATGTCGCAAGGGACGTCGGGCGACATCGCGCGGGATACTATATTTCATGTCGAGCAACAGTCACGGGACAAATTTACCCTAGTGAAAACGCGGCTTTACAGGACATTTTTGATCGGATAAGCTGAAAGTGAATATAATCATTTTTACTCCGCTACCACAACTTCTTCGACCGAAATCGAATCGGAAGAGGGTTAAGTAAGCCCATCAGAACCTAGACCCGATAGCTTAGAAACTCAAAGCAATTAAAGGAAAAGTAAGCTATTATAGGCGTTTCGACAAATAACGAGTCAATTGCAGTGGCGCTATCAACACAGAAAGAGTTTTTACTTTAGAGGGACGTTACTAGGGAAGTGGTTTCGAAACTTGGAATCAATGCACAAAGCATTGCTTTCAGTTAAGCCTACTTCAACTGAAAATGAAAGAGTATGTGTATAATAAGGAACCGTCTGTTTGATAAAGCTATAGGTAAATGCTTTAGTTTTTCTAAACGCATATTTTATCACAGCCAGAGCAAGCCCACCTAATTGTTTTTTTATGTATAATCAGATGTTGTTTTACTAATTATGCAAAATGTTATGTTGTTTTTGTCCTTATTAACCTGCCAAAAATAGCGCTTTGATTCTAATTAGAAGTCAACATAGTATTCACGTTTTAATGTTTAATTTTTATTGTTTAGTTTGAGATGCTAATATTATTGAAAATGTCAATGAGAGTTTTATGACTATTTTGATACTTTTAGGTTTAAAGAACTTTATTTCTCATAAGAACTAGTGTTCACTTACAATGAGATTCTCTTAAATATAATTTATAAATGAGTCCTCTGGCTAGGTAGGAATTACTTATTTAACGAGCTATTTATATATTGCTTCAGTTTATTTCGATATGCATTAATATTTTCACATTCTTTCACTTCATTTGGTAAGTGATTGTATAGCTTTGCTCCTTCAAATAATAATGTTGTTCTCCCATAATTAGTACGCGGTGTTATCAATCTTAATTTATTTTTATTCCTTAAATTGTGGGTATTTATGTGTTGTGTGAACTGAACGTTTGAGTGAATTGATTGAGTTATGATATTTTTTATGAGAATGCAAGTGTTATATGTGTATATTTGTTTGATATTATTAAGTTTAGTACTTTTATATAATAATGTTGTTGGTGTAAGATAGTGATAATGGAATAGGACTTTAATTATTTTATTTTGTATTCTTTGTAAGGGATCCAAGTTAGTTTTTGAAGCTGTTCCCCAGATTTCGACTAGATATTCCAGGTGTGATTTAACTAAAGAGTTGTATATCGTGGTGCGTATTTTGTACGGAATACAATTAGTGACTTTTCTTAGTGCTCCTAAGACTGATGTCAGCTTCGATCGGACATGTCCTATATGAGCTCGCCAATTGAGCTTGTCGTCTATCCATAAGCCAAGATATTTTTCTTTTTGTGATCGCTGTATTATTGTATTATTAATTTTCAGTGGAGTAAAATTAGGGATAGTTTTATTTTTTGCAGCAAAAATCATAAAAGATGTTTTAGTGGCGTTGATTGTTAATAAATTGTATTTAAACCATTCCTGTAGTATGTCAAGATCTATTTGTGCTTTAGATATAATATCGTGAATGGATTTACCAAAATAAAAGATACAGGTGTCGTCTGCATATAATGTTAAATGTCCAGTAAGGCCTATGTTACTTATATTATTAACATATATCAGAAATAATAGTGGGCCTAATATAGATCCCTGGGGGATTCCGTAAGTAACGTTTTTGGGGGTACTTTCAAAAGAATTTTCAATTTTTACTATTTGCGTTCGGTTTTGTAAGTATGACGTGAAAATTTTTAAGGCTGTCCCAGTAATACCTATATTTTTTAATTTGTGTAATAGTTTTATATGACTCACTGTGTCGAAAGCTTTTTTTAAGTCGATAAATATACCTAAGACTATGTTTTTTTGATCAATGTTAATCTTAATTTTTGTAATTAAATCCATGACGGCTGAGAGGGTGCTTGATTTAGAACGAAATCCATATTGTTGTGCTATTAAGAAATCTTTATCATTCAAATATCGGTTTAAGCGTGTTTGTAATATTCTTTCAAATATTTTGGAAGCTATTGGTAGCACCGATATGGGCCTAAAATTACTTGGATCAGTTTTGTCTCCAGATTTGTATATGGGACTTACTTTTGCTATCTTAAGGGTGTCAGGAAAATATCCGCTTTCTAAACACTTATTTATACACTTTGTAAACCTCTCAGCAATAACATCTTTGAGGCATTTAAAAACTTTAGTACTAACTCCATCGATACCCGTGCTAGTGTCTGTATCCAAGTCATTAATAATTTTACAAACTTCATCTATACTACATGGCGATAATTCGTTAAGTAATGTCTGGTGTGTATATGTGTCATCGTACATTAGAGTGTTACCCGAGTGTGTATGGTATTTGTTGGGTATTTTATTGGCTAATTCTATTCCGATTTCAGAGAAAAAGTTGTTAAAAGCTTCACATATTTCGTTACCTTCGGTGACGAGGCCTGAGTTCGACATTATTTTTGTAGGAGCACTGCTATGTTTTATTTTATTTTGGGCTAGTAGATTAGTTATGACTTCCCATGTTTCTTCGAGTCTCCAAGGCAATTATGAAATAAATTGTAATAGTAGTCCTTTTTGTAGGTTTTAATCATTAAGCTAACTTTTTCTCGCTCTTCAGAAAAGTTCTTTTTCTTTTCTTTATCAGACGGATTAGATTTTGTTTGTGTCCACAGTATATTTCGTGTGTTAATAGAATTAATTAAATTTTTATTAATCCACTCCTTCTGTGGCAGATTTAATATTTTAGTCTTTTTTTAAAACTTGGTCTTGGATGAAATTTTCTAGACAAATGTAATCATTATTAACATTAATGTACACTGCTTCTGTTGCTGTTTTCTGCAAACGGACGTAATCAAGGGCTTCATAGTGAATTTTTTCGTTCACAGTTGGCGCCAGTTTTGATATTTCTAAAAATATCTGTCTATGATCAGATAGTGACGATTCAAGTATTGTCATATTAAAGGTATGGTTGTCGGTGTTGGTACATACATGATCTAAAATAGTGTTTGTGGAGTTGGTTTGCCGTGTAGAGTGCATCTTGTCGATTTTGTTGAGTATTCGATATCCATTTTCTTTTATTTCATTCAAATATTGTTTTTTTGGCGCTGCTCTTTCTAGTGAGCAAGTCACAGTTAAAGTCACCAAAGACTACTGCTCGCTTCCTTTTTTCTAATTGTTTAGAGTATATGTCGAGAAAATTATTTATATTTGTATCTCCTGGTTTGTAGATTCCTCCGATATTTAATGATAGTTTGTTTATATAGATCCATAGGTAGTGATTTCCGTTTTCATATATATTCTCTGTAATATTATATTTAATATTATTATGTACATAGATGGAGACGCCTCCGCCTCTAATGTTCGTTCTGTAATTATATATATGTGTATAGTTAAGTAGTTGGTAAAATTGAGCATCTTCTTCTGATCTAATCCATGTCTCAGTAAAGATGAGTATGTGAGTGGTGCTTCGTATGGCGTTTATTATACATTTTATCTCATCGAATTTACCAGTTTTACGTATACTACGTAGGTTGGCGTAAAAGAATCTCAAAGAGGTAGGATTTATTGGAATATCTTCATATTTGTTTACAATGTAATGATTTAAATAACTATTCTTATTTAAAATGTTAATTTTATTTTGTGGGGTGACAGGATCTAGTTTTTTCGGTTTCGCACAATCGTAGGAGTTCCTTTAATATATTTGATGATAAGGTCTTGTTCTCCGTTTTCTTCACGAGACTTCATTTCTTCTTTCAAGGACTGTAAGTATTGTTTTTGTGAAGGCGTTTTGTCAGAATATAATAAGATGTTTTCGGGTAGTTTTAATTTGTTTCTTAATAAACTTCTCGGGGTGTCAGTGTCATTGAAAAATGTTTTAATTGGGCGATTTTTACCCGGGACATACTTTCCAAGTCTCATACATATTGTTGGTTTTGGACAGTTTTCGAACAGTAATGTTATTACTTTTGTAACTTCTTGTTCATCGTAGCTTACGTACTTTTTTGAGAGTAAACTTAACCCACTTAATTTATTGATATTTATAGAATGATATTTTTTTATGATACATAATATTTTGAATTTTGTGAGGACTTTTTTCATTGTTTGAACCGAAAAGATATGCAAAAACCAACGTAAATGTAAATTCCCGAAAACCTGAGAATTTAGACTCGAGAATTCTCGAGACCCGAGAAATATAAGCTCGAGAAATCATGAACCCTACTATATATCATCGGAGGGGTAGGAAGCGGTGTTTTATACACCCACGTTTCGTTAGAAAAATATGTTTTTGGTCCCATGTAATAGTGGGCGAGCCTATTGCCATCTACAGATACAGATACAAATACTGCTTATACTAGGCCCGCTGGCAGGTAAGCTAATTTATTAATAAGGGTGTTGAATAAAGAAATGAAATAGCGAATATACGGAAAGATACGAATAAAGCATACTGAGCGAATGTCTAAACAACTATGTTTTGGGGTGACCAGTACAGTGAAATTACTGGCAGGACTTTGAACTGTGAAGATCTGATATGCACTGCAACTGTCTTGGGCTCAACACAATCAGATAAATGTCATGCTCATCTCGACATTAATAATAATAATAAATGTTTTTATTGCAGACAACATGATCCATTTTTATTAGTTAGTAACACCTTAGGGCCGTGGGGTACCGGCTTAGAATAGTACCCCTTCAACTCTACCCGTGGGTGCGTAAAAATCTGCTAAGGGATAACAATCGGAAGGTGGGCAGCAGCACCTTCCCAGTATTAAAACCCCAAAACTGCGCTCGCCAACCCGCCTGCCAAGCGTGGCGAGTATTGGCAAAATCCCCCCAATGACGGACACATTAGGAACCAGGCCCCCAGTCCCCGGCAGCCCCGCTATTCCTGGCTACGGTAGTGGCCACGGTAACGGTGGGGCAGGGGGTGCTAAGAATCCTCGGCAGACGCCCGGCTACCACCCCCAACGACGACGACTGGCCCTGGTGACACACAACATACGCACAATGAGAACAGACAAGAAGATATATGAGCTGGAAGAAGAAATGAGTAAGTTACACAGGGACATTGTGATTTGTGGGGTTATCTGAAGTCCGTAGAGCGGGTGAGGACACGATAACCCTAAAATCAGGTAACCTACTCTACTACCGGGAGGGCGACCAACAGTCCCAAGGTGGTGTCTGTTTTCTCGTCCACAAGTCCCTTACTAACAACATAGTTAAGATCGATAGCGTTTCCAATAGGGTCGTTTACCTAATACTCAGAGTATCCAAACGATATTCGCTGAAGGTCATTCAGGTATACGCACCGACGAAGTCGCACCCGGATGATGAGGTGGAGGATATGTATGAGGACATTAGTCGGGCCATACATACCTCTGAAACGCACTTTCTAGTTGTTATGGGGGACTTCAACGCGAAGTTGGGTAAGAGAAGCGAGGATAAGTTGAAAGTGGGGCAATTTGGATATGGACAACGGAACCGTAGGGGACAGAGGTTGGCCGACTTTCTGGAGAAAAGGGGACTCTTTATGATGAACTCTTTCTTTCACAAGCCACCTCACAGGAAATGGACCTGGCTGAGTCCCGATGGTTCCACGAGAAATGAGATTGACTTCATTATGACCACCAAAAGGCAAATATTCACTGATGTCTCCGTGATCAACAGGTTTAAAACCGGTAGTGATCACCGAATGGTAAGAGGCACGGTGAATATTAATGTCAAACTGGAGAGGTCTCGTCTGATGAAGTCTACGCTCCGACCCACTCGTGCCCGTATTCAAGACCCCGAGAGCTTTCAACTTGAGCTATCCAATCGCTTCGATTGCCTTGAGAACATCGCTTCAGTGGACGAGATCAATAACAGGTTAGTAGAAACTGTCCATATAGTGGGTTCCAAGTACTTTAAACCCCACCGTACAGATAGGCCACAGAAACTCTCCAACGATACCCTCAACCTCATGGCTGAACGACGCTCATTGAAACTGCAGTCTTCGGATGATGCTGAAGCATATAGGCTGCTCAATAGACGAATATGGAAGTCCTTGCGACACGACATCCGGATCTTTAATAAAAACTGTATTAAAGAGACGATAGAGTGGAAAAAAGGCTCCAAAGTGTTTGCAAGAGACATGTCTATTGGGCAAAGCCAGTTGACGAAGCTGAAGAGAGAAGACGGCAGTGTAGCGTCGACCAAAGCAGAAGTATTAGGAGAGGTAGAGAGTTTCTACGGACAGCTATACACCTCGGTCACTAAACCTGTTAGCAGCTCGGCCAAAGACCCAAGAGCCAAGCTTTATATTAAGCCGACATTATACCGAAGATATCCCGGACATCAGCCTGTACGAGATTAGAATGGCCTTGAAACAGCTTAAGAACAACAAGGCGCCTGGTGACGACGGTATCACATCTGAGCTTCTGAAAGCGGGTGGAACACCGGTACTTAAAGTCTTTCAGAAGCTCTTTAATACCGTCTTACTCGAAGGTTCAACGCCAGAAGCATAGAACAAAAGCGTGGTGGTGCTGTTCTTTAAGAAAGGTGACAACACTTTACATAAAAATTACAGACCCATCTCGCTTTTGAGCCATGTTTATAAGCTGTTTTCGAAGGTCATAACGAACCGTCTCAGTCGCAGGTTTGATGAATTCCAGCCTCCGGAACAAGCCGGTTTCCGAAAAGGCTATAGTACCATAGACCACATCCACACGCTACGGCAAGTTATACAGAAGACCGAAGAGTATAACTTGCCTCTTTGTTTAGCGTTTGTGGACTATGAGAAAGCCTTTGATTCGATCGAGACGTGGGCAGTGCTTGAGACTCTCCAGCGGTGCCGTATTGACTATCGGTATATTGAAGTGCTGAAGTGTTTGTACAAAAACGCCTACATGTCAGTCCGAGTACAGGAGCAGAGTTCGAAGGCAATTCCATTGCAAAGAGGCGTGAGGCAGGGAGACGCCATATCTCCGAAACTGTTCAACGCTGCATTGGTAGACGCCTTCAAGCTTTTAGAATGGCAAGGACTTGGCATCAATATTAACGGCGAGTACATCACTCACCTTTGATTTGCCGACGATATTGTAGTCATGGCAGAATCCATGGAAGACCGCAGTAGTAAGACTGCAGTTTCCCAACGGTTCCCAAAGATGAACATGGACAAGACGAAAGTTATGTCTAATGCCCATGTTATAACTACCCCAATATCAGTTGGGAACACAACTCGAAGTTGTTGCCGAATACATCTACCTGGGACAGACAGTCAAACTAGGCAGGTCCAACTTCGAGAAAGAGGTCAATCGTCGAAATCAACTCGGCTGGGCAGCGTTCCGGAAACTTCGCGAAGTCTTCTCGTCAAAAATACCTCAGTGCCTCAAGACAAGAGTCTTCGACCAATGTGTGTTACCAGTGGGGACTTATGGCACTGAAACGTGGTCTCTTACTATGGCCCTCATAGACAAGCTCAAAGTCGCACAACGAGCTATGGAGAGGGCTATGCTCGGGGTTTCTCTACGTGATCGAATCAGAAATGAGGAGATCCGTAGAAGAACGAAAGTCACCGACATAGCCCAGAAGATTAGCCAGTTGAAGTGGCAGTGGGCAGGGCACATAGCACGCAGAACAGATGGCCGATGGGGCCGAAAGGTTCTGGAGTGGAGACCACGGACCGGCAAGCGCAGCGTAGGTCATCCACCGGCACGGTGGACAGACGACCTGATGAAGGTCTCAGGACGACGTTGGATGCAGGCCGCTTCCAACCGGTCCTTTTGGAAAATCATGGGGGAGGCCTATGTTCAGCAGTGGACGTCCTACGGCTGAGATGATGATGATGATGAACACCTTAGAATTACGTTAGTACTTAATAACTAAAAGAGAGTTTGTCCTCTGGATGAGTTTATATACCAAAGGACAGTTATATTTTTCGTCTATTGCGTTTAAGATGCTGTTCCGGCTTGAGCGTAGTCTGTTAAGCAGCGACACCGTTTTTTTATGCCAAACCGCATCAAATGTGTCAGTGCGTGCTTGCGTGAACATTTGTGAAGCGCTGCAGTATCGCGGAAGCCGCAACAACGCCCTAAACGCATTATTAAATTGGACTCGCAGAGCGTTGTAAGCCTTTTTAGTATAGTTAAACCACAGACTCGCCGAGTACAGAGACGTACAATACGCTTTAAACAAAGTAACCTTTACAGCATCTGTACATCTAGCGAATCTGCGGGCCAACATATTCGCTCGGACAGACAACGCTCTGCGTTTCCTCTCCATATCTAAATCATGCTTCAGGTCGTCAGTAACCCAGTGCCCCAAATATTTAAAATTATGTACTCGCTCTAATTGAACGCCATTTAGCGTGATAGGTGGAATATACGACGGGCACTTGGTACCTGCCCTGAAAACCATAAATTTAGACTTGGCAGCATTATAGAGGAGACCATGAGAAGCAACATATGACTCACATACAGCAAGAAGCTTCCGTAGTGCACTGATAGAGGGAGCCAGCAGCACCATGTCATCAGCATAGCTGAGGTTATTGACACAAACGTCGTTTATGTAGCAGCCCACTGGCATGCTGCTGAGTCGCTCAATCAGTGCATTCACATACAAGCTAAAGAGCGAGGGTGAACTCAACCCTCCTTGCCGTACCCCGCACTCCAGCTTGTACGGATCTGAAAGCTTACCTGCCCATTTCACACGATTTTCTTGATTCAGATACCAGAATCTAAATATTGGTACTAACTCTGGCGGTACACCCGAGTCGCTCATTTTTTCCCAAAGAATGTCATATGACATCATATCAAAAGCCTTAGAAAGGTCCAAAAATAACAGGCATAAATTGGTGTTTGTCTGTCTGTGTAATACTTGACAGTATGCTTAAGACTGAAGATGGCCGCTTCAGTCGATAACCCGGGTCGAAACCCGAACTGAGCATCGTGAAGCTTAAAGAGCTTACCTAAATGAGTATTAAGCACACCGTCAAATACCTTTGAGACAATTGTAGCCAATGAAATGGGCCGGTAGTTGGACCCTTCCGACGCATCTCCAGTTTTATTCTTGACAATGGGTACCACCAGAGTCCGCATCAAATCAGCACATTTAGTAGCATGATAAAAACATGTGCAATATCAGCATACAAATGCTTTTCTTTGATTGAAAGCTGGTGCTTTCCGTGTAGTCCCAATTAAATTTCATCAAATTTGGTCCAGTAGTTTTTGAGATACACTCCAATAACTGAATAGAATGGAAGTCGGTATTAAATTTTTCAAATTGTACTTGTTAATATATAATATGTTTGTGGTTCCAGGTGAATTACTTAGAGGAGCGACGTGAACTGGTGGTGAATTAGCTGTTTAATTGTTTAAATGGAGATACCCCTGATTTGAAGAATGGAAATTTATAAGCAAATTAAATGCTTTTAAATCAAGCAGGGCGCAGGACCCATAGAAATATTTTTTGGCTGTATTAGAAACTACTGTGGGTGCAATTTGAATCCAAATACAGTCCAATTCGTAGCTGCATTAAAGACGGTTGTCTTAAAAAAATACTTTCGATAATGTTATTATCACTGGAACTGATATATACGAAATTGTGAGAAGAACTCTAACAATTTCAGATGACCTGACATATTTTATGAGTAAAAATAATGATATTAGTTAAAGAAAGCATTGCATAAGAATACATTCCGGAGCAATGGGAAGCATCGCACATAAACCTCTTACAGAGAAAAGGTCACAAGGAAGATGGGAAATTACAGACCGATAAGCCTGATGACTAACATCTACAAAGTATTCTCTAAAATTATCCTAGATCATATAAGCACAACACTAGAAGAAACCAACCAATGGAACAGGCCTTATTCAGGAAAAAATTCGCTACGATACACATAACATACTAACGATAACATACACACTGTTAAGCAAATATTGGAAAAATACAATGATTATTACAAACACTCTGTATGGCCTATAATGACCGTACCAAGGCTTTCGATAGGATTAATTATGAAGCAATATGGGACTCAACAACTAGGGTGTCCCCGCGCCATACATAGAGATCATCAGAAACGTATATGCCAACAGCAAGGCAGGATAAAACTAGAAACTCTAGGTGAGTTATTCCAAATTGAAAGAGGTGTGAAACAAGGGTACTCTCTATCCTCCAAGCTGTTCTCTGCAGTGTTACCTGTTCTCTGTAGTTACAAACATGTACCGGTAATCGGATTGGGACCACTACGGTTTGTGTATAGATGGAAGAAAACTCAACCACTTGAGATTTGCTGATGACATTGTTTTTTTGAGGAGAATCCGAACAAAGTACAAAAAATTATAGAAGAACTACACAACAATATTTTATGTCAATGAGTACATTTACCTATCATCTCACAAAGACTAAACTACCAAAAAAATAAAAACACGTATAGCCAACAGCTCGAGAAGATATTGGTCACGCCTTCACATGTATCAGTAACCAGACACAATAGAAAATCTATTGTTATTTCGGTTAGCGACAGCTGAGCGGTGATCTGCATCCTACCTTGCCTCACTTGTGGATGTGAAACTTGGTCTCTCTCAAAACATCACAGATATATGCTTGAATACTGCCAAAGAGCCATGCAATGGAGTATGATAAGTATACGAAAGCAAGACAGAATAAAGAACACTGTTATAAGACCCAAGACTAAAGTAACCAATGTACTTACAAAAATAGACCCACTTAAATGGCGATGGATCGGTTGTACAATGAGAAGTAGCCAAGAAAAGTGGAGTAAAATTGTCACCGATTGGTACCCCAGAGATGGAAAAAAAGCAGAGGAAGACAAAACGACGATAGAATGACGAACTTAAATGAACAGCGGGGCCCAAATGAAGAAGATACTGAAATAGTTACGTTGAGAGTGTACCAGAGAGATGCTGCATTTCACTCACGGCAGATGTGCAAGCATGCACTTATGTGACATATGTAAAAGTACAACTTTACCAATACCAGCTAAGAATGTGAATAAAAATATATATTCATTGAATATAAAGGATACAGGGACAATAAAGAGAACCTATGTTTCAATTATCAATAACAAATTTTTAGAAACCGTAGAACATAATGCAACTATAGCTAATAACATATTGTGCGATGGAAAATAGTAAATTTATAGAAAAAGCAAGTTATAGAGTTTAAAAGAAAAATGTCCGTAATAAAATATGTATATATATATATATATAGAAAAACCGCAAACAGCAACATCAGACCCATGAAAAGTAAGTGAGACTCAATCAGGCTTAAAGCTCTCTTGTGTGCCAAGATCAGTACAAGTGAGTCTTAATGAGTCCACCTTGATCGAGGGCTACTTTTTTCCATTACAAGTTTAGCCGGATCAAGATCTTCAACCTTATAATAACTTATCAGATGAAAGTATGGTTAAAACCAAATATGTTAAGCGGCTCCGTTAGCTCAGTAGATACTTATCCTGTCGAAGCGCGGAGTCACAGGTTCGATCCTTGACCGGGGCAAATATTTGGGTGATGAATAGAAATGTTTATTCTCGTGGTTTGGATGTTGTGAAATGTGTGTGTGTCCACGCCTCTTCATGTCATCCACTGCCTTGCATAAAAATGCGCGTAAGTGTAATAAAATCGTATAGTTGACGTATTTAGTGTCTACTATCATTTATCTAGTACAACTGTGGCACAGATAACTTATAGTTTATATCAATACATAAACGATACGATTACGTTACACATACACAAATATTCCGTCATTAATATCGGTAAGTGCGTTAATAAGAAAATCAGTTGGCGAATCTCTAAACAGCTATGTTATAGGACAGGGATGGCGAACCAATGGCGATCGTACCATTGATGGCACGCGACACAATATTTCGGGCACGGTTTGCATTTTAGTTCATTGTAAGTAACAAAATTTACTGTGGACACAAACGATAAAGACCTACTACTGAAAACATTTCAGTGAATGTAGACATTGTTTATTTTGTTCCAGTAAAGTTTTGGTTGAGTTATTCATAGAAAAGAAACATTATTTACATAAAGTTTATAATAGTGCCATAGAACGGACATCGGCAGAATTGCAATAAGCAAAAGCGTCATAATAAGCAACGACGTCAAGTCGAATTTATCCAAGGATTTATTTCCGTAACATATCCACACAAATCCTGAATATGGACAATGCTGTTTTGTGGACTGAGCTCGTAGACGAGAGGACGTTAATTTTTATATGTTTCCAAAATCTGAGATGTGGTTACAGTGTATCAATTGTGATAGGCTGTGAAGTCTAATCTTCGAAGAACGTTGCACACAGTTTGCATCACAAAACCATTTGAGAAGAGATTTCCATCCATGAAGAAGGACAGATCTCGTTTTCGACCCGACTCTTTATCTACATTGATTCCTGCTAGCGAGGTAGTCAGTCAGTGATAGTCCTCAATCTGCTGCTATCAACCCCCAATAAAACGGGTATGTATCATGTGTACAAATTTCTTTTAACTACACTGTATATTGACTTTGCAGCCATTGTCTGTAACAAACTACGATTATTATGCTAGCTAATTATCGATTTTATAAAGTCTTTTATATTAAAGTATATATCTTCTTTATTAATGCTTCCAAAATGATCATAACAAATCTGAGTTAGTCTGCATACTTATGATGATTAATTTTTTTCACCTTCAAATAAAGATATAATAAGTCACCAATTATTTTTCCTGCTACTAAAAAATCTCCGTTTGTTTTTATCCTCTACTGTGAATAGCAACATCTTACAAAAGCCATTAAAAATAGAAGAAGTGACTTCATTTTGAAGTATATTGATATTTACTTAAATTGCAATACCCCTCTATAGACCTATCCATAAACACAATTTTATTAAAATAAAAACTTTGTAAATTTTTAATGTAGACTATAAGTTCATTAAACCCCATGATTGTTATGTTACTACTGTGCTATGTGATGATTTCCGGTAATCTCAGCTTTAGCCATGAATACAGTAGAACAAGATCCATTGCACCTACTACGTTTCAGAAGTTTTAGAGAAACACTCATAGGTCAACACTGGTATGTTTTTTTTTCTATTGGTCTAGATCTAGCTAGTCGACTTAGAAATCTAAGGCGGTATAACACCTAGAAATAAAGAATATAAACCTAGAACAGAACTGGCTATCAAAGAAAGATGCCGGCATGCACTGTGAAGTGCTTAGTGACTGGTGGTAGCTAGCCAGGTGGACACGAAATGTGCACTACATGCTGCTGAACTCTGTTAACATGCTCTAGGGATTGAAACCCATAATGTAATCAATGGCTGACCTTTGTTACCCATGTGCTATCATCGTTTCAAATGTATTGTAATATGTTTTCACATAACTATCACTTTTTGTACCACAGGACATCACGTGGTGGGCCTTATTTACTGCCTTAGTTTCCAAATAAAAATCTACAGATGCAATAATTTTGCAATATGTGTATCTCTGTGAGACAATAATAATTGCACTTTGTTATGTAGTTTGATCAGGGGCCTTAATATAAGCTCTTAAAACAGGACTTCTAGAAAACTGCCTGGCTTGCTGATGATGGACTGACGTCATTATACTTTAAATCCGCTCAGATTATCATCTTACAAACGTCTAGGCATCTGTAATGTTGATTAAAGCCAGAGACAGTATTATCCGTTTTGTAGAAAACAATAGCCTGATGAGTTTACCTAAATGAGCGTCATGGTATGATTTAATTCCAAACTGTTTAATCCAGGTTTAAGAACTGCACGGAACTTGCATGGTTTTTACAAAACTGATAGTAAGGCCCCAGATTGACACTATTATTATTAATCATAGAGATCATACATTTTAATTTTTGTATTATCTTTTCAGATGATTTGCACACCTCTATTTACCAAGAGAAGACCCCCTGTGAGCTCTATCTCTGCAAGCTACACAAAGTAGTTGTTGCTGATGGCTTTCTTATGTTAACTCTAAGCTGATTGATGAGCAGTTTCCAGATTGCAACATAAAATTTTGCATCAGTTGTAATTAGTAGCTTTTAATATATATAAAAATAAACATAATTATGTGATTTTATTTCTATAACAATCTCTCTCTTCTATAAATCCTCCCTACCTAAATTTCCATAATCCTTTTTAAATTCCCACATATATATAAAAACTAAAACTATAGAAAGATACCATCTATATACGGGACGGATAGCTGGCAAATATATTTGAAGCTGAAGGTGAAAATAAAAAATTAAATTTAAAAAAAAGAGCTGTCATACATGATATTATGTGAGCTTGGCCAGTAAGGTCGAAATTCGGTCTATGGGAGTGCCCCGTCTGATGCGTTAGCATCTGTTAGTCTGTGGTCTCCAAAGAGAATATAAATAACGAGTCTCTATTGTATTCTCCATAGGTATTTTCTTAGGGGATTAGTTATTTTAAATTGAACTGATCGTTACAATTATTGTAGTCCGAGCCTCTATAATAGCAAAACAAAAAGCAGACAAACAAGATGTCTTCGGAATCTTTGGTACCTTTGGAGTCTAATCCAGAAGTACTAAACAAATTTCTTCAGAAATTAGGTGTTCCCAAAAAATGGAACTTGGTAGACGTAATGGGCTTAGACTCGGAGATGCTTTTGTTTGTGCCCCGCCCGGTGCTCGCCGTTATGCTACTTTTCCCGACTTCCGAATCCTATGAGCAACACAAGAAAAAGGAGGAAGCAGACATTTTGGCGAAAGGTCAAGAAATATCGAACAATATTTTCTACATGAAACAGAACATCAGCAATGCCTGTGGTACTGTAGCTCTTGTTCACGGTGTGGCAAATAACATTGATAAGATACAGCTTTCTGATGGACACATGAAGAAATTCCTTGATAAAGCTAATACTATGGATGTAGTTGGGCGTGGGTCACTGCTAGACAAATCTGAAGGCATCATCAGTGCCCACAAGGAACTAGCTCAGGAAGGGCAAACTAACACTCCAAGTGCTGAGGATCCTGTGAAACATCATTTTGTAACTTTTGTGCATAAGGATGGAGCACTCTATGAATTAGATGGTCGTAAGGCTTTTCCGATTAACCATGGACCTACTACTGAAGACTCCTTTCTTGAAGATGCGGCCAAAGTGTGCAAGGAGTTTATGGCCCGGGACCCTAATGAAGTCTGCTTTACTGTAATGGCATTAACTGCCTCGAACTGAAATGTCTCCTCTATATTTTCAATACTGACTTGGGTACTAAAAATTGCTGCCCGCTGAGTTGGTGCAGTGTTTATGATTGAAGCCGAGCTTTATAATAAAGAAGCTTAATAAATATTTTTGTAGTTCATGCATGGTTCAATATGAACCAATTTGGTATTTAATGCTATGCTAGCATTTGTGATATTACACTAATTTATTTTGATGTTCTCTTTTATTTTCATTAATCATAGGGTGGGTCTGTATGCTAGTTAGCAGTCTTAAGTGGAGTTCCAAACTTTGTGATGGGTTTTGAAAAAGATAAGGACGCAGATTTTTCTCTCAGGAGTAGCATACATTATCTAGTTAAAATAAATACAAATCAATAATGGGTTTCTAACAAGATAATATTAATAAAAAATATATTGTAAAAGTGCAAAACGTGAGTATCAGGCCACTTTTTTAAGTATACACCTTCAATATGTTAGATTGCGGCTGCAAGATTAGACTGTTATTTCCGTTTATTGCCTGTGGTTCGATTGCGGAGTTCTACTGGTTGATCCATGGCCAAATTTTTTGCCTCTGGTTCTATTAATCAAACCACGAGCAAGTCAAACTAACCATAGACCTATCGACTTATTATTATCTGCTTTAACATAAATTCCTATTCATATTTCAAATTTACAAAAAGAAATAAATGAAATGAAGAAATGAAAAATGAATGAGAGAAGAAAGAAGAATGCCCAAAGGCTGAAGGCAGGTCCCCTTTGTTTTGGTTCAAAATATTATCCAAAAATAATTTAATATTTTTTCTATTCATTTGGCAATCACAACTATTTTTTCACCCCAGCAATTGATTAGTTAGAAGTACATACTATTTTGTTGAAATTTCTTTCCCATGATTTACTACCAACCACAAATATGCAATAATGTCCGTTACAATTTCATACAAGTTGTTATATTAGTGTTGCCATTTATGAGTAGGGTAGCCACATACCTAACAGTAACATTTTAACTTGCCTACTTATTGCACTATACTTTTGATGGAATTGATGTCTAATCTATGGACATTAAAGTATCGCGATACTGTTTATTGGTGTACTTACTTGGTACTTGGTGGGCTGGCCATTTTCCAAAAAAATAATCAATATATAGATAAAATCAAAAATTGAACCAACTTCTACACTAAAAAGTGTGAAATAACTTTTTGAAGTCGGTATGATGATAGTTTGAAAGTATATTATCTCAATATTGCGTGCATGGTAAGTACCGACTATGACAAGTTATTTCACACTTTTTAGTGTTTAAGTCGGTTCTATTTTTAGAAAAATTTTTTCCCCAGCTTTTTATTGACCTTGCGACTTACGGGATACACCTTCAATGATCATATCATCAAGATAGGCGAAACACTTTTCAGTTATTGAAGTACATATAACTCAAAACTGCTTGACCGAATTTGATGAAACTTTTATGGTATCACCACGGAAGTATACTCTATCAAACAAAAAATAATCATCAAAATCGGTTCATAAACGACGAAGTTATCCGCGAACACATTAAAACACAGCTGGCACAGATAAAGTCAAGGGTTGGCTTTAGAATCGTGACCCCTGAATTTGGTGAAACAAAAACTGTGGGTGGGTTGAAGGGGTTTGTATAAAGCGTATTTACAACATTTTAGCTGCCGGAGACACGCCAAAATAGTCTAAATAGTTTTTTAAAGTTTCAATAAAACACCGTAATTTTGATAGTGACAGGTGACATAAATGACATTAATGCGTAAAACGAAACGTTTCTATGTAACTTTTAGCCTTTTTTGACATGTACGTTGTATGTAAGTTCTTGAAACGGAACGCAAACATCGAAGATAGCGTAATGTCACTGTCGGAATACTCGCGTCATTCCGTTACTTCCGAGTGTACGTGAATGTTTTCTCCTGTTTTTCTGCGCTTTCTTTTGATATCTCAACGACTTTGCTACGATTTTGGACTCCGATTTTGCTGATTTACTGTACGCTTGCTCACTGGACACTGAGATTGCCTTTGGAAGATTTGATAACTGGTACCAGCTCGACGTGCTCATTAGTCATCGCGATGGCGTCTCCTGTGCCTGGACCTTCATCAAGGGCGGACTTTGTAGATGACGGACCCGTTTCGGACCGGCATTTGTACACGGAGGAAGTTGTACAAATGTGGAGCCTACCCAAAGTTGTGCGCGAATTGGGAACCATTGACCAGACCCATACTAGTAGGAATGTGTGCACAATAGTATATTAGTACCTAATGAATTGGCAATGTCACATGTCTGTGACAAACCTACTTTTAGGTTAGGTTAGGTTTGAACTGTGACCCACCAGGCGCGAGCCGAGCGAGCGTAGCGAGCGTGCCGCGGGAGCGGCCGGCGAGCGCTTCATCAAACTACTTTTGTTCCAAATTTGTGCACAATAGTATATCAGTAGCTATCTAATGAATCGGCAAAGTCACTTGTCTGTGACATACCTATAGGTTAGTTATAGTTAGTTAGAATAGGTCGAAGTCAGTGACAGAACCGACTCATAGCACCCCGATTTCAAGCAGTCTTGGATTGCAGAGCCGACGCGGGGGTGGTAGTAGATCGAAATGCAGTACTTAACCTCAAAATACTTAAACAAACATAACTCGAAAACTAATGGTCTCCGGCGGGTGGGGTTTGCGGGGGGGCACTACCCGAACCCCCCCCCCCCCTCCCCCCGAATTCAGGCGCCACGATTCTAAATGTTTACCAAAGTCAAAATCAATTATTCAATTTAGGCATCAAAGACGCACTTATGAACGTCAACTTTTCATTATAATGTACTTTAAAGACTCTACCGCCGCGTTCCAAAATATATAGAACCCACCGAGAAGAAGCGGCAAGAAACTCGGGGCCATTCTTTTTATATGGATGTTTACAATGTTTCTACTTAGGTACCTACTACAAATATTACATTTTATGGGTGGCAGAGATAAGACCTCTAACCATGTTATTTTTGGTGAGTTTACTAAAATCAAGGTAAATAATAATAATTATGTTTGGCTAAACTGGCTAGTAAAAAACGCGGCAGGCGGTACTTCACACAGGGGCAGTTGCTCACTTGTATAAAAAACAAGTCCGCTGTTGTGTTGAATACTGCTGCCACCTATTCGACGGATCTGCTAAGTTACAGCTATACCAGCCGTACTCATGCCGTCCTTCTTGTTTCCTGAGAATTACAATCTAGGCATCTTAGAGGCTAAAGTGAATAGATTTTTTCATAGATCAACGTGTTCCATCCTCGCGGACACACCATCGGTTATTATCAGGCGAGTTGATCAAACGTAGATCTATTATACGTAAAAAGTAACTTAAAATTCACCAAAATCTAATTCATAAAGCATCAGGTCGTCAAATTGACTTTGGTTCTGCTGTTCATCTAAAAACTGGGAGCACGTTGGCTGGTTTTGTTTTTGTGGCTGTGTTTCATCAGATTTTGGTTTTGTCGGATTTTTATTTTCTTTATTTTTATCGCCTACAGTGCTTTTAATTTTGGATTGTTTTGTAAGCTTTGCTTCTAGTATGTATAGTGGATCTCTAATGAGCATATTTCTTGGATACCGGGCATCAATTATTTCTGGTAACACACAGTCTAGGTAGAAGGATACCAGCTTTGGTTTCATGACGTTGTCAAAAAATTCGTCATCTCTGTATATGATTTCGGTTTTTAAAGGTTCTTTTTCGCTAAACCAGACGGCAAACAAACACATATTTTTCCCAGTGATATGCAGTTGCCCTTGAATTTGGTAATACCAATCATGCTTTTTGTTCACTGTTAATCGACCTTGCTTGTCAGTAAGCCAAAAATTGTTTTTTTTTTCCTTAATGGCTTGGTCAATACCTTTTCTATAGGCAGTAATGGGACATTTAATTTCGACGATAGTTTCGTCGCCACATATGCCGTCTGGTGAAGCACCAAGGAATGGTATAGGTATCTGGGTCCAGAAAAAGACCACAAGGTCCAATTGTTATTTTTTCTTGTACTTCCAGCTGTTGAATAGCAATTCTCTCATGTTCGCGTCCATGTTTAATAGAATCCACGTGTTCCAAGTCTTTAACTTTGTACAGTAAATCTTTGACGATATTACTGCAGCTTGTGTCTGTCCTTCTTTTTATGATTCTGCCAAAATTTGAAGCTGTCAGTAATGATCGTCGCAGTTCTAGCCATTCACTACAGCTACTTTGGAGAATCGTTCGTTTTTCAATGTCTTGCCTTTCAGTGTCCGTTTTTTTCAAACTTTCAACGAAGTTTGTTTTAAGTTTTTCCATTTCTTCATCTGGAATGTCTGGCCTTAAGCTACTTTCACCATAGTTTTTGTCACCACAAACATTTTTCGTCGTCAATGACAGGCGCCAGCAACAACTGCATGGTTTACATCAAAATCATGCTCACCATCACAATTTTCAAAAAAATGTAGAATTGCACATTCTGCATAAAAATGTAAATTTTGAACAAAACCCTATTTGTTTCTCTCCTATTAGGTCTAAATATTGGACGTCGCACCCAAATCCGCTATGCCTTGATATTTCTTGAATTTTTTCAAAAAAGTAACTTATATCTACTATGCGTCTGCCAATAACCTTCCGTTCCTCTTTTGGTTCCTTCTGTATTTCAACAGCAAAATCCGGCGTGTTTAGTAGATGTCGCTGCTCCTAGGAATAAATAACAAATAATTACTTTACTAACACAATACCTATAAATACATTCAGGCACATTTAAATATACAAGATGGACAGACGACCTAAAAGAGACCGCAGGGAAACGCTGGATGCAGGCCGCTTCCAACCGGCCCTTTTGGAGATCAATGGGGGAGGGAGGCCTATGTCCAGCAGTGGACGTCCTATGGCTGAAATGATGATGATGACATAAAAATAAAATATAATTGTGCACTTAGTTTCATAATACCTTATTTGAAATAATAATTATATTCTGAAACAAAAATGGTTCTGAAAAATTGTTATGCCTACCTGTTCATTTGAAGGCAACATTGTTTCTGTTTTTGTTGTTTCCAGATGTTCATCCAGGCACCTGTAGAAAAAATATAGTAATAAATAAGTTTTCCATGTAATAAATTATGATGCTCTGTGTCAAGAACATGACATGTGTGTATTGTGTGTACAGTATCTATACACACATGTAAGTCTATAAGTATTAATATTCTGACTCGCGTTTCTCCTTTTCAATGCGTTATATACGCAAAATCCTGAATTAACATCCCATCAACGCCCAGGCGGTCACCCATCTAAGCACCGGACGCGCCCGACATTGCTTTACTTCGGTGATCGTACGAGAACTGGTGGTGAACAAAAATTTGACACCGACTCGCACTTGGCCATTATTTATTATTTGTTGTTATACTTTAGAGTGTGTAGTAAATTAATCATGTCAAGTTTGACGCTTGTAGGTACATATTACCGTTTTTACATTAGAGCTAGTACAAAAATATAAATCGGACATCGATCATAAAATATCGAACCTGTCATGCAATATGACGTCACAGTAGGTTTTTAAAACTTACCCTGCAAGTGCAGTATCTGTACAGGTAGGTTGTTGCTCGTTTGGAATGTATTCAACATTTCGATGACTTCGGTTCCTGCAAAAAGGTATTTATCACTAATAGGTAAAACAGTTTAAATAATCATACATCAGAATAGCTGTGGTTACACCTACCTTCTATCTTTTTAATTATGATTATGGGTGCTTGTAGTACCCATAATTGAAACTAATGCCACAGAATATCTATTAATAGTTATTCATAAGAAAACCAACTTATAACTAATAACTAATTGTTATTCTGTGATATTATAGTTTCAATTATGGGTACCACAAGTACCCATAATCATGATTGAAAAAAATTTAATAAATCGGCCAAGTGCGCACTAAGGGTTCCGTACCACCACAAAATTCAATAACGAAATTACCAGTTATAACTTGGTAATGAACAGAAACACCAACTCGCACTTGGCCATTATTTATTATTTTTTTAATATACTTTAGAGTATGTACTATAATCATAACAAATTTGACGCTTGTATGTATTACCGTTTTTACATTAGAGCTAATACAAAAAACGAAAGGGGGGACCCCCTTTCGTTTTAACTTTTATTTTATTTTATTGATTCTTAATTAATCCGCCGTAACATTACATATTCTGTGAAAATTTCAGTTGTTGGCTATCTATTACGGTTTGAAAGATATAACCGTTAATAGGTAGGACAGACAGACAGATATCGTAGACATAGTAATAGGGTTCCGTTTTTACCCTTTGGATACGGAACCCTAAAAAGCATAATTTGACATATAGAATTCAAAATAACTTGGTGGGCCGTATAATGTGCGACGCGGGCCGTGGATTGGACACACAGACAAACAGACAGAAAGACAGCGTAGAATAAGTAATAGGGTCCCGTTTACAACCTTTGGTTACGGAACCCTAACAACGAGTAAGTAAGTACGGCTATACGATATAATAATTATGTATTTTAATATCATAGGTATGTACTCACCACGCCGCGAGTTGGGTTCCCTTTTTTTTTCTTAGTTTTGCTATTTTTGTTGTGCCCACCATTTTAAAAGTATGTTCTACACAGAGGCAGTCTATGATGAAAAACACAAAAACATTAACACATAAATAACACTTATTTCACTAAAGAGGTCCAGTATCCTAACAATTTTCAGTTTATATTTAAGCTATTAACTAAATACAAATAGTTTAATTCAAAACACCGGAGAAAGAAGAAAATAGTTACAAAAAATATTTTTTGTAACGGCGCGCGTAGTCTGCTCGTCGCAAAGCGCAGAAACAACGGCGCCAACAGACCCGGGCGGGTGTTTTGGTCACGTGGGTTAGGTATCTCCTGCGCGTCTATTTTTAATATTATTAAACATACGTACCAGGGGCCTAAAAAAATAATTTAAAATCAAATATTCATGTTTTCGAATTTCCTATGTTCAGGTGAAAGAATCAACTGGAACGCATTTGTGGTTATCGCGATAACTCTGGCTATTAGATGGTCCAGGATTTTTCAAATAATAACCCGTCTTTTTGAGTATCACCGCAATGCTAGTTATTTTGAATCGAATAAGTAGTGTGCACTGTGCACATTTATTGTATTAAGGCGTGAAGACATTGTAACTAATTAAATCCATTCCGAATAGTTATCCGTATTGTTGGGTACCACTGCTATGTCAGTGCTACTTTGAATCATAAATTGGCGTTAATAAGTGCGTCTTTGATGCCTAAATTGAATAAATGATTTAGACTTTGACTTTATTGGAACAAAATTAATAATTCAACATTTCGTCTTCGTGGGCACCACAGTACGAGATACTGCTTTGAATTAGTAGTGTGCACTTTTCACATTGAGATTACGCTCAAATCAAATTATTTCAGAATGAGTAACTCGTCTTGGTGTGTACCACCGCAATGCCAAATACTCTGCCTCGGGTAGTAGTGTGCACTCATGTTTTTTTGTAAGTTAAAGATTTACAAAATTCCGTATCAATCGTAGAAGCGTCGCAATAGAGCGGCAATTGCTCAAAAGGTAAGAGACTTGGGGTCAGGACATGATGCTGGAGCCCAAAACAAGTAGCAGAAACTATTTGATGGTCATTTTATTTGCCTTCTCATGTCTTTTAGGTAGGTCCTCCTCCTCCTTGAGTCGAAATCCTCATGTCTGTGGGTCGTGACCTCCTCCACCCATTGTCTTTTCTTTGAAGATATTACGCCAGTGTGCTCGTTTACCGGCTATGTGTAGAGCATCGTAAACGGATACATCAAGAGTGGTGCGGATCTGGTCGGACCAATGCAAACGGCCTCGAGGTCTTTTGCCATCGACTTTTCCAGTCACCACAAGTTTCTCGAGGTTATCTCTTCATTTCTAGCGATGTGACCAAAATATTGCAGAATTCTCAAGCAAATGGAAGACAGTCTTGGTAGACTTTAGTTAGGTTCATGAGTTAAATTCTAGTATATACCTGGTAGATAACAAGCATTTGATTAATAATTAAAATGTGTTAATAATGTTGATATTAAAAATAAAACGTGTCCTGCGTGATATTTTATTTCACCTTTTTGACCTACGCCTACTTGTGACATAAAAGCCAAAGTTGACACAAAAAGGTCAAAATATTTATGCGCGCTATTTTGCTCAAGCGATGGAGCCACTGCCGCAGGGCGCGCTAGGGAGTAGCTCGCTATGTAAAATACTTGTAAAATACCTAAACTCGCACAGCGCTGCGCAGAGTAAAGGCTCTAAACTGTTTTTTATAACTAAACTAACCGTAAACTACAATTATTTCAACAAAATAAATTCAAAATATCCCGCTAACTGCCGGGTGGACGCAAAATGACACGTAAATAACTGACTGTGGTTAGTTGTCGGCTGTCGCATTCTCATACATTATTAAATAATATTTCAACTAATTTGAAAGATATTGGTGGCCACTAAATCAACTTAAAAGTTATATAAGCATATAAAAAGAACGAAGATATACAAATTACTCACGAATTGTCAGCAATCCGGCCACTCGGCCGCCAACTAAACGAATTACATTTTTGCTATTTCATTAGACGGCCACCCAATATTTCAAATAGTTGCTAAATGAAAACTTGATTCAAATAGAAAATGGCAATAAAGGATTGATACACTATTAGATAAAATACTTAGAAACGCCAAAAACAATAGTATCAAGAAACTAGCGCCCACTATTTTTTCTGTAGTTTTAGCCATGTGCCTAGATGGTAGTTGTACTAGTAGTAGATAGCACGTAGGTATACTGGAGAGCCATGTGCGCGCACGTTAGTGCGACCTCCGAACTGAACGAATTTATGATGCCTAGGGCTTGTTAATATCCTGACAAGTAAGTTTATAAGTTTTGAGTACTACTGTTATTCTTCGTTCAAATAAATTTAAGTTGTATTGAAGAGAGGGCGTTCTTATTTTCAACCATTATCTAAAGTTGATTAACCTATTAGTTGATGCTTTTAATGTAGAAAGTAGAGAAATTGTTTAAATAAAAGACACATTTACAACAACAATATATTATATTTTAGTAATAGTGATAAAGGATGCATTTCTTCACAATAGCTCTTGTAGCAAATTCTTAACTATTTCTAGTAGTTTTCAAAAACATGATTAAGTACCTACACTTAAAATAAACTTTCATGTTCTTAGATGTGATATCATTCCATCAGGCAATACCAGCATGTATGAATTCATCTCATATGCCTAAGATGAATCTATAAGTACTACACTTAAATATTATAGGCCATATAATATTGTAGTACTTATTAAAATTTTCATAGTCGCTTTAGCTAGGTTATTTTTATAGGCTTCCTTGCTAATAATAGAAACAGTGAATAACTAAGATAATAACAACAAGAATCACTGGAACAATGACAAACTTATAACGTGGTGATTCCTAACAAGAGAGGCAATTTCATGTCATGTCAATTTCATTCGTGTATAGACAAGCTAGCAAGCTAACACAACATTTATATTATTATAAACGGCTGGTGCTGGGTCACTTCACAAAGGAGTTCCTAGAAACAGATGCTGAGGTAATAGAGCCAGAATAAATAGCTCCTAATAGAAAACCAGTTGCATAGACATTTTATTTTCTTTTACAAACGAGACTAGTACCTAGTAATATAACTAGCTTTGTAGGTGGAAATATGGGTTAAATATGAAATTGCAGGTTTATCGCACTAAGCACTTAGATTAAACCTTCATAATGCCAATTTCAGAGCAAACTTTTTCACACGAAAACTGTAAATTAAATTGCATTCTAAATTTAAAAAAGATGCATTTGATTGTTTAACTTTCAATTGTTTTTCCAGTTTTTAACCACAAAGTACCTTGTGTCATAGTAGAAATACATCTTAATACTGTGCTTGTGTATAGGTACGGAAACTTTTCAATGTGAAGATGAAAACGGCGAAAATCAGAGTAATTTTGAAATTTCCCACGTGAGACAGCTAACGCAGCAGAAACTGCTTGAAATATCAATGATGTGTTTGGAGCGGATACGGCTAACGAACGCACCGTGCGTTTTTTATTTTACCGTTTTCGTAGTGGAATCTTCGACTTGAAGATTGAACCACGACGAAGGCCAGCCACTAAGGTAAATAAATTACAATGAATCGAAGGAGATTGTGGAAGCCGATCCGTATGAAACTACCAAGGAATTAGCGGCATGGTTATATGTTAGCATAGGTACACCAATCCACAATAGGGACCCAATTGAACCAAATCGGTAAAATAAAAAAAATAAAAAATAGGTACCTTATGATTTGACTGATCTGCAGAAAGGAGCGCGCGTGCAAGCTTGTCTTACCTTAATCTTTGCCGCGATTTAGTAAATTATGTACACTTAAATATTCTACCTAGACATCCAGTTGCTAGACTCAGTTTCCAAACGGGAACATACCTTTCATTACATTTCTATCCATTAAGTGATTTAGTACCTACCACAAACTTTAATTTATCTAGTTTAACTATAATTGCCTACAGCAATATTATCTAGTAGCACTAGTCAGATACTACCTACCTAATATGTAGGTATGCCAATCGTGTGCTGGAGCGCGTTCAGGGCCTCAGAGTGCAGTTGTTTAGTTGTTTTCTAACCTCAACCAGACTTTGACAAATTCGACATTGACAGATCATCCTTACCTAATTTTCTAAGAGAAGAGTGAAGAAGAAGAAGTTTGTTGTGGTCTGATTGATCAAAGTTATGTCAGATGCGGGTTGAAACCGTTTACCTATTGATTTTGATGGTTAAAAAGATGCAACGCTCAGAGGTTCGGAACGCTCGAGTGCTTTACCCTGGGGTTTGAAAAGCGTTAGTGCAAAAAGTTGCACTCCGAGTGCGCTCTAACCGAGATTCTGAACGCGCTCAGGGCAGTATAATTGTAAGATAGTAAGTGAGATAAAATCAGTTATGTTCTTTAGAGAGTCTTTGATATCTAAATGTAATTACTAACTTTAATTATGTTGCAGAAGTCCCAGAACATTCTGAGGCATATAAGGACTTCTGACAACATTTTGAAATGTTTTCATACAAGGTACGAGTACTTTGGATTATTATTTAGGAACTGGCTAGGACACGCATGATACATACATTAATAACTATGAACAAAACAAGTAACAGTTTTCAAGCTAACTGGTTAAGATGTTCGTTTGTTCTGATTGTCGAAGCCCCACTGAATTTCATTAGATTCAGCTGCGAAATTCGGATAATGAAACCAAATACGACTAGCAAAATCAGCTCAAGCGCTACCGCTAAACCACTAATTTAGTTATGCTAATATCAATATGTCCCACCTAATGCATATATGAACACTATATATTTAGCTGGAAAATTTAATAAAACATTCCAGCCCGCACGGCTCACCAATCAGTTCTTATATTATATTCTGTTTTAATACTAAGTTCTCTTACTTAATCAAAATCTATTGGAATGTTCGTAACAACTAAATATAAATAATTCGTGCAATACTTAGTTTATCAATACATTTACAGAATTTCTATGTTTCAGTTTGCTTTTTGTGATATCAGGGACCCGTAATATGAGTATAGGTAAGGCAACATAGGTATTATAAAGTAATCTAAATTATTTTATAATTATGCATAATAATAGTTACATTTATCTTCCACACGGTTAAAAAAAATATTTTATTACCTTGGTAATAAAATACTTTTTGTACCACGGGCAAAGTATATCAGGTTTATTTTTGGTATGTCTTTATTATACTACTGTCGAGATTAGAAATAAAACAATTGACGTCCAAATAATATGGAAAGGCGAGGCAAGACCGAGTACTATCCTAAAGAGTATATATTCTAAAAGGATTACTTTTTATATAAACATGGCCGGCCGAGACTTGTATGGATCTCTAATTTCCGAGGAAATATTATACAAACTCATTCGCGCCATGCTACCGATCTTAGTTTCGTATTTGAAATATAAACTTTTATAACTATGATATGACCTTTTAACTTCAAAACCAACATCTACGTAGTGTAGTGTTGGAAACTGCTGCCGTGTTATTTTTTGCGCTGACAAGGGTCGATTAACGGGAGATAAAATTATATAATGTTTAACACCCACCTTCTAAAAATAGCTAAATACCATAATGGAAATATACACTCTTTTCCAAGAGTTAAGAATGTGCGGGACTTTACACTGCCACTCTGCTTGAAAATAGAACACCTGAGATGATGGGATTCAGAAGTTTTAAAAAGTTTGAAAAAATCACCAATTTTCCCGAATCAGTGATCCCTGTGTGAAAGCCCAATCAATTTTTAATTTGCGTTTTTGGTGACTTTGTATTTCACATTGAGCTTAGTTTTGTTGCTCTCACATTTGTCGTTTTACTACCCTCAATCTTCAGCACAATATGGGTCTCTTGATAACACACTACTCCAGACACGCTATAAATTAGTCCCTTTTGGGGATCCTAGTTTTACTAGGAACATCTTTCGCCATTGCCGTTTGAAATCACAGCCATTTCATTTAAAAACTATAACTTGTTTTTTTTGCAAATAATATAAATAGGTAAATAATATACACAGAGATGAATGCTAACGAAAATGTAAAACATATTTTGAAGAAATATCTGTGTTGTCCCTATACCTAAAACATCCCGGGGCAACTGCTGAGTTATTTGATCGCTAAATCTGCCACCAAATTTTTCATATATTGTTCGGTGCCGTTGATTCTTCTTCCGTGTTATTGATAGAACTGGAATCTGTAATTAGAAACAAGGCATTAGTAAGGTATTTTACGGTTAATTTCAAAGTTAGTCTGGGTTTTTAATTGTTCGACTTGTGATTTGAGAGTTTCGAAGAATATTCGCGCAAGACGCGCCAAAATGTCCTCACCGATTTGAATGTGTTTCCATAGATAATAATTTATCTATGGTCGGTCAATGCTAGGACCAAGAACAGAGAGCTAAGAAGAAGCTAAGCTAAGAGCTAAGCTAGACCGTAAAAATGATACACTTACAAGTTTTAACAATTAATTTTCTCCAAGATTAGTGCTAGCGTATTTTATTTCAAATAACCTAATCAACCAAAAACTCTTCGACACACGTTCTATAACGCTCGGCGAGACAACATCTCCTGAAGATGCCTCGTGTAGAGGCAAAACCATCACAATCATATTCATTTTCTAAAGTATTTTATAGACACATTCTGCTAAATGATTAATCTAAAAATGAATAATATAATGAGTAAATCTTATAACAGGGAACTTCTCCTATTGTTAGTATGCAACTATTTTGCACTAATGAAACGCCTTAAAGTCCACATTGTTTTGTGGTCACACCGTTGTGAATGGTTACAGTTATGTTACGGTCATAAATTAAATAGTAGCTGTGCACCGTGGATGAACACGCGTGATTAAAAAAAAGATAAAATATACCCTTATGCCAAAATTGTGTATTGACATTTGTATTGTTAATAAATAAATCTAATTGCTTATTATTTATATTAGTAAATTTAGAAGCAATCGTGCAGTTAATGAAATGCGACAGACAAACTGACATACAATTACTTTTGAATTAATAATATTAGTGTGGATTACTGATTTGATCTTAGTTTCAATGGTTTATGTAATGTGTAAAATGAAAGATCAATGTTTTTAAATAAATTCAAATCTACCAGTATCTATCCAAACGTTTCCACAGCACAGGCCTAGAGCATTGTGTGGTTATACTATTAGGTACCTACTAATGATTAAGTATAATACAAGTATATTAGAGTTAAGCATATGTACCTACCTTATATTTTTTGGACATAAACTAGTTCAATTTCAATTTCAAACACGCGTTTCGCCTCTACACGAGGCTCTTCGTGCACACAAAGAGTTTCTGGTTGGTTGGGTTGTTTTGTGCGTTGTTTATTCTGTATACTTCCCATTCGCAAGTGTAAGTAAAAAGCATAAACCTCAACATGTCTCTATTGATAATTTGATAGACAGTGAGCAACAAAATACAACATCCAAGTCCCTACAACATTCATTTCTACTCATCACACAAATATATAACCCATTAAGGGATCTAACCTGGGACAACCCGATACGATTACGTCACACTTACGCAAAAGTTCGGGCTAGGCCCACTGAAACTTACCGTTATTTGTAAGAGATTCGTGGTCTGGTGTGAACTTGGGGAGTAATAATGTGAGCGTTAGTCCCACTATCGCCGCACTTCCGCACACCCATGATAACGCGTCGCGGTAGTAACTGGACGGTGCACCGTCCGCGCTGTAAACAAACAATACATATTGGTACCTACACTTCTTCAAAAAACTCTTTTCTACCTCTTAACATTGTCCGATTTCAGTGATATTTTTTCATGTAATCATCACATTGTTTACTATGCCCGTACGTTTTGATTTTTTCAGTTTTTTTAAGCTCTAAAAAAGAAAATATTTATATAATACTTTGAAATACTGAAAAAATCAAAACTTACGGGCATAGTAAACAATGTGATGATTACATGAAAAAAATATCACTGAAATCGGACAATGTTAAGAGGCAGAAAAGAGTTTTTTCTTTTAGTATGGAAAGTACTAGCTACGCAATCCTCTTAAGTCTAGTTTTTTGAAGAAGTGTAGGTTACTAATTACTTCACCACTTCTCTGGGAAACAAGAGCGCAATAAATATTGACTTCGTACCACATTGTTCTTTTAAAATGTCGATCATGATATTCTGCCTTAAAATATCATGAATTGCTGGTCTGTTTTGTATTTCTTCTATTAACATCGGTACATCGATCTCTAGCGCCATGGTATTATTATACCGCATACGTTAAGTCCACCCGGTCCACCACTAAAGAGTGCAGATTGCAGACTGAAGTGTGCGCCGTCTGCGTTAGCGCGCGTTGAAGTAAACGTTCTATTTTTTACGCGCTTTTTGTGCGTAAATGCGCGGCGCAGTCTGCCAGAATTACACGGATTTTATGTGCGCCGGACTTTTTGCGCGTCGTATGCGTTACTGCATATAATTCCATAGGTTCTATTTTCATGGACTTATAAGTGCTTCACGGATAGTCTGTCGTCTGCGCTGCACCTATAACTAGAATTCTCTAATCAAATTACCTATAATTATGGTCATGAAACTGTGAACAAAAATGTATACATACTACATTTGAATGAGCGCTATAGCGATGCCACACGACAACTTATCGGTGAAGCTCATGAGTCCATACACGAACGCTGACGCCTCCGTCCTGGCGCCCACGAGGTCAGCGGTCAGTGCTAGACTAGTCACCAGCATTATTGCACCACCGAACCCTGAAAATGACAAAATTACATTTTCTTCACTATGTGTATGTTGAATTTAATTTTCGAGAGACACATTTCAAAAGAAAAATAAAGAGAAAAATTTAGACAATATTTGTTATAAAAACTAACGTGGTTTTCAATAATTTTTGCTGAGAAATACGGGGGGTTACTCACTTAATACTTATAGAATAAATCCAATTATAGTTTCGACCACATTCGGTGGTCTTTTTCAAGGAATGTTCGGGACGCCCGCGTCGATGACGTCTCGCTTAGCACTGCGGGCGGCAGCTCGTAGCGCACGTGAACTCTCCTTGAAAACACCGGATGTGATGGAAACTATAGTCGGACCTATCTGATATGTATTACGTGGGTAATCCCGTATTTCTCAGTAAGAACTGAACAAAGTTGGGATTGTGCTGGTTGCTACTTAAATTCATAATTCTAGACGGATTTAGATACGGTTTAGAGATTTTCACTTTCAAGGTGGGTACACTCCTGAAAAATGATTAAATTATTTTTCGATTTAATGTTCGGATTTGGGTCTACGTTTTAAACAATAAGTACAATTAAATTTCAGGTCTATAATTCGATTCCGTTTACGAGCTATAGATATCCTATAACATAGGGACGGACAAATGCACAGACAGCAATACAGCTCAGTTTTTTTAAATCTTTTTTTAATTTTTTCATTCATCATTAATTTTTTTCAAACCATCAGTAGTGTAAATGTAGTATAGATAGTGTATAATGAATAAGGTGCAGATAAAACATATAGTAAAAATTAAGTGGAAACATAATACATACTATACAATATTATATACCATAGATAAATAATAGTCTGTAAAATAGTGTATAGATAATACCAGACTCTTATGAAATTAGTCAGATGGTTGCTTTGTAGTGTTAGGTACTTTAGTCTTCTGGTTATTAGAGAAATTATAAAAGGGAGTTTAGACTGTAGAAAAGTTGAATTTTTGAGAGTAAAACTTACCTACGAATACTGCAACCAAATAAATGAAATAGACCTTGTAGTTGCTATCAGATCCGATGTAAATCCAAACGAAACCGCTGAGAGCAAACGCAGTGCCGACTAAATAGTTAAGTTTTCTGGTAAAGGAGCGTGGTGCTAATCGTTGAACTCCAGCCGCACATAGGCTGCCCAGGTACATGGCCAGTGGGACCACGGCCAAGGCACGCGCGGCCAGGCCGAGGGTCCGGTGTAAGTAAAGTGGAATTAGCACTTGGGACACATTCACTACCAGTCTTGTGCTCATGTATACACCAGCCACCTGAAAAAATATAAAATACTTATACATAACCCCAATAAAAATACATTAAATTACATTGTATATACCATTGTTATATACTAGTCATTTGTGTTGTAAAACGAGTTATATCTTTCTATTATGTAAAATTTCGTGCACACTGAGGTAGTGTTTGTAGTCGTACATAAAGGCGCTCTCCTCCGAAATGGCTCGATCGATTTTTATAGTATATTTGGTAGGTTGAGAATAGGTCGTCACATTAGATTTTTTGCTTAGGGAGCAAAGAATTATTTCTAAGGCGAAAATGTTTCTTTGAATCCAGAACGATGCGAAGAATTCTAACGTAGAAAAGTGTTGTTCAAAGTACGTCACTCGGACTATAGTGTTGCTCCTGAGTTGGAAACTATACTTTTTATAGCCTTCTATGAGAAAATAAGTAAGTGCAACTTATTAATAGGAATAGCACATTTATTTATTTACAGACAATTAAGAACAATTAAATAAATTCCAAAAAATAGAAATAAAATTAGAGACTGATGTTTATATTTGAACAATTATGGAAATTAACCGTAACAATTTTTATTTTATTTTCTTTACTTAAGAGACACTAATTTTTTATTAGTTTTATATAACGAAAATATGAATTTGAGTAGTAATTACTATACGGACTAAAGCGGAATCTATTTTGCGCGTAGTTGTACTTTTTCCACATACTTTTTTTTGTTCCACGCGGTTTCTTTACTTCATGTATGTTACATACTTGCGTTTATACGATGTAAGTAATTGATATCTTTGATGAAATATATATATATATATATACAGACTGACTGGTTGAACACTTTACATAAACAAGGACATGATAATTCATGGTCACATGAAACGTTTAAAAAAATACCGTTAAACTACAGAGGAAACCTTCATTCTATGAATGTGCTATAACTCGAAAATTATGGACACCGTCCGAACGGGGTTAATGACCCAAAGCGCCGCGCCGCGTTCAAAGGAATCAAGCTGCGTCCGAACGGGGTTAATGACCCAAAGGGCCGCGCCGCCCGCGCCGCGTTCACAGGAATCAAAGGATGCCGCGATCGTCGGCCGCCCGCCCGGCCGCGCCGCGCCGGTGTAAACAAACAAGTACTTACCTTGCCGTGCTAAGGCAAATTTTATTACTACACGCGCGCCGCGAGTGACCATGTTTATTGTTTTGAGTAGACAATTAAAGTTAAATTAGGTAAATATTAGGCACCTATTTTTTTTTCTTAATTAGAACGAGAATCGAGTACTGAGCACTATATATCAATATGTAAAGTGTTCAACCAGTCAGCCTGTATTTATATATAATCTGAATATCGGAAACGGCTCTAATGATTTTTATGAAATTTAGTATGTAGGGGATTTCGGGAGCGATAAAACGATCTACCTAGGTTTCATATTAAGAAACGTCGTTTTACCTGTGATTTCAGGCAATAAAACTGCTTAGACAACAACTAAACTGTTTTGCCGACAAAGCAACACTAAAGCTACTTGATAATAGATGGCGTTGTAAGCAACACTAAGCCAATGAGTGTTTGGTTTGAGGTTAGACCTAGAAAATCATTTGTTTACTTACGGGCAAAGCTCGGTCATCCAGGTACTTTTACAAAATACATATGTCAACGGTTCCACCCACCTGATACATGAGCGGCTTCCGTAAATACTCACAGTGAGTGCCACTGTTATGTTGTTCTAGTAATTGCTCTTGATGCCTGAGAGTACTTTTCTCCTTAACAAGCATGTGAAACAGAACCGATGCTACTACCCCCACACTCAATACTATGTAAACCACATGCCGGAACTTCCACTCGTCTGCTGGACCCACTTGCTGAAATAAATACCAAATCGTCAAGCATCTCTTTAGATAAAAACACACCGGAGCAGTGTTCGGTGCAGTGTGATATGCCCCTAAATGTCTATACCGGTAATAACTATGATACATTATTATCTTCAGCTCATTAAGCAGACCTAAAACTGGAAGGCGTCGAGAGAAGTAGTTTGCGATAATGTGCTTAGTTAAATCACATGGCGAATAAGGCTATAAGTCTGATGAGCGCAGTATAGCGCCACGCAAAACCTGAACAGAAGCTGAACTGCCACACACATGCTGTGTGCACTGACTGTAACCGGGGCACCCGCTCCGGGTGACAGTTTCAGGGGGCAACAAAATATAATAAGAGATAAAAAACTTGCTCCACAAAGCGCGTCTTGTGAGAAAATAATAGATAATAATGAGTACAAATTGTGAGTTTTTTATTGAATAATTTATCTCAAACGTTGGAAACCAGGGCGCCACTATTAAGTCCCTGCCCCGGTTTGACAAAATTGTAGATCTGCGGCTGCCTGTGTTGGATATAAGCCTCCCATAACTGATCTCGGTGTAAGTTCGCTCCACAATCATACCATGTTTATTTAATTCTGCAGATTACTAACGTCGATAAAACCTATTGTTCTAATTAATTGTAGGTCACTTGCGATTAAGTTACCATTTATTTCAATTTAGTATTATAAATAAGTAAATAGAAACAAACTTGCTTATCGCACTCCCCCGATATATGTAACACGAGCCACGTGGTGATGTAAACAAGTAGGTTGGAAAATACTGTGAATCCATATCTGCAACGAAAAAAATATTTCAGCTTGATTTTTAAATTCAAGCGTTAGTGTTTGTAGATATGACTATCTCTCGTACTCAGGCGCATCCCATTCGTTTATACTCAATTAGGGAGACGTGATAATTAAGTAGGTATAATATATTATATACTTTTAAAGGAAGCATAATGCAGTGTCAGAATTGCGATAGCCATGAAGTAGGTACTATCATTTTATGCCTGACCAGTTCAAAAAGGGCTTCCTTTGCACATGTGCATTGCAAGCTAACTCCGCCTTTTATTGTATTGCCGAATGACAGGCATAACAAGCACAATTTGAAAAATTTAATACTGACTTCCATTTTATTTAGTTATTGGAGTGTATCTCAAAAACTACATGACCGAATTTGATGAAATTTAAAAAATAATTTTGAGAATCGGTTCACCCAGTCGAAAGTTATTAGGTAACAAAAATAAAAAAAAACATACAGTCGAATTGAGTACCTCCTCCTTTTTTGGAAGTCGGTAGAAAATCAACTCTGTTGTAAAAATCTTTTGTTCTTACATCTTTTGGAAATTTAATGTTTTTGTCAGGAATATGATAATTGTATTTATTTTATTTTACGTTACTTCTGTACCAAGGATTACCACGTAAAAACTATGTGAATAGAACTTGTACTAACTTACAATAAGCTTTTATTACACCCCAATAAGCAGAGAATAGGCGGAAGTAGCGAATGGTCATTTCACGCAAAATTCACCCTTAAGATGGTCAGGCGTAAACTTGACTGATATGTTCATATCTGCAGAAAATACTAAAATCACGTATTGTACTACGAGTGTTAGTAGTAAGAATGTCATACAAATGAATCAAATTAGTATGTAATGTAAAAAAATGTTTACCGACTTGTACAAGTTATTTCACACTTTTTTTTTTACCAACGCACACGGAGGGCAAAAAGACCGCGCCGCGCCGCCAGCGTCTGGCGGGCATATCCGTAGCTACGTAGCGGGGAGGGCAGCCGCGGGCATCAACGGGCAGATGCGGTCTTTATTGCTTCGCGGTCAAAAAGACCGCCCCGCCCCGTCATCTGCAGAGCGCCTAAAGGGCCAGTACACACCGCACTAATCGTATCGAGATTATTCGACTATACCTACCGCGTAAGTTAAATCGTCAAAATAACATTAAAATGTGTATAATACTTACGAAAGTTTCAATCAAGTTATTTGATTATGAATTGAAAATGTTACTTCTTCCAATATTGATCAATGTAATATGGGCATGTCAAACTCAATATAGTTAGTTGGGCCAAAATTGCATAGGTTGCCGACAAGCTGGGCCACACCGTTTTCGGTTTCTCAGTGCTTTTTAGGTTTGTCCATTGTTTTTTTAAATAAAATATAAATACATATATTTATTTCTGTTCTTCGAAGAAAATACTTAGAAAAATTGTTGTGACGACTGATGAAAGTGAGTAACTTTCAATGTTTATGGAGACATGCTTCGATTTACAGTGCAAACAACCGTGCTACAGTTAGTTTACTGCAAGAATACCCAAAACCAATCATATTCTATAAAACTCAGTGTTCGCATTTATGATTTCGCCTATTTTACTGTTAAATTTACTGGCGTGTTTCTTATTGCTCAAATATAACTTTATAATATAATAATAATAATATGGGACAACATCCACACAAAGGCCTTCAGGTCCCAAACTAGGCATAGCCTGTAATATGGTAACCTGATGACTGATATACATATACACACTCAGACACAGATCAAACAGACATGTTCATGCACACAAATGTTTGACCTGTCCGGGGATCGAACCCGGGACCAGCAGCTCAGAAGGCAGGGGTGCTACCAACTGCGCCAACCGGCCTGTCACTTGGGTCAAAAAGAAAAAGTATCAACAGGCCACATGCGGCCCGCGGGCTGCAGGTTTGACATGTCTAGTCTATTAAGTAGTTAAAATCATTAATAGTTTTAATATTACCTAACAGCCGTCAAATGAGTCCGTGTGTGGTCATCATCAGATAGCTCGGGAATGAGACTCAAGTGTGATATTTGTACGGCCGCCCATCCTATTTGGAATATTATAATGAATGCAGCAAAGTAGTACATCTGTGCCCATTTGTGTGTCGTGGAGCAACCAATGCATTCTGAGAAGACGAATGGAAATGACGCCAGGACACAAGCTGTACCTGGAAAATAATAAAAAAATAGTTTAGATATAGAATTACACTAATATCAGAAATGCGAATATTGTGAGAGTGTGCGTGTATAAGTTTGTTTATCTATAGGTACCTACTATTATAAAGAGGAAAGATTTGTATGTATGTTTGTAGCAAATTGGCTCAAAAATTCTTTCATCATTGAAAATCTACAGTCATAAGTAACATAGGCTATATAAGATTCATCATCATCCATCACCGCGCGGGTGAAACCACGGAGAGCAGATTGTTTTTAATAAAATATTTTCAATATTTCTAGGGTTCCGTACCCAAAGGGTAAAACGGGAATAATAATTTTTCGTATTTCTGTTGCCGCTGTAACAACAAATCAAGGGTTTTTTTATAGAGGTTTGGTTTTAATCTGGCAATACTGTTTCTAAAGACTGTCAATTTGACAGTTGATTTGTAGTCCGTACGAATTGCCATTTCATCATCCTTTGTGAGCAGGTGGAAACATTGGCCCATTTTCTTTAAAACAATGCCGTTCATACCTAATTTCCAGTTCGTAACTGGAGGGCGTTACAGAAACATGATTGCCGACTTCTTCATACCTCAGTTGAATGGCATTGATGAAACAGAACTTTAGTTTCAACAAGATGGGGAAATATGCTACACAGCGGGCGGTACCATCAATTTTATGCGGGAAACATTTGGTGGGTAGGCCTTCAGTGTACTTCTCTGTCTGTGGGGCCGACCCCACAGACAGAGAATCTCTCGGCTACAGTCGGCTGAACAAAAAAGATGGATGACATGCAGACTCTTTCGCCGAGCACATCTAGTGTATCGAGCTGTCAAAATCATTTTTTCAGCTTTTGACTAAGCTATTAGAAACTGACACATCTTGGACAGAAATCTATTGATAGAAGAATTCATTATTGTTCATTATTACGATTTTGACCTCTCGGTAGAGAGTTAAATATTCCTTGATTTTGACGTAGGCGGAGAGCTTGTTATTTTTTGTCGCCAGCGATTTTGGAGTGGGTTTTTTTAAAAGTGGGGAAGTTGCTGCGGCGCCTTTACCAACGGATTTGATCAAATTTAGTACAGATACAGGCATTAGCCACACATGTCGCAATTTCTGGAAAAGTGATGTCTGGAAAGAGATATTTATTCCAAAGTATTAATTTTTCAAGTTCTAATATTGTCCACATTATTATTTTCTTGAATCTATTTATTTCATTTCTGGATTATCCCCATTATTATATTTACACTTTCCTAATTTTGCGAAGTATTCGTGATATTCCAAATCATGATATTTCTATAGGTAAGTACAATTGTGATAAAAACATACTGGTGAACAACAAAAACAAACCGCAGATTTGATCTGGTCAGTCCATCGCATGGATGACCTCCCGCGCGCTCTACTGCCTTCTACTTTGCCCTGAACGATAAGCCGCTCTATAGACTGGCTGCCACGTCTTGAAACGTGTCCGAGAATGCGAGGGTCCGCGATTACACCAAAGCTGAATTCTGTTGTGGAAGCTAATCCTCAGTAAGTAGGTATATTTACTATTAAATAATAGGCATTAAACAACTGTACCGTAATTCGAAACCTAATTATACATGAGAGTAGCGTACTCGACTTCCGTTCCGAACAAGTCATGCTGTGATTGGTCCGCCCGATCTCCTCGCCCAATCAGCGTCGACTCCGCCCCTTCCGCTCCCCTCAAATGTCAACCATCACCCCAGGTAGTGCGCCTAGCGCAACTTGGCTTCATTGGCGTTTGGATTTTCATCCGGAGCGGTCGTAAGTACGAAATATTTACTTTACTGACTGCGTCATGCTGGTGAAAGTTCAGGTAAAGTCCTGAACCAACTAGTAAGTTCATGTGCAATTATATATACTTACTAAAAATATTTTAACGGTGTTACCGTTCGCTTCAATACTAATTATTTTTTGTTTATAGCCAGTGCTACCGCTGGTTCTAGATATAAATGAAATATATTAACTGTTTCAGTTGAATTTTAGATTCTTCAAACTGATAGTTATACTGGTCCAGCCCCAACGATGGAAGAAACGGAATAAAAACAGGAAAAAGAAGATGATAACCTACCAACGGTATCGGATTCATGTGTTGGTTCGTAGTTTAGCTCCGGCTCATCACCAAACCGTAAGTAACACTTACTATTTTTCATCAACTATAATATAATCGTGGTAAATTACAATCCAAGCTACAGTCATTCTGACTTGTACTGCGATTTGAGCAGACCCAAACATGTGTGGGTAATCAAACGAGGATTAGCCCTACTGAGCACCTCAAATTAAAACCACTGAACTTTCAAATGGTTAAAGCGTGTAATAATCTTAGTTTACGCTTCAGAAAAATAAAAGTTACAGCTCATAGAACCACAACCTTTTGAACAATATTGTAATAATGTCCAATACTATAAAACTCAAACACTTCTATCTCCAATGTTATGAGTTCAGTAGCTAGGGTGTGATCCCCATAATGAAATCAAACGCTACGCTTACTTTACGCTTTGCTTAACCAGTCGAAGTCGTTCACTCGTTAGGGAACGAGTTCCACAAAACCAGACTTAAAACAGTTTAAATGGTTTCTTAGATGATATGCAATCGACTGATTAATGTACCAGATTGGCTAAAATCTGTTAAAGCACATTCTAATACGAAAATGTACAAAGAAAACTTCTACATATATTCATGCACTTTCACACCAGGTAAAGTAGCAAAACTGAAATATTCGATGTTATTTAGACAGAGCTGGTAGAATAACATATATTCTCAGGTCGCGTTTTGGCTTATCTTCGAATATATCTTAGTCTTTTTAGTCCCTGGACTATATGTAATTGTTAAACCTACATACGAAATATGGCCTGGACCTCTGGTGAAACGATATGCAATGAAACACATCTAAAACCTATGCATCACAAGATAAGTTTCTGAGCACCACCGGCTAACTGCCACTACCCTAGATACCACATTGCTACGTCAAAGTAGGTCAGTCTAGAAAGTGACACAGCACACACCAATGTCTGCAGTGGCCAACTGTAGTTCGCAGTCGCTGCTGCACACCCAAAGATGAGTTTGTTTTGCTTGAAACCCGGGTCGACATATTCGATCCCTAACATGAGGGCGTTGCCGGTGTAACTAACAAATTTTACAGCCCGACAAGAGGCATAATTCCTCCTCATCCCATCGGGATAGGACAGGAAATCATAATATGGAAGCAACGAAATAAAACGAAAAGATTCTGACTAGAAACTCTTCCGTGCCAGGCAGCTACCAAAAAAGGTTGCAATCACTGGTTCTCAAGAAAAAAAAAATACTCGTTGAAAAAGTCTTGGGGCTCCGCTCTATATTCTAAACGTAATAAATGGCTTCCGTACACCATTCAAAAAGCTCAAGAGGCTTAGTTTGCATCGAGATAGGTGATAATAATAAAATATGCATACAAGCAGCCCTTCGTGAGGGTCATTAAGCAAAGTTAAACTCATCGAAGAATGCTTGGAGCTCCGCTCTACATTCTAAGCATGATAAGTGACTACTGTGTACCGTTCAAAAAGAAAACGTCATTGCTTTTGTCGAGCTACCGTAACAAAGCTAAAGGCATCGAAGAATGCTAAGAGCTCCGCTCTGCATTCTAAGCATAATAAGTGACTGTATACCGTTCACAAAGAAACGGTCATTGCTTTTGTCGAGCTACCGAACGCATCGACGAATGCTCGGAGCTCCGCTCTGCATTCTAAGCATAATAAGTGACTGTATACCGTGCAAAAAGAAACTGTCATTGCTTTTGTCGAGCTACCGAACGCATCGACGAATGCTCGGAGCTCCGCTCTGCATCCTAAGCATAATAAGTGATTGTATACCGTGCAAAAAGAAACGGTCATTGCTTTTGTCGAGCTCCCGAACGCATCGACGAATGCTCGGAGCTCCGCTCTGCATTCTAAGCATAATAAGTGAGTGTATACCGTGCAAAAAGAAACGGTCATTGCTTTTGTCGAGCTACCGAACGCATCGACGAATGCTCGGAGCTCCGCTCTGCATTCTAAGCATAATAAGTGACTGTATACCGTGCAAAAGGAAACGGTCATTGCTTTTGTCGAGCTACCGAACGCATCGACGAATGCTCGGAGCTCCGCTCTGCATTCTAAGCATAATAAGTGACTGTATACCGTGCAAAAAGAAACGGTCATTGCTTTTGTCGAGCTACCGAATGCATCAAAGAATGCTCGGAGCTCCGCTCGACATTCTAAACATAATAAGTAACTACTATTTACCATTATACACGAAATTGTCATTGCTTTTGTCGAGCGACCGTTACAGCAAAATATCTAACTAAATTGAAATGAAAGTGGTTGACGAAATGCACACTCGAGGTGTCGTAAAAATGGGAAGCCAGTCTTTTTCAAGCTGTTAGCAATATTCTCAGACTTAAAGGCAACTGCACACCAAGACCGTTTTTGGGATCAGAAAAACTTGAACAAGTACCTACGGTGCTCTCTTAAAATTCAGATTGATTAACCATAATTGCGTGCTAGTTTCTCCAAGAGAAGACTGGATCGAGCATTGCGTGCTACTTTCTCTAAGAGTAGACTGGATGGCCAAGGTCGATCTTCCTCTGGACCACTTGTCGGTCGATTCAAACAATCACCGTTTCCTTCAGTTCATTTACAATGACTATTTCTAGACTATTTTAGTTTATATACGAATGACTCAAAAATATCTGCTTGCAATCTGTCTTTAGCTCAGTGCCCCAAAAACATGTGCGCTTGCGAGCATCACAAAAATCCTGACACTGAGCAAGGCTGGGGATAATTGTAATAATAATTTGAATTCCTTCTGACGCATCAGATACTACTAATACTGCAAAACCTTATTGTATTAACCGTGAATATATGCGAGTACCTCGTTTACGCATCCTCGTATTCGTTGCAAAATATACACAGAAATGATTAGTTATTCTTAAAAACCTACTACGAACTAGAGTAAGATCAAAGCTCACAGCTCATGGAACAGCTATTTATTTTGGAAGCTCTGTTCTGAGTGGTATTGCCAAACACATCTACTACAAAACTAACAGACAGTTTTTGTATCTTTTTTGCCTTTCGCCAAGCTTACGAGTGCCCACAATTTCTGCACAATCGACAGATTAGATTCCCAAGGTCACTGTTACGCCCCACCGGCTGACTTGGAACTTCAGAGTAGGGTTGGGTTTATCCCCCGGCATACCATAAGAAATACTAGCCGAATTAAAACAAATCAACAGGAATTTTCCTGATCGCTGAAATACAGTGAGAAACAGTCGTCGCATTAGCAACCCGATTTAGAACTCACGAATACTCAGTTACCGATGCTATTAGGTATGTTTTATTCTAAACGATTCAATGTTTTTCAAACATTGGTACCGCTAGTTATCGTTTTTTTTATGAAGGCGCTGTTAAATAGATCGTTGGATTACCCGTTCACGATTACAAATCTATCCAGAGTCCCAACAATGCCGACCGACTGGTCGGCTTCCTGTATGGGTGACTAACCATTGTCGCGTGCGATAGAAATGATACAAAAAGTTTGTACTCGTAGATGTACGAATGTATCAAAATCTAACCGACTATAATGCAAGAAAATGTTTAGGCTTATCTGCTCCTTGGAGAAAGTTTAGCTTGGAAAAAAATAGCACTCTTCGTGAGATAATTACCCAGGAAACCAACAAAAACCCAAGTGGTCTAATCTTGCAAGATTCTTAACCAATCTTATTAAAACGACCCTTAGTATATTCTTAATTCACAAATCTGGAATACTTACCTGATGCATTCTTAAGTCGAAATTACAAAAATACATAAATATTTAAAGCTAAAATCACTATTTTGGCCAAGGCGACCGCGACCCCCAACCTGGAAGTCGATACCTTAATAAATCAATAATTTTATTTAAAACATTTGTGAAGAAAATAGTTTTTATCTACCTAATTCAAGGGACATAGTAGCCATCGTTATTTCTATGTCACAATAGTTTATAAGCTTTTTTCCAGAATTAAATTACGGAACTGCAAACTACTTTAGCACTGCTATGGTCTTAAAACAGATACTCTCACGAAACAGACAGTTGTAATGTGTCCAGCACACTGACTGCACTCGGCATTTAAAAATATATATATACATATATATATATACTACACTCGTTCAAGAATGCTCGGGGCTCTGCCCCACATTCAAAACATCATGAGTGATTACGAGAGTTAAAAGATGGGTTGCAATCAGAACATAAATAAACCTTGAACAGCAACACGTGCCAAGGTTACTAATTTGGTAAAACTCATAATTAGTGGAACGTATTGATGAATTGACCTTGCCTCAAGTCTGCAAGCAGTTCCATTGAGAAATTGGGCGTACCTTCCTTATTTACTCTTTGTTCGCACTGATTTGGCAGACACATCAAATAATGGACGTATCATGTACTAAAATGAGTAGTCTAATTTTCCTACACCTAGAATTCATGCTTACGCAGACAACAGAAGTTTTGTGAATGAAACCTGGACCGCTGGGCGTCAGAACATTCAATACCTATTAAAGATTTATCACATTGGCGTCACCATCACCACCAGGCGATAACAAACACATCTCTCATGTATAATTAGGTTTCGAATTACGGTACAGTTGTTTAATAGCGATGTTTTACCTGCAATTAAAACATTTATTAAACATACTTACCTAATTCGAAACCTAACACTTTCTATACCTGCCTGGTGGCATAACACGAGAAAACCAATGAAGCCAAGTTGCGCTAGGCGCACTACCTGGGGTGATGGTTGACATTTGAGGGGAGCGGAAGGGGCGGAGTCGACGCTGATTGGGCGAGGAGATCGGGCGGACCAATCACAGCATGACTTGTTCGGAACGGAAGTCGAGTACGCTACTCTCATGTATAATTAGGTTTCGAATTAGGTAAGTATGTTTAATAAATGTTTTAATTGCAGGTAAAACATCGCTATTGTATTTTATTACTTAATATTTACTAGTACTCTGTCGGTTTTGTTTTGTAAATGAGGCTATAATATATCTAATATATCATAATGTATATAACATATAATATATCACATGAGGTCTGATATGGAGGGGGGCGGGTCATTGGCACGCTACACAGACAACAGGTGGATGAAGAACGTGACTATGTGGAGAGGACCTCATGGGAACAGAGGCAGAGGGAGACCAAAAGCAAGGTTGAAGGAAGAGATACAGACCATCAGAACACTAAATTGGTCCAACCTCACAAGGAATTAATACAAACAAGTGGCAATCTCTGAAGATCACCAGAAGAGGGGTCCTGAGATGGCATGTAAATTGGAGTAACATTCACACTCATTACTATTTATACGAGTGTACAAAACAATGGAATAATAAAGGCTTTTTTATTTTATAATTGTCACAATTTTTGCCTAGTTTTTTGTCGAATCATCAGCCCCTTTCCATGTATGTGTCTAGGGACTGAAAGAGTGGCCAAAAACACTGAGATTCACTTACATGTGACAATTTATTTTTCTGTTTTAAAGCAAAATGCTGCCTAAAATTAAGCCAATGAGAAAATTGCCCAAAGAGAGAATATCCAAAAAGGCATCAACTGTTGCAAATGCACATATTAAATAAACAGTAACCCAACTGGGTTATTGGCTGAATGCAAGGAGAAAGATGAACTAAAATACCTCAAACATGAAGAAATCACTGCATAAATCTGTTAAATTACCCCCATGATGAAAGATTTAAAAAAGTGGATGAAATATGCATCCGATTCCAGAATGAAACAAAAATCTATTTCAACTCTACAATAATTGTATGTACAATTATTGTAGAGTTACACATATACATAAACCATACACCTAATAACAATAGCACATTCACATTTATGCGCTTTTTAATATCAAAGATCTGACATAATTACCTGCTATGTATTTATGAGAGAAGCCACTGGCTTCTGAAACACAGTTCACACTAGCTCAGGAGCCTATGGATTCAAATATATAATGTACCTACTTTTTATATCAATAAATTATTTGTATATTTGCTGAATCAGCCCCCTTAATCTAATACACAAGGACGAGGGGGAACCATAATTAGCTTTTGTCTATACCTACCGCAGAGAAATATGAACTATGGCGATTTGATAATAATTGTACTACAACAAACCAAAAATTGGGACACAATACTAGAAAATATTTGTATAAATATTTATTTAAGCTAATAAGAACAGAGTAGCCAAAATTATTCAGAAATTCTATAAAGATGACGGTAGTAATTACAATGCAGCAGGAAAAAGTATGCCTAAGTTGCAATAACAATATTTATAATATTATAATAAGTATATGTATATCTAAGTAATAAGAATAATTATTTGTATACACCAAGAATTTGTTGATTTATGTTTAAGTTAGGAGAAAGTAGTGTAGTAATACATTTTTATTTATATTAGTTATGCCCTAATTTTGTGATAACAAATCATACACACATATAAGTTTTTAATTAATGTGTTGAATGATACATTCTCATCTGATTTAACTGGACTGTGATTGCCTGTATTTAAATTTAAAATCAAACCTAATCTTAATTTCCTATTACAGGTTGACAATCCATGCTATAAATCAAGCAATCTAAAATCACCTTTATTAGACTCTTTGCAGGATGAAAAAAAACCAGTGGTCTTGGTATTGAAGCAGTCAAACATTCGTCACCCTTTTTTGAGGCATTAAGGTGTTACAACAATGAGTCACTTTTTTATACTAAGTTCTAATAATAATTGTGGAAGTTAACCCATCAGGCCTCCACACAGAAATGAACATGCTGAGTCATCCCAATTGAATTGAATAGTTAAATAGTGTTCAGATTGCACTTGCGCAGTAGACTGCCAAGGTCAATGATGATGGATAGAATTTACAGTAAAACAAGAATGACCTGTATAATATTTATAAGAGATGACGGCAGTTGGGGTTAGGTAGTAATGGGATGGCGGCCAAGAGAAGGATCTACCTATGAGATACCAACAGCCAAATTAATGTTACAGCAAAATATTATTAACCTTTCAGATTGGCACACAACTAAATATTATGGCATGCATGTGAGAACGCCCAGAAGTGAAAGTTTATGACTATGTGTACATAAAAAAATAATATTTACCAAATAAGTGCCAAATTTTTCTTCTACCATATCTAGCACTAAATAAGTTGTCTGTGTGATCAGAGTGATATCCCACAAAAGGGGTAGCTAAGGCATCCACAACTTGTCCAATCAGCATTAGATTTCCAGACTGAGTGGCTGTAAACTCCAGGACCAAGTGAAAAAACACCAAAAAGTACGTAAACCATAAACTTGCACACACGTCATTTAACACATGACCGATACCAAATCCTATTTGCAGCCTCAAACTTGTAGATATATCCAAAAATTCGTCATCCATATTTAATTTTGAAGTTTATTTTAATTACTTCTTGCTGTGTCCTGCTAAAATCACAAAAAACAACCACAACACATCTGCAAGTTGCAACGATAACAATTGGATAACAACACAACACAGCTAACGCATGCAATGCAACACAAACACAAACGCAGACTAATGTACCTAACAGAACACAAACCATGCAGGGTACCGGACTCTTAGGCTACGTTCCGGGAAGCGCCGTCAACGCTCACAACTGTCGCGCCCCGGGGTAGCGTTCTGGTTAGAATGAATGCATGCAATGTTCAACCCAAGCGGAACGGTTACGCGGTCACAAAAAGCGCGGCAACTTTTCTGTCAAAAATCGATAGAATCTTATACATTTGATGCTTGACAGTGACAGCTCGTAAACGACCGCGAAAACCCACCTACGATCTGCGAGCGTTGTGAGCGTTTTCGGTGACGTCATCGATCATCATCGATGACGTATCGAGTTCGCTCACGATGACCGTGGGCTTTTAAGGGAATGGGTGTGCGAACGCCGCGAGTGATTTCGGTCCTTCCCGGAACGTAGCCTTAGAATGTTTGGACTAGCTTAGACTTTTTGTATGAAAACTACTGCCATATCTATTTGGTGCCCTAAGCTATTTGCTCATCAGTATAGCCATAAAAAAAAAACAATTATGAAAAATGGGTTTCTTCATAGGGTAACACTGATAAACTTGAGGAATGGTAAATAATCAAACGTACGAGTCCAATTCAATTGTAAAGAAAAAACCCTAATTACTTTTCCTGTCAGAGACAATTTTTCGCGTTGATATTTTGTTTGAATTATCTATAAGGTAAATGTATGATTCGCTGAACGTGCGGTGACGCCAATTCAATATTTATCCTGTCCGCTACGCGGCAGAAACGACCATATTGCGCCTCTGTTGAGCTGCGGCAACGAAATGATATGTAATGCCATTCTGAGTTCAAATTAATATGTAAGATTAAAAGTTTCTATGTTGCAAAGTTTAAGATTAGTTAGATAGATTAAGGTTAAAATATTTGATCATTTCATTTTAGCTCATCAGTTGTTTAAAACTGCCTGCCTGAAGGATTATAATAATAATATAATTTGTGGTGAGCCGTCGGTGAGTGGCGACACCGTGGACCCCGATTCTTCCTGGGGTTAAATGAGACCCCTGATCCGCGGCTTTCCTTAATTGGCCGTCTGGTGTACGTACGTAGACGTAAGAGCAAGTAACAAAAAGCTCCAAGGGTTAAAGGGGCATAATACAGGTAGTAGCGCTCTTGTCTGCTGCATGAGGCCCGCAGTGGCACACGCTTTCGGCGGTAATAGGCGGAGATCTCTCCCTGCCGAGCATTGTGATCTCCATGCTCAGCAGCGAGAGAACGTGGCAGGCGGTGGCCACCTTCTGCGAAGCGGTGATGAGGCAGAAAGAAGGAGGCCACGGAGCGGATCAGGGAGAACGATGTCCGAGCTGACCCGCTCCGGCGCAGACGAAGGACAGGGAACGGAGGAGACGAATTGCACGTCTCCTCCCTCCTCCGTAGTGGGGTCACTGGCGAATAGTCGGGGGACTCTTCGCCGGTTTGCACGGCCCTACACGTCTAGGGGATGACCTTGGTGAGCAAGGTCATCCCTTCACAGGCGCTGAGGCCCAGTTAAGATCAATCCGGGCCTACCGCTGGGGCGAGATGGTGACTGCCAGCGCGACCCTGTCTCGCACCACCTTGGCGGAGGACTGCTCACGGGGGGGTTTTAGTGGGTCTGAGCCCCACACGCCCCCTTCCGTCACCCCCGTGGTGGAAGGAAAGTGCACAGCATTTCCCCCCCTCAAAAAAAAAAGGTAGTAGCGCTCTAGTGAATCCGCAGCACACCTCTCGACATTCTTTATTCATCCACACCAACGTTACCCCTTTTGTCATCATTGATAGTGCCCGGGCATTTAGTGGGTGACAAGTTACCACCTGCCTAAATATTTTAAGATGAGTTTGCAATTGGCAGGTGCAGTAGTCACGTCCATAGCCCACTATCTCCTTATCACTAATAAATTAATATCAATAGCATTGCCATTTTACCAATTTTTGTAATAGATATACCATATCCATTAAAATGTTTCTGTTTTTATACTACTTTGTATTTTTTATACCAAAGGCCTCTAATAGTTGGCTACATCCCCACTTATTACTTTAGTAAAGGACCGGATGAAAACCGTGAAAATAATTAAATTGATGATATAATCACATTGCCTGGTTCACGTCAGATATGCAAAAATAGCAAAAAAGTCATGGTAAGTTTTAAGGTCAGCTTTTGAAGAAAAAGGTCTAAACAACCGCTGCAGATTTTTGTCAAAGCTACAAGGCTTAGCGATATAATCAATGAGACTTGCAATGGAAAACTCAAATATAGAGTTGACTAAATACGATGTGAAGACCAAGTTGTTACAAATGCAGGATTCATACAGTGCATCGCAGATCCAAATACAAACGCCAAGTATACTGCACCATTAACGGATAAACCACACTAAGCAAGAAATCTCTACAGAAAAAGGCACACATTATAGAAAAAGTTTAATCTATTCATGATTATTATGATAAAGTGAAAGTTATGCAATTATAATTTATTGTAACATTTACGTGAATTAACCTTCTATTAAAAACCCTTATATTATGGTATTACTTGATACCTATCAGCCCAGATTTTCTTCAAAACTATTTTGTTATCTATGTAAACACTTGTGCCATGCGTTAAAACATTACTGATATCTGTTTCACATAATTATGACTAATATGCACGTATTTACAGTTCATCATCATAATCATCATCTTAGCCGTTGGACGTCCACTGCTGAACATAGGTTTCCTCCATAATTTTCCAAAAGGACCGGTTGAAAGCGGCTTGCATCCAACGTCGTCCTGCGACCTATATCAGGTCGTATGTCCACCGTGTCGGTGGACGACCTACGCTGCGCTTGCCAGTCCGTGGTCTCCATTCCAGAACCTTCCGGCCCCATAGGCCATCAGTTCTGCGTGCTATGTGCCCTGCCCAATGCCACTTTAACTGGCTAATAAATATTGGAATACTTCGCGAAATTTCCGGAACGCTGCCCAGCCGAGTTGGATTCGACGATTGACCTCTTTCTCGAATTTGGATCTACCTAGTTTGACTGTCTGTCCCAGGTAGATGTATTCGTCAACAACTTCGAGTTGTGTTCCCAACTGATATTGGGGTAGTTATAACATGGGCATTAGACATAACTTTCGTCTTGTCCATGTTCATCTTTGGGCCTACCCGTTGGGAAACTCGATGGAGGCCTTCGAGCATTGTACTGCGGTCTTCCATGGATTCTGCCATGACTACAATATCGTCGGCAAATCGAAGGTGAGTGATGTACTCGCCGTTAATATTGATGCCAAGTCCTTGCCATTCAAAAAGCTTGAAGATGTCTACCAATGCAGCGTGGAACAGTTTCGGAGATATAGCGTCTCCCTGCCTCACGCCTCTTTGCAATGGAATTGCCTTCGAACTCTGCTCCTGTACTCGGACTGACATGTTAGCGTTTTTTGTACTAACACTTTAGCACTTCAATGTACCGATAGTCAATACGATACCGCTGGAGAGACTCAAGCACTGCCCACGTCTCGATCGAATCAAAGGTCTTCTCATTGTCCACAAATGGCATACAAAGAGGCAAATTATACTCTTTGGTCTTCTGTATAACTTGCCGTAGCGTGTGGATGTGGTCTATGGTACTATAGCCTTTTCGGAAACCGGCTTGTTCCAAAGGCTGGAATTCATCAAACCTGCGACTGAGACGATTCGTTATGACCTTCGAAAACAGCTTATAAACATGGCTCAAACGCGAGATGGATCTGTAATTCTTGAGTAAAGTGTTGTCACCTTTCTTGAAGAACAGCACCACCACGCTTTTGTTCTATGCTTCTGGCGTTGAACCTTCGAGTAAGACGGTATTAAAGAGCTTCTGAAGGACTTTGAGTACCGGTGTTCCACCCGCTTTCAGAAACTCCGATGTGATACCGTCGTCACCCGGTGCCTTGTTGTTCTTAAGCTGTTTCAAGGCCATTCTAATCTCGTACAGGCTGATGTCCGGGATATCTTCGGTATAATGTCGGGTCAGCTTGGCTTTTGGGTGTTTGGCCGAGCTACTAACAGTTTTAGCAACCGAAGAGTATAACTGTCCGTAGAAACTCTCTACTTCTCTTAACATTTCTGCTTTGGTCGACGCTACACTGCCGTCTTCTCTCTTCAGCTTCGTCAACTGGCTCTGCCCAATAGACTTGTCTCTTGCAAAAACTTTAGAGCCCTTGTTCCACTCCATCGTCTCTTTAATACGATTAGTATTAAAGATCCGGATGTCGTGTCGCAAGGACTTCCATATTCGTTTATTGAGCAGCCTATATGCTTCAGCATCATCCGAAGCCTGCAGTTTTAAGGAGCGTCGTTCAGCCATGAGGTTGAGGGTATCGTTGGAGAGTTTCTGTAGCCTATCTCTACGGTGGGGTTTAAAGAACTTGGAACCCACTCTATGTACAGTTTTTACTTACCTGTTATTGATCTCGTCCATTGAATCGATGTTCTCAAGGCAATCGAAGCGATTGGACAGCTCAAGTTGATAGCTTTCGGGGTTTTGAATATGGGCACGAGTAGGTCGGAGCGTAGACTTCAACAGACGAGACCTCTCAAGTTTGACATTGATATTCCATGTGCCTCTTACCATTCGGTGATCACTACCGGTTTTCACCCAGTGGATCACGGAGACATCAGTGAATATTTGTCTCTTGGTGGTCATAATGAACTCAATCTCATTACCCGTGGAACCATTGGGACTCAGCCAGGTCCATTTCTTATGAGGTGGTTTCTGAAAGAATGAGTTCATCATAAAGAGTCCCTCTTTCTCCAGGAAGTCGGCCAACCTCTGTCCTCTACGGTTCCGTTGCCCATAACCAAATTGCCCCACTTTCAACTCATCCTTGCTTCTCTTACCCAACTTCGCGTTGAAGTCCCCCATAACAACTAGAAAGTGCGTTTCAGAGGTATGTATGACCCGACTAATGTCTTCATAAATATCCTCCACCTCATCATCCGGGTGCGACTTAATCGGTGCGTATACCTGAATGACCTTCAGCGAATGTCGTTTGGATACTCTGAGTATTAGGTATACGACCCTATAGTAAACGCCATCGAACGTAACTATGTTGTTAGTAAGGGACTTGTGGACGAGAAAACCGACACCACCTTGGGACTGTTGGTCGCCCTCCCGGTAATAGAGTAGGTTACCTGATTTTAGGGTTATCGTGTCCTCACCCGCTCTTCGGACTTCTGATAACCCCACGATGTCCCAGTGTAACCTACTCATTTCTTCTTCCAGCTCATATATCTTCTCGTCTGTCCTCATCGTGTGTATGTTGTGTGTTACCATGGCCAGTCGTCGTCGTTGGAGGCGGTAGCCGGGCGTCTTCCAGGGATTCTTAGCACCCCCTGCCCCACGGTTACCGTAGCCGCTACCGTAGCCAGGAATAGCGGGGCTGCCGGGGACTGGGGGCCTGGTTCTATTTGTGTCAATCAAGTTTGCCAATACTCGCCACGCTTGGCAGGCGGGTTGGCAAGCGCAGTTTTGGGGTTTTTGACTGGGAAAGTGCTGCTGCCCACCTTCTGATTGTCATCCCTTAGCCGGCTTCTACGGCACCCACGGGTACAGTTGGGGAGGTATTATTTTAAGCCGGCACCCCACAGCATTAGTCAATTTACATTTCATCATGATCATCATCTCAGCCGTAGGACGTCCACTGCTGAACATACGCCTCCCCCATGATTTTTCAAAAGGACCGGTTGGAAGCGGCCTGCATCCAACGTCGTCCTGCGACCTTTCTCAGGTCGTCTGTCCACCGTGTCGGTGGACGACCTACGCTGCGCTTGCCGGTACGTGGTCTCCACTCCAGAACCTTTCGGCCCCATCGGCCATCTGTTCTGCGTGCTATGTGCCCTGCCCACTGCCACTTCAACTGGCTAATCTTCTGAGCTATGTCGGTGACTTTCGTTCTTCTACGGATCTCCTCATTTCTGATTCGATCACGTAGAGAAACCCCGAGCATAGCCCTCTCCATAGCTCGTTGTGCGACTTTGAGCTTATCTATGAGGCCCATAGTAAGAGACCACGTTTCAGTGCAATAAGTCATCACTGGTAACACACATTGGTCGAAGACTCTTGTCTTGAGGCACTGAGGTATTTTTGACGAGAAGACTTCGCGAAGTTTCCGGAACGCTGCCCAGCCGAGTTGGATTCGACGATTGACCTCTTTCTCGAAGTTGGACCTGCCTAGTTTGACTGTCTGTCCCAGGTAGATATACTCGTCAACAACTTCGAGAACTGAGTTCCCAACTGATATTGGGGTAGGTACAACATGGGCATTAGACATAATTTTCGTCTTGTCCATGTTCATCTTAAGACCTACCCGTTGGGAAACTCGATGGAGGCCTTCGAGCATTGTACTGAGGTCTTCCATGGATTCTGCCATGACTACAATATCGTCGGCAAATCGAAGGTGAGTGATGTATTCGCCGTTAATATTGATGCCAAGTCCTTGCCATTCCAGAAGCTTGAAGGCGTCTTCCAATGTAGCGGTGAACAGTTTCGGAGATATAACGTCTCCCTGTCTCACGCCTCTTTGCAATGGAATTGCCTTCGAACTCTGCTCCTGTACTCGGACTGACATGTAGGCGTTTTTGTACAAACACTTCAGCACTTCAATATACCGATAGTCAATACGGCACCGCTGGAGAGACTCAAGCACTGCCCACGTCTCGATCGAATCAAAGGCTTTCTCATAGTCCACAAACGCTAGACAAAGAGGCAAGTTATACTCTTCGGTCTTCTGTATAACTTGCCGTAGCGTGTGGATGTGGTCTATGGTACTATAGCCTTTTCGGAAACCGGCTTGTTCCGGAGGCTGGAATTCATCAAACCTGCGACTGAGACGGTTCGTTATGACCTTCGAAATTACATTTATTTAATACATATTAATTCATAGTTAGGTACTTACCTAAATAATAAAACGAAAATGTTTAATTACAAATTGTAGTCATGCATGTTTTTAATCGTCATCTCACAAAACATAAGTGCTTTCAATATGTAAGGTAAACATTATGTATTACTCTTCATAAATTATAATCTTTGTTATTTTAGAATGTGTTTTTCAATAAATGGGATTAAATTATCTTAAACTTGATCTTTAATTTCTTAAACCCTGGTTTACACAACAATATTTTAATAGATTAGATAGGAACGCTTATTGCTACCTCGATATCAAACAGCACATCCCTATTTATCGATATCGATACCCGCGCGCTCGTCTTCACGTCACTAATGCGTTGCACGTCACTAATGTCACAAATGGAAGACGAGCGCGCAACTATGATCCGTCAAAATGGATGGCACTAAAAAATTTAAACTTTCCGCTAACGTTGTTGCTTTAGTGATTGCCATCTCTCTTTAGATATAGTCTGATTAATCTATGTGTATATCTTATCTATGATTCGATGAAATATATATTTTGTGCTTTGCTCTGTAAAATAAAAATATATTAAATTAAAATATAATAATCTATCTAATCTTTGTAAAATCAGTAATAGTTAACATTAATTTCTTCGATAGGTGTTTAGAAGATGATTGTAAGATAAATTAGCAGACGCATGAAAATATCGTTTTTGTGAAACATGATCATGATGAGAACACTCTCAAAAACAAGTTACAGATCATTTGCGACGGTAACGGGGCGTGCTGTAACATATTTCCTCGCTCTGGTGCTCTTCGTTGAGTGTGTTCATGGAGATCAGTTTAATGAAGAATTATTTATTAAGCCGTTACCCCCGACACATCTCTATTCATATTTCCAGTTTATAACCATAATAGATCACGATTCCTTAAGTAAGTATAACCGGTAACATTTTAGCTGAGTACCTACCAACTCCATTAGTATTATGGGACAACTTTCACAGGTTGAGGCTCCAAACTAGATGATATACTTAGACTACAGGACAAACAAACATATTCATGCATACAAATCTTTTGAGCTGTCCAGGATCAGAGGTTTAAAAGGCAGGGTTGTTACCAGCTGCGTCAACCGTCTAAGAATTATTTATAGAATATATACATACACTGTTGTTTTTTTCCTAACAGATGCACATTCCAATTTATCACCACGGGCGCTTACAGAGGTAATATCCCATTTTCAAGTTGAGGAGCTACATTTGACCCTGACTGAAGGACAATGGAGACATGATAAGTGGGGATACCCAGTGCTTGATGCTGGGCCTGGTGCTGAACTGTACGCCTGGTTTTCACCTGAAGTCACAGATGTAGATACTCAATGGAGAAAGCTGAGTGCTACATTATCTGGCCTGTTCTGTGCCTCATTAAACTTTATAGACACTTTCAATACTGTGACACCTCAAATGGCTTTATGGCCTACGAGTGCAGTAAAGCTTAGTCAAAATGTTACTTCTCACCTAAGATATGCATCATTGCCACGTGAAATTGTTTGCACTGAAAACTTGACACCTTGGAAAAAACTACTACCATGTGAGTCTAGCCGTGGATTATCTTCACTACTAAACTCTAGAATGATCCACAATACAAATTATCATTCAATAGGGGTTCATGTGAGAAATGTGTGTAAATCTAAAGACTGTATTGATACTAACATGGAGATTAAACAAACAGTGGCTTTGGTATATGATCACAGAATAGTTGGTGGTGCAGATTGGTCTTTCAGGAAACTGTTTGGGCAAGGATTGCCAGGTGCTTGTCCCCTCTCAACCAGTAGCAAAGTGTATGTTGATTTGTCTTATAATGACTCGCAACCCATCAAATTGACTCCCCCGCCAGACTCAACTGTAGTTTCCCAGAGAGGTGGCAGTGAGACAACTTTGGCAGTATACAGCATTAAAGCAAACAATGAGATGGTCAACATTGCAGCTAAATATGATAGCAACCAGAATGCCATTCCCATACCTGTTCCACCACCTTTGTACTTCAACAGATATGTGCTAGGTTTTGGCAAAGAGTTTGGAGGCATTGTGACAGAGCTAACAAACAATTTTTGGTCTCCAATACATGTTGTAATAATGGAAAATGCTCCATGGTGGTTGCCTATTCAACTGAGCACTTTGAGAATCAATGGTGAAGCTGAGAGCAAGCTTGTGTTATCACAGTACTATTCACCTGGTCGGAGTAGACAGAAGCCATATCATTTGGAGTTGCTTCTAAAGCTACCTCCTCGGTCAACCACAACTATCACCATAAATTTCGAATTTGTATTTCTAAAGTGGCAAGAGTATCCACCAGATGCTAATCATGGATTCTACATTGGTTCTGCAATTGTATCTGCAAATCTACCAACAGCCAAGAACTACACCAGTCTACCCATAACAGGATCATCATTTGATTCAGTTTTCAATGCTTCAAAACCATGTAAGTTCCATGATTTACTTGTAATTTGATGACAATTATTTTGGTTTCAGGTAGGTACAGTTTTGTTCAATTCATGCTTATCCATATGATACAGTATATAAAAATTAATACCTACTTCTCTTGGTCATGCCATAACTAGAGAATGACTCAACCAATTTCATCCACCGTTTTTTTAAGTTTTCTAATACTTTGTGAAAGGTTCATACAAAAATAAAAAGTTATAGTTATAGTGATAAAAATTACCATGTGGGCGAAGCCGCAGGTCACAGCTAGAATAATATAAAATTTATTAACGCGAAAATAACTCTGTGCTTATTTATAAGTTTTAATGACTAAGTGTGGAACAGATTTTGCATAAGTGTATCTAGTAGTTAGTCAGTAGATTTTTATTGCAACTTTAGGTCTTGGAATAAGATGTGAAATGTTCATGTTACCAGTGCAAATTTAACATGTCCATTTAAGAAAAATTCTAAATTAAAGTATTAGATGGGCCATACATTTTCTCATCTGTAATTTTACACCTACAGTTGCAGTACTGATCAGAGATTTAAGCCATTTTTGCCTCTACTGAACTGCAATTGTGTATTTTGTTGCCTTATTGCCTCTGACTTTCTAAATAGTACTGCTAGCACATATTGTGGAGGCTGATGGATTAATCAAGAAATCTACCACTTCATCTACATGGTACCACTACCAGTTACAAAAATACAAGCATACCAGAGACATTAATTTACGTCAGTTTCATTCATAAACCTTTGTTAATAATAATGCTATTAAAAGCCGTTATCATATATCAGTACAAGCTGCTCTCCGCGGTTTCACCCGCGTGGTGATGGATGATGATGATGATGAATAAAAATATATAGCCTATGTTACTCAGGGTGAATGTAGCTTTCCAATGGTGAAATAATTTTTGAAATCGGCACAGTAGTTTTTGAGTGTATTCATTACAAACATACACACACAGACAAATACAAATTTTTCCTCTTTATAATATTAGTGTAGATAAGCATTGTGTTTGGGCTTGAAGGGGCACTGTAGCAAGTGATATTGTATTACTGGGCGAACAATACTTGTAAACTGGTTTATCAGAGTAATTATCACGGTAGAGGAGGTAATAATAATAAAAAATATATATATAATAATAATTTTATAATTTTTTTTGTACTACATTGTATTTTTATGCCTAACGGGCCTCTAAGTGTTGGCTACAGCCCCACTTATGCCTATGTAAAGGACCGGGTGAAACCCGTGAAATATGTCAAATAAAAGATTTGAAATACGGGATTACTCACGTAATATTTATCAGATAGGTCCGACTATAGTTTCGCCTATACGTGAGCAATTATACCGTATTTCTAATAAAAAATGAGTGAAACTCACATTAGTTTTTATAACAAAATTAAAAAGAATGTTCTTTTTCCAGGGTATCCTGCAGTATTCCGGACAAATGGTGCGATGGTGTCCTTACCTACTCCAGATTTCAGTATGCCCTACAATGTTATATGTCTGGCATGTACTGTGGTAGCCCTAGCATTCGGTCCTCTGCATAACATCTGCACAAAGGAACTAATACTGAAACCATTGAGCACACCAATGTCATTGACACAGAAAATTATGAATTTATTTAAAAACAAGAAAGATTAGTTCCATGAGGTAGCCAAAGAATAGACTGAATAAATTGTTTTTTTTACTATAAACTATTTTATTTATGTAGGTACTTACAAATGTTATTTTTGTTGTAATTTACTAGTTGGTTTGAACCAACTGCAAAAGTTCCACCACTGTTTTCCAGATTATCTAATTGCAACAATTCCTGAAGGCATTGGTAGTACAAAGAACAAACAATAAAGTGATGGCATTACAATCTTTGCACAATTAGCTATGGAGAGGGCTATGCTTGAGCTCCAGGTGTCTCTAGTTCTCTACATGATCTAATCGGAAATGAGATCATAAACGAACTAAAGTTACAACATAACCCGGAATGAAAAGCCAGTTGAAGCATGCTGAACTGATGGCCGATGGGCCGAAAAGTTCTGGAGTGCAACCGACGGACCGGCAAGCGCAGCGTTGATCGTCCGACAGACGACCTGATAAAGGACGACGCTGGTTGCAGGCCGCTTCCTACCGATGATAAGTAGTGCAATTCACTACTTGGTGTAACCATTTTTTGTACACTAGATTTGAAGAATATTTACCAACATTATCTAGTACTTAATATTTCTTATCATACCATTACAGCCGTAATCGAATATTACGTACGTAATAGGTTAGGTTAAAACCGCCTTGAATACAATAAACGTTTACGCGTACGCGTTTTGAAGTTATTTGTGACAAAAAGGAAACTTGTCAAAATGGGAGTAAATATTGCTTCCACTAGCGGTGCTACTTCGAGGTCTGCTACTGGACTAACAATTACATGTCTTATGTTTGGTCGCTTGAAGTACAAAGCAAATTAGTTCGAAGCTTCACTTCCGTGGTCAACTTGGTAAAGCGTATATTTTGCGATTTCACAAGGAAATTAAAAAAAACTATACGGTGTCTCCAGTTGACCTAGAATGAAGAAAATTTGACAAGATGCTATGGCTCTACTACTTCGGTCGCTTGACACGTGAACTTTGCTCTCCGTGATTTTATTCTGTATTCGGTTTAAAATGGAATGTTTGAAATGTTTAAAATGTCCAATTTGAAACTTGAAAGTGCTTTCGCCGAATTGTCGAAGAAAATAGGTGCGTTGACATCAAAAGTTTCATTGCAAACAACGCTAATTGAGGCGCAAAATAAGAAAATTGATGAACAGCAACGTACGATAGATGATCTAAAGAAGGTAATCGAAGAAATACCTGCGAAAACGGCCGAACTCTGGGAAGTGGTGTCCAAATCGCTAATGTGGATAGTGCTTTATTTGAGATTGTTTGTGCGACGGTACATCGCGATAAAAAGGTGTTATTCCTATGTTGTGTTGTTTACATCCCACCGAGCAGTTCAGCTAATGAATATATGCAGTTATTTATGATAATAGAAAACGTTTGTGTTAAATATGAACATGTTATAGTATTGGGTGATTTTAATATGCACTCTGCACCTTTAGAAATGTGCAGTTATTTGCAATATTTGAACGCATACTGTGGATTTCGCCAGGTAAATGATATCCGTAACATTAATGACCGTACTTTAGACCTAGTGCTTACAACATTTTTAGAGCGTGACGTGAAGGTTAAGTTGTCGGATGAGCAATTGGTAAATATAGATGTACAACACCCCCCGGTGTATGTGACGGTCGCGGACAACGCTTGTGGGTCCCGGTACTCCCGGGGCCCCCAGGCGGATCACTGCCAAACTAAAGTTCAGCCTATCAACAATAAACGAAGGTGGAACGTCAGTAAAGCCAATTTTTATAAGCTGTATAATAACTTTCTACAAATTAATTGGGATGATCTGTACGAAATTGATAACTGTGAAAATGCTTTGTCTTACGTGTATGCAGTTGTGAATGACGTAATAGACAGTTCCGCTCCTAGAATCTTAAATAATAGCAATAATACCTATAATTCTAGGTATATTTATCCGGATTGGTACTCGCAAGATTTAATCAAGGATATTAAGCGAAAGTGGAGGTATCACAAATTGTTTAAAGTTACTGGTGCGCAAAGTGATTACAAAGCGTTTCGTACTTGTCGATATGAAGTTAAAAATAAACTTAAAACAAATTATAAAGCATACCAGGAAAGACTGCAGCTAAATTTTAAGGCAGATCTTAAGTCGTTTTGGAGCTACATTCGATGTAAACAATCAAAACAACACAAAACTCGAGTTACTGTTGATGGTCGAGAGTTAAGTGAGCGAGAGGGTGCACAGTGTTTTGCATCATATTTCCAGTCCGTGTACAGCGAGACACGGCCGGTGCTAGACCCCGAAGCGGCGGAACGCACGGCGGGCGCGCGCGCCGGCTCGGCCCGCGTGCACGTTGGCCAGCTGAGTGCGAGCGACCTTCGCTCCGCGCTCGCTCGTCTCAAACCCAAGCGGTCCGTGGGACCTGATGGTATACCGCCGTACCTCGTTAGCGACTGTCGTGCCGTCCTAGAAAGGCCTCTGCTGCACGTGTTTAATCTGTGTCTTCGGGAGTGTCACTATCCGGATGTATGGAAATTAACCCGCGTAATACCAGTGCCTAAGGGAGGTGGTGGTTCGGATGTGAGCGGGTACCGGCCTATAGCGGTGCTGTCTGCGTTCGCTAAGGTATTTGAATCCGCCCTACACAGATGTATTTACACGCAGGTCAGTTCGCAGCTGGCTAGCGAGCAACACGGCTTCCGTCCGGGTCGGAGTACGACGAGTAACTTGCTGTCGTTCATGGCGTATCTGACGCCGGCGATCGATACCGGGAAGCAGGTGGACGCGGCGTACTTCGACTTCAGGAAAGCATTTGACACCGTGGATAACGACATCCTGTTAGAGAAGTTGGCAGGGGTTGGTTTCACCCCGCATCTTCTAAAGTTTTTTGCGAGTTACCTTGGCGAGCGCCGGCAGTACGTCGACTACTCAGGGTGCGAATCCGAGCCCTACTTTACGTTCTCGGGCGTCAGCAAGGGGAGCAATTTGGGTCCCCTGGAGTTTATTGTTATGATTAATGACCTACCGGAAGTTGTCGAAGCCGCGAGATGTCTCTTGTTCGCGGACGACCTTAAGCTATTTCTGGCTGTAGCGGACAGGTCGGATTGCGAGCGGCTTCAGCGAGACATAGACGCTGTCGTGCAGTGGAGTGCTACCAATAAGCTGTTTTTTAACGCGGCTAAGTGTGAGGTAATCAGCTACGGACGCAGGCTGAAGCCATTACAGTATCAGTACGAGATACACGGTGCGGTGATGTCGCGGGTCGAAAGCTTGCAAGACTTGGGCGTGCGGATGATGGCCGATCTCACGTTTCGTAAGCACATTATGGAGTTATGCGGACAGTCCTTTAGGAATTCAGGTTTCCTGAGGAATTGTAAGGAATTTAATAGTACGCGAGTAATTAAAATCTTGTATAACGCACTCGTTCGAAGTCGGATGGAAACGAATGCAATTATTTGGAATCCCCATGAGGGTTTATATGTAGGTATGTTGGAGAAAATCCAAAATAAATTCACCCGTTTCCTGTACCTAAAAGAGTACGGCGTGTACCCATTGTACCCACTGATGTACCCGACCCTGTTTGTGCTCGGCATGGTGGGCTACAACAAGCTTGGCGTGCGGCGCGACGTTGCGCTCTGCAGGTACGTGTGGCGCGTGCTGCGCGGGCAGACGCACCACCCCGAGGTGGTGGCGGAGCTGCGGCTTTGCACACCCGACAAAGCAACCACCCGTCGCCGGCTCATGCCCACTTTCAGCGTGCCGCCCTACCGGACGAACCTACTCAAGTTTGCCCCCATGGTTCGCGCTCTAAAATTGTTGAATGCAGTAGCACAAGACATAGACATTTTTAATTGCAGTCTGGCGAAGTTTACAGAAACGGCGCATAAGATCTGTGAAAACATGACCTAATTTTACAATTGTACTAATTTTAATTGAAATATAATAAGTAACTAATTAACTAAGAATCTAATATTATATTTTCCAAATCTTTATTTCTAATGTACATAATACTCGTAATATTTAGTGTAGCACCGCTTTGGTTAATAAACTGTAAAGGTGTATATTACTATTGTAAATAAATAAATAAAAATAAAATAAAATTGTCTTACAACATTGAGGGGACTAAAGGGAAAAATGACGAAAGTAGCAAATACGGTGTTTAATAACAAAAAAAATCAAATTTAAGTAAGTACTAGGTATCACAAACTTCTTATTTTCGTTCGGTGAAAAAATAGTGTCTACGGCTCTAATAGCAAAGTAAAGTAGGTATAGTCTAGTTTATCTGTTATTTAATAATGTTAGATGCTTCCTTAATCTACGGAACCGGTGCGCGAGTCCAACTCGCACTTGGCCGGTTTAGTTAGCTTATCGTATAGGTATAGGGACAAACCCTAGAAAACGCGCTAAAATGTATTTATTATCAAATCTATTCCAAATGAGCTAGTTTGTTCTTCGTAAACAGGGAACAAAATAGCTTTTTAATCCCTAGGGACTGTAAAAGCTTGGAATGCGGATATTGTAAGGAAATCAAATTCACCAAAGAAATGAATCACTGACATTGTATGGACACAAGTAGGTACAAGTAAAGAAACCGCACATATAACCTTAGATTTTCTCTGCCGCAACGCAAACTGAATATAAAAAAGTTTGATAAGAAGTAAAAATACGCACGAAATTCATTCCGCCGTCGTATGCGATTGCTTACTCAAATTAGAATTTCAAATGTTGTTTTAAAAAATTAGTGCATGTCTTCCTCAAGTAATGAGCATGAAATAAAATTGTTACGGCAGATAGCTGATATTATTAGGAGTACTTACTACCTAACTAGTAACTATGTACTAGTAGGCTACTTTTATTTCATAATCATCTATCACCACACGGGTGAAACCGCGGGGCGCGTTAGTTGCGCGGCTAGTTATTTCTACTCTATGTCTCATTGTTCCTAAGTACCTGGATGACCGAGCGCTGCTCGTAAGTCAACAACTGATTTTCTTGGTCTAACCTCAAACCTAACATTGGCTTAGTGTTGCTTAACAACGCCATCTATTGTCAAGTAGCTTTAGTGTTGCTATGTCGGTTTTACATTGCCTAAAACACGGATAAAAAGACGTTTTCTTAAAATGAAACCTAGTTAGATCGATTTATCGCTCTCGAAACCCTCTGCATACTAAATTTCATGAAAATCGTTGGAGCCGTTTCGAAGATTCTGATTTTCCTAGTAATTTATTGATTCAGGCGTTACTTTGCGGAAATCCATTATCAAAAATAGATATTAAAAAATATTTAGTGTCACTTCCGCTGAAAACTTTTCAGCGGAAGGCTAACTAAATATTTTTTAATATCGATTATCCTAGTATATATATTTTAGTCTATGATTCAGATTGTCCTCGTTTATTGCCCTCTTGTGTCAACTAGTTGTTATTTAGCTGGTATCGAAGTAGTTTTAGCTTGGATACCAGGCCATAGCGCCTGTCACTATCAATGTATTATCATCCTTCATCTCTCAAAATGATATTAAACTTTAGTTGGAATTTCTCCTACAGTTTATGAAACTATCATGTAACAGATACTGGCAAAGTTGCGACACTCAAACAAGTCGCAGGGGCCATACACAAAGAATCTAATCTAAACTTTAGTTGGTATTTTCTGTTGTCGCTAGGATTTTCTTTTACTAGTTTCATTCTTTTTGTCATTAGTCCATTGTACCTAGATCTCATTTTAGATATGTAGTTAATAAGATACTTTCTTTTGTTCCAGATTATTAATTCTAAATTTTGCCGTTTATTTTTATACTTATATCTCATCTGACGTGTCGTTGGCAAAAGTGTTCTCAAACAGTTTTCCATTAAATAAATAAATAATAAATAAGGTAATGAAATTGCAGATCGGGAAACCTTCTTACTTGGCGGGCGCAATTTTCTTTTTCAAAATTTTAATTTTACTTTTATCTATAAATAGTGATCAGAGAAGTACATAGTGTAGTAGTATATTGTACATATAAGTAAATTTGTATTTAGTAGTGTATAGTGAGTTCATCTCGGTAAGTTCTACTTAGTTGTTATGGAGGAACCTCCTGACCCGGGCGGCACGGTTCCCCCGGCTGGATGTTTCATCACAATAGCTGATGAATCAGTAATTATGGATATTGACACGTCTTTGACAAGATCTTCTCTTGTGAGTATTGAACCTCAGAATCTAGTTAGTACTAACAAACGAAGGAGGAAAAATTGTACTAATGTAAATAACAATGAAAATGATTGTCAGTTGATCTGTGATGAGGTCGCCATTCCACCAACGAGTGTACTTGTGAAATAAAAAATAAGCTAGAAAGCAATGGCGAGAATCCTGGTGATTCATCTAAGGATAAATCACCAAGTTTCACACCAATAGGCAGAAGTCAGTATGAATCTTCAGATAGTGCTCCATATATAGTGCATGTACAAAGGGAACAGTCGTCTCCTAATGACGGCTCTACACTACATCCAATCACTTTTGGTAGATTCTTAAAGAAATATAATGTGAGCAATATAATAAATGGTAGCGTGAAACGGATCGGACGTAATAAAATTACTTTTTCTTTTTCTAAACATAATGACGCAAACACTTTTATCAACCTTAACAGTCTAACGTCAAACTATTTGAAAGCATTTATACCTACTTTCAGTATCACACGCATGGGGTTAGTTCGTGGGGTTCCCACCGAGTGGTCTCCCGAAGAAATAATTGAAAACACCAACATACCTACAGGATGCGGTAAAATATTAAAAATTCGTCGCCTTAACTATAAAGTTAACGTTGATGGTTCACCTACATGGAAACCATCACAAACTGTGGTTATTACCTTTGATGGTAAAATCCTACCAAAACGTATATTTATTTGCTACAATGCTATTACAGTAGAACTATATACATTTCCAACAATTCAATGCTTCAGCTGTTGTAGATTTGGTCACACAAAAACACAATGTCGTTCAAAACCCCGCTGTTATAAATGTGGACAGGAACACACAGGAAATACATGTCATACGGAAGAGGATTGTGCCATATGTTGTCTTTGTTCGGGTCGTCACTATGCAACAAATAAATCATGCCCAGAGTTTATCCGTCAAAAAAATATTAAATTATCTATGGCCGAAAACAGTGTATCTTATGCGGAGGCCTCTAAGTTACATCCTGCTATTGGTAAATCCTATGCAGACGTACTGTCGTCACCTAAGCCCGTACCAGTAGAAACACCTATTGCATATAATCCACAGTCTTCTACGAGAGCTTCATACAAAAAAACTGTTGTGACTAAACCTCATACACCTTACAATACTCCTCACGGTTACGATCGTGTAACACACCAAGAATTAGTTAAAGACTACAATATGCCTCCTGGTCCCAATGGCTGTGGTTATGCAAGACCTAATCACAATGACGAGCAATTTTGTCAACAAACTCTAACCGAAATTATTACATCTTTAATTGATACTTTAACAAAAAACAACATCTTATTACCGTCCAACGTTGCCCAATTACTAGAAGCTCTGAAAAAAAACCCTCGTCACATGTACCGATCCGCAAGACATCCCTTTCGGACCGATACTCACCATGGTCAATCTTTTGAAGATTGTCCAGTGGAACTGCCGTAGCGCAGTTAGTAACAAAAGTGAATTAACTCATCTAATAAATAAATATGACCCATTTATTATTGCGCTGGCAGAGACTTGGCTTACGCCAAGTTTTGCCTTTAATGTAAATAATTATTTCTGTCTCAGAGAGGACAGAATTGATGGGTATGGCGGTGTTGCCTTACTCATTAAATCGTCTTGTTCTTTTAATGCTTTAGCTTTCTCTCTCACCACAATGGGTTTTCTATTGTTGGTGCAATTGTAGATCATATTTGTTACATATCTGTCTATGTTCCTCATCCTTCCACGGCTATTTTACAAAAGCTCAGTACTATTTTCTCTACTCTTACTAGACCTTTTATTATACTTGGTGACCTTAACTCTCAACATCTATCTTGGGGAAGTTCAACTTCTAATTCGTACGGCAATCAGCTTCTTGATATTATTGATACTCAGAAACTTTGCATATTGAACAACGGGGCTCCAACCCGTAGAACCAGTCCGAATGAAGGTATAAGTGCAGTTGATTTATCTATTTGCACGCCTGACCTTGCAAGTAAATTACTTTGGAATATACTTCCATATACTTATGGCAGTGATCATTTTCCAATAATCATTGAATTTTGTGATTCTAATATTACATTACGAGAACCTTTGAAACAAAAACCTCGTCAAAAATATAGATTAGCTGAAGCTGATTGGGCCAGTTTTAGTAAAATAACAGAAAGTAATATACTTACTCTTCCTCAACCTACTATAAATAACGAAAGTACTTGTGCTGATGAACTAACTAACTTAATAACAAAAGCAGCAGATGAAACATTCCCTGTAAAAAATGTTGTTCTAAATAGAATTTCGTCACCTCCTTGGTGGGACAAAGAATGTTCCGATGCCATTAAGGCAAGAAATGAAGCCGAAGAACAATACAACAATAATATGACATCCGAAAATTTCCAAAACTTACAATATATAATAGCACATACAAAAAAAATACTTAAGAACAAAAAGTCATCCGGATGGAGGAAATATTGCACATCAATATCTCCTTATACTCCGTCTTCCGTAGTCTGGCAAAACATTAGAAAGTTTAAATCAACGTTTAATAATAAAACACTCCCTCTACCCCTCGACATGTCCAACATATTTTTAGACTACTTAGCACCGCCTTATGTTCAAGAAGAGCTTTTTGTTACATCCTCAACAACCATTGATCAAACAGGCCTTAATTCGCCTTTTTCGTACGGTGAGCTTAAAGGTATATTATCAAACATAAAAGATTCTGCTCCAGGCGAAGATGGACTTCCATATTCGTTCTATAAAAATCGAAAATTCATTGTTCTATTTGTTAGATTTAATTAATACAGTCATGATGTCAGGGCACATTCCGAAATCATGGAAATCCCAAATTATCATTCCTATCTTAAAACCAAACAAAACAGCAAGTGATATTACTTCCTACCGGCCTATAGCACTTTCAAATGTTGTATCAAAAATAGCAGAATCATTAGTTAAAAATCGCCTTGAATGGTTTATGGAATCTAATAACCTTTTAGCCAACACTCAGTATGGTTTTAGAAGAGGAAGGAGTACATTGGACAGTATTAGTATCTTCATGACGGACATTCGCCTAGCTTTATCTAAGAATGAGTCTGTTGTAGCACTATTTTTAGATATTAAATCCGCGTACGACAGTGTGATACTTCCCATACTAAAACAGAAATTAAATAAATTAAAAGTACCTTGTATGCTGTCCAACTTTATACTTAATATGCTGAATGGTAGGTCTGTGAGACTGGACTCATCAAATGGTTGTAGATTTTTATGGAAGGGTCTCCCACAAGGATCTGTCTTGAGCCCTTTGCTCTATAACATCTATACCCATGATTTAGATTCATCTCTCGTACATCCTATTAGGGTGTTACAATATGCAGATGATTTACTTATATACATAGGTACAGAACAACAATCGATAACGAATGCTTGTGATAATATGACGGTATCCTTAACCTACCTTAAAACCTGGTTTGATGAACATGGTTTAGAGCTATCAGCGAACAAGAGTGTCTCAGTGTTGTTTACAAGATTGCGTAATCCTCCACCTATTGATATTTCTTACAATGAAGAACAAATTCCCCAAAAACATGACGCTAAATTTTTAGGTTTAATTCTCGATTCAAAACTATCTGGGATTCCGCATTGTGACTATACCGCCTCTAAGTGTGAACGTCGGCTAAATATGCTCAGATGTCTCTCGGGTGTTTGGTGGGGCGCACATCCTCTCTCTCTTAAGTTGGTTTACAATGCCTTGATCAGAAGCGCCCTGGATTATGGAACCTTCTTACTAGAACCATGTAGAGTAACTGCATTTAAGAAATTGGATAGCATCCAATCCAAAGCTCTTAGAATAATATCTGGTGCAATGAAATCAAGTCCTTTAAATGCTTTACAAGTTGAATGTTCAGAACCCCCCTTACATATTAGGCGTCAATTTCTGTCCGATCGTTTCTTTTTCCGAGGTCTACAACTATTGAACCATCCACTTATTCCTAAATTATTTACATTAGCAGAACTCACTTTATCATGTTCATATTGGAAATTTAAATCCACACCTTGTCTTGTCAATAGCATTTTTAATTTCAAATCGTTACAAGCGCCAACTCATCGTTCAAAAAACTTAGCTCTTTTTAATACAGATTATGAAGCATTAATTCTGCCTCCAATCTGTCTAAATTTAGGCATTGAGAAAGATAATATTAACGCTAATACAATTTTTAATTCTATTGTTGATGATAAATGGTGCACCAAATCTATTGTGATGCCTCCAAACATACAGGAGACAATGTTGGGGTGGGTGTTTACCACCGTAATTATAATGTAGTTCAAAAAATTAAAATGCCCCCTGAAACTTCAATATTCACTGGTGAATGCTTCGGAATTGTAAAAGCACTTGATTATATTTTATTGGCAAAACTAAAAAATACGCTAGTTATCACAGATTCAATGAGTGCTCTTCAAGCCTTAGAAAAATATCCATTTAAGTCAAACTCTTACATGCCTATTATCACTGATGCGAGAGACAAGTTGTATAAATGCTATCAAAGTGGATACTCTATTAAATTCCTTTGGATACCAAGCCATAGTGGTATAAAGGGTAATGAGAAAGCAGACCGCCTTGCGAATGATGCTGTAAAATGTGGAGATTTGTTTCCTTATACTAACTACTGCCATGACCTTGCTACAATGCCTAGACAATTCCTCCAGGATTCCTGGAATAAACATTGGTTAAAAACTTCAGAAAGTAAAGGCAAATACTACTTTTCATTGCAACCTGTTATACAATTAAAACCATGGTTTTCTAAAATAAAACTTGGAAAAATGGCTACCTCAACACTGATAAGGCTACGTTTAGGGCACATCTGTAGCCCTGCTCATCTAGCCAAATTGCATATTATAGAGAATCCGAAATGTGAATGTGGTTATCCCATTGCTGAGGCCAATCACATTTTATTATCCTGCCCATTGTATGATCATTCAGCTTTCTTTGAAATTCTGCTTTCGTTAGGTATTCCATTGCCTGTAAATATTCCATTTTTATTAGCTTCGAAAAGTCCATTAGTGTTTAAAGCCATAACTGACTTTGTGGTTTTAAACAGTATAAAATTGTAATGTATGTATATAATTTAACTTAGTTTGTTCCTATTGTAACATAAGTACACTTATGACATTTATTTTTATTAAGATATTGTAGCATTCTTTTTGTAAAATAATTACCTAGTAGTTTCTTATTACACACTTTCCTGATCCTATACTTTCTAACTCTCTAAACTTACCGCGATTCGTTTAATACTTTTCCGTGTATATAAATATCTCATGTTTCCCCGTTTTTATATCGCAAACAACAAAGATCATCATATAATCAATCAAAACTTTAAGTAAAAGGACTAAACAATAATGAAGAAGAACAGTATTATAAAGAAGATAACAGTACTGCAAAGAAGATTTACCCTGAAATTGGCACAATACGCAAGCCGCGTCATGGCCATTCTTAAAGGAAAAAAAAAAAAATTGCAGATAATTTTGCTAAGCAGGCTACTGATACTGATTTGGGGCTGGAATCATACTGCAACTGTTTTTCTCGCGATTTACGTAACTCTGCAAAAGTGCAGTTAAATGATAACTGGTCGAATATTTGGAATCAAACAAGAATGATCAAAGGTAGGCATTTTGGCTTAATTCAGCCTACCATACCTTCAAAATCTTGGTTTTTTACGTTTAAAAATGCTGAGAAATGGGTCACTTCCACCGTAATTCGTTTGCGCCTAGGTCACGTTTGTTCTCCTGTGTTTCTTGCTAAAATCAGGGTAAGGGATCATTCGCTTTGTGAGTGTGGCCTAGATGACGGTACTTTAAATCACATTTTCTTTTCATGTCCTAAGTTCTTCTTTGTATGATAAACTTAACTCTAATATCGCTAGACCTACTGATATTAACTCTCTTTTATCGCTTGTTTTCACACCATTTATTTATATGTTATGTAATTTTATTAAAACCAATAATATACGTTTGTAAAAGCGAAACCAGTTTTTAATACTTTTGATATTCATATTACTTTCATTTGATTCCGTACCGTACAATGGTCACTCCTTCAGGGTTGGGGGAGTACAAGGCAAAGACTACAATGAATACTGGGTTGTACAAGGGCAAAATATCCGCCAAAACATGACACTGGCAGAGTAACGTCTTCCCACGTTAAAAAGCCACATAAGAAGAAGAAGAAGAATACTTTTTTGCAAATTGTTTGTGCTACGGATTACGTTTGTTGTGATAGTTTCAGACTGTTGCCCCTAATCACTGAGCTAAACTATTATATGTAGTAGCAAACCTTACATTAATGATTAGTCTCCGCGCGCGCGGTCGAAGCGAGAGCGAGACCAATGATTAATCTAAGTAGCAATTAACGTCATTATCATGCGTCAAAAAAAGTGTAACAACTATATAACCGCGACGACGTAGCTTTGAAACAACTAAACAATTAAAGGAATCATATATCTATCTCGCTTACACAAGTAGCAGAAACATTACCGGCGCTGAGATTAGATAAAGATAGCAAAATTAACATGCAATGGCGGGTTGGTGTATACCGTATGAATTTTACCCAAAAAATTGTAAATAAAGATAAAGTTTATTTAATGTCGCTATGTAATAAAATACATTTTTAAACCATTTAGTTATGTACTTATTGTTATTGTGACGCAGTATAATGAAATAATTAAGAAATTTTATCTTTCAATATTTTAATTGTGCCTAGATACCAAAAAATCAAACTCCGCTATGACACATCATTTTCGTATACAGTTGCCTTTTAGGCACTTTCTTGTTAGTATGTGTGAACAATTTATTTCACCAATTGAACTTTTCATTTGTGATATTTAGCTGCATTTCTTCTTCTTCACTCAACATACGTTTATTTTCATTGTGATATATTTTTATTATTCTTAAGGCCTATTCAAACCTGGGCGTTATTCGCTCCCGCGAGCGATAGAGAAATCCGAAAGGGTATTAAACGGAAGTGTTGGAAGGGGAAGACCTAGGCGAACGTTCCGAAATCAGATTGAAGATGTTCTGAAAAAAGGCCAGGTCAAAAGTACCCTAAACCGACGCTTATGTATGAAAGGATTGATGAGTATAGATGAAGCGAAAGAGATATGTCAGGATCGTAGTAAGTGGAACTCCGTGGTCTCTGCCTACCCCTACGGGAAAGAGGCGTGATTTTATGTATGTATGTATGTATGTATGCGTTAATTTCACTGTTCACACCAAAGCGGATATCTCTACCGCGCGCGGTAGAGATATTCGTTGGCAACGGTTAGCGGGGCGGCGGAACTAGTTTCGCCAAACAAGAGAGAAAACACCGCCTCACTAGGCGGTACAAGTTTCGCTGCAGTTACGGAACTTCATACAATTTACTCATTTATGTTATATCTATTTATTTATTAAACTGGGTACACGATGGGTAAATGGGAACACGATGGGTAAATGGATGGATCTGATCGGTAGCGAATAACGCTCAGGTCTGAATAGGCCATTAGTGTTCCAGTGGCTACAATTTTCAAACGGTGAATATTTTTTTCTCATTTTGCTCTTTCGCGGTGTTTCAGTTATTTCATCTATCTCTTCATCGGTTTCCACAGCATCTATGTGCATATCAGAGTCGTCCTGAAAAGTATACATTATATTGTAGTTGAAAGAGCACTATAACGCTTAAATAATAAGTTGATAATAACAATTCATTGTACTACGCAATACAGTTAGAGTCGTATTAAAACAGTTTGATTTTAACCGACTCAAAAAAATGAGGTTGCTCAGTTCGAATATACAGGCTGACTGGTTGAACACTTTACATATTGATATATAGTGCTCAGTACTCGATTCTCGTTCTAATTAAGAAAAAAAAATAGGTGCCTAATATTTACCTAATTTAACTTTAATTGTCTACTCAAAACAATAAACATGGTCACTCGCGGCGCGCGTGTAGTAATAAAAGCGGCGCGGCTCTTTGGGTCATTAACCCCGTTCGGACGCAGCTTGATTCCTTTGAACGCGGCGCGGCGCTTTGGATCATTAACCCCGTTCGGACGGTGTCCATAATTTTCGAGTTATAGCACATTCATAGAATGAAGGTTTCCTCTGTAGTTTAACGGTATTTTTTTAATTTTATTTTTTTAAACGTTTCATGTGACCATGAATTATCATGTCCTTGTTTATGTAAAGTGTTCAACCAGTCAGTCTGTATATATATTTTTTTTTATGTGCATTCGCGGATAACTTCGTTGTTTGTGAACTGATTTCTTGATGATATCATCATTGACGGTGTATCCAGTAGGTAAGTAGCAAGATCACTAAAAAGTGTTACTTTTTAGTGACCTTGTAGTCACTAAACTACTAGAGTAGTGTTGTTGTAGGTATTACTCAATCATAATATTGCAAAAGTATTTGAAATAATTTATTCGAAACGAAGTAACTTATTTCATAAATTTTAAATTCTCCAATTGATGTGGGAAAACCAAAAAGATATTGTAGTGGTAACACTGAAAGTAAATTACTATATTCGGTGTATTATTTCAGTTTTTATGTTATTTATGTAAATATAATTGCATAAACAGTAAACTTACGTGTGAAAAGTTATTCCGCTTGATTTATTATGTTTTTTTTACCTTGAATCGCACTCTTTCACTCCGCTTTTACCCATTTTGGAGATCGTTTTTGTCGCGTGTCACTCGGTTGTCATAAAAGTTACTCTATGGTTGTCATCACGCTGAGCACCCAGATATATTAATCCACTCTTTGCTGAGCACTGAACTGATGCTAGCTAGACATATGGCTGTGGCCATATGTGAAGTGGCAAAGATTTAGCACGGTAATTACTAATCTAGTGTAACATATAAATCAATGCCCCCAATGGCAACAATTGATTTCTCTATGAATTATCTAATAGTCTGTCAGCATGACAGTAAAGGTCTTGTTGGGCTTTATTATTTTTATTTTATTTGCACAATTTGTGTTTTCGAAGTGACCGTTTTATTTACAGCTATTTTGATCGCACCCAGACATATTTTGGATTCCTATAATGAAGGTTGACAATCGGTAATACATATTTATTTATGTAAAGTAAAAGCAAGTTCAGATTTTCATCGAAACCTTATTCAGGGTAATATACAATATACGTACTTAATTATACTTCGGTACCTATAGTAATCGGTAATCGGTAGAGCTGTTAATTTAATTTTTATTTATATTTGGTCCATTTATTACACGGAAATAATCCAAGATTACACGTAGGTATTAAAATGCGATAGTTTATATGGATGGATGTTTGTTTTGTTATCCAATCACGCCAGAACGTCTGAACGGATTTAGATGAAAAGCCAATGACCAAAATTGGCGCATTTTTTTACCGCGCCCATCAACCAAACCTAGGTTAATTTGTAAAATAATATATTAAACAAAAGTTATTATGTGATTTAATAACCTAACATCAGCCTGAACTGAGTTATGTTAGAGCACGCGTATTGGTGGAAGCTTGTGATGGAAACTATATTAACTACGTTATAAATTATATTTGGAGAAATATACATAAGAAAAACGAGACTTGATCGAGTGACACATTTTTAATAACTTACTTCAGAATCTGACAACATCAACTCAAATTATTCGAAACCTATTTTCTTATAATAATTTCAGTGGCCAGTTCTAACACTCTCCCTCATTGAATATTCTTTAAGTAATAGGCGGAGCAATCACAATTCCAAGCGCTTCCCTCAGGCCAGTAAATCTCGGTCTAGGTAATCCTTTCGTCATAATATCTGCGAGCTGGATTACAGTACTGGCTGTCTTTACTTGAATCTCATTTTCAAGTACAAGCTCTCTTACGAAGAAGTGCCTGATTCGAATGTGTTTCGAGCGCTTATGAAACTGAAACTCTGGGTTGTGAGCCAAACGAACTGCTGCTTCATTGTCAACACTAAGTGTAGGGATACATTTTAGCGAAGTCATTTGCTTCAATAACCTCGTAAGCCACACAAGTTCTCGAGCAGCTTCGCTTGCAGCAACCAACTCCGCTTCAGTTGTCGAAATAGCTACGGAAGCTTGTCTTTGGCTCAGCCAAGATATGGTCCCACCTGCGTAGCGGCAAACAACACCAGTTGTTGAATGACCTGTCGCTACATCACCCCCGTGGTCTGCATCACTGAAGCTTCCAGAACGCCTGGTAGATAATTTGGATTAAAATGAATACCATGTGAACTCGTGCCTCTAAGGTATCGCAAAATTCGTTTCACTCTGAGCCAATCTGCTTTTGTAGGGTTCTCTAGTTTACGCGACGCCACTCCTACTGCGTATGCAATGTCAGGGCGCGTGCCAACCATCAAATAGGCCAAGGCGCCTACAGCTTCTCTGTATGGAAAGTTTTCAGACTCTACAGAATCATCTAAATCTCTCCCTGATTCTTTATCAATTGGCGTCGTTATAGGATTACAATTGTTCATATTGAATCGTTCTAATATTTTCTTTGTATATGTCTCTTGCTTGAGAACAATTTTTCCACTACTGTACTGTTGAATTTCCATTCCTAGGTAGAATGTGGCAGGATTCTTCGTAATCTTTAACCTATTACCCAGATAATGTAGAAATTCATTCGCTAATCTCGAACTCGACGCAGCTACGAGACCATCATCAACATACAGTGTCAGCAAGATCTTTTCATTACCAGTCCCTTTCATATATAGGCAGGGATCCGCAATGCTTTGTTTGAAACCAAGCTCAAGTAAAATTCCATGAACACAATAGTTCCAGCAACGTGGAGCTTGTTTCAAGCCATATAAGCTTCGTTTAAGGCGACATACTTTGTTTGAACCATCTTCGAAACCTTCGGGTTGAGTCATGTACATCTCTTCCGTAAGTTTGCCGTAGAGGAATGCTGTAGTCACGTCGAATTGGGTCAAATACATTTTCTCACTAGCAGCCACACTAATTAGAGAGCGTATAGTTGACATTCTTGCCACAGGACTGTATGTTTCCTCGTAGTCAATTCCTTTTCTTTGTCGAAAACCTTTGGCTACTAATCGTGCTTTGTATCTCCCAATTGACCCGTCACAGTTCCTCTTGACTTTAAAGACCCATTTACAAGGTATCGCTTTCCTTCCTGTCGGTAGGTCCTGTAAAGTCCATGTACCGTGTTCTTGTAACGATTTGAGTTCGTTTTTCATAGCATTTACTCACTCCTGCCTTTCGTTACTGTTTATGGCTTCCTTATAAGACTGTGGTTCAGCCATAGTACTCATGAGTACTGAATTTACATAGCCGTCGAGCTTTGCTGGACGTTGAAGAGTAGATCTGTCACGTAAATCATAATGCCTCGAAGGTGCGGGTTCTTCTTCGGTATCAAGAAACTCGTCCTCAGGTTCATTGACTTGATTTTCGTATTCGTTTTCAAATGCATCAATAACATCTTCATCTTCAACTATATTCTCTCCCTCAAACGGTCGTATGTAACTTTCATCTCTCAATCGATAGTCTTGTCTTTCATCAGTTCTGTTATGATGATTGTCAAACTCAACTTCAATAGTCGGTTCCACATGTATACAATCTGATGACACTTTAATATCATACTCATTTATGATTTTGTCATTTCAGTGCTGTCCTTGTCATTATCCTTCGTATTTAATTTTGATAATGGTTTCTCGTCAAATTTTACGTCTCGTGATCTAACAAGGCGATTATTGTTACCTTCTGCAACCCATATACGATATCCGTCTTCATCATATCCAACTAAAATGCCTTTGACAGCCTTCTTGTTTAATTTCCTTCTCTTTTGTTTCGGAATATGAACATAACACGTTCTACCAATGATGCGCAATTGTTTTATGTTCACCTTCTTTCCAAACCAGAGTTCATAGGGCGTTTTCCCATCTACACGTGTTGGACCAGTTCTATTTAATATATATGCTGCTGCGTTCACAAGTTCTGCCCATAGGTATTGTGGCAGCGTCTCATTAGCATACATAAGCGATCTAGCAGTCTCGACTAGTGTTCGATTTTCTTTCTCACTGGAACCGTTCTGTTCTGGTGTGTATGGCATTGTTAGTCTCTGTTTTATACCATGTCTAGCCAGAATATCTTTTACCTTTTGGTTATCAAACTCTCCGCCGTTATCGCTGAGGATAGTTTTAATAACGTGGATATTTGTGTTTGCTTCAGCGATCATCTGTTTTAAATATTTACTTACCTCTGACTTCTCTTTCAGAAAGTAGACGTATCTAAAGCTCGTATAATCGTCTTTGAATAGCCAAAAATACCGATATTTCGAAATCGAATTCGGAAATGGTCCGCATACATCGCTGTGTATTATTTCGCCTGCTTCTAAGGCTCATTCTCTCGTTCCAAATTTCAATCTATGAGATTTTCCATACACGCAGCCTTCACAGAGTTCACGTTCAACTGGTAGCTCAATTCCTAATTCACGTTTGACAAGAGCTCTTACGTGTCTGTTATTTTGATGGCCGAGTCTCTCATGATATAACTGAGTTTGTGATGTCATAAAAACTTCTAGTTTTCTAAATGGTTGTACATTCGTGGCGTTAAGTTTGTACAGTCCACCTCTGCGACATCGTACGCCAATCAGTTTTAGTTCTCCATTAATAGACATGCTGCATTTATTTGGACTTGAAGAGAATTCACTTTGTGGGTTTTTGTCGTGAGTAGCAAGGACAGAGAATAAGTTCTTTTGAATTGATGGAACATACCACACATCTTGAAGAGTTATCGGTACGATTTTACCTTTAACATTCGCTTCAATTATAATTGATCCTTTTCCTTTCGCTTGAATCGTATTTCCATTTGCTGTTGTGACAGTAGAATATTCATGGAAATTCTCGAAACTTTGAAATAGATCGCCTCGGTTGGTGATGTGACTCGTAGCTCCATTATCGACATACCAATTATTTCTGTCGCATTCTGCCGAAAAAACCGCCGCCATTGCCTGTACTGTGTTTACAGACATCAAAGTCATGTTGGCACCTTCCCTGGTACGATTAGGATTATCACTCTTCGGTGGTCGACCGTCGCTGATCCACTTTTGGCAATTTCTTACACGATGACCAATCTCGGAGCAATAATTGCATTTAAGTTTCTTATCCTTTGCGTTGTTCTTGATGTGCTTCTGCGTTTTCGTATTAGCTGACATAGCTTCTTGTTCAGGTACGTGCTTACTTGACAAAGCTCTTTCATACGCACATAAGTGGCTAGTAAGATTTTCTACAGTTCTCTCTGTTTTAGGTATTAAGAACCAGCTGCTTCGAAATGAGAAATATTCTTCACCGAGCGTATCCAGAATTTTACAAACCAACAAAAGTTGCGGTAACTCTTTACTCTCATTGTATAACTCTTGATTCAGATCAGTCCAAATATTTTTCAACTTACACATATGTGTTGCTATATCATCATCTGGGTCTCTTTTCAATCCGAAAAATGTCATACACATATTATATGACTTGTCTTCCGACGTACCTCCAAACAGTCTGTGTAGTTCTAGCTATACCTCGTAGGCGCTCGTAAATCGCATGACTTTTCGTAGTGTGTCTTCACTCATGTTCGTTGTAAGAAGGAGTAGTAGAGCGCTGCTGTCCGCTTTTACAAATCTTACGAGTTCACATTTGTACTTATTGACATCTACGTCACCTGCTCCAACTTGCACTTGTTCAGGTCTCCTAAGTTTTCCTTCGACTACATCCATAGCATCGTTTATGCTTTTTAGAAGAATGCATATTTTATACCTCCAAGTTGACCAATTGACTTTTCAAGTAGTCCGATTTGAAACTTTGTCGTTAAATTTTCCATTTTTTACTATTGCTGCGCACATAACCTGTTAGAGCACGCGTATTGGTGGAAGCTTGTAATGGAAACTATATTAACTACGTTATAAATTATATTTGGAGAAATATACATAAGAAAAACGAGACTTGATCGAGTGACACATTTTTAATAACTTACTTCAGAATCTGACAACATCAACTCAAATTATTCGAAACCTATTTTCTTATAATAATTTCAGTGGCCAGTTCTAACAAGTTATACAGATTTGAAAAATAATAAAATTCCGTATTAACATGTAACTATCATTTTATAACTCAATTTTTAGTATTATTATAATGTCTACCCCTGTCGCTTCGCCGCCGTGGCTTTGAATCCGATTCAGAAGGATAAACTCTCTCAGCGAGTCCGGCCAATCACAGGCCTAAGATTGCTTACAACTGCGCCTGAGCATGAGGCCCTTTTCCTATTATTATTGTTATATGCTATATATATATGCATATATGTATATTTGTGGTATGTATATATTATGAACAAACCCGACTGCGCCATAAAATATGTATTAATGTGTATATACCTATTTGATAATGCATTTTCATTTACCTACTTAGATGACATAATGACTATTAATACGTTTTTTACTCGTAACTCGAGTTGTTATATCTCATCTCAGACTGCATATATATTATATTTAAAAAAACCATTCATACATTAATTTAAGTGTTAATATTTCCCAACCCACCCCAAAGTTTCAACGATGGCCGTGGAAAAAAAATAAATGCGCCACTTCCCATAGTGATTTGGTCATTGTCTTTTGGAGTGCAGATGATTTGTACCCGGGATTAACACATAGTTTTATTCAGATTCAACGGGTAGTTCCAAGGGGATCGTGAGAACGTTATCCTACGCGAGCGAAACGTAGTATCTAATATTAAAAAGGTTAAATGTCTTCTACATCATTAAATAAGGTAAAACATATTACTTCCAAGATTAATATAATTAGTAACTAAGGGTAAGACTATTAATTAGTCCACGATTTTAAACTATGGAGAAGTTATGCCATGTATCCTGTGAACGAGAATCCGGAACGAAGTTATCTGTTCGTCAGAGAACAAAAGTCACCAATGTAGCTCCAGCGTATTAACACAGCATAAAAATCGTAAGGTTTAAATAGACTGTGGTATTAGCAAGTTGTGTAGGCTGGTCATCTGCAAAACCGACAACCGTTAGGTAAATAAATTCTCGAGTGGCAAATGTGGGGCTTTCGCAGAGACCCGAGACAAGGTGAACGAAGATTAAAGCAGGGTAGCTGCATAGGATTAAATCATCATTTATTCTTATCTGGTCAAAGTCAAAGTCAAAATCATTTATTCAATTTAGGCATCAATGACGCACTTATGAAAGTCAATTTTTCATTATAATGTACTTTAAAGACTACCGCCGCGTTCCAAAATATATATAGAGCCTACCGAGAAGAAGCGGCAAGAAACTCGGTGCCATTCTTTTTATATAGTAGTTTATACAATGTTTTTACTTAGGTACTACAAATATTAGCTCCAGTGTGTTGCCTTACAAAAGAGAACATAATAATGGTATCAATAGGGCAAGACACGCTACACTTTGACATCTTAGTACACGAGTAGATAGATCCTGGAGTGATCAGTCCCAAGCTGTTTTATCCTCCAAGTAATCCGAAATTTTGTAATAACCTTTTTGACAGAGTTTAGTTTTAATAGTAATTTTAAACTTATTAATAGGCAAATCTCGGATAACATTGGGAACTTTATTATAGAATCGTATACATTGTCCCATAAAAGAATGACTTATTCTGTGGAGACGCGTTACATGTACGGATAGCTTGTGCTTATTTCGCGTGTTGATGGAATGAGCATCACTCCTTTTATCAAAACTGCTAATGTTTTTCTTTACATACATTAGATTTTCATAGATAAACTGAGAGACAACAGTTAGAATGTTTATGTCTTTAAACTTCTGTCTAAGGGAAACTCTGGGAGCTAAACTGTAGATCGCTCGTATAGCTCTTTTTTGCAGTATTAAAATGGAATTAATATCTGCAGAACATCCCCAGAGCAGTATGCCATAAGTCATAACGCTATGGAAATAACTAAAATAAACTATTCTAGCTGTGTCTACATCAGTTAATAGTCTAATTTTTTTAACAGCCACTCAGGTAGCCACTCAGGTTAAGAGCTGAAAATCAATGACACTGGTAAATGTCCAGCTATGCACTGATGTGGGCTGATGATGGTAATGATCATGACGGTTTAGTTAGATCCTACATCCATGAACTAAATTCTCACACCCCACTTACAGCTTCTGTGTGTGGTTGTTTCCATTAGGTATATAAAAATTTAGTATATATATATATATATATACTTAGATAGGTAGTTATATATAGTATCTATCTACTCTATTTTGAGGACGAACTGTACCTGTGTGTTCTTTAATTTGTGTAAATACTTATTATAGAGAGCAAGCTGAACCGTGCCCTTGCGATAAACTGTGTATGGATTGCACAGCTGGTGTTCAGAAAGACGCAAATTTAAAAAACGTCGCTCTCGAAATACGTGATCAATCGAAAACTACTAAAAAGGCTAGTAAAACTCAATTATATCTTAGTACTGCTTATTGTTTCCTATCAGTTTTAGGTTTTAAAGGTTTAGGTTTTTATATTTTAGATTTATACCATTATATACTCTCCTGATATTTATTGAAATCTTATCTTATCTATGAATAGGGTACGGGCAATGATGTTATATATAAACGGAGGTAGTTAAGAGATAATATATCAGATAAAGATAGTTAATATAATTGGGTACGGTAAGGTACTGGTAAGCTTAGTGGCGTAGTTGTAGGGAGACCGAGAAGAATTGTGACATGTGACCGTTAGCGAGCTGACAACAGCGCGCGTTAGTTGTTTTGAAAACTCTCTATTTGACGCGACAATGCCTACGGCGCATCGGTTGTGAGTTGTAGGTATGTTAGTCTTCCTATCTACGATATTTCCATAAAAATCCATTGTGAAAAAAACATTGTGTTCCTTTATAAACTAGCCAATGGAATATTAGACACAGCTGAATTGATTTCGACTCTTACATTTTCTACCCCATTGCATCTACCGAATGCATTACCCTCCCGCTGCCGCCATTTTGACGGCCCCTTGATGTGAAGTTTGCTGCAATGTTGTTGCACCTTGCTGACGTCACATCCCAATTTGTTCGAACACACGAGGGCGACAACATCCGGTCGTCCTGCTCACGTGTTCGTCCTCGGACATCGTCATGGTCTGATGCTGAAGCTGAAAACAATAGCAATGTTAGTGTTATTTGATAAATAATGGCTCAAGCATGCTTTGCAATCTGCCACACAACTGCAATGTGGTTCTTGACTATTTACAACTTGTTGTCCCATCAGGGACCAACATGCCCATTTCAATTTATGACTTTAACTAGTTGATGTTCACCAGAATCAAGCTAGTCGTGTATCGCCATAAATCACTGTCACAGCGTTCACATGATGCCTGTTACAGTCAACACAAAAATCAAATACCCCACTACAATTACATGACAGATCTCAAAGCGAATGCATAAGACCATTTATCTATTTTGTAAGAGTCCCTGTGTTTAATCTGATGAACGATCTCCATGTCGATCATTGCGCATAAATACATAAAATGATTGCTTTAGTATACATAATAAATTTAAAATACTTGGTTGATACTGTTTTACCTGACTTTTATATGATGAGGTAAGTAAAACAACATCCGGACTTACTCAGGTATGCGAATCCATGGCTTCATGTTTTCGACACACACGACACCATGATAACGTTTAGACGTCCTTTCAGCACCCCTCATATCGCCCACCTGGCATCTGTCAGGACCGATAATTTTTGTCACCTGGAATGGACCCTTGTAGAGTGGCATGAGTTTAGTATTTCACATCTTTGACCATCATTGGAGTGACTTGGGATTTTTAAAATGACCTAGTCTCTAATAGCATATGTAGGTGCGTTTTTTCTTTTCGCATCAAAAGATGCCTTTTGTCTTTCGGCATCTTTCTTTATATTGGCGTCAACTGTGTTTCTCAATGCAGTGACGTCAACAGAATGTTGCAAGTTACCATCATCAGTGATCGCATCGTTATTCATTCGAATTCTATACCCGAAGAAAACCTCACTTGGTACGGCAGATGTGGTTTTATTTATTGTGGAATTTATTCCTTGCTGTATTTTACTCGTAGTTATGTGCTTGTCCCATTATCATTATCAGTGTCAGCACCCAAACTACGTAAAGCTTCTAGAATGGTCTGATTATAGCGTTCCACTTGACCGTTTGAACGCGGTACTGCCCTGGCAATTATATATAGTCAAATAGAGAGTTAAAATTCGATGCTCGGACCAGATTCTCGGTGGCCTAGTTGGTCAATGGCGTCTGACACGGAGAGTCAGAAGACGCGGGTTCGAATCCCGTCCGAGGATGTGAATTTTTCTCTCTATAAATTTCAATGTTTGAGATCGCTAAAGCAGGCGTTAGTGCTTTGAAAAGTAATACTATAAAAATCACAAGGGTTGCGATGTCAATGCGAAAGTTCAAGTATTTCTAAATAATGCTTCTTTCGGTTGGATGGTACTGTTAACTGTCCAATAGATGTCGCTCCGTCCCCGCAAGACGGTTAGTCAAATAGAGAGTTAAAATTCGATGCTCCGACCAGATTCTCGGTGGCCTAGTTGGTCAATGGCTTTTGGTAGATTTTGCAATCCGTGGCAAACTCCTAAAATGCTATAAAAATGCTTTACAGATATTACCTACTTACATAGCCAAATTATTAGGTTTATTAAACATAGCCAAAGCTTAACTATATAGATACTTACGCGACGCGTACTAACTCATATTTTATGGCACAGATATTATTATCCGTCATCAATATACCTACCGCGATTTTAATGATGTCGTATGCTAAGAAGGGATCCGGACCCCTTAAACCCCCTCCTTATATACGCCCATGAGTTAGCGTATCAACGCGCACTGCAGCCGAGCCATGCCCGTGTGATTAAGCTTAAGTATAATAAGTTATCTAATTTTTATTATTTGGCCGTATCATAAATTACAGATGAAGATAGAAACTGGAAATGTACTGGATGCTAAAGACCCAACCATCAACACATTGCATGAGACGAATGTTATGGCTTTAATATCAATGGAATCTAAACATGGAATTGGTTTGTTTAAATTTTATTTTGTATTCGTTTAGAATTTAGTATAATGTTGTATGTCACAGTTTCAAAAAACAACGTAATAGCAGTCATCCCAGCCCCCAGAAAAACGTCAGGCAAAAAGAATGACTAATAATGTTATAAAATGTAATTTAGTTATTAGAAAATTGTACATGCACGAGGCCCACCTAATGCGAAGTGCTGGTAACCTTTGCCTAGAACAGATGTACTTATTTCTTCACAAGCAACGAAGTTCTTAAGTCTAATGTGCCTGTAATTTCGCCGGCAACCATGCCTTTAAGTCAGGTCATCAGAGTCAATTTTACCAGACACCACTTTCCTAGATGTGATGATTTTTAATGTATCCCTTATCGTAATTGACATCAAAAACATCCTTTGATTCTGTATGACCAAACACTACTTCGAAAGGTGTTAAACCTGTCACGGAATGGATAGTGTGATTATAGGCCATAATGGAGTGTGTGCATTATTGAGGATGCGTCAGTAGATTTTTGTTCGTATTTCGCGAGTCTATAGATTTCAATCAGGTCTCCACAAGGCCCATCGACCATGTTGGGTGTTCCTAATTGTAAATTAATTTTGTAAAAGTTCAATGATTATTTTATTAAACAATTGTTGAATTCTGTACCTGAATCGCAGATTATTTTTCGTGGGGTTCCATATAGAGAGAAATATTTTATGAGCGCTCTGACTACTTCTGGTGCAGACTGATTACACACTTCGATCGCTTGTCCCAGTTTACTAAACGCAACGCATCGATGATTGTAAGAACGGATTTTCCTTCAATTTTAAATAGGTGGATGAACAGTTCTTCAAATGCCTATTTTGTGTTTGAGTCAGGGAGATTGCTACTTTGTGAGGTTTACGGACGAACTTCATTTTTTTACACAACTCGCATGATTCCGCGATGACAATTCTTTCCTAGATGGTATTTCCCTAATATACTTCTCTGCTCGTCCTCCTTCTCCACATACTCTACTCTCTCAGTACATTCAAGAATGTTTACTAAGCCTTTCTTAAAGAGCTTTATTACTGCACTTGCAAACTCTGCTCTGTGCTGTTTGTCTTCAAAATATATAAAATATTTTGTCTTAGGTCTGATGTATCTTTCAGAAAATTTATGATTAAGTCAGGTCGATTAATTGGGAAATGGATTTCTAAAATTGATTGTTTTTTATTGGATATGTTTTTGACTGCAATATCACTTTTGAACCATGTGTAGACAGTGTGATGTGTAGTGTAAAATTTGGTTTGGCTTTGAGTCAATCACCTCATTTAATATGGGGATGCCTGTTGAGTCAGTATCTCGAGCCGAATGTACCGTTTCGGTATTATTTGATTCCGAAACGGAAATGGTACCACTCGAAGGTGAGATCTAATAAGGCGAGTGCGAACTATTTCACTCTTGAAGTATATAAGTTCCTTCAGAATCCGAAGAAGCCGTTTTTGTTTCTTCCGAATCTATCAAGGCGGTTACAGTCTTTTCAGAACCAGATGAGATTGTCTCAGTTTTCTCAGTCTGATGACACTGTTATAGGACTTGTTACATGAACATTTTTTTCCCTCTTTTTCTTTCCAGATCTGCTATCTTTTGAACAACATCGTCGCAATGATTCTGCAAATCTCTTTCATCTAAATTCACTTCCATAGATCTGTTATCAACATCACTGCCTAACGCGTTAACTTTTACTCTGGAAAGTGTGTAGCAGGCATACCAAGCGACCGGCACCGCGCGCTGCAGCGCATCTACTGACTGAGGCGCACACGCGTGCGAAATATTTATGTAGCGGAAAGTGAGCGGGCGAACCCAAGAGCGACGTGGTGCTACTGTGAACATCGGATCACAACTGACTTCACATACGCCATAATGTAGTAGCGAAGTGGAATGAATGTCCATATACTTAAGCAAGGCAATACATTGAGATTTTACGAGTTCTACGAATCAGTAATTGTTTCTATTCTCTCCTGAACACTACAAACCGCGATCCTCCACATTGGTGACCCGACGTCCACATTGGTGACCCGACATCCACATTGGAGTTTTGGCGGCCGTTCTTATAGATCACGTCATAATTATATTCCGCAAGTCTTACTTGCTACTCGGCTCTTCAAATGAACTGAGCCATGCCAGTGGTCGATGATCAGTATAGATCGTAAACTTTTTACCGTACATATATAGACACCTATAGAAAAATCCGAGGCGTCCGTAGTCAAGATAAAGAGCTTGTCAAAGTCTTGGTATTGCAAAAGAGGTGCATTAGTTAGCAACTCCTTGCATCTTTCAAAAGCTTCGATATAGTTCCTATCTATTACGATCTTATGATGTTTCTTGAGACATACGTCAAAGTCAAACTCAAAGTCAAAATCATTTATTCAATTTAGGCATCAAAGACGCACTTATGAACGTCTATTTTTCATTATAATGTACTTTAAAGACTACCGCCGCGTTCCAAAATATATAGAGCCTACCGAGAAGAAGCGGCAAGAAACGCGGGGCCATTCTTTTTATATAGATGTTTTTACAATGTTTTTACTTAGGTACTACAAATATTAGCTCCAGTGTGTTGCCTTACAAAAGAGAACATAATAATGGTATCAGTAGGGCAAGACACGCTACACTTTGAAATCTTAGTACACGAGTAGATAGATCCTTTTTTTTTTGTCCCGGGGAATACCTTTATGGATACCACCTACCACGGGGAGGTAGGTGGTTATGTGGGAGTCCATATACCCACCAAAACCCCGGGGTGTTCCGTCACTGCCGCCCTCGGCGGGAACGCGGGACAGATTTTCCACACGACCGCGAACCCGCCGTGGCTGTCCGTTGCCGGACCCTTCTCTTCGCGGCACGCCAGAACACATGGCATGCCGCAACTACCTCGGAGACCAAACCCGCCAACAATGAGCGCCAGACTTCCCCGTGTCTGGACGCCCGTGGTCTCCCTGCGGTGGGTCGGATACGTAGCCCCACCGCCTGCTACGTCAGCCACAGGGGATAATCCCCAGCGACCCCACCTCCTCGAGTCTGCGCCGAGCGCCCGGACCCCACCTCCTCGAGCCTGCACAAAAGTGCCCGGGCCCCCCTCCTCGAGCCTGCGCCAAAGCGCCCGGGCCCCACCTTCTCGAGCCTGCACTAAAGTGCCCGGGCCCCCCTCCTCGAGCCTGCGCCAAAGCGCCCGGACCCCGCCACTCCTATGTGGACTTGGCGGCCAAAGCCCATAGGAGCGGCCCCGCCTGAGCCGGCCAGCGCACCCCAACGCCGGCGCGGCTTCTGGATTCCTCTTGGCTTCACCGTGGTGATCCAAGCCACGGCTACTGAGCTCCCCCGCCACGTCAATGCGGGAACGGGGGGGGAGTAGATAGATCCTGGAGTGATCAATCCCAAGCTGTTTTATCCTCTAAGTAATCCGAAATAACCTTGTAAAAATTGTGAAAATTGTAATAACCTTATTGACAGAGCTTAGTTTTAATAGTAATTTTAAACTTATTAATAGGCAAATCTCGGATAACATTGGGAACATTATTATAGAATCGTATACATTGTACCATAAAAGAATGACTTATTCTGTGGAGACGCGTTACATGTACGGATAGCTTGTGCTTATTTCGCGTGTTGATGGAATGAGCATCACTCCTTTTATCAAAACTGCTAATGTTTTTCTTTACATACATTAGATTTTCATAGATAAACTGAGAGACAACAGAATGTTTATATCTTTAAACTTCGGTCTAACTACGGTCAAAGGTCTAGTAAGTTTAGCGAAGTCCTTAATGAACTTCCGATAGTAACCCACTAAGCCCAAAAAACTTTTGATTTCGGTTTGTGTCCTGGGTAGTGGGAATTTGAGTACCGCATCAATTTTGTCGGTGTTGGGCTTTAACCATGGTAATAGAATGACTTAAGTAAAGAACCTCTTTTGAAGAAATTTAGATTTATCAAGCTGAACCTTAAGATTCGTCTCTCCCAGTCGCTCAAATATTTTGCGCACTTGTCCACGTTTTCCTGGAGACTGGAGGAGAAGGTAATGATATCATCCAGATACACCAGACAGTGTATTCCTTGGAGGCCACGAATGATACTATCCATGGCTCTCTGGAACGTGGCTGGTGCTGTCTTTAGGTCAAATGGCATACGCAAAAACTCAAAATGACCAGCCTGAGAGCTAAACGCAGTCTTTGACCTGTCCTTTTTGACAATCTCAATTTGGTGGTACCCACTGGCCAAATCTAACGTAGTAAAATAGTTAGATTTGCCCAACTTATCAAATAAGTCCGCTATATTGGGCAGTGGGTACTTGTCGTCAGTCGTAATGTCATTTAAACGTCGAAAGTCAACTACCATAGAGTCTGGCTAATGAAAGTTGATACTGAAAAAGCGTGGCAAATTTAAAAATATCAGCATGGCAGCCCTAAAGTAAAAAGGAAAGTTGGAACAACTCACTTTGATACTTTGACATTCATTTTTATTTTACTAGTGGATGCTTGCAATTTTGTCCGCGTTATGACGAGATTAAAAGTAGCTTATATCACTTGTTAACTCTTTATTAACTCCATACCAAACATCACACGGATACGTCACTCCATTGTGGCGTATTAAAGGAACAAACAGGCTATCAAACACTATCATGAGTATCAATATTATCATGAGTTTACATTTTTGTAAATCTATGTGAGTATGTATCAAAGAAAACAACACCATATATTTTTATACTGTTTTTTAATCACTATAATCAAAATTTGAATTTAAAAATTCAACATGGAGTGAATCTTCAGAATCACTGGAGTCGCTGCTGTCTCTTAAATTGATGATGAAGCTTTCTAAATTATTTTAAGTTATATGGTCTCTTCTTTTGTACTTGTCTTCCACATTAATGACATGGTCTGTCATTTTTTTCCAATTATCTGCTGTAATACACTCAAATGATTGTTTTATGAGATCCTCGAACTCTTTCGGAGTTCGGCTTACATTTTTGCTTCCCACATTTCTTTTTGCTTGACTCCATATGAGTTCTATAGCATTTAGGTCACAATGATATGGAGGAAGTCTTAGCACTTCATGTCCGTTTTGGCTTAAAAGTTCATTAGCTTCATAAATAGGTTCTGGTGTGTTCTGTTTTACTAAGCAGAGCAACTCTGCTTTTGAATTGTATGTTTCAAATGAAATACCATTCAATGTAAGCCAATTCTGTATCTCTAACTTTCGATTTTGAGATGTGGGCGCTTTATTTATTATGACAGAATGGTATGATGCATTGTCCATTACTACTACACTTGGTTCATTCAAATTGGGAATAAGCTTTTCTTGAAGCCGTTTGTTGAAGTTTGTGGAATTCATGTCATGGTGGTAGTCGGCCATTTTCGATTTGGTGCTAAATACTAACAATGAGTTCGGAATAGGGCCTTTCTCTGATCCTGCATGCACAATAATATATTGTTTTCCTGACGATATATTTTAAATTATTCCACTTGTTGATGGACCTTGCCAACATTTTTTAGGCTTATAGGTTTTGTGGACATAAGTTTCATCTAAGTAGATTATTGTCTTGCCTTCTGCACGTTTCTATGCAATGGTACGCAAAAAGCGATGTCTCCATGGAGCTATATCATATCGTTCAATTAATAATGAACGTTCATTTTTGTTTTTCTTAAATTCATAACCGTTGGCTAATAATATGCGACGGATAGTTTCACGACATCCACCAAATTCTATACTTTCTTTTAACTCTACCAACAAAGATCTTAATATTGGTACTTGTTTCCTCACACAGTAAAATTCGTTTACTTTATTACGAATAACATCCATATCGAAACTATCTAAGTTCGACACTTTTGAAGGGTGAGGTCGTTTTTTACCTGGAGTCCTCTAGACCCCTTCGTGCACCGCACCTTCTTTTTTAATTCTCTTCAATGTAATAACACTTACATCTGTAAAAAGAATAAAATAAAATGTCAATTATCGTGAGTCTCATAACTAAGAAATAATAGAAAATACACAAGTATTACAAAACTAGTCTAAGATTAACGTTGAGTGAAAACTTACCGGTGAGTGACGATAGTTCTTCTAAGTACTGGTTCGGCGATTTCATCATATCTTTTTGATCTAAATATGTGACCTTTTCAATAAAATTGCTTGTTTTACTTCAGCAGTTCGTGCATTATCCTCAAGACTATCTGTAAAAGAACAATAACATTATCTAAAGTAACTAAAACTAATATGTACTTATTTAAAATAAAAAAATATCAAGACATTTTGACCGTACTAACCTAAAAAATCAGTCAAAGTACGTAAACAATTCTGTTTTTCTTGCAATATGGCTTGTTTCACAAGCTTTTTCTCTTCACATTTCGAAATCATACAAAACAATAGTTTTCGCACTTCATTCTTTATAGTTTTATTAATTTTTATAGCATTAACACGGATATATCACAACTAAACTATACGCAAGTCAACCACAACGAAACATCAACAACACGCCATCTTGTTGCTTCAGAGATATGGATACCATACACTGATTCTGATTTTACCAAATCTTTCGGAAAACAGCCGAAAATTAATTTCTTTAAAATAAAATTGCCAAGTTTTTCTCTAGTAAATAGTGTACCTAATTAATTAAGCTATTTATTAGACCAACTTAAGGCTTAGTGTTGCTCTTGAAATGATCCAACACGTACATACGATACTTATTTTCAATGAATACAATTTTAGCACACGTACGAATTTTTAAAACTCATTTTATAAAATGTTTAAAATAAGTTTGTTTTAAAAATGCCTTTTTGGAATTAATTGTTCCTAAGTACTTTCTGCTTAAAATACCCGAATTTGTAGGGTAAATATCCGATGGTAAGAACACTTTAGTGTTGTCATATAAAAAGTTTGCAAAAAAATCCAGTACCAACTTTCGTTAGCCAGTCTTTACGCCATTTAACTTCTCCGGACGCGTCCATTTTCTTGGGAACCAAACTGGGGCGTTCCACGGAGAGTGTGACTCCTGGATCACATTTTCCTTTAGCAATTTGTCCACTTGTCTGTTAATCTAATCATTCACTGCATGCGGTTGTCGGTAAGGTCTCACGAAAATATTTATATTCATTTGTTGTTCGTATTTGGTGTTTGACTTTATTTGTGAAAGATAAAAGATTTTTCTCACAATAACAGATGTCTCTGTATTCATAGCACAGCTTACTGATGGAATTTGTCTCTTCAGTATTCACGTGGTCAAGTCGTAATTTTTCTAAATTTTCAATTAAGTAATCATCAATGTCCAAATCATTATCAGTTATAACGTTTATATCACAAGTTTGAGGCTCATATTGTGTTACCTTAATCAGCTGATTTACCTATAATGTAACTGGTTTTTCCAATGAGTTTTGGATAACCTTATATGTATGTCCATTGACACAGCTAACTAATGCAGATGGCATTCTAACACCGTCTTCAAATTCCTTGAATTCAATGATGCCTATTCCATTATGCATGTTTGTTGGCAACCTTACTCGAGTTTCAGATCGTGGCTCCAACTTTACATTAATTTCCGGATTATATATGAATGGAACAGCCGTGTCTCGTGTATGTATAGCTTGATTTTTCATGTCTATATTGGCATCAATTTGTGCAAGAAAATCTGAGCCAATCAGACCATCATAATCTGCGTCAACTTCATATACATAGAATGTATGTTCTTGAGAACTTTTAAATGTTTTTATAAGTGGGATATGGATTGCCTCACCATGAGAACTTCTACCGTGGGTACTCATTACTTCAAATGGAACTGAAAATTTATAATCTTGGAAGTACTCGTCAACCTTATGAGGGCTTATAAATGACCGCGAGCTACTTGTATCGATCATGAACTTAGCGTTATTCTCGTGCAAATAAATATATGGTAATTTTGCAAAGTTGTCACAATTAAGGTTTATTATTTCGGAGGATCCTCGTCGGAGGCTGGTTTGTAAACATTTTCGTCACTGTTTGTGTCGGCATAATTCTCAGGCATATCGACTGTGAAGTCGCCTTGTTGGTAGTAATTGTCATAATCACAGTAGTCATTTTCAGGATATACATCTATCTCATTATGATATAGAGCATTAGAACGAGCAGCGGGCAGTGCTGTACGCTTCGTAACGTCTGTATTGTCGTATCTCGGTTGGGGTGGTATTCCAAACATAAATTGGTTTGTTTGTGGTTGGAACGCCTGCCTAGGTGGACCTTGACCAAAAGAAGGTCTATAACCTTGAGGTCCGGTAAGCGCGGGTCTGTAACCTTGTGTCGCACCGAATCTAAGATCTTGATTGGGAATACCAAACATGAAATTTTGTTGTGGCTGTTGAAACTGTTGTGGGTGTTGTGGTCTAAAGCCGGATGTGTGAGGTAGCCCGAATTTAAATTGCGGTGCCTGCTGTGCTCCGTAATTTAAATTATGTGGGGGATTTGGTCTGACCTGACTGGGCATACCGAATCTAAAACCACCTTATTTTGTGGAGTGACGCTAACGTCAAACGTTAAAACCATATTAGCTCGGTTAGACGAAGTTTTGAAATTGTCTACGTAAGGATTATGAGAGGATGATGGCTGTGGTATGCTCATCCCCGTACGTAACATTTTGTTGCGAGCATTGTACTGAAATTGGAAGTTGACCTGTTCCAGTACCATGCTTAACGCTTCTTCTAGTGTTCTACTACCTTGAGCCTAACTATCCTAATCAAATCTTCTGGCAGGTTATAAAGGATCACATACATAGCCATATTATCGTAAATCGTGATCTTGCTCTGCCTAACATTCTTATCCGTGATGAGATTAACTCTTGCTATCAATGTGCTCTTTACTTGCTGAATCCTATTGCAGAAGTCTAAATAAGACTAGTTATGGTTGATCTTAAAAGTTTCCAGCTCAATTACGACACATTCTTCTGAACGCGGATCTCCGAAATGCTGTGTTAATACGGATTTTAACTCGCCCCAAGATTCAATGTCCTGTCTTTCACTTATGAGATGAGTGGCCTTGACAACTAACTTACTAGTCACTACATGATACACATATAAATCTTGGGCTGGGTTACTTCCATTTGTAATACAATTAATCACATATTCACATTTTTTTATATAAAAAGTAAGCAATTTTTCGTCTCCGTCAAATTTAGGTATGATGGAGGACATCTCCGTTGGAACTGGTTGAATTTTAGCTTCCGTCATTTGAAAAGTATTAAACTAACATACACACACAAATATAATATACAATAGAAAGCATTGAAATTTATAGAGAAAAAAAAAATTCCATCCTCTGACGGGATTCGAACCCACGTCTTCTGACTCTTCGTGTCAGACGCCATTGACCAACTAGGCTACCGAGGTTCTGGTCCGAGCATTGAATTGTTGGATGGTACTGTTAAACTGTCCAATAGATGTCGCTCCGTCCCCGCAAGACGGTTAGTCAAATAGAGAGTTAAAATTCAATGCTCAGACCAGAACCTCGGTGGCCTAGTTGGTCAATGGCGTCTGACACGGAGAGTCAGAAGACGCGGGTTCGAATCCCGTCCGAGGATGGAATTTTTTTTTTCTCTCTATAAATTTCAATAGTTGAGATCGCTAAAGCAGGCGTTAGTGCTTTCAATAGCCTGCCGTGGAACACGATTTTGAGGGCGCTGGAGCATCACGAGGTACCCCAGTACCTCCGCCGTATCCTCAGGGACTACCTCTCAGCAAGAGAGGTGGTCTACCCGACAAGTCACGGCGGAGGCCGAAGCCCAGTGACTCGCGGCGTTCCACAGGGGTCTGTTCTTGGACCACTCCTGTGGAACGTTGGGTATGATTGGGTGCTGCGGGGCGTTAACCTGGATGGCGTCAACGTCATCTGCTACGCCGACGACACCCTGGTTACCGCCCGAGGGAAGACAATCCGAGAGGCGTCCATCCTAATCACTGCCGCAGTGGCGGGGGTGGTGGCCCGGATCCGGCAATTGGGCCTGAGGGTGGCGCTTCACAAATCCGAGGCCATCTGTTTTCCTGGTCGTCGGAGGGCACCACCCGCAGGCTGCAATATAATTGTTGGGGGGACCTCTATCGCTGTCAAGTCAACGCTGAGATATCTTGGCGTTGTGCTTGACAGCAGATGGAGATTCAGGGCCCATCTTCAGCAGCTGTCTCCCAGACTCGTGGGTACAGCTGCTGCACTGGGCCGCTTGCTCCCGAATCTTGGGGGAGGAGGAGGTAGCTGCCGCCACCTTTACATGGCGGTGGTGCGCTCTATGGCCCTCTACGGTGCCCCCATATGGGCAGGGTCCCTCAACTCCCAGGAGACCGCCCTGCTACATAAAGCCCAGAGGGCCATGGCCGTGAGAGTGTGCAGGGGCTATCGCACACTCTCACACGAGGTGGCCTGCGTTCTAGCCGGATCCCTTCCATGGGATCTAGAGGCCGAGGTTCTGTCCTCGGTCTTTTGGCGCAAAACGTGGGCGCGACAGGAGGGTCTCCGCCCTGCCCCTCAGGAGTATGGCCAGTGGCGAACGGATGCCAACGAGGCCGCTTTGGCATCTTGGAACAGACGCTTAGGCGTAGGTCCACGGAGGGGAGCCGGAGCAACTCGGTTCCTGGAAGCGGTCCGGCCCATCCTCAAGGAATGGGTCCATCGAGGGCATGGGTCTCTTACCTTCCGGATGACTGAGGTCCTCTCGGGGCACGGGTGCTTCGGGAGGTACTTGTGCAACGTTGTCCGGAGGGAGGCGACCCCTGTGTGCCACCAGTGCGGCTGCGCAGAAGAAACCGCGCAGCACGTGCTGGAAGTTTGCCCAGGCTGTCGAGGCGCGGCACTCCCTGGTTGCAGTCGTGGGGGCGGACCTCTCCTTGTCAACCATCTTAACAAAGATGGTCGACGACGAGAGGTCATGGGAGGCGATGGTCTCTTTCTGCGAGGTCGTGATGTTGCAGAGAGAGGCCGAGGAGCGAGAGAGGGAGATAGATCCCGTCTCTCTCCCGCTCCGGAGAGCGCGGACACGGAGGCGAGCCGATCGGGCTCGCACTCCGTCTCCGCTCAGAGAACCTGTGGTATCGGTTGTGGGGACAGCCGGTGCCCCCAATTAGGGTTAGGTCCTCACATGGTGTGGATGGCCCACGTGTTCCGGGGCATCCCACGAGGTGGTAATGGGGAGGGCTTTTTACACCCTCCCCAGAGGCTGGGCCTGCGTAGGCGGGCAGCGACGTCGGTGGGGGCTGTGGTGAATACGAATGGTCCCACGGTTCCCGCCAACAGTCGATGACGATGGAACACCGCAGAGGTTTGGTGGGTATTCTGCCCTTCTGGCGGAGACTCCCACACGCGCACCAGCTCTACCCCTTGGGCTGGTGATCAGGATATAAAATCTTCCTCTGCGTAAAAAAAAAAAAAAAAAGGCGTTAGTGCTTTAAAAAGTAATACTATAAAAAACAATAAAAAGCGTTGTAGACTTGTAAAAATAAAGTAAACGTAATTTTTTTAATTATCTATCAATATTTATCGCAATAAAACACAGTCGCAAATAATTTGGAAACCGCACCTTAAACTAATATTCCGCGATTGATACGGTTAGGTATAATTAAAACAATATGTATATTAATGTATAATTGTCAATTTTAGTACAATTATACCAAAAATCAGTTAACAGAATTAGATTAGGTGAACTTTAGACCTAAAATATATAACAGATTTCATGGATTTGGAAAAGAAAAGGAAATATGGAATAGTGAATTAGACTACTCACAAGCTCATACTCATCTCCTCTCGTGAGAATCGGCTGCTCTTTCGTCCTGGTTTGCACGTTCGCGGGAAACTTATTTATTTGTTCGTGAGTATACTCGTACCACTTGCACCGTACTTTTTACGCACCAAAACCAATTTAGGGGCCTTTAAAAGGCGTTAGCACGGCAGCAGGACTATTAAGTATCCTACCGGCTGCGCCAGTCAAATACTAACGGCCTCAGGACGCTTTTCTAAAAAGAAAGACAGAATACTTTTTATACGTCTAATCCCTTCAAGAGGCAACTTAATTCTAAATAACAAAATGATATTTAAAAAGTAATACTATAAAAACACACCGTTTTCTACAGTCACCGGACACAGAAGACCACCCGCGTTATCTTACATTCGAGTCCACATAATCCAACGGTGCACTATCTTGTTATGCTTCATCGGCACGGATAGTGTTTGTGTAGGGTTCTGCTGGGTTATTCTAATTCAAACGGAAACGATTCGGAGACAGAAACGGCCTATCTGTCTCTGTCATCTACATTCAGGATGACAGAGACGGATATGCCATTTCAATCTCCAAATTGTTTCCGAGTGAATTAGAATAACGGGCGGTCGCATGACTACTTACTGCTCAAAAATTAGCCATGTTGCGTAAACATAATATAGGAACAGAGTCTATATCTAAATTGTACCATTTAATTTTAACCATTTATTGACTGTTTTCTGTTTTGTGTGTCAATAAATAGGTAAATAAAAGTAAACCACGGAAATATATAATTTCATTCCGCATTCCCCATTTTTAAAACGTAGGTATCTATTTATCATCTACATGTCATCTACATTCAGGATGACAGAGACGGATATGCCATTTCAATCTCCAAATTGTTTCCGAGTGAATTAGAATAACGGGCGGTCGCATGACTACTTACTGTTCAAAAATTAACCATGTTGCGTAAACATAATATAGGAACAGAGTCTATATCTAAATTGTACCATTTAATTTTAACCATTTATTGACTGTATTCTGTTTTGTGTGTCAATAAATAAATAAAAGTAAACCACGGAAATATATAATTTCATTCCGCATTCCCCATTTTTAAAACGTAGGTATCTATTTAGATAGGTACAGTACCCTGTAACCATGCCAGGATAGAAAAAGACTGTATTCCACAATAACATTATTCGTAGGTTGAAAGTACCTTTGCCATTTAAGTTTATTTAGTTGTTTCAAACCCTTTTCTTTACAGGAAACGATTAATTTTCCTGTTTTTTACGAAAAACTAGTCAACCCCTCATGCATCAAAGTCAACATAACCATGAAATGTTGACACTTTATTGAATAAATGAGTACTACGCTTAGAATAATAACCGCAATAATAACAGACGCAAACATAATATGCCCAGGTAAACTGTTTTCCCTAAAACTTGGGTAATTGGCTGATGGGACAATATTTGTGTGAAATAGGTTTAAACAATATTTTTTATTAAATATAGTTTAAAAGTTAAGATATGCACATACTTTATACCTAATGCGCACATTTTAATTTACCTATGTATGTACCTACTCACAAAGAAATAACTGTAGGTATTTATAAAACCTTATTAAAAACCGGCCAAGTGCGAGTCGGACTCGCGTCTGAAGGGTCCGTACCATTATCTAAAACTAGCCAAGTGCGAGTCGGAATCGCGCACGAAGAGTTCCATAATGTATAAATCTCCCATACAACAGACATGATATTTTTGCCATTTTTATAAATAATGGTACGGAACCTATCGTGCCCGTGTCTGACTCGCATTTGGCCGGTGTTTAGTATTTGTTGTTATAGCGGCAACAGAAATAAATCATCTGTGCAGAGGACTTTGAACCTATATTATCATACACTATTATACATAATTATATATATAGGTATATATAGGTACATATACCTATATACCTATAATATCGAACCGCCGCCATTTTGTTTTTTTTAAGTCGCGGCGCATGTCATGTAACATGTTACCCTTTAGTGTCACGTTACCGAGATATTTGGAAGTAAAGATCGACAGTAGAGTACGACAATCAATTGTATGTTGTATCCAAATAATCGTTTCCAGGTTGATTATTATTATTACTTGATGAAAGTAGGTAGGTACATTACATACTACTAGATAACTACTACTTTTAATAATTATTTCATCGAAGTGTATGAAGATTTTGAAACTGATTACAATCTTACCCAATTCTGCATTATAGCTCTCAATCGTTGGCTACAATACAATCGCGACATCAACCACATTATTTAATATATCTCGCAGAATTTCGTTTACATCTTGGATGGATAATAGTTTACAAGACAGAAATAAAGTCATTGGACACTACTGCAACTGTCCTGTGAGAATGCGAACCCTTGGTTGCTGTGGATCATGTGGATTATTGAGTTCAGGGCTTGGGCTCACCATAAAAAAAGCCTTAAAAAGAAGTATCCGACCTCAAGCTGAATTTTTGGATTATGTGATTAGGCTGGATTTAGACGATGCTCATTAATCTTGCATTGGATGTAATTAAATCAAGCGCATAAAGGTATCCTTATCGATTTGTTAAATGAAGGTATTTGTTTTATTGTGATTTCGGCAAACAACCTGATAGCCCACTCGAAGCATAAATATAGGTATGATACGTGTCAGATATAAATTAAGATATGTAATAGAAATATTTTTAGGTGTCTCATCTAAGTAGGTATTACCTACCTACTATTCGCTGAAGTTTGTCACTGTACTTATAGTAATAAATAAATGTTAACATCAATCACATGCATTTTGATTTATTTATAACCAGTAGTTAGGCAGTGCAATTATTCAGTAGATAAATAATTAATTATAGTAGATAATAGTTTTCTCGTGCTCATAATGATATGAAATGTACCTACCTCATATTTTAAAAAAATCTAACATTATTAAATTATTACTATTTACCGCAAAAAAAACACTCGCGTTAGGGATCGAATATGTAAACCGCATAACGGTACCCGCAGAGAGCTAGAAGACGGCGCTGCGCATTCGACTGAAGATGAGCATCAGACATGCTCGAAACGCGCTATTCGATCCCTAACGTGAGAGTTTTGCCGGCTAATAGTAATAGTTTAATATGTGTCAAACTCACTAGAGTTTCAATACAAAAAAGGTAATACTATTAATTAGTCTTGGAACGATTATTTGGATACAATCTGACGGTTATAGACGCACTTTATAGAATCACTCTATTTTTAATCGTTGTCGTTATACTATTATGTCGATTTTTACCTCCAAATCTCTCGGTAACGTGACACTTTAGGGTATCATGTTACTTGACATTTTTTGTTCCTCTATATGTCTTCTATCCATACACACCAATTTAATCGTGCGCCGCGATTTCGAAAAAAAAAATTAAATAGTAGTGGGTGGATATGCCAGCTTCCATACAAAGAGGTTCAAACCCCTTTCAACTGTCTACTATCACAGTAGTAGTATAGATACCACATAAATCGAAATCAGTCAAAGCAATTTAGAAATACGGTGGAATAGAGAAACTTACTCACACAAATACAAATACACATATTGAATAATATATACTTATGAGCCCTAAAACATAACTTCCTTTTTTATACAGTCGTGTAGTAAAACAAACAATATCATACCCAAAGAGAATATAACGCTATGTCATACCTAAGCAACGTTTTAAAACTGGAATAATTTAATACACAGCTGGCAACATTCCGTCTGAACTAGGAGTGTGTATTTTGTATTGACTATTTTTTGTATTTTAGACGATTTAAGCATTAAAATCAATGGCTTTGCTGTTAAATGTCACACCAGAACTCTTATGATGCTTTTCTCAAGTGTTGTGGCACAATTTTGAACGCACAAATCGTCATTATGTTTTTTTTATCGAGCTATGGCTTCAGTTTACGGTTTACATTTTGCACGCGAACTCGGTTTCTGTAGGTTTTCTTTTTCTGTAGGTTTTAAAGAAGAATTTCTTTGGTACTACGTAAATAAGACTAAAAAAATTACTTTCACTTGTCTGCAGAACAAATGGAAATAACCTGTCCCCGATGCAGAGAGATAATGAATCGTGCTTTAAAATTATTATACCCAGTAGCAGCCATGAAAATGAAGAGAAATGATTTCTTGAGTATATTATGTGATCACTGCAAGCTATGTCAGATGGCATCAGCAAAAATAATCGGGAAATATGAAACTACAGAAAATGCTACAGAACGAGTGAAAGATTGGCTGTCTAAATTGGACAAACTTGCTTTGGGTGAAAGAGAAATTAGTAAAAAAATAAATAGAACATGTTCTGAAACGCACATTGATAAATTATTTAATAAAGAATATGAAAGCAGTGAACAGGACCCTGTTTTATCAGAACTGATCTGTAAATCCAACGAGAGAACGAGAACCCGTTCATTGGAGAGAAATAGTGAACGTATAAGTTATAAAGAAAATGCAATGGTGGACACATCAGGCAAAAATATAAAATTACTGAGTTCTAAAATAGGACTACTATTAGAGCATGGAGAGCAATTTCATTCCAATTTAGATAACAAATTTGGTACATCGATATCTATTCAAGGCACTACAAAGAATTATAGTGAAGCTATACATATAAAGAAAGAAAGAAATCAAACCTTAAAAAATGTTTCTTTCGTGTCATTTCAATTTGAGGATGAAGTTTTGGCGTATAAAAACGAAAGCGTTTCAGATGACATTGTTTTTAAACAAAATTTATCTAAGCCACCAAAGTTGCAAAAAAGACAAAATTCTGAAGATGACATTATTCCAACTGCACACTCCAAACAATATGCACATAAATACGAAAAAGATTCACATTATAATCAAAAAGCACTTGAAAAACATGACATTCAATGTCATGGTTTTAAAAGTAAAGTGGAAGACGCAGAACAATATGTAACGACAGACCTCAGTAAGGCACTGAGTCGTCGTTTTAGTTTTTCATTTCCACAGGAGAAAGGGATCGAAGAAAATATTAAACGTCTTAAAAGCTCATCTGAGCTTATTACAGAGACACGAGCTAAGTTACTAGCAAAAGCTGAGGAAGAAAAAGAACGACAGAAAATAAAACTCGAAGTCGAAGAGAAAAAACGAATTGCTAGACAAGACAAAGCAAAATTAGCCGAAGACAAAAACATAAAAGCTGCAGAAATAAAGATAGCAAACGAAAAAATAAAATTGGATGAAGATAACGAACGTGAACATAAAGAGAAACAAATATTACACAAGAACATAACGCCACTCTCTACAAATTCTATTAAAACAGAGCCAAAAGATCTCAAGCAAAAAACTACACAAAAGAAGTCCAAGCCTGATGAGAAAGAGGTAAAATATAGTAACGAAACGATTAAGGAACATATAAAACGTAATGAAAAACCTGAGAAACAGTTACAAGAAAAATCTAAACAAAAACTGAAAGAATCGAAACAAACGCAAAAGGAAACAGACAAACTAAATAGACAAAAAATCAGGTCAGGTCAAAAAGAAAAGGAAATTGATGATAAAAAGCAAGCCTTGGAGCGATCACTAAATGAAACAGATGAAAAAAATAAAAAAGAAGCAACATACAATGTTTCAAGTATAGAAAAAAAAACAATTAAGGATGCAAGAAAAATACAGGGCCAGACCCTTAAGGATACAAAACTAAATCACAAGTTAGCTCAGATACAAACAGAAAAAATCGAAACAGAAAATAAAGAATCAACAGCGGATCCAAGAAAAATACAGGACCACTCCCTAAAGGATACAAAACTAAATAACACGTTAGTTCAAACACAAAACAAAAAAAGTAAAAAAGAAAATAAAGAATCAACAGCGGATCTAAGAAAAATACAGGACCAGTCCCTAAAGGACACAACACTAAATAACAAGTTAACTCAGGCACAAAATGCCGAAAAAGGAGGAAAAGAACTAAGGAAAAATAAAAAATACATGAATGAATCTAACCTCAATACAAAAGTGAACCCCAAAATAGAGAACTCGCTAACTCTAGATTTGAGTAAAACAAAAAAACTTAGTTCTTCACATGGAAACATAGCTGTTAAATCAGTAACTAAACAAAAAGAAACCCAAACAAAAATGAAAGGTGTTATAGACACTAAGGGTTTGGAATATATGCTTAAACAGAAACAAGCACGCACCAAACAAGAATCTAAGAATCTTCCTCAATCAAGAGAAATGGAAGATACTAAAAATGTCCAACAAAGCTTAGAAAAGGAATCTGGTATAAATGAAAAGGCACGTACACTTAAAGAGATAAATATTGAAGGAATAGAACTACTTCTATCTTCCCAGGATTGCGTCGTTTTAGAGTTAGAAAAATTAAACCAATTATGTAAAACCAAAATATTTTTGTCAGATCTTATGACACCGCTTGAAATTAAGAATCATAAAATATCCCACAAACATATAAAAGACGACAGATGTTTTATGTGTTTACACTCTGACATAGAACTTAATTATGATATACGGAAAACTCAAATAAATCCAATTACTGATATGATTAAATGTCAAGAAATTGTTAAATGCAAATACCCACATACTGATGAAATTGAAAATCAAGAATTAGTGCCACTGTTGTTTCGAAAAAAATATGATGTGATGGATCTACCTATTCCCGAGCCCGATAGCATTGCAGAACTTCCGTCAGCGGCTCCCCCTAACTACAATTTACCTCTGCGACCAACCGGAAAATCAATCAAGTTATTGGTGAGTTCAAGCATAGCCACAGTATTTATGTAGAAAAGGCACCTTTAAGTCGAGGGAAGCCTGTTTTGGAAATGAGTCTCACTTAGGTGTCAATGCTGCACTTCCGGACTAGGTGGTACTTCAGTATTATCTCAAAGTACTGGAAAACTCCATCAAATGGCACTTGTTTTACGCGTAAGGTTCATAAGGGAGGATAATCGTTGTCTGTCTGTCGAGCTGTTGATACTGATTGCTGATAAGAAACCGCCGGCAGGTCAGCTAGTATATGTATTGTGTAGTACACAGTATTATATTAGAAAAATGATTTGTACCACGGATGGTTAGCTTCTGACGCGCTCAGTCTCAGTATGCGCTACCTGTACAATAATGTTAATGGCGAAATTATCCGATTTGTAGAGTTCCCGACATTATTATTCAGCTTAAATAGCTTGCATTTCAATACAACAATAATGTTATTACCGTGCCAATACCGTAGACAGATGAAACATAGATTATAATTTAAGATTACTTTTCAGCTACCAAAAATTGCAGAAAAATCCCTCGAATAATTAGTTTATTCAAAATTTTAACTTTCATCTCCTACAAGTTTTAAATAGTTTTATCCCCCATTCCCGAACAACCCTTTCGTTTTAATGGGATAAAAATATCCTTTAAGTTATGCCATATGATTAGTTATCACTACTTATAACTAGGCGGTGACGCGAGGTAACGGCCGGGCGCGAGCGAGTGTCGATAGGCGGCGGGACGTGCGTCGACCTTGAACTTCTATCGGTGACTGGTGGCTGCTTTGCCTTGCCGAGCGGGAGTGCGTTGCATTGGAATGCAGCTGAGTGGGCGCGTGACCCGTTTCTCCTCCCTAGCGCTGCGCTAGGCTTCTATTTCGGCACGCTGGTTTCTCGCGCGTTTGTCTTCCCGGCGCGGCAAAAGCGGTGATATGGTGCTCAATCGATGGGCAGGCGGGCGATCTTGAGGACAGGGCGCTTCAAGATGCCCAAGGTCATCTTGAGCTCCACCACTCGTGTGACGCCATCCCTTCCTGGGAGCGTCTTGGTGATGCAGCCCATGCGTCACTGTAGAGGCGGCACCTTGTCGTCCACTATCAGGATCAGTTCCCCGACTTTAGGAGGACTGGATCGGGAGGTCCATTTGGAGCGGGTTTGGAGGGTGTGCAGATAGGATTTAGACCTGGATCGCCAAAAGTGTTGGGATAGACAAGCGATTGGACGAGCTTAAACCTTTTTAATGCAGAAATGGCTCTGCCTTCTTCACCCGGACCTCGGTAGTGAGTAGACGCGTCCCATATTTACATCAGTTTTATTTAAAATTAATTTACTAGTTTTAATTCAGTTAAAAAAATAGGACCGCATAAGTTGAAAGGAGGTATAATATACGAGTGACGTTCACGCCCATCACCTGCGGCCATCTTTAAGCGAAGAGCGAAGCCCCGCCTCCTGGCTGCGTTTCGCAACGCCTACTGTGTGCATCAACGAATCACGCGTCGGACGACCTTCCATCCCTGTAATCTACCTACCGGTTAGTGTAACATTACGCCTCACAGCTTATGAGCGCCTGGTACTTCGCAATACTTAGAACACTTTCAAAGTAGCGATACAGACTTAATTATTACTTAAATATATTATAATCTGTAGAGTGGTTCTCACGAAGGCCCCGATATTTGTGTAGGAGTTTCTAACTCCTAAAGCTAAGCGACTCGATTTTTTAAGCCGTGACTTAGCGAAGACCCACAAATATGGCTTTTGTTGGACAACGAATGGAAGAGTATTCCTGAGGAAGACCGAAGGTTCGGCTCCGATTGTAGTCATCAACGAACAGCAACTTTTAGAGCTGAAACAAAAAACTAATATGTTTAAAAAGTGTCCACTTTATGTTATGGTCCCGTAGTCACCGTATAACATCACTTATAATTATTACTATGTTTTTCTATAATTGTTTCCTCAATTTAACTTTCACACATCCACATACATACATATCGGCACACACCACCTCTCACGTCTTCGTACACACCCTAACACATACATATATCATAAGGGATATTTCATCACAAAATCATGCCAGGCAAGGTAGTTACTCTCAAACAAATAATAGCTGCGTACTAAAAAATAGAAAATACGTACATTTATTGTACACCCGATTATTTTTTATTAGTAAATATGGATAAGAGTCCGCAACACAACTTGTGTACTTTAATCGATGACTACACCACTATTGGTAATTATAAATGCCTCCCTGAATCTTGTAGAACACTCATTTCTACAGACTAAAAATCTATGAACATATTCATAATGAACATTAGGAGTGTGAATAATAATTTCTTGGCTCTGGAAGTACTCTTGCAGAGACTTGGCTTCGAACGTGACCTGGTAATCCTGACTGAATGCTGGATTGAAAATGACAATTCATTCCCAATTTTGGAAAAATATAACTCGGTACATACCAAAAACTGCATAAATAAAAATGGTGGAATTATCGTCTACTCTAAACCCAACATTGGAGTATTGTTGAAGAGCCATATTTTATTGAGACCAACTGCCTAGTTATAAATGTTCGCCGGTACCCGGCGATAATAACATTGTACAGGTCGCCCTCTTTCTACAACACAGAGCCATTCCTGAACTCTCTGGACTGTGTGCTCAACACAAACAAAACATTTAAAACAATGTCCGTTGTTGGAGATTTAAACATCGATATACACCCGGATAGCACAGATCGGAATGCTGGTGCTTACTTGGAGTTGATGGCAGGCCACGGACTTTTACCAGGTCATAATATGGCTACTCGAGGTAACCGCTGCTTTGATCATGGTTTCTTTAAAAGTAAGTGTAAAACTGTTGTGTTAAGCACTTGTGTGACTGACCACTACCCGGCTATTTTGAATATCAAAAATAAAGTACCTGCAGCTATCCCAAAAAAAGTCATTACAAAAATTAACCTTATTTGATTTGATTGATATCATGCATTCATCAGACCCTAATTTTGCAGCTGAAATTCTTATGAATAAACTTATTGATATAATCAAAGTATATACTTATATCTTTAAAGTACCGCTTAATCAACGAATAATTAAGCCCTGGATTACGCCGGGTGTTCTGCGATGTATACGTACTCGTGATCATATGCATCTTCGTCTTAAAGGAATGCCAAAAAATGAAACGTTGAAATTGACATACTCACGTTACAGAAATTTCTGCAACAAATTATTAAAGAAATTAAAAAATGATTACAACAAAGCGGAATTAGATAAAAATAAAACCAATATTAAAGAGACCTGGGACACAATCAGGAATATAACTGGTACTGCAAAAGTAAAAAGTAATTATGAAACCCTACTTAAAACTAAAGATTCTCCAATAGCATCCATAAATTACGTCAACAACTACTTCGCTAATGTAGGAAAATTATTAGCCAGCAAAATTGAGAGCTGTACTCAATGCCTACTAAATAGTACTGATTCCGAATCACTGTCACAAGTTAACAACATAGGCTCCTTGGAAGCCAACGAGTTTGAGATTGATTGCTTGATAAAAAGAATGATAACTGACTGTGCAGTGGGTTTTGATGGCATCTCAACTAAAATCATTGAAACAATCAGCTCCAACTCTAGTACCAATCATAACTCACATTTGCAACATTGCTTTAAGCTCTGGAATATTTCCAACAATTTCCAAAACCTTCATTATAACCCAAATTCATATGGGTGGTAATAGGGACAGTGTCATTAGCGATAGACCAATTTCTGTACTACCGTCAATTAAAAAATTCTCTAAAAAATGTTGGAATGTGTCAGCAAAATAAAATATTTAGTTGTCATATTGGACGGCAGAATGACTTGAAGAAACCGCACATTGACGCCCTATGCGCTAGAGTTCGTAAGCTAATTTCGTTGTGATTTTGCTGAATACGGGCTAAACATTCACGCGGTCGGCGGGTAAGTTGACCATGTACGGGGCCTTAGGTTTAGCTCAGAAACGAAAACAATGCATACGTTTGTATACTCGATGTCGGATTACTCGACGAGCTGATAATATCCATAATTGCTGGCGTAAGAGTGAGTGCATAGTGTCAGCGCCTGGATGACAGTACATTTTATGATAATGGTCGATAATGAAATCAACTAGTGGACTTGAGCTGGGTAATATCAATGGGTGCTGAGCGTCGTACGCAGTGCAGATTGAGTGAGTCAGCCACTCACTTTCAGTAAGTCGTTCTCCAAGAAAGGTGACAGGCGTTGTACGTGTATCGTGCACTCTTTGTTGTGTCGTAAGCGATGTATGTCGTCAGCAAAGCTATTGTGTTGTACTGAGCGCACCCAATGTAATAGAGCTTCCTTTCGTGCGCTGACCGTAATGGGCCCGGCGACACGCGCAGAGCGGCTCTGTCTGCAATTGTGTATGAATCGCTATAAGCTATAAGCACCGTTACGCCTATAAGTTTATCAAGTGAGCTGAATCGTGTGAGCAGAGTTTTGTCGAGGTCAGGCACCGCTATCTGTGTTACGGCCTTTTTTGGCTTGGAGGCCTGGTAACGCGTGATGACCTAGTGCGGGCGGAAGGGCTGGCCATGTTTGTGGTTGTGTGGTCCTGGCACAAGGACCCGAGCCAGGACGGTGACCACCACAGGTCATGCTTCAAGAGATCTTGAGCTGACGTTTCCTGCTGACGCAGTCTGCAGGATTAAAAGCTGAAGGTACATGTCTCCACGTGAGATTGCATGTATTTACCTTGATTTAGGAGACTTTGTTGGCTTCAAATGTCTGAAGCGAATGTACAGTTGTGTTTAGCCAGGCCAGTACTATAGTACTGTCTGACCAACAGGTGTGCTGATGAATGTTAATGTGAGCTGATAACTGGGCCGAGACATGGGCCATGAGCTTAATCAACAAGTGAGCGCCTGATAGCTCTAGTTTTGGAATGGTTTGGCGGTTTTTAATGATAGCTACTTTAGACTTACACATGAGCAGGTGCACATGTACCTGTCCGTGCGGTGTAGTTTCGTGTAGATATAGAACCGCGGCGTAACCGAGTTCTGAAGCATCCGCAGATCGCTGAAGGGTGTATGTGGATGCCTTGTTTGAGCAGACGTTTCTTGAGAACCTCAGAGCTGAGAGACGTGGTAGTTCACGATAGATATTCTGACACTTGAGTGCGACGTCACTGGATACTTGTTCGTCCCAATCTAGTTTCAAGGTCCATAACCTTTGAATCAAAGTTTCACCGCGGAAGATGACGGGGCTGATCCAACCGTTTCGATCGTGCAGTCGTGATATAGTACTGAGTATGGATCTCTTGGTTAAACCATCGACAGAAGGTACTGAGACACTATAGGTAAACTCATCAGTTTGTGGTATCCACTGCATACCAAGGTCTTTCTTAGAGTTATCGTCCGGACTGACGTCAAAATCTTTCAACATCTCGCACTGGTCATCTGGGAACCTTTCTAAGAGCTGAAGGGAGGTGGATGTCTACTTATGCAGTTGGAAACCCCCCAGGGCGAGTAAGCTAATCAACTCGGTTTGTAAAGTCATGGCTTCACCGACAGTGTCGTGTCCGCTGAGCACGCCATCAACAAATATCGACCTGGAGAGCACTTGAGCGGCTTTGGGATAGCGTTGACCTTCATCCGCGATCAGCTGCTAGATGGTACGGTTCGCTAAGAATGGGCTGGGGCGTAAGCCGTAAATCACGGTGGACAATGCATAGGTCAATAAAAGCTGATCTGGTGATGAACGCCAGAGAATGAGCTGAAACCGTCTGTGGTCGGGTTGAACCATGATGTTTCTAAACATCTGTTGTATGTCTGTGCTGAAAACGACCTTGTGTGTTCGGAAGTTTAAAACTCCTGCATAAGACAATATAAAACCACTCAGAAGCTATTACTTTACATGTCACTTTCGCTGGTTGTAGACTGTTTACTCATAATGAAAATAAATTGTTACTTAAATACACTTAGTATTGAATTAATTTACTATTCCATGCTTAGTAAATATATAATGCATCTTTGTGACTATAGAACGTTTAAAAATATATCCTTGTATATCGAAAAAACTATATTAGAAAATGTTCATACAATTAACGTTATTAGTCTCTCATCGCCGTTTTTAATATCTACCGTGATAGGGCACGGTTTATTGCCAAGTTTTGAGGCGTAGAAAATAACTGCCCTCGCCCCGCATTCGCAGCTGGCAGGCGTCAAACGAGATATTCGTGATGGATTTCGAACTGGTGAGTCTTGAACCTGATTCTCCTATTTGTGTCATTTCAATGGTCATTCGCATTTTTAACCATAACTTGCTAGTTGAGGTAATTCCTTGATAATTTACACCTTAATAAGGTTACGCTCATAAGTATTGATTAAAACACACCTGAATTGTATGTTCATGCCAGTGTTCGTTTTTAACGTGTTCGACATGTTTTATCTAAATGTATTAATAATGGAAACGTCATTGTCAGCAAAAACAATGTAGATGACAATGACGCATGCTGCGAACAATGATCACGCGTTAAGTCGACAATGACTGTTGTTGAGAACAATGATTTCATGCGCTTCGATTGAAGTTAAGATGGGTAGAGCTGGTCACAATTGATTGGAAATCACTATTAGTGAATCAATTACAAAAACTGGTCTAAGTGCGGGTCAGACTCACGCAAGTTTCCGTACATCATAACAATCTATGCTGACATCAAACCGGGTACTTGAGACCCCCTACCCAGAGGTGAGAGCAATACTCCATGTGAAGCCGAACTTGAGCCTTATAAAGTTGCAGGAGATGGGCTGATGTGAAGTATCATCTCGCTTTTTAGAGGCTCGCTTTGTACGCTCGAAATGTCAACGCCAAGAATTCTGGCTGAGGCAGTTAGTTAAGTATCCTCAAAACAGAGAGGTAAAAAAAGAGAGATAATTTAGAAGTAACCGCGCCAACTTGTGCTTTCTTGGGATTAAATAGAACTAAGTTCAGTCGGCCCCACTTCGAGACGTTGGACTCGACTTCAGACACAAGTTTGTTCCGACTCTCGTAAACGTTTGCCAGAGAAGTTTTAGCACGGCTGGCGTATGTGGCATTGACGGTGCTGTTATCGCATGCATATGTCGCTGAATTGCAACAAGTCATCGATAAACAAGAGAAACAGGGTCAGAGATAAAACACAGCCTTGCGAACACCAGTATTAATTGTTTTAGGTCGGCACATGTACCAACGACCTTGATGCTGTTATCTGCCAAATTACTAGGGATCAACCAACTAGAGATTTCACAGGAAATCTGTAGAAAGGAAGCTTCAAAAGAAGCGCTTTCTTCCATACCCGTCCATCTATGTGTCTACTAGAAGATCACCAGCTGAGCGACTGCGACGAAAATCGCACTGGTGATCGCTAATCAGTTGGTGCTCCTCTAGATACTTCAAGAGCTGGTTGGTAGTGGGTCCCATTATCTTGGAGAACAAAGGCGTTATGGCTATAGGGTATGGATGCAGGAAGCGAGTAGCCGGTCCAAGTGGCGTTCTATACGGGAGGCATATGTTCAGCAGTGGACGTCTTCCGGCTGATAATGATGATACCCTGAAGAACCAAATTAGCAACAGTGTTGGCAGCGCCATCAGGATCATCCGGCGAGAAGCAAACCTGCCTCCATGGGTAGGATGCAAAAAATTACCACATCTCGTCTCAATCTGCAGACGGTGGCCACAGCCTGCGAAACGGAACCGTGTTAGGCGCGTAACCGGCACTGAACTCCGAAGCAGGCAGTTGTCCGACAATCCAAGAGGAGCGTTAACGAACATCAGTTGCTCTCCGGTTGAGAGGTTAGCAGAAGGTCTAGCAGGTATGGTGTTTGATCATCCACATCTGGGATTCACGGATGCGAGGTTACCATTTATGTCAGATCATACTCCAAAGAAAAGCTGTGAACAAATCGCCCCGTATGATTGGTGGTGCGCGAACCAAGCCATTCGGTATGGTGGGCGTTGAAGTAGCCAAGTACTCAATAGTAGGGATTTGCTCAAGTGCGGAGTCTGTAGCCATCTATACCTATGTGCTCCATAAATTGGATCAATTTTGGCATTGCTGTTATGATGGGACCTATAAATGCACGCGTACACTTGTGGATGGTCATCGCAGTCTACACGCAGCCAGATAATAGGCCCCGTCCTTCAATGCTGTTTAAGCGGGGAGCACAGGGGTCCTCTCTGACGTAGAAACACACACCCGCTCGCGGCAAAAAAACATGTTCAAGCTTATACCTCGGGTATGTCAAATGACATGTCTGTCAGAGAGCATATCTACGTCTCGACGAGAAAGAGTAAGGCCGGCTTCGTAGTCTCCAAATGGTAATGGACAGTGTTTAGGTTAAAGCGGAAATCCCGAGCGTGGTAAAGGGTGAGTAAGGAGCGAGGACTCCCGACTCATTTGCCTCGAGCAGCAGGAAGAGAAGAATTGAACACGGCTTTTTCCCTTCCAGAATACCCAGGTCAACCCCGGCGTCCATCTCCAGGCTCATCCCGAGATCTCATTTTTCTCCGGGCATCTATCGCCCGGAGAAGAATTCTCCAGCTGCTTCGCAGCTGGTACCATCCTGGAGTAAAATCTCTGTTGACTGTGCTGGCATATATGTAATATTAGAAGGGGTAAGGGTGGAGAGGGGTGGGGAAGGTGATAGGAGAAGGGAAAGGGGGGGGGGGGCGGAATTGGGCCAACTGAAGCGCAATAACAAGCTACGAGTATATTACTTCGCGTCGGTGTTATGTGGGAGTGTGGTACTTCCCTGGTCGTGCCAGCCCATTCGGCTGTAACCCATGGGGTTACAGCGTTGCACTACCACCCACACAACGTCATATCTACGTAAAACAATTATTTTGGGTGACTTTATTTGATTCTATTGTGATTATTAAGTGAAACTAGTTTTTATTCGTAATTATTAACTATGTGATTGAAAGAATGTAGAAATAGATTCAATGAAAACCTCAGTAATTTGTTACCTTATTTAAATATTAAAAAAGGATAAAAACCATAGAATTATTATAATTACCTATAGAAGTAAGGTGTCCTTAAAACCTCGTCTCAAAACGCGCGCTACAAATTCGCTATGTGTGCTGTATTTACATGCCTCGTCACGCACACCGACGCAAACATAATATGCCCAGGTAAAACTGTTTTTCCCTAAAACTGGGGTAATTGACTGATGGGAAAATATTTCTGTAAAACATGTTTAAACAATATTTTTATGATAAATAAGTTAAGATATGCACATACTTTATGCCTAAAGCGCATATTTTAATTTATCTATGTATGTAGTACGTACTTACAAAGAACTAACTGTAGGTATTTATAAAACCTTATTAGAAACCGGCCAAGTGCGAGTCGGACTCGCGCACGAAGGGTTCCGTACTATTATCTAAAACTGGCGAAGTGCGAGTCGGACTCGCGCACGAAGGGTTCCATAATCTTTAAATCTCCCATACAACAGACATTTTTGGTATTTTAAAAATAATGGTACGGACCCATTCGTGTCTGAGTCTGACTCGCATTTGGCCGGTGTTTACTATTTGTTGTTATAGCGGCAACAGAAATACATTATCTGTGCAAAGGACATTCAAACTATCTGGCATATCGACCCGCCTCCATTTTGTTTTTTTATCGCGGCGCATAATCGATGTGGTATGCATGGGTAGGGAACACATAGACGATAAAAAGTCATGTAACATGTTATCCTAAAGTAAGTAAGTAAGTCACGTTAGCGAGCTATTTGGAGGTAAAGATCGACGTATGAGTAGGTACAATGACAATCATTAAATATTTTTAATAATGATAATATAATAATGATTAGTTTTACCACAGCTTGAGGGCCCGCCCTCAAGCTGTGGTAAATCAAGCTGTCTTATTTTACACGAAGATGGTTTGCAATTTTTGAATGTTTATATATATCCAAAAACATTGTATCAACCTAAATATATATATATATATAGAACGCGTGCTAAAATTGGTGCCAGGTGTAACGTTTTCGAAATATAGTGAAAACGATTCTGTTTTAAGGCCTCAAAAGTGAAATCTAATTCTATTATAATTTTTGATGATGTAGCCTGTGAAAAACAAAATAACATACGGTGTACCGTTGCCGCAAACGCGAAACGCTTCTATTTTTGGGAACTACTTTCTTTACAACGTATTAATCAATTAAATTTGAGTGACCAGATATTGGGCAGTAGTGAAACGCAGTGACACCAACTGTCATGCACCGCGTACTCGTCCAATGGGAGCGTAAGGCTTGCCGAGTATGAAGAACCATCCATCTTGAATCGAACGCGTGCGCTGAACTAACACCGCATCAAAAAAGGTAAATAAAACCATATCTCGCGTGTGAACTGGTGCCTCGCGGCTGTGAAAGAAACTTTTTTAACCAAGGACATACATTTTGTGTACGTGATATCCCGTGTCGCGAAGATTATAGGTGAAAGCATCAACGGAGGTCCGGAGCAGTCCCAGGTACGTGAGTGCATGTATATTTGCTCTGCCTCAAATCCTGAACACTCGTAAAATTGACAAAATACGTATGTTCCCAGAATGTAACTAAAAGCCACCGAGCTATTTCTGAAATATAGGTGCAAGCGACGTTACATATTTCTTTTTGGTGCCGAAACCCGGGAAGTTTTCACTTAAAATCATCCCAATCATCGGATGCGTTTGGTATTTCTGATCATAAATCGTAATAACGTAGCTTAGAACACATATCTACATCAATCAAAATCAATAAATCGTTATCTACTGCGTTATAAGCTATCTCATCATACCGCCATTTTCTACCTTACGCGTCATATTTTACGTTCACAAAATTTCATTATCGAAAATATATCTTTCCATCGACAATCGGGAATTATTGCAAGATCTAATTAAGCAATCACTATCTCATCGGTGCTTAATTCTATCGGCTTGTAATTATTCCAATTCAACAGTCACATCGCAAAACAAAACCGTGAATTATTGTAAGATTTATCTACCTACTTATTGTTGTGCAATCACATAATCTTACTCGGTGCACAATAATATTTCATCGGCTTACAATAATTCATTCATCGTTATTAGTTCAACCACAGATTACTGAATAAGAATAATTACTCGCAAACCAACATCAAAATCGCACAATAACATGAACATTTAGGTATTGAGAATTATTTTAAGATCTATTGTGCAATCAGTCAAACTTTTCGGTGCACAATAATATCTTATCGGCTTACTATAATTCATTCTTCACAATCGTTAATGTTCAATAAACTTACATAAAATACCTATTCGTTTATTACATATTGATTACCTACCAAACTACTTCATCAATACATGCTCAAACTTTCATTGTAAAATCGTCTTCGTAGTTTATTTTCTCTCTGCAAGTTGAAGGTAGATTGAAATAACAACTCGGCCGTCAAACTGCAAGTTTTCGTTCCGACCGCTCCGTTTACCTACAATATTTTCGTCATCACAAGGCACGCGCACAGGCGCACACAGTACTCACACTATCGTAGCGGAAGGTTGTAAGTGCAGAGTGCATTTTCGTCGTTGTTATTGTAACCTTTATATCCATATCGTTAAGGTCGGAATTAAACTTAAAAATTTAAAAGTAGAAATCAACAGAATTTACCTCTTATCTATTGACAGGTTTTATTTTGATCTGTATTGCTTTATACTTTTATTAGTTTGACTTAATTAAAATATATTCAATCATGTCGTTTCTTGCTAAAGGGTCGTCTACTCGCAGAGGTATTTTACAGAAATCGAAATCTAAGGATGAATTTACGGCCAAAGATTTGCCAGCATTACGCCGTAAGCGAACTATTGCTTATAAACGGCTCGCTAAGGCTTTAGAAATAGGTAATTTATCTATGGGTGACTCATCACAGCGCGACTTGTTTTTATCTTATTATCAAGAACTGAAGCAAATCGTATCGAACTTCGAAAGCGCACACTTCGCAATTATTCAACTTGTAAGTCCTGAAACTGAAGCGTCCGATACTGAATATAACGAAGATGATAAAATGCAGGAACAGTTTGATGAGGTATATTTCCAGGTTTTATCGATTAATCGTATAATTACAAAAACCGAAACGTCTCCACTCCGTTGTGGGCAATCATCATCATCTTCATCGAATATAAGGTTGCCTAAAATCGATCGACATTAAAGAGTGGCCTAAGTACTTCGACATTTTCAACGCGTTGATTCATTATTCAGATAGACTTACGGACACGGAAAAATTCCACTATATGATCTCGTCTCTCAGCGGTGATCCGTTATTGGTGGTGAAGGCGTATCCTATGACTCATGAGCATTATCACGATGCATACAACTCTCTCGTCACGCGTTATCAAAGCAAGCGCACCTTAGCTTATACATGTTGGCGTGACGTTCTAAATATTGAATTTAAAAGCAATAATCCGCGGGAGTTTCAAAAATCGTTGGATCTCTTCGAAGAGAACTTGAGCATTCTGAAAACCGTTCAATTGCCGATTGCGAAATGGGACTTTGTTTTAGTTTATCACATTTTATCGAAACTAGACAAAGACTTGCGTCGCGACTTTGAAGAAAAACACTCAGACGTCGAACTCCCGACGTATGATCAATTAAGGAGTTTCCTACGATCCAAATGTGAAGCACTTGTGCGAAATTGGCTTCTTCTAGGCAAAACATGCCTATCATCAAATACTCTTTTGCATACGTTGCCAGATATCGATAACGAATTAAACTCGTTAGTTCAACGTTTGTGGGAGTTAGATTCTTTACCGAATTCATCGACTCTTACTCCAGACGAGTTGCTATGCGAACAAAAATTTGTGTCGGATCACTATCGTGAACCATCCGGACGGTACGTAGTTCGTATCCCTTTCAAGGATGATTCAGAACCAACTTTTAAAGGGTCTCGCGAGATAGCATTGCGAAGATTCCATGCTGTCGAACGGAGGCTGTCACGTGATCCAAACTTACGTTCACAATACGTCGATTTCATGACCGATTACATCGAAAGTGGACACATGTCCTTGGTTCCAGCAAATGAGATGGGTACAGGCAAATACTACATACCTCACCACTGCGTTATCCGCCCTGATTCAGCCACAACGAAACTCCGTGTAGTGTTTGATGGATCAGCGAAGGACTCACGTTCCGTGTCGCTTAACGATGTTCAGCTTATCGGTCCAAAACTACAACCGAATGTTATGGAAATTCTCTTGCGATTCCGAGAACATAACGTCGTTTTCATGGCGGACGTCCGCCAAATGTATCGTCAACTTTTGATTTCGCCTGAGCACCGCGATTATCAGCGCATTTTTTGGCGAGCCTCGCCAAGCGAGCCGCTCAAGGAATACCGCTTGAATACGGTCACATATGGATTAGCTTCGTCTCCATATCTCGCTTGCCGTACTATGCGACAGCTTGCCGAAGACGAGGGAGAATCTTATCCATTAGCGAAACAAATTGTTTTGTCTAACATATACATCGATGATGTTACTTGCGGATTTTTGTCACTAGATGTCGCTCAGGAGGCAAAATTGCAAATCATCGCGCTTTTCGAACGTGGATGCTTGGAACTTAGGAAATGGGCCAGTAATAGCCCCCACCTACTATCTGACCTTCCCAGCGATCATTGTTTGAAAGGTTCCGTTTCTCTTGATAACACTGAAACACGAACTTTGAAGGTTCTAGGACTAAAATGGGAACCTATATTGGACGCGGTCCTCTTTGAAATTAAACCCTCCGATCAACCATGTACTAAACGTTCAATTTTGAGTGAAGTCGCTCGTATCTTTGACCCATTAGGATTCCTGTCCCCTATCACAATTCAAGCAAAATGCTTGATCCAAACTCTCTGGACCCTCGGTTGCACTTGGGATCAAACTCCCCCAAACGAGATCATCCGTACGTGGAATACATATCGTGATCAGTTATCGTCATTGACTAATCTCAAAATCCCGCGTCAACTCACGTGTGCGGAAACAGTATCATGTGAACTCATCGGCTTTTGTGATAGCTCTGAAATAGCATATGGAGCTGTCTTCTATCTTCGCGTCACTGATATGCAACAAAAGGTCCACGTTTTCTTCATATGCTCCAAGGCTCGTGTTGTACCTCTGAAACGCGTCTCGCTGCCTCGACTCGAGCTCTGCGCTGCTGTGCTGCTCGCAGACCTCTATAAACTTGTACACGACACTTACCTTTCTCATATAAAGCTTGATGCCGTCTTTCTCTGGTCAGACTCTACTGTAGTTCTTTCGTGGTTACGCTCTCATTCCTTTCGTTGGGCCACGTTTGTTGCTAATCGTGTCAGCCATATACAAGACATAACCCCCATCAACTGGTGGCATCATTGCAGCTCGAGTGACAACGCCGCAGATATTTGTTCGCGTGGTCAAATGCCGAACGAACTCTTGAATAATGCGCTATGGTGGACGGGACCGAAATGGCTATCGGAAAATCATGAGTCCTGGCCTATCAATTCAATCGACTTATCTCAGGAGGATAACGAGATCGTGGAAGCTGAAGTGCGTAAGTCTGTGGTTCTGGCCACAACGGAGAGCGACGAAATCGTACTCCTTCCTTTCGATCACTTATTAACTCGATTTTCGTCACTGCAAAAGCTTGTCAACGTAGTGTCTTACCTCTATCGTTTCATCAATAATAGTCGCAATCCGGCTCAAGCTAATCGCAACAAGTTTCTCAACAACGTTGAACGTCATAACGCACTGCTGCAGCTAGTCAAACACGTTCAAGCTACTGCTTTTTCAATAGAAATCTCTAACCTGAAATATCAAAAACCATTATCGAAACCGTTTCGAAAACTTAACCCGTTTCTCGACAGCCAGGGTGTCCTCAGGGTGGGCGGCAGAATCTCACGATCAGGTTTACAATACGAACAAAAGCATCCCGTATTTCTGCCGTCTGATCACCCGCTCACATTCTTGATCATTGATTTCATTCATCGCAACTACTTGCATCCTGGCGTCAACACCACACATTTTCTGCTATTGCAACAGTTTTGGATCATTGCTGCTAAACGTACAATTCGTCGTCATCTCGCTAAATGCATAAAATGCTATCGGACACACCCTCAACCATTGCAGCCGTTCATGAGCGATCTTCCGTCGTTCCGCGTGAACCAAGTCAAGCCTTTTTCAGTAGTTGGCGTGGACTTTGCAGGATATTTTCGTATCAAACATGGATTACATAGAGGTGCTAAAATCGATAAATTGTACTTATGCCTTTTCTTATGTCTCGTGACCAAGTGCTGCCATCTGGAGGTGGTCTCGAGCCTATCGAGTGAAGGTTTCATCGCTGCACTTCGGCGCTTTGTGGCTCGCAGAGGACGTTGTAACGTTATTCATTCTGATTGCGGAACTAACTTTGTCGGTGCTAAAAACCAACTATGGTCTCTGATGCAGGAGGCCTCTAACGCGGAGAAGATCGACTTCAAGCTAAATGTTCCCTCAGGACCCCATTTCGGAGGTGTCTGGGAAATACAGGTTCGCGCCGCAAAATCGCTGTTGTTCCGCGTTGTCGGTGACCAAGTTCTCACTTTCGAAGAGTTGACGACCCTTTTTGCGCAAATCGAAGCTGTATTAAACTCCAGACCTCTCTGCCCAATAAGTTCCGACCCTAACGATCTTTCAGTTCTAACGCCAGGACACTTCCTCACCTTAGAGCCTTTAACAGCTGTCCCCGATGAAGATCTCTCTAATGTGAATCTACGTCGGCTTAGTCGGTGGCAGCTGATACAAGCATTTCATCAGAATTTTTGGTCCAGATGGAAACACGAATATCTCAACTCTCTAACCCAACGCGCCAAATAGACCAAGAATTCCAAACCATTACCAATCGGTTCAATGGTGATTATCAAAGACGACAATCGCGCACCTCTGCACTGGTCTCTTGCCAGAGTAGTAAGTCTGCTGGTCGGCCCTGATGGGATCGCTCGGAGCGCAGTAGTGAAACTAGCGAATAATCACATGATCAAACGACCGTTAGTTAAGTTGTGCCCTCTACCTATAGAGGACTAGCTTAAACCGTGTCAAATGTAACTCATCGTATCAATAGTTAGTTATTCTATAGATATAAGCGTATTCTATTAAGTAATCTCTTATCGAATCGTCTCGAACTTATCGAACCTTTCTGAAACTTCAACTATAGTATCTTAAACGTAATCTAGTTATATTTAGCGCATCACATCTTTCGATCCTGTCCCCCCAAATTGTTCTTCATTTGTTTTGACCAGAAAATACCATAGGCATTTTGGTGGGCGGTATGTACCGTTGCCGCAAACGCGAAACGCTTCTATTTTTGGGAACTACTTTCTTTACAACGTATTAATCAATTAAATTCGAGTGACCAGATATTGGGCAGTAGTGAAACGCAGTGACACCAACTGTCATGCACCGCGTACTCGTCCAATGGGAGCGTAAGGCTTGCCGAGTATGAAGAACCATCCATCTTGAATCGAACGCGTGCGCTGAACTAACACCGCATCAAAAAAAGTAAATAAAACCATATCTCGCGTGTGAACTGGTGCCTCGCGGCTGTGAAAGAAACTTTTTTAACCAAGGACATACATTTTGTGTACGTGATATCCCGTGTCGCGAAGATTATAGGTGAAAGCATCAACGGAGGTCCGGAGCAGTCCCAGGTACGTGAGTGCATGTATATTTGCTCTGCCTCAAATCCTGAACACTCGTAAAATTGACAAAATACGTATGTTCCCAGAATGTAACTAAAAGCCACCGAGCTATTTCTGAAATATAGGTGCAAGCGACGTTACATACGGGATTATTTTGCTATAGGTCGTCATAAAAATATAGATTGTTTTTATTTAAACCAAAATTACAGCAAGATTCCAAAATACTCACTAGAGACAATGCAAACCTTTTAATTCTATTTAAACAAGATGATATTAATCTGAGACATGTTTATGATGAACATATCAATACTGATATGTCTTGGAATCAGTTTCGTAATATGTGTGCAACCGTTTGGAGCGTTCCATATAATTTCTTGGTTATAAACATGGATTCTGAACGAAATAAAGGATATTACAGAAAAAACTTTGATACGTTTGTTATATTTGAATTAAATTTACATAAAATGAGAACCAGTAAAAATATTTGTTCATTGACGGTTTGCTCTTCAAAAGCAAACTACTTTATGTAGAATCCTATCAAAATGGACGAGAAAAGATTATTAAAAAAACATATTATAAAATCTCTAGATGCTGTTAAGAAAAAAGTGAATATGATGATCAAAGCCAACGTTCTAAGCGTCAGAAAATTATTTGTATATGAGAGCCTACGGCGGTATCATATGAAAATAGTGCCATATTTACCTAAATCGACCAAAAGAATTGACAGATGTCCTGTTCCCACATCTAAATCTATATTTGCCCAAAAAAAGTACGAAATCATCGTTCCTCATATCTACAATAAGCTTAATAAATATCATAACGTTAAAAAATATAGTAACAATAAAATCAAAGACATAATAGTTACCTGGTTAAAAACATTCGATTATGAAGGGCTTGAAAAGATGTTGACAGATTTTTATACTAAATAAATATTAACCATTATTACACCATAAACATATATATTATATACACATACACATACTCGGACCCATACACATACACATAAATCATACACCATAAACATATATATTATATACACATACACATACTCGGACATATACACACACACATAAACCATACACGTAATAACAACGGTACATTTACATTTATGCGCTTTTTAATATCAAAGATCTGACATAATTACCTGCTAAGTATTTATGGGAGAAGCCACTGGCTCCTGAAACACAGATCACACTAGCTCGGGAGCCTATGGATTCAAATATATAATGTACCTACTTTTTATGTCAATAAACTATTTGTATTTGTATTTGTAATTATAAATTTGATACAAACAATGCACTGGAATCTGTTTTGTAATCAATTACAGAGCCATTTAAGATTGCCAAGTTGCCAAGATGACAACAACGCACACACCATTTAATGATAATACTAATAACCATAATGATGTTAAACCAATAATTACACGAGACAAGAAAATAAGCGTAGATAGTCTTTCTGATGATTGTTCTCTAGATGATGAGTCGTTCAAATCTTTGCAAAATAAGAATGTTTTCGATACATATAAAGAGTTAATGATCAAGCTGATAGTGAAAATGATTATCAAAATGCAAGTGCATCATCATTTAAGTCTTCAAACAATCGTCTGAAGTTTGCGCCTTCCGACGTGTCGTTTATACTCGTAGAAGTTCCTTTTGGCGTTAGATGAGAACGCGGTAAAATTAAGATTAGAACATCTCGGATTCATCTTTTGCCAAAAGAAATCTCAATAGGTGTTTAATGTATGTTAAGACACCAGGACTTATTGAATTGCTGTTTAAAAAAACACCTACAATGACAATGCTAACCGAGAATGATTTAAGGAATTATAAACAAATATTGTTGGATACAAGTGCACATAAGCGTAATTTTGATTTCAATAAACCGATCAAAAGTAACAAAGGTTTTAAATATATGAATGTTATAAAACCACTTTCTAAACTAACTAAACATTGTTCAAGTACTGAAAGCCTACCACATGGCTCAGGGCTACCACTTATGAAAAAAGTAAAGCCAAATATCGATTATGTATATTGGGATCTGTAAATGCTTCTTAACGGTTAGTGATATGAATATTGATAAATTTGGACATCACGTGCATAAAAGGTTACGCTTACTGGATTGGTCTAATATAAATTTATCGCGTGCAGAAAATGGAGAATTTGATTTAAAATTAACCAGACTAAAAGGAGTGAAGATTCTGTCATTCCCAGACGATGCGGTAAAACAATATGTTGATCAAAAACTTACAGAGTAAACAAGAAAGTTTGTCGTAAACAAGATGTGAAAATAGAGTTAAAAAATATAAAAACTCAAATGCAAGTTATAATAAATCAGTTAAACGCAAAACTTCCATCCAAGAAATACATGAAATTAAGTCATGATTAATAAGAATTTGATAAATAGCGACAAAATGAGTAAAGCAGAAATCATTAATAAAATACATAAGCAGGCTCGAAAAACAATTATTTCGGCGTACAGTTTATATTAAAAGGAATAAATGATTTGTGGCAGGCTGATTTAATTGACATGCAAAAATATCAAAAAATTACCAACAACTTTAAATACATATTGGTAGCTTTTTCAAAATATGCATGGACTGTTGCACTTAAATCAAAATGTAAGCTTGAAATGACAAATGCATTTAAATCTTTGCTAGACTATGGAAGAAAACCATCACATTTGCAGACAGACCAAGGAAAAGAATTTTATTTTATAATGATACTTTAACGTGTTTGATAAAAAAGTATGAAATAAACCATTATTCGACATATTCAGACGGATACGGAGACAGATACGGATATTAAAAACAGATTATATAAACATTTTTACTATGTTAGATATTAAAAATGAGTAGGAAAACCGTTAAGAAATATAACAGCAGATTATAATACCACGGTGCATCGTACTACAAAATTTAAACCCATAGATATTATTTCATCAAATAAAATAATTGTTATGAATAATATATATAAATCACATAAAAAATAAAGTTAATAAACATCAATTTCGTGTAGGAGATTTTGTTCGTATCAGCAAGTATAAAGGTGTTTTTGAAAAAGGATACACGCCAAATTGGTCCACCGAAATTCCTACAATCATAAAAGTAAATAAAACTTACCCTGTAACTTACCACGTTGAAGATCAGCACAAACAATCTATATTTGAATCATTTTATGAACAAGAACTCCAAAATACAAATTATCCCGATATTTATTTCATTGAAAAGGTGATAAAAAGGAGCGGAAATAAATTATTTGTAAAATGGTTAGGTTTCGATAAAACTCATAATTCTTGGATCGATAAAAATAAGTGTTTTGGATCAAAAATCTATAAAAATAAACATTTGTTAAAATAACACTCATTTCCTTATTGCTGATGGAAGGCGGAGGACTTTTCAATACAATAATAAACAATATACCGTTTGAGTTGCATTTACCCGGATATAACTATTGTGGGCCTGTTACAAGACTAAGAGAAAGGTTACTAAGGGGCGATAAAGAAGTAAACGAATTAGATGAAGGTTGTAAACACCACGAAATAGCTTACACTAATAGTTATAAACGAGAAGATAGACATAGAGCTGATTTACAACTTAGAAACATGGCTAAACAAAGAATGAAATAAAAAAATGTGGGAAAAGGAGAAAAACTTGCGTCTTGGTTAGTAAGCAAAGTTATGAAGTCTAAATTAAAAATGGGTGCTGGTGGATGAACATTTAAATCGATTGTTTCTAAAATAGGTTCTCTACTTAAAAAAATTAAACCTAAATCATACAAGTCTGCTATCAAATTTGCATATTACCTTGCAAAAAAATTTTTTTCTGAAAAAAATATTTGTTTTCCTCGTATTATACCAATCCAAAAAATTGGGGTTCCTTGCCGTTGATACCCATATTTGCGGGCTTATCAGCTTTGGGTGCATTGACTGGAGGTGCAGCCGATGTAGCAAAAGCTATCAATGATTATAAATCAGCACAAAAAATCTTCAAGAATCTGAACGTTACAATAGGATGATGGAATCTATTGCATTAGGGAAAGGTCTTCCTAGGACATTAAACCGTATAAAAGTGGTGATGCTCTTAGTTTAAATCAAAAAACTGAAAAGGAGGCTACCCAACCGCGTTCTTAGCGATTTAGATATAATAGAACATTCAGGTGACATTCCACACTTCAGGGGTGTTTTTATGAGAAATAAATTACCGAAAAAAACAAGATAGATGACTATAAAAATCAAGGAACTTACTGGTTAGCCTATGTAAAAGATAATGACTATTGTGAGTATTTCGATAGCTTTGGTTATTTGAAACCACCAATCGTGTTGATAAAATATTTTAAAAAACATGAAATTTGTTACAATTATGTAAGATATCAGATCTTAGATACCAATAATTGTGGTCTCTTATGTCTGAAATATTTAGAGACCTATTGGATAAATTGTTTATAACGACACACTTGATGTAAAATGGTATTAATAACACGATGTCATTCATGCTGTCTATTTCTAGTTCTACCTCGAGGTCAATAACTAATTATTCACCCCCCTTTCAACTAGATAGTGAATATGAATGTGGTTTACTATATTTTTCAACATTTAATTCCATTCCAAATATCGATAACAAAAACAACAAATTTTATTATGGTGACAAAAGAGTTGTTGACTGACCTGAAGGATCATACGAGCTTCACGACATTGGTGATTATTTAAATGAAAATATCAGTGATTCTTCTTTTAAGTTTACTTGTTACAATAATACACTAAAAACAAGTAAAATTTGCCAAAAGATATACATTTTGGAAAATAATCTTCGTTATCTAAAATCTTGGGATTCGGTAAACAGACATTAAAAGCTTATATATTACACGAATCCCACTTTCCGGTTAGCATTATATCAACAACCGTACTAAGAATCGAATGTGATGTTGTTAGCGGTTCCTATATAAATGGGAAACCCAGTCACATAATCTATGAGTTCGCACCGAGCGTACCACCAGGTTACAGGATTATTGAAATACCAAAAAACGTCATATACTTCCCAGTGAACCAAAGGAGTATTTATTCTATTTCAATACGAATACTGGATGCATATAATAATTTAGTAAACTTACGAGGAGAAGAGTTTCAATTATATTCGCATATTAAAAGAAAAATTATAGACTCTAATAAAACCAAGTAATCTGCAATTAACTTCGTCACTTTGAGACGTGCCACCATCAAAAAAACATCTAAAATTAAGCTAACTAACGAAAACATAAAATTTCTTAAACTCATTGGTTTACTAAAATGAGTATACTCAATATAGTAGATCTTATTGTGCACGGCAACACCGTTGAAGGCGTAGAATTCCATTGATACAAACTATATGTCACAAGTTTTAATGAAAATGATGAAATACGCATTCCTATTAATTAACAGGACTTGTACGTATTGCCTTCTGCAAGTACTTTGTACTTAGAAGGTGATGTCAATGTATTTAATAGGAATACGAAAGCAAAAGTAGACCAAGTGCATTTCACGAACATACCTGCAATGTATTTTTTTCAAGATATTCGATACGAGCTCAACGGGGTAGAAATTGATAAAATTAAAAATGCTGATGTGACTACTACAATAAAATCGCTTTTTTCTATGAATGGAAATGATTCAAAGATGTCTAAATCCTGGGGGTGGGATATAAATGGTACAACCACTAAATTATCAGGCTATTTTTCGATGTCTATACCTCTTAACAGGATTTTAGGGTTTGCCGAGGATTATAACAAAATAATAATTAATTGTAAGCATGAATTAATTTTACTCCGAAGTAGTACGAACTTGAATGCATTGAAACTAAACGATGGGGAATATGTAGAAAATGTTGATATAAAACAAATAATTTGGCGTGTCCCTCACATCAAAGTTTCAGATCAGAGAGAGAGAATCAATTTGCTTAGGCACTTGGAAAAAGATCGTACAATTAATATAGTATTTAGAAATTGGGATCTTTATGAATATCCAACGCTTCCACAGACAACAAAACATACATGGTCATTTAAAACTTCATCGTAATAGGAAAAACCTAGATATGTAATTATTGGATTACAAACTAATTGTAAACGTCATGCTGACAAAGATATGTCACAATTTGATCATTGTCTTGTGCGTGATCTCAAAATGTTTTTAAATTCATCATTATATTCCATAAGAAAATTTTAACACGAAGTTTGGAGATGGAAACTATTCATTAATATACGATGAATACGCTCGATTTCAACAGCAATACTTTGGCAGTCGTCCTGAACCTTTGCTCAGTTTTGAAGATTTTAAAAATAAAGCTCCTTTTTAGTTATTGATTGTTCACGTCAAAACGAGACATTAAAATCAGGTCCAATAGACGTACGCATTGATCTTGAATCTGATACAGAGTTTTCTGCTAATACCACCACTTATTGTCTTATACTTAACGATTATATTATAGCATACAAGCCACTTAGCAACGTGGTAAAAAAATATCATGAACCCCGACTATATTATAGTAGACGTGCAAGGATTCAAAGATTTTAAGAATGATTTTATTGTAAAAGAATTTGCATTGGCAACTGAACACAGTACTCAAATTAAGAACACTTGTCAAGCCTCCGTATGCATTTTAATATTTATCACATGAAGAAAGGAAACAGGTTTTGTGGATAGAAAGAGAACGCGGCATCTTTTGGTCTGAAGTTAATATTGATACATGGGAATTTAAGCGTATAATTAAAACATTCTTAGATAATACAATAGTTTTGGTTAAAGGAGTGGAGAAGATAATATGGATAAATACCTTTTGTTTTATTTGTTCCGTGATAGATCTCGGAGGTTGTCCTAACTTTGTTGTTTTATATAATAACTAGCTGACCCGCCAGCGGCTACGCTCGCGTGGCGTCGCGGGATACGGTAATTACAGATTTTTAATTATCTCACGGGAACTCATTAATTTACCGGGATCAAAAATACTCTATATGCTGATCAGGGATATAAGGTACCACCATACGAAATTTCATTTAAATCGGTCCAGTCATTTCGGAGATTAGCCCGTATAACAATTTGAACTTATTTTTCACTCCTTACATCCCCTGACTCGGTTTTTAGCATAGTTTTCACTGTACAGAAATTTGACCTCTACAGTTTATATATGTAGTAGTTTTTACATCCCTCCTTTTACCCCCTTAAGTCATCCGTGACAAAAATTTTGTAAGTATCACTATTTAATTTAAATTAACTATCCAGTTATCAATTTTCATCACTGTAGCTCCAAAAACAAAGAACTTTTGAAAAAGAATATCCCCCGTTTTACCCCCCCTTTTTTTTTTTGACGCAGAGTAATCCTTTAAGGATACCACCGGCCCCGGGGGGAGCACGGTGGTTATGTGGGAGTCTCTGCCAGAAGGGCAGCATACCCACCAAACCTCTGCGGTGTTCCACCAGTGCCGCTTTTGGCGGGAACGCGGGACAGATTTCGCACACGACCACGAACCCGCCGCGGCTGTCCGTTGCCGGACCCTTCTCTCTTGCAGCAAGCCAGAACACTTGGCGTGCCGCAACCGCCACGGGGGACCTAGCCCGCAAATGGACCCCAGACTCCCCCGAGTCTGGGCGCCCAAAGTCCCCCTACGATGGGTCAGGTGAGTAGCCCCACCGCCTGCTACTGCGGCCGCAGAGGATAGGGACAGCGGCGCTTCTCAATACCGACAGTCCTCTTCCCCTGCGACCCCACCGCGTCCGCCATCTAACGGTGGCGGCCCCGTCAAGGCCGCGGAAGGCAGGGAGAGCGGCTTACCGTAACACCGGCACTCCTCTCCCGCCGCGGCCCCTAACTCTCAGCCGCGGTGCCGCCCATACGACACCGCAGCCCGCCTCAGTTGCAGTGGCGCCCATACACCACCGCTACCTACAGTGACCGTTCCCGTGTGGACTTGGAGTGCAAAGCCCATAGGAGCGGTCCCACCTCGGGCCCGCCAGCTATCGGCTATCACTGGTTCCTCCCATTGGTTCCTCTTAGCTTCACCGTGGTGACCCAAGCCACGGCTACTGAGCCCTGCTACTGTAAGGTCTGTCCATGTAACTGTCCAAATGCTAATTTTCACCACTGTATGTTCAAAAACACAAAACTTTCCATACAAACTTTCACCCCTCTATTTCACCCTCTTAAACCACCACTAGCCAAAAAAAAATTAGGCCAACATTTTTTATTTTGAATTACCTATCCAAATACAAATTTTCACAACTATAAGTTCAAAAACAAAGGAGTTTCATACAAACGTTTTCACCCCTTTTCACCCCTTAGGGGTCGAATTTCATAAAATCCCGTCTTAGTGAGCACCTATATCCTAAAAAGAACCCGCATACAAAATTTGAAACTCCTAGCACTTGTAGTTTCTGAGATTTCGTGATGAGTGAGTGAGTGAGTGACCTTTCGCTTTTATATATCGCACCCTGAGAACGAAAGTGACTCAACTCAAAATTGCCAATTTTTAGGAATAGGCGAAAATGTGTCCGCCGTATTAAGCATTTTCTGTTAATTTTACAATAACACTAAAACATGGTTACAAAAGTTATGAATTTCTGTTGAAATATATTGTTTGACTTAATAGCTTTAGATACATTATATAGTTTTTGCAAAAAAATATGATTTTCCCTTATAAAATAACGTTTAAAAAAAACTTGGATTACTTGGTCACTTTAGTAATAGAAGTTTTTTTATTTCTACTGACCTTTTTATGTAATGGTCTGTTCATTTCTAACATTGCTTTAAAAAAGATGTTTTTTTCTAAAAATAAGTCAGTTTTATTCTTAAGATATTGTATATTTTTTCAAAAAAGCTAAATGAAACAGTGAAGTATGTGTTAAGTGTCATTTAATAAATCACTCCTTAGACATTATAGGAATCAGTAATAATCACAATAAAAAAATAGTATCAAAATCGTGTCATAAAGTGGTAGGAAACCAAACATTTACGTAAGTAATTCTTAAATATTATAACGAAACATAATCAATATCACTCTTCTGTAACACTAATAAAGTATTTATCCAAATCAACAATATGCCTTTACTAGCACTAACTTATCAGTTTAACATAATAGTACTAGTACAGTCTTGTAGTTATAGTTCGGTTGTATTACCTAATCAAATTTTAATTAAACTCTGCTTAATACACTAACTCAGACAAACCAAACAATGAGACCTTCTGTTTTCACTGGTTTAGATAACTAATTCTTAAATTTAACGAAACATAACCAATATAAAAATAAAAATAGGTATTTAAATCAAATCAACAACAGTATTAATAGCATAACTTATCTATCAGTTTACCACAGTAACAGTATTGTGGTTATAATTCAGTTGTACTTAATCAACTTATTAATTTTAATTAAACTCTGCTTATTACACTAATTAATAATTAAATATTAATAACATAAAAAATAATAATTAATAATAATTATAGCTTTTTGGTACAGCATATTTCTTTAAAGTTTGTTATTTTAATATCTCTTAATAGGTAATTGTCGTATGTGTCCATGTTCTATTATTTTAATTAAAGTTCCTCACAAAGTGTTGTAAAAACTGGCGTTAATACTAGGTATTAATTTTTTTCTGACTAAATCTTTGAGATCCCTTTTTTATTTTCTTTTAACTCAAGTGCATGCTCATACAGCTGTTTAATTACAGTAACATTGAACCCCATAATTTTTTGACGTTTATTGCGCATGTCGATTTGAGAAAACATCTCATCGGAGTATGATGTTTTATAATAAAAGTGGAACATCTCCGCTTTGTCAAATTTCAATACTTTAAGATCATTCCACAGTAATGTTTCTTTATGGAAGTTTTCCTTGAAGTTGTATCCCCACTGCTCTTGAAGTAGTTTGAGATTTAAGAAGAATTCATAATTAACTTCTTTGACTATGAAAGGTTGTCCAGACTTCCGAGCGCTTTTGATCAAGGTAGCAAATTGAACAGGTATGTATATATAGGCCCTGCTTTTTCGTTCTTTTTAATTTCCTTTTCAATTAAGCTGTGCACATTATCCGCTTCATTTTGGGTGTGCCCTTTTATAAGATACTTATGGGTTATACTTTCGATGTTATCAAAATAAGCGACAGCATATAAATATAGGCTAGCAATAACTTTATTTTTGTTCTGCCCAGTGCAATTGTCAGAGTAAAATGTTACATGTAAATTTTTATCTGCGTTGTTTGCGCTTAGGGTTCGTAAGTAATCGAAAATACATGAACCTATTTCATTGGCTCCCCTTTGTCCCTGGGTCTCGTCCCAAAAATAACAGTAAACGTCTCCGTAAGACTTTTTATTATCTTCTCCATTTTTTAATTCTGTAATTGTGAAATCAAGGCAGTTTATTTTTGAAGAATAGTAAAAATAACTTGGACTGGGACATAACATGACGGTCTGTAAATCATAAATAGCGCAAATGTGGGTCTCGTCAATGTTTCGACGGTCCGTCCGTTTTTCTTGGCGACATAGTTCTTTTTCTTTGAGGTGTTTATCGTAGTTCGATTTGAGCAGTGTTTTAGTACTTTCAGGAGCAAGTTCATACGCAACACACGTTTCACACCTGTCTTTTTTCGGCTGAAAAAAACTTATATTGAATTCTTTATTAAAAGTATTCAAGTATAACCAATAGTCGCACTGTGGCATACTTTTTTCTTTTTGATCATTGTTAAAATCAGTCCAGAGGTCCCTTATAGTTTTACTGTCAGAAATGTACTCTCTATTTGTAGTCGCTCTTACCTTCTAAGGGAGGGATTCTACCCTCGGTATCGACTCAATGTGGTTCCTGATGCTTTGGAGCAGTTCAGGGTCTACCCTTTTTTTGTTGTCATGCTTTCCTCTACGCTCAGGCTCTACGATACCATGGCTGTTGGTTTTACTTTTAACAGTTCTTAGCTGTCTGTCCGTTATGTCCAAAGGGTTTATGAAAAACAAATTGCAAACACGGATCTTTTTGCCATCTAGTGTGAAATAAAAGGCGTTGTTTGGAAGGCGAGGGTTTCGAGCATTTGAGTACCTGTACTTAGGTTGCACTTCTATCATGCAAGATCTAATAAAAGCACGCTGCAGTTCCAAATTTGATAATCCCCAATAGGCTTTGAACAGATTATACCTCTCATCCTCTTTTATATTGTCAAAACATTTAAGTCTACACTTGCTCGTACATGTTTCTTTCACATGCCTAGCTGGAATGTATTTTTTTGATTTGGACATAGATCTGTAACTTTTTCCGGAGTTTCGTGACATTTTTGCTTGATTTTGTTTCCAGTTACCAGGGTTCCTTTTACGCTTCCTACTTTTTGAAGGTTCCGGTTGGTCCGAAAAATCAGAAGAGCTAGTACTGGAAACACGTCTACTTCTTTGATTGAAATTTACAGCATGCTATGTTGGATCTGAGTCACTGAGATCCACATCACTTTCATTCGGATGTATTGGTGATTGAACGTATGAACGTTGGTTACCTGTTTGAGATCTTAAATTGCTTGTACTAGGGCCCGGAGTAGCTGTATTTTGACATTCATTTGTAACAGAAGTACTTGAAGATGATGAAGTACTGCTACTACTTGAGGATGAAGATGAACTGCTCGTACTGGAACTTCTTGAACGTGGTCGGACAGCAGATGTACTTTTCGAGGTTTTTTCAGTAACTTTTGATTCCGTATTTATTTCTTAACAAGCCTTTTCAGGGTCCTGAAACATGAATAATTTAACATTTTATCATAAGATAAAACTTACATTGAAATGACTACCCATGACTTAAATAAAAATTAATAACTTACATTTAAAGGTTTTGTTTTTTTGCTTGGGATTTGAACATTGTAATATTCCTGGTCCAGACGTGTAGGTGTATTCTCGATAATTGAAGGGCTAGATGGCATGTTTTCTTTGTCGATTTCCAAAGCCTCGTCAGGACTCTGCAAACAAGTACATTAGAGAATATAGAAAACAAATATAAACATTTTTACAAATAATTATAGTACCTAGGTACTAATGAAAAACGAATAATAAATAAACAGTTTTAATAATTACCTTATTCTGCTGTCTCTCTTCCACCAATTGAAGAATTAAAGCACTTCTTTTCATTTTTAGTTTTGGGATTGACGACTCAGTAGGGAACTTTAAACACTGAAAAAAGTAATAAATTGCACTATTAATCAATAAGTCTATTGAAAACCAAACTTAAAAATGTTAAATAGACTTTCTTTTAAATAGTACAAAATACAGATGAGTACATTTAAAATTATACGGACCTGATTCAAAATTGGTCCACTATTTAGACTCATTTGTTAATAAATAAGTGACCGAATTTGTTATATGTCACCTAATACGCTAATACATGCATTGTAAAAGGAACCTAAATCTAAATCGGTCAGTTTATGAATATAAATTGTAACTAAACTTACCTCCGAAATTGACAAACAAACAGACACAAAGCGTAATCGGTCACTACGGTACTAAATTGTCACGTCTTGTCACGACAACTCACGGTGCAACACTGATTTCGTCACTTTGATTCGGGCGCGGGGGGAGGGAACGGTTGAGTGACAAAGAGACCGAAATATACCTCTATCCTTTTCTTACCTTTATTGGCCAGTTTTATAATATAAGTAAGATAGAGTATACTTTTTTAAGTCATTCTGTATACTTAACTCATTTAACCAAAATTTTGAGATCGGTCACTTTCGTTCTCAGCGTGCGATATATAGATTACTACCAGGACAAATTGAAGTATTATTGTATATTTCATAAAAAATATTGTGCTCCAAAAAATGTTAGTATACTAAGAAAATATTATTTCGGTAACCATATGTTCTTGTTTAATTTTGAATTTGACCCTGGAGTCTGTGGAGTGTTAAAAAAAACCAGGCGAGACGTATTAGATCCCTAACTTGAGAGTTTTGCCGGTTGATAGTAATAGTTTAATATGTGTCAAACTCACGAGAAATTCGATACAAAAAAGTAATATTATTAATTAGTCTAGGAACGATTATTTGGATACAATGTGATGCTTATAGACGTGTAATAACTCTATTTTTAATTATTGTCATTATACTCATATGTCGATCTTTACCTCCAAATATCTTGGTAACGTGACACTTTAGGGTACCATGTTACTCGGCACACCAATTTAATCGTGCGCCGCGATTACGAAAAGAAATCAAAATGGCGGTGGTCGATATGCCAGCTTCCATACAAAGAGGTTCAAACCCCTTTCAACTGTCTACTATCACAGTAGTAGTATAGATACCATATAAATCGAAAACGGTCAAAGCAATTTAGAAATACGATGGAATAGAGAAACTTACTCCCACAAATACAAATACAAATATACATATTGTATGATATATATGAGCCCTGAAAACACAACTCTCTTTTTTTATGCAGTCGTATAGTGAAAAACAAACAATATCATACCCTAAGAGAATATAACGCTATGTCATACCTGAGCAACGTTATACAAATGGAATAATTTAATACATAGCTGGCAACATTCCGTCTGAACTAAGAGTAGATAATTTGTAATTGTATTGTGTTGTATTTTATTATTATTGTTATAATTATTATTATTATTAGACGATTTAAGCATTAAAATCTTTATTTAGCTGTGAAAAGTCACACCATAACTATTATGCAGCTTTTCTGAAATGTTGTGGCACAATTTCAACGCACAAATCGTTATTTGTTTTTTTTACCTAGCTGTATTCTCTGTCAACGGAATGTGAGCTCTGACAGCGCGGGTGTCGTGTGAAGCCATTTCTGGCCTGTAGGTCTACCATGAGTTTACAACATTTACACCAATCGATGCTCGCTAACGACTGCCGCAAAAAAATGTATGAAAAAAAGAACAGTGCCACCTTGCGGCCAATTGTAGAACTAAAATTGACAGCGAGTATGCCAATCACAAGCTTAATAGGTAGACGAGATCGAGTATCGATTATAGATGACATTTATTTTGCCAACTCATGGTAAAGCTACTGGTTACATTTTGCGCGCGAATGCGGTTTCTGTAGGTAATCATTCTATACTGTAGGTCTACCATGTGAGTTTATAACATTGTCACCAATCGATGCTCGGTATCGACTGCCGCAAAATAATGTAAGGTGCTATGGGGTAATTCCGAAAATGGGTACCTATATTCCGAAAATTCCAAATTTCCGTCTGTCGTCATTCGCTAAACGCTGTAGTAACGTGCCAAGTGACAAATTTAGTAAAACAACGATTTTGCGCGCCTTTTTCGGTGGTCGCATTGGGAACGATTATTTGGATACAGATTGTATCCAAATAATCGTTCCCAAACTAATTAATATTATTACTTTTTTGTATTGAAATTCTCGTGAGTATGACACATATTAAACTATTACTATTAACCAGCAAAACACTTGCGTTAGGGATCGAATACATTTCGAGCATGTCTGATGCTCACGCGATTCACGTATTCGATCCCTAACACGAGTGTTTTTTTTTCGGTTAATAGACATAATTATAGGATAATAGGTTGGTACATTACGTATTACTAGAAGCACGAGAAATCTATTATCTACTGAATAATTTCACTGCCTAACGATTGGTTATAAATAAAACAAAATGCATGTGATTGATGTTAATATTTATTACTATATTACCATAAGTACAGTGACAAACTTAAGCGAATAGTAGGTAGGTAATACATACTTAGATGAGACCTAAAAATAATTCTATTACATATCTTAATGTAGATATAACACGTATCATACCTAAATTTTTGCTTCGAGTGGGCTATCAGGTTGTTTGCCGAAATCACAATAAAACAATAGTAGTTTATGCAACTGTCATATAATGGAGGATATTATAACATGAGTGTAGTTTTTCAAAATAAGATTACACGAGTGTTACCTGAATATACATAATATATAGTGAATACCTAATTATATGCAGTTGCATACACTACTTTATTTAATCTCGACATTTTTGCTACTAAAGTTTTATCCAACAAAATATTACTCAAATTCGTATGTACGAAATAGCGCCAAAATGGAAAAAGTCTTCTTCTTCTTCTTGTTTGTATGGCTTGTGCGGCGTAACCACAATTTTGCCAATATCACTGGAAAACGTCTGTAATTGGTCTATTGGCTCGGAACCAGCGCTTTGTGCGGCATTCCATGCCTGGCTGAACATTCGAAGTCGAATGGCCAAAGCTTAAAATAGTCTAAGCGATTTCGAAGACGGATACATATCTAAAAATGGGGTTCAGACGAAGATGACTATATATAGCAGAGAGAGACTCTCCTTTCACTTGATAGCACCCTTTTGAGATGGCTCCTGCCTGCGACTGATTTCAAAATGTTGTGAAAAGATGGCCTCTAGTGCGTATTTATGCAGTTGGAGCAGTCGTTAGAGAACACTGACTTCTAAGGGACATTGCCTTTCGTAGCGAATCCGCGCGCAGCGCGCTCACCACAGATAATGTGTACTTAAATCGAATTGAAACCTCCTTGGTCGGGACACAACACATTTTTTATTTTTTTCTTGTCCCCAGAGGGAATTATGGCTCGCACTTCTTATGTATCCGCCAGTGTCAAGTTTTATTTTCTGTTCCTATTTATTATTTTTCTTCCATTTTTATTATATTGGGGTAATCTTCTTTCTTGACTTCGTGTTAGTTTTGGTTTTATTTTCTTGATTTGTGTTTTTTACATGTTGTCTCAATGGACTTTTATTTTAAAAGTGGGGAAACGTTTCGCGATATTAACAATTGTATTATAATTTTAATCAGACTTCGTTTGTAATAAGAATAGGATCAGGGAGAAGTAGATTATTGGTAGGTTCATATATATTGTTAGGAAGATCTATTTTATTGTCGTAAAATATCTATGACTACTTACATAACTTTACAAGAACATATGAAATATAATACAGTATAAACACATTTACAATTTTAGGTTATTAACACAAATATAATCAGCTATAATAATATATATAGAAGGATTGATAGTACAGAGCAGAGATTTGATGTTTGTGGGGAGAGGGACACGAAGGGATATAAGATTATTATAAAAGGATGCACGGTCGTGATTAGGACAGGAGAAGAATATATGGTCCAGATCCCCAAAATCATGACCACATTCGCACTGTGGACTATTGATAATGTTATACTTTGCTAGATGTGCTGGACATGTTGTATGTCCCAAACGCATTCTAATTAAAACTGACGTGACGATTTTGCTTAGATTTATTACTGAAAACCATGGCTTAGAGGGAATTAGTGACTGTATGCTATAGTAGTGAGTACCGGTCATCTGACCACTTTCTCTCCAGATTCTACCCCAAGTATCCCGGAGATACAAACTGGCTAGCGCAGCCAAGTCATGCGGATAATTTTTAAATGGATACAGATCACCACATGCGATAGCTTCATTAGCAAGTCGATCGGCTCTTTCGTTGCCCTTAATACCGCAATGACTCGGTATCCATACAAATGTTACTGAAAATCCTTTAAGAACGCATGAGTACAGTTTTTTTCTAGCTTCAATTATAGGGGGGAAATGAGACTTAGACTTAAAAGGATATCGTAATAGAGTCTTCAATGCGCTCATTGAATCACTCATAATCAGTACTTTGCTAAGCTTGAAACTTAAAACATATTCTAGAGCTTTAACGATGCCAAGACATTCAGCTGTAAAGACGGACATTTCAACAGGGCACTTTATTTGTTGTACTATCTTATATTGAGAATGATATATTCCAACTCCTACAAACATATCTGGAGAGTGTTTAGATGCGTCCGTATAAATATGATGCCAGTTTGGCCAATTTTCCTGCACTACAGCCTTAAAATAGAAATTGGCATTATGTTTGTCTATATCTAAATTGAAACAAACTGTTGGGACATTGATCAGAGCTTCGTATGCACAATCGAATATATCAATGAATGGAGATCGATGAGTTGGTGCGTGTATTGCCTTATATCTAATGAGACTTTTTATCAGGCAAGGTAAAGATTTATGACTCCAGTAATTCGTTGATTCGACAAGATCAGAGAGGAGATGCAATTTAGAAATTAGAGGACTGTTGGAAAATTTTAAAACTCTGTAAAACATGCGGTCTGCAAGAAACTGACGTCTCAACTGCAAAGGGGGCTCTCCACATTCAACGCGTAGTGCATTTAAAGGGCTAGATTTCATTGCTCCGGCTATTATTCTCAATGCTTTTGACTGGATGGCATCCAACTTTCTAAGTCCAGCTATCCAACTACAAGGCTCCAGTAAAAAGGTTCCGTAATCTAAAACGCTTCGTAGTAGAGCATTATAGAGAAGCTTTAAAGAAAATGGATGCGCACCCCACCAAACGCCACAGAGACACCTTAACAAATTGAGAATTTTCTCACATTTAGCCACCACATATTCACAATGTGGGATTCCTGATAGTTTAGAGTCTAAACATACGCCTAAAAACTTTACATAACTTTTTGTTGGAATAAGAGTATTGTCAAAATATATACTAATCGGGGGATGCATCCGTTGGCGAGTAAATAGTACAGCTGAGCTTTTAAGTGCTGAAATGCTCAATCCATTTTCTTCCATCCAGTTTTTTAAATTATTGAGAGAGTGGGATATTTGAGGACATAATGTGTTAATGGAATTACCTGTGCAGTATAAGACAATATCATCGGCATACTGTAAGATACTGGCTGACTCTTGAAGAGATGAATCTAAATCGTAAGTATATATATTGTACAATAAAGGGCTGAGTACTGACCCTTGTGGAAGCCCTTTCCATACGAGTCTACATTGATCTCGAGCATGATCTAACTTTATAGTACGTCCTGATAAAAGGTTAAATATAAAACAGGATAAAAATTCTGGAATTTGAAGTTTTTGAAGCTTGTATTTAAGAATATGAAGCAGGACGTTGTCATATGCAGATTCCAAATCTAAAAATACTGCTAGAACTGACTCATTGTGTGTAAATGCTACTCTAATATCTATCAAAAACGTGCCCACACCATCCAATGTGCTTCTACCTTTCCGGAAACCAAATTGTGTGTTTGATAATATTCCCCGGTTTTCAACAATCCATTCAAGTCTGTTTTTAACTAAATTTTCAGCTACTTTTACAAGAACAGATGACAACGCTATGGGGCGATATGACGATGCTTCACTTTGTGTTTTACCTGGTTTTAAGACAGGAAGAACTATCTGTGATTTCCAAGAAAGGGGGATGTTCCCTGATAACATCACTGAATTTATAATATTTAAATAAAACTCAAGTGTAGACTGAGTAAGGTTTGCTAAAAATGAATACGGTATACCATCTTCACCCGGAGCAGAATCTTTCACGGAAGATAGAACACCTTGTAGTTCTTGTAAAGTAAATGGAGAGCTCAGAGTAGATTGATTTGAAAGTAATAAAGGAGGAGAATAATTAATAACATATTCAAGCTGTGGGACTGTAGGCGGTGCCAGACGATCGAGAAATTGGTTATTTAAATTGGGAGGAAACGGTTTAAAAGGAGTTTCACTAACACCGCGTCTAAATCTTTTAATATTGCGCCACACAATAGACGGGTTAATATTCGGAGAAATAGTCAAACAATAACTTCTCCAACCTTGAAATCTTTTTTCTTTAAATAACTTGCGAGTTTCTGTGATTAAATCAGATACTAGTTTGAAATTTTCGTCAGTCATCTCACTATTGTATACTTTTTCAGCTTGTTTTCTTTTACGAATACTATCAGTGCATTCCGCATCCCACCAAGGCGGGGAAGGAATTAAGCCAGTTGATGAGTTTTTGATAGGAAATGTTTCGTTTGCAGCTTGTATCAATACACTAGTAAACACATCAGTACAATCAGTTATATCATGAATATTTTGTAAATCAGAAAATTTTTGTTCTATCGCCATCTTATATTTCTCCCATAACTTATCATCCTTAATCTTGTATTTCATACGAGGTTTGGGTAGCGAACCATGAGTGATTTTTCCTGGTAAAGAAATGACAATCCGGTAATGGTCACTTCCGAAGGTGGAAGATAACGTATACCATGTTAAAGATGAAGCTAAACTTGGTGTACAAATTGACAGATCTACGACACTAAAGTTTTCAGTTGGAGCTGTACGTCGCGTAGGAGAACCAGAATTTAATACACAAAGGTTGTATGAATCTAATAAATCTAATAACATTTGACCGCAATAAGTTGATATGGAACTGCCCCAAGAAATGTGATGGGAGTTGAAATCTCCTAGCAGTAAGAAAGGTTTAGGTAGGAGAGATATAAGATTATCTAAACTGTGATAATTCAACGAAGAAGGAGAAGGAATATATATAGAAACAACACAAATGTTATCAACTTGTGCTGCCACCACGGAAAACTCATTGTAATTTGGAAGATAAAGAGGAGAGAAAGAGATGGTATTTCTGATGAGCAAGGCGACGCCACCATACCCATCTGACCTATCATCTCTCAGACATGAGAATCCGTGGATTTTGAAGGTGGAGCCTGGCTTTAGCCAGGTCTCCGAAAGTGCGAATAAACAAGCGTTGTGCTTGTTTATAATATGTATAATTTCACTTCTTTTAGGAACTGCACTTCTGCAGTTCCATTGTAGAACCTTTGTGACGGTCGCTGCCATTTTTAATGGCTTTGGGAATATTAAACATATCAACTATAGAGGCAACGTTGGACGGTAAAGAGATGTTTGAATGAGTTAATGTTTCGATAAGGATTTTAATAATTTCTGATGGTGACAACAATAGTGGGTTATTATTTGATTTCGCATTAAGAGCGCAACCATTTTGGGTAGGCGGAATAGTAAACTCATTGGAATTTTTTTATGTGCTGCTACATCATAGCCTTTCACTGCTGCAGGAGCAGGTCTGCGTGGGGTGTATATTGTTTTTTTGTATGAACTATTTGGTTGACGTTGATTAAACGAAGTCTGGTGGCTTGGATGAGTCGGAACCGGATTATGACTAGCATAAATGACATTAGAGCTAGTAGTAACAACATCAGCATAAGATTTATATATAGGTGGTAACAACTTAGCTGCTTCGCCATACGATATACTATTTTCTGCCATGGTAACTTTTATTTGCTTTTGTCTTGAAAATTCAGGACATGATTTGCTAATAGCGAAATGTGCTCCTGAACACAGACAGCAGGAAATGTGTTCCTCTTCAATTTCGCAAGTGTCGCCAGTATGGTCATTTCCACATTTATAACACCTTGGTTTGGCTCGGCATTGAAGTTTTGTATGTCCAAAACGGCAGCAGTTGTAACACTGGATAGTGGGGTACGTGTACAGTTCGACGGTTAGCGCATTGTAACACATGAAAATTCTTTTCGGAAGAACCTGTCCATCAAACGTAATAATAATACTTTGCGTTGGTTTCCAAACTGGGGAACCATCTACAATAGTTTTATAATTAATTCTTCTTACCTTTAAAATTCCACCACACCCATCAGGCACCGTTATATTTTCCATTACCTCCTCTGGAGACCATTCTGGTGGTACTCCACGTACGAGACCCATTCGCGTTATATTGAACGATGGAATGAACACTTTTAATTTACTATTTGTTATACTATTGCTGTTAATAAATGAGTTGGCATCATTAAAGTCTGAAAACGCTAGACATATTCTATTTCTACCTATTCTCTTAACAGAGCCATCAACTATATTTTGAAACGCATTTCTTTTAAGAAACTTACCAAAAGTTACAGGATGGAGAGTAGAACCGTCGTCATTTGAAGTCGTTTCACGTTGTACGTGCACAATAAACGGAGCTTTATCAGAAGGTTCATATTTGGTTCTTGCTAAAGAGGTGAAATTTTGGGGAACTGGACCATTACTAGGCAATGAAGGCACAACAGGAGTTTTTATTGGTTGGAGAATAATGTCATCTTTATTATTTGAATTTTCATTACCTTCACTATCTGTGCAGCGACAGCCTGCCTTACCATCTACTGCCTGTGCGTGCTTCCTTTTTTTCATATTGCAGTTTTTACAAATTTTATTTAAGCGACTTCGTTTGCGTCCTGTACGTTGTGAAATAGACCCATCCGTGTCCATTCCCGATTCATTTGAGATTATATTTTGGGAAGAAACGGTTACAAAATTGATTGCCGGGGGGATCGACCCCCCCGGGTCCTGCAAGTCGGGCGGCTCGTTCATATCAGAATTTTAAAAAACTTACCGAAACCGGTGAAACTATACACGTAAATATAAATTATACAATAAATATTAATATTATTTACACAATAGTACTTCACTGATCCTTAAAATAATAAAGAAATAAAATAATTTATCGAAGCGAAAAAATATCGACCGCCGTGTTCGACGTTTCCCGCGCTTTTTCGACACAACACATTGTAATTAAAAAAATATTTTAAAGCATTGTTTTGTTATGAGAATAATGCTTTAATTTTTTTTTTATGGAAGTATGTAAATAAAATATGCCAATAAAAGTCTGTATTTCATTACATAATTAGAATATTACCGAATGAGATTATATAAATACCTTTATTTCACGAATCTATAAGAATACATATATGTTATTCTTGATTTAATTACCTACATCTAATGCAAGATTGGAATATGGGGGAGGCATATGTTCAGCAGTTATGGACGTCCTACGGCTAAGATTATAATGATGATGAATGCAAGATTAATGATCATCGTCTGAATCCAGTCTAATAACATAATCCGAAAATTCAGCTGGAGGTCGGATAATGCTCTTTTTATGGTGAGCCCAAGCCCTGTACCTCTACCATGAGTTGGCAACATAAATGTCATCTATAGTCGATACTCGATCTAGCCTACCTATTAAGCTTGTGATTGACGTACTCGGTGTCAATTTTAGTTCTATAATAGACCGCGAGGTGGCACTGTTCTTCTTTTCATACATTTTTTCGATGATAGCGAGCATCGATTGGTGTCAATGTTGTAAACTCGTGGTAGACCTACTGAAGTCGATAATCCACATGATCTAAGGGTTCGCATTCCCACAGGACAGTTGCAGTAGTGTCCAATGACTATATTTCTGCCTTGTAAAGTATTATCCAGCAAGATGTAAACGAAATTCTGCGGGATATAATTTAGAAAACAAAGCAAACTAGAATTGAAAATAGGTTCATAAGCGTTCTTAAGGCCTATTCAGCATGTCGCTACCTGCTCCCGCGTCGTCCAGCGGAACTAAGTAGTTTCGCCAAACATAAGAAAATACCGCCTCACTAGGCTGTACAGGCATCATATAGTAATCACTTTTTGAATTCTTTTCATGTTGATACTTTCTACGAGAATATTATACATTTCTATGGTAGTCATATTTATAAATAATATCTATAGTAATGAATAGTTATAAAATCTTATACTGTCACTTGGGCTATTAATTTAGCCATTTCCTTAATTTGTTTGACTGTAAAAATAACTGTTTGAGTTCTTACCTTTATAAATAATAAAAGAATACGGATGTTGCTTGTAATTTATTTATCAATCGATTGGGATTTTATTTGAAACCGATGGGAAATAGTGAACTCTTTTTGTCCACAAATCCCTAAAAAAAGTTCCGAAGAAAATCAATCAAAATCAAATCAAGGAGTCAATGGGGATTTGTGGAATAACCCAGGAAAAATAAGGGTTAATTTTTATATTATGTAGATAAAAGATAGATTAGATTAGATGGATAGATAGATATAAAAGTAGATTGTATGCATAGAAAGGAGAGTGGATCAAAACGTCAGTAGGTATTATATTATGCTCAATGATGGAACTAGTTTCATTTTTGAAATTACCATTGCTGATTGACGTGTTGTCAATTTTGAATGCTTTATGAAGCGTAATTTGATATTTGTATTTTATTTGCATAATTTGCAACAATTATTTTGTAAATATTTATTATTGTGTTTGTACTCATTATAGTTTTCTTTTTGATGTCGTTTGTTGCAATAAGTTTTCGTGACCCTTTTTACAATGTCCACAAATAAAAATTATGATACATCAGCTGTAAGTGTTCTATCTATATATCCGATATACCGGCTGTAAAATCATTTATATATCAAGGTATAAACGGTAACATAGTAGGTACTATGTGTTCTAAGATACTGATCTCATACAATGTGGTACAAATAAGACCATAGGAACGATGTACCTCTACCTCTACATACGCTTTGCCGCTACTTGTTAATAAACTACATGGTTAGGTTTCAAAATAACTGTAAGTACTTAAACAATTCAATACAGTTACGTGTATGGTAAACTACGTTTATCTTTCTGTCATATTACACCGTAATAAACACAGGTTACGAATAAGTAGGTAGCTACCTACATGATTTATTACAACATATAGGTACGCTTGCCCCTAGTTTGAAGACGGTACGGCTGACTTGGTGCGAAATAAACAATACTGTTAAACTAGGTAGGTACTGTTTCCATGTGGTCGAAAAAATACATTAACAAAATAGTTGTGAAAAGGCGATCGTATTCTCAGGTAACGTACCTATACAGGCTAGGTAAGTACATACAGGTATTTAAGAATCGTTTAATTCGTGTTTTGTTGCTTAATTTGAACAACTTTTTTAGATACAAAATGTTTGTCTCTACACTTTTTGGACTCGTTTACTCTTAGAATAGTCTAAGCGTTTACTATAGTACCTACCTACTTACTAAAGACGCTTCCTCGGTTTAGTTGCTCGTAGCGAAAACACTATTTTGACGATCCTCACACGGTGTATACGTGTACCCTATATCTTTAGGTGGCGGTATCTTTAGTTGGGTAGAGATTTGACAGTACAAATACCAATAAAAAGTACAAAAGTTACTCAAATCTGTACATAAGCCTGGATTCACTGCCTTGCATTCTTTGGAAATACAGACTGTATCTAATCTACATTTCCTTCCTTTCAGACAGATTTAGAGGTGGAAACAAAAGGCGTTACACGTTATGCCCTATCGGATCGGTCATTCATCGAGAAGGGGTGGACAATGTTACCTACTGAGAAAGTTGTTAGAAAAGTAAGACCCACAAGCGAAATAGATAGGGTACTACGTATGTAAGAGCCATCTCTAAGTCAGGATTTTAGCCCCAGCCAAGTTAACGACTCCGATCGCCGCGCTGCCGTGTAAGCAACAACCGAGGTAGGTACTTTTGCTCATCACGATTCCCCCGTTACCTTTAGGTCTACAACTATGAGTTTACAACATTGACACCAATCGATGCTCGCTATAGACTGCCGCGAAAAAATGTATGAAAAAATAACAGTGCCACCTCGCGGTCAATTGTAGAACTAAAATTGACAGCGAGTACGCCAATCACAAGTTTAATGCCCGTAGCTCACGTCCGCTGCGAAACTATAACAGCGGAACCGCATTAATTTCGCTGTGTTTTGTCCGTATGTAGGAGAAGCGGAACTGCCACGGAACTGCCTGTTCTAACGCATAGATTTAACTATATTCTATCTCTTTCCCCGCGCGGTTTCGACGATAATACTCCGACGCCAGCCACACTACCGCGCTCCGGCCGCCATTTTGTTGCGGTGCCGCGTTGTTTTCGCACGTGTTTGTGGAAATCGACAAAAATTAAAAGCGAAACTACATTTTTTTCATAAAATGGACGTCGATTTCACAGAAAAATTAATTCAAGAGGTCAGAAATAGACCTATTCTTTATTTATTAAATCATCCGGATTATAAAAATAATATAAAAAAACTGCAGGCATGGAGAGAAATCCAGAGGGAATTAAATGAGGAAGGTATGTAGGTAGTCTTTTTATAATAATAATAGACTGTATTTGTAATGTATTTGTTTATTTTGCTTATAAGATAACATTATGTATTATATGTATAATTATTTATTTGTACTTATTATAGATAATATTATGATAACGTTAAGTTCTCTGCGTTTGTGTAAAATATTGAACGAATTTATCTCTGACCTCAAACGCTGCCGCCGATGCTCTCTGTCGGTTGCCAGGTCTATTTTGTGGTAGAAAGGCACCTAGCTGTTCTATTTCAAAGCTGGAACTGGTATGTACGGCTGACTCTTTCGTCTGTATAAAGTTGTGCAAACAACAAGCTGCTTTTACAATTTTTATTGTGTTTGTCAAATCTGTTTCGAAAGGTCTTAGGAAAATCCTAAACTTCTGTGCCATTATTCCAAAAGCACATTCCACAACTACACGTGCTCGACTGAGCGCCTGATTAAATCTCTTTTTATCTCTATCTTGCATAGCCGCTTCTCTTGCAAAAGGTCTCATCAAAAACGTTTCCAGCTTAAAGGCACCATCCCCTATTAAAACATAAGGCAAAGGATCTGTGCCTTGTTGTAATGGTTGGGCATTTGGTACATTAAGTTGACCAATTCGCAATAGTTGTAAAAAAGGTGTTTTTTCAAATATAGTACTATCAGAATCTTTTCCAAACGATCCAATGTATATGAATTTGTAATTAGCGTCTACAACAGCCAATAACACAATAGAAAATTTACTTTTGTAACAGTAAAACATTGAGCCGCTATCTGGAGGGCATTTAATGGTAATATGCTTTCCATCCACGCTACCCAGGCAATGAGGAAATCCCCATTTCCCAAAAAAGTCTTCTGCGATATTGAGCCACATTTCTTGTGTACCTACACAGGTTGTGGAATGGCTAATGGTTGTAAAACATTCCATATTTCCTGACATACTTCGGTCACTATTTTTGAAACTGTTGAATTTCCTATACGATATGAAAACGATAATGTCTTATAGCAATCTCCAGTAGTTAGGAATCTGCAATGAAAATAATATTAATTTTAAAATAATATTAATTTTCTCTTATTTTGTTATTTTTCAGTCGTAACTTTGAAAGCGAAGTGGAAGAATTTAAAAGACTCCTACAAAAAGTACAAATTATCTAAAAAGAGTACAAGTGGCCAAGCTGCAAAAAAGCTTAAAAATTGGACTTGGGCAGATCAAATGAATTTCATTGATCCAGCAATTACATTGAATGAGACTCAAGGTAGTATGACATCTCTGAATGTTGAAGAAGTTAATTCTACTAACTCTCAATCTACGGGAGACGTAACTACACAAGACGTTGCACAAGATACCCGCCCGCAAGAAACTCAAAACGCCCAACAAATTTATAGAAGGCATAGGAGAAGTAATCCGGATCCGGATCCAACAGATAGAATGATCCAGTACTTACAAAATAGAAGAGATCGAAACAGAAGTGAAGATAAAGTTGATGTAAAATATGATGGAGTAGATTTATTATTTTTGGGATACGCTGATACTTTCAAAAAACTATCAAAGCTAACACAAATAAAAGCAAAATTTGATATCGCCCGAATTTTGATGGAGGCTGAATTAAGTGATCTGGAGGCTGTAACTTCTAACAGCAACTCTACTGCAACGGGTAGTTTCAAGTACTCTGTTCTAAGTGATACCACGCATTCTCCTGCTACTCCAGGAAATTACTCCATGATCAGTGACGCAACAGTTACTGACAATGCTAATTATTATATTCTTCCACAAGAGGGCAATACGGCTATACCTACTGATTTAACAACCTCAAATCAAAATGATCATGAACAAATGAACATGTTTCACTTATCGTAGAGTTAGTAACATGCCGAATATTTTTTTGTATTAATGATTAATAAATAAATAATTTACTTACCTCAAAGTTAAGGCTAATCTTTCTCTGCTAGAAATAGCTTCCCTAAACCTTGTATTTTGTTTAGTAATATGTGGCTTCAAAAGATTATGTAGATCTTCAAAACTCCCTGGGCTCATTCTAAAATATGTATAAAAACGATCTTCATGTGACTCTAGTTCTTTACATAATAGGTTTTCTCCTAATTTCTTCCTTTTTTCATTAATCTCGTGCACCCAAATTCTACGAGATTTTCGCCTTTTCAAAGTTAAAGTCCACAATAATATTTCCTCCTCCTCTGACTCTGATAACGACGACATTTCGCTCCGATGGCTGACTGATGACTAGCAGGTTCCGACGCCCGTTCTGCAACTACACAACTATACTTTATCGCAGCGGAATTCCTACAGCGGTTTCGCAACTGAAGTTTCGCAGCGGAGGTGTGAGAAGGGCATAATAGGTAGGCGCGATAGAGGCTACGTTCCCGTAAGCGCCATCAACGCTCACAACTGCTCTCGCTGCTCGCGCCCCGGTTTGCCGTTCCCTTTGGTTGACAGTTACAGCTCGCAATGATCATGTACCTAAGATCCGCGAGCGTTGTGAGCGCGGCGTGAGCGTTTTCGGTGACGTCATTGATGACGTATCGAGCACCGCGAGTGATTTCGGTCCTTCCCGGAACGTAGCCCAAGTATCGACTATAGATGACATTTATGTTGCCAACTCATGGTAGAGGTACGAGCGTGTGCAAATTCATAGGTATATTCATATAATCAAATTCAATTCGTTACACATACAACAGTACCTACCATATTTTTAATTAAGAATACATATATATCAATACACATCGGTAGTACGATATAGTGTGCCTATGTAGCGGGCCATGTCAGTGCCTTGAGTAAAGCCTACTCCTCTCCTTGCGACGAAACGCGCCAAGTTTGACGTTATGTACCTACCATTATTAGGATAGAATGAAAACAATAATTATTTGAAAAAATACCATCCTATCTTGTATGGTGACACGAGGAAATATGCATCAACAAAACATACCTATTTCTATAAATATTAGGACAGACAGACAGCTTAGGGTGTAGGCTTGGTACCTAATAGAACAGTGTGACCTAGCCTAATAGCGATCCGTTCCATGTTTGAACCATTAGAAACATTGTTCTAGCTAGATCAACAGTGCGAGCATGGATTTATCCCCGATTAACTTGTCACGTCGAGTATACACCACTATTATAAAATCACCAAAAAACTGCATAGTGTTTTTGTTGTAACCATAATTTATGGACAATCACCAAAAATTTCAGCTTTTAACCCTAGACGTAAATTTACGTGCGTTTAATTCATAAAGCTTTTGTTTTAATTGTCACAACATCGCGGTATTCAAAGGGTCAAAACAATCCACACGTTTGTTGACGCAACATAAAAGTTAACGCGTGTTAAGTATTCAAAAGTTCTGACTGCATATTTAGATTGCATATTGTCACTGCAATTTTTTCGTTTGGTAATTGGAATAGAAATAAGTGTAGGTACATCGTATCTTGTCTCTAGCATGGATTTAGCCACGACAGACATCCCGCGCTGTCTTTATCGATAATTGCTATCCAATTTTATCATATGCGACAATCTATTCTCGCGAGCGGCGTTCAGTTACGTAAGTACTTTTAGCTACTATTATTTTTGGTTCAGTTGACCTTTTACAAATACATAAATGAAAATAAATAAAATAAACAAATTATTTTTATATGCATGTAGTATAATATATACCTACTGTATTAATTAGGTAATAATAAAACAATTTTTTGTCAGTCAGGTCAGCCTGTACGAGATTAGAATGGCCTTGAAACAGCTTAAAAACAACAAGGCGCCTGGTGACGACGGTATCACATCGGAGCTTCTGAAAGCACTTAAAGTCCTTCAGAAGCTCTTTAATACCGTCTTACTCGAAGGTTCAACGCCAGAAGCATGGAACAAAAGCGTGGTGGTGCTGTTCTTCAAGAAAGGTGACAACACTTTACTTAAGAATTACATTATATACGGACCCATCTCGCTTTTGAGCCATGTTTATAAGCTGTTTTCGAAGGTCATAACGAACCGTCTCAGTCGCAGGTTTGTTGAATTCCAGCCTCCGGAACAAGCCGGTTTCCGAAAAGGCTATAGTACCATAGACCACATCCACACGCTACGTTTAGCGTTGTTTAGCGTTTGTGGACTATGAGAAGGCCTTTGATTCGATCGAGATGTGGCCAGTGCTTGAGTCTCTCCAGCAGTGCCGTATTGACTATCGGTATATTGAAGTGATGAAGTGTTTGTACAAAAACGCCAACATGTCAGTCCGAGTACAGGAGCAAAGTTCGAAGGCAATTCCATTGCAAAGAGGCGTGAGACAGGGAGACGTTATATCTCTTGGAATGGCAAGGACTTGGCATCAATACGAGTAGCTCGTATCAACGGCGAGTACATCACTCACCTTCGATTTGCCGACGATATTGTAGTCATAGCAGAGTCCATGGAAGACCAGATCAGTACAATGCTCGAAGGCCTCCATCGAGTTTCCCAACGGGTAGGTCTTAAGATGAACATGGATAAGACGAAAATTATGTCTAATGCCCATGTTGTACCTACCCCAATATCAGTTGGGAACTCAGTTCTCGAAGTTGTTGACGAATACATCTACCTGGGACAGACAGTCAAACTAGGTAGATCCAAATTCGAGAAAGAGGTCAATCGTCGAATCCAAGTCGGCTAGGCAGCGTTCCGGAAATTTCGCGAAGTCTTCTCGTCTAAAATACCTCAGTGCCTCAAGACAAGAGTCTTCGACCAATGTGTGTTACCAGTGATGACTTATGGCACTGAAACGTGGTCTCTTACTATGGCCTCATAGATAAGCTCAAAGTCGCACAACGAGCTATGGAGAGGGCTATGCTCGGGGTTTCTCTACGTAATCGAATCAGAAATGAGGAGATCCGTAGAAGAACGAAAGTCATCGACATAGCCCAGAAGATTAGCCAGTTAAAGTGGCAGGGGGCAGGGCCCATAGCACGCAGAACAGATGGCCGATGGGGCCGGAAGGTTCTGGAATGGTGACCACGGACCGGCAAGCGCAGCGTAGGTCGTCCACCGACACAGTGGACAGACGACTTGATAAAGGTCGCAGGACGACGTTGGATGCTGACCGCTTACAACCGGTCCTTTTGGAAAATTATGGGGGAGGCATATGTTCAGCAGTGGGCGTCCTACGGCTGAGGTGATGAGATGATGATGAGGTCTGGATAATCTTCGAAACGGTTGGACCGATTTTGCAAGGCTTTCATTGGTAGATAGAATAAGGAAGTAACTAAGCCTATTCTTATTTTACAAAAAATATTAGAGTTCCGAGCAAAATAATGAAAACCCATTACGCCACGAAGCCACGCGGGGCGGACGAGTCAGCTAGTACCTAAATCGTATAACTCTAAAGAAATGTATTTTGGTATATCTAGATGAACGTGTACCGTATGCGTCCAGCCCATCCAGAGTTCGACTGGTTTAAGCATAATAAGAGCAAGGGCTTGATTAATTACGACAGCGGCGAACGGTTGGCCGAGTTTGACGACAATGGACGCGGCCGCTGGTACTATAGGAACGGACGACTAGCACTCGACTACTATGATGCTGAAGGTATTATCTAATTCAATATATTATGCGAATGTTGTATTTAATTTCCATACTAAACAAAACGAATAGCGTATCCTGACTGTGTAAAATGCCAAGGGTGTATAGTATGAAAACTTGCGTCCACAATGTCCACATTAATGTAGTTAATCGTATCATTGGGTTTACATCGGTATACAGTACAAACTATAAGACATACTTGCTATTACGTTACACTTTCACGAATTTTTATGCGAAACAGACCCACTGGTAATGTACTTACCCTTCTACTAACTTTCCCCACGGCACTACCAACTGGTAGTGCAGTGGGGAATAAAAATTCCCTTTTGCACTACCAGTAGTGCAGCTTGGTAGTGCAGCGAGGAATGATGGTATAATGAGGTAATGTTTATTATGTACTAGCGACTGCCCGCGACTTCGTTCGTGAAGTAGGCTCAGCCTTCGGCCTCAGCATAATCGCCCATCTTATCTTTATTTTTCTTTCGTAAGAACCTTCTCCTGACAACAAAAAAGAATTAGCGAGACGGTTCCATCCGTTCTCAAGTTATAGCGTGACCGCAGGAGAAATAGGGGTTCATTTTTATAAACTTACTTACTTGAGCCCGCGAATTCGCCTGCACCGGATTAGTACTTCGAGTAGCTTATTATCTTCTCCAAGGCCATAATATCTATCTTTATACCAAAAACTCATAAAATATATTTACATGGTCAAACAACAAAATAATATTATATGAGTAAATTTAAATACTTAGTTATATCAATCTGTAAACACTAATACTTAAATACAGTACTTACTCGTACGTACATACAAATATAAAATTAATCACCATGGAAAAAGATTGTGATTTATATAGTATTACTTTTTAAAGCACTAACGCCTGCTTAGCGATCTCAAACATTGTTTATAGGTGGTCATAGCGTTTGACACGGATAGTCAGAAGGCGCGGGTTCGAATCCCGGCCGAGGATGTGAATTTTTCTTTCTATAAATTTCAAAACTGTGATTATTATATTATCACCCTTGACGGTATTTGTATTACATTTCATCACCCTTGACGGTAACTTTGACAGAACTGTCATCATTGCGATCTTGACGTAGGCGGAGATCTTATTACATTATATAGATCTATGATGTACCCAAGTATATTACGCTTTTTCACTCGCATGGTGATGGATGATGATGATGATGATGAAAAGTATCCTATATGTTAATCCAGCGCCTCATCTACCTCCATACCAAAATTGGCCCCGCCGCTTGAGCGTGAAAGAGTAACAAAGATCCACACATCCATGCTCATAAACTTTCGCGTTTATAATATTAGTAGGATTAGTATAGAATTATAAGGTTATAGATATGGATTTGGGTGTGAAAGGTAATCTCCGGAATTACTAAATTGATTCTGAAAGTTCTTTCACTAGTAGGCTAGTATTAGGAAACTTTCTTTTTTCCTGAGTGCTAAGAGTGTATTTTTATTATTCTAATATAGATGAGCTGTAAATTAAGTAAACAATACGGGACAACAGGCTGTACGTATAATCGATTGCGTAAGCATGTAAGTGTGTCTTGACTGTGCTGACTGTGTAGTACATCACAGTCAAATATATGTGAAACTTAGAATAGTGATAGCTTATACCCAGTATTAACCAATAGCTTATTTTTGACTAATTCAACGGGTACTTTCCGAAGGATGGCTATAAAACATTATTCGACACGGATTTGACAACATAAAGAAAGACATAGGATTTTTTCACAAAAAGACACATTAAGTATACTGCTTGTATCTCCTTTTTAATGGGTAGTTCCTGAGGGATCGGGATAGCCTTGTTCCACGCAAACGGTAGCTAATCAAATATACCTACTTACGTCTTGTTACTTGTTCTGATTGCAGAATTGAATGCACAACAGCGATTCGTCATCTTCAGCACCGGCCAGCCTGATGAACGGGGTCGGTCTCAACCTTACACCATAATTGCTACATTCGACTATTTAGGCAACGGCATTGTATTTGATCACACCGGTAAAATCAGGTAGGTAACTAATTGCTACTGATACTACATTGCAGCTGGGACTTCTCAATTTGTACATTATCCTACGTGTTTATTCTTCAAATGCTAACCGCTTATGGCATAGTCCCTGCTTATACGAGGCTACGTGAATTGTTATTACATTACATTAGAGTAAATGTCGCTCCTGTTTACAGGCTGAAATACAATCAAACAGAAGGAGTTGTACTTGATAGAAATATTGGTCCCGTATCACACTGGAAATGGCACACGTTGAATGATCCGCCCGTGCTTCAGCAAGTCATGATTGATACTCAAATGCCACACAAGGACCCCGACATACTGAAAATGGGTGGATCACAGGATGACAAAACCCGACAAGAGAACGAAGAGATGCTGGCTATCGAATACGATAATTTTATAAAAGAGAAAAGCAAAAAACTTACGCAATCTTTTAAACCTTTCCAGATTAAAATGAAAGCGTTGAAGATCAACGAAAATTTTTCTCTGAAAATTTTGGATCAGGCTACTGTTTACCTGATATTTCGAGACGGAACTACTAATCTTAAGTTGAATATTGGTATGATACTAGATCACAAAGAAATAGTTGATACCGATACAGCTGAAGTTGGGGAAGTTTCTAATAATTTGGAGAGATTTCCTGCTATTACCGACAGTCTCGCTGAGCTGCAGAAGAGCGTTGCTTACGCTCAACGTTTCGAGAGAAGCCGAACGGAGCGCGAGCGCCGACTACTGGGTCCACTACTAGTACCTTACGCTAGCGCCGATAAGCTTACTGCTGCCGTTTCGCGTCCGTTGCGTCAGCCGTTGAGATCCCTGCGCTCTAGTAGTTCTAGTACCACAGTGCCAACAAATTGCTATAATATTTGTCATAGAAAACCTGCATCAAACATCTACTATGATAATCGCCTTTTATAAACTTATACCTAATTTCTTTATTACTTCGCCCGATATTTAAGTTACTTCTTACCTATATTATTAGTTATAATATTTTTATTTATACGTAGTGGTATATCTACTTCTATACTACTATTAATAGTTAAATAATTTAATATACCTACTTAACTTAATTTTATTATTAATTCAATATAATTATTACAATTATACTTATTACCTTACTTTACCTTTTTTAGGAAAAGCTATATTTGAGTGACGACGACAACAAAATTATATTGAATATTCTACATGCATACCAAGTTTCGTCAAAATTTAAAATGCGACCTGTAGGCACAGAGGAAGACCAACATACAAGTAACAAACATATTGACAGATGAAAGTCATTTTGGCCAGCAAGAAGGGTTAAATAAAATACAGTTAACCTTTATATAGCCATTGTGAGTGACCAGTAGAAAGTTTGTTTTCTTTAACAGGCAACAAAAGGCTGTTTTTCTGATAGTACATTTAAAAATCTATTTTTATGAAAGGAAACTCTGGTTTTACTGATTTATTAATCTTGTTTCGTCTACTTTTCAGCCTGTGCTGGTCTAGATTACTTATTTTGTAATTTGTATTTCGTATTTCAATTAAAAATAGCTAAAATACTGTATTTTGTATTTTATATTTCAAATACCGTACTTGAATATATCTTGTATTTCGTATTTTAATTACTTACGATAAACTATTTTTTAATTAGTATTTCAATTAAAGCAAAGCATGTATTTTGCCTAGCCCTAGTAGTAGGTACCTACATCGAAAGAACATGTCTCTAGGGTATTTTTAGTCCCAGGAAAAAATCATATCATTGAATACCAATCGAATTTATACCAAGTTTCTTTAGTCTTTTTTGTTGATATAGTGTGATTATTGTGCGTAACACATTATACGTCTGTTATTTATTATTCAATTGGTTTTATTTTACCGGAATATAAGATGAAGGGTAAGAGGAAAGTGAAAGCTGCAAATATATACTTTTTTTTACAGGTATGGTTACACCTATCTTCTAAACCACCCTCACTCTAAATCACCATTTAGGAGTAGTGTATGCGCAATAAATATAATATAATATAATATAATATAATATAATATAATATAATATAATATAATATAATATAATATAATATAATATAATATAATATAATATAATATAATATAATATAATATAATATAATATAATATAATATAATATAATATAATATAATATAATATAATATAATATAATATAATATAATATAATATAATATAATATGACGGAGAAAGCACCTCCGGAGTGTTTTTAAAAAGTGTGACGTCAGCATTGCTGACGTCACAATTGTTGTTTTCATGATGATCACTCATTTTTGGGTCCTCGAAGTAAAACTTCACAAGTACTTTTATAAGCTTCGTATATTCAACGAGCAGCGTAACAACGTCACAAAGAGGTCCGTACTGTACGGCGACTCGAGAGCGACTGAGCTGAGCGCCTACAGTGCGGCCGTACTTATAGGACTCGGCGCACTTGCACGAGTTTACAAGTTTGTTGGTAAAGTATTGAAATTACAATCATAACATTAATTTTACATCGTAATCAACTCAAAAATAATCAACTGATGATTTATAAACTATTTTTAGGGTAATCAAATGATTAAACTTAATTATTCTCGACGAACTGTTGTAGTTGCGCCGATACGGCCATACTGACAGGCGGTGCGCGCTCTGCACCAGCCTCGTTGGTTCTCGTAGATTGTTATGGATTCTCGTAGATTATTTGGATTCTCGTAGACCATTTATTCTGATGGGTCATCTTGGTTCGAGTCGTGGTTTGGCTGTACTTGCAGCCCTTCTCGTGAGGTCGACGGAATGGGCTCATTTGATTCTGCAGTGGGATCTCGTTGAATAGATGATTCGTTTCCCGCCGATACGGTCAACTGATCCCCAGGTTGCGGAGCGCGGCGCAGCTGATCATGGGCAATCTTGCGAGGTCGTCCTCTACCGACAACTTTCTTTACCAGATATCGGTCATTATCCAGTATTCTACAAACTTCATATGGTTCGCTGTATTTAAGGTCAAGCGAGGTTTGGTTTCGAGGATTATTTTTCACCAATATGTAGTCTCCTCTTTGAAAATGATGGATTTTGGCCTTGTGTAGGTTGAAGCGTTGTCTATCTTGTTCGCTACAACGAATCATTTTCTGTTGCACCTGTTGAGTGAGCGCTTTAATATCAACGGTTTCGTTGTCAATATCCACCAGGTTGAGAAGCTCAGGAGGTACACAGTGCTTTCGTTGTGTAATAAGTGTCAGTGGAGCAACACCGGTGACTCAGTGGGTTGTACAGTTCATTGCCAGCTGAAGTTCCTCGAGTACAGTGTGCCACTGCTCTGCTTCGTAATTTTTAATCATTACCAAAGCATTTTTGAGGGTTGCAACGACTCTTTCAACTTAGCCATTCGCTCGGCTGACTCCTGGAGCGATAGCATGGATATTTATTCCGATGGCGTCACAATAGTCCTTGAACTCGCCAAGGAACTCTCTTCCTCCATCCACTATTATTTGAAGCGGCGCACCAAATAGATGCACAGTGCGTTCTAGAGCGGCCAATGTGCTGTGTGGGTTTTTGTTGGTACTGAAGTACAGTAAAACGTACTTTGAGAAAGCGTCAATGGTGACTATGACGTATTGTTGATCATCTGGAGTGCCCAGCTTCCCTGTTATGTCCATATGAATAACTTGGAAGGCGGCCGTTGGTTTTTGTATGGGGTGTAACTGGGCTTGAATGGCCCCTGATCTTCCTTTAGATGTTCGGCATACAACACAGTTATCCACAAATCTTTCGGATAATGGAACTCATTTTGTTGAACCAATAGGTTTCTCTGATCTTCTGCAGTGTCTTTTCCCAGCCAGGGTGTTTTAGTGCAGTGTGAAATGAGTTTATAATGCTCCATTGAAATGATTTGGGAACGACGGTACTGAGCTGCTGACCGAAGACAGGATCATTGACGTTCCTTTTTTTAAAACGTTGTCCTCTAACACATAGTCTTCCACTGGGTTATTGTCACTGAGACTGTCCATTATCGGACGCAGTTCTTCATCCCGTCGCTGTTCAATTTTGAGCCAGTTCAAGTCTCTTGTCATAACATTGACTGCAAGCTCAACTGGATTGCGACAGCGATGAATCCTTGGCAGAAGGTCCTTTTTGTGTTTTGACGCTTTTAATGCGTTGCAATCCGTTATCACGGTGAATTTTCGCCCATATAGATACTGGCGAAAGTGTTTTATGGCTCGTACCACTGCCAGTGTCTCCAACTCGTAGGAGTGGTACCGGCTCTCGGCTTCCGTGGTTCTCATGTTCATAAAGGCAACAGCATGTTGTCGTTTTAAACGTTGACTAATTATTGTTGGCTAATTATTGTATCCGCGTCGATACGGCCATACTGACAGGCGGTGCGCGCTCTGCACCAGCCTTGTTGACTCGTTAACTCTCGCAGACTGCTGTTAATTATGGCTGGCCTGCAAAGAATGAGATATTCTCTGAGTAGTGAGTCTGTAAACAACTTACGTTGCTTTATCTTGTTTGTTACATTAACACAACTGTTATGTAACCTTAGGAGTCTTTTGATTAGTAAACAGTACACAAAGACATCGTGCACTGCCTTATTAATTTATAATCTGTGGTGTATACGTGTCTACCCATAGTTCCACAAGGCGTCCCCACGGTATCTCAGGGTTCACTTGTGGATGCATCAAGGATCCGTGGCTAGCTCAAGGGTAACACATGGTTAGCTCAGAGGTATCACTCTCCAGACATTTTTGTAGATTACTACAGTACACTAAGGCATCTTAAGTGCACTGCCTTATTAATTTAGAATCTGTGGTGTATACGTGTCTACCCATAGTTCCACAAGGCGTCCCCACGGTATCTCATGGTTCACTTGTGGATGCATCAAGGATCCGTGGTTAGCTCAAGGGTAACACATGGTTAGCTCAGAGGTATCACTCTCCAGACATTTTTGTAGATTACAACAGTACACTAAGACATCTTAAGTGCACTGCCTTATTAATTTAGAATCTGTGGTGTATACGTGTCTACCCATAGTTCCACAAGGCGTCCCCACGGTATCTCAGGGTTCACTTGTGGATGCATCAAGGATCCGTGGTTAGCTCAAGGGTAACACATGGTTTAGCTCAGAGGTATCACTCTCCAGACATTTTATTCTTGTAGATTTTAGTTGAAAATATCGTGAAACATAATGAATTTTATACTCGCCGGTTTTAATCCGTTGATGCGTGTTCGTCGTTGTGAGTTATCCGGACTGACTGGCCAGCTTGAGATGTGGATGACACTGAATCAGGGGCGATTGCAGCGTTGTTTTGCAGTGTATCGATATCATCTCCCGCAGCGATTGGTGTGGACGTCATGTCTGTGGTAATTCCCGTTGTGATGGGCTGCATGGTATTAAAGTTGTTTGCTGGTACTCCTGAAGTGTTCAATGAGGCAGGGCCTATCAGGCTGGTACTGCCCTGCGCTGTTCCAGTCGTGACAGGTTGAACCGAAGTCGATGAGGATGTGGTTGGGACCAGAGCTTGTTCTGATCCCACTTCTGATGACGGAGAAAGCACCTCCGGAGTGTTTTTAAAAAGTGTGACGTCAGCATTGCTGACGTCACAATTGTTGTTTTCATGATGATCACTCATTTTTGGGTCCTCGAAGTAAAACTTCACAAGTACTTTTATAAGCTTCGTATATTCAACGAGCAGCGTAACAACGTCACAAAGAGGTCCGTACTGTACGGCGACTCGAGAGCGACTGAGCTGAGCGCCTACAGTGCGGCCGTACTTATAGGACTCGGCGCACTTGCACGAGTTTACAAGTTTGTTGGTAAAGTATTGAAATTACAATCATAACATTAATTTTACATCGTAATCAACTCAAAAATAATCAACTGATGATTTATAAACTATTTTTAGGGTAATCAAATGATTAAACTTAATTATTCTCGACGAACTGTTGTAGTTGCGCCGATATAATATAATATAATATAATATAATATAATATAATATAATATAATATAATATAATATAATATAATATAATATAATATAATATAATATAATATAATATAATATAATATAATATAATATAATATAATATAATATAATATAATATAATATAATATAATATAATATAATATAATATAATATAATATAATATAATATAATATAATATAATATAATATAATATAATATAATATAATATATTGAAGTTAACAAAGATCAAGACCCAGTTATACTAGAATTGTTGCAGGTTTTATCAGAAACCAAGGAAATACAAAAGACAGTTTCTGCCCAAACCAAATTTCAACAAACAATTTATTCGCAACTTTAGTATAATCAACCAAAACTTAACAAACTTGTTAACAACCCAAAACTCATTGGGCGATTAATGATATTATTTACGCAACCGCTAAAACATTACTGATATTAAAGAAACAAACACCATACACACCACCAATCACGGCACAAACACCAAAACGGGACCCACCATGGAAAAAAAAGCTAAAACGAAAAATTGAGGACTTGGGAAAAGAACTAGGACGGCTGGTAGACATAAAAGGCAGACCAAAAAGTACTAGAATGATCAATGTGAAACGAAAGCTATACGAAAAATATAGAATAACAGCAGGGCTATTTTGTATCTCAGTTGCTAACAAATGTTGATTGAAATCTGGAAAAATGGCGGCGCTATGTCAGTTTTGGCAACACCAGTAAGCAAAAATGTTAGTAATTTGATCAATGAAGTTGACAAAAGTGACATAGAGCCGCCATTTTTTCAGATTTCAATCCAAATTTGTTAGCAACTGAGATACATAATAACTCAGTTGATAACAAAAAACTAAACAGCACCATTGAAATTCTGAAACAAAAACCAAAGACCCTAGCAGGTAGACTCCGTAGGTACGACAAAATAATCACGCGAAAATTACAAAACAAACAGTTTGCGGAAAACTTACATAAATTCTTTAGATCACTTGATAACAACACGCAACAGAACCCTACCCAAATTCCAGAAAGAGACAACATCCAAAACTACTGGATGACTATATTATCAAACCACATACACCAGTACAACAAAAACGCGACGTGGATACCAGAAATCGAAAAATCTACAGAGGACATAGAACAACACCCATTTGAAGCGATAGATGTAGATAAAGTTAAACAAGGTTAAGAAAAACACAAAACTGGAAAACACCCGGAATAGACAAAATACAAAACTATTACTTAAAATACCTAACCAGCACACATAAATATCTAGCCACTTTGTTTGATAAAATAGTTAAAGGAGTCGAACCCGTCGACACTTGGTTTACAACGGGACAAGTTATACTGATCCCAAAAAACAACGACATCCAAGACCCAAAGAACTGGCGTCCAATAGCTTGCCTACCCACAATGTACAAAGTACTAACATCCGTGATAGCCAATGAACTCTACACCCACCTTGACAAAAATGACATTTTAGCTCCAGAGCAAAGGGGTTGCAGACGATAGGTACGGGGCTGCAAAGGTCATCTCATGAACAACAAAGCCATACTTGAAGATGCACACAAATGCCATAAAAACTTAAGCATGGCGTCTATAAATGTCCAACTGCTATCAGAAGTGTTCTAGAGATAGTCATGCCCACATGGTATGTGATCATGGCAGCTCGCGGATCGAACACGTCTGTAACCACCGATCCCATCTTTATCCGCCGAGGAATATTCCAAGGTGACTCACTATCACCACTGCTATTCTGCCTGGGCATAAATCCCATCTCCCAAAACCTTCACAAATATAAATTCAAAGGCTATCAACTCAAAGACGCCACCACAATCAACCACTTCCTTTACATGGATGATCTAAAGATTTATGCATACAACAAAACAAACCTTAAAGTTTTAATAGACATCACAGAAACATTTACCAGGGACATAGGGATGAAATTCGGATGTAAATGCAATGTGTTACATTTAGTATCTGGTAGGAGAAAAGAACATCGAGGGCAAGGGCACATACTACTGAGTGGAGACGAGTTCAAACACCTGCAGGTAGATGAACAGTATAAGTATTTAGGTATCAATGAAGCCGGGAAAATATATCACGGAAAAGTAAGACAAAGTATAGAAAAAGAATACTCCCGTCGCGTAAAAAAACTAACATCTTCACATGTTAATGCCCGAAATCTACTCAAGGCGATTAACATTTACGCGGTCCCGGTTTTGTTATACACTTTCGGTATTATAAATTACTCAAATATTAGCAATAAGAACACTGAACGTTTGATATTAGTAAATATATTCGATAACTACTGGTAATTACAAATTCAAGGATGGTGCCGTCTCAAGATATCGATACAAAAGGTGTCGCTCCGAACGAACGACGAGTTTCTTCAACCCTCTGGGGGCTGGTGGAGGTCTCGAGTTTCCACTCCTTACCCCTGCGGTACCTCGGGAGGCAACTACCCCCCGGTAACTCATTTGTCTACGTAGCATGCCGCAATAGTCGCGGCAATACTACGCAGGAAAATGTACCGCGCATATAGGCTGCGCTATACAATCTTTGTATGTATGGCGCGCTGTATCCGCCCGGAGGTGGCTCTTGCTAGCCATCGCAACTCGCGGGTCGGTCCTAGCGCGCCTTAACGTCGAAAACGTTCATAGTTCTATCCCTCTCTTTCGTGTGTTGTTGTCTCTGTCTTATTCTTTGTTTACATAGTTAGCGGCCGTATTGGGCCCGGGCGAGTGCCGTCAGGCCTCTTTCAGCCGCCACCCTTAGGTCTGCGCCTGCGGCTAGGGTCATCAGTAGGTCGGTTAGGATGCTAATAATTGTAAATATTGCATTCTCATAACCGACCGCTGATTCTTGTTGGTGTTGTGTAGGTACGTTTCTGCGTGGTGCAGGTGCTGGCGCGGTCACGGGCGGGTGCGCCGGGTGACCTTCTGCAATCAATTGTTGCTGTTGCTGTTGTTGAAGTTGTTGTTGTTGGTGTTGTTGTCTTTCGGCCGCTCGTCTTTTGACTACTTGGAGGGGCACGAACGCGGGCGTATGATGCCCACGCGTGTCCTCAGCTGGCCCTTTAGGTAGGTGAGGCTCGTCCGCCTTTGTGTGCGGTATTGGGGTTGAGGCTGCCCTGGGGCCGCCTTCCGTCTGCTTCTTAGTGCGGTTACGCCGCCTACGCCTACGACGCTTTTGCTGCGGCAGCGGCTCGTCTCTACCCGTAGGGAGGTTGGCCGCTGGCGCTAGCGGAGGTGTTGGGCGAGATGTTGTGGGGCGTAGTGGTGCGCTCTCAGTGCGGGCCGGTATAACCGCACGAGGCGCGACCACTACCGGCTTTTGCCGCCGGGTACTTTGTTGGTCAACCTGCGGCACGCGAACCACCTTCGCGCGCTGCTGCAGGTTGACAGGACCTTGGGGGGCAACTCGAGGGAAGGGGCCCTGGACCTTGAGCCCCCTCCTCCTGGCCTCCCTAAGGTAATGCGGACACTTACGACTGCAGGCGACATGCTTGCCCCTGCAGTTGACGCACTTTGGAGGTTGACTGGGGTCGCGATCACAGTCGGACGCGACGTGTTCGCCCGCGCACTTGACACAACGCGGGGGGCGATGACACCCTCCCGAGGCGTGCCCGAACATTTGGCACCTATGGCACTGTGGGACCGTACCGGCACGCGGTACCCACCCTTCGAGGCGAACGTTCGGGATGTGTAGGAACTCGGTAATGTTGTATAACTGACTTTTTTCATTATTATTGAGTCTTTCGAGGAGGACGTAGTAAGTAGGTCCCCCTTTGCTTCCTCTTCTCGGCAGGATCTCTTTCGCGTACTTAGCCGCGAAACCTTTGGCTACGAGCTCCGCGACGATCACTGCCGGATCTATGCTGTATGGGAGACCCTTAATGGCAATCTTGGTGGGCAGGTCGGAGGCCTCTGCGTAGCAGTGCCACGCGACCTGTTTATCAGCTGCTGCTGCTTCTATTAGAGCGCGCTGCACCGCCCTAAACTCATCCGCTGACTTGCAAGCAAAGCGGAAGCCTTTGCCTATGGGCTTCACGCTTAGTGGATGACCCAATTTCTGCTTAAGTTTGTCAAAAATGCTTACCCAATCCGGCAGCGACTCAATTATGATCGGTGGGTAGCCTTTCGGTAATGCAGTAGTTGTAGCAGGCGGGGCCTGGCTCGCCGTAGGGGCGTCGGGCCTAGCAGTTGTCGGCGAAGCTAGCGCTGCTGCGTATGAGCGCGCTGCTTCAGCCGGCGGTGTTGGTGGGGACGGCATAGGTGCCGCGTCCATTGGTACCGACTCGATCGCCGCATACGAAGTCGAGTCGGTGTTGACATGGTGGGGCAAATTCTGCTCCTCATCACTGTCGTCGTCGGAGTCGGCCGTTATATTGGCCGGTATATCCTCCCACGACGATGCAGAAGAGTTCGAGTAGGACGCTTCGTGCGCGCGGCTTGTTGCCGGGCGCGATCGTGGTGCTGGTGTAGGTGGGGTGACGGACGTTCTTTGACGTACCCTTTTCTCGTCTCCCCCCAAGTCCTCTACCGAGGAGTCGCGCCTTTTCTTTAAGGCGCCTCTGGTCGGAGGCCTACGGTCGGTTTCGCCAACTGTCGCACACTCAGGTGCGACAGTGCCGAGTCCTATGTCGGAGGCCTCTGGCCTATTCGAGCCAATGTGGAACCTAGTTTTTCCCTTCGGGGAACCTACATTTGCTGCTGATTGTGCAGCTGTTGTGTTCGGAGATGTTCTTTCGGTTTCGCGCCGCCTAGGAGACTTAGTCCCTGGCGTAACGAATCCGGCTTCTTCATCGTCCGTCGCCGGATAGGTGTCATATTTCCCGAGCCTACAACGAGGCGGCGGGCGGTCTTTCTTCGACATGTTGCCGAGTACACAGAATATTCAAAAGTTAGATTAAACTATACTTCCTTTGAGTATATCCGAAGCGCTCTCGCAGCTAGCGGATATCTCAGTGAGGTGTATTTTGATTGAAACTACTGGCAAATTCGATACTGAACTGGGGTTTAAAGCAAACCCCTAGTCAGTATCTCTCCTTAAGCGTGAAGCGCGGAAGCGTGTAAGACGCAGAGTCGCTTCAAATTTGGGAGCGAAGTCCGTTAGTGAGCGGGGGTGAGGCACGTGGGAGATCACGCCGAAGCGGACCTACAACCACAATGCAACCGTACACAGTCGAAACAACGATTTCGTGGAAAACCTCCGAGTTGCGCGGGGAGGGGGTGAGGGAAGTGTGGGGGGCGTCTCAACGCTACTGCGGAGAACGATCTCCCACCCAACCGAACACCTGTCGCACACACTGAACTCAGGAGATTTTCCTGAGGAACCTGGGTGAAATTTAAGGGGTAAAAATTTCACGTATCACTTGGTCCTCGGGTGTCGCTCCGCTCGTTGCATTCGTTTATAAAGCCGTTACTTTATCCCCTCCAAAACGCCTTCTCGAGTTGTCCGCGTAGGCCGCCAGGTAGCGCTTTTAGTTCGCAACTCGTCCACCAACGGCAGCACTCGTAACTTCCTTTGAAAAATCAGCAATGTTGCCAACACGGCCATTCTGCGCGGTGCCGGTCCCTGGCACCTCACAAATTCTAATTAATTATCTAAAAATAGTAAAATGAATTGTTAGTCATGTAATGTCAAATAATAAAAAGAACATTAAGTGATTATTGCAGCCAGATATAATTGAGTTCACTTTCATTTTGATCTAGACTAACCCGCACTTATAGGGAGTTTACCGCACATAAGTGTCCAGGTTAGTCCTACACGTTGAAACTAGTTGGGTCTAAAGGGCATTTCGCCACACTTAAACACAACATATTCGGCTTTTTCTTTGGAACCACTTTCATTTAAAGGGCGTTTCGCCACACTTAAATGTACCAAGTTTGTTCCAAGATCTCATGAACTCAACCTTTATTTGGCTACAATAAATTCAGGGTATTTCATGCACAAAATCTCTTTAAAACATTTCTACAAAATAAAATATCCAATTTAGCAGTGCAAAAATAGCAATAATATTTGAAACTTTCATACCTCACCAATTTTTATTGCCAACACGTAAATTTATGTGTAGATTATGTAGTTAGTTAGAATCCCAGTCATCAATCCTTGTCCATGGCTTCATGTTCTCAGCAGAACTTATACCCGTATATGCTTTAGTGCTTCTTTGGCTTCCTTTTATGTCTATGATTTCATATCTGTCGTTTCCGAGAACGTTTTTAACTCTAAAAGGTCCTTTAAAGGTAGGTAGCAGTTTTCTACTCTGGCCGTCGTTACTTTGACTTTGTATTTTAAATTAAGTCCCCTTCAGCGTACGTTCGTGCCCTCGTTCGAGATTTATCAAACCTCTCCTTTTGTGTTATTGCATTGGCCTTAATATTCATGTCTACTTTTTCTCGCAACTTTGTTACGTCAACGAACTCTTCATTATCAAACCCTGGGGCCAAAATGTCACTGTCTGTACGAATCATATACCCCAGAAAAACCTCACAAGGAACGGCCTGAGTAGTTTTATGTATGGTACTATTTATCCCTTGCTGTAAAATTGTTATACATTGGTCCCACCTATCGTCAGTTGTGTTAGCGCCGTTAGTCTTTAATGCTTCTAAAATAGTTTTATTAAAGCGTTCTACTTGGCCGTTTGAGCGGGGCATGCCCGTTGCTACTATGTGCAAACGAATGTTTTTAGTAGTACAATATTGCGTAAATTCTAATGACTTAAAGCATGAACCTGCATCACATATGATTCGCCTAGGGTTGCCGAATGTTTTTGATACGCATTCTAATTCTTTAATTACTTCAGAGCATTTAGTTGTCCGGACAGCCGAAATAAAAACGAATTTCGTAAACGCGTATACAAAGACCAACAAATATTAGTTTTTATTTTGAGTTTTTATAAATGGGCCCAAATGGTCTATGTGAAGAGTATGGAAAGGTTGTGCGTATTTAGGCAACGAGAACAACTCTCCTTCCTTAGGCCCACTCTTATTTTTGAAATATATACAACTGAGGCAGTTTTTTATGTTCTTTTTCACAATATTTCTCATACGAGGGAACCAGTACAAATGAGCTATTCTCTCGATCGTTTTGTCAACAGAGAAGTGCCCCAGGTCATCGTGGTTGCATTTAATAATTTGCCAAATACCTTTTTTTTGGTACAACCCAACGCCTACCACTTGGAGTACTCTTGTATACCTTGCCACCTAGAAGCTGATAGTTATCAAACACGTTTTTATTAGAACTGTCGACCTCCCCTGACTTTAAAATTTCTCTAATTCGTTGCAACTCCGGATCTTGTATTTGCACGGAGAGCAACCAGTCAGCTTCTGTTATAGACATTATCAACTTCAAGATTCAGACTTTTCTCCGGATGGCACGGGGTTTCGACTCAGAGCATCCACGTGTTGCATACGGGTCCCTTCTCTATGCGCAATCTCATATGAAAACTCTTCGAGTCGATAGCACCCACCGTGCTATTCGGGGAATAATCTCTTTCTTTGTCAAAGCGTACCTGACGGCGTTACAATCAGTCACTATTTTGAAGGGCGACCCTAGCAAGTATAGACGAAACCTTTGAAGGGAGCAGATAATTGCGAGTAACTCTAATTCAAACGAGTGGTACTTTTTCTCGTCTTCAGTAGTTTGTCTGTTATAATTGGGTACAGGTTTTTCACCTTCGTTAGTGACTTGCATAAGAAGACCAGCAATACCGTCTCTACTAGCGTCTGTATATAGAACACTTTCTTTGTTTGGGTCGTAAATAGACAAAACGCTTTCAGAGGTGAGTTTACCCTTTAGAACTGAAAACGCTTTATCATGTGTCGCTTCCCATACCCACACGGTATCCTTCCTCAACAGTTTCGTCAATGGTGCCGATAAAATTGCACAGTTTTTAATAAATTTCCGAAAATAGCTAATAAGACCCAAAAACTGTTGAAGTTGGTGTACAGTTTTAGGCTTTGGGAAGCTTTTAACGGCTTCTACTTTTGATTCATTTGGCATTACACAATTTGGCTTTATTCTATATCCCAAAAACTCAATCTCCGCTTTGAAGAAATGACACTTCTTTAAGTTGAGTGTTAACCCATTATCACGAAAAATATTTAATACGGTTTCTAGTAATATTAAATTTTCTTCAATAGTTTCTGTCACCAAATATATATCATCAAGAACGCCTACAGGATTACCATTGTCAAATCTTAAATTTCCAAGCATTTTATTATCATTTGTTGAAAACTGGAAGGGGCGTTGGACAAACCAAACGGTAAACGTAGAAACTCGTAATGTCCGTCCTCTGTTATAAAAGCCGTTAATGGTATTGATTCGGGATGCATCATTGTTTGGTAATAACCACTTTTGAGGTCTAAGCTAGTAAAACACTTATAACCTTGAAGCCTATCGACTAGGTCCTCGATACGTGGCATAGGATATTTGTCCTTGACGGTTATTTTATTTAAAGCTCGGTAATCAATACAAAGCCTTTTTTCCCCGTTCTTTTTGTTGACAAGTAGGGCTGGACTTGCGTAAGGTGAAGAGCTTTCACGTATTATGCCATTTTCCAGCAATTCACTGACTATGTCACGAATAATTATTCTATCAGCATGCGAAGATCTAAACGGTCTGCATTGAATAGGCACCGGGCTCGTCAGATTTATTTTCATTTCGTGACTTTTAACCCTACCTAATTCTTTAGTACTCGTAGCAACACAATTTCTATACTTTTGGAATAAACTGATTAGATCATTTTGATGTGTATCAGCGTCCAATTGTAATTCTTTCACGTTGTTGCACAATTCACTTAATTTATTAACGTAATCAAACCTAAGCTGGTCACCAATGCGCGAGTACATTATATCGTTGCGTTCAGTAACATTTCTGCCAATTAATATGTCACAGTCAACCAGGTCATCTATGACGTAAACGTCTACATCAGGCAGTTCCACAGAGTCAATTTTCAAATTAACAGTTATCTTTTGTGTTACATATTTCGAATTCTGTTTGGAAAAACCTTGTAACAAAACCGGTGTGGATAAAAGAGTAAAATGCAAAGAATGCTTCTTTACAAGTGCTTCCGATATAAGCGAGCAGCTACTACCGGTATCAATAAATGCATCATTTTCTAGTTCATTAACGAATATTCTTTTTACAAATTTACTTCTCGGATCGGAGGTAGACACAAACTTTGTTTCTTCCTTTTCTGCTTTAGTTGCATTCTTTTTAAAATAACACATGGATTCTAAATGACCTCTTTTACCACAGAAGTTGCATTTATTTGAGTCACATTGAACTTTCCTATGATTTCCGCCACAAAGATAACACTTAATGATCCTTCGACCCTGAGTTTGACCTTCCTGGCTATTACTAGACACATTAAGTGGGTTTAACATATTGGCATTGGAAACTAGCGGTTGATTGGAATTTCCTAATCTAAGCGGATTGACACGTGTCATGGTTGAACTTGTTTGTTTTGTACTCTTTAGCTTGTAGGTGCGACCATGAAGAAAACTAGCTAAACTATCGCATGAAGTAAAATTACTGGCCTCTATAGAAGCTGCGATACTGCTGTCGCCTATATTTCCTATAATGATCGAGATAACATCTTGTTCCGTGAAATTCAACGACAAACGATCGATTTTACATTTTTGCTCAAAGTAAAATTCATAAAGCGACTGATTTTCATTCGGTTTTTTATCGATTACCTCTTTCAACAACTCAAACATATTCCTCTGTATTTGAAAACTACCCGATAATTTCTGCTTCCATTCTAACCATTTCCACGCAGGCCATTTATTGTCTGTACGTAAGAGTGAGTCGTACCACACTTTAGCAGACCCTTTCAATTTATTAAGGGCTTGATAGAGCATCATTTCGTCAGACCATGCAAAAGTTTGAGAATAAGAATGTATGATACTAAGCCAAGCATTAACAGCATCTTTTAGAGGGTCGAACTCAGGAATAATACTGTTCAAAGTGAATTGGTTTGATGTACTCACAGTTCCACTTTTAGTTCCTTTCGATACCTTATTCGTCCGTTTAGCTAGAGGTGATGGTGTCCTGGTACTGCTGGAGCTGCGAGAGTTAGAAGACGTGCTTGTACGCGCTCGCTTCCTTTTCCTGTACTTGCGTTTCCCTAGCCTTGTTATCCAGAAGATCAAACTCTCCGTTATGTATGTTGAAACTCAACTCTGAGTGTAACACCTTCAGGTGAAGTTTCAAATTATCTCTGACTGAAAACCAATATCTACATTCTTCTTCTAACCACATTTTTTTAGCTTTAGTAATCGCTATACAGCTAGCCCGACTATGCGTGTTGGAACGTGAGTTAATATAATTAGGTAGGTATGACATTTAACTGTTTACAACGTTGATTGAACCAAACATTTTGAGCAGCCAAACGATGAATTTTAGTCAACTATAATAAAATATTTTTTAATATCGTTTTTTGATAATGGATTTCCGCAAAGTAAAGCCTGAATCAATAAATTATCAGCCATAACAATATTGTACAATACATATTCTGGACCCTAACCAAAAACATAAATTCCCCGTCTTTAACCCGTGGTGGCAAGAACACCTAACGCAGCCGAAAATGACAGTGCCAAACTAATGTAGAACCTACCGGTTCAGACAGATGTTACAATAGTACACAATAGACAAAACATACCTAATTGACATCACAGTACCATTAGGCTACAATATCAATATATAAATAAATGAATTTTATATGATTAAGTAATCATGTCTCTCACACGTGAAGATGTTGAAAAAGTAGTCAGAAAGTGTCTAAGTGCATATGACGACAAACTTGAGTGGATTATTTTGTCAATAAAGGGACTTCAAAGCAGGCTTGATCCTCAGTCACGAGAATCTGATAACGTTGACATTAAGTTTACCTCTCATCCAAAGCCTAAAGAATCTGAAGCATTACTAACCAGGCAACAAGCTGAAAAACCCTCTGCGATCTCGACAAAGGCGAACGTTACGATTCCATCTGTCAAACCACCAAGCACCCGAGTGGAAAGAGCTACCTCCCGACAGCTGCACCTCGGTCCGGCTAACATCCGTGAACATCATCATGGCACACCTAACACCACTCCGACAAGGGCCTCAGCAGCACCATTTGTACAGCAGCGCCAGTTGTACAGCAGCGCCGGCTAAGCACTCCTACATCCAGCGGCCCCGCTAGCCTTCATATCCTCAAGCCTACTGGACAGCCTAAGGACCAAGCATCGCATCTAACTCAAAGGCACTGAACACAATAAAACAAGCTGTACAAACAGCTCATGTAAACGACACACCAGCTAATCCCGACTGGCAAGTAGTTAAGCATAAAAGACGATCACAACGAAGAGTAATTCTAGGCTCCGGAGATGAAGACTGCGACGTGCAAACAGTCGAACGAGTGAGAAACTCCATGCTTGTTTTTTCCGTTATGACACTACTGGTGAAATGATAGTAACCTACATGACAAAGAAGAATGCATCACAAAACTACACTGCTCAAAAACTAAACTTGAAGCACAAACACTACGCGTCCTTCGCTATTACGGTACCAACAAGTAAATCCGAGTCATTATGAAACCTGAAAATTGGCCTCCAGGCACTGAGATTAGCGCATGGAACTTTCGCACAGGTGCGCGACGTGCATCCCGTCCGTCGCGCAATCATTCCACTGCCGCATGTGACCGCGCCACCGCCCGCGCAGCTCCCGCGGCGCCCTCACAGCCCAAGGCAACAGTTCCCGAAATAATAGACTCGAATACCTCGAATATTGGCAAAGCGGTCAGCGAGAAAGCCGAACTCGTGGTTTGTTACCAAAATATACAATGTGTAACTAGCATAAAAACTAACAGATTAGAGGTTTTACTTAACGACGAGTTCAAGTTTACCCGAGGCGATTCCCGGTGCCGATGTGTACATGTTTGCTGACGACGTCGCAGCACTAGTGACAGCACCAGACCTATCCTTGCTGAGACATAGACTTATAGAAGTCACCAATCGGTTAAAATTATGGTTCGTCACGAATAGTTTTGCCCTTAACTTGGACAAAACCTGTTTAACAATGCTGCTTTACAGCAAGTTTCATCGGTTAAGCTACTCGGCTTTCAAGTGGATCGAGCGTTAAAATGGAATCTGTACATAGACGCTCTTTGCGCGCAGCTTATCCAGGCCTGTTTCGCTCTGAAGCGACTAGCAGCATCGGCTCCCCAACATGCAGTACTTAGCTGCTACTTTGCCACCGTACACAGCGTACTTATGTACGGAACCGAGCTATGGGGGCATGCAGCCGAGTCAGAGCGACTGTTGATCATCCAGAAGCGCGCTATACGTACTATTGCGGGTGTAAAATGGGACGTGTCTGCGAAGCCCTACTTTACTAAACTGAGAGTATTGACTGTGCCATATCAGGTGTGTGTATTTGTGCGCACCAATATGGAGAAATTCTGTGCCATAGGAGCGCCGACACCTACAACACCAGGTCTAGGAACAGATTAGCGACACCTTCTCACGTACTTGTTAAATCTACTAAAGCTGTTTACGTGGGAGGCCCTAATTTATATAACCACCTGCCAGATAGTGTAAAAAAACAGCTTCTTTGAATATTTTTAAGAGAAATCTGAAGTTATTCCTTCAAAGGAAATCTTATAAAAGAATATACTCAAGATGAGTTGATTGTACATTCAAGTACTTAAGTATATACTATATAGCTATAACCATGTCCATTGTAATAATAATGTTAAGTTTGACTTGTAAAATGTGACTTTACCAATAAATCTATCTATCTATCTATCTATATCGGACCAAAAGAAATAGAGAAATTAAGTAAATATACCACGCACTTAAAGTCGAAATAACCAGGCTATGGAAAACACCCACAGAAGTTATAGCCATAGTTGTAGGAGCCACTGGAGTTGTAGCTAAAAACCTACACAGATACTGCGATAAACTAGACTCAAATCAATCAATCAATCATTAATACACACATCATCCAAAAACAGGCGGCAATACACTTAGTTACAATAATTAGCAAGCTGTTAGGCGATACAGTATTTGTTAGCGGGGGAATTGAGCCACCCTTTCCCTAATGGTTTCGGGGCGGGAGTTCAGTAAGCCGAGCCACAAGCTCGAGTAGAGGAAAACCTCAACATAGAACATAATATAATATAATATATTCATATAAAGGTATATGGTAAAAATATATTTCATGGTTAGTATTTTTTATCGATCGATATCTATTAAAAATGTAATTGTTGTTATTTAAATACAATAATATGTCGAGTAAATTGCTTCCATCCATTTGGCTCCCCAACATGGCTCCCCTGGGGGACTCATTTGGATTTTTTATCCACAAGGATCTCCTTGTCAAGAATAATTACTGTAGGATCGCCTAGGGCCCAGGCGATCCTACAGTAATGGGCATACTGGGGCATTCATTTGGACTGGGACATAAATAAAAACAATATTAAATTATTATATATAGGGCTTCCTCATGGTCCAAGGTTGGAATTCTCTGCTAAACTACTAAGCTGAACTACTGCCCCGTGTTGATTTTTGCAGTCATTCCCCGCTGCACCACCAAGCTGCACTACTGGTAGTGCAGAAGGGAATTTTTATTCCCCACGGCACGGTAGTGAATTTAGAATCTGTATAAATTGCCGTTTCCCGCTGAACTACCAAACCATAATTCATAAATATTCAACTCGTTTATAGGGTTCCCTTTTGATGTTTATACGCGCTACGGTTTTATTATACTGTAGCTCCTTATAGATGATTGTAAAGTCGCAACAGCTGTCAAACTGACAGTTGATGACGTAATTTATGGTTTTGTTTTTACTCTAAAACTTCATTCGGCTAGAAAATGACACGAATGTAGGTCTTAGTTGTGACATCTGTCAAAGTGACAGTTGATAAGGTATTTTATAATATTGATTTCACACTTAGACTTCATTTGACCTAAAAATAAAACAAATTCGAATCAAATCCAAGGCCTTCTCATAGTTTACAAATGCTAAGCATAGAGTTAAGTTTTATACTATGTTGATGATGTCTATGGTACTATAGCCTTTTCGAAAAAAAAACCGATGACTGGAATTCATCAAACCTGCGACTGAGCTAGAGCTCCTAAACTTTAGATATAGTCTGATTAATCTATGTCCTAAACATAGTTCAAAAGCAAGAAGGGTCTATAATTCTTAAGAAATATGTTACCGCCTTTCTTAAAAGATAACACCACTACACTTTTGTTCTCTGCTTCTGGCGTTAAAAGTTCGAGTAAGAGCTTTGAAGGAATTTAAATACCCTTGTCCCATCCGCTTTCAGAGTTTTGATGTAAAATGTAATTTAAATGTGAAACCATAATCAATAAATTCGACATCAACTGTCATTTTGACAGCTGTCACAGGTAAGACATACATGGGGGCGTTCAGTACCTCAGAGCGCGGTTGTTTAGTTGTTTTGTTTGCACTTGGAGTGCAACTTTTCGCACTAACGACGTTCTGAACCTCAGGGTAAAGCATTCGGTTGTTCTAACTCGAGCTTTCTGAACCTCGGAGCGTCGCAACTTTTTAACCATCAAAATCGATCGGTAATCGGTTGCAACCCGCATCAGCAGGGTTATTATGTATCTCAGTTGCTAACAAATGTGGATTGAAATCTGAAAAAATGGCCGCTCTATGTCACTTTTGTCAGCTTCAGTGATCAAATTACTAACATTTTTGCTTACTGGAGTTGCCAAAACTGACATAGTGCGGCCATTTTTCAAGATTTCAATCAACATTTGTTAGCAACTTAGATACAAAATTAGGATCAAGGGGAGGTATCCTGTATGTACGAGATTTTACCATTGCACACACGAGCAAAATTTAGATGTGTGTAGCGGAATTGTATGTACTGCTACAGCGATAAAATTTAGACATTTATAGGGCAGCAAATTCGTTCCATAAAAAAATATTCCGTACTATTTTTTATAAAATACATATTTTACTGCCACCAAACGTTTCATAATATGTTTTATTCTTTTACCTTTTTTTTGTTGTACAAAATACATAAAAGAAGCTAACATTTTTGTTAAAAACAATATTATAAAACTAGCTCCAATTTTTTAATTCATCTTGCAACACTCGAATTGTATGTCAGCAAGTTATTCAAATTAAATTTGAACATTTACGTTATAAATTGACAGGCCGGTTGGCGCAGTTGGTAGCACCCCTGCCTTCTGTGCCGCTGGTCCCGGGTTCGATCCCCGGACAGGTCAAACATTTGTGTGTATGAACATGTCTGTTTGATCTGTGTCTGGGTGTTTATATGTATAAAAGTATTTAATATCATATACATATAAGTATGTAATATCAGTCATCAGGTTACCATAGTACAGGCTCCGCCTAATTTGGGACCCGAAGACCTTTGTGTGGTTGTTGTCCCATATTATTATTATTATTATTATAAATTAGTTTTTAATTGCTGATATTTCGTATTTTCGTGGATATTTCATGTTATTATAGTGCTAGTTAATATAGTCCTTTAATGTAAGCTTCCGCAGAACTATCCTAGTATTAGTAACATTAGAAACGGGATATTTACCGTGTAATCCATGTTGTTGGGAATATAAATCGCGAACTCAAATAAAATGGATTACACGGTAAATATCCCTTTTCTAATGTTGTCTCTTGCAAAAGTGATCGTGATAGTTTAAAAACTTTTAAAATCTTAGTATATCTACGGACATGTACAGAAAATGTGCAAAATGTGGAGCAACTCCTGTTCAAGATGGTGTGGTCTCATTTCACCGTTTCCCTAAGCCTGGTAAAACGAATTTTAAACGGTATGTTAATCATATATATTTTCATGCTCATATATGCTTTATCTTGCTTATATTGAAAAACTAATAGCATAGTTAAGTACCTACTCTCGTTTTCAATTCTACAGTAGGTATTACTATTACAGTTACTTAAAAACATGTAATTTAACTTTGATCTCCATGTGATACCTATAATAAGATCATATAGGTACTATGTGCCTGTACCTTCGTCTACCATATTTCCTATCTTTCTGAGTAATGTAATTACTATTGCTTGTGGGCTGATGGATGACACAACGGGGCCTACTCCCACCTTTTACGAAACTATCATAAATCAGGAGCGTCTTGTAATAAGCTTAAAATAATCATACTTACTATCGTACCAACACAAAATGGTTGAACAATATTATTTCAATATTATTTACGGCGTGTTCCTTTTTAAGCCGAAATCGACCCTAATGGTGCATTCCAGTAAACACCGCCAATACATACGACTGTCGTGCCCCGGTTTCGTGTTTCCTTTAGGATGAATACCTATAATGCCCAACCCAAATAGAACACTCACACAGTCGCAAAAAGCGCGTCATATTTTCTCTCAATTAAATCGAATGAATCATAAACCTATTTGATATTTTGACAGTAACAGCTCACAACGACCACAAGTCCAAAACCTTCCATCCGCGAGTGTTGTAGTCGTGGCGTGAGCGTGAGCTGTGACGTAATCAATGATGTACCGAGCTCAGTTATGATAATTGCGAGTTTGAAAGATAACGGTTGGGCGGCTATGCGAACGACGCTATCGATTTTGACTCTCAAAGGAACACGACCAGATGTAAGTGATAGTTAATCATATTGTACTTCTGATGAAATCGATTGCAGAAAAATATATTGATATTCGTTTTAAGCATTTTGCAACAATACAAAACAATAGGGCAACCAACCGACAACAACTAACCAAAACTATTATTTTTACAGGTAATTGAATTTTTTGAATAAAGTTGTGTTTGTAATAACATCATTGTTTTTAATATACCTTAAATAAAATTACATTAACTTAAATCGATCAAAATCTCCCTTAGAGCCTTTGCACGTTTTTTACAAGGACCGTCAACGCGCGTACGCGTCGTCAGCATGTTATCCCTTATTATATAATTATCATTTATCATTCACTTATCAATGGCTCTTATTTTATTACAAGCTTTTATTTAGTTTCACCTGTCCCGATGTTTGTGTGTAATCAAATCTTTCAAGTTAAATTTGATCCACTTCCCGGTTACCGATTGAGCTGAAATTTGAAACACATCTTTGCTTCTGATGACAATGCAATTACATGTAGGCGGTATTGTTATTCATACAAAATGGCCGCCGTAACAAAATGTCGGTGTATATTTATATTCGCGATCGCGATTGCAAAAAAAATATAACACGCTTTTATTTATAAAAAATTGGATCTGTGATAAAAACGCAAAGATTTAATACAAGGTGTAAAAGATTTGGGGTTTGATAATAAATATATATGTATAATTAGGTATCTACGATATATGATTATTGTGACGTAGACGAAGAAGCTTAATTTATCGTTAAAGGTTGCAATGTAAGTGCCTATACATTTATTATCATGTTTAAATTATTTGAAAATTTTTAGTTCATTTTATTAACAAGTAATAAAAGCATGTTTCTTTAAATGTCTTTTAATTTTATTTATTTACCTATAAAAATTTTTTGAAGATATAAGTTCTCAGTACGTCCCATCTCATTAAAACTTTTGACATCTAGTGTAAGGTAGCTGAACTATGTAGTAACATCAACATCAACCTAAGCAAGTAGTTTTGCTATTGGCCGATAGATGGAATATTGAGAAGTGGGCGGAGCTTAACACACCCTCAGTGCCCCCCTCATCGCGCAAATTATCACGCGTCGTTTCATATGGAAATTTAATTACCACACCTCCTCTTTGTATCAGCTCCGTGGATATTGCACATTCATTTTTCCTTTATAAGTGTAGTCGTACGTGTTAAACATTTGCCATTTCACAAGTTAATTTAATATGTATATGTAAATATTTATAGTTTCAATGATGCATGATTTTTATTGACATAATCGCGAGTAAAGACTTAGTCACGTACACAAATGTATCATTAAGTCACTGTCCTGCCTAAAATACGTTTTAGTAAAGCAATATAGTAGATATGTGTTTAAAATAAAACAATAAAAAATCAAATCTATGAATATTTTATAAGTAATACAATTGTTTCTACAGACTAATCTGTTGGTTTCATGTAGAAATATATAAAATACCTTTTATTGAAATAAAAGCCCTATATTAGCTTATTCAAATTGATTTGTAGCAGTTACTTAAACTTCTATTATTTTAGTTTAATTTCAGATGAACTTCCTTCAGAAGCCTTCGCCACAGCTACACTTTTGAGCAAATTCTTCCACCTGTTTGATGCATTATATGCTGACAGTCCAGACTTCCAGACAGACCAGAAAGTACAAAGTCAGTCCAGAAACTTACGCTCAGGCTGGTGTGGCAGTGAAAATGCCGAAACCTTTAAACGATGCAAATATGCCAATCTCGGTGGAGGTTACACATTTGTGCCGTTTGGGGTAGAAACTTTCTCTAAGTGGCGCGTACGAAATTTTCAGGGCTTGGCCAAACGTTTGGTGGAAGCGTAGGTGAACAGAAAATATGAGCCAGCAGGCTCATATTTTGCAAAGAAATTTTGCATAGCTATTCAACGTGGAAATGCAGCCAGCATTCTGGACACTTTGCCTCCAACAAATAATTTATTACATTTGATATTTTTAAACTTATATATTTTTACATTTTTAAATTTTTGTCCATTATTTAGTTAAACTTTAATAAATTTATGAAATAAATGCGTAAATGTTCTTAAAAATTGTTTTATTTCTATAACATAAGTACCTACTTATTCACCTTATAAGGTTCTGCCTACTTCATGAGGCGAAATTATGTTTTAACATTGTTCCATCCGCAGCCTGAATTGATAGGTAATAAAATAAATGAAAATAGAAAAACATGGGGTGGATATTTAAAATTCGCGCTAAAGTTGGTTCCTTAGCATTCCGTGCGGATTCTGTTGCGCTAGTAGTATCAGTGTAATTCGCATTATGTTTGTATGGCAGTTACACTTCTCTCGGTAGAGAGTTTCAAAAAACTCACGATACCACCTTTGCATGACACCACACAAGGTAATCTTTGGTGTCGATTACTCCGGACTTGACTTCCAGCAGACAACTGCTCGGGACAGCGCGAGCGGCTTGGGCGGCCGCTCAGCGCAGAAGCACGGGCAGTTGCTCAGCGCAGCAGCCCAGCGCAGCAGTTTGGGCAGCCGCTCAGGATACCTGCTCGGGACAGCTGAAAAACAAATGAATGTGTTAATATCTGTCGACGTACTACGATAAAATTCTGGACTTCCATCACCCGCACCACACTATGCAATGAAAACAAAGAAAAACATTCCATGCCTTACATACTTTACCAAGATCTCACTCACAGTTTAGTGATATTTTTATTTATTAATGTATACCAAAGACAACTAGCGCATGATATCAATTTGTGAAGATTAACTGTCGAATGTCTCGACATACTCACGATACCACCTTTGCATGACACCACACAAGGTAATCTTTGGTGTCGATTACTCCAGACTTGACTTCCAGCAGACAACTGCTCGGTACAGCGGCTTGGACGGCCGCTCAGCGCAGAAGCACGGGCAGTTGCTCAGCGCAGCAGCCCAGCGCAGCAGTTTGGGCAGCCGCTCAGGATACCTGCTCGGGACAGGTGAAAAACAAATGAATTTGTTAATATATGTCGACGTACTACGATAAAATTCTGGGCTTCCATCACACGCACCACACTATGCAATGAAAACAAAGAAAAACATTCCATGCCTTACATACTTTACCAAGATCTCACTCGCACAGTTTAGTGATATTTTTCTTTATTAATGCATACCAAAGACAACTAGCGCGTGATATCAATTTGAGAAGATTAACTGTCGAATGTCTCAACAAACTCACGATACCACCTTTGCATGACACCACACAAGGTAATCTTTGGTGTCGATTACTCCGGACTTGACTTCCAGCAGACAACTGCTCGGGACAGCGGCTTGGGCGGCCGCTCAGCGCAGAAGCACGGGCAGTTGCTCAGCGCAGCAGCCCAGCGCAGCAGTTTGGGCAGCCGCTCAGGATACCTACTCGGGACAGCTGAAAAACAAATTAATGTGTTAATATCTGTCGACGAACTACGATAAAATTCTGGACTTCCATCACCCGCACCACACTATGCAATGAAAACAAAGAAAAACATTCCATGCCTTACATACATTACCAAGTGTCCATAGGTACCCATTCATATAGGGTTCATATTGAAAATTGTTTTATTTAAATCCTGAAGTACTTCCATACCACAGTGACGTGTCAATCATAGTGATCAATACCTCTCGTGTTGCATACAAGTTATACAAGACAAAACATTGCCGTATAAAAGTATTAACACAGCGGTAACATTAACCTTACAGTTATTTATCTCTACAAGTAGCAGAACATAAATTTAGATAGATAGATAGATAGATAATTCTTTATTGTTACACCACTTAATATACAAAAATAACATAAAAGTAAAAGAAAGCTTAAAATAAAGTGTTACAATGGGCGGCCTTATCACTAATAGTGATCTCTTCCAGGCAACCTTAGGATGGAGAGGAAATACAGGAATAACAAGACGGGGCGTAATATAAAGATAAAGGTACAATCAAATCAAGACAATAATACATTACTAAATCAAATTAATAATAAATTATATATTATAATTCTTTGATGTATTATAATCAAAACCCAAGTTCACACGGGTTAAACTAATTGGCGAGATAGAAACTTTTTACTTGGCTTTTGAAGGTCGACAAGGATTGTGCACGCCTGATAGTAACTGGTAATAAGTTCCATAAGCGAACAGCTTTCACTGAAAAAGAGTGATCATAAAATACTGTGCCATGCTGAGGCATACTGAGGGCAAGATTTTCTGATGACCTAAGATTGAGAACGTTGGCATTGTGAAGGAAATTGAAACGTTCCTTAAGATAGCGCGGGGTCAAAGGATTGAACAAAATATTGTAAAGGAGAGAGAGTATGTGAGCATTCCGGCGAAGACGTATAGGGAGCCACTTGAGCTTAGATCGATATTGAGATAAGTGATCATACTTGCGCAAACCAAATATAAATCTTATGCAGAAGTTTTGAAGACGCTCAAGCTTATCTAGTTGATTCTCAGTGAGATCTGGATAGCAGACATCAGCGTAATCTAGAATTGGGAGTAGAAGAGATTGAACTAGAGCAATTTTAGTGGTGACAGGAAGAAAGTTGCGCAGCCTTTTTAAAGCGCCAGCGGTGGCGTACAATTTGCGACTAGTAACTTGTAGCTGAGGAGCCCAACTTAAGCAATGATCGATTGTCAACCCTAGATTTTTTAAAGATGTACTATAGGGAATAGGGACTCCATCAAAATGAATGGATGGAATCGTTGACAAGTCCACCTTTGAGATTAACTGCGAACTTCCCACAATCATTACCTGCGTCTTGCTATGATTTATTTTCAGACCAAATTGTCTGCACCATGTTGTGATGCAATTTAAATCAGCATTTATTAGGTCTACGGCTCCAGAAAGCTGGTCAAGAGGAGCTTTAGAGTAGATTTGTAGATCGTCTGCGTATAAATGGTAGGAGGAAGAAAAATTATTTGAGATTGAATTAATAAATATTGCGAAAAGGAGAGGAGATAAAACGCCGCCTTGTGGAACACCTGCAATTGCGTCACACCAGGAAGAGAACTTCTCTTCTAGACGGATCCGTTGCCGGCGCCCAAATAAATAACTGTGAAACCAATCGAGTACCGTTGGAGATATGTTAATTGAGCGTAGTATGGCTAGAAGTATGTCAAAGTCAACTGTGTTAATAGCATTACTAAAATCTAGTAATGTGAGTATAGTTAAGTTTCTGTTATCCATGGATAAGCGAATGTCATCAGTGATCTTCACGAGAGTGCTTACTGTGCTGTGGCCAGGACGAAAACCGGATTGGAAAGGATTTAGTAGGTCATGAGAGGATAAAATATATTTGCTTATTTGGCTGTGGACTAGGCGCTCAAGAACTTTTGATAGAAATCGGAGAATGGATATAGGACGATATTCAGTAAAAGATTTGGGATTGGGTTTTTTGGGTAAGGGAATAAGTTGTGCATCTTTCCAGATAGTGGGATAAATGCCCTTTGTCATGGAGTTATTAAATATAAGGCAGAGAACAGGAAGGATGATGTCAAGGATGGGCACTATCATATTGCGACTAATTCCATCACCGCCTACAGCATTGGAAGTGATCGATAATAAGCTCTTCTTAACATCACAAGCGGACACTCGATTAAAAACAAAAGGAGAGTAGTCAGGAATCGGTAACGTTGAAAGATAATTTATTAATTATATCTGATACTATTGTATCAGATTTTTCAGATACATCAATAGGAAGCACTGAAGAGAAATAGAGATTGAGAGGATCTATGTTTATGTTGTTAGGGATACTATCTTGAAGAGATTTACCAATTCCAAAAGACCTTAGAAATTGCCAGACTTTTGCTGGATCATCATTATCGACCGATTTATGAATATGGCGACGCAGGGCATCCCTACACACCATATTGCAACGATTTCTGGACTTCACATATTTTTCTTTGTTAGAGTCATTAGGGCGGCATTTATATTTATGTCTAGCACTACATTTTTTGCTCATTAATAATTTAATGTCATCTGTAAGCCAAGCAGCTGGACGATGCTTTAGCTTGATGGCACGTAATGGAGCGTGCTTATCGTACAATTGAGTAATCATTGAATTGAAAATTGCAACTTGGTCATCGACTGTTACAGCGTTGGTCACCGGGGACCAGTCTATGTTGCTAGCATCTTGTAACATTTTTTCTTTATTCATACCACTAAAATTGCGCTGAAGAATTACTTTGGGCTTAATTTTTGGAGGTCGAATTTTATACGAGAGAAATATTAGGTCATGATATGAGAAATTGTCAGCAGAACATTGACCATGCTTAGCAACATGCTGTGGAGAAGACACTATACACAAATCAAGGAGGGAGGGGCTATAATTGGGTGCATGATGAGTGGCACTAAATGGGAGGATATGCATGTTGCAAGATTTAATGATCGATTCAAAGGAATGAGTGCGGTGGTCTTGCTTGAGGAGACAGGTATTAAAGTCTCCTAAAATAATGTTATGGCTATATAATGGAATAAGATCTTCTAAGATTTTCTCAAAAGATGAAAAGTAATTGACACTTGAGGAGTGGCTGTAGTAGGCTCCAAGCAGTATTTTGTTATTAGATAAAATTACCTCCACAAACAGATGCTCGCCGGCGTTGGAGGGTGGTGGTTGAGGCGATGTGCTGATCACAGAAAAAGGAATATTTGACCTTAGGTAAATAGCCACACCACCACCTCTACTACTCGTGCGGTCGTTGCGTATGAGGTGAAAACCGGGTAGTGAGTACAACGTAGTAGGAAGGCAAGGTTTGAGCCACGTCTCAGAGACTACTATAGCTTTAATATTTTTGTTAAGGAGGGATGCCTGCATATCAGGATAATGAGCCGGAATGCTTTGCGCGTTAATGTGGACTACGTTGAAGTTTTTTGTATTTTGTATTTGTATTGTATTGGTCGCTATCACTACTTGCATTATCATTGAATAAATTAAGCATAATATAAATATAAAATAATATATATAAATATTGTAATAAATACTAACTATATAAAATATTTAAATATGTAAAAAATACAATTACTTATAACCAAACTATCAAAAACTCCACCTGCCGGGAATCGCAAAAATTAATTAAACAAAACAGAATAAAAACTAAGAAAAAAAAAAGAAAAAAAAGGGACAACAGTATGTACATACATTAATTTAAACACAATCACATAAATACAAATGCTTCACCGCCGCGGTTTCCATCCATTGACACACTTGCCATACGTTTGAAACTCTGAATATTTAAAAAATACAAAGTGTGGTAAGCCAAAACATTAAAAAAAATTAAAATATTAATGTGTGTGTCATATGACATTGACGTGACAATGACAAGACAAGCATTACGTATGAAAACTAACCTACCGTACCGCTAATTCTTTGTAAATAAAATTATCAAGTAACATTTGTGGGTGGATAAATGATATAGTTAAGAACAGAAAAAAAGGGTACATACCGAGGAATCGGTACCTCGGCGGGGCGCAAATACAAAATAGAACTAAAAGTGAAAAAAACAACAAAACGGTGCTACTTCTTGCTGGTTGAAGGGGCTCGTCGACTTTTCGATGGCGGTGCCGTGTCCCTGGCTCTGGTGGTGACAGCAGCTGTACCTGCAGTCCTAGGCGCACTCGACGCGGCAATATTATCGAGCTCTTTGAGATTGCTAATCCGATGCCGCACACCATCGGTGCCAAGTACAAAAACGAAGCCATCCCTTGTCCAACACTTTTGAATGCCAAATTTCTGGCGGGCAGCCATGAAAGTGTCGTGACGCGGTTTTGTCAAGAACTCTGACAGCGTGATATTGGACCCTTTCAGACCGGTCTTACCGCTCCAAATCCTATTTTTGGCATCAAGATCACGTATTTTGAATACAATAGGTCTGGGTTTGTCAGGTGCTGAAGCACGGCCCATCCGATGTGAGCGACTGATGTCTTTGCTGGAAAAATCAGGAATTTTCATCTGACTAGTTACCAACTTCACCACTACAGAGGTAGTATCTTCATCTCTGGTTTCTGGGACACCGTGAAGGAGAAGAATCTTTCGTCGCCCTCGCATCTCCATAGCATCCTGTTGCTGCATAACCAGGCCTACTTGATCTTGCAGGCAGCGAAGTGCAGTCATTATAAATGTACGGAATGCAGTAAAGTCCGCTGACAAGACTGCTATAGTTGGTGAAGAAGATGCTGCTTGAAGCTCACCTTGATAGGAGTCCATTCTCTGAAGGAATAGACTTTGTAGTTCAGCCACACTTTGCTGTAGGGTGTCCATTTTGTTTGAGTTGTGAACTCAGTATTTTTCAATAGTGACAAAAGTGTTTTGTGATAGTGCCACAGTATGGATAACAGACCCCGGCAGGTATTGCAGATAATATTTTAATTATACATATGTTTTAGGATATTCAAATGTTATTTACTATATTATTTCAATTAATTAAAATGAGAGACTTTTTGTAAGTGTTTTACTATTGCCTACTCGCCAAAGAAAAAAGCTAATTACCTTTCATGTCTATAAGAGTTGATGATAAATACCCTTTTTTTTTTTTTTTTTTTAAGCCGACAATCATTACGACAGTGTTTGCACTATACAAAATCACGACAAGGATTGACGTCACCGCAATAACGAACTCGGAGGTGTTGACTCGTCGACGGTTGAAGGCAGAGTGAGCCACGACCGTTTTTTTTTTTTTAAAACGGACTAATGCTGTTTGCCTCTACCGGCATTTACAGCGTCACCGGACGGTTGGCGAGCGCAGATGGCACTCAGCCAGATGCGGGCGCAGAAGGCGCACCACCTAAGGCGAGCGTTGAAGACGCTTCGCCACAAGGAGAGGAGTAGGCGACTTGCTCAAGGGCACCACTAATGTACGGACCTCGGCTTGGGCCGTCGCCAGGAGAGAGGGGAGTAGGAGAGAATCGCCCCGGTACATAAGTGTACCGTTGAAAGTGGGCCCTATGAATTTTAACTCTACGACTATTTGGAGAAGACATAATATTTGCCTCGAGCTCGCCGGCGAGCTCGGTGTTTGACTGTATTTACCACTAAATCATAACCTTGTGTACCTCGCCCACTGTCATTACCTCGGCCGGAGCCTACACCGTGATCGGAATCACTACCTCGACTGGGGCTACAAACGGAAATACCTCGCCTCCCCCCATTTCCGCGACATGGGTCCACACCGCGACCAGGATCGTCGCGTTGTGCACTCATGACTGTACTTTGGGTGGGGCTACAATAAGAATGTGTATTACCTCGCCCACAGCCGTTACCTGGGCCGGAGTCTACATCGAGGCCTGGGCCGCGGTGTAGACTCCTGCCCGCACCGTGGCTGGGGCTACATAGAAAACCAGTGTTACCTCGTCCACAGCCATTACCCGGGCCGGAGGATACATCGCGACCGGGGCCGCGGTGTATACTCCCACCCGCACCGTGGCTGGGACTACAATCGTGTGTGTGTGTATTACCTCGACGTGGCTGGGGCTACATAGAAAACCAGTGTTACCTCGTCCACAGCCATTACCCGGGCCGGAGGATACATCGCGACCGGGGCCGCGGTGTATACTCCCACCCGCACCGTGGCTGGGACTACAATCGTGTGTGTGTGTATTACCTCGACTGCGACTGGGGCTGCGAAGAAGATCTCGGCCGGAGCCTACAATGCGATCGGGATCACAGCCCTGGTCGGGTCTACAACCATTACCGGGGCTCCCATGGGACGACGCTAAAGCTGCCGAAGTAACGGCTGCGATGGGGTCGTCCGGGTCACCCAAAATATGCCTTGGACGGCGACGGGGGGAAGGAAGTGAGGATCGGTTATGTCAGTGGAGTAGTTCACCGCTTCGACCACGACGGGATTCGAGTGGTAGGGAGCTTTGTCGAAGTGGCGGCGGGAGCAGTCTTTCATATACTGCGTAATAGAGGGGAGGGTGAAATCGCAGTGCAGTTCGGCGTTCCGCAATTACCACGGAGCGCCCACTGCCCAGCGCATAAAGCGATTCTGAATCACTTGAAGTTTGTGGAGGTCGTGTTTCTGAGCATGGGCGAACGCTACAGATGCGTAAGTCATGACTGGGCGGATGCAAAGTTTGTAAAGATTCGTCTTATTTCTAAGAGACATTTTACTGTTTTTGCCTATGAGGGGATTAAGACGACCCATAATGAAGGCCGCCCTATTGCGAACAGTCTGGATGTGTTTCGCGAAAGTGAGTTGGCGATCGAGGGTGACGCCCAGGTATTTGGCAGATTTAACCCAAGGGATGGGTTCGCCGAATAGGACTATGGGTGACGGCATGAGAGTCCGCCGGGTCTCAGTGAAGTACACTGCTGCACTTTTGCTAGGATTTACTGCAATCCGCCATTTACGAAACCATGCACCGATTACGGTGATGGCTCGTTGGATGGCGCATCTCTGCCTGACCTTGAATCAGCCAGTAGAGTAGATTGCATTATCATCCGCAAACTGAGTGATCTGTACATTAGGTTCAGATCGTGGGATGTCGCTGGTGTACAGCGAGAAGAGAATGGGTGAGAGTACAGAGCCCTGAGGGACACCTGCGTGAATGGGATGCGGGGAGGAGAGCGTTCCCTCGGTGCGATAGCTAAACGTTCGATCCCTGAGAAAGTCTGGCACACCCAGTTGGTACAGCTTGAATATCAAGCCGTTGTGCCAGACTTTGTCGAACGCTATCGCTACGTCGAGGAAGACAGCAATGGTCCCTTGGGGCTTTGGTTTCTTATTGAAACCGCCTAGAATGTGCTCCGTTACGCGGTGCACTTGTTGGACGCAAGAGTGTTTGGCTCTAAAACCAAATTGCTCATCGGGAAGGAGGTTATTGGACCTAACGTGGGACCAGAGTCGGTTCACAATGAGCCGCTCGTAAATCTTCCCCAGAGAGCTGAGGAGACTTATGGGACGGTAGCTGGAGGGCTCGGCTGCCGGTTTGCCTGGTTTGTGAATACCAATGACAATGGCATGGTTCCAAGTGTCTGGGAAGGAGCAGTTGCTCATAGCCGCATTGAAGATGCTAACTAAGAGATGGACTAGCGGGACTGAGAAGTGTTTGATCACCTTGTTGCTGATACCATCAGCACCAGGGGATTTACGGGTCTTGAGGCTCTTGATCAGAGACACTACCTCGGATGATTTTACCGGTGGGAGGAGTGGGAGGTCAGAGATAGACATAGAGCTTTTACGTTCGACTTCAGATTCCACCGAATCGAGGTGATTGTGGTCGACGTGATCTACATTGAGAGTACACTGAGCCTCAAGGCTATCAGCTAAACACTCGGCTTTGTCTTCGTCAAGGAACGCTATGGAGAGGGGAGGTGGCCTAATAAGTGGAGGCATTGTCTGTTGTCCGTCAGATTTCAGAGCTCGAGCCAACTGCCAGTATGCCTGGTGAGTTGGCTCAATCTCTGACAGTTTGTCGTCCCACCTTCGATCATGCAGCTCACTCATGCGTTTCCTTACAGCACGCTGTAAATAGCGCATGGTGAGCCACGACCGCTCTGCGCGCCGCCTTTTATACTTTTCGGTCTACTAGGCTATTTTCGTCTCCAACAATATATATATATATATATATATATATCGGCGCGGAAACAATAATTAGCCAATAATAATTATTCTATAACAATTAGATTTGTTAAATTGTATTTATTTGAATTGATTTATAAAACATAGATTCATACTTTTGAAATTGTTTACAGTAAATTATTCCAATTAAAATTAATAATATAATTATTCTCAAAATGATTTAAGTTTATTACGATGTACAATTAATTATAAAACATGCCATCACTTTGTATTGCAATCTTAATGTTTAAAACGACCACGTGCAAGTACGCCGTAACCTATAAAAGCGGTCGCACTGGCGACGGGATGGCACATTTGTATGGGGCAAATGAAATTACCTACGGGGGCTAATTTTTATAGTTGCCATTTAAAATATTATTCAAAGGTGGTACGTTAAATATTTTGATGTCACATCCGGCATGCTAAAATATTCTCTTTGGTGGGTGTGTTATTGTTTTCATTCGGGTTTAGTGCCGGTTTCAGTGATTTTAGTTTCGTTCGTTATTAAAGTTCCTTGAATAGGGTCACTGGGTAAACGGTGGGTCGGTTGGGTACAGTGGGTCGTGCACACATTGACGAAACTACTGTAGATGGCGCTGCTTTTTGTTCACTCACTAACGCCCCCCCGCGCGCCATCCGCTTTCGACTAGTTCGCGCTCGGCCGTGCTCATCGGGTGACAAATGATGCCCGATTTTGTCGTGACGCTGTGAAAATATTTTGAAGTGTAAGTATGAATTTTGTTTATAATTCTTAACCTAGTTTTAATATCGATAAAAGTATATTACGACACTTTGACCTTGTTAATATGCTGTAATATCTCATGTAAACAATTGACTAGCTATTTATTCTTAACAGGTTGATACTTGTTTATGTTTAATGTTGGCATATGGTCAAGGGTGGGTCTGATTCACTGTGTACACAGTGGATCGCGACTCACTGTGTACTTGTTGTTAAGGCGATGCGCATGATTTTGCTAGGATTAAACATAATACATCACTACATATTATTTACAAATTATATATTTTATTACAGAATGGGCAGAAATAAAAAAAACCGAAAAATAGGCACTCGTACTGAGGAGCAAATGCAAAGAGCATTAAATGCAGTAAAAGCCGGCAAAAGCATCCAACTGGCGGCTGTAGAGCACCAAGTTGCTTTTTCCACTCTCCAAAGGTATAAGTAAACGAAATCCTGATCGGTTGACACCAAATTATTCGATCAGAATTATTTTTGATGCAGAACATGAACTGGCTTTATGCGATTACTTTAAAAAATGCGCCTTGATGTTTTATGGTCTTACCACTAAAGATTGCCAAATTGCTTATGAGATGGCAAAAATTTATAATGTGCCGGTTCCAGACAGTTCGGAAACAAATAAAATGGTGGGCATAGATTGGCTCAGAGGATTTCATGAGCGATTCCCTGATATGTCATTGCGTAAATCTGAAAGCAGCAGCTTGGCACATGCAACAGCATTTAATAAAGAAACAATGAAAATATTTTTTGACTATCTTAAAAATGTGCTTAGTCGTAGTCCAGCCTTTGCAGATGGCACACGCATTTATAACTTGGATGAAACAGCGACAAGCACAGTTCAAAAAAATCCGATAGACAAGCTCACGAGAAGTGTATGTCGCCAGTAAACATAAAAAAATCATTCAGGTAAACCGGTATCTACCCGTTCGCCAGAAATATATTCTCGGATGAGGATTTCATGCCGAGCAGCGTCACTTACAGACTTGCTGTTGTACAACCGACAGGTATGCAGTCACACTAATCATAATTATTAAATGCAAGTTGAAACTAATTTTATTTTGTTGTATTGTTTAGTCATATAATTAAAGCGCTTTTTTTCAGATTTTGTCGTCGTCAATAATGAAAATACAGTACCAAATCAAGAAATGGAAGATAATAATGAAATGTCAAATCGCGAATAAGATTTTTTTTAACATTTTAATGTTATAACTTTATGTCAATTTAGTTTTTTATACGAAAAAGGGTCGTTTTTTTTAGTTATGCTTCGCCTTAAGAAAATACCTAGATTATTGTTATAACACTGAAAAAATACTGTAACAAATTCAATAAATTTGTTTTTCAAATGTGATTTTTTATTGTTTCTTTTAATATAAAATTTCATTATTAATGCCTATTAAAAATGGGTCCACTCTATAACTACCTATAAAAATCCCTAGACCCATTGTTAACCAGGGGGTGATTCATTGTTCACCACCGGGTGTACACAATGGGTCAATTTTGCTCATTTAAAAAAACGTTATTTACTCTCCTCTACATCATTGGAGGTTAGTGATTTAGTTATATTCTGAAAGCTGATGAAATATACAATATATCAATTCAAATTTTAAGTCAATCGGGCAAACAGATTTTGAAATATGAACGATGAAAAAAAAGTGACCCAGTCCTTACCCGATGACCCTATAGCATTAAATCCACGTCGAGTTGAGCTTATGTTCATCCGTCCCTTCAAAAAGTTATGTTACTTGCGATTAGGAACTTCGAGAAATGGACTCAGTTGTGTGTGATGTGAGAAATTGACTCTTGAATATATTATAATAATTTGAGCAGGCTCTATTTTAGTTTGTGATCATGTCGGAGAAAGAAAACAAAAGGAAATGCTTTAAATGCGGCCGCTCACCGTTCGCAGACAACGCAAAATTGTTTAGATTTCCAGAGCCTGGCATAAATAACCTTATACGGTATGTATATTTACTGATATTTTTATGGTCATGTCTTAGTGCGACTCTCCATATGTACCACTCCTCATATTATTAAACAATTGCTAATTCTCCTGATAGTTTATGGAACTAGCACAACAGACACTGACAGAATTATGACAATAGTTGCAGACAGAAGCCTCTAAGAACTTCTATTTTTAAGCATTTTATCAGAGTCAAATCAAACAAGAATAAGCAAATCTGGTTAATTCTGAATCCTTAAAATTGACCTAACTAAGAAATCCAGAAACTACATATAGTGCGTTCGAATAGAGTGTGGGCAAAAGTGACAAAAGTAAAATTTTTGATCTTTACAAACGCTTTAACAAAAAAGCGCTCAACTGAGCATAAGACCTAAAATCGCATGTTTATGATCAAATACATAGCTGTCAAATAACAATCACAAACAACCATGCTTCGGACGTGGGTCAAAAATTACACTTTATGGTGGCAAAAATTCCTCTTTTTTAGCATTCCGAATGCTGAACAAAAAGAGACATGAATGACATTTTCACCCACAGATTCCCATTCGAATGCCCCTTATGAGCGTTATTAGCATTTTCGCTAAAAACAATCAGAAGTGATCTATTTGAATGCACTAAATATTATATTTTGTCTTTGCATCCACGTAGCTTTCCATTGGGAGTAATATTTCTAACTTACCTGTACCCTGAGTCCCCATGGAAGTTAGATTAAAATAAATGATGTGTATGTTGTACAAGTTATACAAAATTTCACACAAATCTAGTTGTGTCATAGTACTTCATGCATGTGGGGGCTTAAAAGCTGTATCTGTAGCTGGATAAATATGATATAAATGGTAAATATTCATGGCATTGATAGAACAGTGGTGTTTCAAAAAACGGTTAGGCAGTTAGCATTTGGCTGCAACAAATATTTTACAGTACCCATTTCAGAATCAAAACAATATAATTAACCCAAATAGAATTTTTATTAAGTATTTTTTTTGTACTTTCAGCTGTGAACTATGGGCCCAATACATACTCATCAACAACATTTCAAATGAAACTCCACAGTGAGCATAGAATGTTGTGTGAAAATCATTTTCTTGAGGCTGACTTCACTGATGATACTCTACAGAAGTTACAGAGATCTGCGGTTCCATGTGATGTAAGTTGCAAGTCAGTATTAAAACAAATTTTTATTTGTATTTATCCAAAGGTTTTCCTGAACAGATCGCTCTTAGCGATAACACAGCCTACTGAACTGACGATGGAAAATAGGCAGGGTAACACACACACAATGCCTTTCCACCAGTGAGGAGGGGCTCAAGCTGAAAGAGAGTTAACCCATGGTATTGCTGCTCAGTAGTCCATACTGTTCCGTCCACGATTGCTGCTTCAATTGGTAGGGCAGAAGTATACTTGCTACTTTTGAGTAGTAGGTAGCTAGCTCGATCAGCATTCGCAAAATGTTCTACTGCCATGGGGTACCAGGTACCTTCTGATTAGCAGTCAATAGGTGTAATCACTTGGCTACCACAGCTCCAATGTCCAACGCCAATTAAGACCAAATTAAAAAATTATATCTGTGATTTAAATATTATTGGTGTTTGCAAAACTTTCAAATCTATTTTTGTTACTTATTGAACTAGGCAGTATATGTATATATATATATTATGTAAAATATATATATATACTGCCTAGTTCAATAAGTAACAAAAATAGATTTGAAAGTTTTGCAAACTTACAATATATATATATATATATTACATTTGTTATCAGGCATTTAGGTATATGTACCTATTCACTATTTTCTATACTTACGCTGATACTATTTACCACTGTCCCTGAAAATATTACTCTTTCTATCCAAAGGTTGTCTAGAAGGAATCGCGATAAGACTGCCTTTTGTACCATTATGTTTTAACTAAAGAGTTCCTATCTATCTGTATTTGTTAGTTTAGTTATATATTTTCAATAACTTTTCTATCTGTAACTCATTAGTTTTTTTTTTTCCAGAATGAACCACAATTGCCCGAGTATACAATAAGGCCTCAACCTGGTCCTTCACATGGGGTCTTACAGGATATCACAAACACAAGACCTACCAATCAGCCTGGTCCTTCACATGGGGTCTTACAGGAAATGACCATTGGTGCAAATAGTGAGCCTAATGTTGGGACATCTTCAGATGCTCAAGTGCAAACAATAGTTAAACCAACTTCAGAAAGGGAGAAGTTTTTTTATGCCAAATGTAGCAAATATATGCGAAAAATTTGCCAACTGCGCAATCGCGTTAGACATCTGAAGTTAAAAGATATTTTAAAATGTGTGACAGATGATGTATCCATAAAAAAGTTATCAGGGAAGATATCTCCGACATTTGCGCAACTGTTGCAAGGACAGATACGGAACTTTAAAAAGAAAAGTACTGGTCGAAGGTGGAATAAAAAAGAAAAAATTACTGCTCTAAGAATTTATAAAAGATCACCAACATGTTACCGTTTGCTGCAAAGGCTTTTTCAGTTACCATCACCCAGTACATTAAAAAGTCTACTCAATAGAGTACCTTTTAATGCTGTGGAATCAATCAACCAGTTTTTGAAGTCCTTCAAAATTACACAAAGACACAAAAGCCTGCAGACAATGAATACACATTAATGTTTGATGAAATGTCAATAAAAAAACATCTCAATTACAACCCTAAAGAAGATGTAATTGAAGGATTTCAGGACCATGCTTCACAGGGAAGATCCCCACTTATTACAGCATATGCATTGGTGTTTATGGTTGCGGGGATACATAAGAAAGTTAAACAGCCAATTGCCCATTACTTTCCAAGTGGGTTTTCTACTGCAGACAGACTGGCTGTGCTAATTAAAGAGGTAAGTATTTTTTTTAAACACCTGCCTTAGAATGTCTTAAAAGGCGACTGAAGTCTCATAGGCAGAAAAGTGCGTCTAGTAGGCAGCAGTCAGCAGTATGGCAAAACCCTATTACCTAAACTAATACTAAAACCAAATTATATTCCTTGTTGAGTCCATTCATATTACAGAAAAACACATGGTATCGATTGACCCTACATGTGTAGGGATGATGATGACAACCTTTATATAATACTAGCTACGCTCTGTCTGCATGGTGATGGATGATGATAATGATGAATCAAAATATATATATATAGCCTATGTTATTTAGGGATTACATAGTATTATGGAGAAAGAATTTTTGAAATTGATACAAGTTGTTTTAGAGTCTATTCATTACAGACATACAAAAATGCAAATATTTCTTCTTGATATTATTATTAGTTTCTAAATTGTACACCGTTATCAATACTTTTGCATAACAGACCCAATGTGAATAGTAATCACATCAGTTAGAATAATTGTTCATTATTTATCATTTCAGGTTCTACAAAAGTGCCATGAGGTGGGAGTAAATATTGCGGCCATTGTGTGCGATATGGATGGCGTAAACAGGCGAGCCCTCACTATCTTGGGTGCATCACTGCAACACTCTTATATACACCACAATGGCAAACAAATCACAGCACTTTTTGATGTACCACATTTATTAAAATGCTTTAGAAACTTGTTATTAAAATATGATATTGAATGTGCTACAGACATTTTATCAAATGACAATGAAGGAAAAGGTAAAGGGTTCTCATACATACTTTTCACTCTTGTGTGTTCTTATCTTTTGGGTTAACTGTTGCATATTGTTTTTTTCTAAAACCCTTAGCAGAATTACGAATCTGGCCCAATGTGAATCAAGTGAAACTCAAACAAACAAACAAAAAAATATGATAATGTTATGAAATTACTGCTTTTATTTTGGTTTGATAACTATTTTTCTACATGATACATATTTCTTTTTACAGGAATTGCTAAATGGTCCCACATAAAGGAATTTTATGAAATTGATAATACCAACCCAAACTTTGTGTATGCACCAGCTTTGAAGATGGATCACTTAGAGCCCAATTCAAAACAAAAAATGAAGGTTAAATATGCAGCACAAGTTCTTAGCCATTCCGTAGCAGGAGGAATGTTAGCCAAAGGTATGTAAACTAGATAGGTAGGTACTTTCTTTATTGCATGGTGAATGTTTATTTTTAATGTTTTAAAGTGATGAAGTAGAGAAGACCGTACCTGATAGGATGCATCATGCCTGTTCATTACAGTTGCAGTATCACCGTTCTGTGGCTCTAAACTGCGCTCATTAGCAGGTTACAGCTAGTATATTAACTCAAAAATTCGTAACATTAAAAATAACAAAGTTCATTTGAAGCAAACATTTATTTAATCACCTTACTCTTATTTTCAGGAGACCTTACTGTGGACGCAGCTGTAACAGCAAATGTTATTATAAATATGGATAATCTGTTTGATTGTCTTAACAGCGATTGCTCGGATTTGCGCAAAGGAAAAGCTCATGCAACAAATTTAAAACATTCAAGTCCATATTTAAAATGCTTTGAAAAAATGAAAAGATTTTTTTCGTCTATTAAGTATATTGGAAGCCCACGTAAGCCGCCATCACATGGATGGATATGGACTCTCAATGCCATTGAGAAATTGTGGAGGAGCTTGGTGCAAAAACACCACATCACTAGCCTTGCCACAAGACCCTATTGAAAATCTTTTTGGCTGCATTTGTGGCAACTATGGATCCAATTCCAATCCAACATGCAGCCAATTTGTAGCTGGCTTAAAAACTGCCATATTAACAAATATGTCACACATGGGCACTTCAGGAAACTGTGAAACTGATAATAGCGTTATAATTAACAATTTTGAAACACTATTATCCGTTTCACAGTCCACACCACAGCATACATTTGCAAGGACATAGCCTGAATTTCTGTCCTCAATTGAATTACCTCAAATTGATGATGCCATACAAGACAACAATGCAGAAATTCAGGCATGTGGATTCGTAATGAAGAGGATGCCTAATTGTATGGATTGTAAAAAAGCATTAATATCAACAAGTGTTGAAAACTTTCATTTTTTGTGGAGTTTAGAGAGTACTCAGAGTTTAAAAAAAGTTTAAATTATGTTACAAAAGAAATGGTCGTCTGTGTAGAACACTGCGCTACCCTGATAAATGAATTACTCAGAGAAAAAGCTCACACGACTTACTTAAAAAAAACATATCTGAGCACATAATGTCAAATGTGAATTTCTATTTCCTGAACATTTGTATGGAGCACAGGAACTCAAATGTATGCACCAAAGTCAAAGTCAAAATTATTCAATTTAGGCATCAAAGACGCACTTATGAACGTCAATTTTTCATTATAATGTACTTTAAAGCCTACCGCCGCGTTCCAAAATACATAGAGCCAACCGAAAAGAAGCGACAAGAAACTCGGGGCCATTCTTTTTATATAGATGTTTTTACAATGTTTTTACTTAGGTACTACAAATATTAGCTCCAGTGTGTTGCCTTACAAAAGAGAACATAATAATGGTATCAGTAGGGCAAGACACGCTACACTTTGACATCTTAGTACACGAGTAGATAGATCCTGGAGTGATCAGTCCCAAGCTGTTTTATCCTCCAAGTAATCCGAAATTTTGTTATAACCTTTTTGACAGAGTTTAGTAGTTTAATAGTAATTTTAAACTTATTAATAGGCAAATCTCGGATAACATTGGGAACTACAGGCAGATGAAGGATTGTCCATTACATCGCATCGCCTACAAGATAGGCTATTGAAACACTTTCCTGGCCTTCGATGTTATTCGGATCCACCTAAGCCAACTATTCTTGCTTTTGAGAAAGATATTGGTAGGATTGTTCGTTCTGCAGAAGACCATGAAGCTGACAACTATTTCATGGACATGGCAAACGTTGCTAACACTTGTCGAGCTGAAATGTTAAATTTAAAAGAGACTACATTTAGTGGAAGCCTAATCAAAGATGTTCCAGAAATTCCGCTTTCTCTGTTAACACTTATAAAAATGCTATAGATAAAACAGAACAAAACCCAGAATCTATTTCATGGGCTGCCTATCACGCAAGTCAACAGCCAAGCGAACAAAAAGGATTGTCGCGTTCTGTAATTTTGCCCCTTCTTCCAGATCCTTCACATTCAATAGCTGTTGTCAAACATATCATTAATAACGTGCAAAAAACCATTACGTCTTTAAACCCAAATCAAGCAACAGTGATTGCTATGGATCAACCTCTATACGCTCTTGGAAAGATCTTCCAATGGAATAATCAGGAGCAGTTTGGAGAAAAAGACATTGTTCTTATGATGGGTGCTTTTCACATAGAAATGAACTTTATGACGTTGATTGGGGATTTATTAGGAAAATCTGGAATAATATCAGCTTTGACACGTGCTGAAGTGTGTGGCGAGGGAAAGGCTTAGTAATTTTTAAAAGCCTCGCATCCGAGACGTGCCCGATACGTTCACGAAGTACTCTCTGCTGCACTACATATTCTTTCTGTGCGCGCCTATGATACATACAAAATCGAAAACCCAGAAATGCACACTGACTTTGAGAAATGGAAACAACAACAATCGATAGATTCCGCAGCGTTTCACTTCTGGAATATGATTCTCAGTTTAGAAGTGTTGAGAGCTACTTTTGTGCGCTCTATCCGTACATCAAATTTTGACCTATACCTTCGGGCCTTAAAGTCAATGGCTCCATGGTTCTTCGCTATTGATCACACCAATTATGCTCGATGGATATCAGTGCATATTCGTGATATGGAACTACTGCCAAATATTGCCCCTGAGGTATACCATGCATTCTGTTCTGGAAAATTTACAGTAAAAAAGTCCAATTCGCGTTTTTCCTCGATTGCACTTGACCAAAGCCACGAACAGGAAAACAAATTAGTAAAAAGCACAGGAGGAGCAGTGGGACTTACAGAAGATGCAGCTGCGTTAAGACGCTGGATGATTGCTGGGCCCGAGATAGCTTCTTTGCTGAGAGAATTCGAGACATCACATGACAATCAGAGTGAGGATAAAAAAAATATTGAACAAATTCACCACGAAGAATCAAAGAGCCATCAAAAAAGGTTCCAGAAACATGTTGAAGCTCTTATCTTCACACTTTAGGAGAATGATAACCTACTATTGGATGATAAATTACACACTGTAGATACTCAGATTATAGTAGAAAAAGATGGTGAAGCACAAATGCGATCATTAGAAAGTCTCGGAAATACACAATACACTAAATTTGTGGAACAACGGATTGATTCAAATAATCTTTCTATCTTCGACCCTATCAAGAGAAACAATATCAACATATTTGGAGGTACAACTACTTGTAAATCAAAACAAGCCACTAAACTGTCGATAGCGAAAAGCGACGCCGCCTTATTCTCAAAACTGTACATCGCCTGTCAGCATAGGCAAGGGAATATACGAGTAGATGACTTTTTCAAACATGAAAACCAACCGTTTCCTCCGTCCCTCTCTGAGACAGGAAATATAAGATATGTGGCAAAATCGGAACTACTGAAATGTTTTAAAGACACATATGAAGACAAAGAAGATGAAGAAGAAAATGAAAGTACTGTCATCGAGTCAACCGAGTCATTTAACGAAGATCCCGTAGACTGCACTTCATCGTTTCTAGATGGGCCTGCTGTAGTTCAAATGATAAGACCGGGCAGTAACGTTACATTTGACGATTATCGCAAAACATTTATTAATTATGTTACGAACCAGAATGGAAATCGAGTTGATGTCGTTTTTGATGCATATCATGAAGACAGTCTCAAGAATCATACAAGGGAGAAGAGGGGCACAGGATTTCGTCAAAAAGTTACACCAGCAGGTAAACTTCCAAAAAACTGGCAACAATTTCTTCGTTCGTCACAGAACAAAGTAGAGCTTTTCAACTTCCTGGCTGATGGTCTCCAGCAGGTCCAACATGCAAAAACGATTGTTGCAACCAAAGGGGAACAAGTTTTGTGTAACGATGCCACCGTAGATTTGTCCTCCCTTAAGTCAAAACAAGAAGAAGCTGATACCAGACTCTTCCTTCATGTTTCGCACGCCGTGCAGCTTGGCCACACAGAAATATTGATTAGAACGGTTGACACAGATGTGGTTGTTGTAGCTATTGCCTTATACAGCGGCCTAAAAGAAATGGGTTTGAACAAATGTTGGATATCATTCGGAACAGGGAAAGCTTTACGTAGTATTGCTATTCACCAACTTGTGAATAAACTCGGCCCAGACAAATGCAGTGGCATGTTATTCTTTCACGCATTTACAGGGTGTGATACAGTATCTGGATTTTGTGGAAAGGGAAAAAAATCCTTTTGGAAAACTTGGAATTCCTTCCCTGAAGTTACCAAAGTATTTGAAACCATGTCACGACCTCAAAATGAAATTGAAAGCCATCAATTGGATGCTTTGGCAAGATATCTCATTCTGACTTACGACAAAACTAGCGATGTAGAAGACATTAACCAAGCTAGAAAAGAGTTGTTCATCAAGGGACGGGCAATGGACAGGCTGCCACCAACACTTGGTGCTCTTGAACAGCATACAAAACGAGCTTATTTACAAGCAGGATTGATCTGGGGTCAAAGTCTGATACCAAATCCTGAATATCCGAACTTTGAGAACTGGGGCTGGATGAAAGAAGACTGTATTTGGATTCCATGTTGGAGTACAACCAAAGAAACGTCCGCATCTGTAAAGGAATTGACGAAGTGTTCATGCCGCAGCTGCATTTGTAGGAAGTCGGGCCTTCCCTGTACTGGTCTCTGTAAATGTGGGGGAGATTCCTGTGATATGCATTGAAATAAATGATATATATAATTTTCACTGTATTTTACTGTATTTTTAATAAATTTCTTGAAACCCTTGGCTTTAAATCTAAGCAAAACAACATTATCGGAAAGGTGGTATTGTAAAAAGGTAAAAAATGAGTACTTGAGTCAGACGCGGCAAGCTGTAACTCTGGAAGTAATGTCTCTACGACTATGAAATAGGTGTCATTTTTTAGCTCAATGTATAAGGTATATTACTTCTTAAGTCTATTTTATCACCACTCTTGTCGCTTTCCTATAAATGGAGCAAGAAAAAAAAAGTTTGCCTGTTTTTACAATTTCATAATACGTTGGTGGCTGTAAACAGAAATATATTAATCTTATCATTATATAATGTAGTAGGTAATTTATCGACAATGATTTGTTCTCTGAAGAGTAAACTCCTCAGTCTTATCGTTTTCGTAGAAAATTCGAAAAACCGGAATCAGGGAGATAAAAAGGGGGGGGGGAGGGGGGTAAACATTATTGACGTGCTTCCATATCTACATTGAAGCACATATATGACAGCTACATTCATGCCAAGTTTCATGCTTTCTTCAGGATGGGACCGTATTTTAAGTTAAGGACCCGTACTATGCCGTTCTACACAGAATTTGATAACGAACCAGTTGACTCAACAGCAGCTTCGCTCGCTTGGGTTTGGTGTAGTGAAGGAAGCATCTTTTTGGAATTTCAGGGTCCTGGATTGTCCATTTATACTAAAACTGGATAATTACGTATTTATCGTTCTCTAGATTTTGATTGTTTTAGTGCACATGACTAGTAGGACGAGAAAAGAGAGTAACGAGAAAAGTTACCAATGTGTTACGTTATAATACTACACTTAAATAACGTGTTACATTTGACTCTCATCGCTGACGACTGATGCTAGTTTCATCTCTCATCCATGCCGCCTTAATGCGGCACATCGTGCGTGATTTAAGAACAGACGACGGGCTTTGTTTTTTCATAACCCACATTCATAATCATTATTTTGTTTACTGATTCGTGATTAGTACTCCTTTCTGGCCCTAAATCAATAATAAATGTTATAATAAAGGGATCTATAATAATATAAGAGATTGTCACTCACTATTAATCAAATAACTATGATGGTTATATCGTAAAAAAATGTTTGCTTGACGGCTTAACTACTGCCTTAGGTACAATCAACTTAGCTCACTTGTGTCATATAATATACCAATATGGTCTATGGTAGCATATAATATGTAAAATTATCATTGATAATAACATCATATAAACTTGGTAGACATACATGAGACATTATTTACATTGTTACCTTTTTTATGAAACAGGCCTATATTAAAATCACAAACTGACAACTATACTGCAACTGCAGGCTTAACAAGTTTTAATGAACTAATGTCACAATATAGGGGGCAGACGAAATCACTGCACACATGAATCTATTAATGCCTGGTTGCAGCAGACTAAAATATTAACACAAGTATTATAGCAAAGCATAGTTTATATCATAGACCAAATCCAATCGGAGTTATCATAGAGCAAAATCTGCTGGAAGCAACACATTGATACTGTCTCAGGCAGGTTGAGAAAACTTATGTTTATTTTTAAAAGATTAAGGTCTGTAGCAGGTGATGAAGTAATACGGCAAGTTTACTCTTCTTTATGCCAATCAATTCTTTGCTATTGTGTGGTGGCATGTTCAAATCATATTTGTTACCGCTTGAACGTGCTCAACGTGCTATTATTAAAATAGCACACAAGAAACCACGCCTCTACTCTACTGATGATCTCTATCAGGGCAGTGGATATTTAAGGGTTAGACAGCTTTACATACTATCTGTTATTTTAAGATACCATAAAATTGCTCCAAACAAGGTTATTATCTGCCGCAGACACATCCGATGGAAAGTTCCAACTAGACATTCTGAGTTCTACCGACGGACTTACTCTTGGACAGCACCGTACATATACACTAAGCTTAACAGACTTCTTAATATGTATATTACCTTTTACCCGATATAAATGTAAACAAACAGTAAAGCTTTGGCTATTGAATCTAAGCTATGAACAAAATGAACAGATAATCCAAATTGATAAATAACAACACAGATAAAATATATAGTAATTAAAACACTTATAGTAGTTTAAACACTATACAGACTATTTAAGATTTATTGATTACTAAATTGAAAAACATATGTGCGAGGATATAATTACAGAATAACAACTTAGATATTTACAATAGTATATAATATAAATTTAATTACAGTTCAAAATGGAAATCTCTATTCATTTTGTATTGTTTTTTAAAAATCATGTTGCTATAAGTATCAACTGCGTAGGTAGTTATATGAAGTTGCGACTACACTGTTTAGACTGTCGGACTTTTACAGAATAACTTAAGTAATTTCTATCTGTAACCTTAACAAAAAATTAAAGCACATACTTGTAACGCAATTAGATTTAAAACCAATTTGTGAGGAACTGATCTCCACAACACAGGGAATCCTAGTGTGGAGACCAGGGCTTACAAAAAATAAATAACTGAAACTGTATCATATTATATAAATTTACTAGTTTTAAGAATGTAGTCATTATTGGTGGTTGAAATAAATAAATAAATATGAACACATTTTATTTATGTAATAATATATTTATTTTGCGTTTCAGTGCAGCTGCAGATGCTTCGCCAGAAAACACTCTATTTTTTAGAACACAGTATCTTCTTATACATATAGTAAAAACACTACTAATTATGGTGCATACATTTGAGTTCCTGTGCTCCATACAAATGTTCAGGAAATAGAAATTCACATTTATTTATTTATTTATCAAATGCATACTGTGCTTACAGGATACCCAAAGCGCACAGTAGGCCAGCCTTAAATTAACACTCACTTATCTGTCTTTAAATCTACTCTTATAAAATTTAGAATCACTAAAAAAAGTTTGACAACACAACAATACATACTTATACTCGGAAAAAAAAATGTCAAGGTCTGGCATCTGAGCAATCATAGTATTGAGCAAATGAATGGCCTGTGCAGTGGGAGCGTACTGTGCCGTTTGTGTGCGCACACCCGGCACCGCCGCAAACACGCGGCGTGCACTGCAAGCGCGCGACCCGCGGACCCCGTCTGGCACGACCAGTGACAAGCGAGACAGCGCGTTGACATTATGTGCTCAGATATGTTTTTTTTAAGTAAGTCGTGTGAGCTTTTTCTCTGAGAAATTCATTTATCAGGGTAGCGCAGTGTTCTACACAGACGACCATTTCTTTTGTAACATAATTTAAACTTTTTTTAAACTCTGAGTACTCTCTAAACTCCACAAACAAATGAAAGTTTTCAACACTTGTTGATATTAATGCTTTTTTACAATCCTCACAATTAGGCATCCTCTTCATTACGAATCCACACACATATGCACATGCCTGAATTTCTGCATTGTTGTCTTGTATGGCATCATCAATTTGAGGTAATTCAATTGAGGACAGAAATTCAGGCTCTGTCCTTGCAAATGTATGCTGTGGTGTGGACTGTGAAACGGATAATAGTGTTTCAAAATTGTTAATTATAAGTATAATTTCCTGAAGTGCCCATGTGTGACATATTTGTTAATATGGCAGTTTTTAAGCCAGCTACAAATTGGCTGCATGTTGGATTGGAATTGGATCCATAGTTGCCACGAATGCAGCCAAAAAGATTTTCAATAGGGTCTTGTTGTAATCGCCTAGTGGCAAGGCTAGTGATGTGGTGTTTTTGCACCAAGCTCCTCCACAATTTCTCAATGGCATTGAGAGTCCATATCCAACCTTCTTGTGATGGCGGCTTACGTGGGCTTCCAATATACTTAATAGACGAAAAAAATCTTTTCATTTTTTCAAACCATTTTAAATGTGGACTTGAATGTTTTAAATTTGTTGCATGAGCTTTTCCTCTGCGCAAATCCGAGCAATCGTTGTTAAGACAATCAAACAGATTATCCATATTTATAATAACATTTGCTGTTACAGCTGCGTCCACAGTAAGGTCTCCTGAAAATAAGAGTAAGGTGATTAAATAAATGTTTGCTTCAAATGAACTTTGTTATTTTGATTGTTACAAATTTTTGAGTTAATATACTAGCTGTAACCTGCTATCACATCTGTTAATATTTTGATATAGTTGGGGGTCATTGACATTTTACTAACATTGAACTAAGCTCTCAAGTGGCCTGACAGAATTTATACATATACTGTATGTATAGGGATGTTCAAGCAACTTTTACTGTAGCAGCAAATTACGCTCACGTTGCACGAGTGTCCATACATTACATGCAAGATGTGGGGACAGCCATGACAGCTGTAGGCTCTAGTCAGCCTAAAGATGTAGGTACATATCCTACAAATCAAATTAAATAAATAAATAAATAAATATTCCACAACTAACACACAACGCCATCTAGTCCCAAGCTAAGCAGAGCTTGTGTTATGGGTACTAGACAACTGATAAACATACTTATATATTTCTAAATACATACATATTATAGATAAATTACACCCAGACACAGAACAAATGATCGTGCTCATTACACAAACATTTGTCCTGGGTGGGAATCGAACCCACGACCTCCAGCATAGCAGTCAGGGTCACTAACCACTAGACCAACAGGCCTGTAAATTATATAGTAGTATAGTAATTACTGTGTGCATGAGATTTAAGAACTAATGTCTCTAAGTAATGAGCGCAGTTTAGAGTCACAGAACGGTGATACTGCAACTGTAATGAACAGGCATGATACATCCTATCAGGTACGGTCTTCTTTACTTCATCACTTCAAAACATTCGGAATGGCTAAGAACTTGTGCTGCATATTTAACCTTCATTTTTTGTTTTGAATTGGGCTCTAAGTGATCCATCTTCAAAGCTGGTGCATACACAAAGTTTGGGTTGGTATTATCAATTTCATAAAATTCCTTTATGTGGGACCATTTAGCAATTCCTGTAAAAAGAAATATGTATCATGTAGAAAAATAGTTATCAAACCAAAATAAAAGCAGTAATTTCATAACATTATCATATTTTTTTGTTTGTTTGTTTGAGTTTCACTTGATTCACATTGGGCCAGATTCGTAATTCTGCTAAGGGTTTTAGAAAAAAACAATATGCAACAGTTAACCCAAAAGATAAGAACACACAAGAGTGAAAAGTATGTATGAGAACCCTTTACCTTTTCCTTCATTGTCATTTGATAAAATGTCTGTAGCACATTCAATATCATATTTTAATAACAAGTTTCTAAAGCATTTTAATAAATGTGGTACATCAAAAAGTGCTGTGATTTGTTTGCCATTGTGGTGTATATAAGAGTGTTGCAGTGATGCACCCAAGATAGTGAGGGCTCGCCTGTTTACGCCATCCATATCGCACACAATGGCCGCAATATTTACTCCCACCTCATGGCACTTTTGTAGAACCTGAAATGATAAATAATGAACAATTATTCTAACTGATGTGATTACTATTCACATTGGGTCTGTTATGCAAAAGTATTGATAACGGTGTACAATTTAGAAACTAATAATAATATCAAGAAGAAATATTTGCATTTTTGTATGTCTGTAATGAATAGACTCTAAAACAACTTGTATCAATTTCAAAAATTCTTTCTCCATAATACTATGTAATCCCTAAATAACATAGGCTATATATATATATTTTGATTCATCATTATCATCATCCATCACCATGCAGACAGAGCGTAGCTAGTATTATATAAAGGTTGTCATCATCATCCCTACACATGTAGGGTCAATCGATACCATGTGTTTTTCTGTAATATGAATGGACTCAACAAGGAATATAATTTGGTTTTAGTATTAGTTTAGGTAATAGGGTTTTGCCACACTGCTGACTGCTGCCTACTAGACGCACTTTTCTGCCTATGAGACTTCAGTCGCCTTTTAAGACATTCTAAGGCAGGGGTTTAAAAAAAATACTTACCTCTTTAATTAGCACAGCCAGTCTGTCTGCAGTAGAAAACCCACTTGGAAAGTAATGGGCAATTGGCTGTTTAACTTTCTTATGTATCCCCGCAACCATAAACACCAATGCATATGCTGTAATAAGTGGGGATCTTCCCTGTGAAGCATGGTCCTGAAATCCTTCAATTACATCTTCTTTAGGGTTGTAATTGAGATGTTTTTTTATTGACATTTCATCAAACATTAATGTGTATTCATTGTCTGCAGGCTTTTGTGTCTTTGTGTAATTTTGAAGGACTTCAAAAACTGGTTGATTGATTCCACAGCATTAAAAGGTACTCTATTGAGTAGACTTTTTAATGTACTGGGTGATGGTAACTGAAAAAGCCTTTGCAGCAAACGGTAACATGTTGGTGATCTTTTATAAATTCTTGGAAAAGTAATTTTTTCTTTTTTATTCCACCTTCGACCAGTACTTTTCTTTTTAAAGTTCCGTATCTGTCCTTGCAACAGTTGCGCAAATGTCGGAGATATCTTCCCTGATAACTTTTTATGGATACATCATCTGTCACACATTTTAAAATATCTTTTAACTTCAGATGTCTAACGCGATTGCGCAGTTGGCAAATTTTTCGCATATATTTGCTACATTTGGCATACAAAAACTTCTCCCTTTCTGAAGCTGGTTTAACTATTGTTTGCACTTGAGCATCTGAAGATGTCCCAACATTAGGCTCACTATTTGCACCAATGGTCATTTCCTGTAAGACCCCATGTGAAGGACCAGGCTGATTGGTAGGTCTTGTGTTTGTGATATCCTGTAAGACCCCATGTGAAGGACCAGGTTGAGGCCTTATTGTATACTCGCGCAATTGTGGTTCATTCTGGAAAAAAAAATAACTAATGAGTTACAGATGAAAAGTTGTTGAAAATATATAACTAAACTAACAAATACAGATAGATAGGAACTCTTTAGTTAAAACATAATGGTACAAAAGGCAGTCTTATCGCGATTCCTTCTAGACAACCTTTGGATAAAAAGAGTAATATTTTCAGGGACAGTGGTAAATAGTATCAGCGTAAGTATAGAAAATAGTGAATAGGTACATATACCTAAATGCCTGATAACAAATGTAATATATATATATATATATTGTAATATATATATATATATATATATATATATATATATATATATATATATATATATTGTAATATATATAGATATACTGCCTAGTTCAATAAGTAACAAAAATAGATTTGAAAGTTTTGCAAACACCAATAATATTTAAATCACAGATATAATTTTTTAATTTGGTCTTAATTGGCGTTGGACATTGGAGCTGTGGTAGCCAAGTGATTACACCTATTGACTGCTAATCAGAAGGTACCTGGTACCCCATGGCAGTAGAACATTTTGCGAATGCTGATCGAGCTAGCTACCTACTACCCAAAAGTAGCAAGTATACTTCTGCCCTACCAATTTAAACAGCAATCGTGGACGGAACAGTATGGACTACTGAGCAGCAATACCATGGGTTAACTCTCTTTCAGCTTGAGCCCCTCCTCACTGGTGGAAAGGCATTGTGTGTGTGTTACCCTGCCTATTTTCCATCGTCAGTTCAGTAGGCTGTGTTATCGCTAAGAGCGATCTGTTCAGGAAAACCTTTGGATAAATACAAATAAAAATTTGTTTTAATACTGACTTGCAACTTACATCACATGGAACCGCAGATCTCTGTAACTTCTGTAGAGTATCATCAGTGAAGTCAGCTTCAAGAAAATGATTTTCACACAACATTCTATGCTCACTGTAGAGTTTCATTTGAAATGTTGTTGATGAGTATGTATTGGGCCCATAGTTCACAGCTGAAAGTACAAAAAAAATACTTAATAAAAATTCTATTTGGGTTAATTATATTGTTTTGATTCTGAAATGGGTACTGTAAAATATTTGTTGCAGCCAAATGCTAACTGCCTAACCGTTTTTTGAAACACCACTGTTCTATCAATGCCATGAATATTTACCATTTATATCATATTTATCCAGCTACAGATACAGCTTTTAAGCCCCCACATGCATGAAGTACTATGACACAACTAGATTTGTGTGAAATTTTGTATAACTTGTACAACATACACATCATTTATTTTAATCTAACTTCCATGGGGACTCAGGGTACAGGTAAGTTAGAAATATTACTCCCAATGGAAAGCTACGTGGATGCAAAGACAAAATATAATATTTAGTGCATTCAAATAGATCACTTCTGATTGTTTTTAGCGAAAATGCTAATAACGCTCATAAGGGGCATTCGAATGGGAATCTGTGGGTGAAAATGTCATTCATGTCTCTTTTTGTTCAGCATTCGGAATGCTAAAAAAGAGGAATTTTTGCCACCATAAAGTGTAATTTTTGACCCACGTCCGAACCATATATATATATATAGATATACTGCCTAGTTCAATAAGTAACAAAAATAGATTTGAAAGTTTTGCAAACACCAATAATATTTAAATCACAGATATAATTTTTTAATTTGGTCTTAATTGGCGTTGGACATTGGAGCTGTGGTAGCCAAGTGATTACACCTATTGACTGCTAATCAGAAGGTACCTGGTACCCCATGGCAGTAGAACATTTTGCGAATGCTGATCGAGCTAGCTACCTACTACCCAAAAGTAGCAAGTATACTTCTGCCCTACCAATTTAAACAGCAATCGTGGACGGAACAGTATGGACTACTGAGCAGCAATACCATGGGTTAACTCTCTTTCAGCTTGAGCCCCTCCTCACTGGTGGAAAGGCATTGTGTGTGTGTTACCCTGCCTATTTTCCATCGTCAGTTCAGTAGGCTGTGTTATCGCTAAGAGCGATCTGTTCAGGAAAACCTTTGGATAAATACAAATAAAAATTTGTTTTAATACTGACTTGCAACTTACATCACATGGAACCGCAGATCTCTGTAACTTCTGTAGAGTATCATCAGTGAAGTCAGCTTCAAGAAAATGATTTTCACACAACATTCTATGCTCACTGTAGAGTTTCATTTGAAATGTTGTTGATGAGTATGTATTGGGCCCATAGTTCACAGCTGAAAGTACAAAAAAAATACTTAATAAAAATTCTATTTGGGTTAATTATATTGTTTTGATTCTGAAATGGGTACTGTAAAATATTTGTTGCAGCCAAATGCTAACTGCCTAACCGTTTTTTGAAACACCACTGTTCTATCAATGCCATGAATATTTACCATTTATATCATATTTATCCAGCTACAGATACAGCTTTTAAGCCCCCACATGCATGAAGTACTATGACACAACTAGATTTGTGTGAAATTTTGTATAACTTGTACAACATACACATCATTTATTTTAATCTAACTTCCATGGGGACTCAGGGTACAGGTAAGTTAGAAATATTACTCCCAATGGAAAGCTACGTGGATGCAAAGACAAAATATAATATTTAGTGCATTCAAATAGATCACTTCTGATTGTTTTTAGCGAAAATGCTAATAACGCTCATAAGGGGCATTCGAATGGGAATCTGTGGGTGAAAATGTCATTCATGTCTCTTTTTGTTCAGCATTCGGAATGCTAAAAAAGAGGAATTTTTGCCACCATAAAGTGTAATTTTTGACCCACATCCGAAGCATGGTTGTTTGTGATTGTTATTTGACAGCTATGTATTTGATCATAAACATGCGATTTTAGGTCTTATGCTCAGTTGAGCGCTTTTTTGTTAAAGCGTTTGTAAAGATCAAAAATTTTACTTTTGTCACTTTTGCCCACACTCTATTCGAACGCACTATAAGGTACACGAGGCATTTAAGGCCCATCTTTATTAAAAGTAAATTATATTTAAACCGAACAGAGTTAACAAAGAGAGCACATATAATTTAGATTCTTCGTTTATTAATTTATCTTCAAACATACAACAACAATCCTAAACAGATTGGTTTCGTGCTTTAGTGTATACTTTTCAAAAACAAGTGTTTGGGCCTTTTTAAACTACGTCCGGATATTAAGGCCCGCAAAATAAAACATCGTAGTGAAATTATTGTGAGGATCATTAAAGTTCTATCATATTAGTTGTAACAACACTAACATCTAGAACTTTCTTAGCTAGAGAAATAAGTTCTTTTCCCAAAAATCATGATAGTGGGCATTTTTAAACTTATGAAATAATCAACTATAAATTTCACTTTTAATAACCAACCATAACACAAAAAAGCATTTGGCTCAGTTTAAACTTTAGAAACATAAACTAAATACTAAATAAAAATTAAATAACGCTTCCTTTTTTTTTAATTTATAATTAATATGGGCCTTATTATACGGACGTATTTGAAAATATAATATATAAGAATCCGTGTGATCTTGAACGATCAATTCTAACGAAGGACTATACCCTAACTGCTTTGATATGTTTATTAACATGACTTATATCAGACACAATGTGATTCTATCAGCCTTACCTATATTGAGATCAAATAAAAAAATCATCTAAGTGAAACAAGATAATGAAATTAAATTTTTAACGCGTACAAATTTAGATACAATCAGGGCAATAGAAATAATCGTGGTCGTGTTTTGTCAGTCCTACGCATTCTTCGTGATACAATTTTTGGCAAACTATGCAGCTTCTCATATCTTCTTCTCTTTCCATTTTGCACCCATGACAAAACCAAATATCATTAATGTCTTTGGTCTTTTTCTTTTTCATGACATTTGGCTTATCACTTTTGTTTTCTTTATCGTTAGTCACTTTTTCACTTCCTTTTTTGTTTGATTTATTTATATATGCATTTGTTTTAGAATTATTTCTTTTTCCTTTTACTTTCTTTCCTACGTCATCCTGTTTTTATCAAATAAATCTTTGACGATTTTTGACCTTTGTAATTTAAAGCCTTGCGCCGTGGCTGAGACTTCGTAACCGCAAAATGTGGAGTAGGAAGAAGTTCCTGAAAGGATGTTTTTTTTTACTTTTTAACTTTGCCAGTACCACGTCATCGTCGGAATCATCCTCATATGTGTTGCCGGTCTTGTTTGGTGTCTGTTCTCCTTTTTGAACCAAATCGTATGCTTCTTCATCGGAATCACTGTAAGGATCATAAATATTTACGACACGCCTGTTTTGATCACGAACAAGTTCTTCAATATCCAGCGATGCTTCAGATGATGATCTATTGTAATTGGAGTGTAAGGAAGGGTTTCTGATTCCAGAAGGTCCTGGAGCTGATAAATTTTCAGTAGACACCTCAATAGGTTTTTCTGGAATATTCTAACATAATTTTCCAAAAAAACTGTTTCTGGCGATGAACTATAATCGACTAATCTTGTTTGAAGGGAAAAATTAGATGAAACTGGTGTGGGGCGTATATACGAAGAAGTTCTGTCTGGCAGTCCATTTTGTAACTCGTCCAATAGAGATGGTGTAGCCACATCACTTATAGCATCCGTATTCTGTGTAAGTTCTTCGACATCAGTAGCGTCCGAATCAAAATCATAATTTACACTCGTATGAAGCTTCAGCATGTGTCGGCGAGGAAGTTGGTTCTAGATTATCTGATACGTGGTTTGGATTGTGTGTCAATAAAGATGGTGCATAAGCATTGCTTTCTTGTAGTTTCAAAATACCGACAATACGTTTATGATTTGTTCTCAGTCGATAATATCCCCGAGCATAATAAGGCCCGGGCCTTGTTACCCATTCTGGGTACGGGCCATATTATCTTTAGGCCAGTGTTTTCAAATAAACTAACGCATTTAAATAATATTACGACAAAATATATATTATTACCAATTCAGACAGTCCTAAATCTGTGTACTACACTTCACAGTAGAAAAAAACAAAGATTTATTTGAGTAAACTGCTACAAATGAACGATTCTTATGGCAGAAAATAATAAGAGGCGCAGACGCAACCGCTTCCACTGACTGTTTGGAAGGTACTGACTTGATGGAGGCGCGCGCGAATCGGCGCGACGTTGCCAGCTCGTTGAATCTGTGTTGTCTATGTGTGCGTAGAGTGGTTAGTGTATTATAATGGCGGGACTCATATTTTTAAGAAGTGGGCCTTCCTTGCCGCTGGGCTTTATACCCCTCAGGTACCTTATGTAGTTTCTGGATTTCTTAGTTAGGTCAATTTTAAGGATTCAGAATTAACCAGATTTGCTTATTCTTGTTTGATTTGACTCTGATAAAATGCTTAAAAATAGAAGTTCTTAGAGGCTTCTGTCTGCAACTATTGTCATAATTCTGTCAGTTGTGCTAGTTCCATAAACTATCAGGAGAATTAGCAATTGTTTAATAATATGAGGAGTGGTACATATGGAGAGTCACACTAAGACATGACCATAAAAATATCAGTAAATATACATACCGTATAAGGTTATTTATGCCAGGCTCTGGAAATCTAAACAATTTTGCGTTGTCTGCGAACGGTGAGCGGCCGCATTTAAAGCATTTCCTTTTGTTTTCTTTCTCCGACATGATCACAAACTAAAATTGAGTCTCTGCTCAAATTATTATAATATATTCAAGAGTCAATTTCTCACATCACACACAACTGATTCAATTTCTCGAAGTTCCTAATCGCAAGTAACATAACTTTTTGAAGGCACGGAGGAACATAAGCTCAACTCGACGTGGATTTAATGCTATATTCAAGGAACTTTAACAACGAACGAAACTAAAATCACTGAAACCGGCACTAAACCCGAATGAAAACAATAACACACCCACCAAAGAGAATATTTTAGCATGCCGGATGTGACATCATAATATTTAATGTGTTACCACCTTTGAATAATATTTTAAATGGCAACTATAAAAATTAGCCCCCGTAGGTAATTTCATTTGCCCCATACAAATGTGCCATCCCGTCATCCCGCCAGTGCGACCGCTTTTATAGGTTACGGCGTACTTGCACGTGGTCGTTTTAAACATTAAGATTGCAATACAAAGTGATGGCATGTTTTATAATTAATTGTACATCGTAATGAACTTAAATCATTTTGAGAATAATTATATTATTAATTTTAATTGGAATAATTTACTGTAAACAATTTCAAAAGTATGAATCTATGTTTTATAAATCAATTCAAATAAATACAATTTAACAAATCTAATTGTTATAGACTAATTATTATTGGCTAATTATTGTATCCGCGCCGATATATATATATACATATATATATATATATATTGTTGGAGACGAAAATAGCCTAGTAGACCGAAAAGTATAAAAGGCGGCGCGCAGAGCGGTCGTGGCTCACTCTGCCTTCAACCGTCGACGAGTCAACATCTCCGAGTTCGTTATTGCGGTGACGTCAATCCTTGTCGTGATTTTGTATAGTGCAAACACTGTCGTATAGATTGTAAGTCTTCTTTAAAAAAAAAATTTAATTTTTTTTTTTTTAAATATTTTTTTCCCTCTTATTAAATTAATGTTCTGCTACTAGTAGAGATAAATAACTGTAAGGTTAATGTGACCGCTGTGTTAATACTTTTATACGGCAATGTTTTGTCTTGTATAACTTGTATGCAAAACGAGAGGTATTGATCACTATGATTGACACGTCACTGTGGTATGGAAGTACTTCAGGATTTAAATAAAACAATTGTCAATATGAACCCTATATGAATGGGTACCTATGGACACTTGGTAATGTATGTAAGGCATGGAATGTTTCTTTGTTTTCATTGCATATTGTGGTGCGGGTGATGGAAGTCCAGAATTTTATCGTAGTACGTCGACAGATATTAACACATTCATTTGTTTTTCAGCTGTCCCGAGCAGGTATCCTGAGCGGCTGCCCAAACTGCTGCGCTGGGCTGCTGCGCTGAGCAACTGCCCATGCTTCTGCGCTGAGCGGCCGCCCAAGCCGCTGTCCCGAGCAGTTGTCTGCTGGAAGTCAAGTCCGGAGTAATCGACACCAAAGATTACCTTGTGTGGTGTCATGCAAAGGTGATATCGTGAGTATGTCGAGACATTCGACAGTTAATCTTCACAAATTGTGGTGAGGCAATATGCCACCATACGATAGGTAGGGAAGAATTAGTGGTACCTGGGTTCCGTGGGGTATGTCGGGAGACTCTGGAACTGGTGAGAGCTGGTGACCGTAAGTCCTCGTTGGAGGCGTGCTGCTGTCGACGGCGTGCTGAATGAGCTGAAGAACTATTGTCACTTGGTTCTAATGTCTGTATTGTCCCTTTGGGTTGTGCACTGGTTTACGCGGCGGGCTGATTGCGTGTGTACACACGTGCTGATTTAGGAGTAGTGTCTGGTCGGGCCGAACACACCCTGAAGGTCACTCGCGGCGAAGTCATTCGCGGTGACTCGTGCTGATATAAAATGGCGGTGCCATGCGGTTGCTGCGCGGAACGCAGCGGTACACGTCCGCCGGTCGCGAGTACAAAAAGGTGACTATTGAGCTGACGCGTAAACGCGGGGCTGATATTGGCGGTTCCCGATTACGCCGTGCGGACGCGACGGCGCCGAAAAGGTGACTGTTTCCGCTTCCTTCCGCAGCCGCTTTCTTCTAGTTATGACAGCTGCAGGCGAAGCGGCGGTGGGGCACGCGGGCGCGGTGCGCCTTAAGGTGACGTCACGCTTTGGCGTGAACATATTCCCCACTCGGCAAAGGTGTGGTGTGGTGGTCAATCGACAGTCAGGTGGTCGTTCTTGATTTCCACCACTCGGGTGACGCCATCCCTTCATGGGTTCGTTTTGTGGCTCATGCGCCAGTGTAGAGGCGGCACCTGGTCGTCCACCATCAGTACCAGTTTCCCGACTTGAGGTGGGCTGGATCGGGGAGTCTGTTTGGAGCGTGTTTGGATGGTGTGCAGGTAGGGTTTGGACCAGGATTGCCAAAGGTGTTAGGATAAGGGTAGGACGAGCTTGAACCCTTTTGTGTTCAGAAATGGCTCGTCCTCCTACCGAATACTCAGGTAGGGCATTGAGCTGACGGTTTAAAAGGACATGACCCGCGGCGAGTAATTCAAATTCCGCGTGGTCAAAAGAGAGTGGGCTGAGAGGGCGTGCATTGAGCTTGGCTGCAATGCGCGTTAAAAGAGCTGAAAGTGTAGGTGCGATATTGTTATTGTTGGTTGCAAGAAAGTCTTGTATTTCCCTAAGTTCATTTCTAGCGCCTACATAAATTGTACCGCAATTATATCTAATTAACGTCGGTACACCGCGCCTAGAAACAAAACGCTGTAATGCCGCAAGGAACGCTTCCGTGGATAACTCAGATACCGGTTCGAGATGGACCGCCTTCGTGGCTAGGCATGTTACAACACAGAGGTAGCCTTTTAATAGCTTGGTGTTTCTCAGTGTACTGGATTTTATCAAAAATGGTCCAGTAAAGTCCGTCGTGACTTTGCTAAATACGGGCTGAACGTTTACGCGGTCGGCGGGTGAGTCGGCCATGTACGGAGCCTTAGTTTGGACGCGGAAACGTAAACATTGTATACATTTGTATACTGATAACGTCCAGAATTGCTGGCGCAAGGGTGAGTGCAGAATGTCAGCACCTAACTGACTTAAGGTGTTTGCGATGACAGTTTGTCGTCGTGTTGTGTGTGTGTGCTGATTCTTTGTGGGCTGAGTCGGTATTTGTTGGATGTGCCGTCCTAGTCATTGCCTAGGCGGCGGTGAAGGACGCGAGGTAGTGCGCGGTGGAGTACGACGGGAGTACACCATCTGGCCCGTATCAGGTGAGGGACGGCGCCGTGGTACCTCGCGCTGTTGTACCGGCAATAAGCGCACTGGTAGTGCGTAGTATCGTGTACATACCCGAGGCTTGTGACCCTTTACATTACTACATGGGTAGCAATGGTTGTCACCATAGTGAGGTTGCGGGTTCGATACCTGTTTGGGTGTTGGCGCGGAGCTGAACGGTCGTGGGTTCGAACCCTGCGCATAGCGCGGAGGTTGTGGGTTCGAAACCTGCTGAAGTGGGGACGAGAAGCGCGCGGGTATAGTCGCGGAGCCGATAGGTTGCAGGTTCGAATCCTGCTGAGCAGATGACGAGAAGCGCGCGGGTATAGGCGCGGAGCTGAGAGGTTGCAGGTTCGAATCCTGCGCATAGCACTGAGGCTGCAGGTTCGATACCTGCTGAGCAGATGACGAGAAGCGCGCGGGTATAGGCGCTGAGCTGAGAGGGTGCAGGTTCGAATCCTGCGTATAGCACTGTGGCTGCAGGTTCGATACCTGCTGAGCTGATGGCGTTAAGCGCGCTGGTATAGGCGCGGAGCTGAGAGGGTGCAGGTTCGAATCCTGCGTATAGCACTGTGGCTGCAGGTTCGATACCTGCTGAGTTGACTGCGAGGGGCGCGCGGGTATAGGCGCGGAGCTGAGAGGTTGCAGGTTCGAAACCTGCGTATAGCCCTGTGGCTGCAGGTTCGATACCTGCGGAGCTGATGATGATGAGCGCGCGGGTATAGGCGCGGAGCTGAGAGGGTGCGGGTTCGAATCCTGCGCACAGCACTGAGGCTGCAGGTTCGATACCTGCTGAGTTGACTGCGAGGGGCGCGCGGGTATAGGCGCGGAGCTGAGAAGTTGCAGGTTCGAAACCTGCGTATAGCCCTGTGGCTGCAGGTTCGATACCTGCGGAGCTGATGATGATGAGCGCGCGGGTATAGGCGCGGAGCTGAGAGGGTGCAGGTTCGAATCCTGCGCACAGCCCTGAGGCTGCAGGTTCGATGCCTGCTGAGTTGACTTCGAGGGGCGCGCGGGTATAGGCGCGGTTATTACATCGTCATTGGTAGCTAATGACCATGTTTTTTGTTCTAATACTACAACGAGAATCTCGTAGTAGGCGTCTATTGTCCTTCCATACTGCTCGTTGTAGAATTCCTCCTCGTCGTCTGATAAACCTACGGAGTCTAAAATTATATAATATGCCGCGTCAAATCTATCGCGGGTCAATTTTACGCCTGCGGCTCTGGCAGCGAATCCAGGGCTATAGCGCCTAGGTTTGCTAGACCTCAATGATAACGCTTCCAAATTAAGCTTAATAATAGCGATTTGTAACTGTCTAAATCTTGCTACCTGTGATTCAGAAGGCATCGTTAATCGTCGTAGGCGAAGTCAGGCACAAGGACGCAAGCAAAATTAAAAGGAAATAAAAATATTAAAGTATTTAATCGTAGGTGAAATTCCGCACCTCCTTTTTCGGGAGTCGGTTATAATAACGCCTAAATTAATAACGTGTGTACGAAACCTTATGTGAGCTGATGGTTTAATTACTTTATTAATTGAAACCTGTAAGTTCGTTCGGTACTAAATATTTAATAACTGCGCGGAACCCTAATTTACATATAAGTAGTTAACCCAATTATAAATAACATATGTAACCTAATTAAGTAGCATGTCTAAATGATTTATGAGTGTTGAATCACAACAGCTAATTACGTAATAATTTTCACGGAACTCCAAAATGGTGTGCGGATCTCTATTAGGTAAGGATATAGTTCTTGAAATAAAATAAATTGGGCTGAATTCCAGACGTTCGACTATGGACGAATTATGATTATTTAATCTCAAGAACACAAGCAAACCCGTCTAACAGTACTTAGTATAATTTTATAATTAAAATCAACAAAGCACCTGGCGTAGGTAGGTACTTAGCCTTAAGAATTTTAATTACGAACCTTTCTTGCAAACAATTAGTGAACAATCGTATCGGCAGTCGTTCCAATTAGTAACAAGGGTCAGTTTCGCTTGGCAATATGTTTGTTCCTAACGAGTGGAATTTTTTTGCTAGAAGCTTCGAATCGCTAGTCGGGTTAGTTTGGCTTGGCAAATCGCACTGCCGGTTCACTCGTCTAGAAGCTTCGGATTGATTTGTATGACGTAAGGGGATTTACATTAAATCAATATCTATAAGAAGTAGTTTGTAAATTAAATAAGATTGATATCCGATATTTGGGAATTATTGAGCTTAAATGTAAGCTGATTTGTATGACGTAATTTGGGTAATATTAAGTCAATAAAATGTAGTTTGTAAATTAAATAGGTCTGATAGGGATTGATATCCGTTATTTGGGAATTAAATTGAGTTTATTGTGGGCTGATTTAATGGACTGTATTTAAGGGATAGGGGGTGATAGCATTGGTTTATCCGGCAGCGAAAGAGATTATGTTGCCGGATATCCGCGCTCGTGGGAAATGTGGTTTATCCGGGTACCCGGTTATATCCGGATAACCGGATAAATCCGGCTCGAAGGAAAATATAGTTTCGCAGTTTCCTGCTAGCTATACGCTCGATGATAGGGGGGGGGGTAGATGCGGTTGAGCAGTTTCCTGCAACCAGAGAATAGGTAAGGAATAATTGGGATGGTAAATACCTGCGGAGGTGAGCTCTGTGTCTGATGAGTGCTGGTGACCGTAAGTCCTCGTTGGAGGCGTGCTGCTGTCGACGGCGTGCTGAATGAGCTGAAGAACTATTGTCACTTGGTTCTAATGTCTGTATTGTCCCTTTGGGTTGTGCACTGGTTTACGCGGCGGGCTGATTGCGTGTGTACACACGTGCTGATTTAGGAGTAGTGTCTGGTCGGGCCGAACACACCCTGAAGGTCACTCGCGGCGAAGTCATTCGCGGTGACTCGTGCTGATATAAAATGGCGGTGCCATGCGGTTGCTGCGCGGAACGCAGCGGTACACGTCCGCCGGTCGCGAGTACAAAAAGGTGACTATTGAGCTGACGCGTAAACGCGGGGCTGATATTGGCGGTTCCCGATTACGCCGTGCGGACGCGACGGCGCCGAAAAGGTGACTGTTTCCGCTTCCTTCCGCAGCCGCTTTCTTCTAGTTATGACAGCTGCAGGCGAAGCGGCGGTGGGGCACGCGGGCGCGGTGCGCCTTAAGGTGACGTCACGCTTTGGCGTGAACAAATTGATATCATGCGCTAGTTGTCTTTGGTATGCATTAATAAATTAAATATCACTAAACTGTGCGAGTGAGATCTTGGTAAAGTATGTAAGGCATGGAATGTTTTTCTTTGTTTTCATTGCATATTGTGGTGCGGGTGATGGAAGTCCAGAATTTCATCGTAGTACGTCGACAGATATTAACACATTCATTTGTTTTTCAGCTGTCCCGAGCAGGTATCCTGAGCGGCTGCCCAAACTGCTGCGCTGGGCTGCTGCGCTGAGCAACTGCCCGTGCTTCTGCGCTGAGCGGCCGCCCAAGCCGCTGTCCCGAGCAGTTATCTGCTGGAAGTCAAGTACGGAGTAATCGACACCAAAGATTACCTTGTGTGGTGTCATGCAAAGGTGATATCGTGAGTATGTCGAGACATTCGACAGTTAATCTTCACAAATTGATATCATGCGCTAGTTGTCTTTGGTATGCATTAATAAAGAAAAATATCACTAAACTGTGCGAGTGAGATCTTGGTAAAGTATGTAAGGCATGGAATGTTTTTCTTTGTTTTCATTGCATAGTGTGGTGCGGGTGATGGAAGTCCAGAATTTTATCGTAGTACGTAGACAGATATTAACACATTCATTTGTTTTTCAGCTGTCCCGAGCAGGTATCCTGAGCGGCTGCCCAAACTGCTGCGCTGGGCTGCTGCGCTGAGCAACTGCCCGTGCTTCTGCGCTGAGCGGCCGCCCAAGCCGCTGTCCCGAGCAGTTGTCTGCTGGAAGTCAAGTCCGGAGTAATCGACACCAAAGATTACCTTGTGTGGTGTCATGCAAAGGTGGTATCGTGAGTATGTCGAGACATTCGACAGTTAATCTTCACAAATTGATATCATGCGCTAGTTGTCTTTGGTATGCATAAATAAAGAAAAATATCACTAAACTGTGCGAGTGAGATCTTGGTAAAGTATGTAAGGCATGGAATGTTTTTCTTTGTTTTCATTGCATAGTGTGGTGCGGGTGATGGAAGTCCAGAATTTTATCGTAGTACGTCGACAGATATTAACACATTCATTTGTTTTTCAGCTGTCCCGAGCAGATATCCTGAGCGGCTGCCCAAACTGCTGCGCTGGGCTGCTGCGCTGAGCAACTGCCCGTGCTTCTGCGCTGAGCGGCCGCCCAAGCCGCTGTCCCGAGCAGTTGTCTGCTGGAAGTCAAGTCCGGAGTAATCTACACCAAAGATTACCTTGTGTGGTGTCATGCAAAGGTGGTATCGTGAGTATGTCGAGACATTCGACAGTTAATCTTCACAAATTGATATCATGCGCTAGTTGTCTTTGGTATGCATTAATAAAGAAAAATATCACTAAACTGTGCGAGTCAGATCTTGGTAAAGTATGTAAGGCATGGAATGTTTTTCTTTGTTTTCATTGCATAGTGTGGTGCGGGTGATGGAAGTCCAAAATTTTATCGTAGTACGTCGACAGATATTAACACATTCATTTGTTTTTCAGCTGTCCCGAGCAGGTATCCTGAGCGGCTGCCCAAACTGCTGCGCTGGGCTGCTGCGCTGAGCAACTGCCCAAGCTTCTGCGCTGAGCGGCCGCCCAAGCCGCTGTCCCGAGCAGTTGTCTGCTGGAAGTCAAGTCTGGAGTAATCGACACCAAAGATTACCTTGTGTGGTGTCATGCAAAGGTGGTATCGTGAGTATGTCGAGACATTCGACAGTTAATCTTCACAAATTGATATCATGCGCTAGTTGTCTTTGGTATGCATTAATAAAGAAAAATATCACTAAACTGTGCGAGTCAGATCTTGGTAAAGTATGTAAGGCATGGAATGTTTTTCTTTGTTTTCATTGCATAGTGTGTTGCGGGTGATGGAAGTCCAGAATTTTATCGTAGTACGTCGACAGATATTAACACATTCATTTGTTTTTCAGCTGTCCCGAGCAGGTATCCTGAGCGGCTGCCCAAACTGCTGCGCTGAGCAACTGCCCGTGCTTCTGCGCTGAGCGGCCGCCCAAGCCGCTGTCCCGAGCAGTTGTCTGCTGGAAGTCAAGTCTGGAGTAATCGACACCAAAGATTACCTTGTGTGGTGTCATGCAAAGGTGAGATCGTGAGTATGTCGAGACATTCGACAGTTAATCTTCACAAATTTATATCATGCGCTAGTTGTCTTTGGTATGCATTAATAAAGAAAAATATCACTAAACTGTGCGAGTGAGATCTTGGTAAAGTATGTAAGGCATGGAATGTTTTTCTTTGTTTTCATTGCATAGTGTGGTGCGGGTGATGGAAGTCCAGAATTTTATCGTAGTACGTAGACAGATATTAACACATTCATTTGTTTTTCAGCTGTCCCGAGCAGGTATCCTGAGCGGCTGCCCAAACTGCTGCGCTGGGCTGCTGCGCTGAGTAACTGCCCGTGCTTCTGCGCTGAGCGGCCGCCCAAGCCGCTGTCCCGAGCAGTTGTCTGCTGGAAGTCAAGTCCTGAGTAATCGACACCAAAGATTACCTTGTGTGGTGTCATGCAAAGGTGGTATCGTGAGTATGTCGAGACATTCGACAGTTAATCTTCACAAATTGATATCATGCGCTAGTTGTCGTTGGTATGCATTAATAAAGAAAAATATCACTAAACTGTGCGAGTGAGATCTTAGTAAAGTATGTAAGGCATGGAATGGTTTTCCTTTGTTTTCATTGCATGGTGTGGTGTGGGTGATGGAAGTCCAGAATTTTATCGTAGTACGTCGACAGATATTAACACATTCATTTGTTTTTCAGCTGTCCCGAGCAGGTATCCTGAGCGGCTGCCCAAACTGCTGCGCTGGGCTGCTGCGCTGAGCAACTGCCCGTGCTTCTGCGCTGAGCGGCCGCCCAAGCCGCTGTCCCGAGCAGTTGTCTGCTGGAAGTCAAGTCCGGAGTAATCGACACCAAAGATTACCATGTGTGGTGTCATGCAAAGGTGGTATCGTGAGTATGTCGAGACATTCGACAGTTAATCTTCACAAATTGATATCATGCGCTAGTTGTCTTTGGTATGCATTAATAAAGAAAAATATCACTAAACTGTGCGAGTGAGATCTTAGTAAAGTATGTAAGGCATGGAATGGTTTTCCTTTGTTTTCATTGCATGGTGTGGTGTGGGTGATGGAAGTCCAGAATTTTATCGTAGTACGTCGACAGATATTAACACATTCATTTGTTTTTCAGCTGTCCCGAGCAGGTATCCTGAGCGGCTGCCCAAACTGCTGCGCTGGGCTGCTGCGCTGAGCAACTGCCCGTGCTTCTGCGCTGAGCGGCCGCCCAAGCCGCTGTCCCGAGCAGTTGTCTGCTGGAAGTCAAGTCCGGAGTAATCGACACCAAAGATTACCTTGTGTGGTGTCATGCAAAGGTGGTATCGTGAGTATGTCGAGACATTCGACAGTTAATCTTCACGAATTGATATCATGCGCTAGTTGTCTTTGGTATGCATTAATAAAGAAAAATATCACTAAACTGTGCGAGTGAGATCTTAGTAAAGTATGTAAGGCATGGAATGTTTTTCCTTTGTTTTCATTGCATGGTGTGGTGCGGGTGATGGAAGTCCAGAATTTTATCGTAGTACGTCGACAGATATTAACACATTCATTTGTTTTTCAGCTGTCCCGAGCAGGTATCCTGAGCGGCTGCCCAAACTGCTGCGCTGGGCTGCTGCGCTGAGCAACTGCCCGTGCTTCTGCGCTGAGCGGCCGCCCAAGCCGCTGTCCCGAGCAGTTGTCTGCTGGAAGTCAAGTCCGGAGTAATCGACACCAAAGATTACCTTGTGTGGTGTCATGCAAAGGTGATATCGTGAGTATGTCGAGACATTCGACAGTTAATCTTCACAAATTGATATCATGCGCTAGTTGTCTTTGGTATGCATTAATAAAGAAAAATATCACTAAACTGTGCGAGTGAGATCTTGGTAAAGTATGTAAGGCATGGAATGTTTTTCTTTGTTTTCATTGCATAGTGTGGTGCGGGTGATGGAAGTCCAAAATTTTATCGTAGTACGTCGACAGATATTAACACATTCATTTGTTTTTCAGCTGTCCCGAGCAGGTATCCTGAGCGGCTGCCCAAACTGCTGCGCTGGGTTGCTGCGCTGAGCAACTGCCCGTGCTTCTGCGCTGAGCGGCCGCCCAAGCCGCTGTCCCGAGCAGTTGTCTGCTGGAAGTCAAGTCCGGAGTAATCGACACCAAAGATTACCTTGTGTGGTGTCATGCAAAGGTGGTATCGTGAGTATGTCGAGACATTCGACAGTTAATCTTCACAAATTGATATCATGCGCTAGTTGTCTTTGGTATGCATTAATAAAGAAAAATATCACTAAACTGTGCGAGTGAGATCTTAGTAAAGTATGTAAGGCATGGAATGTTTTTCCTTTGTTTTCATTGCATGGTGTGGTGCGGATGATGGAAGTCCAGAATTTTATCGTAGTACGTCGACAGATATTAACACATTCATTTGTTTTTCAGCTGTCCCGAGCAGGTATCCTGAGCGGCTGCCCAAACTGCTGCGCTGGGCTGCTGCGCTGAGCAACTGCCCGTGCTTCTGCGCTGAGCGGCCGCCCAAGCCGCTGTCCCGAGCAGTTGTCTGCTGGAAGTCAAGTCCGGAGTAATCGACACCAAAGATTACCTTGTGTGGTGTCATGCAAAGGTGGTATCGTGAGTATGTCGAGACATTCGACAGTTAATCTTCACAAATTGATATCATGCGCTAGTTGTCTTTGGTATGCATTAATAAAGAAAAATATCACTAAACTGTGCGAGTGAGATCTTAGTAAAGTATGTAAGGCATGGAATGTTTTTCCTTTGTTTTCATTGCATAGTGTGGTGCGGGTGATAGAAGTCCAAAATTTTATCATAGTACGTCGACAGATATTAACACATTCATTTGTTTTTCAGCTGTCCCGAGCAGGTATCCTGAGCGGCTGCCCAAACTGCTGCGCTGGGCTGCTGCGCTGAGCAACTGCCCGTGCTTCTGCGCTGAGCGGCCGCCCAAGCCGCTGTCCCGAGCAGTTGTCTGCTGGAAGTCAAGTCCTGAGTAATCGACACCAAAGATTACCTTGTGTGGTGTCATGCAAAGGTGGTATCGTGAGTATGTCGAGACATTCGACAGTTAATCTTCACAAATTGATATCATGCGCTAGTTGTCTTTGGTATGCATTAATAAAGAAAAATATCACTAAACTGTGCGAGTGAGATCTTAGTAAAGTATGTAAGGCATGGAATGGTTTTCCTTTGTTTTCATTGCATGGTGTGGTGTGGGTGATGGAAGTCCAGAATTTTATCGTAGTACGTCGACAGATATTAACACATTCATTTGTTTTTCAGCTGTCCCGAGCAAGTATCCTGAGCGGCTGCCCAAACTGCTGCGCTGGGCTGCTGCGCTGAGCAACTGCCCGTGCTTCTGCGCTGAGCGGCCGCCCAAGCCGCTGTCCCGAGCAGTTGTCTGCTGGAAGTCAAGTCTGGAGTAATCGACACCAAAGATTACCTTGTGTGGTGTCATGCAAAGGTGGTATCGTGAGTATGTCGAGACATTCGACAGTTAATCTTCACAAATTGATATCATGCGCTAGTTGTCTTTGGTATGCATTAATAAAGAAAAATATCACTAAACTGTGCGAGTCAGATCTTGGTAAAGTATGTAAGGCATGGAATGTTTTTCTTTGTTTTCATTGCATAGTGTGTTGCGGGTGATGGAAGTCCAGAATTTTATCGTAGTACGTCGACAGATATTAACACATTCATTTGTTTTTCAGCTGTCCCGAGCAGGTATCCTGAGCGGCTGCCCAAACTGCTGCGCTGAGCAACTGCCCGTGCTTCTGCGCTGAGCGGCCGCCCAAGCCGCTGTCCCGAGCAGTTGTCTGCTGGAAGTCAAGTCTGGAGTAATCGACACCAAAGATTACCTTGTGTGGTGTCATGCAAAGGTGAGATCGTGAGTATGTCGAGACATTCGACAGTTAATCTTCACAAATTTATATCATGCGCTAGTTGTCTTTGGTATGCATTAATAAAGAAAAATATCACTAAACTGTGCGAGTGAGATCTTGGTAAAGTATGTAAGGCATGGAATGTTTTTCTTTGTTTTCATTGCATAGTGTGGTGCGGGTGATGGAAGTCCAGAATTTTATCGTAGTACGTAGACAGATATTAACACATTCATTTGTTTTTCAGCTGTCCCGAGCAGGTATCCTGAGCGGCTGCCCAAACTGCTGCGCTGGGCTGCTGCGCTGAGTAACTGCCCGTGCTTCTGCGCTGAGCGGCCGCCCAAGCCGCTGTCCCGAGCAGTTGTCTGCTGGAAGTCAAGTCCTGAGTAATCGACACCAAAGATTACCTTGTGTGGTGTCATGCAAAGGTGGTATCGTGAGTATGTCGAGACATTCGACAGTTAATCTTCACAAATTGATATCATGCGCTAGTTGTCGTTGGAATGCATTAATAAAGAAAAATATCACTAAACTGTGCGAGTGAGATCTTAGTAAAGTATGTAAGGCATGGAATGGTTTTCCTTTGTTTTCATTGCATGGTGTGGTGTGGGTGATGGAAGTCCAGAATTTTATCGTAGTACGTCGACAGATATTAACACATTCATTTGTTTTTCAGCTGTCCCGAGCAGGTATCCTGAGCGGCTGCCCAAACTGCTGCGCTGGGCTGCTGCGCTGAGCAACTGCCCGTGCTTCTGCGCTGAGCGGCCGCCCAAGCCGCTGTCCCGAGCAGTTGTCTGCTGGAAGTCAAGTCCGGAGTAATCGACACCAAAGATTACCATGTGTGGTGTCATGCAAAGGTGGTATCGTGAGTATGTCGAGACATTCGACAGTTAATCTTCACAAATTGATATCATGCGCTAGTTGTCTTTGGTATGCATTAATAAAGAAAAATATCACTAAACTGTGCGAGTGAGATCTTAGTAAAGTATGTAAGGCATGGAATGGTTTTCCTTTGTTTTCATTGCATGGTGTGGTGTGGGTGATGGAAGTCCAGAATTTTATCGTAGTACGTCGACAGATATTAACACATTCATTTGTTTTTCAGCTGTCCCGAGCAGGTATCCTGAGCGGCTGCCCAAACTGCTGCGCTGGGCTGCTGCGCTGAGCAACTGCCCGTGCTTCTGCGCTGAGCGGCCGCCCAAGCCGCTGTCCCGAGCAGTTGTCTGCTGGAAGTCAAGTCCGGAGTAATCGACACCAAAGATTACCTTGTGTGGTGTCATGCAAAGGTGGTATCGTGAGTATGTCGAGACATTCGACAGTTAATCTTCACAAATTGATATCATGCGCTAGTTGTCTTTGGTATGCATTAATAAAGAAAAATATCACTAAACTGTGCGAGTGAGATCTTAGTAAAGTATGTAAGGCATGGAATGTTTTTCCTTTGTTTTCATTGCATGGTGTGGTGCGGGTGATGGAAGTCCAGAATTTTATCGTAGTACGTCGACAGATATTAACACATTCATTTGTTTTTCAGCTGTCCCGAGCAGGTATCCTGAGCGGCTGCCCAAACTGCTGCGCTGGGCTGCTGCGCTGAGCAACTGCCCGTGCTTCTGCGCTGAGCGGCCGCCCAAGCCGCTGTCCCGAGCAGTTGTCTGCTGGAAGTCAAGTCCGGAGTAATCGACACCAAAGATTACCTTGTGTGGTGTCATGCAAAGGTGATATCGTGAGTATGTCGAGACATTCGACAGTTAATCTTCACAAATTGATATCATGCGCTAGTTGTCTTTGGTATGCATTAATAAAGAAAAATATCACTAAACTGTGCGAGTGAGATCTTGGTAAAGTATGTAAGGCATGGAATGTTTTTCTTTGTTTTCATTGCATAGTGTGGTGCGGGTGATGGAAGTCCAAAATTTTATCGTAGTACGTCGACAGATATTAACACATTCATTTGTTTTTCAGCTGTCCCGAGCAGGTATCCTGAGCGGCTGCCCAAACTGCTGCGCTGGGTTGCTGCGCTGAGCAACTGCCCGTGCTTCTGCGCTGAGCGGCCGCCCAAGCCGCTGTCCCGAGCAGTTGTCTGCTGGAAGTCAAGTCCGGAGTAATCGACACCAAAGATTACCTTGTGTGGTGTCATGCAAAGGTGGTATCGTGAGTATGTCGAGACATTCGACAGTTAATCTTCACAAATTGATATCATGCGCTAGTTGTCTTTGGTATGCATTAATAAAGAAAAATATCACTAAACTGTGCGAGTGAGATCTTAGTAAAGTATGTAAGGCATGGAATGTTTTTCCTTTGTTTTCATTGCATGGTGTGGTGCGGATGATGGAAGTCCAGAATTTTATCGTAGTACGTCGACAGATATTAACACATTCATTTGTTTTTCAGCTGTCCCGAGCAGGTATCCTGAGCGGCTGCCCAAACTGCTGCGCTGGGCTGCTGCGCTGAGCAACTGCCCGTGCTTCTGCGCTGAGCGGCCGCCCAAGCCGCTGTCCCGAGCAGTTGTCTGCTGGAAGTCAAGTCCGGAGTAATCGACACCAAAGATTACCTTGTGTGGTGTCATGCAAAGGTGGTATCGTGAGTATGTCGAGACATTCGACAGTTAATCTTCACAAATTGATATCATGCGCTAGTTGTCTTTGGTATGCATTAATAAAGAAAAATATCACTAAACTGTGCGAGTGAGATCTTAGTAAAGTATGTAAGGCATGGAATGTTTTTCCTTTGTTTTCATTGCATAGTGTGGTGCGGGTGATAGAAGTCCAAAATTTTATCATAGTACGTCGACAGATATTAACACATTCATTTGTTTTTCAGCTGTCCCGAGCAGGTATCCTGAGCGGCTGCCCAAACTGCTGCGCTGGGCTGCTGCGCTGAGCAACTGCCCGTGCTTCTGCGCTGAGCGGCCGCCCAAGCCGCTGTCCCGAGCAGTTGTCTGCTGGAAGTCAAGTCCTGAGTAATCGACACCAAAGATTACCTTGTGTGGTGTCATGCAAAGGTGGTATCGTGAGTATGTCGAGACATTCGACAGTTAATCTTCACAAATTGATATCATGCGCTAGTTGTCTTTGGTATGCATTAATAAAGAAAAATATCACTAAACTGTGCGAGTGAGATCTTAGTAAAGTATGTAAGGCATGGAATGGTTTTCCTTTGTTTTCATTGCATGGTGTGGTGTGGGTGATGGAAGTCCAGAATTTTATCGTAGTACGTCGACAGATATTAACACATTCATTTGTTTTTCAGCTGTCCCGAGCAAGTATCCTGAGCGGCTGCCCAAACTGCTGCGCTGGGCTGCTGCGCTGAGCAACTGCCCGTGCTTCTGCGCTGAGCGGCCGCCCAAGCCGCTGTCCCGAGCAGTTGTCTGCTGGAAGTCAAGTCCGGAGTAATCGACACCAAAGATTACCTTGTGTGGTGTCATGCAAAGGTGGTATCGTGAGTATGTCGAGACATTCGACAGTTAATCTTCACAAATTGATATCATGCGCTAGTTGTCTTTGGTATGCATTAATAAAGAAAAATATCACTAAACTGTGCGAGTGAGATCTTAGTAAAGTATGTAAGGCATGGAATGTTTTTCCTTTGTTTTCATTGCATGGTGTGGTGCGGATGATGGAAGTCCAGAATTTTATCGTAGTACGTCGACAGATATTAACACATTCATTTGTTTTTCAGCTGTCCCGAGCAGGTATCCTGAGCGGCTGCCCAAACTGCTGCGCTGGGCTGCTGCGCTGAGCAACTGCCCGTGCTTCTGCGCTGAGCGGCCGCCCAAGCCGCTGTCCCGAGCAGTTGTCTGCTGGAAGTCAAGTCCGGAGTAATCGACACCAAAGATTACCTTGTGTGGTGTCAAGCAAAGGTGATATCGTGAGTATGTCGAGACATTCGACAGTTAATCTTCACAAATTGATATCATGCGCTAGTTGTCTTTGGTATGCATTAATAAAGAAAAATATCACTAAACTGTGCGAGTGAGATCTTGGTAAAGTATGTAAGGCATGGAATGGTTTTCCTTTGTTTTCATTGCATGGTGTGGTGCGGGTGATGGAAGTCCAAAATTTTATCGTAGTACGTCGACAGATATTAACACATTCATTTGTTTTTCAGCTGTCCCGAGCAGGTATCCTGAGCGGCTGCCCAAACTGCTGCGCTGGGCTGCTGCGCTGAGCAACTGCCCGTGCTTCTGCGCTGAGCGGCCGCCCAAGCCGCTGTCCCGAGCAGTTGTCTGCTGGAAGTCAAGTCCTGAGTAATCGACACCAAAGATTACCTTGTGTGGTGTCATGCAAAGGTGGTATCGTGAGTATGTCGAGACATTCGACAGTTAATCTTCACAAATTGATTTCATGCGCTAGTTGTCTTTGGTATGCATTAATAAAGAAAAATATCACTAAACTGTGCGAGTAAGATCTTGGTAAAGTATGTAAGGCATGGAATGTTTTTCTTTGTTTTCATTGCATAGTGTGGTGCGGGTGATGGAAGTCCAGAATTGTATCGTAGTACGTAGACAGATATTAACACATTCATTTGTTTTTCAGCTGTCCCGAGCAGGTATCCTGAGCGGCTGCCCAAACTGCTGCGCTGGGCTGCTGCGGTGAGCAACTGCCCGTGCTTCTGCGCTGAGCGGCCGCCCAAGCCGCTGTCCCGAGCAGTTGTCTGCTGGAAGTCAAGTCCGGAGTAATCGACACCAAAGATTACCTTGTGTGGTGTCATGCAAAGGTGGTATCGTGAGTATGTCGAGACATTCGACAGTTAATCTTCACAAATTGATATCATGCGCTAGTTGTCTTTGGTATGCATTAATAAAGAAAAATATCACTAAACTGTGCGAGTGAGATCTTAGTAAAGTATGTAAGGCATGGAATGTTTTTCCTTTGTTTTCATTGCATGGTGTGGTGCGGGTGATGGAAGTCCAGAATTTTATCGTAGTACGTCGACAGATATTAACACATTCATTTGTTTTTCAGCTGTCCCGAGCAGGTATCCTGAGCGGCTGCCCAAACTGCTGCGCTGGGCTGCTGCGCTGAGCAACTGCCCGTGCTTCTGCGCTGAGCGGCCGCCCAAGCCGCTGTCCCGAGCAGTTGTCTGCTGGAAGTCAAGTCCGGAGTAATCGACACCAAAGATTACCTTGTGTGGTGTCATGCAAAGGTGGTATCGTGAGTATGTCGAGACATTCGACAGTTAATCTTCACAAATTGATATCATGCGCTAGTTGTCTTTGGTATGCATTAATAAAGAAAAATATCACTAAACTGTGCGAGTGAGATCTTGGTAAAGTATGTAAGGCATGGAATGTTTTTCTTTGTTTTCATTGCATAGTGTGGTGCGGGTGATGGAAGTCCAAAATTTTATCGTAGTACGTCGACAGATATTAACACATTCATTTGTTTTTCAGCTGTCCCGAGCAGGTATCCTGAGCGGCTGCCCAAACTGCTGCGCTGGGCTGCTGCGCTGAGCAACTGCCCGTGCTTCTGCGCTGAGCGGCCGCCCAAGCCGCTGTCCCGAGCAGTTGTCTGCTGGAAGTCAAGTCCGGAGTAATCGACACCAAAGATTACCTTGTGTGGTGTCATGCAAAGGTGGTATCGTGAGTATGTCGAGACATTCGACAGTTAATCTTCACAAATTGATATCATGCGCTAGTTGTCTTTGGTATGCATTAATAAAGAAAAATATCACTAAACTGTGCGAGTGAGATCTTAGTAAAGTATGTAAGGCATGGAATGGTTTTCCTTTGTTTTCATTGCATGGTGTGGTGTGGGTGATGGAAGTCCAGAATTTTATCGTAGTACGTCGACAGATATTAACACATTCATTTGTTTTTCAGCTGTCCCGAGCAGGTATCCTGAGCGGCTGCCCAAACTGCTGCGCTGGGCTGCTGCGCTGAGCAACTGCCCGTGCTTCTGCGCTGAGCGGCCGCCCAAGCCGCTGTCCTGAGCAGTTGTCTGCTGGAAGTCAAGTCCGGAGTAATCGACACCAAAGATTACCTTGTGTGGTGTCATGCAAAGGTGGTATCGTGAGTATGTCGAGACATTCGACAGTTAATCTTCACAAATTGATATCATGCGCTAGTTGTCTTTGGTATGCATTAATAAAGAAAAATATCACTAAACTGTGCGAGTGAGATCTTAGTAAAGTATGTAAGGCATGGAATGTTTTTCCTTTGTTTTCATTGCATGGTGTGGTGCGGATGATGGAAGTCCAGAATTTTATCGTAGTACGTCGACAGATATTAACACATTCATTTGTTTTTCAGCTGTCCCGAGCAGGTATCCTGAGCGGCTGCCCAAACTGCTGCGCTGGGCTGCTGCGCTGAGCAACTGCCCGTGCTTCTGCGCTGAGCGGCCGCCCAAGCCGCTGTCCCGAGCAGTTGTCTGCTGGAAGTCAAGTCCTGAGTAATCGACACCAAAGATTACCTTGTGTGGTGTCATGCAAAGGTGGTATCGTGAGTATGTCGAGACATTCGACAGTTAATCTTCACAAATTGATATCATGCGCTAGTTGTCTTTGGTATGCATTAATAAAGAAAAATATCACTAAACTGTGCGAGTGAGATCTTGGTAAAGTATGTAAGGCATGGAATGTTTTTCTTTGTTTTCATTGCATAGTGTGGTGCGGCTGATGGAAGTCCAGAATTGTATCGTAGTACGTAGACAGATATTAACACATTCATTTGTTTTTCAGCTGTCCCGAGCAGGTATCCTGAGCGGCTGCCCAAACTGCTGCGCTGGGCTGCTGCGCTGAGCAACTGCCCGTGCTTCTGCGCTGAGCGGCCGCCCAAGCCGCTGTCCCGAGCAGTTGTCTGCTGGAAGTCAAGTCCGGAGTAATCGACACCAAAGATTACCATGTGTGGTGTCATGCAAAGGTGGTATCGTGAGTATGTCGAGACATTCGACAGTTAATCTTCACAAATTGATATCATGCGCTAGTTGTCTTTGGTATGCATTAATAAAGAAAAATATCACTAAACTGTGCGAGTGAGATCTTAGTAAAGTATGTAAGGCATGGAATGGTTTTCCTTTGTTTTCATTGCATGGTGTGGTGTGGGTGATGGAAGTCCAGAATTTTATCGTAGTACGTCGACAGATATTAACACATTCATTTGTTTTTCAGCTGTCCCGAGCAGGTATCCTGAGCGGCTGCCCAAACTGCTGCGCTGGGCTGCTGCGCTGAGCAACTGCCCGTGCTTCTGCGCTGAGCGGCCGCCCAAGCCGCTGTCCCGAGCAGTTGTCTGCTGGAAGTCAAGTCCGGAGTAATCGACACCAAAGATTACCTTGTGTGGTGTCATGCAAAGGTGGTATCGTGAGTATGTCGAGACATTCGACAGTTAATCTTCACAAATTGATATCATGCGCTAGTTGTCTTTGGTATGCATTAATAAAGAAAAATATCACTAAACTGTGCGAGTGAGATCTTAGTAAAGTATGTAAGGCATGGAATGTTTTTCCTTTGTTTTCATTGCATGGTGTGGTGCGGATGATGGAAGTCCAGAATTTTATCGTAGTACGTCGACAGATATTAACACATTCATTTGTTTTTCAGCTGTCCCGAGCAGGTATCCTGAGCGGCTGCCCAAACTGCTGCGCTGGGCTGCTGCGCTGAGCAACTGCCCGTGCTTCTGCGCTGAGCGGCCGCCCAAGCCGCTGTCCCGAGCAGTTGTCTGCTGGAAGTCAAGTCCGGAGTAATCGACACCAAAGATTACCTTGTGTGGTGTCAAGCAAAGGTGATATCGTGAGTATGTCGAGACATTCGACAGTTAATCTTCACAAATTGATATCATGCGCTAGTTGTCTTTGGTATGCATTAATAAAGAAAAATATCACTAAACTGTGCGAGTGAGATCTTGGTAAAGTATGTAAGGCATGGAATGGTTTTCCTTTGTTTTCATTGCATGGTGTGGTGCGGGTGATGGAAGTCCAAAATTTTATCGTAGTACGTCGACAGATATTAACACATTCATTTGTTTTTCAGCTGTCCCGAGCAGGTATCCTGAGCGGCTGCCCAAACTGCTGCGCTGGGCTGCTGCGCTGAGCAACTGCCCGTGCTTCTGCGCTGAGCGGCCGCCCAAGCCGCTGTCCCGAGCAGTTGTCTGCTGGAAGTCAAGTCCTGAGTAATCGACACCAAAGATTACCTTGTGTGGTGTCATGCAAAGGTGGTATCGTGAGTATGTCGAGACATTCGACAGTTAATCTTCACAAATTGATTTCATGCGCTAGTTGTCTTTGGTATGCATTAATAAAGAAAAATATCACTAAACTGTGCGAGTAAGATCTTGGTAAAGTATGTAAGGCATGGAATGTTTTTCTTTGTTTTCATTGCATAGTGTGGTGCGGGTGATGGAAGTCCAGAATTGTATCGTAGTACGTAGACAGATATTAACACATTCATTTGTTTTTCAGCTGTCCCGAGCAGGTATCCTGAGCGGCTGCCCAAACTGCTGCGCTGGGCTGCTGCGCTGAGCAACTGCCCGTGCTTCTGCGCTGAGCGGCCGCCCAAGCCGCTGTCCCGAGCAGTTGTCTGCTGGAAGTCAAGTCCGGAGTAATCGACACCAAAGATTACCTTGTGTGGTGTCATGCAAAGGTGGTATCGTGAGTATGTCGAGACATTCGACAGTTAATCTTCACAAATTGATATCATGCGCTAGTTGTCTTTGGTATGCATTAATAAAGAAAAATATCACTAAACTGTGCGAGTGAGATCTTAGTAAAGTATGTAAGGCATGGAATGTTTTTCCTTTGTTTTCATTGCATGGTGTGGTGCGGGTGATGGAAGTCCAGAATTTTATCGTAGTACGTCGACAGATATTAACACATTCATTTGTTTTTCAGCTGTCCCGAGCAGGTATCCTGAGCGGCTGCCCAAACTGCTGCGCTGGGCTGCTGCGCTGAGCAACTGCCCGTGCTTCTGCGCTGAGCGGCCGCCCAAGCCGCTGTCCCGAGCAGTTGTCTGCTGGAAGTCAAGTCCGGAGTAATCGACACCAAAGATTACCTTGTGTGGTGTCATGCAAAGGTGGTATCGTGAGTATGTCGAGACATTCGACAGTTAATCTTCACAAATTGATATCTTGCGCTAGTTGTCTTTGGTATGCATTAATAAAGAAAAATATCACTAAACTGTGCGAGTGAGATCTTAGTAAAGTATGTAAGGCATGGAATGTTTTTCCTTTGTTTTCATTGCATGGTGTGGTGCGGATGATGGAAGTCCAGAATTTTATCGTAGTACGTCGACAGATATTAACACATTCATTTGTTTTTCAGCTGTCCCGAGCAGGTATCCTGAGCGGCTGCCCAAACTGCTGCGCTGGGCTGCTGCGCTGAGCAACTGCCCGTGCTTCTGCGCTGAGCGGCCGCCCAAGCCGCTGTCCCGAGCAGTTGTCTGCTGGAAGTCAAGTCCGGAGTAATCGACACCAAAGATTACCTTGTGTGGTGTCAAGCAAAGGTGATATCGTGAGTATGTCGAGACATTCGACAGTTAATCTTCACAAATTGATATCATGCGCTAGTTGTCTTTGGTATGCATTAATAAAGAAAAATATCACTAAACTGTGCGAGTGAGATCTTGGTAAAGTATGTAAGGCATGGAATGGTTTTCCTTTGTTTTCATTGCATGGTGTGGTGCGGGTGATGGAAGTCCAAAATTTTATCGTAGTACGTCGACAGATATTAACACATTCATTTGTTTTTCAGCTGTCCCGAGCAGGTATCCTGAGCGGCTGCCCAAACTGCTGCGCTGGGCTGCTGCGCTGAGCAACTGCCCGTGCTTCTGCGCTGAGCGGCCGCCCAAGCCGCTGTCCCGAGCAGTTGTCTGCTGGAAGTCAAGTCCTGAGTAATCGACACCAAAGATTACCTTGTGTGGTGTCATGCAAAGGTGGTATCGTGAGTATGTCGAGACATTCGACAGTTAATCTTCACAAATTGATTTCATGCGCTAGTTGTCTTTGGTATGCATTAATAAAGAAAAATATCACTAAACTGTGCGAGTAAGATCTTGGTAAAGTATGTAAGGCATGGAATGTTTTTCTTTGTTTTCATTGCATAGTGTGGTGCGGGTGATGGAAGTCCAGAATTGTATCGTAGTACGTAGACAGATATTAACACATTCATTTGTTTTTCAGCTGTCCCGAGCAGGTATCCTGAGCGGCTGCCCAAACTGCTGCGCTGGGCTGCTGCGCTGAGCAACTGCCCGTGCTTCTGCGCTGAGCGGCCGCCCAAGCCGCTGTCCCGAGCAGTTGTCTGCTGGAAGTCAAGTCCGGAGTAATCGACACCAAAGATTACCTTGTGTGGTGTCATGCAAAGGTGGTATCGTGAGTATGTCGAGACATTCGACAGTTAATCTTCACAAATTGATATCATGCGCTAGTTGTCTTTGGTATGCATTAATAAAGAAAAATATCACTAAACTGTGCGAGTGAGATCTTAGTAAAGTATGTAAGGCATGGAATGTTTTTCCTTTGTTTTCATTGCATGGTGTGGTGCGGGTGATGGAAGTCCAGAATTTTATCGTAGTACGTCGACAGATATTAACACATTCATTTGTTTTTCAGCTGTCCCGAGCAGGTATCCTGAGCGGCTGCCCAAACTGCTGCGCTGGGCTGCTGCGCTGAGCAACTGCCCGTGCTTCTGCGCTGAGCGGCCGCCCAAGCCGCTGTCCCGAGCAGTTGTCTGCTGGAAGTCAAGTCCGGAGTAATCGACACCAAAGATTACCTTGTGTGGTGTCATGCAAAGGTGGTATCGTGAGTATGTCGAGACATTCGACAGTTAATCTTCACAAATTGATATCTTGCGCTAGTTGTCTTTGGTATGCATTAATAAAGAAAAATATCACTAAACTGTGCGAGTGAGATCTTGGTAAAGTATGTAAGGCATGGAATGTTTTTCTTTGTTTTCATTGCATAGTGTGGTGCGGGTGATGGAAGTCCAAAATTTTATCGTAGTACGTCGACAGATATTAACACATTCATTTGTTTTTCAGCTGTCCCGAGCAGGTATCCTGAGCGGCTGCCCAAACTGCTGCGCTGGGCTGCTGCGCTGAGCAACTGCCCGTGCTTCTGCGCTGAGCGGCCGCCCAAGCCGCTGTCCCGAGCAGTTGTCTGCTGGAAGTCAAGTCCGGAGTAATCGACACCAAAGATTACCTTGTGTGGTGTCATGCAAAGGTGGTATCGTGAGTATGTCGAGACATTCGACAGTTAATCTTCACAAATTGATATCATGCGCTAGTTGTCTTTGGTATGCATTAATAAAGAAAAATATCACTAAACTGTGCGAGTGAGATCTTAGTAAAGTATGTAAGGCATGGAATGGTTTTCCTTTGTTTTCATTGCATGGTGTGGTGTGGGTGATGGAAGTCCAGAATTTTATCGTAGTACGTCGACAGATATTAACACATTCATTTGTTTTTCAGCTGTCCCGAGCAGGTATCCTGAGCGGCTGCCCAAACTGCTGCGCTGGGCTGCTGCGCTGAGCAACTGCCCGTGCTTCTGCGCTGAGCGGCCGCCCAAGCCGCTGTCCTGAGCAGTTGTCTGCTGGAAGTCAAGTCCGGAGTAATCGACACCAAAGATTACCTTGTGTGGTGTCATGCAAAGGTGGTATCGTGAGTATGTCGAGACATTCGACAGTTAATCTTCACAAATTGATATCATGCGCTAGTTGTCTTTGGTATGCATTAATAAAGAAAAATATCACTAAACTGTGCGAGTGAGATCTTAGTAAAGTATGTAAGGCATGGAATGTTTTTCCTTTGTTTTCATTGCATGGTGTGGTGCGGATGATGGAAGTCCAGAATTTTATCGTAGTACGTCGACAGATATTAACACATTCATTTGTTTTTCAGCTGTCCCGAGCAGGTATCCTGAGCGGCTGCCCAAACTGCTGCGCTGGGCTGCTGCGCTGAGCAACTGCCCGTGCTTCTGCGCTGAGCGGCCGCCCAAGCCGCTGTCCCGAGCAGTTGTCTGCTGGAAGTCAAGTCCTGAGTAATCGACACCAAAGATTACCTTGTGTGGTGTCATGCAAAGGTGGTATCGTGAGTATGTCGAGACATTCGACAGTTAATCTTCACAAATTGATATCATGCGCTAGTTGTCTTTGGTATGCATTAATAAAGAAAAATATCACTAAACTGTGCGAGTGAGATCTTGGTAAAGTATGTAAGGCATGGAATGTTTTTCTTTGTTTTCATTGCATAGTGTGGTGCGGCTGATGGAAGTCCAGAATTGTATCGTAGTACGTAGACAGATATTAACACATTCATTTGTTTTTCAGCTGTCCCGAGCAGGTATCCTGAGCGGCTGCCCAAACTGCTGCGCTGGGCTGCTGCGCTGAGCAACTGCCCGTGCTTCTGCGCTGAGCGGCCGCCCAAGCCGCTGTCCCGAGCAGTTGTCTGCTGGAAGTCAAGTCCGGAGTAATCGACACCAAAGATTACCATGTGTGGTGTCATGCAAAGGTGGTATCGTGAGTATGTCGAGACATTCGACAGTTAATCTTCACAAATTGATATCATGCGCTAGTTGTCTTTGGTATGCATTAATAAAGAAAAATATCACTAAACTGTGCGAGTGAGATCTTAGTAAAGTATGTAAGGCATGGAATGGTTTTCCTTTGTTTTCATTGCATGGTGTGGTGTGGGTGATGGAAGTCCAGAATTTTATCGTAGTACGTCGACAGATATTAACACATTCATTTGTTTTTCAGCTGTCCCGAGCAGGTATCCTGAGCGGCTGCCCAAACTGCTGCGCTGGGCTGCTGCGCTGAGCAACTGCCCGTGCTTCTGCGCTGAGCGGCCGCCCAAGCCGCTGTCCCGAGCAGTTGTCTGCTGGAAGTCAAGTCCGGAGTAATCGACACCAAAGATTACCTTGTGTGGTGTCATGCAAAGGTGGTATCGTGAGTATGTCGAGACATTCGACAGTTAATCTTCACAAATTGATATCATGCGCTAGTTGTCTTTGGTATGCATTAATAAAGAAAAATATCACTAAACTGTGCGAGTGAGATCTTAGTAAAGTATGTAAGGCATGGAATGTTTTTCCTTTGTTTTCATTGCATGGTGTGGTGCGGATGATGGAAGTCCAGAATTTTATCGTAGTACGTCGACAGATATTAACACATTCATTTGTTTTTCAGCTGTCCCGAGCAGGTATCCTGAGCGGCTGCCCAAACTGCTGCGCTGGGCTGCTGCGCTGAGCAACTGCCCGTGCTTCTGCGCTGAGCGGCCGCCCAAGCCGCTGTCCCGAGCAGTTGTCTGCTGGAAGTCAAGTCCGGAGTAATCGACACCAAAGATTACCTTGTGTGGTGTCAAGCAAAGGTGATATCGTGAGTATGTCGAGACATTCGACAGTTAATCTTCACAAATTGATATCATGCGCTAGTTGTCTTTGGTATGCATTAATAAAGAAAAATATCACTAAACTGTGCGAGTGAGATCTTGGTAAAGTATGTAAGGCATGGAATGGTTTTCCTTTGTTTTCATTGCATGGTGTGGTGCGGGTGATGGAAGTCCAAAATTTTATCGTAGTACGTCGACAGATATTAACACATTCATTTGTTTTTCAGCTGTCCCGAGCAGGTATCCTGAGCGGCTGCCCAAACTGCTGCGCTGGGCTGCTGCGCTGAGCAACTGCCCGTGCTTCTGCGCTGAGCGGCCGCCCAAGCCGCTGTCCCGAGCAGTTGTCTGCTGGAAGTCAAGTCCTGAGTAATCGACACCAAAGATTACCTTGTGTGGTGTCATGCAAAGGTGGTATCGTGAGTATGTCGAGACATTCGACAGTTAATCTTCACAAATTGATTTCATGCGCTAGTTGTCTTTGGTATGCATTAATAAAGAAAAATATCACTAAACTGTGCGAGTAAGATCTTGGTAAAGTATGTAAGGCATGGAATGTTTTTCTTTGTTTTCATTGCATAGTGTGGTGCGGGTGATGGAAGTCCAGAATTGTATCGTAGTACGTAGACAGATATTAACACATTCATTTGTTTTTCAGCTGTCCCGAGCAGGTATCCTGAGCGGCTGCCCAAACTGCTGCGCTGGGCTGCTGCGCTGAGCAACTGCCCGTGCTTCTGCGCTGAGCGGCCGCCCAAGCCGCTGTCCCGAGCAGTTGTCTGCTGGAAGTCAAGTCCGGAGTAATCGACACCAAAGATTACCTTGTGTGGTGTCATGCAAAGGTGGTATCGTGAGTATGTCGAGACATTCGACAGTTAATCTTCACAAATTGATATCATGCGCTAGTTGTCTTTGGTATGCATTAATAAAGAAAAATATCACTAAACTGTGCGAGTGAGATCTTAGTAAAGTATGTAAGGCATGGAATGTTTTTCCTTTGTTTTCATTGCATGGTGTGGTGCGGGTGATGGAAGTCCAGAATTTTATCGTAGTACGTCGACAGATATTAACACATTCATTTGTTTTTCAGCTGTCCCGAGCAGGTATCCTGAGCGGCTGCCCAAACTGCTGCGCTGGGCTGCTGCGCTGAGCAACTGCCCGTGCTTCTGCGCTGAGCGGCCGCCCAAGCCGCTGTCCCGAGCAGTTGTCTGCTGGAAGTCAAGTCCGGAGTAATCGACACCAAAGATTACCTTGTGTGGTGTCATGCAAAGGTGGTATCGTGAGTATGTCGAGACATTCGACAGTTAATCTTCACAAATTGATATCTTGCGCTAGTTGTCTTTGGTATGCATTAATAAAGAAAAATATCACTAAACTGTGCGAGTGAGATCTTGGTAAAGTATGTAAGGCATGGAATGTTTTTCTTTGTTTTCATTGCATAGTGTGGTGCGGGTGATGGAAGTCCAAAATTTTATCGTAGTACGTCGACAGATATTAACACATTCATTTGTTTTTCAGCTGTCCCGAGCAGGTATCCTGAGCGGCTGCCCAAACTGCTGCGCTGGGCTGCTGCGCTGAGCAACTGCCCGTGCTTCTGCGCTGAGCGGCCGCCCAAGCCGCTGTCCCGAGCAGTTGTCTGCTGGAAGTCAAGTCCGGAGTAATCGACACCAAAGATTACCTTGTGTGGTGTCATGCAAAGGTGGTATCGTGAGTATGTCGAGACATTCGACAGTTAATCTTCACAAATTGATATCATGCGCTAGTTGTCTTTGGTATGCATTAATAAAGAAAAATATCACTAAACTGTGCGAGTGAGATCTTAGTAAAGTATGTAAGGCATGGAATGGTTTTCCTTTGTTTTCATTGCATGGTGTGGTGTGGGTGATGGAAGTCCAGAATTTTATCGTAGTACGTCGACAGATATTAACACATTCATTTGTTTTTCAGCTGTCCCGAGCAGGTATCCTGAGCGGCTGCCCAAACTGCTGCGCTGGGCTGCTGCGCTGAGCAACTGCCCGTGCTTCTGCGCTGAGCGGCCGCCCAAGCCGCTGTCCTGAGCAGTTGTCTGCTGGAAGTCAAGTCCGGAGTAATCGACACCAAAGATTACCTTGTGTGGTGTCATGCAAAGGTGGTATCGTGAGTATGTCGAGACATTCGACAGTTAATCTTCACAAATTGATATCATGCGCTAGTTGTCTTTGGTATGCATTAATAAAGAAAAATATCACTAAACTGTGCGAGTGAGATCTTAGTAAAGTATGTAAGGCATGGAATGTTTTTCCTTTGTTTTCATTGCATGGTGTGGTGCGGATGATGGAAGTCCAGAATTTTATCGTAGTACGTCGACAGATATTAACACATTCATTTGTTTTTCAGCTGTCCCGAGCAGGTATCCTGAGCGGCTGCCCAAACTGCTGCGCTGGGCTGCTGCGCTGAGCAACTGCCCGTGCTTCTGCGCTGAGCGGCCGCCCAAGCCGCTGTCCCGAGCAGTTGTCTGCTGGAAGTCAAGTCCTGAGTAATCGACACCAAAGATTACCTTGTGTGGTGTCATGCAAAGGTGGTATCGTGAGTATGTCGAGACATTCGACAGTTAATCTTCACAAATTGATATCATGCGCTAGTTGTCTTTGGTATGCATTAATAAAGAAAAATATCACTAAACTGTGCGAGTGAGATCTTGGTAAAGTATGTAAGGCATGGAATGTTTTTCTTTGTTTTCATTGCATAGTGTGGTGCGGCTGATGGAAGTCCAGAATTGTATCGTAGTACGTAGACAGATATTAACACATTCATTTGTTTTTCAGCTGTCCCGAGCAGGTATCCTGAGCGGCTGCCCAAACTGCTGCGCTGGGCTGCTGCGCTGAGCAACTGCCCGTGCTTCTGCGCTGAGCGGCCGCCCAAGCCGCTGTCCCGAGCAGTTGTCTGCTGGAAGTCAAGTCCGGAGTAATCGACACCAAAGATTACCATGTGTGGTGTCATGCAAAGGTGGTATCGTGAGTATGTCGAGACATTCGACAGTTAATCTTCACAAATTGATATCATGCGCTAGTTGTCTTTGGTATGCATTAATAAAGAAAAATATCACTAAACTGTGCGAGTGAGATCTTAGTAAAGTATGTACGGCATGGAATGGTTTTCCTTTGTTTTCATTGCATGGTGTGGTGTGGGTGATGGAAGTCCAGAATTTTATCGTAGTACGTCGACAGATATTAACACATTCATTTGTTTTTCAGCTGTCCCGAGCAGGTATCCTGAGCGGCTGCCCAAACTGCTGCGCTGGGCTGCTGCGCTGAGCAACTGCCCGTGCTTCTGCGCTGAGCGGCCGCCCAAGCCGCTGTCCCGAGCAGTTGTCTGCTGGAAGTCAAGTCCGGAGTAATCGACACCAAAGATTACCTTGTGTGGTGTCATGCAAAGGTGGTATCGTGAGTATGTCGAGACATTCGACAGTTAATCTTCACAAATTGATATCATGCGCTAGTTGTCTTTGGTATGCATTAATAAAGAAAAATATCACTAAACTGTGCGAGTGAGATCTTAGTAAAGTATGTAAGGCATGGAATGTTTTTCCTTTGTTTTCATTGCATAGTGTGGTGCGGGTGATGGAAGTCCAAAATTTTATCGTAGTACGTCGACAGATATTAACACATTCATTTGTTTTTCAGCTGTCCCGAGCAGGTATCCTGAGCGGCTGCCCAAACTGCTGCGCTGGGCTGCTGCGCTGAGCAACTACCCGTGCTTCTGCGCTGAGCGGCCGCCCAAGCCGCTGTCCCGAGCAGTTGTCTGCTGGAAGTCAAGTCCGGAGTAATCGACACCAAAGATTACCTTGTGTGGTGTCATGCAAAGGTGGTATCGTGAGTATGTCGAGACATTCGACAGTTAATCTTCACAAATTGATATCATGCGCTAGTTGTCTTTGGTATGCATTAATAAAGAAAAATATCACTAAACTGTGCGAGTGAGATCTTAGTAAAGTATGTAAGGCATGGAATGGTTTTCCTTTGTTTTCATTGCATGGTGTGGTGTGGGTGATGGAAGTCCAGAATTTTATCGTAGTACGTCGACAGATATTAACACATTCATTTGTTTTTCAGCTGTCCCGAGCAGGTATCCTGAGCGGCTGCCCAAACTGCTGCGCTGGGCTGCTGCGCTGAGCAACTGCCCGTGCTTCTGCGCTGAGCGGCCGCCCAAGCCGCTGTCCCGAGCAGTTGTCTGCTGGAAGTCAAGTCCGGAGTAATCGACACCAAAGATTACCTTGTGTGGTGTCATGCAAAGGTGGTATCGTGAGTATGTCGAGACATTCGACAGTTAATCTTCACAAATTGATATCATGCGCTAGTTGTCTTTGGTATGCATTAATAAAGAAAAATATCACTAAACTGTGCGAGTGAGATCTTAGTAAAGTATGTAAGGCATGGAATGTTTTTCCTTTGTTTTCATTGCATGGTGTGGTGCGGATGATGGAAGTCCAGAATTTTATCGTAGTACGTCGACAGATATTAACACATTCATTTGTTTTTCAGCTGTCCCGAGCAGGTATCCTGAGCGGCTGCCCAAACTGCTGCGCTGGGCTGCTGCGCTGAGCAACTGCCCGTGCTTCTGCGCTGAGCGGCCGCCCAATCCGCTGTCCCGAGCAGTTGTCTGCTGGAAGTCAAGTCCGGAGTAATCGACACCAAAGATTACCTTGTGTGGTGTCATGCAAATGTGGTATCGTGAGTATGTCGAGACATTCGACAGTTAATCTTCACAAATTGATATCATGCGCTAGTTGTCTTTGGTATGCATTAATAAAGAAAAATATCACTAAACTGTGCGAGTGAGATCTTGGTAAAGTATGTAAGGCATGGAATGTTTTTCTTTGTTTTCATTGCATAGTGTGGTGCGGGTGATGGAAGTCCAAAATTTTATCGTAGTACGTCGACAGATATTAACACATTCATTTGTTTTTCAGCTGTCCCGAGCAGGTATCCTGAGCGGCTGCCCAAACTGCTGCGCTGGGCTGCTGCGCTGAGCAACTGCCCGTGCTTCTGCGCTGAGCGGCCGCCCAAGCCGCTGTCCCGAGCAGTTGTCTGCTGGAAGTCAAGTCCTGAGTAATCGACACCAAAGATTACCTTGTGTGGTGTCATGCAAAGGTGGTATCGTGAGTATGTCGAGACATTCGACAGTTAATCTTCACAAATTGATATCATGCGCTAGTTGTCTTTGGTATGCATTAATAAAGAAAAATATCACTAAACTGTGCGAGTGAGATCTTGGTAAAGTATGTAAGGCATGGAATGTTTTTCTTTGTTTTCATTGCATAGTGTGGTGCGGGTGATGGAAGTCCAGAATTGTATCGTAGTACGTAGACAGATATTAACACATTCATTTGTTTTTCAGCTGTCCCGAGCAGGTATCCTGATCGGCTGCCCAAACTGCTGCGCTGGGCTGCTGCGCTGAGCAACTGCCCGTGCTTCTGCGCTGAGCGGCCGCCCAAGCCGCTGTCCCGAGCAGTTGTCTGCTGGAAGTCAAGTCCGGAGTAATCGACACCAAAGATTACCTTGTGTGGTGTCATGCAAAGGTGGTATCGTGAGTATGTCGAGACATTCGACAGTTAATCTTCACAAATTGATATCATGCGCTAGTTGTCTTTGGTATGCATTAATAAAGAAAAATATCACTAAACTGTGCGAGTCAGATCTTGGTAAAGTATGTAAGGCATGGAATGTTTTTCTTTGTTTTCATTGCATAGTGTGGTGCGGGTGATGGAAGTCCAGAATTTTATCGTAGTACGTCGACAGATATTAACACATTCATTTGTTTTTCAGCTGTCCCGAGCAGGTATCCTGAGCGGCTGCCCAAACTGCTGCGCTGGGCTGCTGCGCTGAGCAACTGCCCGTGCTTCTGCGCTGAGCGGCCGCCCAAGCCGCTGTCCCGAGCAGTTGTCTGCTGGAAGTCAAGTCCGGAGTAATCGACACCAAAGATTACCTTGTGTGGTGTCATGCAAAGGTGATATCGTGAGTATGTCGAGACATTCGACAGTTAATCTTCACAAATTGATATCATGCGCTAGTTGTCTTTGGTATGCATTAATAAAGAAAAATATCACTAAACTGTGCGAGTGAGATCTTGGTAAAGTATGTAAGGCATGGAATGTTTTTCTTTGTTTTCATTGCATAGTGTGGTGCGGGTGATGGAAGTCCAGAATTTTATCGTAGTACGTCGACAGATATTAACACATTCATTTGTTTTTCAGATGTCCCGAGCAGGTATCCTGAGCGGCTGCCCAGACTGCTGCGCTGGGCTGCTGCGCTGAGCAACTGCCCGTGCTTTTGCGCTGAGCGGCCGCCCAAGCCGCTGTCCCGAGCAGTTGTCTGCTGGAAGTCAAGTCCGGAGTAATCGACACCAAAGATTACCTTGTGTGGTGTCATGCAAAGGTGGTATCGTGAGTATGTCGAGACATTCGACAGTTAATCTTCACAAATTGATATCATGCGCTAATTGTCTTTGGTATGCATTAATAAAGAAAAATATCACTAAACTGTGCGAGTGAGATCTTGGTAAAGTATGTAAGGCATGGAATGTTTTTCTTTGTTTTCATTGCACAGTGTGGTGCGGGTGATGGAAGTCCATAATTATATCGTAGTACGTCGACAGATATTAACACAATCATTTGTTTTTCAGCTGTCCCGAGCAGTTATCCTGAGCGGCTGCCCAAACTGCTGCGCTGGGCTGCTGTGCTGAGCAACTGCCCGTGTTTCTGCGCTGAGCGGCCGCCCAAGCCGCTGTCCCGAGCAGTTGTCTGTTGAAAGTCAAGTCCGGAATAATCGACACCAAAGATTACCTTGTGTGGTGTCATGCAAAGGTGGTATCGTGAGTATGTCGAGACATTCGACAGTTAATCTTCACAAATTGATTTCATGCGCTAGTTGCCTTTGGTATGCATTAATAAAGAAAAATATCACTAAACTGTGCGAGTGAGATCTTAGTAAAGTATGTAAGGCATGGAATGGTTTTCCTTTGTTTTCATTGCATGGTGTGGTGTGGGTGATGGAAGTCCAGAATTTTATCGTAGTACGTCGACAGATATTAACACATTCATTTGTTTTTCAGCTGTCCCGAGCAGGTATCCTGAGCGGCTGCCCAAACTGCTGCGCTGGGCTGCTGTGCTGAGCAACTGCCCGTGCTTCTGCGCTGAACGGCCGCCCAAGCCTCTGTCCCGAGCAGTTGTCTGTTGAAAGTCAAGTCCGGAGTAATCGACACCAAAGATTACCTTGTGTGGTGTCATGCAAAGGTGATATCATGAGTATGTCGAGACATTCGACAGTTAATCTTCACAAATTGATATCATGCGCTAATTGTCTTTGGTATGCATTAATAAAGAAAAATATCACTAAACTGTGAGAGTGAGATCTTGGTAAAGTATGTAAGGCATGGAATGTTTTTATTTGTTTTCATTGCATAGTGTGGTGCGGGTGATGGAAGTCCAGAATTTTATCGTAGTACGTCGACAGATATTAACACATTCATTTGTTTTTCAGCTGTCCCGAGCAGTTATCCTGAGCGGCTGCCCAAACTGCTGCGCTGGGCTGCTGTGCTGAGCAACTGCCCGTGCTTCTGCGCTGAGCGGCCGCCCAAGCCGCTGTCCCGAGCAGTTGTCTGCTGGAAGTCAAGTCCGGAGTAATCGACACCAAAGATAACCTTGTGTGGTGTCATGCAAAGGTGGTATCGTGAGTTTGTTGAGACATTCGACAGTTAATCTTCACAAATTGATAGCACACGCTAGTTGTCTTTGGTATGCATTAATAAAGAAAAATATCACTAAACTGTGCGAGTGAGATCTTGGTAAAGTATGTAAGGCATGGAATGTTTTTCTTTGTTTTCATTGCATAGTGTGCTGCGGGTGATGGAAGTCCAGAATTTTATCGTAGTACGTCGACAGATATTAACACATTCATTTGTTTTTCAGATGTCCCGAGCAGGTATCCTGAGCGGCTGTACAAACTGCTGCGCTGGGCTGCTGCGCTGAGCAACTGCCCGTGCTTCTGCGCTGAGCGGCCGCTTAAGCCGCTGTCCCGAGCAGTTGTCTGCTGGAAGTCAAGTCCGGAGTAATTGACACCAAAGATTACCTTGTGTGGTGTCAAGCAAAGGTGGTATCGTGAGTTTGTCGAGACATTCAACAGTTAATTTTCACAAATTGATAACATGCGCTAGTTGTCTTTGGTATGCATTAATAAAGAAAAATATCACTAAACTGTGCGAGTCAGATCTTGGTAAAGTATGTAAGGCATGGAATGTTTTTCTTTGTTTTCATTGCATAGTGTGGTGCGGGTGATGGAAGTCCAGAATTTTATCGTAGTACGTCGACAGATATTAACACATTCATTTGTTTTTCAGCTGTCCCGAGCAGGTATCCTGAGCGGCTGCCCAAACTGCTGCGCTGGGCTGCTGCGCTGAGCAACTGCCCGTGCTTCTGCGCTGAGCGGCCGCCCAAGCCGCTGTCCCGAGCAGTTGTCTGCTGGAAGTCAAGTCCGGAGTAATCGACACCAAAGATTACCTTGTGTGGTGTCATGCAAAGGTGGTGTGAGGTTTATGAGGTTCATGAAGGTTTCTTCAATAAAGGTTTTCTTAAACTTCACTTTCCATGCGTTTTATTTCTTCAAATACAGTTTTTCTTCTTAAAATTAGACTTAGGTACAAGTGTATATGGTGGGCAAGAATTTTTCTAACTTAGCTACTATATATAGGATTTACAATGTTTGGCAACTAGCGTGCCGCTCACCTAGCGTGTATGAATTAGTGCGGGAAAGAGAGAGCGATATACTGTACACCTATCTCGCTCTGTCGTTCGCTCTATTTAAAACTTTAAACTAAAAAATGGATCATTGTCCGTAACATTCTCCCCCCGGCGCAGCACTGCGAAGCCCCTCTTCAGTCGGGAGGACGATGAGCCTCCTCACCGGTCGCTTGAAGACTCCCCCTCTCGTCCGTACATCCGCACTTCTTACTATACCGTCCGGTCCCGTATAAACCTTGTTTACTTGGCCCCGTGGCCAAACGTTACGTGGTAGTAAACCGTCGACTATTAGGACTACATCGCCTATCTTTATGTTGTTAAAATCTTTACGTACGTCTCCTCGGGGAGTTAAGGTAGGTAAGTACTCGTCTATCCACCTAGCCCAGAACATATTCGCTAACGCCTGCGAGGCGCGCCATAGTCGCCTATCCGCTACGTCGCAAGTACCTACATGCGGTAACCCGACCGCGGTCCCCAGTAAAAAGTGGTTCGGCGTCAGAGCTTCCGCGTCGTCGTGACTAACGGCTACGTGCGTCAAAGGTCGCGCGTTTATAGTATGTTCGATTTCCGTAAGCGCGGTAGCTAGTACCTCCTCCTTCGGTGACCGTTCGCTCAACACGACTTTTAAGGCGCGTTTCACTGAGGAAATAAGCCTTTCCCAACACCCCCCTTCATTAGGTCCACCCGGGTTCGAGTATGACCACCGTACTCTTCGACTTAACGCGTAGTCTCGTAGCGCGGGTAACCACTCCTCGAAAGCTTTGTCTAACTCGACTTGGGCCCCCTTGAAATTCGTACCGTTATCGGAAAATATTAACTCCGGCCATCCGCGTCGGGACGCCATTCGGCGCATGGCTAACACTGCCGAATCCGTACTCAGGCTCGCGACGAGTTCGATGTGTACCGCGCGAGTGATCATGCAGGTAAATAGCATGCCCCAACGTTTTTCCTTTCGTCTGCCTATCGTCACCCACATAGGGCCGAAGCAGTCGATACCGCACCGGGAAAACGGCCTGCTGTATGCGGTCAACCTAGCCTTAGGTAAGTCGCCTTTGACCGGTACCGCCGGCGCCGCCCTACGTAGTTTACATAACGCGCATTTTCCTACTACTGACCGTACCGACGGTCGTAGGCGCAATATCCAATAACGTTGCCTCAAGTTGTTGACTATTTGTTCGCGACCTACGTGACTATTACGTATGTGTTCACGTTTTATTAGTAAACGAGTCAGCGGGTGCGCACCGTCGAGTATAGGGGGAGATTTCATCTCCTCCGGTACTGTAGCCGCGTTTATCCTCCCATGTAGACATAGTAGGCCGTCCTTGTTACACGTCGGGTCCAACCTGTATAGCCGGCTTTGTCTTTCTACGTTCCTTCCGGCCGCGACTTTCTTTATTTCCTCCGGGAAGCTTTCGCGTTGAGCTTCTTTTATTAATGTTTTTTCGGCGCGGTCGATATGTTCGAGCGCGAGAAAAGACTTTCGCTTTTGACATTTTTCGATGAACACTAAAACGTACGCCATTGCTCGTACCGCGCGTTCGTAACTCGAAAAACGTTTTATATCTAACAACGGTGTGAACTCGCTCGCGTGTGTAGTGAATACCTCGGCGTGCTCTTCGTGTGCGATTTTCTCCTGCGGCCAGTCATCCTCGTGTCCGTACAAGAACGCGGGCCCTGTGAACCACCGGTCTGTGGCGCGTAATTGATTGTTGCCGGGTCGGCTGGCGTCGTCCGCACAGTTACTCGCGGTGTCGCACCATCGCCACTGCTCGGCGCGAGTTAAGTCGGTAATCTCGCTCAACCGGTGATCGACGTATGGCGCGTATCGAGTCGTATCGTTCCGTATCCACTGTAGCACCGTTTTGGAGTCACTCCACATTATGACTTCGTCAGGCTTACGCCGATGTCCCTCGATGACGTCACGCGCTAACCGTGCACCCATAAGTGCCGCCTGTAGTTCCAACCTAGGGATACTTTGTGCTTTCATAGGAGCGACTTTGGCTTTGCCGGCCACCAACATGACGTGCACACTCCCATCTCTTCTGCTGAAGCGATAATACGCCGCCGTTACTACAGCCTGTGCGCTGGCATCGTTCATGACATGTAACTGCACGCGCATTATTTCCGTACTTACATCGTAACACCGCGGTATATGTAAGTTAGCTATAAATTTCAAGTCCTCGTACCATTCGCGAAATACGGTCGCTTCTTCGTATGGTAGCGGGTCGTCCCATTCGACCTTTTTCTTCCAGAGTCCTTGTAACATTATTTTTGCCGTGATAGTATACGGACTGAGTAGACCTAGAGGGTCGAATATTGACATCACGGCGCCTAGCGCTTCGCGCTTGGTGGGGGTTCGATTCCCGTTTTTCACGTCGTCCGGTACACGCGGCATTTTTGTATTGAATGCTAGTTCGTCCGTATTAGGCGCCCATATTATGCCGAGCGTTTTCTCGTGCGGATGTGCGCTCGCCCCCAGCTGTTTAGGCGCGCTCGCTTTGTTGACGTCGGGAATGTGAGATAGCAGATGTTCTCGATTCGAATTCCAACCTGCTAGCTCGAACGACGCCCCCGCGTGCACTTCTTGCACCTCTCGTATCGTTCGCGCGGCTATTTCCTCTGAGTCGAAACTATCAACCCAGTCGTCCATATAATGACTGTGCGTGATCGCGGTATGGGCGAGTGGGTGAGTCGTTTTATGATCGTCGGCGTTTCTATCTCTTACGCTGTGCGCGAGAAACGGCGAGCTTCGTGCTCCGAATATCATTGAAGTCATCACGTACTTCTCGGGTGGCTGACTACGCTCGTCTCCGCGCCACAAAAAGTGCTGTGCGACTCGGTCGCATTTACGAATTTTTATTCGCATAAACATTTCCCGTATGTCGGCGGTGACTGCTATCGGTTTTTCCCTAAAACGGAATAGCACGCCGTGTAAGGATTGTAATAAGTCTGGTCCGTCGAGCAAGGCGTCGTTCAGACAAACACCCCCGCTGTGTGCGGCTGCGTCGTGTACTAGCCTGACTTTGTTAGGTTTGTGTGGGTTCGTTACGGCGAAATGCGGTAGGTACCATAATCGCTGATCGCCCTCGTGATCCTCGTCGCATCGCTCTGCGTACCCCTTCTGTATTAAACCTTCCATTTGCGCGGTGTAAGCGGCCTTAAACTGCGGTGACTTATCCATTTTTCGTTCGATACTTCGTAGTCGACTTAATGCCATGTCGTAGTTCGGTGGCATAGTAACGTCATCGGTTTTCCACGGTAGACCTACTTCGTAGTGATCGCCTACCTTCTTAGCGGTGTGTTCGAATATCTCTTTCGCACGTTCCTCTCGCTCTAACGTTCGTCTCTTCATAGACACGCCTAGGGCATCTAGCTCAAAGTGAGTTTTTACGAGGTCGTCGAGTTTTTCGTCGTATTGACTCGTCCTGATATGTAGTACCGCTTCGCTATCTAGCTTTATAAGACTCCTAGGTACCGACCCGTGTACGATCCACCCCAACTTAGTGAGCGATGCAGCCGGGTGATTCATCTTTCCCGTCAACAGCTTTCGAGTTACTATCAAGTGCCAGTTATCCGCCCCGATAAGTATCCGTGGTTTGGCTTCATCGTAGCACATAGGTTCGATATTTACGTCGCGTAAGTGCGAGTGCTGTAACCACTCGGATTTAACCGACTGCGAACCTAGGGCTATGCTATTCACGGTGCGAGCGTTTATTGGGTGGTATTCTTTCTCGCTCTGGCCTCTTATCTCGATTTTTATGCACTGACTGTCGGGCTCCCTTTGGCTGGTCGCTACCCCGTGGATGTTGAGCGCTCGTGTCGGGCCCCGTGCTCCGACCATTTCGGCGATCTCTCGGTCCAGAAGGGTGATAGTCGATCCCTCGTCTAGTAGCGCGTATGTATGTGTTTCTTTTCCGTCGGGTCCTCTGATCATGACTGGACAGACCTTCAATAACACCTTGTTATCCTTAGCTGATCGCGCCGTCGCTGCGATGACGTCATCGTCTGACGCTGCGTTGACGGACTCGCTGCTTTTCATATGTAACAGTGCGTGGTGCGGTTGACGACACTCTCCCACCCCGCAGTGTTTACTTTTACAGTGAAATCTTCTATGTTTACTATTCATGCACTTGAAACATGTGCGACTTTCCTTCGCCCACTCCCAGCGTTGGGATGTAGGCATTGCGGCGATCTTCGGGCACTTGTTCGTATCGTGTTCGGCTCCGCAGCAGAAACATACCCTTTTCTTGGTATCGTCTGTTGTAGCATACACGTTCGCGCCCTTGCTTCGCTCGTTACTTCGTCGTTGTTCCGTGTGCTTATATACGGCACCTCTCGTGGCCGTCGTAGTGGCTGTGGTCGACGAGTAGGTATATCTAATTGCTCGGTCCGCCTCGCGCATTAGGAATCGTGACAGGGTGACGATCTCGGGCTCCGATCGGTTTCCGTATTCGGACGCGTAATCACACCACCTTGACTTAATATGCGGCGTTAATTTATCCGTGACCTGTCGAGCTAGCATCGGGTTCTGTAGATAACCCCTTTCGTCGATGCACATAATAGTCGTTGTTATGTTCTGCAGTTTAATCGCGAAACCGTTTAACTCGGTCGCTGACGTACCTAAACGTGGTAGTTTCTTAATGTCGTCTAACGCTTTGTCGATTATTGCTTCCGGTCGACCGAAACATTGTTCCAATGTTTGCATTATGATAGACGGCTCGGCTGCTGTATACAACAGCGCCGATACGCATTCGCGTGCTTCGCCTCGTAGGCACGCTCTAAGCCGTGCGAGATTTTCCGCCGGTGAAAACTTGTGCATGCCGGTTGACTCTCGCATGGCCGCCTTGAAAGGTAACCATTCACCCGTGGCTCCACTGAACGCTGGTAAGTCCTGAGTCTGCCTAGATGGTATTCGCGTTCGGGCCATTCGCTCTAAGGCTTCCGCTAGATGTTCTATGTCTCTGTCTCGCGGTCTGTTGGGCGTAGGCGACCTGGGCCTCCGCGCCTCTTCGAACGTAACACGGTTGTGTGTTGATACCGTTGGCCTTCCCGTTACTCCTTCCCTCGTAGTCGGTGGAAGTGATGGGTATCTTCCTGCACTCGTTTCTTGTTCCGTGTCCTCGGGTTGCTCCCCCCGTGGCTGATTGTGATGCAACCACTCTTTGACGCGTTGTTCCGTTTCGGCTGCTTCCTCGGGACATATGCTATCTCTGTCTGTCTCTTCGCGTATGGTTGCGACGTCCAATGCAAGTCGTTTTCTTATAAGAGTCGCTTGTAATTGTAATTCTTGGCGTCTAATTTCCGCGAGTTTTTCTTCGGCTTCCAGCTCGGCTTGACGAATGCGACCCGCTGCGCTCGCTGTGGATTTATGAGACCGTACCGACGGTGCGCGCGTTGCCCTACTTGTCGCGCCTACAACGTGCTCGGTGAGACGCGGTACCGTTCGCGTCATCCCTACCTCGTTCGCGGTTGTACCGACGCGTGTAGTCGCGGTGGACTGCGGGTCCACTGGGACGCTGTTCGCGGACGGCGACGCGGGAGAGTCTTCATGCACCAGGATTGGTGCCCTTTCTTCCGCGGCTTGGCTTCTTGTCGTCGGCATCTTCGGCTCTTGACTGCCCCTATGGTCCCTAACCCCCTAGCACCCTAACAGCCCTAACAACCCTAACTGCCCTACCAAGTCTTACCCTCCACCTGTCGTCGACACGTGGCACCTTTGGGTGATCTTCTCACTCGATCACACGGCGCACCGTTCGGTGATCTTCTTTCTTCTACCTCGAAGAACCCGTTGCAGTAGCACCGTTGGGTGATCTTCACACTCGATCACACGGCGCACCGTTCGGTGATCTTCTTTCTTCTACCTCGAAGAACCCGTTGCAGTAGCACCGTTGGGTGATCTTCACAAACTCAGATGACGACCACGATCCCCCGGGTTATAATGAAAACCCGTGATCTGGTCCGCCGTACGTTGTAGTCCTCTATATGCGGGTGATATTGGCAGATCGTGGGGACGCGTTCGGTAGTCCCTCGTTCTGATCTGCCGTTTTCCGTTCCACACACGCCGCTGTAGAGATTTTCTCGTTATTTCCCGAAGTGTAGCTCAGCATGAACTTGGATTACATGAGCGTGTTCGGTATATCCTTGTTCGTTTCTCGTCTTCAAATACTGGCTGCAGACATCCGGCTCTTTCGAAGGACCATTAAAATGTGAGGTTTATGAGGTTCATGAAGGTTTCTTCAATAAAGGTTTTCTTAAACTTCACTTTCCATGCGTTTTATTTCTTCAAATACAGTTTTTCTTCTTAAAATTAGACTTAGGTACAAGTGTATATGGTGGGCAAGAATTTTTCTAACTTAGCTACTATATATAGGATTTACAATGTTTGGCAACTAGCGTGCCGCTCACCTAGCGTGTATGAATTAGTGCGGGAAAGAGAGAGCGATATACTGTACACCTATCTCGCTCTGTCGTTCGCTCTATTTAAAACTTTAAACTAAAAAATGGATCATTGTCCGTAACAGGTGGTATCGTGAGTATGTGAATAAGTAGTGTCACCTTCCTACCTACTCAGGGTAGAAGGGAGCATGAGAGAAAGAAGAGAGATGCTGATATAAGTATAATAAATAAAAAGGGTCGTGGATCTCAGACAGGTATGGCAATTTGGCAAGCTTCCTTGTTTAAGGACTTAGCTCCGGTCCGCTAGTATTTGGTCGATGCTCAGCAGCAGGTCTGCCGTGCAGGGTCGGCTCCACACCGCCGCGCCGGTAGAAATTCCCAGCAATCGCTGTAGAGAAGGTGGCCGCGGTCGGTGCCGGAGATCAGAGGACGGCCGGAGTTCAGACGTCGTGTACTGGAAGGATTCCGCCTCGTACTGGAACGATTCCGCCTCGTACTGGAACGATTCCGCCTTGTACTGGAACGATTCAGCCTCGTACTGGAAAATTCCGCCTCGTACTGGAAGGATTCAGCCTCGTACTGGAAAATTCCGCCTCGTACTGGAAAATTCCGCCTCGTACTGGAACCCTGAAAAGCACATGTGCTCCGGTCACAGTGGGTCCAGTAAGGTGTTGAGCTGGTGGGTCCACTGTCCCTCTGCTACTGGGCATATAGTGACTCGCAGAGGCCTTTAGGGATGTGGCCCGCCAACAAACAAGAGATGCCATAAGGGCCAAAGAGGTAATGCTGCTGGTGAAGAATTCGCATCCGCTAAGGCTTCCGCTACCGAGCATAAAGGGACTAGCTAGGCCCTTCGCGGATGCAAACCACCAGCCGCTCAGAATGCCAGAAGGGCGTAAATAGGTGTGTTGCTGGTAAAGTGCGCACAATCCACGAGGTCCGTTCACTACCGAGCAATTAGGGACTAGCCTAGGTACCTCGTGAATTGCGAGCTACAGCAACACCCTTTCAAGTTTGCCAGAAGGGCGTAAAATAGAAACAAGGAGAAAGTTGAGAAGCAACAGAAAACACAGAAAAACACATAAAAATAATACAGTAAATAAGTTGAGAGTACATACCAAAGGTTACAATTGTAGGTTATAATTTATGGTGGTCAAGTACACTTTCAGTTCACAACTCAAACTTACCCAATGTATGGGGATTCTGAAGATTGATGTTCGAATTTAATAAAGACTCTGTAGCACTAGTCGTAGTAATTTATTAGCAGTTGCACAGTCGACGGCCGGTGACAAAGTGAGGTTGGTTGCGCTTGCAGTAAAAACAACAAGTTGGGGCGGAAGTCGGAGGCGCATTTCGCTACCTTATATGGTAATGAAAAAGGCCTCAAACCCGTCGTAGTCGTCAGTCCAATCACTACACTGCATTTTGAACTTTTTCAAAATATCAACGTTCGTTCACCGGAACTCACAACTCGTGGCATTATTTTCTCTAAACTCGATTGACATTTGTTTAACTGTCACTGTCAACATTTTTGATTGTTATATGCGACCTCTATCGGTGAATCGCCGAACTACCTCAGCGCGCAGCAAAGGTAGTTAGGTTTCTCGATTTAAAGGTTGCTTTAATCTTCAATCGGAATTTAGGTAGTCGTTTGTGAGTTTGCCTACAGATGTCGCTTATTTAAACTAGTTTTTAAGAGAACCGATAATCTAGTAATCTAGATCGGTTACATATCTCCCCACCCAAGAAAGAATTTTTTTTTTTACTAGAAAAAAAAATTCACTAGCCTTGAGCAGTTCTAAGAAAAAAAAAAAAATACTTAACCTAAGACCTAACTTTGAGTATCTTATATAAGCTACAGAAACTCCAGTATATGATCTTAAGTTATTAACTATGTCTATGTGCAGACACATACCCAAGTATCTCCTAGAATTCCCCCCCATCGTTTGGATTAGATATCCCAAGAAACGATTATTGACAGCAATATTGAGAGGAATGGAAATTGTAGGCTGCAGAAGTTAACTTCTAAGACAGCTAGCTACATTATAGGTATGAATACTCACTAGAACATAGATAAGTTAAGTACTTATTGCAGACATTCATGGATAATTTTAATTTTTTTGAATATAAGTTCCATAATTGCCTAAGTTAAATTAAATTTTAAGACAGAGAATTTAATCAAAAGGAAATTACATAGATAAAGGCTTGTTTAGTGAGTTATCTACCGCTCAGACCAATAAGGCTTGTTTTTAAAGAGTTTGGACACCGCTCTCTATTTGAAGAATTACCATGGCTGGCACGTGAAAGAATTATTTTAGCTATGTTATAACACTATTCCATTGAAAGTGGAGAGTGACAAAGAGTATTTAAGGAAGTTAAATTAATTCAGTAGGTATATAAGTTAAGATGTATAGTTTGTAGTACATTATATGTATTGTAGTTAAGTTATAATATATCTTATGCCATCGTTGTATATAAGATATAAATAATGATCAATATAAGAAAGGATCACAAGTTATTAGAATTCAAGAAGTATATAAGATACTGTTACCTATAAGATTTATTGTATATAAGGATTTATTTTTCCTTTATATATAAGATTATTGTAAGAGATTATTTAAAAAGTTGCACCCTATGAGTTTGGTTGCATTAATCAATTATATTTTAGTTATTTAAGACACATAGAATATGCGTTTTAGTTGTAAGATTGTATATTTAAAGCTTTATTAATTTAATCATAGCATGAATTTGGTTTTATTTGATAATATTTATTTATTTTCAGATGTCAACAAGTTATTCAGTACAAAGATTTGCAAATGTTAAGAAAGTGATTAATTACTAGGATATGTATTTACTTATTTTAAAATTAAAATTTGCCATTAAATTTAAGTTTATTAATATCAGAGCAAATTGAATTTCTTTCACAAGTTACAGATAGCACAGGTTGCTCTAAGGGAGTCTCAGGTTGATTACTAGTTGAAGGTTGTGAAGTTGGTAAAATAGTTCTTAAGATTTGTAAGTCCCTGTTAAGAGAATTTAGTTTAGAAGACACCGACTTAAAATCTTCACTATTGGATGCACTTATCCTTATCAACCTGTGGTTCATATGGTTGATTAAAACTTCTGTTCTTAAAAAAAGATTTTTTTCAAATTTAGTTTTGAGGAGAGCAATGTTGCTTTTTGCTTTTGCCATTGACTCCTTGAGTTCACTTATATCGACCTCAGGGTCCAAGTGTGACTCCAATATATCCTCAGAAAGCATGTCTTTGGATAGTTTCACAATCTGTTTCCTTAAATCCTGAACAGATTCAGTATGCGAGCCACCACGCAGTGCCACTTCGTATGCTAATTCAGCCTTTTGCAGAGATAAAAAGTTAAGTTGTAGACTCATGTTTGTAGTTGTGAAAGTATACTTGACCTATGAAACCAATGACAACAGTGTCATACAAGGTCAATTAAAAAAATATATTTAAAAGGGTATAATTTTTTCAGATGAAAATAACACGTAGGTAGAATTACAAATAAGGTGTGTGCTATTTATAAGTTGAACAGAGGTGAATATAGAATATTAGATATTTATTAAGAAAAGTTATTAATTATGCAAGCTGTAAAAAAAAAACTAAAATTTAATTTTAGGTAAAAATAAAATTCGTTGAAGACGGTAATGGGTGGATTACTGACCCCCTGGGTGTTACCCGTTGTCTTTCAGTCGCTTCTTACGACATGCAGAGCTGCAGCCGGCCTATTCTCAGACCCCGGGCCAGCACAGGGCCAATCACAACTTATAACTAACACACACGAAAGGAACACAATAAGACACAGTATACAGAATAAGTATGGCAGAGCCACACCCAAGAAAGTTTGCCAAACCAACCTGTCTGATCCTAATTTGTAGGGGCGCCAATGTCACCTTCCTACCTACTCAGGGTAGAAGGGAGCATGAGAGAAAGAAGAGAGATGCTGATATAAGTATAATAAATAAAAAGGGTCGTGGATCTCAGACAGGTATGGCAATTTGGCAAGCTTCCTTGTTTAAGGACTTAGCTCCGGTCCGCTAGTATTTGGTCGATGCTCAGCAGCAGGTCTGCCGTGCAGGGTCGGCTCCACACCGCCGCGCCGGTAGAAATTCCCAGCAATCGCTGTAGAGAAGGTGGCCGCGGTCGGTGCCGGAGATCAGAGGACGGCCGGAGTTCAGACGTCGTGTACTGGAAGGATTCCGCCTCGTACTGGAACGATTCCGCCTCGTACTAGAACGATTCCGCCTTGTACTGGAACGATTCAGCCTCGTACTGGAAAATTCCGCCTCGTACTGGAAGGATTCAGCCTCGTACTGGAAAATTCCGCCTCGTACTGGAAAATTCCGCCTCGTACTGGAACCCTGAAAAGCACATGTGCTCCGGTCACAGTGGGTCCAGTAAGGTGTTGAGCTGGTGGGTCCACTGTCCCTCTGCTACTGGGCATATAGTGACTCGCAGAGGTCTTTAGGGATGTGGCCCGCCAACAAACAAGAGATGCCATAAGGGCCAAAGAGGTAATGCTGCTGGTGAAGAATTCGCATCCGCTAAGGCTTCCGCTACCGAGCATAAAGGGACTAGCTAGGCCCTTCGCGGATGCAAACCACCAGCCGCTCAGAATGCCAGAAGGGCGTAAATAGGTGTGTTGCTGGTAAAGTGCGCACAATCCACGAGGTCCGTTCACTACCGAGCAATTAGGGACTAGCCTAGGTACCTCGTGAATTGCGAGCTACAGCAACACCCTTTCAAGTTTGCCAGAAGGGCGTAAAATAGAAACAAGGAGAAAGTTGAGAAGCAACAGAAAACACAGAAAAACACATAAAAATAATACAGTAAATAAGTTGAGAGTACATACCAAAGGTTACAATTGTAGGTTATAATTTATGGTGGTCAAGTACACTTTCAGTTCACAACTCAAACTTACCCAATGTATGGGGATTCTGAAGATTGATGTTCGAATTTAATAAAGACTCTGTAGCACTAGTCGTAGTAATTTATTAGCAGTTGCACAGTCGACGGCCGGTGACAAAGTGAGGTTGGTTGCGCTTGCAGTAAAAACAACAAGTTGGGGCGGAAGTCGGAGGCGCATTTCGCTACCTTATATGGTAATGAAAAAGGCCTCAAACCCGTCGTAGTCGTCAGTCCAATCACTACACTGCATTTTGAACTTTTTCAAAATATCAACGTTCGTTCACCGGAACTCACAACTCGTGGCATTATTTTCTCTAAACTCGATTGACATTTGTTTAACTGTCACTGTCAACATTTTTGATTGTTATATGCGACCTCTATCGGTGAATCGCCGAACTACCTCAGCGCGCAGCAAAGGTAGTTAGGTTTCTCGATTTAAAGGTTGCTTTAATCTTCAATCGGAATTTAGGTAGTCGTTTGTGAGTTTGCCTACAGATGTCGCTTATTTAAACTAGTTTTTAAGAGAACCGATAATCTAGTAATCTAGATCGGTTACAGTAGGTACTTATGTTATAGAAAGAAAACAATTTTTAAGAACATTTATGTATTTATTTCATAAATTTATTAAAGTTTAATTAAATAATGGACAAAAGTTTAAAAATATCAAATGTAATGTCAAAGTGTCCAGAATGCTTGCTGCATTTCCACGTTGAATAGCTATGCAAAATTTCTTTGCAAAATATGAGCCAGCACTCTGTTCACCTACGCTTCAACCAAACGTTTGGCCAAGCCCTGAAAATTTCGTACGGGCCACTTAGAGAAAGTTTCTACCCCAAACGGCACAAATGTGTAACCTCCACCGAGATTGGCATATTTGCATCGTTTAAAGGTTTCGGCATTTTCACTGCCACACCAGCCTGAGCGTAAGTTTCTGGACTGACTTTGTACTTTCTGGTCTGTCTGGAAGTCTGGACTTTCAGCATTGAATGCATCAAACAGCTGGAAGAATTTGCTCAAAAGTGTAGCTGTGGCGAAGGCTTCTGAAGGAAGTTCATCTGAAATTAAACAAAAATAATACAAGTTTAAGTAACTGCTACAAATCAATTTGAATATGGTAATTTAGGGCTTTTATTTGAATAAAAGGTATTTTATATATTTCTACATGAAACCAACAGATTAGTCTGTAGAAACAATTGCATTACTTATAAAATATTCATAGATTTGATTTTTTATTGTTTTATTTTAAACACATATCTACTACTATTGCTTTACTAAAACGTATTTTAGGCAGGACAGTGACTTAATGATACATTTGTGTACGTGACTAAGTCTTTACTCGCGATTATGTCAATAAAAATCATGCATCATTGAAACTATAAATATTTACATATACATATTAAATTAACTTGTGAAATGGCAAATGTTCAACACGTACGACTACACTTATAAAGGAAAAATGAATGTGCAATATCTGTTACAAATAAGTATGAAAGCTATATTTATTCTCTGTGCCTCCACCATAGAGTTTTAAAATCTCAAACCCTTATTAGAATATTCTGTGGTTGTTTCGTTCTTTCACTTCACTTACATCTGGTCGTGTTCCTTTGAGAGCCAAAATCGATCGCGTCGTTCGCATAGCCGCCCAACCGTTATCTTTCAAAGTCGCAATTATCATAACTGAGCTCGGTACATCATCGATTACGTCACAGCTTACGCTCACGCCACGACTACAACACTCGCGGATTGAAGGTTTTGGACTTGCGGTCGTTGTGAGCTGTTACTGTCAAAATATCAAATAGGTTTATGATTCATTCGATTTAATTGAGAGAAAATATGACGCGCTTTTTGCGACTGTGTGAGTGTTCAATTTGGGTTGGGCATTATAGGTATTTATCCTAAAGGAAACACGAAACCGGGGCGCGACAGTCGTATGTATTGGCGGTGTTTACTGGAATGCACCATTAGGGTCGATTTCGGCTTAAAAAGGAACACGCCGTAAATAATATTGAAATAATGTTGTTCAACCATTTTGTGTTGGTACGATAGTAAGTATGATTATTTTAAGCTTATTACAAGACGCTCCTGATTTATGATAGTTTCGTAAAAGGTGGGAGTAGGCCCCGTTGTGTCATCCATCAGCCCACAAGCAATAGTAATTAAATTAAGTACTGCAATCTGACTAGAGAAAGATAGGAAATATGGTAGACGAAGGTACAGGCACATAGTACCTATATGATCTTATTATAGGTATCACATGGAGATCAAAGTTAAATTGCATGTTTTTAACTAACTGTAATAATATACCTAACTACTGTAGAATTGAAAACGAGAGTAGGTACCTAACTATGCTATTAGTTTTTCAATATAAGCAAGATAAAGCATATATAAGCATGAAAATATATATGATTAACATACCGTTTAACATTCATTTTACCAGGCTTAGGGAAACGGTGAAATGAGACCACACTATCTTGAACAGGAGTTGCTCCACATTTTGCACATTTTCTGTACATGTCCGTAGATATACTTAGATTTTATAAGTTTTTAAACTATCACGATCACTTTTGCAAGAGACAACATTAGAAAAGGGATATTTACCGTGTAATCCATTTTATTTGAATTCGCGATTTATATTCCCGACAACATGGATTACACGGTAAATATCCCGTTTCTAATCTTACTAATACTTGGATAGTTCTGCGGAAGCTTACTGTTGAAGAGGTTTGTAACTGAGGGTCTAGCATTAGAAACTCTTTTTGGATAGATGTATTCTTTTTATATTTTGAATGTTATTTTTGTTTTCTAAGCTTTGTCAATCATCTATGTCTGTCTGAAAATTTTTATTGAACTGTAAAGACTAAATCTTTCCAATATACCTAGCTGTTTACTGAAAACCAACGTTTATTATTTATATTACAACATGGTAGCAGAGCGTGGTTTCGCCTGATACAACGACGACAGACGTTGAGTTTAAAATGGAAAGATCACGCGGTGGTGTTGGTGATAGTGGTGCTAGCGCAAACATGCAGCATACATCCGTCCCCAGTGGAATACTTCAAAGTATAGAAAAATTGGATGGTGCGTCGAACTACGCAAGTTGGAAAATCCAAATGGAACTATACTTGGTTATGGAAGATTTATGGGACTACATAGAGACAACACCGTCTGATGACGAAGGTCTCAAGATAGATAGAAAGGTACGCGCAAAGGTGCTCCTAATGATTAAACCCCATTGTTTGGTGCACGTGAAGAAAGCAACTACAGCTAAAGAGAGCTGGAATGCCTTAAAAGCCACCTTTGAAGACCAAGGAGTTAACAACAAATGTCGACTACTAGGACGCCTTGTTAGTCAGAAGTTGAGCATGTATAACAATCCACGAGTCTACGTCACCGAGATGCTGTCTCTATCCAATCAACTAGCAGACATGGGCAAAGAAATAGATGACGAATTGTTGGCTGCACTTATGCTACAAGGGCTAGGAGAGCAGTATGAGCCGATGAGAATGGCTATTGAAAATATCAATATTACGTTAACAACGGATTATGTTAAAACCAAATTGCTACAAATCGACGATAGTCCGACGTCTGGAGATTCATCGCAAAATGCTTTGAGTGCTGCTGGAAAGAAAAGCTATAGCAAAGCGAAGGGAACGGACAAAAGAAAGACAGAACATAAGAAGATACAGTGCTATGTGTGCGGGGATGGACACAAAGCTCGTTTTTGCCCCAAAAAGCATGACAGTAAAGCACAAGCACACACTACGCATATGGCACTTCATACCTACAGAAATGCTTCGCAAGAGTGGATATTAGATTCAGGAGTGTCATTTCATATGACTAACAGAAAAGATTGGCTAGACAACTATGTAAAATTAGAAGAGCCAGTCCAAATATCCTGCGCGAATGGGAATAGGGTGGAAGGTGAAGGCCGAGGTGATGTATGTTCAGATGAGTTGAACGTAAGTGTGAAAGGAGCTGTTTTTGTTCCGAAGTTAGCTACGAATCTATTAAGTGTAAGTACATTAATAAATCGTAATTTTGTGGTAGTGTTTTCGAAACGAGGTTGTGAGTTGTATAAGGCGGAAGATTGTCAAGTGAATGGTAAGGTTGAGTTGGTATGCGAGGAAGAGAAAGGGATTTATATGGTTAAGTCTAATTCTCGTATGTTTTCAGCTCTGAAAACCAACACTGATGATGAAGTCCAACTATGGCACCGTCGACTTGGACATTTGGGACTTATCAACATGAGGATACTACGCGACAAAATGGCTAAAGGTATATGTTTCAAGGATCCAGACTCAGTACAATGTGTGTCGTGCTTGAAAGGTAAGCAAACTACGTTACCTTTTCCGAAACAGACAAGTACGCGTGCTACTGAACTCCTTGAATTAGTACATAGCGATGTATGTGGGCCAATGGAAACAGTTTCATTTACTGGATACAAATATTTTCTGACGTTTATTGACGACAAATCGAGAAAAACTTTTGTTTATTTTCTGCGTAACAAAAGTGAGGTCTATTCGAAGTTGGTAGAGTTTAAAACGCTTGTTGAAAATCAAACGGGTAACAAGCTAAAGACAATTCGAACCGACAACGGGACTGAGTACGTTAATAAACAAGTAAATACATTTTTGCGCAATAATGGCATAATTCATCAATTAACAGTGGATTATACGCCGCAGCAAAATGGAGTGAGTGAAAGAGCTAATCGTTCAATTGTGGAACGGGCCAGAAGCATGCTTGAAGAAGCGAAACTTAGTAAAAAGTATTGGGCAGAAGCGGTTAATACTTCAGTTTATTTAAAAAACAGGTGCCCAACACGTGCTGTTAAAGGGATGACGCCTGAAGAAGCCTGGTCAAACAGAAAGGTGGATCTCAGTTATTTAAAGGTTTTCGGTTGTAGGGCCTTCATGCATGTGCCTAAACAAAAACGGAAGAAGTTTTATTCAAAGACCAGAGAACTGCTGTTTGTCGGCTACTGTGAAACAACAAAAGGGTATAGACTTATAGATCCTGTAACACATAGCTTGTACAAAGCTAGAGATGTAGTTTTCTTTGAAAATCAAATTGGAATTCATGCGAACGACACTAATGACATTGTGGAAGTGACATCATCAGATGATAGCCTAGAGAAGACTATTATAAATAACAGAGAAGTTGAGACACCTAATGTAGGTCATCGAGTAGAACAACATGACGGACCAAGAAGAATTGAAGAATTCTTTGACTGTGAAGATGTTTGTGAGCATCAGTGTGTTGAAGATATCACTGAAGAGGCACATCCACCTGAAGTAGGTAATGAAACCTTGAACCCTGATGAAGTGGAAATTTCTGAATCTGTAGTGGAAAATTCTATACCAAGATCTGAAATCACTTATGATGTTCCTGAAAGAAGATATCCTCTTAGAGAAAGGAATCTTAAAAGCTTTGATGATTACATTCTCTATTATGCAGAAGAAGATATAAAGGAAGAACCCTTAACCATTGAAGAAGCTTTATCAGGAAATGATAAAGATAAATGGCAAAAAGCTATTCAAGAAGAGCTTGATGCAATGAAGAAAAACCAAACATGGGAATTAGTAGAAAATACTAATGGCTACTTTGTTGATTCTAAATGGATATTTAGAATTAAAAAAGAGCCGGGGAAGGAAAGATATAAGGCAAGACTCGTAGCCAGAGGTTTTACGCAAATAGAAGGATTAAATTATAATGAAACCTTTGCACCTGTAGTACGTCATAGTACTCTGAGACTACTTTTAGCTCTAGCTGTAGAGAATAACCTTAAAGTTGACCAAATGGATGTTGTAACTGCATTCTTGAATGGGGACTTGAAAGAGAAGGTCTATATGAAACAGCCAAAAGGTTTTGAAGAGCAAGGCAAAGAAGGACATGTATGTCTTTTGAAGAAATATTTATATGGGTTAAAGCAAGCTCCCAGAGCATGGTATGAGAAATTGAATAAAGTTTTGCTAGATATGGGTTTTAAAAGGTGCGAAACTGAACCCTGTGTTTACATGAGAAAGAAACACAATAACATGATGTTCATTGCAATATATGTTGATGATATTCTAATTTTTTGGAATAGTGAGAAAGAGAGAATATCAGTGAAAGGGGATCTTCAAACAAAATTCGAAATGAAAGATCTAGGTGAAGTAGATGTCTTTCTAGGTATGAAAATTGAGTGTGAGGAGAATTCTATACGACTCAATCAAACTGAGTATCTTGATAAGGTACTGAAGAAATTTGGAATGATTGATTGGAAGAGTGTGAAGACTCCAATTGAAAGTGGAATTAAGCTTGTGAAACCACAAGAAGAGAATTATACTCCACCAAGAGAACTGCCATACAGGGAGCTGATAGGTTCATTGATGTACCTAGCTGTCTGCTCAAGACCTGATATTGCATATGCAGTCAGCCATTTAAGCCAGTTTAATAGTTGTTTCAATCAAACACATTGGACAGCTGCAAAACGAGTGCTTAGGTATTTAAATGGAACTAAAGATTTTGGATTAATTTTCAAAAAGACTAGAAAGAAGCTGGTTGGCTATGTGGATGCAGATCACGCAGGGGATTTATGTGACAGAAAATCATATACTGGATTTGTATTCACTCTTGGAGGATCTCCAATAGCATGGGAAAGTCGCAAACAAACGACAGTATCACTCTCAAGTGCTGAAGCCGAGTATGTTGCTCTTTCAGAGGGATGTAGAGAGTCAGCATTTTTAATTGCACTTCTAGCCGAGTTGACTGGGATTCATGAAGCTGTGATACTATTTAGCGATAGCCAGTCTGCAATTCAAATCGCAGAGAATCCCATGCATCATCGACGGAATAAACATATAGATGTGAGGCATCACTATATTCGGGAAATGGTGCGAACAGGTAAGGTAAAACTTAACTATCTGCCGACGAATGAGATGCCTGCCGATGTGTTGACGAAAGGACTTAGTAGAGAAAAGCATGAAAGATGTTTGAAAGGAATGCAAGCTTAGGAGGAGTTGGACTGGCCCTAGTACCTCATTTAAGGAGGAGTGTTGAAGAGGTTTGTAACTGAGGGTCTAGCATTAGAAACTCTTTTTAGATAGATGTATTCTTTTTATATTTTGAATGTTATTTTTGTTTTCTAAGCTTTGTCAATCATCTATGTCTGTCTGAAAAATTTTATTGAACTGTAAAGACTAAATCTTTCCAATATACCTAGCTGTTTACTGAAAACCAACGTTTATTATTTATATTACAACACTTACAATAAAGGACTATATTAACTAGCACTATAATAACATGAAATATCCACGAAAATACGAAATATCAGCAATTAAAAACTAATTTATAACGTAAATGCTCAGACCAAATAAAAATGACTTTTTTATTTTGTCTGAGCGTAAATGTTCAATTTTAATTTGATCAACTTGCTGACATACAATTCGAGTGTTGCAAGATGAATTAAAAAATTGGAGCTAGTTTTATAATATTGTTTTTAACAAAAATGTTAGCTTCTTTTATGTATTTTGTACAACAAAAAAAAGGTAAAAGAATAAAACATATTATGAAACGTTTGGTGGCAGTAAAATATGTATTTTATTAAAAATAGTACGGAATATTTTTTATGGAACGAATTTGCTTCCCTATAAATGTCTAAATTTTATCGCTGTAGCAGTACATACAATTCCGCTACACACATCTAAATTTTGCTCGTGTGTGCAATGGTAAAATCTCGTACATACAGGATACCTCCCCTTGCTTAGGATACTTTTCAATGATATCATCATTCATCACCACGCGGGGAAAAAACGTAATTATGCTTGAGCACAGCATAGACAAACAATAACATCTCCACCTACGTCAAGATCGTAATGATTACAGTTCTGTCAAAGTTTGTGTCGCTCGCTATCATTTTGACAGCTCGATACACTAGACATGCTTTGTGACCGTCAAGGGGGATGAAATGTAACACAAATACCGTCAAGGGTGATGAAATGTAATGACAGTTTTTTCAATGGTGATTAAAAAAATCTTTCTTTGAAGCCGCTCAATTAACAGCGTATAATTTCTTTCGTTTGGGTCCGAAATCAACGCATTGAATTCTAACTTACTACGGATTAAAGCATATTATAATGAAAGTAAAGCTTGCACATCATCAAACTTAGTATGATTTCCGATCAGCAGCCTGAAGCGCAGTCGTATCAGGGGCTGCAGAACTACAGGTCGCGTTTTTATCGGACGTCAAGCTTTCCGAGCCCTCACCTGAGTCCATACGAATGCATAATCATTTATTACTGCGTTGTTTGAATAACTTTCATCATCAACAATGCAATCGTTCACCTGTTGCGGTGTAGTAGGCGTACTAGGTATGCTCGGTGTCGGAGTTACTGCTCCGTTAAGGCTCGATGACGCAGACGCAGTAGCGGTGGTGGGGATGCATTAGCTTAATATGTTGTGTATATACTGACCATAAATAAAGCGAGACATGAGATGGAAGATGATCAATAATCAATATGAATATAGTACTTGCATGTACTAACTTAGTTTGGCTCAGGCGTATAATAGCATGGTGCGTAGGAATAGCCTACGACTTCATTAGCATCAACGATCTGCATGAAGACAATATGTTCGTTGTAGAGTTTTATACTCCTTATACCTACTTACCTATTTTGAATTTGGCGCTACTACGTTAGAGCGCACTCTCAGTGTGAGTTTTCATACTAACGTCTAACGTTAAGATTTTTGACATTATGAACGATTGGTCGAAGTTATAATAAATCGTCAAAGTCTGAATCGGAAGAATTAGAGGGCGAGGGCAATAACTGGTCAGCAGGCGACTCCTCCGGATAGTTCTTCCTACTCCTTTCTTTTTCCCCATCCAGGATCTTCGCCTACAATTTCACTAAGACTTAACTAATTTGTTAATTAACTTGACTAGTTTGTTTATATACAATTTGCAGTTGAAATATATACCTATGTACTGTAGGTATTTGACGAAATTATTTTAAAAACTGCGCCTCTATCTTTTTACGGTTCCCGCCTTTTTCGTGCTGTGCACTATTGTGTAATTATACTTCCTCATCTGTGTTGTGCACAGAACAACCATATACAGTGCGGTCCCAATTGAGCCATAAATGCCATAATCGATATTAGCGCGATAACAGTCGGTCCCTTTCACCGTGAGCGTGATTACGATGGCCCACGCTACGTCATCGATGACGTCTTAACTGCCGCCATATTGACGATATGGCGAATGACATAAACCATGCTCTACACCATAATCGTCGTGAGCGTTCTGTCAAAAGTGACAGGTGTTTGTTTATTTCTACAACGTCTTTACTGGTGTCCCTTGTTTCTGATGTAAAAGCTGTAAAAGTTGGTCCATCCATTCCATTATTTCTTTTTAATCCACACACCACATAGTTAACCTTCACACTATGCACGTTATTTTTATGAAATTGTTTTTCGTGCGCAAATGGTTCGTTTTTGCTACATTTCTGGTCCGACTTATCAACACGCTCACAGTGCCACGAGCTGTCAAAATCGCGATATTTGTCTCGGACCAGCTTTGGTAGACGATAGCACTGTGAGCAAAAATATCGCGATACGGACCGCAGTGATAGTCTGATTTATCTATGGGCAAAGTAATTATTAATTTATGTAGACCCGTAGCAGGCCTCCGTCACTCCATGTACTTGCGCGCTATAACTGCCTACTGCCCAGGCGAGCGGTCTCGGTCCGCCGGCGCTTCAAATTCAGTGCGGTTTTCGCAAGCGAAGCGCGCGCACGCCGTTCAATTTTAATAGTGCTGTTCGTTCGTACGCGTATTACGATGCCGTGTGGTGCCTTATGTGCTGTAGATGGGTGTAAATCAAGCAAAAGAAGGGATAAACACCTAACATTTTTTTCCGTTTAACTTTTTTCCATTCACATACCGTCATTAGAGACATAATTAAAAGACAGTAGGTGTGGGGACACCGGTATCCACTTAGAATTTGACAGTTTAATAGGTATATACTAAGCATTAGCTTGCCTTTCAGACACAGATTTACATAATTTTGTTGCATAGAAACGTTATACCACAGAATAATTAATAGTACAAGGTACAGAAGATGCACTCTTCGAAAGAAAACATTCGAATATAAACTGCTAAACTAACAACTGCAATAATGTTCATAAAACATTGCAAAGCACGGACGTGACCTTCAAAAAATGTGCCTACAAGTCCTTGACGCGCTCGTAACGATTCAAAATGCGCTTTAAGTCTGTGTAGCGAGAGTTCTTTTTCTTACGCCCGATGAAAACCTTTGAACAAGCCGCGTCTGTTGTAAGGTGACTTGTTGCGAGAAAACGAATCAAATTAATTAATCTTAATAAATTTGATTCGTGATAATTGGTAGTAGTACAATACACCTAGATATGTACAAGAACTAGATATATTTTTTATTTTGAAGGCCATCGACTTTTCGCGTGAAAACTTTCGAAAACTGCAGTGTTTATGTATTTTTGTGTGAGAGTGTTACACTCGTTAATAAAATAACTTACGGCTTAGTGCTTTATTTGAAGTCGGTTCTCTTTTTTTAAGGCTTTTTTTTCATTTCTAGTGAACATCTCCGAAGATCATCATCAAACTAAGAAGTATTATACTTATTTTAAAACGTTCTCCTAAATGTAACAAATCCTTTTCTGAAAACCGCATCGATATCGGTTTAGCCAAACGCGAGATTATCGCGCACAAACATACATACCTACAAACCATACAAGTCAAACATCTCAGTTTGGCCTGTATGTCTGATCACCTCCTTTTTTTTAAGTTGGTTAAATATTTTATAAATGATAAAATTTTTAACTGCCACATAAAAGTCAGAACATATTCACAGTTCTCAATAACATAGATAAAAAGTTATGTTAATTTAATTTTATCGAAGAGGCAGCCCTGCGATTACTGTGGAATCGCGCGGTGCGAAGCAATCACTGCTGTACGCTTGAGCATTTAGGCGCATTTTAGCATACAGTGGTTGTTGACGCGAGGGAGTAGGCTATTATCGTAATAGGTATTGGAAATTTTCTACTGAGTGAAGTATCTGTTCTTATTCAGTAATCTGTGCCCGTAGTCCGTTCCACAGACTAACAGATGCTAGCGCTTGTGCGTTCGAATAGCCCCAAGTTTCTTCTTCTTCTTCTTCTTCTTATGTGGCTTTTTAACGTGGAAAGACGTTACTCTGCCAGTGTCATGTTTTGGCGGATATTTTGCCCTTGTACTCCCCCAACCCTGAAGGAGTGACCATTGTACGATACGGAATCAAATGAAAGTAATATGAATATCAAAAGTATTAAAAACTGGTTTCGCCAAGTTTAAAAAACGCTAAAAACTCTCACAAGGGAATCTGTGGGTGAAAATGTCGTTTATGGCTCTTTTTACTCTACAGCGTTCGGAAAGCTAAAAATAATTATTTTTGACCCACGTCCGAAGCATTGTTGTATGTGATCGTTTTTTGACAACTATCTATTTGACTGCATAATCATGCGATTTTAGGTCTTATGCTCGGTTTAGCGTTCGAGTAACTGTTGCCAGATTGGGCGATTTGTCGCCAATTGGGCTACTCAAGAGCCTCCAGTGGCGACCAGAAATTCCAATCGGGCTATTTTAAAATTATGTTGGGCGAAACCAAATAAATTTCAACATGACCAAAATTTTAATTTTTCCTAATAAAATTTGCTAATCTGTTATCAAAATACGTGCAAAAAAACCTATTACCATTCAATTTTAAAAGATAACCGAGACATCAATATCAATGATATATTGAATGTGCTAAGCTGGATGACATTAAAGTACCTATACATATTGGCGCGAATTTCTGATCTTCTAATATGTGAGATAGTGAGAATACAAAAGTTAGTATGTGTCTATTGTTGAAATATAACGCTGAATAAAAAGCAGAGTCGAAGATACAAGTCATCAAATAAAGCTAATTGTGTGTTTAAATAAAATTAAAATAGGAAAGTGGGGTAAACCTGAAAAACAGTACAATATCACGTGTGAAAGAGAATATTAGCGAGGAGGAAGGTAATACTTAATAATGTTTGCTATATGCAGTTTACAATTGTTCCAAAAGTAAGACTATGATTCTACAGGTTCAATTCATTTATTTTCTTAATAAAAAGTAACAAATACGAAGATAAAATACTGACTGGATTGGCATGAGTTTGCAAACACCTTTTGTTGACATATAGCTAGGGTATTGGTTTTTTAATGTGATCTTGTGTTCGAAATCGAAATGTGTCTCGAAGACAAGCTGGCGCGCTTCTTATATTCTACAAAGTAGGTATTCGAAAACAGAAGACACAGACGGGAGACAATAATCGAAAAAAAATATCTTGAGAAATAAAAATTACATTTTTTTTTGTTTTTTTTTACAAAGGTCTTCAGGTCCCAACCTAGGCAGAGTCTGTACTATGGTAACCTGACTGATATACATACATAATTAAATACATATACACACCCAGACACAGATCAAACAGACATGTTCATGCACACAAATGTTTGAGCTGTCCGGGGATCAAACCCGGGACCAGCGGCTCAGAAGGCAGGGTTGCTACCAACTGCGCCAACCAGTCTGTTAATAAATATATTATTCTTAGATTTGGACTATTTGGGCTATCTCAGATCCCAAATTGGGCGACAAGACCTTGCAGGCATCTGGCAGCACTGGTTCGAGTAGGGCGTGGGCAAAAGTAGCAAAAGTGGCAAAAATAACGTTTTTGAGCTTTACGAACACTATAGCAAAAACCCAACAATGGCAACGCCACCAATGCCCTCATTGCTAAGCGAACGCACTGTTGTAAGATACTGGTGTTGTTTCCTTCCTAACCACAGGCCATTATTAGTGCGTTCGAATAGATCACTTCTGGGACCTTACTATCAGCTTCGTTAAATGCAAATTCCGTGCAGTTCTTAAACCTGACATAAACATTTTTGAATGAAATCATACCATGACGCTCATTTAGGTGAACTGTTTGAATATTGTTTTCTCAAAAGTGAACGGATAATGTTGTCTCTGGCATTCTAACAATGTATTATAAACAACATTGCATACGTCTAGACGTTTGTAAGCTAATAAACTGAGTGGATTTAGAGGGAATTGTTAACGAGAGACCATACAAAAAAAACAGGTGAACGGTTTTTCTGCGGTTCTTGAATAGTAGGCCCGGGCAGGCCTGCTTTAAAGTTGTCATGGTACGAATAAACCGGGCAGTTGTCTAGAAGCCCTGCTTTAAGAGCTTATAGTAAGACCCATGATCGCTTTTAGCGAAAATAAATCTAAAAACGCTCACAAGGGGCGTTCGAATTGGGAATCTGTGAGTGAAAATATCGTTCATGCCTCTTTTTGTTCAGCGTTCGGAAAGCTAAAAAAAGAGGTATTTTTGCCACCAAAAAGTGCAATTTTTGACCCACGTCCGGAGTATAGTTGTTTGTGATCGTTATATGACAGCTATGTATTTGACAGCATAATCATGCGATTTTAGGTCTTATGCTCAGTTGAGCGTTCGCATAGGGCAGGGGTCGGCAGACTTATCAACCAGATGAGCCAAATATCACGTTCGTAGATTTTCCCTTGCCTTCAGAGAGCCGCAACATGAACTTTATTAGTCGAATTATTAGAGTATAATTTGCTACATACTACAAAGCTTAATAAAAGTATAATGTACAGTTTTAAAACGTGTGGGAAATGAAAAAAAAAATTATTTACTTTTAGACATTTATTAAAATAACACTCATTCATTACATTATTTTAGTTGGAACGGTGTCCTTGCATTGCTTTCGAAAGCTTGCCTATATCTGGCAAGTAATTACTAGTTTTTAATTTAAGGCACGACTGCAAATTGTCGTCGGTTAATTTACTTCTTAATTTGCTTTTAATTTGATTCATCGACGAAAATGTTTGCTCACATGAATATGTAGAGCCGAAGATAGATATAATAGCAAATGCTAGTTTTTTTGTTGTGTTATATGTTGCTGGAAGGCTGTTCCATGTATCAAACACGATTTGCTCTATTTTGGGCAATTGTTTTACAGCCGTCCACTTATTTTCAGAAATCAAATTTGATTTCTCTCTCTCGTACTCTTCCAGACGGCTTATAAGAGCCGTGAACTTACCGCTCCACAGTTCTTTGTTCTTAATATCAATGAGTTGCATCTGAAGTTCCGTAGGATCTGTATTGAACGGCGCCAAGTTCATGTCACTAACACTGATTTTTAGGGGGTATAAGATGAAGGATAGCGTAGATTTATATGCTCTAAAATCTTGAAAGCACTCCTTAAAACTATTTTTAATTTTTCTTAATATTGTACTGAAATAAACAGTATCAAGCGAAACATTTTTCTCTTCACAATACTTATTTAAATATTTGAAGTAAAGTGAAATACCCTTCTCTATATCTGAGGCAAGCACTTGCAGTTTGTTTTCAAAACTCTCCACTTCTTCTAACATTGTATATGCGACATTTCCTTTGCCTTGTAGCTTGATATTCAAATCGTTTAGTAGAGATGTAAGATCAACCATGAAATAGAGTTTTTGCAACCATGAATCTTCTTCCAACTCCTGGTGATTAATACCTTTTTCAGAGAGGAACGATTTTATTTCTTCTAAACACGACGCAAATCGCTTCAGTACGTTTCCCCTGGAAAGCCAGCGCACTTTATTATGGAGAAGTAAATCTATGTAATCACTATCCATTTCATTCAAAAATTCTTTGAACTGGCGATGATACAGTGATTTGGCCACAATACTGTTAGTTATCTTTACAACAAAGTTCATTACATCCATCATTTCATCAGGGAAGGTCTGAGCGCATAGAGCTTCTTGGTGTATTACACAGTGGAAAGCAAGAACTTCGTGATCAATTTTTCTCTTTAAGATAGAAACAGCTCCTTTGTTAACACCTGTCATACTTTTCGCTCCGTCAGTAGCAATGGAAACTACTTTATTTATATCAATTCCATGATTTTCCAAATGGATTGCCACAGCATTAGCAATGTCTTCTCCACGAGTTTGTCCCTTAAGCGGCAAGAGTCCCAGAATTTCTTCTTTGGGACCTTGTGTCGATATATATCGCAGAAAGAGTGATACTTGAGCTGTATCAGTTATATCGCATGACTCGTCGATCGCAATTGATATTGCGGAAGCCAGCGCAATATCTTCAACTTGTTGTTCTGTTATATTTGCAGACATTTTAGCAGTTCTGTCTTGCACTGTTTTTGCTGATAAAGGCATATCGTTTATTTTTTTCATTATATCGGCTTTATTTTTGAAATCGCGGAAGAGCTCCTCGGATGCTTTTATGAAGCAATCTTTAATGTATTCGCCATCTGTAAATGGTTTTCCTTTCTTCACAATTTCCAAAGACACTGCAAAACTAGCAAGATTAATGTTATTTGCGCTATGGGTCCAGTTTTGGAACATAGAGCTCGACTGTTGATTGCGTCTCTGAAGTATATATAGATATTTGCTCGCGAATGCACCATGTTTTGTAGAGAAATGTCTCTCTATATTTGATTTCTTATTATTTGCGAGCTTGTCTTGACAGACAAGGCAAGTTGGAAGCCCGTCTAGATTTCGAACGAATGCATACAAATTAGTCCATTCTTTGTTAAACTCACGATTTTCATCCTCTATTTTCCTTTTCTTATTTTTTTTTAGATGAAGCCGAAGCCATTTCGTCCCTGAGTTATATTTAAATAAACATATAACTAGAATCTGAAACAATAAAACATTCAAAATTGAAAAACTGAAATTATTTATTTATTATGTACAGTTGTTCCAATTCACGAGTGCGTTCGGCCTTTTTTTGGGTTTAGACGTGCCCGCATACGCCCCGCGCGCACACTGTCACACCATGCATGTACATGTCGGCGCCGACCACGGTCGTGATTAAAAGTATATCAACAACAATGATATTATAAAGGAAAGATATCCTACGTTCATACTGAGCGGCGTTCAGATTTCGTTGCGTTGTTATTACAAATGTACTTACATAGAGGTGTATAGTAATTTTCAACTACGACTGCGATAGATAATACGGAACTAATAATACAGAACGGGATAGCTATATGTGGTGAGTTGCGCTTGAAGTCTTTTTGTATATATTATCATTGATCAACAACGAAAGGTGGACTTACATAATGTGTATCCGTCGCAGAAAATTTCAAGCAATGGACACACAACACACGTAATATTTGTTCTATGAATCGAACTAAACACAAAACAATAACGCCAAAGCGGAGGTGGCAAGCTGAGCGGACACGGCGCGTGCGTGTCGTGAGCAGGCCAAGCGAAGAGTGGACGCGAGGCGCGAGTACGGGAGACCAGTAGGCCTAGACAAGATGCCATCGCTTCATAGCGATTCTCTTTCTCCAGTCGCTAACGCTTCAGCGTTTGAGCGAGGAGATTGGTAGACAACGTCACGTGTTCGCGGCGAACGCTCATTCTCTTCGTTCGTGCGCTAAAAGTTTATAATGCTCTATGGTTAGCGTAGCAAAATATCAAACTGACATTCCCGCTGCTAACTTGACCCGCGAAAAGTGTCTGTTTTGAACTATCTTCAAGTATTGTGTGAAGTGTTTTGTGACAAAAAGTAAGTAATTGTGTTATATAAATAATAATCAGTACTAACGAGTACATACTAGCTTTAAAATAATATGGTTGCTTTAAATTTCAGTTTACTTTTGGCCAATGGAACCCAAGCGCGAGCAAGTGCGGAATAATTCAGGATAACACTTGAATTTATGGAGAGGTATGTCTTTTGTTTAATATAACTTTTGAAATTAACGATGTTTGTGTTATTTAAAGTTCACAAGAAGTTATGTAGAAGTAATTATTAGACTAGAAAAGTGCATAACACATGTTATAAAGGCACCATTCTTGTCCTTACTATGAGCCGCCGTACATAATATAAACAATTTCGTCACCATTTTAAGCACACTACTTTTGTTGTTCTCGTGTTTTGTAGGAATGGAGATATAGCTAGGCCCCGTTCGGAGGGGCTCAAGGTCTCTTCAGAGCCGATGGTATGGGAATTCTGTTGGTTGTGGTGTATAAGGAAACCTATAAATGAAAAAAATGTTGGTAGCATATCAAAATCTGTTTATTCTGGCTGAAAAAAAATATTAAAAAAAGCTCTGCAAATAAGAAGGCATGCAGGTGGCACTGGTGGTGATCCCAGCAGCAGACTTGCAGTTATGGGATTGCCTGCACTAGCTGGTAAAGCAGATATTGTAGAACGAGGCATTGTTGGTTGTTATTAAATTATACAAATATTTGTTTTCTTATCTTAATATAAGAATACGAAAACTGATTATTAAACCATTTTTTCATAATGTTGTATTAGTTATGAAAAAATCATTAAATATACACAAGTATATTTTTGCTAAAACCTAACTCAGTACAACGTTTACCATGTACATACATTAATTTAAGACAACTTGTAAAAAAGGGTATAGGTGAAATATGTAATAATAATAATAATGATAATATCTATCCAAAATGTTTCTGTTTCTTAAACTAGGTACTTTGTATTTTTTATACCAAACAAGCATCTAAGATGTTGGCTACAGTCCCACTTATGCCTTTGTAAAAAAAGTGAATTTTTGAATAATGTTAAAATCTTTATTTGTTATCATAGATATACCTACATTATACATTTTTAATTTTTTTACAGATATTTGTACAACAGCACCATTACCACCACCGCCACCGCCACAAGTAGAAGCCGAATTGCTTTCGCTACGGGCGACGGCTTCGGCAGAGTATATAGTCGTCGAAGCGAGCCTCCAAGTTCACCATAAACATCCACCTACTCGTACCAACCATCGCCGCAACACTCAACGCACACACCGTGCACTCAGCAGGGACGAAGAAAACGGGCAAAAACAAACAAAACACCATCATTCGACTTTGTGTCGAAACGAAAAACTCGCTCGTCTGAGTTTTAAGCGTCACAACAGTTTAATGTCTTCTTGTAATTTCTGTATATTTGGGTACGCAATAAAAATTATTTGTATTGTAATGTTTTACAGAGTTCAAATAAAATATAAAAGGTTTTAGTGTACTAGGTACCTATATGTTTCAATGTTTAGAAATAGCGAGACGGATAAAAGTAAGTTAAAACAATATGCTCGTATTGTTGGTTCTCGCCTGCCTTCTAAGCCATATTTCTTTATTATGCGCAGCCCACATCAATTTTAAAGCATGCATCTTGAATAAATCGCAAAAATAATAGATACAAAACACCACTTCGTTCGTCAGCTGACTAAAAGACGCCATTTTGTAGCGTTATCTGCAGGGTATCGGAGACCGCTAACCTAGCGATCAAACGAATAGAATAGATGGCGTTGTCGCTTGTCAACATGGCGTGTTGTCTAGGACTTTGTATGGACTAGCGTCTGACGGAATAGAAACGGTAGCGTTTCGTTTTAACGAAGAGATAACTGTTGTACATTGTCTACCAATTGTCTATTCCTTTTCGATGATCACGTGATATATCGTTTCCTTATGTCAATCCCATACATTTTTTAACTTTTCTCTTAGCGGTAGCGCTTGGAGAATGTTACTTTGTCTAGGCCCACAGGGACGCGGAAGGGACGCGCCGGCATCGGCGGGGGCAGCGGGGCTGGCGGGGCAAGCTCGCAGGTAGTCGGAGCGTGTAGCCGGATAATGGATTCAGTAGTTTTTTTTTCATATTGTTTAAGTATTTTATTTGTGCTAAGGTAGCGCAGTTAGACAGTGAGTGATTTGTAAAAAGAGCCAGATAATTATGTGGCAGGAGCCGCATGCGGCTCGCGAGCCGCGGTCTGCCGACCCCTGGCATAGGGTATGGACAAAAGTGGCAAAAATAACGTTTTTGAGCTTTACGAACGCTTTAACAAAAGAACCATCAATGACAACGCCACCAATGCCCTCATAAGCTAAACGAACGCACCTTATATGTGTTCATAACTTTGTTTGTTTCGTTTCACATATTTGTCTGTGTTTCGTTTGCGAAAGAAAATAAAACTGAATTCGTGTCTGCGCAATGGAAAATGCTTTGAATATATAGTTTTGTGTAAAATAAAGGTGTAAACATCGTACATTTCATGTAATAATCTTTTAGATACAACATAATGGTGAGTTCCCGGGTCTGCATCAATTAAATGATTGTCTAATAAGAACCTATCACGACAACTTGTTTCTTTTGTATTCAAGAGTTACCAGGATGATCCCAGTAGCTACGTTGGATCCTTTCCCAAGGACTTCAGCTATGGTCCATTTGAACAGAATGGTGATGGCGACAATTTATCTCTACAGGAGGATCACAAACCTCGAATTTTATTAATGGGTCTTAGACGGTATGTATTCTTGTATTCATACTGTATAATCAAAGGAATTGCTACTAACCATGAAAATTACTAATCTAATTTCCACACACTTATATATTTTCAGATCAGGAAAGTCTTCTATACAAAAAGTTGTATTCCACAAAATGTCGCCAAATGAGACCCTATTCTTAGAATCTACAAATAAGATAGTGAAGGATGATATAAACAATAGCAGCTTTGTTCAGTTTCAAATTTGGGATTTTCCTGGCCAGATTGATTTCTTTGATCCTACATTTGATTCTGATACTATTTTTGGTGGATGTGGAGCCCTTGTATTTGTTATTGATGCACAGGTAATATTTTATTATAAAAGTAAGTCTGTTGTGTGATATAAAAAGTGCTCTTCTTGTTTTAAGTAGTGGAGTCATTAACTTATTGGGATCCAGTTAGAATATATGAATCATGCATAAAATAAAAGACTTGATGTTTAATTATTCTAGGCCTAATAAAGTCTGGTGTGATTTTTCACCTGCAAATATAATAAAATGAGACCATTGAAGTAGGTACATATACTAATTGTTAATCCTGGGTTTATTCTATATCAATATATTCTCCTACTAGGTATATGAATCTAAAAACAGGCTTATTTAGAGAATTCTTTACACAGTTAACCCACTAAACCCAAGTGATCTTAATTTTGTTCTCTAGAAGTAGGTATTCCTAGAAGTAGGTGCTCCAATTACAAGTAATTGTGGTCCAAACCAGTTATTACAAATATTGTATGTAAATATAATTTTCTTACAAATATATATCAATTATAGATATATATTAAAATTATCATCTAGTGGCACATTATAGGCAGAATACAGTGTGTTGTGACTAGGTATCATGTTAAGGTGGATTGTTGAAACATGTTGATATTAAAAATTATGGCCAATATGAAAATATTATAAGATGCATTTGATTAGTAATGAGGGCATTGTTGGCTCTTTTGTTAAAGCATTTGTTTGTAAAGCTCAAAAACATTATTTTTGCCACTTTTACCCACACCTTACTCAAATGCTTAACTGAACATAAGACCTTAAATCGCATGATTATGCTGTCAAATAGATAATTGTCAAAAAACAATCACAAACAACCATGCTCTGGATGTGAGTCAAAAATTGCAGCTTGCAACTTATTTTCACCTACAGATTCCCAATTCGAATGCCATTGAGAGAGTTTTTAGCGTTATTTTCGCCCACTTGGTGCTATCCGAGCGCACCTATAGTAACCTTTTTTTACATTGCAGGATGACTACCAAGATGCATTAGACAAGCTGAATATCACTGTGACAAAAGCCTACAAAGTCAACAGTAATATTAAGTTTGAAGTATTTATTCACAAAGTAAGTTTGTCATGCTTTTTAACTAATGGTTCCATTGACCTTGTCCCACTATTGCGTGAGCTTCCGATGGCTCAGATGTACTCATAATCACACATTTCACAATGTACAAGAATATTACGTCTACTGGACATGACACTCAATTCTCTTTTATTATTACAAAATTATAATGAATGTGGGTTTTAATAATATTAATTGTATGTGTATCATTATTTTTTATATATATTATTTCTATATAATTTCTTCTAAGTTTGTTGTAGTGAGCAGATTTGGTTTGATTAGGTTCATGCGAGTGCTGCGATACAAGGAATCCTAATGCGGAAGTTATAAGTGTGTGATGTTTATTTTTTGTTTTTCATTTATTGTTTTTCAATACGGAGCACACTCTGCCATAGATATTCAACTGAGGTGAATACAAGTTGACATAAAAATTAATATGTGTACAATAAAGCAACATTCATATTGATACATATCATGAATATACAATTACATTTCATATATTATGTTATTGTTGTTACACTCCCGGCAACAGAGCAACAACATTTCAGGGTACTGAGTGCCATAAAATTGTATCTTGATACTGATCACACAAGTGTGCTGACAAAAGCAAAATTGTTTACACCAGTAAACAATTTTGCTGTTGTCATTTGTCATTGTCCATTAAGTATCATCTCAGTTGCAATTAAATATGCATAAATTTAGAAAAACTGAAGAAATAATATATAACAAGTCTTCTAATAATATATAACAAAACTTCCTAACTGATATAACTGAATAATAGAAATTAGTTTCTATTAATGTATATTTATTAGGTTTTGTATGGTACTGGATATTTAAATTATGGGTTATTAATAATACTTTGTATATCCCGTATCATTACACTATTGTGTAAAACCAGAATTGGTGCTTAAGTTATTTATTATGGTTCTTGCTTAGACCAACCCAAATAAAACAACTTATGTTCATGTGTGGCAGTATGATCATAAAAAAATTAGATTTCATAATTATTACTCGGATGTATGATGTAAAAATGATTTCTAATATTATTAATCTGATTCTCTGTGTGTTTAGTATAACATAACATTCACACAATCACAATACTCCACTAGGATTCCCTGTGTCGAGGTGAGGGATGCATGGCCATGGCCACACACATAACATGTCACAAATACCCAAGACAACTATGTTATGAAGTTGATTATGAAGATTTTACAAACAATCCTGTTCATCACACAAATGTTTGCCCTCAAATATTTCTGTTTTTATTATATGAGTTTTATAACACTTGTGTCTGCTTAGCGAGACCAAACATTGCAATTTAAGAGAGAAAAATACAGATCCTATGACGGGATTCGAACCCGCGTCTTTCGACAATCCGTGTCAGACGCAATGAACACTACAGAAAAAAATGTCTCAGACAGTTTGTCTCGATGGAATTTGATGAACATTGGTATATAAATAATAACTAGGTTCATGAAAGAGTTTCCATAGGATAGTCATGTCAGATGTCTATTTGCGGGTGCATAAGTAGGAAGTTGATATAAAAATGATGAATATGCAATACATGTTTTTGCCAGTTCTAGCAGTCAACTAATGCAATATCATTCGTATTGACAGGAGAACCTGTTATAACTAGGAAAATCCGTAATCTACATATATATATATTAATGTGTATTTCCTGATCGCATCACATCACGCGTAAACGGATGGAACAATTTCGCTAATTCATTTTTTGTTGTGTTCATTATAGTCAGGTTTTATAAAAGAAAAATGAAAACAATAAAACGGGAGACTATGGCGAGGCCGAAGGCCGAGCCTACTACTCGAACGAAGTCACGAGCACTCCCTAGTAATACATGATGTAATGGCATGCAGAACCTACACTAAGAAATTTTTCTTGTGTCGTAGGTTCTGTATTTCCTTCAAATTACAGTAGGTATAGAAAATTAATTCTTCCATCTTATTTTTTTCAGGTAGATGGTCTAAACGATGACTACAAGATGGAGTCACAGAGAGACATCCACCACCGTGCCACAGAAGACTTGCAAGAGGGTGGTTTGGAACATGTACACTTGTCATTCCACCTCACATCCATATACGACCATTCTATATTCGAGGCATTCAGCAAAGTTGTTCAGAAACTGATTCCACAGTTGCCGACGTTAGAAAATTTGCTGAATATACTTATATCTGTAAGTGTTCACGATAATATACGCCAATATAAGTTCAATGAAGCTAACATACAAATCACACAATATTTATGCACTAGTATACAGCGTGTAACAAAAAGGTGTACTAACACAACAACCACACACTCAGAAGCTTGCATACAATGGGACATAACAACTACGTCCTTTGAAGTATAGTAAAAAATCCTAGTGAAGAGTAACTAAAGATTTTGTAATACTCAAGCACTTATTTTATTTTTAAGGTTTTTGCGCAATTTCGCCAATGTCGCGTGGATATTCGGTGTTGTAAGTAGGGTCGGTAGGCAATTGAGACCATCAGTTTTGCATTTGAGTTAATACTCAAGCAGGATCATCCCTGAAAATCAAGGCCAATGACCTCCAGAATGTACTCGTAGACTAGGTAAAAACGTCCTAAGAAGCAATTTAAGTTTTAATATTGTGCCATGTGTATTCTGACTAGGCACATATGCACACGTTTCAGTATTACTATACTTTTATGCGACACATTGTATAAAAGCGAAATACCATTTTAATATAATTTCGATAGTTTAGTCTGAGCGGTAGTCACAATCGATTATCACGGCCGGATTCGTGACCTTCCATTGCAGCGGCGGAGTGTGCCACGCGTGTTTACGCCCTCTGTGACGTCACTGTTAATGTCAAGCTATTATTATCTCTTTTTTCGTCATTGCTACTTGCTGATAATTTGAAAAGGCTCAGTAAAAACCCCCACTAAAGGTAGAGACAAACTGAGCCCACTTATGCAACGCAATATGATCAAAACAGTTGAATCAGAAACATACTTATCACACGCAACATTGCGTATGTTTTCATAAATATTCAAGAGTCTAGATTTCATAATGCGTTGCATACGTGGGCTCAGTTTGTCTCCACATTAATCGTATCGAGCGACAAGAAACAATTATCCGCCGCCGTCTCTGTCATCAATGACAGTATGCGAGTGCTTTATAAGTAGAAGCATAGTATAACGATGCAACAGTATAGAAACTAAGCCTAGTTAAGCTATATTATATAATGTTATATTTATACTGTGGTAGAAATGTTAGCCCAGCCGAATTAGAACTTGACCCGGACAAAATTGTAAGTAGCAATTTACCTTCAGAATTCGTTGGGGAAGGTCACTGGCAGTCTAAATGTTGTTTTGCATGCTAATCGATCCGTTGCGTCATCCACTACATTGATTTAAGGGTATTTTTTTGTTTATTCAACTCGTTTATTTTCAATTTCACACGAAAAATGGTTTTAACATTTGTTTAGATTTATTTTATTTCCTACAATTTTGAATTCTAGTATTTTTTCCCTAAGATCGATATTTTCCGAATTATACCCAAAAAGGGCCGAATTATTGTTTGATTAACTCGTTCATTTTCAATTTTACATGAAACATTTGTGAAGTTGTTCACAATTAAGTATAGCTATTTTTTCGTCTGATAAATATTTTTCGTAATATCTTGTCATTGCATTATCACGGTTATTTTCAATTTTACATGGAAAATGGTTGCAACCAAGTTGTTTGAAATTAAAATTCCGACAATTTTAATGGATCGATATTTACTTAGTTTTTGCTAAGCTTTTATTTAAAAACTTCCTTTGTACTTAATTTTTTTTCCTAAGTTAGATAACTTAGGAAAAAAATATTATGTGAATCAAAATTGTAGGAAATATATTCTAAACAACCTTTGTTATAACTTGATTGAAAGTGTCGTTAGTTTAAATATATTTAAAATAAAAATTATCTGGTTATATAATTTTTTTTTATTAATTATTATTTAATTTAATTTTCAAATCTGTATTTTGTTTAATTATAAATATGTTATTTGAATACCTGGGCCCCGTTTCATAAAGCTACAAGTAACAATTATTGTAAAATAAAATAGCATCATTGGCCTAAACCGGCAACATTATTCAGAACAAGTGTTTCACGTAGGACATTTTCTACAATTGTTATTTTTTGGCTACAATTACAAAGTTACAAATATAAACAAATTGTCTATGTTTATTGTTACATATTGCAAGAGTCGAACAAGTGTTTCATAAAGAATCGTTATTTGTCATCAGTAAATATATATTTTAACTGTTATATTTTTTACAATTCTACCTAGCTTCAGAGTTAAGTAACTTGTAAAATCGTTTTATCCCCGGTGCATAAAAATAACTATATTTAATAAACTACGATTAAGAATCTACGATCATCTAAATCTACGTAAAAAGATGTGGCAATTAATGGATTCCTCTGATTCCTCAGATGATGAAAACAACCGGTTGCTCAGGATTTTTCTATCAACACAGAGTTTTGAGACGGAATATGAATTCAATGAAAGATTTCGTTTTCTATGAATTCTGAAATAATTAAAGAAATGTCTCTGGTCAGTGATGGTGATGATCAAATGGTCAGTTTGCTAGGGCCATTATTAGAACATCCAACGCACCAGGCTTTAAGTGTGAAAGTTCAACAGCGAAAAAGTACCAAAAAAAATTATCTTTTTTTTATTTTTTTTCTATCTATCTTAAGTAAGTACGTCTGTAGCAAAGAATATAATATTACTAGGTTTTATCACAAAATGAACTTTAAAACAAAACAAACAAACAGAAAAGTTTGAAGACATCGAAGTTTCTACGACGTAAGAGTAAAAATAATGAATGATTGAACGAATGATTTAGGGCTGTACGGCTATAATAATGAATCGAGATTTTTACTTGTAACAAGAGTACAAAGCCAGTTTTACAAGGGTCGCTGCCGTTCATGAATTCTGTGAAACACTTGTCATTGTAAATTGTTAGAATGTTCGGCTTGCAAAAAGTAAATTACAATTGTTACTTGTAGCTTTATGAAACGGGGCCATAAAAACAAAACAGTCATCATGGATTTAGATATAAATGATGATGGTTTGTATACGGACATAAAGTATAGTATATTATTTTTTGTATAGTAGGCAAGCACTTTTATAGCGTTTTAATTAAAATTAAACCCATAACTATAAATACTACACGTACAGATTTAATTCCGCTTTCAATAAAAAATAAATGGAGACCGCGGAGAGACAACGGTGCTCAGTGGAGATTCATGATTTTACGTGGCAGAGGCAGGCATGTGAGGCATGTTATTATACATATTTATGTATAATAATATGCGCTGCGCTCCGCGGTTTCATTCGCGTCCATGTATGATGATGAAGATGAATCAAATATATGTATGTACGTATGTTACTTAGGCATAATATAGCTTTATCATCATCATCAGCCTGTAGCAGTCCACTGCTGGACATATGCCTCTCCCATTGCACGCCACTTAGGTATATACTATATAATATACTGTATATATTATAGCTTTATACTCGGGTTGAATCGGTTAAGTATTTTTACGTATCTCTTCTTTATTATTAAAGTAGATAAGGATTAATACCAAACTACGAATAATGTGACCTGGGTTTTAACGGCATTTTTATTGGAAATTTCAAAATGAAAAAGTATTTATTGTGACATAACTTTAATAGTTAGACATTATGGCATCGTTGCCTTCTTTGTAGATATAGACGGCTTCTATTCAACTGTAGTCAACACTTTATTGTCAATAGCATAGACTATAATACTATATGGTCAATAGTTTCCGCAGCGTACGTATAAGAACTTATTTTGGTATTTTTCCCACGCCTTGGGTTACATTATCGAAGTTTTCATACGGAAACCTAACTTTTTGAAAATATTATATAGCCTATGTTCATCAGGGAAGATGTAGGATTATAATGGTGAAATATTTTTTCTAATCTGTCCAGTAGTTTCGGAGCCTGTTCAATTCAAACAAACAAATAAATCTTTCCTCTTTACAATATTAGTGTAGAAATTATAGTTTAGTTTACACTTTTAGTTATATCAAGGGCATTAAACATACTATTTCCAACATTTTCTCTTCATATTTTACGTGTAAAACATTATTTACAGTAATTATTATTTATATCAATTTCTAAAAAAGGACAGAACTTGGGGAAAACACTGATAACTTACTACAACTTGTTTTGAAATTTCGTGTACACTATGGATTAAACGTTAAAAATTATATTTATTTTACGTACGTACGTGAGTCGGTGCAAGAGGAGCTAAAGCTTCTACTGCTTTCCCTATTTAATTTGGCACCCTTTTGTTTAGTCGGTTAAACAGATAGGCACACATTAGTTCCTTTAATGCAACACAGAGGACATGATCTCCGCCCAAATCGTAAAAAAACGAGATTCATTTTGACAGGTTATAAGTCGAAGAAAGTGGAGATGAACATGGCTACAATAAAAGTTTTATCAGAAGTAAAAAGTACTTATTCCAGATTACGCTTGTGGTGAGTCGCATATTCAGTGATCATTTTACGAGCTAGGTCGTTAGTTTCTGTAATTCGTATGAGTAATAAAGTTTCATCAATTATTCAAAATCCTGCCCTCAAATTATTAAAGTGGGGGAAGAGTGCCATGCCTGCCCGGGGGAAGAGGGTTATTGTATAGGAGGGATAGGGCATTATGTTTCTCTTACCCCAACTCAAGGGAGTCAAACCTTTTTATTAGTTTTTATTCCGTGTGATACAGGTTTATGCTTGAGTGTTATTTTTTTATTACTTACCTAGAAAAATATTTCATGGAGCAATGTACATTTAAACGAAGATTGTTTTTCAATTTCTTCTATAAATGCAACCAAAGTAACAAAAAACAAAGCAAAGAAATAATAAGTATTTCTATCATAGATTGATAATTATTACGAAAAAGTTAACTGAGATGTTTAGAGTGATCAAGATTACAATGATTATTGTAAAGAAGTTATTACACGAACCAGAAGTTTTAGAACATTTAGAAATAATATGATGTGGAATATAAGAGTGTTGGTAATACAGAGAATAATAATATGAAAGAAGACGACGATGAAGGGAACAACACCAAGTTTAAGACGGATCAATGGCTTTTGGTCAAATTGGGAATAACCATGTAGGACAAGTTTTACACATAAATGAACTCAGCAACGATGAAATTCACACGCAAGGTTTTTTAAGGAATCAGGTTCAATAATTCATATTTTCTCAGAGGATGTCATCGAAATAACACATCTAGGAGATAGCGTGCGTCAATTACCGAACTCATTTATATGCCGAAGAGGTCAAATAGTCTTTAAATTATTGTAATGCATATAATGTATCTAATGTTTGGTAGTTCTAATATACGAATTGGTGAAAAACTGTGGCCACACTGACAATATGAATTAAACTTTTAAAAAAGTATGACCCTCTTGCCCCGACTCACCTTATGTTTTCTTTAAAAGACCTGTTTCTATATGTTTTCACTAATTATTCAATTAACGAAAAGTATATTCGGCACGGACCGTGCGCAGAGGTCACGTGGCGGTCGGCAGTCACCTCTCGTACGTGGGTTCTAGTCGACTGTCGCCTTCCACCCTGAACCATATTCTAAGGTTTGATCTGGGATGTGCCCTCATAAAGTTTCACTAAGCGAAAACTTTATTTCCTAAGCGAAAGCTTTATTACATGGTCATCTGTTGCTTAGCCATATCTAAAAATGAAGTACTGCGAACTAGTTACCGACAGGGCTATTATGTATCTCAGTTGTTAACAAATATTGATTAAAATGATTAAAAATGACGGCTCTATGTCAGTTTTGACCACTCCAGTAAGCAAAAATGTTGATGACTGGAGCTTACAAAAGTGACATAGAGCCGGCATTTTTTTCTATCAGCATTTGTTAGTAACTAAGATACATAATAGCCCCTCGGGTTAGTTCGAGAAAAAAATATTTTAAACTTATTTTCATGTACTCTGGGATTTTCGTGAAGTATACGTTCTTGGCCGCCGTTTCTATGAATTATATTGTTCTATTGGCATTGCGGCTTGTTTTTAACAAAATAAATGTAGTTAACATTCTGTATTATATGTACGGGGGAGGCATATGTTCAGCAGTGGACGTCCTACGGCTGAGATGATGATGATGATGATGATTATATGTACTAATTACATTTGTGTAGTAAATTCCGCCTACAAGGTAGAGACCCTTGACATACGGCCAAAAAGACAGCATGCAGTCATAGTAACAGGGCTAGCTAGACATTATCTAAAGATAATCCCGAGTTTAAACCCTGATTTTAAGGAACACTTATTCATTTATAAAATTTAATTAAACCAAGGCTTAAACTGTGTTCTATCTTTAGTTCAAGTTTTATAAATAAGGCTATAAGAACAAGAAATAGCTACCTACGTCTAGAGACTCGTATGTATAAAAACTGGGTAGACCAGTATACAAAAAACATAAATAATTATGAAAAAAATAAAAAGTATGTTGATGTTGGATACATTTTTTCAATTTGTCTAATATATATGTAAGTAATGGTATGTTAAAATAATTTACCTGAAAAAGAAGGCTTCAGAGCTCTGCAAACGGAGCATAACAAACTAGATTTAAATAGACGAATTAAGACGGGAGAAGGCATAGCCTTCTAGATTTCAATGGATCAAATGAATCAGAAATGCGAAATAAAAACTCTCATGGAGACAAAATCGAATTTTGTCCCCGCTATCCCCTGAAGCCAATGTCGTTTTTCGAATAGGTTTGATAAAAAGCATTGTCATAGTCTGAGCGCGAACTTGTTGTTTCAGAATTCTGGCATAGAAAAAGCATTCCTATTCGATGTAGTATCCAAGATCTACATCGCAACAGACAGCTCTCCGGTGGACATGCAGAGCTATGAACTGTGCTGTGATATGATTGATGTTGTCATAGACATATCTTGTATATATGGGTAAGCTCTGTAACAATGTTATGCTAGTAATATGTATGATTAGGGATACAATTGGATGTCGTCATATATTCATCATACCTGGATCAAAGCGGGTAGGGTGGTGGGGGGAAACTGGGTGCATCCAATGAACCCCCATGTATGTTCTACGATTTTCGATAGTTTGGGAGTTATAATTTTTTTTTTGCATTTTTAACCAATCTCCAGATTGGAGCAGAAATTTTTTTTTTGGCTAGACCTTTTCAGCTGGAGTGTTAATTTTTGCAGGAAACATTGCTCAATAGTAGGCCTATCGAATAACAGTATCACTTTGTCACTTTAAATGTTACCGTTTTTGCAATAAAAATAAAACTAAAAAAAACCAGTAGTTTTCATCCATCACCACAAGTTTCAAAGGTAAGTAAAAAAAAATATTCACAGAATATTTTTTTATGGAAACTACTTTAAAAACTTTATTAGGTATCTAGTTAGTGATACTCTAAATTTCATTTGTCTAAGTTATTGGGTTCACTTTGAAATTGACTAAGTAAAATGAGCTAACAGGTCATTGATAAAAAAATAATGTAAAACATCGTTTAAGATCATCAGAGTTGTGAAGTTGATTGGTCAAATGGAGCAGGTAATAATAAAGGGTCTGCAATGAAAAGGGACAGCAATAGCAACTACCTACCTATTCTAACTTTTGGGTTATCTACTGTACTACGTACTAAACTACCAATTGTGATAGAATTACGGTGAACATAAAAAACAAAATTCCATCCAACATAACTTTATTTATTACATTAAATGCTCAAAGTGTCGATGTGTCGTTGGTGCTTTGAGAATCAGACAATAAAAAATAATTTAATATTTGATAACTTACAGCATGGTTGATGAAACAGAAGTAAACACATTCAATAACCAGAGCTCGAGTTTGATAAAACTGAACAATGGAACCGTTTTGTACCTGAGGGAAGTCAACAAGTTTTTGGCTCTTGTGTGTATACTGAGAGAAGAGAATTTTCAAAAGCAAGGTAGGTATATATTCATATGTGTAGAAGCTATATGCTGGACAATTTATATGTATGAAGTAGCAAGACATGCAATTCAGTACGATGCTACTAAGCACTGGACACGGAACAACTGTAGTTTGGCATGGCAATGCAATGCGCTTATATACCCGGAGACATTAAAAACTAATGTAGAGATCGCGGCACGTAAGTTAAACTATGCGCAGAACACATTTTCGGGTCTCAATCGAAGCGCGGGCCGAGGGGCCGTGCGTAAACATAGAAACGCGGCGAGAAACAATCACACTCCGCCCCTCGCTGCCCGCGCACAACCCTGGAGTACAATAGCGCAAAAAGCTTTCAGTTCTTCGGACTTATATATTTGATCATTAAATTTAATTTCAAGAAAATGACAAGACCACAACCAACTTTAAAGACTCAGGCGAGTGGAATTGTTTTTGACATACATAATTATTTTTTAAGAGAAAACAAGTTAAATTATTATACTAGTTATATTATAGCGTCAATACAATCGAAGAAGCTTACGTCAAAAGATACCACTTTATCGATAATATGACGGAAGAATTTATAACCCATTCGGGGATTCTGAACTGGATTCTTCAACTGACACAGAAGATGAAATCGCAATTCTTTGCCCAAGTTCTAGAATACATTTAAAAGTTATGTAGAAGATATTACGCCAATTAATAATACCTAGTGATTAAGATTAGTATTCCCATAATTGTTTTATTTAATAATGCCTAACGATTACTTCCCACAACTTTTTTGTTCGAGAAATGCAATGATTTGAAAGGATATCCGAGATTATTTTTATGAAATTTGATATATGGTTTCATTTGCGTTTCATTTTTAACCACCGCAGAGTAAGTATTAACTATCACATTTGTCCATAACTGTACATGCGCAAAAACTCACCATTTTGGTTCAACTTACGTGCCGCGATCTATATCAGGGTGACGACTGCATTGCACATTGCAATGAGTCTCTGGTCCAGTAATTTCATTAGCTACAGTGCCCTTCAAAGACGAATTAAAAAAACTTGTGCACTTACGCATCTAACCATATAATGATATGCATAATATAATACTAAACTTATTCTTACTAGTCTCTTGATTATTGTTACTACATAAATAACTGTGGTTCAAATTATTTATATTATCACAAGCCCACGCCCCGCACTTTTAATTGCTTCAAAAAATAGCGACGGCAATTAACAGTTCCCTCTGCAGCAGCATAGTATCAAACATACACACATTAATTACCTCATAAAACATATTTATTTAGTGAGTAAGTGTGGTGTTCTAATTTTCTATCATATAATTTCCATGCTTTATGAAACATAATTTCTGTTTACAGGTGTGATAGACTACAATTTCTTGTGTTTCCGAGATGCGATTACGCAAGTGTTCGAGCTACGCAATAAGAGCCAAAATGCAGCGGCAGAAGAAAGAACCAGATTGGGGACCCCCGAACCCATGCCAAACGGACCCATAGTCTCTACGGAAACGTCTGATCGCTCTCCACCGCAGTTACCATAGCATATAACACTATAAGTTCTCGTATAACAATAGATACAAGAGGATTCCTTCTAATGTGAAAATAATTATTAAAATGTATATTTTTATTTTATTGAAAGGTATTTTTATTTTTAAAAAATGAGAGATTTATTCAATGAATGACTGTATTGTATATTGTGGATTATTTTTCAAAACGATTGATGCTTGTTAGTAAAGTTGTTTTCTCATCCTTATGTTGAGTAAATCTGTCTCTATTTTATTGGATTATTCTATCAAGTCGAAACTAACAAGGTAAGGCGCTGAACACACAGAACACAACAAAACACATGAAACACAGCGTACGCGCCTCGTCTGCGTCTTGCGTCTTTTCTCTGTTCAGCGCATTTCTGCAGTATTAAAATCATAATAAAATAATAAAATGAGCTACTTTGATTATTTAGTAAATGATCAAAAGAGTGCTAGTCTACAGTGTTCCAGAATGAAAATTCGAATTAAACAATCACATTAATGTGTCCTCACGTCAGAGGCTCGAATAAAGGTAAGGTAAGAGGTATAATTCCGTTAACAAATGTACATATGTTTAATGGTATTCATTTTCATGACTAGTCTAAGGCAAAGTCACATCAGGGTGCCCCGAAACTCAACGATAACCTGGTACCAGGCGAGAGGCCAAGGTTATGTAAAAATAATAATAATTTTTTTTCAAACATGAAGTGTAACTGACAATAATTTTATAAACCATAACGCGTCAAAACTTAATTAATTTAAGTTATAGTTAATTTTGAGACTTCATGCTGTTTTTTTTTAATAACTGGTATACCTTGGTCTCTCGCCCGGTACCTGGCCATCGTTGTGTTTGGAGACACCTGATATAGGTACGACGACGAGCGAAGCGAAGAGTTTTAGCTTTATTTTGCCCAAAACCCGCGAGCAAAGCTAGCGTACCGCGGTAGCGGTCAGCAATGCGCCAGAAGAAGTGTTAAGTGAAGTGGGCACTTTATGTGGCAATGGAAAAATGGGGGAATCAGTCCCAACATTTTGAAACAGATCCGAGTAAAATTTGTACGGCGTTTACTGTCATAGAGTCGTCTAGTTTCAAATTCCTCTAAAACAATCTTATACCATTTTGCAGAAATTGAAAAAAACTATCGAAACCGGAACAAATCCACTTTTGTGGGCAATTTAAATTTATGCGAAAGGCAACCAAACATACTAATCTGAACAAATGGAAAAAGCCTATCATCAACATCAAAAAACTAGCTAAAAACAGGTTTTGATTTTTGATATAGCGTATTTTGAAACTAACATATTGTTATGAAGGCTTTTGCAACTGACAGTTGTGAATTAGCGGGATTTGAAACTAACGTTATGCATAAGTGATGGATAATATTATGCAACATAAGCAGTCGGTAAATAAATAAAAAATCAGAAGATCAGTAAATATTATGTAATCACATTTGAAGGGCAAAAGGAAAGAACTGGCTTAGTCACATTTGTAAAGTTTTACAGTAAGTAAGAAAAAAATTAGCAAAAAACATTTATTAGGTTATTAAAAATAAAATGTTAAATCACACTAATAGGTTGACGTCGTCAAAGCCTTCTTCACAAAGGTCAGTTGGCATCTCTTCAATGTCCTCTTCAGGATATTCCTGCCCAAAACACCTATCTTCGACTGTTTTAAAAAATGATAATGTCTCGATGTCTCTCCATTGCTCTCCATAATGCTTTTTTAATAAATTTGAAACATCTGTAACTTTTGCTCTTTTTGGAATCACCTGATTAGCTGGAATTATAACTGGATTTAACATAGTAATGCTTTTATTTTTTTTTGTTATCGGCTTTTTTACGTTAACGTCAATTTTTGAGGTGACGAAATAACTTCATGTTTTTTTTTAAATCTCTCTCTATTTGAGCGAATATGCGGGTGGAATAAAAGAGTGTCCTACTACGGGAAAAATAATTTCTACTTTTTTGACTTGTCGGGGTGCTTCTATTGTTAACCATTTGCCGAGCATTGCTAACATGCCGGTATTTTTATTTTGCCCAGAACAGCCGTCTGCTACTATTCATGCGGATGACATGCGGATGACAATCCGCAAATAAAACAATATCACAAAGGCCATAAGTGGCAAGTCGTTAATGTATACTAAGAACAAAGAAGGCCCTAAAATGGACCCTTGTGGAACACCCATTTCAATTATAGATCCTGAAGATGTAACACCATTTATGCCAACCTTTTGCATCCTGTCAGATAAATATGACTCGATGACATCAAGCGCAGCTCCACGAATACCATAATGGAAAAGCTTTCGAATCAGTATACGGTGTTCCACACAATCAAATGCTTTAGAGAGATCACAAAAAACACCAATAGCATCATGTGAGCTCTCCCAAGCCTTTAAGACATACGTCATTAACTTCACACCGGCATCCTTAGTTGATCTTGTTTTCGTGAAGCCGAACTGATTATCGTGCAGTATTGAATACTCGTTGTCAAAATCAAGTGCGTCAAAAGTTGTATGAGCATAATTTTTTCAAAGATCTTACTCAAAATTGGTAGTATAGATACTGGTCTATAATTTGAAGGGTCTGTTTTCTCTCCAGCCTTAAAAATTGGAGTGATTCTACTGTATTTCATTAAATTAGGAAAGGTACCAAAATAGGACCTATAAAACTAATAATTGGCTTTACAATTTTTACTGACATTCCCCATAAGTCTTCAGTATTCTTTATATTTAAGCTTTTAAATGTTTTTATAATTTCGACAGTTGAAGTATATTCAAAAGAAAAACTGGGTACTTCGTTCGTGAAATTAGCTTTAAGAATAGCTTCTGCTGCATTGGAGCAAGAATTCTGTGACTTGGTGACTTTTAGAGGTAAATTAGAGAAGAAATTATCAAAAGTATTTGCTACATTTATTGGTTCTGAGACAGTCTGATTGTTAATTACAAGGACACATTCAGTGTCTTTTGGTTTATTTTTGCTGGTCTCGGTATTTATAGTCTTCCAAACTGTTTTTATTTTATTATTCGATTTCCGAATTTTATCTCTAATAAACAAAGCTTTAGCACGCATACAAACAGTCTTAAATAGTTTTGAATAAGTTTTGACATAGTTATGGAAAACTTTATCAGATGTCATAGTTTTTTATGATATAACTCATACATGGTATCTCTACTTTTTCGAATACCTCGAGTAGCCCAGTCACCAAAAACTAACTTCCCACTTGTACACATTTTAACCTTTGGACAAACTTCATGATCTCGGTACTAACTAAAGATAATGATCTATGATAATAATCGTTAGCAGGGCCGTCTTAAGTCTATTCTGCGCCGGGGTGCGGGACTCAGCCTGCGCCCTCGTTTTTTTTACACTGCAGCGTGGCACGCGACCGACGACACACTGCAGTATGAATGGGGTCCTAGTCAACCAAGAAAACACAATACACGTAATTTTGATTATTTATTTATTTATTACTTTAAAAAACAAAATTAACTTAAAACTTCGATTACTAAATATATATTTATTACATGTACATACACATACATCAAACAAACTCAATTTTTCTTGCTTTTGAGTTGGCAAAGATTTTAATTAAATCATTTATTTATATAACAATTTTGGATTCTATACTTATAAAAGCTAAGTTTGTCAGTCTGTCTTTGGTCATGGTTGAACGAAGATAATTTTTTATTAATTTTAATTTTGAAAAGGATCTTTCACCTTCTGCTACTGTTACAGGCAGTGTTAAATATGTACGCAGAGCTGTTGAGATATTGGGAAATGAGGAAATTAAATTATTAGAATTTATATAGCTTAAAATATCAGTGGGAGTACTTGTTGATGCATTGGGAAAAAATATTGTCAACAATTCTAATTCATTATATAAACCCTCCCCGTCAATATCAAATCTATTTTTAAATGTTAGTTTTTCTTGGAGCCGATAACACTGAGATTTTTTTTCTTGCATCTCTAATTTATTCCAGCATTCAATGTTTTGGAAGAGAGAAAAAACTGAATTGTGTTCCGTCAGCAAATCGAATCTCTCATTTAATTTCGAGATAGCAGTGTCCAGTAGAAAAAAATAAAAACATACTTTAAATTTGTTGGTTGGGTCTAAAATGGGCTCATCTGCAGCCTCTTAATCAAAATGTCTCTTTCGGGGACGTGGACGAGCAGTTTCTTTAAATTCTGTTTCGCATTCTAATTCTTCAGCAATTAATTTTGCATCAGATAACAACTGTTCAAACGCGCTATCGGTGCGGTATTTCTCCAAATCTTTTTTAACCAGATTAATCATTTTGGTAGCTTCTGAAATAATTACGTCCGATTTTTGCAAATTTTTGCTTACAATATTAATCTTTAGTAAAATATTGTACCATATAACTACTGAACATCTATAAGACTTTAATTTGGCTATTATTGAACTCGCTATGTTTTTTGTGTCGCTGTCATACTTGTTATTTGTAAAAATATAGTATAATGCATCGTAAATTTTATCCATGTTAAAACGGAGTGCTCTAAGAGCATCAAATCTACTTTCCCAACGCGTATTTGAAAGAGGTTTTAATGTCAAAGTAGGTATCTGTTTCATAATTACATCCCAGCGTGATGTGGATGCTGAAAAAAATACATAGATTTCTTGGACAATACAGAAAAAGTTTGTAATTTCCAATAAGCTTTTAGCGGCGTCATTTACTACTAAATTAAGGGAGTGAGCAGCACACGGTACGTAAAAAGCACGAGGATTCATGTCCAATATTTTTTTTTGGAGGCCTATATTTTTCCCCCTCATATTGGCCCCATTATCATTACCTTGGCCTCTCAAATCATCTAATTCAATATCGCATGATTTTAAGAAATCTAACAAATATGTCGCCAACCCTTGTCCGGTAGTATCAGTTACAGGTAAAAAACCTAAAAAATGTTCTCGTACCTCAGCGCGTTTTGTCGATGGATTTAAATAAATAAACCTCACAATAACAGTAAGTTGTTCTTGGTGTGAAATATCAGGTGTGCAATCTAGAATTACAGAGTAGTATTTACATTGCTTCAGAAGACTAATTATAGTCGTTTTAATTTTTTCAGCAATTATACTAATCAGTTCATTTTGAATGTTATGACCAAGATAATGTGGCATGCGATGCTGAGCTCTTTGAATTCGAGCAATGTGTTCTGATAGTGTACTATCAAAATTAGATATACTCTCCACCAACTTTAAAAAATTACCATTATTTGGGTCATACAACTTCTCGGTTGTGCCCCTAAATGCTATATTTTGACCTGCCAAAAATTTTATAATTTCGATTATCCTTTCCAAAACTGCCGTCCACCTTTTTCTTTCGCGGTCTACTTCAGTTTGATTTACCGAGTCTACTGTTTGCCCTTTCAATAAGTCATTTTTTAGATCCAAATATTTTTTTAAAGAACATATGTGCCCTGAACTTTTTTCATGTCGTTCTATATTTCTCGACAAATGCCCCCAGAGTTTGTAACCAGTGGGGGCATTAAATGCAGTGACATTATTATTAAATAGCTTAGAGTGAAAACAAAATACAGAATCAGTAGATGTGGAATATAAAAGCCAAACTCGATGAATAATTTCGTTGTTTTGTAACTTTTTACTGTAATATGTATCTGAAAACGACCTCATGTTACTATCTGAAGGATAGTTGTTTTTTTTAATCTGAATCGGTCCACGTTCTGTTAAAAATAATCTTAAATTATCGGGTATTACTTGCGGCCAGAGAGCAGGATCATTCGCGACATTTTCACAAAATCGTACATCTGGTTCTGTTGCTGATTGGTTAAAAATTGGAATTGGTTCACTTGGAGTAAGCGAGCCAGGCGAGGTACTGGTACTAGTATGAGCTGGAACTTGTGAAATACTCGTAGAAGTTTTCTTTTCCAAGTTGACTGTCTCTTCTAACTGTAGGGTGGATGTTGACGAAGATGAACCTAAAAAAACACAAGATAGTCAACAATTTGCGTAACCAAGTGTGGTAACAGGGCCACGCAATAATATTTTAGGACATTAAAAACAGCGCCTTAAAGTTATGGCGGGCAATCGGGCATATTCTAATCCGTTAGTCCGGGCGAGCGCGCTCAGTGTGGAATTGCCGAGGCGCTTACGCACGCTCTATGCGCAAACAGTAAGAAATTAAAATACTTTAGTTGCGATTGGCGGATCTCGCCTGCGGCTACTTCATGAAAAAACATAATTCATAATCCCCAAAAACAAATCACATACACACAAGCCATATAAGTTCAGATAATAAGTACAGACAGTCCAGTCCACTGTTAGACATGAGCCTCCAAAACTATGGGGTTATTTATTGCCATAATTTCCACGATTGGAACGCGTGTAAGACATATCACACATTACAAAAATTTAACACAAGGTCTGAGAAGGTATGTATTTAAAAAATATTGCACCGGCCGGGATTCGAACCTGAGACCTTTGGCACAAGAGTGAGTGTTAGTTACTAACCATTGCGCTTTCCGGTGCGCAATCCGCAAAAAACAATTAATTAGATATTGTCATAATCATAAAAACCTACGTCTTTATTTAAGACTCATTTATTAGGTATACAGTTACAGGTAACTTATACAAAAAATAAGAAGTGTAATAATAATAAGTAGGTAGGAACTTAGGGATCGAACCAAGGCAGGATACACCAGCGACTTCTATCACTGATTTATGCCACTTCAGATGTTTTACGAGTATTTATGGTACCAACTTCAACTGACTGAACTTACCAGGTCGAAAGAAAGAGTCAATCGGAGAAGTTAGCTTTTTAATTTTTTCTTCTTTCTCCAGTTTCCTTTTTCTATATTGAGCACCCGATGGTTTCTTTTTATCCCCTAATTCGGCCATCTACAATAAAATCAAATTTCAATTTAGTACTTCATTTTTCTTTCTATAATCTAAATAAAGCAAGTAGTTTTTTATCAATCACTAACATTAAGGTCATTAAGAATTTGTATTTTTGCAATTATAAACAAAACAGTCATGACTCTCTCTCATAAACAAACAAATGATGTGATGATGATGTTGTGATGATAATGATTGCAATGTAACCAACACTTAACAAATAAAATTGACTTACCTTTAATTTTTTTCTCTAAGAACTTCCGTGCTAATTCGCCGGTTGTCGCAAATGAAATGAGCTAACGAATTCAATTACTTAAAAGAAGAAATCAGATCAATCACTGACCGACACTTACATAGGCGCCGCGCGCCGCACTGTAAATTCAAATGAACTTACACCTAATTGTAGTGGTTTAGAGATCATTTCTCTTTAAGTGCGAGCGCCCGGGCGGCTATGTCAAAGGACGCAACAGACGTACAGGTGCCGCGCCGCGCGCCCATTTCAAATGAACTTACACTCTATTGACTTAGAGATCATTTCTCTTTAAGTGCGAGCGCCCGGGCGGCTATGTCAAAGGACGCAACAGAAGTACCGGTGCCGCGCCGCGCGCTCATTTCAAATGAACTTACACTCTATTGACTTAGAGATTATTTTGCATGCTTCAAGTGCTGGCGACCGAGCGGCAACGTGTCAAACGTACATACATACACAGTACACTCTCTTTGGATTAGAGAATTAGCCGCGCGCGTGTTGTATTAAATAAAATTGTTATTTGTGTATGTTATGTAGTAATGCGGCATGACAAGCGCCGAAAGCGTAATAAAAGTAAAAAATATATTATTGTTGATGACTTTTTTTTTGCTTGCGCTTACATTATTTGTCGTAAGTAACAAGTATTTAAAACTGTGCAATGGCGTTAAGTTCAATGAAATACCAAAAATTCAGCGCTCGACAGGCGCCCCCGGGCGCTCCGCGCCCGGGTGCACCGCACCCCTTGCACCCCCTGGTAAAGACGGCCCTGATCGTTAGGGTCCTCTTCCGAAAGATTCGCGATGCAAAGTTTTGCTTCAATATTTTGCTGAAGCTTTCCGAGCCTACTAGGTATAAGTAGGTAGGCACATACTTTACATACACAGATAAATTAAAATATGCGCTTTACGTATAAAGTATGTGCATATCTTAACTTTTAAACTATATTTATCATAAAAAATATTGTTTAAAGATATTTTACAGAAATATTTTCCCATCCAATTACCCCAGTCTTAGGGAAAACAGTTTTACCTGGGCATATTATGTTTGCATCTGTTTGCGTGACGAGGCCAATAATGTTAATATAAACTGAGGTAGATACGCCTTACTGCGCTCGGCTTGGCGACATCAACACAAGCTAGTTGTCTTGAGTCAACTTAGTTCCAGCCTGTCTGGCAACGAAGCAGCACGTGTACTACATTTAGGAAAAAACGCCTTCTTATGTGTTAGAAACTGCAGAACATATACTGGAACAAGAGTAAAAAACAAGAATAATGTTTCAATCTGTTGAAATTTTTTCATTTGTAAGTATTGTTTTTCTATGTTATTTAACAAAAAAGGAAAATCAAAAATTGTATTTTAATTTAAAATAACTCCTGCGACGTTGCCGCTTCGCCACCCACGAGAACGAGACAAGTAACGAGCGACAGAGAGAACGAGCCTGTCTATTGGTGGTCGAATGGTCGGTCACGGGCGAACGTTGTTAATAATATATTGATCCCTTTCTGACAACTAGAATTCATATATCTTCGTGCTCTTTTAATCTTGTCAATGTAGTTAATGTCGTTGTGCGAGTCGTGTACTTTAGCTATAGGTATGTACTTATAGCATAAAATTTGCCATATTTATACTTCATATTCAAGGAGTAAAGCGCCTCTATTAGTCAAACTCATTGGACGAGGCATGTAAATACAGCACGCATAGCGAATTTGTAGCGCGCGTTTGGAGAAGAGGTTTTAAGGAAACCTTACTTCTATAGGTAAAATACGAGGTGTTGTATTAGCGGGTCCGTAATGATTAACCAAAATTCATATGACAAAATATTAAATTAACGTTTCAAATACCTACAAATTCTAAATTATGTTATTTCAAACACGATTAATTTTACAAATAACGTTTCGAATACAGCGCGTTTCCAAAACCTCTAAGTTCATAAATGTTTTATTTCACATACAATCACATCAGCATACATTTCGCAAACGTTAACCTTGTATAATGTATCGTAATTCGATATTTAGTTTCATACATTGTTTCTTTTATATAGGGTGTTTGGTAGAGGGACCGACATACCAAATGAGCGTGTTCGGGGGCCCACTTGGAGAATACAAGTAGGCCAAAAAAATGCCGACCCCCCAATTTTTTTTTAACATTTTTTTGTGAATTGTCCCTTTTTCTCCGAAAATACAAAATGAACCGTTCATCAGATGTTATGTTGTTAAATGTAAATTTGTCGAATGATCAATTTGATAAATGTACCTACCATTTCCAAAATATATTTTTGTAAAATAATGACTTGACAATTCTTATATTTAAAAAACGAAAATTAATAAATTAAGTGTCAGTGAAATGACAGGATACCTGGATTAGCACATATGATAATTTTCATCATCATCATCCATCACCATGGTGGTGTAACCGCGGGGCACAGCTAGTCTGAATATAAAATCCTACTCTCAACTTTAAAGTAGTAATATTTCACCCTACCTACCTCTAAATTGGTAAGTACCTCCACATCAATATAGCAAACTTAAAATAGTAATAGATTAGATTTGGCGTTCTAATGTAGCGGCGTCACGAAACACCGTTGATTATCGCGATGTTGAACGTTGACCGTAGTTGTAGCCACCCCTTAACGCCATAATTTGACAACGGCATTAACATTGCCGTTGTCAAGTTTTTAAGTTTTAAGGTTATGTAACAACAGCCTCAAATATTCCCTTCCGCAGTGTATCTATATCGTCACCGTTTTGTGTCAAAATTAAATACCTAACTGACAAAATCTAGGATCCGAGATAATCATGATTTAGTGTTTTTATGAACAAAATGGTAGATGACTTTTATTGTTCACATTTTACTGTCGATGTTTTTATATATACAGGGTTATTGGTAATTAGACCGGATCCTTTTAAGGGGTGGTAGGGAATGCCATTTGCAACAATATGACTGTACATTGTGATATCCGGAAATGAATCATTTCTGTGATATTCTTTTTTTTTATTTTTTTTTTGGAACATCCAGTTTTACTACTTTAAAATTCAATAAAAAAAAAAGTAATCAACAGATTTCAATTCTGTTCGCAGTTTTAGAGAAACCTTGTTACAGCTCTTAATAATAAACAATAATATCGTACTAATGTAGAGCCATCCAAAAACTAGAGGCTTTTTCATAATTTTTATTTGATAATTTTTGTAAGATGCTTTACAAAAACCTTTATTTTCTCTACAAAAACGATAGTAAATTAAGTCTGCATTTTATTTAAAAAACATCTACAAGTCTTTAGCTATCCAACGAGGTAAAAAAATTAGCACTTTATTACACAGTTGCAGAAATAATGCGATTACAAAAGGCCGAGAAAGGAATGAGAATAGTCCATGAGAAGTAGCTATGGAAGAAATACTTTCTTAAGGTAACTTAATTTCTTTTAAAGAAATAAAAGAGTAGATGTAATTAGTCTGTATTTATTATTTTTACAGTTCGTTCTCAAAATGTGAGCCAGAATTTTGAATGCAGAGACGCATACGTCTGCGTAAATTGCTTTTAACAACACTTGTATTTAAATTAATTTTCATTTTTTCTGCTGCATTTATTATGCGCTGTTTCAGTTCTTCGATGGTAGCCACAGGTCCAAGAGTATCGTCGTACACCAAGCTTTTCATGTGACCCCATACGTAATAGTCGACGGGAGTCAAGTCGGGACTTCTGGCCGGCCACGGAATGGGTCCTCCTCTGCCAATCCACTTATTGGGATACTGACGATTGAGCCACTCACGGACGCTCAAACTAAAATGTGCGGGGCAACCATCATGTTGGTAAATCATGTTTCTGCGGGTTTCAAGGGGTACTTCACTGAGTAGCTCATAAAGTTCGTTTCTCAAAAAAAATTCATACGCTTCACCATTGAGGTTGTTGGGCAGAAAGAAAGGGCCGATCAATTCATTCTTAATAATGCCCATCCACACATTAACGGAAAACCTTCTTTGTGATCCTTGTAATCTTTTCTTGTTTGGGTTACCGTCATCTTTCGGGGCCCAATAATGAATATTATGATAATTTGATATTCCATCCTGATCAAATTTGGATTCGTCGGTCCATAAGATTTTTAATAAAAAATTGGCATCTTCCATATCGGTGTTCAACATGAATCTGCAAAATTCGACTCTACGTGTCTCCGTCTTGGATAACTTGTACCGGAGTCAAATGATACGGGTAGAGTCTTGAGCGGTGCACTGTGTTCCATACTTTCCATTGCGACATGCCAAGACGTCGTGCAATGATGTTTGTTGAAGTCGTAGGATCTTGCTCAAACATGCGAATTATCTGTTCCTCTTCATCCGAATGATAAATACGAGATCGTCCAGCATCACTTTGTCGTCTTTGAACTTGACCAGTTTCTCGTAGTCGCCGGTACACTCCGTCAAATACACTCACATGGGGTAAACGGCGCTGTGGAAATCGAGACTGATACTCCGTTCGAGCATGTGTAGCGACGCCGTTGGCAAAACCATAGCAAAACAGTATGTCCGCTACTCTTCGTTTGTGAACTCTCGAAGCCGAGGTAGATGGTCGTGGGATTCCGCAGTCATGATCAGATCCTTTAGTACAAGCCAAGTCGTCGGGTAAGCAATCAATCAAAAAGTCCAGTTCACTAGCCGAATCACAGAAAAAGAAGTTACACAAGTCCAATAACGTTATCAAGGTCGAAATTTAATCGTAATAAAGGGTTGCCAAAGAGCGTCTGAACAGTACGATGCGCTTGAGCAAACTGGGTTCTCATTGCTCGTTCAACAAACATAAGTGAGAGGGAGACGGCGCATTCAACATGGATACCGTTGTCTAAAACCCTTTCTCGGAATGTCTTTACCTGAGTCTTTGTTATCGCATTATTTCTGCAATTGTGCAATAAAGTGCTAATTTTTTTACCTCGTTGGATAGCTAAAGACTTGTAGATGTTTTTTAAATAAAATGCAGACTTAATTTACTATCGTTTTTGTAGAGAAAATAAAGGTTTTTGTAAAGCATCTTACAAAAATTATCAAATAAAAATTATGAAAAAGCCTCTAGTTTTTGGATGGATCTACATTAGTACGATATTATTGTTTATTATTAAGAGTTTTAACAAGGTTTCTCTAAAACTGCGAACAGAATTGAAATCGGTTGATTACTTTTTTTTTATTGAATTTTAAAGTAGTAAAACTGGATTTTCCAAAAAAAAATAAAAAAAAAGAATATCACAGAAATGATTCATTTCCGGATATCACAATGTACAGTCATATTGTTGCAAATGGCATTCCCTACCACCCCTTAAAAGGATCCGGTCTAATTACCAATAACCCTGTATAAACATCGATAGATAACATATGAGATTATGCATTACGCATTGAGCGTATGATAGAAAACAGTAATTGAACAATTAAGCATTTAGTTTTGCCATAATTCCTTTTAATATATTAAGTGTAATTATTTATTTCTAGCTGTTAGTTGTGGAGTTCTTCCACGCTCATACTCTATTAATACGGAAATATTTTGATTGATATGATGATGATACGGAACTAGTGCCATTATTAACTTTTGTTGCAAATTTATTTCAAGTTTTTTTAAAAGTACTGTCTATTGAATACAAATTATTGATTTTTATTATTATAATCCCACTGGGATACCACTATGCTTACTAGTTAAAGAAAATTAAACAGTAATTACATATATCATTAAAATATGTCAAAATAATTTTATATACTTCATTTGTTTTTGGTTTATTTTACTATTAATTACAATATAATTAGAAAGGTACATTATATACTTCTAAAAGTTCAATTGTTATTTATTTATTCTTTTCAATAATTGAACAATAAAATTATTGTTCACTATATCTCGAGATTGGATATCTCATGTGCGTTGCGAGCAGTAGGCAACCCGCTACCTCACCCCTGTCGCCACCTAAGGCGCGGCCAACTAGTTCCGCGCGCACTATAGTGCAATTTTATATATAGAGGACTCTTAAAAACCTGCATTTTCGTTTCCAAAGGGTATAGTCTACAAATCACAGGTGACCGAGAAGAAAAAAAAAACAAATAAATGTCAAATATTTTGACAATGACATAGTTTGAACTTTGAAATGCAATGCAAACATCCTTTTTTATTTCAAAACAGCTGGTTGATTGATGTTGATGGAATTGGTTTCTCTGTTGTGAATTTCTTTGTTTGTGATCAAATAAATTTCTTGAAATAAACACTATAGATAAAGTTAAAACTGTGAAAGACGAAGAAATAGGTAAGCGACGCTTTTATTATTAATGAATCCATCATGTCTCATTGAATCGCACTTCTACTGTGTTTGTATTTCATGGATTAAATTTCCTGATCAAATCGATTTATTTGAATCAGTTAGTTAGATAGTTGTCTACCAAGGATCCTACAACGTTGTTTTAGACACGTGCTTACACATTAAACACATTTTTATTGCCGTCATTGGTGAGATTTCTTATTTATATACAAAGCAATACACATAATCACAAGGTGGTGATAAGATACTGTTGTAAAACTTATTTCTACCCTATGACACGTTATCTAGCACTGCATTGGTATAGAGAGGCTCATCCTCTGTATACCAATGTAGTGCTAAATATTATGCCTTGAAATAGTTAGGTATGTCCAAGCATTTATAATATGTATAGCATTCACAACCTCCATCAGTATTAACTCAAAATAGACAGGGTCACCAGAGTTTATGTTACTGATGTTACATGCTATATTTGTTATCATGTTAAACTCAAACATTATGTTAGGTAAGTACTTACGGATTAAATAGGTTGTTTCTAATTATATTTCTGTCAAGAAAAATCTTAAAACTCCTGGACCGATTTCAAAAATTCTCTCACCATTAGAATGCTACATTATCCCTGAGTAACATACTCTATTACATATATATTTTGACATATATGACAACATCATCATCATCCGTTCCCACCCATGTGGGAAACGGCAAAGCTCAGTTAGTACATGTAGACACACCCATACAAAACTAAAGTTAAGGAATTCGGCAACTAAGAGATTAATTTAATGCTGTCTATTTTGCTACTAGACTTTATCAACCCAGGAGTTGTGCTGTGAATCAAGCTAGCCACATTAGGAAACCTCCAATTAAAGGTTCAATGCTGAAATATGGACCTACCTGGGACCCCAATTAAGTAATCAATTATACATGTCATATTTAAAAAATCATATGTTAGATCTTATAATGTACTATTAGCTCATATAATATGAAGCGAAAATACTATGTAAATTTTTGTAGAGACTATAATTGTATACACTAAATACCTATTAACCCTTTGCATATGATGTATATATATGTCAGTTTCATTCATAAATCTTTTGTTTCAATTATCAAGCATAGAAAGGATTAAACAGTTATCACACTAAAAGTCATTTGACTTATGGATCTGTTTAAAATATTGCTGATTTTGCTTGTGAGTATTAGATTATGATGACTGAATTAAAAGAATTATGTCCACATAGTAGAGTCTAGTTGAGAAAACTTAAAAAACATTATCCTTATCCTAGACACCGAAATTGATTTGAAAGGTACTGTGAAAAAATACACACCATCTCTAACAGCACAGGAACTTTATTGTTGCCTTGTCTAATGAATTCAGTCAGCAATGAAGTTGTTGCCCTGATTGAATTTAGGGTGGGTGAGTAACTAAATACAAAGTAGGAAGTTCTGGAAACACAGCCTCTTTACCCAAATTTATAGGTATAATAAACATGTCTTTGACTTCAAAGTCATGGTAGGGCTTGTAATATCATCATCATTATCAGCCAGAAGACGTCTACTGCTGAACATGCTATGGGGCTCCCCCCAGAGCAGACACTTGGAATGGCTACTTGCCTCCTGCATCCAGCGGTTTTCATGAGATCTTCTGATTTCCGATCTTATTACCTAAACATGAAACCACAAGCATAATAAGAGTAGCTCTCTCCATTGATTATTGAACAATTTTGAGCTTATTAAAGGGACCATGTCACGTCTCGGAGCCACGAGTCATCACTGACAACACACATGGTAGAAAACCTTAGTTGTCAGGCTCTGAGTTATTGTGGACGAACAGACAGACTCGAGTGACTCCGCCAATATTATCTATATTTTTCCGATGATATGGATATTTTATTTTATTTTACATGGAAAACAAACAGCTTTAGTTCACAGCATAAGTTCAGAATAATGAAAAAAAAAACATAAGCCTTAAATAGTTTTCACTTATGGAACATTAATAAACAAGTGTCCCTTGGAAATGCCAACACTTATTGAGATAAATCTCAATGAAAACATGTCTATTTATATATGTATCGTTACAAGTGAGTTTGGTATTACTTAAAGTCTAACATTCAAAACCATACAAAAACCGTCTATAACAGCTTTCGTTACATTATTAGTTATATCAGTAAGTATCATTTGATCATAATTTTAATTTGTGACGACGATTTAATTGACGTTTTGTCGAAGTAATCTTTAGCAATTAGGTTTTTAAAAGTGTTTAGCCTCATCATGAATAAATCACTATGTTTAGAGTAGTAGTTTAGTAAGTTTTTCACCGCACGAATCAGAAATGCATTAGCACGGTAGTTTGTACGAGAGTGGGGTATGCACAGCTGGAGCTCATTTCTGCGACACACCGACCTCTGGGGTGCCACTAGGCCAATCTTTTCTAGTAACGCTGGACAATCCGTTTTATTTAGGACAATGTTGTGTAACAGCGTGAGGTCTGCAGCCTCTCTCCTTTTATAGAGAGGTAGTATGTGGTGGTGTCTACAAGACTCTTCGTATTCAGAACCATACAATTTTGTCCTGTAATTCACATATCGTATGAACTTTTTTTGAGGCCTTTCAAGGATATCTATATACTTGTAGTACTGAGGATTCCAAGCTTGCGAAGCGTAGTCGAGTTGACTCCTAACCAATGAACAATAGAGGATCTTTAATGTTTTAATAGTTTTAAAATCTCTGGTAACTCGAAGCATGAAACCAAGGGTTTTCATGGCTTTAGCGGAAATATTATAAATGTGCTGATCAAAAAGGAGTTTGGAATCCAGAGTGACGCCTAGATCGACCACGCAATCAGTTCTCACCAAAGACTGGCCTTTGATTTTGTAGTCATACACAAGGGGCTTAGTAGATCTGCTGAACGTGATGCAACAGCATTTACTGATATTTAAGTCCAGTTTATTTAAAGTACAGTAAGCATAAAGGTTATCAAGATCCTTTTGAAGAAGTTCTGAACCTTGTGGGTCATTGATGACTCTGTAAATTTTCATATCATCTGCAAATAACAAAAAGTTACCATTACCAGCATATATACTATATCATATATACTACATATCACTTTCCAGTCCAAAAGTCTGCTAAACTCTCTGCAAAGCTCCTCTAATGCGTTCGCTAACAGTTTCAGAGAGATAACTCCTTGTCTGACACCTCTCTGCATTGGAATTTGTTTCGTGCTCTGGTCCTGTAATCGGATGACATAGTGGCCTTGTTGTATAAGGGCGTTCGCGACGTTAAGCGGACGCAAGAGGCGTGTTTGTATTGAAAGATAGTATGCAGCGCTAACTGGCGCGGACGCTTGCGGCGTGTTTGCACACGCGCAGCGGGAGGCGGGCGCACGCGGCGGCTTTACGCTCGCGGGCTTGGTTTTCGAAATCAGTCGAGTGTGAGCAAATAATTCATGGTAGTCCATCCGATAAAACTACCCGCTGGGGACCGAATTTGTTCTAGCTGCATGCAGCGTCGGGCGTCCGCCGCGGATTCTAGGCCGCGCGGATTCTAGGAACTCGCTCCGTGCATCCGCTGCGTGCGCACGCTTAACGTTGCGAACGCCCTAAACACTTCAACACTTCCAAATACCTATAGTCGAATTGACATCGCTGCAAGGACTGCAGCACCACCCACGTCTCGATAGAATCGAAGGCCTTTGCAGTAGGTAGTAAGAGAATAACCAGCTGCTGCGTTTAGCGTATGTGTTCAGACAACAAACGCTAGACACAGCGGCTGGTTATACTCTTCGGAAGTGATCTACGGTGCCAAAGCCTTTTCGAAAATCGGCTTGTTCAAGAGGCTGAAACTCATAAAACCTGCGTGCGAAACGGTTCGTAATTACTCTCGAAAACAGCTTCTACACGTGGTTTAAAGCTATATGAGTATTCTTCAATAAGGTTTTGAGTTTGAGTCTGAGTTGCGCAGTGGCGGGTTTGCGTGTCGATGTAGGTATATAACGGTCCTTAAAAGTTCTCAATCTCTCTCAGAATCTCAGGCTTGGATGAAACGATACTGCCATTTTCGTCCTTCAGTTTTGTCATTTGGCTCTGCCAAATAGACGATGTTTTTGCAAAAACTTTAGAGCCCTGTTTCCGCTAAATTGCGGCCGTAATACGCGCAATATGTAAAGCACGCAAGTCGTGTCGCAATCACTTCCAAATTAGTCTATTTAGTTTACCATAGTCCGACATATCAAATGCAGACTGCAGTCTCATTTTGCTCCGTTCTGCCATTAGTTCCATAGTTTCTTTTGAGTGGTATTCAGCGGCGTTTGGTCTCACAGAGTTTGAAACCAACCGCTCGGCTCGGCCAGTTTCCATCAATATGTTTGTTCATCGCATCAACTATGTTTCTAGGCCAGTAAAAAAAGAATTTAACCTCGCACAAAATTTTCGATCCAATGTTTTTTTTTTTATAAGGCTTAGGGTCACTTACTGATCAGAAAGAAGACTCAAATGACTGACAGATCCAGATGAAGATTCAAGCGCCACATGGAAAAAAATTCTTGACCGATATCTTGGAAACTATGCATTTTAAGGCAAAAGTTATAAATGTAGAGAATAAAATTTTGCATCTTCTATTGCCTGTCATTTTATTTTGTTAAACTTACTGTTTACTATTTATGGCCCATTTAATGACCCGGTTTTTGTAACTCGGCCGATAACTCTGAAATTATATATTAATAAATAAAATGTTTCTATCCTTTTTAAAGATAATTTACCCTCTACAACTTTTGTATAAAACTTTTTTCTAATAAGCATACTTTTTGAGTTATAGAACATTTTATACCGGGCGTAAAGTCGAAAATTTCAAGTATATTATATTTCTGAGCTCTAAAACATTCCATTACATCGTTCTGCCATCCCTTTTCTATTTAAAAATCTATTAAACGCCCTATAACTCAAAAAGTATGAATATTAAAAAAAGGCATAAAAATAATTGTAGAGAATAAACTGATATTTAATGTAAGACTCATTTTATTGATAATTCCAATATTTTAAGAGGTATCGTCCGATATAGAGAAACCGGTTCATAAAATAGGCCTTACATCGTAAACGATAAGTTTTACAAAAAGTTTACAATCAATAAAATATGTGAAATTTTATCCTCTACAAGAATTGTTTCTATAACTTTTGCCCTAAAGTATCTACATAGTTTCCGAGATATCGGCCTAAAACCTTTTTTCAAGATTGCGCTTGAAGCTTCACCTGGATTTGTCAGCATTTTGTGATTTTATGCTCAGTAAGTGACCCTAAACCTTATAAAAACAAAAAAATGATCGGAAGCAGCTATTTTACTGGCATATTCAGCTAGGCACTGGAAACTGTTTGAAGTTCGACTTGAAAGTATTCGGGGTTTTTTGACGGAGCGTAGACTTCACCTGATGTTGACCTCTCAATCTGGTCATCGATATTAAATGTACCTCTTACGATGCGGTGATCGCTGTCGGTTTTCAGTTTTCCCCCTACTGATCACACATCATTGAATATGTGCTTTTTGGTCTTCATGATTCTCCTTTGTAGTGAAAGCGTCGGGGCTCATCCACGTCCATTTCCTGGATGGCCGCTTCTTGTAAAAGGAATTCATCATAAAGAGTCCCTCCTTCTCCATGAAGTTAGCCAGCCTCTGTCAGCTGCGTAGCTTTGCGTCGAAGTCTCCCATTACAACGGTGACGTAACGTACATTTTTGGGCTAACTTTTAATGTGCCGGCCAACTAAAATAAATTTTAATATTCTAATGGAACATTAGTTTTTTATTCGTACGAAAAATAGGAATTTGATATAGATTCTTTAAGTTCTAAATTAAGTCAGAAAGATTCTGTATAGAATACCTACTGTCGGGGGTTCTGAGGACGTGTCTACAGATTTTTCTATCGGAATCTGAGCATAAAATAATTAATTACCTAGGCATAGGATATAATTAGATAAATAATCTAGACACATACCGTATAACGCTATTTTTGTATTCCTGGCACTTGAACTTTACGAACAAGTTACCCTTGGTCAAATATTTTGCGCGTTGTTTTTAACTTAACACTTCTAGTGCAATCATTGCCACACCTACCAATTTAAGAACCTTCCTTCAACGTAACGATATACAGCATCCTTATTAGTCTAGGAATGGGTGTGTCATGACGTGTGTTTACGGCAACCAGCGGCGCCATTACGCGTCGATGGCGCGATGCCTGTTGCGCATTATTTAAAGCCCACCACAAGGTCATTTTCTTAACGCAAAAATTGAAAAACAACTTCCTGGTTATCTACTTTCGACCGTAAGCCTGTTTCGATAGAAGCTAAATTACAATTCGCACATAAATTCAAAACGTGCACGCATTATCACTCGGACGGCCTTCTAGTCAGCCTAATGCCACAGTGCCTCTGATATAGCTCGTCAGAACAGACTGAAAACAATAACATGTTTTTCACAACTTATCAAATACCACCAGCAAATTGTTATTGAATAGGTATTTAAATTTCTATGTCATCCCATCAGATCAAACTTATGTAATTTTAAAAATTGCGTACCTACACACAAAAATCGTTACAGAAACTTACTAGTTTACATTAATCATTCACGCGTTTATAAGATTTTGTGCATCACACCCCTAAAAAGGTCGGCAGAGGTGAATAAGCAGACACCAGTCATGTACTACATGGCGTTCTATGGGGGAGGCCTATGTTCAGCAGTGGACGTCTTTCGGCTGATAATGATGATGATGAGTCATGTACTAGATCTCGGGTAATATTAAGCGAGCCTTCTGTCTCTTCCCGTTTGTCGGCTTTTACGACATCTATGTAGTACGAATTAGTCTAATTCTTAGGACACTGTCTGAATAAAACACATAATAACTTGCCAATAGCATGACCGGCCCTGTAAAATATAGGGTGTCATAGTATTTTGCAGTGTATATCTTGGGGCTGGGATCCTCCGTCAAGTTCGGGGAAAATAAAGGCACGACCTTACCATCTCTCTTACTCGAAAATATATAACCATATATAAATATTAAGCTCGTAATAATTATAATGCTTTGTCTGCTCAGGATATTGGGTGAAATGAGGTTTGGAGCGCTGCTTCTTTCCTAAAAATATCCATAGCATCTTTATCACTACTAGCATTATTTAAAAAATATAAGAATATTGAGACATCTCCGCCATGCTTTTCAAAAAGAATTCAGGAATAAGACAGTAGTTTTAAAATGGATAAAGAAAGAGACTCTATTGTACTAAAAACATGACCAAAACGTTAGTAAAAATAGTATACCATTGTTTAGGAGAATATTGGTTTAAAGTAGGCTTATATCAAAAATCTTCTAAGATATAACCGATTTCGTCAGTGTTGCACATTGATGTCCCTTTTACATCAATGGTGATGTACCTACGTAGAAAGATGCGGATTCTGCGGCTCAATCGTGTATAAGTTTTGATTATTGCTTCGCAAGACATGTTTAATGTTCTGGAGCTCCTCTGCTAGGTGATCTGTAATCTTACTGAACACCTGAAGAAGGATGAAATCTGAGAAGCCTGTGGAGTTCGATTTAGGTGCTAAAGGATGGACATGGTGTAATACATGGACAAACGCCAAGTAAACAAAAGACGAATGGCGCAAGGCCATCACGATATCGATCTAAAGGAGTAGACTCTATTCAATACAAAGATTGCTTGCTAGATAAGACATAACTACGGGTAACTTAATGATACCAGAGCCACTCACACCATTGGGGTAACCTGTGGATTCAAATATTTACTGTACGTATATTTACAAGCCAAAAATCTTTTTTGTATTACGCATCTTTGGTAAATTGTTTGCGAAAGTGTTGATTGATAGAGTTAAGACGCGGTCCAACCCCAAATTTAATATAATTTACGATGCTTTACGTAAGGGTGAAAATCGCTTGTTAGATTGGACGATGTAATGCAAAAATGCGTTAATTTTGTACGTTTTCTTTATATTTTTCGATATATACTAACACAATTGAAAAAACTGCTGGTTACTACTTTAGTACTATATGTTGGCTATGTATTATCTAAAAAATAATATAGTGTTATCGCTCAAAATTCTGAGAGTTTGGGCATGAAACTTTATTTTTATGGACCTATTTAGGATTTTTGTCTGCAGAGAGCGAGTAATATTTATAAATTCTGTTCGGTTATTACTCTTTGCCTGTTCCTTTTCTAACCTAAATATTTTTTTCATAGATTATTATCGAACTGTTTCGTTACACTAGATGTTTAAAGATTCTGCTTTTTACTATTATCAGGATACGACCGCGCCTTAAGAAGCGAATAAATAAATATAGAACGTACAAACTGAAATTTCAAAATTCTATAGGGTGATGGATGGTTTACTTCATATAATTTCGAGTTGATTCGAACTAGAAGATTTAATAGAGATTAATGGTTGTAAAAACAGAATATGAAATCCTGTAAGACTTATTGTGAACCTAAATATTTTGTCGGTGTTTATGTAGGTACTACAAATACTTATTATAAAAATATGTATGCGTATTCCCATTAGGCGGTTATAGGCTTACAGTCCTCTCTATTTAACATTGGTCGAAGAAATGAGAACTCGTATCATTGACCTAATTAATAAAAATAAGGTATTTGGATGAATGAACTTTATTCTTACCGAATAAAAGTTTATTAAACACTGAGAAACATAGTAGTAATTCCATTTTAGCGTGTTCGGGTTTTAATAATAATTGAGGTGTTTGGGTTGCGATGTCTAGACTGTTCGTATACTTTCTCATTCAAGTGGTACGACATCACGCCATACCACGCGATCGAACCACATCGCTTATAAAGTCTCATACATAACCAACCACTCTCCGACAGCGGTTCTCGGAAGGGAGGTCTCGTCGCTGGATACGATATTATGTATAACTCCTACAATACATAGTAATAATCCAGTATAGTATGGCTTACATGCTTGTCAGGCGAGGACTACGTCACGCAACGTCATCCGTCATAGCGTCAGCCTATCTATAGTAGCTCCGTTCGTTCCACCGCCGTCGACTGGCTGGCGGTGGCGAGTCACATCACATCCAATCCACAGTTTGCTGGTAGAGTCGACGCTAACTTCACGTGTCGAAGTCTTACCTTTTGTTTCTCGTTCACGATTGCTTACGATCGTTTGTTGACAAAGTAAGAATCAAACAATATTGTGGTGTGTTGCGGAACTGTCAGTGACATCGTCGAAAACAATCGCCGAAATTTGTTTTTGACCGAGATATTTACCAAGGTAATGGAGTTACAGTATTGCTTTTGTTTTTTTCTATGTTAATTAAAGCATGTCTTTCTTTATTATAATCATTTCTCTTTTTTTAGTTATGGCTAATATTTGCAATTCAAATTGTTTGTATAGCTGTGCTTTACTCTTTAAATAATGCAGGTAACTTTTTTCTTCCTTTAAAATATTTTACGCTATCCCATTAGAAGCTTATGAAATATTTGCCAAGATATTCAATTAAGTATATATCTTTCTTTGATATGTGGACTTTTAACATTGTAGACATTATGTGAACTGTTAAATAAAATTTCGACACAGTGTGATATGAGCACATAAGCATAGTGCTGCTCGCCCATAACCCCAAATAAATAAATAGATATATTTCAGCGACACTGGGAATCCTAGTAGAGGATTGTGTGATCTATATTTATCATTTTATCACCTCCGTAATGAAATGATAACATTAGTACCTAGTTGTTTGAAAGATGAGAACAGGATGTATTCAGTATACTTACTTGGTATGTATATATAACTATCAGTTTTCTTTATTATGTATGAGATGGAATTTCGAGGAGTTAACATGTGCGTATTATTTTGCATTGTTCATTTATACTTGCCTACCTAATTATTTTTACTTTTACGGGCCAGTGCTTTGAGAGTGGTAATTTTATAATTCTTCATATCTAGGTACCTACTTATATATTTTTTACATATTATTTAGCTGTATATTATAGCCATATTTAATGTTTACAATGTTATTTATTACTGTTACCTGTAGAGTCGCCATTAGCAATATTTGCCAAATATATAAAAAAACACATTTCCCGTGTTCATGCCACTTGAGAACGACTTTACCGATTTTGATGAAATTTGGCAAGGAGATACATTGATCATATCCCGGAGATACTTTTCATGATCATCATCGTCATTGTCTATCACCACAAAGGTGAAACCTCGAGGCCACGTTAATATTATATTATCGTGGCGAGGCGCAGCTAGTAACAATATTATTTGAAGAACTACTATTTTTTTCAAGATTACTTTCTAGACATGCGATGCACTTAACTTGGCTAAGTATTAAGTAAATAATACGTAATTATAAAAGTTCGTCACATTGTTCGTCACACAATTCTAAAGTAGTAAACACTATCAAGACGTAAACAAGTATAGCCTACCTACTTATTGTAAAGTACGTAGGTACGTATATCTATTTGTACACAATGGGCATTCAACAATAATTATGCAATATGCAACAAAACAGCACGAGATGAGATACTACCATACGTGGCATGATTCATTTCATAACCATTGCCGGGGATCGAGTAATGGAATTCATTATTCTTGGAACGGCTTTTATATGGAGAAAAAACTCAATTAGTCGTGACACATTGCGTTCAAATGCGTTGCTAACATTTATTATAAAATGATCTGCGGCATCAGCATCAACGTTTCCATGTTGAGTTAGATTACACAGCACAATGCAAATAGGTAAGTATCAGTTTACTTTTATGGAGCCCAGACATTGAAATAAGTTTCCTTGATCTTGATATGGACAATATGTAGCAAGACACATTTTTTCCGTTGCCTTCTTAAAACAAAACCTGCCCCCTTTTTTCTTTGTTCCTAGATTCTTGAACACCGTCGAAGGTTCCGAATAAAGTGTTTAAGTATTTAATTATCTGTTGATCTCTTCACTTGTTTTATTGCGTTTGAAGCATGTAGCTTCAAGTAGTACCTATTTATTGTACAATAAAAGGTTTATGGGTTAATAAAATATCGTCTTGCTATTGATCATTATTAGGAAAGCTGATCTGACGTAAGGCGTTGTTTGAGTTAGTATGCGAAGTGACACAACATGTGATGGGATGAAATACCTACTAATGGATCAACTATTAGCACTTGCAGATCGGCCACAGCTTTAACTCGCGTCATTAACTGCAAGTTACCTGACACAGTGTGGTGCACTGGGGTCTTACTATGAGCTCTTCAAGCAGGACTTCTAGACAACTGCCTGGTTTATTCGTACCATGACAACTACTTTACTTTCTTATAGTAAATTGTTAGAATGCCAGAGACAATATTATCCGTTCACCTTTGAGAAAACAATATTCAAACAGTTCACCTAAATGAGCGTCATGGTATGATTCATTCAAAACTATTTATGTCAGGTTTAAGAACTGCACGGAACTTGCATGGTTTTTACGAAGCTGATAGTAAGGCCCCAGCTCTCATCAATTTCCAACGCCCTCGTTTATCAATCAATTTACCATTTCAGTCGAGTTTTCAGTAGTCGTATACTCCGGTCAAAAATCATATCTCAAAATTCTACTATACTTACATTAGAGAATTATATTGTGTTGCGTATTACACATTATCAGGCATATGGTAAATTGAATGTGACGTTTTAAGTAGCTGATAATGTAACTACCACAGATTATATCATAATAAATTATCCATCCATTCCGTCACACTTATTGTGTCGTGTTGCTGTTATTTCAAAAGGTGCTAATTACAAGAAGTCATAGGAAAAGTACTTACTAAAGTTATATTGTTTATCTGTGTTTGCTATACATATAGGTAGGTACAATAGATCCTTATTGACAAAATGGTTCAATTTTGGAACTAGCTCTTGAAAATTATATGTAGGTAAGTACTTGTGACGAAAGGAGCGTTATATCATATTATCGTTATAATACTATAAATCTAAAATATTGTGTGTGAGTGTGTATGTTTGTTAATTACTGTTTACGGTTAAACCGAGATATCCTACACCCATGATTAACACATAGGCTATCAAAACGGGACAACGGCTAATTCCTGAGCGATAATTTTCCTCGCGATTAAAACGCGGGTTGCAATGCTAGTGTGAAAAAAGTACTTTTATTTATATTTATTTTATCTATATTATTTGTGTGCTCCAGATTGATAGAGATGTAGATAGTCTAAACATATTTATGTACCTATATCGTGACAAACATCCAGCCGTGCATGTACAATGGTTGTTGTAAACATGACTGTATCGTGTAGACACGTGGAGTCTAGCCACGCTTGTGGCTGTCACGAAGGACGTATACGGATAGATAAGGTTTCAATACAGGCTAAGCCGTCTTACCGACTTTGTGTATTAACATACTAAATGATAATCAGTGAAATGGCTAATGATAAAAATTAACTTGTACCTACTTGCTTCATATACCTACTCCGTTGTAATGAAGAAAGTTACTTGTTGCAGAAACTTCGTATTTTCTTTCTGCTGAAACTGAAGCATGCATGTCACAAGTATGCTTATTGTAGTCCGGCTTGTGTGTTGTGCACTAAGAAAAATAGAACACTAAATGTACTTAGATAATGCAATGTAATAATCTATTAATTATTAAGCAGCCTCTCCGAAAATATGCCAAAAGTATTGTAACGGAAACTGCGATAACGGTAAATTGCTGCAATCCTCAAATTCAGGACGCGTCCGCTTTGTGTCAGACATTGTCCATTTTATTCTCCTGCATGGGCAGTTTCACAATAAAAGTTAATTAACTTTGGTTTCTGACGGTTCAGTTTTCAAAATGTACATATTGTCTGACATAGTAGACACAGTATGCATTTGTATGGACTATGATGTGTATATGCAATCTCTTTGTAAGAAATACCAAATGTCATGCACCTCATTAAGAAAAGCATTGACGATTGCGATCAATTACCATTCAGTACAAAGAATATTTAGCTATTGAACTTAATGCCCTTGGTACTAAAATAAATAGTGACTACAGCCGGTTGTCACTCGGGTTTCCTTGGACACCTGCCACTGACCATGAGTCGTACCATGTCGTGCTATAGCTGTCTTGAAGATTCGGCTAGTTTTGCATTAGTATTTGAGAAATTATTTATACTTAGGTGTATTTTCCTCTTACTAAATTCCGCATTATTGTAGTTTATCTTTCTATCTGTTTTGGCTGGAATCAAAAATCAATCATATCCATGTTGCGTATCTTTATATAGAAATCAGAGAGAGCGCACGGATTAATGTAATGTATATTTTAATGTATTATGCTTATGCACATTTTCATAATTAACGTAAGGGAATGACGAATCATTTACGTTATTTCTGTCTTCACAATACACTCACCGTCCATGATCTTGGTAATCATCGGTACTTCACCTACGATTACCAGTCTCGTGCCAAACTGTACATGTACATAGGTACACATGATATAATGTATAAAGATAGTATATGGCTATTCTCACCAAATTAGTCAGTATAGGCAGGTAGCTACGTAAGATGTCGGGGGGCAGAGTCCTACTATGTCACTGACACGGGGCGGTAGCTAACCGAGCCGAGCATGACTCGATCGCGTGTCTTAAGATTCACATGGCTACTAAATTCAACGTCGTCGCTGACATTCAACGGATTGTTGAGCGAAATTACTATTTTAATTCATCTTCTGCTATTTAAATGTCTAAGTTCTACTTTTCTTTGCTATTAAAATAGTTTTATCCAAGCTGCCAGTGAGCGCCCTCGATTGCCAAGTGTGCTGGTTTTAGATCCATGTACGCTATTATTTTTGTATGTGGAGTCTCGACCATGCAATATTATGAAACTTCCTGTGAGTGCAGTCGTGCTTAGTTCGCAGTGCATCAACCCAATAACTCAAATGATATCACTAACGCAATCGTATGAAATCGCACTATTACAATAAGGCCAAAAATTAGCCAAAGAAATAAATTTGTTATACTCGGTTATACTGTATTGTGCGATGATGAAATAGATAAGAAGGATGTTGCTGATATTTTTTGTTTGTTGAAGTAGTAGTGATTACCAAAATTATTACCAAAGTGATATTCGTATCGAATTCATATCAAATCGAATCTGCAAATACCATTTAAATCCGAATTGACTTAAATGAATGGAATATGGATAAGTGTTTATAAATCAAGGATTAATGAAACGGAAATAGTATCGACAAATAGGTAATATCCAATCTTAAAACAACTTCCTCTAATCAGGTAGATTAAACATAACCCTGCTACGAGTATGTATAACACGTAGCAAACTGATTGCTGAGGACATTTACCCATCGAATTAGAACTCACATTTTTCCACCATCTTGTTCCGCAGTATAATTTTCCTCAACAACCGAACAATAGAACGTGCTATCCGAATTCTCATTATTTGCAATTCAATTGGAGATCATATTGTGTATGCAAATTTGTATGTAGGTATGTAGAGGTACTCCGTTTTGGAAAATTAAGTTAATTATTGCTCCGCTACTATTACAAGACATTCTTTAGCATTACAAACTTTGATTATAGATATTTTATTCTCTTCTTTTTGTTTCAGATCCATTTCCCTTGCATGTTTGCCCCCGGTTTGAAAATGGGGTAAGTTGCTCAAGGGTAAACGTGGATTAAATATACAGAAAAAACTATAAACATTGTGTTTGCGAAATATATTTGATTGAAAAGTGAAGTGAACAATCAGTGATCATGTATTCTATGCACTATATCGATAGGTTTATAAAGAACTTCCGTGAGTTTTACAATGAGATAAACGGGGCTACGTTGACCGGGGCCATAGATGTAGTGGTGGTGGAGCAACCTGACGGCAGCTTCACGTGCTCGCCTTTCCACGTGCGCTTCGGCAAGCTCGGCGTGCTACGCTCTAACTTCAAAGTGGTGAGTTATTCTATTACTTATAAACAATTTAAAAAAAAAATATGTGACTTTGTCGCTCAGCGACAACATCGTCCCGAAAAATCCACATAAAAACAACAAAAATAAGGAATGCATGCGTCAAGACTTAACCAAACGGAAATGTATACTAATGTATATAATATTTTGGCTTCTTCAGAGTTAGGACGAGCCACAATACTATTCAGAAGAAATAAATAATAATATTCGTTTACTTACCTAATTATCACTGGGAATTCACGAAAACTCTAGCATGTGATGTGGCTGCTCTGCTACACTACTAGTACTCGTATTGGTGAAAAGTGCATGTATCTACCTATAATAAACTCGATTAGTTCGCAGATTATGGCCGAATTATTTAACTCAATTTAGATCAGTTAGTTGCCTTAGTTCTTTGAAATATGACGAAATATTGTACCGTTTTTATATCAGTTTGTTAACCTGTGTACATTTCAAATGCATTTTTTTATATAAGCTTGAGCTATATGCTTGTCAGCTCTGTAAACGTTGCAATAGTGCCTACCTATTTTACTACATCCAGTGTGAGATAATGGAACAGTCGTTAGTGGGCTTAGCACGAATAACGGAGTAAGTGTAACGTAACGTATTGTTCACCTGAAACAGTACAGTCATATATATAGGATAACTTAGGTATGACACAATAACTCATCGTTTGTACGCGGAAGCGTGACATGTTGACGCTTACGATACGAATACTTTTTCGCAAATTGTTGTTGCTACGGTCACATTCTAAAATCCTAAATAAAAAAGTTAATATACTGTACCTTCTGCCACAGAATAACTAATAGTACACATCTGCTCTTGGTTTCACTGTTGCAAATATCTATACAGATCAATAAAACTGAAGTAACTGTTTGTAATTCCAAATTAATAGCTTTTCACTAAATGCGTTGTGAAAGTTATAGTAAGTACCTACTTAATTTTTTTTAATGTATTTATTTCTGTCAGTCTGTTTGTTTGTTCCGGCTAATCTCTGACTTTCAGTGGCACATAGCTGAGGTTAGGAGTAACTTAGGCTACTTTTATTTCGTCATCATCATCATCCATCACCACGCGGATGAAACCGCAGTGTAGCTATGTGTATAGAAATGTATGGCAGAAGGTAAGTGCCGTGGGTGAATAAAACTAAAATGTTAATATCTGGGTAATAAATAACGGTAGATTGAGAAATCCGGGGTTGAATCAAGAAGCACCCTACTATAGAGATAGACATTTGGTATAATATTCGTACGACTTGTGTCTTTATAAATCCCTCTTAAGTCTTATGGCAAACCGTCGCCGATAGGTAGAAGAAACTAGTGGTTGCAGATCACACTATACCGTTCACGCCACATTGTACTGTGCAGTGATTGGTTTCCGTAATGATAACACAAACACTCCCTATGTTTACAATATCATTGCCATTATCTGTCCTATGTGACACAGTTTACAGATTTATGGATGGATCGGATAGCCAATTGAGCGTGTATTATATTTGCATCTGTGTAGTCTAGTAGCCGGATATTTATTATCTTAGATATTAACTATAATTTGGTATATCTACTTGACTGCCGAAATGAGGGTAATGTTTTTCAGATGATGTACATATTGTCTATTTTGTTGTATCTCCTTTGCAGCACAGACGATTGAAGCATTGTAATCTCTTTATACGGTTTGTACGAGACTATACGCGGCCCTATTACTAAGTCTAAGCTGTCCGTCTGTATGTCTTTCCTACCTTGTGTACTGTGTATCTTTTTGGTTCAAGTAGGTAGCTAGTTTAAATATACACTTGTCTTATTGATAGATATCCCAAGACATAGTAAAAAACGGTATAAATCTTCCAAAAAACGTTTGTTGATTTTACTTTATTAGAAAAACGGTAATACTTGCAAACGTCTAACTATGTATGATTATGTATGTATGATATTATGCTTAGCTTAAAGAATATAGTTTATTGTATTATATGTTACATAAATTATAGTGGAAACTTTAAAGTAAAACCACAATTGCAACACCTCGATGCTCGTTTTCTCGTCGCACTTGGCCGGCTTACTGCTATACATATATGCCGTCTTAGTATAAGTTTTAACAGTAAGTAGAAAATCACTATTGTGGCTGCGTCTTGCGAGTCGCCATTTTTAGATATTTTGAACCTCATCGATCGGTATAATATTTATGGTGAATTGGTCTACTTAGGTATATTAGAATAGTTCCAATATGAAATTTCTCAAGATCTTTGCAGTTTATCGCAATCGGTTTTTTTCACACTCTAATATATTTATAGTTATCTCATGTGAAAAAATTAAAGTATTCTGTATTTTTTATAGTATTACTATTTTAAAGCAGTAACGCCTGCTTAGAGATACTATAAAATTATGAAGGGTTGTGACATCAATACGATAGTTAAGTATTTGTGAAATTCTTCTTTCGGTTGAATAATGCTGTCAAAGTTCAATAGATGTCGCTCCATCCTCATACGACGGTTAAAATAGCATAGACAGTTAAAATTCGATGCTTGGACCGCGACCCTCGGTGGCCTAGTTGGTCATGGCGTCTGACACGGATTGTCGGAAGACGCGGGTTCGAATCCCGTCCGAGCATGTGAATTTTTCTCTCTATAATTGCTATATTCTGTATATTATTGGATAAGCATGCGTTAAGAATTATATTATATAGACCTTTACAACATAAATGAGATGTTCACCGAAGATGCTTTAATTTAAATATATTTAAGAAAAGTGTCTCATTTAAAAACAATTCTCGTTCAACCTTGAGTTTTGTACTATATAGGAATTGTTTGATAGCCTTCCAAAAATATTGCCATTTTGTAGTGTGTCTGCTATTTACAACAGCTGCTTGGTGAATTCCACGTTTCGTACACAATCAGGGTCACATTGTTGCGTAGCTAATTTATTAACGGTCTGTATTTATTTTCTTCACATTTGTATTTACGTAAATTTGTACATGAACTGAAGTAACATTGAGTCTGTGTGCAGGCACGGAAGCATTTCAATTTTATATCTGTCTAGAGCACATCTCTACTCAACTAACATCTGTCCGCTTTCATAAATATTAAATTAGACAATGTATCGAGGGCAATCTTCCTATAAATAAAATCACCTGCAAACTAGATTTTAGTTTGCAGTTTGAGTTTAGTTCGTACAATTCTCAAACACTCTCTTTTGATGTATCATACTTAACCCGTATAGCATATTAAAATAAATTACTATTTATTTCCTTTGGTCTCGTCACTTGAGAACGACTTTACATCGATTTTGATGAAAATAAAATACGATACATACGATTGGCAAGGAGATACATTATATCCCGGGGAAGGGCATAGGATACTTTTCATCGTCATCATCATCATCTATCACCACGAGGGTGAAACCGCGGGGTGCAGGTAGTAACATAATAAAGCGTCAAAAATCACCTGCCTACTACGGTTTTAAGAGGATTGCATAACTAATACTTTCCATAGTAAAAGAAAAAACTCTTTTCTACCATTTTGATTTATTCAGTTTTTTAAGTTCTAATAATAGTAGATTGTATCATAAGGGAGCAAAGTAATATTTTTACGGCGAGGGCGCTTTTTTGAATCCAGAGCGAAGTGAGGGATTCTAGAGCAGAATCCCGAGCGTAGCGAGGGATTCTTTAGTAGAATCCTGAACGTAGCGAGGGATTCAAAGTACGTCGCCCGAGCCAAAAATATATTTTGCGCCCGAGTGATACACTCTACTTTTCATCACCCACTATGAGAAAATAAAAGCGCCTCATATTTTATTGTAATATTATTATTTAATAAAACATAGAGTAACAACTAAATTGAAATTAAATAGTATCCTTTATTAAAACAACTAAAAACTTATATTTACTTTTGAGACATTTTCGCAATTATGAAAATTTATTGTTACAGTTTTATTAGGAATAGAGATTGTTGTAGATTTTATATTCTGCGTGTTTGAAATGTCCGAATCTGGATCATTTTGAGGAAAATGTGACGGTGAATCTCGTTGTTTGGATGTAGATAGGCGCGGCGACAGTGGTATGGATGGATTAACTGAAGGTTGCAATTTAATGTTTTCCACGATGCGTTCAGATGTTTTCGCCTTGTTCTCAATGGAATCTTCTATATACCCTTCTGCTACAGCACTCGATTTCCATCCTCCATGTCGCTTGAGAACAGTTAAGTCCGCTCCAGTATCTGCCAAAAGGGTAGCAGAAGTACGACGAAAACAATGTCCTGTATACAGTTTGATATCTGGTAACTTCAAATAAGTAGCAATTTCTTGTGGCATGTTAGAAATTTTATTTTTTCCCATCACTTGTTTGAAGCACTTGCCATTTTGATAACGGATGAAAAACCGATTGGTCTTCATAGCAGGACGCAGGTATTTCTGTACAATAGTTTTGTATTCTCCTCGTATTACGAAGGATCGGTCAATTTTGGTTTTTGTATCGGTCAGCTTTATTAACAGTAAATCATCCGAGTGATTTTCGACATCATCAACAGTTATTTTTAAAAGTTCATTGCCACGACAAGCTCCATGTAATCCGAAAATTAAAGCCACCTGTAACAAAACCGAATGTGAATAAGACAAGTATCTATCAAAGTACAGGTTACAATAAAATGTGCATTTTTATACACTATGATTATATTTTACTAATCCACCGTAAACATAGTTACCTACTTACTTTTACGGCAAGAAAGACTTTGTCGGGTGCCTCATTAAGGAAAGTCTCCACGTTTTTGACTGAGAACACTTTGGATTTTTTAGGTTTAAATCCATCAGACATCCTCTTCAGGTACGCTATTAATTTCGAATATGTGTCCAGTTTTACATCGTTATTAGAACTGACTGTTGATTTTAGCATTGAGTATGTACTCCAAAGAGTGGAAGGTTGTTTAGTTTTGGCTAAGTACTGGAAGTAGGCCAAAAACACAGATTCTGAAAAACTCTTGGCGCTTCTTGCATTTCTCCATTCAATAAAATTACCATAGGCTTTCATATATTTCTCCCGGGATTTTGCAGGTAATAGATTATCCATCACATTTCTTGCGTCAGTTCTAATGCTTTCAGGAGTTAATTCTATACTTTCACTGTCACTTGAAGAACTCATTTTTCAAAACAAAACAAAACAATGAATTTCTAACAATCCGTGAAAATTTACGAAAACGCGGGCTGTAGTTCGCGCTTTTTTAATTTGTTTTTTTTTTCATTCATCCGGCGGCGTGACTATGGGCCGTCGTACCAGCCAGTCTTTATTCAAACAATATTTGCGTTCGATTTCTTTGGTGCTGAACACTAAGATGTTCCAAATTCAAAAAGTGCGCGGCAAAGATAATTGCGGCGCACTTATAAAGAGGATTAAAAACTCATTACTGCCCGCTAAAACTTTCTTATAGAAAACACCACCTTTGGGTGCACATAAAGGCGAACCAAGTCGTCCTTTTCGAATAGATGGGATGAAAAGGAAATTTATAGTACTTTGAAATAATGAAAAAATCAAAACGTACAGGCATAGTAAACAATGTGGTGATTCCATGAACAAAATATCACTGAAATCGGACAATGTTAAGAGGTAGAAAAGAGTGTTTTCTTTTAGTATGGAAAGTACTAGCTATGCAATCCTCTTAAGACATGCAATGCAGTGGGTTAATTAGTTTGTTTTCTAATATGATGATTATTTAATTTTATTTATTATATTATTATAAAGTAAACTCATAAGTTTACTTTAGTTGTTAAGTAACCCTTTAAGTTTTATAAAACAAGTTGGGGTAAGAAATATATTATTATATCTAAATATTTCTTTATACGTAATAAATCCATCAGCGAACCGATTTCGTTTTCATGTTCACGTCAAAACAATTTATTCAGTATTGATTCTGACGAATCTCTGACGAATAAATGCAACGCGCGCTGGTAACAAAGTTCATACTAATGGCACATCATCGACCATGAGATGTTTTTAAAGAATTTTGCGTCCATCGCGAAATACGCACTCCAATGCCACAAATTTTAAAATTTTACATCGTGGCGTGATATTAAATGATAGTCCTTATTCTGTTAACACTAAAATCCAAATTTGTGTAACACCTATAATAACATTTCTAAAAAATAGCACTATTCAATTTTGACTATTTTTACGTTAGTCTAGCGAACACCAAGTTACGTCACGACTTATCTGTCTAAAAAAAATGTCACCAATTGAAAAGAACTATCTTATTGTTAGTGTTCGTCTTGTCTTTAGGAAGTGTTAAACTAATTTGGATTTAACCCTAAACAGAAAATAAGAACTGTCATAGTTTATTCATGTTTAGTTTAGAGAATCCTAATAGAATCGCCACCAAGAATGGCGACAAGAGCGACACTTACATCTTGACAATTACGCGTTTTGGTCCGTTGACGACGCAACGTGGGGGAGAGTCCTCAGCATTCTAGAACTCTCAGGCCGTGACTGTGACACGAGTTTATATTAGTACATACTTCATAACTACGAACGTTAAAGATGTATGATACCGACGTGATAGAAATGCGGTCGCCGGATCGAGCACATGCTTTCACGTTTTTTTTATCATATCATTCATAAATGAATGATATGATAAAAAAACGTGAAGACTGACTGGAATTTTTATCTGGTTAGTACCTCCTAGGTGAGTGAGGGTATCAATGGGAGAGCATATACGATTCTTTTTAAATAATAAACATAACAGTCAGATTATAACCAACAATTATATAAAATGTTGCTTGCTTTTGTATGAATCACATTTTATTATTCAATGAAGTTTATCAGTTGACAGAACATAACAATGAGATTGCATGTCATACTACCTAGTAATATTAATGTGAAAGTGGAGATAGGTAGGTACTTATAGTATAGATATTCGTTTGGTTGGCTGAATGTATGGATTCAAAGGATCTTTGTTAGCTGAACTCCATCACGCCAAAACTATTGAACTGAATTGGCTGAAACCTTAACCTAGATAAGATATAATCTATGAGGATGGTACTCAAAGATGATAACTGGTAGACATGGGGTACTTTTACACCGGAAAAATATTTCTGTAGATTCTGTCGTCCTAAGCTGTGGTCAGTCATTTTCGATATCTAATGAGACATCAATAACATGTTGGTGAATAATCTGAACGAATTGAAGAGAATGCAAACTAAGTGGCATCGCGAATCAAGTTTATCAAATAAATATTATCTAATAGTCGATAGTTTTGGCACAGAATAATATATTATATAGTATAATAATTAGTAGGTTTTGGTTCGGTGACTATCTAAAGTCTATATATACTTATATAAAACAAAGGCGTGTTTGTTATACCATGTGTAACGCAAGAACGGCTGGACAATTTTTTATGATTTTTGTGTTTTAATATTTCTCATATCTCGGGGAAGAACATAGGATACTGTTCATCATCATCACTGCATCCATCACCACGAGGGTGAAATCGCGGGGCGCAATTAGCCGATCTATTTTTATGTTTTTTTTTTTTGTTTTCTTTTTTTTTCTTTTTTCTCATATCTCGGAGAAGGACATAGAATACTTTTCATCATCATCTATCACCCTGCGGGTGAAACAGCAGGGCGCATCTGGTAGGTATGTATACTAAAGCGTAGGATGTCGCAGTTTATTACCTACTCTAGGGATGCCGAGGGTTCGTTGCCAAAAGGAGACGACAATCTGCGTCTGATTCACACGCTGGGTGAAAATTGGAAAAATGCCAAAAAGGGAAACAATTCAAAGCGTGATTTTTTAACATTTTGGCACAAATATTTGCGCTATCCGGCCACCTGTTGTCTTTTTATTTATGCGATAAAAGGTTTTAGTCTTACCGCACTCTTGTTGAACTGTTTTTTCTTCTCTACTCACCGTTATAGTGATCAAAAATATATTACCAAATATATTTACATATACTAGTATCTGCTCGCGACTTCGTTCGCTCAAATAAATAGACTCTATTTAGTTTCAATAGAAGATTTTACAAAAAAGTGTTTAACCCTTCAAGAGTCGTTATATTATAACAATGAAATTTCTATTGTGTCTGGCCGCATGATGACCTTTGATGGATTAATACTAACAAATATTAAATACTTTTGTGAATTCAGTTTTTCGTCAAAGCGTATTTTTTTTATTCAAAATAAATCTATTATTAAAACTTAGCGCGCACTGAGCCATACAACTCTACTCAACTCTACCATTTCGCCAATGCTGGATATCAGAAAAAAATATTCCGTTTGATTCAATACAAATACAGACTTAGTCAAGCCCATAATAGATAAATATATGTTATAACGTTCAAATAAGTACTGTTGTAAACTCGGTTCTTTTGTAAATACGTAGTTTTTCTTTTTAAATAAAACAATTGTTAAAAATCTTTGGAAGCGCAGCTTGAACTATAAAACTGCTCTACCATTTTGCCAATCATGGATATCAGAAACAAAATATTTAATTTGATTTTCAAATAAATAAACTAGTTTTCCGTTCAAAATGAACATTCATAAATTTAGGCAATCCAAATACATCGGGTGTCCCGAAACTCAACGATAACCTTGTACCGGGCGAGAGGCCAAGGTACAGCTATGAAAAAATCCATGTCACTTAGCCAAGCGTAGACATTTTTCGAAGAAGTATAACTTTTTTACTGTGTTTGTTTAAATTATTATATATAATCTCAAATAACATGCTTAAATGCTATTAATCGCAACCACAAATGAAAGTAATAAACATTGTTAACTAAGTAAAGTAAATTAAGTTTTGACGAGTTATGGTTTACAAAATTATTGTCAGTTTTAACTTTGACATGTTGGACAAAATGCTTTTTTTTCATAACTCGTATACCTTGGCCTCTTGCCCGGTACCAGGTTATCGTTGAGTTTCGGTACATCCTGTATATCCATAGTCAAGCCCATATTACATAAGTATCATTTTAATTTTTAAATACTAATACATGTTCCCTCTACTGGTTAGGTATATTGGATCAGACGAGATGTAGTTTTGTTATTTGTAATAATTTTGAAGCAATCGTTGTTACGTGTTCGATGGTGAAATACTCAAGGTGGACCCTGCCTGACCACAAACGAATTGAGAGTGGTGCGGTAAACGATATGTGATGTTTATATGCTGTCAAGTATTAGAATAGATAACGGCGTGATATCTGCTCTACCTAGAACAAATACTTTTATGTCAGTAGTTAAGTAGGGCAATTCTTTTATCGCTGAAAACATTTATTTATAAGTAGGTAGAATTATTGATAAAACGATGTAATACAAAACAATAGGAATACATTAGATGTTTGCAGTAAAGGTGCCTACTTCTAATGTTACGATATCCGACATCATAGTGATTATCGATTAGATTATTATATATTACTACCGACTGCGTTCGCGTAGTGGGCTTCAAAAAATTCACACGTCATAGTACTTATTTATTCTTTTCTCCTGCGTTTATTTTTGTGTACGAAATTGTATAATATTTCTTTTTTTATATACCTTCAACTTGGTCCATTCAATTTCTTCAACATGGTGGTCGATAAGGTTTTGCCAAGAACATGTTATCATAATTGATTGTAACTTTCGATTGCTGAGATTCTATTTATATTCTATTTTCAATGGTGCTCATTATTTATTTGTGGTAAGCGTTTTCATTTACTAATATTGAAATCAACGAGAAATTATAAATATTTCATTTTATCAGGTGGACTTGGAGTTAAATGGCGAACCGTTGCAAATCCACATGAAACTGGGAGAATCTGGAGAGGCCTTCTTTGTGGAAGAAGTAGGAGAAGACGAGGCCGAGTGTTCAGCGCATCTTGCCACCTCGCCCATACCGGCTGCAAGGTTTAACGAGCTGTATGAACCTAGGAGAAGGAACTCGCTGTCTGTGGTTGAACCGGACCATGGACAGGCTTCAGATTATACCAAACGCAGGTAAACTTATAACTATATTCGTTTGAACTATGCAATTATTTTTTTAGAGAGAAAATAATTCTCATCCTACCCTAAGTACCTATTTGAAAAAGATCTTCTTTCGGTTGGATAATGATGTCAAGCTGTTCAATAGATGTCGCTACGTCCCGATACGGCATTTAAAATCTAATAGAGAGCTAAAATTCGATGCTCGAACCTCGTGCATTGGTACCCTAGTAGCCATGGCGTCTGATACGGATTGTCGGAAGACGCAGGTTTGAATCCCGCCCGAGGTAGTGAACTTTTCCCTCTAAAAAAATTGCAATGTTTGATAATGCTGAGCATGCTTTAAAAAATATATATAAAAATATTTCATAGGTATAGATTGACCGACACCGAGGTCAGCTGAGTTATACGAATCTGGAAGAAGATATTAGCTATCTGAGGATGACTCACATACAGGATGTTAGAGAGAACGTATTGATATTTCGATTATTACATTGGTTAGAATTTAAGAAAAGATGAGATAGACAGTTCTATTCTAGCTACAGCACCTATACCGACCGCATAATTTATCCTCATTTAGAGTTGTGCCAACCTGGTATACGTAACTTGCTATTTGCGAATGAGCTAGAGTCTAGCTAGACCATGGATAGGCCTCTGATTATACCAAACGGAGATAAGTTGGTGTATATTGCCTCATTGGTTACGAGGTCGACAGTTCAGCCAATCGACTTGTCGCCCCACTCACTATCATGCCACCACGCATCGTCCGACCACTATTATTGATTTTCGGAGATTTATGCACGAATGTGGTGAATAGTAAGATTATTTTAAGGAAGTGTAATAAAAGTGGATTAACACTAAAATAGCGTAAATGTAACGTAATCGTATCGTTGACGTATACAGTACACACTATCATTTATCTGGTACGACCGTGACAATGAAAACGCATAGTTTGTATTGTAGGTATATGTACTGTACATACTTCAACAATACGATTACGTTACACTTACGCCAATTTTCGTGTTAGATCGACCAACCGATATTCGATGGGGAAGAAAGGTTCTCGAGTGGCGACCAAGAACCGGAAGCCGTAATCGTAGACTTGGCCAATTTAGATGGACAACGACGAGTCTCGGGGAAACGTTAGTTGCAAATGGCAAATAGCAGTTAACTGTGGGTTTCACAGAAGGAGGCATATGTTCCGCAGTGAACGTCTTCCGGCTGGTGATGATAAAATTGAAAGGTCAGCAATTAATGCAGAATGTGTATTCGTTTTCACTCATTCGGAACACACTCGGATGTTAACCACGCATGCAAGCTGCAAGCAAGTAAAACAAAGAACAAAACCGAGTTCCGACTAGTTAACGCTCATAGCTCGATGTTAACTAAAATTTTACTTCGATTCGTTCTCACGGTATTTTTGCGGTTTGTTATTATAGAAAACGTATTTGTAAAAGCTGAATTTATGTCTAGTGACATGATTTTTTTTTTCAAAACTTCGCATTTATTACTTCTAAAATTTTCCTCCTAATCTATCTAAGTTTTCTAGTTGGAGCCAGTTATTTTGACAATATTGGCTTGACTTCTTTGATTTGTATACATATTAATCAATTAAGTGAATCCATCAAATATATCATTTATCAGTAAAAGGCAGGCATTTTTTACTTTTTTTTATTTGGACTTTCAAAATATAATATATATAAGTTAAAACGCTATTCGCCGCAAGCCAATAAGTTAGTTTAGCAAAAAGGTTAAGAAAGTTTCGTTGTAAATGTGATTGAGGGCGCTTTCATTTTATGCATAATAATGCGAACATGGTTTGTCGACAGGATAAAATATGTCAGTAATTATCGATAAAAGACACCTTGCGATACAGCTATCGGTTCGGGACTAGATCCAGGATATAGACAAGATACGATAGATAAATATCAGTTTATCGACGTGATAAGTCATAAGTCTATAGTGGATAGATCCTTGCTCCCACGGCCGATGAGAAACATATTCCACTTGCGCCAAATTAATAGTGCGCAAGTGAAATGCATACGTCTGCGCGTTATGTAATAATAATAACGTATGTTTCCGCATGTATTGTAATGTCATGGAGCACCTGAGGTGATGTAAGGAATGTAGTTGAAAAAATACAATAAAATATACCTACCACTCCACTACCAGCCATAACATGCACGATGAAAGTGATAGTTAGATTTATACGGGGCGAGGAATTAGCATTTTTGCGTGTTGTTGAAAGCAAAGCTATATACATGTATTGCATTATTCACAATCGCTTTCCGAACACATCTATGGTTATATAACGAAAAGTATGGCAGTAAAGATTTCATGCATATATAATTTATGGCGAATGGATTTGCCATCGCCATTTGGATTCCGCCAAATTTAAATCCATCAAGAAACTTAGTATGATTTTTGTTTGACAGGTACACGGCAGACGGACAGTCCATGCAAAAGCCTGACTTGAGTAAATTGACAAAGAAAATTCCCAAAGACGAAAACACTAACAATGACAACGATGCACTGTTCGAGATGGAAGGTCTGGACGAGACTACGCCAGACTGGACCGACGGAAGAGCTAGAACATTCGCGGCTACACAGCTAGGCGAAGCGGGCAGCGAAGCCAACCAAACCGTGCAAAAAATCAGCGCGCACAATGACTTCCGACCGATAGACGCAGCGCCCGCAAACCTAGACGAACGGAACGGAAACGGAAAAAAGAAAAAGAAGACCAGAAAAGTCAGCTCGAAGAAGAAACATCAACGGAAGTCTTCGACTAGCTCTGTCTCCAGCCAGTCTGACCGCGCGGGCTCGGAGCAACGCCCCTCACAGTCGGCCTCCATTCAGAACGCGACTGACCTCAACTTCTTTAGCGACGGCGAGGTCAATAACGCTACGCTCAGGTAAACAAATTTACACACAGCTAATCTATCGTTTCAATTACCTATCTAATATAGTTTTGAATCAGTGAGAGGGACAGCCCCAAATGGTAAGATCAGTTATCATGAGAATCAATGTTGCCTGATGACCATGTGTTATGTGACTACAGTATATTTCTTTCAAAGATATAATAAGATTAGAAATGATATAAAATATAAAAACGTGCCTACGTTCTTCTTGAACAGATTTGAATATATTCACGTCTGACATGTCGGCCACCCCTTGCAATATCAGTTTCACTTTTATTCCTTGGTATGGTAAAACAATGGTGTGTGACGTCAGCGCTTGCTACTGCTCTCCTCTATCCAATTGTATTTATTTACTAACAAAGCTACAGCTTTGTCGCAATATCTTTGTACTACGCCTGCTCGGAAAATAAGATATTAATTTCTTAAACATATGTATTAAAAGTCAGTATAGGCACGAACGTAGCCGGGTGCGCAAGTACTCTATGAAGAAGTGGCCCGGACGGTCACGAAACCGGTCGAAATACTCGACTAAACCTACCGCGTAAGTTAAACCATCAAAATAACATTAAAATGTGTAATACTTACGAAAGTTTCAATCAAGTTATGTGTATGAAAATCCATTTCTAACGTGCTGAGCATATAATAAACTGAATATAACACATTGCTGCTATATTCAGGTCTTTAACAAAGCAATTGATAGACAAAGACGAGGCTAAGCCGAGTACTTTCCAAATCATATTCCAAAATACGAGGCGCTAGTAGATTCAAACTAATGAAATTATTTGCTTTTTCGGCCTAAATCTAAACGTTAATTAAACAAATTATTTGCACCATGTTGACCGCTCGTGGATATTGTAATTTCTTTAAATATTCAGCCTATTCGTTGAAAATAATCGTGTACATAAACACATGAAAAACAACAAAAAAAATTGTAATTAAATTAAACACAAGCATTCCAACTATTTATATTATTGTCGTGTTGAAATTTTCCTGCCTTGTTATTTAGTTGGTTACCAAAAATCCGATTATGGTTTTGAAATAATGAAGCATTTTCCGAGCAAGTGGGAGACAAGGTATATATACCTATGAGAATACAAAACATGAGCAACCCTATAATTTGTTTGTTGAGCGAGTGAGTATATTGGTTGCAGCGAAGAGATGTCGAATATGAACCTGAACGGCGAGAACCGCATCCCGCTAGCCCTCTCCGATACGGCATTCGAGGTGCATGCCGGCGGCATCGCCAGAAACGCGTAATTACCCCAATCCATACATATCTTCGACACGCCTCGCTTGCACTACTCACGAAATACCAATAAATCAGTGGTTCTTAACCAGAGGTCCCTGGACGCACCCGAAGTGGTCCGTGAATCCATCGAAATTAAAAGATACATTCGGAACAAAAATTAATCATGAAGATTTTTGGTGTTAAAAGAAATTTCTTTCACAAAAGTTCGAGAAATTTCAAAGTCTAATCATGTTTTCATCAACATAATATCTAAGAGAGCAGGGTTCTTCGCGCTTTTGATGATTAAATCGCAAGCACCGAAATCGGTTCGACGCCAGTGCCGACATGGGCTTGGCTTTGCATATTACTGAATCATGGATTCAGTAGTTAGTAAAGAGTATGCAGTCTTAAAAATCACATTAAACCTCTATCAAAAATTTTATTTTATTATATAATTAGTGGTTCATGGCAAGACGAGACATTATGTGAAATGGTCCTTTATCACTAAAAGGTTAAGAACCACTGCAACAAATTATAACACAAGTATCTAGTATCTTGATTCACTTGCAGTAACGCTAGGGCGATTTAGTTCGTATCCGTTTGTATGTAATTGTAATTATCTAGTGATTAGCGCATTATGTACGCTTCGTGTACAGTAATTTTAGAAGTATACGTTTCTTTAGTATGTATGTCGAAGTATGTGTAAGTTTCTTTGTTTGCACTAACCAGAGGCCGCAGCACAAACAGTTTGCGAAAAAGTACTTATTCGTATCGTAAGCGTCAACACGTCACGCTTCGGCGTACAAGCTATGAGTTACCTGTGTCGTGTTTGCCCTAGATAAATGACAGTTTGTCCTCTTTTATGTGAATGACACGTTACGGTACACTTACGCAGCTATTCATGCTAGGCCAACTGGTTAGAATGTAAGTTAGTTTATTTACTCTGTCTATCCTATCTTGTAAAGCTATTTTGCAAAGTAGTAGTATTGAAATAACTTGTATTGTTCTACTAATATTATAAACGCGAAAGTATGTATGTATAGATGTCTGTTACTCTTTCGCGCAAAAACTAATTACCTAATGGATTTTAATGAAAATTGGTATGGAGATGAAGCGCTGAAATAACATATAGGATACGTTTTCATCATCATTCTCATCACCGCATCATCACATCACATGGGTGTAACCGCGGGGGCAGCTAGTATAAAATAAATTAAGCACACGCAATTCTCAATGTAAACTACAACATTCAAAAGTCCAGATATGGCATTCCATTATCGTTTGATGGGCTACCAAGTTCAAAATATCAAATATGGTAGTCACACCACGTGGTCTATAGGCTACAAGTTCTAAAAACTCCAAATGTAGTGGTCTACTAAAGCGTGTGCACCTAAAATCTTGGATCGACGGTATCAAAGTAGAAGTCTTGTCCTTCTCTACCATCTTGTTATTTTGGTTTGCGACGGAAAGTAGGTACAACCTATTCTAAAATAATGGTCACGTGACGATCGTGGAACTTGATTAATCTGTCCGAATTAGCCAGCCTCATTCGAGGCAAGTTTCATTCATAAATATATTGTTACTTTTTGTCCTGATGCGGACAGATTAAAACATTGTCATTTTCCTGTTTGCCGTTATACATCCCACTGATTAGCGACACTTAGTACATTCTGTAATTATTTAATTTTTGTTTTCGTATCAAAATCTACCCCGTTGTTATTTCCCTCGTAGTTTCGTATTTAATTTGACTGAGGTATTTGTTCATTAACGACCACTGTTCATCATCATAAATAATGTTTTGGTGGGAAGATACAATTACCTACCCTTTCTTGGAGCACTAAGTAGCAGCAGTTCATGTATTTGCGTGATTATGTACGAGTGAGAGACATTTAACTACTGTAGTTAAATGTCTCTCACTCGTACATAAATTTTAATAAATACATTTTTTTTTAAATTGGGAGTTGGGAGCACTGTAACAGTGCTCCCAACTCCCAATTTAAAAAAAAATGTAGAGCATACGCTTAGTTTAACAGATGAAGGAGCTATGCCTTAATTTAAAAAGTCTGCAGAATACTTATGTTGAAATGTACTTACCTTTGTACAATAAGTAGGCAAGTAAGTCATATTATCTACACTTCGAGTTGTGTTTTAGTTGACAAGATATTGGAAAACAAAATCTAAATATTTTCTCATTGGTCAACCGCTCTCCATTGTTGTGGTCAAGCGTGAGTCATTTATCGTGCTTCCTTTCCTGACTCCTGACCCAATTGCAAGTTTGTTGATACATTCGCCTTGTTTGTTAATATTTAGCGCATTGACCGCGGCAGAAAATGAAATGGTCAATTTAGTTGATCTTTGCCGGCGGATCAGTAAATATGATGATTTACTTATTGATGTTGCAATTCAATTTAACCAATAATATTACTCTTTTAAACTTTTGCATTAGTTTCAATAATACTCGATTGACTTTCATAAGAGTCGCCTTAAACCCAAATTGGATAAAGATTTTGAGTTTGAATTTGTTTGTCTTTATCTACTTGCTCCGGTGTATTTGTTAATATTATGTTGGACATATGTCTTGGAAATAAATCTCTAAGGAGCACTTCGGCGATTCATCTCCAGTTACTATCTCTAGTTTCTTTGTGCCAACAGTTTTCCATACATTAGAATGTCTATTACAAATGTATAAAGCAAAATTTATTTCTGTATTTATATACCGGAATAAGGTTGAGTTTAACCTTTATCTTACACTAGCTGCGTTCCGCGGTTTTACATGCATAGTGATGGATGATGACGAATAAATATATATAGCCTATGTTCATCAGGAATAATGTACAGTCGTCTGCAATAAGATGTATACATTTCAAAATTTTCAAAAGGGCCTCAACAATCAGGTTCATAAAAATGGACATCAAAATTATTCTAAATTGAAGCTATTTATATAATTTTACTGTTTAAAATAATAAATATCTAAATTTTTATAAAATGCAGTGCTGTATCATAGTTTTGAAAATTACGGAATGTAGACATCTTATTGCAGGAGACTGTACGATGCTGAAATAATTTTTCAAATCGGCCCAGCAGTTTCGGAGCCTATTCAATTCAAACAAACAAATCTTTCCTCTTTGTAACATTAGTATAAAAGTATAGATTGATGTTAAGCTATGATGTAGCACGCACCTTAGTCTACTATTAGTTATTCTGTGGCCTAAGTACGTTTTTCCTCGCGATTAGATAACTCGAAAATTGTATGTATCGGAGAACACAGACTCAGACAATCAATTCTACCCTTTGTGTAACTGAAACGCAAACACTTCAAGCGATGGTAATTTGTATGATATATACATCTATTGTAAATGGGGGTATGTCTACAATTTATTAATAGAGTTTGTCATATGGTTGAATAGTTCGTTGGTCCTCAGATGGTGACATTAAATAATGTAATTCAAATAAATACACGCCGTGATGTTCGATGGAAGCCGACTAGCTAACTCGGCAGGTGTTCAAGGCTCTGAAGCCTACCTTGAAGCAGTCAATGACCCTCTTAGCTCGCCTTTCAATTAATTCCAGAGCTTCCAGTTGGTTCGCGGCTGAGCCACCCCACAGAACAGTAATACATATTTATGCAGAAAAACTTTCTTAATTGAATTATATATTATATATATATTATATATAACTATTATTATTGTTATGAAGTGACCAAAAGTGATATGCTCGTTCGAAATGAAAGTAAATGCAATTGTTTAGATTTTCTCTTGTGAATATGAAAACGATATTGGTGTTTGTGGGTCTGACACAATACATGTATGTTCCTTGTAGACTGGGGCGTGGCTTTGTCGATCACGCATGGATAATATCTGTAGATCACAATGAGTAAGCTAGTAATGGGCACACATTATCGGCATCGTTTTGTGTTTGATATCAGTTGTATCCTCTACACGTAAATGCCATTTCGTGAAAATATTAATATTTATCAGTTATTCCACGAGTGATTATCCGGCAAATCTACATATCTATTGAACGTGTGGAGTTTCCATTTCTGTGGATACACTGTTCTAATCACAGATATATATAATAACACAAATGCGTAGGTATACTTCCCGTGTCCGAACCTCGACCAATCGTGAAGGTTGGCCGCCGCTACTTATAGTCCGCGCGTGTCGATTCTCGATTGATGACAAAAATTTTAAGCCCCCAAAGGCAAGAACATGTTTCATGTGTTCCGCGAGCGATATCGGACGTCGTCGATGACGTATCGAGCTCGCTCTCGATGATCGTGAGCTTGTAAGGGAACGGTGGCCCGACCACGAACATTTGCTAACGTGGAACGTTATCGTATCGTTGACATACACAGGCAAACTATGAGTTATCTGTGCCACCGTTGTACTAGATAAATGACAGTTTGTACTGATTACGTCGACGATAACGTTACACTTTAGCAAATGTTCGTGCTCGGGCCACGGGTGTGTAAACGACGCGATAAATTTCGGTTCATAAAGAAACACGACCTAAGCTGAGCAAGTTTACAGTTCAATGTACGCGGGCGGGGGATCCCGTGGCGGCACCCCGGTGCAGTCGGACACGGAGGTGGAGTTGGCGCGCACTACTGCCGGGGACAAGTCATCCCAGTCGTGGCGCTGGGGAGAGTTGCCCGAGCCGCCGGTGCGGGGGGACTCGCCCGCCTCCCCTGACTGTCCAGCCTCTCCTTTAGAGGTGAGTTTAGTATAACATAAGATAATTAAAACGTTTAAAGTAAATGCTGTAGATTGTTATAAACACGCCCTCAAAGAGTTACACTCGGAGAAATCGGAGAGAAGAAACCATGGGTTATATAGAGCTTAAGAAGTTAAGTAACATCTGCATTGTTTACTAAAGTCACCAACAAAGCCCAGAAGATAAGCTAGTTGAAGTGGTAGTAGGCAGGCAACATAGCACGCAGAAGATGGCCGATGGGGCTGGAAGTGGAGACCACGGACCCGCAAGCGCAGCGTAAGTCGTCTACCGACAAAGTAGACTGACGATTTTATAAAGGTAGCAGGACGAAGTTAGATGCAGGCCGCTTACCAACACAGTGAAAATTTGTGCATGGGGGAGGCATCTGTTCAGCAGTGGACGTCCTACGGCTGAGACGATGATGATGATTGTTTTCTACCATGTTCCACTATTTAGAAAAGCTAAATACCTATAATCATAATATTTTAAGTCATGCTTATATGCTAAGATCAAAAGTTAAGATTCTTCAAATGGGATGGTTATATTTAATTGTCTCTACGAAGATCTCAATGTCCTAATTGGTTGATGTGTATGCACCCTGATTCGGATTTTCGTGATATCTCTGTTGTGATATCATGCAACTCGCACTACAATACGTAACTTCGTCGAAAATATCAAGTGACCCCTCGGGAACGTCCCTGATGGGGTTAAAAGTGTCATTAGATGGTTACACGCCGTTTCAAAATTCGCTCAAATTGGATGAGTGATCAGCGTGACTAAGTAACAGACTTACACACTTACCCATTCACTAATAATATTCATTTTGATTATATCGTAATCGAAATGATTAATAGTTAAAACTAAAGATGTTTAAAAGTAAGTACAGGTTTTTTTTAACATCCACACCAGATCTTCAGGACCCATACTAGAAGGAGCCTGTACTTTGGTAACCTGGTGACTGATATACCTACATACCTTATATACATATACATATATACACACCCACACACAGGTCCCACAGATCATACACACAAATGTTTGAACTGTCCTGGGTACTCGGGGCCAGCGGCTCAGAAGGCAAGGATCTACCAACTGCGCCAACTGGCCTGTCGAAGATTAGACCGAACCAACTAGCCGAATCGGAGACCAGCGGCCTTATTGTCTATCTTTACGGAGAATGAGAATGGATTTCATTTTGACATTTGAATCCCACTCTGAGCAAAACTCTGCAAGCCTGTTAGCTAGAACCATGAATGGGAATGAGAATGAAGTAAAATTTCATTCTCATTCAAGTTAGACAATAAGGCAGCGGGTCTTTCTAGCTCACAAGATAGTAAGAAATAGTTGTATAACACTAATAGCAAAACAATTAATGTGTGTAATTTGTCCCCAGTCGCCTAACACCGCTTCGCCACCCGAACCAGCGTCTCCAACTGAGCCTCTGAGCTCAGACGAAGAGCGTCCCAGTGGGCGCGGTGTCCTCAGCGGCATGTTTAGACTGATCACCAAAGACCAAGCACATCTGCCCACTCAAGGGGTTTACTTGGATGACCTGGACAAAGGAGCAGTTGACCCCAACCTGTACTTGTCTAGCTACCACACAGAAAGATACCGCACAGGTAATAAACTTTCCTACTTCCAGACTCCTGAATAATTACATCGAAATCGGGTCAAGACCATATAAGTGTAAACTACAAAAAAAAACGATCTTTAACAAGAAGTCTGTTAGTATGATCCTGCTCGAAGGATCACCTGATTTGTGAGCCCAGGGGAAGCCCCTTAGTTTTATTATCTTTTAAATTTGGTCTCGAAATTTTGTGCATTAGCCATCCGTCAAATTGTTTTTGAGCGCATCAAGTTAGATTGTTATGTCAGAGTCCAGTCACAATTTCATAAATAAGTCTTTCATTGTGTCACTGTCTGTTCTAATAATGCGGTGGATGCATTACTAAAACGTTCTAGGGTGATGACGAGGAAAACAGAAAACAAATGTTTCATGATTTTGTTCACTTTGCCTTCACTCGTGCACCATTACGAACACTTAACTGTTAATTATCCACCACTATTACACGTCAAAACTTGAAACAACACAAATCTAAGAAAATTAAAAAAAAAACAACGCTATACATTGCTGCCCATTTTTCCCGCCATCAAGGCACTTAATTAATTATCCTTCTTGAGTAACGTGTACAAACGCCCTACAGTACCATCGTATTTTATTTGTTATGTGGTTTTCATTTATTGAGGATAAATCTAAATTTAAATGTTTGTATAGTACCATTTAGTATGGTTTATGCGCATATATATAAATATATATATGCGCATAAACCATTCCTGAGAATGACATCGTGAAACGGAATTACCATTCATTAAGCGAAATTTCTAACACGATATTAGTAAACTAGACCGTTCTAAAAGCAATTTGAAAAGCACTCTGCACAATGGGTACTCGTATCCGTGAACTGTCAGTCAAAGGCCAGTAATTTTGTTAACAGATAACCGTGCCCAAATAGAATTAAAATCAACAAAATGCAGTATTACGCAATAGTATCGTGCTAATCACAATAAATGATAATAACTAAATACAATTTCCGTGTATATATATCATATTAGGTCAACAACATTCAAACTCGTGTCCAGATTGTCATGCATTTAAATAAGCAGGTTTTTAATATGTACAAAAATAGACTGCTAATTATAATCAGATGACAGAATTATTACAAAAGTTATTGACATCAATTTCATATTGATATAAGAAGAGCTATAATATCGTAAAAAACTCAGCAAAATAAAAAGTGTGAGATCTGAGGTCATTGAGCCGGGCAACTAAAAAATAGTAACAGTTATATTTTACAACATAAAAGTAGAAAAGTACGAAAGACGTTTCATATTTTGAACGCACAAAAAGTACCTATCTTAAGAGATTACGTCTTTTTTAAATGCGCACGGACATGCGAACCTCTTTTGTTAATTTTTTGCATGACATAACATATTTTTAGGTTGGTACGAAGTACTATGAAGTTACACTTGACAACATCGTGACTTCGTCAATAGATAACTATTGCGTGACTGAAGAAATTATTGTTATTGATATAAAACGGTTTGATTATCACGATTTTTGGATATTAGTAAAATGTGAGTACATACAAATACATAAAATACAGTGTCTACCTGTCTCTGTATTCGTTTATAATGCGAGATATTTCACTAAATTTCGATGCAGTCATCACCAAAGTGTAGAAAATATGCATAATAATACAACTATAACTTAGATACCAAATTATTATTTTTTTGTTAATACATATGTATATATAATAGATCAAAATAGCACAACCAAATAAAATCCGCAAATACATAATTTTTTTTTTTTTTACATTTTCATAGATAATATCTATAGGCGTTTTTACCTCTGAAGGAGAACTCCCTGTGGACGAATACTAAATAAGTAATGAGTCAGGAGGATTGAGTATCTTACAAATACTAATTAATGTTCAATATACATACTTAAAGGAAAATATTAGGAGCACGTGTTAATTTTTAACCGACTTCAAAAAAGGAGGAGGTTATATGGTCGAAGTATTTCTTTTTTATGTATGTTCACCGATTGCTCCCCAATTTGTGGACCGATTCTCAAAAATCTCTTGTTTGGTAGAGTATACTTCCGAGGTAGTCCCATTTAAATTTCATCAAATTCAGTTCAGCCGTTTTTGAGTTACACTCCAATAACTGAAAAGGGTTTCGCCTATTTTGATGATATCATCCTTGACGGTGAATGACAATCGATCCCATATTAGCAAGGGTGCTAAAAAGGATGAAAAAAATGTTTTACCAAAAAACGGAACCGACTTCAACACCAAAAGTGAAATAACTTGTCTGAGTCGGTACGATACTATTAATTTAGTATAGTAATATAGTCCATACACAATAAAAAAAAACTTCTATATTGCTGTCTCATATAACAATATTCGCGATTGTGGCAAGAGCCTCAGAAGATATCGGGAAACGTTTGTATGAACAACACACCAAAACCGCACCAACTAGTATTATAATCTGTACCATACCATTTACTCTGAATACTTGGATGAAGTTTTGAGTGGAGAGAGAGCTTGTTTATACCGAGAATTAACACATAGGTTACTTTTTATCCCGATTCTTATCTTACGCTATAACTTTATCCGACGCGGACGTAATCGCGGCAACTAGCTAATATAATTTTTGTCATGATGCAACCATATTTAACCCCTCAGTATCTTCTTTTAAGAGACTGCTATCATCTGTTCTTAAAACATAGTTACATAAATTTTAATATATTTTATAATTTTATAATCTCATTCGGTAATATTCTAATTATGAAATGAAATACAGACTTTTATTGGCATATTTTATTTACATACTTCTTTAAGAAAATTAAAAAATTAAATTAAGGCATTATTCTCCTAACAAAACAATGCTTTAAAACAATTTTGTAATTATTAAAGTACAATATGTCCCGACCAAGGAGGTTTCAATTCAATTTAAGTACACATTATCTGTGGTGAGCGCGCTGTGCGCGCAACGCGCTGATTCCGAGCCAATAGACCAATAACAGACTTTTTCCACTGATATTGGCAAAATTGTGGTTACGTCTCACAAGCCATATAAACAAGAATAAGAAGAAGAATTTTCCATTTTGGCGCTATTTCGTACATACGAATTTAAGTAATATTTCGTTGAATAAAACATTAGTAGCAAAAATGTCATGAGATTAAATAAAGTAGTGTATGCAACTGCATATAATTAGGTATTAAACACTCGTGTAATCTTATTTTGATAAACTACACTCATGTTTTAATACCCTCTATTATATGACAGTTGCATAAACTACTATTAGTACACAATATGTACTTGTAGGCATGCTGTGTTCACAGCAAGGACGTTCGCACCTGTACATTTATCGTAATATTTAAATATCATTTGTGTTGTTTTTGTGTACCTCTAATTCTGTGAACCAAAATAAAAAAAAATAGTATACAATACAATATACATTTATATTTTATATATCTAATAGCATGTACTAATAAAAATATGTTATTTCTGAAACGTAAACATTAAGTTTAATGACATCTATTAAGAAAGTCGGTGTACTTAAATTATTTTTATGGTGGTGCAGGCCGCTTCCATCTAAATATGTTTGTACGCAAGATATTCTCGGAAGATATTTACTTCCGCGGAAAACGAAACGATTAACGTGTTGCGGAAACTTAAAAGGCTATTAAATAATTAAATGTCATAGAAGATTTATGCGATGATATACTTCTTGAATAATAATAATACTAGAAATAAGTTATCTGTGCATAAATTCAGCTTATTAGATTGCCACTACTGTAACACTGGCCTTCCTCTCAGAAACAGTTCATAGAGGTTTGGGGTCCTGTCCATCACGCGTGCCCAGTGCGGCTTGGCGGATAGGCTATTGTGGCTATTTATAGTGTCAAGAGTTTTCAGACCGCCCTAATGTCTGTTATATGGCATAACGACTGTTGTCCCAAGACAACGACTGAAACCGACGACTTACTGCGTAAGCACTAGGACGTGAAACATTACAAACTGTCATTTATTTAGGGCAACTGTGACTCATAGTTTGCTTACGGTACGAATACATTTTCGCAAATTGTTTGTGCTACGGCTTCAGTTCAAATAAGCTGAGGACACCCAGCTTCGTTTCGAAATTCGGAGTTGGGCTCTAGGGTGTGTATAAATACCTTAGTTGATACGGTTATTGAAAAAACTAACCACCTAATTAACAAAGATTTTTAAACAATCTTCTAGTTAGTTAATTGTTCTGTGAACATCTTAACATAATGATTCATTGTTATGGAACGATGACTTCTTATAAGTTTTTTAATACGAGTAAAATAAATATATTTTTTATCATTATCATTCGATTCAATGGAAGAGACTGCGCTTTGTAACGCAATTCGGTATGCTAAAAAAAATTAACCTATGCCAATTCCGAAACCATTTCGAGATTTTATGTTACAAACCCTTATTTTTCTACTCTGACCTTTTAAAACGATAAGATGCCATTTATTTTAACAAAAAACGATGAAATAATTCGACTTTCATTGACCTCTAAATGACGTCACTTTTTTGCACTTTTGTTTTGATTGAATAGAGACTTACGAATTAGTAGGTGTCACTGTCAAGTGTTCTAGTTTCTTTTTTTTTACTCGCGTGCTTTTCTTGGCTCCTCAACGCAACTACATATTTGTGCAAAAAAGTGACGTCATAGGATTCAAATTTTCAAAAAAATATTATAAAATAACTACTGAATATAAAACAAAAATATTGAAATTAGTTTCTTATAATGACCTAATCTACGAAATAAAAATATAAAAAAAATACCAAAAAAAAACTTTACATACCGAATTTTAAGCAAAGAAATGAAATCATTTTGTTTATAGAATTTTGGGTAATAAATTATTGCTTAGATGTAGCATAGTAAAGATCCAACAAAAATCTGCCGACTTATACAAATACTTGTTTTAAGATAAGTAATTAAATGTATATTATATTTTAACTATAATGTGCCTGCTACACTGCCATTGTATTTTCAGAAATTCGAAATATTGGAAAAAGCAACAGCCTGTGTTACGCCTGCTTGTATACTGTGTAATGTTATTATGAAAACTAACGCGGTGGATACACATTTTAAGTACGACAAACGGGAATCACTCACGTGAATAAGTTAGATTTTTTCCAACTATAGTTTCAACGTCCTATGTTCGTTGCGTCTCACCTCGCACTACGGGCAGCAGCAGAAACCGCGTGCGTCTCTCGTATTTATCGAATTAAAAAAATCTATATAAGTATTCAAAATAAAAAAAGACAGTCAGTAATGAGAGGAGTAATTCGCTCGCCTGATGATACTACTTGTACTTGTAGCGTCACGCTTTCCCATTACAGTTCCAGTGCCATAAAAACGCTAAAACTATTTTCTTATTTGTTTACCAGGACCGTCCACAATCAACGTAACCTCGGGACCGACAGAGGAAGAATACGAGTCAGGTAACGGACCTTCGCTGCCGCAGTCGCCCTCATCCCTCGAGCCGCCGATAGATTCCGATGATGATGAGAAGATACTCGCCAAGTAAGTACTTATAGCTGTGTTTGTTAACATTAAACAACTTTACAGGGATCAAATCGCATGTAATGTTTATTGTTTTATCCTGACGTTTATAACACTCTTCAGTAAACATGGTCACGGCAAAGTACTTGGAGCGCGCGGCCCCGAGTAAGTAGAACGTCTTCGCGACAATACCCTTGAAAATATTTTTATGTACCGCCTGTCATATTTTAATCAAAACGTTCCCGATACAAGCAGTAGTCACTCACAGTGTCCAGAGATCTTGCAGTATGTTGCTGGGTTTAGGATTGCATTAAGGATAAAATAAAATAAAATTATACGCGATTTAACATGTTAAAAAGTTGTTTAATTTCAATGTATAAGAATAGCGAAAGCGTAAGATATCATTATGTTAGTTAAGTTCTCATAATGAACTCGGAAGCGAGGTTTTACAACTTCTCAATAAGTACCTGGTTGTCATGTCGAGGGTGTACTCGTTTTTAGATATCTTTAGATGAAAATCTCGGAACAATAACAGGACATGGAAGCCGGGCTAAAATCAGAAATTAAATGCATATGTCTCTTTTTTTACTTGCGATGTTAATAGTGCGTAGGAAAGAGACATACAATACCGTTTTGTTTCGTTATCATGCAGGTTGTCAAAAGTTAATTTTGGATAGTGACGATCCATCCTCATTTTCTTTTCTTTATCTATGGGATTAACATAAAACTACAAAATTAAGTTGATAGCCTACTTAAAGTATTTTGACGTATTCGATAGAACTTTTGTATTTGTTAGCATTATAAAATGACCAAATGTAACCATTTGATATTGCTTGTGACATGTTCAAAAATAATTAAAACAAACAGCCATGTTTTGTTTCACTCACACCTTAAGATATGCTATTCGACATAAATGAATAAACTATAGAGTATTCGGTTCTGTTTTAGCCCGGATTCCACGCCCTGTTATTGTTCCGAGATGAAAATCGTGCTGTCAGATCTTTGAAGTGTACAATTTTTTTGTAGAATATAATTTCCTTGAAACCCGGTCGACGTATTCGATTCCTAACGTGAGGTTTTTGCTAATTATTAATAATAATTCAATTACGACTTATAGTTCAGGCGTAACATGTTTTCTGGAAGTAGATGCAGTGATCTGGGTCAGGCCCTCTAACCATAAACATATACTTCCAACATCCGCTATAGTCTGACCGCAGCTGCTTTATCGCGCCGCGCCTTAGGCGCGGGGGTTCTCCCGCGTATTCGCTGCGAGTCGTATTGTACGCCCCGTATTGCAAAGTCCATCATTTCGAAGCCATGTACACGGACTCCGGGCTGTATATTTCTGGCTGTGCATTGTCATCCCGTACTGTTTTTGCTCAGGCTGGATTTTGCAACCCGCACTGCACAGCCTAATATTCCCGAGGCCATATACACGGAATTCGGGCTGTACAATACGGGTTGTACAAAACTCGGTTGTGCATTCGATTGGTCGTACATTACTGCCTCTCTTCGTTGCCACGGGCTGCCACGGATTACACCATAGTTATTTATGCTTTTCTGCAACATGTCTGTCACACCGCGCGGTACAGCCGTTTCGGTTAGACTATAGAAGCTTATTATATATTCGTCATGTGCAGAGGTCAGGTGGGCGTGTACATGCGCGAGGAGATGGTGACTCGCGCGTTGCCGTTTGAAGAGTTCTGCTCGGTGGGCGCGGAGTTGGCGCAGGAGGGCCGTTTGGTGGTGCGGCTCGGCGACCGCTGGATGTCTTGGCGCAGCGCCGGCCCGTTGCTGCTCTCACTGCTCGCTTACCGACGCAGGCTGCCGAACGTGAGTGTACCGCTATCTACATACATAGATAACACTTAATTGCACACGTACTGACCACACAAACATTAACAATTACAGTGCAACTTATAAAAAAAATAACTAAATTAATAGTAGCGGCTTCAACACCAAAAAATGCGGTATAACTTGTTAAGTTGACTTGCGATTCGCCATATTTGGCCAATAATATATAATTTCGCAGAAATCAACACACTTTTCCAGGAACTGCAATGTGTGTGGTTAAAGTCGGTACAATGATAGTTCAAAAGTACCTTTTATCCCAATATTGTGCAAATGGTACCGGCTTTGACAAGTTATTTCACACTTTTTGATAATAAAATCGGTTCCATTTTTAAACAGTTTTTAGTGTCCTTGCTCCTTACGGGATCGATTTTCATTCACATCGTCACACGTGATATGCTTATTGACACACCGTCAATAAGCATATCAAAACAGAAAAACCGCTAGACCGAATTTGATGAAATTTAAATGGATAGACTCCTCAGGCAGGAGTATGCTCTTTGTTGTAATAAAGAATTTTGAAAATCGGTCCTTAAATGGGGGGGGGAAACGATGAAAATACTAAAAAAATACTCATCAGTGTCAATCACTCAGAAGTCTCATAAACTGTCTGGAGAATCCAGAAAAATCTAAACATCTGGATACCCTGACGATAAGCTTTTTAGGTGTTTTTATTATATTATTTTATTTATAGACCCATAAGCAAATAACCAGCTGTTTGTTTTCCATGTAAGATAAAAATAAAAAATATATTTTTATTATTTAATTATGAGGGAACAGAGAGTGAATGGAATATGTTACGATTGATGCGAATCGTAAGAGGCAAGGAAACGCGACTTACTTGGTGGTACCAACCGAGATGGCCGCTTACACAAGGGACCTACCACATAGTATTCATATCCCGACGGTAGAGAGAATACTGTATAGCTTCATAGTAAAAAGTAAAGCTGATTATATTTTCTTGGATAGGTATGCCTTTAGATTGGGTTCACGTGCGTTACATCAACGTCGGTTTAAAAGTTTGTAAGCAATGCTCATAGGTAAACAACTGTTTGCATATCTAGATCACGTCAGCATATTATGAAGCAGTCATAAGTACTTAGCACATATTGTATGGATTTCATAATTCAATAAGGAAAGCCGGTTCTTTATTTTCTACTAGCTACTACCCCGCGGTGATGGGTCATTCAATGATGAAGACGATGATGATGATGATGATGATGATGATAAAAATATCATGTGTATGCTTGCCCGGTATATAATCTATAACTTGGCCAAATTTGATTACGATCAATTCAGCCGTTTAGGCGTGATAAGGTTACAACAGACAGAGACAGAGGTTTATATAAAAATTGTTTTTGTTTTTCGAAACTAAAAACCGTAAGATACTCCTTATAACATCAGCTATCTGCCAGTGAAAGTCCCGTTAAAATCGGTCTAGCCGTTTCAGAGATAGGCCGGAACAAACATACAGACAGTCAAAAATGTAATTATTTTTGACGTGATAACGTCTTATAAATCGATGAACGCCGGCTGCACGCACGAAAAAGTATGGCTCAGTGCCACGTTCGGCCTGAGCCGGTCGTGCAAGCGAGAGCGCGGAACAAGTGATAGTGAGACACGATCGGCCTAAGCGTTCGGCTTGTCTTATGACGTTATCACGTAAAATTATCGTTAGTAAACTGACAGACATCATTTTTTTTATGTAAGTACCGTATATACTTTCGTATGCATTTATTGAAAGCTGTTATTTTTGAATAACAACACTTCAATTTTATTTATCTGTGTACATGTAATGATGTATTGTTGTTCACAGCGAGTGCTAGAAGAGCTAGAGAAAGGCGTGGATAAAGAAGGTTCTACGGCACAACAGCGGGCCGCGGAGAGTGGAGCCAAGTCCCGTGGGTACTCCTGGTGGAGTTGGAGACGGTCCAACGCTGAGGCTGGCAAAAGGTAGGCGAACATACTCATCATACTCTCTGAAGGTTATTCGTATTTATTTTAATCTACAAGAGGTAAAATTATATCATCATACCACCTGCTCGACAATGTCCAATTACATATGACACAGTCTCGACATAAAGCAAGGCAATTTTTGAGATGTAATATAATGATAATGGAGGTAATGTTGTATGAAACTCCCAAGGAATTAGACTGATTCGGATTTTGAACGTTAAATTTTGTAAACACTTTTTTCTTTTTATGTGATCTTGCATTTGCTTGATTTGCTTGTGGCGCCCAGTTAGATTTGAGAAAAAAAACGATTTTATGGAGTTCTGAGTTCTTATTATCGAGCAGTAGGTATGAAAGTAGAATACTTACCTCGAGGATAAAGCCTGTCTGCGTGTTGGGCGGCTTTAACCCCTCGTTTCACTCAGGTGTCTACAGACCTACAACCTAAAGATATATTTAAGTCCCCTCCCTACGCTCTGAGATTAACTCCCTTCGTTACGGTCAGGGTCCTAAATGCCGCCCGTGACGTAAGACACTGCTTTACCCCCTAGATGTATATACTACGATTACCTCCCTCTCTATAGGCATATTATTTTATAAATTAAATCAAATGCCTGTAAACCAATGCCTATACCAATTGTCGCAAGTGGCATGGCTCGCATATTTGTATGAACTACTTATCAAGACATAAATATTGTTCAAATGCAGTGTATACGGTTTTTTTCGAAATACCGTTTCGTTCTCTATCGATGCAATGTGAGCCGAGTGACTTATCAATGAAACAAGACTAATATTTTTTATGGATGGCGGGAAAAAACCCAACAATGGTTAACGTTGATGTTGTTTCACTTTTCTAGATTTGTGTTCATACTATTTTTAACGTCTAGTTGTGGTGGCATTAACTGTTAACTGTTCGTAATGGTGCATGAGTGTAGGCAAAGTGAAACAAACAATGAAACGTTGTTTTGTGTTTTCCTCGTCATCTCCTTAGAAAGTTTTAGTAATGCATCCACCGCACTAGAACAGACTTAGATAGGACAGTGACTTAATGATAGACTTATTTATGTGACTGACTTGACTCTGACTACTTGTATATAAAACTTACTTGATGCAACTAAATTTACTAATTTATTTAACTTTAGGATTGGCCGTTGTATTAAAGCACGAGTCCACGAAAAAAGAAAAAAAAACATTGCAAACGTAAAATTAGTAGAGTGGTTCCCACGATCTTGCAAAGTAACCTTCCTAAGGATCGAAGGAAGATAAGGATTATCAAACAAAAAAGCACTTGTCTAGAATGCTAGCTATGGGTATTGACTGGCACAGAATAAATAAAAGGACGAATTAGGGCCATTTCGGAAGTTTTTGGGTAGTTTTTTAACTCTAATATGTACTAACGATGAGCCTAATACGTATTAGGCTCAACTCTTTATTACGATTCTTTTATTTTTAAGAGCATGTCTCTTATTTGTTCTGTACCAGGCAGTACCCAGTACGACATGCCGTACATTAAAAGATCTCAATAAAATATGTCACGCGATTTTTGAATCTGTAATTCGTACTCTGGACTCTAAACCCAGCTGACCAATTAAGATCTTATTTATTTACTCTCAGTAATCAGTATGATAAAGTCTCTTATCTAATGCACACTGTGATAACCAGAAGCTGTGCGTAATAATAATTATGCGTAATTAACTTTCACGATAATTATGAGTATACAGTGTGCCGGATAATGGGTCTAATTAGAACCACGTCTCCCGCAACCATATATACCACAATATTGCAGTATTACGCGCAATTTTCTTATTATTATATAATTATCTTAACTGGGAATCAACTTATTCTACTAGGTTTCAGAGTTTATTCGATAATACTAGTTTCATAAGTTTTAATAGCAACCGTGAAATGATAAATAAATGTAAATAAAAGAATTCTAGTATCATATTGTTATAAATAGCAATATTGATGTGCGAACTACTAAATAGCGTCATAAATTGAGGTTGAGTTGGGCGCAGTGCAGTTTGTCACTTGTCAGTAAATGAGTCTGTTCTAGGCAGAGGTTACCATTACCACTTAAGATTAGGTGGACCTCGTGCTTGTTTCGTAATATTAAAAAAGCTTGTACTCGTATATCTCCGCTTCCGCTTCTAGCTCAAGAATTCAGCACCGTCGAAACCTACCATCGATGTGATGAGATTTACTTATTTCATTTGCTAACTAGTTGTGCTTGTAATAGCTTTCGTTCGTGTGAAACTAACGGTAAAATGGTTAACACTGTACCATTTTGTACACACAGACAAGTTTAACATGTGCAACTATGATAACTAGGTAGTTAGGTGCTATATGTTGATGATGATGATCGTGGTTAAAAGTGTCTTATGTGTTAATCCAATGTCTCGTCTATGGACCTACCAATTTGTTTTCCGAATCCACTAAGCCGTTTCTGCGCGATTGAGAACAAATATCCATACTTCCAAACTTTTACATTTATAATGTTAGTAGGATGAAATGAAACCATTTATTTATGCTACTTTCCTATGGCAGTAAAATAACAATAAGAAATTATGTATGAGTACAAAATAAATATGATTGTTGAATTTGCCCTGGGTCGGCGTTTTGCTGAGTGACCGTGACAATCAACGCTGATTTTCAGCCGAGTCCCTATTGGAAAACGAAAATGTTAGTAGTGTTTATATAACAAATGAAAAATAATTACATATTTTACAATTGATATTTAACATTAGTTTCAATGCTACATTATTATATTTTGATATTCTATAATCATTTATTATTACCAAAGTTTCTAAAACTCTAAACACTTATATTACTTGAGATATTATATTAAACTCTGTAAAATGTACTTTTAAATGCGCAGGAAATAAAAGGATTTTCATTATTATTATTTATTATTATATGAATAAAATTCATTGAGGCTAAATGGGAACGATATAAAACACATTAAAGAAACATTTGTATGCATATGTGACGTCCTTTTCCCGAAAGAATGTTCTCCGAATACATTTAGTGACGCGTGAAAATATGTGTGATACTATGAGCAGATGACGTTCGTAATTTTATTGAAAATTCCTCTGTCTCCACGACAGCATATTATAGGAAGTATTTTTGGCAACGCTGTGTTGTGGGACAGTCGGCAGCGAAAAGATACGAGCTCTGAGAACTATTTGTCGTGATATATAAATCTGTAATTTAAACAAATTAGTTTTAGGTATTTTTTCAATTTTAGTTAGATAGGCAAGTATTTGACATAGTACTTACCTACTATCTTTTTCGTATCTGCTGTTAAATTAAAAGGGATGTAAAAATACCTTTTTGCATCCTTTGAACACGTATAACATTTGTAACAATAACGCCTTTCTCCATATGAATGAATTGCAGCTACCTCGCTGATTAATGTTTTTTGATTTATCTAAAGTAAAATACTACTGAGGTACAGAAAAAGTGAAATATTTTATTTGAGCGCCAGCAAACTGGCATTTGATTTACGACTAACTGCCGGTGCCAATAATCTATCTATCCCAGTTTCCCTAACTACCGACAGAACTTTGACATAAAGTCAATACAAATAGTGTCAAATATCTATCCGTAGTAAGGAAAACTGTGATTATTGGCACCGGCCGTAAATGAATTACCTATACATTTTTACAAAAAATCGGCGACACCCTATTTGTCTTTTTATCCCTTGCTCTTTCGAAATGTAAAGAGTAACATATGTATTATGTTCATATGTGTACACAGTTCTCAGAATTGAACTGTTCCATAACCTCCCTCATAATCAAATCATGGAGCAAAAGTGAAATCCAAACTTGGAGTGGAGATTCTACTTTATATGATAATTCTCAAGGAGGGTTTTAACAGTTATAAAAACGATACACTCTTAACAATTCAGAAGTATACTAGGTATTACATATTGAACAGATCACACAGAACTGGAACAATGCTAGGAAGAAGACGTAGGACCTATTTAGTCTATTTTGGTGTTAAGTCATTTTCTCTGTGTCTCTCTCGACCGCAGTGTAATTTGTGCATTAGACTGTATCCGATGTTCCCTTTTACGGTCGCTGGCAACTGGCAACAGTATCAATGGCTCTCGGCACTCGTCAGAGGAAGCTTGCATGTATTTGTAGCACACAGTATAATATTCAGTAGGTGATGGACGATTTCCGGTGTCAGATAAATCCTTATGCAAAATGTAAACATATCGCGAATTGTATATACCTTTCGCTCAGCTCTGACGTCATCTGTTATTTTACACTATTCACTTTGAAATAGGAAACGGTTATATGGGTACTTCGTTTTTATACAGCAATATTACCTACAGCTTGGTACTTATGTATAGTCTGGTATATTATTAATAGAAGCCTTCGTTTGACCTACTTTCGTCTCTGTAATAGTCGTAATATTAACAAGAAAATAAACTGAAAGTTTAATAACCCGAGTTCGAGTAAGAATTAGCCCACATATTAAAGCGTATAAAAGCCCTCTTTTAGGCTTCGCTAATTTTGTTTTTTACCTAGTGACACTCGCTCCATTAAGACGAATCTAATTATGTATAATTTAGCAAAATCGGCTGAGCCGTTGAGTAGTTACGAGCGGACGTACACACATAGGTACTTACTTTGTACGCATACACCATGAACCCTATTTATTAACCAATTTATTATTTATGCGGCTTTGGCGCCGGGTAAATAAAACAAACTAACAGATATTTAGTTATAAAAACCAGTTTAAATTAATAATTAAAGTAATATACTTAGGTTTATTTAGGTTCTATCGCGGGCCAGCGGTTTGCTATCGGTAGTTTTTGACTTAATTGGTATGCTATAAACTACTGTGTTGCTACTGCGTTGCTACAGTGGCGTACATTGGTAGTCTAATCTGTAAAATTAGTTTCCGTGATTTTTTGATACTTTTAGAGAGAAGAATGAGACAAGGGCCCTTGGTTTATAGTCAAAGGTAAAAATATAGGATAAAAATATAATTAGGGTCGCCACAATCGAACTCTATATGTAATTAGTAATCTTGAATACACGTATAGAAGTCAGTATCTAATGTGCAGCATTATTTCAATCGACAGATCAGAAACGCAAACAAAAAGCGAGTCACTCGACTCACAACCCCCTACAGAAACCGCAGTAGAGATGCACGCATCTCCGACGGAACCAACGCCGCCGGTGCCTATTGAACAGACGGCGGTGCTTGAAGACAACGATGACAACGTGTTCGAAGATGAAACGGACACGAAGTCACGTGCCGTGGTCGAAGGAGAGGAACCACTTGAAATACCTGAAGTCGTAGTGGAGAGCAACCCTAGTCAAGAACAAGGTAAGCCACTACTTATGTACACAATACACGTACTTATGAACGTCAATTATTCATTGTAATGTACTTTAAAGCCTACCTATTCTACCGCCACATTACAATATATATATATATATATATATATATATATATATATATATAATTAACCGTTCTATGTAAAGGTTGATCCAGTAAGATATTAAAATAAATGTTGATCCACCTTTTTGCAGTGTATAATTGGCTCTTTACAAATATAACTGATATACTTTGATCCGAATTGGAAATGGAAGGGTTGTTTGGGGATCTGCATCGGTCGCTTTGCAACATACTTGCCATCAAAAAATACATTAACAAAATGTTTTTGTTGATCCGTAACGGTCGCAAAAATTATACCGACGAGTCAAATGTGCATCCGTTTTATAATCATGCTCATGTGCAATCTTACTAACTTACGTTGATCCGAGGGAATTTGACCTTGAACCCGTCGACGCCCGCGCGGTGGCTCCGGTCGACGGTCATTTGCGTGCAAAATGTGATTGTGTTTAGACGTGTGGTTACTGTCAGACAAGAAAGCGGATTTGTTTTTTTGATTGTAGCGGATTATTGTGATGGTAAGTATTTTTAAATATTGCTTTATATATACGAAATAACCAGTAACGTTTATTATAAAATATTACTTAAAAAATAATTTTTGAGTCAGAAAAATAGGTACCTACTTGATCCCTTTTATTATCTACTCTGTTACTACTTACCTACCTATGCCTAGTGTGTTAATATTATGTAATTTGCATTATTTTCATGTCTTTTTTGCAGAAAATATGTCACATCTTAATTTGCCTGGATTAGATTCTGTGTCTGAGAATACATCCGGTAGCTCAGTAATTTCTTTAATACCTACTATAAAAATTAGTCAAAATGATCGAATAAGATATGATGGAATGATTGCTCTTTCTGATAACTCAAACGATAGTCTTATTGAGAATTCTGAGCTGTTTAATCCTAGTGAGCAAATTCAGACTAGTGTAAGTACCTACCTACTTTATTCTATTAGTATTCATACTGAGACCTTATAATAAATATAGGTACCTATTTAATTTTTATACAATTTTTCAGAATGTAATTGAAAATGAAAAAGAAACTGAAGTTGCACTATTAATCAGAAGTAAATTCCATATTGATGATGATAATCACCAGAATAAATATGTACCTGACCACAAACATTCTGTTGACGTATCGGGAATATCGTCACTTATGAATATATCTAATCTGTCTGAAAACATACCTTCAGACATCTCTATAGATGTTCAAAAATTGTTTCCTGATGATACTACTCAAGACATACAGGTATTTATTTTATATGTCCTAATTGCTATTGACGAGACACTAGTAAAATTAAAATGGTAACATGTGTTTATTCGGTCTTTTTTTGCAGGTCGCGGCAGCGCTGACTGACTCTGACGTGGGAGATTTTTCACCTAGTGATGAATCGGACTTTGATCCAAAAAAAGCGGGCTATGATAGCGATGATAGCTTAAATAAGGTGATACCACCTAACTATCACACAGCATATTGTTATTATGAGAAATATGTACGCGATAGTAGATTTTTTTTAATGAGTGCCAAATATTAAGTTGGCACTTGTAATTGTTGAAAACTCCGGCTCCATTTTACAAGTTATTTTAAGTTAATTAATTAAAAATTTAAAAAAACTAAGTTTATATAATATTTAATTTTTTGTTTTAGTCTTTTGACGATGAATATTATGATGACCCAGAAATCATTCAGTTGAAAAAAAATTGCAATAGAAAAGTAAAACAGTTACAAGAAAGAAACACAGAAGTCAATAGTGGGGAAAGGAGCCAGAACTTATCGACTAATGAGGGCGTAAGTGTACTGATAGAAGGAAATCCGGATTTTGAAGGAGGTAATGTTAAAAAAGACGTTAATAATATGGCGAGAAAACGTAAGTGGGACCGAAGAAATGCATGTTTCTACTGTCAAGCAATTGTAACTAATTATTCTAGACATCTTTTACGTAACCACGCAGATGAAATCGAAGTTCTTCAGTATAAAGCTATCAATGATAAAGACCCTAAAATACGAAAAATAAAACGACAAAAAATTACAGATAAATTGAGAAACAAGGGAAATTTTTTACACAATTCTAAAGTGAGCTTTGATCGGGACGCTCATTTAACCTTATTACCATCAAAACGAAGCAACCAGCAGGGTACCTCTAGCCCTTCAACTTACGCTAATTGTAAAACATGCTTGGGCACATTTAAAAGATCTTCATTTTTCAGACATTTAAGAAATTGTAAAGCTTCTGAACATGTTATTCCGTCACTTAAAAGAAAAGCATTGTTTAATCACAGCTTAACAATCGTTCCCAATACGGCGAACGCTTCCATTGAGCTAAAAGAAAAAATACTGTCGCATCTTCGTTCTGATGAAATTTCATTAGTAGTTAAAAATGATCCATTAATCATAGCATACGGTGCTCGTCTCTTGAAAAAGAAAAAAGAACGACGAAGTCGTAAAGCGATTTGTTCCAAAATGAGGGACTTAGCTACACTTTTAATTTTATTGCGGAAAAAAGACACAACTATTGAAAATCTCACTGACGCGATTGATCCTGACAAATATGAAACATTTGTAAGTGCCATCAAAGAAATGTGTGGCTTTAATGAACAAACAGGCATGGTCAAAATTATAAGCATACCCGCACGTATGCGTCCCGCAGTCTTGGGATGTGTTGAAATACTATACACACAGTCTATTATGTGTCAAAATGAATCCACAGCTTATAAGGAAGCATATAAAAAAAAACTAGATGACTTTAAATATTTAATTGAAATCAATTGGGAGTGGGAGATTTCGTCGAACGCTGAGAAAAGTAGAAAACGAAATCACTTAACCAAAGTAAAAGTCATGCCGTTGGACAGTGACATTAATACCGTTATGCAAAAAATCCATAAATTAGAAATTAAATATGCGAGCAGATTGAGAAAAGATAGATGTGTTTTAAATTATGAATTATTGTGCATGGTAACAATAGCTCATATTATAATGTTGGATCGAAAACGATCAGGTGATGTAGCTGAAGCTGAACTTACGTTTTACATCAATAGAAAGAATGAAGAAGTGCCCAAAAAGGTTTTGGAAAGTTTAACAGTAGAGCAGAGGAAGTGTATTGAAGAATTAGACGTATTTCAGATTCCCGGTAAAAGAACAAGGGGTGTGCCTATTTTGCTAACAAAAATAATGAGAGAAAACATAGATTTAATAATAGCTTGCCGTGAAGATTTAAAAATTCCAAGCTCCAGCCAATATTTATTTGCAAGACCTGGTACACAAGAACCTTTTGAGGGTGGTAAGTGTTTAGATATGATAAAAAAACAGTGTAATTTGAAACGCCCCGAAATGATTACATCCACCGGAATGAGACATCATATTGCTACAATGTCCCAAATTCATTCTAAGCAAAATGATCGTTATACTGAGCAATTGGCAGGATTTCTAGGGCATAATATATCAGTTCATGCACAAAATTATAGATTGCCTATGCAGGTACTCCAAAAAGCTGTTGTAGGATCTCAACTCTTAGAATATGAAAATACATTAATGGAGAAGAAGGGTCACAGGATAGAAACGATTACATCTCAATCATACCAAGAAACTAAAAACTTTGAGGAACAGACGCCATCTTCAAAAAATCCGGCAATAGAAAGCGACCAATCTAACACCTTACTTACAAACCCCAAAATATCTATCAAAATACCAGAAACTACAGTCAATAATAACATGGAAGAAATAGAAATTGGAGACTATAATGAAGTAAACGATAAAAAACAAGACAATCAGTACAACCAAGATCCTAAAAATAAAGACCCCAAAATTAAGCCAAACGGAAGCATGACGGAAACAAAATGGTCAAGTAGTACAAGTGAAAGCGATATTGATGATGATAAACAGATTTAGAAACGAAGTAAAACTAGACGAACAAAAGTAAAAAGTATATATCATAAAGATTCTAAAAATAAAAATATCAATATTAAAACAAATAACAGAAAGACAAAAATAAAATGCCCAAGTTCAAGCGATAGTGATAGTGATAATCCAATTAAGAAACGAAAAAAAATCAGTCATAGAAAGTGGTCGGATGAAGAGATAAAATTAGTCAAAAAATATTTCCAATCATACATAAATGAAAAGATAAATCCAGGCAAAAACAAATGTATGGAAGTTTTAAATAAAGAACCTATTCTTCAAAATAGGACTTGGATGCAACTTAACACGTATGTTAACAATATTTATAAGAAAAAGTAAATATATTTTAATGAAGATTCTGTGTGATACAACAAGTTTCTCTTAATATTAATAGTAATTGTATTGATCTCATAACAAGGGCACATGTAATGTCTCCTAAATGTTAGACTGATTCATTTAGTTAGTAGTTTAGTGATAGTACCTATCTATTGAATGAGTAGTAAGAATATTTGGTATGTGATTTTTTTTCTACCTGTTAATAATTGTAATCTTTGACTGACTGATTATAAATATTTTGAAGATATTTTTTCTTATTATCTGGATAATTATAATGTTTGTTACATATGTTAGAATTGTCGATTAAGTACCTATAAACGAAATGTTACTTAACTTATGTTATTATTTTTTTCAAAATAATTATGTCTTTTTTATTTTCTAAATGTTAGTAATGTCTAACGGATTAAAGATGTTATATAATAAAAAAAATATGATTGATAACAATTGTTTTTTTCTACATGTCATCAAAACTCAACTTTGATATGATACGATAAGATCATTTTTGCCTTTCAATTATCACTTTAATTAATGTATGTATCCATACTACTTAAATATTATAATAACAATTAGAAACTGTCCTTATATACGACTATATCTAGTATTGGTAGACCATAGGTCAACGGCCAAGCAGTAGCTAATCAACGCTACGGTGTTCCGGGTTGAAGGGCATTGTTTGCGGAGTAATAACGGGGCTTCGAGACTCTAGATCTTATATCTCAGGGTACTGAGTGCGATACAATGTCACATACTCTGTATGATATTGAGCTGCTGGCATGCATGCAGCTGGGCACGAAGCTTAACATCGGGTAAGCGACAAGCTCGTGTCGTCAACAAATCTCCTTACCATATATATATCATACCTATAAACATAAAAACTTAATAAATAAAGAAAAGTTAATGATTAGGTAGTCTTGCAATAAATATACCTTAGGTATGTCCAGTAGGAGGACTTGAGCCTTCTGATTGGCCCATTTGAATCGGATCAACAACTATCGGAGTGGATTTGTATGTTGGATCAACATTTCGGTTGCGTTTCCTAAACTTCAACGGAGTAAATCGTTGATCCGGCCGGAACCACATTTGTATGAAAAATATTACATTGGATCAACAAAAACCACCCGGATCAACATAGGTTTTCGGATCAACAAAGTGCTTGCGATATAGCACGCATGATCAATAATTGACGGATTGATATAACTATATATATATATATATATATATATATATATATATATAGAGCCTACCGAGAAGAAGTGGGTAGAAACTCATAGATTTTTACAATGTTTCTACTTAGGTACTACAGATGACCAGCTTGCAACAGACTTGCCAGAAGTGGAGTACCTATTCATAATAAGGTTTTATGAAGAGGGATTGTAGAGGTATCTAAAGTCTTTTCCGACGTTAGTTACAAAGTTTTGTATATTTACACGGCTGCCTGTGTGGAAAATGAATGTGCCACTTTCTCGACATAAAGTTATAATTATTCCAACAGGGCAATTACGTATCTCAGATGCAATCAAATGTGGATGAAATCTTGAATAATGGCAGCTTTATGTCAGTTTTTCGGCAACTCCAGTAAGCAGCAATGTTAGTAATTGCTGACTGGAGGTGATAAAAGTGATATAAACCCGCCCTAAGGTACGTAATAGCCCTGTAGGTCATCATCTACATTATGTTAAAAATGACAACGAAATCGGTTCAGTAGTTTCGGCCTGAAAGAGATAAATTCATGAGAACAAGGCCGTCGTTGGCGGATATTCTACCATAAATTAATAGTGCGCAATCATTACTGTGTTGGGTGTGAAGGGCCCTGTAGGAAGTGAAATTACAGGGCATAAGAGACTTTAGAACTGCAGGGCTGTTATGTATCTCAGTTGCAATCAAATGTTGATTGAAATATTGAAAATGCCGGCTCTGTGTCAGTTTTGACCACTCCAGTAAGCAAAACTGTTAGTAAGTTGATGACTGGACCATTTTTTACAATTTCAGTCAACTTTTGATTGCAACTGAGATACAAAACAGCCGTGCCGATGGTTCCGTTTCATTCAGCACGAAATATGAATTGTCTCCTTCGTTGAATTTTTTTTGTATTCTTTCTTAACCTTAAAAACAATTTTCTTGTTCTTGTAGCATCATTGTGATAGTAATAAACAGAGGATGTTCTTCAGCAGTAGACATTGTGCCAGATCTTTGTTGAATTAATGTTGATTAATTAATACGCTTACTGCGACGGGCTCTCGTTGCTATCTATGTATTATTTAACCAATATGGAACGAGTGTCTGGGCTTTAACCTACTTTTTAAGCTATCTTACACATACAAAAGTAATTGTTATGACGTGTTTGCAATCTTAGATAAATTTATTAAAATTACATTTAGCTTTAAGGGATTAAGGTATCAATATTGTTACTCACTATACACAACTGATAAATATCGTGTTAAAATAATAATGATAAATATAAGAGTTCATGGTATGACTCATATATAATTCAAGATATAGATAGGACATAAACTACGAGTATAATTATCCTCATTACTCTTTGTTATAATTGTGACAAATTACGAAATATCACAGTATATTTATATATTACAAATGTTTTTTTTTTATTTAGGTACATGGACAACCAGAAGCTAAACTTAACTGAAAAAAAATCATAATTCGATAGAGAAACTCAGTTATAGGCCTTCACGGATAGACTTCCAATCTATATATATATATGTATATATATGTGTATATATATGAGAATGGGTTAACTGATTTCATTTATAATTTTTTATTTTTTTCTAATACTTAGTAGAAGGTTCCTTCATTAAAAAAACAAGAAAAGCTGGCGAGGCCGAAGGCCGAGTTTACTCCGCGAACGAAGTCGCGGGCAGTCGCTAGTACTTAATAAATCTTCACGCCTATATATCTTCGATGGGGTAGGCGTCAGGTTTTTAAATACTTATCTAATTATATGTTTCGCCAGAGGGATATGTTTTTGGTCCTATTTTATAGGAGGCGAGCCTATTGCCATCTACTGAGCACTGTGCCAGACTCCAGACTGCTATTGGGAATTTCTATGTCAGAATACCCAATATCTGTCCGACCCGGGTATCGAACCCAAGGTTTAGCGAGCGAAGCCGCTGACGGGTCAGCTAGTATTATTATAAATGAGAACTCTCATACAAACACAGTGATTAAGCACACCCAACTGTATGCAACAACCTCTAACATTGACACAAATGTTACAATATAGGATAATAATTAAATGATAAAAGCAATGCGTTGTAACTAGAAATTAATTCTATTTGCCAAAAAAACTATCGCTTAAGCCATATGCGATAGTTTTATTTAGAGATGCACCTTAAACATTTAAGGTGCGTCTTGCCATGGGAATATTACGATGAAGAACCTTATCTGTGTGTCTGCAAGAAAGTATCTGTTCATTTTACATTAGCTAAATAGACTGAAGAGATATAGGCCTATATTTGATCTCCACTTGAGATAAAAGATGGACGGTTTGATAGCTTTTTAGCTTACCTGGTGGGACCTTTCCAAGTTGGTCTGAAAGTATCAAGAAAAAGCGACAAAGTTCTGAAGAGCTTAGGATTTTGATAAAAACATGATTGAAAATGTTTCAAATAATAAACTTTTTTATTTTGCATCATACGACAACAATAATTATATCTGTATAAGCTATTCTCATGTAAAAGAAATATTTTTGTGATAAATAAAGATATCTCAAATCTTTATAGAAATAAAAATATGTTTTATGTCTGGGTATAAGATACTTTGCATTCCACATTTCGGCCAAATCCGTCGAGCCGTTTTAGCGGGGAGTTAACAAGTAGACACACCCATTCACTCACAAACTTTCGCTGTATTACACGTTATCAGATTTTATTAACTTTGATGTATACTTCCAGAACGGCAAGACCACAGTTCATCAGAGTCTGAGCATGAGAACGGCAGGCCGAAGAGAAGATACTCCTCATTCCGAAAAACTCTCCGTCTTTCTTCTGATCAAATTGTAAGTACGAGTATATAAACAGCAAAATGGTAATCGTTTTCAGTAATACATGCTTAGATAGATTGGGCCGAACTGGAGACGTTAAAACCGTGGAATATATTAATGCCAATGCCATACATTATGACCTTTGAAAAGTAAAATCATTTTGCTTAGGGTAACGACCGCAAAGCAAAGCTTCGTTGATTTTCAGACTTAAAATTTTACTACCATTGTAACTTTGATATGATTATGTAAATTGTATTGATTGGATCAGTTTTTCCGGTTAATAGTAATAGTTTAGTATGTGTCAAATTCACAAGAATTTCAACACAAAAAACCTTGTAACTGTCGTACGCAGGTGTGACGCTTACTCACAAACAAATAATTGGCCCATCTTGTCACTTACGGCCAGTTTATATTAACGGTTCATCCATTGTTAGTTTGTCCATAGTTTTGTATCAGTCTGTTGTTTTTTTACATTACCTGTATAGAGATTAAGTCATATTTGTGACAATCAATCCGAAAAGAATGTATAGTATAGAATGTTGATTTGAACAAACCAGTTGTTAATAAAGAGGCCTCGTGTAAATCCTAGCACTGGCCTGTCTCGCGCGCCGTCCTCTTTCTTTACTTTCTTTTTTTCTCTTGACTAACCGGTTTCTACTAAATGAACAAAGGTATCTGAGGTTAAAAAGGCCTAGCCTAGATAATCAAGCCTATTTAAAAATATAGACTAACAATTATTGTTTGCTTTTTCTAACTAAGGTAGATTACCGACAGTTTGACGTAAGATCCATTAGAGTAATGTTAAAAGCATTCCAACAATCCGAAAAAATCGAATCAAGATTGGACATAGAAACCAGTCGTAAGCATCATAGTCTTTAAATTTCCAGTCAGCTGTTGTCAACCAGGATAACAATGGATCTGTTATTGTGTCTGGTTATTTCATGGCCAAAATATGGTTACTGAATTATAAGTAACGTCCGCAGTGGAATGTCACCGTGGCCACGCCCACGCCCACACAAACACACGATACGTGTTACATCACCTGACATAAGTAAATGGAAAGATACTCGTTGCAAATCCCATCGCGACAGCTCGGCTATTCGCATGTCACGGAATAATTTGACATTTACGCCTTATGTGGTCAGATGAAAGCGATAATTGGAGTGTGTTTACGCAATTTATTTGTCTTATCTCGAGACTTGAGACAAAATCTACGATCGATTTTGTAAAGATAATAATTAATTCTTTTGAATTCGATTCTTGCTTAAGGATAAAAATTTTGCTGGTCTCATTATAATAAAAACTTAATTAATATAGGTGTATTTGCGCGCAAATTACTAACAATTAATAACTACTCTAAAATTATAAATGCGTGGTTTGCGTGTTGCCATTTAACTCTAAAACGTTTGGAAAGATTTTCATGAAATTTGGTTCTTATATATACGATACTTAGTAGGAAAATTTTTCTTCATCTGAGAGAGGAGATGGGCCATAATATATTAACATACACAACGCGGGCCCAGAGCGGCTTGGTGGATAGGTTGTGGCCAACCCATGTTGAAGTTTTCAGGCCGCCCAAAGTCCTATCGGCTGTTGTCCTAAGGCAAACAACCTGGCACATTAAGCCGTCGGGGCTTAACGTGCCCTCCGAAGCACGGAAGCGCTCAGTTGAATAATGCACTAGCGGTCACTCTTCCAACTCCTGACCGCAACGTTGCTTATATTGTTGATCGGTTAAGCCAAGTCAAGCTCCGCTGCGAGCGTTTTATCAATATTATATTAGTGATTCCCACGTGAGTGAGAGGTAGTTTTAAAGGAAGGCATTGAATTCTATTCTTCTGAAACACAGTAATAGTTTTGTACATTTTATTATGTTTCAGGTTATTCCCAATAGATTATGCCTCATTTTATAAGCTATAATAGTGTGAAGGTGGCTTCGTATTGTTTCCATGCATATGTATGATAGTGCATTATTATTGTTGTTGTTATAGAAAAAGTTGAATCTGCGCGAGGGCATGAACGAGATGGTGTTCAGCGTGACGACGGCGTACCAGGGCACCACGCGGTGCAAGTGCAACGTGTTCCGCTGGCGGTACGACGACAAGATCGTCATCTCCGACATCGACGGGACCATCACCAAGTACGGATTTTTTACTTGAATACGTGAACGTCAAAACATAAATTGAAGATAAATATAGCTAACACTTTGTCCAGTTACGAAGGGACAATGGAATATTTTTGACTTAACGTGTAAAGATAAAATACTAAACTGAGAAGAAAGAAGCATATACAAGCTGTTATAATGACACCAAAACCCGTCTTTGGTTTCTCATCTTTACCAGCGCTTTTTTATTTGAAAATGAAAATGATTTCGCTTATTCTGTATAGGCCTACGGGGGCACTTACAAATTGTCATATTATATTTAATATTTCTTAAATCGACAACCGGATCGGAACGCGACCACGACTCTGATCTGGCAAGAAACTCAGCGGGCTTGTCTTTTAATTATTTTTTTGTATCGCCAATTTCTTAATGTATATAACAAATATTCGTATATTTTTAGCTCCGATGTGTTGCCTTACAAAATAGACCATAATAATGGTATCAGTAGGGCAAGACACGCTACACTTTGACATGGTAATACACGAGTAGGTAGATTTTTTTTGTCCCGGGGAAATCCTTTATGGATACCACCCACCACGGGGAGGTAGGTGGTTATGTGGGAGTCCGTATACCCACCAAAACCCCGGGGTGTTCCGTCACTGCCGCTTTTGGCGGGAACGCGGGACAGATTTTGCACACGACCGCGAACCCGCCGCGGCTGTCCGTTGCCAGACCCTTCTCTTCGCGGCACGCCAGAACACATGGCGCACCGCAACTGCCTCGGAGACCTAACCTGCCAACAATGGGCGCCAGACTTCCCCGTGTCTGGACGCCCGTGGTCGCGGTGGGTCGGATACGTAGCCCCACCGCCTGCTACGTCAGCCACAGGGGATAGCCCCTCCGCGACCCCACCTCCTCGAGCCTGAACCAAAGTGCCCGGGCCCCCTCCTTGAGCCTGCGCCAAAGCGCCCGGGCTCCACCTCCTCGAGTCTGCGCCAAAGCGCCCGGACCCCGCCACTCCTATGTGGACTTGGCGGCCAAAGCCCATACGAGCGGCCCCGCCTGAGCCGGCCAGCGCACCCCAACGCTGGCGCGGCCCCTGGGTTCCTCTTGGCTTCCCAGCCCCCCCGCCACGTCAATGCGAGAACCCTTCGGGGGGGGGGGGGGGGGGGGGGGAGTAGGTAGATCCTGGAGTGATGAATCCCAAGCTGTTTTATCCTCCAATTAATCCGAAATTTTGTAATAACCTTTTTGATAGAGTTTAGTTTACATTAGGAATTTTATTATAGAATCGTATACATTGTCCCATAAAAGAAAGACTTATTCTGTGGAGACGCGTTACATGTAGACATGAGGATAGCTTGTGCTTATTCCGCGTGTTGATAGAATGAGCATCGCTCCTTTTTCAAAACTGTTCATGTTTTTCTTGACATACATTAGATTTTCATAGATAAACTGAGAGACAACAGTTAGGATGCTTATATCTTTAAACGTCTGTCTAAGGGAAACTCTGGGATCTAAACTGTAGATAGCTTGTATTGACCTTTTTTGCAGTATGAAAATAGAATTAAGATCTGCAGAACATTCCCAGAGCAGTATGCCATAAGTCATAACATGCCCAGACAGAAGCGTGCATAGTTCGAGCACGTATTGTATCAACCTTCTTGCCATAAAGGTATCTACAAAAGAAATGTGTTTAACATGTGCATATGTAGTTGTGTATAATAAATTACCCGTAATTATATAAATCTTAAAGGGTAATGTTTTTAGGAGTAGAGTGACTGCATGGTTCTCGGACAAGTTATTTTATAGCATGAAAGAATATTTTGACCTTATTTAATTGTAAATCTTATTAAGTTAAATATTATAGAATACTTATTGACTTTAAAAAACGTCCTCGAGTGGCGACTACGCAACGGAAGACGAAGTGTAGACCGGCCCTCCGCTAGGAATATCGCTAACCGCGGGGAATCGCTGGATGCAGGAAGTGAGTGCTGTTCCAAGTGGCGTTCTATGGGGGAGGCATATGATCAGTAGTGGACGTCTTCTGGCTGATGAAAAATGATGATTAAAAAATCAATACAAAATCAGATATAGATTTTTTTCAATTTAATTATAATATCATAAAAATGTATTTATTATTAATTTATGCTAGTATTAATTATTATTTGTTAAACTAAATGGGTTAATTTTAATTATATATAACGTTGATTTGATTTGACGTGACTTGCGTAATGTGCCGATCCCCGTGTAAACCAAGTGAGTTATTCTGCATGTACTAACCAGAAGCAAGAACTGTAAATTAGAAAAATGATGTGGCAAATCCTAACAATGTAATTGTTCCCATTGTCCAGGTCTGATGTCCTCGGGCACATATTCCCACTGGTGGGCAAGGACTGGGCGCAGTCGGGAGTCGCGCAGCTGTTCACCAAGGTCAAGAACAACGGCTATCAGCTGCTCTACCTATCGGCGCGCGCTATCGGACAGGCCAGAGTAAGTACTGTTTCATTATCATTACTTTAGTTACGTCATAACATGTCTTGGAACTGATAATACAGACATACTCATTAATATTTGTCTGAAAAATTTCGTAAGTTTGACACATATTGATTTAATACCATAACCGACTATTTTTTATCGGTTTATTACGTGAGTATATACTTGGTATAAATATTAATCTTTCTCAATAGGTATCTCTATAGTGCGATATGTTTCCCAATTGGTCTCGTATAAATTCCATACAAGTGCGTTTAGTTTTATCCGCCCAAACTCCACTGGGCTGTCGTGGTGGAATGATATTCATGGCCAATGTTCTCTCTGAGAAGAAATCCATGTTACCAGCAGTAGACACTAATGAGCAGATGTGTGGAAAGTCATTCATTCCATATATGTACTCACATTTAACCAACAACGAAAAAGGAATGTGTAATATGGATCTGTCTGTGGCATTCTGACTTCTGTGCGGCTGCTCTAATTTAATGAGCGTGTTCCTTGTTTGTGGTTATTATACACATAGATGGTTAGGCCGGTTGATGCATTTGTTGGCAAACCTGCCTTCCGAGTCACCGGTCCCGAATTTGATCCCGGATAGGTCAAACGTTTAGTTTGAGACTGAAGATCTTGTTTTGTGATGTTATCCCATATATTATAACAAGATCTTCATACTACAACACATACTTCAGAATATTAAGACGGTCTCGCCTAGTTTGAGGTTCTTATTCTAAATGGGGGCGGAAACCCGTCTGCTCGGAATTCTAATGGATACCTAATTTTGGTTTTGTTTTTCTCTCTGTTCTTTTACTTCTTATATAATGTTAGGTTTAGTCTATGTTCCCTCATTGTATGCAAAGATGTATATTTAAATAGTAGATTAATTAGTTAATTAAATGTAAAAAATGGCACGGACCCTGGAGTCTGGGTAGAAATATTAAAGAAATAAAAAAAATGGGAGCTATTTGAGGTGTATTGTGCATTCCCTCTCCTTAATATAACGGAGTAAGAACCTGGGTCGCTGGCACCACTGCTTCAGTGGTGGTATGTAGGTCTACAATGATCTAGAATTCTAGAACTATACTGATCTTCAAGTAGTCTGGTTGTATTCCGTAGCCGTGCACTCTAGCAGCACGTGCCTCAAGGTCCTCACGGTGGACTGTCCGTTGCACCAGTTTTGTGCAGATGGCCCTGTGATAAAGGCTACTAACAGGCGCACGTCCTGTCGTTGAAGTTTCAGAAAATTATTTGTCGTGTTTCTTTTCAAGGTTAGAAAAATAGATTTTGCTTGTTTGCAGTCCTTTTTTATCCCACATAATCTGTTGTTCTTCTTCAGTGTAGCGAAAAACTAGGTTCCGTACTTCCATCGCTGAAGGCTTGCAGGGGTCATTTAAATGTTCACTTTTTCTTCTCGCATTTTGGATATCTGCTTTCGTATCCCCCGGGCATGAGCCATGTCCATGCTATTTATGTATGTTTGAGGTTCGACGCTGAAACTGTTTTTTATGACATTTACCTAACTTGGTATATGAAATTAGACCTATAAGACAAATATTGTAACTAAAAATATGTATAATACCCATATACATTAATATATATTAAATAAATATGTGTATTACATTCTATGTATTTATTACATTAGGTGACCCGTGAATACCTGCGCTCCATCAAGCAAGGCGAGCTGTCCCTCCCAGACGGGCCACTACTCCTGAATCCCACGTCGTTACTACGGGCCTTCCACCGCGAAGTGATTGAGAAGAAACCCGAGGAGTTCAAGATCTCCTGTCTCGCGGACATCAAGGCCCTCTTCCCCCCAGGCTCCAATCCATTCTACGCTGGTTATGGCAATCGAGTTAATGTAAGTTCAAAGACTTTCTTTTTCTTTTATAGTTGGACTCGTTCATTTGTTAATTTGCCATTCCTCACACAGATAGTCCGCAGTCACATAAACAAGTTACTTAGGCTACGTTCCGGGAAGCGCCGAAATCACTCGCGGCGCTCGATACGTCATCAATGACGTCACCGAAAACGCTCACGCCACGCTCACAACGCTCGCGGATCTTAGGTGGGTCTACGTGATCATTGCGAGCTGTCACTGTCAACCAAAGGGAACGGCAAACCGGGGCGCGGCAGTTGTGAGCGTTGAGGGCGCTTGCCTGAACGTAGCCTAAGTGCCTGCCTAAGTCACGATCGAATTCGTAAAGCGATGGACGCATTTACTTAAACTTTGTAAGGCGAATGTCGGCAAAACTTGCGTTCTTCCCGATTTTTTTTGTATGCAACGTTATCGACTTGGGTTACGTGAGTGATTCCCGTTTTTAGATGTGATTATGATGAAAAGTATGCTGTGTTCGCTGTGTACCTACGCCTTGCCTAATTTCATTACGATCCGTTCAGCGTAAATGTAGAGAAATCAACAAACTCTATTTCGCATTTATAATATTAGGATTAATGCCGTGTGCGCAAAAATCACACCGGACAATTTGACAACTTTCATGTACTTAGCGCCGTGGTTTGACATGAATATCAAAACACACGATACGTTTTGACTTTCTATCGAAAAGTACCTAAAGTGTAAATATTATGGCTCAGGCAGAGTTCCAGTCGAATACGAGTGATAAGTCTGCACAAAGTATGCGTACCAGATAAAGTAGGACTACTCACATTACTCATTTCCAGTGATATACAAACCCATTATAGTTATGTGTAATGTTTTAATTTCCAGGATGTGTGCGCATACCAGGCCGTCGGCATACCGATCGTGAGAATATTCACTATCAATTACAAGGGCGAGCTCAAACACGAACTCACACAAACATTCCAATCCACGTAAGTACAGTTGTGATTATGAACCGTGAAATCAAGCTTTACTTCGCTTCAAATTCCGTGCCTAACGCTGACCCAGTCACTAACCTATACAATACACACACTCAGTAATATGAGACATATTTTTATTTCAGTTACCACGTGCAAAGTGACATGGTCGATGATTTCTTCCCAACGACGAAAAGTGATAATAATGATAAAAATTACCTAGCGGTCAGCTAGCGCGAGAGATAGGTGTTAGATTAAAATGAGTAGTTATTGACAAAATTAAACGGGAACTCAAATCGAACCGGTAAGCCGTATGGCATGACTTAGGCCACGTTTTCAGGCCGCTCTCATCCATCTACCAAAAACATATTTAACCATGCTGCTATTTCTACGCTCATAAACACTGACAAAATAACAATTGGCGATCATCGACTTGTCCAAACTTTGTCTTTTACTTCGACAAAATTCTGTTGTTTATCTTTGCTTGACCATTTGTGGTTTGTCTTCGCTAGTACAAAACCATTTCGTTTTATGTAATGGTGTTGGAAAGCTTTCGCTTGATTTTTACAAAACCGGTATAGGGGCTACACCGTCTTAGCTTTTGTGTGTTGGTAATATTTTTTCCATCTTTTCAGAAACTTTGAAAGCATTTGTCATTTGTGTGTCTAAAAACACTTTATGTATGCCATTACATCGATATTGACAATTCTTTATAATCTTAGCACCATTTTCTAATTCTACTGCATACATTTCCCAATGTTGAAATTATGTTTTTATATCTCCAATGAAATAAATCTCAATGATGGCAAACCGCCGATTCACGAGTTTACAGTGCCAGTTTTTCTGGGTACTATAAGGTCATTGTTCATTAGAGCACAATATCGAATGGGGTAGTTGGGATCAATAAATGGTCATTATAGTAAAGTAAAAAATGTTGCATGTTTATTTATTATTATGAACCCATATTCATTGCTCCGCAGCTAATAACCATTATGAGCGACTGAACGCACGCCGCTACATCACAGAATAGACAACAGTAACTACGCGAGACATACCTCCCAACTTAGTATAGGTACAACGACGTACGAACCTACCTACTCGCGAATGTTTACCCAGCTGATGTCTAAGCCTAACGGCGTACCCGGGCGGGTCATCGCCGCACGTTGTACCTATTCTAAGCGGGTAGGTATGTCTCGCGTATTTACTGCTATCTATTCTGCGATGTAGCGGTGCGTCGGGTCACGGTAATATTTAGATAATATTAACCGTGGTCGGGTCTTGCGTTCACTCGCATTATGTCTCTTAGCTGTGGAGCGGCGAATATGAGTTCATAATAAAAAAAATAAAAAATGTATGTAATTATTTTCTTTTACTTTCATGACCAATTATGTATTCCAAACCACCCGTTCTATATTGTGAATTATTTAACAAATACCTTATATATTGTGATACTGATTTAATAAACAACGGCCTTAGAATAAATTTTACTATTGTAATCATCGTGCCGTAGCTAAACAAGTTTTATTTGATCACCAGGTACTCCCATATGTCTGTGCTAGTAGACCAAGTGTTTCCTCCTGCGCAGTGCGAGCCCAGTGACGAGTTCTCGCAGACGCTGTTCTGGCGAGAGCCACTGCCGGTGGTAGACCTTCCGCCCGTAGTACTGCCGCCGCCGAGCAAGCCCAAGCACTGAGCACAGATAACAAATCTCACGCTCCACATCACACAGAACTGTATAGAAAACTACTACATACTTCTTATCACGAAAGACGTCCCTCAGCTGTGGCACTAGTGTCTATGCAAAAAGCAGGAATTGTATGTGGCTTACAACAAGCTATAGAGAGGGCTATGCTCGGGGTATTCACATAGCACAGAAGATAAGCCAGTTGAAGTGGAAGTGAACAGGCCACTTAGCACGCAGAACAAATGGCCGATGGGGCCGAATGGTTCTGGAGTGAAGACCACGTACCGGCAAGCGCAGCGTGGCTCGTCCACCGACAAGGTGGACTGACGACCTGATAAAGGTAGCAGGTCAACGTTGGATGCAGGCCGCTTCCAACCGGTCCCCTTGGAAATTTGTGGAAGAGGCATATGTTCAGCAGTGGACGTCCTACGGCAGAGATGAAGTGAAGTGAAGTATGTGGCTTAGTTAGTTCCACTGAAAACCGTGGACCATCTCTCGTGAGATAGACTCTACTTCTAGGCATTCTACCAAGAAGAAAACAACTACATCATTAACACATTTCAAAGAGGAAATGTAACAAGTTCTCCATTCAATTTAAAAGTTTATTTTTTTGTAACTTCAGACTTGTCGACTTCAGAAGACATTCTTTTATAAAACGGACTTCGTCTTGTTGTGTGACAAAATTGACTTATTTTTTTAAGTTGTAAAAAGTTAGTACCAGTTTTGAAAATATTAACGTATTGAATTTAAATGGCTGTAAAGTGTAATATTTAAAAACGTATTGTTTTAGAGAATATGTAATGAGGGATGTTAAAAACTATTTTAATTGGTTTGTTAATAAGTTGACTAAAGGTGTAGACTGGTTACATATTATTTTGTAAAATTTTAAAAATTCTCGAACCTCAACTAATTAGATGGTGTGGTTTTTTTGGATAGATTTTTTTTTTCTAGTGAAACTTGTCATTGACCAGTCTTTATCATAGAGTATTGAGATAAAAAATACAGAATTTCTCTATGCTCAAAATGTGATACCAACAAACTATTATAGAAAAATAAGTATTTCTTAGGTTTAGAAATACATTAGTGATTTGCACGGCTTATTTGAATCCTGCATCAGTATGTAGTATTAAAAGTTATATGTAATTTCGTGGGTGTAATCGTAATGGTAGGATAAAAGACTATATATGATATTATATGAATTGAATTTTGTAAGAAGAAACCCACCAAAATCAGATTTTCTACTTGCGGAAATTTCTGCTGATAATTCGGATCATAACAAAATATCTGGAATAAATATTACCGCCGGTAGAGATTCACGGAACGAACCATTATTTTTACCAAAAATACTAGCAATAGTTTCAGATATAATTGATCTGATGTTAAAGTAGCCTGTGATAATGGAACTGATCTCAGGTTCACTGCTCCTTAGAGATACGATACCAACACAATGGCTATCTATAGTGCGTTCGAATAGGCCCTTTGTGAGCATTTTTAGCGAAAATAACGCTAAAAACACTCACAAGGGGCGTTCGAGTTGGGAATCTGTGGGTGAAAATGTCGTTCATGTATCTTTTTGTTCAGCGTTCGGAAAGCTAGGTAGAGGTATTTTTGGCACCAATAACTGCAATTTTTGACCCACGTCCTGAGAATGGTTGTATGTGATCGTTTTTAACAGTTATGTATTTGACATCATAATCATGCGATTTTAGGTGTTATGCTCAGTTGAGCGTTTGAATAGGGTGTGGGCAAAAGTGGCAAAAATAACGTTTTTGAGCTTTACGAACGCTTTAACAAAAGAGCCATCAATGACAACACCACCAATGCCCTAAAAGCTAAACGAACGCACCTCTAGTTATAAATGCCGTAAGATGTTTTGCACTTCAACTTTAAGCTAGATAATGTATGTGAGCACTGTTTAACTCAGTTATATTTATTTAGCAACACATGTTGACAGAAATTATTGCGTTTGGTAGATATGCATGACTAGCGTACTATTTCATATAGTAATGTGTGTATTGTAAAGATTTGTCTCATTACCATAGTCGGATTATCCTTTAGCGCCAGTATAGAGGATGCGCTAGGTGTCTATGAAATTGAGTCGTCGGGCTTAGTTTTGGTTCGCGGATTGTGTAAGCTGTGATGTCGACTGATGAAACGATGCTTTATTTTTGTACTGTGATTAAAATATTCGTATGTACTAAGTTCATTCTGAAGTGTTTTATTTAAATACACAATCGCGTATTCATCCAGAGGCTTAGCTTCTAGGTATTTTAGTTGTGTAGTTTACTTTGCGATATTACACATTATTTTAGACATTACTGATTAGTGAAATATTTCTTTGTAATTATTATATTGGATTTAAGTTTATACGAAACAGATTGCTGGTTTTGTCTGATTTAGATATATTTTGTAATATAATTTATTGTTTCTGTGATTGTTTCAATAAACATTTTTTAGGAATGTGTTATGTGTGTTTATTGATCTATGTAAAATATTATAGAGCAACCCTATCATCTCAATTCCGCGACATATGGTTCAAGTCGGCCAACTATTGCAAGAATGATAACATGAATCTTGAACTTTGCGAATGCTTCCTTTCTACTAATATACCTATTAGTTATTGCAGTAAGGGCTAATAAAAATATATTTATAATTATAATTAAAGAGCTGTATAAAATGTGTTATTTATAATAATTTTACTCTAATATAACACCTAGTCATACGTTACTAGGTATGTTAGGAAATTATATTGGAGTTTAATTAAATATATATATATCTAAATTCCAAATCAAATTTACATCCAAATCCGTTTAGCCGTATTTGCGTGATTGAATAACAAACATCCATACATAAAAACACATGTATAATATTGGGGTGGATTATTTACATATAGGTAAAGGGCCGTATAAAGACTCTGTTGTAGTTGAGATAGGTTTAAAGAATTTCATTCTCATAAGAAATGCATATTTCACTTACAATGAGATACAAAATACACAAGTTAATTAAGTACTTTATCAATTATAATTATCTAGTACTTGTTGCAATATGTCATCATCATCATCTCAGCCGTAGGACGTCCACTGCTGAACATATGCCTCCCGCATGATTTTCCAAAAGGACCGGTTGGAAGCGGCCTGCATCCAACGTCGTCCTGCGACCTTCATCAGGTCGTCTGTCCACCATGTCGGTGGACGACTTACGATGGGCTTGCCGGTTGTCGGCCGTGGTCTCCACTCCAGAACCTTTCGGCCCCATCGGCCATCTGTTCTGCGTGCTATGTGCCCTGCCCACAGCCACTTCAACTGGCTAATCTTCTGGGCTATGTCGGTGACTTTCGTTCTTCTACGGATCTCCTCATTTCTGATTAGATCACGTAGAGAAACCCCGAGCATAGCCCTCTCCATAGCTCGTTGTGCGACTATGAGCTTATCTATGGACCACGTTTCAGTGCCATAAGTCATCACTGGTAACACACATTGGTGGAAGACTCTTGTCTTGAGGCACTGAGGTATTTTTGACGAGAAGACTTCGCGAAGTTTCCGGAACGCTGCCCAGCCGAGTTGGATTCGACGATTGGCCTCTTTCTCGAAGTTGGACCTGCCTAGTTTGACTGCCTGTCCCAGGTAGATGTACTCGTCAACAACTTCGAGAATTGAGTTCCCAACTTGGGTTAGGTACAACATGGGTATTAGACATAATTTTCGTCTTATCCATGTTCATCTTAAGACCTACCCGTTGGGAAACTCGATGGAGGCCTTCGAGCATTGTACTGAGGTCTTCCATGGATTCTGCCATGACTGCAATATCGTCGGCAAATCGAAGGTGAATGATGTATTCGCCGTTAATATTGATGCCAAGTCCTTGCCATTCCAGAAGCTTGAAGGCGTCTTCCAATGTAGCGGAGAACAGTTTCGGAGATATAACGTCTCCCTGTCTCACGCCTCTTTGCAATGGAATTGCCTTCGAACTCTGCTCCTGTACTCGGATTGACATACTGCAATATGTAACTTTAGTTTATTCTTAATTTTATTTATATCCTCACTAGTTTAGGTATTGTTTGGTAACTCATTAAACAACAAAGCACTTTATAATGCCTTCTTTCCATCAGTTAATAATTAATTTCCGTTAGTTCTTGATGCAGATACTAAGTATAACAAACTTTGATTCGAAGATTGTTCGTGTTGGTTTGGCATATTTTCTGTCTGTATAATTGGGTAAATAGAGGGGTAAAATAGGTGGTTCAGGTTAGCCGATACGGCAGATCTCCAGATTTCTATTAAGTATTCGAGGTGCGATTTCACTATAGAATTATATGTTACTGGTTGAACGCTTTTAGGTACCATACAATGCCCTATCTGTCAGGAACCTCCTAGTACATACTGATTTTAGTTTGCATTAAACATGCTCAATGTGCGTTCTCCCAAGTAATTTGTCATTTGATCAGTAAACCTAAATATTTATCTTCGTGTGATCTTTTAATAATTGCATTGTTGATAGTGAGCGAGTAAAAAACTATTTTATTTTAGCTGCTATCATAAAGGACGTTTTAGTTGTATTGATTGTCAACGAGTTGTGAAGCATCCCCTCATTTAGCTTGTATAAGTCTTTTTGTGCACTCGAAATTAAATCTCCATTAATAGATTGCCCGAACTTCGGACCCCGAAGTAAAATAAACACGTATCGTCAGCATATAATGTGACATGTTCGGTTATATCCATTTTACTTACGAATTTGATGAAATGGGACTTTACATGGGACCACACGGAAAGCACCAGCTTTCAAACAAAAAAGCTTTTGGGAATCGGTTCACCTAGTCGAAAGTTGCGGTAACAAACATATTAATAAAATACAGTTGAATATAGTACCTCCTCCTTTTTGGAAGTCGGTAGAAAATTATCAATCTTTACAACTTGGCGTCTGTTCTGTAGATATGAGAAACATTTTAATGATATATAATTGATACCATAAATTAAGAGCAGCGTTTGGTGAGTAACCACGTAGAAAGTTTTTTAAATCAATAAACATTCCTATTACTTTATTCTTTTTGTCATTTTCAGTTTCAAACATGTTTTGGATGTAAATTGGGCGCAATCATTTCATTCAAGTTGATTGCCATTTTTAACAAAAACTTTTGTAAATTGGGAATCCCTCCTTCACGAACGTCTCAGTAGCAGACAGCATGGAAGTAATTTAATGAAATCTATAGCACAATGGTACCACTGTGGAGTACGCCAATTTGGTACATAGTCCACTAATTATTTCAGATGAGAAATTTATCTTCAAATAGATGGAGTGGCCACAGGTAGGCTACAGTTGTTGCCTACTTATTGAACGAACTTTGCGAAACGGCCACTTCACTAGCACCGATTACAATTAAAACTTTGGAAAAGGTACGTATGAGGGTTATTTATTTGAAGATAAATTTCTCATCTGAAATTATTAATAAAAAATAAAAAAATAATTAATAAAATACATTACATTATACAATTAAGAAAATGACAAAAAGAATAAAGTAATAAGATAAAAAACTTTCGACGTGGTTACTCACATTACATTTTCAGTATTACAGAAGGGATTTGCCCGCTGAGTTTCTTGCCGGATCTTCTCAGTCATGGTCGCGTTCCGATCCGGTTGTAGATTTAAGAAATAATAAATGTAAAATGACAATTTGTAAGTCCCCCGTACGCCTATACAGAATAAATGATTTGATTTTGATTAAAATTATTTGGGGACACAATTGAACAGTGTTTACGCACGAAATGGAAAGAGAAACATATACAATACAATGTAAACAGCTTTTAAAATACATTAAATAAAAATATGTTTAATTATTTAACAATGCACTTATGTTGTATAGTTATGTTTCATCTTCTTCCATGGCTTCATTTTCCAAAACATTGTCATCATCATCTGCATCATCATCATTTTCGTCATCGCTGGGCACATCAAGATCTTTGTGGAACCCTTTGCCTTTAGTCCAGTGGCATTTTATCAAAACTTTGAATTCAGCCAATTGTATACCCAACAGCTTCAATATGCTGGCTTGTTCCGGAGTTAATGTACTTCCTTTTTTACATACCTACGAAAAAGAAATATACTTTAAATTAAATATTACGGTTATATTCATCGTCATAGTTAGCTCTCGCCGATCAAAAAGATTCGCCCATCCCATTTATTCATACTCATTAGTGAGATATGTTATATTGTATGATATTAAAAGATATACATAATTATCTCTCGAGGATATGGTGCTTCACTATGTGGTAGGTACATGGACATGTATAAAGATATAAAAGACAGGGGCCTTCAATAAATAATGACTTATTAAATAACTAAGTATAGTGGTAAACGAATACAACAATATTAATTAAGTATGCAGGCCAGGCTGTACAATACCACCTAAAGAAAACTTTAGATAGACAGGATTCGGGATTTACCTATCTATATTACTGTGGTATATGTTATTAGTTATATAACTTACATTACTAGTTTTGAAATAGATCACTGTGATCTAATACATAACTACGCTCTACCTAATATTATGAACGCGAAAGTTTGTATGTATGAATAGATGTTCGTTACTCTTTCACGCAAAAACAATGATCACAATTTTAATGAAATTTGGTATGTAGATAGATGAGGCTCTGAAATAACATAGGATACTTTTTCATCATCATCCAGCACCACGCTAGTGTAACCGCGGGACGCAGCTAGTACTAAATAGAGAGAGAGGAGGAATAGGTATCTTCTAGGGAAACATGAACGTAACAGTAGTTGTGATAGCGGTCAAATGCCAGCCTATCATATCATAAAAACAAGGGAATTTATTTTTCAAATGGAGTGACTTGGATGGTAATATTACGAAATTAGAAATATGTTTCATGACCACTACGCATAGTCCACCCTTCTGAATTTCTGACATATTGTACCGTGTACAATGCTATAGGCCCTATAGTATAGGGCCTATATTTTTTGTTTTTGTACCTTATGGCTTGTGACATATTACAACTAGCGCTCGGCGAGTCAATGTCTCCTGAGGATTCCTCATATAGAGCAAAACATGTGTCGTAGAGTTTATGGTTAAGAAAGTTACATTTTTATAAAATGCTAAGCTTTTTTCCAGCGGAAGTCTCTAAATGTATTCTTTTAAAATCATATCAATATGAATTTTCATACTTTGTCTAGATAAAATAAATCTACCTCCATTTCGTTATTATCTGATTTCCAGAAGTGGAGACTTGCGCTGTTTGATGTACTTTTGGAACTGAATATAAAAGTATATTTTTTAAAACTACTTACTTATAGGATGATTAGTTTAGTATATATATATATATCACGGTATAGTAATTGCGTCCATACTGAAACACCCGCTTACGGCGTCCACCATTTCCACTGTCATTATCACTAAAGTTCATGTGAATGTTGACTTCTGTATCACATGCCATATTCGTGTGCATCCTGTATTTTTAAAAGTTAAAAAATTGGAGATATTCACACTCCTTTTGTTCTACTACATTTGTTACGTCATGTACACTTTCACGTCCTAGCGTATATTTTTAATATATTTTAATCAATACTGATGCTTTTGTTGCGTCTATAGTACATAATATTAATTTCGAGTCCTATTTTGTTGATTTTTTATTTCATACTTGGTTTCTTTTACATATTCACGTATTACAAAGTTTCACTCTAAACTCTAAAGAGTATGTGGAGTAGTTTGTGGGTAGGTAATATTTGTTGTGCACTCTACCAACTACCTACAAAAATAACCTTAACTAGGGTTGGAGTCACAACCATTCCTTGCTTTGTTCTAAGCGCTTCGCTGGCCGCTACCGCGGCACGCTCGCTTCGCTCGCTCGGGTTGTGCATAGTCACAGTCAAAACTTAACCTAGGGTTGGAGCCATAATCTTCCATAACTTTATTTTTTAAATCAGAGTGATTTCACATTATTTTATTTGCATAACCGACTTCATACACCGTCTCTTGACGTGCAAAAAATAATAAAAAGGGTGTTTCCAAGGATAAACGCATCGCCAGAATATTAGAGAAAAAGGACATCATTCAGAAACACACCTTTTAAATTATTATCACACCATATGGGATGCTAAAAATTTAATAACAATTAAATGTATTATGTATTAATGATTTGTTTGTAAATAAAAATTATTTAATAATAAAGTAAGAAAAAGTGGTTTCTTGTCAAACAATTGACAAGTATTGTATATATTGATATATTGTATATTGATTTATGCAATACCTATGTACATGTTTATTTTGGTAATTAGAGGTGAAAATAATCTTGCGTCCGTATACCGGGCGCAGTATTACTATGGGGTTTTTTGAGGGTGGACGCAAGAGTTATAGCGTGATGTAAATATATATATATATATATATATATATATACTAAATCTTTTGTTCTGAAATAGTCTAACAAATCCACAAATTTTTACATGTGTGTGTGTGTTATGACATGTTTATATTTTGGCACCACTATTTCTACTTGTTGTTTGTTGATAAAAGGATAGAAGTAGTTATAGATGATACAATAATCCTTTGAGGAGCAGTTTTCTTATAATAAAGATATTATCAGTTATCACATTACTTCAGTTGTAAAAATGTTTACAAAATCATTTTTATTCAACTGTGTTGTGTAATATGTGTACCTTGAAGGTTGTTGGAATGAATACAATTTACCTGATATTCCTTTAAAAGATGTATGACACCTTTTTCCAAAGATGATGGTAGTCCAAGTCGCCTCAGGTGTGGTTCAATGGAATGTGAGAAATCTTCAAGGGGTCCTTTGGGCAATATGACATCTCTAGTAGCTACAAACCCTGACCTAGCATACTCTGTTTCACTGTAATTTTTGAACCATTGTAGTACCTCTGGCACATCACGGTTTGTCATTAGCAAGCCACACTGCCCTTTTAATTTTTTTGATAGCTGTAAATAAATTAGTATAATAACCCATTTTGCATAGTACATGGGGCAAATGACACTAGCAGCATCAGGTAATGGTATTGGAAGAACAATATACCAGACTGAATGCTGTCAATATGAACTATTATTGCATGTTGTAAAACTATATCTTATCCAGGTATAATCAGTTATCAGTAACAATATTAATATTGTGTTCGTTGTTTGACAATAAGTTGTTTGTTCATGCTTGTACCATATTGATTTTCGTAAAACTTGGATATAACCTGGACATATACATAGGTTTCTCCTGAAAATATGTACTATGAGAAGCAAAAAGCATACAGATAAAAAATATTACTAGTTTAAACATATATCAAGTAACATATTTTATATATTATTTGAACTTCATCAGCTCCTGGACTGTACCAGGAGCTCATACTTTACTACAGAAAAATAATTTTAAATAATACTTTTTTTGTAAGATGTTGAATCTTACTGATAGAAAAAAAAAATTTTTAAAAATGTTGTAGTAGTTAGTTGCTACTTGGTTTTATTAATGACCAGCTGCTCGCCGCGGTTTCACCCGCGCGGTGATGGATGATGATGATGATGATGACTCTTATATAGCCTATGTTAATCAGGGTGAATGTAGCTTTCCAATGGTGAAAGAATTTTTGAAATCGATCCAGTTGTTTTTGGGCCAATTCATTACAAACATACAAAACATTACAAATCTTTCCTTTTCCTCTTTATAATATTAGTATAGATTACTTTAATGATTTTGATGTACTGCTCCAGTACAATATAGTATGGTTTTGTGGGATGTACACATCCAATTTGATATATGTATTTTTTTAATATTCAAATATGTAATGCAGCAATCTTGGTAAGTTGACTAAACATAACTTAGACTTAAACAGAGCTAACAGGGTGACAGCTTTATAGCTACCAGTTTTTTAGATTTTAATCGAATTTTGATTGCAACAGAGATACATAATAACCTGCTCACATTAGAAACTTACTAAATTTAACTGGTCTTCAACTTCATCATTTTTTGTTTTGCCAAGAGCTATAGCCATGACTTTGTTTTTGCCAAAAAAGAATCTTGAATCTTTCCATTCATTGCGTAAGTCCTTTAGTGTAGTGTTTCTCATATTATCAACTGTGAACAGGAATATGTGTTCATATTTTGATAGTGAATTTCTTATTTCTTCAATTGTCTTTTGCTTGAGTAATAATCCTTTCTTGTTTGTTTTAGTTAGAGAAACTGAAATAAAGGGCACATTATTAAAATAACATTTCACACTCACAATTGTCAGTTTATAATGTCAATTTAACTGAAGAGTATAATTTTTATACATCAGTTATGAGTAAGAGATGAAGATAATACAAACCATAAACAAATCAACTACCCCTAGACTAATAATGTATTTTTTTTATACTGTGCATATTTAATGTCTCTATTGAATAAATTAGTAGTGTTGATTTCCTGTTGCAACTAACTTGACCATAATACATATAATAATATTTTTATTAGTTAATAGGGAACCAACAGTGTTTGCAGGTAAAACTTAATATTATATGATGTAAGTAATACATTGTAAGACCAATAACAGGTTACTATAATTTTATATGAGAAGAATGTGTCAGCTGTATAATTCACTCACCTGTCGATTGTCAATATAACAATGAAATTGAGTGTGGATTGTTCGACAGATGAAGTATTATGTACTTTATGTATTTGTATATATCAATGAATAAATAGTTATTATTTGTACATAATAATTAGGCATGCTGTGTAAGTGTGTGTGTGAATAAATACTTAATAAAGGCTCATATCGCTAGCAGCAGTGATGTTTTAGAGTAGTTCCTTTTTAAATGATATTTTACTACTTGAGAATAGGTCTAATTATTTGCCTATTCCATAATATAATATTTAAGGTGTCATTCTGAACTGGAAGATTCCAAATAAATAAAGTTAATGTATTTATTTACATTTGAAAATATGTATATTGACATACAACCTGTAGGTACTTTTCATACTGGCTTTTATTCATAAAACATGGGCGTAGGCAAATTGTTCGCCATAACAGATGCTCAATAACAATGCCGATCTTACAAAATAACATCGTGTTCTACAATAAAGGGGTACCCACTTAACCTAGACTTTTGCTGTAGAAACTTACCACCTGGTAAAGTTACAGTAAGGTTATGTTGTGTAATAAAATATACGTCCAGTCTTAAATAATAATAGTACGCATCAAACAAAACTCATTTTTATTTATTTTCGTCTATCCAGGATAGATGAATTTCAAACACAACTTCCATCAGACACGAAGCTCTTACCTTTTTTGTCTCGTTTCGATTTCGGCATTTTTAATTGGTGTCCGTCACAATACTACAAAAAACTTTTATTTTTATAACTTTACGCAATCAATTACATTCAGTTAGGTTTATTTATTATTATTAGTCGGTGGCGTGTTGGAATTATTTAATTTCAAAATAATAACCTCTGAAACACACTGAAAGTTCTGAAACCATAGATCAAGATCATTTTTTTTTTTTTGAACGGACTAATGCTGTTTGCATCTACCGGCATTTACAGCGTCACCGGACGGTTGGCGAGCGCAGATGGCACTCAGCCAGAAAAGATCAAGATCAAGGGGAGGTGTCCTGTATGTACGAGATTTTACCATTGCACACACGAGCAAAATTTAGATGTGTGTAGCGGAATTGAATGTACTGCTACAGTGATAAAATTTAGACATTTATAGGGAAGCAAATTCGTTCCATAAAAAAATATTCCGTACTATTTTTAATAAAATACATATTTTACTGCCACCAATCGTTTCATAATATTTTTTATTCTTTTACCTTTTTTTTTGTTGTACAAAATACATAAAAGAAGCTAACATTTTTGTTAAAAACAATATTATACAACTTGCTCCTTTTTTTTTTAATTTTTTTATTCATCTTGCTACACTCGAATTGTATGTCAGCAAGTTGATCAAATTCAATTTGAACATTTACGTTATAAATTAGTTTTAAATTGCTGATATTTCATATCACGTGGATATTTCATGTTATTATAGTGACCCTCATTTAATTTAAGCTTCCGCAGAACTATCCAAGTATTAGTAACATTAGAAACGGGATATTTACCGTGTAATCCATGTTGTCGGGAATATAAATCGCGAACTCAAGTAAAATGGATTACACGGTAAATATCCCTTTTCTAATGTTGTCTCTTGCAAAAGTGATCGTGATAGTTTAAAAACTTATAATATCTAAGTATGTCTACGGACATGTACCGAAAATGTGCAAAATGTGAAGCAACTCCTGTTCAAGATGGTGTGGTCTCATTTCACCGTTTCCCTAAGCCTGGTAAAACGAATGTTGAACGGTATGTTAATCATATATATTTTTATGCTCATATATGCTTTATCTTGCTTAAATTGAAAAACTAATAGCATAGTTAGGTACTTACTCTCGTTTTCAATTCTACAGTAGGTATTATTATTACAGTTAGTTAAAAACATGTAATTTAACTTTGATCTCCATGTGATACCTATAATAAGATCATATAAGGTACTATGTGACTGTACCTTCGTCTACCATATTTCCTATCTTTCTCAAGTCAGATTGCAGTAATGTAATTACTATATTGCTTGTGGGCTGATGGATGACACAACGGGGCCTACTTCCACCTTTTACGAAACTATCATAAATCAGGAGCGTCTTGTAATAAGCTTATAATAATCATACTTACTATCGTACCAACACAAAATGGTTGAACAAAATTACTTCAATATTATTTACGGCGTGTTCCTTTTTAAGCCGAAATCGACCCTAATGGTGCATTCCAGTAAACACCGCCAATACATACGACTGTCGTGCTCCGGTTTCGTGTTTCCTTTAGGATGAATACCTATAACGCCCAACCCAAATAGAACACTCACACAGTCGCAAAAAGCAAGTCATATTTTCTTTCAATTAAATCGAATGAACATAAACCTTATTTGATATTTTGACAGTAACAGCTCACAACGACCGCAAGTCCAAAACCTTCCATCCCCGAGTGTTGTAGTCGTGGCGTGAGCGTGAGCTGTGACGTAATCGATGATGTACCGAGCTCAGTTATGATAATTGCGAGTTTGAAAGGTAACGGTTGGGCGGCTATGCGAACGACGCGATCGATTTTGGCTCTCAAAGGAACACGACCAGATGTAAGTGAAGTGAAAGAACGAAAGAACGACAGAATATTCTAATAAGGGTTTGAGATTTTAAAACTCTATGGTGGAGGCACAGAAGCATAAATATAGCTTTCATACTTATTTGTAACAGATATTGCACATTTATTTTTCTTTTATAAGTGTAGTCGTACGTGTTGAACATTTGCCATTTCAGAAGTTAATTTAATGTGTATATGTAAATATTTATAGTTTAAATGATGCATGATTTTTATTTACATAGTCGTGAGTAAAGACTTAGTCACGTACACAAATCTATCATTAAGTCACTGTCCTGCCTAAATTACGTTTTAGTAAAGCAATAGTAGTAGATATGTGTTTAAAATAAAACAATAAAAAATCAAATCTATCAATATTTTATAAATAATACAATCGTTTCTACAGACTAATCTGTTGGTTTCATGTAGATATATATATATAAGTACCTTTTATTCAAATGAAAGCCCTATATTAGCTTATTCAAATTGATTTGTAGAAGGTACTTAAACTTCTATTGTTTTTGTTTAATTTCAGATGAACTTCCTTCAGAAGTCTTCGCCACAGCTACACTTTTGAGCAAATTCATCCAGCTGTTTGATGTATTAAATGCTGACAGTCCAGACTTTCAGACAGACAAGAAAGAACAAAGTCAGTCCAGAAACTTACACTCAGGCTGGTGTGGCAGTGAAAATGACAAAACCTTTAAACGATGCAAATATGCCAATCTCGGTGGAGGTTACACATTTGTGCCGTTTGGGGTAGAAACTTTCTTTAGGTGGCGCGTACGAAATTTTCAGGGCTTGGCCAAACGTTTGGTTGAAGCGTCAGGTGAACAGAATGCTGGCTCATATTTAGCAAAGAAAATTTGCATAGCTATTCAACGTGGAAATGCAGCCAGCGTTCTGGACACTTTGCCTCCAACAAATAATTTATTACATTTGATATTTTTAAACTTTTGTCCATTATTTAGTTACTTAAACTTTAATAAATTTATGAAATAAATACATAAATGTTCTTAAAAATTGTTTTATTTCTATAACATAAATACCTACTTACTCACCTAATAAGGTTCTGCCTACTTCATGAGGCGAAATTATGTTTTAACATTGTTCCATCCGCAGACTGAATTGATAGCTAGGCAAAAAATAAATGAAAATAGAAAAGCATGGGGTGGATATTTAAAATTCGCGCTAAAGTTAGTTCCTTAGCATTCCGTGTGGATTCTGTTGCACTAGTACTATCAGTGTAATTCGCATTATGTCTGTATGGCAGTTATACTTCTTCTCTCGGTAGAGAGTAAAATATTCCTTGCCATAGATGAATAGTTTACTCTATGAATCAGACTATAATCTAAAGAAAGTCAGATGGCAATCGCTAAAGCAAACAACGGAACGTTAGTGGGACGTTTAACTTTTTCAGTGCCATCCACTTTGACGGTTCATAGTCGTCGCTCGGCTTCCATGTGTGACATTAGGGACATGGAACGCATTAGCGACGTGGAAGACGAGCGCGCGGGTATCGATATTGATAATAATAATAATAATAATAATAATAATAAATAATAATAATAAATAATAAATAATAATAATAAATAATAATAATAATAATAAAATAATAATAATACCGCAGGGGCGGCTAATAATAATAATACCGCAGGGGCGGCTTTGTGGCGAGCCGTCGGTGAGTGGCGACACCGTGGACCCTGATTCTCCCTGGGGCTAAATGAGACCCCTGACCCCCAGCTTGCCTTTATTGGCTGTCTGGGGGTGGAGACGCAAGAGCAAGTAACAAAAAGCTCCAAGGGTGGAAGTGTTAAAGGGCATAACGCCGGTAGTAGCGCTCTAGTGAAACCGCAGCACACCTCTCGACACCCTTTAGCCATTCACACCAACGTTGCCCCTTTTGTCACCATTGATGGTGGCTTTTATGGGGGGCCCGTTTAGTGAGTGGCAAGTCACCACCTGCCTAAATATTTTAAGATGAGACTGAAATTGGCAGGTGCCGTAGTCTCGACCATAGCCCACTATCTCCCGTATCACTAATAAGTACATTTTTAATAACCATGCCATTTTACCCATTTTTGTAATAGATAACCTGTAACCTTCCATCCAAAATGTTTCTGTTTTTATACTACATTGTATTTTTATATCAAACAGGCCTCTAAGTGTTGGCTACAGCCCCACTTATGCCTTTGTAAAGGACCGGGTGAAACCCGTGAAATTGGTTGAATAAAAATAATAATAATAATAATGTTTATTTTCTTCAACATACTATAAAGTTTACAAAAATGGGCAGGAGTCCTCTTTTAGACATGTTATAATGCCTGTGCCAGAGGACCCCGCTCTTCCGTGTTTACAATAATATAGGTATATACATAGGTTCTTATATCATATTTTATATTTTTACAATTTTATTACTAAAGCTAAGATGTTTTTATGCTAGTGTTTTGAGTTTGAGGATGTTTTTGTGTATGTAGGTGTGTTGGTGTGTATATTAATAATAACGATAAATCAACAACAACTACCTATTACAAATCGTAGTGTTAAAACTTATTATAAGTAAGTAGGTATTTAGGTACCCAATAGGTACCTGCTTAGGTGTTAGAAACATCGCATTCCTCTTACTCCTCCACATCATTTAATATGTACGTTAGGCGTTAGTATTACTGAATTATAACATTGTAAAAAAAAAAAAAACAAATAGTCATCAATTTTACCTATTATGTAGGGTACCCACCTACCTAATTTATAAAACGACTGCTGAGTACAATATGTGTGAACGCGCGGGGTCGGCTGAGTTCGGCCGAGTCCGCTGTTGTGTCGTTTTGTTGTCAACACGTTTGTGTGAGTGAGTAAAGCTGAGTGTCATATATGTGTGTGGTCCAAGCATGAGAGTATTGCCTTTTTATGTGGATATACTAATTTTTACGATATATAAGATTTAATGTAAATATTATGTAAAATTTTGAATAAAAGTTGTTTTAAGTGATAGTATTGATATCGATAAATAGGGATGTGCTGTTTGATATCGAGGTGGCAATAAGCGTTCCATCTAATATATTAAAATATTGTTATGTAAACCAGGGTTTATGAAATAAGAAATCAAGTTTAAGATAATTTAATCCATTTATTGAAGAACACATTCTAAAATAACAAAGATTACTATTTATTAAGAGTAATACATATTGTTTACCTTACATATTTAAAGTACTTATGTTTTGTGAGATAACGATTCAAAACATGCATGATTACAATTTCTAATAAAACATTTTCGTTTTGTTATTTAGGTAAGTACCTAACTATAAATTAATGTGTACATGGGCGTATATAAGGGGGGGTTTAGGGTTCCTGACCCCCCTTAGCATACGACATTATTAAAATCGCGGAATATTGATGACGGATAATATAAATCTGTGCCATATAATAAGTACGCGTCGCGACAATTCAGTGTTTATAGCTTTGGTTATGTATAATAAACCTCACCATTTAGCTATGTAATATCCGTAAAGCATTTTATACCATTTTAGGAGTTTGCCCCGGATTCCAAAATCTGCCAACTTAGAAACAAGTGTTCTGATAAGCACTCAATCAAATGCTTTTTCATAATCTAGGTAGATAACATCATTTTTCCCATTTTCGTCCACATATCACATGAAAGTAAATTGGCCTCTGGTTTATTATACATAGCCAAAGCTATGTTACACTGAATTGTCGCGACGCGTACTCATTATTACATTATTAGTACAATTATATGCACAGATTTATATTATCCGTCATCAACATTCCGCGATTTTAATAAAGTCGTATGCTAAGAGGGGTCAGGACCCCCTAAACCCCCCGCCCCCCTTATATCCGCCCATGTACACATTAATTTATAGTTAGGTACTTACCTAAATAGCAAAACGAAAATGTTTTATTAGAAATTGTAATCATGCATGTTTTGAATCGTCATCTCAGAAAACATAAGTACTTTAAATATTTAAGGTAAACAATATGTATTACTCTTAATAAATTATAATCTTTGTTATTTTAGAATGTGTTCTTCAATAAATGGATTAAATTATCTTAAACTTGATTTCTAATTTCATAAACCCTGGTTTACATAACAATATTTTAATAGATTAGATGGAATGCTTATTGCCACCTCGATATCAAACAGCACATCCCTATTTATCGATATCAATATCGATACCCACGCGCTCGTCTTCCACGTCGCTAATGCGTTCCACGTCACTAATGTCACACATAGAAGACGAGCGACGACTATGATCCGTCAAAGTGGATGGCACTGAAAAAGTTAAACGTCCCAATTACGTTCCGTTGTTTGCTTTAGTGATTGATCAACGCTAGATTTAGGATCTGGGTTCCACCAAATTAAAATGAACGACGCTGACGCAGCAAAAACTGCATTCTCCGTTCCTAATGGACATTTCAAGTATACTCGAATGCCTTTTGGTTTGAAAAATGCACCTGCAACCTTCCAAAGACTAATGAACACTGCTATCTGGTCTACAAGGTCTGCACTGCTTTATATATCTAGATGTCGTCATCATTTACAGCCATGACCTCCTCACACTTACAAAAACTCGAACTTGTTTTCAAAGCCCTAAGAGAGCATAATCTCAAATTCAATACAATACAACTAGATAATTGCGAATTCTTACGTCGCGAAGTAGCTTATCTTGGTCACATTATCACCGATAAATAAAGGTGTCTCTCCAAATCCGGATAAAGTCAAAGCTGTTGTCTCTTATCTTGTTCCTAAAAACCCTAAACACATTAAAGCTTTTCTAGGCCTTGTCGGCTATTATAGGAAGTTCATAAAGGACTTCAAAGGGAAGGAAGGAAAATCACAAAGCCTTTTACTTCCCTGCTCAAAAAAGAAGTTGAATTCGTCTGGTCCGATGCTCAAACCCAAGCATTTGAGACCCTCAAATCCTTATTAACCTCTGCTCCTATACTACAATATCCTGACTTCTGTAAAGAGTTTATCCTCACTACCGATGCATCAAATTACGCCTAAGGTTGCGTCCTCTCCCAAGGTGAAATAGGCAAAGACCTTCTCATCGCTTACGCGTCCCGCACCTTGAATAATGCCGAAGGTAATTACAGTACCACAGTGAAAGAACTCTTAGGTATTATTTTCGGTGTTAAAACATTCAGACTCTATCTCTATGGTAGGAAATTCAAAATTGTCACTGAACATCGTCCCTTAGTCTGGTTATTTAATTGCAAAGACCCCAGTAGCAAACTCGTTCATTGGAGATTGAAACTGGAGGAATTTGATTATGAAATTATCTACAAACCGGGTAGGATTAATTCCAACGCTAACGGACTCTCTCGTCCTCCCATCAACGCCATCGAAGATCTTGACATTGACTTGACTGTTAACTTGACTTACGAATCCTTCCTTAAGTCCCATTCCAGTCCTACTACGAGTATCTTTGATACCCAGATTATCGAACACAATCAAAACCTATTGAAAACCACTTGTTCCACAATTGCCTATCCACCTTCCATTGATCTAGATGAATTTAACTTTTATTGTGAGGAAATTCTAGATCTTCTCGAGGACAAACAAGATTTCATACAGTCCGAAAGATAACTTCATCATGTTAAATCTACCACAGTAAACAACAAAATATTTTTTCATCTCTTTACCAAAATCCACCATTTTGAATCCGCATCTTATATAGACGTGTTCACAGTACTCAAAGAGTTACGTAACCAACTCATAATATTTCATCCTGATGTTAGAGAAATTGCTATATCTGACTTTGCGAATCCTTTTGGCAAATTAAAATTCCTTCTTATTTATGAAATGATAACATATCTCTTTAACAACACGCAAATCAAAATCAACCTCTTTCACAACAAGATCATATATATCCTACTCCAACCGAAGTCCCTACCATCCTCAAAGACAATCATGATTCTCCTGTAGGTGGTCATATAGGTACAGCTCGAATGTACAACAAACTTACAGACCTATACTACTGGAAAAATATGAGATCCGAAATTGAATCATATGTCAAATACTGTTCCAATTGCCAACAAAACAAAGTTCTTAGAATAACAAACAGAGCCCCTATGGAAATAACTTCCACATCTCACAAACCTCTACAACGTATCGCGACAGATATTGTCGGTCCATTGCCTGAATCTGGTCCTGAAAAGTACAAATACATTGTAACTTTTCAAGACGATCTCACTAAATACTCAATGGCATATCCCATCACTCATTCAACAGCCGAACAAACATCCCAATGCCTTATTAAGTTCATTTCCCATTTCAGCATTCCTAAAACCATCCTTTCAGACCAAGGTGTCCACTTCATAGCCGAAGTCTACAAACAAATTACGTCCCTATTCAAAATCAAGCATCTTTTCTCATCTACTTACCATCCTCAAACTAATGGTGCTCTCGAAAGAGGCCATTCTACACTTAAGGAATACCTTAAGTCATATGTCAACAATAGCCAAGACGATTGGCATAATATCCTTCCCACTGCATTAGTGTCATACAACTCAAGTGTCCACTCATCAACTAACTTCACTCCTCACGAATTGCTTTTAGGTTGCAAACCTCACATTCCCAGATCCATTTACGATATTTCCCCTGAAGTGACTTACCCTGACTACATCAAGAAATTGAAACACAAACTTGCTATGACACATAACCTAGCCCGCGAAAACCTTCTTAGAAGTAAAGAAAGGTCTAAAACTTATTATGATAAACACTCTCGCACCGTATCATATGATGTCGGAGATGATGTCTATGTTAAATGCCATCACAGACTGCGTAAAGCTTTGTCACCAGTCTGGAAAGGCCCATTCAAAGTCATAAAAGTTCATAGTAATCACAACGTCACAGTCCTTGTCAATCGTAAGCATGTTCGATACCATTTCGATGAAATAAAACTTGCTCACAATTCTGTTCCAGGGCCATCGTGCCAGGAATAACAACAGAAATATCACTATCACTACCAAATCTCACAACGCCTATCATCAATAGTCCCGGTCTCTTCTTTGATCCTATCAGTACTGTCAAATATTAAAATGATTTTTACAATGTTATAACCTTTTCTGATCTGTCCTATTTTAAGCCTCACATCGATAACCTTAATTCTATTTTAGATACTTCTAAGTCGATTTGTTCTAATTATCCTTCTTATCAAACGCGTATCGACTGCATTAACGTATTAAGTCCATTAGAAATCATGCTTAACAATGTCAATAATAACTTTCATTCATTATCTCACTTAACATCAACTAACTCTAATAGATTCAAAAGAAGCGCTTGGTTTGGTTTTGGAGGTCCAATCCTTAAACAATTATTTGGATCCTTAGATGAAGACGATGCCAAGGCCTTCACTGACGCTATCAATAGTGTATAAGACGACCAAAATCATTTAGCCGGTCTCGTGAAAAATAACATCCATGTAATTTCCTCTACCATTTCCACATTTAATAAAACCATCAAAAAACTTAACCATAATGAAATTAATCATAACGAGAACATGCAAAAACTTAATAAAGTTCTTGAAACAATATCAGATGATTCAAATCGATTTCAAGCTAGTATTCACTTAGCTATGACTCTTAGTGCTCTCGAAAGTTCTTTGATGATTTTGAATTCTAACATCAAAGACCTCATTGACGCTATTCTATTCGGTAAAATCAATATAATTCACCCATCAGTTCTAAGTCCTAATCAGCTTTTTAATGAACTGTCATCTAATCCTAACATTCATCATAACTTTCCTATATCTGTCTCAATTATTAGCATCCATACGCCCATGGACATCGCAGAAATAGCATCTTTTGTGAATGATGAAAAACTGGTCTTCGTTATCAAAATTCCTTTAGTATCATTAACTGAATACAATCGTTTTCATGTATATGCTCTACCAACTCCTCACGATATTCAAAAGCCTAATTCATTTGCAATGATAAATCCGAGCACCAAATATTTCGCAATAACCGACGATAGGTTATTATATACTCTAACCGACAATCTCAGTGAGTGCAAAGTGATACCCAGTAAATACTATTTGTGCAAACTTAACAATGTATATTCTAGTGTCTCTAATCAATTGTGTGAAGTGTCAATTCTTATGGAACACATCAGTGCTATTCCCAATACGTGTAATTATAAGTTAATAATAGGTAGTATAGATATCTTTCAGAAAATAAGTAATAATAGATGGTTATATGTTCAGTCAGATATAACGAAAATAACTGTAAAATGTACAGGTTTTATTAATGACTATGATATCGTTGGTTCAGGTATTCTTTCAATCCCAAGAGATTGTAAGGATTATCATAAAATTTTACAATTCACTCCATCAAATGAATACGACGTACAAATTCATTTGCCAACTCCTAACTTCAATATAATAGACGATGACTGCCGTTTAAAGCAGAAAGTCAATAAGAGTATTTATTTCTTAACACCAATTAAACTATCTCACATAAATCTTGACTCTTTACAGTACGCCTCTCACAACTTCGAGCTGAGTGTTGATGAGTTGAACAAAGTTGAGAACCAACCATACCATATCACTTACGGTTACTATTTCAGTATCCTTATAACACTTCTTTCTATTTCTGTACTTTCATTTATATTCTATAAAATGTACCGCTATTTTTGTAAAAACAACCCTAAAGATGGGTGTTGTATTCAAATATACAATCATTGTAATTCTAAATCTAATACTCGTGTTAAAAGTAAATCGAGTTTTGAAATGACTGACACCGAGTACACCTCCGAAGACTCAATTTCTCCAAAAACTTTGAGGAGGAACCTCGATTTTAATTTATAGTATTCTGATTCTGCTACCACTTCTAAATCATAAGCTAAATCTTAATTCTAATTCAAAATCCTTATTCTAATTCTTAATCTTAATTCTAATTCTAAAATCTTATTTCTAACTCTTAATTCTAGTTCCAACTCCAATTTCCAATCAATTCTAAAACGAATTCTAATATCTTGATTCCAATTTCATAACTTTAGTTTAATGCCTAATTCTAATGCCTTGATTTAGTACAAGATTTGTACTTTGTAGTACAAGATTTTGTAGACAATGATTAGTTAATGTTTACTCTCATACTTATTCTGATTCTTATTTCTAAATCAAAACAATATTTTTTTATACAATTTCTTAGGTTCTAACTTTATAGAGTTTAACTAAATAACGTACTTAATATTATGTGTAAGCTCATACTTTACAGTGTAACCTTAATAGCATGTGTGTGCATCATGATACCTGTAATGCGATATCTCCATTGTTTTATTTTTGCTAATGTGTATGTCGAAATATGTTTTTCTTAGGTATATTGCGAATACCAGCTGATACTTATTGTTTAAATGTTTATGTCACTGTCTTCTATATTGTTTCTAATGTCTGAATAATTTCCAATTTCTATGTTAAAATTACTGCACTTTACAAAATTCCTTTTGCTATTCTATTATATCAATTAATATTCTATATCCTTAAAATCTATTTTTCTATTTTCTACTCACATCCTAATTTTATTTTTGGATGTTCCGTTTCAAAGGAGGAAAGTGTTACACCACGTATATTGCTGACCTAGGGGCAAACCCCCATCGAGTTCATTCAAACACTGTCAGCATTATATGTTATGCTGCTCTTAAAGCCGTCTTGCTGCCAGTGCAGTACAGTAAAGTGAAGTGCAGGAATTTATTCCCTTGTGTGTAAAAATCGTGTAAAAATTAAATAAAATAAAATAAATGTTTGTGTGTGTGTGAATGGTTGTTTTTTTAAGACAACCAGGAAGAGCCACACAACAGTTTGAATAGACCCCTTGTGCGCTCACAATGGGTCTATTCAAACTGTTGTTTTAGCGAAAATAACGCTTAAAACGCACACAAGGGGCGTTCGATTAGGGAATCTGTGGGTGAAAGTGCGTTAATGTCTCTTTTTGTTCAGCGTTCGGAAAGCTAGGTAGAGGTATTTTTGGCACCAATAACTGCAATTTTTGACCCACGTCCGGAGCATGGTTGTTTGTGATCATTTTTTGACAGCTATGTATTTGACAGCATAATCATGCGATTTTAGGTCTTATGGTCAGTCAGCTCAGTTGAGCATTTGAATAGGGTGTGGGCAAAGTGGCAAAAATAACGTTTTTGAGCTTTACGAACGCTTTAACAAAAGAGCCGTCAATGAAAACGCCACCAATGCCCTAAAAGCTAAACGAACGCACCTCTAGTGTATCGGTTTCCCCTCTCGTACCCCTGTCGTAACGTAACATACCCCTCGCCTGTTGAGTTTCCAGTCTATACGTAACGACATATAATTGTCTGTGGGTGGTCTCAGACTACTCAGACTATGATACCTGGAGCTCTACCATGAGTTGGCAACATAAATGTCATCTATAGCCGATACTCGATCTCGCCTACCTATAAGCTTTTGATTGGCATACTCGCTCTCAATTTTTATTTGCGGCAGTCGCAATCGAGCATCGATTGGTGGCAATGTTGTAATCTCATTGTAGACTTAACTGGGGCTCTGAGGTGACTAGGTAGGTACCGGAGACGATAGTTAGTTTTACGTGAGTTTCGTACTGATGTATGACATTAGTAATATACAGGGTTATTGGTAATTAGACCGGATCCTTTTAAGGGGTGGTAGGGAATGCCATTTGCAACAATATGACTGTACATTGTGATATCCGGAAATGAATCATTTCTGTGATATTATTATTTTTTATTTTTTTTTGGAAAATCCAGTTTTACTACTTTAAAATTCAATAAAAAAAAAGTAATCAACCGATTTCAATTCTGTTCGCAGTTTTAGAGAAACCTTGTTACAGCTCTTAATAATAAACAATAATATCGTACTAATGTAGATCCATCCAAAAACTAGAGGCTTTTTCATAATTTTTATTTGATAATTTTTGTAAGATGCATTACAAAAACCTTTATTTTCTCTACAAAAACGATAGCAAATTAAGTCTGCATTTTATTTAAAAAACATCTACAAGTCTTTAACTATCCAACGAGGTAAAAAAATTAGCACTTTATTGCACAATTGCAGAAATAATGCGATAACAAAGACTCAGGTAGAGACAATCCGAGTTCGCTTGTTGTCATGTTGAATGTGCCGTCTCCCTCTCGCTTATGTTTGTTGAACGAGCAATGAGAACCCAGTTTGCTCAAGCGCATCGTACTGTTCAGGCGCTCTTTGGCAATCCTTTATTACGATTAAATTTCGACCTTGATAACGTTATTGGACTTGTGTAACTTCTTTTTCTGTGATTCGGCTAGTGAACTGGACTTTTTGATTGATTGCTTACCCGACGACTTGGCTTGTACTAAAGGATCTGATCATGACTGCGGAATCCCACGACCATCTACCTCGGCTTCGAGAGTTCACAAACGAAGAGTATGCGGACATACTGTTTTGCTATGGTTTTGCCAACGGCGTCGCTACACATGCTCGAACGGAGTATCAGTCTCGATTTCCACAGCGCCGTTTACCCCATGTGAGTGTATTTGACGGAGTGTACCGGCGACTACGAGAAACTGGTCAAGTTCAAAGACGACGAAGTGATGCTGGACGATCTCGTATTTATCATTCGGATGAAGAGGAACAGATAATTCGCATGTTTGAGCAAGATCCTACGACTTCAACAAACATCATTGCACGACGTCTTGGCATGTCGCAATGGAAAGTATGGAACACAGTGCACCGCTCAAGACTCTACCCGTATCATTTGACTCCGGTACAAGTTATCCAAGACGGAGATCCTGCACGTAGAGTCGAATTTTGCAGATTCATGTTGAACACCGATATGGAAGATGCCAATTTTTTATTAAAAATCTTATGGACCGACGAATCCAAATTTGATCAGGATGGAATATCAAATTATCATAATATTCATTATTGGGCCCCGAAAGATGACGGTAACCCAAACAAGAAAAGATTACAAGGATCACAAAGAAGGTTTTCCGTTAATGTGTGGATGGGCATTATTAAGAATGAATTGATCGGCCCTTTCTTTCTGCCCAACAACCTCAATGGTGAAGCGTATGAATTTTTTTTGAGTAACGAACTTTATGAGCTACTCAGTGAAGTACCCCTTGAAACCCGCAGAAACATGATTTACCAACATGATGGTTGCCCCGCACATTTTAGTTTGAGCGTCCGTGAGTGGCTCAATCGTCAGTATCCCAATAAGTGGATTGGCAGAGGAGGACCCATTCCGTGGCCGGCCAGAAGTCCCGACTTGACTCCCGTCGACTATTACGTATGGGGTCACATGAAAAGCTTGGTGTACGACGATACTCTTGGACCTGTGGCAACCATCGAAGAACTGAAACAGCGCATAATAAATGCAGCAGAAAAAATGAAAATTAATTTAAATACAAGTGTTGTTAAGAGCAATTTACGCAGACGTATGCGTCTCTGCATTCAAAATTCTGGCTCACATTTTGAGAACGAACTGTAAAAATAATAAATACAGACTAATTACATCTACTCTTTTATTTCTTTAAAAGAAATTAAGTTACCTTAAGAAAGTATTTCTTCCATAACTACTTCTCATGGACTATTCTCATTCCTTTCTCGGCCTTTTGTAATCGCATTATTTCTGCAACTGTGTAATAAAGTGCTAATTTTTTTTACCTCGTTGGATAGCTAAAGACTTGTAGATGTTTTTTAAATAAAATGCAGACTTAATTTACTATCGTTTTTGTAGAGAAAATAAAGGTTTTTGTAAAGCATCTTACAAAAATTATCAAATAAAAATTATGAAAAAGCCTTTAGTTTTTGGATGGATCTACATTAGTACGATATTATTGTTTATTATTAAGAGCTGTAACAAGGTTTCTCTAAAACTGCGAACAGAATTGAAATCGGTTGATTACTTTTTTTTTTATTGAATTTTAAAGTAGTAAAACTGGATTTTCCAAAAAAAAATAAAAATAAAGAATATCACAGAAATGATTCATTTCCGGATATCACAATGTACAGTCATATTGTTGCAAATGGCATTCCCTACCACCCCTTAACAGGATCCGGTCTAATTACCAATAACCCTGTATTCTTTATTCTTCCTTCATCTATGCAGAAATGAACTTACTACAAACTACTAAATACAAATTTACTTATATTATATACAACTACAGTATATACTTCTCTGGGGCCTTACCATGAGCTCTTAAAGCAGGACTTCTAGAAAACTGCCCGGTTTATTCATACCATGGCAACGTTAAAGCAGGACTGCCCAGGCCCATTCAAGAACCGCAGAACGTTCACCTGTTTTTATGTATGGACTTTCGTTAACATGTCGCTCGAAATTCACTCAGTTTATCAGCTTACAAACGTCTAGGCATCTGCACTGTTGCTTAAGTAAATTGTTAGAATGCCATAGACAATGTTACCCGTTCACCTTTGAGAAAACAATATATTAACAGACAACAGTTCACCTAAATGAGCGTCATGGTATGGTATGATTTCATTCAAAACTGTTTATGCTAGGTTTAAGAACTGCAGGGAACTGGCATGGTTTTTATGAAGCTGTTAGTTAGGCCTCCCACTATTTACAGATAAAAGTAAAATTTAACTTTTGTATAAGAAAGTTGCGCTCGCAAGGTTAGAAGGTTGCCCGCGCTTTCAAAACGATGATTGAATATTACAAACAATACGAGTATTTTTTCATTTTTTTATCATTGTACACTCGGCTCTAATGTCTGGTCTATGGTTAGAACATGCGACAGAAGTTCTTAGGTACCTACTACTAATTAGTACAGTTTTGAATTTGGCAAACCACAGATTATTTTTTCAAAACCTACCTGCACTTATTTGTATAGTTATTTCTTATTTTATATTTCTGGTATTATTTCTTATTTTCTCATCGATATATTCTATTCTAGATAGTTTATTTATCTTCTCTTGATCTGCCCATAATACGATCTACCAAATCTCGAATCAGGCGCAAGGTCGTTTGTCGTTGCTTCTTACCACAGTCGCATGTTTAGATAAAATAAAAAATAAAATACTAAATAAAAATAAGAAATATCACAGATTCGACATAAGTATATCTAGTTGCTACCATTATACGTCTCCTCTCCAGTAATTAATTATATTAATTTTTATTCACATAATTACTTATCATTGTATGTATACGATTTTACTATCTCAATTCAACCAGTTCAAAATATTCGCGGCTAAATGTCATTTCCTGAATTTCGTACCAATAAACAAAAGCGATAAGAATATTGCTTTTAAAAATCTGCTATCCTTGTTCAACTAAGCTTGGTAGATAAGGAGAAAAATAACACCTAGGAGTGGATAGCACACAATCTTTCTATCGTGGTAGCGGGTTTCTACCAATAGTAATCCAATATGGCCGCTTTTCAATGAGAACCCTGTTCCGTTTTTGCTTCCCCTCTGGCCCCGCCGCCGTCAGTGTAGTCTATCGTTCACAGCAAGAGAAAAACTGATATTGTGGTGTAATTTGCTGGTTTAATTACTTTTTTCCCCTTCTAACAAGTAAGTGCCCTAAGAATATTGATAAGTGGATGTATTTTTCAGTGTTTCGAATGCAGTGGTCCATTTAAAAAAAACCTCTTTATTTCTGTGAATGTGACGCATTGAAGGAAGGAGTGTCCCTTTACAGCAGCCATTTTGCCTCAACCGGCGACACGATATTGCGGTGCGGTTATCTATCATTTAAAATTTTCGGTTTATATTTCAAATGGTATCTGCGTCCTTCAAAGTTTTGATTACAGTGAAATAGCCTTGTAACATATTGTGAGTCCGTACGACAGATCTCTATCAGTAAGTTGGTTTTATTGGCTCCTATTACATTTTAAGGTCGTCAGAACGACGACATCAACGTGCCTCCTCTGAATTGTATTTTTGGACATTTACCTATTTCAGGTAATTGTATGCAAATCATGCCTTATGCGGGTTAAGTACTAAGAATATATTAGACATCTCTCGCAGTACATATCGTTTACATTGTCCATTTCGCAGGAGTATCCATCAGCGGCGACGTACTTTTACTAGTGCGTCGTAATTTGGCCGTGCGTAGTCATGCCGTTATCTTAGTACTACGATAATGAGGTACCTAGTCAAGAGTTGTTACTTGCTATTGTTGAGTTGTTAGTTGCTGGAAAATCTCATTCGTTATATCGCGTGGTTTTCGTTCTGCACGATTTTGTATTGTGTAGTGCCTTGCGGCGTGCAAGGCGACCTGAAGGCGGCGGCAGACTTTGATTTGTCTAATCACGCTGATATCATTGGCACGACACTTGTCTCGCGATGTCTTTCAGCCAGATGGGCACGTGCCTGACATTGAGTAGGCGACATGACACTAACACTATTGCAAATCTATCATCTAGGTATCTATGAACTATCTATAAAGCTTTCAATCATGTTGATTGATGTTTATCTAGGGCTGTTAATTAAAAACATTATCATTCTACCATGTATTTTCTGGGTTGCATGCCATTATCATTGTGTCAACCAGTTTACCATGATGCTCAAACAAAATTATTTACACCAACTGCTTGTCAACCCTGACATGGCCATATGTAGTGAATCATTGATGATCCATGAGGTAGGTATGCATCTTTGGCAATGAAGCCTTCTTTAATAGTTACAATATGACTCATAATCAGTTTGGTAGTCAGTCTCATAGCTAGCTGTATAATTAAAAAAAAATGTCAGATAAGTCTAGTATTTGCCACTGGCTATCATTAAATTCAAGATTTACAGCTGACATAATTATATTATCATAAAGTATAATGCTGTTTTAGTGACCTTGATTTTGACTATCTTTGAATTCAGTCATTTACAACAAAATAATATGATAATGTAACACAATTTTATAATATATCTTACATACATGTTCTAGTTTAACCCGTCCGCATCAGCGCAAAAAATAACAATAGATTTATGAATGAAACTTAACTCGAATGAGTCTTGCTGATTCGGACAGATTAATATATCTTATTACTTGATTGCTACTGTGTACTTTAGATTATTATCAGTAGGTTAAATAATCTAAGTTGCCTTAATGATTTTTTCTAAAATTTCAATTTATATTGGACTGGACTGGGAGCACTGCTTTCTCTAAATCTACTTAGACTATGCAACATTTGCATGTATGTGTATCTTCTGTCAACTTTAAGTCTCTTAACAACTTTTGAGCCATCCATGTGAACCTTTCATAATCATAATCTATAAATATAATGATGAATCATTCAATTGGCTACTAACTATTTATTACTTTTCATAGATACAAGTACATATTTACAGAAAATGAAAAGTCAAAATAAAAACTAATCTATTAGCCCTATGGTCTGGGAAAAGTGGTGAAAATGCTGGCAGCATTCCCACGCTGGATTGTAATGCAAACTTTTGACCCATCACCTCAACCAAACGTTTGTCCAGATACCTAAGGTGCGTTTGTTTAGCTTATGAGGGCATTGGTGGTGTTGTCATTGATGGCTCTTTTATTATAGCGTTCGTAAAGCTCAAAATCGTTACTTTTGCCACTTTTGCCCAACCCATATTCGAATGCTCAACTGAGCATAAGATTTAAAATTTTAGCGATCCGAACATTGAACAAAACGAGACATGAACAACATTTTCACACACAGATTCCCAATTCGAACGCGCCTTGTGAGCGTTTTTAGCGTTATTTTCGCTAAAAACGCTCACGAAGGGCTTATTCGAACGCACATCTATACAAGTTGAGAGTAGATGGCGCCCATGGGCCTACGGCCCAGTTTCAACTCAAAATGGCAGAGACATGTATATACACATTACACAAATATATGACATGCGATATCTTCTGATTTAGTCGCGGCAACGCCAGCCTGACCAAACATACAAGGGAGATGAGAAGGCGCCAGTGTGTCCACACATGTAGCATCCCAAACCAGAGGCTTTTCCACCTTCCACAGGATGATAGTCATCCTATCTGGTATCTTGTCATCATCTCTCATCAGTACATTAGGTTCTAAAACGGATGGGCAAACCGAGCCACCATTTCACAGTAGAGACAATAGCGAGCGACCTGGCAAGGGGCACCTACTAATAGGCATATGGCTAATCGGAATGTATTGCTGTGTAAAAGATACCCAACACGTTTAGGCAACTATTAACTTGTATTAATTTCTGTTGAACTATTCCCATACCTACTTCTATATTTTCTACTTTTTAGATAAATAAATAAATAAATATTTATATGAATTTTTTCTGCTAAATCTCAACATAAGACTGGTGAGAAATCTACAATAATACTAAATTTCTTGCACTTATAAAAGCATCAAATGAAAACTTGGCTTTGTATGCATGCACATATAATGTATTTATTATTTATTTGATTATAGGCAAACAGCATGATGCTGATTTGCCTATATCCTGCAGTGTTGAAAAATAATTCATTTGAACTCTGAGCAAAGAATTATCAAAATAAAGGTAAATATACCTAAATAAACAGTATGTATTAAAAAAAAATGACTGATAATATCAGGGAACATACATTAAGTAGAGACACAAACAACTAAGCATTGCTGCTAGCCCAGACTGAATATCTGTGGAAACCTGTCTCATAAATATTACACTAAGCTGTTGGCATTTAACCCTTCCCCTACCGTAATTAGATAAAAACAAAAGACTTCATTCATAAAATTACAAATATCTACTATGCTTGGTAGGAAAAGGGTTAATTTGATTTTGACATGAAGTTTTATAGTTATTTTTCATACATATGTAGTTGTAAACAGTTCTTTCCATTTATGATCAACATATGAAGTATGTGAAATCTCTACTGGCTCTTACCAAAGTCAATCATACACATTAAATAAAAAATGCAGTCATTTCTGGATTGCTATTTGTGATTAATTTGCTGTGGACAGAGTGAAATTTTATATGTTATGGTGTTGTCATGTCTGTCACAAAATATGTGTAAATGTTGAGGCTGCTCTCTAAAAACGAGCATGGTTGTTTGATTGTTTTTTGAAAACTATGTACTTGATCGCATAATCATGTGATTTTAGGTCTTATGCTCAGTTTAGTGTTTGAGTAGGGTGTGGGCAAAAGTGGCAAAAATAATGTTTTTGAGCTTTATGAATGCTTTAACAAAAGAGCCAACAATGGCAATGCCACCAATGCACTCATTGCTAAACGAATCCACCTTAATTAGGTACTTTTAGGCAATGGTAATAGTATTACCGAGTTTACGACGATTTTCCAATAAGTACACATTTTATTTTAAAACTTGTTTTACGAGACATGCAGCAGTATACAATCATGAAGATTAAAGGTCTTACTAAAAGACTATCTAGGTCTTACATCTGAAGGACTATATCTTTTTGGAACCACAATATATCTAATAGGTCACAATACATAATAAGACAGTACAAATTTTCTCACTGAATATTTGTGGCCCATATTCCAACAAATAGAAAAACAATTGTAAGAAAATTAGTGGTTGTAGACGAAATATGTTCTTACAATTTTTTTTACGATTTATAGTAAAAATAGTTCTATGTATAAATGTCAAACTTGGTATAATTATGGTGGAAATTCTTAACGTTTATGGGTTTAACATACCTTGACTTGCTAATTATGAGAGATGGGCCGAGTACTCGTTTACTACTCGGTACTCGGCGTATTCGGCAGTTTTTTGATGCTCGTATTCAGCCGAATAACTCGGTCCAAATAGCGAGTAGGTATACACGGTTTCAATAAGTATTTTATTGACAGTATCACACTGAGTGAAACAATGAAAATTAAAATGAAACAGGCTTGTTTAAAACGTAATTACGGGCATTATAATTTTAAACGATAATGAGAATTTTAAACATATGAGTAGATAACTATTTCTCAAATATTAGAAACAATTCTTGCTATTTTTTTTAAATTATGTTCCGATGAGCTGAAAATTACTAATAAAAAACTTTGTTTTTTTCAATTACTACTACTAAATACTACCAAGTTGATCTAACCAGGCAATGGTAATAGTATTACCGAGTTTACGACGATTTTCCAATAAGTACACATTTTATTTTAAAACTTGTTTAACGAGACATGCAGCAGTATACAATCAATTACCCTACCAAATATCATAAAACCACTTACCGGAATCTTGTTAAAACAAAGTTTCAATTTGTTTGTGCAAAACTCCGAAATATTTTCCAATTTATTAGTTTTTTTTCAAATGACTGTAGTTCCCAAAGCTTTGCAGTTAGTGCAATTGCCAGTACTAATAAAAGTTAAAGGTCTATCTGCACATTATTTAAAATGAATGAAAAAGCAGGTGTATATCACATCAAAGGCAAATCATGATCGGTGAAAAAACTGAGGTGGTAAACAATTGTCCTGTGCCCTATTTTAAGCAGTACTTAGTACTGGATGTTTCCAACATCAAAGGCATCAGCTGTAAAATTTCAAGTTTGTGGCCCCATCGGCTTATGCTCTGTATTGATGAATCAGTCAACCACGACAAGTAATTATATAATAGACTCGCTGCGCCCCGCGGTTACACTGTTAATCCATCGCGCCTCATCTACCTTCATACCAAATTTCATCAAAATAGGCCCAGCTGTTTGAGCGTGAAAGAGTGACAAACATCCATCCATACGCCATCGCGTTTATAATATTAGGATAGTGTGAGTACTTGCATTTTGGGCCAAAGTGTTGGCCGTATCGTATGTATCGAGCTACTTAGACAGATAATGAAGTGAAACTGTCGTCACCTTAAATATTTGATTTCCGCTGATCATGAGACGTGATTTGGGGATCAAAATACAATTGCTGAGTAAATCTAGCTCTAAAATGTATATCTGCCGTCCAGAGCTTCTCACAGGTAGATTATTAATCCGACGCATGTTCGCATTGAGGCACGCGCATGGGTCATGGTCGTCGTAAACGAAATGCGCGCACTGTATCGAATATTAGCGCGTGACAAGGTGTTATGTGTACTAAGTGTTTATTTTTCTGGAATAACAAAATCATACCGAAGTTTTAATGTTGCTCACACATTGCAAAAACATTGATAAAACATGTTTTTTTCTCATTGCCTTCTTTACCAATTATGGCTCAGAAATTGAGTTGTTAGTTGCAGCTGTTAGTTAAATTTCGACCTTATAATTGTAGATCGTAAGAGAACAAAGGATTATGAATGAAATAATAGTTTCATCTATCTTAAACGTCATCTGTGTTTAAGCAGCCCCTTATTGGTCAACTACCTCTTCAATTTAACGCCACACAGTTCGATCCTTGGTTTCCCGCATACAGTTGCTACCAGTCACCTTACGAAGATCGGTACTCCAACTTATCTGATCTACCTTACATTATTACTTACTAGGTACCTTTGTAGATTCGGGATCTCTGGCTTAGAACGGTTCTGCGGCTTATATAACCAGCACAATATCAATTTCGCTTGCTAATCCTATACCGATTGGTTAAATTGATTACTTTGATAACGTAATTTCTGATTAAATCCTTCAGACTCCGACATCCCTTTAATCAGCTGGCCAAATTTGGCCTTAAATTTGTGATTCAATCCTATTGCGCGGATTCACCTCTCAGCTCCATAACTAGTGTCAGTGTAGAACAAGACGGGGATGTACTTATGGAAGCCACTTTATGCTTTGACGAGAGGGTCAGTGAAGACAAGACTACACATAATTACTACCAAAAACACCTTATCGTTACGTATGTGCAGGGAGCTTTCACGGCCTCCCAATATGCTCTATCCTCTACATACGTTTGACAATATAATGGTTTATGGATTAAGATCAGCCAGATAAGATATTTGAGGAAATCGTGCAACAGGCACGTAATAGCGCTAGAAAAAATATTTTAAGATGCTCCCAGTGAGAGTACTTCTTATAAGAACGTGTCGAAATCTAGTAGGGAAATGTGTCTTATGTTACTATGAACATTGGGGGCTAAAAACTGTAGATTCCATATTCCACAATATTTCAATCTAGGTAGGGGTAGGTACATATTATATAGGAAAACAACCACCTTCCCCCTTCTGAAGCGTACTACATACGCCACGTGGCTTTCGTGTGGCCTTTTGACAAGATGAGCTAAACCGATACACTATCTTTCAGTTGTGACAATAATCGATATGGTATTTGAAAAAAATATGTTTGTATTTGCTTTTATTTTTTAATACATTTTATTTGTTGCACTTTAATTTATTATATCATTAGTTTAACCTTAACGTTTATTAGAAATAAAAAAGACAAAGTGTAATTATTATATTTGTGCCATTAGTTATAATGATCATGTATGTATGAATTTTGCTAATATAAATTATACACTCTGTTGGTACGTATACTTTATAATTTATGACATTAGTGCGCAACTTAAATAGGAGCTTTTCCAAGAAGTTTTTTAACCATAGTACAAAAATCTTAACTGTTCAAAGCAGAATTTCGAAAAAATCGTTAGTGCATAGCCTAGCAACAAGGGTATTGAGCAATAGGTAGGAGGTACTTGGCACGGGTACGTTGGGTTGGTGGTAGGTATATGGACGAGGGACGAGGGATGGGGGTAGCGTGAGGTAGGCGCCGCCGGGCCGACGACGGGCGCGGTGCACGCGGGGGTGGCGCGAGGGTGGAGGGGTGTGTGCAATCGTCGCGCTAGTCGTATTTCGTCTGGAGTGTTTATCCCGCGTCGGCGGATCAATACCGGTGGCGCAGTGGCGGTGACCAAGCGGCGGCGCGGCGGCACGGCGCGTGCCTCGGAGCCAGTACTCCATCCAGTAGGGCCGCGAGTCTGTGAGATGCTGGCAAACCGAGCGGACGTCGGGTCGATGTCGCGATTGGCGTGAAAGACGCTCTTTGAGCTACATTGAGATTTTACTTTTGCACTCGCCAGCCTCTTATTTAAGGTGCTTTTTTCATGATGACAATACCCTAACTGCGATTCGCTTTGGCGAAAGTGACGCCTAACGATTAGTCTTTCTGATGGAACATTGTCCCCTTTCTATATTTGTAGTTTTCGATCCACGCGTTGAATTGTGTTTAATCTTTGGTTGCAGGGGCATCAGTGAAATAGTCCTCTCCCATCGTCCACGATGTCCGTCGACAAGGAGGAACTGGTGCAACGCGCCAAGCTCGCGGAGCAGGCCGAACGATATGACGACATGGCGGCCGCGATGAAGGAAGTCACTGAAACTGGCGTCGAACTAAGCAACGAAGAAAGAAATCTACTTTCAGTTGCTTACAAAAATGTGGTCGGCGCCCGGCGGTCGTCATGGCGCGTTATCTCCTCCATCGAACAAAAAACCGAAGGTTCGGAAAGAAAACAACAGATGGCAAAAGAATATAGGGTTAAAGTAGAAAAAGAACTCAGAGAAATCTGCTACGACGTTTTGGTAAGTTAATGCTCATTTTACTTAGTATTTTGTTAATATCTATTTTATACGTTGATTTAATTCTAAATGACTAACTAGGATTAGGTAGTTAGCCGTGAGCCTACGCAGATGACGTCATGGTGTGCGAAACGCCAATTCAAGGGGTGATGCAAGCAGCAGTAGCCGTGGTCATTTCCTCGTTAATCGTTTTTGTTAGTTATGGGCGTTATATTATATGAGGTGGCACGTGAGAGCATGCAGGGCGGGGTGCGGCGGATTCTCGGCAGGGCGGGCGGGGTGACGTATTGCGCCGCGTCACTGCGCGCGCTGCTGTCCCGTTTTCGTTCGTTGCCCCGTGCTTATTCTTATTATGCCTAAGTTCAGTGGTAAATTATCTTTCAAGAATTATTTTTTGAATTTGATACTTTTTTATTACATTTAATAGAAAAAAATTGATTTTTAAAATTCCTTTTTATTTATGTCTTCATTAAAATATGATTTTCTTGTTTCAGGGTTTACTTGACAAGCACCTTATTCCTAAAGCTAGCAATCCAGAAAGTAAAGTATTTTACCTAAAAATGAAGGGAGATTACTACAGGTACCTTGCAGAAGTGGCCACAGGAGAAACCAGAAATTGTAAGCACTTTTAATTTTTCTATTATAGATTTTTTTAGAAAAAAAAAAAATTCTCGATTTATAGAAATCCCTCCCATTTGATGTGTAGCTAACATTGATTTACCTTACAGCTGTTGTAGAGGATTCACAGAAAGCGTACCAAGATGCTTTTGAAATCAGCAAGGCGAAAATGCAGCCCACACACCCAATCAGGCTGGGTTTGGCGTTAAATTTCTCCGTGTTCTATTATGAGATATTAAATTCACCAGACAAGGCGTGTCAGCTCGCCAAACAGGTCATTATTTGTGTCAGTTATGCATAGGCTCTGTGCTGGCTGGCACGAGTGTAGGCTACGCGTATTAACGTGCTCGCTTGTCCCCAGCCGTCGTGGAGGACTCGCAGAAGGCCTACCAAGAAGCGTTCGACATTGCTAAAGCCAAAATGCAACCAACCCATCCCATCAGGCTTGGTCTCGCGCTCAACTTTTCGGTCTTTTATTACGAGATAATCAACTCCCCTGCGAGAGCGTGCCACTTAGCTAAACAGGTTAATTTATAATGGTTGGAGTGTTCTCATACTGATGGTAGAATGCACCGTAACATTACTAACTGTCCAAATATTGCATCATCACTCTGTACCGATTGCATGCAAGTAAATGACTTCAAAATTAGATTTAACAGTTCAACCAGACCTAACACATCTATATCAGCATGGTTGTGTCGCAATTAACCTGTTAATCCTCGATCCAGCCAGCATAGAGTGACATTTAATTATTCATAGGAAGTGAAACTTGAAATATGTAATGATACTATTGGATTGTTGTGTAGCGCTCAATGGAGCAGGTGGAGTGAGGTGTGCGTTTTCATGTTGCAGGCTTTCGATGACGCGATCGCTGAGCTGGACACGTTGAACGAGGACTCGTACAAAGACTCGACCCTGATCATGCAGTTGCTACGGGACAACCTGACGCTGTGGACGTCGGACACGCAGGGCGACGGCGACGAGCCCGCAGAGGGCGGCGACAACTAATCCCGAGCCGTCTCTCCCCAGCACACGCATTTGTTCTCATTGGTGTTTTATAAGAAAACGAGTAACATTCGAGAACGGCACGCGGTGCGGCTCCCTTGTCGCCGATGCGAGCCGTCGCTTGTAAAAAATGTTAAAAAAGTCGTTCGCAGCGGACCTTCACGTTCCGTCTAAAATTAAATGTTATGTGTCATCTTTGACGGTTTTGTATTTCTGTATTTACAATGAATTACAGATAACGAGCTGACCTGATGAATATAAATATTTATAACTTAAGTTATTAAAATTACGGTTTCTTAAGTTAAAAGTGTTTTCCTTTCACATCAGAGAATGGAAGAGCCTGGTCGGCTCCAAAGTAACATTCCTTTTACCGCATGTCCGCAGTGAAATGGAGATCATGATGGTGAATGTTGTTTTGATTTAATTATGCAATTAGTTATATATAAACTTTGTTAAATTATGCCCTTACACCTGGTAAAATCGATAAATCCATAATATGTAATGGCTGTATCAAATTAGGGCACAAAAAACTTGTTAGTGTCTTGTATGTGGTTTTGTGATGTCCTCAAATCTTTAATATTACCAAAAAAATCTTTTATATTGTTGACATTAACCATTTTATTGTGCCCATCACTGACTTTAATAATAGCATTCTGAATTTGCAGGCATTTATTAGCAAAATAGTATTGTGATGGCCAATATTGTAACATTTCTGCTGCATTTTATCAGCCATTAATCTATTATATTTTTCATGTTTTCACCAATAAACTTTTGTATTAAATACAATTTTTAGTTTTAGAATCAATATTAAATAAACCGCCACCTATTAACCCTACAAAGATGTTTTAAACTTGAATTATGTGTAAATCCTTATAATAATGCGATAGGCGATGATGAAGCAGCCTTTGCGCAATTATATCTGGCCAAATTATACTGACTAGGAACTTGATAACTAAGAGGAAACCGAATTTGAAGAAAAATCCGAACGCAGTCTAAAGAAAGCGTGTTAGGGAAAATCACGCTATCGAAAACTTAAAACAAACTTATTTGAAGTCTTATCGAAATACATAATAAAATTGTTTTTACCTGTGACTAGAGTAGGCGCTGAGAAAGCTGCAGTCGGTCTATGCCCATGGTCCTCCTTTCCTACATAGTTCACCTGGGTGTACCAGTGGCTTTTATTTTTCCCATGGTTCACCTTAGTTCACCTGGCTGTACCAGGGGTAATTATTTCTTGCCGTCGTCTACCTGTGTTATGGGTATATACAAAATATTAATTCAATTCCTCTTTTTTTTTTCTTACACGTCCATTCTGGTAAACTTATTATTATCCTTGTATGTGGTACAGGCAGGTGAATCTTGGAAAAATTGAAGCCCCTGGTACACACAGTTATCTTGAGGTGAACTACGAGAAGAAATAATTGCCCTCGGTAAACCCAGGTGGATCATGGGCATAGACCGGAAGGGCACATTGGCTAGTGAAATTACTGAGCGGATGAGAGTCTAGCAAGATTCGTTGCCAGTGGACAATAAGGGCTAGCGCGCACTGCCTTGCGGTGCGTTATTCTACCGTACGATAGACCAAAAGCGGAAGTACGGTAGAAAAAAAGTCACGGGGTCCGCGCATTGCGGCGAAAAAAAACGCACGTTTTGGTATTCAAGTTAAATACAGCTGTGATCTCTATACCACATCGTTATTGACTACCATGCATGAGTCGCTATCTGCATAGAGCACATTATATATGCTATCTGCATGTATTATTACGTAAAAAAGGGTACTTAAACCGTATTGGGTGCATCCCTACTTTCTACATAATACATCTGCGATACAAAATTTTGTGCGTTAGACTCGCCGCAAATTTGTAGCGGTGACTTTACCGCATGCCCGTGCGTTGTTTTCACCGTAGTGCACGCACTTCTATGACTCCGTACTTCACAGAGTATACGAGTAAGTTAAAAAAGGGCAACGCAGTGCCCGCGCAGCGCAGTGCCGCAAAGAACATTGACAGTCTTACAGACGCAGCTTAACTTTAAACATATAGGTACTTGGTAAGGCCGTGGATCTTTTAGATCCGGCCCGCACTGCAATAGGGAATTAGGGATTATTGCATGGCAGTGTTGCCAGATGCCTGCAAGCTCTTGTCGTCCAATTTGGGATCTGAGGTAGCCCAAATCTTATTTCCGCCGTGGGGTGCCGGCTTAGAATAGTAGCCCCAAAATATTTCCCGTGGGTGCCGTAAAAGCCGGCTAAGGGATAACAAACCAGGAGGTGGGCAGCAGTACCTGATCACAACACCGCTCTAAACTGCGCTTGCCAACCCGCCTGCCATGGGTGACGAGTATTGGCAAAACCATTCATGAACGATACAAATGGAACTAGGCCCCCAGTCCCCGGCAGCCCCGCTATTCCTGGCTACGGTAGCGGCCACGATAACGATGGAGCGGGGGTGCTAAGAATCCCCGGCAGATGCCCGGCTACCACCATATTTTAGTCTATGCTACCACCCTCAACAACGACGACTGGCCCTGCTAACACACAACATTCGCACGATGAGGACAGACGAGAAGATTGACGCGCTGGAAGAAAAATGAGTAGGTTACACTGGGACATCGTGGGGTTATCAGAAGTCCGAAAAGAGGGTGAGAACACGATAACCCTAAAATCAGGTAACCTACTCTACTACCGGTAGGGCGACCAACAGTCCCAAGGTGGTGTCGGGTTTCTCGTCCACAAGTCCCTTACTAACAACATTGTTACGATCGATAGCGTTTCCAACAGGGTCGTTTACCTAATACTCGTATCCAAAAGTTACTCGCTGAAGGTCATTCAGGTATACGCACCGACGAAATCGCACCCAGATGATGAGGTGCAGGATATGTATGAGGACATTAGTCGGGCCATACATACCTCTGAAACGCATTTTCTAGTTGTTATGGGGAACTTGAACGCGAAGTTGGGTAAGAGAAGCGAGGATGAGTTGAAAGTGGGGCAATTAGGTTATGAACAACGGAACTGTAGGGGACAGAGGTTGGCCGACTTCCTGGAGAAAGAGAGACTCTTTATGATGAACTCTTTCTTTCAGAAGCCACCTCATAGGAAATGGACCTGGCTGAGTCCCGATGGTTCCACAAGAAATGAGATTAACTTCAAGATGACCACCAAGAGACAAATATTCACTGATGTGTCCGTGATCCATAGGGTGAAAACCGGTAGTGATCACCGAATGGTAAGAGACACATTGAATATTAATGTCAAACTTGAGAGGTCTCGTGTGTTGAAGTCTACGCTCCGACCTACTCGTGCCCATATTCAAGACCCCAAGAGCTTTCAACTTGAGCTGTCCAATCGCTTCGATTGCCTTGAGAACATCACTTCAGTGGACGAGATCAATAACAGGTTAGTAGAAACTGTCCATACAGTGGATTCCAAGAACTTTAGATCCCATCGTACAGATAGGCCACAGAAACTCTCAGATACCATCAACCTCATGGCTGAACGACGCTCATTAAAACTGCAGTCTTCGGATGATGCTGAGGCATATAGGCTGCTCAATAGACGAATTTGGAAGTCCTTGCGACACGACATTCGGATCTTTAATACAAATCGTATTAAAGAGACGATAGAGCGGAAAAAAGGCTCCAAAGTATTTGCAAGAGACATGCCTATTGGACAAAGCCATTTGACGAAACTGAAGAGAGAAGACGGCAGTGTAGCGTCTACCAAAGCAGAAGTGCTAGGAGAGGTAGAGAGTTTTTACAGACGTTTATACTCATCGGTCGCTAAACCTGTTAGCAGCTCGGCCAAAGACCCAAGAGCCAAGCTGACTCGACATTATACCGAAGATATCCCGGACATCACCCTGTACGAGATTAGGATGGCATTGAAACAGGTTAACAACAACAAGGCGCCGGGCGATGACGGTATCACATCTGAGCTTCTGAAAGCAGGCGGAACACCAGTACTTAAAGTCCTTCAGAAGCTCTTTAATACCGTCTTACTCGAAGGATTTACGCCAGAAGCATGGAACAAAAGCGTCGTGGTTCTATTCTTTAAGAAAGGTGACAGCACCTTACCTACTTAAGAATTACAGACCTATCTCGCTTTTGAGCCATGTTTATAAGCTGTTTTCATAGCTCATCACGAACCGTCTCAGTCGCAGGTTCGGTGAGTTCCAGCCTCCGGAATAAGCCGGTTTCCGAAAAGACTATTGTGCCATATACCACATCCACACGCTACGCCAAGTTATACAGAAGACCGAAGAGTATAACTTTTTGTTTAGCGTTTGTGGACTTTGAGAAGGCTTTTGATTCGATCGAGACGTGTGCAGTGCTTGAGTCTCTCCAGCGGTGCCGTATTGACTATCGGTATATCGAAGTGATGAAGTGCTTGTTCAATAACGCGAACATGTCAGCCCGAGTACAGGAGCAGAGTTCGAAGGCAATTCCATTGCCAAGAGGCGTGAGACAGGGAGACCTTATATCTCCGAAACTGTTCACCACTCCATTGGAAGATGCCTTCAAGCTTCTGGAATGGCAAGGACTCGGCATCACCATTAACGGCGAATACATCACTCACCTTCGATTTGCCGACGATATTGTAGTCATGGCAGAATCCATGGAAGACCTCAGTACAATGCTCGAAGGTCTCCATCGAGTTTTCCAACCGGTAGGCCTTTTTAGTTTTAGACGAAAATTATGTCTAATGCCCATGATGTGCCTACCCTACCCCAATATCAGTTGGGATTTCAGTTCTCGAAGTTTTTGACGAATACATCTACCTGGGACAGACATTCAAACTAGGGAGTTCCAACTTTGAGAAAGTGGTCAATCGTCGAATCCAACTCGGCTGGGCAGCGTTCCGGAAACATCGCGAAGTCTCCTCCTCAAAAATACCTCAGTGCCTCAAAACAAGAGTCTTTGACCAATGTGTGTTACCAGTGATGACGTAAGGCACTGAAACGTGGTATTTTACTATGGGCCTCATAAGCAAGCTCAATGTCGCACAACGAGCTATGTAAAGGGCTATGCTCGGGGTTTCATTACGTGATCGAATCAGAAATGAGATCCGTAGACGAACTAAAGTCACCGACATAGCCCAGAAGATAAGCCAGTTGAAGAAGCAGTGGGCAGGCCACATAGCACGCAGAACAGATGGCTGATTGGGCCGAACGGTTCTAGAGCACGGACCGGCAAGCGCAGTGTAGGTCGTCCTCCGACAAGGTGGACTGACGACCAGATAGAAGGTAGCAGGACAACGTTGGATGCAGTCCGCTTCCAACCGGTCCCTTTGGAAATTTGTGGGGGAGTTGAATCGGAAGCAAGATGTACATGAACTAATATAATATTGGCTGTTCAATATTGGTTGTGCATTATCAACACGGACCGACTGTGTAGGTGGGTGGATTTCTAGAAATTTGTTCGTTATGTAATGGAATTCCACTTTTTCAAAAATATTAAATTTAAGGTAAAATATATTTTGTTTTATTTATTAATTATGATACTAGAAGTAAATATTACTTTTTGCTATGAAAATTCATTAGTTTTTACGTTAATTGAAGTTCAATGTGTACTCGTTCCATGAGGAATTCCATTACGACACTAAATAAACTTTACTGTAAAATAAAACTAGCTTGTGGTATGAATGACAGCATTTTTTATTCAAATATTTAGTATAATCAGTCTTGGGATAGAGGTATCACATTAACATATCTACCTAAATAAATGTAATTTAGACCACTAATCAACATTACGTCACTTTTTGGTACTTAGTACTTTACACCAACGTCTTTCATGTGGTTAGACGATCCATAATGATATGTTTATATGATAAAATCAAACAGGTGCCTAAATATTCTTTTTTAATTAACCTATTGTCAAATATTTACCTATAATTATACATAATTAATCAGTTGAAATAGCACAGCCAAAGTAGGACCGTTACGTTAATGGAATGAGATGTAACGTATAGGAACTATTAAGCTAAGTTTAAAACGTTTTTTTTTCTATTGTACCAAATAGTATGCTTATCAGTTTACTAGAATTAAACATTTCTGTCATATACCATCCTTTTAATATTTTAATCGGAATAATACGAGACTAAAAATGGCAGACAGAATGAAAATTGGTTGTCAATTAAAAAAAAACAAGAAATATTAGCCTAGATAAAAGTAGTTATACTTTGTACACACTGCCTAAGAATTCCATTACGTCACGTTTTTGCGTTCCCATATACAATACGTAACGTAATTGATGTGACGTATGTCTACCGGTCGGTAGTAAAACGCAAATTACTTCAAAATTAATGCGAATTTGAATATTCTACTCATATTGCATCATTACTAAATAAAACATCTAACATATAACTCACAAAAAACTACTTAAAATAGGAATATTACCTTCAAAAACAGTCGTTCGTAATTGAATCACAATTTTTGCCACGTTACGGAGCGACCGCTCTGCTCGGTTTTCCGGCTAAACTGCTGTCAAAAATAAAACATGGCGGCTGTCCATGGGCTAAGAATGTTGCCATTTGTTAAAACAAATCGTATTTTAGTAATATTTTGCATTAAAACTTGTTCAAACCCGTAGTGACGTATTGCGGAATTTCCGCGCGAACGATTTTTAGAGACGGCAAATAATGTGTTTATTTTAATTTTAAACTCTAAATCGCCTATCATTAAGTTTAATTATAATATATTGGACATATGATCTTTTAAAATAACAATCGTATCAATATTATAGAGAAGAATAACATTACAATTTGCTGCATTTAAATCTGCATAGGTGGTGTGGACACTTGAAATTGGGCATGTTTTTATTTTTCATTTAATATTTATTTAATCTGATTCAGGATTTGCAGTTATTATAGATGATTTTGTTTTTAGATTAATATAAAACATTACAATTTATTTAAAAAAAACACATGTATGGAAGCAATGCATCCCCGATAAACAAGTTTAAAGTCATAAGACACGGAATTTCCTTGCAAACAACTTTTGTGAAATCCGCCCAGGTACATAAAACGAGGCCAGGAAAAGCCGACCATGTATTTCAAATCCATGTACATCAATTATTGGCCGTGCATTATTGGCTAAAGCAGTGGTTCCCAAACTTATTTTGTCTACTGCCCACTTTGAGAATAAATATTTTTTTAGCGCCCCCATTTTTTCACCTATTTAAAAACCACTATAACTTCAAATTAAATTAATTAATTATTGTGACCTATATATGTATATTAACGGAGAATTCTAAACGAAACTTTTACTATAACCCGCAACTTGAGACCTGAGCGCAGTAGGTAACATACAACGGCGCTTAGGTCTCAAGTTAACTTTTACGGGCTCCACCTGCTAATAAGAATGATTATTGAAACGCAACTTTATAGTATTAAAACACAGTATCTTTTATTAAAAATAAAACTAAAATAATCGATCCTTATATAAAAACTAATGTGAAGGATTAATTTGATGCTGTTTAATTAGTTTGTTGATATCAGGTTCCAATTTACTCAAGAACAGTCGCAAGTCGCCACGTTCGGTAACCAGCAAACGATTTCTCTTTTTAGTAAGCAGTGTTGTCACAGCACTAAATCCACGTTCACACAAATATGACGATGGGAATGCTATCAAGAATCGTTGAACGATTGACCACAATCCAGGGTACAATTGCGGGATCGGTTTTTGTAGCCAAAATTCTTGGTAACCATTTTTGAACTTGATTTTTATTTCCTCGTTTGTTGTCAATTCTATAAGTTCTTCTTCCAGCTGAGGTGACATTGCTGTGTTGACATTTGAAAACGGATCCAACACCCAGTCTGGTATTTCCAAGTTCAAAATGTTCTGGTATCGTTCGGTGAAGTCAATGTGGAGGTTTTCCAAATGTTGGCAGTAGGCAAACAATTCGTCGTTACTGCATGATACTGATAAATTCGGAAAATTGTGAAACTCACGTCTGCCCAGATTCTTTTTGTGTAGCAGCAGTTTGGCTGCGAAAGCAGCAACGACGTTTTTTGTTTTAATTAAATTTAGTTTATCGCCTTGCAGTTGGAGATTCATGTCGTTGAACAATTTATACAGGTCTGTCATGTAAGCTATATCATTCTTTGATGTTATGAGCTTGTCGTGCAATTCTGTATCTTTAGTTTCCAAGAACTCTATAACAGAGTCAAACAGGTTGTAAAATCGAGTCAGACAATTGCCTCTTGATAGCCAACGAACTTCAGTATGAAACAACAAACGGTTGAAATCCTCGTCATTAGTAACACAAAGCTGATGAAATAATCTATCATTCAAAGAGTTGTTGCGGATTTTATTGACTGCTTTGATGACATATTGCAGTGATTGAAATAGTTTTTCAATTAAGTTTCTAGCAACTAAATGTTGTCTATGAATAACGCAATGTACACCAAGGACATCTGGAATTTTATTTTTTAAGTACGCTATGAAGCCTTTATGGCACCCTGTCATAGCCGGAGCGCCATCCGTAGCAACTGAAATAATATTTTTCAAAGGAATCTCTTTCTCATCGCAAAACTTTTCCAATATATTGAATATGGTTTCGCCTTTTGTATCGGTCTCTAAATTTCTAGAAAATAATAGTTCTTCACATATTTTCTCATCTTTAATAAACCTCACGTAAGACAACAACAATGCTTCATTAGTTGGTAAAGTGGACTCATCGAGCTGAATTGAGAATGGACTTGTCCTCAGGTGATCGCACAATGATTCTTCAATGTTTTCAGCCATTTCATCAATTCGTCTTTGCACAGAATTATTACTCAAAGGAATTTTTCGGATAATATCTGCGGCCGGTTTATGAAGCACAGTAGTTATTACTTCATTTATTGCTGGCAATATTAACTCTTCTCCGATGTTATGTGGTTTGCCTTTTTGAGCAATTAACAAAGAAATATTGTACGAAGCTCGAAGTCCGTCGTCATCTTGCTTAGCAGCCGCCGAAAATAGTTTTGCTACACTTGGCTGAGTATTATGCTTCTTCTCTAGGTCTTGAAAATATGATACATTCTTGTCTTTCTTATCTGGATGCATTTTATTCAAATAACCTTGCAGTCTTGAAGGCTTCATTGCTTCATTCGAAAATGTTTTTAGACATAGAAGACACAAAGGCGACGATGGGTTTGTGGGATTTTCAATGAATCCGAATTTAATATATTCCGCACAGTATTGCCGTCTCTTCTTTTTTACTTCCGACATTGTTTTGCTTTGAGAAATACGTTCAACTTCGCGAGTAGTGTAGAGGAGGGGTAAGTACTGCTCACCTTTTGCGCGCAAAACCACAACTGAAAATAAAATAAATATTACATTGTTTATATAGGAATGCTTAAGCAGCACGCACCGACAGGAATAAAACAAACATGCATAAACTCGTTTATCTCATTCGACGCTCAATCGTACTCAACAAGTCCGAACAAGTATTCAATGAACAAGCCGACTGATACAGGAATGCACAATTCGGGTTATTTAACAAAAACTTGTTAAAACATGATAGATATCTACGAGTACTAATAACTATTAAAATGCGAAAGTGTGTCTGATGCCTTTTTATTTGTTTGTTTGTGTCTACTTTCATTACGAAACGGAACGACCGATTGACATGATTTTCATTTTTTCTATATTCAATAAAATAGGACAGATATATGAACTACGCGGAGAGAAATATAGAACCGAGTTTGAGCAATCTTTTAATTCATATTAGTTGATGTTCACAAGTTGTTGTTGAGAGTCGAGAGCTCATGCAGTCGTTGTCTAAGAGGCCTCCTAGCTAAATAAAATTACAAATCACCCCACAGGCCTCTACACAACGCCCCCATTTTCTTTCTGGGTCTCTTACCGCCCCCCTTGAGACCTGCAGCGCCCACAAGGGGGCGTTATCGCCCACTTTGGGAACCAATGGGCTAAAGCATCTACACACGATGCAATTTAGAATGCAATATGCTGTAGCAATCTGCTGTGATCCAGCAAATTGTATCGTATGTAGGCGTGTTGTGACTCCCTTCCAACATGTTGGACGTCGTAACGTACGTCCTAGCATCCAGCAGATTGTTACAGCAAATTGTAAGCCGCGTTGTAACGTGAGTAGTGCGGTTGCATGCAATCTGGGCTCAGTCGCGATTGTGCCGCCGCCCATGGCTAGCGTCGCTGTGAATTTTATTTAATGAAATATGTAAATGGATGCAAAAATTTATACTACAGAAAAAACTATATTGATAAGAATTTCAGAAATCTATTAATGACTTGCCACATTAGTGGAATAATAAAATAGGTATGGCGTATTTTTATTTTTCTTAGCAGCTGATTTTTTTTTCTTTTTGAAAATAATTGATACGCCATTGTTCCTTCCTATCCAAATTTCTTTTGACTAGAAATAATGATTTTTATTATTAAATAACATAATAATAGGTATTATATATTGTAGTATTGCTGCGCACCTATTAATGTTCGAAGTAAAAATTAATGTTTATTGTATCTCAGTCTCATTAGGTAGCAGTTCATTCGACGAACTCAGCGAAGGCAATTGCAAGATCCGTTTTTTAATATTTGAACAGCATTTGAGCCATTTTCAGTCACGTGTGCACGCTGTGGCGATCAAACGCGGAATGAAATTGTATTGTAATCGCCGCTGCAACGTGTGTAGAGTACGTACATACAACCGCGACTACAGCAGATTGCTACAGCATGTTGCGTTCGGGGTTGCATCGTATGTAGACACTTTTACGTGAGTAGTGCGGTTGCATGCAATCTGGGCTCAGTCGCGATCGTGCCGCCGCCCGTGGCGTCTAGAGTCGCTGTTAATTTTATTTAATGATATAGGTATGTAAATGGATGCAAAAATATATACTACAGAAAAAACTATAATGATGAGAATTTCAGAAATATTTTAATACTTGCCATAAGTAATTGTGGAATATAAAAATATTTATGGCGTATTTGTACTTTTCTTAGTAGTTGATGTTGTTTTCTTTGTGAAAATAATTAACAATTCATTGCTCCTTCCTATTCAAATTTCTCTAGACTAGAAATAATGTTTTTTTTATTAAATAACATAATAATAGGCATTATTTATTGCAGTATTGCTGTGCATCTAAAATGTTTATTGTCTCTCAGTCTCAGTAAGTATAGTTGACTCAGCGAAGGCAATTGCAAGACGAAATGTTTGATATTTGCACAGCATTTGAGCCATTTACATAGGTACTCGTGTGCACGCTGTGGTGCTCCAACGCGGAATGAAAATGTAATCGCCGCTGCAATTAACGTGTGTAGAGTACGTACAACCGCGACTACAGTACAGCAGATTGCTACAACATGTTGCATTAGAAATTGCATCGTGTGTAGAGACTTTTAGTCCCCACCCAACAGATGGCGGTGTAGGCCGTGTAGGTACTTGTTCTTAGCACACACACCTCAGACTATGCATGGCAGGGCATGTAATATCGGGGTGCTTGTCAGATTACCTCCTCGTGTGTCCGAGTGCTGCTAGTCTTCTTGGATACGGTTTATCCCCGGCTCTGGCACAGTGATTGAGATTCGCCTGGAGAAAACGATGAGCCACAATCAAATCAGAGAATGATCATCACCTCCTCACCTCCCTCGGGCTGGAGGTGGATGATAACCGTGGTATGCATGGGTAGAGAATACATAGACGAACAAAAAAAGACGTGTGGCACTCGGAGACTGCCGCGGTAAAGCTATTGCATGGCTGTTTTTATCTACTTATGCAATATAATTATTTAACCAATGTCATCTAGAGGCGAGTTGCTGAACTAAAGAGACAAGCGTGATATTTCAAAAAGTCATTAAAAGTTCTGCTATTCATCGATAGATGCCAAATCAACTTATGCAACTATAATTATTTAACCAAAGCCATCTAGAGGCGAGTTGTGAACTAAAGAGACAAGCGTGATATTTCAAAAAGTCATTAAAAGTTCTGCTATTCATCGATAGATGGAGTCGGAGTGGGGGGTGTTAGGTTTATTTTCGTTACGGAATTTCTGGATTCGGTCTCCACGCTCAAGGCCCGAGATAGAAGCTATGCAATAGCTTAAAAATGTCATGTAACATGGTACCTTAAAGTGCCACGTTACCGAGATATTTGGAGGTAAATATCGACATACGAGTACAACGATAATAATTAAATACAATAGTGTTATTACGTGATTCTAAGCGCCGGTTGTACAAAAAATAATCATCAAAATCGGTTCATAAACGACGAAGTTATCTGCCAACACACATACAAAAAATAAATACCGTGAAACATGCCAACTTTGCCCGAAGAACAATTTATAAGCATATCTTTGATGTGCAAGAATATCTTAATATTATGGCAACATTCATTGACTATGGTGAAAAATAGGTCATTATGACAATCTATAATTATCTATCTATCATATTTGTTGCTAACTTTGTTTTCCCGCCCTGTGACGCTGTAAATGCTGGTAGTATCTAAATAGTCTGTGGCCGGTAGAGGCAAACAGCATTAGTCCGTTCGAAAAAAAAAGCTAACTTTGTTCATAGTTGGAACTGGTTGAGTGAGATGCGTATTTTTACCTTGGTGAGCAAGGTCATCCCTTCACAGGCGCTGAGGCCCGGTTAAGATCAATCCGGGCCTACCGCTGGGGCGAGATGGTGACTGCCAGCGCGACCCTGTCTCGCCCCACCTTGGCGGAGGACTGCTCACGGGAGGGTTTTAGTGGGTCTGAGCCCCACACGCCCCCTTCCGTCACCCCTTGGCGGAAGGGAAGTGCACAGCATTTCCCCCCACAAAATAAAAAAAAAATGCGTATTTTTGCGGGCAAAATTTATTCAAAATTTGAAAGTAAATTCTCCGTGATGGCGTAAACACAGGTTATTTTAGTTTATACCCTGTGTTCGTAAAATAATCATTAAGTACCTACATTAATGCTAGTGTCATTGCGCAAGTTCTTTTAAAATTAAAGTTTTGATGATGGCAAAAGTTATCAGGTAATGTTCCGACCTAAGTACGACCGACAACATTGCCCGCCATCAAAAAAAGCTTGGGGCTTAGCTTAATGTAAAGCTTATTTAATTAAAAAAATATATTAAGTAACATTCATAGATAATTAATAACATTCATAGATAACATTAGTAACCTATTGGGTACTGAGTTAGTAGTTGCTCCACATACCTTATATTTTGAACTTTTTATTCTTATAAGTACGGGGTTATTAAGTACTGAGTAAGTAGTTGCTCCACATACCTTATCATTTGAAATTATTATGCAATTATAAAAATAAGAGTAGGCAATAATTTCCATCTTTTCATTATTGTTTACAGAAAAAAAAATCTAGTTACCTATTTAAGTTTAAACTTTAATTTGTGAATCACTCAGACGTTATTATAGTAATGAAAATTGTGATATTAAAAAATATTTGATGTATTTTGTGATTTCGGGGTGGATTTAGACTAATAGATAGGTACCCCAAAAACATTGATTTTTGATTGATTTTGAACTTTACCTAAGGATAAAAATTTTGAGCAAGTACATTTATAGTTAGGGTATAGGTATAAGTTTAAATTGAGAAAAATAGACATGTCAAGACTGGAAGGCATAATTATCATTATAGTCAACTATTCTGTTTTCTCTAGTTATTTAAGTTCAGACTTTAATTAGTGAATTAGTGAAATGTTAAAAATAATTAAAACATCACAATTAAGTATATAGGCCACAAATACAAATATCCTAAAAAAATATGCATATTTTTTATAATATTTAACTATTATTTAGCTTTATGCGATTGATACAAAATTCTTATTTATATATGTATATGTTCTTATTCTTACTGAACGAAATCTCAGTTCAAGTCTTTATTTAATTAAGCTACCATATGCGAATTACTTAACTTGGTCTTTATTAGTAGTAGGTACCTAAGTATTTCAAATTCGTACCGCACTTGACAGTAAAGTCCATAGTGCGATCACGCTGCTGAAGATAGGTCAAGGTGGAAAGACTTCGTTCGGCAGAAGGTGATCCGTGGAAGGGGTCATGATGGCCATGAGGGCATGGCATTTATTTTTGCGGGCCCCATGTACTGCATTTATTGTGTCTGAGCCCCACACGCCCCCTTCCGTCACCCGTCACCCGAAGTGCACAGCATTTCCCCCCTCATAAAAAGGTATAGTTATTCCAATACTCAAACTTTTCACATTCCAAATTTCATCAAAAATGGTTTAGTATAGTTATGGAGATACGTGGTTAAACATTCACACACATAAACTTTCACATTTAAACTATAAAATATTATAGTTAAAGTAAGGTTAGGATGTTGGTATCTGAAATTAGGTGAAACTAAATATTCAAGTTTATAAAAAAAAATTACGGGCCCATTTTTTGGTACAAATTTATTTTCACACTTTTTAGAGACCCTTGCTACGGGATCGGTTGTCATTCACCGTCCATAATAATATCATCAAGATGGCGAAATACTTTTGAGTTATTGAGTTATAATTCAAAAACCGCTTGACCGATTTTGATTAACCACCTCGGAAGTATACTTAGTACAGTACAAAAGGAATTATCAAAGTCAGTCTACTCTCTAAAAAATTATGCGAGGTCTGTTCATACATATAAAAATATACCTACACGTCGACTCGAGAACCTCCTCGTTTTGGAAGTCGCTTGAAAACCGCTTGTAGAGCCTCTAGTTTTCCATATCCTATTTAAAACACGGCCTTGGCAGGTTATTTTGGTTAGGTTAGTGGACATTACTGCCGGACGGGGAGATATTATCGGGGACAAAATAACAATAAAGACAGGTTGAGCGCGTTTTTATTTAGAAAAATATAAATAGGTAAGTATATGTAGTTACTAATAGGTAGGTACATATATGTACTACCTACAGGTAGTACCTAGGTATATATCTTCTTAGTAAATGTAGAGGTAAGTATCAAAATAAGTAAATGAGTTGTAAGTACCCTTACCATACTAACACTAGATTTAGGCATAGGCCCATAGGCACATATTTCTCTTGAGCACAATTTTTACATTGTCACAACACAAAGGCACGTTAAACAGCCATTAAATTTATTTCGCATACCTACTCTTTGGTGGGAATATTTACTCATTGACTCTTCATCAAGTAGGTACTTACTTAGTTATGAACTTAACAATACCTATATTATCAAAGCTGTGAATAGCTTCCGGTATTTGGTTAACTAATAATCACCATCATTTACTTATCACACATTATCCGTGTCTCCGCGGCTGTAAGAGAAAGCTTTTCGTACACTCGGTAACAAAATAACACAAAGAAGGGGGCGTACTAATATGGAACTCAGATAAATACAACTCAGTGCTAATCCTATCGATGTCGACCTATTATCATGATGTACGGAATCAATTATCGTCGTTTCATTGCCTCTCATTGCGGTAGTGTACGTATTGTATGTAGTCAAAACCGAACGTGGGGCACATAACACAAAGTACACTACGATTAGCCATAGCGACAGTTTTAAGGCTGCTATAGATTCACATCCCTCTATTTGTGAGAGCAGTAACTTTTTGATTTTCAATTTTACAGTCACAAGAGCTCCCGCCACGCACATAATCATTGCTGGTAGAAATAAATTGAAAAGAGCCAATATGGAATACAAATGAAGGCGCTGGCTCGAGTCCACAATGGTACATGCTATAGTATTATTATCCAGGTGTACTGTGGACGCTAGGGCGAAATCTGGAACGCTCAGGGACACAGCCAGAACCCACACGAACACTGTTGGCTGCGTAATGGGAACCCTCGAGGTACTGGCTCTGTACTCTACATTCATGGTACGTGGAGGAGTCGAAGAGTCGCTGCTTGCAACGAGGCTATGTCGAGATGATCTTATTTCTTCGTCTTCAACGTGGTTATATCTTCTTATTCGTTTCGCCACCGACTTTTCTTCGAGGTTAGCTGTGGCTAGTGTATGTAAGGCGACCGTAACCACGAGGTACGCTGATGCTGTGGTTGCGAAGACGCTTATACCTCGATAAGCGATGCAGGTGCAACTACCCAGTGTCCAGTTTTTCATGTTATAAGACCATATTTCAGTGCTAATTGATGCACCGAGAGCTATGTCTGCTATTGCTAGTTGCAACAAGATAGAAAAGAATCCTGAAACAAACAGAAAATTAATTAAATTAGAATAAATTGTTTAGTTTAGGCATCAAGGACGTTTTATGTGGCCTAAGTATTATTTGTTTCTGTGTAGGTAATAGGTAGATTATGCACCGAGGGGGTAAAGCAGTGTCTTACGTCACGGGCGGCATATTGGACTCTGAGAGTAAAGAGGGACTCTAGAGCTAATCTAGAGTAGGTATTATGTAGAGCCCTGAGTGAATCGAGGAGTTTAAGGCGCCCAAGACGAAGACAGGCTTTATCCTCGAGGCCGATACTTTACTTTTCATACCTACTGTATGACAATAAAACTTCAAGACTAAATAAAAAACCGGCCAAGTGCGAGTCGGACTAGCGCACGAAGGGTTTCCTACCATCTATTTCTATAAAATATTTCAAGTTTTTACTTGTTATCATTATTAAGACCGAGGAAAAAAATTGAAATAAATAACGATTCTTGTTTGGTAGCTCCTTTAATTATAAAATTTATTTTAATTTAATTGTTTATTTTAAAGTGAATATGTAGGTAAATAAATAATCTGTGAATATTTGAAGCGTATACCTGTATGGAACCTGCCGTTGGGATCTCTTTTTTTCGTTTAACTTTTTTGGGCTAACTGATTTGGCATAACGAGTTACGCATATATTTTTTGTCATAATCGTAGTTTGACATAATTGGTTCGTTCAATACTTCGACAGTTGCTTACTTAGAAAAAACATAGTTCGACAAGTCATTACTTCGACAGAACAAATTGCCGATAAGAATTACTCCCAGTGAATGTAGCGGAGTATCTAGTCAGAGCAAAGTCACGACAGGTGCGGCCAAAGAGAATATAACGCTACGCTAGAGGTGCGGCGACAAGCGAGGCATAGCGTTAGGTTGAATGGTGACGACACAACGCGCGAGCAAGCGAGCGTAGCGAGCGTGCCGCGGCGGCGACCGGCGAAGCGCCAGAATCAGGCTATACCTTGATAAGGATATAACGCAGCACTTTTATGATAAAATACTTGTCGAATATGTGACAAAGCAATGACTTGTCGATATATTTTTTCGAAGTAAGCGACTTATCAAAGTATTGGACTTGTCGAAATTCAGAAGGACATCCTACAAAACTATTGTGCATAACTATTATTAGGATAAGTATTCACTTATATTCATATACATTCGTATGCCACGATAAATAATGACAAAAAAATTATGCAAATATATATATGGAACAGTTGCATCAATATCGAGCAAACAGCTCGAGATAACGGCGAAAAATTGAACAAAAAAATCATATTATTTGCTATATAGGTACAAGCCTTGGCCATAACTAGGCATTGATGGACTTACGTAGGTGTGCGTGTGTGCCCCGGCCCACATTTACACGGTCGTCCATCAATGCCTCTTTTGCTGGCCACTGCAGTAATAAAGGTACCCAGGTAGGACCTACTATAACTCCATTCCCTCACGGAGTGACTGTGTTTTAATTCGTTTCGGGAAATTTTATCATCAATTCTAAATAAGTTTGGTTTACCTAATCATTTTCTTAAACTATGTTATAGGAACGAACATATTATGACGGTGGATTTTTCATCCATTTGTGTTGTCCGTAATAGTGCCTACACAACCACATACATAATGGACATGCCAATTTAGCCACCTATACCGACTTAAGCCCATCACACACGATGAAGATACTATAAAATATATATTATCTTAGAGCAGATTCGGACATATCGCTCACCATATAATTCAATGAGCGACCACACACGGTGAATATACTATAATATTTTACCTTAGAGTAGCTTAAGATGCCACCGATATTCGAAAGGCATGTTAACATACGCTAAGACTACTGCAGATCATTAAGTGTCCGATACTGATCTTAAGATCAAATACAGGATGTTGACAAAACGTTGCAGTAAATGGACGTCTGGGTTCTTCAGTTACTTAGTTAGTTCACAATAAAAACTACTAAAGCTTCACATTATCTTATGTATCTATTTTGTTTCGAACCTGTAGAAATATTTTTTGTAAATAAAAATGAAACTAACGTCTGATTAACGCGAATGTGTCATCAAAGCGAATGTTTCAAAGGAAATCATCGAAAAAGTGAGACTATATCTACTAACCGAACTAGCGGTATGACAATTTTATCTTAGTAGAATTTAAATAAATGTTCTATGGGCCTAACCTCCGTAGGTTTTTCTAGATTGTAGGTACTACGTATAGATCAATCAAACTAGATAACTACTAAATCGATTTTTGTATTCTTGATGAAATAAGGCTATGTTATATTATTAGACTAGCTGCAGCCGCGACTTCGTTCGCATGGACCTTTAATTAATGCTTTCAGTATAAATCTCATCAACATTGGTTCAGCCTTTTCAGAAAATACCCGGATTATAGAGGCAGACAGATAAACAACTAAAAAAATTAGTAGGTATCGTGCAAATAACCATATGAAAGTGCAAGAAAAAGCAGTTTTTTTTCTGAAAGATCATTGTAAAGTTTAATTTCACTACGGCGTTTCCTGTGTTTCATGTGATCTTCTATCCAGTTTTTTCTTTTTTTACTTTTAGCTAGTATGACGTTTTTCTCATATTCACCGTCCCAATAATCATCTGAGGAACTGTCCAACAGGTCTAGCAACAAAATACGAATCATCGCAAAATAAAAAATATGAACACCCTGTATGAACGATCGAGATGTGCGGCTCCCGAGACGGACTCCGATAGAATGTACGCTTGCTATATATTATAGTATCTGCGCCGTGTGTGGTGGGTTAAGTTAACATAACTTTTATATTATACACTATAATATATATTATCTTAGTCGTGTGTGATGGGCTTTAGTAGGTACGTGTACTACTTATACTAAGTAGCAGAATAAAGATAGAATTAATCAAAGCTCATGCCCTTGACTCTACAGTGGGTGTACTGTGTAGCACCAAAATTTGCGTAAACGTAACGTAATAGTATCGTTGACGTATCCAGTACAAACTATCATGTATCTCGTACAACTGTGGCACAGATAACTCATAGTTTGTCCTGTATAAGTCAACGATACGGTAACGTTAAACTTAACCAATTTTCGGGCTAGAGCTAAGTCCCTGTAGAGACTTCATCAAAAACTTTTCTTTAAGTAGGTTTAAACAGGAAGTCTGATCTGGGGACCTCATTGCAACTCTCAATAATAGAGGTTTCTCATATATCCAGGTCCCATTTAACCAAGTTTCACTGTATTACTCATCGGTTGTACCTATACTTATGGTACATGGAAAACATGGTGTTGTTTTTTAAAAGTAATATAGAAGCGCGCCAAGGTTTTACCCGGTGAGAAATGGACGATGATGATGAAAAGTAAACTATGTGTTATTCCAGCGCCTCATCTATCTACATACCAAATTGCATCCAAATCTGTTCAGCCATTCGATTGATAACAAAGTTCCATCAATCCAAACATCCGCTTTTATAATATTAGTAAGAAGTGTGATAGTAAGATTATCGCGGAAATTAATGTGATTAATAATTACCAAATTTAATTATGTACTTAACTTTAGCCAGGAATCATTATGTATAGATACGTGCGTTGCGGCTCAGTTTGTTCCAATACAATCTATAATAGGCTATTTGGCGCTTACATATCTTACTTGATAGTCAGTGATGATGAGGTCGAAAAAAGTACGAAAAACGTATGAAGCTCCAGTGCGAGCGCTTCACTAAGATAGTTACACATAAGAAATGCAGGATGGGACGTATTCGTATTACCACTAGTTGAGGACTTGAGCAGCGCCGCAAGAAGCGAGCAGTTGGCGAGGGCGCCGGCGCCGGCCACGGTCGCGATGTACGCGGCGAGCGCCAGTGGCGGCAACACAGGCGGGGGCTCCGCCGGCTCCGGCATGGCGGTGGCGACTGGCGACGGGACTCTCGGGATCAATGACTCGGGCTGCGTCACCCGCCCGCGTTCTCCGCCGCGCCGACCGTCGTCCCTCCACCATTTTTCTTCTTTTTTTTGGTGAATCACCGTACGAACATGTGCGACTCACGAAACATAAGACAACGCGAAAACACACCAACTGAAGGTCTGTACGATTCCCATAAAATCGATATAATACAATTTGGCTTTACAATCAGTTGGTATCTCATTTGAAAGTTAATGAACCCATAAAATAATTTGTATGTAAGCGAGCCCCCTTGTGCACTTGTCGCGTGACTCGCGAAGCCCGTATGCCGAAGCCGGGTTGAATGTGCAAATTATATTGTTTGTCGCAGGGCTGGATGTTTGTTGGCAGATTGAACGTCCACTGCGGTGCTAGCGACGGAGTCTCTGGGCTCATTATTATTCAATGTTTGCTGCAAACTGCTGGCATCCGCTACATCCACATTTATGGTCCGGTATCTTACGGTTTTTCAAGTCATCAACGGTTAACGTCAAAAGGTTAAACGTTTTGTTGTGGTCATGAGGTACTGATAACTCGTTTCTCGATCCCTAAGGAAGCTGTAGAACATTCTTTAGCTTAATTCAATAATGCTAAAGGCAATTTCGGGGAGCTTTGATAAAAATAGGCTTTGCAATAATTCGTTATTTACGGTGCTACGAGTAAATACATTATATAAGCCGCTATATATGTAGGGTATATTTATTTATTTATTTGTTTATTAAATAGTAAGCTTACAGTATATGCACCAACGCACTAACTATCTTAAATAACTTGTTAAAAATAAACTAAGATTACATACAATACTTCTCAAACCTCATTAGTAGATTATGCACTAGGGGATAAAGCAGTGTCTTACGTCACGGGCGGTGTTGAACCCTGAACATATAAAGAAGGATACTAGAGTTAGTTATACATTTAGTTTGGGACACTACAGTGAGGGGCTCTACATGACTCCCTCGTAGTCCTGAATGAAACCAGGGAGTCAACGTGTAAATGATAAAACACTAAACTAAGAAAAACTGTTATAATAACACCAAAACCGTATATTGTATCCCATTCTGTAGATAAGCGTTTTTTTCTGTTTTTTTGTGTGGTGCCTATGGTGGTCGGTGGCTAGTTAAATTTTCGAATGAACTATGTTTACAATGCTTAGTATTATATACTATATAAGAATTTTACTACGAATTTTAACGTTAGAAATTGAAATCACATTACATTCCTTGCGATATTCATTAAAATTTAATTTTGTCTTTAAATCCCACAAAGAGTTTTATTTAGAGCTGCCACCTTTCAAAATAAGTAGACCCTGAGTAAAAATATAGTTTTTTTTAATTTAAATGAAGCCTTTTTATTATAAATTATTTAATTAAGGCAAAATGTCATAGTAAATTACTATTTATTACATGGTAATGTTTTTTATTAAATATAAATGACCTAGCCTACTGCTAGGCTGACTTGTACCAGCTTGACACTTAAAACTATATAAATTTCATTCTGAAGGTATTGGTTAATCATCTTTTCTAGCCCAAGTTTCTAGCTTTTAATTAATCTTCACAATTAAGTCTGCCTTCACCATGTCCATACTGACAAGCAGTTTCGGCTGTCTGAGCACAAATTTCTCATTATAGAAATGAAGCGTTCAACAAAAGCATTGCTTATAGGGGCGGTTTTTTTTTAATTATTTTGCCACAAGGGTGGCACTTGTGGCAAAATAATTGGCCCAGTCTGACCCGGAGATATCGATGTTAAACCCATACCCCGGACATGCACCATACAAACCCGTAGACTTCGGGTCAAACCCGGAGAGGTAGCCCTAGTTCTATGGCGTCTATAACAAAATAGCATTGTCTTTGGTTTGGATGCTGATAGAGACACAACGACAATTTAAGTATGTTATATATTGATGCTAATACAACTATATTGTTGTATTGTTGATGTATTTGGAACATCATTGATGTTATACGCTAATTGCATTTAGTGAATGTCTTGAGTACCTATACATAGTAGGTATATGTACATACTTACGGCGGTTTTGTAATTCTCTGAATATATGGTTAGTGCCATACATTAAAAACGTCACATGTGTGTGTCGTGACAAAGGCGCAGGATAAAGCTTAGAGCATTTTTATCGCTATACATATTTTATGAGACATGCAAGTGGACCTTATTTCTACTGAATGGAGCGATTGGTATGTGTAGGTATCATATCATAGGGTGGAACTGCGGTACTGTTTTGTTTATTAGAAATCGGTTAACCTGAAAATAAGTTATGAGCAATAAATCTGGAGAATAATGCCCTGGGCAAAGACTTGTAGGTCAGATTAAGTAATAGTTACTTTAAATTCTATAGAAATAATATTTGTAGATGCTGATAATTACATAATAGGTAGGTACGAGCACTCGTAGCACTAGTTTATTTTTTAGTTAGTTCCATACAGTGTATGTACCATGTAAAACTTAAAGATTTCATATTGAGTTGAGAAGTGATTTTATATCACACTCAGAAAGTGTCTCATTACTAGTTCATAACAACGGCTGGGCTATTATGTATCACAGTTGCTAACAAATTTGGATTGAAATCTGAAAAAATGACCGCTCTGTCACTTTTGTCAGCTTTAGTGATCAAATTACTAACATTTTTGCTTACTGGAGTTGCCAAAACTGACACAGAGCCGCCATTTTTCCAGATTTCAATCAACATTTGTTAGCAACTGAGATACATAATAGCCCTGCTGGTTACAATGTTCGTCAATTCTCCTTTAGTGCGACGGGAAAAGTTAAATGGAATACAGCAGGGCAGAAATGTTGTATGAAAATCCATTTCAACCCTGCTAGCCTTTTAATTTTTAGCAGCGAACATTAAAAAAATACAAACGACAAAACTCACAAAGGTTTTATATCCAATAATTATACAAAAGAGGTGGGATTTTTTTTGTACTCGATTTTCCATAAAAGGAGGCTGGCAACCTTTTTCTGTTCTACACTACGAAAAAATAAATGGCGGCAATTTGTTAGGCATTGTTAAATTTTGTATTTTTACTAAATTGATAATTTAACAGTACGCTTTTAATTATTCTAAATATATTTCCAAAATGTCATCTGATAGTGAACGTAACGATTTTATAATGATGAAGCCGCCAAAAATAAAAAATAAATAGTTCAAGAGGTCAAGGTGTCTTTGATTTCATACAAAATGGTCCAGACGACAATTATTTATTTACTAATTAATGTAACAATTGAATAAATAAAATAAGTTTTTCATAAGAGTATGGTTACATTTTGCTCAATTCCCCAAAAAAAAAGTTTTGTTAATAATTTTCTAATTTTAAATATAATTGAATGTGCTGTTCCGTCGAAAGAAAAATGGGAAAAGGTTTTTGTTGCCTGTTCGGACTTTTGCAGACGGACTTCTCCGCCCTGACCCTAAGTATAAATGTCGTCCAATCTCCTGGAAACTTACTGTAAGAGGAAACATGTATTTATTGGAAAAATAACGGTATGTTTCAACAGCTTTGTTGAATATTAATTGAATGCTAATTAGTAAAGCTTATTATAACCGCATCCTTTCAGTAAAAAACAGGTAGCAAGACAAGCATCGAAGCCGTTTCTTATGTTTGTAGTGTTTCAGTTGTCGAGGACATTTTCCTGCTTTTAGTGACTCATGCTCATAATATCTTTGGCTTACCTATATTGGGCTTTGTGTTGTTTAGTTACAGCCCTCGATAAAAAGAATGCGGGTAAGAATTTACTGTCTTTATTGAGATAATGACATGTGTAATAAGAATACAAAAGCAACTCGTTTAGTGAATAAATTTATAATTTTCAACGATCACACAATGCTTATGTTATGCTTACCTAATTAGGTAAGTATTAAAGTACATACAACACTTTCTATTATCCAAACACAGCTTATGATAATGGACCATTTGATACTGTCAGTGCAGTGGACACTATTTTAATTTGCTTATAATTGCATAATGTGATATAGCAGGAATCACGACCACACGTAGTGACCTTAGATTAATGATTGGTCTCGCTCTCGAAGCGCGCGCGCGAAGATCAATCCTTAATCTAAGGTAGTGACGTACTTAAACGTCATGTGGATGACGTCTTGGTACCTACTTTGGAGTAACTACCTAGGTCACAGACAAAATAATAGTAATACGTACCTAGGTAATAATTTTGTGTTAGACCAGTGAGCTTTATACTCGAGTAAAACTCTTCTTTATGCGTCCTTATTTTATTAGAGGTAGGACATCATGGTGTAGGTACACCAGTGTAATTGGGTATGTCGTAATTAGGCTGTTGACGATACTATGAATAATAAAACAATGTACAAATCGTTATTATTTATGGTATAAAAACCTTCGTATTTATCAAATATTGTAATAAATTCAATATATTTGCATTGTTAAATTATTTTGTGTTAACAATCACCGTGTGTATACACGGGGCCGGTCACGACGGTAAGGCGTGTTAGTTGATATTGTTCATTTGTTTTGATTAGCGACAGTTGATGTTGCGAGGTCGAGTGATGGATGGCTTGTGACAATGCTCCTCCGGCTCCGGGGACGCGTGTAGGCGTCGTCGCCTTGTCAGCCAAAATCGGCGCTTTCCTTTGACTTTCTCTCGGAGGAGGTGCGAAAGGTGTTCATTACATTCGGGGGCTCGCATCGTTATTCGGTAGCCGGCGCCTCATAAACGTACGCGCACTAATCGCGGAACAATCGCCGATACGAAGGTACCCTCTGGTCGGGGCGGGTGCATCGCGCGCAAATATTCAAAGCACCTGCATCTAGTTTCCGGCGCGCGCGCTTATAAGCTGAGTGAAGGTGGTGCGGAAGCGATTCGTATCAGATACAGTGGAGTGCGATGTGAGGCAGTCATGCCGCTCAGAACTCATGTGGTTGTGGCGTTGTTGTTTTTCGTGCTACGAGCTGGTGCGCCAGCGCGATTTCCCGTGAGTAAGCTTGCATTGCTATTTGCACGCTAGGGCGGGCGGCGCCCTTCTAAACTTGGCTATACTTAGAACGTGTGTCGTTTCTTTATTATTTATTTCTTTGCTTAAATAACGTAAATAAGTTAGTCATAGAGAGCATAGAACATTGCTTACTACTGTGAATTTAAAAGTACAATTTGAAAAATTTGATACATACTGACTTCCATTTTATTCAGTGAAGAGTGTAATTGAAAACTAATATACTAAATTTGATGACATTTTAATGAACACGAGAAGCACCAGCTTTCAAACAAAAAAATAATAATTTGAGAATCGGTTCATCCAGTCGAAAGTTATGAGGTAACAAACATAAAAAAATACAGTCGAATTGAGTACCTCCTCCTTTTTGGAAGTCGGTAGAAAGTAAGACATCGATGACTTTAACAATAAGGAAAGTATGATTTTTTCGAGCAATGAGAGAATAATGGTGGGCTGGCTTCTCCTCGTAATATCAAAGTACAAATAACCTATTCGTAGGTATACTTACATGCAGTGGGCCAAGTAGTGATAGAGTTGAAATGTGTCATATGACAGTAAGTGACTTGAGTAGCTTGAGATAAAGTTTGTCAAGGAATTTAGTAAGTATAAAAATATTGTCCTATAATTAGGCTTATAAATATAAGTGTGTGTGTGTGACTACGCATAGATAAAGTTAATTAGTATACATTCACATAATAAGTATAGTGGATAAATAAGTAAATGTTACCTTTTATTATATTATTATAATTAATAAATAGAGGAAAAAGTACATGTGCATAATCGATTTTTAGTTAGTTTTACAATAGTTACTCTTGCATTACATTGTAAAACCATTTGAAAACAATGACCCAAGTTTCTTGCTGCTTAACCGTTTTGGATGCAATGTTGGTTAAATTTGTTTTAGAGCGCTTTGATAGAGCTTTTTAAAAGTATCTATATAAATATATTTCAAAAGAGCATCCTTGCCTCTATATGGGTCAATTCAACTTAAATTATCTGAATTTGAGTCGGACAAACATAAACCATTACGAAATAAGACAGACAACAGAACAGATTATTTATTATACCTATATTTATAACAGAAGGTATAAAACATAATGATGGAGAAAGGTACTATCATAACGTAGTCTGGATTATTGTGAATTAATAAAAAGTAAAGTAGGTGAATGTAAGAAGTGCTCACCTACTTGTGTCGGTTTGGTTAGCTCAGTTGGAGTGACCCTGCCTTTGCAGAGGTTCCGGGTTCGAACCTTCACTGGGGCAAATATTGAGCAGAAATGTTTGTTATCGATTCTAGGATGTTGTGTTTTGTTTTTGAGAGTGTTTCTACTCCCGCGGCAGAGGAATCCTAATGCGGGAGGATGAGTGTATACATTTTATAACGTTGTAGAAGTGAGATATAATTTTAGGACATTTTTATGAACCAAGTGTTACAACCTATACAACCATAGAAATCTACTGCGTGTTACATGTTTCCTAAATGCCGCCCAATTTTAGATAGATAAGTAAAGTATCTGAAACTGCTCTAGAAATAAATGAAGATAGTCATTTGAGTATTTATCTGTTGGAGCCCGGACTATTTTATAAGCCAATCGCTGTTGTAGACGTTAAGATTTCTATATGACGCTGTAACAAAGATGATAATTAAGGAAAGGTCCTTATCATCTTTCTTTACAGGGTAAAGAGTGGGTATTAATATCAACGTTGAACAGTTCACACACCTGCCATTCGTTCACAATAACGTACCTACTAATGTTAAATTCACTGCAGGATGTGCAATTTTTTTATGATGCCGGGCCTAGATGATTATTGAGAGACAAGAAAGATACAGAAATACATAACAAAAAACGAAGAATGGGACAGATCGGGTAGCATTTGGCAAGATCCATGAGGTCTTCGTGTAGTTCCATTCCACAGTCCCTAAAATCTAATAGTAGAGCCGTTATAACCTATACTTAGCGCCATCGATCTATTATATTGCTGCTTAGCTTAGCGACGAAATTAAAACACTTCCGATGGGTAGGACCCTAGTATTAAGATAAGATAATTTATTTAAAACTCCAGAGTTACAGGTCACAATTGATCAAATTTATCTATTAGTTTCTCTGTGGCAAGTACTCATCCAAAAACCCAAGGTCGCTAAGCGAGTTAGAGATATAGCTACCTACGCTCCGAATTTCTCACAAAGACCACGTTCGATATAAAGTAGTCCATCCATTAGAGAACTAAAGAGAGGCTTAGATCAAAGAAGCTAAAGTGGTAATATTTCCTAAAGAACCGCCTATCGTAACTTCATACGAGTTCATGATTGGAAATCTGACCTTCGGAAATCGGTACGCTGTGACTACAGGTGGTAAAAGCTGAAGACTAAACTTAGTGCGTTATATTAAAAAAGGCTAATGCAACTACTTGGCAAAAGACGGATAGTTGCACTTTAGCTACATATTCGTACTTTGTGATGATACATATTGTTATAACGCAGCTTCCATATGATTAGCAAAAATATAATGAAATATACCAATATAAAAGTATTTTTATGTAAAACATTAAGGTGCACATACATGTTTATGCATCTGCACGTTATAAAATGTATATCAAAATGTTTTACATTTATTTCTTACAACAATAATTAACAATGGAAAAATAATAGAATAAAGTCACACCGTGTTACCTGCTCGTATATAACGAAGTAGTAAAGGCAAAATACCCCTTAAAAAAACCGGTAGTAACATATTTTTTATTAAGTTAGAATATGAGACATGTTTAAGGTTCCGCTAAGGAAATAAAAAATATTCCACATTTTTCGTTAATCTCCCCGTATAAATATAGCACTATACTCGTAGTGTTATAGCGTAGTATCGTAGAAATATAAGTATGTATGTAGCTATTAGCATAAGAATAAACAATATTATTTATTCTTATAATATTATTAAGTAATAAGAATATGAATACTAATTTTGCTATTGTATTGGGTACGTAGTCATAGCACAGTGAGAATGGTGTTACGCAGTTCCAAAAAGTCGATATTTCATTACTGTTTTTTAATTAATTCAATTTATATCTCTGTAATGTATTGAATCATACAAAAAATACAACGTATGGTAGATAATAGAAGAGCGGAGAAACCCTTGAGAAATAACCCTGCATGCATAGTGTGTAAGTAATAGTCAGTATGCTAATCCTAATTCTCTGAATGTTTGAAAATTGTTTGTACAATATATACGAGTACTATGTATCTGGCTGCGATGTAAAGTCCGCTATGTTAAAATAAAAAATAAAAAGGGCCCTTCCGTGCTAGCCAAATGCTATTTTTTTGCTATTTACTATTAAGTATAAATAGCACGATGAAGCGACACTAGTAACCTAAGTATATTACATACAATCTATGGTTTTATGGAGGTTTTACATTTTATATATATATATATATATAAAAGTACGTATTGGAGACTCCGACTGAAAATTTACCTCTCGGAGTCATCAGTGTCCTTATGCAAGCTAATGTAAAGTTTTCCTCAGTTACCACCAGTCACTCGGTGAATGACTTGCCTGGCTATCCTCATTTTGTTGGGTTTACAAAAATCACAAAAAATAAGCTAAACACGACCATTTCCCTTTAGAATTCAGTTAAAACGTTAATCTGGGTGTTTTAAAACCATACCTTCTAGTAACACTACATAACAGCTGTTTTCAAAACTATACTAGAATACTACTATGTACCTATCTCATTACCAATACACAGTAGTTGTTAAAATTTACCATATTATTATGACTCATGAATGAGCATTCATTGATAATTCTTTACTGTTAGATTTCAAACTTTCTGGACCAATCAAATCATGACCCCATTGTATAAGCGTTTCAGAGATACATTATCCGTTTGAGTCATTCGTTATAGATACCTACTTACGCATTATTTCGTAATCTTTAATGAATGTTTACCTACTAAACTTTCACTAAATTGCAGCGTACAAATCAATAGCATCAACCTGATATTTAGATATGATTTTATTTTGGCAATTAGATTACATAAGACGTGGCTTTATGTCTTTCCCGCACTGGATCACGTAGCTTGTTACACAAGCTCAAACGTCACGCGTCGGTTGGAGTAGTTTTTCAATAGTCAGCCGGTACGGGACGGTGATTCACAAACTTAACCGTGGAGGTTGCATTTATAAAAGAGCCGGCTGCCAGTTGTGAGGTGCAACGGCGCGCGGCGTCGCGACGTGCTCGCAGCCTCCGCTCTATGGAGATCGATACTTTCATCATCCGCCACATACCGACGTAACATTTGCAATTGAATACCAATTACCGAATGGTCTGATACATTCTACCTGACGAAACAATCGCACTTCCATTGTCTCGCGTCCAAGAAAAGGAAAAACAAATAGTTTAACTTTCCCCTTTACTTCGCTCGCATCCGCTAATGTTGAGCCTACAGTTAGCTGACTCATGTGATGTTGATTTCGGTTTCACCTCCATCAGCTGGACTGACTTGCCGAAACTTAGTAGTTGTCAATCTACATGTACATGTACACAATGAGCTTAACAGATTGCATTAAAACTGAATGGCGGGTTGTTAGCAGAAGTTCATCAATCTTCGCAAAATCATAAGGAACGTGATTAGCCACTTAACTCCTACAATAGGTACTTCTAATTTTTGCTTCTATTATTATTCTGAAAGTTATGTGATGCAATACTATTTGAGCGAACTATTATTCCTTTTTTACCTAACACCGTAATAAGATTTTGTACCAAGTAAAGTATTAGGTAGTTGGTCATTTTAGGGAAAGGCCGTGTTGGCTGTTATTATCGCATGACAGATATTCTGCCTTGAAACAGTAACTTGCGAGCTTTGCTATGCTAATTATTGACCAGACATTCTATTATATATGGTTTAGTGGGTAGGACTATTAGTATTAGTACTAGGGACATTGAGTGTTTAGTGCCTCCAAAACTATATAGGTATTACTGGAGATTGCTTGATCGTTATAGTTGAGCCGCCATGTATAATTTTAACTACCAAGTTTGACCGTCGTTGGTGGCGACCGTCATTTTATGCTGCATGATCTATTGAGTATAGAGTGTAGATGTCGACCCGAGATGACATCATCCTATACGTTTTCGCAATGCTCTTTTTAAATATCGGCGCCTTAATTAGTTATTGCTGTTAGGTTTTATCTGTGACGATCCTTACTCTCATCAAAAAGCTCAACGAGTTCATCAGTATTCACACACACAATTACGGCCGTTATTACATACACTTTGTAATTGGTAAAATTATGACATGTGTCCAAATATAAATGGCCGCTTCCACTACAGTCTGAGACTAATTAAGCTAAATAGCGCGAGGCAAACATTTACATGAGGTTGGGACTGTGAGTAATATCGTTTGCAACAATTGGTGCGAAACAGCTCATGAGATAGCCTTGTTTCCGAATTACTTTACCTAGATTATCACAGCATTTTAACTACCTCTTTATGTTATCCGACGCTGTCCTGAAACCTACTAATTAACGGCCGTTTTCAATAACCAATATATCGTCGGTTTCTTCTTAATATACCTACGTACTTACTTACAATAGAAATATTGCTGAGTTATCTGTAATCGATATCTGAAATGTTCGGCATAACGCCAAAAAATCTAGCTATCTAACCTACATAGTCGACTCGATACGTCCACTTTATTCCTACGATATTATAGACAGGTACCTACATAAACGAGTGTGTTCTATTCGACCACTAGTTGTTTGGAGTATTTTGGAGTTCAGTCTCCAGTAAGAGGACCAAGGTACTTGAACTGGTGTTGGTTAAAGTAATCGAGCCCAACTAGAACCAATTGACATTATTTTTAAGATAGATGATGTCATGTTTGCCATGTCGAATGCTGCTTTTGACTAAACTGTTAAGTGATCCTAGATAATAAGAGGCCAAGTAAAGTCGGTTGAGTTATAATTCCGAAATCATTGAGTGAAGATATAAGTAGGTAGGTACTTATGCTACGCTACTACTTAGGCTAGAACGCACAATGAAAGTTTTCTGCTGCTGTTCCATTTCTGACACCGAGAACTTAGGCTGGTACAGCTATCCCTACCAAGTCATGCCTACTGCTAATGGGATAAGTAGATAAAAACTACTTAGATCTACCGCTTTTGATGGGTAGAAAATCTAAGTTTACATGTCCCTATTAAAATTTATAGCTCGTAACTTGTTGAGATCTTGACAAAAATACTGACATAAAACATATTAGTTTTTATCTTGAATCTTATGTAGGTATGAGAGTACCTGCCTCATGCCTGCTTACTGAAATATTATTGCCGAAAATCGGTAATATCAATATTCTAAATGAATTCCGAAAGATGTTGTGAGGGCTAATGCAAAAGTCTACTCTCCTGTATATGGAGATGTTTGTTCTGTCTCCCCAGGAAATTTTGCCACTGCACGGATGGTGGAGTAGCTCACACGATGAAGGGACTGCAGGAGAACAGGATGTTCAAGTGGTCTATCTCCCGGCACTGCTGCCAAGGGAAGCGCAATTAGCCTCAGACCAGCCCTACGACGACGTCCCTGTGCCGTACAGCTTCGACGCATTTGGCAGGTAAGGAAATGTATTCTTCGATTTGTTGCATAGGTACCGTAGTTTATACCGTAGGTACGATCGATACTAGGTATACATGTGTTATCATACCACCTGCTCGACGATCTCCAACCACATATTTGCGTAATCTCGACGTAAAGCAAAGCATTATATCCTAAAGGGATTTTAAGTTATATAAAAATCCGAATAATACTTATTGTACCAAACCCAACACGTATAGTAGGTACATTGTACACCGAGGGGAAAAAACGATAATTAAAACATAACTCCCGAGTGATAAATAGTATAAATATACACCAGCGAGGAAAATAAAATAGTTACCTCGCAGATCACAGAAACAAAGGAGATATGAAAAGAGGGCGGGGCCGGTGTCGCAGCAATACACACAAAACAGAACATATTGCTCGGGGCGGTTCACAACTTTTGTATTATGTGCAATGACTGAAAGCCGGTCGCGATATTGCATGTAAACTGTTTACAATGCTTGCTCGTAAACCGTACAACTTTGCCCAGATTTCTTGGGATTTCGTATTCAACTTGAAATATTTTTTAAATAACATTACTTTCAATTTGTGATTGTCATTGATAAATGTAATGTTCTTTACATAGAATATATGATAATGTCAGTACAATGAAATACAATGTGCTAAAAACCACAATTTATACAGCCGGCCAAATATACACCACTTTTTACAAGTTTGCCAATTTTGTTTAACGTTACGTAATACGTTACGGACTTTTCTTCGTTGTTTTCTTATTTTCTACCTTAACAACATAAAATTTAGGGATCATTGTAGAAAAATAGTCAATCTATCATAGGACCTTAATACTAAACGTTTGAATGTTCATATTACATGTCATATTAGAGTGGGCAAAGTCACATATATATTTTTGTGATTTTTCTTACAAATGAAACGATGAATTTGGGCTGTCACTTTTTATTTAAAACAGTACTGTGTACGCAGATACGTTACGACCTAACTATTAACTACCTAAGTTACCATTTCCTCTGAATAAATTGTGTATGCTCTAGATTGTGTTTTTAGGATTAGTATTATTCATTACACTTTACAATAATATTATAAGGCAAATTTTTTTTGTTACTTCTTAACGCTCAAACGACTGGATCAATTTGGATCAAATTTCGTATGGAGGTAGATGATGCTAGATTATTAGGTTGCGCATAGGATACTTTTCAGCATCATCAATCATCACGGGGGTGAATCCGTGGAGCGCTTCTATTCGGAAATAATTTAAAAAAAATGACTTCAGCTAAATTTGTAACTTAATCAAAATATGGTTATTGAGCTTCTAAGAAATGAAAGTATGTGGGGGAATTTTCGGGTTTAATACGAGCAGTAACAAAAAACAACAAGTAACATAACTCAGTATCTTTTTAAGAGGTGGCACTTATGGTGTTAGGGTTCAACATGCAGGCCATACCGTAAGAATCTGTTTTATCCCCTAGGTGCATAATCTAATCATAAGGTCTACAATACACCATATACCTACTTATAACTTTTATCAACTAAAACTGCTTACTACTACTGACCTACTAAAATCATTCGAAATAATGATTGGAAACAAAATAAATATCAGCTGCAGTCCTGAGAGTCATTATCAGTCCTCTAAAACATTTCCACTATTTCAGGAACTTTAAGCTCCAGCTAGTGCCGAACCGCCGGCTATTGTCTCCGCAGTTCCAAGTATGGAGTGACCAGGGAGAGGAAACTCCCCTGTCTGCCGTTGATTCGTCTTGCCATTTCCTTCACGCAGGGCCTAGTACAGTAGCGGCATTCTCTGCTTGTAGAGATCATGCTCTTGTAAGTATCGCCTTACAAGTTTTACTAATGATGAGAGTACATATTTAAATTTGTATCGTTTTATTTTAGACTCTAGCAGACTAGAGTCTCCCCAAAAGTTTGAGCATCTGCACTTGCATATGAGATTGTAAATCATGAATATATTGATTCTTTATTATTGTTAGTAGCTTCGCCCTTAACAACTATCTGACTCCTTGCGATATATTTTCAGCATGGGTTAATCGTCGTGGATAACTCTACGTACGAGGTCCGTCCATTATCCGTTGGAGTTGGTCGTGCTGAGAACAGCAGTGGGCGTAGGGCCCACGTCATCCGTCGGGCACCACCACCCTCGCCTCCCGCCGATGATGCCTGGCTCCTCCGTCCCCGTGCCCGGAAACCTCGTGCCAAAATACAGCGTAAACTGAAACCAGGCCCTGCAGCCTACACTATTGAAATAGCGCTGTTTCTTGATGCAGCAGCTTACAAAATATTCTACCCTTATCTTAATTACAACGAAGCAGATTTGCGAGATATGCTTCTGGCATACATAAATGGTGTAAGTTTGTCGTTTCTATTCGTATTTGTTTAACAAATTTGTCATTTTAACTTGGCAGGTTTTTGCTTTTATTATAAGAACAGAAATTACCAGATGTTCTCTCATACACAAAATAATATTATGTCGTATATATGTAGTATATTTCTCATTAGCATACTATACTAACGACTAAGAATTGCATTTATTCAAAAGATATTTTATCATAACAACAATTTTGCATTCTTTTGTGATCAAGCTTTGATGCAAATAGTCGCAACATTTTAAAAGCTATATTTGACTGCGCTACTCATTCTCGTTTTCCAGGTTCAGGCTTTGTATCAACACGCATCCTTGGGGACTCATATCCAACTGTCCTTAGTACGACTGAACCTGTTTCGTAACCAACCTGCAAAGCTGACGACTGACGCGGAGCGCGGCCGTCTGCTTACGTCCTTCTGCGAGTACCAACGCGCTCTTAACGTGGAAGATGACGACGATCCGCAGCACTGGGACATGGCACTGCTATTGTCAGGGTAAGAAATATTAATACATCGTTATTTTAGCTTCTTGCTCTACCTATCTACTTTTCCACAATAATGTCGGGCGTCTCCACTAATCTAATTTTTCACAAAAATCAGGTGTCGGGCGTCTCTCCACTATCGTGAAAATAGTGATAAACTATGGTATAGCGATACAAATGGTAAATAATAATGTACATTTTTGGCTTCCGTCTACCCAAGGGCGTTAGACTAGAATAGTAGCCCCTTCGGACTACCTTTTATAAGGTTATCATGAGTACCTAAGTACGAGTACTTAGACTTTATTAAAACGCTGCGTATCATACGTAAGTGGTTCATAACCAAGCCATTGGAACCGCCTTCCACATTTTCAACATTCAGTCGAATATATAATCGGTATATGTTCAGGGATGGAAAAATGCTAAAAACCTCTTATGGGCACCTCCAGTACATCACAACAAACAACTTTAGTTCTACGGCTTATCTTAAAACCTAATTATTTCTCAAAACTAAAACGTTCATTGTTGCCGTTCTTATCCGACACTTTTTAGAAGGAAAGCGACTACGACGCAACGCCTCCCGCGAGCTTCGTACTCGTAGCTCGCAGTCAGCGCGGCGACTGCTTCGACTATTTAGATCGATTTAATCTTATTTTTTATTTCTGTACGGAAGTAAACAATATTTTGATTATTAAAAACGTACAACTATAATAATGGTGTTTGTTATGCTTTACAGAAGTCACCTTAAAAGGTTGTTAGCATTTTTCTAATAACCCTGTATAGAAGTAGAGACAGAATGTAAGACATGTTACAGTAAACAGATATTATTGTTGTCCAAGTTAGTGCGAAGCAAGAGCGAAGCGTCTATGCTTTAGCTTGGGCAAAAATGCTTTCGTATGTCCAGATGTCCGGCTGTTCTCCTCTACGGTACAGCCGTGCGATTCTCTAAGATAAAGAAAACATAAAGAGCAAACATCGTTGCATTTTTAACAACATCCGTGAAACAAATGACGGGATGACAAGAAACGTTGGAAGAACAACCTTATGTACAAGGGTGATATCTCATAAAGTATTTGACATCTGTGAGCTCGTCGACGAATCATTAGAGAATCGCACGTCTGCCCGGCTGGTGTCATATCTCAACCGATTCTCGTCAAATGTTGTGAGCAGGTTCGATAATTATTTAGATTTTGTATGGCGATTCAGATTTTGATGAATTATTCGAATGTTTGAAGGTTTTATGGCTTTTGTTTTTAGGTGCGACGTGAATGTTTATTCAGTTTAAGATATGCAAACACATACTCTATAGGTAGCTCACAGAGGCATAGTACATAATACAGAGATAATGTATTTGTACAGATTAAAAAAATGTTATGTTCATTATAATTAGGTAATAACCGTATTTGTTTATTTCGAGGTTTTCTCAACATAATTATCCAGTTTCTTGCTTCAAAACTAGTTCAAAATAATCACTATTATAGAGAAAGTACAATTACCGGAAAACACAACATGCTACGGTAAAATTAAAGTTGCATGTGGAATAAGTATGCTGCGTAAAAATGTCAGACACGTTCTTTTACACTTTTAATAAAATGTGTAAATAAATAAATAATATTATTATAGTATAAATAAAATAATATTATATACCTATAATATAAATAATTAAATTTATATGTGTATGTTACATATATAAATTTAACCGCATTAATAGGTAAAAAATAGTGTCCTGAAGTGTTTTTTGCATTTTGAAAGTGACATTCTCTTATTAACCGAATTCAAATAAAGATCAAGTCGACGCGTATAGTTTATAAGTATACGAGCTGCACTCCGCGGTTACACCCGCGCGGTGATAGACGATGATGATTAAAAGTGTTCTAGCGCCTTATCGGCCTCTATACCACAATTCACCAAAATAGGTCCAGCCGTTTGAGCGTGAAGAAGTCACAAACATACAAACACACTCACAAAATTTCGCCTTTATAATATTAGTGTGGTTAGTGTGATATGATCACACATTTTTTTTAATGAATCATCCCATTTTTATGATTTTATCGGTATACTTACTTAGAGCACCTAAGTCGATCACGCATTTAAATTTTATCATCAATTAATTATTTTTAATCATATGCAATATCTAATACCAAACTGAGAAAATGGTAATCGCGTGTGTGGATGATACGAGTACCTATTACAGTTTCTATTATAGCACTTGTTTTATAGCTGGTATGTTAGATATCTTATACTATACTTATCTATACATCTACACTAAAATTGTAAAGAGGAAAGATTTGTATTTTTGTATGTAACGAATAAACTTCTACTGTACCGATTTTAAAATTCTGTTGCCGTTAGAAAGCTCAATTATCACTGAGTAACAAAGGCTATAAAATATTTTAAAAAGGAAAAAAGTTAGGCATCCGTATGAAAACTTCCAATGTAACCCAAGGTGTGAAAAAAATACCAAAAAACAAAAAATACCAAAACAAGTATCCTGCCGAGTGAAACACACAATTTTTCACCTCACTACAGCGAGGAAATCGCTAGGTGCCAAAACAGCTAGGTTATTAAATTAGTGTTTGTTTTGATCGTCGCTTTCAGCATTCAGCAAATGCTCCAAAGCGTGCTTGATTTTCTTGTTTCAGATAGTTTAATGAAATATGATAGCATTATAGTCTCCGAAAACGTTTTCGCGCCTCTAGAATGTCTCCATGCATTGAACAAACCGATTTTCAAAACAAAGGAATCGAATGAAGAGAGGAAAATTTGGAAATGTTTTTAATTTTTTAATTCTGTTCGGTGCTGCCACCTGTGGCTGGCTAGTGCGTACTGACATGAAATAAGTTGTTCTTATTTTTTTAAATTTATTCTACCACACTTCAGACTCTGTGGTCCCGGGTACCTTTTTTCGTTTGTTATTATAAGATATTACATTTTATTGGAGATTCGTTCTCCAAACATCACTTGATGATATTCTTAATGATGTGATATTGATGAATGTTCTTAAGCTATGGCGGAAATTGCAAAACTAAAGTGAGTCGATTTAAAAACAAGTAAATCTTGTTGTTAGTGAACAATATTTGTCAATTTTGTACTTATGTGTACTCTATTGGCCAGAAGTACCGGCCTCAGGTTCACACCTTTGCCCTGTCCTTATTTAAAATAAGCTTCACGATCTCCTCATTTCGGTCTTTTATAGACAACAGAAGTGTGACGTCACAAATCGCAGTATTTGACATTTTGGGTAAAAACAAACTTCTGTGACAAGGTATAGAAATAGTTTTTTTAGAATTAGCACATTTTTAAAATATCTTCGATTGTTACATAGATTTTAATCTAATCTAATATATTCTATATAATCTAATATCTAATAAGTCTAATAAAATAGATACTAGCAAATGGATTGTTAGCTTGGGCATAGCTCTGAAGCAATTTAAAGAGGAAACTTCTGTGTTTAAGATAATTTCTGTGTTAAACCTACTGGTTACTCTTTTTGAGACATGGTTGCACTCGGAGATAAAACAATACGGCATTTTATTTATATTCATAACGAAATAAGAGCGTAATAATTTAGAATGTCTAAATCACATACGTTTTTGTCTTTGTTTTTACCCAAACTGTCATTTTGTGACGTCACAGCTTTGCATGTTGATATTATACTGTATTATTCGATATTCGGATGTTTTTATCGCCCGCCTGACGAAATCGCCAATCGCGTCAGTTGTCGTTTGCGAAATACCTGCAGTTGCCAGAGTGTCGGGACACTGCCACCACTGCATGAGAGACGCTGTCTCGGAGTTTCGTGACTAGCTCCTTCGTCTGGATCATGATCACTGTTTCGTAGGTCAAACCCTGTGCTTCGTGTAAGGTTTGTGTGCATGGCCCTTCCCCTGATCCGTATCCTTTGCCGACTAAGAAGGATTTTTCCTCCGGTGTCAGCGCTAGTTATAGTGTTTTCAGGAGGTCTGTTGGGTGTACAGTGTTATCATTTCTATATACTAAATTTCATTTTAGCTGTACGCTGTAATCATTTAGGTTTGCGGATATCAATTGAGCGAGATTGAGCTTTAATGATAATTAAAGCTCGTGTATCTCAGCAACTTTTCACGAAATTTGATGTCTGATTACATCTAGATTTTTGATAAAATAGTCTAAATACTTTAAATTGACGTATGAGGGTATTGAATGATATTAAATGTTTATTAGGTATATGAAGTTTTTATGATTAAATGTTTATCAAAAATCTATTGCGATGTTTTTATTATTTTCCGGAAATCCACCATAGTAACTCAATTTTCTATGAAAATTTACTCAGGCTACCTATTACGCTTTAAAAGATCCAACCTTTTAAAAGTGGAACGGACAGACATATGGACAGTAGTAATATACAGTAGGCTGACTAGACTATGGTCTCCTATTACTAGAGTTCGGCAATCATCAGATCATCATAGAGTCACTAATAAGTACCTCTGAATAAGGAAACCTTATTCAGAAGTTTTGATCGATCGAAACGTCACTGCAGCTGTTTTAAAAAGCAGAATAAGAAAATGTAGGTATATAAGTTACCGTTCAGCTACGGTTCGGTTGCAATTTAGTTTAGTTTTGACAGGCCGGTTGGTGCAGTTGGTAGCACCCTGCCTTCTGAGCCGCTGGTCCCGGGTTCGATCCCCGGACAGGTCAAACATTTGTGTGCATGAACATGTCTGTTTGATCTGTGTCTGGGTGTTTATATGTATATAAGTATTTAATATCATATATAAGTATGTAATATCAGTCATCAGGTTACCATAGCCAGGCTATGCCTAGTTTGGGACCTGAAGACCTTTGTGTGAGTGTTGTAAAAAATAAAAAATAAAAAAAAATAAGTTAGTGGAATCGGCCCCGAGGTTAGATTCAGACCTTATCGTATTTTATTGTGACGTGTATTCTCTGTGACTATGCTTCCTGCTTCCAGGTTGGACTTCTACTCAGTAGAAGGCGGGCAAAGGAATGGAGTGACGATGGGGCTGGCGCCGGTGGGTGGCGTGTGCCTCCCGGACCACGCGTGCGTGGTGTCAGAGTTCGGCGTGACGGACATGTTGGGGCGGCCGTACCCCTCGGCTGGCTTCACGTCGGTCTACATCCTCGCGCACGAGATTGGACACAAGTCGGTTACGATTCAATACTGCTAAACTATAACAGTTTGTACAGCGTGTAACAAAAATGTGTACTAATACTGAAAGGTGTGCATATGTCGTACCTGAATTAAATCAGGATTCACATGGCAAAGTAGCAAACATTAAATCGCTAATAAAATTTTCATACAATGTAAAAAAAAAATATTCATTTTGTTTTGGACAGCCATATTAGACACATGCTTGTTGTAGGGGTTAATGCGCTCTGCAATCCCCATGCCACCTATTCATTAATCTTCGTCCACCTACCCTGCATGTGTACTCACCCCGCGCCGCACCTCAGACCAGGACCTTTACCAGTCTTAGGACCCTTTGTTTACGTAGTCTACGTTCTGGAGGTCATTGCCTTCTTTGGCCTAGTTTTTTAGGGATTAAGCAGGTTCGCTGGCGTATTAGAAAAACTTTGGTTACTTACCTATCTTAACTCGGAATGTTTACTACTTCCTGGGACGCAGTAATTAGGTTCCGATTGTATGCATTATATATATATATTGTATATTGTTCGTGTGTGGTTTTAGTTTTCTTTTATTTATTTTATACAGGGTTTTATTCACTAGGTGCACCTTATTGTTACACGCTTTATATTGGAGGCCTGAGCGCTGTCTAATACCGCACAGAGCTTTGAAGCTAAAAGCTCTGAGTAACCCTATATAGAACTACCTACCCCTACTGTAACTGTAATAGGTCCATGTCTGGCGCTTTATATCAGACCATCAAAATAGTAGCACTATAGACGAGTATATAGGTAGGTATATATAGTCTCTGGAGCAAGACCTTATTAAATCGAATTCTAGGAAAGCCTTGTTTTAATTTTCAGTCAAAAAACGATTTATGTGACGATAGAAAGCATAAAAATGAACGCTTCATAATTTTGTACACTTTGCCTACACTCGTGTTATGAAAACTTACGGTTAATAATCCACCACTAAAACACTTCATAACTGGAAAAAAATAAAAGTATATGTAGCTAGAAAAAAATATCGAAATCAATATTAGCCATTGTTGGGTGGTTTCCCCACCGACATCAACAACTCTTAGTTGGGTCTTTAACTATAGGTCGATTATTAGTTATTCTGTACTTTATGTGGTCTTTTTTCAAAAATACTGCAGACCACTCGCAGTATGCTCTTGCTTCGCACTTCAGACAGCAGCTTGCTTGTAGCACACGCGATGACATGTTTTATCATATTAAAAATGTGTATAAACCACGTGAGATTCATAATGAAACTACTCAGATTTAAACTTCGTATCTTGGCACTAAGACTCACGTCCTTACGTGATTACAGAATATGATGCCCAGTTTGGGGCTCAACGGACAAAAAACGATTCGTTTAGGTTACGAGTCGAGCTTGCCGGCTCTTTTGTCGGGATCCTTTCCAAAAGAAACGATTTTGTTTTGGTTACGAGTCGTGGCTTATTGACACTTTTGCTAAATTCCTATCAGAAAAAAAACGATTCATTTTGGTTACCAGTCGAGACTTTCTGACACTTTGGTCGGGTTCCCATCAAAAATAAACGTTCTACGACAAGCGCACCGCATTCAAGATCCTTAAGAAGGCTTCAGGACGAAGTTTTGTTTAAGAGTTTCAATACTTAACTTTAAATAAATAAATAACATGAAAAAATGTTCCGTTTGATTACGAGCCAACGATCTTTATGATACTCCTTCTCTTCTAAGTTTTTGATATTATTTTGACTGTATTGATATCCGGCATTAGCAGACATCAATACCGGTCGTTGGCTATAAGAATGTGGTGATCGAAATAGGTTCACAACTGTCATGATAGGCAGCTGCCATGCGAGCATTTAATAAATGATAGTGAAATGCGGGTGCGTGCGTTAATAATTAATGACTAAGTACTTACTAACTTTTAATTCGATGCCTTTTTTATTTGCTGTGCTGTATAGAAATGAAACTGTACGAAATATTTATAAAATAATTAATTAAAAATAAACAAAAATTATTTAAATTCGCAAATTTTTTTTTTATCTGATGTTTTTTTCTGATAGAAATCCAGCAATAATGTGTGAAAGCCACGATTCGCATCTTGAGTGTTACCCGACGGGAGTCGCGGTTTTGGCTACATGCTTTGCCGTCTAAAAATGTTGGGAATCTTTTAGGCAACGATACTTCTAGAATAGATATATCCCTAAGAGCCCCTTGCCAGGTCCCTCGCCGTGTGTCTGCGGTGAAATGGTGGATCGGTTCGACCACCACGCACTCCCATGCGTAAAGCGCGCGGGGCGCATACTGCGGCACGCCAGCTTGTCATCCGCAGTGATCATCTGTCGGGCCTTTGTCATGTCATGTGCTCTGTTGTCCCGTCAGTTTTAGAACCAAACGGACTAATGCGGGATGATGGCAAGAGACCAGATGGGATGACAGTGGACGCACTGGCGCCGTCACATTTCACTGGGACGACTGATCGGACTGGCGCTGCCGACTAAAGCGGAAGACCTCAAACGTCATAAATATTTGTATTTAGTCAGAATGTATTCACGTTTATGTCTTTTACGTTCGAAGCTTTAGGTGAAACGTTTGGTTGAGGCGACGGGTGACCGAAATGCTGGCACCGACTTTGGGCAAAAAGTTAGCAATGCTGCCAGCGTTTTGGCCACTTTTCCCACCACCATGGGGCTTATAGATTAGTTTTAATTTTTCATTTATTATTTTGTATGTATCTAAATACAGATGTACAGTACTTATTATATAAAAAACGAAATAGAGATAAAGACTGAAAAGTCTGAAATTTTGGTAGTCTCTATCATGATTCCTCATTCAGCTATCAGCCATGCCTCCTTCAGTAAACCGATCTAAAATGATGAAATCCAGTCTATAGACTATTTCAAACACATCGATACTTACGAGTATATCGATAAGTTGAAACCTCACAGTTAGCCGACTCAGTTTGAGTTGATTGAGATAAATGATTTAATTAAGTTGTAACACGTTTGAATAGTAAAATTGTACTTTTAGGAAACCAAAATTAGAGAAAAATATAATTTCAAGAATATTTATAAATGTATATGACATGTAGTAAAAATATCTAACGCGCATTATTGACATGTAAACTTAATGTGATTATTTTATAGAGTCAAGTTACATTAATTAGGATCAAATATTTAATCGAATTAATCTTACCTTAGAGGTAGCGTTTTGAATAAGTACATTTGTTCCACGTTGCCATCATTTAAATACTATATAGCAAGTAATACAAACATTTAAATTTGTAAAAATTGTTATCTATCGTTTTCAGCCTGGGCATGTACCATGACGGGACCGGAAACAGCTGCGCACGTGACGGCTTCATCATGTCGCCCTCTCGTGGCACCAACGGCGAGGCCTCGTGGTCTACCTGCAGTGCGAGGGTCGTCGCTGACCTACAGTCAGTATCATGTACATGACGCTCAGTTGTATCTTAAAGAACCTATGAGTACTTGTCAAGGTTCCACGAGACTACGCGAGAACCCATCACTAAACTTACCCTGGCACTATGTCTGGTTGCTGGCTATATCTTTTAACCAGTTAAAGTGGCAGTGGGCAGGGCATGTAGCATGCACAACAGATGGCCGATGGGGTTGGAATGTTCTGGGGTGGAGATCACGGACCGGCAAACGCAGCGTATAGATCGTCCACGAACAGGGTGGACTGACGATCTGATGAACGTCGCGGGACGACGTTGTATGCAGGCCGCTTCCAACCGCGCCTTTTGGAAAATAATAGGGGAGGCATATGTTCAGCACGTCCTACGGCTGAGATGATAATGATGAATCAAATCACAAAATATGTAAAGGTCATACAAGAAACATGGTTTTATAAAAAAATTTCATGTTGTCAGGCACAGTGCAGTGCTGCGCAGAACTTTGTAGTTTGAAGATCTGGGCCGTGTGTTAGAGTGATGCTTACCATTTACTATAACTTGTGAAGATCTGGGCCGTGTGTTTGCGTGATGCTTAACATTTACTATAACTTGTGAAGATCTGGGCCGTGTGTTAGCGTGATGCTTACCATTTACTATAACTTGCCTTCACTTTGGTAGTTGATATAAAAAAAGTAGTGGCGGTCAAATCATCCGCCATTTGATTTAATTAAAGCGCCTTGCCAGTTACCATAACAGTTTTATATCTGAGTGCATTACTGTGCTCGTCAACAATGGGCATAAGTACATTTACATAATATTTAGTATCATGCTTACCCAGTAGTTTCATTTGTTACTGAGCCCTTAATTAACTGCTTCGAAGCGGAATGAATGACACGGCCCAGTAAGACTGATTCCTGAATCCAATGTGATTTTGCAAATTACCTACATAAGAAGGGTCTTCTAGACCTGTCTTCTGTTCAAGTGTCTTCTAGACTTCGCGTGGAAACGTCTTACATATCTTAATTGAAAATTATCATTCGGAATTAAATACTAAATTATTTTACTAAGCCAAAATACTGTCGCTTTCTCGAAGATCATCTAAAAACGAATGTTACCATGTATTCTGGTTACAGATGGGCGACATGTTTGCTGGATGGTGAGGATGAAGACTTGGACAAACCATTTCAGCTTCAGCATGAGCGCTTCGAAAGTGCGCCTGGCGTTGTGTGGACTGCCAAGAAGCAGTGTGAGGTGAAATAAGAAAATAAGTTATGATATTTTCATTCCAATAATATACTTGCCGCATGCTGTCATAGAGTAAAATTGCTATTTAGATGGTATTATGAAACCTAGATCACGCACGAGACCAAGGTGATACTGACCGGGAATTTTTTGATATGCGACGGTACATACGTAATATCAGCCAGGACGCCGTAATTTTTATTTATACTATCAAGTAAAGAGACCGACAAGCTGTACGCCTGATGGTACATACCACATCTACCTACGGCAGTTGCTGTACCATCTCCAGATGTTTTTGCGTTTCGTACCGCTTAGTAGATAATTTCCAAACCAAATACATCTTACGTGTGCAATTTAGAATGCCATCCTTGCCATCATAATAATGATGCTTATTAATTGCAAGATTTGACAGTGCTACATGAGATTGTGTACGGCCTAGTTGACTCTTTTTAAGCATCGTTTTAATTCTAAATAACATTAAATTTAGTGACAATGTTCTGTTTTGTGTGCCTAAATAAATAAATAAATAAACATTTCGCAACATATATGTCTATTCTCCGCAAAACATGGTACCTACTCACCAGGCTCCTATTTTTTAAGATGTGTTCTTTCCTATATCTGCAATGAATTCCTCTCTCAATTTTGGATTTTCCATCTATTGGATAGTCCAAAGCTCAGTATGTACTATGCACAAGTCCGTTCTTTCTTAAAGAATTGTTCTCGGCTTAGGGATGGATCTGCCAAGTATCAAATTGCGATCCTTGAATATATTGGCAGAAGAGCCAAGGTCATTTATGAGCTATTCAGGATAAGGTTCCACAGTTTAGAGCATCATCGCAATGGTGCAAGTCTGCATCTCCATGTACATCGAATCCGAAACGAATCAGCAAACTGATACATACTGACCTGTCCTGACTGCCCGGGGATTGAACGCGAGACCAGCGGCTCAGAAGACAAGAATGTCCCAACTGCGCCAACCGGCAACAGTTGATTGATAGAGGCTGCGACCGACGACCTTTGTACAGCAGTTGATAGCAGCTGGATGGTAAAGGCTAAGAAGCGTGATCAGTGGCGTGCATCTTGAGGAGACTTATGTCTGACAGTGGTCTCTTCTAAGATGGTGATATTAGCACAGTTTAGTTTATTTCATAATGTGTTTGCTGTTTTCACATCTCGTTATTTTTATAGTTGTTAAGCCGAAACTACGATTAAGTTTATTCACTCAGATGCTGTTGCGAGATATGGACGCTGCGCCCTCCCCAGGCACTCCGCACATCGAGCACTGCACTCAGCTGACGTGCCGCACTCCACACCGCGCCGGGTTCTACTACGCAGGCCCCGCGCTGCCTGGCACTGCTTGCGGACCGCGCATGGTGACTCTCTTGACAATAATATTGCAACTACCTCCTTCCATTGCATTACTGGGAGATGGGTTTTAATGTCCAATCGTTCAAGGGTTTACTCATACACGTAAGCGTTAGAGATTAAACATATAGGTAGAAATAAAGCTTGTAATCAAGCACGATTGGTTTGCACTTACAAAACAAACCTTCGAAAATAGCAAAGCAATTAAATAGTAGGTACCTTAGTAAAAAAATCCACATTACATCTCAGTCCCAAAATATATTTCTTTTTGCGGTTTCTTTTGTTAATACTAAATAAATAGTAAATATGTAAAGACCTAATGGTCTTTACATATTTATATGGAATTGGTGTTATATTTGGAAAAATAAAACTTAAAAAATTTATTATATAATTAGTTAATGGACGTATATGTATATTATGTCGTGATTATTCTCTGTCATACGATGTTTCGTCATCTACTCCTATACTGTATATTAAAAGGGAAAAAATAATAATTATATAAATAATCAATCGAAATGTAGAAGGCAGAAGGCGGTTTGGTTTTCTTCGTGGGAATTGTCAAAATTACGAAAAAAGTGTTAATCTGTTGGAGCAAGGTCTGAGGAGTATGGTGGGTGTCAGATACTTTCCAAACACAGCTCCTCTAATTTAGCGGACATCTGTCACGCAGTGTGAGGTCTAGTGTTGTCCTGGAAGCAGCAGTTTGCTGGAGCATTTGACCAGTCTCGGCTGTTAAATAGCAAGCTTTTCCATTTTTACTCCAATTACACACATACATCTTATATACATATATATAAACTATACATGTAATGTACTTCTAGTGGTGTCAAGGCGGCGATTGCGTGCCCTCGCAAGAAGTTTCAAGCACATCAGTAAGTCCGCCGACGGATGGCGGTGGCGGCGTGACGTCGCAAGGCTGGGGCGCGTGGCAGGCGAGCGCGTGCTCCTCGGGCTGCACAGCGCGCGGCCGCGGCTTCCGGGAGCGACGGCGCTCCTGCGCGCCCTCTGCCGTCTGCCACGGCTCCGCGTACGACGTCATCCTGTGCGATGACACGAAGGTTACACTTTCCGATGGATCTCATGAGCTATTATATTTTTTATTTATTAATATGTCAATCAGTGTCTAGACGAGCAAGTTGCGCGAGTTAAGCGCCACGGTTGCCCATAACAGTTCAGTGGCGTTCTGAATATACTACAAGAGTACATGATCTTGTGTGCATGGCAATGCACTGCGCTCGTCAGAGAATATCTTCTAATCTTTCACATATTATATATCACCTTCAGATATAAGATTTAAAAGCTCTTGTTCTATAATTTCGCTGGAAAATTGTCCTTCAACGAAACACAGTATAATGTTTGCACATTACTTCACGCTTGAATAACTGGCAAAGGTGTGGTAAGTAATTCCACAGATGGACCCTGCAAAAGTCCTACTACTACAAATATCTTGCAATATCCTTTAAATACTAAGTACTTTATGGCTACTAAAAAGAAATGAGCATCGTAAAAACTTAGAACATTAATATCATACTAACTTGGATACGCCGTGTCGTATATAGATTTGCTTTTTCATGGATGTGTTCAGGATCCACCCATATCTACTCTTTTTTACGATCTTAGGCACAATGACCACATAATTGCAGTGTCACCCAGACTTTTAATTTCACGTTTCACGTACTTGTAATAAAATGTGAACTTAATGATGATCTCCAATTTAATCATGTTAGACATTTTGCTTAAACCATGGTATGTGGGATCTTAAACTCGGGATATGGATATAAATTTGGTGGTTAAAGTTTTGTATGACACTGCATTGCGCTTATTGTATCCATATTTTTATATCAGTTTCATTCCCAAACAAATGTCACTTAAGAAAGTGCTCGTCAAAGACAGAAACATTAATGCTTATATACTGAGCGTGGGAGATGATCTAGCACTCCGACGGTACACCTACCAAGAGTTAATCTTACTGAAGAGTTCTACATGGCACGAGATTTAGATAAAGATAGATAGAGCTCCACAACTATAACTCGATAGTAACTACTTGATAATACGATATTGCAAAATAAACAAGTTTGTTTAGTGAACCACCGTTTTCCACACCTCAGTAAAGTCTTAAAACATTGAGAAACACCTGATTTTATTGTGATACTATTACTGAGATTTACTTACGAGACCTGTATAGGGGCTGCTGTAAAAATTATCCAGAATAAAAAATAAATTTCAAAATATAAATGTACACGAGAGGTGCCGAACTGCCCTTATAGTCAACTACTTTTTGCGCGTGATTTCGTCCGGTAAAACCCTTCGGGAAGAATCCATCCGGTGTGCCAGTTTTATCGGTATTTTATTTCGATTCAATTTCAATCAACCCGGGTACAAAAACTCCACAATAAATTTAAACCAAATCTGTTAATTTTTTTTGCGTGATTGAAAAACAAAATCCATACATCCAAACTTTCACATTTATAAGTAGTGTGATATAGTGTGATTAACCACAAATTTAGTTAAATTCAGTCTGATTCAGACAGTGTGATGGTGATGGATGAATATGATGAAAAGTATCCTATATGTATTAATCCAGCGCATAAATTGGTGTAGCCATTGGAGCGTGAAGAAGTAACAACAGATCGAACTTATAAACACATTTTTTTTAATGTGTTTAGCAGACGGTACAAGCTCGAGTTCCCCTTGGTGTTAAGTTGTATTCTCTGCCTAGAACAGATGCCAAAGTCACAAATGACGAATTGCACTGCATTCGCAACTCTGAGATAATAAGTTAATAACTTCCATGTGTCTGTAATTTCACTGGCAATCACACCCATTTAACCGGAACACAGTAATGCGGACATTATATACTGCTTCATGGTAGAAATAGGTATATGGCGGCAGTACTTCCCCGGACGAACTCTTTCACAAAGAGTTCTACTATATATTTAAATATAATAAGAATATTTTCTGATACGTATTATTAATTTGTGGAATTTGTACTTATAGGTGTGCGGCAAGAAGAGCCGAGTGAACGTCATGGAGCTAGCATCGAGGAAATGTGCGGAGTACGCGGCCACGCTGCCCGAGCTCGACCCTCGCGGAGGGGGTCTGCAGGCACCGCATGACCCGAGTTAGTATTTCAATGCTCATTATTATATTTTCAACCGATTTCCAAATATAGGAGGACTACATTCTCAAGTCGATACGTATATATTTTGTTATGTATGATCACGCTTATATTTTTACAGATTAGTCCGATTATAATAATAATTATTTTTTGTTAGGTAGGTTAGGTATACTTCCGAGGTAGTCCAATTTAAATTTTATCAAATTCGGTCAAGCGATTTTTGAGTAACGATCAAGTAACTGAAAAGTGTTATGATTGATAATATCGTAATTGACGGTGAATGACAGTCGATCCAGCAAGGGTCGCTTCAAAATGGGTGAAAAAACCGACTTCAATAAGTTATTTTACATTTTTTAGTATTGAAGTCGGTTAAATTTTTGGTAACTAAAACATTTTTTTTTTAATAACGTAATTTCAATTATACAGTAAAACTTAAAAACTATGTTATCAACCCATGGTTGAATCCCGACCAAGGGTGTCATTTTTAGGGTTCCGTACCCAAAGGGTAAAACAGGACCCTGTTACTAAGACTTCGCTGTCCGTATGTCCGTCTGTCACCAGGCTGTATCTCATCAAGGATGATAATCATGCGAATTTGTTATCTTACTGTAAAATGGCAAGACAGGTGTGGTGCTTACCATAATATTAGAAATACGACTTGCGCCTGGTCGGCACGCCTCCTCATGACATTTTCAGTGCCACGAAGCTTAAACCTGAAGTTTTGCCTGGCCCTGCACTGCGCTAGTCGTCCCTAAGTTAATTACTACTTGTAATTAACACTGAATGAACTGAAGCTGAATTGGCTGAACTTCTTGATAGAGTTAGCAACACCAGTAGTGAATATGGTCTACGCATAAACAAGGCCAAAACTAAGTTGATGTGTGTGGACAGACAGAGAACCCTGCAGCGAACCAACGAACTGCACGAACTGGAAGTAGTTCACAAATTCGTGTACTTGATCACAGATCAGCGACGACGGTGATTGCGAACAGGAGGTTGTGAGAAGGACTCAAATGTCTAAGTCTGCGGTCAAAAGGCTGGAAAGAATATGGCGGAATAGGGGGATTAGCCGTACTACTAAGAAAAAGCTCATGCAGTCCCTTATTTTTTCAATTTTTCTATATGGCTCTGAAACCTGGACACTAAAAGCTCGTGTGCGCTCTAGGATTGACGCGTTTGAAATGTGGTGCTGGCGCAAAATGCTGAGAGTATCCTGGACGGAACGCCGGACAAACGAGTCAATCCTAAAGCAGCTAAATATAAAAACACGACTCTCTACAATCTGCAGACAAAGAGTCCTCAAGTTCTTCGGGCACACAGTCAGGCGAGACCCAGACAGTCTTGAAAGGCTGATTATCACTGGCTGTGTCGAAGGAAAACGAGGCAGGGGGCGCTCTCCAACGCGATGGACACACACCACTCAAGAGGCAACAGGGGCCACCTTATAATCATCCATTCAAATGGCGCAAGATAGAGAGAGCTGGAGAAAAATGGTGGCACAGACTACACACCAAAATCACGTCCCTCAGTCATGAGGATACGACTAAGAAGAAGAATTAACACTGTCAATTTAAACGTATCTTCCGGTATTTGGCCAATTTTGATAATTTTTGTTCAAAATGTTACTTATTATGCTATACATAGCACTTTCCACAAAGGCTTCTGGTTGTTTTTCAGAGGTCATAATAATAATAATAATAAACCGCAGGGGCGGCTTTGTGGCGAGCCGTCGGTGAGTGGCGACACCGCGGACCCTGATTCTCCCTGGGGCTAAATGAGACCCCTGAGAGCTTGCCTTAAATGGCCGTCTGGGGGTGGAGACGCAAGAGCAAGTAACAACAAGCTCCAAGGGTGGAAGTGTTAAAGGGCATAGTACGCCGGTAGTAGCGCTCTAGTGAAACCGCAGCACACCTCTCGACACCCTTTAGCCATCCACACCAACGTTGCCTCTTTTGTCACCATTGATGGTGGCCCTTATGGGGGGCCCGTTTAGTGGGTGACAAGTCACCACCGGCCCAAATTTTTTTAAATGAGACAGAAATTGGCAGATGCCGTAGTCTCTTCCATAGCCCACTATCTTCCTTATCACTAATAACTTCATATCAATAGCCTGGCCATTTTACCCATTTTTGTAATAGTTATAAGTACCATGTTACCCTTCATCTAACATTTTTTTCTGTTTTTTATACTCCTTTATATTTTTATACCAAACAGGCCTCTAAGTGTTGGCTACAGCCCCACTTATGCCTATGTAAAGGACCGGGTGAAACCCGTAAAATATGTCAAATAAAAGGAATAATAATAATAAGTTTAATGTTGACAGAAATTTAGCAGATTTAGAGAGAGAGAGTTGACAGAAGTGTAGTCTAAGATTGTTTTCTTCATTTAATTCTAATATGTTTTTGCTGTACTTAGCTTAACATTTTCAAAAATCACTCAGTTCTACACATAACTGAAATTTTTATACCTTATAAAATGCTCGTGTCACAGTGTATGTTACTCCTCCGATACGACTTGACCACGGATTTAAGAAGTGAAATTTTGTTTGTTATATTCAATAGGCCTGAGAATAGGTCTCGAAGTACTTTACATCATCGTCATCATCATCATCATCATCCAGCTAGGTAGTATTATGTAGATAAGTAAGACAATTGATTAAATACGGAGGTCCGTTGTAGCTCGCATGTGGATGGGATGCGCGGTGTTCTGCCGCCGCACGTCCGGGGGCGGGTTCTACGCGCCGCGCGTGGACCTCAACGACGCCGGGCTGGACCCCTACTTCCCGGATGGCACCTGGTGCCACAACGACGGCTCGCAGGACTTCTACTGCTTGCAGCACCACTGTCTACCAGAGGTAAGCTCTAGAACTACTAAATAGATGTTTATTTCTGTATCACGTCGAGCGCATCCGAGCTCCTCGAGTTATTTTCAACAGACTTCCAAAAAGAGAAAGTTTTCAAGCCGACGCGTATATTTTTTTAATATATGACCACGAATAACTTTTTACATAATATCCCTATTTAAATATCATCAAATCCGGTCAAGCAGTTTTTGAGTTACCCTCAAATAACTGAAAAGTGTTTCGCCTACCTCAATTAGGCATATCGTAATTGACGGTGAATGACAATCGATCTTGTAAGTATAGCAAGGGTCACTAAAAAGGGTGATTTTTTTATACTAACAGTGGAACCGACCACAACTTTAAAAAGTGTTGACGTTACGCTTTCGCAAATTTTCGCGCCAGGCTCACTGTAGGTAATTTTTTATGTGTATAGTCTTGACGTTGACTTGACGCACCCTTGCTTTCTCGTTTAGCTTGCACGTTGTTGTAGTTACCAGTACCCTAACGCTTCTCCTCGCTGCACTCGTCATCCCACCGATATAAGACATTGATCTGACCAGATACTTCAGGAAAAGTGTGCTTTCCTTCGGTTGGTCGCATACTAAAAATCACCACACAAGTTAACAACAGAAATATTGCTCTTCACTTTCAATAGGCGCATAATACATAAAACAAGGTAGTCATATTTGAAATAAACGCAAAAAATGATATTTCGCTAGGGATTATTAGAGAGAGGATTAAAAAATGGGGTATGAAAACATCTGAGCTCGTTAATTCTATCAATATTTTTCGTTTATTTGAAATTCGAACAGCAAAGTTCGAATTTGTGATAGGTTTATCGCTTTGTTGATACTCGTACTTACTCTGATTTTATCGCCTTTTATTAGGTATAATTATTCCGGATTGGGTTAGTTGTGGTCGCGGGACAGTTTTCTTCACATGACATTTTTCACTTGATTTCCTAGTTACGTCTAGGAGATACTAGAATCTAAATAAAGAAATGTAGATACTTTAAGAAAACCAAGTACAATTAAATAAAAAACGGAATGATAAATTACGAGAAAGATAAGTAATTGTTGTTAACGATGTGATAAGAAATTAATGTTAATTTCGAGGAATCTAAAATGATTATTAATTAACCTATTCTAAACCTGTAGTACCTGTACCCCGAGAAGTATACACATTCTTATAAAGGACGTAGAGTCGTCCTAGTCCGTAGAAATAATAAAAAATAATAATGTTGTAAACTTTATTGTTGCGTTATTCCTTACTTGCCTATACAAAGCCCTTACATAGATAATATAAGTAAAACTATAGATTACTTCAAAACTATGTTAATCAGTACTCTTAAAAACGTTGCTAAAGCGGCATACTTATTATGTGAAATGTGACATTGTTTTTAACTTTAAAGCTCAAAAGATTTTTTTTTTAAGTTAGAACTTAACCATTTCGCTCCGTGGACTCATCGAAATAATATCTTATGTATTATGGATGCGTAAACTAATTTTGACATGTTTTTTTTATTTAATCTATAGTTTTTTTTTCTTCTATGGCCATGACGCGACCAGCGTATTGTGCCTAATCTATAGTTTAATAGTTAATGTTGTTACAAGTACATAATGCACCTCATTTATATACGGTATACAGATATACGAGTACAAAATATATATATTATTTTGTCTAGTTGACTGTTTGTTCCGGCTAATCTCTGAAACGGCTTCACCAATTTATTGGCATTTTTAATACAGGCAAAATTTTTAAAAAACTACGCAAATTAATTTAAAACACATCATCTTGCGAGGCCAGCGGGTTAGCTACATATCAACAAATATGATTGGTATAAAATCATCCCTGATACAAATAAGTTTAATTCGTTGGTGTCTGTGTCTTGTATCTTGTATTCTCTGAGCCCTCGTAGGTTATGAAAAACAAATATAACTATTAACCTACACAAATATAATATATAAACGTTTATAGTATTTATTTTTGTCTTATAGTCTGATTGTGTTCACAAATAATCAAATGATTGACAATTCAGTCTAAATCCCTTGTTTGTCAACATTCTGATGTCATCTGACCTGACGTGCGCTGAAATGCTCGTATACAACCATATAAGTATTACTATGGGTCGTTAGGTGTCGTTAGAACCCGTTCACATGATAGATCATCATTATAATGATAACAGAATGATTGTTATATACATTCAGATTGTAATACTTTAATAGGTTCAATATATACATTATATATTTACCTATCCTACAGACAGTTGCATTAGTTGTGTGATACTAACATTCGGACCTCCTCAAATATTAAATGTAGAGATGCGCCAAGTACAACTTTTACCGAGTAACTGAACTGAACCATTTATATTCTTAGTGCACTGTATGTCCTGACTGCAGTGCGAGCATTGATTGAAGAATTAATTTGACTGTAACTATCGATAAAAGACAGCCTGCGATATAGCTATCGCTACTAGATCCAAGCTAGAGACAAGGTGCCGATATGATAATTGTAAATCATTTTGTCGACGTGACAAGTTTATCGTGGGTAGATTCATGCTCGCACTGTTGACATATAAAATTTGATGCAACGCTTTCGTTCCAAAACCTGTCGCTTGATTGGCACCAGTTGAGGACCACGCGTATATACTTGTTCGTGTATATTCTACTAAAGACAAGCGTTGCTTGGACCCTATAACTAATCTATAATAATGAAATGTTTCAAAACGATTGTTTTTATTGTGGCTATTTCACATGACAATGGTTACACAGGTAATAGAATAGGTACAAAACTGGCGATAAAGCGTTATCTCTCATTGTACTTAAGTTATTAGTACCAGAACAGCTCCGTCACACAATACCTCATCTCATCACATCACGTGCGTTTTGTCTAAGCAAAGTTATTATGCTGTTTAGCCGTCAAACAATATAGCTCATTAAGAGTTTCCATGCGTCATAGCACATATTTGTTTATTTACCGTAAATTAGTCAGTAATTAGACATGATTTATCTAGACGTTTAAATTGGGCAACAATAAACTGTAGTGTGCGGGACCTGACGTCCGTACCCACTGTTGATAATGCGATTAATAAACACAAACATTATCCGTCTTAATTACTTCAGTCACGGTAATGTTTCAGAGGAGCTATTGCGTAGGTACCTCTTATCTCAATACTTTAAACCTTTTCTAATTACCGCTCATCTAGATACCATATAGATAGGCCATCATAATAATGTATGAGGACCAAACGCAACTAAACAGGAGTGACTGAGAACAACAATATTACAACTGGACAATCTGTACCAGTGACCTAGAACAACACTCCGATATTTATAGGAGTCGGAATGGCTAGGGTAGCTGGCGGGGGAATGCACAATACACCCCAAGGACGTCAGTGCAGGACTTAGGGCCGCCACACTGAATAAGAAGAAGAATGCCTTAGCTATATGTTCAAGATGAAAACTGTTACCTGTAAATGTAGTTTATTCTTATCCACTTGGCGATAATGGCCATACATGTATTGAAAAGAAGACTTGATTTTTGAATTCCGATAAATTTTTGTTTTTAGTTTAAAATTACCGACTTGCTACACATGAATGGTCTAATAGTTATTCTGTGGTGTGGTCAAGGATTTTTGTGACATTGTTCACTTCGCGAATGACACAATATCTCAGATTGTTAAAGAAGACAACAAAGATATAAAAAAAATCAAATTAAATAACGTTTTATCTTGAGGTTCACAAATTTCACTTCAATTCGCTGAAGAGTTTGCGTACCGCCGGTAGTGTGGATGATTTGCAGGGACAAAGTTGGACGCATTTCTTGAAAACATCATCTCGATATCTCTAGTTTTAAAGTTCAACACATTATCGCGTATCTACAATAATACATAATTAAGAAATGCTGGCATTTTTGAAGCAGCCTAGGTTCACGTGTCTATTTAAAATATCTTAGCGATTCTGTATTCCTTCCTGCATAGGTATATGGTAACACACGGAGAAAAACAACACAAAACGATTGATGGATGTTCTCTATAAATATTTATTCTTCCACTTCGATGCAAACCAATAAATTGAACTCATTTTACGACTGAAAATATAAATATTTTATTATGATATTCTAGTATACGAGTATACGAGTAGTGGGGGACACCTACGTTCAGCAGCGGACGTCCTACGGCTGAGATGATGATGATGATACGAGTATAGTAGTATAAAGGTTACTGTTTTAGCATTAGATGTACCTCTTCGAAACACCGACCTTCGCGCTATGTATTGTATTGTATGACCAAATATGAATTTAAACCATGCTTAAAATTAATGCTAGTTGCATTAATCAACATGAAATAGTACATTACTGCAGAACCCAGTCAGTAAGCCTTCCTGGCTAAGTGTGAGTTAACCGGACCGAACCGCAGGTGAGGTCATGAATATACGAGGCCAGGATGGCTTTCTTAGTGGTTGAGGCTTGTATAATGCTTTTCTCAAAAATGAAAGAAAGTTTAACAACAAGTTCGTAATATTGAAGGTTACATCCATATTACGGCAAAATCTATACGGTCTCTTGGAGCTGTTAACAAATCTAACTTTTAAGACAATGAAATCAAATAATACGTCCACTAACTACTACTTCACAACCAGTATTACGAAAACCTATATATGGGGTACTACCGACTAACCCAAAATCGTAAAATTTTGCTAAAATTAGGTAATCTAGCACAAGTAAAGGGAAAATAAACGAAAATGGGTAATTTGCTGTTATATATCGCATTAAAATATTATTATTTTGCGTATAAATAAATCATTATTAATTATTATAAATAAATAAATATTTATTATTATATTTAGAAAAAAATACCCTTGAGCCATCCACACCAACGTTGCCCCTTTCGTCGCCATTGATGGCGGCCCTTATGTGGGCCCGTTTAGTGGGAGGCAAGTTACCAACTGCCTAAATATTTTAATATGAGACTGAAATTGGCAGGTGCCGTAGACTCGTCCATAGCCATCTATCTTGCTTACATGTATAAATTCATATCAATAGCCTTGCCATTTAACTCATTTTTGTAATAGATAATCCATGTCACTGTCATCCAAAATTCTGTTTTTATACACTTTTGTATATTTTATACCAAACAGGCCTCTAAGTATTGGCTATTTCTTTATTTTATTTATTAATTTCTTTATTTTGTATTTATACATGTAGCTTACAGACTAAAATCCAACACTATATATGTTTGGGGATATAGCCCCACTTATGCCTTTGTATAGAACTGGATAACAAATCCGTGAAAAAGTTTAAATAATAATAATAAAAGCATAATATTATATCATAATTATGGCGTGATAGTACATATTATCAGGATTTATATAAATACTTGTGTTCTCTTGCAAACGGAAGCGCACAAGTTCATAGTTTAGGAAAAATGTAACTTAGTAGTATAGAACCTTTGGTGAATGTGACATGTAATCATATGATAGTTATTCTATACGCAAGTAACATAAAATTTTATACTGCACTAAAATTATACCTACATTATAGGTACCTACATCATCCTTTGACTCTTTCGTAGGGTTATTATTGATAGTTATGAGGTAACAAACATAAACAAACGGTCGAATTAAGAAAATCCTTCTTTTTTTGAAATATACTATTATATATTTATATATCTTATTTAAAAAATACGCCAGTAAGCACATAACTTGAGATCGGTTGGACTGTTTTCTTTAGTTTTTGAGTTTTTTGGAAAGGTTACCCGAAAAATTTAAAAAAAAAATCGAGAAAAATAAAAGTAGGTTTTGTATCTATGAAACAGAGCGCCGTCAGTTGACTCAGCTAACTTGCAATATAGGTACCTGTATTCATTTAAAAAGTTGGTTTGTTAACATTTGGACAATGTAGAATATTTTTTACTGAACAAAACTAAGTTTGCTCCGTTTTAATCAAGTTTGTATTGTCTCTATCCCTGTATTATATATATATATATATCAAGTATTATGCTTGAAGTAGCCATTACACGTAGTATTTTTTTTCTATGCCATTACGTAAACGGATTTTAAAGAAGTGTATCTTCTAGACATTTTCAGGTCCTATAGATATATGTATATATCGTACGTACTTTTCAAATATATACCTATATATTTAAAAAGTCCTTAGCTTAACATACTTAATGAAACCACACGATTTTGAGTTTATTTTTATTTTTCAACATACTCTCCTCCGAGCTCAAAACACTTTTTCCATTGACCCGGTTAGGCTTTGATACCCGTTTTAAAAAAATCTTCGTCTAACTCCTCAAAATAAGCGTCCACGGCGGCTATGACCTCTTTATTTGTAAAAAAATTTTTACCTTCTAAAAATTTTTTCAGCTTTGGGAACAGATACAAGTCGGACGGTGCTAAATCCGGTGAATGTGGGGAATGAGGTAACAATTCGAAGCCACATTGATGGATTTCTGCCATGGATTGCACAGAGGTGTGAACGCGCGCATTGTCCTGATGAAACAAGACTTTTCTTCTCAATAAACCTGGACGTTTTTCTTTGATTTCTTCTCTCAAACGACGCAACAGGTTGCAATAGTAATCGGAGTTTATTGTTTCACCCTTTTTTAAATAATGCACGACAATTATACCCTTTGCATCCCAAAAACGGATGCCATGACTTTGCCTGCCGATAAAACCACCTTTGCCTTCTTTGGGGTGGGCGATCCTGTTCTTTTCCATTGTTTCGACTTTTCTTTTGTCTCGGGTGTATTGTGGTGAACCCAGGTTTCATCCATGGTTATAAATCTTTCAACAAATTCTATTGGGTCAGCTTCATATAACTCTAAACAGTCGCGAGAAGTTGTAAGTCGGTTGCGTTTTTGTTCCACTGAAAGCAGTCGCGGTACCCACCGCGCAGACACCTTAGAGAATCCAAGTTCAGTAGTAATTATATGATGTGTTCGCTCAGATGAGATGCCTACAGTCTTAGCTATCTCCTCGACAGTCAATCTTCGATCAGATAAAATTAAATCACAGATTTTTTCTTTGTTTTGATCAGTGGAAGCAGTCGAAGGCCGGCCACTACGGGGCTCATCTTGAATGGTCTCACGACCACGTTTAGACTCTGCCTCCCAGTTTTTAACAGTCGCATACGAAGGAGCGGACTCACCCAAAGTAGCAGACATGTCTTCATGTATAGCTTTAGGAGTTAAACCTTTCAAATTTAGGTATTTTATCACTGCACGATGTTCATTTTTATCCATTTACAAAAATAGCTCTGACTTGACTTACGGTATCACGTGTAAACGAACAATGAGTTACTGTGAATAAACTAAACTGTGCATACTTATTGCTAAATAATGTAACTACAAAATGAGGGTAGTTATAAAAAAAAACAATGACTTTAACCATGTTAGGCTAAGAACTTTTCAAATGACCCGTATCATCGCGGAAAATCTATAAATAAGTAGTCATTGTTTACGCTTGCGACACTGCGAGGCACAAGCGCGGGTCCATCGTTGTGGGCACGATGGACACGCCCAGAACCCTAATAGGCTGATGATATTACATCCAAAGCCTTAATAAATATAAAAAAACCTGGATATCGAAAAATATCAACGTATTGAGTAAGCACCTAAATAAAATTAATCAAGTGATTTCTGTAATTACATTTCATTGTCATGCAGGGTTTTATGTCGTGTAGTTTAAAATTCTGATGTGGTACTGAACTGTAAACGTAACGCTCAACATCAGTCGAGAGACTTGCTCGACTTGTCACCGGTTGACATAAAACTAAATTTAGAAAAATATGTTATTATTTCATTAAAATCGGTTCTGAAGTTTAGATACTAAATGTGATATTGTTAGGTGCAAACAAACACACATTTACTTTTGTAATTTTCTATTAATTGACTAGTGTTAGCCCCACGACTTTGCCCACGTGGAACTATGCAATGTATACAATCTTTGTCAAGGCGCCATATATATTTTGTAAATAGCTCCATTGCAGAAATACACTATATTGATCAAGAGCGAGTTCGTATTCCAACTTGCACTTGGGCGATTTTTGGGTGGCTATGACCACAACCTTTTTTGAGGCCTTGATCCGCGCCTGGCGAGGCACAGATCTTCTTTTTAGTCGTTATAGTCGTAGCAGTGACCAAAGTAGCCAAATTACCTTATGGGCATGACCACATGCCCATAAGGTCATTTGGCCCGGTTTACAATCCATAGCCGTCGAGAACTTTCAGGTGGCTCGCAAAAGAGCTCGCTAATTAATGCCTTGATCGGCTCAGTTAATCGTAAAATTGATCTGCTCTTCCGCCTTTAACCTTAACCTGAATTACAAGACGATCTACAGCTACGGGCTCGCTCTGCGCCGTGAAACATGTCAAAAAAGTAAGAGTAAGTGCGTGAACAATTGAAGATTGACTGCACTTCGTGTTAAGTTCTTAGAGAACGGAAAGGTTAGCCCTGAAACCTATCTACCGTACCCCAAGTGTCATTCATCAGTACCACATTTTAAGAGTGTTTTATTCCTCTTGCTCTCTTTTTTATGTCCACTTTAGATAGGGTAGAGAAATTGAAACTTTCGGCTTTAACACACAGCCAATGCTTTCTTTATTACAACAAATGAAATATAAATTAGCCTGGCTTGTTGAACTCCTATTAAGTCTACTTTTTATTTGATGTACTTACAGTAAAAGCTAATATTTACTCCCACTGGACCCTTACTTTGATAAAGCCAGCTTGTTCAAGAAGAATTTCGTATAACAAGAACGATTTTAACTGTTTTCGTACTGTCACATCGGTGTGTCGGTTATCTAATAATTTCTAACAATTGTTATTTTTTGTGTATGTGTGTAGGTAGTAGAAAGACATAATTAATGTAATGCTACGTAGTGCTCCGCGTTAAATTCAACTTCAAAATAATTTATTCAATTTACGCATATTGCACGCACTCATTAAAAGATTACTTGCATTAAATTATAAATTAAATAGCAAAGATCGAGCAGAAGCAAGAAAATCTGAAGTTACAAATAGCATTCACAGAGTGTATTATATTTACTAGATACTAATGTGTAATATTTTAATTCAATTGTATTTAATTAACATGGGTGACAGATGACAACTTGGCAGAGATTAATTAAGAAGTAACTTCAATTTAACTATGTACACAGTTTAATTGAATATAGCTTGAGTTACCCACACCACATGCTACCTTAACGTAGGTCAAGGAGTGTTCTCATGACACTGCGCCGGTTGCCCTTTGTCAATGTCGTTGAGAACAATGTCAGGTTGTGGTCAAGATTTATCTCTGTCACTACCGGGTTGTACCCAACCGAAACCTTACAGTTTTCTCTATTTGCATCCGCAAAGGGTTTCAATATTTACTCGTTACTGTTAATTATTATGTCCGTAAAAAGTTTTTATACCTCATATTATTGTATATTGTATTCCTCTTATTACAATTCGATCGATCAATGGTTTCGAATGTAATGAAGTCAAATCAAAATCATTTTAGGCATTAAAGACACTATAATGACCATAAATGATTAAGTAATTAGCACCTTAATGTCTACTGCCGCGTTCCAAAATAAGTAAATACTTAGATCCACTACCGAAAAGAACCTGCTAGAAATTTTTCTTACCAAAAAATGGAACTGACTTCAATACCAAAAAGTGTGTAATAATTTGTTGATGCGCACAATATTATAATAAAAACAGGTACCTACTTTTAAACTATCATGGTAGCAACTTACTAAGGTACCGTTATTTCACACTTTTTGGTATTGAAGTCGGTTCCATTTTTTCACCATTTTTAGTGACCCTTGTTTCTTACGGGATCGATTGTCATTCACCGTCAATGATGATATCATCAACATAGGCGTAACACTTTTCAGTTTTTGGAGTGCTACCTAAAATTTCTTGACCGAATTTGATGAAATTTAAATGGGAACTCCTCGAGATCACAAATCGTACACCAAACACAAAAATAATTTTGAGAATCGGTCCACAAATAAGGGAGAAATCGACCAAGATACACAAAAAAGAACATACAACCTCCTCCTTTTTTGAAGTCGTTTTAAAAAAGGGGGCTTTTTTATTTTATGTAGTATTTTTATTGCAATCAAAGGTGGGTGGAGGGTAGACTAGCCATAATAGTGTCTTAATCATAAAAAAAGTTTATAGGTAGATAGCTAGCCCTTTTGCTGTATACCTACGCGTATAAGGGTTAACAATTTATATAAACCAAAGATAGACTAACCTTCATAGTTCATCTTTGTCTTCATCTCAAATAAATCTCATTGTAATTATAATGTAAATGCTCGTTTTCCATGATTTCCTATACCATATATTTATTGAATTTTATTTTATTTCTCACGTTGACAGTTCGGTGATTGTATTGTGTCAAAAAAGATTGTGACAAAAAATAAAATTTTGTTAATATATAATGATTGATTTACTTAGGAAGGTTCTATAACGAAGATGCGCAACAAACAAACTTCTTTATTGCAACACCACAGTACAAAAATAACACAAACTATAAAATATACGATATTTTATCAACAAAAGCAATAAGAAAAAACTGAAAACTTAAGATTAAATGCCACAAAGGGTCTTATCGCTAGTAGATGAATATAAAAATACCAACTGGTTAGCATTACTACTCGTACGTGTGAAAATTTTGAAATGGAAAGATTTTATTAGAAATTCTACACTCTGTTCGGAAGTTAGAGAAAATTGAAATAAATAAAATTAAATGTTACCATTACCTCGTATAATGGTAAATGATGACTAGCATCTATATACCTACTGCAGTATATAGGACGTTACGGACTAAACGAAACTTGTTTTTGTTGCCCTAATCCTGAAATTAAGAATATGTATTAGGTATATCTACTTTGTGTTTAGTTATTACATTCCAATCACTTCCATTTTCGTCCAAAACATGTAAACGGACAGATATTTGCTGTAATTGTTGATTTGCTGCGCCTACCAATTAGTTAATTGAACTGTAGAAGACTGAACTGAATAATTTGTTTCAATTTCGATTCTGTCATTGATACCCTGGCGTTGTACTTCGCTTCGATTGATAGACATATCAGTTTCGACTACGATATCCGTATTTATGTACTCGAGTTATGTATCTGCCACATGTTTCTGGTTATATGATTTTTGTAGCACGCAAGGCAACGGCTTAGCGAGATCAAATTTCCTTATCCGTACGACGCTTAAAATCAACTATAGAGAGATACATTTTTCAAAATTGCCTTGGATTATCCCATTATTAATGCAAGTCTCGGGGTGACGAGCGCAGTACTTTCTAAGTACTGCGCTCGTCACCCCGAGACTTATTTACCTTTCAAACCCTTATTTATTATAACTGTGTACCTTACATTATGTTTACAAACTACAGCTTCAAGGCGGAATTACTGTAGTAGTAGGCACCCGGTAAAATTCGATGCTCGGTTGCCTAAATGGCTACTTATTATAGTTTATGAGAGGTAAAAAGTAAAAGTAGGAAGGCTTCTACTTTTCGTTTCTAACATAATTTACTAACTATTTTAGTTTAATTAGCTTTAGTTTAATTTTATCTAGGATCACTATTAAATTTTAACAATTTGTTAACTTAACCTAACACTAGCACGAATTAATTTAACCTATAAGTATTTTTAGTAAACCACGCGTCAACCACATTCAACTGTGCACTTTCGTGCTCCGAAGAGCATGTGGGCCCAGTTGTCATAAAACAACAGTCGTAGGGATTATTATGCGTTTGACGCAAGCGTTCAAGCGACATCAACCTTTTTACTGTAGGTTTAGCCTAACGAGATAATTTTAATATCAGCGCAAGGCTCTCCGTTTCGTTCGTAACGCGCTGTAATTAAAATACTTTTTGCAGGACGATAATGGTGTTAAAGAGCGATAAACGATGGTGTTGAATACGTGAAAATAATATATAGTTAACAATGTTTTGTATTAAGTACAGTTAAATTGTGAAGTATTATGACCTCAAAAGTCATCATCATCATTTTCATCATTATCAGCCGGAGGGCGTCCACTGCTGAACATATTCCTCCCCCATAGAACGCCACTTGGACCGGCTACTCGCTTCCTGCATCCAGCGATTCCCCGCGGTTTTGACGAGGTCGTCGGTCCACCTAGCGGGGGGCTGGCCTACAGTTCGTCATCCGGTGCGTGATTGCCACTCGAGAACCTTTCTTCCCCATCGGTTATCAGTTCTGCGAGCGACGTGGCCTGCCCATTGCACTTCAACTTGCTAATTTTGAGAGCTGTGTCGATGACCTTAGTTCTCCTACTGATCTCCTCATTTTGGATCTTATCACGCAAGGAAACCCCAAGCATAGTCCTCTTCATTGCCTCAAAAGTATTTATTAAAAACTATTATCAGCCCATGACTTCGTCAGCGTGGAATATGGATATTACGCACGAACCCGTCGATTCGAGATGAAAAGTAGCTAATCAATGCTCATCCGGGGTATAAGCTACGACCATTCCAAACTTCATCCAAACCCGTTGAGTTATTTCAGCACGGCAAATTACTAATAATTCACACCACTCCCTCATTCTGTCACTCACAACCTTTTGCATGTAACTCGCAATTTTAAGGACAACTTCGCTATTCGAGATTTTATTTATTTGGTATGTGAGTTTTTACAACTGAAGGTACTTAACTGTGGTCCTGAAATTTAACATGTACTCGTATATACGAGTAGGTATATTTTAAACTACATTTTCCGGTATTTTGATATAATTGTATTTTTAGATTCAGTTGTGTTTGTAAGCATAAGTATGTACCTCGCGATGTCGTGAAACAAAAAACACGAGATTTACATAAAGCACATGTCGAGTATGGCACATAATGATGTCAGTCATTTAGTGTAAGTATTCTTTTTGTAAATCTATGATTGAATGAACGTCAGTTTATGGTAAGTTAGAACAAATAAATGCTCATTACCATGAAACGAATGTCTAGAGATTTTGGTCCGTGTAGTTCATTTTCAAAATATGAATTGTTTTTTTATGATAATGGCTCAAATGTTACTGTTTCTTATATCAGTACATATCATATATCAAGTATCCAGTAGGTACGTGTATCTACGGTAAATTTAGTTTAGAACAATTGGTAATAACACACTGGGAAGGAATATTTCTAGCCCTTAGAAATTACCTGTGCAAAACAATGTAAATTAATTGCGCATTCACTGTGATTGTCCTTGGTAGTCTGTTACATCCATGTAGAAAAATAATTGTCTGTATTACTGACGGTAACGTAACCCAAGTGTAACTGTTAAAATCAATTACAGCCAATAAGCTAAAATTGTTCTTCCAACAATTTACCCGAATAATACATGACTTCTACAAATAAAATCCAGTTATAAAGCATACCTATAAACTTTAATAGATACTTAATACTTATACTTCTTAAGACATCAGTTATAATTGGTCTGGCTACAGCTACTTTTCAAATCTTAGATGTTCTAAGTATGTATATATAGGTAAATACCTTATTATTATTCGTAGGTAAATACCTACTTTTTACAATTATTTAAACCATCATTCTCATTTTGTATCTATTTTACGATTTCATGTTCATCTATTGTCGTAAAACTAAATTCGATATACCTAGTAGCCTTCAGTATGCTTCAGGTTTGTTGTTCTTGGATCGTGTTTTACCACTTACACAATTTTAACAGAGGATAAAACGTTATTTTATTAGCTATGTGTTATCGAGTAGGAATGTTATGTTTTAGATTTACTTTTAGTCCCGTATTAACTTTGTGACAACAAACGCTATTTGTTTTGCAACATTTGTTCTGGTCTCTTGCAGATCTTGTAATTCTCTTACGAATTACTTTTTTACTCCTATAAGTGACACGTGACATCAACTTATTAATGTGGGCTAGAGAAATGTCTGGTGAAATTGTCCTCGTAACTTTTCTAAACAAATCCCTTATGGTGAATGCGTCGCCCCAAAATTTCAGGACCTCGGATATAATTATATATAGAACCATCACAGTCAATCAAATCACTTCATTACACTAATACACTTTATTAGACTAATAAAGTTTATTTTTATTTTAGGGCATTAAAACTTCAAACGTATTTAAATAATATTTATACAAACACACACATATTTACACCAACTATTGTGCTTTTCTGCAGAACTTCAAGATGACACCACAATCTCACATTTGGGAGCTTCCAAATGAGGATATCAGTGGCCCGTTCAACGCCCGAGCTCTCAAGACGTCAGATGATGAGTCAGCAGCGGCTGCTATCCGCGCGTATCTCTCTCTTGACGATACCGGAGTACCACTCGTCAGGTCAGCACTGCCACCGCAGATATACGAGGAACCGGAAGACCACTGGGAGGTCAAGGACTATGTCGAACTGCCGCAAACGAAGGATGCTGATAATACAAAGGAAGTTAATGATAATGTTCGTTCTCATCGAGCTACGCGTTTCTCTCGCTCTTAGTTGACATAATTAGAAGCATAGCTCACTAACTCTTTTGAATCAGCAATATATAATATTTTTTCCTGATAAATATAGGTAGTATCGAAGTTAATGTATTCAAGTTTTAATTTTTAATACATAGATGTAACATTGTCTTGCCAAAAGGTTGTTTAGGAGTAGAATATTAGTTGTATAGACTTAAAATTAACATTAATGGCATTTAATAGGAAGATTTAGTATTATGCAGTATTATTATTTGAATCGTGTCCTAGATTTAAGGTTAGAACATATTTACTTTAGATTGTCATTAAATAATAAAAATAGCTGATAAAGGAAGGAACAATGTACAACATTTATGTTTACGACGGAAATGATAAACTGATGTAAGTCCGCGTAGTTACCAGTACCGCGAAAGCAAAATGGGAATCGATACCTACAATTTTTTGTGGGTTACATCACATTTATATAGAAAGAAAGGTACTTAAATATTTTTTTATAATTATTATACTTATATACAGTATGTATTTATATACAGTACATGTTTCACAGCTCCAATATCATAATAACAGATTTCAACCTTTTATTTTACATGTAGTACATATAGTAATAATGTAATTATATTATATGTAACACAGTATAGAACAGTGCTATAGGTACAAAACAGGACAGATACTTCCTGCTTATTATGAGACAAATATCACAAACTATGTTTTATAATACTTAGTTGTTAGTTTTGAGTTTATGACTAGTTTAATTAGTTTTAAAAGGTATTTATCCCGTTTCCATACGTTAAAACGGGTCGAGAATGACAACCTAACTTTGTCACAATTTGATAATGGTTATCGTTTTTTTTTACTAAAAACTTATCAAGTAGCACTACACTGAGGACCGCGATACATTTACGTCGTATAGTATGAAATACATAATATGCTCTACGAACAGATTTTAGCGCTAAAATAATAAGTCTAATAAATATAGTCTAAAATAAAACGATTACCATTTTGCTCTCGCAATACACGCGCTGTTCTGTGTATTTATAGAAATGGATAACGGTAACAACTATTCCGTTTACCTATCGTATCAAAAACAAACACCTCGAATGCTAGTCCTATTTATTTCTCCAATTACAATATTTATTTATAATTTTATGAGTAATTTAGTAGATAATAATATAAGTACGTCTAGTGAGTACGAATTGTAAGATAAGTGGGTTTTACGTTGAAATAAAGATTAAAAGGCACATAAAGTTCAGAGTATATTTATTGCAAGCCCGAATCAGAGTCATTCATTTGGCGGTTTGTTGAAGAAACAGGCAGTAAATTATTTAAATTTATTGAATGGATAAATCGTTCTTCTGTACATCCTAATTTTTCAAAGCAGCGTTTTTTAAACTTTCAAATATTGTAGGTAGATGCGTATTTGTTTAGTATCCATCATTATTCTTTCATTCATTTCTTAATGGCAACTCGACGTTGGTGGTAAAGTTCGTGTTGACCTATTCAGAAATCTATCTATTCTAATATCTCTATTCTCTCTCATCTATTTCTATGGAGAAATCTATCTTCCAAGTCACTAAGTAATAGTGTACTTACTCGTAGCTACGAGATACTACGGTTGTGCTACGGGTACAGAATACTTAATAGTCCTAGTGCAACATGGGATCTACGCGTATCCCACATAGTTTGTAGATGATCTAATAAGTAGTACTACCTAAGGGTAGTACTATATACTTACTTATAAGTACTACGATGTCAAAAAACATTCTGCAGGCTCTTCGGGCCTTCCTACTTATAAGCGCTGATTAACTATACATTACTATATTTAGTAGCGCGCAAAGGAAAAATGTTCTGCACCGTACTAAGTGACGTTATTTAAATAAGCAGCGTTTATAAGTAAAGCCGTTAGTGTCACTATATCTCCGATCGATATTGAGTATCTAAAAATTAAGTAGTAGAATTTAAAAGTTGTTCATCGATAATCACATAACTTAACAGCTTAATTAAACGTTCGTTATAGCCCGATTGAGGATTTCAGGCTTAACTGGAAATGGTGTCCGGCAAATTGAAAAATTGGGGAAACAATGAAATTGTTTTTTTGTATGGGCAACATCTGTAAGTACATGTAGTATTAATTAAACTTCTGTGTCTCTATAGGGTTCTGAGAAGGTAAACTTTGACAAACTCTGCGTTATTTTAATAATATATACATAGATACACTAAACTGTGATTAACGATGAAGACGTAGGTAGCGTGGCGCGCTGCGCATGCGTGATTCGATGTTTAGCACTTTAGCAGCTACCTATCGACGAGCGACGCGACGACATGCTAATGACAGGAGATGACTTGGATTTACGTAAGTTGTTAGTTAGCCGAAGCACGAGGTACATTTAGATTAATCTTACTTCAAACTTATTCCTATCATATATAGGCTCTATGAAAACTTGGATCTTTTCAGGCTAAGCTAGCTAAATTACTTTGTTATTTATATACAACATACGAATGCAATTTTCCTGACTCAAAAATGGAAGTAGTTCTCAATTCAACTGGTAGGTACTTTTTAGTCAATGTGATGAATATTTGATCCCTTCCAAGCTTCAGTGGAAACGTGAATAAATGTATTTTTTTTATATTGTTTAGGTTGTGGCAAACGAGCAAGCGGCTCACCTGATGGTAAGTGATACCGTCGCCACGGACATACGCAATACCAGAGGTCTCGAGGATGCGTTACTGACCTTTGAGGAAGGATGATAGGAAGGAAGAGAGAAGGGTTGAGGGTGGAGGGGAAGGGGGAAGGAGAGGGAGAACGGGGAAGGGGGGAATCGGGCCTCCGGAACCTCCCACAAACCGACGAAACGCAATAGCAAGCTATGTTACTTCACGTCGGCGTTATGTGGGAGTGTGGTACTTCTCCGGTCGTGCAGGTCCATGCATTCGGCTGTGAGGTGGCACTAACACAAAATAAAATAAAAAAATCCTTCGGTCCTGGTCTTTGTATTAGCACAACAGTTATTAGTGTACCTCGGAGGCCACAGGCCGCTATGCTATGCGGATAGCACAGGCTTGCGTGTTATATTATGGCCCATACCTACTCCTCTTTTTCTGAGAGGATGCCCGTGCCCCAGCAATGCGGGAAATGGGCTGATTATGATCAGTATCCATATCCAGTATGTATACAATACCTATACCTACTACATACTACATATACCTACTATATAATTAATTGAATGTATGATACTACAACTTAGCAATCAAAGGATTGCTAGTTAGTAGGTATATAATAAGCATATTTATTTACTTCTTCTAAGTAGCTAGATTATATCTAGTAGGTGGGTATATATTTATATAAAATTTTTAGTTATAATATAATAACCATTATAATATAATATATAAATACTCGCTATTAACTGTAAAAAATCAGCCAGCTAACTAGGTTCAAAAGATTCACTCCTTGAAATGTAAGACAGAGAGACGGCCGATGTGGGCTATATAATTACGTAACACTAAAGAGAAATAAATAATTCCGTGAATCAAAATTAATTTTACATATCATAGGTATGTGAATATTTCCTTTTATAGCGTTACTACGTGTAAAATAATGTATAACGACGTCACTGTTGTAGACAAAAATAATAAAACGTTTCGCACAAGTTTCTAAATTGAATTAGTACCTATGAGACTAGAATATATAATATAAAATATACAAAACGTGAAAACCTACTCAATATCTACCTAAAGGGGTGTACGCAAATGCTACATGCGAAGGTATAAAAGAGCACGGTGGCTCTAGCTAGAATAGTTTAGGAAAATGTAAAGTAATAATTTCCCTAACACAACAAGAGAGTTTTTACGAAACAGCGCGGCGCGTCATTCATTTGTTTTTCGATACTACGTTTTCGTATAAGTGTTACTCTGATCTCAGTACTGTAGTTTTACCATTCAATTACCTCATAAGACAATAGAGTTCGTTGATATTATGTTCTATGGCAAGTCGATCTTTCATTGTTTACAGACTTACAGATCGATATGCATTAACCTTAAAATACATTTTACGGATATTGAAAATGAAAACACAAATGGGAAACGTGCAGTAAACACAATCCGATAAAGTAGCCCATAAAGTTTACACCTACTATTTTGAGAGCAACGTAGAAATTTAGTTTTGATTCATTGTATTATGTAGGTACGGGTAGCAGATTCCAATAACACAAGTCAGTAGTATGCTGTTTGTGGATTTAAGATACATTCTTTATTGTCTCGGTATAACTATAAAAATTATATTTGCTTCAGTGCGCTTTCCTGGATTCATTCCAACGGACGAATTTTGGTAATAACAAAGTTGATGAATTACTATGCAAATTCACGTTTTTCTAAAGCCTTGCAAAACACGAGAAGTCTCGAAAAACAATTGACGTACCTAGTTATCAAGTCAGTTAATACAGCATATTAATAAGTAATGAGACAGTTTAAAAGATTATGAATGCGACATAATAGCGTAAATTTTTCTGGGCATGCGGGTTTTGAATGAAAGTCAGTATATATGATAGTGCAGGTGTAGATAGGGTAAATCATCGACCAGTTGGTCGCTGGTGTGATTCCTACGTCATTAATAGAGCTATCTGTTAAGGTTTTTTGCGTGACGAAATCTATGGTGGTTATAATACACTGTTATCACATTGCCGTGCAAGGTTTTGAACTGTTGTAGTTTATAATTCTGTATGGCACTCAAGTGCTATGGGCAAACATGTCGCTTAACAGAAGGCGAACGACTTATTCGTCTCGTCATCAATTGACAACAAAACATATCACAATAAGTATAGATATTTATAGACCTGAAAAGTTTTACTTACTCCTATCTTTACTTACCTATAATAAAGACGTAGAGGCCAAAAAGTGAAGAAAATTAATAAAATTTGGTGTTCTGAACACGTAAAATTACATACTAAACAAGAATATGAAATTTTTAATATTACATTATGCAACAAGTGCGCGAAGTTGTTTATTACAATCGAGACGATCGAGTTGTGCCAGCGACCCAAGGCCAAACTCCGCTATGTGAAGGAGTTAGGCTGGCTTGAGTAAATGCTGGCAGGGAATGCACAAAACACCCCAAGCGGGACGTCAGTGCAGGCCTCATCGCCCCCAAAACGAATAAGAATCGAGACGATCTTCGATCTCAGGCCTGAAACCCGTCTCGATTCGCACAAGCTCTTGGTAGGTTCTTAATTTTACGGCAACATTATGAGATGTGTAGTGGACATGTATGCCATGAGAGAAAAAAGAAGTAAAAGTGAAAGTGGCGTCACTATCTGTCTCGGTCGCTCATTATTCAAAGTTCGCTTTTTATTCAAATGTTTTTAAAAAACATTTAGTTTATTAGTATGAAACTAACAAGTATTGAACCATTTTACAATCCTGATTAAATGCGAGTACTTTTAATGACACTTGCCAAGGCACTTTAGTACAGTTTTTTAAAGGAGCCTCTCAAAGTCGACTAATTTTGAAAATTTAAAATTCATAGTTTAACAAATAGTCTTAATTCTAGAAAACTTGGGGCAGTTGTCATTATTTTTTACTGTGGTTCTAGAAATGTTATTTAGGGTTACGGTTCCAAAGTTTAAATGAACAAAAATAATTAAAATTACCCACAATAAGCGAAAAATGGTTACAGTTTGACCAAATTTCTAGGTTTTTCTTAAATGCCCATAATTTCCAAACTGCATGGGATAGAATTGTTTCCTGATTTTTCTCATGATGATTACAATCAATCCTGTCACCCCGTTTCGGCTTGACGTTGAGTTCTGGGAGATTCTGTATATACGAAACTCCCAAGTAGTTAAAGTGATTTGGATTTGGAACGTTGTAGGAAAACTCTTAGTACTAAAACGGATACGGGCATTGTGAAGAGAGTTTATTCGAAAATCAAACTAGTCACCTCAGACAGCACCAAAGACATTATACTTCTATTATAATGTCTTTGGGCAGCACACAGAAAAAAAAAAGAAAAAAAAACGCGATTGTAATGAATTAGAAATAAAAGACGGTGTCTGTTGTTATTTTAACAACTTCTATAAAACGTTCCTATCAGCCTAATCCTATCCATCTAAATATTACTGGGTCCCTCCATAACCGGACAAATGTGTCCAATATTATTACTAGCTTTAAATTTATTTTACTTTTCATATAAATACTTTTATAAAAAGCGCTGAGTTTTTATTGTCTCGCAGTAGCTATGAAAAGTGGAGTATTCAACTCGCGGATAAAGCCTGTCTGTCATGGGCGGTTTGAATGCCTCGTTTCACTCAGGACTCTACATAACTTCCTCGCTCCGCTCAGGAATTAAATTTTAATCCGCTGCACTCAGGGATTAATTCTAGAATCCCCGTTCGCCTAGGGTCCAATATGCCGCCCGTGACGTCAGACACTACTTTACTCCCTCGGTGCATAATCTATTACAAAATTTCTAAGTATTCAACAATACCGTACTCAAATGGCAACGGGCTCAAGGAATGCTGCTGGAACACACAATTTACCAGTAGGGAAAATAATATCTGAGGTGAAACTGGAAAGCGTTTTGGTCACTTTTGCAATTTGTTTTCATACTTCACTAGTTAGTGAAGTATGAAAACAAATTAGCGCAGTTGCGCCATGCGGTTTCACCCGCGTGATGATGATGATGATGAGGCCAGCCTATCCCGGGATATCTATCTCCTTGCCAAATTTAATCAAAAACGGTTGATTAGTACCTATAAGAGAACCAACAAACTCACTTACTTACAAACTTTTTTACCTTAGTATAGACATCTGACACTTATACCGGTCCGTATTCGTTAAAAAATCGCCCCCATTTTTTGTAAATGTTCTTATTAAGTGTTAGGAAATAATAATTTAAAACTTTACTATTCAATGTCAGTTTTCCTTATTTTAAGTATTTTATTTATTTCACAATATAATTTGATATTGTGTGCTATACTCTCATAATATTCTGTAAGAAGCATTATTTTAAGTTCAGGCTTTCTACGGATTGGGGTATCTAACTAAATAATAAAGCAGTTAACTTCAACAAGAAACGTGGAACAATATTAACTGAAGTAATCCAAACACGGCCGCAGCGCAGACATGGCCAAAGTATACCTATAGATCATATGCATTGCACCTATTATCAACCTAGCAGTAATTATTCAGTATCACGCCACTTCCGCGTCGGTACTTTACAACTTAACATAGTTGTTGCGATAGTGCAGTAATGAAATGACGACAATGTACCTCTTCATTACCACGACCGCCTCATTACTGCGTGCTAGAAGTAACTTTCTGATATTGGAGCCTTGAAAGAGGCGACACTACATCTGTAGGTATATATACCTATACTACGTTGGCAATGGACCCAGAATACTTCCTGAGGGGACGGATTCAACGAATATTTCTTCCGTTGTCAGGATGAGAATCGTAAGAAGCGGGGAAACTCAACTTAGGAGGTGGTAGGCCTCTTCTGCAAGAGGCCGCCTTGGTTGGTACTACAGCAGCGCCAGACATTCTAGCGCGAGCAATAATATAGCATTACTGTGTTAGAGGGCACAGTGAAATTACTAGGCGACCGAGACTGAAAAATGTCTCGGGATGACGAGCGCCGTTCTAGGAAAGTGTTAGGAAAACTATGATTCTAAGCTCTGGGTGGCACAGCAACGGTCATGCCTTGGACTTGGACTTGCCTGCCTCGTAAAAAAATCCCAGAATGATTAAACATCTGAGGAAAAATTCGATAAAGGTGATACCTACCAACAGAAACTCATATAGGCATTGGTAGGCGATATTCGGGAATGAAAAATAAGTTTACGACGCGTATATAACTATGTGTCTAACCCACGTCATCATGTTCTTCAGACACTAGAGTTTTATTTCCAAGCCTCACTAAACATTTTTTACGACAATAGCCATCAAAAGGATGCCAAAGTTCGGGTTAAAAGAAAGCATTTTAAAAACTTATCTCAATAAAATATCTTTAAGCTTAGAAGATAGTTATATTATTAGGATATAAAAAACTGGTGTCTGACGATATTCTAGTACCTACTAAATTGTTTTATAAACAAAATTGAAACAGAAAAATCTAGGTTTTAAGACGGTTTAATAGCATTAAATAGACATACCTAATATTGTTATGAATTCTTCGCCTACGCTACTTAAAAGCAGCTACGAGTTCTATTGAAGCTGAATGCGCCTTGTCTCCATGGCACTTTATTCGCTATGACCATTCAAACACATAACGCGTAGGGATACGATATCTACAAGGAACGATAATAAAATTGTATTGTCTTCACGACCATTCCTTGAATCTTAATAATGAGATCTTAACCTGAGGCGCGGTCAGCTACAATAGAACTCGTAGCTACTTGTAATAGATTACGTAGCGTAGGCGAAGAAAGTGCATAATTATGCGTTGACCGTAGCAGATGGTTGTTGTGTTAGAGCTTTAAACATAATATGTATTGAAATTAGCAACACTGCTTGTCTTGTCCAGTCCCTGTCCGTTTGTTGTTTACAGCTAATCCACTAATACATTCAAAACAGGCTTCGAAACCTAAATACTTGTTACCTAAACCAAAGTAAGTAAATATCTATAAGTAGAACGTCTTCCCTACTAGCGTTGATTCACGCAGGTTTGGCGCGAGACGCGTGTAGGGATGTCATTTGTATAATAAGCAAACTGGTGAAATATAAAAAATAAAAATAATTATAATAATAATTAATTAATCATATCCTGGACTGAAATTTGCTAGGCAACCCATATGCAACATGTTTATTGACATATTAAATTAAATATAAAGTACGTTTAATCAAATAAGCATCTCGGTGAAGGTCGTTCTATAACGGGAACTTAGACCAACATGGCATCTACAGTCATCTACGTTTTGTTGGTGATGACGCAACAGAAAACAATGACATTTAAAAACTGCCAACCCCGACTGCTCTGCCGGCACTCACGTAATAATTGCCGGCAAGCGTCCTCCGCCCCCACCCACCGCCTCTTCCCACTTTTATCGCCTAATAATCGCGATCAAGTTCTACTTACTCTACGGTCTAAGTACTTTGCCTAAATACTCAGTTATCGGCAGACAGACACCGGCGTCAAAATAGTCACCTTTGTTTTTTGTTGGTGAAAATAAACAACTTCAGTTGGCGAAGAAAAAATATGAAATGATTCCTACATTTCATATTTTTTCTTAGGAAAAGGGGAAAATATGTATCGGTGTTCCAAACTGTTGCAAATCTTAGCAGGTGATGCCTTTAGTATCCACTAAGTTTTTGGAAATTTCACCCCAAAGGGTTATTCTTTATTTTGCATATTAGGATTTTTTGTTAATATTTCCTCCTAGGGCTTACCTCAAAGGGGATGAGGTCTTTTAGTACGTTTATTATATCTATTTATCAATGTATCTCCTTATTATTCCTAACAAAGTTCCGAAGCTAAACTTTCTGCTTTCAACTTTTCCATCCACAATCATTCGTTATCTGAACTATAGATAGATAGATAGATAGATTAGATAGATTAACTCTTTATTGAAACACCACAATACAAATATATGTTACAAATAAAGAAACAAGAATAAAATAAAAATACAATTAAAAATATTTCACAATTAAATACTTAAAATTAAAAGTGTCACAATGGGCGGTCTTATCGCTCAGAGCGATCTAGTGTACTAAACACTACATATAGCAAAACTCAAGAATACTATATTTACAGTTCAAATTATATTTTGATTTACGTGCTAAATGTAATATATAGTTGTGTTATGTGTACGTACGTACATATAACACAAACGAACGCTACGTACGAACGCTCAATATTGTATGACGTGCTTATTGAAAGTAAAGATTATTATCAATATATGAACAATATAGTAGAATATATTATAGAAGTGCATGTGGAATGTATTGTCTGTCTGTTAGTCTGTCTATCCGTACACTCATCACCTGGTAAAATGGGCGGACTTTGATAACTTTTATTTATTTATTTATTAATTTTTATCAATTCATAAGTCTTAGGTAGGTATATAGGTGGAACTTAAAATTACATGTGCTGACGCCAAAACTTGCCTTTGCAGGCGTATGAAGTTATACATTTAGTTTATTTTGATTTTACTTATAATTATACATTAATATTATTCATCCGTAATTCACCATTTAAATACTCGTCAATGGAATAGTATGTCTTGTCAATTAATAATTTCTTAAGCCTAAATTTAAAAATGTCAACATCGGTGGTCTCTTTTAGAGGGTTTGGCAGTTTGTTATAAATAGTCAACCTCATCAGAAACGTGCTATTGCTATAGAGTGCTGTTCTACGGTACGGCTCATGCAGTCTATCATTGTGCCGTTTGCTTTTTAAAGTTTCATACTTCTCTATGTTATTCTTCACAAGTACGGCTGATTCGTAAATATATATCGAAGGAAGTGTCAGCAGCTTCAGTTTCCGAAAGTAAGGTTTGCAGGAATCTCTTTGCTTCAACCCACATATTGCTCTAATACATTTCTTTTGAGCTAGTAGAGCAGAATGCTTTTCTACAGAGTTTGCCCAGGCTAAAACGCCATATTTTAGTGTGGATCCGACATAAGCGTGATAGGCGGTTAATAAAGTAGCTTCATTTGCAACTTTACGTAACATGTACAACGCATAAGAAAATTGATTTATGCTTAGAATATACCTCACAGTGTTGAATAGTAGATAGAGATAGACTGTATGGTATTATAAGAAAATTATTATGATCATGACTCGTGTCATGACGTCGATTCGGGAATAACAAACATGGAAGTGTTAATTAGTAACTTGTTACCCAATCTGGGTTTCCCTGACCAGCCCTCATTTCGCCACACCTCTGTAGCGTCAACAAAGTGGTTTACCTGTAGATGACGCCAATTACAATTGCCTATTTTATATGTATAGCTATAGTACTCGGCTTTTGGTATTGCAATACGAATGTAGAAATGTATGGTGTTACAGAGACAGCGCTCTACAAAGACTTACATTCATTGATAATCCCATAGATTATCAATGAATGTAAGTCTTATTATACTATTTATATTAGTTTACTCTTCCCGTAATCGCAGATCACAGAAAAAAGATCGCAGATATATACAAGGACTAAACTTTATTTTAAAACGATGGTACCATACTGCTTCTGTAGTGTCTTTCTCATAATAAGGCCGTTAGTCTTTGCGGAAGCTCTACCAAGAAGTTATTAAACTTAAGTAGTAATTACATAAAGAGGTTACACATTACCATATCTCAGACATATAGATATAACGGAGGAGGAATGAACCTTTATATAATCAAACACCACCACTTATTCAAAGTGACAGAGGAGATAAATAAACAAATGAAAGAGAATATTATAATGATATTGCCATTAATATTGTTTGCAATCGGTCAGTTACTCATATCAATGAGCTTAAGACAAACGTGGGTATACAAGGAGCGCAAAGGTTATCTACAGGTCAAATGACTTGTATTTATAGTTTCGAGCATTATGCACTAACTTACTTTGATACCATAATTATGTTTTCAAAGTTAAAAATAATATAAGTATCAATATGGTCATATAAAAAGTAATATAGATTTTTTTTATGACGTGGACACTATTTTTCATAGCGTGAGAACCAATAAGAGTATACACAGAATCATGTAAGTATTTTACTGCGTTTTGGTTGGTTTAATATGCGTCTTAAAAAATTTTGCTGCTGAGTAATAACTCTACTTTTCATTTCCATCTCAAAGGTGTACTATAATAAAACTATAGTAGAGCAAGAAATCTGAAATATTGTTACAAAAACCTGTAAGTACATAAAGGATGTTGAAATTTCAGTCTATTTCTCAGTAAAACATGTAATAACTCTGAACAAAATTTAATGTCTTTATGCAGTTCTGTTATTGATTTTTGTTTTTGATAGGTTTGTCATATGATCACTATCTGACCGGATGTTAAGTGATGATGCGGCCTACGATGGATCACGCCACGCCTGCTCAGATGATACTCGTATTTGTTCAATCGTGACTTGAAGTTACGATTATATATACAGTAGAGTCTCTCATCTCTCTCGAATGTCAGGGGAAATGCAAAAAATAATCGAGGTAACGAGTTCTCGACAAAACAAGAACTTCGAGATACATATTATGATTAAACTGTTGAAATTTCGTCTTTTAAGGCGCGATTTCTAAGTACACATATACACGTAAAAAAAACAGCACTATATGCTGCTGGTACTTAATACATACATGGGAAGAATATTTAAAACTACTTTAAAAAAAAAACACATAATCATCAATATTTGGTCAAACGTCTAGATTGATTCACACCTACAAATTTATTCAAGGCATTTCCACTATTCATTAAGATATACTACATGCGCGCGGTTTATGCATGAAACTTAACACCCCTACATAGAAATGTATCATTCATAATCATAACATTCGGCAAACTCGCGTCCTAGCTCGTTAGTACATATTATTATTCATTCTGTGCGCTCGGGCATTCTCGCAAGACCTGGCCACCGGACCAACCCCGCACCCTCCGCCCTGCCACCGCGCGGCCTTTGTTTCTTCCGAAAACGAACGAACGAAAGCCGAAACTCGACAATCTCTTTCACACCGAACGCTCGGGTGGGGGGTGTAAGAAAGAGTAAGAGAGATATTTTTTCCCTGACGCGAATCATGTGTTTTCATTAATAAGTTGTACATAGGCATGTAGTATTTTTTTAAGATGGTGTCCATACTTTTAGATGGAATTTACGAAAACTTTAACAATTAATAATTATTTCACTGTGAAGTAATAAACAATTTTGACTACATATCTACAATGTATTAACACTTTTGTACAGCCCATTTTTTTTTTGGTTATTATACAAATTACGTGATATATATAGGTACAGGTATAGGTACGTTTGATTTCAATAGAATGTCAGAGGAGCTGAGTTCTGAAGTGATAGTATAAAAAATCCTCTAAATACCTAAAACCAAATTTGGTGCCGTTGTTACAGATACTTTGGTGATATTATTAACCTACTGTTGTGTTTATTTTTTTTCTGACATCAGAAAGCCGAGTAAGGGAAACGTGCTCATACAATACATGTTATCATGCGATGATTAATTTCTGTAGAGCCACTTGTCGTGGCTCGGTGGTATTATCGTATGCTTACGGAATGGTAAGCTGCATGTAATGTGCTGTATCGAATCGAGCACAAGGTGAATTTTCGCAATCTTTTTTTAGGATAAGTTAGTGAACACGTATTTTAAGTTATACATTTATATATATATAGTTTATATACTTTCATAACATATATATTTATAAATACCTGTTGAAATAGATACGTAGGTACAACTACTTACTTAAAATATCGATAAGAACATTAAGAAAGTTAAAACTATAACTGAGACATTTAATCAGAATGGAGGCGATAAGCCTTGCACTCGCGCTTGGGTGTATTGTGTATTTCCCCAAGCCCTAACCCAAGCTATCCCATCTCCTTAACGTAACAGAAGATGGCTCTTGATCATTGGCACAACTGCTCCAGTGACATTGGTGTTGTGAAAGCCTGATGATCAAGAATTCTAAACTGTCTAGATATCTTACCTCCTTCCTCAATTTGTGCGGATGAGTTACGTATATTTTCCGTAGCCGTGCATTGTAATATATAACAGCACGTGCCTCACGATCTGAGGCCTTACTATGAGCTCTTAAAGCAGAACTTCTAGACAACTGCCCGGTTTATTCGTACCATGACAACTCTAAAGCAGGCCTGCCTACTATTCAAGAACCGCAGAAAAACTGTTTTTTTGTGACTCTCGTTAACATGTCGCTCTAAATCCACTCAGTTTATTAGCTTACAAACGTCTAGGCGTTCAGGCGTAACAGTTCACCTAAATGAGCGTCATGGTATGATTTCATTCAAAACTGTTTATGTCAGGTTTAAGAACTGCACGGAACTTGCATGGTTTTTACGAAGCTGGCCCCTGATGGTCTTCCTGCAAGCACTTTCTGTACCGTAGACTATCCGTTGTACCAATTGTGTATAGAATATGTTGAGGTTCCAGTGACCTGTGATAAGGCTTACAAGTAGGCGTGGGTCGTGTCGTTTAAACTTTCAACAAATTATTGGTAATCTTTCTGTTCAAGATGGGTAACATAATGTTATGCTTGTTTATTCACCCACATAACTCGTTGTTTTTTTACAGTGTAGCAACAAAGCAGATTCCGTAGTTCCATATCTACGAATAAGAGTTTGTAGATATTAATTAATTAATTAATTAAACATCATTTAAACTTTAATACTTACCTGTTCCTTGTTGCATATTTAGCTAAGGTATGATCCGTACTCCATGGGCATAAAGCAATGTCCTTTGTCCATGTCACTAAGTTCGTGCAAACCGGGTGCGGGGTGAAGGGTTATGGCCAGCCAATGCAATCTGGACGTGAGTGTTTATGAATAAGCACAATTGCACGCACGTGTAGTTAGTATTTTTTAATAATATAGCGAGATTACATTCATAAGTGCGAATCAATGTAGACGTTTAAGACGTCATCTCTTTTTTTCAGCATGGATTTAGTTATTGAGTACCAGCGTACCAGCAGCAGATGAGTACAGACTGTCTCTTTTTTCTGGTAATTTGAAAACCGTGGTGTACCTATAGACAATTTTATGATTTAATATTTTCACATAATATTTTTTAGAAGCGAGTAAGACCGGCCAAGTGGCTTCAATGGCTTATGTTCAGCAGTGGACGTCTTCCGGCTGATGATGAATATGATTTTTTTAAAGTTATCTAAGTACCTCATTCTAAACTGTCGACTGTTTACTAAATACTATTTTACTCAAAAATGTTTGTAAAGAATGTAGTCATTATTTTCATAACCTTCCTTGAGTAAAGTCAACCTTGCCGCACTACTCGAAAAGGCGCCAGCAATGTTGTATGGAATTTCATTGCTGGTGAGTTTTAACTACCAGCAATGTCCTTTGAAAATCCATTACTGTCGAGTTTTGTTTTTTTTGGTCAGGATTTTGTTTTACCTATATGTACAAGCATCATTGACTAATTTAAAAAAAAACTCGGGAAGTAGACAAAAGCACGGCGCGGCTATCATCATCGCTGCCAGCACTAGCAAGCAGTCATTATCATTACAGACCGCGACAGTAACGTACGATTAGATTATTGATTTAGTAATGTGAGTCAGATGCATCAGGATTTCTTGATTGAAGCTAGTAGGTATGCTTTAGCTAAATAGTAACATAAGGCCGCGGATTCATAATTATCCTTGTTTTCACCAGCTTCGCATAATTATCACATCACACTGATATTATAAATGCGAAAGTACCTAAATGAACTAAAATGATTCACTTATTCATGTGAGTGATTGATATGTTTGTTATTTCTTCACACTGTAACAGGTAATGAATTTGGATGCAATGAAGATAGCTTATACCCTTGATTAACACATAGGCTACCTTTTAATCATGATTCCAAGGATAGTTGTCCTTCGATCGTTAAGTCCAACATCAGCATAGACTAGTGACTTGATGTACCCCCAAAGAAAGTTATCTAAAGGTGTGTGATCACCATGATTGTGGAGGGTAGTTCACAGGTCCATTACGTGTAATAAAAATATGCGTTCACCGAATGTTTGTCGATCAAAGCTAGGATGGATGATAAATCGTCGATTTTTGAATACCACTGATTTAATTCTCGTTTAGCATACGTGCGTGGATTACCCACTTTACTGGTGTCATGTACACGTTAGTTGACCACAAATATGCTATTCTGAGGTAAGGATAGAAAACATTACGTAAAGTAATAATTAAAACTAAGAACAAGAAGCTAAAGGTTTTTATAAGTACTTAATCAATAATTTAAGCATATCGCCAAAGTTAATACACATACAAGTGTGTAATGTTGATGATTACCGTGAAGAACGGCTCGGGTCTTAAGAGAGCCGAGGACGGTAATCATCAATACACACGTGTATCATACGACGTTTTTCAACACACTTGGGAAGAAAATAATACTAAAAAATCATTTTATTTCGTAGCGTGAATAATTAATCAGTTTTCCTATGCGCGCCCATCTAAGAATGGCGATCGGCCATAGACTAAAATAATGAGGTTTCTTATTTTTCATACCACCTGGCCGAAAATGTCCAATTACATATCACGCAATATCAACGTAAAGTAAGGCATTACATTCCCGGGGATGTAATGTTGTATGAAACTCCCTTGGGTGTAAAGTGATTTGTATTTGGAACGTTAGTTGTAGGAAAACTCTTAGGACGGAGACAGCATACAGAAAAAAAAAGAAAAAAGGCGCGCTTGTACTACAGGGCAGTGTTGCAATAGTAGATTATGCACCAAGGGAGTAAAGCAGTGTCTTACATCATGGGTGGTATATTAAACCCTGAGTGTAACGGGGACACTTGGGTTGATCCCTGAACGCAGCGAGGGGATTAAAATTTAATTCCCGAGCGTAGCGAGGGAGTTATGTAGAGTCCTGAGTGAAGCGAGGGGTTAAAGCCGCCCAAGACGAAGACAGGCTTTATCCTCGAGGTGCATTCTACTTTTCACACCTACTGCGAGACAATAAACACTTAGAGCTGTAAAATAGCAGCTATATAGTTAAAAGTAAAATACATTAATAGTTAGATAATATTCATGCTAGACACATTTGTACCGTTATAGAGGGACAGAGTAATATTTATGGAAGGAACATTTTATGAAAAAAACTGTGCTAGACTTCCGCGGTTATTAACTAAATTATATAATTATAACTTGTTAACAACCGCGAAAACTACAATTTATAAAAGAAAAAAAACAATGAAACAAACTACAGTTTGTTTCATCGTAAATCGTTCTGAATAGCCCTTTAATCTTATTCCATCCTCCCCATTCCGATCCCGAACTACTCGTTCCAGCCTAGAGTTGCATCCACATTGCTGTTCAAAACTTCTTACCACAAACCAAAAAGTTTGGCGGTGCCTACCTCTGTCGCGTAAGTAAACTGTGGAATGCTTTGCCGGCGTACGTATTTCCTTACAGCTATGACCCTGGGTCTTTCAAGCGGGGCGTGAAAAAGCATTTCTCAGGTCATCATAGGGGTGGCGATTAGTGCAGCTTACGGCTGCTCTAATGGTCATCGCTTCTTGATTCCATCTTCGCTTTGCATCAGGCGAGAGGGACTCACTTTGATGAACCATTATAAAAAATGCCGCCTTGAGGAACACCTGGACTCGTACTCCACTATGATGCAATGAGAACCACCCATCAGTTCGTACACACGCTGTCGGCGTCTAAACCAAGCAAGAGGTTATGAGGTCCCTGTGTCAGTACATTGCCAGATTAGGATAAATTATTTATATCAAGGATACTGTTATCGAAGAAAACATTTTCCTGTGCGATAGTCGCTACGCACGCGGCTGTATCGGAAGTGTTGTATTTCATATATTATTATTTAAAAAATACCAACAAACGGAACCGACTAATCAAGAAGTGTGAAATAACTTGTTGAAGTCGTTACCTACCATGATAGTTCAATAATACCTACATATTATCACAATATTGTGTGTAGTGCATGGTACCGACTTAGACATGTTATTTCACACTTTTTGGTGTTGAAGTCGCTTCCGTTTTTTTTAATAAAACATTAATAATCAATTAATAATTTTCACCCTTTTTAGTGACCCTTGCTTATAACGGGATCGACGGACCTTGCTAATTATTGGATTCACCGTCAATGATGATACCATGAAATCATCAAAATAGGCAAAACACTTTTCAGTTATTGGAGTGTAACTCAAAAACCCAATTTGATTAAAAATTAAATATAAAATGTACCTCGGAAGTATACTTTACCTATAGTACTATTATCCTTGACTCTACCAAACAAAAACAGATTTGAATGGTGAACATACACAAAAAAAAATACGTACAGTCGATCATATTTTGATCTTGAGATTATTTTTCAGTTAAAATTTTAGATAGTCCTCTGGGGCCTTACTATGAGCTCTTAAAGCAGGACTTCTAGACAACTGCCCGGTTTATTCGTACCATGACAACGTTAAAGCAGGCCTGCCCAGGCCTTCTATTCAAAATTGCCGCCGGCTATACTCCGGAGTGGTCCGGAGTATGGCTCTTTACGGGGCACCGGTCTGGGTGGACGCTCTCAGTCGTGACAATAAGACTCTGCTGCGTCGTCCGCAGCGGGTTATCGCGACGAGAGCGATACGCGGGTACCAGACGGTGTCCTGGACGGCAGCGTGCGTGCTGGCCGGTGATCCCCCCTGGGAGCTCCAAGCGGAGTTCCTCGCCGAAGTGTATCACTTCGTGGCGGCGAGGAGATCCCGTGGAGACGCTCCAGCGTGGGAGGAGGTCACACGTATGCGGTGGCAGGCGCGAGACGCCTTGTTGCGGCGGTGGACAGAGGACCTGGCTCCACCAGTCCCTGGGCAGTGGACGGTGGAGGCCATCCGCCCAGTCCTCCAGAGGTGGGTGAGGCGGCGATACGGTTCGCTGATCTTCCGATTGGTGCAGGTGCTTTCCGGACACGGATGTTTCGGAAAGTACGTGCACCAAATCGCGAGACGGGAGGTGACCCCAGCCTGCCACGAGTGTGGTGCGCCGGAAGATACAGCGCAACACACGCTGGAAGTGTGTGCTGCATGGGGCCCGCAGCGGCACACGCTTTCAGCGGAAATAGGCGGAGATCTCTCCCTGCCGAGCGTGGTAATCTCCATGCTCAGCAGCGAGAGATCGTGGCAGGCGGTGGCCACCTTCTGCGAAGCGGTGATGGCGCAGAAGGAGGCTGCGGAGCGGATCAGGGAGAACGATGTCCGAGCTGATCCACTCCGGCGCAGACGACCGGGAGAACGGAGGAGACGGTTCGCACGTCTCCTCCCTCCCCCGTAGTGGGGTCACTGGCGAAGAGTCGGGGGACTCTTCGTCGGCTTGCACGGCTCTACACGTCTAGAGTGTGACCTTGGTGAGCAAGGTCATCCCTTCACAGGCGCTGAGGCCCGGTTAAGATCAATCCGGGCCTACCGCTGGGGCGAGATGGTGATTGCCAGCGCGACCCTGTCTCGCCCCACCTTGGCGGAGGACTGCTCACGGGGGGGTTTTAGTGGGTCTGAGCCCCACACGCCCCCCTTCCGTCACCCCCGTGGCGGAAGGGAAGTGCACAGCCTTTCCCCCCTCAAAAAAAAAAAAAGGCCTTCTATTCAAGAACAGGTGAAAAATCGTTCACCTGATATTTTTGTATGGACTCTCGTTAACATATCGCTCTAAATCTACTCAGTTTATTAGCTTACAAACGTCTAGCGTCTGCAATGTTGGTTAAAGTAAATTGTTAGAATGCCAAAGACAATATTATTACCTTTGAGAAAACAATATTCAAACAGTTCACCTAACTGAACGTCATGGTATGATTTCATTCAAAACTGTTTATGTCAGGTTTAAGAACTGCACGAAACTTCCATGGTTTTTACGAAGCTGATAGTAAGGCCCCTGTACAGATTTCGATATCCTTTGATTCGAATACCATTGACATACGACGGTAAGTGATATTTTTATAGAGAATTCCGCGTAGAGTAACTTAGTGATCCTAACTCAAAATAGCTGAAAAATGAGGTAGGGCAGTTAGTCATACGAGCGACAATATAACCTCCTCCTTTTTTGAAGTTGGTTAAAAAATTGAGCTAATCCGTTGCTATCAGTATCTGCATACTTCTGATAACATTGGCGAGGAATTACCTTAATTAGTTGTGGAATAAGGTAATCGCAATCCTTCGGGAATTCATAGTTTGATCGGGATAAGTAGCCTATGTGTTACTCCTAGCTACTATACCTACTAGTTAAACTATACCCAGGTGTAACACATAGGATACATTAATATGATATAACTATAATAGTTACTTACACCAAATTTCATCCAAATCTGTTAAGACACAGTATTTCGCATTTATAATCATCATCATCATCTCAGCCGTAGAACGTCCACTGCTGAACATATGCCTCCCCCATATTTTTCCAAAAGGACCGGTTGGAAGCGGCCTGCATTCAACGTCGTCCTGCGACCTTTATCAGGTCGTCTGTCCACCGTGTCGGTGGACGACCTACGCTGCGCTTGCCAGTCCGTGGTCTCCACTCCAAAACCTTCCGACCCCATCGGCCATCTGTTCTGCGTTCTATGTGCGCTGCCCACTGCCTCTTTAACTGGCTAATCTTCTGGGCTATATCGGTGACTTACGTTCTTCTTTGGATCTCCTCATTTATGATTCGATCACGTAGAGAAACCCCGAGCATAGCCCTCTCCATAGCATGTTGTGCGACTTTGAGCTTACTTATGAGGCCCATAGTAAGAGACCACGTTTCAGTGCCATAAGTCATCACTGGTAACACTCATTGGTCGAAGACTCTTGTCTTAATAATAATAATATAATATTGGTGTGATGTAAGCTCTATTCCGTTTGTCAACGGAAGGCTGTCGCCTTTTGATGTTTTTTGTACAAAATGTGGATGTGGATGATCACGCGTAATCTTAAAACAGCTCGTTTTGCTCACGTATCGTTACTTTTAGCTCAAACAGCTACTACTCGTAACCAAAACGATTCGTTTCGTATTATACTATCTGCAGTATAAGTGTATTCCTCTTCAAAATTCATGACCACAATATACTAAATTATGAACTGTCCCGTCTATTCTTTGAACGTCAGCCACTTTGGTCATTGAATGACTTGACTGATTGATATACGTTATTGTCGCAGAATATTTAAATAAATTATTCTGCTCATATACATATCATGTGGATAGTTATTTACGGGCAGGACGTAGGTATTAATTATTACTAGGTATATTTGAATATATTTTTGTAGTCTACTATGTACTAGTACACAGTAAAAATACATAAATAAAATATAATAACAAAATTAGATAGGTATGTATACTAAATAAGACTTGTTCATATAGAAGACTGTCCACTTATTACAAAATTATAAACATAAGAAAAAAATTTAATGTTTTAAAAAGAAGGTATAATTTATTGTAGGTGTTTCCTGAGAAAGGATTTCCAGAAATTCAACTCTTGGTTAAAGTTTGTACAAGATTGTATTTTTGGACAAGAATTTTGGCAATTACCTACACTTAAAACATACTAAATTTATTACCATTATTATACAGAAACAAGTCAATAAAATAACCAAGACGTGTGATATCACTACTTCATAATTAATTTAGTACTAGGGTTTGTATGCTTGTAAATGCATATCAACACTAGAAGTCAAAAGACAGTCCTGTAAAATAAAATATGTGAAAGTAAAATATAAATTAAAATCAACAACAACAAAAACCTATTTTATAATAAAATGCGGCCATGTCATTATGATAGCTTTAAAGTAAGCAAAAACACCCTATATTTAATTTGTATCAATCATCATTGAATTGAAAATGATGTAATTGTGAACCCAAACTGGAGGAAGTGATTTTGTCTATTGTAACTGCTATGCAACCTGTGTCGCGGGCTGCTATGGAACGAATAAAAGAATTCAACGCATAGCACATTTCAATTTATTTCATGTTCATCCAATTATATGCATACATTGTTTACTTTTGACATTTTTATATAGGTATGTGCGATGTCTTCAACCGAATAAGTATAGTAGGTACCTACATTTTATTTTAAATTGTGCAATTTTGTTCCTTCTTATTTTTTACTACATAGTTTATTAGCTAAGGTTTTAATTTGATTTATTATTTAGTTTATATGGGTAACGTTAAAAATTATTATAGAAGTACTAAAATATGTGCTATTTTTTTTATTAAACTGTAATTATATTAATGTTGATCTCAATAATTTAATTTTATATTAGCTACGCCACGCCACGCGCCTTTATCCAGACGGAAAATTACTATTCCACAGGGGGGAAAACGTACCCTATGACTTCAATTTTTCCGTTTGCCGTTGCAGCGTGAAGAGAAATCAAAGGCGATATACAAAATCTTTATATATCTATGCCTACGTACGCAAAATTGTACAACACTTTGTTTGATTGCTCTTTACTGTCTTATTACCCTTTATTATATGTTTTTATTATTATAGTTACAATACTTACAGTCAATATGTTTGGGCACACTGAGCTGAAAGTTTTCGTAGTAGCCCGTTAGTCATAATCCGCTTCTTGCCTAAGTGATAAGCATAAGCGTTTATTGGAGGTGCATCATGCGCATTGTTTACAATAGATAAAAACAGTCAATTAAATTTCTAGAGTAGATTACACCTATGTAATAATATTGTCATTATAACACAAACGTATGCAATGAAGTATGTGTATTTGTGTACTGCTATATTCAGGAATTAACTTTAAATAAATATATTGTTTACTAAATATCTCATGAATTATCTCTTATCATGCCTATAACATATGAAAGGATTTTTTTGGCTGATGTATATTAAAAGGCAGGGAATGTTGGCCCAATGTATGCGTAATGATGTAATCTTTTAAAAGTAAAGTAGTCAAAGATAACGTAACGAACGAATGGTTAGTTTCCGTCTCCTATAATTTTAAGTTTATTTAACGTTGATGCGGTACTATCCACGTAGGTACGTAGTATTGTCTTCGTCCACGATAATAGTAGCCATTAGAATTCATTAGATAATTTTCCTTGAAATTTCGTTGATATAGGTATGAGTAGGTATGTTCTGCAATTATTAATTTTTCAGACTTTTACCATCGAGATTAGACAAGGTGATTCATTTACAAATACCCAACTGAATTTGAACCTCATACAATATTTATACTAGACTAGGCATTTTTTATTCTTAATTTGAACCTACCTGTGTTCTTGTAGTGGTTCTTCATAAGGTGATTATAAGGATTATTATCTTAGTTTAGTTGTATAACGTTTATCTCTTATTAACTACAGTAGGTACTCTAAATAATAAAGATGATATATTTAGTAAAGAATGTACATATTCCAATAGAGTTACGTAGAGATTCATTTAATGTGTTCCTAATGTTCTCAATCACATTCCATACAGCCCTGGAATTGAAGCTAAATTATTGCCATTGATACGAGTATAAAACGATGAAACGCGTAATGAGTAAATTGTTTAATTACATAGTAATTACGGATCGCAAGTAGAAAGCCAATCGGGGGGCTGGCTCGAGGTGTACATTGCGCCGGCCGCGCGGCTGCAGTGGTCTGGCGGAGCGCGCGCGAGCGCCGGTGTCAGTCGAGCCGTAGTGTCCGCTAACGCGCCCGCTTCCGCTCGTCAGTTTCGTCGGAGCGACAGCTCGCCCGCCGCCCTTATTATAAAGCGGAGTCGCCGCGCTCACTCGCACGCAGTCACGGCCCGGCCACGCTCGCCTGTGCACTCGGTCTACACGCGAATCACATCACACCTCGATCCATTATCCCACGACCAAACTAAGTGATAACATCCTCAGTGATAATGGCCGAATACGACTGGGGATACACCTGTGAAAACGGTAAGTCTGCATATTGCTCCCTCCCAGTCAAGATACCGCGCCGACCGGTTTGTTTACATCGGAGAACTTTGCACGTGACCTCTTCTTCGCAACGTAAATAAACTTGAAAAGTTAAACCGCAGAACTCGGATGCAGATTCTTTTTTAAGCAATGCAATTTTATACGTTGCTCATATTTGGTCATGAAAGTGTGAAGTACTTACTCGTAGTTTGTTTTCGGATCATACTTACTGCAAAAAATGTCGTGATACCTGTTAGTTATTCTGTGGCGATATTAACGTACTTACACACGTTACCATTCATAGGAACTTCTTCATTAATTAAATTGTTATAAAATTTAAAATTAGTGTGGCAATGAGTATAATTCGTACTTATTAATGACCATAAAGTCATAAGTCAAAATCATTTATTCAATTTAGGCATCAAAGATGCTTGTTTTATTAAAACGTTTTTACAGTGAACTTGAATTTTCCCTCTGTGAGCTCAGATATGTGTTTTGGGATTTTATTGTAAAAACGCACACACTTTCCTAAGAACGACTTATTAGTTTTCGCAAGTCTACAACTATGTATAGCTATCCTATTCTTCTCTTCTATTCTTCTCTCATACTTAGTATATTATTCACCTATAGTTTATATTACAGTGAGTAATATTTATTTATATTTAGTACGTACGTATCGACGTATGTGCTTCACAGCTGATAACATTTACGTTAATTTAGTATCTACATAACATAATTACTACAACACATGTGCCTTTACTTTCTGTGAATGAAATACATATAACAATAAACAAAAACTAAAACATTGATGTAACTTATATCTATTCATTTACATCTCTTACCTATTTTATTATTAACTAGCTGCACGCCACGGTTACGCCCGCGTGGTGATCGATGCTGATGAAAAGTATCCTATGTACTAATCAAGCGACTACTACATCCATACCAAATTTCATCAAAATTGGTCCAGCCGTTTGAGAATGAAGAAATAACAAACATACAAACACAGTCACAAATATTCGCCTCTATAATATTAGTGTACTAACTAGCTGCGTTGTGCAGCTTCGCTCGCACCGTAAATTATCCTAGGTAACCAGAGAAACATTTATAAGGGATAATATGCCAGTATTATGTCACCATCTAAGTTGTGCCTTGTTTCTTCAAATCGGTTCGGTTACATAGATTTGTAGTTCAAGAGATAATAAACGTCAATCCATCCAATAAGACATATTTCAGCATTTATTATATTACTGTGTAAATAATTACTTAATATATTAAATATATTCAATCATACATTAGGTTTACTTTAAGTAAGTAAAGATACGAACACTTCGAACCAGTTTAAAATTATCTTGTTCTGGTAAACACGTACCGTAATTGTCACTTTCGCTGCTACCACACTCGCCACTCAGTATACTGGTACATACAAATAGAAGGTTTTATTTAAAATTGCGGTCAACAGTTCATGATGATGAGATGTTCATGAATTCATACCACTGATGGTATGAATGAACATCTTAACTTTATCTGTTCTCGTTAGGTAACAAATAATAGTTAAAATACATGGACTTATTTTGGTTTTCAGTCAATCGCCAGAAAACAATTATAAGTCAAAGTTTGAGCATATGGACATTAAGATTATGCTGAAACTTCATTCAAGAAAACGAGATACGCCGCAAAATTCTTAATTTCACAATATATACGTTACTAAGTTAAATTAGAAGATATTATTTAGAAGACAAGTCAAAGTAAGCTAGGCTGTAGTTAAGTGAGTTTTAGTAGTTAGTTTCTATATTTTTCAGTTGTCTTTTATGTGTCTGAACTCTGAACGAATAAACATCTAATCTTTTTCTGTTCTCGTAAGGTAACAAAAAATTGTTCACTAGACTGAACCCAGGAGTTAAAACAATTATAAGTCGAAGTTTGAGCATATGGTTACTGGACATAATATGCTGAAACTTCATTTAAGAAAACGAGTCACATGGCATAATTCTAAGTTTAACAATATATAATTTACTATGTTTATTAAGCAGACAAGTTAAAGTAACCTAGACTGTAGTTGAGTGAGTTTCAGTAGTCAGTTCCTATATTTTCACTTTATAATGTCTTGTATGTGTCTGAATTAACGAACATTGGATGTTCGTTACATTTCGAGTATTTTGAAATACTCGAAATGTAACAAAAAAGCAATTTTATGAGTCGTACTTTCAGCGTATTATATGTCCACTATTTAAGAAAACTAAACCGACGGCACAATTATTAGGTTCACAATATATAAGTTACTAAGTTTATTTAGAAGAAAAGTTAAAGTAACCTAGGCTGTAGTTGAGTGAGTTTCAGTAGTTAGTTCCTATATTTTCACTTGTGTCTTGTATGTGTCTGAATGAAGGAACATCTAATATTTTTTCTATTCTCGAAATGGAACAAAAATCTATTTTATAAGTCGTACTTTCAGCGTATTATATGCCCACCATTCAAGAAAACGAAACAGACGTCACAATTATTAGGTTCATAATATATGAGTTACTAAGTTTATTAAGAAGACAAGTCAAAGTAACCTAGGCTGTAGTTGAGTGAGTTTCAGTAGTTAGTTCCTATATTTTCACTTGTGTCTTGTATGTGTCTGAATTAAGGAACATCTAATATTTTTTCTATTCTCGAAATGGAACAAAAATCTATTTTATAAGTCGTACTTTCAGCGTATTATATGTCCACCATTCAAGAAAACGAAACAGACGTCACAATTATTAGGTTCATAATATATGAGTTACTAAGTTTATTTAAAAGACAAGTCAAAGTAACCTAGGCTGTAGTTGAGTGAGTTTCAGTAGTTAGTTCCAATATTTTCACTAATGCCTAGTATGTTGTTTTATGGCTTGTCAAAGTCGGTAAGATAAGACTTGTTAGCAACTCTTAAAGTTAAAATAAGATATGGTGGTCGTTTAGGTTACTTTGCATATAATGAAACAAATAAATTACTTACAAAATATTACGATACCATACAACGCAATAAAAAAGATACAATTTAGAACGCTTTAATTCGTGTATTTGTAAGAGTATGATAATATATCATACTTCAATAATAATTTATTTATTTTAGAGCACTATAATACACATATTACTGTTTGTACTAACGGCTAAGAATTTTAAAAATAATATGTAAGTATTTAAATAAACACTAGGCAAGTAGATATAGGGCAGTCAGTATGTATTAGTATATTACATTTAGAAAAAAAAAATTAGCTCTGTTATCACATGTATGCTTTTGTCTTGTCTATATATTTTGACTGCTTTTCTTGTAACACTTATGAGATTTTTTGCGCGAATATAAAAATTGGCAAGTAGTAGTCGCGTGCGGAGTTTGGTGGCCTACTTTAATCCGTTCAGTAAGCCGGTTCGGCAAACGAAACTTCTTCTAGTTTTTGTTCGTTCCACCCACTGACTTCTTAATAGGCGCCTCGGGTGTGAGAACCACAAAGAACTTGTTATAGATCGAGTGCGTGCTTCAACATTTAACCTACTTGCTGTAATGATAAATTAAGTTTTTTGATAAGTATTTAATTAGCAGTCTTATTTTAATCAATTAAGATATAAAATAGTTTGATCGGTTGCGCTGCTTGTAGATTAAAGTCACCAAAATAAAATACATAAATATCAAAGAGACCTAAAACCTAAAAAATACAAACACGCAGTTTGCCAAAAGGTTTTCCATCCTTGTCCATTTAAGTCTCAATTCAAATAAATCTATTTTATAGTGTCTATATTCTTATGTACTCTTAGGTATGGAGTATACCACTATTACTTATTAATATATTATATTACAATTAATATAAACGCGAAAGTTTACAACCGGTGTGAATTTGGCAGCCAAAATTTTGCAGCCAATAACCCGACTAAATTAAAGAGGTAAAATTATGTTATCAAAATTACAAGGTTAGACCAGCTGCTCAAATACATTATAACTGATATAATATCAATTATTATTCACAAGAGGCTAAATAATACCCTAACCCTGTAATATTCGTTAGTTAAGTTATAAAAAAATATTTTGGCTGCAAGTATATTTTGATATGAAAGACGCCAGTACCGTGCAATTTTACTCCAGAAACTTGTAGCGTGATACCTATTCTATCATAAAAATGCTTTAAGAACGCGGCTAAATCAAAAATTAACCCGTCCATAGTCAATAGAAAACCAAGTATTCAAATTTAATTTCGGGTGCATGAAAAGTGATCGATTTAGGCGACACAGACCCCAGAATTTTATCTTGTTATCTAGTTATATATGTTATCTAGTTTTTGCGTATTAAGTTAAGTTCTGGGGTCTGTGTCGCCTAAATCGATCACTTTTCATGCACCCGAAATTAAATTTGAATACTTGGTTTTCTATTGACTATGGACGGGTTAATTTTTGATTTAGCCGCATTCTTAAAGCATTTTTATGATAGACTAGGTATCACGCTACAAGTTTCTGGAGTAAAATTGCACGGTACTGGCGTCTTTCATATCAAAATATACTTGCAGCCAAAATAATAGGCGTGGAAAATGTCATTTGGACGACTTCACTTAGGATATAAAGGTAAAACCTGTTGTTTAGCCACTTTCTTTTCTATGTAGGCTTAAAACTTGATTGCATAGCAATATCTATCAATAATAACTTTACCGAAATTTGGGGTTCTAGACAGTTCAAACCTCCTTACCAACTTTGATATTTTTTTATAATTTTATACTATCGAATATTACAGGGTTAAGGTATTATTTAGCCACCTTGTGACTTACTTTTAATAGTATCTTGTTATTAGGTTAAAACGTATGAAAAATAATATTCTAAAATTCTGGGGTCTGTGTCGCCTAAATCGATCACTTTTCATGCACCCGAAATTAAATTTGAATACTTGGTTTTCTATTGACTATGGACGGGTTAATTTTTGATTTAGCCGCGTTCTTAAAGCATTTTTATGATAGACTAGGTATCACGCTACAAGTTTCTGGAGTAAAATTGCACGGAACTGGCGTCTATCCTATCATAATATACTTGCAGCCAAAATAATAGGCGCAGAAAATGTCATTTGGACGACTTCACTTAGGATATAAAGGTAAAACCTGTTGTTTAGCCACTTTCTTTTCTATGTAGGCTTAAAACTTTATTGCATAGCAATATCTATCAATAATAACTTTACCGAAATTTGGGGTTCTAGACAGTTCAAACCTCCTTACCAACTTTGATATTTTTTTATAATTTTATACTAACGTATATTACAGGGTTAAGGTATTATTTAGCCACCTTGTGACTTATTTTCAATAGTAGCTTGTTATTATGTTAAAACGTATGAAAAATAATATTCTAAAATTCTGGGGTCTGTGTCGCCTAAATCGATCACTTTTCATGCACCCGAAATTAAATTTGAATACTTGGTTTTCTATTGACTATGGACGGGTTAATTTTTGATTTAGCCGCGTTCTTAAAGCATTTTATGATAGACTAGGTATCACGCTACAAGTTTCTGGAGTAAAATTGCACGGTAGTGGCGTCTTTCATATCAAAATATACTTGCAGCCAAAATAATAGGCGTAGAAAATGTCATTTGGACGACTTCACTTAGGATATAAAGGTAAAACCTGTTGTTTAGCCACTTTCTTTTCTATGTAGGCTTAAAACTTGATTGCATAGCAATATCTATCAATAATAACTTTACCGAAATTTGGGGTTCTAGACAGTTCAAACCTCCTTACCAACTTTGATATTTTTTATAACTTTATACTAACGAATATTACAGGGTTAGGGTATTATTTAGCCTCTTGTGAATAATAATTGATATTATATCAGTTATAATGTATTTGAGCAGCTGGTCTAACCTTGTAATTTTGATAACATGATTTTACCTCTTTAATTTAGTCGGGTTATTGGCTGCAAAATTTTGGCTGCCAAATTCACACCGGTAAGTTTACATGGGTTTACTCTTTCACACAAAAACTACAGAATGGGTTTTAATTAAATTTGTTATGTAGATAGATGAGACGCTGGAATAACATATAGGATACATTTTCATCATCATCATCATCCAACACCACGTGAGTGTAACCGCGGGGCGCAGCTAGTAGGTATGTTATATTACGGTGTGTATGTTTATGTCATATCCTAAAAACTAGCTTAACAAGCCCGGGATATGTTGACCTATACGTCTACCTATCTAGCTGTGTAAATTGTAAAAATAAATGGAAGCGAGAATCGATCAGGTATGATATACCTACTCGTACCAACAATCTTATTGACTGTCAATGGCGCGAGCGAAGCGAGCGGGAGATTTGGCAAGTCATTTTAATGGACTCCCATAAAACACTGTGTTGTAATTCGTAGCAATGTTTAGGATAAGTATCAATTCCGCGGATGGGGAGTGAACATTTCTTAAAACTATACAAACAAAGAAAACTCATGATGGGTAAGTAAGGGGAAGGTTGAAATAAAGTTATACCTTCAAAGGGCAAGTAATTATTAGAAATAGATTAAGATTGATTTATATTGGATCTGCCCGCTACTTCGTCCGCGTGGTAGGATATCGCCATTTGTCGGAAATAACTACATATTGAGGCGGGATACAAAGTAATAACTAATACAAATAATAAAAACTAATAATTTTAAATTAATAAGTGCTCTGAGTAGATCTCGTAAACTGTGAAAATACATGTGATTTTATTTTAGCTGCGAATAATTTTGTCTGAGGTAGGTACACAATATTAACTATACTGAATCGAACTTAATTCGATCCAGTTTGGGATTCGTTGATTATAATGTTTTATCTAGTTACAATGTGCTTTTAGGTACGTAGACATGCTTCTTAATAAATAAATAAAGCAATTAGACCGTGTAATGAATAAGTTTCACACCATTAATTTTCTAACTGAAACTAATTTGTAAATTTTAAATACATACCAATCCCGCAAATATATTCAGAACGTAGCCAATTGCTTGTAATGCTTAACTATTCACGAAATTATGCTCTTCACTAAACTCCAACAGGTATATTATGTACATACATGTACCTAATTAACTCTACTTGTGTTATACTTAAAACTTATTAGCTACACACAGTCAAGACTTCTTTCAAACAAACGCCAACCGAAGTCTTGTTTAATTTTATTAGGTATAACTTTACATGTACATAATGTAAATAGTACCTACCTATTACATACATATAACTAAACTATCTCATAAGTATATGATTGTAATGATAGTCTAAGTTTTGGATAATAAATAAACATTAATGTGTTTTTGGACCATTAGACTTCAGAATATTTCACTGCGCAGTTTGATTTAATAGGCCATTACATATGTGTGTAAAATAAATATTAATTAAAAAAAAATATAATTAATTTGTCATAAATGGCTGTTCTCTAAAAAAAATATGATACAGGGTCAGAGTAACATTAGAGTAAATAAAATCTAATTAGTATCAGAGATATATATATATATATCAAATTTTGTGAATTGTACATGAATAAATCTCAAATCCATACCACTCTTGGTGTAAGCATAATAATAATAAAATAGTGTTTAATAATGCATACCTACATTTATAAGTTATAACTAGTGTAGTAGGTACATGTAGTTATATATGTTTTCCCCGCCTTTTTATAGGTATTGATTAATCTCAGATGACAGAGTTCTGGTACTTAGGTACCTATCATACGGATCATGAGCCTGGTTTAGGAATCAGGCGCTGCATTATAGTTATATATTTACGGTTATATAATTATAACAACTCCAGCAGCATAGCGTCAAGAGGGCTTAGAAGTGTTTTACCCGTGGCTTTAGAGGTCTTATGTGGCGACAAGGTTTATTTACCCAAAACGACCAAACAAGTTCCACAACTGATCAATTGGAGACGCAACATTGAATTATTCATGTAATATATATAGGTCGATACTATCTCTTTCATATGAATGAGGTACATTATCAAAGTGTTCCTAGCGTTTCTAATCGTAAACATGAATAGCATGTAGGATAAAATGTATGCTGACTTACTTATCTAAGTATATATGCGGTTTCAGGCTTAAGAGTTGGGCTATTCCATATTATCCCAGAAGGATGCCGTAAAGCCCGATTAAATGGTAGGATGGCAATGAGCTCTCCCTATCACAGTACATAATCTGGCAAGGATTTTATTCATATTAGATATCATGTTTCATAGCAACATTTACTACTTTATTCTTCAATACGACCTGATTTGATTCCCGAACAGTATTTATTATGAATCCTTTTTTCTTATCACTAAAATCGATGAAATGGATCCTAAGAAGGGATCTTTATAATATGTGTTATAGTTTCAGACTTGCCCATACTGACCGTTATATATGGCCCATCCTGTATAAGTCATTTGACCAAATTTTGAGTCATTCTAGAAAAAAAGTCAAAAGTACCCTAAACAGGCAGGCATTTCTAATATTAAGCACTTTAATTAAAAATAGACTTTGTTACATAAAATGAATATATACTCTACGAGTGGAATTCAATCCATATTTCAAAACCAATTTCGGAGACTTTTTATATTGTTTCCTAAATATATAATTATTTTTAGTATTTTTTTCCTTTACGATATATACGGATATAGTCGCTAAAATTTGTACCTATCTACATGTTTTTTTTTGCAGTGACCATGATCTCAATATTTTTTTATTTTCAGTGTTATCGATAACTGCGGTAATTATTCATTAAATCAATAATATGTATCAAATATAATATTGGCTTTTTATAGTAGGTTTATTTACTGAAAAATTTGTTTTAGAATTGTGACATACATAGTTCTTAGATTACTGATTTTTCCTAACAGATAAGTTTCTGAACGCACATTTGTGAAATTTAGCTGTTAAGTATTATTAATAATTCCAATTTTTACTATCGAGAGTATTGGAGAGAATCGATTGATAATATATACAATTATCTAAGTTTTTTGACTATGTTCATTAAGGGCGAATACGTTTTCCAGAAAATAGTGCTGCTAGTTAGATATAACTTTGCAAATATTTAACGTAGCACAAAACATTCCTTTATCTATCAATACTAAAAATACGTACACATACATACATTTATAAATTAGTAAAACATTAAATAAACACATAGGTAAATTAAATACTTACTGTTAAAAACAAAACTACTAACTCTTAAACTACTCCTGAAGTTTTTCTTCGTACTTTGATTAGTGCTCTGAGATAGTTCATAACAATTTAAAAATTATGTACCTGGTCATTATGTGTAAATGTATATATGTAATTACGCCAAGACACATCAGAAAGAAATAACATCCAATTATGGACAACAATTCATGACGAATACCAACCAACTCATGAATGTGGCGGTAACTGTAATTTTATGGCATATCCTACAGGGTGACCAAACATTTACCTAAGATGTTTTCTTAAGAGAACAAGTACAATTTGAAAAATTTAATTTCTATTCAGTTATTGTAACTCGGAAACTACTGGACCGAATTTGATGAAATTTAAATGGGACCACACGGGAACGACCACCTTTCATAGAATTTTGAGAATCAGTTCATCCTATCGAAAGATATGAGGTAACAAACATTTAAAAAAAAAACAGTCGATTGAGTACCTCCTCCTTTTTAGAAGTCGGTAGAAAAATGTCCAGTATGTTGTGTTAACTGACATTGCTGCGATGAGAAGCAATGCTAATTTTAGAAGCAGTCAACATTTCCACTTAAAATTATTTGAGAAAGTAACTTATTACTACTCTACTACTAATCATATATTTTATTGGTTAAATATTATTTCACACATACGCTTACTTACTGATAATAATACTAAAACTATATATAATATGTATAATTTGCTGTATGTGCGCCAAATATTTTCTTTAATTATTTACTCGTTTCAAATTGTTTATTCAACAAGTAAGTTATATGTATCTACGCCTTGTGATCAAACTATAAAATTTTGTAAGTTTATCCTGTTATTCAGAAACTACTAAGTAAAATACTTAATATTAGTATTATTATTAGGGTAGCTACTGTTGTGTAATAAAAATAAAAAAATAGTATATTTTTTTACTTATCACAATAAAATAATATATTATACAAAAACCTTCAATTATGCACGATTCTGGAAATTATCTACATTGCAACGTTTACAAACTATATTTGAAATCAAATATATACCTACAATTCAAAACTTTTTAGGATTCAAGTTCGTTATACTACGAATTAGGATATAAGGAAAAGGAAAATTAAAAAAGTATCCTGGAAAATATTGTTATTTAACAAACACGAAAGTCCCTAACTACCTTATTCTGTGGGTCAGGACTATGTTTTATTCCGCAGCGAGTCCCGCGTCTTTTCTCTACACTAATACTGTCCGAAGTTATCCAAAGCCCTGATGGAAACCCTGTCTCTAATTAGAGATGAATAGGCTATTGGACAAAGATGAGACGAGACACCTATGATACGGAGGCGTTTCCTTAGCCGCGATCTGCTGTAGTTGTCACAATAGCTTGCTGCTGATTTAGTCACAGTCGCATTCAACGTACGTACTCGTACATGGAAAATTGTGAAGCAAATTCATACAGCTTTATATTGTTAACTAGCGACTGCCCGCGACTTCATTCGCGTAGTAGGCTCGGCCTTCGGCCTCGCCATATCCTCCCATCTTTTCTTATTTTTTTTATGTAGAACCATATACGAACTATTGGAAAACATTTAAAAAAGAGATGAATGAAATCGGTAAAGGCGTTCTCAAGTTATAGCGTGACCACGAGAAATAGGGCTTCATTTTTATATGTTAGTATACGAGTAGATAGGCATATGCGGAAACTTACTGAAAAATAAAAAAATACGAATATATTAGGAACTCGATATAATTCTCTATATTTTGCTTAGCACTGGCTGCACTCTACAATTCATCACAATTACTGACTTATAGGAAAATATATGCGGATACTTGCTGAAGTCAAAAATAACAAATAATTATATTATTCGATATTATTCGCTATATTTTTTTAACACTGGCTGCACTCTACATTTCATCACAATTAACGACTTATAGGAAAATAACAATTTGTTATTTTTAATATGGGGCTATGCGTTCTGCGAAACAATACAATTCCTGAAAGAGCAAATCAAGGATAATAAAAAGTTAAAGATTTGAAAAACTCTTTAAATTTTTTTAAAGATTTTTAAAAAAGATAAAGATTGACATTTACTCAGATATTTTGTGCCGACATCTGACTTACTATGAAAACTCGTTGCGAGAAAACTTTAAGTCTTCTACAAAAATAGAATTCCTCAAAACATGGGAGAACAAGGTAACTACTCATATTATTTGCGTTATTTTGATTATTATGAAAAAATACTACTGATACAGAGGCACAAGTGGTGTAGTTTTAGCAAAAGTAAAACACAACAACACTTAGGCTTTAGATATAAGTAGATGCAGATTTTTTAGTTACTTACCTACCTACTTAATAATGGCAAAATATTACATACACGTAAAAAGTTTCACCCATACGAGAGTATTGTAGATTTTGTCGTTGTAGATGCGCGTTTGGGAATGAAATGGAGAAAAATGTATATACAAGTTATTCAAAGTTAATTGTAATCTCATCTAAAACTAAACCAGTTACATTTACAGCAACATAAATATAACTATCTGGATGACTATGTTACATTTTGGATTGGAAAAGATGTGGTTTTAATTTTATTGAAGAATAAATATTTAATTTAAATCACCTCTAATTTTCTAGTTTTAAAGTTCGGTTGTATACGGTTGTATTCAATTAATAAACTATGACTATGTTACAAATAAAATGGCTGTGGAAACTTATTGAACAAAACAATATAATTGAACCAAAACTGGGCGATTTATTTTTCTTGTTCACCTTAGAAGTTTGTATGTTTACTAAAATATTATTTACGTATCTAAAGTAAGGATAACACAGTAATAAGTACACTTAGCGAGATAAAAAAGTTTAGAAATCCTAGGCAAACAAATGGACCTAGATTTCCTGATTGCTAATAACTTGTGTCGACACCATATTTACTTTGACAACAATTTCATTGACTTTGATAATGGATTCCAATGTAAACAATGAACAATGTGATTGTGAGAGCGCGTGGGTGCGCTCGCGCCGCACTCACGCGCAGCACCGCACCGCACGCCACAGAACCTATAGAAGTGGATTGTGACCGCGACCTCGTTCGTTTCATCTCGTTGCGGAAATAATGGTTAAAAAGAACGGTTTATAATTTTCTTTGAATCATAAAAAAACCAATAAGGAAAACGTTTGCAAATTGCGACCAACCTGCTGTATAAATAAAATAATGACAACTTGTTGCTTGTAAAGATTGCAATTTGGCGTGAATTGTGATCTAATAAGGATAAAATTTCAACTTTGTGTGAAGGTACAACTTAGATTTTTATAGGCAATATACCGATATCGAGGTGCAATTATTATTGAAATGCAAGAAATAAAAGTTTTATTGCAGCTGTTAATTAAAACTGTAGATTAAAGTTTAGTTATTTTTCACTGAGAAGGCCGACTCGTGTCACAGAATAAATAATAATACTACGTACTTATCACAGAACCCACTGAAAGCACAACCAATGGAATACGATAGTCACCTAGTAGACATTTATCTAGTCAACGGCAGCGTTAACACAATTATATGAGCGTTAAACTGTTTAACGTTTCTGTAAAGGCGAGTTTATAATCTGTTCGAGATAGTAAGGCCGAGGTCATATAGGGACGCCGCAGCGGCAGCGGGCGGCAACGCTCTGGCCGCAGTAAGGCCGACAGCCAACTCGATTGATTTATCAATATTAACTTACTTTACGTGATAAGAGTATAAAGTGCACATAATCTTGGAAATGTCTTCCGCATCAACTAGTACAACCACAGATCACAGAAACAACTACAAGTACTACAGACTATCATGAAGTTTTAGCCGCTACAAACATCCAACGGTAAGTAAGTACCTAATAAGGTACCTAATAAGGTACTTACTTACTATAGAGATACAAAAGTTTACAAGTGGCATAGGTACGGGAGAAGAATTTAAAATAGCCAAATTGTTTAAAACTACGAAAAGTTCCTCGAAATATTACTAGCAGCGTAGTACCTGCAAAGAAATATATATATTGTACTTAGCAGCTAATTAGAATAGTTATTTATGCTACAGTTATTGCGGAAATCATCTTTACGCGCGTGTATCAAACGACGTTTTACTATACATTGTGCGAGGATATAATAAACATATATGTATATCTAAAAAGGCTTTTAAATATTCACTAAATATTTGAGGCTGATCGTGTATTTTGTTTTTGCCTTTTTGCGATACGACAAGGAGATTATGTAGGTACATGCGCATTAGTAGATATACGAGTATGTAGAGCGAGCATGATTTAAAGTTTAAAACAAAAAGCCCATCGTTCTACTAATTTCTTGTTTATTTTAGAGTCGACCGGTGTTAATGTATTTTAGAGTTGAAAATGTCGAGATCAAGTGACGAATTAATTAAGATTTTTTAAATAACATCAAATATTGAAATTAATAACACATTTAATAAAGTATTTGTTTTTATGTACTTACCTCGTGAAATAAAATTTTCATAATTGTTATATTAGTAATACTCTTTGTTTCGGGCTGATGATGGAAAAAAAACAAATAGAAAAGTATATGCAAAAGTGGCATTTTCCACACGATTTGGGTGCTTGAAAAACGTTTGTTTTCCCAGCCTATAAGCGTTGTAAAAAAAATTATAATATAAAATAAGTACTATATAAATAACTAATATTTTTAATAACTAAACGTTATTTTGTAATTTTATAACCATGGTTAGATTTAACTCTTGTGTGTACGCCAAAACTTTGTAAGGACGCGGGATCTTACTTTTATTATACTTACTACAATAATGCAAAATAGTTAGGAAATAAAAGTGAAAATTAAAAATTCTGTATATCAATGTTACCATTGATTTGCAGGTGCCTTTGTCTCATAACCCACCACGCGGGCGCATAATCCATCAATGAATTTTGACCGATAGGCTAATGGCATGACTTACTGTAGAAGTTTTCAGATCTTCCGCAACGTTTGTTGCATAGGAGGGACCGACGACAATGCGTCCCCCAAAACACGGAAGCGCTTCTTGAAACTTCGAATTAATTAAACTATTATGTGACGAGATGTGCAAGTCATGACTCTACAAGACCCATAGATGAATATATTATCTGGCGGTAAGACCTGCGCCTGCGCATGACTGATGCAGTGTCACCCACGGCGTTAGTGTAACGTAACGTACGACACGTTACGTTACACTAACGCAGTTATTCGTGAAATAGTACTAACTGTCATTTATCTAACGGCCGGTCCCAATAATCTATCTATCGCCGGTTTACCTTACCAGAGTTTTGACACTATTTGTATGGAAGTTATGTCAAATTTCTATCGGTAGTAAGGAAAACCGTGGATAGATAGATTATTGGGATCCTCCATAAGGCAACTGTGATACTGATAACTCATAGTGTGTAAACCGAAGCGTGACGTGTTGAAGCTTACGATACAAATAGGTGCTTTTTTGCTAATTGTTCGTGCTACCCTCTACTGAACGTGAGCTTATAGAACCGAATCGGTTAATAACTCAAGGGTTAAACTAATGTTTACATCCAAGTATGTTTATTTCACCAAGATTAACTCTCTACATGATTATTATTAAGTGTTTTCGTATTATTCACGGGAAGTATTTACATTCTGTGGGCAGTACCTACATATTTCTTTTAATTTATAAACATTAAACAGTTTATTTTAGAACAAACTGGGCATAGGCTATTTATATCGCTTTTCGTTACTTAGCTACTCGTACACCAAACCAACGAGCAAAAATATAACTAACTAGTTACTCTCCCCGGTTTCACCCGCGCGGTGATGGATGATGATGATGATGATGAATCTTATATAGCCTATGTTACTCAGGGTGAATGTAGCTTTCCAATAGTAAAATAATTTTTGAAATCGTTCCAGTACTTTTTGAGCCAATTCGTTACAAACATACTTACATACAAATCTTTCCTCTTTATAATATTAGTATAGACTATGATGCAGCAAGCGTATTCAATTCCAGTTGTTTTGATTGATTGTCGTAGTCGAGTTGACGAGTACAATAGGCATGCTGTTGCAAAATTGTATGCAACCCAAGTAATTATATCAAAATCATCATATTGTTTTCTTTGTAAGTACTCGTAAGGTAAAAAAACTATACTGTTGACACTTAGGTTACATTTTCTATAGGGCGATTGACGGGGACAATAAAAAACCGTTTCTTAATCTTGTATGAGTGTACCCACACTTTGTCCACACCTTTTACACCGATATGGACACTTAATCCACTATTTTTGCTATTATACACGTGAACACACAAAGGAATATTAATTATTTATTCATAATACAGAACTGACGGCCTCTATTCTGTAAATCCTTCCCCCCAACCTGGGTTGCATAATGTGCGTTGAGCTCAGTATGTTAGTGAAAATTTGATTGCTGTGAGAAAAGTCTAACGATAACCTTCCATTGCTGACATAGATGCATGTCATCCGCGCACTGAACCCCTCAATTGACAGAATTGCTGGTGACAAATACAGGATGCAGTGCTGCAACGTGCAATAAGCCACCTATTAATGTTGGGAATACTAGATCATTACAATACAGTCTGATTTTATTATAGGTATAAAAAAAACGTAATTTTTATTATTTATATTATGACAAATTTGTAATTGTAATACCGCTAAGAAAGCTGGTACCAAACTACCTACTTGTAGGGCTATTATGTATCTCAGTTGCTAACAAATTTATATTGAAAGTCGAAAAAATGGCGGCTCTATGTCACTTTTTTTCAGCTCCAGTCGTCAACTAACTAACATTTTTGCTTACTGGAGTTGTCAAAACTGACATAGGTATATAGCTGCTATTTTTTACATTTATATATTACATTTGTTAGCAACATAATAGCCCTGCTGGTTAACATAGCGTTGGTTTTCGGGATCTGAGTACGTGAGGGTTAAAAACTTATTTACTGCAACAATGGATGTAGCATGAGGGTCATACGTGAGAGCTTGGTCAACAAGAAAAAAAAAATAGCCACAATTTACTCTTAGTGGTCCATAATTTCTATTCTGTAAAGAATATATATACGTTTATTTATAAAATACCTACGGTAATAAATTGAATTCTATTATCGTAATCATAAATATTGTGGATGCTGTGATGACCGCGATAATATGAAACAGATAGGAGATAATATTATTTTTGGCAATTGTCATTGACTTCTGGTATCCGGCACATGTGGCGAGGACGGCATTTGGCCATAATACCTGTTACCACTTATTTTCAAATTATGATGTATGGTTGATCCGAAATAATGAATCGTGAACTAACCTTTAACAATTTCAATTGAGTTTTGGGTCCAAGGATCATTTTGTGAAGCAAATCGTTCGTACATGCGTGTTTTGGTAACATAAATATATCACTGGTTTTGCTACAATGCAGATAAAATAAACGTGACCATGAATGGTATTACGTACCTACCTAACTAATAACCTACATTTCAGAGATTCTGAAAGATCAATTTTTCATGCCGTTGCCACTGGTGTTACGCCAGTTAATGTGCTATTTAGTAAATTGTAGAGTTTCAGAATAAACGTAGGTACTAATGGTAAAAAAATACAAAAACTCTACATAGCCATATCTCCCTCTCTTCTATCATAACTTTGTAACTTGTAAATACATTGCACTTGTGCGGTTTGTTTTCTGTTCTGATTGTGTTTAGTTCGCGCCTCGCCAAACCTCGTGGTGCGTACAAACTATTGTAAACTATTTGTCTGGTTTATTCAAACTTTGAAATTGTACATACCTTACAGTCATGTCTTAGTTATTAAAGTCCGTTACATAACACTTCCTAGCGGACAAAAAGCCTAAAGGCAATATAATTAAGATTTTTTGGAAAAAAGTACCAAATGAATAGCTAGCTGAATTGGATTCGCTGAATAGCCTTTGGAAACTGAGTGCTATCGCCCGACCTGGACGACGTTATGATGGCCATAGTTACACACGAGTTTATATAAATTACATTGCGACATATACTGCATGTAACAAGTAATCATTTAATTAAACTAATCATCCAATAAATTTCAATAAAAGACATTTCGTATATTTCTGTTATCACTAAACCAAATTACTTATTCTGATATAATTTTGACGGTTTAACTTACTCGGTAAGTATAGGTACAGTCGAGTATCTCGACCGATTAAACTATCAAAATAATATTTTAACGGCCTTACTTACAAATACTGCTTTTTTTTTTTTTTTTTTTGAGTAATCATTTTTGTCATATTGCTTACTACTAGACTCTACTAAAACTCCGGCCCTATAAGATTGGATACCAAACTCCAAAAACCAAATCCTACCAAAAAAGCCTGTGGACCACCAACTGGTTCTTCCTTTGATGGTTCCCTAAGCTTATCGTTCCATAGTCGCCCCGTTATCAAACCTAACCATGTGGGTGAACCACAGATTTTGCATAGTCTTTGGTGTGAACAAAGCGAGTTGTAGCTGGTTGAGCTCGCGCAGCAGTGGCAGTACTTCAAGTTCTTTAAACATCATCATATGAGACGTCATCTTATACTTGACCATAACTAGTTCTGGTTTAACTATGTTACTACCGAAAATTTTACCCCAAAATGCGGAACAATTCAACTGATCACGACTAGTAGATAGAAAAGTGTTCAAGTTTCCTAGACTTCATGTCCCTATCTAAGGAACTCGTCAGCGTTTTGTCATGTTCGGTTGATCTGAGTAACGGCAAAATCTAAACTCAGGTGGGTAGCTGGGTAGGCTAGGCTAAACATTCGCTATCTAATCTAGGTTTAAACTTTCTCTTTAAAACATCTCACAATGCAAACATTTTTATTACACGTCAACGTTTATGTACTTACATCTTATAAGTTTAGTCATATATTTTCTCTATTTAAGTTTGTCATTCCCGGAAGTCATAAAACAAAGACGAGATTTATCAATTAACACTTTATAAATGTCTTACTAAGAAGCCTTGTCGACAGTCAGCGGGCGGTGGCGCTTTGATAAGATAAGATAAGGCTAGATGCTCAGCTCATGCTCCAGGAGAGCGTTCCACTCACTCATCATATGGGTGACAGTTGACACTGTGTAAATTAGCCTTATTATCAAGAAATACAGCCTTGTTGTCCAAATTCAGTTTTATTTTAGGGATTTATGCCAACAACAAAAAAATTGCAAGACACGTTTTAATGAACATAAATTTGATTTAACAATATTACTTTTTGCCTCTGGACAGATGAATAGCTAAATATTTTAGGTACTTGCAGGTTTAGTAAACCGTACCCTAACTTTATGGTGAAGCTGTTTTGAATAAATCTTAGATCTTGCTGCGATTTTCAGATCCGTAGAGCAACTAGAAATTATCTTATTTACCTACCTGTTCTACCACTGTTTACTAATATTAATTATTCCAAACCTCTTTTACCAATTTTTGTGTTTTTTATTAATTTGAACACAGGTTTTTTTTGTTGCCCACAGGTCCTGCAACGTGGATCGAGAAGTTTCCTGAAGCGCGCGGTGCGAGACAGAGCCCCATTGACATCATCACTACACGTGCCTCTAACAGCGGCTGTGCCCGTCCACTATTCTGGAAGTACTCCGTGAACCACCCTCGCTCCGTCGTCAACCCTGGCTATTGTTGGCGAGTCGACGAGAACGGCTACGAATCACGTATGGACATGAAACTAATTAACACATACATAATCAGCCCATTATGTTCCCACTGCTGGGACTCGAGCCTTCCTCCCAGAGAGAGGAGTTGGGCTATAATCCACCACGCGTGCCCAGTGCGGCTTGGTGGATAGGATAGTGGCCAACCCATGTCGAAGTTTTTAGGCCGCCCGAAAGCCTTCGACATAGCCTAACGACTGTTGTCCTGAGGCAAACAAACGGGACCGATGGATTACCGTGTCATCTAAAGTACGGAAGGGCTCAGTTAAATAATGCCAATTGCGGTCAACCATCCAACTCCTAACCGCAGCAAGCATTGTTAACTTGTTGATCGTTTAAGATCGCCATGTCAAGCTCCGCTGCGAGCGCATCCACTAAACACATACACATACCTACAATACTTACACATGATGTTACCTACTCTAATCGAGAACGATTCCTTTCAAAGCACATAAACACTATGGCGAAATACCAATATATTAACGCAAGATCATTAACGCTGATAGCTTATCAGCACTCCCATCTAATTAAGTCAAGTCATACTTTACACATTGTAAAGTGTGTAAAGTCAAGCGCTACCTGTCTCATCGCTCTCTTACAATCGTTTGTGACAACTACTAATACTCGTAGATACAAGTAGACCCTGCTGTAGGACACGTTTTAGATTATTTTACGTCATGTGTTAACTGAAATGCAATAACTCACTTAACTTTGCTAGACAGCAGTCTAGGTATGCTAATAAAGATACCGGCTTATCTTTTCCATTAACTTTTATAGAGCCCAGTTGCGTAAGCACAAGAAAATATATTGTAGCTGAATCACAAAAGAAAAATTGAATTCCATTTGTCTCCTGTTTTAGTTATTAAATTATTTTATCCCTTGCATTTTCCTTGAATATGGCGTCGAAATTAAAATTCTGGGGTGTTCGGTAGCGCGACGGTAGAGACATTATGAAGTTGTAATGGCTTGTGTGAAGGCTGGGCGGGGGAAATGCACAATACACCCCAAGCGGGTCATCATTGCAGGGCGTATCGCCCCCAATGTGAATCTGGATAAGACTGCAGTCAGCAGGAATGCCTGCTATGACTTTAGTTGTTTAATTAGAGGCGTTCAGAAAACTTTTCAAATGATCAAAGAACTATGGCGCTTACCTCGGTTAATGAATAAGCGTGACTTTCAAGGTTTTGACTATTGTACTTTTTATTCGTGTAGATATACGATTTAATTAACCTGAACTAGCTGTTGAACGATCTCCCGAGCGCGCACAACTTTTTTATAATTTTTTTGTGCAAATATTGTATTTATATTTATTTTCGTTATTAATAATAAGCTGTAATGTAAGTATTTATAACCATATGCAATTATGATTATTACCGCATATATATTATGATTATGACCTAATCAATCTGAAAATCACAATAGATTACGTTCACATTGCCTCAGTCATAAAATAAGTACCTAAATATGGGTACTGGATAGTATTGTCAACAATGCCTAAACACGTGGCGTCGTCCTGTATATCCGGTTCTGTGAAGCGGACGCCGCGAATCCTCATGGCGTGCGTACGTACTACGGTACTACCTATTTACCTACCAATTTATATCGCCATTGGATCTCCAGCGCTCCCCTCACAATGAGTCACCGTCGAGCATCCCACTCACACGACGTGGTTCCCCATTATTTGGGCATAATCGATGCTAATGTCTCGCGTCGCCACTCTCACCAATGGCATTATTAATAACTTAATTATCTTATGAAATATACCTGTCATTCTTTGAACAAATAGTTTAAAAGAGTACCTAATCTTATATTCTATTATTATTATTACTACATAAAAGTTTGGCAAAATAAATTGCACTCCGTCCAATATAAACAAATATCCAAGACGAATTAAGTCTAGCTATTCGTTTTCCTTATACACGCTTTGGTCTCAAACTGCCGATAGTAGCAGCAAATTGGTGCAAATTCTAAGAATTTTCCCCAGAGTTCTCTTTATATAATCGATGTAACAAGGTACATCCATATAATTATCTACCTGATACCTAATTAAATGTCTCATCGTAACATGTGCAAGCAGAACTTACAGCTTATACCTAACTCTGGGAGACGATGTAGGTAACTGTTTGGACAGACGTGATGCCTGCACTATCAGATTAACTTTGATTTTAGATTTTGTAAAATAAGTGGTATTTCTCCTTACAGAGCTGAAAGGCGGGCCTTTAGGGCACGACATCTATAAGCTTCAGCAATGGCATTGCCACTGGGGTGCCGTCAATGGCGAGGGTTCAGAGCACACGGTTGACGGACGTTCTTTCTCGGGAGAGCTTCACCTGGTGCACTGGAACACCTCCAAGTATAACAGCTTCACAGAGGCGGCGGGCCAGCCCGATGGACTAGCTGTTTTAGGAGTGTTTCTTATGGTGAGTTACTTTTATTCTGCTGCCAGTAAAACAGTACTACTACTGTAGTACAATAGTACCTACCTACCTACTCGTACTAACTGTTTTTCCGATACGTTAAACGAAATAAGCCACGTATACCTTCAGGTAAATGCTACAATTTATGCAAATCTCTGTACTGTGTATGTGAGTGTATGTACAAAATGTAAACTTATTTCATAATAATGTTTACACTACCGACATATAATGATTCAAGAAAGTAAAACTTTAACAATCTTGGAAAGGTTTAAGCGGTTTTTTCCTTTAAGATAAGGATAAATTATTATACCTGCGCTCATTTGTCGATACAATTTACACAAGGACAAATATGCAAGTTTGGTAAAGGAAAATTGAGGAATTAAGCGCATTATTATTTTAGTAGTTAGTAGGTAAAAAAAATTATGTCTAATGCCCATGTTGTACCTATCCCAATATCAGTTGGGAATTCAGTTCTCGAAGTTGTTGACGAGTACATCTACCTGGGACAGACAGTCAAACTAGGCAGGTCCAACTTCGAGAAAGAGGTCAATCGTCATATCCAACTCGGCTGGGCAGCGTTCCGTAAACTTCGCGAAGTCTTCGCGTCAAAAATACCTTAGTGCCTCAAGACAAGAGTCTTCGACCAATGTGTGTTACCAGTGATGACTTATGTCACTGAAACGTGGTCTCTTACTATGGGTCTCATAGATAAGTTCAAAGTCGCACAACGAGCTATGGAGAGGGCTATGTTCGGGGTTTCTCTACGCGACCGAATCAGAAATGAGGAGATCCGTAGAAGAACGAAAGTCACCGACATAGCCCAGAAGATTAGCCAGTTGAAGTGGCAGTGGGCAGGGCACATAGCAACAGATGGCCGATGGGGCCGAAAGGTTCTGGAGTGGAGACCACTGACCGGCAAGCGCAGCGTAGGTCATCCACCGACACGGTGGACAGACGACCTGATGAAGGTCGCAGGACGACGTTGGATGCAGGCCGCTTCCAACCGGTCCTTTTGGAAAATCATGGGGCAGGCCTATATTCAGCAGTGGACGTCCTACGGCTGAGATGATGATGATGATGAATATATAATAGTTTTACAATAATAAATAGAAAAGTTAAGTACCTACACATTTTGTGTAACTCAGTGCTACGCTCACCTACTTGGAAGCAGGTGCGAAAGACGAACGATAATTTAATGAAACTCTAATTGAAATTCAAACCGAATCACAAAAACCCCTCTCGATTGACAATACTATTTTCCTCAAGGTGTTGGTATTTTAAATCAAGTTATAAAATAGTATATATATCATCTCTAGACATGAGATATATATATACCTTACCTTTCCTTACCTTACCTAGGTAAGTCACTCAACATTACGTACTTACCTACCTACCTATATTGGTTCACCAATGCATTCTTAAGATCTGCGTCTCAAGCCTAAGTAGGTAAAGCTCACACAGGCTACTTCAAACTTAGATAATAATTCAAATGAGATTTAAATAACACGTAAATTAGTGTTTCAGTCCGCTGTCATTGATGAACTTGATCATTAAAACTCCGTCACGCAAATGTTTTTTTTATCTAAATTGCTCAATTTATCTTAATTATTGTCGTTTAAATTCTAAGCGAATAGATAACATCATGCGTCTCTTAATTTAATAAGGGATATAAAAACTAGATTGTGTATTCCGAGAAATATTTGCTTTTACATTGTACAATGCTTTGTATGTATGTGACATGAACTTACTGTAAGTATATGGATGGCCTAGCTTTGCTTGATTTAGATACAAATACGAAATAGCAACACATGTTCCGTGAGAATCTTGTCACCGCAATTCAGGATTTTGCAATGCGACTGTTACGCCATCTAGTTTGAACGCAACGAACAAACTGCTGTTCTTCATTGACTGGATAAAACGACGTTTTCTAAAAATGAAAAGATCGATTTATCGCCCACAAAACCCCTTGCATACTAAATGACATGAACATTGCTAGAGCCGTTTCTGATATTCAGATTAGGTATAGGTATTAGGTATACATATATAAGCTCGTGTAAAGTATTAGATTAGGTAATTTAAATCTACCATCTCATATAAATGAGGGTTACCCGTTAGCTCTAGAGATCCGCCGAGCGAAACAAAACCATGTGAAAAATGACTTAAACTGAACTGATTGTGAAAACCGCTTAAAAATCAGTTACGTGTTTAGGATTAATAAGCGGATTTACAGACAGACAGTTGCGGGTTATGTATCCATACTAACAATGAAACGTAATCGTAAAGCAAAGTTACCTAATAAAACATATTCTTTTAGATTGTCTTGTTCGTGGATTGTCCCTCAAATATTTAAACACGTTGAGTTGACCCGCGAGTGGCGATACACATTGATTTGGAGTCGTATAATGTTATTTCGAAGCATGGTTTATTTACCTTATGTTAAAAAATTAAACTGCTCCGAATCGAATAAAATTAAATCATACGGATTTACTTTATTATCAGGGGAGATTTCGAACAGTCACTGAAAGACCGTGCCTTTTCGGGTAGACTAGAAGAAAGTTGTCAACTATCTATAACTGAAATGCATATGTATACCTCCGTATCAAATGTAGAGACTGAAAATCATTTTATCTCCACTCTACAGTTCAGAGATCTTACAATATTGTGCTGTATTGATTTTCAAATGTACGATTTTATCCCTTTTTAAAATTATTAATTTGAATGTATCGAACGAAACACGAATCTACGGTTAAGTTTCCTATGGTTTTAAAAACATCGACAATCCATTAAATAGGCCTAAAAATATCTTTCATCTTTTTAGCCAAGTTTACAAATTGACACACATGACGAATCAAAACAGTGTCTAATAGTTAATACCCACTTGTTCTCGGAAACCCAAAAATGGAGTGCCTGCATTTAGTACCTATGTATATTCGTTTCGTTTGTTTTGATATTGATCTCACTCAAGTCGTGATCTGTTTCGATGATCGATGCTGAGTTTTTGAGGTACTTTAACTCTATTTATTTATTCGCTAAAATTATCAGGCGTCTTATTTGACATTATTTCAGTTGGATAAGACGTCAAATAACTTTAAAGAATTTATTACCTATAGTAAGGCAAATGTTTACTTGTAAGCCCTTTCTTCTGTTAAACGCACGCGCCTTATATCTCGAATTATAATTCCCTTATAGTTGTTCCACATTATTCGTACGTAGACCATAGATTTGTGTCAAAAAGTCTGAGTAAATAAATTGACAGTCTACAAATGTAGCTACAGTTTCGAAAAGACGCACTCAATTTGTCAAGATCAAGAGAAACTGCAAGATCAATTAATTTCCTCGGATTTTGAAGTTTTCTTTTCCTTTGTTAGCTTAGGACCCGACGACATAATCATGATTTGTTATTTTATTAGATAGTGTATTCATTTTGTATATAGGCTCTTTACTCGCTAAGAAGAAATCACGGGTAAAGCCGTGGTGCGTAACTCTAAAAGCTCAAGCCTTTTTGAGTAGCCGTAGGTAGGTATAAGTACACAAATAAAATGGAATTGGGTTAATCACTGTACACCCACATTCAAGTTAATAAACTGCAGTCATTTTTTTATTTATTCACAAAAGTAGCTTGTCTGATCACATATTATAAGGATGGTTTCCTAAACCTTGCTAACAAAAATATTAGTACAATAATGCATACAGAATTTTGTTGTAATTACAACAAAATGGTTCTTTCAAGTTTCAATCTCTTGAGCTACGTCACGCATGCACCATGAGCATAGAATTAGTAATAGTGGGTAAGGCTTCAGGACCTACTCTCTTAGAGTAGGTCTTGCTACTTGGAGAAAAAACGCAAAAAATCTTACTTAACAAGCTAAAAAACTAAACCTAACTTAAGCTTTAGTGGAAAAAATAAAAAAATTGTCAACCTACTTTCAATGACCAGTCTTAATTACCCGCCCCTGCCTTTGGCTTGGACGGTAAAAGGTCTCGGATAAAATGACTTGTTTTATGCACTTGTTAATAGGTACTTCTGTATCATGGTATCAATGACATTACAATATACAAGTCAATGGCAAATATATTATATTACGGCGGCTCATCGGTGGCTAGTGTAATTGAATACCAATTCGTATTGATGACACTGTTATGTTGCTATTACACTATATACACTTATCACACTTTTATTAAAACATGAAATGTGAAAGTGTGTCTGCATGGGTAGATGTATGTTATACTCTTTTATTCACGCCAAAATGGAACCTATTTGGCTAACATTTTTAACATAGGGACATGAGTTTGAAAAACATTTTTATACCGGAAAAATACCTACCTCGTGCCTAAATTTAACTGTGTAGGTTGGGTCCCTACGGATAGGTAATTGGATGTAATAATGCCTTATTATACGGATTACCGTTTGTGTTGGTGATTACGCAAAATCAAAGTTTTACTACTTTTACAACATAGGTATGTACCTATTAAGTATCTTTTTTTATCTGTCGCAATACTGCAGTATGATGTTCGTATAACGAATGAAATTAGATTGCATTTGGTTGGATAGTTTACTTAGGCAAACATTATTAATCGATTTAATACCATTGCCTACTTTATTCACGCGATAGTTGCCGACTGTATCCGACCATGTCCGATATCCATTCTCCACTGCCGCAGTGGTTCGGATGTTAAACTCACGAGCATTTTCGAACAAAATGCAAAGGGCCGTAAAAGCAGCGGTCGGTTAAAAAATTCGATAACTTTTAAAATATTTGCAGAATCCTTTAAAAAGTACAAAACTTAATTAAAGTTCTTTCTATATTTAAATAAAACAAACTTTTTTCCTTTTGTTTTTCGCTAGCGGTGGAAAAAGATGCTAAGGTATTAAATAAGTACGCAGTTTTACAGATTTTTAGCGTTTTGTATTACCACCGAGCTTTCAATACATCCGTTATAAGGTTGGCTTGTTTTACAGCTCGTTGATGCCTTTGTAACTTTAATTTAGTTTCTATTTTCAAAGGTATGCTCAATATTTTAAACGCTACCGCCCCGCTTTCTTTGCGGCACATTGTAAAGAGATTTTATCGATGTTTGAGTCAAATGACGCGACTATGACGTCACGATATCAAAATTGAGTAAGTCCACTGCTTGCCTTTCTAAAAGATCGGACAGTTAACATACCTACATAATCTCTGCAATCTCTAAAATGATTAACGAAACTAACTAAGTAAGTATGTCTGTTTGGATGGATGGATGGATGGATGCTTGTTACTATTTTCACGACGAAACTACGGAACCGATTTGACAGAGATTATTATAATAAAATAATATTTACAATTGTTACATAACCCCAAGGAGCAGCCGCATAATATTGATAATTAACACCACATGAAGTGACGAGTAGGACACGTGGGCCGAGCACGAAAATCTGCTTAAGTGTAACGTTATCGTATCGTTTACGTGTTCAGTACAAACTATGAGTTTCTGTGCCACTATTGTACTAGATAAATGACAGTTTGTGCGATGCGATTACGTTACACTTAATCAGATTTTCGTGCTCGGCCCAATGTTGTGCATGTTAAAGGTAAGCACTACACCTGCCGAAGACAGTTGCTGTGCCACCCAGAGGTACCTAGGCATAGCTCTGTAATCGTCTCCCCTAGTTGACCGAGCGAGTGAAGCGTCTCTGCTTTAACTAGCCAATTGACTTCATATGTCCGTATGTTTGTTAGGTTGTAGGTTGGTCCTCCTGTACAGGTCGTATTTTTCAACCAATCTTGACAAAACTTGGTACGCATGTTCTGCTATTTAATATATTTTTTTGTCGTCAGCGGTTTTTAATAGGAAGGTACTTTTCCTAAAAAGAGGGGAAGTTTGCTGCGGCGCAATTTACCAATCGACTATGATAAAATTTGGTGCACACATTAAGTACTTACCTGACTTTAAAGAGGAATTTCGAGCATAATTTATTTGTTAAGTGGTTGCCGCGATAACAGGCTGTGAAGTACTGCGAAAAATTGCCGCTGATAAGACTGTGCTCGCGAGGTCTACTGTTCGCAGAACTACTAGTAATAGTAGTAGTATTATTTATTCTGTGCAAAATCCAATGTGTCGGACATTAGATTTCGGTCTCATTTGCCCATAAATAGCAATATCAAGGTATGGTATGGTAGACATTGTAATCATTGGTTTTTAATCTTCTACAACGCATGATGTCTTTTGGCCGTATGTGTATTAAATAATATAAACTACCGATTGTTTATTGTATTTCCATATTTGTTATGTGATGAATACAGCATACAATGGTTCACTTAACATTAACACAATGTAATGAACCTTAATGAATTCATTTACTTACAATGAATACTAACATTACAATATGTATTTATATTATTGTACTAGGTAGGTACCTATATAGGTACACAAGTACCCACACCAAAATTTTGCAGTTTTGTTTATAGTTTCTTCAATATGCTTTTAAAACAACATGAAACAGACACGCGAATACTAAATGTGTAATATGTAATAATTCAATTCCTAATACGTAAACTAATTTCGAATTGAATGGGATTTTTATTTAGTTTCATACTAGAATACTATTGGTTTGTACAGAACGCCAAGCTAAACTAGCGAACTAAAATCTAAATTCTCTAAACTATGGTAGTTCTTATTCTGTTTACGCTTAAATCGATATTTGTACAAAACATAGAATGACAGTTCTAAAAACATGAATATTTTATTCAATTATGGGTAATTAAAAAAATATATTTAAAAAGCCTGAAGTTACGTTACGACTAAATCTGCGTAAATATTCAACAGAATTAAACAAGTCAAATGGACTGCTAATTTGCAAACGTTATAAGAATTTGGATTTTAGTACGAACAGAATAAACGCCTATACTTAGTTTAAGTACTAAACATTAAGACGATCGTCCACCGCCAACTAAACTTTATTTTTTAATAAATGGTATTGCCTCCTCGGGCTCTGCTTATAGCTTCGAGTCGATTTTGCATACTGAACACGATCCCATTCTTCTATCAGAGCCTGTTTTAGTGCCCTAAGGGTGGTAGGTGCTGGTCTACCTCATCCCAGGTGTGCTCGGGTTGATATCAGGACTTCTTGATGGCCAAGCCATCACGCTGATACCAACCTCCTTAATATACTCTTGCACTACCCGAGCTGTGTGTGGCCGGGCATTATTATGCATCAGCGTCGATCCATCACGCATATTTACTAAATACGGCCCTGCATACTCATTGAGGATCTCCTGGGCATATCTTTCCTTAGTCAGAGTGTCATTCTCTATGGCCACTAACTCTGTGCGACCTTCTGAAGATATGCCAGCCCATACATGTACACTTCCACCACCGTACTGGACTCTTTCTGAGAAGCAGGCTTGAAGGTATCACTCACCAGGTCGCCTGTAGACACTTCGCCTTCCATCTGAAGTGTAAAGTGCGAATCGAGACTCATCTGTAAACAAAATTCTTTACCATTCTTCTTGATACCACTGTATGTGCTCACGGGCGTATCGCAGTCTCGCTACTCGATGGTATCTCTCTCTCGAGTTTGGGCCACTCGCTGGTCTTCGGGGTTTCAGGTTTGCTTCAGCAACTATGTGAACTATGTGAGCTAAGCTTAACTAATTTAGTTTAGTTGGCAGTGGACGATCGGCTTTAGACTTTAGTTCGCTAGTTAGTTTTGTGTTATACACAAGCAAATAGTTATATAGTTATAGTGACAAACTTTACATTTCCGGAAAAATGCTGGACGTAACATCCACTAGTAACGCGATGGAGTATAAACTTGACTGGCCGACTAACAACCCTGCCTTAGCCGCTGGTACCTTACCGGGCCGGGTTCATGTCAGGATGAACGTCTGACCTGTGTCGGGATGTGTATTATAATGTACGTATAAATATGTATATCAGTCTTCAGATTACCATAATACAGGTTCTACCTAGTTTCACACATTAAACTTATGAAACTTTATTTCAATTAAATTTCGTTACGCGAACCCATTCGCATTAAATATGCGAGTCATCATATTCTTTACAGAAATTGTCTTTATTTGTGGATCCTACTAATATTATAAACGAGATACTTTGTGTGTATGGATGTCAGTTACTTTTTCACGTTAAAGTACTGAATGGAGTTAAACAAAATTTGGTATGTAGGTAGATATAGATAGACGAGGTGCTGGAATAAACTATGATACTTTTTCATCATCAACATCATCTATCACGGCGCGGGTGAAACAATGGGGCACAGATAGTACATAATATATTATACACTATTCACCTATCACGTGACTGCGACACGAATCGGATAGAAAACTTATCAAACACGTCTATTTAGGTAGATTATAATGTATTCACAGAGATTATTTATAATCAGATTTGCCTATTTGGTTAGTTACGAGAGGTTCTATATATTTGCACGGATATGCAGATACCTATATCAAGGTGTTAACTTTTCCTTTTTCTCAGACGTACGTAGGTATACTAGTCAGGCACCGCGATAAGTATTTAGTACTAAGTATTAAAAAATAGATATAAAAAAATGTTTAGTGACACTTCCGCTCCAAAAAACAATGATTTTGGCTTTTTTGGGGGTGTGCACTACCCTCCCTCCCGCATAAACTGCTAATAGGAAGAATACAAAATAAAAAACACACAAGAAAACCCAAATAAACCAAAAACGATACGACACGTGTTTCGCCTCTACACGAGGCATCCTCAGGAGATGTTGACTCGTCTAACGCTAGACCGACAGCTAGGTTTATTTGGGTTTTCTTGTGAGTTTTTATTTTGTATTCTTCCTATTAGCAGTTTATGCGGGAGGAAGGGGTGGTGCACACCCCCAAATAAGCCAAAATCATTGTTTTTTTCAGCGGAAGTGTCACTAAATATTTTTTAATATCGTTTTTTGATAATGGATTTCCGCAAAGTAACGCCTGAATCAATAAATTATTACTAAGTATTCATACAATTTGTTAATTTATAAAATTAATTCTGTGGTTATTGCAGCTAATTACTTAAAAAGAACTAAGTACTTAGAAAATGCCGAGCATGTTAAGTGCAATGGCATGATTATGAAATGTTCACTTGATTTTCTTGTTAATTTTACAATTTTTTTTTTGCATTCGCATAACCTGCGCGTTTAGGCAGTGCTAAGTATGAATTTATTCAAGATTTGAGCATAAAATAAAGAGGGCATTACTGACTTGCCTTGAAGCTCATTTCGACCTTCAGCCGTTTCAGCGTGAAAAAGTAACATACATACACTCACTCACAAACTTTCGCATTTATTATATTAATGTGATGATAAAACAAAACTATAATTCGACGTCGGGTGTCAACGAACCAAAAAAGTCCCTAATTGTTATTAATCATGGTGACTCTACATTTGACGGATGGAAGCGTTCTCTCTGCTTCCGCGTATTAAATACTTGCAACTTTCTCTTTGTCCGGAGCAAGCGGACTCTGACCCCTACGCAAGCCAATGGCAATAACAAATTCTGCAGCGCTCTTCAATTGAAATGCGCACAAAAAGGTACGAGTAGGTGGGTACTGTGGTACAAGCACATCCATCAATGTACACGCTTTCTATGCCAAACCGTTTTGTCGGTACCTAGGTTAACTTAACTACCTACATAACAGATCATAATATCTCTTAGGATTTCGCGATTATTGTACATTGAAATTAAACAATTTTAAACGGACATCGCGTACTTATAAGTAGGTTTATTACATAATTTTTATCCCGAAGTTTCGAACATTTTTCAGTGGATATGGTCACGGGTGAGATGACAGTTGTCTGTCATGAGTGGAAATCTCGGTGGAGTGGGGTGAAGTTTATTATATTCTAAACAAATATGTTTCCGAAGCACGCAGTAGTGACCAGAGGTCCTAATAACACATTATAATATGCAATTGCGAACTATTAAGAGATCTGACAACTATAACCAAATACCAGGGAGCCAAATACGCCGATTTATATGCTTACAATGAAAGCTGATTCCTCAGCTGTAAGAAAACCAAGTCACTCAATACTCAACCTGCCATTAACATTGCTTAGCAATCTGTCGAAGCCTTTCGTCTGATTCAATTCTTACCTCGACCATAGCCTTGATGATCGAAAATCGGTCCGAAATGTGTATTTCTCTTGTAGACTGAATATCGCGCTTACCGCTTCTGAAGCGACTTGCAAAAAAGGAGAAAGTTCTCAATTCGTTTGTATATATTTTTGTGTGTAATTTATCCTATAACTTTTTCCTAGGGAACCGATTTTGTTTTTCAAGCAGTGGCCTGAGCACGAAAATCTGCTTAACTGGAACGTTATCGTATCGTTTTCGTATTCTGTACAAACTATGAGTTATCTGTGCCACAATTGTACTAGATAAATGACAGTTTGTAATTAATACGTTAACGATGCGATTACGTTACACTTAAACAAATTTTCGAGCTCGGCCCATTGGTGATTTTCATTTGTGGTGTTAAATTTTTATGATAATAGTTTATCATCAACATCAAGTATAAAATTAGTTATAAGTTATACTTAACTTATAACTAATTTTATACTTGATGTTGCAGGTAAGAAGGTACCTAACACCTATCTAAATACCTACTTTAATAAAAACAATACAGAGAAATGGTCGGTCAGCATGTTAAACCAACTATAGGTAAGTACTTGCTTATCTATGAAGTACGAACTGCTTATATTATTTATGCGTAGATTAATCTATGTTGGAAATATTATAATAGTACCTACTTAGGTATACATAACTAATTATTGAAGTGTTTGATAAAAGTAACTAACACAATAGGCACTTCTTTCTAAAATTATCAGGCGTGTGAATAAGGAAAAAGTGGGTTAATTTACCCATATTTTCCTGTGTATTATGTTCCTTAGTAGCAGCACTTGTAGTGTGACGAAACCATATTATATGCTTTATCTAATTGGAAACCTTTCAAATCCGTGCAATCCTTTTAGACGCGTTGCGTTAGCCTTGCACTGCCTTGTGTGCACTTTACAAGTCCTAAAAATAGGTAAGATACGTAGATCACATTGTTTTGTATCTACATTGATTCTCGCTTTAGATTCTATATATGAAGTACATATTACATAAATAGACAACTTGAAAATTTTTAAAACAACTTCAATTCTGTTATTTAATTAAGATGTACTACCTGCTCAAAATTTAAATTATCTAAAAAAAATTGCTGAAGGGAACCACAAAACAAAACATTACCCGTGTACCTATATGTTTTGTTTTTTGTTGATTTTCTTAAAAAGCGCCAAATCATTTTCGATAAATCTCGATCACCTCTGAAATAGATACATATGATCTACCAAACAAAAATAGAATCATCAAAATTGATGCATAATTGGCGGAATGTTCAAGTAACATACATGATATACAAAAAAAACATAAAGTCAAAGTAAAAGTCAAAATCACTTATTCAATTTAGGCATCAAAGGCGCACTTATAAAAGTCAGTTAAGTTACAGTCGAATTGAGAACCTTCTATTTTTTTGTTGAAGTCGGTTAAACATTAAGTAAGTACGTAGGTAGAAAAACTTATTTAGTACATCATGAATATTATTATAGTTAGTTACGCTACCTACTACTACTGAAAACAGCTGTACAACTATATTATAGTATACGTATGCTTAAAATGGTTACAGCGCCGCATAAGTTGCAGGTCGGAATCAGAATACAATGAGCCACATTTAAATATTTCCTCGTGAAGACTTTGATGAATGTCCAGTAAATAAGCGAACAATAGCGCAGATGACTACAATGGAAGCAAAGCCTAAACGGACGATACCCTGTTAGGCCCCGCCGACCGCCGTAATACAATACCTGACACATCCTCCTTTCCTAAACACTTACTTTTGATATCCATTATGTATCGCATCGGTGCGAATTCGTTCAAAATTGCAATTCTATAAACGTACCTTGACTTCCTTAGTTTTTGTTAATGTTGATCGACCTTGAATGGCGCGACTGCCTTGCCCTTGATTGTAACTAATCGTAACGGTATTTTTTTTGCAGGTTGGTAGCAAACACGACGAGTTGGACAAAGTTGTGAAGCTGCTGCCTTACATCCAGCATAAGAATGATAAGGTGACGTTCTCAGAACCTTTGGACCCAGCGAAGCTGCTTCCGCCCCGTCCTGCTTACTGGACGTACCCTGGATCTCTGACCACGCCCCCTTGCACCGAGTCTGTCACGTGGATTCTCTTCAAGGAGCCTGTTCAAGTCTCCGCAGAACAGGTATGAGTCAGCATTTCCCGAGTATTGTCGAGTTGTTTACATTAAACTCGTACGAATAAATGTTTTATTCTTAGGAAACATGGCTCGCCGCTACATTTCAACTGACTGCTATATTTAGACAAAAAATGATTCACTTATTCAATTTTATTTAAACATGTTACTTGACCACAGTTATGGATTATTTTATTTACTTCTTACGTATAATTACTTCGCTGTTATAAATCCTAACATCTATTATATAACCTATCCAAGAATTTATTAAGTCAGCCCTTCTGAGAAGTGCCCATGTCATGATGTTACAAGTTCAGGGACGTTGTTGTGTTGGTTTTTCTATCCCTATAGTCCATGTAGACCTACTAAGATTCCAAGATCGTTGTTACCCAACATTGTAAAAAAGAGCACTAAACGTAATTTTAGAAAATAAACTATAGCACGAATATCCGCCGTCAGCAAAAAGTGTAAAATCATTTATAAGAAGAGAAGATCCCATGGCCAACTTCCAGCTCTCAACATCAATCCACCTTCATAATACCATAATATTGTATTGTCACTAAAATTGCACAGGTATGCCAAATTTCAACTCAATCAGATGTCGACCAGAGTTTCAAAACTGATTATAAATTTTGAACTCGAAAGACAGACATGCGAACGAAGCAAGTTAAATAAAATAAGAATCTGGCCACCACTCATAAAAAACAGTTAGTTAATATTACGAATGATTGGTTACAGCTGGCACTGATGCGGAAACTGAAGTGTGGCGAAGCGTCGAGAGGCGTGGAGGCCATGGAGCTCTTGTACAACTACCGGCCCACGCTACCTCTGGGCAACCGCGAGCTGCGCGACTACGGTATCAACTAGCCTCACTTCAACTACCACACAGAGAAAGAAAGAAGAAACGTTGTTTAATAACATACCTTCCTTTCTTTCTTTCTTGACGTGTATACACGCCCTTCCGACGCAACTCTTGTATGCCTTGTGTAAAAGTTATTGACAGCGACCAATTCCCTTTACAATAATAGACGCGCTAGTTTTTATAAAGTAATTGAACTTCTATGTATTAAGTAGACCATTGCGGAAAAATTAAGGTAATTTTTATATAGCGCAGGTACTTAAATAAAATCTTTCAAATATAGAAACGGGCAAGTCGTGCGACTGATGGAAAGCACTACGCCTGCCAATGACAACTGCAGTGTCACTTCAACTGACTTCAGCGTAGAACTGAAGTTTTGCGTAACATTACTTGTTTTTGAGTCACCTTCACTCTGCAATTTTAATTGCTACAGTGCTTTTCAAAGTCTAACACAGTATTGCTTGCGCACTATAACTGCTGAGCTGCAGAATGCTGGCCAATGAATGACCAATAATATAAATAGAAATAACTAATTAACCGAATGCATTACCACTACCCACTTTGCCTTTTGCTCGTCAGTTTTGCCACCCTTGTTGGGTGTAAGGCAACACAACAACCCTTTGGCGCAAAAACGTTACAAAGTGAAGTAGTTTACTTTCTAGATACTTTTTGTTTAGATACATAGATGTTTTTGATATTAAAGTAAAACAAAACCTATGACACTTGTCGTTCGTCACACCATCACTTTGAATAGGACGCTGTGGGTAACTTGTAACTTTAGCTATGTACTGGATTTGTTTAGGCTTAAAGCCTATTTATTATCCACTGTGCAGTGGTTGATATTTAGTCAACCAACCGCTGCCGCGAGGTAGGTACTTATACAGATCTTATAGAGTATTCCAAATGTTTAAACCCATGTTAGTTAATAGCACAAGGATCGATGCTAGTGAAGCTAGAATTAAGTATAAAAGTGGCCTTTTGACCGTCTGTTATGTAGTTACTTCCTTAGAATCTCATCTTAGATTCATTAATTCTAATTTTAATATAAAATTGTAGTAATTATATTTACAGCATTTTATTAGATATATTAATCGTTAGCTATAAATTAATGTTAATGAAATCTATGATACCGACATACAAATTTGAACTATTACAAGTGCCTCAATATATTTTAGAGATCAAATTTACAATACTGTTATGTTTTATGTACGTGTACGCAAATAGTTTTAATTTAGCTTGATCTCCAGGTAAATACAAATAATTTTAACTTGATGTATAACAAGTACTGCATTTTATTTTCACCACGAAGCCTAGCACGACCGGCAGGGCAATTACGTATCTCATCTACAATCGAATGTTGTTTGAAATCTAAGAAAAATGTGGGTTTACGTCAGTTTTGTCAGCTCCAATCAGCAACTAAATAGCATTTCTGCTTACTGGAGATGTCAAAACTGACATAAAGCCGCCATTTTAAAGATTTCATTCATTTGTTTGCAACTGAGATATATCTTTTCTGTGGAGATACATATTTGCCCTGAGGGGTAATAGGAAAGTATCCGTATCGTTGACAATTGAACACAGACGCAACTATTATATTTTATGTAGTTTAAGTGTGTCGCAGATAACCGACAGTTTGTAAGAAAAGTGGCGCGTTATTCAATTGTTTAGTCGTTGATACGGATACTCTGCTCAAGTGCTCGCCTGAGAGCCGAGAAAGCGCTAGCTTAGCAAGTGCTTCGATCACTAATTCGGGGGGTGAAAGATGGTAGCTTATTTTATTTCAACTTTGCTTCTGAAGCCATCCTGGTTCTTGACTTTAGCTTTAGCTTAGAACAACAGTCGTTGGGCCATGTCGGAGGTATGTATAGAACCAGTGTGTGTCCGCATGGTATATCATCTATGGTCCATAATCCTCTGTGACCCTGCGCTGGGCTGGTTACGATAACGCTAGCCGTATTACATATCGTAGACTATTTTCTTTGAGTTTTGAACGCGATTATGTAGTTACCTAGTATTTAACCTTATACGTAATAAATGTATAGACTATATTAATAAATGCATTGTTGTATAGTTTGCTAAAACCTTGTGCCTCGAATGAACTTGGCATAGTTATGTTAACTGTGCCTTATTATAAGTGATATATTTATATTAATATTAAAACATGAAGCATGTATTAGTAATAAAATATAGTTTAAATTCATAATTTACGTATTTTATTTGCAACAATATTTGGGGATATTAGTCTTAAAAACATACAATGATTTAGTATAAAGGACGAAAACATAATAAATAATGACTAATAAATTGTTCATGATAAATGTCGTTGTTCCTAAAATATTTTAAATTATAAATAATAAAATTCTGCCTAGTAGCTAAAACCAAACTTTCGAGAAACATGCAATTGCCTGATAAAGCAATATAAATACGTAATCAGTTAATGCTTGACTTACACTTCACCGAATATAAACGATTATACACTAGGTCGGTGGCCGAACACATTTGGTTTAATGAATATAATCGTTTACATTAGGTCGGTGACCGAACACATTTAATTTAACGAATTAACTCATTTACATTAGGTCGGTGGCCGAACACATTGGGTTTAACGAATATGCTCGTTTACGTTAGGTTGGTGACCGAACACATTTGGTTTAACGAATATACTCGTTTACATTATAGGTCGGTGGATAAATTCGTTTCCTTATGAAACACTAGTCGGTGACCGAAGATGATTTGTGAGCTAATACGGATTGTGACCGGAATAACAATTTACGCTAGTCGTCGTACTACACACGAAGGCAACCAAACCTACTATGCAAATGAGCCATAATTCGCCAGCTACTAAGCGGCGCAACATTGTGTTAACAACTAAAACAATGTGATTAGGTTTTAACACTAGGCGTAAAAAAATATATAGAGCACCTTTGTGATTGTAATTCTTTACGCAGATCTACGTAACTTAATATGCATACATAAATTGATTACAGTCATTTGATCAATAAAACATTACAATATAAAGCAATATCGAACACCAACGAAGCGCTAAACTTATAACACTGAGTTTGCCCACAAGTTATAAAGTTTGACAATAGATATACTTTAATTAAGATAATAAGTCACCAAAATATTTTAACACGTACATAAAGTCTAAGGACAAAAACATTACACAAAGGTTTCTCGGAGTAATTGTTTTTTTTAATTCTGTAAATTTTTATGTAATATAAAAGCTTTGAAGACGGGTTTCATTTCTTTTTCGAGTAAAAACATTAGTAACCGCACCAATCACGAGTTGTATGTAGGCATGTATAATAAAGTGTGGGTCGAACGGCGTGCGGCGCGGTACAGCGCAGCGCGGCTTATGACGTTGTAATACAAGAAATATTGTGAGGTGAGAGATGACTCATGGCACAACGAAGGTGACGCGCGTAGCTGCGCAGCGCCGTGCAGCTAACATTGTGCTGCGCTACGTGCGGTATACACCAAACTTTATACTTAAAATTCAATTTTTATTTATATACACATACCAAGATTCGCCTAAATAAGCCTATAATCTTATATATGAGATGTATGTTGTATGATATATAATCTTAAAGGTAATTAAATAATCAATTTATCGCGTGCGAATCACATAACCAAAGTGTAATTGATACATTTGATAAAATATACATTTTAAAATATTAGAAACCAATGGGTATTGCTTAGACTTATTTGATGTGTGTACATGGCTACTAAATTAACTTAATTAATAAAAATAAAACTACTTTTGGATCTGAAATACTGGGCTTTTAAAACGTGATAAATTAAATGAGCATAAAAGTGTTTGTATATAAACAATATTCAGTTGTGATAAAACTTTAGTACACATGCACTTTGCTTTGTTCGATATTTGAATAATGATTACCTTAAATATTCTTATATCACAATATCACGTCATGTATTTATATACTAAATACCCATAATATGTATAGTTTTATAGTACCTAATTCCAAAGTCCGGATAACGTGTGCAACCGGACTACTAGGCTTTAAGTCTCATTAGTTCGGTCAACTGAACTAATAACGGTACTACTGATACTAGATCAATACAGTGTATGTTCTTCCTCTTCTTCTTATACAAAGTGAATTTTTTAAGATGGGGCAGTAAGGGCAAGTACCTTAACCATAGTACTTTGAGCGCGCGACCCCGACTAAGTAGACCGTCTTCGCGATAAATAGGCGACAAAAGTGGGAAGAGGTAGTGCGGTGGGGGCCGAGGAAGTTGGCCGGCGATCATTACGGGAGTGCCGGCAGAGCGATTGGGGTTGGCAGTTTTTAAATGTCATTTTTTTCTGTTGTGCAGGTATGCTGCCAAAAAAAGGGAGATGTGTTCGTAGTTGCTATGTAGACATTCCTAAACGCGTTTCGCGCTTAATCCTACGTGAATCAACGCTAGTAGGGAAGATATTCTACCTATATATATACTTACTGTGCCTTAACCGTTATAGTTACAGTATAACGTTCCTAGGAACCTCCATAATTTTACGCTATATTCTGAACTGCTCTATATTTATTTGCAATATGGACTCAGGGAAAAAACTAAAATACTTACGAAAAAATGCCTAGTGGCAAACTGTTCTAGAATAGGACCTTTTTATGTATGTATCAAAAGCTTGTAACCTATTTAAATGTACCTATCATCGACAATGTGTTACCTAGCAACAGTTTTGTTGATTAGCTGTCTTGTATAAAATGTCTATGCAGATAAAACGAATTTATGTTACTATATAAATTACAATGTTTTCTTTCCATATATAACCACTGCGTGTTACCCGAATATATGTAATATTTCGAGTAGGCAACCTAAATATAACAGGTTATGATCCCAGACATGATCTGGTTGCTAAGTAAAAGTAAGTAGTGTTCAAGTATCAGATCTCGTACCTACTGCTAAAAAATGCAAGCTATGAATATGTGTAGTTTTGAGAAACTATCTGGCCAGGCTAACTATGGCACCTGGTCATTTGCTATGCAAATGTTTTTAACAGACATATATTTATGGGAGTGCATTGATGACAATTTCAAGCTGGACTCGCCGGAGGCAAAGAAAAGAGAGGCCAAGGCTAGTAGTAAAATTTGCCTCATGTGTACCGAAAAAATATATCCCATGATAATGCATGTCAATACAGCGAGAGATACATGGCTAACGTTGCAGCGTGCGTATGCTGACGGTGGACTACTGCGACGGCTATATCTATTACGGAAAATGTTCAACGTGAAACTAACAATGTTCAACACAATGGAGGAGTACTTGAATGACATTCAGACCACAAATCAAGCATTAATTAATATTAAAGCTGGTCTTGATGATGAATTTGTCGGGATAATAATGCTGGCTGGTTTGACAGATGCCTTCAATGCTCTGGTGATGACGTTAGAGCATTCGAACGTTAAGATTTCAGTGGAAACTGTTATGGCAGCGTTAGGAAAGTATTAGAAATAATACAATGGAAGACAATTCTGTCCTTATGTCAAAGAGTGACAAAACCAAGAAGGTGGTTATATGTCATCTGTGTAAGAAGAAAGGACACTATAAGTGGCAGTGCAAGGACAGGATACCTAATAATAAAAAGGGTAATACAACACAAAAGGATAGTAAAGAGACTCTCGGGCTGATATCTGCTATGTCAGCGACGGTCAACAAAAGCGAATGGGTCATAGATTCCGGTGCTACATCTCATATGACATCAGACAGACACATTTTGGAGAACAAGGAAAACGTAGGTTCAAAGGTGGTGACAACTGCAAATAATGACAAGATTATGTCAAATCTTAAGGGGGATGTGTTTGCCTTGGGGCGTTCTATAAGGTTTGAAGATGTGTTGAATGTACCAGGTTTGATGACTAATTTACTATCAGTAAGTAAGATGTGTAGTAAAGATTTTGTTGTTGTTTTTGATAAAACTTGTTGTAAAGTTTTTAAAAAAGGTGACGTCACAGTAGGTTGTGATGCTTTGTTAACAGCACCCCTAAAACAAGGTTTCTACGTTTTAGATAAAGAGGCAGCGATGGTTATTACGTCTTCTCCAGATACTACTTCTAGTGCATTTGATTTGTGGCACAGAAGGTTGGGTCATCTGAGTAAGCCTTTGATGGAAAAGTTGAAAGGTTTAGCAGATGGACTGTCGTATGGAGCGGTGAGTACGGAACCGTGCGAATGTTGCTGCAAGGGAAAGGCGTGCGTCAAGAAATTTCCGAAAAGAAAAGGTAAGAGAGCAAAAGATTTGCTCGAGCTAGTGCATTCTGATTTGGCGGGCCCTATGGAGATAGAGTCTTATGGTGGAAATAAATACTTTTTGGTCTTCGTAGATGACTTTAGCAGAAAAACTTTCACATATCTGCTAAAATCGAAAACTGAAGTATTCGCGAAATTTAAAGAATTCAAGGCACTAGTTGAGAACCAGACGGGCAAGAAAATCAAAAAATTACGTACTGACAATGGCACAGAGTACGTAAATCATGAGTTTGAAGTTTTTCTTAAAAAGCATGGTATTCAGCATCAGACGTCTGTACCGTATACGCCACAACAAAACGGAATTGCTGAGCGGACCATAAGAACCGTTACAGAAAAGGCGAGATGCATGATACACGATGCTGGTCTAAACAAAAAACTATGGGGAGAGGCCATTGGGTGTGCGGTGTATCTTAAAAATAGATCTCCAACTATGGCTTTAAAGGATAAGCTTCCTGAAGAAGTCTTTACGAATGAACGAGTGGACTTGACGAATCTAAAAGTATTCGGGTCCAACGCTCAGGTCCTGATAAAAGATCATAGCAGGAAGAAATTCGATCCGAAGACTATACCTATGATAATGACTGGGTATTCCACTAATCAGAAGGCGTACCGATTTATCAATTTGGATAGTAACCCAACAAAACTTGTGACAGATCGAGATGCTACATTTTTTGAAAATGTGCCCATGTCGAAGTCGAAACGAGATAACGTTTCGGAGAAGAATGTTGTCGATATTTATCTACACAATGAAATTCCAGAAACCAGTCATCCTACCACTGAACCGGAGGTACCAAGGTTAGCGGGATCTGTTGCAGTGGGGGTACCGGTGTCTAGGCAGAATTTCATGGTTGATGAAGTAGAATCTCAATCGTGGAGTCCAGGAGCATTTACTTCAACCCAAGATTCAGACTCTGGTGAGAACTTCTTTGATTCTGTTGATTCAGAGAGCCATGTTGCCACGGAAGATTTGCAAGATCCAGTCAACACAAATGTTGCTGATCCTCCAAATGATGTGGTTAACACTAATGAACGACGCTACCCAATTCGAGATAGACGTTCAAAGATATTCAAAGCGGACATGGTCTATAACTTTCACGTAAGTTATATTTCTGATCCTGTATCGGTTCAAGATGCTATGGAGCGCTCAGATAAAAAGTTATGGTTGGAAGCGATGAAGGATGAATTTAACTCCCTGAAGGATAATAAAACCTGGGAACTAGTTGATCGACCGATAGATGCTAACGTTGTTAAGTCCAAATGAGTTTTTAAACTCAAGGTAGGAGCGGATAGCAGTGTGCAGCGCCATAAGGCCTGTGACCATAAGTCTGGTCGCTAAGGGCTATTTACAAAAACCAGGAATTGACTATTTTGAAACGTATGCACCTGTTGTGAAAATTTCATCAATTCGTCTTCTACTTGCGCTGGCAGCTGAAAAAGACTTAAGCATACATCACATAGATGTGACTACAGCTTTCCTAAATGGTGAGATACAGGAAGAAATTTATATGGAACAGCCAAAATTTTTCGTTCAAAAGGGGGAAGATCGTAAGGTTTGCAAGCTTCAAAAGTATTTGTACGGTTTGAAACAAGCGGCCCGATGTTGGAACGAGAAAATTCATGGCCATGTTTTGAAAATGGGTTTTATGCAATCTAATTATGATCAATGCGTTTACACTAAAATTAAAGGTGGTCTGTTTTTAGCTATAGCACTTTATGTAGATGATTTTTATATATTTACAAACAATGAAGATCCAGCTGATACAGGAAAGAACAGATTAAAAGTTCTTTTAAAATAAAGGACCTTGGTCTTGCGAGGGAATGTCTTGGAATGCGGATTGTGCGGGATGTGGACAAGCAAAAAATCCATCTTTCCCAGAAGGCATACATTAACAAGATTCTTGAAAAGTTCGGGATGCAAGACTATAAACCCGTTAGCACACCGATTGCTGCGAATCTTCATTTAAAGTCTGGTATAAAGAATGACGATACACGGTATCAAGAGATCATAGGATCACTGATGTACCTTGCGTGTTGTACTAGACCAGACATATCATTCGCAGTCACAATGTTGAGTCAATTCAACAACTGCAATGACTCATCACACATGGCAGCACTGAAACATGTTCTCAGGTATCTGAAGGGGACAGTGGAACTATCGCTGTGTTACAAGAAGTGTAACAAACCTATAGTAGCTTACGCGGACGCGGATTGGGGGAATGGGCCTGATGGGAAATCATTCTCTGGTTATACCTTGTTTTTCGGTGGTGCTGCGATAGCTTGGCAGTCTAGGAAACAGCGATGTATAGCATTAAGTACTGCAGAAGCTGAGTATACCGCAATATGTGAGGCTTCAAAGGAAGTAGTTTCTGTAAAAGGTTTATATGCTGAACTGACGGACCGGACTGACACTATTACAATATTTAGAGATAGTCAAAGTGCAAGTAAACTAGTTTATATTCCTTCAATAGGGAAGCGGTCGAAGCATATAAACATTAAGTACCATTTTGTACGAGATTTGGCAGAGCAAAGGGTTATCTGTATTAAGTATTGCGAAACAGCCCTTATGCCTGCTGATATGTTGACAAAAGGGGTTGCTAGACAGAAACACCAGTTCTGTATGAAACATTGTGGATTAAGTGGGGGTGTTCTAGAATAGGACCTTTTTATGTATGTATCAAAAGCTTGTAACCTATTTAGATGTACCTATCATCGACAATGTGTTACCTAGCAACAGTTTTGTTGATTAGCTGTCTTGTATAAAATGTCTATGCAGATAAAACGAATTTATGTTACTATATAAATTACAATGTTTTCTTTCCATATATAACCACTGCGTGTTACCCGAATATATGTAATATTTCGAGTAGGCAACCTAAATATAACACAAACTGTTATTCTTTTGATCTTTTGAAGCAGGATCGATTGGCAACAATAAGGCCGGGACTCCACCAAAGCGGAGACGAGACGAGCGGAGAGGAGATGTTTTTTAAACAACCAATAGAATTGAGTTATTGACACGTCTCCTCTCCGCTCAGCTTCAGTGGAGATCGCTGTGCGGAGATGGGTAATATTTGTATGTCGCGATGGAAGCGGAGATGTGAGCTGTGCGCGGACGACGCGCAGTGGAGACGAGAGATGTGAGCGGCGTGCAGTGAGCGATGTCACCCTCCCCCCTCTCGCCCGCTAGCAACCCGCAGAACCCCGCGCGCGCGCCGGCTGGCCGGCCATCTTGCTAGTACCGTGCACGCGAGCATCGTGAATAATTTGTGCAGTTTGTATTTTTCAACGTAAACAATTAGTTAATTTAAATAAAACGTAATGGATGAACAATTTATTGAATCAGTAAAAAAATATCCATGTCTATGGAACACATCAATAGATACCTATAAACTTACTGACGTCAAAGATGCAGCTTGGGAGAACGTTTTGAAAGAAACTCAATTATCTGACGGTAAGTGCAATTTATTATACTAAGTATTTCGTTCAAGTAATATTGTAATACGAGTGTCTTGCCATGGAACGGCGCCCTCGTTGTTGAAATAACTACAGAATTTTTCTCGAACTTGATAGGCATCCATATTGTCATTCGATAATAGATTTTCCACGTTTGTGTCGTTAAACATAGTCGTGGCCAAACCCGTTTCATTATTATCTAGATAGCCAGGCATCTTGTCAATTAAAAAGTTGTGTAGAACACACGTTGCTTTTATCACTTTTTCCACTGTTTCTATTTTACATTCAAATTCTTTACGGTATACGTACCATTTCCGTGATAATACACCAAATGTAGCTTCCACAATACGACGAGCTCTTGAAAGTCTATAATTGTATGTTCGTTTTTCGTTATTTAAATTATCGCGTGGATATGGTCTCATTAAGTTAGGCATCAAAGGGAAAGCTTCGTCTCCAATAAAAACAAACGGTACAGGTTCTCCATTTTGGTACAAGGGTTGTGGCTGTGGTAGATTTAGTCTGTTTTCTCTCAAACGAATTCCGAATATACTATCAGCAAAAATACCACCATCGCTGAACCTTCCCATTGAACCTATATCTACCATAATTATTCTTCGGGTAGCGTCGGCTACGCACATCATTACAGTTGAAAACCTGTGTTTATAACAGTAATATGAGGACCCAGATTTTGGGGGTGCAAACATGTACACATGCTTGCCATCAATGGCCCCGACGCAGTTTTTGAATTGCCAGATTTCTTCAAATTGCTTTGAAATTTTTTTCCAATCATTTTCATTAAGTTCTGGCATAACCAAAGGTTGTAATACTGTCCACAAGGCATCGCAGACATCTTCTATAATTCTTGGAACAGTCGATTTTCCTCCTAAAATTTTCAGCTATTTGTGAAAATTTTGAACCAGTCGCCAAATACCTGTAATAATTATAATGTAGATTTATATTTATGTGTCGTGGTTTCAGTTAGAATAGAAGGGTCATTTCAAAATAATATCTTAATCAGTGTCGTGTTGTTTCCGGAACTATAAAAGATTAGGCATTACTGAAATTATGTATTTACAGAATTTTCACTCGTTCAAAAGTTATAGCCATTTTTAAATAATAGAAAATAAACAATTAAAAGTCTAAGATTCACACGAGCACAACACATTGAAATCAAACAAATAAAATGGATTTATCACTCGTTATTTATTAACATTTTAAATTTCGACGCCGCCGTCTGCCGCGACCACGTACGAGAGATACAATCCGTTTTGTTTGTTTGATTTCTGATATTTTTTTTTATAAATTGGTTTCCCTTGAAACTCTGGTATTTTTAAAATATTTATAATGGTTATAAATTCTGCATGAGTGATAATGCGGTAAGTATATTTTGACTATGGCAATGTCAACATTTAATATTTATAATGATTTCAATTATTTTTATTTCAGTAAAAACGGCTAAATCTAAGTGGAAAAAGTTGAGAGACAGCCACCGGGACGCATTAAAAAGGAAGAATGCCACTAGAAGTGGACAGAGTGGTAAACAAATTCGTGAATGGAAATATGAGAAGGTAATGGAATTTTTGATACCATATATGACGAATAGAAACAGGACTACAAATTATACCTCACAAACAAATATAAATGAACAGGAAACAAATTCATTGGAAAATAATGTAACCGATGAGTTTTTTGAAACATCAAGCAATCATACAAGAAGCACTCCAGAAGATCGTCCATCTGTACAACATTCGCCGTCACCGACATCAAGCGTCTCAGCCTCGACATGCAGAAATGCAACAAGAAAATCGGATGAAATAAGTAATTTACTTATACAGCACCATGCAAACCGTGAAAGAATACGCCAAGAAAAACTAGAAATACAATCATTGATAGAGAAAAATAATACCCTTGACGAAATGGACACTTTTTTTCTGTCGATATCAAAAAGTGTAAAAAAACTTTCTCAATATATGCAGCTTCAGGCTAAACGTAAAATTTTCAATGTTCTTTTAGAATTGGAAGAACTTGAGCTACAAAACACATGGTATAACACAAATGAAAATAATTGGTATTCCCCCAGTTACACTTCAGCACCGGGTCCAAGTTCGACACCGGGTCCTAGCTCAACACAGGCACCGGTTCTTACATCAACACAGGCCGGTGGTCCTAACTCAACACAGGCACCGGTTCCTAGCTCAACACAGGCACCGGTTCTTACATCAACACAGGCCGGTGGTCCTAACTCAACACAGGCACCGGTTCCTAGCTCAACACAAACACCGGGTCCAAGTTCGACACAGGCACCTGTTCCAAGCTTGGAAGATACGCACATGACCGATGAACAGATAGAAGAAGCATTCAGAAACGAAGAAGACACATATGATAATTTGTAACTATATGGAAAAGAAAGCAATATGTCTCATGTGATTTACTGTTATAATTTTTTTGTACGTTATGTTTCTAATATAACCTTACGTTTTTTTTGCTACTCCCAGAACGGCAGTTGATTTTTTTGTTTTCTTTATGAATAAATAAGATAATATAAAAATATATTTGGTTTTTACATAATATGCATCACTCCAGTCTCCCGGAGGGGTAGAAAGAGACAACGGATCTCGATTTCTCGTAATCCTTACATACTTCAGTTTACATAATATTTTTCATGTATTCTCGTACTTCTTGATTCTCGTTTTGAGTACTTCTCACTTAGCCCTTTTACACAAAAAAAAACAAACACTCAAAAAAGACTGATCACATTCAAACGCAGATAACACACATAAACACAAACACACATTACCAAAAAAATAATTAGGTAGGTACTTACTTTAAACATACTGCTAGCCGCTCTTGGGTACAGATAGATCTCCTGTAGTTAGTATCTTGCTTAAATATATGCGGTTTAATTAAGTTATGTAGTTCGTAGAATATATTCCTCGGTAGTCTGTAGGACTTGGTAAAACTTTCATCATCTAACTCATTAAACAGAGTAAAAAATTCTCCATGACTGGTATGGTAATACAAGTGACTTCTTTTCCAAAACCGATGTTTTCTTTTGTTTAGGTAGTATAAAGCTATCAATTCTGCTTCTTCAGACTGTAGTTCTTCTTCAAGTAAAAGAAGATACTTTTTTTGTAATAATAGCGACATCGTCTACCTTTCATGTCAGAATGCGTACTGAGCACTCAACGCCTCGCACCCGAGCTGAAAAACATCTCTTCTCGCACAGCACACAGCACACCGCACACATCTCCGCTTTGGTGGAGTCCCGCGAGCTGAAAAACATCTCTTCTCGCACAGCACACAGCACACCGCACACATCTCCGCTTTGGTGGAGTCCCGGCCTAAATATTTCGATTTGATTAATCGTTTTCAATACAAAATGTAAATGAAATATTTAGCATTTCTAGTACTCAAACCTCAGTTGACCCCATTTGAGTATTGATCTATATATGAAAAAAAATCAATTTGTATAAAACATTTTTTTTTAGTATTTCAGCATATTTTCTCCGACTGTATATTTTTTTTTCCAAAATATGTGTGCCGTTCAGATTGTCTCAAAAGGTTACGGATATATACTATGAACATATTCCTGTAACTACAACGGTTAAGGCGCGGTCCAATACTAATTTTAAAACAATTTACAATGCTTTACGTAAGGTTGAAAATTGCTTATCAGATTGGACGATGTAATGCGAAAGTGCATTAATTTTGAACGTTTTCTTTATAATTTCAATATATACTACAACACAATTAAAAAATCAGCTGGTTACTATTTCAATACTATACGTTAGCTATGTATTACCTTAAAAAAATATAGTGTTAATGCTGAAAACGAGTTTGGACGTGAAAGTTTATTTTCAAATTAGGATATTTTTCTGCGAAAAACGAGTAATATTTATGAATTATATTCGGTTACTATTCTTTACCTGTTCTTTTTATAACCTAAGTTTTTTTTCATACAATATTATACTATAAGCTATATTATACTATATTATTGATCTGTTTCGTTACACTAGATGTTTAAAGATGCTGCTTTTTATTATTATTAGAATAGTGGCGCGCCTTAAGGTTCCTGCACTTACTGTCCAGTTTTAAAAATCCACCCTGTATAATTATATAAAAATCAATTACTGTTCGTTAGTCTAGCTAAAACTCATAATGGCAGGACAAAAAAACATTAACATATTATTCATCGCCACGCAGGTGAAACCGCGAGTCGCAGCTAGTAATCTATAATGAAATGCTTGTGGCTTAGCTCGCCTAGACGTTGGAAATCTAGTCCAATAGGTTAAGTTAGACAAAGCCTGATGTGGTCATTATTTGGATGGGGACCGTTATTTACATTTTTTACTGAAAACTTCCATGTTTCAGAAGTCGACAGTTGTGGTTGTTGCTTCGGACCATAATCGCTAGGCCATATGAACCTAAGGTAGGTTCATATGGCCTAAGAGGAAGATATGCCATAAACGAATATACTTAGTATTTTCAATTATTATAAATTCATGTATGAACCGAGCCTAGGCCAGACGAGCGTGCTTTACCATCGATGTATCCTCGCATAACAACAAATGAGATTACTGCCAAACGTAAGTCTAAGTAGGTATATCTTATCTCGAATAATAAAAATACTTTTGGCAATTGGCAGGCAAATCATTAAAATCCATATAAAAACTATATATTATTTACAATCTTAATTTTTATTTTTATATACATATGGGCTAACTTATAAACGCTGTATAAATTTAAATTACGTCATTTAGTACAGCGCAGACCAATTTCGTAGTTCTCAGTACTAAATGAGTTTATTTAAATTTAAGCAGCATTTATAAGGCCGATAATATTTATACAAATGAATAAATATGATTTGTATTATTATTAATAAGTTATGCAATATTGTAGATAGCAAAATAAATTACAATTTATACACTATTTTGTTTGTATAATGATGTATCAAATATTAATCCTAGATTTGTAAATTTTGCATGTATACGATGTGATTTGTAGTTTTGTGATGACTGTAGTGATAGCAATATTTACATTAAAATGTTAGGGAATACTGCTTATTCAAATTGTGTCATATTAATGACGCAGTAAACCATTTTTACAACATTCGTTTAATAGAGTTAGATTTAAACCTATTGAAAACGTAAATTTTGGCTCTATATCAAATACAACTATATCAAGCACAAGTTAGATCATGTATGGAGTACTGTTCACTGACTCGTGGGACGGCTTGTTACCAGCTTGACGCTCTTCAGTCAATTGAGAGACGAGCCAAAAATCTTATTAGCAATGACTCTCTAGTTGAAGCTAGACTTTGAAGCCTTCAAAACCGACGCAAATCGTCAACTTATCGGTCTTTTCCCGGAAAGAATTCAGGGAATGAACATGAGGTACATATACTTTGATTCCTCCATCGCTATTTAGAACCTACGAATGGGCAGAAAATAAGACGTCGCTACGTGGGTGTTAGCAAATTCCACCATTGCGCAAAAAGCATTTTGCTTCTACATACATAACGCGTAGGACTAAGGAGTGAAATTCGTTGGCTTAGTCTGTTTCCTTCTAGACATACGTGATCCATGGAACATTTAATATTAAGCGATATAGTGGTCAAACGCCTGACTATCAATAACAAATAATATCATTATTCCTAGCAATATTAAAATGCGAAACTGTGTTTATCTGTTTATTGTTTGTTTATCCTAATGTCACCCTAAAATTGGCTACACCTGCCTTTAAAGGGCAGTGGTGGGAAGTCCTTAGACCACTTCTGTAATCGATGCGTGAGTGGGCAAATCGATTAATAATTATTGTTATTCCGATGGCGGTAAAAAACCATGGCTATCGTTCTTCACTCGAATCTTCTTTTTAATTTTTACATAATTGGTAAAGTGCCAGCACCCTTTCTATTTTTTGATGTTTGGAGAGTGACGAGTGATTTGCTGTGCGGCCACTTTCACACTGCGGCAGGGACGTGTGTAGACCGACACCGATTTAGCCCACCACCACTCTCCCTAACTTGCCGCCGATAGCTCGTAGGCGTGTGGCGTATAAAGCGTCCACGTGCGTTCTAAGTATTTGTCTTTTGTTCGAAAACAGATAGTCAGAATAAGGTTTTAAAGAATACCGCGCGGTCTTCTTATAAACACTGCCTAAATTTAAACAACGTCATTTAGTACGGTGCAGAACAGATTTGTTGTGCACACTACTAAATAACGTCACTTAAATAAGCAGCGTTTTTAAGTAAGACTGTAAATGTTTTTAACTCAAAATGAATTCAGTGTGATGTCTTAGGCCTGAGTCTAAATTCTATCTTCTAAGTTTGTGATTTTATTAAAACTTGGGAACCTTTGTCCAGCATTGGTTAAAGTGAATAACTTAAAATGTATTAAAAGTAGTAGGTGGGATCAAATATTTTCAATAAAGCTATCAATCTCAAAATTGTATAAGATCCTCACAAGACTGGTTTTTACTGGCATCATCACCTGTTTCTGCATCGTAGAATTCTAAGTGTTTCGGTGACGTTTTCCTTCTCGGTGGTACCGGCGCTTCGTCTAGTATGCCAGTAGTGCCTAATAATTTACCTTGCTCATTAAACTGTTTGACGTCATCACTTTTCTCGGCGCGACGCAATGCAGGAGATAGCTTCTGTCTCACTGGAGGACTAGGGGCCGCCCGTGAATACGCCGGCCGATTATCGAAGATAGAATTGTTAACTAAATTAGCACTGTCTGGCAACAACGCCGCAGTTTTGCTTCGTCCTAGAACAAACACGTGATTTGAACTTCCCTTTGTTTCACTGCTACTAGAAATATCGTCCGTATAAAAGGTGGTCTTTTTTGTAAAGTGGGCCCGGAAGTGTTTATGCGCTTGAACGTCGGATTTGCTTCTTTCGAGTGTGAAGGCGCCGTTCGTATGGAGATGGCAGCTGAACGAACTGGTGTTTACTGTACAGGCTGGAGTGGTTGAGAAGGGGATGGCGGGAGCCCACAAGCAAGCCCCTTCATTCCTTGGCACCAGTAGCAATGGGTCCTGGAAATAAGTGATTAGAAGTAAGCAATCAGTGTTGTCTCAACATTCATCATCTCCCTTTAACCCCAGCCATGTGATGTCGATACAATACGCAACTCTATTTCGCGACCGGCGTTCAGTCACATACATACAATACAAAAGTTGCGAACCGCTAGCAGTGTGTTCTGTTTTTCGGGCATATTGCTGATTGCTTGACACATGCCCCGCCCCCTTTTCATATCTCCCTTGTTTCTGTGATCTGTGGTCACAGACGAATCGAACGATCGAATTCAGTATAAAATATGATATAACTAACAGTGTGGCACGTGATAACGGATGAATAATTCCACAAAGCGCTGCGCGATATTAAATAGCGACCGTGTTCGCCCAGTCGGTAGTGACGCTGACGGGATCGAACCTGGGAAGTTCGATCCCTAGCCCGAGGAAAAGTATGTGTGTTGAACAGAAATATTCGCTATCGAATCTTGGGTGTTTGTGATGTGTTAAATCAAAGCGCTGCGCGATATTAAATAGCGACCGTGTTGTCCGTGACTATTATATTGTCCAACATTCACTATTCAAATACTTTTTCTCGAGTTGTAAGCTTAAAATATTTCAAAGTTAGTTTGGCGCAGACTGGTAATTGTTTACACCAGAAACACCAGAAACAAAGAATATACGTTGTAAATTTAAATTGCTTTATAAAATATTACTTTTTAAAGATTTCTTGACTATTTTTTTTACTCAAAAGAGTAAATAAAACTATGCCTACAATAACTGTGCTGGCCACACACATTCAATAAATATAAATAGGTAGGTACATAGTGTATAGTAAATGGTGCATATATTACTTAAAGGTCATGTACCTTTAAGTAATATAATTTCTTTATTATGTGTGTGTTTAGGTGCCTGCCTATTACATAAGAAATAAATGTTATTATCTGGAGTAGGTACCTCCTATATATACATTTATTTATTGAGAACAGTAAGTATACCTATTACAAATTTATATAATAACTTGCCAAAAGATATAAAAGAGATAAACTCCATAAATACATTTATAAAAGTGCAGCAAAAATAAATTTTAAAGGATTTTTCATCAATTAGATCGAACCGAATAGACAATCGAGTAGACAATAATTATTAATTACATATTATGACACAACACTTATTTGCACAGTGTTGTTTTTAATTCGTACTATGTTATCGACCTCATTTTAGTATATTATGATACAAGTAGGCGAGAGTGTAAATCAGCCGAGTGTCTAGTGAGCAAATGGCTCAAGACTTTTTCAACACACTTGCGAGGAAAAAACAAACATCTATTGCGTAAATCGTTTAATAAAACAATTGGTGAATCTACAATTTTCAAAACGATATTGGATTGTTTTTAATAGCAATTTCACAGTTTGTGTTACATTGGTACTTGCCACTTCTTTAGTACCTTCATTTACTTTCTGTGTAAATGTCGGCGACAAAGGTAAATCGTATAAAATTACTGGAAGGAGAAGGCACCACATAACTCATGCTACAAGATGTGCGTGGTTGTGGTTCGAGCCAAAACTTTTTTGCCTTTGGATGCAAATTAATGGCTTACGTTATTTTGTCACTGATTTTAGCTTTGCTATGAATTGAGTCTACTATCAATTGTTCAAATTCGGTACTAAAACTTGACATTTTTACAATTATTTACTACACAGCAACAAATACGATTAAAAATCAAAATAACTACCTATGAAATTATAGGAAAAGGTGCGCAATCAATTTTTTTCATGCGTGACCTGCATGGTGAGTGAACATACAGCCTACTTCAGATTATAATTTTAAGTTATCAAATGCAAATATTTTAACATTTTATACTAAATTAATATGAATTATTAGTAATTTGATAGTAATAAATGCTTGTTTGAGTTAATTGAGGACATATACATTGACTTATTCCAAAAATGTAAGTATATGAATTGTCTACGGCATAAAACCTCTTTGTTGCTACTAAAAAACTGTATTATCCGGTTATATTGAAAATGCTCTGTATACTCGCATCGCATATAATTTACAGTAACTTAACTTTGCAGGGATAATTCTTTTATTCACTAGTGTGTAATACTATTATGCACGAGTGTGTTATAATTCGGTTTATGGCTTTAACCATTAAGAATGATATAATAAGGCTCACTTTACGAGCAAGTGTGTTGAAAAATACGATGTAGCCACTTCTCGGTTCGGCTCGGGGATTCCCGTGCCTACGCTCAATATTGTTAGCTACTATTGTACCTCCACTATAATTATGCTTACCGGCACTTTAGTTTAAAAATGCGTTTCTCTGTAAGTGAACTGTTAATTCTTTGTAGAAATAAAGTTTTATAACCGACTACACAATAAATAAATGTTAATTCTATAGATATTATCGCCTCCACACAGAATAAGAACATCCCTACAGCTATTGCGAAGGCATAATTTTATGACAGAATAAACATTATTACTACATATACATGGTTTTAGTTAGTCATTTGGCTGACCGTTATTATGTACTATTATTGATTATGTGTTAATGTGACCATAGTCACAGTGGAGGTGATGATAATACATCATCAATCGTTCGTTGCAAAGTAAAGCCTAGGGTTATTTGCATACCACTTGAGATTTAGTTGATATCAACACCAAACACAATATACAGGATGGTCATTCAGTCTGAGAGCTCTCTAAACAAACATTTAGTTCTTGGTTAATGTTCCCAATTGCATGACAGTCTCGTATAACAGCAGCTTTTAGATTAATTCTAGATATATTAGATATTTCAAAATAATGTACCTTTCCAGTTATACTGTAAATTTTCGATTGTAGAGTATGAAGTCTTTCCCTAAGGTATTCATATGAGCACTCTCTGAGTTTAATCACCCATTGGACCACATTGTCTTCTGCTCGCGCTGCAAACACGTGCCGCTTTTCTGGTTCGTCTCTGTAATTTTAAAACTTATTACAGAATGTTGCATAAATCAAAGTCGTAAGTTCTACATTGAGTTAGATATAAAGCACGAGTTATTGAGCTTATGTAAATATATTATTATATTCATATTGTAATTCTGCTTAGATAATAAATAAAAATCCCTGAACTGATAATAATAACTAAAACTAAAACTGATAGTAGCAATATACAATAATTTTACATGATTTCTGTTCGTGCCGATTTTATATATCATAGGTAACAGCCACTGCTTTTCCACACTTATCAATGCTCAAACTCCCAACTTGAATGAGAAGAAATATATTATGTCAACTTGAAAAGGTGCAAAAAGCGTTTCTGAGATACTTGTCTATACATGTTTACGGATATTATGCCTTTTTGTACCCCACTATGTTTTTAGTTGGTCTGGGCTACAACTCCTTGAGTATCAGACGGGAAATGCAGTAATTAAAATTCATGTGCAAGATACTCCGCGGTGATATTAACGTGCCTGATTTGCACGACAAGTTGTGCCATGTGCCTAACAACTACTGCCGCGGTAGATATCATATGCTTTTTGCCGAACCCCGTTCTCGTAGTGGTTCACTGAAACTCGCCTACTCCGCGCACTCTCACGGCACTCAATGCTCTATTGAAAGCCAGCCCCTAATGTGATGTGTTTGGAGACGGATGGTTGGACTTAAGGTCGGCGTTTTTAACTTATTGCGAGAGAAATTAATGCTCGAGTTAATGTAGTTTTAATTAAATGTTTAATTTATCTGATTTTTTACTTTATGTTTTGATAATTATTATATTTATTCTAAATCTCTATTTGATAAATTTGATATGAATAATTTGTAACATAATATTTAATTGTTTATTAGTAATGTGTGTTAATTGATGTAACTGATAAACTGTTGTTTTAAAAAATCTATATATATATATATATATATAAGCGAAATGTGACGAAATCTCAGAAACTACAAGTGGTAGGAGTTTCGAATTTTGCATGTGGGTTCTTTTTAAGACGTAGGTGCTCACAAAGACGGGATTTTATGAAATTCCACCCCTAAGGGGGTTAAAAGGGGTGAGAACGTTTGCATGAAACTCCTTTGTGTTTTAACTTATAGTTGTGAAAATTTGTATTTGGATAGGTCATTCAAAATAAAAAATGTTGGACTATTTTTTTTTTGGATAGTTGTGGTTTAAGATAGTGAAATGGAGGAGTGATAGTTTGTATGGAAAGTTTTGTGTTTTCGAACATACAGTGGTGAAGCATTTGGACAGTTTAAAATGATGATTACAATATTTATTGACAGGGATGACTTAGGGGGTAAAACGGGGAATATTTTTTTTCAGAAGTCCTTTGTTTTTGGAGCTACAGTGATGAACATTGATAACTGGATAGGTAATTTAAAAGAAATAGTGATGCTTTCAATATTTTTGTCAGGGATGACTTAAGGGGGTAAAACGGGGGATGTAAAAACTACTACATAATATAAACCCCCCCCCCCCGCAAGGGTCATCACGGGTAGACGTGTTGTTAATGGCTCTAACAATAATAATTAAATACGTCGTTTTTAGCGAGAAATTCGCATAAAAAGTGCAATTGCGGTGAAATAGTGTGGTGCCGACATACTCCAAGACTAAATCTGAAGTTAAATTATAGTGCTATCAGTGCATAATTACAAAAACTTTTTCGATTTTTAATGATCAGTGATATCTATCTACCCTCATCATAAGAAATAAATGTGACTGCACATTTTCGCCTTAGCAAATCACTTAAACGCCTGCGGTAACTTAATAGCAATACACACCAGTGTATATACGCTTCTTACAAATTAATAAGTTAATTTATAATGATGCCGCTAAAACGTACCCCGCCCTCGACACCAGAGCCGAGACTTTGTCCGCAGCCGGCGAAGACTCCTTTACTGACCAGCGATAGCGCCCTCACGCCTGCCACTAGAAGGATGCTTGAAGACAGACCATCTTCCGCCGACCAAGCGAATCTCCGTAATAAAAGAAAATTCGAAGGTTCTGACGACAATGCTTCACGTTCGATTATAGCCGAAATGCGAATGTTATTCAATAACTTTGCGTCTGAGCAAGACAAAAAGTTAAATTCATTTCAGAAATCGATCGAAAAATCATTACATACCAAAATTGACTCATTTAGAACTGAGCTATCGGAGTTCTCGAAATCGTTTGAATATTATTCTGCGCGACAGGAAGAGTATGCGGGAAAGGTTGCCCAACTCCAGTCCGACCGTGAAGAGGACAAAAAATACATCCGCTCACTAGAAGACCAAATTGAGTATATGAGTCGGCGGTCCCGCCACACTTGTATAGAGATAAGAAACGTCCCATTATTGGACTCCTCCAAACCATCTGAAAGTAAGCCCCAACTTTGTGACGCTGTAGTTATGATGGGGCAGACACTTAACACCAATATTGACATTTCGGACATAAAGGATATTTACAGGTTACGAACAAAGAAAGAGTCGGATAGGCCAGTGGTAGTGGAATTCACTTCTGTTATAAAAAAAGAAGAGATCCTAAGTTCGATAAAGAAGTTCAATAAAGGTAAGAAGAGTGACGAAAAACTAAACACTACGCATTTAAAAATAAAAGGGCCGAAAAGGCCTATATATACGTCAGAACTGCTCACCGCTAAAACGAAAATGCTATTTTACCTTTCTTGAGATTTTGCGAAAACACATGATTATTCTTATTGCTGGACGTCCAACGGCGTAGTATATTTCCGCAAAAGAGATAAAGCACCTTTAGTTCGAGTGGATCAAGAATCGGACTTAAATAGGCTGCGAGAGTCCAATTGACTAGCACGTACTTATATAGTCACTTGTACTGTTCTAATATATATATTGCGCATATTTTTGTATTTTGCCTATTGTTATGACAATGTTATGCTAGAATCTCGGTTATTTTTGTACAATTCATCTAACTCAGAGTTGGACATGTGCATTTTTGTACTATCCATTATAATTAAAACAACACACATATTTCACACTCGTATAGACATATTAATTATTTTTTCGAGCCTCACTCATTTATTAACTTTTATAAAATTGCACGTTTATATTACCTCATTTTTTTATTCCACGACTTCAATTGTGCTTAGTTACATGTTAAGAATGCGTCAATTACTTAACTTACCCTTCGATAATGGATGACATGATTTATGAAATAGAAAAAAATATGGACTATATTAGCATTTCTGTTCCTTATTCCTGTGAGCCTGAGGATTGCCCTTCGTTCTTAAAACCTAGTCAATGTAATAAATTAAATATCATTACTCAGAATATAAGAAGCATTGCACACAACATGGATGGGTTCTCTGCACTATTACATAGAATGGTAGTCGAGCCTGATGTGATAGTTCTCACGGAATGCTGGTTGTCATGCCACCCGACTATTCCACAGATAAGTAATTATAACTCAATTGCATCGACACATCATTTTAATCAGAACGATGGACTAGTAATTTTTATGAAATCTAACCATAAAGGAGCGTTTCCATTATGCAAGTGATTTGCATACTAGTTGCAAGTTGCATGCAAATTGTATAGTGGAAACAACAACTTGCAAACAAGTTGCAACTTGTATGCAATTAGGTTTAAACTTGTACGCACAATAATCAAGTCGGCACATTTGCACGCAAGTTGCAAGCGCATGCGGTCGTGCATAGATGATTACTTTGTTTATGACTTTATTACTTTGTAAAAATGACTGCTAAATGGGATACGGAGAAAACAATAATGTTTATTGAGGAATATCATAGACATTATTGTCTTTGGGAACCAAAAAACAATCTTTACAAAAATCGAGACGCACGCGAATCAGCATATAGAAAACTAATCGAAGTGATGAACCTTAATGGTATTGTTATGACCGTAAAAGAAGTGAAAAATAAAATACGATCACTGCGTACCACATTTTTTGCTGAAAAGCAAAAATCGAAAAATCCTAAACAACCGGTAGTGGAACAAGTAACATATACACACCAAAATTAAGCTGGTTTAACACAATGAATTTTTTGCTGACGTCAACCGAATTAAGAAGGAATGAAGAAAGCACCACTGTAAGTATCAATTCTTTTATTTTTTTTAAAAATCATTTCATCTTGCCATGTTACAGCACCATCTGTAGCAAAGTAGTTAGCAAAGTCATCTCTTATTTCGACCGCTATTTTGGGACTGCTTGACGGTTGTGCCGGGCGTAATTGCTGAAATGCTCTCATATTCACGTCATTGAACATGCCTTCACTATGTCCTGTTATTGAATTTTCTCGATCAACAAAATTAGGTGTAATATATGTACTAGAAGTATGTCTCAATCAATTGTGCAGTGCACAGCATGCTTTTATTATTTTATCAACTGTATTCACCTCAACAGCAATAGGTCGCTCAAAAATTCTCCACTTCGATACCAATAAACCAAACGCATTTTCAACCACTCGTATTGCTCTCGACAGTCGGTAGTTAAATATTTTCTTTTCTTTAGTTAATCCTTGAGTTCGAGGATATGGCTTCATTAAATATTTTTTAAGTGGAAATGCTTCATCTCCTAATACCACTGAATTAGGCGGTATATTTGAGCTACCATTTTCTAATATTGACTGAAGAGTTGAATGAGAGAATATTGTTCCGTCTGATGTTTTCCCATAATGTCCAACATTAATGTATCGAAAGTTTAAGTAACTATCGCATAATGCAAACAAGACTATGCTAAAATGTCCTTTATAGTCATAATATAAAGAACCACTCCCATTTGGGCATCTCAAGATGACATGCTTTCCATCAATTGCTCCAATGCATCGTGGAAAATTGCAACGTTCTTCGAATCCTTTACAAATTTCATTCCACTCTTCACTAGTATTCGTAAACTGAAAGAAATAAAAAACATTAAAGAAATGTTTTATTTTATTTATTTTTAAATTTATTGAATGAATTATGTTTTAGGTTGAATCAGAAAATACTTCAACAGATAGCAGAGAAAATACGCCAGCCAGAGCCAGTGGTTGTCGAAGCTCATCTCAAACACAAACTCGAAAATTGGATGAGGATTGACATCCAATTTTCGACAATCGATTCGAAATGCAAGATATGATCCCATAGATACCGCACTTCAAGAATTGAGAAAAATAAATAAGAGCGTAGAATCGGAAAATGAATTTGATGTTTTTGGTCAAAACGTTAGTCTTCAACTTCAAAAACTGCCGTTAGAGTACGCTCTAGAAACTCAAGAACTAATTATGAAAGTTTTAAAAGAGCAGCGAATAAAATCCTTAAAAGAAAAGGCACAACAAGAAGCACTTGTAATTTCTATACCTGATGATATAAATCTTGATTTAGTGGATAACATTGACACCGAGAGTAAGCGTGATGAACCAGGACCATCGGACAGTAGCAAAGAAGATTTATTAGATCGTGCTGTTCGCGCTATGGGTCCATTGGAATCTGATGACGATGATTAGGATTTGAGTTTTCGACCCACTAACTTTCGTGATTTCGTGATTCGTGAGTTTAAAGTTGTTTCGCAGATTGAAAATAGCCGCCGATCAGTCCTCTTTAATGTTAAGATTAATTATAATAAAAATATGTTGAACATTGATCTTATACATTGTTTTACTTACCTTTATATATTCTTGAAGTGACTCATAAATTGCGTCGCAGACATGGGGCAGGAATTTAGAAATACTACATTTAGGCACACGATACAATTTTATTCTTCCAATGTTCCAAGACTAGTACCCGATGCCAGATATTTAAGCGTCACTTGCAATATCAATTTTGCAGGCAGAGCGGGTCTAAAAATAGTGTCTTGCTATATTCTGGACGAAATCTTATCCAATAAATTTAAAAATAGTTCTTCGTTCATTCTGAGATGAGTATGGTACCGTTTAGGATCTTCTGTAGCCAATTCTGTTAACAGATTATTCGACGTACCGTAAGCATCTCTTCTGTGAATCCATTTTCTAACCCACTGAACTGGTCGACGTCGATGCTTTTTTTTGTTATTTAATACGTGTATAATTATTGCGTATACAACTCTGCATGCAGCGACAAGTACAGCACGTCTTCTACCCATGATAAACACTGTACAACTAGAACTAACTTGTATACCACTAAAATCTTGTATGCAAGCTGCAAGTTGAACAAAATCGTGTTTCCAATTCAAATCACTTGCACACAAGTCTGACGTCATACATGTATGCAAACACTTGCATAATGGAAACGCGACTTAACTACAATGTGTACGAACCTTCTTTTTCTGATGCCAACTGTCTAGTTATCACCAAAGAAAAAAGACTTGCTATTGTTTCCATTATATAGACCACCATCATTTCAAAACATTGAAAATTTTCTTGTGGCTTTGGATAAGGTACTTTTATCGTTAAAGGGGTTCCAGTCTGTTGTAGTTATTGGTGACATTAATATAGACATAAAAACAGACTCGATCGACAGGCATGCGAATAATTATCTAAACTTAACCGCATCTCATGGCCTCCTCCCGGCTCATACTATACCGACACGTAAAAATAATTGTTTGGATCATGTTCTACTAAAAACAAAACTTTCATCTACGACTTTAATCATTCAACAGTCTTACTGATCACGACACTGTAATGGTTTCTATAAACACAAAAAGTAGTGCTATAAGAGCCCAGACCTCGTACAATAAAATTAATTATGGTGCCGTAACTTCACAATTAAAAAACACTGACTTTTCACCCGTTTTAAATTTAAATGATTGCAATGCGGCAGCGGAAATGCTTGTAAATCAAGTATCTGCAATAATTAAAACTAACACGATCTCTGTAAGAATTTCCCGACGTAAAGCACCACTTAAACCATGGATCACTCCTGGGCTTATCCGCTGCATGAGGAACAGAGACAAAATGCATAAACAATTAAAGAAAAAACCACTTAATGATATTCTAAAGACTACTTATACGAGGTATCGGAATTTTCTCACCAGGTTACTTCGAAAATTAAAAAGACAATATGAGCGCTCGGAAATTAAAAAAGCTAAGAATGCTAAGGAACTGTGGCAAGTAATTAATAGGATATCAAATAGGAAGCCGTCATCAAATATATCTCAGGAACTATTAACTATATCCCCCACACCTACAGAAGCTTCAAATATAGTTAACAAACATTTTGCCAGTGTAGGTAAGACTCTTGCGCGTAAAGTCTCTGCTAATTTTGGAAACAAATTAATCTCTCCTAATTCAATTATCTCAACAAAGTCGTGTTTAAACTCTTTCACATTACTGGAAACTGACATGACTGAAGTTATTAGCATAATTAATTCTTTAAAACTAAGTAATACGTCTGGCATAGATAAAATTTCAACGAAAATCATTAAAGATAATAAAACTATTTTTGCGGGACTTATTGTGCATATTTGCAACTTAGCTCTCAACTCAGGTCAATTTCCCAAAGCCTTTAAAACATCCGTCATTATACCTATCCATAAAAATGGTCCCAAAGAAGTAGTTAATAATTATAGACCAATATCAATTCTCCCATCTTTTTCAAAAATACTAGAACGCATCATAAGCATTAGATTAACTAAATATCTGGAACAGCATAATTTGTTATCTCAACAGCAATTCGGATTTCGAAAAAACAGGTCTACTTCGGACGCCGTCGGTGAACTTACTGACTATGTGGTCAAGGGTTTGGATGCGGGAGACAGGTGTCTAGCAGTTTTTTTAGACCTTGCAAAGGCTTTTGATACCGTGTCCATTCCACTTCTATTGCGTAAGCTAGAGTCTCTCGGGATCCGTGGTCCTCAACTCTCATTATTCAAAGATTATCTTACTGATCGTAAGCAACGTGTTAAAGTAGATGAAAACACTCTTAGTGACCCGGAATTAGTCTCATATGGTGTTCCCCAAGGAAGTATTCTTGGCCCTACTCTTTTTCTTATATACATTAATGGATTATGCAACCTAAATATTAAACATGGTAAAATTGTAACTTTTGCTGACGACACTGCGTTAATATTTCGGGGAGAGAGTTGGGACAGAGTATTTTCTTATGCACAGAAAGGTTTCGATCAGGTAAACAATTGGTTACACGAAAACGTGCTCAGTTTAAATACAGATAAAACCAAAATTATAACATTCACAATAAAGAGCAACTCAAAACCTCCAACATCAGATCATTATAATATAAAGGCTCATTATTATAAAGATGTCAATTCATGTGCCCTAAACACTTGCGACTGTAATATCTTAGAAAGAGTGGATTCCTTGCGCTATTTAGGAGTCATGTTGGACTGTCAACTAAATTTTAATTGCCATATTAAAGCTCTCACTTGTAGAATCCGCAAACTCATCGCTATTTTTAAGAACATACGACATGCGGCGGATAAGGACACTCTTAAGACCACTTATTTTGCCCTCTGTCAGTCGCTACTTATGTACTGTGTAGATGTTTGGGGTGGAGCAGCAAAAACCTATATGTTACTGTTGGAAAGAGCTCAGCGAGCAGTTTTGCTAGTAAGCAATTTCCTCCCTTACAGGTATTCTACATCCAAGTTGTTTACTGAAACTGACGTTCTATCTGTTAGACAAATATTTATCCTACGACTAATCCAACAACAGCACAAACAATGTTTTCAAAGCAAGGCTTCAGAGAGTAGGCGTAATAAGCGACGTACCGACAGAGTGTTTAATGTTCCTAGTTTTAAAACAAAATTTGCAAAAAGATTTCAGTGCTTCCTGGGTAGTTTTCTGTATAACAAATTATCCAAATCAGTTCCTTTACAAAATTTCAATAACTTTCAACTTAAAACAACGGTTACAAAGATACTAAAGGCATGTTCTTATGTACAAACAGAGGATATGCTAATAATTCGAAAATAAACATAGAGGTTATTATGATAGTCTATACACAATTTACCTTATTCTACATACATCCTCACACACACACACACACACACACACACACACACACACACACACACACACACACACACATACACACGCACACATAAAAGATTACCGAGATCTAGGCAGAATACTTTTATTAGGTTTTATGAAATTAACAATCGAATATATAGCTTAGTCTTTGATTTAAATTATTGAGTTTAGTTATGTTTAGTTTTGTATTATTTTGTAATTATTTTGTATTTAACTATTTAAATTTAATTTACACCATTATTGTCAATTTGTCATCACATATATACCCAATTTATAATAATTATAATATTTGTCATTAAATTGTCTGGGGGAGCACAGAACCCTATAACACAGGCTTCTTAGCTTAGCATAGGGTTCTGAGGCTTATCATTTTATATGGAATATTGATATTTTAAAGTCAGGGGATGTAAGGAGTGAAACATAAGTTCCAATTGTTTGTTTCTCTGTATGTTTGTCTGTCTGTTTGTACGGGATAATCTCCGAAACGACTGGACCGATTTAAATGAAATTTCGTATGGTGGTAGCTTGTATCCCTGATCAACATATAGGATATTTTTGATCCCGGTAAATTAAAGAGTTCCCGTGGGATAATTAAAAATGTGTAATTACCGTATACCGCGAGGCCATGCGAGCGTAGCCGCTGGCGGGTCAGCTAGTATTAAAATAAATTAAAATACTTGGGTGGCTATTAGCAACTTAAGGCTATGCATAAATAATAAGTCAGGAAATATTACTGTGTTAAAAAAAATAACACAACAGTTAAAAGTTGTTTTGTTTGTTTGGGATGGGCTACAGATGTAAATGTGAAGGCTCACAATGGGCAAATTAAAGATGTTTAACTATTACCGAAGATACTTACATGAATGAAATTGAGAATGAGAATGGTATGCTTTGTCCATGCTCCATTTGGATTGAAGAGTTTTCCAGAACAAATATTCCAGCAGGATTTTTGGTGTCAAACTTTCCCACTTCACTTATCTTGAAATAGAACAAGTAGTTGTTGATCAGCCGAAACCATCTTTCTTTGAATACTGCAAGTATAAGAAATAATACCTACAAATAAATATAATATAATCATCACATCATTGACCTATTGCAAGCGGGTAGGTATGTCTCGCATAGTTACTGATATCTATACTGTAATGTAGCGTGGTACGATCCATGGATTCAGTCGCACTATGGCTCTTAGCCATGGAGCAGTGAATATGGGTTCATAATAATAAAAAATATATGTTATTTTAATTTCTTTTACTTTCATGACCAGTTATCTATTACAAACCACTTTCAATATTGTGCACTAATAAAAAATATCTTACCTATATACATATAAATACAGGGTGGATTTTTGAGGCGGAACAGTAAGAGCAGGAACCTTAACTGTTATTAAGTTATATAATAAGTTAATATAAGGACTTACAGGAATATGTTCATAAGAGACCATCCATAACTTTTTAAAATATTCAGAACTACATTCACAGTTTTTCAAAAAATAAAAATAATAAAATGCTAATATAGTAGAACATTTTTTATGCCCATAAATCTAATTTCATACAGAGATATTTATATAAATACTTTTCTTTTAATCACAGCAAGAAATAGGATTGAATGGCAGTGAAGAATATTTCAAGTTGATTTATTGTTATTCCATAAAAAAAGTATGGATAAAATTCTGGCAATTTCTAACATTCTGTACTCAAACCTCAGTTATAACATATTATATAAAAAAAACTAGTCGGTCTCGCGCAGAGAGGGCTCTGTACTTTCGTACCACTTGATAATATATTTGTATTATGTATTTATTATTAGCTCAGAATTATATGTAGTTTTAGCATGGATATCAGGACTTATTAGCATTTCTGGAAATGAAACAGTGACTTTTGTAATAGATATAAGATCTTCTCCCATAATCTTACTGCCATATTTTATTATTAATGAGTAAAGAAACATCTTTTCTAATGCAATATATTTATATCAACCCTGTAGGTATTCTTAAAATCTTAAAAATGTTTTTTTCTTAATCTGTTGCTTATTCCTAGCAGTCCAGATAGATTTAAAAAATATATATACTGTAGGTAGACTCTTTGGTCTACAGTTTTATTATAGTATAGATAGATAGATAGATAGATAGAAAAGTCTTTATTTGTACATTACAGAAAACAAGAAATATAAAAAGAAACACAAAAATAACAAAAGCATAGTAGTACAAAGGGCTAATTGCTTAAAGCGATGTCTTCCAGACAACCTTTGTTTATGTTCCTGAACCTCCAACTAAATTCGGACATTGAAGCCTGAGTATTATGTTAGCAAAAAAAACAATAAAATAGTGTTGCTATCCATTGCCATTCATAAATTATCATATTCTCTGTCGTTAAGATTTCGCAGTATCGTCGGATGATGATAAAACAGAAGAAGAATCATAGTGTGGTGAACAACACCAATATAATAAATGTAGAATGCATTATATAGAACTGGTATTATTCCTAAAGTAACATAGGTACTACCATGACTTATAATAGGTAAACAATATTATAGGATCCAAGAAATTTGCAATTTGATTAGTACTCTATAATATTGAAATTAAAATTATAATTTCAATTTCATTATATTTTTTATTTTTAATATTTTGATTACAAATTCCCTAACATTTATAGAATACTTTTTAATAAATGTTGGTTATACCTACAGCATGCTCTTGGTCAATGTCTGAATTTTGCCTGGAGCTTTGGAACATACTATACTAAGATATAGTATCATTATCAATATCCAGGTATATATATTGAAGCTCAATCTAATTCAAACTCAGAGTGTGATGTTTGATAAGAAAATACGATAATTTATGGATTAGATGACATCACAAAATCATATTGTTTAGTATAAACACTATGTATTTATAATTATATACAATACATAGTATACCTTGGCATATTGTACAAATCTGTTTTCCCCAATTAGATTAGACAAATTGCATACTGTAGGTACAAGGTTGACTCACACAGCTCACACTAAAGGAAACAATCTAATAATAAACTGGCTGGAATGCTCATTGAGAGATAATGTAGTGTGAGTTTGAACATCAGTTATTTCTTACCAGCCTGATTACGGTAACTGCCATTGGAAACCTTCTTGTAGTTTAATCGACCTTCTATCACACAAGGTTGATCGCTCAGTAGAGCAAGTTCACGAATATTGCATTTCATTTGTATGATGTGATTTAAACCAGAAACCAAATACGCTTAACACTTTTCGCTGGTGTTCACACATCAAAGAATAACAAATGTAAACGGGAACACAATTTTGATAGGTATGTACAATTAGATAAATATAAGTTCATAAGTTTGTATTTTGAAAATAAATTTGGATAAAATTGTTTTACAATCAAAACAAAACAAATCGCTGAAATAAAAATTAGATCAGGCCATAGATAGAGGATAGAGCAAAAAATGTTTATTAAACAAGGCGCGTTCGTTTAGCTTATGAGGGCATTGGTGGCGTTGTCATTGATTGCTTTTTTGTTATAGCGTTCGTAAAGCTCAAAAACGTTATTTTTGCCACTTTTGCCTCTTTTGCTCACACCCTATTCGAACGCTCAACTGAGCATAAGACCTCAAATAGCATGATTATTAGTGCGTTCGAATAGGTCACTTCTGAGCGTTTTTAGCGAAAATAACGCTAGAAACGCTCACAAGGGGCGTTCGAATTGGGAATCTGTGGGTGAAAATGTCGTTCATGCCTCTTTTTGTTCAGCGTTCGGAAAGCTAAAGAAGAGGAATTTTTGCCACCAAAATGTGCAATTTTTGACCCATGTCCGGAGCATGGTTGTTTGTGATCGTTATTTGACAGCTATGTATTTGATAGCATAATCATGCGATTTTAGGTCTTATGGTCAGTTGAGCGTTCGAATAGGGTGTGGGCAAAAGTAGCAAAAGTGGCAAAAATAACGTTTTTAAGCTTTACGAACGCCTTAACAAAAGAGCCATCAATGACAACGCCACCAATGGCCTCATAAGCTAAACGAACGTACCTTATGCTGTCATATACATAGCTGTCAAAAAACGATCACAAACTGTTAAGGTTGATGTAGAATAAATAAACGAAAAATAGAAATTGAGATTATGTTTCCTATAATATAAAATATAACAGACTTTTACTGACAAACAATATATATGCAACTATGGTTACACTATCTGTCAAACTGGTACAAAGCACTAACGAGCACTAAAGAGTTCCTTACTCTTAACATCTTCTCTCCTGCTCCTGCTTCCAGGTTGCTCATACCAATTCCTGTACATAGCATAACCAATCTTGGTTTATATAGAGGTTTCGTCATCATATCGGCTAACTCAAATTCTGTAGAGACCTTCTTAACACATAATGTACCTTCAGCCACAGTCTCTCTTACAAAGAAATTCCGAATCCTTATATGTTTGGTTCTCTGATGCAGTTCAAATGAAGGATTGTGTGCAAGTTTAATCGCTGACTCGTGGTCTACATACAACACTGGGAGAACATCAGTCGATAAATCAATGCTTCTTATAAGTCTCTTTAACCAAATCATTTCTCTAGCAGTCTCACTTGCGGCTACTATTTCTGCTTCAGTAGTAGAAATTGCGACAGACGTCTGTCTGTGGCTCTGCCATGATACAGCTCCCCCGGCAAACATACAAATCATTCCAGTTGTAGAACGTCCTGTCTCTAAATCTCCACCGTGATTCGCATCACTGTAGCATTTTAGATGTTCATTACAATTTCTTTTGTATTGTATGCCCCAATTTAAAGTTCCTTTAAGTAGCGTAGTATACGCTTCACTTTCACAACATCTTCTCTTGTTGGGTTTTCTAAGTGCCTGGATGCAACACCTACAGAATAAGCTATGTCAGGTACCAACCATTAAATATGCTAAGGCACCCACGGCTTGCCTATATGGAAATTTCTTGATTTCAGAAATATCTTCTCTTTTTCCTGCAGTATTATCATTTATATAGGTGCCGCTACTGTTTTACAACCTTCCATACAGAATCTTTCTAGTAGTTCCTTCGTATAGGCAGTCTATGTCAGATTTATAGAGCCATCTTCTTCCCTCCCAATTTCTAGACCTAAGAAGTAGGTAGCTGGTTTCGATTTAATTTTAAATCGTCCCTTCAGCTCCTCTAAAAATTTATTTAATTCTTCTTGGTGGGTAGAAGCTAGAAGCCCATCATCAACGTAAAGTGCTGGTATGAGTCTTCTTTCTCCTCGCTGCCTCATAAATAGACATGGATCAGCTTCACTTGCGAGGAATCCAGCCTTTTCCAGAAACTGCAGTTATTCCAACAACGAGGAGCCTGTTTTAATCCATATAGACTCCTTTTTAATTTGCATACATTCTTAGAGCCATCGTTATAACCTTCGGTTTCATATATATATCCTCACTCAGGCTTCCATACAGAAATCCTGTAGACACATCAAATTGGGCTAAGAACATATTATCTCTCGCAGCAATACTCAAAACCACTCTGATAGTGCTCAATTTAGCAACGGGGCTGAATGTACTCGTATCATACAAATCTATGCCCTTTTTCTGCGAATAGCCTTTAATCACCAGTCTAGCCTTATAACGCTCAACTGTACCATCTGCATTCATCTTCATTTTGTATATCCATTTACATGGAATAGCTTTTTGCATGATTTTTATTGACATAGTCGTGAGTAAAGACTTAGTCACGTACACAAATCTATCAAGTCTAACTCTAAGTCACTTTCCTGCCCAAATTACGTTTAACTAAAGCAATAGTAGTAGATATGTGTTTAAAATAAAACAATAAAAAATCAAATCTATGAATATTTTATATATAATACAATTGTTTCTACAGACTAATCTGTTGGTTTTATGTAGAAATATATATAAAATACCTTTTATTCACATAAAAGCCCTATATTAGCTTATTCAAATTGATTTGTAGAAGGTACTTAAACTTCTATTGTTTTTGTTTAATTTCAGATGAACTTCCTTCAGAAGCCTTCGCCACAGCTACACTTTTGAGCAAACACGTCCAGCTGTTTGATGCATTAAATGCTGACAGTCCAGACTTCCAGACAGAAAAGAAAAAACAAAGTCAGTCCAGAAACTTACGCTCAGGCTGGTGTGGCAGTGAAAATGCCGAAACCTTTAAACGATGCCAATATGCCAATCTCGGTAGAGGTTACACATTTGTGCCGTTTGGGGTAGAAACTTTCTTTAAGTGGCGCGTACGAAATTTTCAGGGATTGGCCAAACGTTTGGTTGAAGCGTCAGGTGAACAGAATGCTGGCTCATATTTTGCAAAGAAAATTTGCATAGCTATTCAACGTGGAAATGCAGCCAGCATTCTGGACACTTTGCCTCCAACAAATAATTTATTAAATTTGATATTATTAAACTTAGTTCCATTATTTAGTTATGCTTTAATAAAATTATGAATTAATACATAAATGTTCTTAAAAATTGTTTTATTTCTATAACATAAGTACCTACTTATTCACCTAATAAGGTTCTGCCTACTTCATGAGGCGAAATTATGTTTTAACATTGTTCCATCTGCAGACTAAATGATAGGTAAAAAAATAAAAGAAAATAGAAAAGCATGGGGTGGATATTTAAAATTCGCGCTAAAGTTAGTGCCTTAGCATTCCGTGCGGATTCTGTTACGCTAGTAGTATAAGTGTAATTCGCATTATGTCTGTATGGAAGTTACACTTCTTCTCTCGGTAGAGAGTAAAATATTCCTTGATAAGATACTACGTAAACCAGGTTCTAATTTTAGGTTACCTGGCTACGCCTGTTTTCGGGATGATCGTGACGATGGGTGGGGAGGTAGCGCCATCTTGGTTAAAAAAACTATGCCCTACTCTTTACTCTCACTTCCTCCTCACAGTAGTAGATTTAATGCTGTTGCTGTGAGATCTTTTGATACATCTATTTTATCAATTTATATTCCTCATCCTAATGCTTCTATAATTTCTGAACTCTCATTCATTTTTTCCTCTCTTCCTCCTCCGCTCATCGTTCTTGGTGATTTCAATTGTCATCACCCAATGTGGGGTTCTCGTGCTCCTGACTCATTTTCACCTTACCTACTTGATCTCATTGACGATTTCAATTTATGCATTTGAAATGATGGTTCTCCCACTCGACAGGTTTCCCCCCTTCAAAATCCTAGTGCTGTAGATTTATCTTTAACTTCTGCTTCTCTATCCTCCAAATTGTTTTGGTCTGTCCTTCCTAACTCTCATGGAAGCGATCATTTCCCTATTCTAATCTCCTCTTCCTCACAATGTCCAGCTCCTTTTAGTTTACGTCCTCTTTTAAAATATAGACTTAATAGTGCTGATTGGGATACATTTTCTTCCACTCTTGATTCTAAGGTATCTTCTTTACCTCCTATTAATGAGTTTAATTACTTAAATTTATATACAACATTATTATTAATGCCATTATTGCATCTGCAGACTCTACTATTCCCATAAAGAAGCCTCGATTTAATATCCCTCTACCTCCTTGGTGGGATTCTGAATGTACTAGTATTACCAAAGAGCGAAATAAGGCAGAAACATACTTTTCTGAAAATATTACTTATGAAAACTTTATTCTATTTAAAAAGGTTTTGGCAAGGTCTAGAAGACATCTTTCTAAGAAAAAAAAATTGGCTGGTCAAAATATTTTGAAAGTCTTTCTCTTCGCTCTCCTTCCTACCTTATATGGAAAAAAATAAAATCGTTTTGAAATTCCAAAAACGACTTTGTCACCCAATGACATATCATGGTTAGAAGCTTTTTCTGACCGGTTAGCTCCTCCTTTCGTTCCTCCTAAAGAATATTTTACTTGTTTTTCAAGTTCTGGGATCTCTAGTGTTCCTATGGATGACTTGTATTCATTTGATGAACTTTCAGCTGCCTTAGATCACCTTAAAGACTCTTCTCCAGGCTTGGATGGAATTCCATATTCATTCATTTGTCGGTCATCTTTGAATACCAAAAAATATTTGTTGAATATCATTAATAACATATATGCAAATTGTAACTTTCCTGATGTTTGGAAACATCAATTAATCATCCCAATTTTGAAACCTGGCCAAAATCCTTCAAACCCGTCTTCGTATTGCTATTGCTCTATCATCTGTTATGGTAAAAATCTTTGAAAATCTTTTAAAAAACAGGTTAGAGTGGTTGTTAGAACATCGTCAAATTTTATCGAAGTCTCAATTTGGCTTTAGAAAAGGATTTGGCACTATTCATAGTTTAGGTGTTTTTACCACTGATATTCGCATTGCTTTTTCTAAGGATGATCATTTGATTGGCGTCTTTTTAGATATTACGGGTGCTTACGACAATGTGCAACTCCCTATCCTAAAACAAAAAATGCTTCAGTTAAATCTTCCTCAACGGATGACTTATGTCATTTTTAATCTCTTGTAAGGTAGACTAGTATCGGTAAGATATCAAAATTCTCTGTTATCCCCAAAAATGGTATGGAAAGGCCTTCCTCAAGGATCAGTGCTGAGTCCACTACTTTATAGTATATATACATATGACCTTCATCACAGTGTTGACTCATTTTGTGAAATCCTTGAGTATGCTGATGACATAGCTTTTTATTATTCTTCTAAAACTTTTTCGGAGTCAGTTTCTCGACTAAACTCTGCCCTCCATTATCTAAATATCTGGCTAGTAGATCATGGGCTTTCGTTAGCTTCAGAGAAAAGTAATGTTGTAGTATTCTCTAGAAAGCGGTCTATCCCTAATGTTCAAATTTTCGTTAATGATCATTGCCTAATGGTTAAGAATCAATCGAAATTTCTTGGTCTTATATTAGACTCAAGACTAACTGGTTCTCCTCACATAGAGTATATAAAAAATAAATGTAAAAAAAATTTGAATATTCTCCAAGCACTCTCAGGGGTTTGGTGGGGTGCTCATCCTTTTTGTCAAAAAAAAATTTGAGAGGTGTCAAGGGACACCCGGATGGAAAGAAGTTCCCCGTCATAAAAAATAATGCTAAAAATACAATACCATGGTAAATATTCCAATAATAGGTTCCGATAATCGCGCGTATAGGGTTACTTCAATAAAACTCCTTTCTGCGTATGGGAAGTGTTCAAAAATATATATTTCTCAAAATTACATATTACATCCAGTGAATGAAATGCCTCCGCTAGCTAACTTTACCTGAGTCGCCATCTAGTATAAATTTACGGAACTAAATGCCGCCACTTGCTACGATCTGGCTTGCTTTCTATAAGAGAGAGAGAGACAGACAGAGAAACATGCGACAGCAAAGAGTGTCGTGACAACTTTTCGTAAGAATTTTTTCCGTCTAGCCCCCTTTCACAACGCGCGATAAGAAACTTTGTTCCAATACTAGGTATACAATGCAATTATAAGAAGTAATTTTGATTACGCTACTTTTCTGTTAGAACCTTGCAGTAAACTTTCTTTGAGATTATTTGATTTATTACAATACAAATGTCTTAGGATTATATCTGGGGCCATGAAATCTTCTCCTATCAATGCTCTTCAAGTTGAATGCGTAGAGCCCCCTCTTTATCTTCGTCGTCAGTATCTTTCTGATTGTTTTTTTTTCATGCTGCTCAATTTTCTAATATTCCAATTTTACAGAAGTTAATTTGTCTTAGTAATTTAGTTTCATCCTCTCGTTACTGGCGTCACAAGGATCCTCCATGTATTTTGAATTCACACAACAAATTATTTAATTTGTCTCACATTATTTATCAATTTACTATACAACCCATTTTTACTGTTCCCTATGAGTGTTTAGTTTTCAGACCTAATATTATTTTAAATTTTGGCGTTGATAAGAACTCTCCTGGTGCGGATAAAAAGTTTCTTGATATTTTAGATCGTTCTTGGGCAGGTTGGCTTTCGGTTTTTACGGACGCGTCTAGGTTAACGAGTAATGGTTATGTCGGAGCAGCTGTTTGGATACCTAGGTATCGTATTATACTTAACTTTAAATGTTCGTCTAGTTTATCTGTTTATTCAGGTGAATCATTGCAATTTTAGAAGCTGTTAAATATGTCGAATCTTATAAATTAAATAAATGCATCATATTTTCGGATTCTCTTAGTTGTTTACAGGACATTTATAAATTTCCATTTCGTGCGAAGGATATGTTACACACTAATTTGAAAATTCGAGAAATTCTTTATAGATGTTATTTAGCTGGTATCGAAGTAGTTTTAGCTTGGATACCAGGCCATAGCGGCGTTAAAGGTAATGAAATTGCAGATAATTTTGCTAAGCAGGCTACTGATTTGGGGCTGGAATCATACTGCAACTGTTTTTCTCGCGATTTACGTAACTCTGCAAAAGTGAAGTTAAATGATAACTGGTCGAATATTTGGAATCAAACAAGAATGATCAAAGGTAGGCATTTTGGCTTAATTCAGCCTACCATACCTTCAAAATCTTGGTTTTTTTAGTTTAAAAATGCTGAGAAATGGGTCACTTCCACCGTAATTCGTTTGCGCCTAGGTCACGTTTGTTCTCCTGTGTTTCTTGCTAAAATCAGGGTCAGGGATCATTCGCTTTGTGAGTGTGGCCTAGATGACGGTACTTTAAATCACATTTTCTTTTCATGTCCTAAGTTAAGTTCTTCTTTGTATGATAAACTTAATTCTGATATCGCTAGACCTACTGATATTAACTCTCTTTTATCGCTTGTTTTCACACCATTTATTTATATGTTATGTAATTTTATTAAAACCAATAATATACGTTTGTAAAAGCGAAACCAGTTTTTAATACTCATATATTGATATTCATATTACTTTCATTTGATTCCGTACCGTACAATGGTCACTCCTTCAGGGTTGGGGGAGTACAAGGGCAAAATATCCGCCAAAACATGACACTGGCAGAGTAACGTCTTTCCACGTTAAAAAGCCACATAAGAAGAAGAAGAAGAGATACTACGTATGTTATGTACAATGTATGCGCACGTGCTGTTTGGGAATAAAACTTCGATATTTATTTAGTTTTCCTTCTACTTTAGCCTCTAAAACGAAGTGTATATATTCTCTTTTTTAGCCTCAGCTAAATTAAAGTTGTTTAGGTTATCCCTTCTGTCTTACGATTCTGAAGAGCATGCGTATCTACCCATGTTATAACATAATTTCATAGCGAAAGAAATATGGATCTCTTCGTTATCAACAGGTAAGTAATAATAGTTACGATTGGATACTAGATACTTCTCCACCCTACCTTGGATTTTCTTTAAAAAGTCTCTGCATGTTGAATCTTGGCGTGTGTGCTTATAATAATGTAACCTATCTGTAAAAAACAATATCAACCCCCCAATTCCACGGACATGGTAGGTATTGATGTAAATATTGCAAAAATTAGTGATATTCAATATTTATTCTCCAAAACTATGCGTCTCCGCAGGTTGACAATTGGTGTGTGTGTGCTTATAATATGGTAACCTTCCTGTAAAAAAATATCAACCCCAACTCGACGTTAAAGGAAAGTTAAGCCAGATTCAGTACACATGAACAGAGTTTGGTGGTTAAAAACCAAGTATATTTTTATTTAGTATTTTTACTACTTTTAAATTTAATAGAATGAAAAGTAATTATTACATAGTACATGTCTTTAAAAACTAAGTAGCTTAACAAAATAAAATAAAAATCCCCATGAGGGTTAGCGTCAGGTAGACCATTCAAAATTAACCCAATATTTTATTAATGTAGAACCACACATAATTTGGAAAAGGGTAGACATATATTGAGCTTTGATTGGTCATTGATTAATTATAGTATGTGTTCAATACTTACCTACAGGTATCGCGAGACTACTGATGATGTGGACGTATCAGATCTTGAGACTAAACACTTAGAGAATTTAAAAAAACACATTGAAGAAAGGAAGAAAGCTCATTCAAAAAATAAAACATCTGATGTTATAACACTAAATGAGCCAAATCAAGAAATAATTTTAAAAGATGAGGATTGTAAGAATAAAGTGGAACTAATAGATGAGCCTGCTACTAAAAAACCAGCAAAAGAAAAAGTAGAAAAACCTAGTCAAGAATTTAAAATTTTAGGAACTAATGATTTCGAACGAAAAACAAAGGTATGTACATATTTCATAGCTGTTATGTAACGTTTTCATAAGATGAGAAACTATTTGGTGTAGATAACTGAATGAGTAATAATAGATTTGATCACCTGTCTTGTTACTTGGATTGATGAAATAAGTTGATTTCAGGTATCTAGAGTACTTCCATATTGGTTGTCCCACTCTTACAATGTATCTACAGATTTGCAAAACCTAGACTGCCATGTTGAAGCTCAAGATTGGCTGCACACCACATTGAAGTCTACATTATTCAGCGAAGGTGTTACGCACTTGTTTCCAGTGCAGAAACAAGTCATTCCCTTTATTCTGAATGAACACAAAGTAACATGCCCTTTCCAGCCACATGATATTTGTGTTTCTGCACCTACAGGCAGTGGGAAGACATTGTCATTTGTGCTACCGATAGTACAGGTAATACAACTAATAGTTAATAATTTTTATAATTAAATTTTAAAAAGCTCTAATGCCTGCTTGGTAAGATCAAAAATTGTTTTGGTCCCCATATGATGATTAAAATCAACTTCAGTTAAATTCAATGCTTGGATGCATCACATCGGTGGCCTAGTAAACATGGCATATGTCATGGATTTTCGGAAGACACAGGTTAGAATCCCATCCAAGGATGTGTAATTTTTCTCTTAAAATACAAAGTAGTAAATAATCACAGTATGTGTCTTTATTTTCCCATGCATTAAAAGAAAAGGCAAAAATGTTGGGTTATTCATTATGTTTTCAAATCTTCTGCTACTCAAGTTAATATGCTGCATTTTTCCTTTCCAGCTTCTTATGAATGAGATAGGATCTGAAGTCAAAGCTTTAGTGGTTCTTCCAGTACAAGAACTAGCTGCACAAGTTGCAAAGGTTTTTAAAAGATATTGCACCAAGACTACGCTTAGAGTGGCTCTACTGGGTGGTTCCATACCCTTGCATCAGGAACAGCAGAATATTGTCAGATACAGTATGTATGAGTTTCTTTTACACTCCTTTTTTCTGCCCACTTGGTAGTTGCTTCCCATATATTAATCAAATTATATGTAAAATAAATGATAGATTTCCTTTGCAGCTGAATCATCTGGGTGGGTGAGTGAAGTAGATATCATAGTTTGCACTGCTGGCCGATTAGTTGAACATTTACAAAACACAGAAGGATTTTCACTGAAATATCTGAAGTTCTTGGTGATTGATGAAGCAGATAGAATTATGGATCATATACAAAATGACTGGTTGTATCATGTTGATAAGAGTATAAAGTTAGGAAATGACCTTATGTTTAGTCGGGTTGGAAATTTGAATTGGCAAACACTAAGTGGACAAAAGAAACCACCTCATAAGCTTCTATTTTCTGCAACACTATCTCAAGATCCTGAAAAGTTAGAACAATGGGGACTATTTCAACCCAAGCTTTTCTCAGCAGCACCAATTACTGATATTGATGATGAAGATCAAATTAGATTGTATGCTACCCCAGCAGAACTCAAAGAGAACTATGTAAAATGTGAAGCTGAGCACAAACCACTTGTTTTATATCACTTTTTGGTTGATCAAGGTTGGGATAAGGTTCTGTGTTTTACCAATGCTGCAGAATCGGCTCACAGGCTAGCCGTTCTGCTGAATACATGGGGATCAGATAGGCTAAAGGTTGCAGAATTATCTGCAGCATTAGATAGGCCCACCAGGGAGTCTGTTCTCAAGAAGTTCACTCAGTCAGATATCAATGTGTAAGTACAATTTTTTTATTGTAACGGTATAGTACCTTAGTACATACTATATCAACATGGGTCTTGGTGTAGTGGTAGAAGCGCCGTTTTGGAATCTTGGGGTCCTGGGTTCGATTCCCGGGTCAGTTATTGGGATTTACTGACAAAATAATTCTCAATAGTAGTCTGGAGTCTGGAACAGTATCCCATAGATGTCAATAGGCTCGCCCCCTATTACATGGGTCCAAAAATATATCTGGCAAAATGCAGGTGTTTTAAACACCGCTGCTTACCCCTTCGAGTATATTAAAGGTATGACGATTCATTATTTTGTGTTTAAAAATAACATGTGGGTTACATACTACAAACTGTACATCTTTAAACAATTTTAAATAAAATTATCTTCTTCATGCCCTTTTTCTTAAACAGACTTTTATGCATCAAATAAAAAAAACACTTACATAATGGCATAAACAAGAACATAATGAGCGTAAGAACTGAAGAGCATATTTTTGTAAGTAGTTTAAATGTTATATGAGGGCTGCACTAAAAGTATCGGGAATGGAATATTTCCACTGTTCCTGTCATATTAAAATCTTTTTAATTGAAAACTCCTTGGTTTTAAAAATCGAATACCATTTATTTATTTAAAAAAAGATTCTCGGTCTTGTCACAAGGTTTTGTCAAACTTGTTTAGTCGTTGAGAAAATGGAATTGACTCGAGAAAATTCAAGAGTAATGATTTATTATGACTTTCGAAGTGGTTTAACACAAAAACAGTGTGTTGACCGGATGATTTCTGCATTTGGTGATGAACCCCATCCAAAACCACAATTTATCGCTGGTTTGCTGAATTTCAAAGTGGACGTGTCAAGCTCAGTGATGAACTGCAGTCACCCAAGAAAACGTTGATGCTGTGCGTAAGCTGATTGAGGAAGATCGACATGTGACATACCGCGAAATTCAGGCAACTTTAGACATTGGCATGAGTCAAATACAAATAATCTTGCATGAACAATTAGGTGTAAAAAAGTTGTTTTCCCGATGGATACCGCATTCGCTCTGTGAAGAGCAAAAAGCGGCTCGCGTTACTTGGTGCGTCAGAACTCTCGAAAGATTCCACGCAGGATCCTCAAATGCTGTATACAACATCGTATCAGGTGACGAATCCTGGATATACGCGTACGAACCCGAAACAAAAAACCAGTCACGAGTTTGGGTGTTCGAAAATGAGTTAAAGCCAACAAAAATTGTTCGTTCACGGAGTATTGCAAAAAAAATAGTGGCCACGTTTGTCTCCAAAACCTACGTTACGACCTATGTTACGACTATTCCTCTTGAGGGAGAAAGAACGGTTAATGCAGAATGGTATGCTAGCATTTGTTTGCCACAGGTCGTTTCTGAACTCCGTAAAGAGAACTGCAAGCGCCGCATCATCCTCCATCACGACAATGCGAGTTCTCACACTGCGCTCAGAACAAAAGAGTTTTTAGAGCAAGAAAACATAGAATTATTAGACCATTCGCCGTACAGCTCCGACCTAAGCCCTAATGATTTCTATACTTTCCCTAAAATAAAGAATAAATTGCGTGGACAGAGATTTTCATCACCTGAAGAAGCTGTGGACGCCTACAAAACGGCCATTTTGGAGACCCCAACTTCCGAATGGAATGGTTGCTTCAGTGATTGGTTCCATCGTTTGGAAAAATGTGTCAATTTTCGCAGAGAATACTTCGAAAAGCAATAAATACATTTTTAAATAGTAATGTTGTGTCACTTCCTTGATTCCCGAAATTTTCAGTGCGGCCCTCGTAATAGGTATAAAACCTGAATGCGCTCTGTGTCAATTATCCGTAACCAATGACATGCCCTTTACAGATTGGTTGGAACAGACGCCTTAGCCAGAGGCATTGACGTCCCAGATTGCAACTATGTAGTGTCATATGACCCCCCAAGGAACATTAAGACCTACATTCACAGAGTTGGTCGCACTGGCAGGGCAGGCAGAGTAGGCCAAGCCGTTACGATACTACTTCCAAATCAAATCAATGTGTTCAAGGTATGTTGAGTGATATATTGAGATATTGTGACATTAAACCACAGTACACAATGCGGGTAACAGTTTGCTTATACCTCATACCTACTCTCGTTCAAATCGCGGAAAATGTCAGTACATATTAGACGCACGGGGTCCTTACTTACATATAATACCACTGTAAAAAGAGAATACTAGTTTGCCTCGCGGATTGGGTCGCTCCTATGCGTTTATTGGACACCATATGGAGATAATATAATTCAAAAACGTAATAATTTTAATTATTTATTCAGTCGGAAAGATAAGTAAGTCTGGATATGAAAAATATTAAAAATTGTTTATGTACTAAAACTTTGATGTGACGCATCAAGTCGTTCGCCTCCGTTTATTCGTCTCAATTAATTTCATTAATGTGCGTAACACAAGTGTGACAGTCGGTGGGCCCAGGTATTTAATTAACTCAGCAAGCCGAATGCTGAAACGTATCTAGCATTATCAAATTATTAAAGGTGAAACCTCCTCCACGGTCCATGAGTCTAGTTTCAGACTTGCACGACCTGCCCCCTAACCCATAATTTCGTCTCTGCCGTAACATACGCCAAATAACGCCAAGGTTTTAATGGTAATACGGAATTAAGGCAACAACTGTATTTAGATATATTTAGTATGGATATACAAATATAATCTGCATCGCTTTGAACATATCTATTATAGACAACATTACCGTGCTAAAGTTAGTGATATAGTACCTGGCTCTGGTCGACTAGCTCCGAATCTGAACATATCGTATAACTGTAGGCACAAAAGTGAAAGACGAATACTCCGCTGTCGCTAAAAATGAAACACAAGTTTAACCAAATACTAAATTTCATGAAATCTTGGATTAACTTTCAAATCATCGTATTTCTCGGAAAAAAGTGTGATGGGAACTGATTGTTAGGTATTATTAAATAGAACGGTTATATGATTACCTACTAATAATAATTGATACAATAAAAGTGAATGCTTAATCAGTATCACTCATGGGCATAACACCTTCTACGTAACATATATTATGTAGAAGTGTTCCGACTATATATATGACTGTGTGTGTTGACTATAATTTTATAAATATATATATTATTTTATATATTATATTGGTAATCATCATGACATCTATGTCACTTGAAGAATCCAATTCAGAATCTCCAACTCGTACTATAATTCTTTTATCATTTTATCGATGACTTGGTCGCTTTTGAAGTAAGTTTCTTGGGTTTTATTGACCTTTTCGCATAGCTTTTTCCAGCCACATGGTCCCATTGCATTTACTTTTTCGTTCACTAACTCTATAACACGAGGCACATTTCATCGTAGATACGTAATTATTTTTCGATTTTATGATCACACATATTTTGACAGTTTATAAATGTCGAAGAACTGAATCCTTTGTGCACGATTGTACTCCAGGGCCATGCGCGGGCAGTGAGGGGCGGAGTGCGATTGTTTGGAAGCAAACGTCGTTGCGTTGCTACGGTTACACACGGCCTTCACCTCGATTGAGACCCAATAAACGTGTTCTGCACATTCAAAGTCATAGTTCAAGTTACGTGCCGCGGATTATACTGTGTCCTGTAGGCAGGGCAGGGCAAAATACATGCTTTACTTTAATTGAAATACAAATTAAAAAATACTGTAGGTAAAGCAACTAATTAAAATACAAAATACATTCAAGTACGGTATTTGAAATATAAAATAGTTAAGTAATCTAGAGGAGCACGGGCTGAAAAGTAGAGGAAAACAAGATTCATTAATCAGTGAAACCAGAGTTTCCTTTAAAAACACTAGATTTTTAAATGTTATGTCAGACAAACAGCCTCTTGTTAGAGTGAATAAAACCTGCTAAAAAAAACAATCTTTCTACAGGTCACTCAAAATCCTTAAATGACGATTAAGTGCATTTTAATGTATTTTGACGCCTCAATTACAATTTCAAAATATCTCGGCTTCAGGTATTTGAACTACGAATTACATTTTAAGGAAGTCGTTGAATTACAAATACTAAGTACGTATTTGTATTTTAATTACAAGTAATTCAAATACTGCCTAACCCTACCGTAGGTCTACCATGCATGAGTTTACAACATAGAGTCCCTATAATGTACAGCCAATAATTCGCGACCAAATAATGTCCAAGCAATAAAATGCATCCAATATTCCGTGGAATGACTTTGAATGATAGTCTGTGCATTATTTGGCTGCGTTTTATAAATACGGGCTGATATTGCACGGGCAATAATACGCAGCCAATAAAAGGAAAGCATTCCATGTACATGAAATATCAGGCTGTGCATTATTGGCCGTGAAATACTGGTCGGACAATTTTTGTACATGGCGATATTGGCGATAATGTACAGCCAATAATCCGTGTACATCAGAGACTAAACAGACAGTGTAGATATATTTTGCAATTTTAACAATTTTCAGTCCGCTGTTCAGTGTTATTCATCATAATTATGACTTTGTGTGCTCACCATTGAACCTAACGCTCCTCCTTGCTTCGCTTGTCGCACCTACTGCTACTGCGACCTTCTTTTTTTTGTGTTGGAGAGTGAATCCAACTCGCCAACACAAGCGAGGCATGAAGATGAGATTCTGTATTTGTCTAAAGCCCATCTCACACGATGAAGATACTATAAAATATATATTATCTTAGAGCAGATTCGGACATATCGCTCACCATATAATTCAATGAGCGACCACACACGGTGAATATACTATAATATTTTACCTTAGAGTAGTTTAAGATGCCACCGATATTCGAAAGGCATGTTAACATACGCTAAGACTACTGCAGATCATGAAAACATCTTAAGATAGTGTCCGATACTGATCTTAAGATCAAATACGATGTTGACAAAACCGTTGCAGTAAATGGACGTCTGATCTTTAGTTACCGAACAAATTTATATTTTCACAATACAAACTAATAAAGCTTTACATTATCTTATGTACCTATTTTGTTTTGAACCTGTAGAAATATTTTTTGTAAATAAAAATGAAACTAACGTCTGACTAACGCGAATGTGTCAAACAAAGGAAATCATCGAAAAAGTGAGACTTTCAATCTACTAACCGAACTAGCGGTATGACAATTTTATCTTAGTAGAATTTAAAAAAAATGTTCAATGGGCCTAACCTCCATAGGTTTTTCTAGATTGTAGGTACTATGTATAGATCATTCAAACTAGGTAACTACTAAATCGATGTTAGTATTATTGATAAAATAAGGCTATGTTATATTATTAGACTAGCTGCAGCCGCGACTTCGTTCGCGTGGCCCTTTAAATAATGCTTTCAGTATAAACCCCATCAAAATAGGTCCAGCCTTTTCATAAAATACCCGAATTTTAGAGACAGACAGACAAACAATTAAAAACTGGTAGGTATCGTGCAAATAACCATATGAAAGTGCAAGAAAAAGCTGTTTTTTTTCTGAAAGATCATTGTAAAGTTTAAATTCACTACGGTGTTTCCTGCGTTTTATGTGATCTTCTATCCAGATTTTTCGTTTGACACTTTTAGCTAGTATGACGGTTATAGGTATCATATTCACAGTTCCAATCATCATCTGAGGAACTGTCCAACAGGTCTAGCAACAAAATACGAATCATCGCAAAATAAAAAATATGAACACTGTATATTACAGTGTGAACGATCGAGACGTGCGGCTCCCGAGACGGACTCCGATAGAATGTACGCTTGCGATATATTATAGTATCTGCGCCGTGTGCGGTGGATTAAGTTAACATAATTTTATATACGACGCTATAATATATATTATCTTAGTCGTGTGTGATGGGCTTAAGTTGGCATCGAATTATTGGCCGTGCAATACTGGCAGTGTATTATCATCACGACCTAATATTTCGCATTCAATAATCGGAAGCATGCACATGAATTATTGGCTGCGTTACCAACACGGACTGATTTTGTAAAGGCAATAAAACGCGGCCAGGAAAAGCCAACCATGTATTTCAAATCCATGTACACGAATTATTGGCCGTGCATTATTGGCTGTACAATATTGCCTCCCCAACATTGACATGACACCAATTGATACTCGGTATCGACGGACGCGAAAAAATGTATGAAAAAAAGAACAGTGCCACCTTGCGGTCAATTGTAGAACTAAAATTTATAGCGAGTACCTACGCCAATCACATCACAAGCTTAACAGTTACTACAGTTAGGCGAGATCGAGTATCGACTATAAATGACATTTATGCTGCCAACTCATGGTAGAGCTACCAGTGCGAGCATGGATCTATCAATCGATAATTTGCCCCATTTTTGTTGTCAAATTTTACATTGTTCATAGATATCGAAATAACACTAAAACGCTCACAAGTGCGTTCTAATTGGGAATATGTGGGTAAAAATGTTGTTTTGGACTCTTTTCGTTCAGCGTTCGCAAAGCTACAAAAAGAGTTATTTTGCCACCAAAAATTGATATTTTTACCCGCGTTTGTAATCGTTCTTTGACAACTAAGTATGTATTTGACAGCATATAATCATGCGATTTCGGGTCTTATGCTCGGTTGAGAGTTCGAATAGGCTGTGGGCAAAAGTGGCGATATTGGCAAAAATAATGTTTTTGATCTTTACGAACGCTTTAACAAAAGAGCCATTAATGAACGCCACCAATGCGCTCAAAACTAAACGAACGCACCTAAGAACGAACTAAGGTGTCACTATTCGCACTATTATTTTTTTGAGCATTGCTAGACTACTGTAAGGTACGATTTGCGTACCTACTGTCGAATGCCCGACCGTGCCTCCGCCGTGGTCATACTGTCCTTCATCCTCCTGAAATCGCCCTCAACACCTTGAACAAGGGCGAGGACAATATTTTTATTGATACGAAAAATTATTTCAAACTGTCTGCTATCCAATTTGAGATAATCATTGGCATCCAATGAGTTTAACTATAGAGACGTTTGACTCCTTGAGTATGAAGTTTAAACATGGCAAATTTTATGCTATACATACCTATAGCTAGTACACAACTCGAACAACGACATTAACTACACTGACAAGACTAAAAGAACACGAAGATATATGAATCCTAGTTGTCAGAAAGGGAGCAACATTATTAACAACGTTCGCCTTTGGCCGACCATTCGACCGCCAATGACAGCCTCGTTCTCTATGTTGCTTGCTACTTGTCTCGTTCGCGTGGGTGGCGAAGCGGCAACGTCGCAGGAGTTAATTTAAATTAAAATAAAATTTTTGATAGATAAAATAGAAAAACAATACTTACAAATGAAAAGATACATCTTGATCATTCTTGTTTTTTACACTCGTTCCAGTATATGTTCTGCAATTTCTAAACACATAAGAAGGCATTTTTTTTTCTTAAAAATTGGATACGCGCTGCGTCGTTGGCAGACAGGCTGGAACTAAGTTGAATCAAGACAACTAGCTTGTGTTGATGTCGCCAAGCCGAGCGCTGTAAGGCGTATCTACCTCCGTTTATATATAACATCATTGTTGACATCCGCAGGTTTGTCCTCCCATCGCATCTCGGGCGCTCCTTTCATTCTCCAGTAGGAAAACACTACCAATATCATTTTTCTTTTTAACACCCACTCTATTGGTAAATTATCGAGCAACTTTGAAACTCCGAAATAAAAACGAGATTCATGCTAGCAAATTTGGTATAATAGCTATGATTATATCGAATTTATCTAGGAATACGTCTCTTTAAAACGTTGCATGCTACTGATCACGTTTTATCTACGAACAATGTCAAATTTTACAACAAAACCGAGGAATTGGTTGAACGATATGCGTAATTTATATTCTGTCGTCATCCTTGTTGCCATTTTATAATCGATACGATTATATTCTTATCTTCTTGATAAATCACAGTTTGTTCCACTTCCTTGTACTGTGGTTTACTGCTTGGTCGATGTGTTTACTATTGATCAAATTGCTCAGTAGATTTTCTGATCTGGGTAGGTTTTATCATTTAATTTTGTAAGTTACCGAACCTTACAAAAATAAATGATGCATACGTATAGATGTTTTGGGTGATGTGGGGCAGAGTCAACCTCATTTGTAGGAGGGTACCCAGGGGTGCCAAGACTGCCTAGCTAGTTGTTAACATTTTTGCGCAAGAGGCGACTAGCTAAGTAATAAGTATATCTGCAATGATATTCTGCATGGAAGCGTAGTTGTGTGTTTAGGTTGAAGCTCAGGTAGCACGATAGCAAATGAAATTACTAGGCATATGGAACTTAACGATTACAGTGCAGTGCCACTTACAACTTTAAAGCTTAAATCATGGGGGACGGTGCAACAGTTACGTCTATGTGTAAAGCTAACATGAGGCAACAGTACTAATTTTACCTATAAGTCACTATGCCCACATAAATTGTGCTTTATTTTTCAGGATATTTTAAAATCTAGCGGGAAAGCAGAAATACCAGCAATTAACATACAGCCTGATATTTTGCACAAGCTGTCAGAAACGTACAGTCTTGCCATACAGGAGACAAAGAACCTTATCCAAGCTGAGATAAACTCTAAAGTTCAAAAGTCGGTTGACATAAAACGGAGATTTAAGTCACGGAATCGTAGTGGAAACAAGACATGATTTTATTAAAAAACATCTGAAAACTGTTGTGTTTTTGTATATTTTCGTTTCAACCAATAATATACATTTTTTCACTCATTTACCAAGAAGGACGGCAACCTAGTCTGTCGACTACAAATCATACCTGTGTCAGCGTTGTATATTATAGTACCTAACTGTTAAGAGGATTGCATAGCAATCACTGTTTTCGCGTTGTAGGTATTTAGCAAATGTATTGCTATGTCAACATTGCAAGCATTCCCCGCATCCGCGCGCGAGCTCCGAGCATGTGTGTGTGCGTGGTCTGCGCGCACTCATCTAAACTCGCTAAACACAGAAAACCATCGTTGCGCCGCCGCTCGCGGGCGACGAGTTTTGTTTGTCTTGCGCAAATATTGTGATTTGGAACTTTTGTACGACAAAATCCAATTATAGATTTTTGTTTCATTATCTATAATTGGATTGATTATATCCGGTATGTGTATGATTATAGCCGGTAGATAAATGTGGTTCTATTTATTTATACCTATGGAAAAACATTTTTGTTTGCTATAATAAAATGATGCATACAGATATTTAATAAATAGCTTTATATATATCGTAATTATGTTTATGTTATAATTAATTAGTTATTCGCCTTTTTAACCGACTACAGCGAAGCAAAAAGGAGAGTTACAAATTGACCGGTATGTAATATATGTATGTATGAGGGTATTTTATGTAGGTATGTTCATATATTCCCTCATAACATCTAAACTACTTACATATATCATAATTTGACAAATGCGGTGTCGTTGCAAGCGTCTTATTTGTCCGCTGGTTAATTATACAGGGTCTGTCGTAAATAATGGATAACCCGTAAACCGGAGTTGGTCCGTGTGTGAAACTGTAAGAAAATCGTATTTTTTAGCCCGGTTTTCTAACCGTATGAAAATGGCGTAGCCTTTATACTTTTTTATAAATTTCGCTACTTTTTTCATTCACTCCGTTGCCATTTCATCAAATTTAGGTATTTCTGTGTGTTTTTTTTTGTATTATACTCCTGAAGACGTGTATTATTTAATTTTAGTACAATTTTAGGTGTTTTTAACGTTAAACATTTTCAAAATCGTCATTTTAAGTTTTTTTTTATATTTTTTTCTTAATGTTAACTTCTGATAATTTACTGTGAAAAAAAAAAGTACGGGGCTATAGCTGCCCATGGTCTTAATAAATTGTCTAGTATGTGTAGATTCTAAAAAGGTATTACAATGTGTATTTTACAAGCAATATTAAGTTACAGGAGCGAGATCAATATCAAGGTCTGAATTTTGATTTTCCAAGTATTTTTATAAATGGTTATAAAACTTCGTCATAACAAATTTATTCTACAAGATTCTTTACACAAACAATATCGGGCCACTAAACAGGATATTCAGAAGAAAACTCCATCGCAATAATGTAATAAAAGTGTTCAAAATATTTGGTCTCTTCTAACATGCGACAAGTTTCTTCGAAAAAAGGGTCATCAGGTAAATGCGTGAAAAGGACGATTGATGGTCATTGTTACTAGGCAGATGCACACTGTCCCTTTCACACTCACGGTGGGTGAAAAGGTTAGCATGTTTTTGCTGTTAGAGCGCGCTCCTAGTTGTAGAGTGTACACATCTGTGTGATTTTAACTATCGCATGTGCTGTTGTCTTCATTACTTTCGCCAATTTGTTATCTACTGCTTTCTAATATCGGACTTTGATTTGCCTTGTGATTTGGACTTGTGAACCTGGTGACACTGACGACTTAGCTCTCATTTACGGACATAGTTTTATGCTATTGATTGGACTTGTTGTTTTGGGAAAGTTTGTGTATCATGCCTCATCGATACACGCCGGCCGAATACGCAAACATGCATTACATTTATGGGTTGTGTAATGGCAACGCTAACAGAGCAGCAAGTGTATACCGTTAACAATATCCAAATGCTCGACATCCCGATTACCGTGTCTTCATTAGAGTGCACAATGCATTTATGGAAGGAAGATTTCCTGGGACCAGCATAGGCGGGGCCAGTGAAGGACGACCTCAACAACACAATGCAGCCGGAGTATTAGAAATAGTCACAGAAGACCCTGGTACGTCCATAAGTGTTATTTCACGGCGTACTGGTATACCTCAAAAATCCGTACACAGAATTTTAAAAAGGCATGAATTATATCCCTATCATTATCAAAGGGTTCAAACATTAATGCCAAGGGACGCTGCTGCGAGAGTAACATTTTGTCGCACAATGCTGCGAAAGATGAGGGAAGACCCAAGTTTTTTAACAGAATTTTATGGAGTGACGAGTCAACTTGTCGAAAAGATGGTTTTTTGAACCTCCACAATTTACACAGCTGGCAACTCGAAAACCCAAGATTGATACGCGAAGACCGATCGCAATACCAGTTTAAAATAAATTTATGGACTGGCATTATTAACGGACAAATCATTGGTCCATTTGAGTTGCCGGCAATATTAAATGCGGATATGTATTTGAATTTTTTAGTTAATACATTACCTGGATTACTGCAAAACATCCCACAGGAGATAAGAAACGAGATGTTGCTACAAAATGATGGGTGTCCAGCACATTACGCTGTTCGTGTAAGGGAACATTTAAATAGCACGTACCCAGATAGATGGATAGGGCGATTGGGTCTAATTTTATGGCCTCCACGTTCGCCAGCCCAACTCTACCCGTGGGTGCGTAAAAATCTGCTAAGGGATAACAATCGGAAGGTGGGCAGCAGCACCTTCCCAGTATTAAAACCCCAAAACTGCGCTCGCCAACCCGCCTGCCAAGCGTGGCGAGTATTGGCAAAATGACATTAACCTAGAGTTGTTTCAAACGGACTTACGGTCCATAGAATGGCAGGATATAAGGGCTTTACCAGATGTTCACACGAAAGTTACAAAATTCAATGAAACAATTATTAGTATTTTCAATAGGCATGCTCCTATTAAGAAGAGACGGGTTAGGGAATCTCCTAAGCCGTGGATAACGAGCGTTATAAGGTTAATGATGACTTTAAGAGACAAAGCTCTAACGAAAGCTCATATCAAAAAAACAAATTCTTCCAAAAGCTATTATAAAAGCCTTAAAAATTTAGTGTCAGCTGCAGTAGAGCGAGAAAAGTCAGCGTTTTTTACTCATCAAATTAATAGAAATATACATCAGCCAAAAAAAATGTGGAATTATTTAAAAAAGGCAATTAGCATTAATCATATGCCTCCAATGCCCGATCATTTAATGAATCCTAATTTGATAAATAACCATTTTTTGAGTCTTGCGGGCGATGGACATATCGACACCAAAATTTTATGTTACTATAAAAATAATAAAAAAATCCAAGCCGAGTTTACCTTATGCACAGTTTCAGAGGAGAGTGTTGGTAAAATTTTATTTAACATAAAGACGAATGCTACTGGATGCGACCTCTTAAATGCAGAAATGATAAAGCTTACACTACCTGAGACCTTATCAATAATTACTGATATAATTAACGATTCTATCTTAACCAGCACCTTTCCTTATGCTTGGAAACGATCTGTAGTAAGACCCATACCTAAAAGTAGTACAGTGAAAGAAGTTAAAGATCTGCGTCCCATTAGTATTCTTCCAGTAATGTCGAAGGTTTTAGAGAAAGTGGTCTATACTCAGCTAGAGGAATTTATAACGCAGGAAAGTATAATACCTAAGTATCAATCTGGATTCCGGAAAAGTCACGGTACAGAAACTGCTCTACTAAAGGTATCTGACGATTTGTTATCCGCATCCGACTCGGGGTCTGCCAGCGTCTTAGTTTTGTTGGATTTTTCGCGCGCTTTTGATTGCATAAACCCTAATTTACTTTTAGCTAAACTTTCACATTATGGGTTTTCAGCTGATGCGTGCAAGTGGTTTAAAACTTTTCTTATTGGAAGAGAGCAGTATGTGGAGCTCGAAAACCAAGATGGAAGTAAAATTCTCTCCAGTATAGAAAACGTACCCAGGGGCACTCCCCAGGGCTCCATTTTAAGTCCAGTTTTATTTTCAATTTTCACAGCAGACATGCCAAGATATATTAAAACGTGTAAATATCACTTGTATGCCGACGACACACAAATTTATCACAGTTTTAAGCCTAAGGATACTGCATGTGCCATGAAGGAAGTTAATGAAGACCTAGATGAAATTTACTGCTGGGCCAGGCGCAACTCTTTAAACCTTAATCCAGCTAAATCTAAAGTAATGATATTAGGTACATCATCGCAAATTAGCAATGTAATGAGCCAGAATCCTAAACTGTATCTTAATGGCGTTGGTATACCTATAGAAACAGAGGTAAGAAATTTAGGGTTAATTATGGACAATCAAATGAGATTTGTGAAACATGTCAATAATAAGATTAAGAATGCTTATTTTAAACTTAAAAGTTTATACACAATACGGAAATACATTTCGGAAGAGGTGAGAATTTTACTCTGTGACCTTTTGGTTCTCTCTCCGTTTTTGTACTGCAGTGCCGTGTACGGGCCTAGGTTATGGGTTAAAACAGAAAACGCCATTCAGCGAGTGCAAAATGCATGCGCTCGGTTTTGTTTCAGTATTCCTAGGAGAGAGCATGTTACTCCTTATCTTGTTAAAAAAGGCATACTTAACATGAAGTTCAGGAGAGAGCTCCATCTGGCAAGTGTTACTCAGAGGGTTATTTGGAGTGGGAAGCCTGAATATTTGTTCGAAAAAATTACATGGATCAAAGATTTACATCAAATCAATACCCGCTCTAAATTTCATAATGCACTAGCTATACCTAAACATAATTCCAAAGGCTTTAAAGGCTGCTTTAAGTATCGCGCGTCAAAAATTTGGAATAATCTCCCGCCACCTTTGAAAAGAAAACTCAGTGTTCAGGCGTTCAAAATCCGAGTTAAGTTAAGTTTACTGGTTCTCCAAAAACATAATTTTGAAGCGGCCTTTAAAATTACAAAGGTTTCAAGTAACGTAGAACCTGAATAACTTTCCTGTTCGAGAAAGGTGTAGGACTACCTACCGTAGACTCCTACCTCATGCATAATTATACACTTACACAATCACACACATTTACAAGCACACCATACATTTTTGTTTTTTGTTCCTTACAGAACTCCCTGACACGGGAAACGATTCATAAATCCACTAGAACGCCACTTTTGATTGAACGTAATCGTATATTATAATCATATAACGTTCAATTTCTGCTGTTTTTAAGATTGTGTATTTTATTTTTGATTCTCGCTTTTTTCACCTCCTCTTTAATGTACCTCGGCATAGACCATAGTCCGAGAACAGGGATGGACTGAAAACCAGCGTTGCGCTTACATTACGAATGTAAACGCAACACAAGCTGAGTCTACCCCTTTTGCCCTAAATGTGGTACTGTTGTCTAGGCTTATTAAGTAAGATCCATACTTTGACTTAATGTTAATTAGTTCATTGTCTTGTTTGTACCTAACCGTGTTATTTTAGTGGCAATAAATTGATTTATTATTATTATTATTATTATTATTAAAATCCCCCCAATGACGGACACATTAGGAACCAGGCCCGCAGCCCCGCTATTCCTGGCTACGGTAGCGGCCACGGTAACGGTGGGGCAGGGGGTGCTAAGAATCCCCGGCAGACGCCCGGCTACCACCCCCTACGACGACGACTGGCCCTGATGACACACAACATACGCACAATGAGGACAGACGAGAAGATATATGAGCTGGAAGAAGAAATGAGTAAGTTACACTGGGACATTGTGGGGTTATCTGAAGTCCGTTGTTAAGGACCGCGAGCTAGACCCGCCGTTAGCATTAATTAGATTAAATTTAAGAGTAACTTAGAGATAGTATCGCAATTAGTTTGTATAATTGTTAGAATTAACGTCACGTACAAGCATAGGTATATTGTAACCAATCACGTAGCTTCTCCAGAATGACCTTCAAAATAAGACAGAGAACTTAATAATAAAGAAAGAGATAGGAATAAGAACCCTTTGGATAGGCCGAAATGTAAAATGATACGTGAGGAGTATGTACTAGTTGCGAGACTCAGTTGGGTACTTAAGTAGGCTAGAAATGTAAAATAAATGTCAGTTTTTACCGTGCGAACTCGTCTTTTATTTGGAACCCTGAGGAAGAACTGAATAGGAACATACAGTCCAAAAGTGGCAGAACCGCCACAGTGTTGGTCCTTCGAGAAGCCGGATGCAAGATCGATTTGCGGAACAACGACCGGCGAAGATCGAAGAACGTGTGCGCCAGCAACAAACGCTAGTTGCGAGGCGACGAAGCGATATAGGGTCCGACAAGTGGACCGAAGATCGAAGAACGTGTGCGCCAGCAACAAACGCTAGTTGCGAGGCGACGAAGCGATATAGGGTCCGACAAGTGGACCGAAGAACTACTGCGGATCTACAAAGTGCTACGGATCTACGAATTGCTACGGAGCTACGAACTACTACGGATCTACGAATTGCTACGGAGCTACGAACTACTACGGATCTACAAAGTGCTACGGAGCTACGAACTAACACGGATCTACAAAGTGCTACGGAGCTACGAACTACTACCAGTCTACGAAATCGTGCTACGGGTCTACGAAATCGTGCTACGGGTTTACGAAACAGTGCTACGACCTTCGGAAGTGCTCCAGTGAACAAAAGAGTGCATTGTGCCAACATTATGGTGGTAACACGATCACAAGCGGGTGACGAACCGGAAAGAATAGAGCCTGTACAGGGACCGAGTGATCGACCAGCAGTGAGAACACTGCGTTTTGATGAAGCACCGCGATCGCCTTCAACTCGCGCAATGACTGGACGACGTGTGAGAAACGTACCTCCTCCAAGAGAACCACCATTTGCGAGCACTGAACAGAGCAGGCCTACGGGGGGAGATATCGACCGGCGTCCTCGAATAACTGAAACACGGTTACCACGACGGCCAACTTCACCAGTGCGTTCGTTGGCATCCATTAGAACCACGAGTAGTGTGACAGCTCGTATACGGCAAGCACAATTCGAAGCCGAAGAAAGGCTCGCCGCAATTAGAAGACGCGAATTGGAAATAGAAAGTGAACAAATTAGAAGAAAATTAGCTTTCGAAGTGGAGATGCTACAAGAAGAGGAAGTGATGGAGAGACCATTAGAAGGTGGAGAAACAGAACGCGTTGAAAGATGGTTGAGATCAAATGTAGCGACAGCACACGATCAAGGGCCTGATCCGATTCCTGTAGAGACCAGGGAAAGCCAAGCTCGAGTGAACGAACGAGGGAATCCACTATCGCCTACCCCGAGACGTAATAACTCCAGAAGTAAAAGTGTGGATCGATTTGTGGAAGCAATGGAGAAACTCACCAACAACAGACCTCCACCGAGACAAACGTACGAGCTGCCATACTTCAACGGAGCTGCTTTCGAATGGTTCTCCTTTAAAGCTGCAATGAAAGAGACTACACGAATGTACGGGTTTACTGCATCGGAGAACATGGCCCGACTACGTAACTGCCTCAAAGGAGAAGCTCGAGAAGTGGTGTCCGCACTTCTCTACACTGTGGAAGATCCAGAGGTCGTCATGAAAACGCTGGAGCAATGCTTTGGACGCCCGGAGGTGCTGATCGACCGCACCATCGACGAGTTGAAGAAGCTGCCCAGACCAGGAACTTCGGCAAGCGAGCTGAACGCGTTTGCAGTAAGAGTGCAGAATATGGTAAGTGTCTTGCGATCACTAGACAATAAAGGATACCTGCATAATCCCATGATCACAAGGGATTTAATGGACAAGCTGAGCCCACATCTGCGATCGAGGTGGTGCGACTACGCCGACGAGCATCGAGGCACGACCGATCCAGAGATAATGATTTTATCTAGGTTTCTAATGCGGGAAGCAGACCGCGCACTTACGTACGGGTATACGAGCGGTGCTGGGTCGACGTCTTCGAATGCCAAGAAGGAGTACACGAGAGCTGCAGCTTCTAATAGGGAGATAAAGAAGAGGGCAGTATACACCACCACGGATTCGACGAACGAGATCGAAAGCCCACTAAGGTGCGCTTTATGCAGGTCAGACCATACACTTGTAAAATGCTCTAAATTCCTAGCGCTCTCCAACAAAGAACGGTGGGATTTCGTAAAGAAAGAGAGCCTATGCTTCAAATGTATCTCCAGCAAACACCGTCGAACCAATTGTAGAGCGAGGTTGTGCGGACGCGACGGATGTCGCCACCCGCATCATATGTTATTGCACGACGACCAGGTGAGTCAAAGGAGATCGACGAATGAAGGGTCCGTGGGAAAGTCCGAGACAGTGACAGCTACGATCGCCAATGTCACAGAGGTAAAGTTGAAAATATGCCCAGTCATAGTATCAGGACCTAAGGGAAGCGTGGAAATATATGCTTTACTCGATGAAGGGTCCACCATATCCCTACTGGATGAGAACGTGGCGGACCAGATTGGAGTCAAAGGACCGTCGAAACCCTTGAGCATGCGTGGGGTAAATATGACTCAGAGCGTGAACAGTAAATTAATCAAGTTCAAAGTAAGAGGAACGTCGACGAGCGACTTCACCATGCGGGCCATGACCATACCGGAAATGAGGCTGACCCCGCAGACGATACCAGAACGGTTACTTCGGTTAGATCACCTGAAAGACCTAGACTACAGGCAAACGTGCTACGAACAAGGTAAACCTCAGCTGCTGATAGGGACTGATAACTGGGAGCTTATCGTATCACGAGAGTTGCGAATCGGCAGAAAGAACGAACCAGCAGCTTCACGAACTCAGCTGGGATGGGTGATTCATGGTACCCTACCTCGAACCATACTGAAGAGGGATGCTGAGAACGTCCTTCATGTTTACGGTTACGACCACGAAGACAGGTTGAACGAAATGGTTGAGGAACATTTCAGGATAGATGCACTTGGCGTATCAACAAGTGTCAAGGTGAGTGCTGCAGATGAGCGAGCCGTAAAGATTTTCAACGAAACGGCTAAGAGAGTCGACGGTCGCTTCGAGGTCGGCTTACCCTGGCGGGAGGACAGCGTTCAATTGCCCCCGAGCTATGACACAGCATTAAGGCGCCTTGGAAACCTCGAACGGAAATTAGATAAAACACCAGAGATGCGAAACGAATACGAAAAACAGGTACAGAATTTACTACAGAAGGGGTACGCAGAACCATGCGATGGAAGCGAGAGGGACAGTAGTAAGAGATGGTACCTGCCGCACTTTTCAGTGATAAACCCAAATAAGCCAGGCAAAGTACGGCTCGTATTCGACGCGGCGGCAAAATCCAGAGGAGTAAGCTTGAATGACTTCCTACTAGAGGGGCCAGATCTTTTGCAATCACTGCAAAAAATACTGTTTCGCTTCAGAGAACGACCGATAGCGATAACGGCGGACATCCAGGAAATGTTCCTACAGGTAAAGATTTCAGCACAAGATCAACCGGCACAGCTATTTCTTTGGAGAGGTCGGGAACGAGAGCAACCACCTAAAAAATATAAGATGACATCTATGATTTTTGGAGCATCAAGCTCACCATTTTTGGCACACAGCGTCAGAAATCGCAACGCTCAGGATCACGCTCATGAACACCCAGAAGCGGTAAGAGCCATTATAGAGGCACATTATATGGATGATTACGTCGATAGTTATGATAACGAGCTAGAAGCGATAGAGACGTCAACTGCAGTAACTCGCATACATGAGCGATGCGGTTTTAAGCTTAGAAGCTGGAACTCGAACAGTTCCAAGGTACTAGAGAGTATACCCCTAGAACTACGAGCAGGTGCAAAGACGCAGCCTTTATTGGGGACCGGGTCAACAGAAAAAACCTTGGGTCTGCAATGGAATGCGACAAAGGACACGTTGGGATTTAACACATCAATGAGCCGTGTTAAGGCGGAGGTTCGAGCCCTGAGTAGATTCCCAACGAAACGAGAGGCCTTGAGCGCCGTCATGTCACTCTACGATCCATTAGGATTACTCAGTTGCTATAGTATAACAGGGAAGATACTATTGCAAAGACTTTGGCGGGAAAAAATCGGATGGGACCAAGCTGTGCCGGAAGAGATCGCGATCGATTTCATGACCTGGTTAGCAAAGATGAAGACAATCACAGAGCTCCAGTTGCCCAGGTGCTATGATCCATGTAAGGAAACCGTGAGTAAGCAACTTCATGTATTTGTAGATGCTAGCGAGAGTGCCTACGCCACTGCAGCATACTGGCGCCTAGAAAAGGCGGATGGCACCGCCGATACAGTCCTCGTGGCCGCTAAAGCCAAGGTAGCACCTCTACGAACACAAACGATACCACGACTAGAGCTACAGGCGGCTGTTATAGGGGCTAGACTAGCGGCGGCCATCGAGAAGGAACACCGAGAGGGAGCCAGTGAAGTAACGTATTGGACGGACTCACGAACGGTACAGCATTGGATCAAAAATGATCATGTCAGGTACACGCCTTATGTTGCACATCGTATTGGAGAAATAGCGGAATTAACTCGAGCACATCAGTGGAGATGGATTCTAACCGAGTTTAATGTTTCGGACGTAGCGACACGAGCTAACTACGTTCCGGCCACCGCCGAGGACATCTGGTTCAAAGGTCCTGACTTCTTACGAGAAAGAAAATCGGTATGGCCACAGTTTGAAGGTAAGGAAGGTGAGGAGGATGAGGAAATGGAAGTTGTTTGTCACACGGAACGACAGCACGATGGCCTGCCTGACATTGGACGATTTTCGAGTTTTGAACGACTCATAAGGACTACGGCCGCGATTTTGGTGTTCATTGAGAAATGCCGCAGACGTGCGACAAATATCGAAGTAAGTCATTTGATAAAGGCTGAGCGTCTGTGGATAATCAGAAGCCAAAAAGAGAGCTTCAGTGATGAAATTGCACTCTTGAGCAAGGGGAAAGTAATACCACGAAGCAGCAGACTCTTTAAACTGGATCCGATTCTGCGGGAAGGAATACTTCGTGTAAACGGGCGCATTGGAAATGCAAATGTGGCTGAAGACGCAAAACAGCCGATAATCTTGGATGGTAAGAACGACTTTACCAAATTAGTCATAAACAGAGAACACCGAGCGGCAGGGCATGCAAATCAAGAGCGCGTGGTGAACGACTTACGACAAAGGTATTGCATATTAAAAATACGACCCGCAGTTAAAGCAGTAGCCAGAAAGTGCGCATTATGTCGAGTTAGAAAGAGCATGCCTAAGGTGCCAGTAACTGGGGACTTACCAGCGGCGAGACTAAGTCCATATCAACGACCGTTCAGCTACTGCGGAATAGATTATTTCGGCCCGATGACAGTCACGATCGGCCGAAGGCATGAAAAACGATGGGGAGCTTTATTTACTTGTTTAACCACCCGCGCCATCCATTTGGAGATGGCGAGTTCTCTTTCAACAGATTCCGCCATCATGGCTTTGAGACGCATGGCGGCGCGACGAGGTTGGCCTGTTGTCATCTACAGCGACAACGGGACCAACTTCAAGGGTGCTGACGCCGAACTTCGAGCAGCCTACAAAGAATGGCTGCCGGTGCTGAGCGAGTATGGTCTGCAACACCGTGTCTCCTGGCGCTATATACCTCCAGGGGCCCCAAGTCAAGGAGGGGCCTGGGAAAGGCTTGTGCGGTCCGTGAAAGCCGCGCTCAGTGCAGTCCTGAACCAGAAGGCACCAAAGGAAGAAGTCCTCCAAACCCTATTGAGTGAAGTAGAATACTCTATAAACGCGAGGCCATTGACACATGTCTCAGTAGACCCAACCGATCCAGAGGCGCTAACACCGAACCACTTCCTACTAGGCAATTCAGGAGGCATGCCGCTCGTTGGGCCTTGTGAACAGGCGGATCGTCGCACCTGGAGAGCGAGCCAAGCACTCGCAACTGAATTTTGGAGGCGATGGGTACAGGAATACTTACCGACCTTAGTACCACGTCAAAACGCACAGAATATGGCTCGGCCATTGCGAGAGGGTGATCTGGTGGTGGTAGTAGATCCGACATTACCACGAAACACTTGGCCGAGAGGAGTCGTCGAGCGCGTGTATCCAGGTCGGGACGGTATTGTACGCAGCGCCGATGTGAGAACACGAACCGGAACGTTTCGACGACCCACTACGAAGCTCGCCGTCCTGCCAGTAGAAGGCTCCGCAGAGGCTTCGCCGGGGGGAGGATGTTAAGGACCGCGAGCTAGACCCGCCGTTAGCATTAATTAGATTAAATTTAAGAGTAACTTAGAGATAGTATCGCAATTAGTTTGTATAATTGTTAGAATTAACGTCACGTACAAGCATAGGTATATTGTAACCAATCACGTAGCTTCTCCAGAATGACCTTCAAAATAAGACAGAGAACTTAATAATAAAGAAAGAGATAGGAATAAGAACCCTTTGGATAGGCCGAAATGTAAAATGATACGTGAGGAGTATGTACTAGTTGCGAGACTCAGTTGGGTACTTAAGTAGGCTAGAAATGTAAAATAAATGTCAGTTTTTACCGTGCGAACTCGTCTTTTATTTGGAACCCTGAGGAAGAACTGAATAGGAACATACAGTCCAAAAGTGGCAGAACCGCCACATCCGTAGAGCGGGTGAGGACACGATAACCCTGAAATCAGGTAACCTACTCTACTACCGGGAGGGCGACCAAAAGTCCCAAGGTGGTGTCGGTTTTCTCGTCCACAAGTCCCTTACTAACAACATAGTTAAGATCGATAGCGTTTCCAATAGGGTCGTATACCTAATACTCAGAGTATCCAAACGATATTCGCTGAAGGTCATTCAGGTATACGCACCGACGAAGTCGCACCCGGATGATGAGGTGGAGGATATGTATGAGGACATTAGTCGGGCCATACATACCTCTGAAACGCACTTTCTAGTTGTTATGGGGGACTTCAACGCGAAGTTGGGTAAGAGAAGCGAGGATAAGTTGAAAGTGGGGCAATTTGGATATGGACAACGGAACCGTAGGGGACAGAGGTTGGCCGACTTTGTGGAGAAAGAGGGACTCTTTATGATGAACTCTTTCTTTCAGAAGCCACCTCACAGGAAATGGACCTGGCTGAGTCCCGATGGTTCCACGAGAAATGAGATTGACTTCATTATGACCACCAAAAGGCAAATATTCACTGATGTCTCCGTGATCAACAGGGTTAAAACCGGTAGTGATCACCGAATGGTAAGAGGCACGGTGAATATTAATGTCAAACTGGAGAGGTCTCGTCTGATGAAGTCTACGCTCTGACCCACTAGTGCCCGTATTCAAGACCCCGAGAGCTTTCAACTTGAGCTATACAATCGCTTCGATTGCCTTGAGAACATCGCTTCAGTGGACGAGATCAATAACAGGTTAGTAGAAACTGTCCATACAGTGGGTTCCAAGTACTTTAAACCCCACCGTAAAGATAGGCCACAGAAACTCTCCAACGATACCCTCAACCTCATGGCTGAACGACGCTCATTGAAACTGCAGTCTTCGGATGATGCTGAAGCATATAGGCTGCTCAATAGACGAATATGGAAGTCCTTGCGACACGACATCCGGATCTTTAATACAAACCGTATTAAAGAGACGATAGAGCGGAAAAAAGGCTCCAAAGTGTTTGCAAGAGACATGTCTATTGGGCAAAGCCAGTTGACGAAGCTGAAGAGAGGAAACGGCAGTGTAGCGTCGACCAAAGCGAAAGTGTTAGGAGAGGTTGAGAGTTTCTACGGACAGTTATACACTTCGGTCGCTAAACCTGTTAGCAGCTCGGTCAAAGACCCAAGAGCCAAGCTGACCCGACATTATACCGAAGATATCCCGGACATAAGCCTGTACAAGATTAGAATGGCCTTGAAACAGCTTAAGAACAACAAGGCGCCTGGTGACGACGGTATCACATCTGAGCTTCTGAGAGCGGGTGGAACACCGGTACTTAAAGTCCTTCAGAAGCTCTTTAATACCGTCTTACTTGAAGGTTCAACGCCAGAAGCATGGAACAAAAGCGTGGTGGTGATGTTCTTCAAGAAAGGTGACAACACTACTTAAAAATTACAGACCCATCTCGCTTTTGAGCCATGTTTATAAGCTGTTTTCGAAGGTCATAACGAACCGTCTCAGTCGCAGGTTTGATGAATTCCAGCCTCCGGAACAAGCCGGTTTCCGAAAAGGCTATAGTACCATAGACCACATCCACACGCTACGGCAAGTTATACAGAAGACCGAAGAGTATAACTTGCCTCTTTGTTTAGCGTTTGTGGATTATGAGAAAGCCTTTGATTCGATCGAGACGTGGGCAGTGCTTGAGTCTCTCCAGCGGTGCCGTATTGACTATCGGTATATTGAAGTGCTGAAGTGTTTGTACAAAAACGCCTACATGTCAGTCCGAGTACAGGAGCAGAGTTCGAAGGCAATTCCATTGCAAAGAGGCGTGAGACAGGGAGACGTTATATCTCCGAAACGGTTCACCGCTACATTGGAAGACGCCTTCAAGCTTCTGGAATGGCAAGGACTTGGCATTAATATTAACGGCGAATACATCACTCACCTTCGATTTGCCGACGATATTGTAGTCATGGCAGAATCCATGGAAGACCTCAGTATAATGCTCGAAGGCCTCCATCGAGTTTCCCAACGGGTAGGTCTTAAGATGAACATGGATAAGACGAAAATTATGTCTAATGCCCATGTTGTACCTACCCCAATATCAGTTGGGAACTCAGTTCTCGAAGTTGTTGACGAGTACATCTACCTGGGACAGACAGTCAAACTAGGCAGGTCCAACTTCGAGAAAGAGGTCAATCGTCGAATCCAACTCGGCTGGGCAGCGTTCCGGAAACTTCGCGAAGTCTTCTCGTCAAAAATACCTCAGTGCCTCAAGACAAGAGTCTTCGACCAATGTGTATTACCAGTGATGACTTATGGCACTGAAACGTGGTCTCTTACTATGGGCCTCATAGACAAGCTCAAAGTCGCACAACGAGCTATGGAGAGGGCTATGCTCGGGGTTTCTCTACGTGATCGAATCAGAAATGAGGAGATCCGTAGAAGAACGAAAGTCACCGACATAGCCCAGAAGATTAGCCAGTTGAAGTGGCAGTGGGCAGGGCACATAGCACGCAGAACAGATGGCCGATGGGGCCGAAAGGTTCTGGAGTGGAGACCACGGACCGGCAAGCGCAGCGTAGGTCGTCCACCGACACGGTGGACAGACGACCTGAGGAAGGTCGCAGGACGACGTTGGATGCAGGCCGCTTCCAACCGGTCCTTTTGGAAAATCATGGGGGAGGCGTATGTTCAGCAGTGGACGTCCTACGGCTGAGATGATGATGATGACGTTCGCCAGACCTTAACCCGTTGGACTTTTTTTACTGGGGTTGTATTAAGGAAAAAGTGTACAGCGAAGCCATAAGTTCTGTGAAAGAGTTGCGTGCGCGGATTCAAGTAGCAGCAAGTAAAATTGAAGAAGCTGGTTATGCGCGTCGGATTAAAAGATCTTTTATTAGGCGATGTAGAGCATGCATTGCTGCCGGCGGAGGGCACTTCGAGCATTTAGTTTAAGTTATAAAATAAACTTTTTTACTAAAATTAACCTGGTTTTCTTCTGAATATCCTGTTTAGTGGCCCGATATTGTTTGTGTAAAGAATCTTGGTAGAATAAATTCATTATGACGAAGTTTTATAACCATTTATAAAAATACTTGGAAAATCAAAATTTAGACCTTGATATTGATCTCGCTCCTGTAACTCAATATTGCTTGTAAAATACACATTGTAATACCTTTTTAGAATCTACACATACTAGACAATTTATTAAGACCATGGGCAGCTATAGCCCCGTACTTTTTTTTTCACAGTAAATTATCAGAAATTAACATTAAGAAAAAAATATTGAAAAAAAAACTTAAAATGACGATTTTGAAAATGTTTAACGTTAAAAACACCTAAAATTGTATTAAAATTAAATAATACACGTCTTCAGGAGTATAATACAAAAAAAATCTCACAGAAATACCTAAATTTGATGAAATGGCAACGGAGTGAATGAAAAAAGTAGCGAAATTTATAAAAAAAGTATAAAGGCTACGCCATTTTCATACGGTTAGAAAACCGGGCAAAAAAATACGATTTTCTTACAGTTTCACACCCGGACCAACTCCGGTTTACGGGTTATCCATTATATACGACAGACCCTGTATGTGAAATCACATTAAATTTAATATAGCGTCACTTGGATGACAAAAACTAAGAAACTTTTAAAAGACTTCAGTGACAAATTCCTAAAATATACACAAGATAGCGTTTGCCCGCAGTTTTGCTTGCACACTCACAATAATAGGGAATCATTTCTAAAATCACGTCGTGAACCAAACATATTTTCTTTTTATTATTAGTGACTTTTCCAGCTCAGTGCTGTACTGTTATAATGTATTGGTTATAATGGTAGGTGGTAGGTATACGACATCGACTATATTTTAACTTCACTATGATTATGTATTAAATACATTACAATGTAATGTATTTAAAACTATTCAATGTGTCATATTGAATAGTTTCTAGTAGATAATAATTTCGATTAATAAAATAATTCATAAATTGTAAAGCGTGATCTTTCCGTAGTCCGTTTTTAGTTTTTGAACTCACTTTTTATTACCTTATTTAACTATCATGACTTCGCAGATTAATCCTCAAAATAAGATTTTATAAATTAATAAAAGTAATATTTATAAATATTATTGTTTTTATTTCCTAATTTTTATTAAAAATATTCCGATTACAGAATTTTATATAAGTACCTACATACTAAAAGCTTTAAATTTTCTATGAATTAAAGAGCAGGAAGAAAATACAGCCGCTTTTTTTGTAATGATTACCATGTAATGTAATGATAAATATGATTATAATGTAAAGTATGATATAATGTGTGTGTGTCTTTCTAGTTATGAACGTGGATAAAAGGATAGGTAGGCTTCATTCTCAGAAATTACGCAACATGCTACGAATACCTACATCATATTGTTCGCTGTTATGAAAAATACGAGTATAATTTAAAAGCTACTTGATTTTAGTTTTTGTTGCAAGAACATGTCGAGAGAAAGCCGGATTCGTGAGCCGAAAATTTAGAAATTGGCTGAGAGTTAACTTTAAACATTTCTACTGGCTGGAAATTATTTAGAAAAATAAATGGCCCTTGGGATTCATATATTTCTTTAATCTATAATTTGTGCAATAGTTTTCATAGTCCTGTGATTAATTTGTAGTATAATTGTTGCTATAGTAGTTTAAAAATATAAATTAATATGCCTATTCGTATTATGACCTTATACATATATGTATAGCATTGTGTGTGTTACGAAAAAAAAAATTGATGTACGACGAACTTAATTCTCTTTGACTTCGCTACATTATATTTACATCTACAGTATTCATATTATAAAGAGGAAAGATTTGTTTGTTTGTATTGAATAGGCTCCGAAACTACTGGTCCGATTAGAACAGTTCTTTCACTATTAGAATCCTACATTTTCCCTGATGAACATAGGCAGCCTATGATAGGCTATATAGTATTTAAAAAAAAGTTAGGGATCCGTATGAAAACTTCGATAATGTAACCCAAGTATATGCTATTCACATTAGAGCAAGTGATGACAGGGGGGCGATTCCACTAACTTAATTTGTTCTGCTACTGCTATCGAACAGTAGCTGATTTACATACATTCTTATTCTGCTATTGAAAAACAGTGCAGCAGCAGTTACGTTTCTATTGACGCCAGCGATCGTATAACATTTTATATTATAGTAACTCGATAGATCATGAACACGACGCTAACATAGTAGTGTTTAATATTTAACTATTATATAGTAGCTTTTACGATACGTTAACGTGACGTTACGTTCGAATTTGTCTACAGAAACAGTAGAATGGATTTTTGGGTATTTATTAAACGGCAACCACGGAGTCGGACTGCAGTTGCAGTGGGGTGGATTGTTGAAAGTTGTGAAATAATAGAATTGCTTCCAGTTTTAAAGACATTTCTTTATAGAAGACGTCAATATCTACAAAGAAGTCCACATTAACATATGTCTAACTATTGCAGTTATGTCACAATAAATACTTTTTCATTTTGAAACTCAGATTATTAAAACAAAAGGCAGATGGAGCGTACCGAACACGCTAGCGTCCCCACCAAAGCGAATACAAATTCAAAAGCAAATACAAATTCAAAAGCAAATACAAACCCGCGCTAGTGCTATACGCGACTTGTCCGAAGCAACACGTTACGACTGGTTCGTAATTTTAATGTAAAACATGCCGTCTTGTGTTACTAAACACTGTAAAAGTTGTTCCCGAAAAGAAAAAAAAAGAAGATGGAATATCCTTTCACAGATAACTATTAATTATTTGGCTTATATAATTTTAAATCAACATAATAACTTTACATGTGACTCGGAACACAAAACTTCGACAGTCATTCGCTTGTGTTGCCAGTATTTATTTAAATTAGTTAGCCGTTTTATTGGTAAAACTACATTTAGAAGGTCTAGGGGTTAGTGATGTAACGAAAGTTTGTTTTTTAATATCGCAAATGCGAATATTTTTTATAAGTCTCGCTCGCACGGTTTTTTTTCCAAAAAACCTCAAGACTTATTACTTTTTATGTCAGGTTTTTAATAAAGTTGAAAATGCGAATATTTGTCTCGTTCGCACCATTTTTAGGGTTCAGCACCTCAAAAGGTAAAAAGGGAACCTTTATAAGATCACTCTCTTGTCAGTCTGTCTGTCCGTGTGTCACCACCGATTTTCTCAGAAATGGGTGGACCTAGCAAGTTGAAATGTATATCAGATATTGAAGTCTATAGTCTATAGTGTATAAAAATCAAGGTCAGTCTTTTTCGAAATCGTGTAAGTACCAAACTTTACCTTAATTTTCAACTTTTTTTATTTTTCGGTATTTTCCCTTTACATGTGCTGTAGACCTTACTTTTAGCCCAAATTGACAAGTCTGGATCAACCGGAAGTACCCTATAGGTTTTGGGTCGAAAACCCATAATATGGTAGCTCCCGTTGACCTAGGATCACTAAATTTGGCAAAAAGGTAGGTCTTATAGAACAAATAAAGGAAAAAATATATATGGCCCCCCTCTAATCTCCAAAGTCTGTGAAGAGAAAAATCTGAAATAATTACCTACAAATTTGTTCAGAACTCGAGATGGGCGAGTCCGATGGAATGTTCTGTATGTTAATCTAGATTTAAAACTACCTGTGTGCAAAATTTTATCCAAATCAGTAAAGTCGTTTTTGCGTGAAAGAGAAATAAACATCCATACATACGTACTTCCATTCTCACAATCTGTCGGCTATATGTGTAATAATTAGAAAAGTAGGATACTATTAAAATATTAAACAAAAACAATTAAACAATGAATTGTGATATATTTACCGAACCTTCTTTATTTATTGTAATGTATTTAGTTATTAATAACTATTATTTTATCCATATATTACTTTAGTACTGTATGTTACAAAAGAACGTTTAACTTTCCAATATTATAACAATATGTTACAAAAATGTGGGAGTTAATTTTTCAATATCTGGTAACTGTACACGCACACAGATGCACGTGTACGTACAGTGCAGTGGCTCGTTGTCACGCACACATAACTATAGAAGTGGCGACACTCGCGAGTTCGGCGCGCTCCATCTGCCTTTTGTTTTATAATCTGAGTTTTGAAATATGCAATACCTAAGTAGTGACGAAACCAGGCCACATTATTCGTACCTAGTTATTAATCCTTATCTGCTAAAATAATAAAGAGGAAAGTTATATGATTTGGTTGTTTCTATATCATAAATTACTTAACTGATTCAAACAATTCTTTCACGAGTATTAAGCTACATTATGCCTGAGTAATATACGATATATTTGATTCATCCTCATCATCATCACCACGCGGCGCAGGTGAAACTGCGGAGCGCAGCTAGTTATAGATAGACCGAAAATATCATTCCCGCTTTGTCAAAAAACTCAGATAAAAACTAAGATTTATAACTACCAAAACGCGTTCAGATCAGTTCGAAATTAGTTTTATTGCATACATTTACTCGTACTTGTTCCAAAATAAAAAAGTAGATCAATTTAATAATTACCACAAATAATATATAAGTAGGTACCAATATAACTCCTTTATGTTATAGTATCCTCACTCTATAATCGTCCTTCATAACAAGGTTCTAGGTATAATATAGGTACATGGTATACTAGCTACTTACGAAGTTATGTAGAATGAATTTCATTGAAGATTAATTTGAAATCCTTATTTTATTTTAAAAACATACTTAAAGAATAATTAAGTTATCGATATTTTCCCATCTCTATTGTCGATATAACAGTAAACATCCCTATTGCTTGTCTGTGTAATGTGGGCTCCCCCCGACCCCCTATGCGCCCGATAGAGAGAGTTACTGCTCATGAGATGTGCAGGTACATATTTTGATAGAATTCACGTATTGGGGCAAGTCGTTTTTCCCCCCTAAATGGTATCAAAATATTTTGTTTTTGATGGCAATTGCTCCAATAAAATGTAGGTATTCTATGCTCGTACGTTTTATTATTTTGAGAAAAATTCTTGGTTTTTGTAAAATATTGATTTTTAATAGTCATAGATTTAGTGCAAAAACATGGCTGGTTTATATGCGTGTAACTTTATAGTACTTTGAAATACTGAAAAAATCATAACGTACGGGCATAATAAACAATGTGCTGATTACATGGAATAAAAAACACTGAAATCGGACAATGTTAAGAGGTAGAAAAGAGTTTTCTCTTTTAGTTTGACCATGTAGGTACTTGCTATTGAATCCTCAACAGAATTTGCTCATAAGTCCATCCGCTCCCACGGTTGTCTGATGTCCAGACTCTAGGATTAAATTTATAATTAAGTTGGTCTTAAGTAGCTTTCGAAGACATTAACATCTTAAATAATTAAATAAAATCGTTGACAGAACTCACCTGTCAAAAGCGCGATATTGAATCGGAATGAAAAATAGTGATAATATCGCCAAAATCAGTGTTGACGCGACTCTGAAAGGAAGGTTCATTTGGCTAAAAAATAATTCGGACACCTGTGTATTAGCTGTGAAATTAGCAGTTGATGACGTATTTTATGATTTTGACTTCACACATTTTAATAAAGACTTCATTCGGCTTGAAAATAACATGGATATAGGCCTAAGCTGTCAAAGTGACAGTTGATGACGTATTTGATGATTTTGATTTTACACATACGGCCTTAGGTACTAATAAACTTGGCTATACCCGGAATAGTTATTCGTATCCATCTGTCAATTTTTCGCTTACAGTAGTAGTCACGCGCGAGAGCAAGACAAAGAAAGTTACGCCTAGTACACAGCACTGATAGGTAATAGGTCTTGTAGTTTAGTAATTGGTAAATATAAAATAAGTATATCAAAACGTAGAATAGTTATGTTATTATAGGTTCTGTTACGGTGAATAGAAATCATCCACCACCTTTTGACGTGAATACGTCAAAACGTCTTTAAATTTGCTATCATTCGGGGGCAATCCAAAAAACCAAATGATAACAAAATCGGAGGATACAGTTTGGCGTTGTAATTTCGAATCCATCTAGGTACATCAAAAATTCAAAAATACCACTGTAGCTGAAGGATCAAAGAATTCATTACAATAAACTATGAATAAACGAGAACAGTGAGGCATCTCGTGGGGTTGAGGGGGGATTTTTAGGCTATTTTGCTGCATAACGAGATTTGCAATTAGTATTAATTATTATTTTGACTCACAGAAACGTATTAACCTACAACACGCGGCCCTGTCACATGACACACCTTATTTTTCATCATGGCTTCGTTATTTTATTTTTATGGTAAATTTGCTTCCATATAAATGTGGACGAAGTCGCGCGTATCTGCTTAGTTTTTACTATTGGTAGGTATGTTTGCATATCGGGTACGCTTTATTTTGTAGACTATCTGTATTCATGGAGAAATCACGGTTAATTCTAATCATTCCGTCATTATCTCTTGCCATACGAGCGCTCCATAGGCGTTAAATTGTCACAACGAGCGTGTACAGGGTATGCTCTCGTTTACTCAACGAGTGACACGCGACGTGACGAGACAGCCCGAGACGAGCGTGAGGCGCCATAATAGGAATAGCAGATCTATGCTTTTCATAAATTTTATTGAGCACCTACGGGCCACCATGATGATACAGGTCTAGCCTAGTATGGGGCCGAATCTTTAATCTATTTATCTTTATTAAGTACCTAATGTATACAAATAGAAAAAAAAGTAAAATTACATTTTAATAAATTAGTATGTACACGGACTTAAAACTTTTTGTCTAGGTACCACTGAATTTGCTAAATAGTTAGTGTGTATTGTGGTCTCCAGTGATTTAATTCATCTATTTCTTTTGCCAAATAAACTTTTTACCCTTAGAAGAATAACGTACCTATAGAAGGTAGGTTTCCTTAAAACCTCTTCTCAAAACGCGCGCTACAAATTCGCTATGAGTGCTGTATTTACTTGCCTCGTCACGCACACAGACGCAAACATAATATGTCCAGGTAAAACTGTTTTTCCCTAACACTAGGATAATTGGCTGATGGGAAAATATTTCTGTAAATATGTATAAATAATATTTTTTATTAAATATAGTTTAAAAGTTAAGATATGCACAGACTTTATACATAAATAAAGTGCATATTTTAATTTATCTATATATGTACAGTTGTTGTTCACACCTCGCGTCAATAGGCCGTGCACTTTTGCCGCGGAGACCGACAATAATTACGTTTGCGATAAGAGCGGCCCCGACCGGTTTGGCCGGGCTCGTTCGTACGCAATGGATAACGATCCTTATGGCGCTGTGGATATGATCGACCACGAGGAGCTGATTGAGGACGAAAACAATCAAAGTATTACAGTTACAGAATTACAAAACAATGAGAGTATGGAATGCACAACACAATCAGATATGGAAGTACAAGAGAACAGATTAAGAAAAAGAACGAGGGACCAGACATCCTCCGAAGAAGAGTGGAATCCCGTGACTAGAAAAAGTTAAATAGTTCGAAGATCAAGTCAGGAGTTGACAGAAAATATCCAAGTGGCTGTGACGAGTTCTAACGCATTGCCTAAACAATTCGCCCTGGCTCGATTGTTTACTGAAAATAATATAAAAGGTATAGGTAGATCGGGTCAAGTACATACATCCATATAAAATCTTAGTCACATTTGATCACGAAGTTGATGCGAGGCAATTTATTGAATGTCAGAAATTCTCTGAGCTGGGATGGCGAAGCCAAAAGACCTCTGAAGTTGGAATATCCTACGGTGTTATCAAATCATTGGAATTGACCTCTCGGATGCGGACATTCTTAAGCAACTGAAAAGTTCTCACGAAATAGTTTCTGCTAGACGACTAAACAAGCGAAATATGGATAGGCCATCTACCGGCACGAGTGACCATATTTGGATTCTCTAGCGAATCGGTTCGTGTAGGTTTTAGAGGTTCATCCCTCCCGAGATATGTATATATAGACACTTTTCGTGTCAAATTTGAACCCTACATATTTCCCGTGACTCAATGTTCCCGATGCTGGAAGTTTGGACACACGCTGAGAATGTGTCCATCTAAAAAAGTAGTGTGTCTAAAATGTAGTAAAAGCCACGAAAACCTACTGAGACTACCACGTATAGATGTGTAAATTACACAGAGAACCATATGGCACTACAAAAAGTTTGCCCTGTCTATAAAAAAGCAAGACAGAGTTAGAGAACTGATGTCGGAGTTCAATTGTACGTATAGGAAAGCACTCTCAACGTATGTACCACCTAGCCCAAACGCTGTACCTGCAACGACAGAACAAGATAATAGGCAACCATTGCAATTTAATCAAGAACAATTATTGCACCGAGATGAAGTTGTTCACAGCAACCGATTGATGTCCCAATTATTTACAGCACCGGATGATGACACTGAAAACAATTCGTTCAAGTAAATCCAAGGACGTAAGAAACAAAAGAAACAGATAATGACTCACGCAGAAGTCCCCACTTGCACCACTGACTCAGCCACTCCGGGCGCCGCCGCCGCCGCTACCGCCACCACCGCCGCAGCAGAACCTATGCAGAATGACTGGAACCATAGTAGCTGGAAGATGAATGTGCCACAACCAGATATGTCACATAGACACCCTTATTCTGTAAGTGAAAACCCGGGTAGGGCTGATAACGAGCGAACGACGGGCATGAGTTTTATGCGCTTACTATTCTTATTCTGATTGGGGGCGCTAAGTCCTGCACTGACGTCCCGCTTGGGGTGTATTGTGCTTTTCCCCCGCCAGCTACCCTAGCCATCCCAACTCCTTTACATAACGGACTATGACCCTGGGTCGCTGGCACAACTGCTCCAGTGATATTTGAGGTGTTAAAACTGATGTTGATTTAGAACTATAATGATCCTCTAGTAGACCGGTAGTGTTCCGTATATTTTCCGTAGCCGTGCAATCCAACAGCACGTGCTTCACGGTCTCGTTCTCCTGCAAACATCCTCTGCACAGTGGACTATCTGTTGCACCAGTTTTATATAGATGGTAGTTGAGATTGCAGTGACCTGTGATAATGCCTACCATTAGGCGGAGGTCCTGTCGTTGAAGTTTCAACAAATTATTAGTTGTGTATCTGTTCAAGGTTGGAAACATAGATTTTGCTTGTTTGCAGTCCTTTTTGTTATCCCAAATGTGTTGTTGTTCTCTTTCAGTAAATCGACGGAGTAGATTACGTATTTACATCGCTGAGGGTTTGCAGAGATCATTTACATCTCCACTTACCTGTTTCTTAGTCGCATTTTTGGCGAGGGTATCTGCTTTCGCATTTCCTGGGCATGAGCCATGCCCTTTTGTCCATGCTACCACTATCTTATACTTGTTTGATAGTTTTTGTAGAGTCGCGTGACACTCGGCTATCACTCTTGACCTGGTTACCGGCCTTCTGAGTGCATAGATGACCGCCGCACTATCTAGAGTGAATGCGATTAGTTTTCTTTCCACAGATGATGTTATGGAGCCCACCTCGTCTCTATATGGTATAGCTTTTGCTACTAACAGTAGGCCCATAGCCTCTGCTTGTGCTGGTGATGTGGTCTTATTTAAGGCCTTTGAATCTGATATACCAAGTTCCGGCGAGAAATATCCACAACCAGCTCCTGCTTTATTTTTCGCCCCATCCGTAAACATGTTGTATGACGGTGAACAACCATCCAAAGCAGTCTTCTCAGTGACCAGCACGTACTTTCTCTCATCAAGGTGCGTGCTGACTATCCTGTCAGTGCCTTGTGATGATTCTGGGGTAGTTTTTGTCACCTTATGTAAAATTTTACTATGGTGTGTATCAGGTCCGGAGTCTTTCCACTGGCCCGTAGATTTTATCCGTAGCGCTGATGCCATTGCTTCCTGCTGTATGTGAAGATGCAATGGCGTTAGGCCTAAGATTACATCTAGGGCTGCCGACGGTGTGGTCTTTGTGCATCCGCTAATAAGAGAGCAAGCTAATCTTTGGGTTTGCTGCAGTTTAGCTATTGTGGTTACCAAATTTGTTCTTGGCCACCACACTACACATCCGTAGGTGAGGACTGGTCTCACAATGAACGTGTATAGCCAGCGGCACAGCTTTGGTTTTAGTCCCCAGTCTTTTCCTACAGCTCTTGTGCACAAGAGCTATGCGCTTACTAATTAAGTTAAAAAATATTGTGATTAGCGAGAATTCATTGGAAAGCAAAATCAAACAAATAGTGTCCATTTGTGCAGCCTGGATTATTTCAAAAATAGTCAGCAATATTTCTGTTGGCTCCTTCTTTGATATTCTCACCAATTATGGATAACACCTTTATAAATATTAACGTTCACTTTATTCAATGGAATGCCCAAAGTGTAAGGCCGAAATCCGTATCTCTCGAAGCACTATTAGTTCAAGAAAAAATACACGTTGCTGTCATAAGTGAGACCTGGCTGCAACCAGGCAGCCTCTTTAAGATACGTAATTATAATGTACATAGATTGGATAGGGCGGATGGCTACGCTGGAGTTGCTATTTTAACGCATAGGTCCGTTAATACTTCGTCATGTTTATCGCGTAGCTCAAACACAGATATTCAACTGCTTCACATTAAAATTAATAAATGTACATACATCGAAAAATATAATAGCTGTATACTATCTTTCCATAGCTCATACTACGACAAGTGATTGGGATCATGTATTTTCCCTCTCTGATATGAAGACACTTATTTACGTGACTTCAACGCTCATCATACAAGCTGGTCTTATTGCACTGACCAGAAGGGCCATCAGATTTATGATTCTGTGCTAGATCACGACTTCATGTATTTAAATGATGGGAGCCACACAAGAATTTTAACGGGATATTACAAAAATCATCTCCGGATATTTCCTTCGTCTCTTCCGACCTGGCTACATTGTTTTCATGGCACACTACTAATGAAAGTCTCGGAAGTGACCATTTAATTATTAAACTTTCCATTAATCTAAATCTATCGAAGGACCCGTTTTTGAAAAGAAACTTTAAGAAAGCTGATTCGTCGCAATATACATCGCACTTAGAAAATTTATTTTTAACATTTAATGCTCCCCAAGAGCTTCAAGAATATTACAATTTATTCGAGAACATTATCCAACAAGCGGCAAAAATATTTATACCATATTATAGAATCCCTCAACATATAAGTAATAAATTCACTCCTAGACCTTACTGGAGCGCCGAGCTGTCGAAGGCAGTGGCCGAACGTCGCCTTGCCCTTGCCAATCTGAGACGTTGTCCTTCTCCGGCTAATTTAGTGGAATAAAGAGCAAAATACAAAGTGCTCAACGTGTTATTCGTGCAGCAAGATGTCGATCCTTTCAGAATTTTTGTTCTTCTGTAGACGAAACGTCTTCTTCATCAGAACTGTGGCGCAAAATGAAGTGGATTAAAGGCCATCATTCACCTCTTCACAGGGTAGATAGAGAGAAGGCAGAGAGGTTGTTGAATGATATAGCTCCCGATTACGTGTGCCCTGCTACATCTCTTATTCAATCATTCAACCATCATTTAGAGTCAGTTATATAAGAATTAGAAAACGCAATAAAAAATCTGATACTGCTCCAGGAGGTGATCAAATCTCATTTTCCATGGTAAAGCACCTTCCGCCCATAGGAAAAATGATACTTTTGTCCTTGTATAATAAGTGCCTTTGTCATGGTTTTGTTCCTATGCAATGGCGTCAAGTTACTATAGTACCTATACCTAAGCCGGGGCGAGATGCTAGCTCGATTACGTCATTGCGCCCAATATCGCTAATATCAAAATCTTACACTGCGTGTTGAACAGGAGAATGGAATGGTATTTTGAGAAACGCATGGTGTTTCCGGACAATATGATATGATTCCGTAAATCCCGATCTTGTATGGATAGCCTCACACGGCTGGTTTCATATATTCAAATAGGTCTTACAAAAAAATTGTTACAGCTGCATGTTTTATAGACATTGATAGTGCATATAGTAATATAGATGTATCATGCTTGATTCAAATATTAGACAATCTAGGAGTAGGCTCTAAATTTTGCCACTATATCTGGTCATACCTAAATAACAGACAATTACACATACAGGTTGATGGTGTAAATATAACACGCACTGCAGGCAGAGGCTTAGCTCAAGGAGATCCAATGTCCCCACTCCTTTTTAACTTGGCAACTATAGACATCTGTAAACTGATTTCGATTGTACGAATTTCTCAATATGCTGACGATTTTGCGTTGTATGTTTCCGACAAAAATATTAATATTGCTGTCACAAAATTACAAAATGCTTGCCATCAGTTAAATTCACTTTTGAGTAATTTAGGTCTCCCTTCAGAAACAAAAAGCAAATTTTGTGTGTTCAAGAGAGGCTTTTTGCATAACCCTATTGCAATCGACTTCAAAATAAATAACGTTACACTACATATGGTTAATCATGTTAAATATCTAGGGGTATGGTTGGATAGTCCATTACGATGGAGAAAACACATTAATGAAACAATCCAAAAAGTATCTAGATTAATAAATGTATTAAAAGATTTGGCTGGTCGTAGTTAGGGGGTATACACCAAAAGCACCTCCGACGGCTTTATAGATTAGATTATGCAAGCTTCCTTTATGATAATACTTAGCTGTCAAACCAATGTAAGCACATCAACATGGTCTAGGGATATTTCAATTAAACCTAAATAACTAAAATGCTATTAACTTTTTGTTAAGACACCTACACATTAAAATAAACCTTGTTTTATAGCCTATCTAATCTGATAATAAACTTTTAGATAAAGTTAAATTTAAAAAAAACTTAGAAGAAGAGGAAAAACTCAGACAAAATTTCAATCTTAACTTTATTTTTGAAACATCAAAACCTAAAAAAAAACAACTATTTTTATATAAAAATTGTTGGAAAACTTAAAATTAATTATCCGTGGATCCACCTAAGACTCTCCTGACACATCTGCAGCGGTTCTGAATACTCAATAAACAAGGGTGTCAATATCCTGTTGTGGAATACTGTCCCAAGTCCTGCTAATTGACGAATTGCTGCCCAAACCATAAACGTGCCACCTTGATATGCATGAACTTGTTGTGGGTGCTGCAGTCGATTCCAACGTCCAGGTTCTCTCCAAACGCGTAGGTACTCTTCGCGAATAAGGATGAAATCCAAACCTGGATTCATCAGTGAAAAGCACAAGTGACCATTAAGAATGGTTCCAGTTTTCGTGTGCAATATACCATTGTAATCTTCTTCCTCGATTGCCTCTCCTTAGCGCTGGTACCCGAAGTAGCCTACGAGCACGTAGGTTGACTTCATGCAGTCGTCTTCTCAAAGTTTGACCGCTTACCAGCAAACCATACTCTCTCTGTAGCCTTTGAACCAATTGCATCTCCGTTACATTTGGTTGACTTCGTGCAGCATTTACAATGAACCGGTCCTGTACACGTGTTGTAATGCGTTGAGGTCCTCTGTGCCGTTCCACCATTTCCCCCGTGACACGATAACGTGACCAAAGCCTGGATATAACGCTCTGACTGGTCCTCATCGCTTCAGAAACCGCAAATTGGGTAGCGCCAGCTTGAATCTTGCCCACTGCTCTTAACATTTTGTTCCTGGTCAAGTGTCTACGTGGCATGATTAAATGAACACCGGAGATGCGTTTGACAAAGATTTATAGAAATTTATGGAGTTTTAATTTAGTAAGAAGTTCGTGAAGATTTACTTCTTTGGAAGAAATTCAGTGAATGCGAATTTCATCTTAAAACAAAACCTTTTATATACAAATTTGAATTTAAAAAAGGAACTTAATGTTTTTATAATCTGTCATCAATAGGTTTTTTGTAAGGCCAGTATCTTTTAAGTTATTTAAAAAAGTTTTATATATCCCTAGACCATGTTGATGTGTGTAGTAAAATTGGATAGGATACAAAATCAAGCGATGCGAGTAGTGGGTGGGTTCATTCGTAGTACACCAATACATATCATGGAAAGTGAGCTTTACCTGCATCCGCTTCAATACCGACGAAGATATCTTGCTGGAAAGTTTTGGCTTAAAGCAAAGTCGTTTGATGATAATAACACCGTCAGTATAGTGCGTACTTTGAGCACATTTACTTGCAATAGATATTGGACAAACAAAAAACTTCCAATGCTTGTAGATATTCACTCAACAGTAATTTCTGTACAGTTACAGTCAAGCAAACAACCAGAAATGTACTCGTTAGAAACATGGGTAAGTAATATAGACCTGTCAAAAGTACTTAGATATTCCATTCCGACAATTGATCGTCCCAAACATTTATATAGTCTAAAGTTATATGATTATTAACGGGATATTTACCGAGGTAAGGTTGTGGAATGAGCTCCCGATATTTCGGCGCAGTTACATGCACCATGTTCACGGGAAGACTGTCGGGGCTTAGGATCGAGTTCGAGTTCCAGTGATAACCGTAGCAAAAGACTAAGAAAGAGGGTAGATGGTTATGTCTGCACCTAACTTTTAAACTTTTTGACCAACCACCCGCATTCTTCAGTCTTCCCGTGATAATGGTGCATTGCATGTAACTGCGCCGAAATATCGGGAGCTCATTCCACAACCTTACCTCGGTAAATATCCCGTTAATAATCATATAACTTTAGAGAACAACCGTGATAGTTTAAAACAGTGATTTATATGTATAGTCACCAACAGTTAAAAAATATCTCAATTAATTACATAGAACATCAGTATAACACATATCATAAAATCTTTACAGACGGATCCAAAGAAATTGAATCTGGAGGTGTAGCTTTTTTAGACCCTCAGCATGATTGTTATATGAAGTTTAAGGTTGATTCTAATATTTCTATAATGCATATTGAGTTGATCGCTATAGCCGAGGCATTATCATACCTAAGATCAATTAATCATTACCAGTTCGTCATTCTGACAGATTCTAGAAGCGCGCTGCAAGACTTGGCTCGGTGTACCTCGCTCGTGCGAGGTAATCCGATAGCCTACCAAATATTGGAATCAATCTTACAGTTTCAAAGTGACAATAGGCAGATAGTCCTACAATGAATTCCTGCACACGTTATAAGTATTAAAGAAAATGAAGAGGTTGATCTATTAGTGAAACGAGCATGTATAGATGGTGTACCCATACGGCCTTATTAATAAACTTGTAATAAACCCGGAGGAGTTAAAACATCTATCTGTCAATTTTTCGCTTGCAGCAAATGTCCCGCGTGAAAGCAAGACAAAGCATGTTACGCCTAATCTATGTTTACGCAACGTTTATTAATAAAGGCCTTACAGATTATACCTTTACATTCAGACCATGTCAAACTAATAAAAGATCAGTGTACCTAGTATGTATTGGCAAGAATATTTCGGCGAGAGATCTAGAGACAAGACTAGGTATATGGTACAGGACAATTCAACCACAAATTTTGAAATACCCTTGGATTGACAGAGTCACGCTGAATAGGAAGACGTTACTGACTGCTCTTAGGCTGCGATCTGGACACATCCCGTCGAAGAAGTTCGCATTTCCTATGAATAAAGTTGTATCTCCCAATTGTGATGACTGTGGAATTATAGAGGATGTGCAACATGTTCTATGGGAGTGTGTGCGTAACGCTGCTTATAGGTTTACACATTTTGGTCCAGCGAGAGAAATGGATATCGGACTGTGCAATAGTATTTTAGTGTATCCAATGTCTGAACAAGCCAGGGTTTTGTACAAACTAGCACAACTAGCATTACCTACTAGATATTAAGAACCTTCTTTGTATGATTTTACTGGGCGGTGTGGTCGCTCAGCGACAAAGCCCTTCAAATAAATAAAAATAAAAAATAAAATAATTATATGCACCTACTTACAAAGAACTAACTGTAGGTATTTATAAAACCTTATTGAACACCGGCCAAGTGCGAGTCGGAATTGCTTACGAAGGGTTCTGTACCATTATCTAAAACTGACCAAGTTCGAGTCGGACTCGCGCACGAAGGGTTCCATAATCTATAAATCTCCCATACAAAACACATGATATTCTTTATATTTTTATAAATAACCGAGTCTGACTCTCATTTGGCCGGTGTTTAGTATTTGTTGTTATAGCGGCAATAGAAATGCATCATCTGTGCAAAGGACTTTGAACGTATCTGGCATATCGACTCACCACCATTTTTTTTAAATCACATAGACGAACAAAAAATGTTCTGTAACATGCTACCCTAAAGTGTCACGTTACCGAGATATTTGGAGGTAAAGATCGACATACGAGTACAACGACAATCATTAAGAATGGAGTTATTATGTGATTCTAAGCGTCAGGTTGAATATTATTATTACTATTTATTGGATGAAAGTAGGTAGGTAGGTAGGTAGGTACATTACATACTACAAGAAAACTACTACTATAAATAATTATTTCATCGAATTGTATGAAGATTTAGAAACTGATTATAGTCTTACCCAATTCGGCATTATAGCCCTCAATCATTGGCTCGCAGGAGCTAAAATACAATTGCGACATCGCCCACACAATTTGTTTAATTCCTGTAGAATTTCGTGTAACATCTTGCTGGATACTACAAATAAAGTCATTGGACACTACTTCAACTGTCCTGTGGGAATGCGAACCCTTGGTTGCTGTGGATCATGTGGATTATCGAGTTCAGACCTTGGGCTCAAAAAAAAAGCATTATCCGCCAGCTGAATTTTCGAATTACCTATGTAATTAGGCTGGATTCAGACGATGATCATTAATCTTGTATTAATATTAATTAAATCAAGCACATAGAGGTATTCTTATCGATTCGTTAAATGAAGGTATTTGTTCTATTGTGATTTCGGTAAACAACCTGATAGAACATTCGAAGCAAAAATATAGGTATGATACGTGTCAGATATAAATTAACCCGTTGACTTGCGATTTGCCATATTTGGCCAATAATACAATAGATTTCGCAGAAATCAACCTACTTTTCCAGGAACTGCATCGTGTGTGGTTTAGATATGTACCTAATAGAATTAGTTTTAGGTGTCTCATTAAAGTAGGAATTACCTACGTACTATTCGCTTAAGTTTAGCACTTTGTTTTGTACTTATAGTAATAAATAAATGTTAACATCAGTCACATGCATTTTATTTTATTTATAACCAGTAGTTAGGCAGTGCAATTATTCATTAGATAAATCATTAATTATAGTAGACTAGCTGACCCGCCAGCGGATTCGCTCGCGTGGCCTCGCGGGATACGGTAATAACAGATTTCAATGGGTCAGATTTCAATTGGGGGTCGAATTTCACATAATCCCGTCTTAGTGAGTACATAGGTCCAAAAAAGAACCCCTATGCAAAAATTTAAACTTTTAGAACTCGCAGTAAATGAAGTTTAATACAAACTATCAATTTAAAAAAAAAACCCATAGCGTTTGAATTTCATAAAATCCCGTCTTAGTGAGCACCTACGTCCTAAAAAGAACCCCCATGCAAAATTTTTAACTTTTAGCACTCGCAGTAACGATGTTTCATACAAACTATCAACCCCAAAAAAAACCCCTTAGAGGTTGAATTTCATAAAATCTGGTCTTAGTGAGCACCTACGTCCTTAAAAGAACCCGTATGCAAAATTTGAAACTCCTAGCACTTGTAGTTTCTGAGATTTCGTGATGAGTGAATGACCTTTCGCTTTTATATATATAGTTAAAATATTTATTGTTATAGATAAAAGTTTTCTCGTGCTCCTAATAATATGTACCTACATATTCTAAAAATCTGTAACATTATTAAATTATTACTATTAACCGGGAAAAACACTCGCGTTAGGGATCGAATACGTGAACCGCAGAACGGTACCCGCCGACAGCTAGAAGACGGCACACACTCGACTGAAGATGAGCATCAGACATGCTCGAAACCAGGCGAGACGTATTCGATCCCTAACGTGAGAGTTTTACCGGTTCATAGTAATGGTTTAATAAGTGTCAATCTCACGAGAATATCAATATTATTATGATTATTATTATTGCTTTATACACTAGCAGCTTTAAGCTGATGCGTGTATATTGTTTCCATGCACTTTTTTAGAATGATTGTCCAGTTTATTTTTAAAAGAGTTCACTGAGGGGGCACTAATCACAGTCTGCGGTAATTCATTCCAGTCTTTCACTACACGATTAGGCAAAAAGTGTATTCTTGGATTGCTTGTGTTTACTTGAGTATTCAGTTTAAGCGAGTGTCCTATCCAGAGGGGTGACAGTTAGAACGGTCATAATTGTTTCAAAGGCAGCAGTACCATCTACATAATTTAACTAGTTTTTTTTTTTTATCAAGGTACAATCGACCAGATAGATGTCGCTTTTTAAAAATACATTTTTGTTGATAAAACAGTGTTTAATAAGTTTCTTTCAAAATATCTCAGACCAAATAAAAAAGTCAAGACAGAATGTTGTGAACAGAGCAGTGAGGCCGGTTTTCTATGCATGTAGTGCGTGAATCGGTGCTGCCATGATAATTTAAATTACCCCATAAAAATAACGTTATCAAATTATTAACGTTATAAATTTAATAAAGTTATAACGTTATTAGTTTTAATAAAATAATAGGTTTCCTACATTAGGTGTCGGTAAAAAGTAGTGGCATTGGGTAGTGAAAGAGAAAAGACAAAGAGTTTCAGAAATAAAATTACTCGGTGTAACTGCTAGTTTTATTTAAAAACCTTTATGCTGAATTATTTTTTTGTACGCTTGTCGTTTACTTTGCACTGATTTAGAAATACTTTCTAATTTAGCAATATGGTGGAATCTAATGTTTAAGTATAATTCTCAATTACACACCGTATTAAATTAAGTTTAAGTATGTTCCTGCCCAACATATTCATGTTTTGACTCTAACTTGATAAAAATCTGATTGTTTCCAATGAATTTCTTTAATATGTTCAAGACTATAGTTTGGTGTTGATTTTCTGTGGTTATTGCAATATTTTCATTCAATAATATTCGAACAACTGCTTCACAAGTGACACAAATGTCAAAAAGATCCTTAGACGGGAAGCGAAACCCGCCTTTGTTTTTTAAACTAATGAGCTTGGTAAAATAAAGTTTCTCATCAGTCTGCAAGGCATCTTAACATTTAGAGCATTTTATGGTTTTAACAAGATAGTGCACTTTACTTCCAGATATGTAACCAATTATATTTTTTCTGTAGTCACCATAATATGAATTGTCATGTAAACAACTGGCCCAATCAAATGATTCATTAACAATTTCATTAAGAAGTTGCAACGAAGAATTTTCAATGGTTTCTTCTTCTTCTTCGTGTCTATACGACGATGAAGTGCTATTTATAATTTTAGTTGTTGAAGTGCAATTAAGTATTGCTATGTGTTCTAAAGGAACACAATTACTTTTTGCAAGACATTTTAATTCTAAATGACATAGTATTTTTTGTAGCTTGCTTGTAAACTGTCTTACGTTAGGGTTATCGTTGAACCCTCCATGCATCCTAATAGACGTAAATAGAATCTCCAAATGATCCTGGCTTAATTTATAAGTAGATAAAAAAACAGCCTTTTTTCATATTCTATGTACTTCGTATAAAGCGCGTTTAAACTTTCAATATTTATTAATGTACCTATGAATCCTGCTTTGCATTTTTCTTCTACGACTGGTTTATAAAATCGCGTGATGACAAAGACTGGTCGACCATCTCGTATTACTTTCCGCATACTAACTACACACAACAACATTCAATATAGATACACCCTAAAAACAAAAGACTTCAATAGAAATATGGTTTATTATTACAAAAATACATAACCGCCTTCAATATGTACGAAATTGAAAATCCAGTGTGAAATTAATGCGAGTCCATATTAAAGGTATCAGGTTTCCAACAAAAAAATTATTGTTCAAATCGGTTTATAAATAACGGACTTATGAGGTAACAAGTATTTAAAACAATAGAACTTAATTTTGAACCTACTCCTTTTAGATGTCGGTTGAAAATAAACTAAAAATAAAAAAAAGAATTGCCTATTTTTTTTAATTTGCTTTCAAACGACGGAACCGGTTTTGTATAAAGATATTGCGTCGAGTGTCATACAATATTATATTTAAAGAAAAGTCTAATTGAGAACCTACTTATACTAAATATTAAGATTACCCAATAATAGGGTAAACCTTACAGGCTTTACCATGGCAACACTTTCTATGTTCCAAGCAATAACCTTTATTTTTATTTTTATTTATTTAAAATATTGCTTTCCAAGTTACTTACGTGTGAAATGTGATTCCATCCTTCTTTTTATATTTTGATGTTTGTTTTAACACCGTTTCACGACACAATTCGGCATTTTGACTGGTAAATTTGTTGATTTACTTTACGTGTTGCTTCCACGCGCAGCGATAGTTCGACTGACGAGTCAAGGCGTAGTATCGTTGTGCGTGTGTGTGTGTAATTGTGTATGTACACGGCGAGGCGTAGTTTTACCGGCTTCACTTTTCTGTTCACAACATTCTGTCTTGACTTTTTTATTTGGTCTGAGCAAAATATGAAGTATTTCACTTTCGGTGTTTGTTTTCAATAAAATTGTGTGTGAATTTGGTTTTTGTTCGCTTTCTGCAATTTAAGCCCTTTCTCACTTTTCACTGAAGACCAGTGATGACGTTGAGTCGATATTAAAACCCAGTATTTATTGTAGTCTTTGGATATTACTCCTCCGTCCTGTTTTCAAATTGCCCCCATTAACCAGTGTACCTACTTATTGCGAAAGGATGCTAAATATTTTTGTGTTTTGTGTATGTCTCAACATAATACGAGGGTCATTCGAAAGTTCTTAGCCTAACATACTTAATGAAACCACACGATTTTGAGTTTATTTTTATTTTTCAACATAAGTGCTCTCCTCCGAGCTCAAAACACTTTTTCCATCGAACCCGAAAAGGCTTCGATACCCGTTTTAAAAAAATCTTCGTCTAACTCCTCAAAATAAGCGTCCACGGCGGCTATGACCTCTTCATTTGTAAAAAAATGTTTACCACCTAAAATTTTTTTCAGCTTTGGGAACAGATAAAAGTCAGACGGTGCTAAATCTGGTGAATATGGGGGATGAGGTAACAATTCGAAGCCACATTGATGGATTTCTGCCATGGATTGCACAGAGGTGTGAACGCGCGCATTGTCCTGATGAAACAAGACTTTTCTTCTCAATAAACCTGGACGTTTTTCTTTGATTTCTTCTCTCAAACGACGCAACAGGTTGCAATAGTAATCGGAGTTTATTGTTTCACCCTTTTTTAAATAATGGACGACAATTATACCCTTTGCATCCCAAAAAACGGATGCCATGACTTTGCCCGCCGATAAAACCACCTTTGCCTTCTTTGGAGTGGGCGATCCTGCTCTTTTCCATTGTTTCGACTGTTATTTTGTCTCGGGTGTATTGTGGTGAACCCAGGTTTCATCCATGGTTATAAATCTTCCAACAAATTCTATTGGGTCAGCTTCATATAACTCTAAACAGTCGCGAGAAGTTGTGAGTCGGTTGCGTTTTTGTTCCACTGAAAGCAGTCGCGCAGACACCTTAGAGAATCCAAGTTCAGTAGTAACTATATGATAAGTTCGCTCAGATGAGATGCCTACAGTCTTAGCTTATCTCCTCGACAGTCAATCTTCGATCAGATAAAATTAAATCACAGATTTTTTCTCTTTGTTTTGATCAGTGGAAGCAGTCGAAGGCTGGCCACTACGGGGCTCATCTTGAATGGTCTCACGACCACGTTTAAACCCACTGTTTAACAGCCAGTTTTTAGCAGCAATCGCATACGAAGGAGCGGACTCACCCAAAGTAGCAGACATGTCTTCATGTATAGCTTTTGGAATTAAACCTTTCAAATTCAGGTATTTTATCACTGCACGATGTTCAAGTTTATCCATTTTCAAAAATAGCTCTGACTTGACTTACGGTATCACGTGTAAACGAACAATGAGTTACTGTGAATAAACTAAACTGTGCATACTTGTTGCTAAATAATGTAACTACAAAATGAGGGTAGTTATAAAAAAAAAACCAATGACTTTAACCATGTTAGGCTAAGAACTTTTCAAATGACCCTCGTATCATCTATTTACGATGCCTCACCAATGCGCTTTTGGATGTAAAGAAACTGGTAAGTAACTAGAATCTTAGTGATTTGTTTCTTATGATTCGTCCGGTCTGGCTTCACTTCGTGATTCCCAAGAAGTAAAATAGTTTTTGGTAAGCGCTCTCCGTCCTGGTTCACACCATTAAATCGTAGGCAGTACGCGGTAATTAAGTTAGCATACCTACTTAAATAAATGTTAAAGCACGTACTCTGAATGCAGCACGTTCTATGAAAAATTCTTTAAAAAATCTTTGGACTCATAACTATGTCTCTGGTGTAGTCTGGTGTGTGATGAGGTACCTCTAGAGATTATACGTGTATATTATATACCTACTGTTTTTATTTTCAGATTCCAAATCCGGACAAACACCCTGAAAGTTTTAATACTTGGGTGAATCTCGTCGGAGGAAAGCTGGAAACGTCGTCAGACTTTGTAATATATTAGAAAATTAGGATTTGTGATATTCACTTCACTGTTGAGCACAAGAATCGTTTCAAACGTTGAATGCATTAGCAGTACCATCTCTCCATTTGTCTGGTGAGTCAGCTATACTTAAAATCCAAACTCTTTAGTATGATACTAATTTTTTATTTACGTATACACATAGAACCTATAGAAACCGAGTTTGCGCGCAAAACATAAGCCGTCAACTGAGGCCAGAAATGGCTTCACACGACAGCCGCGCTGTCAGAGCTCTCATTCCGATGACAGAGAATATAGCTCAGTAAAACAAAACAAAATGATGATTCGTGCGTTGAAATTGTGCCACAACATAACAGAAAGGCTGCATAAGAGTTATGGTGTGACATTTCACAGCTAAGCCATTGATTTTAATGCTTAAATCGTCTAAAATACAAAATATAATAAATACTAATTATCTACTCTTAGTTCAGACGGAATGTTGCCAGCTATGTATTAAAACGTTGCTTAACGGTATATTCTCTTAGGGTATGATATTGTTTGTTTTACTATACGACTGCACAAAAAAGGATGTTGTGTTTTCAGGGCTCATATATATTATACAATATGTGTATTTGTATTTGTGTGAGTAAGTTTCTTTATTCCACCGTATTTCTAAATTGCTTTGACCGGATTCGATTTATATGGTATCTGTACCACTGTTATAGTAGACAGTTGAAAGGGGTTTGAACCTATTTGTATGGAAGCTGGCATATCGACCCACCACCATTTTGATATTTTTTCGAAATCGCCGCGCACCATTCAAGTGGTGTGTAGGGGTAAAAGACATATAGACGAACAAAAATGTCACGTAACATGAGATTTGGAGGTAAAGATCGACATCTGAGTATAACGACAATAATTAAAAATAGAGTTATTACACGTCTATAAGCGTCAGATTGTATCCAAATAATCGTTCCCAGACTAATTAATATTATAACTTTTTGTATTGAAATTCTCGTGAGTTTGACACATTAAACTATTACTATTAACCGGCAAAACTCTCAAAACAGGGATCGAAAACGTCTCGCCTGGTTTCGACCATATCTAATGCTCATCTTCAGCGCTGTCTTCTAGCTCTCAGCGGGTACCGTTCTGTGGTTCACGTATTTGATTCCTAACGCTTACTAACGGTTAATAGTAATAATTTATAATAATGTTACAGTTTTTCTTAGGACAGTAGGTCGGTACATTAAATATTTCATGATTTATCTACTGAATAATTGCACTGCCTAACTACTGGTTCTAAATAAAACAAAATGTATGTGATTCATGTTAATATTGATTTATTACTATAACTACAGTGACAAACTTAAGGGAATAGAAGGTGGGTAATAATTTTAAATTTAATTTTATGTGTGTACCAAATTTTATCAATATCAGTCGGAAAATAGCGTCGCAGCAAACTTCCCCTCCTTTTAGGAAAATAACCCCTCCTCTTCTCCACCACGCAAACCCTCCGACAATATACACATGCATACCAAGTTTCGTCAATATTGGTTGAAAAATGCGAACAACATCAATACAGTGGTTTTATTATATAGCAATAAATACAATAAATAATCTTATTTTTTTTTGCTATCTAAAAACTGTCAAAATATCACTAAATCTTCTTTGTTTACTTTCTATTTGAACTCACGTGTTTGTACATTTGCCATTCGTCAAGTTAAATAGTTAGTTATGTAATACATAATGTTGCATCAAGTGACATAATCATTCAAGTAGTCAGAGTCAAGTCACAGTTACACAAATAAGACCTTCGTCAAGTCACTGTCCTGTCTAAGTTACGTTCTAGTAACGAGGTGGATCCATTACCAAGAAATTCTAAGGAGATGACGAGGAAAACTCACAAACAACGTTGCATGATCCTAGCCACTTTGCTTACATTCGTGCACCATTACGAACATTTAAAGGTTAATAATCCATCACTATTACAAGCCAAAACTACAAAATTATAAAAGTTAAACAAAATCAACGATAACCATTATTGGGATTTTCCCCACCATCTTTTTAATACTTTTGAGTACAGACGAAATAATCTACGTTGTCTTTGGCTCAAAAAAGTCAGCAACTACAGATGTCTCAGAATATGTATCAATAGAGTTGTCACGGTAGTAATCCTATGAGTAAAAGTAATACTATGAGTGAGCGAAATGAGTATTTCCACTTACACTATTTCCAGAAAGTCACAGGGCTGGAGAATAATTTTTTGTCTTACTTGTGGTTTCACTTTTTTTTTGGCTGTGCACACTAAGCAAAACAGTTGTAAGAGATTATGTGATTCTAGTGAAATCCGAGTTTACAATGAACAAGTGCAATTTGAAAAATTTAATACCGACTTCCACTCTATTACCTTGGTAAAAACCAGTTATTGAGTGTAACTCAAAAACTACTTGACCGAATTTGATTAAATTTAAATGGAACTACACGGGAAGCACCAGCTTTCAAACAAAAAATAATTTTGGAAATCGGTTCAACATATCGAAAGTAATGAGGTAACAAACATAAAAAAAATACAGTCGAATAGGAGGTACTCAATTTGAAGAGGAGGTACTCCTTTTTTTCGAAGTTGGTAGAAAAACAGTGTTGTATTGTTTTCGTAATGTGTTTGTGTATATAGAACATATAAACAATAGTTCATTGTAGTGTTTTAGGCTGCAAAAGCCGAAGTGAACGTAAAAACAAACACATAATCTTTCATCCACAATTTTGACCTTATACCTTGTTGATATAAATATATATATAGATTATATTTTAAAAGACTTGCATGACTGCAACAACATACAGAAAATATGAAATTATGTGTTAATAAGCCTAAGAAAATAATCGAATTTATTATTTTATGAATATATTTATTTTACCGGTATAGTTACCATTTATATTTTCTATTAGTTTCCGATATTTCGGCACTGTTGCAAGCGCCATGATCACGGATGTACTGAGGAATTGCGGGTGGGTGAATGTTTACGAGCAGGCGAAGCGGTCTACCCTCTTCTGTACTCGTTTGTTATGCGAGGCACCACTACTATTATTCACGCTCCGCGGTTGCCATTACAAACAAACCATCAAATCTACCTTCTTATTAAAGTAAATTAAGATTAACAACAAGGTACAAATAATGAGGCCTAGTTTGGCGTTAAGTATTGCATATACACGGAAAAGTAGTTATAGTGACATATTTATAATACATATGATATCGCATACTTTCTTGAAGACATTGATATCCTCTATAAAACTATTGTACATTACTTTGCTCTTTCGTCAATAGTTTCCTCAGTGTACGCGATATAAGGATGTTTCTGCGTTACTGGTGCATAGTATTTTAAAATGAAAAAGTAGTTATTGAATAATAATCGCAGAATTTATTGTAGATATTGATGTTTTCTATAACACACCAAAAATAAAAGCATAAAGAAAATAGAGCAAAGTACATCACATTGCTCTATTTTCAATTGTTTCTGCAGCATACGTGATATAAGGATGTTTCTTGGTATTTTTTTCACACCTTGGTTTACATTATCGCAGTTTTCATACGGATCCCTAACTTTTTTGGAAATATTATATAGCATATGTTACACTGGTAATGTAGCATTCTAACGGCTAAATATTTTTTTTATTGGTTTTTAATTTTATTCGTAACATACAAAAATAGATAAATACAAATAAATATAAGTATAGATTAGCGGCTACCTACAGCTTCGTTCGCATACATACAGTAACATAAATGCCAAAAGTTTATCTGTTCTATGAAAAATATGAGACAACATTCACATACGTCCCAGACTAGGTGAAGCCTGTACTATGGTAAACTAATCACTAACATACATACAAATATATTATATTTTAGAACTTACGATCACTCGCCAGACTAGAGTCAACGTGAGTCAACTGGGCGTCAATACAGATCTCGCAGCTTCCGCTACTTCAGGTATTTATTCTGTTTGCTACTCGTTGACCAATTGAAGCGACAACTTAGTGGCAACTAGGCTTTCCCAATGAATAACGAATATCCTAATCTAAGGCGTACATAGTCGTGGGCAGTAGCTGGTATGTACTGTAACTGCAAAAGCGTGATTATGTAGATTTAGCTACATAGTCGTTTAATGACTGTGTAAAATTTGGCTTTAAGATACTGAAGCTAGAAGGCTATGTAGCTGCCGGCCGGATTTAATCTCTAATCATTCTTCTAATATAATATTTTTAAACTGCTCCTTGGTATACAAAGCGAGGTTACAAAGCGGTGCTTCTGTCACTACAGAAGCACCGCGTTGTAATCTCGAGGTTCTGGATACGATCCACTAATAAACAAACATATATACTAAATCTCATGGGATACCTCCTACACAAACTCAAACATTAAACAACTTAAAAAACTGTTTGTTGAAACAGGGGCCTTACAATCAGCTTCGTAAAAACGATGCAAGTTCCGTGCAGTTCTTAAACCTGACACAAACATGTATGAATGAAATCATACCATGACGCCCATATAGGTGTATTGTTTTACGGATAATATTGTCTCTGGCATTCTAACAATTTACTATAACTAACATTGCTGACGCCTAGACGTTTCATACGGTTTTCACAGTTACAATGACCTAAGCTTGGAGCAACATAGGCTATGTTTAGTTGATATCGTTTGGCAGTGAGAAAGTTATAGTAATCTATATACTATACTAATATTATAAAGAGGAAATTTTTGTATGTAAGTATGTTGTAACGAATTGGCTCAAAAAGTACTGGATCGATTTCTAAAACTCTTTCACCGTTGAAATGCTACATTCACCCTGAGTAACATAGGCTATACAACATTCATCATCCATCACCGCGTGGGTGAAACCGCGGAGAGCAGCTAGTTATTATATATAAGTCATTAATCTAACTTTCAAGCTGACGAAGTCGCGAGCAGTAGCGTTGTTATTATCTTGTAATAATATGTTTACGTCACACATTGTTATTTATCTGAACTTCAATTAGCATATTTTATAGTTTACTAGATATGTTTATTGAGTACAAATCTGTTGATCTTATAAAAGGGTCAAAATAGTTTTTTTTAAACTCAAACTACTTATTTTCAGGTCGACGGGTTGGATCTGCTGCATCAATATCCTGTTACAATCAGCGATCATCGATCGAGGCAAAACGCGCGTCTCCGTCAGGATCAGCGCGCCTCGATCGAGGCAGCTGTCATCGGTCGGACATTTATCGTTATATCTACTGAACTATGGTGTATTTTCGTATAGCTATTTTTTTAGTTATTACCTTTTAAACCATACTATTATTTAGACTCATAATATCGACTATTTCTAATGAAAATATATTTTTAACCACTTAACAAAGAAGCGGGCGCGCGGGGCGTGCAGCGGTTGCTTTTTTGTTGTTGAGTGGTTGCGTACAAAAATTAATTGTGAAGTGATTTGCGACTACATCGGTACGAATCTATGTAATATTCATTATTTATTGTTTTTACGACCGATATACACAACAAAAAGAGTGTTATTTTTCTATTTTGTTTTTCAAAACCAGATTTTTGTAGGTACCTAACAACGCGGCGGGTGGTGCAGGCACTATTACCTTATTCTGTGTGTGTTGTGCCGTTTATTACTATAAAAGTTACCTAGTTGACGATCGTACGATATCGGGTGGCGTCAATGACCGCTTACACGTGTTGGCCTATATTACGTAATAGTTACTATGGCACGATCCGATCTGCTTGATATATTCGAGCAGTTTTACCGATTTCATATCTGTTTTGTGATGGGTTTTTGTACTGATAGGTTATGAGTGTTGCATATTTTTGAAAACCAGATTTCATCGTCTGCACGTAAATAATATTATTGTTACTATAAAGATTATAGGTAGGTGTATAAACCGATCGAAACAAAACGTCTTCTTTTCTACTGTGAATTTTATGACTGTTGCTATATTTGATCTTTTGGAGAAACGTTGTTTAGATAATAGGTTTATTAGGTCACAAATAGAATTTAGAATGTTATACCTCAACGACATCGTAAAATAATAGAACAAAATGGCTTTACGCGATTTATAAATAAACTTTCAAACCGCGGTTCACATTTGCGCGGGAAAAACATGCCGCCAATTCTGGGCCAATCTTCGGAGGCCGAAATGTAGAAATAATACTATGAACGTATATGTAGTGTTATATCATTTTGAAAAGGAAATATTATGCAGAATTTAGAATAGTAAATGATGAATAAAAAAAATACACTTCATAACACAAAAAGGTCATTTATTTCAAATGTAAACAACTATTTTACTATCCCTTTTTCTCAACGGGCCGTATCAACTAAAACAAAGAAATAAAACAAGTCATTCGAATACAATGTCAAAGCACAGTTCAAGAGCAAACAAAAAATGTAAACAGAACGATTCAACTCGTAAGTTTATGGTTGCTAGAGCCATAAATGTCACTCAAGTACTTGGCGCGCGGCCACTTGAAATGAAATTCGACTCCCCGCTGATTTTGCCGCCAAAACGCTCTCTGCGCGCGCGCTGATTGTAACAGGATATTCATGGAACACAATTACAGTGTAAAAAGTAAACCAAAGCATAAAACAGTCTACCGTGCGACAGGAAGACGTTATATACGTATATTATCTCCGAAATCGTTCACCGCTCCATTGGAAGATGCCTTCAAGTTCCTGGAATGACAAGGACTCAGCGTCAATATTAACGATGAGTACATCACTTAAGTACCTTCGATTTGCCGCCAATGTTGTAGTCATGTCAGAATCCATAGAAGACGTCAGTACCATACTCGAAGGCCTCCATCGAGTTTCCTAACGGGTACAGATCGCGCGGCGAGAGTTTGGCTTTGACCTTCGGGTGGAGGGGATTACTGCGCATGGGTACTGTCGCGCCATGTGACAGAGAGAGACAAGAGTCACTCGTCTTCGATGTGACAGAGAGAGACAAGAGTCCTTCGTCCCTCTAGCCACCCTGTGATACCCAATTTTTGACTTCTGCGCAATAACGGTCAAAGCCAAACTCTCGCCGCGCGATCTGTATATGCCTTAAGATGAACACGGACAAGACAAAGATTATGTCAAATGTCCAGGTTGTGCCTACCCCCGTATCAGTTTTGAACTCAGTTCTCGAAGTTGTTGTACAATACATCTACGTAGGACAAACAGTCCAACTAGGCAGATCAAACTTCGATAAAGATGTCCATCGACGCTCTAAGTCGAAGAACGAGCTATGGCTCTCCATAGACCTCTGTCTATGATAGTAGCTTCTCTACGAGATTGAATAAAAAATTAGAAGGTCCGTAGACGAACGAATGTTACCGATATAGGAATGCGCGTCTTGCATGTATGAGTATCTCGTTGAGTTGAATTATGGAATAATTAAATGCACAGGTATCGGACTATTACTGTAATTCCACAATAACTTATATGTATGTACAGTAGAACTTCAACTTGATAAATTACAAAATAATGAGAGATGCGTGTACGCCACGACAAGAGTTCGAACCAGAAGAGAGAGTTCTCTATTGGCAGTCTTGCCAGGCTACAAGTAAAGGCGTGTACAGACGCCTGTTGCCATACTTATAAACTAATGGCGTGCACAGACGCCGTACGGACATAGCCCAGACGATAAGTCAGTTAAAGTGGCAGTGGGCAGGGCACATAGCATGCAGAACAGATGGCCGATGGGGCCGAAAAATTCTGAAGTTGAGACCATGGACCGGCAAGCGCAGCAATAGTCGTAGAGATAGTAGATAAATAGGTTACTTTCTTTGCCAAATGTTTAGTGCTTTTGTTTGATAGATTTTATTGTATATTTGATTAATTTAGTTTAATAATAACATTGCCGTGGCGGTGCCGGCTTAGAATAGCACCCCCCCAACTCTACCCGTGGGTGCCGTAGAAAGCGGCTAAGGGATAACAAATCAGAAGGTGGGCAGCAGCACCTTCCCAGTCAAACACATACAAACTGCGCTCGCCAACCCGCCTGCCAAGCGTGGCGAGTATTGGCAAAAACCCCTTATGGATTGGACAAAAAGAACCAGGCCCCCAGTCCCCGGCAGCCCCGCTATTCCTGGCTACGGTAGCGGCCACGGTAACGGTGGGGCAGGGGGTGCTAAGAATCCCCGGCAGACGCCCGGCTACCACCCCCAACGACGACGACTGGCCCTGGTAACACACAACATACGCACGATGAGGACAGACGAGAAGATATATGAGCTGGAAGAAGAAATGAGTAAGCTACACTGGGACATTGTGGGGTTATCTGAAGTCCGTAGAGCGGGTGAGGACACGATAACCCTAAAATCAGGTAACCTACTCTACCACCGGGAGGGCGACCAACAGTCCCAAGGTGGTGTCGGGTTTCTCGTCCACAAGTCCCTTACTAACAACATAGTTAAGATCGATAGCGTTTCCAATAGGGTCGTATACCTAATACTCAGAGTATCCAAACGATATTCGCTGAAGGTCATTCAGGTATACGCACCGACGAAGTCGCACCCGGATGATGAGGTGGAGGATATGTATGAGGACATTAGTCGGGCCATACATACCTCTGAAACGCACTTTCTAGTTGTTATGGGGGACTTCAACGCGAAGTTGGGTAAGAGAAGCGAGGATGAGTCGAAAGTGGGGCAATTTGGCTATGGACAACGGAACCGTAGGGGACAGAGGTTGGCCGACTTCCTGGAGAAAGAGGGACTCTTTATGATGAACTCTTTCTTTCAGAAGCCACCTCACAGGAAATGGACCTGGCTGAGTCCCGATGGTTCCACGAGAAATGAGATTGACTTCATTATGACCACCAAAAGGCAAATATTCACTGATCAACAGGGTTAAAACCGGTAGTGATCACCGAATGGTAAGAGGCACGGTGAATATTAATGTCAAACTGGAGAGGTCTCGTCTGATGAAGTCCACGCTCCGACCTACTCGTGCCCATATTCAAGACCCCGAGAGCTTTCAACTTGAGCTATCCAATCGCTTCGATTGCCTTGAGAACATCGCTTCAGTGGACGAGATCAATAACAGGTTAGTAGAAACTGTCCATACAGTGGGTTCCAAGTACTTTAAACCCCACCGTACAGATAGGCCACAGAAACTCTCCAACGATACCCTCAACCTCATGGCTGAACGACGCTCATTGAAACTGCAGTCTTCGGATGATGCTGAAGCATATAGGCTGCTCAATAGACGAATATGGAAGTCCTTGCGACACGACATCCGGATCTTTAATACAAACCGTATTAAAGAGACGATAGAGCGGAAAAAAGGCTCCAAAGTGTTTGCAAGAGACATGTCTATTGGGCAAAGCCAGTTGACGAAGCTGAAGAGAGGAAACGGCAGTGTAGCGTCGACCAAAGCGAAAGTGTTAGGAGAGGTTGAGAGTTTCTACGGACAGTTATACACTTCGGTCGCTAAACCTGTTAGCAGCTCGGTCAAAGACCCAAGAGCCAAGCTGACCCGACATTATACCGAAGATATCCCGGACATAAGCCTGTACAAGATTAGAATGGCCTTGAAACAGCTTAAGAACAACAAGGCGCCTGGTGACGACGGTATCACATCTGAGCTTCTGAGAGCGGGTGGAACACCGGTACTTAAAGTCCTTCAGAAGCTCTTTAATACCGTCTTACTCGAAGGTTCAACGCCAGAAGCATGGAACAAAAGCGTGGTGGTGCTGTTCTTCAAGAAAGGTGACAACACTTTACTTAAAAATTACAGACCCATCTCGCTTTTGAGCCATGTTTATAAGCTGTTTTCGAAGGTCATAACGAACCGTCTCAGTCGCAGGTTTGATGAATTCCAGCCTCCGGAACAAGCCGGTTTCCGAAAAGGCTATAGTACCATAGACCACATCCACACGCTACGGCAAGTTATACAGAAGACCGAAGAGTATAACTTGCCTCTTTGTCTAGCGTTTGTGGACTATGAGAAAGCCTTTGATTCGATCGAGACGTGGGCAGTGCTTGAGTCTCTCCAGCGGTGCCGTATCTATGCCGGTGCGGACTATCGGTATATTGAAGTGCTGAAGTGTTTGTACAAAAACGCCTACATGTCAGTCCGAGTACAGGAGCAGAGTTCGAAGGCAATTCCATTGCAAAGAGGCGTGAGACAGGGAGACGTTATATCTCCGAAACTGTTCACCGCTACATTGGAAGACGCCTTCAAGCTTCTGGAATGGCAAGGACTTGGCATCAATATTAACGGCGAATACATCACTCACCTTCGATTTGCCGACGATATTGTAGTCATGGCAGAATCCATGGAAGACCTCAGTACAATGCTCGAAAGCCTCCGTCGAGTTTCCCAACGGGTAGGTCTTAAGATGAACATGGACAAGACGAAAATTATGTCTAATGCCCATGTTATACCTACCCCAATATCAGTTGAGAACTCAGTTCTCGAAGTTGTTGACATCTACCTGGGACAGACAGTCAAACTAGGCAGGTCCAACTTCGAGAAAGAGGTCAATCGTCGAATCCAACTCGGCTGGGCAGCGTTCCGGAAACTTCGCGAAGTCTTCTCGTCAAAAATACCTCAGTGCCTCAAGACAAGAGTCTTCGACCAATGTGTGTTACCAGTGATGACTTATGGCACTGAAACGTGGTCTCTTACTATGGGCCTCATAGAAAAGCGACAGGATAAACGACCTGAGGAAGGTCGCAGGACGACGTAGGATGCAGGCCGCTTCCAACCGGTCCTTTTGGAAAATCATGGGGGAGGCCTATGTTCAGCAGTGGACGTCCTACGGCTGAGATGATGATGATGATGATGAATAATAACATTAACAAATACTTACATTTTTCGTTTTATTTAAGATAACTATTTTTAATTCTCAGTTAAAGACTATTAGAAAAAATGTTGTTTTCAATATTCTATAACAAGGGCTTAGCTAACTGACTGTTAATTAATATTTCTCAATAATAATGTGTCTATACACAAGGAACAAAGAAAGTAGTAAGCAAAACCGTCGGTTATTAGAACATTGAAAACGGCTCTATGATTAGTAGAGTAGGCGTAGCTACCTCGTATAAAAATATATACGAGGTGAATCAAAAAGTTCTTAGAAGTGCATATATATGAAACCTTTTTGGATCAAGTTCGATATTCAAATTAAAGAGTGTCTATCACACTATATTTATGCAGACTGTCACTTGTTTTTGTCAGTTCGTTCGCATGTAATAAATTTTTTTGTGCAACGAGTTGCTAAAAAGTCAAAATTATGGATAAAAGTGAGTTACGTGCGGTGATAAAATATCTCAGTTTGAAAAAAATGTCTACGAAGGAAATTTTTTTGGACATTCAGCAGACATTAGGGGGTGATGCTGTACCCTATTCTACGGTTGCGTACTGGGTGGCTGAATTTAAAAGAGGTAGATCAAGCTGTAAAGATGACCCGCGTTCTGGGTGGCCTTCAACCTCCGTTACAGAAGAAAATGTCAAAAAGGTTGAGAATCTGGTTTTGGAAGACAAAAGAATGACTATAAAACATATAGCTGAGATCCTAAAGATATCTTTTGGTAGCGTTCAATCCATTTTAATTGATTCACTGGGGTTCAAAAAAGTGTCTGCAAGATGGGTGCCACGAATGTTAACCGACGAAAACAAAAAGCGACGTTTGGAAATTTCCAAGCGTAATCTCGAAATGTTCCAGCGTGATTCGGATAATTTTTGCCGTCGTCTTGTCACCATGGATGAAACGTGGGTCCACCATTTTGATCCTGAAACTAAAAGACAAAGCATGTCTTGGAAACGACCATCCTCTCCATCCATTAAGAAATTTCGAGTTGCTCCTACCGCTGGCAAAGTTATGGCCTCTGTGTTCTGGGATAATGAAGGAATCCTTTTTATTGATTACATGCCAAAAGGCCAGACGATTACTGGACCCTATTATGCAAATTTAATCCCGAAAGTGCGTGAAGCGATTAAAGAAAAACGTCGTGGAAAACTGTCGTTGGGCGTGTTGTTCCTTCAAGATAACGCTCCTGCTCATCGATCGGAAGTTGCGCTCAACGCAATCCGCTGTGCTGGCTTCAATCTCCTTGACCACCCACCATATTCTCCGGACTTAGCCCCAAGTGATTTTCACTTATTTCCAAAATTAAAAGAGGAAATTCGTGGAACAAAATTTCACGATAATGACGCGGTTATAGCTGCCGTAGAGGACTTTTTCGAGAGTCAAGAAAATAATTTTTTTTCACAAGGAATAAGGAAGTTAAAAACGCGTTATTCTAAATGCATTGCATTGAAGGGAGATTATGTAGAAAAATAAAATATTATTATTTAAATCTTTGCATTTTTTAATATTGATTCCAAGAATTTTTTGATTCACCCTCGTACATAGGACTATAGATATATATATATTTGCCACTTTAGTTCTTGTTAAGAAATCTAGATGGCGCTTCAATTTAATTGGCTCGAAATATTCGAGAGAGGGCTCATCCCCGGATATATTAATCTACTTTTTGGTCCTCTCAGAGTCTTGTTGTTATTCTGTTACGTAATTGTACGCATACGAGTTTCCAAAATTCATGTTTTATAGGTGTAGTCTATGGCTGGCCAATGTACTAATAGGACCTCCCTTAATTAGAGTAAAAAACCCTCAAGTTCTTTCAATCTGTCAATGTCAAGTGGCGAGTTTGTTGTTTGAAGAAGTCGGTGTGGCCAGCTTGTGGGGAATTTTCCTCTTCCCGCCGGGCTCTTTTCAAAGACGGACGTGTGTCGCACACAAATAATTAAGTCCGTAATATTTCAACGAGTGTAAAAAAGACACCAACAAAGTGAGTGAAACAGCTGCGGACACGAAGTTCGAACGAGGGACGACAAGACACTCCGGTGAGCCTCCCACAAACAAAACAAAACACACACCAACACATCAGCGACGCTTCCAGCTCATACATATTACTTTCTCGCTCTAAACCGGTTCTTGTTCAGCGTGCGCTACAGAATATACTATAGTACCTTGCGCTTGCTTGCAAGTTACGTCAAACTGCGCGGATACATTTACGCCTAAAATTAATATACAAAGGGTTGGCTAAAATGTCTCGTTCATCTGATAAATCCGGTTCTGATTCGGAAATAAAGGCCAAGGCTTCCAGGTTTAAACGCTCTCGTGGTCATGAGGACCCGGATTGGCAAAGCGAATTCAAGTTAAAAAAAGACGAAATGCTGAAAGCAATTAGCTGCCTTAGAAATGACATGACCATACGTCTTAACAAGGTTGACACTAAACTAGATAAATTGAGCGATATTGAGAAAACTATGGAGTACTTAGTTATATACTCTTTGGTACTTAGCAGCACGGAACGAGGAGCTAACCCGATAGGTGTCCGACTGTAAATTAATGATCATGCAGCGAGATGAACGTATTTTAGCTCTCGAGAGTCAGGTAGATGATTTGTCTCGTAAATTCTTAAGCTCGCACATTGAGATCCGAAACGTTCCTAAATAAGAGAAGGAAAGTAAAACGGACTTGCATAATTATATCCGTAACCTATCAGTGTCGCTTAAAATTGAACCATTGGAGGTCCGTGATGTTTTTCGTTGGTCTTCTAAGTCAGCGGGTCACCCAGTCATTGTCGTGGAACTCAAGGGTAATACGTCTAAAAATACCATACTCCGGACTGCAAAAGCACACAACTTAAACAACCCCAATAATCGTCTATCTGGGACTCATCTTGGCATCAAAGACTATACCTCACCGATATTCATAGGAGAACATCTTACGAGTAAAAACCGTCGCCTATTTTATCTCGGCAGGCAGATGATTAAAGCTGGTTCCTATAAATATTGTTGTACCGCGCATGGAAGGTATACGTTCGCAAAACTGAGAACTCCACGGCACTGCAACTCAGGGATGAAGAACAAATAGATAAACTAAAGCTTACGGGTTTACTATTTTCTGCTATTAATTCCAATCAACATATTATTATAAAATATTGCTCACATATCGTGCGATCAATCAACAATGCACTACAGGTACTTTTTTCACCATATACTATTTCAACATATATACAATAATTGATTTTTCCTCAAAACATATGACAAAGTTGACAAACCTTACTTTCTCGACACAAGGTACAGATCGCGCGGCGAGAGTTTGGCTTTGACCGTTATTGCGCAGAAATCAGAAATTGGGTATCAACGGGCAATTAGCGGGGTGCGGGGCGGGTGTGTAGGCGCATGCGGTGCTCTGATTGGCGCTCCAATCGTTCCCTGCCTCTCGCATCGATACGACGTACCGCGCACTCCTGTTGTACAATCACGTTCACAAGTGAATTGCTATTTTCGTTAATTGTTTATTGTTGTCGATTGTTATTATTTGTTGAGTTTGTTTGTTTGTTTAAGTTTGTCAGTTAAGTTTTTATTGTTAAATATTAAAAAGTGATTTGAAAATGCGTAAAAAAAAACATTGTTTTAAAAAGGCAAGCACGGAAAATGATATATGGCGTGAATTGCTTTTTAAAGAAAGAAGCTGACGAATGTATCGATTCATTGAAGAAAATTCGAAGTCAGATTGAGGAAGTTGCTTCTTTACTCAGTCAGTCGGAGAATAACCAAACTATACAGACTATGCAGGTAATGAAAACGGAAACTGTTTCTAAATTAAATTGTGTAGTCAGTAAATTAGCTAAAATTCAAAAACGGACATCGGAGGCCACTAAGACTTCAATTGGCACTGTAAAAAATATCGTAAATCAAGCCAAGAGTTCCGATTTGCTAATTATTTTCAGAACACCTGGAAAAAAACGTCCCAGAGCTAAACCAGTTTCGAATATTGATAATTTTGACCAAGGTGTTATAAAAAGATGTATACACAATTTTCACAAGACGAATAATGAACTTCCCACCATTGGGAAACTAAAAAAGAAACTTGAGGAAGATATAAACTTTAAAGGGTCAGAAACTAGTCTTCGTGTAATTGTAAAGGAGTTAGGATTTCGCTGGAAAAAAACAGAAAACAACCGTAAATTACTAATAGAAACATCGAATATCCGATTACAACGCATTGAATATTTAAGAAAAATAAGAAAATATCGACAAGAAGGAAGACCCATTGTTTACACAGATGAATCCTACGTAGATTCATCGCACTCAACAACCAAAGCCTGGAGCGATGGCCCTACGGAAGGACTAAAAAAACCCATTTCTAAAGGACAACGAGTCGTGATAGTCCACGCAGGATCTGAAGCTGGGTTTATACCAAATGCTTTATTAACTTTTAAAGCCGGCACCAAAACAGGGGACTATCACGACAACATGAATTACGAGAATTATGAAAAATGGCTTAGGACACAATTAATTCCCAACCTACCACCCAATTCTGTAGTGGTTGTCGACAACGCCTCATACCACAATAAACAATGGGATTTAGCACCGTCCTCCAATACCAAAAAAGCCGATATGCAGAATTGGCTAACTGATAAAGGCATACAATATGATTCAACAATGCTCAAGCCACAATTGTACAACTTGATAAAAGCTAATAAAGAAAGATTTAAAACTTTTTCAATAGATCAAATTTTAGCAGAAGCAAACCATAGCATATTGAGATTACCGCCTTACCATCCAGACCTCAACCCCATAGAAAGCAAAAATGTTAAATGGAATTTACAAGAATGTACCAAACTTATCAAAGAAAAAGTATCCTTAATGGGTGCCCAGGAATGGGAAAAAATATGTAAAAAGGTAAAAGATATAGAAGAAGAGTACGACTTACTTTACTTACCGAGCAATTTATAATTCGCGTCGATGATAGTTCCGAAGACGATGATTCTGATGATGGTTATGAAGATGATGATGATGACAACTGCGACCGAGGAAGCCCTGAACCCGGACCCTCAACAAGCAAAAGACGTTGCACAATTTCGTGTCGCGGCAGCACCACTGGACCATGCGGTGATTTCATAGAAGGCGTTAAACCTTTAACTGATTCAGAATCTGAATAGCACTGCGGCTAGGACTTTTTTTATGTTAACTTTTGTATTTAATAATTATTTTAAGTTTTCTTTTGTTTGTATGTATCAATTTTGCATGTATCTTGGAATAAATAATTTTATTAAAAAACAATTATTTAGAATTTTCATCGCTGTCTCTGTAAACTTTAAAAGGAAATAAACATTTTATATAAGTAAAATAACTATCAAAAGTTTTAATAAATGAAGAAGTTTATCTATTTCGTATTATTTTCTAGCATTATTACCACTGTACATGAATTTTGACCCACTCAAATATCCAACCTGGTACATAAAAAAGGAAAAGTATTGTGTGCGTGACAGTACCCATGCGCAGTAATCCCCTCCACCCGAAGGTCAAAGCCAAACTCTCGCCGCGCGATCTGTAATATCATTGTCTACCAAGGCAGATATATTGTAGCCCACATAATAAACACAGTAAGTGTAGGTCACTACTGCACTACATTTTGCATATATCGTTACACATACGCATATCTGCAGTTAATTTATATATTTAAAATTTTAAAACTATATCAATTAATTAATAAGAAGTGCTCGATCCTTAAGCTCAATGTGGTAATCATATTCTCCGTGAACATTGCTATGCTCTCAACTTTACAGCGGCATCTACTAGTACGACACTTATATCATGAACGTACAAAATATAAACGCATTATGACTCTGTGTACGAAACTTACAAATAGGCTACCGCCACTCTTATTATATAACGACAAAACAGTTATAATCACTACTCAGTTCATAACGATAGTTTGTATAACTCGCTTACTTATTAATATACACTACTCAATCACTCATAATAATCGCTTGTATTCTTTTAGGAGCAATACTAGATCTACAGATAACATACATTTCCCTGACAATAAACCAACAGACTGCTTAAGCCTTAAGCAGTCTGTTGGTTTATTGTCAGGTTACCAGACGAGGAAACAAATATTACAGTGTTTCGTGCTCAAATTTACAGTGTTTGTGACATAATTACAGCAAAAGTTTAAAAAAAATACAGCAATTTTTACAGTAGATCTCAAATTTTTTTTAAACTAAAATACACATTCTAAATTTAAAAAAATCAACCACTTATCAATCACTGTCACTGTCATTTAGCCCGATAGCCGTTTCTTTTTTGTAAATCTCAGAATTAAATGATTTTATCATTTTCTCTGTCGGTTTAAAATTAACGCAACTGGTACTGTTACGTTGAATGGTTTGTTGCGCTAACATGTTGCCTCTTATTGTCCTGATTATTAATCTATTTCGTTTCTTCGTTTTGGTGTCGTTAATTTGGCTAAACATTCTCTCGCATTCTGCGTTGGAGTTTGGAAGAGCCAAGATGTTGAGCATGTATTGTCCAATCAAGCGGAACTCGTCCAACTGTTTCACCTGAAAAGCAACATTAGTATTAAAAATATTGTAGTTTGCAAACAAAATAAATATATTTCCATGTATAAAAAATATAAAGTCTTGGTTACTAACCTTGTGCCAGAATTCATCAGGCCGTATTGCTACATCGAAATCTCCTTTTAACTTTGGCAATTTTCGCCATTGGTCATCCAAAGCTTGTTGTTCTACCATAGAAGTTGGTGTCAATCTTGGCATCAAGCTTAGTAAATTTTGAATTGATTCATCTCGATTTGAGATATCAAGACAACTCTCAGGATCTAATTTGGATATTCCAACTAACACTGGATCATTCAACGCGAATCTTTTGCGGATGCCTACGCACGCTTTGATCAAAAAATTTCGGCATTTCCTTTTAAAATATTTTTTTTTCTCTGTTGCTATTTCATTTGTTGACAACTGTTTAAATACTCCCAAGCCAAGGTAGATGTCATCCAAACTTTTAAAATTGTTTTCGTCAGTTGGGTCAATTTTTTCTAGATCAGTGTTCGCAATATGTGCCGTTGTCATGTATGTCGATAAAAGTTCGTGAAAGAGATCGTTCATTTTAGTGCTAAGTTTTGTGATCATTGGAGTCTCACTCTGAAATAGCGTATTAGCTTCCGTAAATTTAGGTAACATCCAGTTCAAAAAAAAAAAGTATGATTTTGTTACGGGATCATTCAACTGCGTACGGATTTCGAAACATTCGTTGTCTTCAAGCCATCTTCCATCAAAAAACAATGTTAAGGCATGCCACTGTTCCAAAATCCTTTGCACTACATCACTTAGTGATAACCATTGCGTTTGAGCCGGTTTCAAAATTTTATGAATATCTGTTTCTGTGAATACTTGAAACTCTTTTAATAGCGATTGTCTTTTGCTACTGGTCGCAAAATAATTGTAGATATCACGCGTTAGTTTTTCACATTCAGCTGGTAACTGTTTGCATGCGTCACTCGCACAAAGATGCAGGGAATGGCAAACACATTTTAGAACAATAATTCCGGGACATTTTGCTCTAAGCCGACTCGAAACAGAGTTATGACACCCCATCATCGTATTACAACCATCTGATCCAAATCCTATAATATTGTCGATGGGAATAGAATTTTCTTCGAAGGATTTTATAACTGCTTCGAAAAGATGTTGCGCTGTGGCGGCAGCCACAGTAGCAGAGTTGTCCTCGCCATGGATTTGAATTAGGTTCCAAAATCTGCTCACAATTCGACCTTTAATTGCACAGTAATATCTGACCACAACACACATAGTTTTAACTGCTCCGATGTCAGTGCTTTCATCAATCATGACAGAGAATTTTTGCTCTTTTAGATCTGCACACAAATCTTGTTTTTCGGATTCTCCTAGAATGTTGTTTATTATTGCTTGACATTTCGTTCTTTTCATTTTCATATTTTTTGCAATCTGAGAGTCAGGAAACATAATGGGCAATAATTCAACTAAGTGGTCCATCAATCTGAGGGAAATTGTATGCTCTGCCATAAAAGCGGCCAACTTTATCTCAGATGCTTTGCATTTATCATCAACGGACTGATTAACCTTAGCAAATGCAGTGGCAATCGAAGATTGAGCTGGCGCCGCCGTAGTTCTTTTCACATGCTTATCACCTTCACCATGTCTCTTTATCACCACTCTGTCAGCTATCATTTTTGCATCACACACAACGCAAACTGCACGATACGGGTCTTTTGGGTCACGCCGCAGCCAAGTTTTGAAATTATTGTCACTTAACCACTCGTCTCTGAATTTTTGTTTATAATGTAGCTTTTTTGTTTTTTTTGGAGTTGATGGTCCGCTTTGATTATCTTTATCACTATCGTCAGATTAATTAGGCATTTTTAATTTTCAAGTCTTCAAACAAAATAATCACTATCACAACTTTCACAGAACTACTTAACAAGTCGAATGAATTCGTAATGCATCGCAAAACATCCAATTTACAATTATACTAATTTAAGTTGGTCCCAATAGGCTTGAAAACTCACTTAACTCATGGTTGACAAAATTTAGGCGGTACTATATATGTACTATAAAGTGGTTCTTAGCCTATGACGGGAAATTCTCGCACATAGTATACACCACGCACACACACACGCCTTCATTATACAAGTAACGGCACCCCTATCATGGCCGTTAAAATAAGACATTTTCGTTCTTATAACAATAAAAACAAAGGTTATGACAAAAGCAAAGAGATGGCGCGGGCTCTAGTAGCCGGTTGCGTATCGACAAGTTCATAATTATTTTTTCTTTTCACAAAGGATGCGTTCAGTTTACATTGATTTTTGCTTGTAGAAAAATTACAGTGTTCTCCATACATTGTAATTTTACCATTACAGTGTACAGTAGATCGTGTGAAAATACAGTAAATCTGCTGTAATTACAGTGTGTCTGGCAACGCTGCCTTAAGGTATCTGATGGCTTTAAACGTGTTACCGTTACTAGTCATAGCCGTAATAAAGTCCTTACACGCGCTGCTCAGTATAACTCGACCACTTTTAACTAGTCGCTCTGGTTCCCATTGCACGCAAGTAAATAAAAATGGCTGTAGACAATGAATTAATTTCTGAATTAGATTTGTTTAGTGTTGCAACCTGCATGAACTGCGTCCCAGAAGAGTGCATTAAAAATATTGGAGAAGTAAATAAGAGCATTAAAATCTTGTGTCTTAACATTAGAAGCATATATAAAAACTTTTTATTATTAGAGGTTCTGATGCATAGATTGGAGTTTGAATGTGGTATTATCGTACTAACTGAGTGCTGGGTTCATAAGGATAAGAATTTGCCAACATTAAATAACTTCTTAATATATTCCACAATAAACTGCCGGAATCAGAATGATGGTGTAGTAATTTATGTACACAAAAGCTTAGACCACACCGTAGAAGAACCCATTTTCGAAGGTGCTAATTGTACCATAGTCAAAATAAAGCCTAGCACCGTTATTATAGGGCTGTATCGCTCACCATCCTTCCGTAATATTGACAGCTTTTTGATTTCCTTGGACGAGACTCTAACATCCTTGAAACATTTTACTAATATGGCAATCCTAGGCGATATAAACATAGATATTAGAAACAATCTATCTGAAACAAACACCACTTCTTATCTCAATTTGATTTTGGAGCATGGACTATTCCCAGCTCACGATCTACCTACTCGTGGTGGAATTTGTTTAGATCATGTTCTCCTCAAAACTACCCTGCCTTATTATATAAATCTAATTCAGACCAAAATCACCGACCATGTTCCAATCCTGTTAAGTATTAACACAAAGTTAAACAAAAATAAACCAATTAAACTTAAAATCAGAACCGATTGGAACAAAGTCATTGAGAACATAGAAAAAACTGATTTTGACTCAATAATTAATTCTGCCAGTATAGACCTAATAACAGATTACCTTACAAATAGAACGCAGATGGTAAAAATAGGACAATACCTTAGTGAGGAAGCAAGTATTTCTTTTGGAGTTCCTCAGGGCTCAATTTTAGGACCTAGCCTCTTTCTTATCTATATAAACGACCTGTGCAAGATGAGTATCAACAACGCAAAAATCTTCACTTACCCAGACGACACCGCTTTGGTGTTTCAAGGAAATACTTGGTCTAACGTCTTTTCTGCTGCCGAAAATGGAATGAAACTGGTATCCCAATGGTTAAAAGACAATCTCCTCACTCTTAATGTCAATAAAACCAAATATATGACATTTTCATTACGACAGCCTGGTGATCCTCCACAAACCCTTAAAATCAAAGTGCATAACTGCTCAAATGATTCTCAATCCTGTAAATGTCCTTCTTTAGTTAAAGTTTCTCAAATAAAACACCAAGATAACCCATCTTAGATGAACGACTGTCCTGGTCATCCCACGTAAATATGTTAACAAAGCGAGTGAGGAAGATGATTTGGATATTGAAGAGGTTACGGTTTGCTACAAGTCCTAATTTAATTAAAATTATTAACATCTCATTATGTCAATCTATTATATCGTACTGTATTACGGCATGGGGAGGAGCCTTCAAGACACACGTTTTACCTCTCGAAAGAGCACAGCGCTCCGTACTTAAGGTTATGATGTTTAAACGGTCTCGTTTCTCTACTACCGAGTTGTACAAACTATGTAAAGTCTTATCAGTAAGGCAGCTTTATATACTGAACATAATACTATACCAACACACTAAAACACCTTTCGACATATTATGTGCACATAGAAAACATAGACGTATAAAAACGGTTAAATTGAAAAAATTCAGAACAAAATTTACGAACACTCAACATTGTTATTTAGCTCCATACTTATATAACAAGCTTAACAAAATATTACACCTATATCATTCTACTAAACCTATTTGTAAAGCCAAAACTAAATCTTTCTTACAAAGTCTAGACTATGATGACACGGAGAATTTGCTTACCATGAATATTTAACTTTTGCCACTATCATGAATCTAATCTTCGTAAATAAGAAGTTATAATTAAAATATATTCTTACTTTATATTACACTTAACTTTAATTATATTATTTACATGATGTTTATTGTGAAATATGACTGCCCAACCAACAGTAAAGTCCGTGGAATACTTATACATTGTTCTTAACTGGGTGTTATGCCATATTGTATTCAAACACAATGTATAATAACCCGTAGTATAAATATATATATATATATATATATATATATATATATATATATATATATATATATATATATATATATATATATATATATTATATAACTATACCTAAGCTTATTGGTGCTACAAATGCTTAGGTACATCAAATTTACATTAGTAGTTAACAATGTAAGTAACATGTGATTGTTTATGGAATCTTTGCCTATATCATAGATTATAATAACACATACCTACATGTTTGATCAATTTGTACTGTTTGTTGATTGTTAGCGCTTTTCTGAGGTAGGTATGTCTTATTTCTTATATTGTATTGTGGCCTGAATTAACAGGCAATCGTTATAGGACCGTAACCTAGGTACATCCTATAATATAATAATAAATACAAGTAAGTACCTACATTTTTCTTTTTGTTCAAATTATACTAGAGTCTGTTTCACGAAAGAAGTCTCGCGGAAAATTAGTGGAACTAAATAAATATGTACTAAATGTTTTGTTTTTTACTATTGATCGTTCTCGTTTTCTTGAGTTTTTAAGTACCTACTTATGGTGGCCGAGCAGCCTACGGAAAGGCATTTAGCGAAGTAAACTTACCCGATAACGGTGAACCTCTTGTTTAACATAGGTATTTGTATTTTATTTTTAATAATTCTTACTATATTGGAGTAGGCCCTGAATGTAACGGTAAAAATCATAGACTAAAATATATACTATAATAGGAATATATTTTAATTATAATAATTTTAATATAATTATAATTATATATAACTATAATTATAATAATAGGAAAGTAAAAATGGGTAATAAAGGTTGCTCTAAGGTAACTACTGGCTTTGTCACCCTCACTGATCTATTGTTTTGTCTATGATCTTTATTAAACTATGAAAGTATAAGTATGCATAGCATACAATTTTATGTAAATACCGAGTAACTGCTACTCAAAAACCTTAATGTATGTATAAACCTAAGTTCATTCTATCACAAAATGAGTTTTGTTGTGGGTAGCAGTTTACCAAATATTCTCAACTGGGTAAATATCATATCACAATACTTGTCTTAATAATTGATACCCACTTCTGAATCTGTAATACCCATTTACCAAACTTATATGTAGAATTTAACAAACGGTAATTATTGTTTAAATTAATTAAGTACACCTATTACTAACTATTAAAATGTTCTTATTGCGGGAAGAGGTTGGTATCCGGGAAACGGAATTTCTTGTCCGGACGCCAACACACAAATCGTATATTTAAAACATTGATGTTATTATATAAGCTACATTTAAGATTTTCAAATTGTGTTACTTATTACCCAATAAAGTTTGAAGTTTGAATTTGACACAATGACGGTAGAATTGGCGATATAAAAAAAAAGTTCGGGAAAATTAGCTTAACTTGGAATCGATAATTAATTTTCAGAAAATGCATGGGACGACCTTCCTTTCTTTACAGAAGTACTTACGGAGTGACTTAGCGGTGTTTGCGCGAACCAAAGCCTGTTTCGCCTCATATTCCAGTGCACAGGTGCTCAGTCACCTTTTCCAGGTCATTCTACCCATGCAGGGACCTACTTCAGACTTTTTTTAATGCTGGATTCTCCGCGTGGATGCGAGTTTTGAATTCGATTACCTATGTTGCTCCGACTCCCATCTGAGGTAATGAGAATTGCTTACGGGCCACACTGAAGTAGATTTTCTGGAATGATCGAGATGGTTTTTTCGTGAAATCCGATCTATAAGTAGATGTAGAACAGCGGGGGCTTTCTTTCCCTGCCGGGCCTGCTCGATAAACATCTTAAAAAAGGGGTTCTCCGAAACCGGTGTGTAGTAAGATTCTTTCTTGCCGTTGTAGTCTCATTTTGCTGCAAACACGGAATTGCATTTTGGTTTTGTTAGCAGGCTTGGGAAAAGTGTTAGCCCCGCGTCTCTTCAGCATCCAATAGCAGGACTTGGCCTCGTCACCCTGACATACCAGTAAGTTCCTGCTAATATGAAGGCCGAGACGTCCTAAATTACGTGTTATTTTCAGGCCTTTTCATCCGACCCCAGCATTTTGGAAACCCGCTTGATAAACGAGTGTACACGTCATCCTCGTGGGGTTGACTCATCGTCCAGAGGTGTGCCACGTGTCACGTGCCCAGCCTACCACAAACGCTGTGCTGAGCTGTGACAGCTCTTTCTTCTTGTTCAGCTCTTCTCCTTCATGAGAGCTCTTCGGCCCGGCCTAGCTCCAGTCAAGTGTTCCTGGCAAAGCACCACGTGGGATCAGTCTGCTGGTTGCGGTAACCTCTCAGCATCCAATGTTCCGGTATTTATAGTGTTTTTATTCTACTTTTACTTCTACCACCGGTGGCGCCCTTCCTTCCTTCCTTTTTTTTGTGATCATACAGTCAGACGGAACTAATCTTTTACCTTGAGCGACCCACGATTTCTCTTTGACCCTGAAATTCCGAGCTAGCTGGCAGGAAGGTACCTATTTTTTATTGTTTCTCGGTACCTTCCTAACTTTTTGGGGCAATCCTAGCATATTCTAATTTCAAAGTATTTGTCAATTTTTCTCGTAACTATCATACATTGCTGGCACACAGAAATTAACTAAAGTGTCATAATCCTATTTAAATTAGTAGTGCGTTGTTCGCTCACACCAGACCTCAACCCATCGTGGGTTCAGTCCATAGGGGATCACTGACCGTTTAGAGTCAGGTGCAAGCGAGAAACCTTTTTTTAGTACAATACTGCCATGTAAAGAGGTTTGTTCTTGAAGTAGTCCTTACCTACTTATTGTAACTGTTTTGAAGGCCTGCAGAATTTGTAATAAAACCAACATTGTATTGAACACTTCATGTATTTGTTTAATTTCAATAATAGTATCCTATTAGGCATGTAGATACTTAGTTGTGTGGAGCTTTACTCCACCACTTGGTCAGCTGTAAGGGGAAGATTATATACCCGATACATCATATAGATTGCAACAATTCATAGCATAAATGTTTGCCATGTTTGGTACATTGTAATATCCATTCAAAATCTAAATGTAAGTGTCTATTAGGTCACCTCGTTTTCTCCTGTCGTCCAAAGTTGTTAGGCCAAGTTTTTGTAGTCGTAGTTCATATGTAAGGTTCTTCAAGGATGGGTCCATTTTAGTAGCCCTACGCTGTATTCTTTCAATAAGTTCAATGTCTTTCTTGAAGTAGGGGCTCCATATCTAGAATGCGTATTCTAACAAAGGGTGCACATACGTTTTGTAGATTTTTAGAAAAAGGCTTTCATTTATATAGCAGAATGCTTTTCTTAATATGTACAATATAGAGTTTGTATTCTTGCACAGTTTTATAATATGTGTCTCCCATTTTAAATCTGACGTAATATATATTCCGAGATCCTTTTGGCACTTTACAACTTTTATCTGGTTATTATTGACACAGTAGCTTAATTTTGGATTTTTATTACCAATATGCAGTACTGTGCATTTAGCTTCATTCAAAGTTATTAACCAGTCTTGGGTCCATTGGTAAATTCAAGGTCTTGTTGGATAACATTGTGGACTATGAGTCGGTTTCCCATATTTTTTGTATCATTGGGAAAAAGTGACAATTGAGACTCTATGCATTGTCGAAGATCAGTCAGGTAAATTCCAAAAATTATGGGCCCGAGGACTGAGCCTTGTGGAACGCCACTGTGGACCTTGCAGGGTTCAGAAAACGATTCACCCACACGAACTATGTATGTTCTGTTCGATAAAGTCTCTATCCATTTAAGGATGTTGCCACGAATTCCAAAGTGTTCTAGCTTAGACACAACCCTTCTCATAGGTACTCTGTCAAAAGCTTTCTCATAGTCAAGCTAAATAACATCCATTGGCTGTTGTATGTCCCAGTTTTAGGTCCATGTATCAAGACATAAAAGTAGGTTTGTCACTATTGACCGTCCTGAGATGAAGCCATACTGCTCATCTATCAGTACCCTTTCATTTATCAAAAATGTTCTTAATTCATTTGCTATTATTTTTTCCATTGTTTTGCATATTATGCTTGTAAGACTTATTGGTCGATAGTTGGATGCAATTTGCTTGGTCCCTTTTTTGTATATTGGAGTTACCACTGCCTCTTTCCAGTCTGGAGGGACTGTAACTTGGTCCAAAGAGAGTGTCATCATATATGCTATATGTAAAGCATAACGTTGCTACATCTTTTTAATAGAATGCCTGAAATGTCATCAGGTCCCATAGCTATATCATCCTCAAATGTCATCAAAGATTTCTGTACCAGGTCCGGTGAAAATGTTATATTGTCTATACAGTCATGGATTCTTGGGGATCTTATTAGTGGAATTGGAATGCCTTGCGGCTCTCTTACATAGGATTGCTCAAACTGCTTAGCAAATATGTTGGCTACTTCTTTGTGGTCATAAACTATCCTGCCTGTAGTTTAATCCTTCAGTGAGTGAGGTATGATATATGAGTACAACAAAGGTATCAGACCTTTGATGAAAGTTGCTGACTCATATATCTGTAAAAAGGTTTATGCCCACTGTTTACAATTTTTGTTTTAAACTGAATTCTCGATTTCCTGACCTCAGCAATTAATTTATTGTTTGCCTTCCTATATATGGTATAGCTGGTTGCAGAGTTTTCTAGACGATATGTTATCCATAATAAAGCTTTTTCTTTTGACATTTAAATGATTTCTGGCTTGATCCATAGCTTATTATGGTTACATTTCCGAGTTTTATGTTGGTAGGCAATATAATATGTTTCAATCACAGCATGTGTTTTGGTTTTAAATCAATTCCAAACATTAATAACAGAAGTGGTCGGATCAGGCAGATTATTTATTTTGTCTAAGGCTGGCAGCATTATGCCATAATCGGCATGAAAAAAGTTTCGTCTCGGGGTCTGCTTAGGTATCTTGTAAGGCTTTTGTGATGGTATCTGCATAGTTGCAACAAACACCTGGTGGTATTTTTTTCCAATATTTGGGTAGTGCTCTATGCCAGTACAGTACACAGATATTCTTCATTGCACATGATCAAGTCTAGAAGTGATTCTTGGTCATTTCTATTACGGGTTATTCCTCTGACCAGCTGTTCCAGATTGCTTTCTGTGAACATCTCAAAGAATTTATAGTGTAACGAGTTCAACCCCACCGATGTACATAGCGGCCAATTTATATCGGGTGAGTTAAAATCACCCATGATGAATACTGTATCTTTGCTATCTGCCTCTTTAATTGTGTCAAATAGTAATTCATCAGTTTTTTCAAAAGTATAATTGGTTGGGCGATAAATTCCAGCAAGTAGCCTAAAGTTACCATATGACATATTCAACCACAGCGCTTCAACATTAACATTTTTGTTGTAAGAGATGGGAATTCCTAAATGTTCATCCATCAAGTAGATTGCAATGCCAACAAAACTCCCCACCCACTTCCGTCTTCTCTGTCTCGCTTAAAGAGGCTGTATAGCCTTTGATGATTATGATACTGTCACTTACACTAGGTTTTAAGTGGGTTTAATAAATAAAAGTACGTCATAATAGGTCTCGTTTTGCCATAAGGGATGCCAAATTTGTGTAAAGAAAGGTAATTTCTACAATATCACTGCCAGGGATGTTGTTGAAATTACTTTTGTTGCACAATTTTCGGTGTAGTGTTGATGTACTTAATTGTCAGATTTGACTCACCATTTTGGATTCTTCCTTCAAGTTCTTCACGTAAGTTTTTTTAACTCACATTGGTATGGTGTTAAGTCGTTTTTAACATTAGTACCGCTGCGTAGGTTCTGCCTGTTTTTCAGTACGTATACAGCTAATGCCCGATTTGAGAATACCAACTTAACAGGACGGGGAGTACCACTAGACTGAGGTTTTCCCAGCTGGAAGATACAGACTGGTTCAACAGACTCGGGAATGTCGGCTAACGCCTTTTTGATTGCCTCTTGGTCATGCCGTCTTCGAGCATCAACACTATCGGTAGAAGCTGCCTCCGGTATTCCAAACATGACAACATTTCTTTTTCTCTTTTCACGGTCGCTGATTTCAGATAAAACAGTTTCTAAATTGGTGCCGTGACTTTGTTGGGCTCTCAAAGACTCCATTTCAAGCTTCAGTTCCGATACTTGTCGCCTCAGTGCCGGTAGGTGACGTACTCCTAGTGTGCACTCTGGGCAAAGATACTTTAAGTTTTGAGACTGTTGTGTGACGACTCGCAACTCAGTAGCACACAATCCATTTCACACGAATTTGCCTTTCACAACCGTGGCACTTAATTTTTGGGTTTTTGTCGTCAACTTTAGGTAAAGCTTTATCAAACTTCAAACACAGAGACATCTTGAATCAGTTCACAAGTTCAAGATCACAATTATGTTGATTTTAGGTAATTGGCTTTTTTTTTTTTGTCCCGGGTAAATCCTTTATGGATACCACCCATCACGGGGAGGGAGGTGGTTATGTGGGAGTCCGTATACCCACCAAAACTCTGGGGTGTTCCGTCACTGCCGCCCTCGGCGGGAACGCGGGACAGATTTTCCACACGACCGCGAACCCGCCGTGGCTTTCCGTTGCCGGACCCTTCTCTTCGCGGCACGCCAGAACACATGGCGCGCCGCAACTGCCTCGGAGACCAAACTCGCCAACAATGGGCGCCAGACTTCCACGTGTATGTGAATAGAGAAAAATACTCATACAAATACACATATTGTATTATATATATATGAGCCCTGAAAACAACTTCCTTTTTTATGCAGTCGTATAGTAAAACAAACAATATCATACCATACCCAAAGATGTATGACGCTATGTCATACCTAAGCATCGTTTTAAAACTGGAATAATTTAATACACAGGTGGCAACATTCCGTCCGAACTTATGAGAGCTCTGACAACGCGGGTGTCATATGAAGCCATTTATGGCTTACTCCCTGTGGTGGGTCGGATTTGAAATATTTCTTAAAGCTAGGTACAATGGGCGGTCTTATCGTTTAAAGAGATCTCTTTCAGACAACCCTAAGATGGAATAGATATATATATATATAATTATGTAGGACGGTGGTGTACATAATGGAAATATAAATAATTTTAAAAGAAATCTTACATAAACTTACTTCCTAATTATATATCTAATATATACACAATATATACAACAAAAAAACAAAAATACATATTATTTATAATGGCTTACAGATAGGAACCAAATAACATTAATGAACAGAATATGAGAGATAAAAAATTTTAACTTGGCTTTTGAAATTATTTAGAGTTTGAGCACGTCTAATAGTAACTGGCAGAGCATTCCAGACTCGCACAGCTTGAACAGAAAAGGAGTTGTCGTAAAAAGTGGAACTATGTACCGGCGTCATGAGTGAAAGATTTTCTGATGATCTAAGAGAAAAAAAGCTAGAGTAGTGTAAGAACTTGAATTGTGTCTTCAGATATTGGGGAGTATATGAATTGAAAAGTATGTTATAGAGTAGAGAAAGGACATGAGTATCCCGGCGACGACGGATGGGGAACCACATGAGCTTCATGCGAAATTGAGAAAATGAAACACATACAGACATTTTGAAGCCGCTCAAGTTTATTCAGCTGTTCTTGGGTAAGGTCTAAGTAGCAGGCATCAGCATAATCTAAAATCAAAAGGAGGAGAGATTGCACAAGCGCAACTTTGGTAGCAGTAGGCAAGAAATAACGTAACCTGTTGAGAGAAGCTGCTGACGCAGACAATTTTCGGCTCACATATTGCAGTTGAGGTCCCTAAGACAAACTGCGGTCAAATATTAACACCAAGGTTTTTCACTTCTGTGCTATAAGATATAATTAAGCCATCAAACATTACTTTAGGAAGTGCTGTAAAGTCCAGTAATGAAATCATGCTAGAGCTTCCTATAATAATTGTTTGTGTTTTGGTAGGATTAACAGCAAATCCATAAGATTGGCTCCAGTATGATATACGACCCAAATCATAATTAGTGATAGTAATAGCTTCGTTTAAACGACAGCTATCTTAATCCTAAGTGGACTTCGTTGTGGTGTAGTGATTATGTATCAGTCTCGGCCTCAAATTCCGTGGCACCGGTAAAGTAGCTGTTTCTTGATCCTTTTTTTTGTTCCTTATGTTATTTAGGGTCTTTGAGTCGTCTAACGACTATGTCAGCCTATATATAAAGTATATACACTGTTTTCTGTTCAATTCTGTATCAATCCATATTTCTCATAATTTTAAATGTGGATTGATACAGCGTCCTAGCTGTAGATGTTTGATCAGCCAGGATACCCTGGAACGGTCCCTCATCAAATATACTTATATCTCAACTATTACGAGTATATAATTCTACTATCATTGTTTCAATCCGGACACACTCTCTCAGAAAATGGACATCCTCGGGCACACCACACAGATCGTGATAGGGCTTGTAGTGTTTGTGTGTTGGACATAACCTAATACATACACAGTCTCGGGCAAGCGAGTGGGTAAGGCGGCACGGCCAGTGTTACGAGAGCCGTGGGCGAGTGTAGGCGTGCCGACTGTACACACCGTCTGTTGTCGAGCCTGTGACTACGTTCCTACCTAGCAGCTGTGGTGTCCTCGTACTTACCATCGGCCTGCGAGCACTACAGGGCTGTAGGCTGAATTTGAACTTATTCAATGGCATGTGTCCGGAGCGCAATCTTTGAGTAATTTCAATCAGCTCTCTACTCAACTTCACATTCCCACACCTTGATCCTGGTTAGTCTGTTCAGAACACTTGCAAGGAATCTCCACAGCAACTGGATCCACCGCCATACTCGTAGTTTGGCTAGCTGAAGTACTCGATTGATTTTCCGTTGAGAGGCGACTAAACTCGAGTTGGAAAGGGTTTTGTGTATTCTTGAATATTTTACGAGTATCACGCTTGTTTCCGCGTTTGTTTTGGTTTTATACTCATTAATTTGCTGCATTTTAGTGTTCTATTGCATAAAGTAGAAGGCAGTTTATTCAACATAGTTCTGTAAAGATGCACAAGTGAAGTGGAGGTTAAGTAAGTGTTTTATTGGATTTTCTGGCAGGACTTAATCAAAAGTTTTGGTAGGGTTGACTTCGCCTTACTAAGGCATGACATTACTTAGAGCCGACTTACTGATAATGACGCATGATAGACTATATTTGACCACTTTCACCCAAATTAGGCAAATTATTTGATATAATAATTTTATTATTACTTGAGTACTGGCTATTTGCACGAACCGTGCATATACATAATGAGACAAAAAATCATCTTATCGTTATTATTTTCCATATCCCTCAACAGGTATTGTTAGTTATACTATGAAGTATATCAACAACTGACAACATGCGTCAAAAAGAAGATACAATATTGAGGAAATATACAAATTCTAAAAAAAAAAATTGTTACATGAAACATTTTTTTTCTTGGAGCATGGTCGGTATCCTCGAGGGGGCTGTGGGCCTAGTTGGTGGGGGGCCTCTAGGCAGTTTGCTTAATCCGCCTCATGGATAATCCTATTGTACTCAAGCTAACAATCCATTTCCCAGTATATATTTTAAACTTTGTAACATTCGAAAACATTTTAGAAACGTGCTATATCTACAAAACGATCTATATCCCTTCTCACAGAAGTTTTTTTTAACCCAAAATGTCATACTGCCATTTGTGACGTCGCACTTCTGCTGTCTGGTGTCTGGGCTGTGCGATATATAGTCTGATTTATCTATGGTAGCGGCCACCGTCACAGACCATTACGGCTACGTTCTGGTAAGCGCCGAAATCACTCGCGGCGCTCGCACACACATTCCCTTATAAGCCCACGATTATCGTGAGCGAGCTCGATACGTCATCGATGACGGCACCGAAGACGCTCACGTCACGACCACAACGCTCGCGAGCTGTCACTGTCAAACATTAAATGTTTAAAATTCCATCGATTTTTGACAGAAAATTTAGCGCGCTATTCGCCACCATGTAACCGTTCCGTTGGGGTTGAACATTGCCAGCATTGATCGAAAGCAGAACCAGCATTGCCAACCGTACGGTAATTACCGTATTTGTACGGTAATTTCATGCCTTGTACGGTAGTTTATTACCGTACGACAAACATACGGTAATTTTGAGATCTAGCCTTAAAATCGACAAAATGTATGGTAATTTTCCACATAACACACACCTTCACAGATTAAAAAAAAAGATCTATGGACTTTAGTTTGAACGAGTGTGTAGCATTCCCCGCAAAGAATAAAAAATGAACGTCTCTTTTTTTATCCGTTTCGTTTGACGCACATTCCAAATATGAAAGCCGACAACTTTTTGCTTGTTGATTTTCACCAATAAATCCACCAATCACGACACTGCGTGGTATGACATGTTTTCGCAATCACAAACTTTATAGGTGAGGTACCTATATATGTTCAAATCATAGATAAATACTCTTTACACGCTGATCAGGCTGTGCGGAATACAAAAAGTGTTGCGTTTATTATTTATATATTTTAAACCATCGGAAAGCATTGCATGTATGAAAATGTATGAAAATTCCTAGTAGCAAAATTAACTAACAGCTGAAAATGTTGAGATGGAATCTTACTTATCCGACAATGAAGTCGTATTTTCAAAAACAAAATTGTTTTAGTTGCACATCCTCGACACTCACCCATACATCTAGATAAAACTTGAATTTTAATGATTCATATTTTACACTGATCAAGTAGGCATACTTTTGTTCATAACTAACGTGAACACCTAAAAGTCTCCCGCAGTATGTTTAAAAGGCCAAAACAAAACCGCGCATATCTAAGAACTAAGAATGTCAGTATTATTAGCTGTTGATTTTTAAAAAATTGTGTGTACGGTTAGTGTACGGTAATTTTGGGGAACATACGGTAATTATGCCAACTCAGGTTGGCAGCACTGAGCGGAACACTAAACCGGGGGCGGCGGGGCGCGACAGATGTGATCATGTGAGTAGTGAGCGTTGATGGCGCTTACCAGAACGTAGCCTTTATGTACTATGTTTTAGCTCTTTATTACCTATATTCTATACTATACAATATTAATCTATGGTTTTAGCCGTTTATTCGGTTTGGTTGTTTGGTTTGAATTTTTTATTTTTCTTTCCATTTTTCTCTTTTTCTTGTTACAAAAATACAGTTTCAAACACAACAATACCATATACCATATTCTTTGTTTATCTCGTCGTACGAAAACAGCGTTTTACCGACCACCTGACTTGAATAATTTATCCACGACATAATGACTATCAAACTTTCTACAATCAGGAAGCTAAATGGCTCAAATTTACTACGTACGAGGTTTTTTTACCCAAAATTAGTACTATTCGATGATGTTTTTACTTTTCGTGTTGTGGATGTGAGTGAAAAACAGGAAGACTGTACCGAGGGAGTAACAGTTTACAGATTAAATGAAGAAATTGCTAGCTGCGCGCTACATGATCATCTCCTCTGGATAACTCTGAAATCTGGTGAAATTCTGGTAACGGACTTACTACATGGTTCGCAAATTAAAGTCATTATCACCAATTATTCTTCTGTAAAATTTCAAGATGGTAATGCTAGACAATTTGCATTAAAAAGTGATGGAGGGGAGTACCTCAAAGCTCCATTCAGTACGGAAGAGATAACTAAACTAATTGAAGAAGGCCAAAGTGAAATGCGTGTATGTTTGAAAAAGTTAAATTTCAATCATGATTATGATAAAGAACGATGGATAACTAGTCTAAATGGGTTAAATTATTATATTGAAGCAGGAGATCTCATGGCTGAATGTCCAATAACTGGACAAAGAGAAACTATTTCATCACAAATACATTTGAGTAAAGCCTTAGCTTGGGAAGACTACATGGTTTTAGGAGATAACCAAAAAATCTGGATAGTGGACTTAAATAATTCAAGTATTGTTCTTGAATTAGCAAATGAGAACTCATTCTTCATTCCAGTCATGGTGCACAATAACATTTTTTTCTATCTGTTGAGCAGTGACCAAGAGGTAATTATATGGTAATTTGTAACAGCTTCTTCTGCTTGATTGCAAAGTTAGATTGCACCTGACCTCGTGACGGCATATCGGCAGTCTGGGTATGGTGTGAAACAAAGTTTTTTCGAGAAATGTGGAGGTAAAAAAAAATTACTAACCTTTTCAAATCAATTTATTATTGATGAAGGGTTTGTTATTAAAAAACAATAATTTTGATTACAAAAACATTTATTATTAAACTCAGTCACTATAAATTATTGACTCTATGCCTGACATTGTATTGTCAAATGTCAAAATCATCTTCTTTGATGCGTTTTTTGTACTGTTTACTTTTCTTACCCGGTGTCGATAATTTTGGTTCTGGGTGGGTTTCTAAATTATTACTAGTACTTGGAGTCGGACTAGCGCCCGGCGAAGTAGGTGGTTGTACTTTGGCTTCATTTTTAATTTTCATTAGAGTCCTCTTTGATATCCCAGTTGCAGCACAGGTTCGTTTCACCACTTGGTCTACAGGTATGGTGTACTCTTTATTTGCTTTCTCCGATTCAAAAAACTTGAGCACTTTCAAGATTAAATTTCTTGATTTGCTGTGTATTGTTTTTCCCATGACTTCAGTTTAACAGCTACAACAATTTTAATAACAACCAAACCAGTCCAAACTTAACACTAAACAGTCTAAACTTAAGAATAAATATTAAAAAACAAAACAACAACAAAGTGAAAATATCAAAATTTACGGGGACTTGTATTGGCAATGAAGATGCTAACCGTACTGTTGCACCGGGGAGTGCGCAGACAGGTGACAGGGGAAGCGGGAGAGGCGCAGCATTCCAGCGAGGTGCACAGATATTCTGACCGGGTTGTACTTGTAAAATTAATTGTTTTAAGGTCACAATTAACATAATATAATCATCATGTTGTTATATACATCATTTTAGAAAAAAATACGCAATCAAAATTTAATAGTATGTATTGAATATAGTAACTGGACCTAAGTATTATTATTGCATACATATTACTATTGCAATAGTATTGCATACTAAAACCTAGGACCTAAGTCCTAGGTTTTGGTATGCATAGGCATATGTCAGTGATAATGGTCCTTCTGAACCATTTAATTTGTTTAGTTTTAGTCAACTTTGCTACTAGTAGACAAGACTCAATGTCCCAAAATAAAAAATAACAATTAAAAAAAAACTTCAGTATCGGTCCACATCTACAATGGGTTTCGGGAGTATACCCTATTATGCAGTAGCATTCAGTATGTTGCATACTATACTCATAATGTGTTCTCAGATAACTTCGTTGTCTATGAACCAATTTTGATAATTCTTTTATTGTTTGGTAGAGTATACTTCTGAGGGAAACTTGCTGAAACTTACATATTGGGACCACCCATGTAAGTACAGCAGTTTTTTAGTGACACTTTAATAACTGAAAAGTGTTCGTTTATTTTTATGTTTTTATAATATTATCATTGACAGTTAACGACAAAAGATCCCGTAAGTAGCAAGGTTCTCTAAGCTACTTTAATTTCTATCCCGATTAAATAGTTAGTACCCGAGGGACCGTGAACACCTCATTCTACGCGGATGATGTTGCGGACATAAATTAGCATATTTATTTATTGAGATCAATATTACAATTGTTAAGCTATTGCATAGCTTCCATCGCGGGCCTTGAGCGTGGAGACCGAATCCAAATATCCGTAACGAAAATAACCTAACACCCCCACTCCGACTCCATCTATCAATGAATAGCAGAACTTTTAATGACTTTTTGAAATATCACGCTTGTCTCTTTAGTTCAGCAACTCGCCTCTAGATGGCATTGGTTAAGTAATTATAATTGCATAAGTTGATAAAAACAGCTATGCAATAGCTTTACTGCGGCAGTCTCCGAGTGCCACACGTCTTTATCATATTAAATATTGTATTCATTTTGAATTACAGGTATGCATATGTAATGCACATATTTCAGCCCTACCTGCAGCAGAAAATAAAAACCAGGACTCTTCCAGAAACTTAACCAAGGCAGCTTCATCCCAAGAAGCGCTCATTAATGAACTAAATGCCTTGATTGATTCAGTTATAGCAGAAGGTAAACCAGTTCCTGTAACAACTCGGATGCAATCACTTTTTGATACAATTGAAGCACTGGATCTGCTTATAGATGCTGCTGTAAAACTTTACAAATTTAATTGCTTGTATAAGTCATTTTTGTACACACTTCAGAAAAGAGTGTATGCAATAAATGATGATAAACTGATACACAATTTATCAGAAATATTAATTAAAGTAGATTTAATGGAATACATCATTTTTAGAGGTAATCATTGCTATGAAGATGTTAATTTACTAGAAATGAACTGTAAGCAATTATGCACATTTTTCATATCTAAAATGGATTTTGATATTGCCTCTATATGCTGGTTAAAATATTCCGAATTCAAATTGACACTTTTATCTGAAGATATCAATGAAATTTTGAATGCCATACCATCTAATGCTAAAATGAGTGCTATTATAATATGGTTCAAAAACTTTGTACCACCCTTATTAGAACAAAATCCATTTTATATAGATTTATTTGTAAGATGGGCAATGGAGAGGACATTTATCTTAGAACAGTCTAGTTACTGGCCGAAGATAGGATTGAAGTTTATAGAAGAAATATCAACTGTTTTGGAATCGTCTTTAAAAATAATATATGTTAGACCTATTTCCATGGACGATTTAGATATGCTAAAAGACCGAATAAATTACGTATCAGAACTAAAAGCAAAATATAAAATCAATATGCTCTTGAGTGAGCTAAGTTCTCAAAGCCCAAGTGAAGTAGCTCTTATTATGCTGCGACGATGCTACACTGAAGATCTCGAAGCATTCTTGCAAGATTATTTCCCTACTTATGCAACTCGTCATTTATTTGATATGGATGAAGTTTTGAGAAACTTTGTTGAAAGTGAAACTGCTAGTAGTGGTGGCACAGTCGACGGAGTTCGGTTAGAAATGATTCTCAATGTATTTCGTTCTCTTAGCAGCAAATTGGATTGCCTTCTCAATGTACTCAAAGTTCTCGATGTTCCATGGAGTTCTACTGTTCTCCAATTAGCCATAAAAGCAGCAGCATCAGCAACTAAAGATTATACGGTTTCTGATTCTGACCATATTCTGGCTCATGAAATACAAAAAGAATTAAACTATGCCAATGTAAAAGTAGTTTTGAAAAAATATAATTTTCCCTTGTCTTGTACTGAATATAAGCTGGTGCTGCATAAATTAATAAGTGCCCAAGTTGTGGACTTACATGACCTTAAAGCTATAACTACAGTTATGTCTTCCTATGCAAATTATGGAAATGCTTTATACATTAACAAGTGTTTGGAAAATTGTGACACAAAATCAGCTCTACAATACTTCTACAACATAGCTCATAAAGAAAAAAATATACTTATAAAAACAATCATGGTCAAATATGAACAAATAATAAATGGAAGTGCTTCTAATAAAATGTTAGAGAGAAACTACTTAGATTTTATGAAAGGCACTCATATGCTCAATGATATTCAATTAAGAAATATTGATAATCTTTATCATTTGAAGAATTCTTATAACATTAAAATGGATCTGAATAACATATATAACGAACAAAACTGTGTTGATAAAATTAACTATTGGTTGGAAAACGACAAAGATGCCAGGGTGTCTGACCGTGGTGGAAGTATGATTCGCTTGATAGCGGCTAATGAAGCGAAACCAACATCTTTGTTAACGTTGTTAAGAAGAGTATCAGCTACACATCAAGTACGAGCTTTCGTCGAGACTTTGATAACTACCGGAATATGCCGTAACAGCGTCATGAAAAATGTTTCATCAATTTTAGTCCAACTCAAAGATGGACAAAATGTCTTATTATTACTTGATGCTTGCAATATACTAATTGAGCTTGTAAACAGATGTGAAGAAGAGTATATACACGAATTAGTCAAACATTTATCAGTGCTAAATGCTTTGATAAACGCTAACGTCATTGTAAAAAATCTAACTATTGCATGGAAATTTAATTACGTTTTCTTACCGATATCATCAGGCACAGCTATAAATGAATTTATTGATTTCTTTTCCAGTGAGATAGCGGCAAATGAGAATTTAGAAAATAAAATACTGAGTATCCAGAGCAAATGTGACTTTATTCCATTCAGAATCATTTCGAATGCGGTCATAAATTCTGACAATACTAATGTCATGGCACAAAATTTACTTGACCTAAGAGAAAAAGTATCCAAAAGACTATTGTCTAGAGTAATTGCAGCACAGGAGTTAGATGAAGTTTTAACAACAGTTTTACTAGTTCTACTAAAAAATGTTGAAAATGAAGATAATGATTTTTGCGCCTTAGAACTTCTAAGAGGCCAAAGTGAATCATTATCACCTACTCTTGCTGGCTTCCTATCAATACCAAAAATTCGCCACATATTCGATACAAACGTTCAAGAAAGCCCTGTAACATATCCCCCTCAATATATTTTAAAATCTAAATTCAATATAAATCTATCGGAAATAACTCTACCGGAAAACAACGACGAAACCTGGGATGTCAAAGTCGTATTATATTATGTACTGAAGCATCATCCAGATACTACTTGTGAACGACTTACTGAACTGTGTAGAGCGTTAAACATATCTGTAAATGATGGCATGTCTCTACAATTGATATCGTTACTATCCACTTGGGATTTAAAATATAAAGTATTTTGTGATGCTCTAGGTTGTCGTCAAATCGCCATTGAAAGTGACACCAGTATATTCGAAAGATGTGCTATCATCTGGAATAACTTAGAGAATAAAGATTTTCTTAAAGACGTATTAAACGACTTTTGGAAACACGGTGAAGTTACGCTACACGGCCGTATTGTTTCAGTAAATCCATATCACTATGAAGTGTTCCTTTGCATACATAGTCTGATTTTTGGCGCGACAATGGATTCGAGGAGCATCAAAGAATATTACTTGCTGAATTTTTTGAAGGACTATAAAAGAGTGAGTTCACCCAAACAATATGAATTTGAACTGTTTACGGTAAAGGGTATGTTTCCAGAAATAGGACATTATCGATTACCGTTCCATTTATTTATGCGCGAAGACATGTGGTCTAACTTGAAATCTGAAATAACACTCGAAACTTATGAGCGTTGGTTGTCAGCTGTACCATTGCTTTCTCTTGATAAAGATTCACAAATAGCTAAAGATATGATTTGTAGTAATGCTTTGAAACAAACAATGACTACAAGGAAACGTGACGATAGTAGTGATAATGACGTAAAAGTAAAAGAACCGTGGCGATTGACGACTCGAGAAGAACCTTTGCTTCGTGCTGCTCATCGTTGTGTTAGACACATAGCTAATATGGAGTGGGCAGGTGCTTGTCTCTTTTATGTCCTCCAGGGATGCACTCGTGGGGCGGATCAAGTTGCTGCAGCTCATCTATGCTATCAGTTTGCACAGCGCTGGTCTGCATTACAGCCTGGGAACCGAGCTGTTAAACAAATGGAACGACTGCACTCTACACTTTCCACTCGTCATGTGTTGTTTAAAATAGACTGGGCTTGTGAAGAATTTGTTCGTTTATCTACAGAACCTGCTCGGCTTATACGGACATTATACCTTCACCCTGAATTCATAAATAAAATTGCTCGTCATGATGTCAACAGAGCAGCAAATGAAATTGCTGATAAAAATAATATCAATATCAGTACAATACGAATTCAAATTTTAGAAAATTTACTGGACAAATCAGCTGAAAATAACAAAGACAAACGATCAGGATTAAATTCGATTGAACTAATGACTGCAAAGTACATATTAAAAGCAACATGTCCTAAAATGGGTGCGATTTATTTATCCAGAATTGCGTTTGACGATGATAGTGATTACAATAAATGTAAAAAGATGAGAGCTCTTCAATGCTTAATGAGTGTAGTTGAACCCGATACTGCAATGAAGGTAACAAATAGAGAAAGAGATGCTCTATGGGTATCGCTATTAGAGTTACTGAGTACTGTAAAGCTAGAGAACATTGACATGCCATGGGTGGTGGTAACCTTTATGCAAGACAAATGTCAAGCTTTAGAGCAATTACTTCAATCCATTGATGGAAACACTGACGGTCTTCGAATAACTGCTGATATCGCTTGCCACTTCGGAAACACTGAAATCGTCCGAAAACTAATACCGCTGCTTTTGCGCGCTGGTTTATTCGAAGAAATGATACCTTTGTTGCTGAAACTCTCAGGTCCACCCGATACAGTGATATGTGCGGCATGGCGTTCCATTATATTGTCTCCATTCCAACGTGCCGATTATCCTATCACCGAACGTCAAAAAATTAAATGTTTAAATGCGATCAATCTCTTGCCAATTTGCCCCGTAGTCAAAGATGACGACTTGAAAGATATATGGAAGAATTGTGTTAGACTTAAAACTTTGGGTTTGGGTTGTTTGTTGTTGCCATACATGACTTTACAGACACGCCAATCATTAACTGAACTGCAAAAAATCGATCGGAGAAATTTAATAGCTAGTATAAAAAACTTACATGCTGACTCATACCTTGTTTCTGGCGCTATGCATGTCGTTGAAAGTATGGCATCTAGAATTTATAAGTAAATGTTTGTAACAATTTTTATAAGTGTCATATTCGTTATGCTAGTATTTACTGCTAATGAATACCAGTAACGTGGTATTTCTGATATATCTACTCATTTAATAATTGCCATTTTAATTGTACATAGGAAGGTAGGTAGTTATATAAGGATAAGTTCAGCAGGAAGTAAGAAAGTCGTCTTAGTGATGTATTCTAATAAAACACCGCCATCATTATTATAATAAAAAAACCATATAATAATCCATGCGTTTTATTTGTTGCGGTAATGTAAAACGTTTAATAATACCTATCTTCTATACTTATAATAAAGCTGTGGCGCGCGCTACGGCGCTACATACATTTTTTGAACGGAGACGTGTCGAGCGGCGAGCGTTCGTTCTTATTAATATTCTATAAATTGTAATTGTATTTTAACTGCTACTTTCAATTCTAAACCGTGCTTTTTTTCAGTACGATCTTTTTATTCCTTTTAGTTTTATTAGGTTTATTTTTATAATTCCTAGGTATAGATTTGAATTATAAAGGATAGGTAGTAATTTGATAGTGTATTACGTAGTGACCGAAGGTTATTTTATAATACTGTTAGGTAGGATAAGTCATTCGTAGAGATATTAGTTTTTAGGGAATTGCTTAACACGATGCCTTCCAGAAAGATACCTATATAATAAAACTGTAGAGGTCGAATTTCTGTACAATGAAAAAAAATGCTAAAACCGAGTCAGGGAGATACTCGTATTAGGTGTGGAATCGTTTTTTTTTTTTCAATTGTTTTATTAATCTGTTTGTCTCATTGATTTAATCAAAATATCGGAAGATGGGTGACTCGCCTCTAGCGCGTGGACCGCTTAAATTAGGTCCCCGTCGCCTAATTGATCTCGGATTGCCTGTACTTGTTGACTGCGCACGGTAGTAACCACCGTCCAGAAAACTCTGCGAATCACCAACAATTTCTTTAAGAAATTTCTTGCTGATCGCACCCGTGGCCACGGCTGCGGAGGGGATAGTTTGCCCCACGAACGCCGGAGTGAGTATTATGCTTGCGTAATACTCGCTCCAGTACTCGCGCAAGGTACACCCAACCAGCCGCCGCCATGGACTGCGGCAAACCTAAAAAATGCCCTTCTAAGGGCCACCACCCGCCGACAGGGGGCCTAACCACCCCCCCGACGCAAAAAGGCTCTTTTAAGAGCCACGTAACCGGAGCTGACGATAGTCAACGTAACCCAGGCCCGTCTCACGGCCGCCAAGGTCCTTTTGAGGACCAGGAAGCCGTCAGCTGCCCGAGCAGTTCGGACCGCGCTACCCCACCTAGGGGAACAGAAACCGAACCACCACCATCAAATGAAGCATTATCTCCGAGAGGATTCCTCGAGCGTGATATGCTCACGCTCGCTCGGCTTATAGAAGCCGGGGCCCTTTCGCAGGGAATGCTTCGCTGGATGGCGCTATACCTGCGCCTTGCAGAAGCCGAAATGGAAGGCACAGGACTACTCTCCATGGACGATAAGACGGCGCTGGAGTTTGCCTCCAGAACCATCATCACATTGCCGCCGACAACCAGTGATTTCACGATAAGGCCCAGACGCCGAAAACCGTCAAGCCCGCTAGAGGCAATAGACGACCTAAAAGGAGTGCGCGTAAGATCGCGCTCATTATCGAATAGCCCACCTAAAATGGCTGCACAGCAACCGATGGAAGAAGCCACGAATGTACCACCGAAGCCGCAACGACCACAAAAGTCGTTTGCGCAGGTGGCATTGAGTCTGCAAAATTGACACCCGCAACTAGCAGTAAGGTCAGCGAGCAGCCTACATATAGCCAAGATGCTAGAGCAGTACCACACATGATAGAAAGAGAGGCAAGAGTTAGAGGAGTGGTACCCCAAGCTGCCCCCCGCCCCGCCACCATACCGAAGACCGCCCAAGTGGCACCGCCCCCGCCCAAACCACAAGCCGCCCTACAGGCCCCGCCCCCGCCCAAGAAAGCAGGCAAACAGGCCCCGCCCCAGTCTCACAAAGGCCAGATAGCCACGCAGACAGCCGCCCAAACCGCACAAGTGCCGACCACCACTAAAGGGCCGAGATATCCACCACTTATTGTGGAAAAGATCGACAACTGGACGAGACACTTTAAGATACTGGCAGACAAAATGGGCAAACCTCCGAATGGACGCCCATACGTTCAGGGAATCAGATTTACGCCCACGGATGAAAAGGAGTACCGCGCTATCCAAGCGTACCTCACGCAATTAGAAAGAGAGGAGAATATCAGTTGGTTCTGCAACTCGTTGCCAGCCGAGCGAAGCCTAAAGGTAGCTATCCGTGGGCTACCGGCAGACACGCCCGTTGACGAAATCCGAGAGGCCCTTGAAGAAAAAGGCTTTACACCGGAATATGTCAAGAAAATAGCGGCCAGACAGGGGCGACCCGGATGTATTTTCCACGCCCAACTGAAAAGAACACCTAACCTTACCCCGGCAATATACGAGGTCACAGAGTTGCTCTTTATGCCGGGCGTAATAATAGAGGCATGGCGTGGGAAAAAGGGACCCGCGCAGTGCCATAGATGCCAAAAATTCAGGCACAGCTCGTACAATTGCCACAGAGTGGCGGCGTGCGTGCGCTGTGGCGAACCACATATGGCAAATGAATGCCCGAGACCGCGTGAAGAGCCCGCAACATGCGCTAACTGCGGCGGGTCCCACCCGGCGAACTACGTTTCTTGTCCGGTATACAGGAAAGAAATGAGAAACAAAAGGGCGGGAACAGTCGCACTCACGATACCCAACAAAAGAGGCGTTGCCCCGGTTACCCCGGCGACTGTGGAAGAGACCGCGGCGTCCACGCTTATGGCGCCCGCGAACCTTCCACAAAAGGCACCTGGGGCCTTACTATGAGCTCTTAAAGCAGGACTTCTAGACAACTGCCCGGTTTATTCGTACCATGACAACTTTTAAGCAGGCCTGCCCATGCCTACTATTGAAGAACCGCACAAAAACCGTTCACCTGTTTTTTTTGTATGGACTCTCGTTAACATGTCGCTATGAATCCACTCAGTTGATTAGCTTACAAACGTCTAGGCGTCTGCAATGTTGGTTATAGTAAATTATTAGAATGCCAGAGACAATATTATCCGTTCACCTTTGAGAAAACAATATTCAAACAGTTCACCTAAATGAGCGTCATGGTATGATTCTATTCAAAACTGTTTATGCCAGGTTTAAGAACTGCACGGAACTTGCATGGTTTTTAAAAAGCTGATAGTAAGGCCCCAGGCCAAAAGAATCGCAAGAGGGGGAAGAAACCTAAACAGACCGATAAACCGGCACAAGCTCAGACCGAACACCCACCATCAGCTGAACCCCGACGTGACTCACTAGGTCAGACCATAGAGGTCCTGAAGGGGATCCTGGAAGCCGTCCAGGCCGGCACGGACGCGGAAACGGCGACACTAAGAGGGCTGATGCAGATCCTGAATAATGGACAGGAAAGGCATTAAGATAGTGCACTGGAACGCCCAGTCGCTCGCGGGGAAGAAAGCACTGCTGACCATCTTCCTCCGCGATTAGAACATCGACATAATGCTGGTCAGCGAGACTCACCTCAAAGAAGGACAGATATTCAAAATATCAAATTACCACACCTATAGGAAGGATGAGGTGTCTGAGGCCGGATGGGCCTTCCGCGGCCTTGCAGTGTTAGTCCACCGAAGGATTATTCACCAACTCATCCCGTCAGAAGAATTCAGATCGATTCAAGCACTGGGTGTGCTTGTCAACATCGACGGTCAAACGCGACGCCTATTTGCGGTATACAAACCACCAAAATCACGCCTTATACCCAGCGAAATAAGAAAATTGTTAGAAGCGCAAGAACCCACCATCTTAGCAGGCGACCTAAATTCCAAGCACACCCACTGGAACTCAAGTAAGACGAACCGAGACGGGATAGTCCTACTCCAAGATTCGGTGGACCACTGTTAAGATATCATCGGGCCGGACGAACCCACACATTACCATTATAATGATGATGGGGACGTCTTAGATATTACAATATTTAAAGGCCTCAGAACACCTCCAACACAAATGGTTTTTCCTGACCTTCCCTCGGACCACCGCCCGAGATATTCGCAGAACACTTGGAGGCACAATTTCAACCCAATCCGACCAGTGACGTCACCCACGTTGAAGACATCAAACGTCAAGTAGATGAATATCTAATGACACCACCGGACGAGACAGAAGGAGAGGAGGCGTCTATCTTTTTCTCACCGGGCAGGGTGCAGAGACTGATAAGACGCCTACCTAACAAAAAAGCCCCAGGGCTCGACGGGATATCGAACGAAGTGTTGAAACACCTTCCACCTCGAGCCCTGGCCGCATTGACCCGGATATACAACGGTATAATGCGCTGTGGCCATTTCCCTAGCAGCTGGAGGACGGGAGTTGTGAGAATGCTCCCTAAACCCGGGAAAAATCCAAAGAAGCCTGAAAATTACCGCCCAATAACGCTGCTGAGCACCCTTTCGAAGGCTTTCGAGAGGCTATTGCTCCCGCACTTAACACCGCACATTGCACCTCGCGAGGAGCAATACGGGTTTAGGGCAGAGCATTCTACAACTCTCCAATTAACAAGAATTATAAATGAAATGGTCACAGCGTATAACAAGAAGGAGTACACTGTAGCTGTTTTGTTGGATATGGAGAAGGCCTTCGATCGCGTTTGGCACGAAGGCCTGCTTTACAAGATCTCGAAGAGCCCGACACCAAAACGAATAGACGCCATCATAAAGACGTTCTTAACAGACAGACGTATTGTCGTCCGAGTCGAGGAAGCCCTATCAACTGAGAAGCCAGTACTTGCCGGTGTACCACAAGGCAGCTGCTTATCGCCGATCCTGTACTCGTGGTACACCAACGATATACCTCTGGTAGGCCACGCGAAGCTTGCCCTCTACGCGGACGATGCTGCTTACTATGCTTCCTCGATTCTGACCGAAAATGCCGTAAGAAGACTTCAAGAACCCTAGATGCCCTACCGGAATGGTTAATGAAATGGAGGATGGCAGTGAACGTTAAAAAGACACAAGCCATTATCACTGGAAGATCCAAGCTGCCAACAGAAATAAAATTATTGAACGAAGAGATCTCATGGACCCCGGTGGTAAAATACCTCGGGGTCGAAATCGATAGAAATCTGACATTCAATAAACATGTAAACACCATCGTCGGAAAGGCAAAAGGAACCCGTACAATCCTGAAGCCAATCCTGCGTTCCAAGCTGCCACTCCGGGTGAAATTATGATCTATAAGACCTACATCCGGCCCCTTCTTACCTATGCCGCTCCGGCGTGGTATGCACAAACATCCGCAACGCTCAGGAAAAGACTTCAAGCCCAAGAAAATCAAGCTCTCCGTGCCATCGTCGACGCACCACGCTATGTCCGAAACTCGACGGTAGCACGTGACCTGAAGATTGAAAATATCCAAACTTTTATAGAACGCCTCACAACAAAATTACTCGCCAAGGCGGACGCATCCAATCACCAACACCTCAGAGGCATCGCACCCTTAAATGCGAGGCCCCCCGACGTACCTGGACAACGAAGAATGAAGCCAACAACAAGAGTGCTCGTCCCACGGGTGGACGACGAAGACGAAGACGCGAGGGTGGATCCGCCGGTGGTTGCTATCGCGGTCGCCGATCGGCTCGCTGGGCTTCCTCTAGGGACACTAGGGGTCTCACCCGGTGTGCCTGATTCGCCCCGACATCAGTGACCACCGGAGGGAAAAACCCGTGAAGCTTATCATACCAAATAACCTGTTCATCGTAATGACAGAGACGAGCCAGGGGCATAGGGCACAGCCCTGACCCCCTTTCCCCGCTCAACCGCTCATTGAGTGAGACGAAGACCCGAGCTAATTGCTCTCAGTCGCAATCGGCGAGTGGCATCAGCGCGCGTGTGACGTGGAGAAATTATTTTATTGTTTTAAGTGGGATAAACGTTACCAAAATGCCTTCGTGTGCTTTTATAAAATGTACAAATCATTCAAAAATAAAAAACAAATCTCATTCAAATTTTAAATTCAAATTCAAATTCAAAAATTATTTATTCAGTTTAGGCATCATAGACACTCTTATGAACGTCAAAATTTTTAAATGATTCTACCGCTGTCTTCGGAAAAGAACCACCGCCGAGAAGCAGCAAGAAACTCGTGGGCCATTATTTTTTCAAGTCTTTGTACATTGAGGTTACATATGAGTAGTATTAAAATAACGAATTTATTCAATAGTTGGCTACTAGGCAGAAGTGGAAAGCTTCCAGGCATCTTTGTCTTCTAAGTAGTGACTCAATTTATAATAGGCTTTTTTCATTAGTATATTTTTGACACGTAACTTGAATTTCCCTTCAGTGAGCTCAGTAATGTCTTTCGGGATTTTATTATAGAAACGTACACAATTGCCTAAGAAGGACTTATTTTTAGTTTTCGTGAGTCTAAATTTAGATACAGCTATCCTATCCTTATTTCTAGTATTAATATTATGCATATCACTATTTATTCTAAACTTCTTTATATTTTTACGAACGTACATTATATTTTCTAGGATATACAAAGATGGAAGAGTTAATATATTAATTTCTTTGAACATTTGTCTTAAGGATTCGCGGGGACCCATTTCGTAGATGGCTCGAACTGCCCGCTTTTGCAATATAAAAACTGTCTCTATGTCCGCCGCTGACCCCCACAGCAGGATACCATATGACATTATGCTGTGGAAGTAAGCAAAGTAGACCAGTCGAGCAGTAGCTATATCTGTCAATTGCCTAATTTTATGAACCGCATAAGCAGCTGAGCTCAGTCTTCCAGATAGTGCATCAATATGAGGACCCCATTGTAATTTAGAGTCTATGCTAATACCTAGAAAGACTATTGCCTTGTCAATTTTCAATTTATTTCCGTCGAGTAATACGTTTGGCTCTATATGTCTTACATTAGGCATGGAAAATTTTAAACATTTCGTTTTCTTTGCGTTGAGAAGCAGGTTGTTTGCGGCGAACCAATTTGAAACAATAGTTAACGCGTTGTTGACTTGAACTAGGTCTCTATCTTTCCTATCTACTTTAAAAATCAGAGAAGTATCATCCGCAAAAAGAACTATGTCAGCAAGGCCCTCAACCATATGTGGTAAGTCATTGATATATGCTAAGAATAAGAACGGACCCAAGATCGACCCCTGTGGAACCCCCATTCTGACCAAACATCCAGAAGATGTCACGCCATTAATGCCAACTTTTTGCTGCCTATCAGATAAGTATGATTCTACAAGATTCAGAGCAGCTCCACGAATTCCATAGTGGTGTAGCTTATAAATTAGAGTGCGGTGCTCTACACAGTCGAAAGCTTTGGAGAGATCACAAAATACGCCAATGGCATCCTGTGAGCTCTCCCAAGCCTCCAGCACATGCTTGACTAACTGGACTCCTGCATCTGTTGTTGATCTGCTTTTCGTGAAACCGAACTGATTTTCGTGTAAAATCCTATGTTCATTAAAATGAGACAAGAGTTGTTGAAGCATTATCTTTTCGAATATTTTGCTCAAAGCCGGAAGCACAGAGACCGGTCTATAATTTGAGGGGTCGGCCTTACTACCTGATTTAAAAATAGGGGTGATTTTACTCATTTTCATTAGATCAGGAAATGTACCTCTATCAATACATAAATTAAATATGATCATCAAATGTGGCGCAATAACTTCTATTATTGACTCTAGCATTTTTACGGATAATCCCCATAAATCCTCTGTTGCTTTAACGTTTAAACTTTTAAATGTTTTTATTATTTCAAAAGTAGATATATGTCGGAACCTAAACTCAGGAATTTGGAGCGGGAAGTTGTCTTTCAGAAAGCCCACTGCAACACAAGGGCAAGAATCAAGAGATTTGGTGACTTCTAGTGGTATGTTAGAAAAGAAATTTTCAAATGAATTCGCAACATGACTTGGGTCTGAAACTTTTTGGTTATCTATTTCTAGCACATATTCTGAATTAAAAGATTTACTTTTGCCGGTCTCTGTATTAATAGTTTTCCAAACTGTTTTAATTTTGTCATTAGATTTTCGAATTTTATCCCTTATAAACAAAGCTTTTGCGCGTTTGCATACTGACTTAAAAACTTTTGAGTAATTTCTTACATAATCATGAAAATCTTTACTAGAAGTTAAAGATTTTTTGTGATATAACTCAAACATTATGTCTCTACTTTTTCGAATACCTCTAGTTGACCAGTCACCAAATTGTAACCTACCGTTGAGCTGCAGTTTTTTCTTCGGACAGATTTCATTAAATTCTGTACTTACTAATGAAAATAATGTACTATAAATGTCATGTGGATCTTCAGAAGTGAATTCCACCAGACTAAGTTTCAACTCTATATTTTGTTTAAGCTTTTCTAGTTTACCTTTTGTTAGCGGCCTATGTTCGATAATGGTATTTTTCTTAGTTCTCCCGATTTCGAATTTGATAGCGAGGCCATTGTGGTCTGATCTAACTCCCACCATTACTGATTTTTCTGTAGTCTTACAGTTTGAAAAAATATTATCAATGCAGGTGGATGAAGAGTCGGTTACTCTAGTTGGCTCACTGAACAAAAAATTCAAATTAAAAGATTTAAACAAAGAGATAAGATTAGTTTTATCAGTTGAATCTACCAAAATATCAATATTGAAGTCACCGCATACAATGATTGATTTATTGCTTTTAGTTAATCTCTTGAGTACACATTCCATTATGGACATAAAATTACAGAAATTAGATGCTGGTGGCCGATATACACACAATAATATATGACTTTCCAGTTCTGCACAAGCAATTTCGCAGACACGTTCAACAGAAAAACCTACTATGTCAGACCGTTCCTTAAATTTTATGTTTCTTTTACAAAGAATAATACACCCTCCCCCTTCAGCAGATATTCTGTTGAACGCACTGGCTACCTCAAAATGTGTAACATTAAATAACATTTTATCTGGTTTTAGCCACGTTTCTGTAAAGCCTAATACATCAAATCTATGTTTATCTAATAAAAGTTCAATGTCTAATATTTTGCCAGAGAAGCGGTTAATATTTTGATAAAATAGCGATAAGATATCAGCACACTTCTCTGTTGTCTTGTTTAAAAGTTTAAACAATTAATAGCTACATTATTACTATTATTAGTACATGTACTAAAAACTACAACATTGTCACTACTCTTTGTTATATTTCCTATAACTGCCTCAATATTGAAAGCTACCAAAGTAGCAATTAGCTGTCTGGATTTTTTAGGACAGTACATGCTGTCCCATGTCAACTTAAAATTACAAATAAACTTATTACAGTCAAAAAATAAAAGTTTGTCACTATGACGACATGTCAAGTTATACATTAATGTATTGAGTGAGTGTATGCGCAAGTTCTCTTTTTCAGACAATAAATCTGAATAAGGGAAGGCACATAACATTATTTTACATGCCTTAAGTTCTAACAAAGTGGTTATTCTAGTAATAACCTCTTTTCTATCAATACCTAAACTATGACCTAAGAAGAGAACAACTATTGATTTATTATCTATTTTTGAGTTTAATATTGTTTTTTCAATCTGAGCATAGGTTGCTCCCGGCATACAATAGTTCTCCACAGCACACTGCACTGAGTTACTTAATAATGAACCAAAGCCTACACCTATTTTGTCTGAAAATACCATGATTTTATGCGGTTGAACTGGATTAGTGCTGACATACTGCTCTCCGCCTGGGACCGTGTTTGTGATCAATGTTGGTCTGTTTTGATTTGACAGAGATGTTGAGAGGGCGCTAGTACAGTCTGGTTGTGGTTGAATGTGGCAGCTCGAGTGACTATTCTCAAGAGCCTCCACACACTCCACGTTCAAAGCCACCAGGTCCGTTAGTTCAATTGCAGTCTTGTAATGCTCACTTAGTTGAACTTGAGCTGTCTTGTAGCTAGTAAATACGTCCTGCAAGATCTTTTCTTTATGGAGCAGCTCAGAGCGGAGTTCCAGTGTGTCATTATCATATAACTGTCGAGTTATTTCCAATTCTTCCAAACAATTCTGAATTCTTTCCTCTAGTAACAACTTTTCTTTAATTAATTGAACATTTTTGACAAAATAGCTTTGTTTTTTTAATAACTTTTGACATCTTTTGATAGTTTTCTTAACTTTAATATATTTCTTTATTTTATTTCGGCTTTTAAAAAGTGGGCTTTTACAAACAGATTTATCTCCGGTAAGATCAATGGTTACAATATCTGAAGAGCACTCCAACTTGTTTCCGGCTAGCTCATCAAAAAGGTTCAAGGTGCTGGTGGTCTGTTCGTTACACTTATCTGTGTGTAGCTGTGATATTACCTTATGGGCCTTATTTAATTCAAATTCTAGGTTGATTATACGACTTAAGGCTTGTTCATGGGTCTCACCACACTCCTTAAAGGATATTACAAAATTTTGGAGTTGTTCGCATTGATCTTGTGAGTCCAAGTATTTAGAATGTAGTTCAGCCAGTTCACCTTTTAGTTCAGTGTTTTTTGTGATGATCTTTTGCACTTCGATTTCACTGTCTTCTCTTTCTTGTAGTAGTTGTTCACTAAGGTCTTTATAGACTTTCAGTTGTTTTAGAGCAGCACTCAGTTTTTCCTCCATTTCCCTCGCCGATGTCTTGCGGGTCATAATAGGCATTTTGGTGTCAACTGATCAGTCAGCTCCTGCAACCACAAGTGAAACCGCTAAACAACTATTCAAATAAAGTTTGTATTACAGGTTTTCATACACAAGTCAGTCTCATAGCCAAGTCAAACAACAAAAAGAATGCCCACCAAAGCTTTAAATAAAACAATTAAAAAGTATTACTGTTTATACATTGGTTAATACTGTGGAACAGGTTAAAGTAGAAAATTAAAAATTTAAAATTACAAGTAAAAGTGAGACAGGTTTTAGAATACCAGACTTAAAAGGGAAATAGCATAGACAAAAGTAAAAGTAAAATAAAAAAAGTAGATAAAAATAATTGGAAATATAGTTGTACCTGTTACCTACTGACTACCTACAGACTGCAGTACTTATAAAGATTTGCGGTTTGTAAAAATCAAAATAATACTATCATAAGTTACATACAAACATATTAGGCTATCAGTTTAATTCTGGTAGTTACACAATTTAGCAATATACTATGATAGTACAATTACAGTTTTTTCTATCTTTATATCAGATTATAGTGAGCACAATTTGAGATCTGACACGAGCAATATAAGCTGCTTGTACCTAATTGTATGATGTGTAGTGCGATGTGTAGTTGTTAAAAGCATGTCTGAGGCAAGAGTTTTATCGTCAATTTTGCTTCCACAGTTATGTCAAGCAAAAAGAGAAACAACGGTGCCAGAATGTGGATTGGACGATGCTCACCGGAGTGAGGCGTGGAATCACTTTTCACTCGTAAGTACTCGAAAACTTAAAATATTTAAGATATTTTGTAAATTAGCTTATTGTTTTGATCGCCATTTTGCAGAACGAGATAGAAATATACGATACTTCTATGTGCGACAAGTTAAGCGCCCGCGTGTTGTTTTCGCAGTAGCGTCAGCACAAGAATACCAAAACATTTCCATGTTTTGGTTTTGTTTTCTTTTTTTATTTAAAAAATAAAATAAAAATACCTGATATTATTTGTCGTTTATTTATTATTTTAATGTAGACAAATAAAATACTCGTCATGTTATATGTATAAAGAGTAACAATTTATGTACTACTAGTGTTTGTTAACATTTGATTTTATAATGTAAATAGCGTTCCATATTTGTTTTTTAGGTTTCCTGGGGAGATACTTGTAAGACATAAATGGCTTCTTGTAGTTCGTAAACAAAGGCAAGAGCTAGACTGGACACCAAATCAACATAGTCGTATATGTTCGATACACTTCAAACCGGAAGATATGTATACTACTAACAAAGGTTATAGAAGATTGTCAAAGACTGCAGTGTAATTTTTTCGGGTATGTTCAATTTTTTTAAATCTGTTTTTCATCAACAACGCATTAATGTCCCACTAGTAATTGGGTTCGGGTCTACTCTCAACTATCTTAAAAGTTAAGAGCGGTCGAACCGGGACCGACGGCTTAGGGTCTTAGCACACTTAAACGTCTCGCCTCCCACCCGGCATAAATAATATCATTTAAATATGAGCTTTGATTATTGCTCTTTAGGTATACTTTACATTGGCAACAAGCTAGCAAGCTCTCTGACAGCGAGCTGTCTGCTAATTTTATGTTGCCAATGAAAGTCACTCTAAAGAGCAACAATTAAGGTTCATATTTGAATAATATTCTTGTAGTCTAGTGGTAGCCGAGTCGTTTAAGTGTGCTAGGACCTTTAACGTGCTCTCTGAGGCACGGGGGATTTCACCAATAACTTCCTGGCTTCGGCCAAGTATGGAAATTAATTAAATTAATTAATTTTTTTTTGGATCGACCCGGGGATCGAATCCGGGACCTCACAGTTTAGAAGCAAACACATTACCGCTAGACCACGAGGCAGTCTGTCTCTCTGTATTTGTATCTGTTTTTATTTAGTCTATATTATAGTTATCCTAAGTAAGAAACTGACAGGTAGTAGTAAACTTGCCTAAAGTTGCGGGTACCGGATTTCGATTTCGTTAGAAAGGTCCATTTAAGTAGTAAACAGGAATAATTGTACTAAGCAGAGCTTGAACTATGGGTTCCAAACGACTGAGATATTAAACATACATATTTATATAAACATTTACATACTATACATACAACATTACTTTAAATTACTTTTTATTTCAGAATGCGATGGCATCCTACACTAATTCAAGACCAACGACACCGAATTCTTTGAATAGTGTCAATATTTCCGATTTAGAATCGGTTTTTGAGACACCAAGAAAATCATTTTTAAAGGATAAGTTGCGTGTAATGCAAATGAAGAAGAGAAAATTAGTACAAAGTAACAAAAATTTGCAAAGACTCACACATAAATGTAAAAGCCTAAGAGAGACAGTAATTCAATTAAAAAAGAAATTAAATATTACAGAGGATCAGTTCGCGGAGCTGTGCCTTAAGGCAGAAGCTGTTGACTTATTTAAAAGAATTATAAAACACAAAAAAGGAAATAAAAATCCAAGGTTAAGTTTTTCACCAGGCCTCCGAAAATTTGCACTGACCTTGAACTATTATAGTCCAGCAGGATACAAATATGTACGACAAGTATTTGAAGATGCTCTGCCTCATCCACGTACTTTAGCTAAGTGGTATGAAAAGACAAATGCGTCACCTGGGTTTACTGCGGAAGCTTTCGAAGTTTTGAAAAAAAAGTATTTAGCAACCAAAACCAGTATTATATGTACACTAGTTGTTGATGAGATGGCCATACGACAACAAACCATTTGGAATGGCAAAAAAACCGAGGGATTGGTTGATTACGGTTTTGGATCTGCAGAAAATGACAAAATCGCGGCACAAGCTTTCGTGATGATGCTGGTTAGTTTAAAAGAGAATTGGAAGCTTCCGGTGGCATACTTCCTTGTGAATGGACTAACGGCAGAATGCAAAGCTAATTTAATTCGGACATGCTTAACAAAGTGCATCGATGTAGGAGTTACTGTAGTGGCATTAACTTTTGACGGTTGTAAGACAAATTTTAATACAGCAAAGTTATTAGGTTGTAAGTTAGATAATATTACTGATTTGAAAACCACTTTTAAACACCCATCATGTGACGTAGAGGTAGCAGTTTTTCCTGATCCGTGTCACATGGTGAAATTAATCCGCAACACATTCGAATCAAAGAAAAATTTTTTTGACGATGAAGGACGAGAGGTAAAATGGCAATTTTTAGTCAATTTAGTTAACTTGCAAAAAAATAAAAATTTAACGTTCGCTAACAAATTGACACCGAGGTACTTAGAGTTCAGAAATCAAATTATGAAAGTTAAACTAGCGACGCAGCTGCTAAGTATGAGCGTCGCCAAATCTCTAACATTGTGCGAACAAATTCTTACACCAGGAGGATTTACTAATACTGGTGCTACTGTGAAATTTATAGAAAATTTTAATAATATCTTTGATGTGATGAATTCACGAAAACGGAATAAATTTGGGTTCCAAAAGCCAATATGTCCCGATAATAAAAACCAAATTTTTAGTTTCCTCGATGAAATTAAAAAATATATTTCTGGATTGCAGTACCTAGTGAAAACTCGGAGGATTACAAAGAAAAAAGTGTCTATGAAAATAAGTAAAAGGAAAGTAGTCGATACCATTTGTAAGACGGGATTCATTGGGTTCATTATATGCGCGGAAAGTTTAAAGCACCTGTATAATACTCTTGTCGAAACGAAAGTGTTACAATACATTGCTACCTATCGACTATCTCAAGATCATATAGAGCTATTTTTTGGTATTATTCGCAGGCAGGGTGGATATAATAATAATCCTAATGTTAAACAGTTTCGAGGCATCTATAAAAAGGCATTAGGACATTTAGAACTACGTTCTTCTTTTTCAGGTAATTGTATCCCTCTCGACAATTTTCCTTTACTTACGTGTACTTCGGCTGTAGAGTGTATAAATCAAACTGTAGAAAGAAATTTAGATGATGACAGAACAGTGTCTGTTTCAGATTTAAGCTAAAAATCACAAGCATTTAAAAAATATCAGGTAACAAAGTTTAAATCAAGGGTTCGTGTACAACTAATAAAAAAGAACAAGGTTTTACTAAACGATTCAACTGTGGAAACGAATGTTGACATATTGAGTAACCTATTAAATGATAAATATAAACATAATCTGTCTACTTGTTCTGAACAAATTGTTGGTTACATAGCTGGTTGGGTAGCACGTGCACTAATTACGACTATCAAGTGTGAAACTTGTGTTTCAGAACTCATCACGACACACAAATTTAATTTTCATAAGCTTGTATCCATAAAAGATATGGGTGGACTATGTTTTCCTTCGTATGACACGTTCTTGGTATGTGCAAAGTCCGAAAATATTCTTAAAACATATATTAGCCAAGGAAAGCAAATTATTCGTGAGAAGGAATTATTGCAGCTAAAATTGATTGTATTGAAATATTTTGTCTATTCAGATGTTTTCACAAAATTACTTGTTCATGCTAAAGATCAACCAGTAATGTTAAATCACCGCACACATCTTCTCAAAGTCGCACAACGAGCTATGGAGAGGGCTATGCTCGGGGTTTCTCTACGTGATCGAATCAGAAATGAGGAGATCCGTAGAAGAACGAAAGTCACCGACATAGCCCAGAAGATTAGCCAGTTGAAGTGGCAGTGGGCAGGGCACATAGCACGCAGAACAGATGGCCGATGGGGCCGAAAGGTTCTGGAGTGGAGACCACGGACCGGCAAGCGCAGCGTAGGTCGTCCACCGACACGGTGGACAGACGACCTGAGGAAGGTCGCAGGACGACGTTGGATGCAGGCCGCTTCCAACCGGTCCTTTTGGAAAATCATGGGGGAGGCCTATGTTCAGCAGTGGACGTCCTACGGCTGAGATGATGATGATGACACATCTTCTAAGAGCAATTATTGACAAGTACTGCAACGTAAGACTACATTACGCACATAAAACTGATCCAACTTTATCGACAGTAACAAAACGACAAAAGAGGAACAAATTGTCCCTATTTGAAGGAAAGTAAATGTAATGTACAGTCGAGCACGTCAAGCGTAACAAAATTACCTTAAGAATGCTTTTCACGAAATACGAACAGTGTAGTGTAGTGCACCTGTTACGCTTTACCTGCTGTTGACAGTGCAAACTTTCATTATTATTTATGTGTAGTATAGGTAATACATATCTTTAGGTAGGCCGAAGATTTACTATAACTAATTGAGATTGTTATATAATTAAATGAATAAATAATAAAAACATTTTAATTGTTTTTTGTTTACCATACTTACGCCAAAACTTTACTTCATATTTCGCTTGTTAACTAAAATTGAATTTATCAAAAATTGTGAATATTCAGGTGAGTGCTATTTTATTTTGGGCTATAAAATTTGTCTGCTGACGCTCCTAGTGGTAGTCTTTGCCAAGATCACGACTCGATCCGAAGTATTCCGGTGACGGTCGACAGTTGTCTCGCTCGCCCTACTGTTGAAACAAATCGGTTTGTCTCTGTCGTTCAGTAGTGTTCAACGTAGAATGGGATTACAGCTGTGTGAGTGTTCGTGCATGTGGTTGTGCATCATGCCTATAATTTAGTTGACGAATAAAAGGACGTGCCCTATCTTCCGCTATTTTGATTAAATCAATGGTTTGTCTGTACGAGCTAATCTCCATAACGGTTGGACCGAAATAAATCAAATTATGTATGGTGGTAGGTGTATATGTCCCGCGCCTAAGAGGTGAGAAAACCCGCCCTTAGGTGATATACGCTTATTAAGCAAGAGGCCGTCTTTGTTAGTAATCGTAAGTACCATAGCAGTGAAGTGTATTCTGTCGCGAAACAATAGTGTGCACACATTACTTTGATAGGGTGTGAAAGGCACTGTAGGTAGTGAAATTACCGGGCGATAGACTCAAAACAACAAAAATATTTAAAATCACATGACATGATCCAGTGAAAAGATGTGCGTATACCTACTGTCTACCATTCTTTACAAAACTAGGTAAATATTTATAGATGATTCAAGTGTCATTTTAATATCTGGTTTCTCATACTCCTAAGGTCTTGTCACATTTTAGCAAAGCGTTGGATTTAGTAATGCTAAAACTTTCAGGGCGATTGACGACGGAAACAAAAATAAGGTTATGGCACGTATACACGCTCGTTGAGACACCCTGAGACAGGCCGTAGAGAAAAAATGAAAGAAAGAAAATAATTTTATTCAACTATGCAATGTTAATGTTCACTAGCACCACACACCACTAAATTTTATTAACATTACACTTGATCGTTTAGTTGGGAAAACCAAAAAGTGTTTTCTTATCATTTCAGTTTGTTCATATTTTAATTACGTACCCTATAATTCGGGTAAAAGTATTCATATGGCAAGGTGGAACCTTAAGGTTTGATTTGTAATATTATCAGATCTGTCAGGATGGCCAACCCCAAAATTTATGACTTCACTTTTATATGTCATTTGTATGAAAACTATCCTTCTAGACCTATGTAAATAGGGCGAATTCTGAGCAAATACCATTACAGAAACCTCATTATAGAGTAAGCATTAAAGTAATAATGATTTCATAACATTTTATGTGAATCACACCTTAAATACGATTACAGAGACTGATATAAGAGTATGCATCAAAAGTATAGGATTGACATACGAGTACTTACAATATTAGGGTGACAGTACGACAACAAGCTGTGACAGATAAGTTTCGACTGCTTAAATGTAACAGTCGGTTCAGACGCCTGCTCGCATGTTTCGTAATTTTCTCTCACGTATGACTCAAAATAAACGAAGAGTAATAACTGATTTTAAGTCAATTTTCGTAACTTTTCATCATACCCAGCGACGTATCATTCAACAATTTTGTGTATGGATTATTATTTATGATAAAAGGTAGGTACATAAATAAATTTCTTGAAATGCAGTTTTTATGGTGGCATAATAGTAATTTAAATCGATACAGTGACCTTCAACATTAACACAGATGTGCTTTAACACTACAGATTCGAGGAAGAATACTTATCTAGCGCTCATCGATTAATAATAGGAATACTAATACGAAGTGTAATATAATTGGTATGACATAATTGAAGGTATGAGGAAATCATTGATAAATAGTGGGAAAAATAATATGACAACCCACAATACGTGGAAAGTATACTATGAATGGCATTGATGTAGAAATGAATGGTATACTATAACTGCATATATGAGGAAGTCATCGACTATATCAATGAAAACTAAAAGGACATAACTTGAAGTATAAGAAAAGGAAACAAAAATAGTAGGAAACGTATAGTTAATTAATCTATGCTCATCCTACTAAAGCCATGGTGACATCTCATCTTAAATAGGTACCGTTATAATCAGCAACAGTGGTAGCATCATACATTTTGTGACATCAGTATGCTCCCTACTTTAAGCTAAATTCACGTGATTTATGATTATCATTTATCTCAGTGTGATATTCATTATTTTCGTTAAGAGGATTGAATAGCAAGTACATGTCCATACTAAAAGAAAAAACTCTTTTCTACCTCTTAACATTGTCCGATTTCAGTGATTTTTATTTTCTTGTAATCGTCACATTGTTTACTATGCCCGTACGTTTTGATTTTTTCAGTATTATAAAGTTACACCCATCTAAACGAGCCATGTTTCTGCGCTGAATCTATGACTATTAAAAATCAATATTTTACAAAAACCTAGAACTTTTCTCGAAATAATAAAACGTACGAGCCTAGAATACATTCTATTGGAGCAATTGACACCAAAAACAAAATATTATGTTACCATTTAGGGGGTGAAAAACGACTTGCCCCGAAACGTAAATTCTATCAAAAAATGTACCTACAAATTATCGGGACGTGAATCGGCAACGAAGATGCTAACCGTACTGTCACACCGGGGAGTGCGCGGAGAGGTGACAGGGGAAGCGGGAGAGGCGCCGCATTCCAGCGAGGTGCACAGATATTCTGACCGGATTGTATATATCTCACGAGCAGTAACTCGTAATCGGGCGCATAGGAGGTCGGGGGGAGCCCACATTACACAGACAGCAATAGGGATGTATACTGTTATATCGACAATAGAGATGAGAAAATATCGATAACTTTATTCTACTTTAAGTATATTTTTGAAATACAATTCGGATTTCAAATTAATCTTCAATAAAATTAATTCTACATTACTTCGTAAGTAGCTAGTATACCATGTACCTATATTACACCCAGTACCTTGTTATGAAGGTTTAGAGAGTGAGGAGGAATATAAAGGATTTATATTGATACCTACCTATATATTATTTGTGGTACCTAAGTATTAAGTTGATCTACTTATTTTATTTTGGAACAAGTAAATGTTTGCAATAAAACTAATTTTCGAACTGATCTGAACGCGTTTTGGTAGTTTTAAAGCTTAGCTTTTATCTGAGTTTTCTTACAAAGCGGGAATGATAGTTTCGGTTTATCTAAAACTAGCTGCGCGTGGTGCTGGATGATGATGAGAATGAATCAAATATTAGCGTATATTACTCAGGCATAATGTAGCTTTATACTCGTGAAAGAATTGTTTGAATCAGTTAAGTAGTTTAACGTGTATCTATTTTATAGAAACAAACAATTATATAACTTTCCTCTTTATTTTAGTTTTAGTATATAGGGATTAATATCAAGGTACGAATAATGTGGCGTGGTTTCGTCACTATTGCATATTTCGTACGCGATATAAGGACTCTTTTTGGTATATTTTCAGTGAAAATGTAGGATTCTAATAGTGAAAGAATTTTTCTAATCGGTCCAGTAGTTTCAGAGCCTATTCAAAACAAACAAACAAATATTTACACTTTATAATATTATTATAGTGTAGATGTAGATATAATGTACCTATAGCGAAGTCGAAGAGAGATACATTCGTCGTACATCAATAAATTCAATACAGATTGCAAAAAGCTAGTTATGCATTCTGGTAATACGGTAACCATACAAGCGTAGGCGGCAAAACCGCTGAGTTGCGTCTACCGATCGTCCGGTGGTCCGACGTTCGTCGAAATGCATAACAAAGATAAGGGAGCTGTGCCTCCCTGCTTTAGACTTGTAAGTTAGTTCTAATTTAACTCTTGGATGTATCGGACATCAAACTTAAATATAATTATTTTAATTCAATTTTGTATTTTTAAAAAGTACTTTTCGTGTTCCCGAAATTTGACTAGCTTGTATAGGTATTGTATTGAAAGAATTTTTCTAATCGGTCCAGTAGTTTCAGAGCCTATTCAATACAAACAAACAAACAAATCTTTACTCTTTATAATATTATTATAGTGTAGATGTAGATATAATGTATAGCGAAGTCGAAGAGAGATAAGTTCGTCGTACATCAATAAATTCAATACAGATTGCAAAAAGCTTGTATAGTATAGTGTGTGTAAATACACACAATACTACGAGTATACAAGCTCATAATTCGAATAGGCATATTAATTTATTTTTTTAAACTACTATAGCAACAACATATACTACAAATTAATCACAGAACTTTGAAAACAATTGCACAAATTATAGATTAAAAAATATATGAATCCCAAGGACCATTTATTTTTCTGAATAATATTCAAAAATGAAAATTCCAATTTCTATATTTTCTGCTCACGAATCCGGCTTTCTCTCGACAAGTTCTTGCTAAAAATCTACTAGCTTTTAAATAATATTTTTCATAACAGCGAACAGTATGATGTAGGTATTCCTAGCAGGTTGTGTAATTTCTAGTTATGAACGTGAATGAAGAGGGTATCCTTTCATCCACGTTCATAACTAGAAAGATACACACATCGACATTATAATCATATTCATCATTACATTACATGGTAATCATTACAAAAAAAGCAGCTGTATTTTCTTCCTGCTCTTTAATCTATAGAAATTTCAAAAGCTTTTAGTATGCAGGTACTTATATAAAATTCTGTAATCGGATGTTTTAATCAATATTAAGGAATAAAAACAATAATATTTATAAGTATTTCTTTTATTAATTTATAAAATCTTATTCTGAGGATTTACTTGCGAAGTCATGATAGTTAAATAAGATAATAAAAATTGAGTTCTAAAAATAAAACCCCACTACGGAAAGATCACGCTCTACAATTACCCCTTAATCGAAATTATTATCTACTAGAAACTATTCAATATGTAATGTATTTAATACATATTCATAGTAAAGTTACAAGTACAATTTGAAAAATTCACTTACGCTTAAAAGAAATACGAAAGCTAACATTTTCATCCCGAAAAGTTTTTCAGGCCTAGCACGCGGCGCGGCGGAGAGAAATAGTCTCTACCGTTTTTATCCACCTGCCCGTGGAAATAATTGTCTTCTCCACCCTACAGAGCACGGGAACCGGGGAAAGAGATAAAATATTTCCTTTTGACGTATCTCGTAGACAGTATGTCCCGCTACTCCCGCTATAGAGCACGGACTCATAGAAACGTGGATATAATTATCTCCGATTGACATAATACGAAGAAAGGTTATCAACTTCTTTGAAGGTGGTTGATAAAAATGTAATGTCTCGCGCATATTATAATTATTAGGTATATTTAGTCGGAGGTATATCTGAGATGCCAATAACTCCTTCTATTGCCCAGATAATGAGTGCATGAACCGTGATAGTTAGACAGTTCAAATAAACACAGATGATGTATTTTTGTTGCGCTATAACAACAAATACTAAAAACCTGACAAATGCGAGTCAGACTCAGGCACGACGGGTTCCGTAACAATATAATATAAAAAGGCAAAAATATCATGTCTGTTGTATAGGAGGTTCATAGATAATGGAACACTTCGTGCGCGAGTCTGACACGCACTTGGCCAGTTCTAAATAATAGTACGGAACCCTTCGTGCCCCAGTCCGACTCGCACTTGGCCGATTTTAAATAAGATTTTTTATATACCTACAGCTCAGCCAAAATAAAAAAGTCAAGACAGAATGTTGTGAACAGAAAAGTGAAGCCGGTAAAACTACGCCTCGCCGTGTACATACACAATTACACACACACACGCACAACGAAACTACGCCTTGACTCGTCAGTCGAACTATGGCTGCGCGTGGAAGCAACACGTAAAGTAAATCAACAAATTTACCAGTCAAAATGCCGAATTGTGTCGTGAAACGGTGTATAAAACAAACATCAAAATATAAAAAGAAGGATGGAATCACATTTCACACGTAAGTAACTTGGAAACCAATATTTTAAATAAATAAAAATAAACATAAAGGTTATTGCTTGGAACATAGAAAGTGGTGCCATGGTAAAGCCTGTAAGGTTTACCCTATTATTGGGTAATCTTAATATTTAGTATATATGTTACGTTAATACGGGTACGTTTTTATAATAGTTTATCAACGTGTTTTAACCGACTTCAAAAAAGAAGTAGGTTCTCAATTAGACTTTTCTTTAAATATAATATTGTATGACACTCGACGCAATATCTTTACACAAAACCGGTTCCGTCGTTTGAATTGCTTGCAACAATTAAAAAAAATAGGCAATTCTTTTTTTTTTATTTTTAGTTTATATTTAACCGACATCTAAAAGGAGTAGGTTCGCAATTAGGTTCTATTGTTTTAAATACTTGTTACCTCATAAGTCCGTTATTTATAAACTGATTTGAACAATTATTTGTTTGTTGGAAACCTGATACCTTTAATATGGATTCGCATTAATTTCACACTGGATTTTCAATTTCGTACATATTGAAGGCGGTTATGTATTTTTGTAAAATTAAACCATATTTCTATTGAAGTCTTTTGTTTTTAGGGTGTATCTATATTGAATGTTGTTGTGTGTAGTTAGTATGCGGAAAGTTATACGAGATGGTCGACCAGTCTTTGTCATCACGCGATTTTATAAACCAGTCGTAGAAGAAAAATGCAAAGCAGGATTCATAGGTACATTAATAAATATTGAAAGTTTAAAAGCGCTTTATACGAAATACATAGAAAATGAAAAAAGGCTGTTTTTTTATCTACTTATAAATTAAGCCAGGATCATTTGGAGATTCTAGTTACGTCTATTAGGATGCATTGAGGGTTCAACGATAACCCTAACGTAAGACAGTTTAAAGCAAGCTACAAAAAATACGTAAAAAATAAAAAAATGTCTTTCAAAAAGTAATTGTGTTCCTTTAGAACACATAGCAATACTTAATTGCACTTCAACAACTAAAATTATAAATAGCACTTCATCGTCGTATAGACACGAAGAAGTGCACTGATCTTGTTAAAACCATAAAATGCTAAGTCTAAATAATATATATATATATAAAGCTATCTAAATGTTAAGATGCCTTGCAGACTGATGAGAAACTTTATTTTCACAAGCTCATTAGTTTAAAAAACAAAGGCGGTCTTCGCTTCCCGTCTAAGGATCTTTTTGACATTTGTGTCACTTGTGAAGCAATTGTTCGAAAATTATTGAATGAAAATATTGCAATAACCGCAGAAAATCAACACCAAACTATAGTCTTGAACATATTAAAGAAATTCATTGGAAACAATCAGATTTTTATCAATTTAGAGTCAAAACATGAATATGTTGGGCAGGAACATAAACTTAATTTAATACGGTGTGTAATTGAGAAATACTTAAACATTAGATTCCACCATATTGCTAAATTAGAAAGTATTTCTAAATCAGTGCAAAGTAAACGACAAGCGTACAAAAAATTAATTCAGCATAAAGGTTTTTAAATAAAACTAGCAGTTACACCGAGTAATTTTATTTCTGAAACTCTTTGTCTTTTCTCTTTCACTACCCAATGCCACTACTTTTTACCGACACCTAATGTAGGAACCCTATTATTATATTAAAACTAATAACGTAATAACTTTATTAAATTTATAACGTTAATAATTTGATAACGTTATTTTTATGGGGTAATTTAAATTATCAAGGCAACACCGATTCACGCACTACTCGTACATGCATAGAAAACCGGCCTTACTGCCCTGTTCACAACATTCTGTCTTGACTTTTTTATTTTGTCTGAGAGCATTGTAAATTGTAACTGTCATAAGTATCATATAAGTATATAGTCATAGAAATAATGTATGCTATGATTTATCATTTGATAGTATAGAATATAATATTAATATAAATAAAAGAGGTACCTAGATAATTAACTTAAGTAAATAATTAAGAAAAGTAAGTTTCTTTGTAACGTATGTGGAGTTAAAAAAAGTGTTTATCACATCTATTCCAAAAGGGCTAGTATATTCCTCGTAAACAGGGACAAAATAGCTTTTTAATCCCTAGGGACTAAACTTGAATACGGAATGTGGATATTGTAAGTAAGAAAATGTTTTATGGTATGAACACAAGTAGGTAACAGCCAGTGACAAGAAACCGAACGCCGAATAAAAGAAGCAATTGTGTAAAAGTAAAAATATACGTGCGAAATACATTCCGCCTACGTTCGAATTACTTAAAAAATCTTGTATGTAACATTTGCACGCCGTTTAGGTAGAGTTTTGTTGGACCTGTATTATGTGCTTTAACAACTTTGCAATATTGTACCCAAAACTAAAGCAAATAAATATTTATTCATTAATTCAAATTTGAATCATAGCTAGGTATGTGTAAGTAGTTTATAAATAAACTAGCGCGACTTCCTCAAGGAATGAGAATGAAATACAATTTTATTGTTAAAATCCCTTTGCATAATTCTTCAGATATAAACGTTAGTCTCTAATTATTTCAATATTATGTCTCTCTCTGTTGGAAAAGGATCCCGGTATCTCTTTATCTTTTCTCTTTCACCACCCAATGCCACTACTTTTTACCGACACCTAATGTAGGAACCCTATTATTATATTAAAACTAATAACGTTATAACTTTATTAAATTTATAACGTTAATAATTTGATAACGTTATTTTTATGGGTTAATTTAAATTATCATGGCAGCACCGATTCACGCACTACATGCATAGAAAACCGGCCTCACTGCTCTGTTCACAACATTCTGTCTTGACTTTTTTATTTTGTCTGAGACCTACAGTTAGTTCTTTGTAAGTAGGTACATACATGGATAAATTAAAATATGCGCTTAAAGTATGTGCATATCTTTACTTTTAAACTATAATTATTAGGTATAAAAAACTATTGTTTAGGTGCGGTCCAATCCTAATTTTAAAACAATTTACGATGCTTTACATAAGGTTGGGAATTGCTTATTAGATTGGACGATGTAATGCTAAGATGCAATTGAATACGTGCTAATGGTTTTTATATTTATTTCGTATAATCAAATGATTAATTGTTAATGGTAAAGGAGTCCATAGTTTATAAATTTCATTGTGAATTCGAACATGATACATTCATTGAAATATCATCATCTCAACCATAGCCGTCCACTGCTGAACATACGCCTGCCCCATATATTTGCCCATAATTGAATAAAAATGCCTTTTCCCTGGAAACACGTAAGAGTTGCAAGGTTTAGGTAATGTTAAATTATACAGGTTAAAAACAACGTTAAAAATATAGCCATACCACCTGCTCGAAAATGTCAAATTACATATCACGCAATATCAACGTAAAGTAAGGCATTACATCCCCGGGGATGTAATGTATGAAACTACCATGGGTGTAAAAGTGATTTGGATTTGGAACGTTAGTTGTAGGAAAACTCTTAGTACCTACGGAGACAGCATACAGAAAAAAAAGGCGCGATTTTACTATAGCGAGTGTCATTGTTGTGCGCCGCGTTGCTATGGGTTACGCACGGCCCCTCTCTGCGCATTCAAGGTCATACATCAAGTAACGTGCCGCGATCTACTGTTTGGTGTTATTTTAACAACTTCTATAAAATGTTATAATTTTGAACGTCGTGCATGACATTGTACCGAAATATCGGGAGCTCTAAAACTACTCCAAAGTACCTAAATCGTGGTCTACCTCTCGTGAGTACTAATTATATCGTTGGGCCTAGCTCCGTCACTTTTATTTACTTATATTATAATCTATAACATAAATCTAAAAATCTATACAATAATTATATTCGGAACCCCAGTCTTTCGTGCATTCATAAAGTAGGTACGCACTTGCATCGAGTAGCAGCGAAGTCGGGTCCACCTGGCAAGCGTAGTCGACTCACCTACCGGAATCACGGAGTAGTACCTGCAGTCTCCAAGAGATCAGCTGTTACGCGCGGTGCATCGAGTAGCAACGAAGGAACGCTAACTGTTATCGCTCCGAACGCGGCGGGCTCGACTAATACAAGCTAATCTGTGGCGTTGCCAAGCAGACAGACCTACGACTTCAGTGAGGACGTTTGTGCTTCAAATAGTGTCTAAACCTACGAATAATAATAAGTCAGGAACAGTAACTGCGTTAAAAAAATGACCCAACAAAAGTCGTGTTCAAGTAGGCGGGGCTTAAAAGTCGTGTTCAGTACGTCATCAGTCGGACATTTTTCTTGCAAGCGAGCACACGTAAAATCTTCGCATACATTTTAATTTTTATCATTGTGAACTACAACTGTGAATCATCATGCCAGCATGTGTTGTGAAGTGGTGCAGGATCCATACAAGATTAAAATGTCCAGGAATCACTTTTATTAGTAAGTAGTAGCAAAATTATAATTATTTTTAAAGATGTACAAATACGTATACAAACCGAGATGGTCAATACTATGCAAAATAAAGTCAGTCTATTTTTGTTTAATGTATATTTTTTTACAGAACCGAATATTGATATGTAACAGCAATGTATTTTGCTTATTTAGTTTTAGCTTAGTTTTATTTTCATTTCCTTGCCGATCCAGTGCAGTAAAATAAATGCCTCTCTGCACTTATGCTAGAAAGACAAGAGTATGACTAGACGCCTGTGAAAACCAGCATTATATACTTACTCCGTTCATTTTGAAGAACAAATTGAAAGAAATTGTATATGTTCCATGTTACACAAAACTGCAGTACCTCCCAGTCTGTACAGTTAGTACCTACTGTTTTTTTGGTTATGTTATTATGTATATCAAATCTTATAATAAGTAAACTTATCATTTTTACGCTGATGATTCGTCCCAAAAAAAATATCAACATCTCTAAAAAATACTATAGAAAATGAACAATTAACAGTAATAACCGATTACCTACAGTTGCATAGTATAGCATTAAAAAAATAGTTCATTGCTTGGTTGAATTACGTAAGTACGTTTAATTTTTCAAGCTAATGAAAATTCACCCTTTGCAAATTTTGAAGTGTTTTACTTGAGTTGCTCATAAATCTGTCAGTAATATTAACACAACGCTTTTCTAAAATAATTGATAATGAAGGTATTCTGCGACCACTGAAAAACGTCCACCAGGCAAATAACGAATATCATATCCTACTTCCTACTTATATCCCACTAATATCATAAATGATGTGAAAGTTTGGATGGATGGATGGATGGATGATTTTAATGAATGTTTGTTACTCAATAACGGCAGAATGGCTGAACGGATCTGATTGAAATTTGTCACAGAAATAGATTATAGTCTGGAATAGCACATAAGCAAATTTTCATCATCATTATCATCTATCACCACGCGGGTGAAACGGCCTAATATTTTTGTGTACAGCATAGACAAAATAACAAGATCTCCGCCGACGCCAAGATCATAATGATGACTTTCTTTCTGCCAATAGAGTTCTTTCAAAGTTGTGTCAGTTTCTGATAGATTATATAGTGCGTTCGAGTAGCCCCAAGTTGGCGAAAAATAACGCTAAAAACGCTCACAATGACGTTCGAATTGGGAATTAGTGGGTGAAAATGTCGTTTACGGCTCTTTTTGTTCACCGTTCGCAAAGCTAAAAAAGAGTTATTTATGCCACCGAAAAGTACCATTATTAACCCACGTCCTGAGTTGCGGTTGTTTTTGATCGTTTTTGACAACTATCTATTTGACAGCACAATCGTGCGATTTTAGGTCTTATGCACGGTTTAGCGTTCGAGTAGAGTGTTGGAATAGCGGCAATAATAACGATTTTGAGCTTTACGTACGCTTTAACAAAAGAGCAATTGCAACAATTGCAACGTCACCAATGCCCTCATTGCTAAACGAACGTACCTCAAGTCAAAGGCACGCAATGATTTTGCCAGCTCGATACACTAGACGTGCTCGGCGATAGAGTTGGCATGTCATCCGTCTTTGTTGTTCAGCCGACTGTAGTCGAGCGATTCCGCCATCACGACGGAGGTGAAACATCAATCTAGCGGTCTTGAGTGAATCACTCGCAATACTTACATGTTATTTTTTAACACAACATAACAAATGGTTTCGCCTATATATCCTCGAAGGGGTAAGCAGCGGTGTTTTCAACGCCTACATTTAAGTTTGTTTTGTTTTGTTAAGTTTGTGTCGCTCGCTATTATTTTGACAGCTCGATACACTAGACTCAAGGGGGATGAAATGTAACACAAATACCGTCAAGGGTGATGAAATGAAATGACAGTTTTTTTAATGGTGATATATTTGTATGTACTCGTAAGTCCTGTCTTTTATTATTAGTGTTTACTGATTGATACACTAAGTATTTACATTTTCTCTTGGATTTCTATTATAACAATTGCGTTTGACCATGTACATATTTTATGACATTTTGGTATAATGATAGATGGAGGTCTGGTCAGGGTGAGGCCTTGGAGAAGATAATAAGCTACTCGAAGTACTAACCCTTCGCAGACGTAGTCGCGGGCACCAGCTAGTTAAATATATTATTGGTAAAATGAATATGCGAAATTTTTTTAATATCACTTCACTACATTGCGAAGAAAGAGTCTCTTCTAATTACTTCTAGACGAAAACTTAATAAATTAATCATATTTGGCGGGACATAAAGTTCACTGAATTTTAAAAAGTAACCGATATAAAAAACAAAAATAAAACATTGTTTATATTATTGACTTAGTTATGGATGCACCTGGCCCCTCCGTACTAGATTAAGCTGCTGAGTAAGCTTTATTGTGCTTACTCAGCATAGAAACTCTTAGAACATAAGATTGTCATTATGCAGACGCAGCTGCCTGTGTGCCTGTTCACACCTGCCGAGGCAGGTGTGAACTGCCCATGTACTTTAGATCATAATTATATTAGCCTCCAAATCGGCAACACGTATTTTTATTTTATAATTTTAATTAAATTAATAATTAGTTTTTAAAAACATAATTATACGCGCCCAAATCAAGAGTGGCGCAGCCGTGCCGGATTTTCACCAGTTTCGCGAGTGTGTATGGAGATTTCCCGACGTACAAAACCGTTGGAAAAACCCTGCGTAAGCCGCGAGTGGATCCGTCGAACCAAATAAATTTCTTTTTGATCGGGTCAAAGTAAGCGTATTGACGAGTATGGGAGAAAGAGTGAGCATCGGCTGGTGAGTCAAAATTTTCGCCATTCCTTTGTTTCCTAAATCCTCCTGTATTTCTCATTAGTGTAATTAAGTAACGTGATTGTTATTATTGAGATTGGAACTCTCTCAATATAACGTGCTTGGTTTTCTTAATATGAATTTTTAGTAAGGATAATCTAAATATAGAATTTACATAGAGTAAAGAAACATTCAGACAAAACAGAATATAAATTAGATTCTGTTATTGTCTCTCATATTTAGCATAGAATAAATAACTGATCTCGAAATAGATCATTATTCTGTAATAATTGAATCATATATTATGCTAATATGATATAAAATAATTAAAATATTTATATTTAAAACTATATTTGCATATAAAAATATTACTTCACATTTACAAATTTTACAAAAATATTTTCTTGTGTACGTGTGTATTATACTGTTTTATTTCATGTGTTTTTGTGTGTGTTAAATTTATAGGATTATTCATAATTAAGTGTTGTGTACTCTCTAAACCTTAACTGCTCTACAATGTCGGTCGAAAATGTAGCCATAGTTTCTATTCCAAACGAAGTGATTAGAATTATTCCACTTTTTAATGGTGATAAGCGACATCAAATTTATACATTAAAAAGTGTGAATATGTCATAGAAAGATTTAATAGTAGAGGCAATGAAGAGCAGAATCTATATGTGTTTCACACGATAACTAGCAGGCTTACGGAGAACGCAGCTGCGCTGTTATCGGAACGTGACGATATCGTCAATTGGTCCGCGCTAAAAGACTTACTTCAGCAACATTTTGGAGCTCCGCGTAGCGAAGCATGTATTGGTATTGAATTAGAATCTATGAAAATAAAATCCGGTGAAAGTTTTCTAGAGTTTTGTAACAGGATCCAGAGTGTTCGGTCAGTGTTAATTTCAAAAGTTAATTTAATTACGGACGCAGAAATGAAACGCGCGAAAATAACTATTTACAACAATACAGCTCTGAACGTATTCTTATACAACCTTCCGGAAAATATGGTTCGTATAGTCAGACTTAAATCACCTTCAACATTGGAAGTAGCTTTGAGTATAGTACTCGAAGAAGTTAACTTCCTCGAGCAGTATAGCGCGCGTAACCGATTTCAGAGCAACAGCCAAGTTTAAAAACCAGCTATAGGTATAACCGTGCATACTCCAAGTGCACCAGGGTTTCGATTTGGCAACGTACCTCAACCAACTGGGTTTAGACCCATCATGCCTATTAACACACCTAAATTTAACTTCGGTATTCCTCCTAACGCGCAAATGCAAGGTCAAAACCGACCGCTATATTCGGCTATAGGCCACCTCAACAGTTTGGCTACCGACCACCTCAACAGTTTGGCTATAGGCCACCTCAACAGTTTGGGTATAGGCCACCACAACAAATGGGCTATAGACCACCCCAACAATTCGGTTATACACCACCACAGGTACAGAAGCCCCAATTGCAAGTAAGTGCCTCTTAGGCCACAACAGGGTTTTAGACTAAACGAACTGACATTAGACAGTGATGAGGGACATAATAACTATGATGACGTGTATTACAATCAAGACGAATACTCTTATGATGACGGATCATACTATTATAGTGATGAACCTAACACGGACGAACATAGTGAAGCATTAGAACAGACTGACGTTCCTCAATCTCAGGATTTTTGCGAAACCGCTTCGACAGACAAGAAATCTTAGAACTAAGTTGCGATCCAAATTTAAAACTTCCGTATGTGTATATAGAAGAAATAGACTCAAATTTTATGATAGATACAGGAAGTATGAGATCATTCATAAAAGCCCTCGAAAAGCATATGAATATTTTGGTGAATTTGTACGTAAGGAACCATTCCAAGTAGTCAGTACTCATGCATCGAGTAGACCTGATGAGGTTATAGAAATTCCTCTAATGCCTACCTTTAATAGCAACGATTATCACAAATTTTATTTGTATGACGTTGATGCACGTTACGATGGGCTTATTGGAAACGATCTTTTGCAACAATTAGGCGCCCTTATTGATTTAAAGGACAAAGTATTAAAAACTAATGCGGCTTGTATACCAATAATCAACAATAATTTAAATTACATTATTGAACTACCACCACGATCAGAACAGCGAGTCAAACTGCCTATTGACCAACATTCAGGTGACGCTATTCTTGATTTCAAAGAATTTGCAGATGGTTTGCGAATGCCTAGTGCAATAGTGAATTGCATTAATGGCTATGCATCTACGGTAATTCAGAATACCTTAGAGCGTTCTATGACTATAACTATAAAACAACCTTTAACAGTAGTTCAATTTGAAGAAACAGAATGCAACCTTAATATCACGAAAAATATGACAGACATTGACACAGACAATTTACTTACTGAAAATTTGGACAAAATTAGACTTGACGACAAACGACGAAGAACGTGAGAAAATTTATAGACTATGTCTAGAGTACAAGGACATATTTTACTGTGACCAACTACCCTTGACATTTACTAATCAGGTCAAACATACTATACGCACCAAAAACGAAGACCCGATATACGTTAAACCATACAGACAGGCCCCGACTCAACAAAATGAAATAAATAGACAGGTAGAAAAGTTATTGACAGACAATGTTATACAAGAGTCTCATTCTCCTTGGAGCGCACCTGTACACCTGGTGCCCAAGAAGATGGACGCATCAGGAGAAGTGAAATATAGAATGGTGATCGACTACAGACGACTGAATGACTTAACAACCGACGACAAATACCCCTTGCCGAATATAAACGACTTATTTGACAAGTTAGGAAAAAGCGTTTACTTCAGTACGATAGATTTAGCTAGCGGGTACCATCAAATCGAAGTCGAGGAAGAGGACAGACAGAAAACAGCATTTAGTACACAAAACGGCCATTTTGAATTTCTCCGTATGCCATTTGGCCTCAAAACGGCACCAGCAACTTTTCAGCGCACAATGGACAATGTGTTAAGAGGCTTACAAGGCCTCCACTGCATGGTGTCCCTTGATGACGTAATTATCTACTCAAGTAGTCTAGAGGAACCCTTACAAAAACTAAGATTAATATTTGATAGACTGAGACAGACGAATCTAAAGGTACAGTTAGATAAATCCGAGTTTTTACGGAAAGAAGTACTGTACCTTGGACACACTATAACTAAAGATGGATTACGACCTAATGACGATAAAATTAGAGCTGTTCTTGAGTTCCCTTTACCTAAAACTACGACTGAAATTAAAAGTTTTCTTGGCCTTGTCGGTTACTACCGACGATTTATACAAAACTTTGCCAAAATCACCCAACCACTGACATCATGCCTGAAAAAACGAAACAAGATCATCATTGACCAAACTTACATTGACGCCTTCAACAAGTGTAAAGAGCTATTGACTCATGCTCCATTGTTACAGTACCCTGACCATGATAAACCTTTTATTTTGACTACTGACGCTTCGAATGTCGCTTTAGGAGCAGTCTTATCCCAAGGGCAAATAGGTAGTGATAAACCGATTGCTTACGCGAGCCGTACGTTAAGTGATACAGAAACGCGTTATAGCAAAACAAAAAGTTTTTATTCTACGCAACAGACATTTTTACTGGTAACGCGTTACACTGGTACAGCAGTATAAAAAACGAAGTTGATAGTTGGGAAGGCTTAACTAAACTTTTGATTGCTGATTTTGGCCAATTTGAGTTCGACTATCGATTAATGTCGGAAATAAGAAACCGCACTCAGGGTAATTCGGAGAACATTGTTATATATCTGGCTACGTCAGAACTTTTCTCAAGATTGTCAAAATCTATTTCGGAGGCTGAGAAACTAGAAATTCTACTACATAACATTAGGCCATGTTATGCCAATGTATTAGCAGCCCATGGTAGTAAAATAGATACCATAGCTACCCTTCGGAATCTATGCCGAAACTATGAGAATATCCAGGCTTTGACTGCGCAGTTTCGTGAACCTCTTAAGGCGACTATCGCGACTCTGGCTACAGACCTTGCTTTCTCGAGCCTACGCGAACCTACGTATGACAGGAAATATAATAAGGACGTTAAAAATGATAACCAATTCTACTCTAATGCTCGTTCATCTCCATCCTACAGCAAGCAAATGATTAACAAACCTGCGAACCAGCAGACTAGTGGGTACTCGTACTCGGTACCGGTTTCCGCGATAATTGCTGATCCACAGAGTGATGACAAGCGCTATTGTCCTCGTTGTCGTTCAGACACTCATAACATACAGCAATGCCACCAGGAAAAGTACATAATATGTTTTAAATGTGGCACAAGAGATGTAAAGTACCCCGATTGTGCTCAATGCAAACCTTAAAGCTCAAACTCAAAAAACTAGTTAGTTCAGATTGTTGCAATGCGAGTACCAATAATTGCAAAAGTACTGCAACAGATTAGAAAGAATGGTTAAATTTTATTAAACTTTTCACATCCAGCTACTCCATTGCATCAATCTTGGACCGTAAACCTGCCAATGATGTACGCCCTTATGTAACTGTCCAAGTAGGTAATCTATCAATATGTGGCTTGCTTGACTCAGGATCTGCAGAAACTATCCTGGGAAACAACTCACACTTGCAACTACTAGCTTCGGGGCATACTCTAACAGATAACCAGATTCCTAAATCTTTCGTAGCTGCTGGCGGGCAAGTTTTGACTCCTATAGGCTACATTGAATTGCCAATTTCTTTTGAAAATAATTTTCATACCCTCCAAGCTTATGTCATACCGGCAGTTAAGTCATCATTGATACTGGGTGTTGACTTTTGGCGAAAATTTGAGATATGCCCTAAATTTTTAAGTTCAATAACCTTATCTAGTAACACGATGAGCAATGTTTCAGATATTACTGAATCACCGAATATTATTTACTCTTACTCCGAACTCTCCGACTCTGAACGAATTACTGCTGATAACATAGTGGAACGATTCAAAAATATTTCGGCTGAAAGTTGCGGTCTAGGTCGTACCCATCTAGTAAAACATTGTATTAATACGGGTGATTCACCACCTATTCGGCAACGATATTATCGGCTCTCACCAGAAAAGCAACGTACTTTGTGAAAAGAGTTAAATGAAATGATTCAATGGGCGTTGTTGAACCATGCGAAAGTCCTTGGTCCTCTCCAGTATTACTTACCCCTAAAATAATGGTTCTTTACGGTTCTGCTTTGACAGCCGTAAGCTGAATGCAGTCACTAAGAAGGACGCCTACAAACTTCCTTACGTATCTGAAATTTTAGATAACCTCAAAAACTCGCGCTTCCTGTCTAGCATTGACCTATCCCGGGCCTATTGGCAGTTACCGATCCTGGAATCTGACATGGGTAAAACGGGATTTTATGTACCTACCCGCAGTACTTACCGTTTTGTCACAGTTCCATTTGGTTTAACCAACGGTCCTGCTACCCAGCAGAACTAATGGATTTATTGTTCTATGGTCCAGAATTCAGTGTTTGTTTTCTTGGATGATATCGTGGTAGCAACCTCCGATTTCCATACGCCATTGCTCTTCTTGAGAAAGTTCATAAGAAACTTAAAACGACAAACCTTACAATACATTTTGAAAAGTCGCAGTTCTTTAGAAATGAAATGAAGTACCTAGGCTATGTTGTCAATTCCAAAGGACTACACGTCGACCCCAGCAAGGTCGAGGCTATCATGAATTTTCCCGTACCTAAAAATAGAAGGGAAGTAAAGAGATTTCTCGGTACCGCTTCGTGGTTTCGAAGATTCGTTCCAAACTTCAGTGATATTGCCGCCCCTTTAAATACCCTAACTTCGACTTGCAAAAAGGCTAAACCTTTTGCTTTGACCAAAGAAGCGGAGATTATTTTTCCAAACTAAAAGAATGTCTCGTCTCAGCCCCTATTCTAGCATGCTCTTCTAGCTGCATAACTTTAATTTACCTTTTGAGGTTCACGCGGACGCCAGTAATTACGAAGTAGGTGGTGTACTTACGCAAACTATTGATGGTATAGAACATCCTATTGCTTTTATGAGTAAATCACTTTCCAATCAAGAGCGTAATTACAGCATTACTGAACGGGAGGCATTGGCGGTCCTCGCAGCTCTTGAACACTGGAGGTGTTATTTAGACAATGGCCAAAAATTCATTGTCTATACTGATTACTCTGCCCTCAAATGGTTCCTGAACCTGAACAACCCGACTGGTCGTTTAGCACGCTGGGGAGTTCGGCTATCTTCATTCAATTTTGAAATAAGACACCGTCGAGGACAAGATCAAGTTGTGGCTGACGCGCTCTCACGAGCTTGTCCTATCTCTTCTATAGACACGTCCATTAATATTACTAATACTCGAGATCAGTGGTACCTTAATATTTTCCATGGGTGTCAAAACTCGTTCAGGTACATCGTTCCCAAATTACTTCGTAAATAATGAAAAACTTTACCGGTTTATGAAGAGCAAATGCTCACTTACAGCCGAGTTCGATTGGAAACAAGTCGTACCATTTGAAGGTAGAGAACCTATTATATTCGAAAACCATTCTGAGCAGATTGCGGGACACCTAGGTATCTTCAAGACATATAAACGTTTAGCACTTGAATACTACTGGCCTGGGATGCATGCTGACGTGGTGCGAGTTATAACATCATGTGATGCTTGTATCGCTCACAAACATCAGAACCATGCCACGCTCGGTAAAATGGGTAGACCGAAGTCATGTTCTAGGCCATTCCAAGTCCTTAGTATTGATTTAGTAGGTCCTCTCCCAGTTTCGAGAAAACAAAACAGTCATCTACTCGTTGTTACTTGCTGTTTTAGCAAATATTGTTTATTATTCCCTATTAAACGCGCTACCGCGGAACTAATAACCAAAATACTAGAGGAAAACGTATTTCTGATCCATGGAATTCCGTCCACTGTAATCATGGACGCTATGGTAAGCAGTTTATCAGTAGTACCCTGAAACAAATGCTCAGTAAATATAAAATACCCCACTTACACTACACTCCTAAGTATACTCCACACGTGAACACCGTAGAGAGATACAATAAAACAATAATGACTGCAGTATCCCCATTCATTACTAATGATCAACGTATTTGGGATACACTTATACCTAAAATTCAATTTGCTATTAACAATTTTGTTAACGAGGTGACTGGGTATACCCCATCATTTCTAGTATATGGCCGAGAATTAGTCAGTTGTGGTACTCACTATACTAATACTGAACCAGCAGATTTGGAAAACTTAATATTTTAACCTCGCGATACGTACCTACGCTGAAAATTTAGGAACTTTATCTTCCATATTCAACAAAGTACAATTAGCTCTGTTTCAGGCCCATAGTAGAAATGCCAAATCTTATAATCTACGAAAAAAACCCATGGAATTTAATGTTGGAGATGTAGTCTGGAGAAAAACTTTTTATCAAAGTGACAAGGACAAATATTTTAATAAAAACTCGCTCCAACATTCGTAAAATGCAGGATACTAAATAAAAAGTCATCACTTGTGTACGAATTGACTGACATGAATGATAATACTCTTTTTTTTGGAAGGAACATTTTTTTTAAAACATTGTTTTAAACTTTCGCGGTTGTGTGCGGCGTAAGGGTGGTTTTAACACCCCACAGCTCGCAGGTAGGTAGGTCTCAGGGTGGGCAGTAACATAGGCCTTCTAAGAGATAACTATATAATTAGAACAATACTAATTAACAAAACGTTGCACAGCCGCACTTAGAGTTCTGTAGGTATTGCAAGGTCACTGGCCTGAACACTCGCGATATAGGGCACCGCGCGTAACAGCTGATCTCTTGGAGACTGCGGGTACTACTCCGTGATTCCGGTAGGTGAGTCGACTACGCTTGCCAGGTGGACCCGACTTCGCTGCTACTCGATACAAGTGCGTACCTACTTTATGAATGCACGAAAGACTGGGGTTCCGAATATAATTATTGTATAGATTTTTAGATATAAGTTATAGATTATAATATAAGTAAATAAAAGTGACGGAGCTAGGCCCAACGTTACAGTACCCCCCCCGGAAAACGTAGAATTTTTCCGACTATGGAAAATTCGACTATCTACGAACAGAATCTAAATCTTCTATTCATAAATTCAATTATTCCTTATAGTTAATTAGCTTTATATCTTTGATATGCCATGTACCTAGAGGATTATTTACTGTTTTGTATAAGTCACGGACGGATAACTAAAACTAGCTAACACGATCGATGAAATTAATTAATGTTTCATGATTTTATCTTCTTCTTCTCTCAGTGCCTCTTCAATCAATGAAGGTTAGCAATCAGCTCTCCGTACTCATCTCTATCCATGGCGAGGCGAAAAGTTCAGCGACACTCGCAACTCCTGTCCACTCCCTGATGTTTCGTAGCCATGATTTTATTCCTGAGACCAGCTCTTCTCTTTCCTGATTGTATACACTTTACTAACACTCGTACACCATTATGGACATCAACGGTTATTAATCCACCACTATTACACGTCAAAACATGAGAATAAACACAAAAGAAAATAAATTATAATAGAAATTGTTGGTTTTTTCCCCCTCCATCTCCATGTACAAACAAGCAACCTGTAAGCAAGGAAAACGTAATATTAAATTATAAACGTAAACGTAATATATAAAACTTGAAATCAAAATCATCGTTTTTATTAAATACTAGCTGCGCCCCGCGGTTTCACCCGCGTGGTGATGGATGATGATGATGATGATGATGAAAAGTATCCTATGTGTTAATCCAGCGCCTCATCTACCCCCATACCAAATTTCATCAACATTAGCCCCCCCGTTTGTGCGTGAAAGAGTAACAAACATCCATACATCCATACATACAAACTTTCACGTTTATAATATTAATAGGATGAGTTCTTTAAAAAAATATTCAAAAATGCTAGGTGTGTATTTTGGTGTTCTGAATAATTTAAGTTACCTACATTAACAAAAAGGTCAACAACCCTATACAGTCTGGTTATTTGCAATAATTGTAGATTATGCACCGAGGGAGTAAAGCAGTGTCTTACGTCACGGGCGGTACATTGAAACCTGAGTGTAACGGGGACTCTTGAGTTCCTTGAACGCAGCGAGGGGATTATAATTTAATTCCCCAGCGAAGCGAGGGAGTTATCTAGAGTCCTGGGTGAAACAAGGTCTAAAAGCCGCCCAAGACGAAGACAGGCTTTATCCTCGAGGTGCATACTCAACTTTTCATACCTATTGCGAGACAATACAACCTCAGAGCTATAAAACAGCAGTTAATTAGTTAAATGTATAATAAATTAAAAGTTAATATTCAAATTGGACACATTTGTCCCGTTATAGAGCCAGAGTAATAACCCTTTGCGTACCATTGACGTAAATATACGTCAGTTTCATTCATAAATCTTTTGTTTTAATTATCACGGTATAGGAAGGATTAAATGGCTGACTTAATTCTTAGACCAGATTCTAACTACCTACCTACTAGAAAAAAAAATTATATAGCTGCAGTTAAAAAATAAACCTACTGCATAATTTGTCCTAAAGGGTTTCCCTACATCAAAACGAAAAATAAACCCTTATCGGATCACTTTGTTGTCCTGTTCGTTTGTCTGTCAAGTCAAGACCCTTTTTCATTCATAAAAGAATAAAAAAATACTGAAATCCATAAATGTGTAACAACAATGATAACAAGAAAAACGAATTTACTATTGAATATTATTATAAACTTAGGCATTTAATTGATATAAAAATGTATAAATGAATGATAACCCTTCCTATGACCTCAGCGCCAATTAAACGGAAACAAAAGAAAGCTGCTACTAGTAAAATCAGATTAGAGGGAAACGAAGTGCCTGTACCTTTTCAAAACCCTTCTCAGAATCTCCTAGAAAATTCGTATCATGTAAGGACGACGGAAATAACAAGAGTTTCGGACACTGCAAGCCGCCCATATGTTGAGCAATGGACAAAAGCAAAAAAGGGAAGTCTGAGACCATCAACTTTGAATGGTATTGCAGGTCCAACAAAGACTACTCTCAAAGCTGTTGAACCGAGGAACTACATACATTTGTGGAACATGGCATCGAACATTGATGAAATCAGAGCATATCTACGACAGTTGTGTAGCACTGAAACGTGTACAGTGCAAGAACTGACTCCAAAGGGAGATTATAAATCTTATAAAATAGGAGTTCCAGTAGCTGCATATGACACATGTTTTTCCGCTAGTGCGTGGCCTGTTAACGCTCGAATAAAGGCTTGGATACCATATCGGAGGTTTGCAGCCACCACAGACAATACCCGCAATTCTCCTCCCGTCACAAGAAGTAACCAGCCCTTTCGTGAGCCTACAAAGGCGTAATGACAGAATAGCTAGTATTAGCATTTACTACCAAAATGTGCGGGGCCTAAAAGGTAAACTCCCAACATGGCGCAACAACCTAGCTTTGTCTGGACACCATATAGTAGCATTGACAGAAACTTTCCTAGATGGCTCTATAGAAGATTCTGAACTCAATTGTGGAAATTGGAGCATCTTACGCAGGAATCGACGGACTCCGTGTGGTGGCGTTGCACTAGCAGCACGAACCCCTGTAGTTCTCCATCGGCACCACCACCTAGAGACCGATTGTGGCGAAGACCTTTGGGCCTCCTTTTTATGGTACGGGCAATTAATCTACGTGTGTGTTGTATATATTAGGTCAAATGGCACTGATAATGAGTACATCAGATGGTTCTGTAAAGTAGAAAGCATCATTGTTTCGTTAAAGGCACCTGTTTTTATTTTAGGCGATCTAAATTTAAATAGCGCATCCGCTAACATTACGGACTACTATTGCTATTTTGTGTCTTACTGTAGATTGAGTGAGAAGAACGATGTAAAGAATGTGTATGGGGGTATGTTAGACGTTGTACTGGTCCATGAGAACGATGACGTGCGTGAAGTAATTGTCACACCCACCGAAAAAATGGTTAAGATTGACCCCTATCATCCTCCTCTAGATATCGATATTAAAATTCAAGCATCACGTCATTCCAACCGCCTGGAACCGACTAATATTAGTAGTGATAAGGATTGTAATTTCCAAAAATGTAATTACGGTTTACTATATTTACTGTTTAAAAAATGTTCTTGGGGGTACGTGCTAGAGGCAACTGATGTCCATACCGCCACTAACAAATTATACGAAATTGTTTATTACTTTGACAAATGCATGCCCAAAAAGCGGCGTACGAATGGGAGGACTAGGCGATTTCCCGTCTGGTTTTCTAGTGATATTATCCGTGACATAAGACAAAGGAAACAATTGCACTCATCCTGGAAATGCAATGAAACATATAGACAATTTTCTAATCTCAGATCCGACCTTAAACATCGCACTGTAACCGCATACAGTACCTATTTAGAGGGTATTGAAGAAAACATTAAATTGAATCCCCGAGAGTTTTGGCGTCATGTCTCTAGCCTACATACTAGGGGTGGTTTTGAACGTACTGTCTCGTACAAGGGTGAATCATTCACAGGAATAAACGCTGCTGAAGCATTCGCTACCTATTTCTCTAGTGTCTTTTTACCTAACATACCGACACTTAGTGTTGAGCTCGCGTATGAATGTGACCATACTTGTGATAGTAATTACATCAACATTTTCCGAATAACACCTAGTGATATAATGTTCGGGATAAAAAAACTTAAACCCAACAGCTCCATAGGGACTGATTGCATTCCTTCTGCAGTCTTGAAGCAAGCCAAAAATCAGCTCTGTATTCCCCTTTGTCACATTTTAATACTGCATTAGAGACCGGAAAATATCCTGCGCAATGGAAGCTATCAAGAGTTACTCCCATTTCGAAAAGCTCAAACAGATCTAGCGTCGAGGAATACCGGCCTATCGCGGTGTTATCTTCATCAGCAAAGGTATTTGAGAACATAATCCACAAATACATTTATGCTCAGGTGGATAAGTACCTCTGCAATGCCCAGCACGGCTTTAGACAAAAAAGGTCTGTTGATACTAATTTGCTAGCTATCACTGATTTTATATCTTCGAAATTGGACTGTGGTTCCCAAGTAGATGTGCTTTACTTTGACCTCCGGAGGGCGTTCGATAGGGTTAATAACGACATTCTGCTGGCGAAACTTAGTGCCATAGGCTTTGCACCGGGACTACTCCGGCTCCTTGCGGACTATCTTCGCGACCGCCAGCAGTATGTCAAGCTTGGTATTTACCAGTCTAGATCCTATCACACGCATTCCGGAGTTAGCCAGGGCTCAATACTTGGGCCGTTGTTGTTTTTGTTGATGATGAATGACATCCCAACTGTCCTAAAACACGCACAGTGGTTGCTTTATGCTGATGATCTGAAACTCTTCACTGAGGTCAGGAACTACGCTGATTGCGTTGCCTTGCAGCGGGACGTTGATGCAGTTGTTCAATGGTGTACAGTAAATGGCATGGAACTTAATGTCCCTAAGTGCTGCGCAGTGTCTTTTGGTAGAATATGGCATCCAATCAGTCACGAGTACAAAATAAATGGTGACATTATAACTCGCTCGACTCTCATGAAAGACCTGGGTGTTATATTCGACCAAAGGTTAACATTTCATGACCACATCAACATTTTAGCGAAGGAGTCATTTAGGGGTTGGGTTTTGTCCTCAGGAATTCCAGGGACTTCCATAATCCTCGCGTCATCTGTTTGATATTCGAATCTTTGGTACGTTGCAAACTGGAAAGCTCCATCTGTGTGTGGAGTCCCCATGAGAAGAAATACATACTTCAACTTGAAAAGGTGCAAAAAGCGTTTCTGAGATACATGTATAAACATGTTTATGGATATTATCCCTTTTTGTACCCCACAATGTTTTTACTTGGTTGTCTGGGCTACAATTCCTTGAGTATCAGACGGGAAATACAGCAATTAAAAATCATGTGCAAGTTACTACGCGGTGACATTAACGTGCCTGATTTGCACGACAAGTTGTGCCAAATTTATGTGCCTAACAACTACTGCCGCGGTAGATATAACCTTTTTGCCGAACCCCGTTGTCGTACAGTGGTTCACTCACACTCGCCTATTCCGCGCACTCTCACGGCACTCAACGCTCTATTGAAAGCTAGCCCCAAATGTGATGTGTTTGGAGACGGATGGTTGGACTTAATGTCGGCCTTTTTAACTTATTGCGAGAGAAATGAATGATCGAGTTAATGTAGTTTTAAATGTTTAATTTATCTGATTTTTTACTTTATGTGTTAACAATTATATTTATACTAAATCTCTATTTGATGAATTTGATATGAATATGATATGAGAAATTTGTAACATAGTATTTAATTCTTTATTAGTAATGTGTGTTAATTGATGTAACTGGTAAACTGCAGTTTTAATTAATATAATAAATAAATAAATAAAAAACGTATTATTTGCGGTTGCAGCAATAACCGTGTTTATGGATTCACAGTTGCTTGATTGTCAATCTGTTGATAAGGCACAACACTATCATACTATAGATAATATTACCGTGATTTGTCGCCAATCGCGAGTAGCTATAGGTGCAACTTTTTGTGACTACCTAACCGTATGACCTGATTGTTATGGTGAGGGTCAAAACTAAGCCAAAGTCAGCCAAACATAGATAAATATGTTCTATAATATGTTGTTTTAATATTATATCTATCTAAAAGTTTATTTTGTTTATGTGTATACACAGAAGTACAGATATTATTTCTGTTTTCCTAATACGAAAAAATCTCGAATTCAAAGACAGTTTGTGATAAACGGAAAGTCAGTAAAATAATTAATAAATTAAGTATACTTCCAAGTACTATGACAAGTCGTTCACAGTTCAGGCTGTACGACTATGGAATGCATTGGCTCTAGATATCAGAAGTGCTAAAACTTTGGCAATTTCCATAAATAAGCTTAAGAATCACTATCTGTCAAGTATGTAACACTAGTTATTATTTTTATCCTTGATTTATAATGTATATATATTGCATAATAATTTTATTATGTATTAGTATATAGTTATTAGTATTTATGTATTAGAATTTTAAATACGACAATATAGCGTTCAAATAACATCATATTGTGCACCACCGTCTACCGCTTCTTATGATACTCTCCATCCAAAGGTTGTCTGGAAGAAATCGCTATATGCGATAAAACCGCCCATTAAACTACCCTAAATTAAGATTATATTTTGATAAGTTACTTTTGTATGTTTGGTTATGTGCAATAAAGAATTATTGTATTGTATTGTATATTATTTTTGGTCATCATAGTAAAGAAATATGTTGTAGGTACGAACTGCCGATCGGTCACACCGTGCGCGAGTATGTTACAAAAACTGGCGCGAGAGAAGGTTAAAAAATATATATAGTGACAACCCTACAGAAATGCCGAATGCCTATGACACAAAAGCGGCACTTCGCGTAACTTCAAACGCGATGTCTCACTGTATGATTGTTATGCTGTGGTACAATTGTGTTTTTAAACAATCTGGGAACCCATTGAAATACACACACACACAATTTCATCTAAATCTGTCCAGTTCAGCCGTTTTTAGGAGGAGTTAGGTGACAAACACACATAGGTACAGAAGAATTACATATATTAAGATAAATTGCCTCTTACATAAGGATTACATGTAAAAGCTAAAGATTTAATGTAACAAACTGCTGGGTAAACCATTTCAAACAAAGGTCCGTATATACCATGTCCCCTGGCTAGTTGTGCAGGAGTTTCACCAGACTTATTCTTCATGTTAGCTATTTCAGTTGCATTATCTCTTAGAAACAGAATTAGTAGAGTAGATTTGCCATGGCTTATAGCAGATGCTAGATGCATAGGTGTTTGATCTGAAATGAGAGACATAACTACACATAGGTAATACACCTACCTAATATTTATCTGCCTCCAAATCCATGTCGTTTAATATGCATTTTCTGCAGTGTTTGTGCATGCACTGTAAGTTCAGTATAATAAAAAATCTACACACTATAGCTATTATATTATGATGTTACCTCAGATAGAGCAAACAACCCAAATATGCTGAATTTTACTGCAGCAATTTACAGTAAAAACTTTTGGAGAAAATCAGCAGTTTGTCAGGAAGTTGACAGAAGATATGGCACCAAATGGGCACAAAGAAAACTTGTGAAACAAGCACTTCCAGTGTGTGAAATGTAAGCAGTGTTCTCACATCATTACAAAACCAAAAATGTTCAACCATCTGTCTGTAACACATGCAGATCAGAATGTGAGAAACACCAAGCTGTGGATCTGGCTCTTCTGGCTGGTCAATAAATGAATAATAAAAAAAATATAGTTTGAATGTTAAATGCGTTTTCGTTAGTTTCAACAATCAGTATTATGGTTGTGAGGACCTAGAAAAATTACATATTAATTTCTTATAATTCAAATAAAAATTTATGAAATAAAATTAGAGTTCTTGAAACTAGACATGATGGAGGAAAGGATGTTGATTGAACCACCCTAAAACAATTTACATTAACATGTATACAAAGCACATGAACTATATCCTCGAAATACTAGAAACAGAGCAAGGTTGGTGCATAGTTATGCCCAAAAAACTGCACTTTATGCAAAAATCTAGGTACGCAATGTCAAAGAAAATTTTTAATAATCTAGCTCAACATTTTAAATTAATGTATAAACCTTTATTTAGAAAAGCGCTGATGGTGTGGTAGCTGGTTTATAGTATTTATTCTCTACAGGATTATTTAGATTAAGTTGTCTTCATTATTTTGGTATTTTTTATTATAATGTGTCTACTGTATGACGCATGATAAAAAAGAACAAGTTAGTGTTTGATACATTGTAAGTTTTTGCATACTATTTCATTTGCAAAGTGTGTAAGGTCTCATTATAAATTATTAACTCCATTTAAATTGTACTCACATTTTATATCAATAAATGTTATTCTAATAAATTCTATATTTGTAAAATATGTATTTTTGTAAAAGTAAAAAGTTATATAGTTTGTAATTTAATTATTGTTCAACACCATAACTGAACATATTATCTGGTCTTGCACTTTTATTAAAATGTAAATATACTTACAATATTTGATGATACTGACCTCCATCTGATAGAGCTGCAGGGTCTGCACCAGCTGCCAGTAGTCGGGCAGCAGTTACATAGTTATTCCAGTTACAAGCAGAATGCAAGGGAGTCCAACCCATTTCAGTCCTCATATTGATGTTTGTTCCAAGACTGAGTAAGTATGATATGGTATCAACATGGTTACCATATGCTGCTCTGTGAAGCAATGAGTATCCATCCGAGTCGCAAATGTTTAGAAGATTTTGTTGAGATGACAACAGGTCTTTGAGTATGTCCAATTTGCCATTTTCAGCTGCCCACAAAGCATGGTCAGCTGGATTGGCTGAAATATTTTAGAAAACAGTAATTATATCTTTATAATAATGCAAGTGACAACAAACTTCAGATCGATCAAACATTTAGCCATTGGGTCATTCCATTTTCACTAGAAATAATAGTGTTTTTAGTAAATATTATCTATATGTAGGTATCGAGACTCAATGCTGTAGTTCACATATTAACAAAATCTACCAAAACCTCTCATGTTATGGGCCTACCGGTTTACGATAAGCTGCCAGAGAACATCACCGCAGCACCTAGTTAGAATTGTTTTAAAACTCACTTGAAATGCTGGCTTATCGAGCTGTCATTCTATAGCTTCGAGGAGTTTACTAATAGCAAGGATTATTATAATAGTAAAAGGTAATCCTTTACCTTTTTTATATTTTATGATTATAAAGCCATAAAGTAATGAGTAAGTTAAGACCAAATTTTATTCACTTTTCAGTTGTATTCTCAATTTATCTTTATCTTTGATATATATAGTTAACTGTTGAGTTGAGATTTTCAATTACTGTAACCAGTATTTAACCATTTATATTAAAATTTTCAGAACATACATACATATCTCTGAATGCAATAACGTCTGTACAATATCATATATTATATTTATTTATTCATATGTGAATCAGTGAACTGTAATGTTCAGTGCCAATAAATGATTTATGACAATTTTAATTTCTCATATAAAAGTTCACATTTCGGATGAAGAGAACTGAATGATAAAGGTACTAAAAACCTGTAGGATCTTGGACTGCTTCAATATCTTGATCGGCATCATCCCAACCTGATACAAACATTCCAGATGTTGCTGGATTTTCTTTATATGTATTTATTTCATTCTTTATGTTTATGAGGTCTTCTACCTGATCTTGATCAGAATCCTCTGAATCTATCATATCTACAAATTTTCAGAAACTATGTACCTACATTAGAGGTAAATAATGCTAAATATCAAGGAATATTTAACTCTCTTGTACCGAGAGCTAAATATTGGATAATTTTTTTTTTTTCCTTCGGCCTTTTTGGCCAGGCTATAGTCTTGTCTAGTCCACTGACCTCTATACTACTAGTACGCTGGACTGGCTATACAGTGTGACCGTTTCTAATTTTACAAACCTACCAACGGAATCTTAGAAATCTACTAAAAAATACTAAATAGAACACTCAATTATACCAAAATGTTTGCTTCATTATTATGGAAATATTGCAAATACATAATTTTTAATCAAAAATGTTTATTCTAAATCTATTGTATAATCATTATTACTAAATTTATTTATATTGATCATCTCGGTCGTCGGAACAAATGAAGTACAACCGTCAGTCAAACCTTGTTTTACATGTAAGATTGAAGAAACATGATTTGATGTAAACCTGTTTCTGTATTTAGTTTTGATCATATTAACTTGGGAAAAAATTCGTTCACACTGAGCATTAGATATAGGCAAACACATTAAACATTTTACAAAACTGGTCAAATTTTTATATTTTGGCAATTTTTGGCTGCTAACAATATTACTAACTTTGCTCCAAAATTGTTCACAATTAACTGTACCGGTACTAGTACCACACATCAAATTTTGAACATCTTAGTCATACTTCATTTGACGGTATTCTTCATCAATTTGTTGCTTTTGAGTATCGTTTGTTACAATGTTGGGGAACCTTTCAGTAACATTTACAAGTGAAGAAAAGTTTTCATAAACAGCTATTTGCGGATCCATGAAACGTAATTCGAAAAATATCCTTTCATTTGTAGGCAATCTGTTTTTTAGCTGAATGCATAATTCAATCAAAAAACTCTGGCATCTTTGCAAGAAATCTTTGATAACAGTAACATTAAATGATTGATTTCTTAGCAGCGTAATTTCTTTAGCAACTTTAACTCCCAAATACAAGTCATTTATTTCTACGTAGTTTACTGTACTATTTGGGTCAACGTTTTCAATGCTCGTAGCTCGGACGTAGCTGGCTTTCATATAACAGCTGAGTATACTTTTGAACAAATCAGATATATCCCTATAAATAGTTTGAACATTGCAATCAATTCCTTGGTAAACTACATTAAGTTTATTCACAATAGGTAAAATGTAATCCAAGAACAAGAAATAGAGCTTTATTTGTTTATTTTCAAAGCTTTCATGTAAAAAAGATGCTGAATGACTGTGCTCAACTAGATGCTCTTGTTGAAAGTACAAGTTTAGAGCATCCCACTGCTCTAATATACGGTTAACACATGCATGTAGAGATAACCAACGTATCTCGTAATGGCGTAATATAGTATGCAGTTGTGAGCTAACAAATTTTTGAAATTCTACAAATTCCCTTTGACGTTTAGAACTGTGGCTAAAATAAGTATGTGTTTCTTTGACAACTTGGTCTAGAGCTCTAGGAAGTTTTTTACATGCGTAGCTTACAGCCAATGCGCAAGAATGGCACACACATTTTACGAAAATGCAATTTGGGTTGACATTTTTAATTTTTGAAACAACACTATTGTTTCTTCCAAACATTACGTTCGTTGTATCAGCTGCAAAACCTAATATATCTTTGATTTATAAATTTAAATCAATTAGGCTTTGACACAGTGAATTAAAAATATCCTCTGCTGTTTCGCCTGAAAGCCTGACGGAACATAAAAATTTAGTTTTGAGTTTATCGTCGTTGATGCAATAAAACTTAACTGCTACGGCAAGTAGTTTCTCCGTCGTTATGTCTGTGCTTTCGTCTATGATCAAAGAAAAAACGGTATTACCTGATAATTCGGAAGTTTTTTTATATCTGTCAATAACTGCTTTTCAAATGATGGCGCCATAACATCATAAATTAAATGAGCGGTTTTAGTACGTTTACAGGAATAACCTTTTACGATTTCAGAATCAGGAAACATTTTACCAAATAATTCGCTTAGGTGATCCATTGCACGAAAAGAAATATTATGCTCGACTAAGGCGCCGCAAAATAGAAGTTCGGCTTTTCTTATCTCCTGTGAAATTGGACCTTTGCTTTGAAATATCTTGTCAATCTGGAACAGAAAGAGAATTTATAAAGAAGAAAATAATTTAAAAACGGGACTACGTTTACGTTAATAAATCTTAGCTTTTGTTATCTTACCTTCGATTGTCCACTGTAATGTATTATCTTTTTACGATGTTTCTCAGTCTCGGCATGAGACTTTATTGTAGCGATTCTACTTAAAAACGTCACTCCACATGCTTTACACATAGCATTTTCACTATATTTATCTTTGGTTAACCAAGAAGAGAATTCCGGGTTTTGTTCCCACTCCGATCTATATTTCTGTTCATATTTGCGCTTCATATTGAAACAACCACCATAAACCGACCACCGTGAATCGAAACACCAATACCAAATGACGCAAAAATCTTCGGACTAGTTTGGACACCATAGACAAATCTAATTTAACACAACTACACGGGAATCCCCTGAAATAAAACTGACAAACATTCACTCGGTGTGTAAAAGAGAAAGATTGCTACGAAGAGCCCATTGCGTGACAAAGACAGCGTTATTAAGAACCGACGAAGAACCGATCATGACATATGTATTTTTTTGAAAATGTTTTACGGTCTACTACAGGGCTGCCAGGTATATATACCAATAAAATACCATAAAAGTTGAAATTGTACCAATATTATACTGATATTCAGTAATATACTAAAAATATACTGTAGTCATTCTTCGGAGCCTCAAATATACCAATTTAGTATCAAAAATACCAAAAACGGCTGTGGCTATACCATACAAAATGACAGCTATTTGCTGTGCCGATTTGAAGCGCCTCCCTTGAGTGTACTGAGAACTAAATTTGACATTTATTGCTCAATAAGCAAATGGCCGTCGTGTTGTTTACATTGTTTCCGGGATCTTATTAACGTTTTAAGTGTTAAATCTGTGTTTAATCTGGTATCAAGTTCAATTTATATTTATACTAGCATAATACTTATTTTTACCAGCAATGAGAGTGTGTATGTTTTGCAAAACTCGTTACCAGAAGGGAAGCGGGATAACCTTCCACAAGTAAGTGAATTTACAATTATATTCTATAAATTAAAACGTTTTGTAAAGATAATACCGTCACTAGTAATATTACATGCCATAAGAACGTATTTGACTTGATATTACCGAGTTTTGATAAACATAAACAACACAATAGTGTTGTCGATATTCCATATCGATAATACTTGTCGATGTTTTTTCTGGCATAATTTGTATCATTCAATGAACGGTTTGTTTTTAAATTACAGGTTCCCAAATGACTCTTCACTAAAACTGTGGCTTAAAGAGATGAAACTTGTTGATCGGTGTCCCAACAAAAATGATCATCTTTGTTCGAAACATTTCACACATAACTGTTTCATCAAACATGAAACACGTACTTTTTTGAAAAGAGGCAGCATCCCTACAATATTTAGCATGGGTAAGTGTTAAATTACATATTATATCGAGTAGGTAGCTTGGTTTACCGAAGTTGCATGGGTATGATCATTTTAATTCCTGATTTAAACTGTGTTTTTTTATCTTAGAAAGTTATTACTTGTGTCTTTTCCATTATAAAATATGGCCTTTGCTTACAGGGTCTTCAGGAGCGACCAATGACATATCAATGGACTGCAGTACATTGTTCTCTTCCGAACACATGGTTCTACCAGAGCATGGAAGTCTAGAATCCGATACAACATCCACTGACCAAGGTGACTCTATGGTCGAACAAGGCTCCATGCATTGTGATACTTTGCAACAACCAGAAAACATGGAGATTCTGGACCAAGATTCTTCATTTTCAAGTTGGTACCTTCAGACCTTGATTTTTCTTTATATATTGATTGACGTTTAATATTTTGGTGTTAAATGTGTTTATCTCAATTAATATTGTTTGAGATTGGTTTTTAATAGATATATATCAATTTTGTTTTTAGGCAAAAGCTGCTTCCAGGAACAGACAACTACTCCAATGAAGGCTAGGTCCATATCTGAAGTCTGTGTCACTATCAAGCATGATCATCGCTATGAAACCACTCCTAGAACATCCAAAAAGACATTGCAAAGAGTTAAAAAATCTTTGAGATCTACACAAAGTCGTGTAAAAGTCTTATCTCAACATGTTAATCGCTTGAAAGCCAGCGTATCTAGTTTACGAACTGTAATTACTGAATTAACAAAAAGGAAATTAATTGATGATGACTGTGCTACAATGCTAAATCAGTATGATGATTTTAAACCACAATTGTTTAAAAGAATGTTAACAAATTCAGTTAACAATGTAAGCCATGCCAAATATGCTCCAGAATTAAGATCCTTTGCTATAACACTCCATTTTTACTCTCCGAAAGCGTACGCCTTTGTAAGAAAGAAGTTTAATTTAGCATTGCCACATCCTTAAATTTTACATCCATTTTTAAATGTCAGAAACCCATGGGGTCGTGGGTATAAAACTCCACTTAAGACTACAAATGAGAAGAGGTGGAGGTCTAAAATAATGGATGAAATCAATTACCTCAGTCAAATAAAACTAATCGATGATAGATTGGTAGTGAAATCACGCCGTAAAGCAGGTTTTTTAGGGTTTTACAATGCTGCTATTTCAGTTCTTCATATCTACGACAGATATGTTAAACTAAATAATCTGGAACTGAATTACTTGTTGACATACAACTTTAGTCAAGACCATTTGGAATTGTTTTTTTGTGCGATTCGTAGTCGAGGTGGTTGGTGTCCAAACCCAACAGCTGCTCAGTTCGTGAATGCATATAAACAATTGTTGATTCACCATGAAATAAGCAGTTCCACTGGTAATGTTCAGGAAAACGACGTAGCCATATTAACTGTAGCATCTGGTTCTTCAAAAGGGGCTAAAATTGATAAATTTAATGTAGATGTCTATAGTAATGCTGAGAACATACGTACAACAAAAAAATATCGTTTAGATGAAACAGAATATCCGACGCTGCAAGATGAAATGAGTGACTGACTGTAAACCTGTGTCCTGACTCAAATGTAAACGAAACGTCTAAGCAGTGTGTTGGATATATTGCTGGTTTTGTTGTTCGAGCGTTACGAAAAATAATTAAATGTGACGATTGCTTGATTGCTTGTGAATCTATCACAAGATCCGGTATTGAATCGCAGAAATGGGATTGCTCTTATTGTGCAAAAAACAAGAGGAGGTTTAACGATACCTTCTGCAAGTGTAGTAAATATTTGTTTATTAGTGGAATCATTATTTCGTCATGCTTGCCAAAACAATAATGGAAAACCGCCAATAGAACAAAACTTTTCTGCAGTATTAACTGTAAAGGCGTTAAATGATCTTACACATAAAACGGCAACATTGTTTCCTGATCTACAAGACCATTTTAAGGACACTTTGGTATCAGACAGTTTTAACAGTCACTTTCACACTCTTGTAAAACAAATTATCATCAAATATATAGATATCCGTCTAACGTAGTGGCACCGGTAATGGACAAGACACCTATTATGGACACTCTAAACTTTTATTCGCCTAAAATAAAGGTAGAAATAGTTTTACGCAAATGGCAATACTAATCCTCGAATGAACATACATCTGTCTACTATAGTTGACAGTGACAGCTGAATCAATTATTTTGTACCAAAATGGCGAGATGAATAAATTTGCGTTTTGGCTTTCTCTAATTAAATCGTGATTTATGAAAGGAGTACTCATCACGAATCAGTAAACAAAATAATGATTATGAATGTGGGTTATGAAAAAACAAAGCCCGTCGCCCATCCAATCCTAACCTAACTAAGGCAGGTATTCTATAAAATGTTCTTAAATCACGCACGATGTGCCGCATTAAGGCGGCATGGATGAGAGATGAAACTAGCATCAGTCGTCAGTGATGAGAGTCAAATGTAACACGTTATTTAAGTGTAGTATTATAACGTAACACATTGGTAACTTTTCTCGTTACCTACCTAGTCATGTGCACTAAAACAATCAAAATCTAGAGAACGATAAATACGTAATTATCCAGTTTTAGTATAAATGGACAATCCAGGACCCTGAAATTCCAAAAAGATGCTTCCTTCACTACACCAAACCCAAGCGAGCGAAGCTGCTGTTGAGTCAACTGGTTCGTTATCAAATTCTGTGTAGAACGGCACCAATATTGTCAATGTAATCAAATTTAAGCAAAAACAGATTGGTCCGTAGAATAAACAAATCGTTGATTGCGCCATCTATACTTGGTGATATTGGCTTTAAATGTATATATAACACAAAAAAGGTTAAAGATACCAGTCTATTTCCTTATATATATTTTAGTCTATGAACAAAACCAGTGGGCAGAAACCATAGAACAAATTTACTCCTAACGGAGAAGAAAGCCAACTGCATAGATTAAAACAAAACGGTTCCCGCTAGCGCCACCTAGTTTCAGCCCACTGAAATATTGTTAGTGGCGGTAAATTCAAATATAGCCAAACAGAAATTTCAACCAGATATTAAAAATCTAAATTTATTACAAGAAACAATCCTTGTAATTAAAAAACGAAACTCTTAAGTAGTAATTTCGAATCATAGCCGACTGAAATTTCTTATAAGAGAAAATACCTACTTACAAGAATAAAAAATCTGCTTCCACTATGTACTCTAATCAAATAAAAGTACATTAAAATTGCATAATGTTTATTGTATCATGTAGGTGTATCACACAATATTTTAATACAAATGACGTGTTGTTACTGGATATGAAATTGCCTGAAGGTTTGACTGATGCCTGGGGTGCAACAACCAACTTAGCGCTGTACTATGTAGTAGCATGTAATATGTAGTATTATCATTAATTATTACGTCATATAAACATGGTACACAAATACGAGATATTATTTACATTGTCACCTTGTATAAAAACAGGCCTATTACATATACAACAAAATTGGCAACTAAACATTACTAATTGCAAAATGATTATTGTATCATGGATATTACATAATATTTTAATACAAATCAATGACAACATGATCATCTAATCAATACTTGAGATTATAATCTCTGCTTGAGCATTGTTTATAAACTATTCTCAGTTGAACTAGTTTCAAACCGATATGCAATCAACGATTTGTTTATTCTACGGACCAATCTGTTTTTGCTTAAATTTGATTACATTTTTTAATTTTTTTATTTATTTATTTATTATTAATAATACAATGTGGCTTACAGACTAATCTAAAGCACCAACATGTCAAACAATATACAAAAATTAAATACAAAAAAATTAAATTAAATTACAGAACAATATGATAAAACATTATAAAATAATCAAAAATAAAGACAAATAACAAATTTTACAATTTAAATACATAGAGCAACCAAACAATAATGTCAAACAAATACAATAATAAAAATAAAACATGTCCTCAAATTAAAATAAAATATTGAAAATTAAAATAAAATATTGAAAATTAAAATAAAATATTGAAAATTAAACTAAAATATTGAAAATTAAATAACAAGATAAGTAGGTATGTCAAATTATTAGAAACAGCTAAAACTAAACAACAAATCATAAAGAATAAAAAATAATATGGTAAATTTAACAAATACAATTTAAATACAAATAGGCACTTCTTATAAAAAACTCCAATTCTGTCAATAAATATGTCAGCATCTTCGTACCGAACGAGCATGTCGCCGAGAATAATGTGTGGTCGCGCGGTTGGCGCATTACGAGCACGGCATGTCCGTGCTACCGGTCGCGCAAAGAGGCGCAGCGCACAGCGCGGCGCAACAGCCGCGCCGCGCCGCGGCACCTGCAGTCTCATCTGCTCCAATACTGTCGGGTTATCTACTACATTATGGAGCAGAGAATAGTAGTGCACTATAAGCAACAGTTTCCGCCTGAGCACTAATGTGTCCAAACTAACCATCCCTGATACAAACACAGATGGATACAAATAAGGATAGTAGCCGTAGGCTCGCTTGTACAGCCACCGTGCAAACTTACGCTGTACCCTCTCAATCATAAGGGAATACTTACTTTCATAAGGATCCCATACGACCGCACCAAACTCAAGGATGCTTCGGACATAGGCATTATAAAGTATTTTCGCTACTTGAATATTACTGAACTGTGAAGCTACCCTCATTATAAAGCCAAGCGTTTTGCTTGCCTTCTTGCATGCATTCGTCATGTGTGTCCGAAAGTCCAGTTTACTATCTAAAGTTAGTCCTAAATCTCGAATTTCATTAACTCTTTTCAGTGGAGCGTCAGGCAAGCAATACGTGGCATATAGAGGAGAATAAGACCGCGAGAAAGTAATTACTTTGCACTTCGAAGCATTGAGAGGCAGACGATTAGCATGGCTCCACTCCGCCACAGAGTCCACGTCCCTTTGCAGAAGAGCAGTGTCAGCGTTGCTATTAACAGCCAAGCACAGTTTCAAGTCATCAGCGAACATAAGGCATTTAGCAGCGTTTACGACCCTCGGCAGGTCGTTAATCATTAGCAGAAACAGCGTAGGCCCCAAAGTGCTTCCCTGACTTACCCCAGATCGGGTGTAATAATCACTAGACTCATGACCAGCTACACAAACGAACTGACTGCGGCCACTTAGGTAGCTCGCAAAGAAATTTAAGAGTTTAGGCGTAAATCCAAAACCTGCCAGTTTCATAAGAAGAACATCGTTATCTACAAGATCAAATGCTTTTTTAAAATCAAAATACGCTGTATCGACTTGGTTACCCGCATCCATTTCAGCAGCGACATAGTCAACGAAGTTTATGTGGTTTGTCGTAGTCGATCGAGCCCTGCGAAAACCATGCTGAGAGTCATCCAGGAAAGAACCAACCTGCCTCGTGATTCGACGATCTATCATAGATTCAAAGACCTTGCCGAAAACAGATAGCACAGCTATAGGCCTGTAGTGGGAGACATCAGAGGCAGAACTTACTTTAGGGACCGGTGTTACCCTAGACGTCTTCCATCGTTGCGGGTAAGTTGATTCGCCCAGAGATAAATTGTATAGAAACAACAGTGGCAGTTCCAAAACACTCACACAGTCCCTGACCAGAAAGCAGGGAATACCGTCTGGACCAGACGACGTGCGAGGTTTGAGGCGCTTGACTGCAACGCGCAGGTCAGCCACGTCCACAGTGCCGATTTCTACACGCGCGGAGTCAAGCCCAGCACCGCAGCACGCCGCCGCTGCCAGCGCATCCAGAGCAGGTACCTCGCGCTGGAACACTGAACTGAAGTAATGTGCAAACGCAGCGGCGGCGTCTGCGCCCTCCACCTCAGCACCATCGCATATGAATCTTTCACAGTGCCGCCTGTCTTTTCGCTTATCTTTTACATAATCCCAGAATTTAGCGGGTTCATCAATGATCTTTTTTTGTGTTAATTCAATGTGCTGCCGGTGTGCATCGCCAATCAAAGTCTTTACGCGAGACCTATAATACTTGTATAGCTCTCTGTTAAATTCTTTACCCTCAGATTTAAACCGTATGAAATGAAAGTACTTGTTCTGAATATTTTTAATAATTTCCCGTGTGTACCATAACGGATACACATACCGACTAACCCGTCTAGATTGTTGCTTTAGAGGAACATGTGAACTAAATTTACAATATACAACATTGACAATATTGGTGCCGTTCTACACAGAATTTGATAACGAACCAGTTGACTCAACAGCAGCTTCGCTCGCTTGGGTTTGGTGTAGTGAAGGAAGCATCTTTTTGGAATTTCAGGGTCCTGGATTGTCCATTTATACTAAAACTGGATAATTACGTATTTATCGTTCTCTAGATTTTGATTGTTTTAGTGCACATGACTAGTACTGCCCTCATAACTCAAACTGCAGTAATCGACATTTTTGGGATATTTACTTTTTTCAAGAAATGGGGCCCCAAGGGGTTTATTTACATGAAAAAATATTAATATTTTAAAAAAAGTCTCTACAAGTATGTTTTTTAGGTAACGTTTTGCGCAGTACTTACATGAAAACTATATCAATGATAAGAAAAAGCACAGTATTAAACACATGCTAAAGAAGAATGCAGTACTTGTTAGAATTTCCTAAAACAAAGTGCAGTAATAGCCTTATTGCAAAATGATTATTGTATCATGGATATTACATAATATTTTAATACAAATCACACTTTTTCACGTTATAAAATATAGATTATGTACGTTATAATTTATGAAATTGGTTATTTGCTTGACGGCTTAACTACTGCCTTAGGTACAATCAACTTAGCTCACTTGTGTCATATAATATACCAATATGGTCTATGGTAGCATATAATATGTAAAATTATCATTGATAATTTTATTTATTTATTTTATTTTATTTTACACTATTCGGAAAACAAACAGCTGAAACTAACTAATTATAGTAGGTAGATAGTAGAAGGAATCCATAAAAAGTTTATATAATAACATCATATAAACTTGGTAGACATAGATGAGACATTATTTACATTGTTACCTTTTTTATGAAACAGGCCTATATTACAATCACAAACTGACAACTATACTGCAACTGCAGGCTTAACAAGTTTTAATGAGCTAATGTCACAATATAGGGGGCAGACGAAATCACTGCACACATGAATCTATTAATGCCTGGTTGCAGCAGACTAAAATATTAACACAAGCATTATAGCAAAGCATAGTTTATATGAACACATTTTATTTATGTAATAATATATTTATTTTACGTTTCAGTGCAGCTGTAGATGCTTCGCCAGCAAACACTCTATTTTTTAGAACACAGTATCTTCTTATACATATAGTAAAAACACTACTAATTATGGTGCATACATTTGAGTTCCTGTGCTCCATACAAATGTTCAGGAAATAGAAATTCACATTTGACATTATGTGCTCAGATATGTTTTTTATTAAGTATGTCGTGTGAGCTTTTTTTCTGAGAAATTCATTTATCAGGGTAGCGCAGTGACACAGACGACCATTTCTTTTGTAACATTATGTAAACTGTTTTTAAACTCTGAGTACTCTCTAAACTCCACAAACAAATTAAAGTTTTCAACACTTGTTGATATTAATGATTTTTTACAATCCTCACAATTAGGCATCCTCTTCATTACGAATCCACACACATATGCACATGCCTGAATTTCTGCATTGTTGTCTTGTATGGCATCATCAATTTGAGGTAATTCAATTGAGGACAGAAATTCAGGCTCTGTCCTTGCAAATGTATGCTGTGGTGTGGACTGTGAAACGGATAATAGTGTTTCAAAATTGGTAATTATAACGCTATTATCAGTTTCACAGTTTCCTGAAGTGCCCATGTGTGACATATTTGTTAATATGGCAGTTTTTAAGCCAGCTACAAATTGGCTGCATGTTGGATTGGAATTGGATCCACAGTTGCCACGAATGCAGCCAAAAAGATTTTCAATAGGATCTTGTTGTAATCGCCTAGTGGCAAGGCTAGTGATGTGGTGTTTTTGCACCTAGCTCCTCCACAATTTCTCAATGGCATTGAGAGTCCATATCCAACCTTCTTGTGATGGCGAAAAAATCTTTTCATTTTTTCAAAGCATTTAAATGTGGACTTGAATGTTTTAAATTTGTTGCATGAGCTTTTCCTCTGCGCAAATCCGAGCAATCGCTGTTAAGACAATCAAACAGATTATCCATATTTATAATAACATTTGCTGTTACAGCTGCGTCCACAGTAAGGTCTCCTGAAAATAAAAGTAAGGTGATTAAATAAATGTTTGCTTCAAATGAACTTTGTTATTTTGATTGTTACAAATTTTTGAGTTAATATACTAGCTGTAACCTGCTATCACATCTGTTAATATTTTGATGTAGTTGGGGGTCATTGACATTTTACTAACATTGAACTAAGCTCTCAAGTTGCCTGACAGAATTTATACATATACTGTATGTATAGGGATGTTCAAGCAACTCTTTTAACTGCTCACATTGCACGAGTGTCCATACATTACATGCAAGATGTGGGGACAGCCATGACAGCTGTAGGCTCTAGTCAGCCTAAAGATGTAGGTACATATCCTACAAATCAAATTACTGTGTGCATGAGATTTAAGAACTAATGTCTCTAAGTGATGAGCGCAGTTTAGAGCCACAGAACGGTGATACTGCAACTGTAATGAACAGGCATGATGCATCCTATCAGGTACGGTCTTCTCTACTTCATCACTTCAAAACATTAAAAATAAACATTCACCATGCTATCATGCAATAAAGAAAGTACCTACCTATCTAGTTTACATACCTTTAGCTACTTTGGCTAACATTCCTCCTGCTACAGAATGGCTAAGAACTTGTGCTGCATATTTAACCTTCATTTTTTGTTTTGAATTGGGCTCTAAGTGATCCTTCTTCAAAGCTGGTGCATACACAAAGTTTGGGTTGGTATTATCAATTTCATAAAATTCCTTTATGTGGGACCATTTAGCAATTCCTGTAAAAAGAAATATGTATCATGTAGAAAAATAGTTATCAAACTAAAATAAAAGCAGTAATTTCATAACAATATCATATTTTTTTGTTTGTTTGTTTGAGTTTCACTTGATTCACATTGGGCCAGATTCGTAATTCTGCTAAGGGTCTTAGAAAAAAACAATATGCAACAGTTAACCCAAAAGATAAGAACACACAAGAGTGAAAAGTATGTATGAGAACCCTTTACCTTTTCCTTCATTGTCATTTGATAAAATGTCTGTAGCACATTCAATATATTATTTTAAAGCATTTTAATAAATGTGGTACATCAAAAAGTGCTGTGATTTGTTTGCCATTGTGGTGTATATAAGGGTTTTGCAGTGATGCACCCAAGATAGTGAGGGCTCACCTGTTTACGCCATCCATATCGCACACAATGGCCGCAATATTTACTCCCACCTCATGGCAATTTTGTAGAACCTGAAATGATAAATAATGAATAATTATTCTAACTGATGTGATAACTATTCACATTGGGTCTGTTATGCAAAAGTATTGATAACGGTGTACAATTTAGAAACTAATAATAATATCAAGAAGAAATATTTGCATTTTTGTATGTCTGTAATGAATAGACTCTAAAACAACTCGTATCAATTTCAAAAATTCTTTCTTCATTATACTATGTAATCCCTAAATAACATAGGCTATATATATTTTGATTCATCATTATCATCATCCATCACCATGCAGACAGAGCGTAGCTAGTATTATATAAAGGTTGTCATCATCATCCCTACACATGTAGGATCAATCGATACCATATGTTTTTCTGTAATATGAATGGACACAACAAGGAATATAATTTGGTTTTAGTATTAGTTTAGGTAATAGGGTTTTGCCACACCGCTGACTGCTGCCTACTAGACGCACTTTTCTGCCTATGAGACTTCAGTCGCCTTTTAAGACATTCTAAGGCAGGTGTTTAAAAAAAAATACTTACCTCTTTAATTAGCACAGCCAGTCTGTCTGCAGTAGAAAACCCACTTGAAAAGTAATGGGCAATTGGCTGTTTAACTTTCTTACGTATCCCCGCAACCATAAACACCAATGCATATGCTGCAATAAGTGGGGATCTTCCCTGTGAAGCATGGTCCTGAAATCCTTCAATTACATCTTCTTTAGGGTTGTAATTGAGATGTTTTTTTTATTGACATTTCATCAAACATTAAAGTGTATTCATTGTCTGAAGGCTTTTGTGTCTTTGTGTAATTTTGAAGGACTTCAAAAACTGGTTGATTGATTCCAGCATTAAAAGGTACTCTATTGAGTAGACTTTTTAATGTACTGGGTGATGGTAACTGAAAAAGCCTTTGCAGCAAACGGTAAAAAGTTGGTGATCTTTTATAAATTCTTAGAGCAGTAATTTTTTCTTTTTATTCCACCTTCGACCAGTACTTTTCTTTTTAAAGTTCCGTATCTGTCTTTGCAACTGTTGCGCAAATGTCGGAGATATCTTCTCTGATAACTTTTTTATGGATACATCATCTGTCACACGTTTTAAAATATCTTTTGACTTCAGATGTCTAACGCGATTGCGCAGTTGGAAAAATTTTCGCATATATTTGCTACATTTGGCATACAAAAACTTCTCCTTTTCTGAAGTTGGTTTAACTATTGTTTGCACTTGAGCATCTGAAGATGTCCCAACATTAGGCTCACTATTTGCACCAATGGTCACTTCCTCTAAGACCCCATGTGAAGGACCAGGCTGATTGGTAGGTCTTGTGTTTGTGATATCCTGTAAGACCCCATGTGAAGGACCAGGTTGAGGCCTTATTGTATACTCGGGCAATTGTGGTTCATTCTGGAAAAAAATAACTAATGAGTTACAGATGAAAAGGTATTGAAAATATATAACTAAACTAACAAATACAGATGGTTAGGAACTCTTTAGTTAAAACATAATGGTACAAAAGGCAGTCTTATCGCGATTCCTTCCAGACAAACTTTGGATGGAAAGAGTAATATTTTCAGGGACAGTGGTAAATAGTATCAGCGTAAGTATAGAAAATAGGTACATAATGTACATATACCTAAATACCTGATAACAAATGTAATGTATATATATATATATATATATATTACATAATATATTTATATACATATACTGCCTAGTTCAATTTGTAACAAAAATAGATTTGAAATTTTTGCAAACACCAATAATATTTAAACCACAGATATAATTTTTTAATTTGGTCTTAATTGAATTAGGCGTTGGATATTGGAGCTGTGGTAGCCAAGTGATTACACCTATTGACTGCTAATCAGAAGGTACCCCGTGGCAGTAGAACATTTGGCGAATGCTGATCTAGCTAGCTTCCTACTACCCTCAAGTAGCAAGTATACTTCTGCCCTACCAATTGAAGCAGCAATCGTGGACGGAACAGTATGGACTACTGAGCAGCATGGGTTAACTCTCTGATTTTCACACAACATTCTATGCTCACTGTGGAGTTTCATTTGAAATGTTGTTGATGAGTATGTATTGTTTTGATTCTGAAATGGGTACTGTAAAATATTTGTTGCAGCCAAATGCTAATTGCCTAACCGTTTTATGAAACACCACTGTTCTATCAATGCCGTGAATATTTACCATTTATATCATATTTATCCAGCTACAGATACAGCTTTTAAGCCCCCATATGCATGAAGTAGGTACTATGACACAACTAGATTTGTGTGAAATTTTGTATAACTTATACAACATACACATCATTTATTTTAATCTAACTTCCATGGGGACTCAGGCTACAGGTAAGTTAGAAATATTACTCCCAATGGAAAGCTACATGGATGCAAAGACGAAATATAATATTTAGTGCATTCAAATAGATCACTACTGATTGTTTTTAGCGAAAATGCTAACAACGCTCATAAGGGGCGTTCGAATGGGAATCTGTGTGTGAAAATGTCATTCATGTCTCTTTTTGTTCAGCATTCGGAATGCTAAAAAAGAGGAATTTTTGCCACCAAAAAGTGTAATTTTTGACCCACGTCCGAAGCATGGTTGTTTGTGATTGTTATTTGACATCTATGTGTTTGATCATAAACATGCGATTTTAGGTCTTATGCTCAGTTGAGCGCTTTTTTGTTAAAGCGTTTGTAAAGATCAAAAATGTTACTTTTGTCACTTTTGCCCACACCCAATTCGAACACACTATATGTAGTTTCTGGATTTCTCAGTTAGGTCAATTTTAAGGATTCAGAATTATCCAGATTTGCTAATTCATGTTTGATTTGACTCTGATAAAATGCTTAAAAATAGAAGTTCTTAGAGGCTTCTGTCTGCAACTATTGTCATAATTCTGCCAGTGTCTGTTGTGCTAGTTCCATAAACTATCAGGAGAATTAGCAATTGTTTAATAATATGAGGAGTGGTACATATGGAGAGTCGCACTAAGACATGACCATAAAAATATCAGTAAATATACATACCGTATAAGGTTATTTATGCCAGGCTCTGGAAATCTAAACAATTTTGCGTTGTCTGCGAACGGTGAGCGGCCGCATTTAAAGCATTTCCTTTTGTTTTCTTTCTCCGACATGATCACAAACTAAAATTGAGACTCTGCTCAAATTATTATAATATATTCAAGAGTCAATTTCTCACATCACACACAACTGATTCAATTTCTCGAAGTTCCTAATCGCAAGTAACATAACTTTTTGAAGGCACGGAGGAACATAAGCTCAACTCGACGTGGATTTAATGCTATATTCAAGGAACTTTAACAACGAACGAAACTGAAATCACTGAAACCGGCACTAAATCCGAATAAAAAACAATAACACACCCACCAAAGAGAATATTTTAGCATGCCGGATGTGACATCAAAATATTTAATGTGTTACCACCTTTGAATAATATTTTAAATGGCAACTATAAAAATTAGCCCCCGTCGGTAATTTTATTTGCCCCATACAAATGTGCCATCCCGTCGCCAGTGCGACCGCTTTTATAGGTTACGGCGTACTTGCACGTGGTCGTTTTAAACATTAAGATTGCAATACAAAGTGATGGCATGTTTTATAATTAATTGTACGTAATAAACTTAAATCATTTTGAGAATAATTATATTATTAATTTTAATTGGAATAATTTACTGTATACAATTTCAAATATATGAATCTATGTTTTATACATCAATTCAAATAAATCAATTTAACAAATCTAATTATTATAGACTAATTATTATTGGCTAATTATTGTATCCGCGTCGATATATATATTGTTGGAGACGAAAATAGCCTAGTAGACCGAAAAGTATAAAATGCGGCGCGCAGAGCGGTCGTGGCTCACTCTGCCTTCAACCGTCGACGAGTCAACATCTCCGAGTTCGTTATTGCGGTGACGTCAATCCTTGTCGTGGTTTTGTATAGTGCAAACACTGTCATAATGATTGTCGGTTTTTTTTTTTTTTTTTTTTTTTTTTTTTTTCCTTTTATTAAATTAATGTTCTGCTACTTGTAGAGATAAATAACTGTAAGGTTAATGTTACCGCTGTTTTAATACTTTTATACGGCAATGTTTTGTCTTGTATGACTTGTATGCAACACGAGAGGTATTGATCATTATGATTGACACGTCACTGTGGTATGGACGTACTTCAGGTTTTAAATAAAACAATTGTCAATATGAACCCTATATGAATGGGTACCAATGGAAACTTGGTAATGTATGTAAGGCATGGAATGTTTTTCTTTGTTTTCATTGCATGGTGTGGTGCGGGTGGTGGAAGTCCAGAATTTTATTGTAGTACATCGACAGATATTAACACAATCATTTGTTTTCAGCTGTCCCGAGCAGGTATCCTGAGCGCCTGCCCAAACTGCTGCGCTGGGCTGCTGCGCTGAGCAACCGCCCGTGCTTCTGCGCTGAGCGGCCGCCCAAGCCGCTGTCCCGAGCAGTTGTCTGCTGGAAGTCAAGATTACCTTGTGTGGAGTCATGCAAAGGTGGTATCGTGAGTATGTCGAGACATTCGACAGTTAATCTTCACAAATTGATATCATGCGCTAGTTGTTTTTGGTATGCATTAATAAAGAAAAATATCACTAAACTGTGCGAGTGAGATCTTGGTAAAGTATGTAAGGCATGGAATGTTTTTCTTTGTTTTCATTGCATGGTGTGGTGCGGGTGATGGAAGTCCAGAATTTTATCGTAGTACGTCGACAGATATTAACACATTCATTTATTTTTCAGCTGTCCCGAGCAGGTATCCTGAGCGGCTGCCCAAACTGCTGCACTGAGCAACTGCCCGTGCTTCTGCGCTGAGCGGCCGCCCAAGCCGCTGTCCCGAGCAGTTGTCTGCTGGAAGTCAAGATTACCTTGTGTGGTGTCATGCAAAGGTGGTATCGTGAGTATGTAGAGACATTCGACAGTTAATCTTCACAAATTGATATCATGCGCTAGTTGTCTTTGGTATGCATTAATAAAGAAAAATATCACTAAACTGTGCGAGTGAAATTTGGTAAAGTATGTAAGGCATGGAATGTTTTTCTTTGTTTTCATTGCATGGTGTGGTGCGGGTGATGGAAGTCCAGAATTTTATCGTAGTACGTCGACAGATATTAACACATTCATTTGTTTTTCAGCTGTCCCGAGCAGGTATCCTGAGCGGCTGCCCAAACTGCTGCGCTGGGCTGCTGCGCTGAGCAACTGCCCGTGCTTCTGCGCTGAGCGGCCGCCCAAGCCGCTGTCCCGAGCAGTTGTCTGCTGGAAGTCAAGATTACCTTGTGTGGTGTCATGCAAAGGTGGTATCGTGAGTATGTAGAGACATTCGACAGTTAATCTTCACAAATTGATATCATGCGCTAGTTGTCTTTGGTATGCATTAATAAAGAAAAATATCACTAAACTGTGCGAGTGAAATTTGGTAAAGTATGTAAGGCATGGAATGTTTTTCTTTGTTTTCATTGCATGGTGTGGTGCGGGTGATGGAAGTCCAGAATTTTATCGTAGTACGTCGACAGATATTAACACATTCATTTGTTTTTCAGCTGTCCCGAGCAGGTATCCTGAGCGGCTGCCCAAACTGCTGCGCTGGGCTGCTGCGCTGAGCAACTGCCCGTGCTTCTGCGCTGAGCGGCCGCCCAAGCCGCTGTCCCGAGCAGTTGTCTGCTGGAAGTCAAGATTACCTTGTGTGGTGTCATGCAAAGGTGGTATCGTGAGTATGTAGAGACATTCGACAGTTAATCTTCACAAATTGATATCATGCGCTAGTTGTCTTTGGTATGCATTAATAAAGAAAAATATCACTAAACTGTGCGAGTGAAATTTGGTAAAGTATGTAAGGCATGGAATGTTTTTCTTTGTTTTCATTGCATGGTGTGGTGCGGGTGATGGAAGTCCAGAATTTTATCGTAGTACGTCGACAGATATTAACACATTCATTTGTTTTTCAGCTGTCCCGAGCAGGTATCCTGAGCGGCTGCCCAAACTGCTGCGCTGGGCTGCTGCGCTGAGCAACTGCCCGTGCTTCTGCGCTGAGCGGCCGCCCAAGCCGCTGTCCCGAGCAGTTGTCTGCTGGAAGTCAAGATTACCTTGTGTGGTGTCATGCAAAGGTGGTATCGTGAGTATGTAGAGACATTCGACAGTTAATCTTCACAAATTGATATCATGCGCTAGTTGTCTTTGGTATGCATTAATAAAGAAAAATATCACTAAACTGTGCGAGTGAAATTTGGTAAAGTATGTAAGGCATGGAATGTTTTTCTTTGTTTTCATTGCATGTTGTGGTGCGGGTGATGGAAGTCCAGAATTTTATTGTAGTACGTCGACAGATATTAACACATTCATTTGTTTTTCAGCTGTCCCGAGCAGGTATCCTGAGCGGCTGCCCAAACTGCTGCGCTGGGCTGCTGCGCTGAGCAACTGCCCGTGCTTCTGCGCTGAGCGGCCGCCCAAGCCGCTGTCCCGAGCAGTTGTCTGCTGGAAGTCAAGATTACCTTGTGTGGTGTCATGCAAAGGTGGTATCGTGAGTATGTAGAGACATTCGACAGTTAATCTTCACAAATTGATATCATGCGCTAGTTGTCTTTGGTATGCATTAATAAAGAAAAATATCACTAAACTGTGCGAGTGAAATTTGGTAAAGTATGTAAGGCATGGAATGTTTTTCTTTGTTTTCATTGCATGGTGTGGTGCGGGTGATGGAAGTCCAGAATTTTATCGTAGTACGTCGACAGATATTAACACTTTCATTTGTTTTTCAGCTGTCCCGAGCAGGTATCCTGAGCGGCTGCCCAAACTGCTGCGCTGGGCTGCTGCGCTGAGCAACTGCCCGTGCTTCTGCGCTGAGCGGCCGCCCAAGCCGCTGTCCCGAGCAGTTGTCTGCTGGAAGTCAAGATTACCTTGTGTGGTGTCATGCAAAGGTGGTATCGTGAGTATGTAGAGACATTCGACAGTTAATCTTCACAAATTGATATCATGCGCTAGTTGTCTTTGGTATGCATTAATAAAGAAAAATATCACTAAACTGTGCGAGTGAAATTTGGTAAAGTATGTAAGGCATGGAATGTTTTTCTTTGTTTTCATTGCATGGTGTGGTGCGGGTGATGGAAGTCCAGAATTTTATCGTAGTACGTCGACAGATATTAACACTTTCATTTGTTTTTCAGCTGTCCCGAGCAGGTATCCTGAGCGGCTGCCCAAACTGCTGCGCTGGGCTGCTGCGCTGAGCAACTGCCCGTGCTTCTGCGCTTAGCGGCTGCCCAAGCCGCTGTCTAAGCAGTTGTCTGCTGGAAGTCAAGATTACCTTGTGTGGTGTCATGCAAAGGTGGTATCGTGAGTATGTCGAGACATTCGACAGTTAATCTTCACAAATTGATATCATGCGCTAGTTGTTTTTGGTATGCATTAATAAAGAAAAATATCACTAACCTGTGCGAGTGAGGTCTTGGTAAAGTATGTAAGGCATGGAATGTTTTTCTTTGTTTTCATTGCATGGTGTGGTGCGGGTGATGGAAGTCCAGAATTTTATCGTAGTACGTCGACAGATATTAACACATTCATTTATTTTTCAGCTGTCCCGAGCAGGTATCCTGAGCGGCTGCCCAAACTGCTGCACTGAGCAACCGCCCGTGCTTCTGCGCTGAGCGGCCGCCCAAGCCGCTGTCCCGAGCAGTTGTCTGCTGGAAGTCAAGATTACCTTGTGTGGTGTCATGCAAAGGTGGTATCGTGAGTATGTCGAGACATTCGACAGTTAATCCTCACAAATTGATATCATGCGCTAGTTGTTTTTGGTATGCATTAATAAAGAAAAATATCACTAAACTGTGCGAGTGAGGTCTTGTTAAACTATGTAAGGCATGGAATGTTTTTCTTTGTTTTCATTGCATGGTGTGGTGCGGGTGATGGAAGTCCAGAATTTTATCGTAGTACGTCGACAGATATTAACACATTAATTTGTTTTTCAGCTGTCCAGAGCAGGTATCCTGAGCGGCTGCCCAAACTGCTGCGCTCGGCTGCTGCGCTGAGCAACTGCCCGTGCTTCTGCGCTGAGCGGCCGCCCAAGCCGCTGTCCCGAGCAGTTGTCTGCTGGAAGTCAAGTCCGGAGTAATCGACACCAAAGATTACCTTGTGTGGTGTCATGCAAAGGTGGTATCGTGAGTATGTAGAGACATTCGACAGTTAATCTTAACAAATTGATATCATGCGCTAGTTGTCTTTGGTATGCATTAATAAAGAAAAATATCACTAAACTGTGCGAGTGAAATTTGGTAAAGTATGTAAGGCATGGAATGTTTTTCTTTGTTTTCATTGCATGGTGTGGTGCGGGTGATGGAAGTCCAGAATTTTATTGTAGTACGTCGACAGATATTAACACATTCATTTGTTTTTCAGCTGTCCCGAGCAGGTATCCTGAGTGGCTGCCCAAACTGCTGCGCTGGGCTGCTGCGCTGAGCAACCGCCATTGCTTCTGCGCTGAGCGGCCGCCCAAGCCGCTGTCCCGAGCAGTTGTCTGCTGGAAGTCAAGATTACCTTGTATGGTGTCATGCAAAGGTGGTATCGTGAGTATGTCGAGACATTCGACAGTTAATCTTCACAAATTGATATCATGCGCTAGTTGTTTTTGGTATGCATTAATAAAGAAAAATATCACTAAACTGTGCGAGTGAGGTCTTGTTAAAGTATGTAAGGCATGGAATGTTTTTCTTTGTTTTCATTGCATGGTGTGGTGCGGGTGATGGAAGTCCAGAATTTTATCGTAGTACGTCGACAGATATTAACACATTCATTTGTTTTTCAGCTGTCCCGAGCAGGTATCCTGAGCGGCTGCCCAAACTGCTGCGCTCGGCTGCTGCGCTGAGCAACTGCCCGTGCTTCTGCGCTGAGCGGCCGCCCAAGCCGCTGTCCCGAGCAGTTGTCTGCTGGAAGTCAAGTCCGGAGTAATCGACACCAAAGATTACCTTGTGTGGTGTCATGCAAAGGTGGTATCGTGAGTATGTAGAGACATTCGACAGTTAATCTTCACAAATTGATATCATGCGCTAGTTGTCTTTGGTATGCATTAATAAAGAAAAATATCACTAAACTGTGCGAGTGAAATTTTGGTAAAGTATGTAAGGCATGGAATGTTTTTCTTTGTTTTCATTGCATGGTGTGGTGCGGGTGATGGAAGTCCAGAATTTAATTGTAGTACGTCGACAGATATTAACACATTCATTTGTTTTTCAGCTGTCCCGAGCAGGTATCCTGAGCGGCTGCCCAAACTGCTGCGCTGGGCTGCTGCGCTGAGCAACCGCCATTGCTTCTGCGCTGAGCGGCCGCCCAAGCCGCTGTCCCGAGCAGTTGTCTGCTGGAAGTCAAGATTACCTTGTGTGGTGTCATGCAAAGGTGGTATCGTGAGTATGTCAAGACATTCGACAGTTAATCTTCACAAATTGATATCATGCGCTAGTTGTTTTTGGTATGCATTAATAAAGAAAAATATCACTTAACAGTGCGAGTGAGGTCTTGGTAAAGTATGTAAGGCATGGAAAGTTTTCTTTGTTTTCATTGCATGGTGTGGTGCGGGTGATGGAAGTCCAGAATTTTATCGTAGTACGTCGACAGATATTAACACATTCATTTATTTTTCAGCTGTCCCGAGCAGGTATCCTGAGCGGCTGCCCAAACTGCTGCGCTGAGCAACCGCCCGTGCTTCTGCGCTGAGCGGCCGCCCAAGCCGCTGTCCCGAGCAGTTGTCTGCTGGAAGTCAAGATTACCTTGTGTGGTGTCATGCAAAGGTGGTATCGTGAGTATATCGAGACATTCGACAGTTAATCCTCACAAATTGATATCATGCGCTAGTTGTTTTTGGTATGCATTAATAAAGAAAAATATCACTAAACTGTGCGAGTGAGGTCTTGTTAAAGTATGTAAGGCATGGAATGTTTTTCTTTGTTTTCATTGCATGGTGTGGTGCGGGTGATGGAAGTCCAGAATTTTATCGTAGTACGTCGACAGATATTAACACATTAATTTGTTTTTCAGCTGTCCCGAGCAGGTATCCTGAGCGGCTGCCCAAACTGCTGCGCTTGGCTGCTGCGCTGAGCAACTGCCCGTGCTTCTGCGCTGAGCGGCCACCCATGCCGCTGTCCCGAGCAGTTGTCTGCTGGAAATCAAGTCCGGAGTAATCGACACCAAAGATTACCTTGTGTGGTGTCATGCAAAGGTGGTATCGTGAGTATGTAGAGACATTCGACAGTTAATCTTAACAAATTCATATCATGCGCTAGTTGTCTTTGGTATGCATTAATAAAGAAAAATATCACTAAACTGTGCGAGTGGAATTTTGGTAAAGTATGTAAGGCATGGAATGTTTTTCTTTGTTTTCATTGCATGGTGTGGTGCGGGTGATGGAAGTCCAGAATTTTGTTGTAGTACGTCGACAGATATTAAAACATTCATTTGTTTTTCAGCTGTCCCGAGCAGGTATCCTGAGCGGCTGCCCAAACTGCTGCGCTGGGCTGCTGCGCTGAGCAACCGCCATTGCTTCTGCGCTGAGCGGCCGCCCAAGCCGCTGTCCCGAGCAGTTGTCTGCTGGAAGTCAAGATTACCTTGTGTGGTGTCATGCAAAGGTGGTATCGTGAGTATGTCGAGACATTCGACAGTTAATCTTCACAAATTTATTATCATGCGCTAGTTGTCTTTGGTATGCATTAATAAAGAAAAATATCACTAAACTGTGCGAGTGAGATCTTGGTAAAGTATGTAAGGCATGGAATGTTTTTCTGTGTTTTCATTGCATGGTGTGGTGCGGGTGATGTAAGTCCAGAATTTATTGTAGTACGTAGACAGATATTAACACATTCATTTATTTTTCAGCTGTCCCGAGCAGGTATCCTGAGCGGCTGCCCAAACTGCTGCGCTGGGCTGCTGCGCTGAGCAACTGCCCGTGCTTCTGCGCTGAGCGGCCGCCCAAGCCGCTGTCCCGAGCAGTTGTCTGCTGGAAGTCAAGATTACCTTGTGTGGTGTCATGCAAAGGTGGTATCGTGAGTATGTAGACATTCGACAGTTAATCCTCACAAATTGATATCATGCGCTAGTTGTTTTTAGTATGCATTAATAAAGAAAAATATCACTAAACTGTGCGAGTGAGGTCTTGTTAAAGTATGTAAGGCATGGAATGTTTTTCTTTGTTTTCATTGCATGGTGTGGTGCGGGTGATGGAAGTCCAGAATTTTATCGTAGTACGTCGACAGATATTAACACATTAATTTGTTTTTCAGCTGTCCCGAGCAGGTATCCTGAGCGGCTGCCCAAACTGCTGCGCTCGGCTGCTGCGCTGAGCAACTGCCCGTGCTTCTGCGCTGAGCGGCCGCCCAAGCCGCTGTCTCGAGCAGTTGTCTGCTGGAAATCAAGTCCGGAGTAATCGACACCAAAGATTACCTTGTGTGGTGTCATGCAAAGGTGGTATCGTGAGTATGTAGAGACATTCGACAGTTAATCTTAACAAATTCATATCATGCGCTAGTTGTCTTTGGTATGCATTAATAAAGAAAAATATCACTAAACTGTGCGAGTGGAATTTTGGTAAAGTATGTAAGGCATGGAATGTTTTTCTTTGTTTTCATTGCATGGTGTGGTGCGGGTGATGGAAGTCCAGAATTTTGTTGTAGTACGTCGACAGATATTAACACATTCATTTGTTTTTCAGCTGTCCCGAGCAGGTATCCTGAGCGGCTGCCCAAACTGCTGCGCTGGGCTGCTGCGCTGAGCAACCGCCATTGCTTCTGCGCTGAGCGGCCGCCCAAGCCGCTGTCCCGAGCAGTTGTCTGCTGGAAGTCAAGATTACCTTGTGTGGTGTCATGCAAAGGTGGTATCGTGAGTATGTCGAGACATTCGACAGTTAATCTTCACAAATTTATTATCATGCGCTAGTTGTCTTTGGTATGCATTAATAAAGAAAAATATCACTAAACTGTGCGAGTGAGATCTTGGTAAAGTATGTAAGGCATGGAATGTTTTTCTGTGTTTTCATTGCATGGTGTGGTGCGGGTGATGTAAGTCCAGAATTTATTGTAGTACGTAGACAGATATTAACACATTCATTTATTTTTCAGCTGTCCCGAGCAGGTATCCTGAGCGGCTGCCCAAACTGCTGCGCTGGGCTGCTGCGCTGAGCAACTGCCCGTGCTTCTGCGCTGAGCGGCCGCCCAAGCCGCTGTCCCGAGCAGTTGTCTGCTGGAAGTCAAGATTACCTTGTGTGGTGTCATGCAAAGGTGGTATCGTGAGTATGTAGACATTCGACAGTTAATCCTCACAAATTGATATCATGCGCTAGTTGTTTTTGGTATGCATTAATAAAGAAAAATATCACTAAACTGTGCGAGTGAGGTCTTGTTAAAGTATGTAAGGCATGGAATGTTTTTCTTTGTTTTCATTGCATGGTGTGGTGCGGGTGATGGAAGTCCAGAATTTTATCGTAGTACGTCGACAGATATTAACACATTAATTTGTTTTTCAGCTGTCCCGAGCAGGTATCCTGAGCGGCTGCCCAAACTGCTGCGCTTGGCTGCTGCGCTGAGGAACTGCCCGTGCTTCTGCGCTGAGCGGCCGCCCAAGCCGCTGTCCCGAGCAGTTGTCTGCTGGAAGTCAAGTCCGGAGTAATCGACACCAAAGATTACCTTGTGTGGTGTCATGCAAAGGTGGTATCGTGAGTATGTAGAGACATTCGACAGTTAATCTTAACAAATTCATATCATGCGCTAGTTGTCTTTGGTATGCATTAATAAAGAAAAATATCACTAAACTGTGCGAGTGGAATTTTGGTAAAGTATGTAAGGCATGGAATGTTTTTCTTTGTTTTCATTGCATGGTGTGGTGCGGGTAAAGGAAGTCCAGAATTTTTTGTAGTACGTCGACAGATATTAACACATTCATTTGTTTTTCAGCTGTCCTGAGCAGGTATCCCGAGCGGCTGCCCAAACTGCTGCGCTGGGCTGCTGCGCTGAGCAACTGCCCGTGCTTCTGCGCTGAGCGGCCGCCCAAGCCGCTGTCCCGAGCAGTTGTCTGCTGGAAGTCAAGATTACCTTGTGTGGTGTCATGCAAAGGTGGTATCGTGAGTATGTCGAGACATTCGACAGTTAATCTTCACAAATTTATTATCATGCGCTAGTTGTCTTTGGTATGCATTAATAAAGAAAAATATCACTAAACTGTGCGAGTGAGATCTTGGTAAAGTATGTAAGGCATGGAATGTTTTTCTGTGTTTTCATTGCATGGTGTGGTGCGGGTGATGTAAGTCCAGAATTTATTGTAGTACGTAGACAGATATTAACACATTCATTTATTTTTCAGCTGTCCCGAGCAGGTATCCTGAGCGGCTGCCCAAACTGCTGCGCTGGGCTGCTGCGCTGAGCAACTGCCCGTGCTTCTGCGCTGAGCGGCCGCCCAAGCCGCTGTCCCGAGCAGTTGTCTGCTGGAAGTCAAGATTAGCTTGTGTGGTGTCATGCAAAGGTGGTAGCGTGAGTATGTCGAGACATTCGACAGTTAATCTTCACAAATTGATATCATGCGCTAGTTGTCTTTGGTATGCATTAATAAAGAAAAATATCACTATACTGTGCAAGTGAGATTTTGGTAAAGTATGTAAGGCATGGAATGTTTTTCTTTGTTTTCATTGCATAGTGTGGTGCGGGTGATGTAAGTCCAGAATGTATTGTAGTACGTAGACAGATATTAACACATTCATTTATTTTTCAGCTGTCCCGAGCAGGTATCCTGAGCGGCTGCCCAAACTGCTGCGCTGGGCTGCTGCGCTGAGCAACTGCCCGTGCTTCTGCGCTGAGCGGCCGCCCAAGCCGCTGTCCCGAGCAGTTGTCTGCTGGAAGTCAAGATTACTTTGTGTGGTGTCATGCAAAGGTGGTATCGTGAGTATGTCGAGACATTCGACAGTTAATCCTCACAAATTGATATCATGCGCTAGTTGTTTTTGGTATGCCTTAATAAAGAAAAATATCACTAAACTGTACGAGTGAGGTCTTGGTAAAGTATGTAAGGCATGGAATGTTTTTCTTTGTTTTCATTGCATGGTGTGGTGCGGGTGATGGAAGTCCAGAATTTTATCGTAGTACGTCGACAGATATAAACACATTCATTTGTTTTTCAGCTGTCCCGAGCAGGTATCCTGAGCGGCTGCCCAAACTGCTGCGCTGGGCTGCTGCGCTGAGCAACCGCCCGTGCTTCTGCGCTGAGCGGCCGCCCAAGCCGCTGTCTCGAGCAGTTGTCTGCTGGAAGTCAAGATTACCTTGTGTGATGTCATGCAAAGGTGGTATCGTGAGTATGTCGAGACATTCGACAGTTAATCTTCACAAATTGATATCATGCGCTAGTTGTCTTTGGTATGCATTAATAAAGAAAAATATCACTAAACTGTGCGAGTGAGATCTTGGTAAAGTATGTAAGGCATGGAATGTTTTTCTTTGTTTTCATTGCATGGTGTGGTGCGGGTGATGGAAGTCCAGAATTTTATCGTAGTAAGTCGACAGATATTAACACATTCATTTGTTTTTCAGCTGTCCTGAGCAGGTATCCCGAGCGGCTGCCCAAACTGCTGCGCTGGGCTGCTGCGCTGAGCAACTGCCCGTGCTTCTGCGCTAAGCGGCTGCCAAAGCCGCTGTCCCGAGCAGTTGTCTGCTGGAAGTCAAGTCCAGAGTAATCGACACCAAAGATTACCTTGTGTGGTGTCATGCAAAGGTAGTATCGTGAGCTTGTTGAGACATTCGATAGGTAATCTTCACAAATTGATGTCAGCGCTAATTGTCTTTGGTATGCATTAATAAAGAAAAATATCACTTAACTGTGCGAGTGAAATCTTGGTAAAGTATGTAAGGCATGGAATGTTTTTCTTTGTTTTTTTTCATTGCATAGTGTGGTGCGGGTGATGGAAGTCCAGAATTTTATCGTAGTACGTCGACAGATATTAACACATTCATTTGTTTTTCAGCTGTCCCGAGCAGGTATCCTTAGCGGCTGCCCAAACTGCTGCGCTGGGCTGCTGCGCTGAGCAACTGTTCCTGCTTCTGCGCTGAACGGCCGCCCAAGCCGCTGTCCCGAGCAGTTGTCTGCTGGAAGTCAAGTCCGGAGTAATCGACACCAAAGATTACCTTGTGTGGTGTCTTGCAAAGGTGGTATCGTGAGTATGTCGAGACATTCGCCAGTTAATCTTCACAAATTGATATCATGTGCTAGTTGTCTTTGGTATGCATTAATAAAGAAAAATATCACTAAACTGTGCGAGTGAGATCTTCGTAAAGTATGTAAGGCATGGAATGTTTTTCTTTGTTTTCATTGCATGGTGTGGTGCGGGTGATGGAAGTCCAGAATTTTATTGTAGTAGGTCGACAGATATTAACACATTCATTTGTTTTTCAGCTGTCCCGATCAGGTATCCTGAGCGGCTGCCCAAACTGCTGCACTGGGCTGCTGCGCTGAGCAACCGCCCGTGCTTCTGCACTGAGCGGCCGCCCAAGCCGCTGTCCCGAGCAGTTGTCTGCTGGAAGTCAAGTCCGGAGTAATCGACACCAAAGATTACCTTGTGTGGTGTCATGCAAAGGTGGTATCGTGAGTATGTAGAGACATTCGACAGTTAATCTTCACAAATTGATATCATGCGCTAGTTGTCTTTGGTATGCATTAATAAAGAAAAATATCACTAAACTGTGCGAGTGAAATTTGGTAAAGTATGTAAGGCATGGAATGTTTTTCTTTGTTTTCATTGCATGGTGTGGTGCGGGTGATGGAAGTCCAGAATTTTATTGTAGTACGTCGACAGATATTAACACATTCATTTGTTTTTCAGCTGTCCCGAGCAGGTATCCTGAGCGGCTGCCCAAACTGCTGCGCTGGGCTGCTGCGCTGAGCAACTGCCCGTGCTTCTGCGCTGAGCGGCCGCCCAAGCCGCTGTCCCGAGCAGTTGTCCGCTGGAAGTCAAGTCCGGAGTAATCGACACCAAAGATTACCTTGTGTGGTGTCATGCAAAGGTGGTATCGTGAGTTTGTTGAAACTCTCAACCGAGAGAAGAAGTGTTACTGCCATACATACATAATGCGAATTACACTGATACTACTAGCGAAACAGAATCCGCACGGCATGCTAAGGAACTAACTTTAGCGCGAATTTTAAATATCCACCCCATGCTTTTCTATTTTCATTTATTTTATTACCTATCAATTCAGTCTGCGGATGGAACAATGTTAAAACATAATTTCGCCTCATGAAGCAGGCAGAACCTTATTAGGTGAATAAGTAGGTACTTATGTTATAGAAATAAAACAATTTTAAGAACATTTATGTATTTATTTAATAAATTTATTAAAGTTAACTAAATAGTTTAGACAAAAGTTTAAAAATATCAAATGAAGGGTACAGGGGAAAAACATGCCATGTCACAAAGACAATGAACTGAGAAAATGGCAAATTAAACTTTGAATCCATACAAATAAAACATTTATACTGTAACTAAAATAAAAAATGAAATTATAAAGAAAATATACTTGTTTTGGGTGTATAATAAAATAAAATCTTTTTTTTCTTATTCTTATTGAGTAAGCTAAAAAAACTAAACAAAGTCAGAAATCACAGGAAAAAAACAAGCAATGTCCAAGGAAAACAGGGGAAAAACATGCAATCTCCCAATGATGACCTAGTAATTTCTAAACTAATTTTGTAGATCCTTACAAAGTAGATTAAGTACATTAAGTATAGAAATAAAAGAAAAACATATTATTTGAATGAATATATATTTTCCAAAATTTGTTACATAGGTATACTTTTTGTACCTACTTTTGTTTATCTAAGCATCATTCATTATACTTCATCCCTGAGAAGTATTCCTTAGCTCTCGGTCCACAAAACTTTGACAGGGCCTGGATATCCAGGAATTTTGGCTTTGAAACTGGAAGGCTCTCACTATAGGATTGTTCAGGCAATAAAAACTCTGACTCACCAACACTATGAGAGTCATTACGGGACCTACACTTTTTTTTAGGTGCCGTGAGAATAGCGGATGTCCAAGATGCATTGTAATGTTCTCTGTGAAAAATTAATCTTGGATGGTCCTTTTCAACCCTTATTTCTCTTATGGGTCGAGATAAAAAAGGACATGCCTTCAAATACATTGGTGACAAAAAGTTTGCCCATTTTCTGACAAGTGGTTGGTCAACTTCAATCACATCAAAGGGGCATGGCTTGTTTCTAGCATCACGAATCACTTTTACCCAATCATCAGGCTTTTCGCAGGGTGATTTCTGGTTTATGCAACCCATATTTCTGTCACATTCTAGATATGAGTGCCCACGAATGGGAAATATGATTTTGATCATATCCAAGCGTTTTGCCCTGTGTATAACATAGTGGATATAACGAAACACAGTATAATTTTTATTCTGTCCACCGCAAGAATCACAAAATATCACCAGCTCCCGAGTATTTTTATCAAGCATATTAAATATATAGTGATGAAGAAATGAACACACTTCATCAGATCCTTTTTTTGCTACTGTTTCTGGGTAGCTAAAGAAATACGATTTAGATGTAGATAGTTCATGTATGTTAAAAAGATTCAGGGTTAACTGTCTTTTATAATAAACATCATTTGTGGTAATGTTCGGCATACTTAAATTTTTTTGAAAGTCCATTGCAATAGCTTCCCTTATTAAGGACGTTTGACATTGAAGCCTAGTTTCTCTTTTCCGCTTATAGAAAACATTTGCCTTCATTTTAAGTAACTTATTCTCATTTTCTATTTTTTTTACTTCTTCTGCAATGTCATCTCTTTCAGATTCAGTAGCATTCTTCAGATTTAATTTGAGAGCCTTTATCTTAGCCAGAAATTCATCACAAGTACTGCATGTGTCACTTCTTGGATATCCAAATCCTATGTTAAAATTATTAACGAATATAGATCTATATGATTCGTAGGATAGTTGGTGTTTGTCTTCAAACATTTCATACATTTTCTTGATATTTAACTTCTCTGGCAGATAAATTTTTGAGCTATCATGTAAGCTGTAATGACTTTTTCGTCCACGAAATGACCTTATGTGATCCATGACCTTAGTTTTAAGCACTAGACTCAGTTTTTTAGGACGATTGCTATGTTTTCCTCGCATATCGCTTGGGGCTTTGCCTGTTACAAGTAACGATTTTTTTATGGTACATAGTCTTTGCCTTGTTATTCCATGCAAAGAAATAAATGCTGAAGCACACACCGGTATATCAAGTTTCTGTGTTTCGTCTACAAGTCTCACTCTGTAGGCGTAACTTGCTGTGTGTAACTTAGCTTCAGACTCGTCTTTTCTAGGTCGTCTTCTTTGAATTTCCAATACACTTATTAGACCACATAGATAAAGGTTTTGTGTATCCCTAGAAGGCAGTAGGTTGAAATCTTTCAAAATTCTAGCCTTTTGTTCCTCATTAACAGCTTCAAAACACTTGTATCTCTTGCAATTACAATTTTGGCCACTTTCATGAGTTTGAAGTCTAATTGTTTTACTAACGTCCGACAACCGGCCGTAACGCTTACGTTTCTTGGTAGGTTTCTCTAAATTAACCTCATTTCCCTCTTCCGAGGACATTTTCAAGAATAATGTACTTTTTTATGCAATTGCTCGCTGCAAAACACAACAAACGAAATAACCTCAAAATCCAACCAAAACAAACGTCAAATTAACATGACAACCATGGACATCGCATAATTTTCTGCTGTATGACGTTGACATTGCTTGTTTTTGCACTGTATCAATATTTTTGAACGAAGATTACGCCGCGACTATTCATGTTACTGCAAAACGTGGTTTGGCGGTTTGTTCTTCACATTTTGAACTACATAATGGCATTGCCAGTTTAAAAAAGATAAAAATGTGACATCGCATGTTTTTCCCCTGTGCTAAATTTGCGCTAAAAGCTAAAATTGATCGCGTCGTTCGCATAGCCGCCCAACCGACTTTCAAACTCGCAATTATCATAACTGAGCTCGGTACATCATCGATTACGTCACAGCTCACGCTCACGCCATGACTACAACACTCGCGGATGGAAGGTTTTGGACTTGCGGTCGTTGTGAGCTGTTACTGTCAAAATATCAAATAGGTTTATGATTCATTCGATTTAATTGAGAGAAAATATGACGCGCTTTATGCGACTGTGTCAGTGTTCTATTTGAGTTGGGCATTATAGGTATTCATCCTAAAGGAAACACAAAACCGGGGCCGACAGTCGTATGTATTGGCGGTGTTTACTGGAATGCACCATTAGGGTCGATTTCGGCTTAAAAAGGAACACGCCGTAAATAATATTGAAATAATATTGTTCAACCATTTTGTGTTGGTACGATAGTAAGTACGATTATTTTAAGCTTATTACAAGACGCTCCTGATTTATGATAGTTTCGTAAAAGGTGGGAGTAGGCCCCGTTGTGTCATCCATCAGCCCACAAGCAATAGTAATTACATTACTGCAATCTGACTAGAGAAAGATAGGAAATATAGTAGACGAAGGTACAGGCACATAGTACCTATATGATCTTATTATAGGTATCACATGGAGATCAAAGTTAAATTACATGTTTTTAACTAACTGTAATAATAATACCTACTGTAGAATTGAAAACGAGAGTAGGTACCTAACTATGCTATTAGTTTTTCAATATAAGCAAGATGAAGCATATATGAGCATAAAAATATATATCGTCGTCTAAATTCGTTAACCCCGTAGCTCCATCAAAGTAAATTTTACAGTAGGCACAAAATACTGAATTACTAGAAATAAATATATGATAAGCTTACTATAATAGTTTTGATTTATAGGTAAAAAGGGTTTAGGACGATTATTTTTCGTTATAATTACTTGATTATTCACTTGAAGAGTAAAAAAAGGAGTTACAAGTATAACTTAATCATTTGTGTGGAGATACGTGGTCTTTTTGGAGATACGAGTTCAACAAGTTTAATGTTATTCTTAAAAGGATTGTGTGATGTGGATGTACGAGTAAATTAAAATAATTATAAATAATTAAAATTACTTTTATTTGAATAGTATGACTTTTTCACTACAGTAGGCACAAAATACTGAATTACTAGAAATAAATATATGATAAGCTTACTCATGTAGTTTCCAAGTATAGTTTTGATGTTTGAGATCTGCAGTAGTTAGTGACTTTCTAATTTTGGCAAATCATCAAAAAAGTTCTATACATTCCTCTTTTCTGGAGATCCTGTTTACACCTTCTTTCCGTATTTCTTTTTCATCTGCAGTAAGTTCGCCTCCATTTCGAATCCTTTTCAAAACAGTCCATTCACCTATGGCGAGAGTGTTCAAAAACATGCTTTTGAAAACTCGTGTTTTAATAGAATCCACGTCCAAATATAGTTCTAATGATGTTCTTCGCCTTGAAATCTCTTTATCTGTTCTTTTTCTCTGAGTGGGTTTAACAATGGTCAGTGTTTTCACATACATTTTCTTCTTTTCCAAGTCATGTTCCAAAATTTCTTGAATATTTCCTGTCTCTTTGCATCTTCAACTTTCGTACACTTACATTTTGTTTGTTTGCTACTCAACTTATAATGGCGTCTTGGTTTAATTTTTCTTTCTACCTTATTCTTGTCGTAAACCTATTTATTTTCTTCTTTTTTTCTAGTTTGTATTCCTTTCCCTTGTCCCGTCGCTCCTTATTTTCATTTCCTAGCTAGGTTTTTTCATCTGGCTTTTTAGATCTTTTACGTTTTAGAATATCCACTAGCTCTGGCCCTCCAGATTGGTGTTGCCTATTTTCCTGCGCATTCAAACCACCAGCCAAAACGATAGAGATAGAATGATGGTAAGCTGAGCTCAAGGGCACTATTATTAGAATTATTTTCAGGTTCGGCTGCAAGATGCGCAACAGAATTATTTGAATTAATCACATGCAATGCAAGATTTATAACCGAGACTTGCAATTGTAGTATTTAGGCATGCTTCGGGTTCATATTTAAAAACTGTGACAGATTGGGGCGTGTCTATGCAATCTTCAGGTTCTAGTGAACAAAAAGAAGAATTTAGGGAATCATTGGGCTTCAATAGACAATCAATATTTAAACCACCTACGCAAGCAGCAGTAGCTATGGCTTGATCAGAAGCTTCCGTGCAGTACTCATAATCAGCAGAAGTTGTTGCTGGATAAACAGTGTCTAAGCAGTCATGGGGGTTAGCAGAAATAGGGGCTAGATGAGCAGCTGCTAGGTAGTGTTCACGATCAGTAGAAGCAGTGACTTGATAAACAGCGTCCTAGCAGTAATTGCGATCAACAAAACCAGTGGCTAAGTGGGTAGCATCATTGTGAGGTTCATACCTTGAAAAAGCTGTTGAGTCAAGCAGTTTTTAGAAATGGTTATATCTTTATTTTTATTTATAATAATATCTTTAGGTTTGATGGCATCACAGTTAACTTCAGTTGTTACTGACTAATGGTGAGCTAGACTCGTTTGAAAATGAAATGAAAATTTAAAAATATTCTTTGAATTCCATTTTTGCTTCTAGGATCCATTGTTACCTGCAACCAAAACGTGTTTTTTGTGTATTTTTATAGTAAGTGAAATTGAAATAAGTGTTTGGTTGATCTTTCTCAAATCGAACTTTTACAAAAGAATAGTTATCAAAATTACAGAACCAACTTCCTATAGGGTATTTTTAAACAAATATGTGCATAAAAAACTATCACAATTTATAAGAAAAACATATGGATACTTACTTATAATGGTACATGCTTCCGTATTAGTGGAAAACCATAACACAAAATATTTTGTAACGCGAAACTCCCGCGCACCCTACGACCTACGACCTCTCGCACAGTACTGAGGGGGCTCGTTACGAGGTTTACCTTTAGTAAAATGGTGAGCAAAATATACGAGGTTTACGTTTTTTCAATTTAAAATTTAACGGTTTTTAATACGGAAATACATGTTTTACGATAAGATTCGTTCAAAAATGTTCTACCTAACACGATCAAAAAGTATATTTCGCCCAAAAACGAAGTTACGAGTTTAACGAATTTAGTCGACGATATGATTAACATACCGTTTAACATTCGTTTTACCAGGCTTAGGGAAACGGTGAAATGAGACCACACCATCTTGAACAGGAGTTGCTCCACATTTTGCACATTTTCTGTACATGTCCGTAAACATACTTAGATTTTATAAGTTTTTAAACTATCACGATCACTTTTGCAAGAGACAACATTAGAAAAGGGATATTTACCGTGTAATCCATTTTATTTGAGTTTGCGATTTATATTCCCGACAACATGCATTACACGGTAAATATCCCGTTTCTAATGTTACTAATACTTGGATAGTTCTGCGGAAGCTTACATTAAAGGAGGGTCACTATAATAACACGAAATATCCACGAAAATACGAAATATCAGCAATTTAAAACTAATTTATAACGTAAATGTTCAAATTGAATATGATAAACTTGCTGACAGAAAAAGCGCGGGAAACGTCGAAATAAGCGGACGTAATTTTTCAAAGAAAATATTTTTTTGGTTTCTTTTATAGGATTAGTAGTAATAATAGTGTAAATATTTTCAGTATTTAGTTTATTTATCTTTATTAAGTGTATTAGTTTATATTCACCGGACTCGGTAAGTTTTTAGCTTATTCTACATGAATGAACCGCCCGACCCGGGCGCACCGGGGGGCTCAGTCCCCTAATTTTGTTATGATTTCTGCCAACAAAGTATTATCTAATGAGTCTGGCATGGACACGGATGGATCGGTAGGTAACTCAGCGCGCTGCCCGTAAAAGGAGCCGTTTGAGTTGAGAAAATTTGCAATAATTGTAACATGAAAAAGAGGAAGCATGCGCAGGCTATTGATGGTAAAACTGGCTGCCGCTGTTCAGATAGCGAAGCTAGTGACAACATAAGCAATAGTAATAACAACATCCCTACACAATGTATTGAAAACCCTACTGTTCTTATTCCTTCTTCATCCAACACTGGCCCTAGTCCCCAAAGTTATACTTCAGTTGCAAGAACAAGGTACGAGTCGACCGATATTGCACCCTTCATTGTTCATGTACAACGTGAAATGAAAACACCAGATGACGGTTCCATTCTGCATCCAGTTACATTTGGTAAGTTCTTAAAAAGGAATGCCTTTCAAAGTATAGTAAATGGTTCAGTAAAAAGAATAGGTAGAAACCGAATTTCACTTGAATTTTCTGACTTTAGCGATGCCAATTCATTCTTATGTAGTAAAAGCCTGGAAACTAATAACTTAAGAGCGTTTATACCTACTTTCAACATAACTCGAATGGGTCTGGTTCGCGGGGTACCGTCAGAGTGGTCACCAGAAGAAGTAATTGAGAATATTTCTGTTCCTGATGGATGTGGCGGACTTCTAAAGGTTAGGAGAATAAATTATAAAACAATCATAGACGGATCCCCTGTGTGGAAACCTACACAGAGTATAGTAATCACTTTTGATGGACAGGTATTACCTAAAAGAATATTTATGTGCTATAATGCACTGCCCGTTGAGCTTTATTCTTACCCTACTATCCAATGTTACAACTGTTGCCGTTTCGGACATACAAAGGTTCTTCTTCTCTTCTTCTTCTTCTTCTTCTTCTTATGTGGCTTTTTAACGTGGAAAGACGTTACTCTGCCAGTGTCATGTTTTGGCGGATATTTTGCCCTTGTACTCCCCCAACCCTGAAGGAGTGACCATTGTACGGTACGGAATCAAATGAAAGTAATATGAATATCAAAAGTATTAAAAACTGGTTTCGCTTTTACAAACGTATATTATTGGTTTTAATAAAATTACATAACATATAAATAAATGGTGTGAAAACAAGCGATAAAAGAGAGTTAATATCAGTGGGTCTAGCGATATCAGAATTAAGTTTATCATACAAAGAAGAATTTAACTTAGGACATGAAAAGAAAATGTGATTTAAAGTACCGTCATCTAGGCCACACTCACAAAGCGAATGATCCCTGACCCTGATTTTAGCAAGAAACACGGGAGAACAAACGTGACCTAAGCGCAAACGAATTACGGTGGAAGTGACCCATTTCTCAGCATTTTTAAACTTAAAAAACCAAGGTTTTGAAGGTATGGTGGGCTGAATTAAGCCAAAATGCCTACCTTTGATCATTCTTGTTCGATTCCAAATATTCGACCATTTATCATTTAACTGCACTTTTGTAGAGTTACGTAAATCGCGAGAAAAACAGTTGCAGTATGATTCCAGCCCTAAATCAGTAGCCTGCTTAGCAAAATTATCTGCAATTTCATTACCTTTAATGCCGCTATGGCCTGGTATCCAAGCTAAAACTACTTCGATACCAGCTAAATAACATCTATAAAGAATTTCTCTAATTTTCAAATTAGTGTGTAACATATCTTTCGCACGAAAAGGAAATTTATAAATGTCATGTAAACAACTAAGAGAATCCGAAAATATGATGCATTTATTTAATTTATAAGATTCGACATATTTAACAGCTTCTAAAATTGCCACTGATTCACCTGAATAAACAGATAAACTAGACGAACATTTAAAGTTAAGTATAATACGATACCTAGGTATCCAAACAGCTGCTCCGACATAACCATTACTCGTTAACCTAGACGCGTCCGTAAAAACCGAAAGCCAACCTGCCCAAGAACGATCTAAAATATCAAGAAACTTTTTATCCGCACCAGGAGAGTTCTTATCAACGCCAAAATTTAAAATAATATTAGGTCTGAAAACTAAACACTCATGGGCAAAGTAAAAATTGGTTGTATAGTAAGTTGATAAATAGTGTGAGACAAATTAAGTAATTTGTTGTGTGAATTCAAAATACATGGAGGATCCTTGTGACGCCAATAACGAGAGGATGAAACTAAATTACTAAGACAAATTAACTTCTGTAAAATTGGATGATTAGAAAATTGAGCAGCATGAAAAAAAAAACGATCAGAAAGATACTGACGACGAAGATAAAGAGGGGGCTCTACGCATTCAACTTGAAGAGCATTGATAGGAGAAGAATTCATGGCCCCAGATATAATCCGAAGACATTTGTATTGCAATAAATCAAATAATCTCAAAGAAAGTTTACTGCAAGGTTCTAACAGAAAAGTAGCGTAATCAAAATGACTTCTTATAATTGCATTGTATAGTATTTTTTGACAAAAAGGATGAGCACCCCACCAAACCCCTGAGAGTGCTCGGAGAATATTCACATTTTTTCACATTTATTTTTTATATACTCTATGTGAGGAGAACCAGTTAGTCTTGAGTCTAATATAAGACCGAGAAATTTTGCTTGATTCTTAACCATAAGGCAATGATCATTAACGAAAATTTGAACATTAGGGATAGACCGCTTTCTAGAGAATACTACAACATTACTTTTCTCTGAAGCTAAAGAAAGCCCATGATCTATTAGCCAGATATTTAGATAATGGAGAGCAGAGTTTAGTCGAGAAACTGACTCCGAAAAAGTTTTAGAAGAATAATAAAGAGCTATGTCATCAGCATACTCAAGGATTTCACAAAATGAGTCAACACTGTGATGAAGGTCATATGTGTATAAGCTATAAAGTAGTGGACTCAGCACTGATCCTTGAGGAAGACCTTTCCATACCATTTTTGGGGATAACAGAGAATTTTGATATCTTACCGATATTAGTCTACCTAACAAGAGATTAAAAATGACATAAGTCATCCGTTGAGGAAGATTTAACTGAAGCATTTTTTGTTTTAGGATAGGGAGTTGCACATTGTCGTAAGCACCCGTAATATCTAAAAAGACGCCAATCAAATGATCATTCTTAGAAAAAGCAATGCGAATATCAGTGGTAAAAACACCTAAACTATGAATAGTGCCAAATCCTTTTCTAAAGCCAAATTGAGACTTCGATAAAATTTGACGATGTTCTAACAACCACTCTAACCTGTTTTTTAAAAGATTTTCAAAGATTTTTACCATAACAGATGATAGAGCAATAGGTCTATACGAAGATGGGTTTGAAGGATTTTTGCCAGGTTTCAAAATTGGGATGATTAATTGATGTTTCCAAACATCAGGAAAGTTACAATTTGCATATATGTTATTAATGATATTTAACAAATATTTTTTGGTATTCAAAGATGACCGACAAATGAATGAATATGGAATTCCATCCAAGCCTGGAGAAGAGTCTTTAAGGTGATCTAAGGCAGCTGAAAGTTCATCAAATGAAAACAAGTCATCCATAGGAACACTAGAGATCCCAGAACTTGAAAAACAAGTAAAATATTCTTTAGGAGGAACGAAAGGAGGAGCTAACTGGTCAGAAAAAGCTTCTAGCCATGATATGTCATTAGATGACCAATCACGACAGTCGTTTTTGGAATTTCGAAACGATTTGATTTTTTTCCATATAAGGTAGGAAGGAGAACGAGGAGAAAGACTTTCGCAATATTTTGACCAACCAATTTTTTTTTTCTTAGAAAGAAGTCTTCTAGGCCTTGCCAAAACCTTTTTAAATAGAATAAAGTTTTCATAAGTAATATTTTCAGAAAAGTATGTTTCTGCCTCATTTCGCTCTTTGGTAACACTAGTACATTCAGCATCCCACCAAGGAGGTAGAGGGATATTAGATCGAGGCTTCTTTATGGGAATAGTAGAGTCTGCAGATGCAATAATGGCATTTACTAATTCTGTATATAAATTTAAGTAATTAAACTCATTAATAGGAGGTAAAGAAGATACCTTAGAATCAAGAGTGGAAGAAAATGTATCCCAATCAGCACTATTAAGTCTATATTTTAAAAGAGGAGGTAAACTAAAAGGAGCTGGACATTGTGAGGAAGAGGAGATTAGAATAGGGAAATGATCGCTTCCATGAGAGTTAGGAAGGACAGACCAAAACAATTTGGAGGATAGAGAAGCAGAAGTTAAAGATAAATCTACAGCACTAGGATTTTGAAGGGGGGAAACCTGTCTAGTGGGAGAACCATCATTTAAAATGCATAAATTGAAATCGTCAATGAGATCAAGTAGGTAAGGTGAAAATGAGTCAGGAGCACGAGAACCCCACATTGGGTGATGACAATTGAATCACCAAGAACGATGAGCGGAGGAGGAAGAGAGGAAAATATGAGTGAGAGTTCAGAAATTATAGAAGCATTAGGATGAGGAATATAAATTGATAAAATAGATGTATCAAAAGATCTCACAGCAACAGCATTAAATCTACTACTGTGAGGAGGAAGTGAGAGTAAAGAGTAGGGCATAGTTTTTTTAACCAAGATGGCGCTACCTCCACACCCGTCGTCACGATCATCCCGAAAACAGGCGTAGCCAGGTAACCTAAAATTAGAACCTGGCTTCAGCCATGTCTCCGAGATAGCCGCAACAACGGGTTTATATTTATTAATCAAGTAAATAAGCTCACATTTCTTTGATATGGCGCTCCTCACATTCCATTGTAGAATCTGATCCATGTTGAGAATTTACGACATAAGAGATTTTTTGTAAAATCTGCAGAATATTGTTCGGTAGTGGCATTTCATCAAATTTTGAAATCATATTTAACAAAGTACAAGATATTAATTCCAAAAGGTTTTCATTTTGAGAAGATCTTTCAGAATTTAATGCACAACCATTAGTCATAGTTGATGAAGGAGATGCAATAATTGCATTATGAGCTACTTTATCGTAAGATTTGCAAACTGACGCAGGACAGCTTCGAGGCACAGACACAGTTTTTTTATAGGAGACAGGAGCAGATTGCGTTTGGGCCTTTTCAATAATAGGAGACGGAGGACTTGGCGTAAATTTGACTATATCCGCATACAGACGACGATTGATGGATGGAACCCGCGCGGATGCCTCCATATATGATATGCTTTCCTCCGAAACAATGTTTTTAATTATCTTTTGTCTATTATGCTCAGGGCAAACCTTGTCTGTAGCAAAATGATTGCCTGAACAGAATAGGCAAGAAGAATCAATTACCTGACAGGTAGAGCCCGAATGAGGTTGTGCACATTTAAAACAACGCGGTTTAGATCGACAAAAATTTTGAGTATGACCAAATCTACAGCAGGACAAGCATTGAATTGAAGGCAATTGATATTTATCCACATTAATGGCAGCATTAAAACAGAAAATTTTCTTTGGAAGAAATGTACTTTTGAACGTCACTGCAACCGTTTGAGTCGGAATCCATACTGGCTTGTTTTCAATAAATGTTTTTCTATTTAATCTCCTTGCCTTTAAAACCGGCCCACAGCCAGAAGGGCATTCAAGTGCATTAACCAACTCCTCCATGGACCAATCCACTGGAATGCCCTTAATAATACCCGTGCGCGTTACGTTATAAGTCGGAATTTGAGCATGAAAATCATAAGCAGACAGAAATTCACATTCCAAAAACTTGTTAGCCTCATCCCACGTTTTGAATTGAAGCGCAACTTTATTTCGACCTATCAATTTTATTCCATCCGAACAAATGCCTGTAACTTTATTTTTGAAAAGAAGTTGAGCTACCTTTAAGACTCTTAAAGTATAACCAGAAGCAGGGTCAGCGATATTCTTTGTTAAGTGGACCACATAGGGGCCCAAATCCGTCTGATCATAATGAAGATCTTTTACGTCAAACTGGGGGACAATATAGAAATGTTGCGTCGAAGTTGAAGGGCTGATATTTTTTTTATTAGGAATTAAGTCATCCTGAGCACTAGGAGCACGTTGACGCTTCCTAGCTCCTGTAGAAAGACTAACCAACGTGCTATCTGTATTATCTGATTCCGAACCAAGATCAGGAGGATCACTCCACTGATCCAGTTCAGGATCACTCATTTTTCTTTCGAAAAATGAGTGATCTTAATCGCTTTTACCAATAATAAAAATACTATTTACAAGCAACAAGAAAAAAATTACTTACTAAAAGAAACGAAACCAAGTTTTTTTATCAAGATTAATTAATAAGAAATCTACGCATTAAACTTCCGTATAATAGCCAACTCACTTACAAATAATCCCAGATAAGGCTCAGAAAAACAAAAATATTCTTTCAGACTCCCAATAATTTTAAATAATTGTGCTCATTTTTCAACAGAAGCCGCCATCTTTCCCAGACCACCCGGTGGTATCATACAAAGGTTCAATGCCGTGCTAAGCCTAGATGTTTTAAGTGTGGAAATGACCATTCGGGTGATACCTGTGACGTAGAGGAAGAAATAGTATCGTGTTGTCTATGCTTGGGAGCTCATTTTGCAATTAGTAAATCATGCCCTGAATTTTCGCGACAAAACAAATAAAGATATCAATGGCTAAAAGTAACCTCCTGTAAACAAATCGTTTGCGGCAATTGCTAGCTCCGTCCCTAGTGTAGTTTCAGCTCATCCCAATTCTGCTCCTACATATACTAACCAGCAGCCATCATCTCATACGTCATACAAAAAAAAACAGTGTATATTAATCGCCGACCGGCTTCCAAGCCTACAAAGGGCTATGATCAATCTGCACATCAAGCAATTATTGATGATTATCGTATTCCTAATCCTCAAAATGGTTGCGCCTTAAATAATTCAAGTAACTCGTTGATAATGTCAACATCAGATATAATTCAAATTCTTATTGATACAATAACCAAGTCGAATATTGCATTACCGTCCAACGTCGCCCCTATAGTAAGTATGTTTAAAAATAAAACCTTTAAGCGGCCTTCAAGAAGGTAATACAGTGGAACTGCAGAAGTGCAGTTCCTAAAAAAAGTGATATTATTTATTTAATAAACAAACATAATGTATGTTTATTCACATTTTCGAGACCTGGCTAAAGCCAGGCTCTATTTTCAAAATCCATGGATTTTCCTGTATAAGGGATGATAGGCCTGATGGGTATGGCGGTGTCGCTATACTCATCAGGCAGGCCATCTCTTTCTCTCCTAGAGGAGACTTAAAACTAGGGAGAGATAGATCTCTCCCTAGTTTTAATGAGTTTTCCGTGGTAGTAGCACAAATCGGCAGCATTTGTGTTGTTTCCATATACATCCCTTCTCCTTCTTCTTTCGTTTTCCAAAAACTTAATGATCTTTTTAATTTCCTCCCTAGACCTTTTATCCTAGGTGATTTTAATTTACACCATATTTCTTGGGGATGCTCAGTTAAAAAATCTTGCGGTCAACTGCTATTGGACGTAACTGATACTCATAATCTTTGTATAATAAACTCTGGCTCACCAACTCGACGAACAGCTCCGCATGAAAACACTAGTGCAGTAGACTTATCGATTTGTACTCCAAACTTAGCTTCTTTAATAACATGGCGCACATTATCTTCCACCTTTGGTAGTGATCATTTTCCAATTGTTATCTCTTTGCCTACTATTAGAGCCCGTGGTATAACTCGTGCGCCTTGCTTGAAGTATGTTTTTAATAATGATAATCTTTGGGATAGGTTTAAGACTTGTGTAGAAGAAAAGTTAAATAATATTGCAAAATTTTCCTCATATGTTTACGAATTGCACAGAGGTTTTTTCTAATATATTAACTCAAACTGCGGATGAAATATTTACTTTGAAAAACTCTGCATCTGGTTTAATTCCTTCTCCTCCCTGGTGGGACAAAGAGTGCATTGATGCTGTAAATAGAAGAAAAGAATCTGAATTACAATACAATCTTAATATGTCTGACGAAAACTTTAATAACTTATCTGATTCACTTACTCAGACGCGTAAATTACTCAAACTTCCGCCAAACCTGTACGACGAATTCCTTAATAACCTTGCACCACCCACAGTTCCAGAGCAGGATTTCTTCTGTAATTCTGTTCCTCCTATAATTCACATTAATTCGGCCATCTTGTATTCTCCCTTTGTACTACAGGAATTATTAGCAGTGTTGTCCACAGTGAAAGACACAGCTCCTGGTGAAGACGGTTCCTTATTCATTTTTAGCCAAATTGAGTGAACCATCTCTTTTGTATTACTTAAATTTGATAAACACCACTATGTTATCAGGAAATATACCCAAATCTTGGAAATCACAGTTAGTTATTCCCATTCTCAAACCAGGTAAAGCTCCAACTGAAATATCGTCATATCGTCCGATAGCATTATCATCTGTATTAGTAAAAGTGGCGGAAAACTTAGTTAAAAATCGACTCGAGTGGATTATTGAAAATAGAAATATATTGCCTGAGTCGCAATTCGGTTTTCGAAAGGGTAGGAGTACTTTGAATAGTGTGGGTACTTTTGTAACTACTATTAGAGTAGCATTTTCACGCAATGAATCAGCTGTTGCAACATTTTTAGATCTAGAGTCCGCGTACGATAACGTTCTTCTCAATGTTCTCAAATCAAAGCTACATAAACTTGATATTCCAGAAATCCTCTCATGTTTCATTTTTAATCTCATGTCCGGAAGATCAATAAAATTAGACCAAGCAAGGGATCAGTGCAGACTTGTGTGGAAAGGGCTTCCGCAGGGTTCAGTATTGAGTCCTTTACTGTTTAACTTATATACTCACGATTTGGAATCTTCTCCTCAAGGCTCAGCTGAAATTTTACAATATGCTGATGACATAGTGTTGTACTCCTCAAACAGATCCATTATTACAGCAAGTACTCATTTATCAAATTCTTTGAATCTTGTTAAAGACTGGTTAGACAAAAATGACTTGAATATCTCTGCTCATAAAAGTTCTGCTGTCGTATTCACGCGCCAACGGTTACCTCCACCAATATCAATACACTTTGATAATAACTTAATACCCATGAAAACACAAGTTAGGTTTTTGGGGGTATATCTAGATTCAAAACTTTCTGGTATTCCACACACTGAGTACGTTGTAGCAAAATGTGAAAAGCTTTTAAATATGTTGCGTTGTCTTTCGGGTGTTTGGTGGGGTGCACATCCTTTTTCTTTAAAGCTTCTCTACAACGCTCTTGTACGAAGTGTTCTAGATTATGGTACCTTTTTACTAGAGCCATGTAGTGTGGCTGGACTTCGGAAACTGGATGGTATCCAATCAAAATCTTTAAGAATAATCTCTGGTGCAATGAAGTCTAGCCCTCTAAACGCGCTACAAGTCGAATGTGAAGAACCTCCTCTACAATTGAGGAGACAGTTTTTATCCGATCGTATGTTTTACCGCAATTTTCAATTTTTGAATAGTTTATTAATATCAAAACTTTACCATCTCGCCAATGTTATAGAGTCGTCAGATTATTGGAAACACAAACCTCTCCCTTGTTTAGTTCAAAGCCTAATTAAATTTAAAGGAATATGCGCTCCAACCTATCGTTCTCCAAGACTTAGCCTGTTTGACAGTAGTTTTTAAGCACAAATACAAATCCCAACAGTTCACTTTAATTTAGAACTCGATAGATACAATGAGTACGCTAATATACACTTCAAATCAATTGTACAAGAAAACTGGCCACTTGTATACGGATGCGTCTAAACACACGTCAGATGGTTTGGTAGGTGTAGGTGTTTATCATGTTAAATACAATATTGTACAAAAAATAAAATGTCCATCCGAAACATCAGTATTTTCAGGAGAATGTCTTGGACTTGTTAAGGCTATTGAATACATTTTGCTATTTAAACTTAAAAGAAGTTTAATAATAAGTGACTCCATGAGCAGCTTACAAGCATTACTGAGGTATCCTTTTAAGTCAAAACTACAATTCCCACTTATATCTGAAGCTAGAAGTAAACTACATTTATGTACTTTGAACGGTCTTTCCGTTACTTTTGTTTGGGTACCTAGTCATTGTGGTATCACAGGCAATGAAAAAGCTGATAGACTTGCTAATCAGGCTGTGGCGTGTGGAGATCTCGTTCCATTCATAAACTACACACATGAATTAGCTTCTCTTCCTAGATCTTATCTCCGAGATATCTGGAATAGACTCTGGGAGAGAAGTGGCCGTATCAAAGGAAAACATTATTTTTGCATACAACCACAGATTCGCACTAAACCATGGTTTTCTAATATAAAACTTAGCAAAATTGTTACTTCAATTTTAATAATAATGCGCTTAGGTCATACTACTTGTCCAGCCCATTTGGCAAGGTTTGGGATAATCAGCAGCCCGCTATGCGACTGTGGTGACTTTGGGGATCTGGACCATATTTTCTTTTCATGCCCTACGTATGAGCGTGCTTCCTTTTATAATACTTTAATATCCATCCATGTCCCTTTCCCCACTAATATAAATACTTTGCTTTTCAATGCCAACCCTCCTATTTATAACGCTTTATCTGATTTTATCTCTAGTAATAGTATTAAACTGTAGATAGTGATTTATAGATACTAAATACACATATAATTATTAATTTTAATTAACTATATTTTTATTCATAGTGTATTTCACGTATAGTATGTGTGTACATAATGTTTATTGTAATATAAATATTTGCATAAAAATCTGACATCTGATCCTATAATTTTTTACAAGTAATATTCCAAACTTTTTGTATATATATATATCGCGCCACGTTTCCCCAGTTTTTTATAGTACAAAATAAATAACGAAAACTAACAAAACAAGACTCGCTGGACAAGATAAGATGATGACAGAAGGAAAAACCACTTGACACTGGCAGATGCATTAGTCATGCAAAGCCAAATCCTCCAGAACGGAGGAAAAGAAAATAAAAAACTTGCTGACATACAATTCGAGTGTTGCAAGATGAATTAAAAATTGGAGCTAGTTTTATAATATTGTTTTTAACAAAAATGTTAGCTTCTTTTATGTATTTTGTACAATAAAAAAAAGGTAAAATAATAAAACATATTATGAAACGTTTGGTGGCAGTAAAATATGTATTTTATTAAAAATAGTACGGAATATTTTTTTATGGAACGAATTTGCTTCCCTATAAATGTCTAAATTTTATCGCTGTAGCAGTACATACAATTCCGCTACATACATCAAAATTTTGCTCGTGTGTGCAATGGTAAAATCTCGTACATACAGGATACCTCCCCTTGATGACAACGCTCAAACAAATGATGATTAGACAACGATATGAGATTACGCAAACTCTTTGCTCTAATAGAAATGAAGATAACGAAACCACCGTTTAATAGAACATAGTAACTGTGGTGCTTGTAATGCGAGGTGGTGCAACCATAGACAACATCTTTCTAAGGCCCGCAGGGCAGTAAGGAAGTGAAACCCCCGTGGTCTTGACGACCTTACTGCCTTTTCTTCAGTGATTCTTCTTCAAAGAGATTTTTTTGTGTTAACCTCAGACTAGGTACATGTATTAAAACGAAGAGAGGCAATAATGTACAACCATAATAATGCACAACAAATAATGTACAACCAATATTGCACGGCCAATAATTCGTGTACATGGATTTGAAATACATGGTCGGCTTTTCCTGGCCGCGTTTTATTGCCTGTACAAAAGCAGTCCATGATATTGTACAGCCAATAATTCATGATTTCATGTACATGCTTCCGATAATTGGATGAGAAATATGAAGCCGTGACGATAATGCACAGCCAGTATTGCACGGCCAATACTCTCCTACTCAAAATAAACAAAAGTCACAGTAGGTGCAACGACGAACGAAGCGAGGAAGAGCGTTTGCTTCAATGGTGACCAAAGATAATATAATATCCACACAAAGCTAGAATTATGATGAATAACACTAAACAGCGGACTGAAAATGGTTAATATCGCAAAATATATCTACACTGTACACTGGAACATGTAAACGAGGCTATGTATGCGCCATGTCTATTTAGTCTGTGATGTACACGGATTATTGGCTCTACATTATCGCCATGTACAAAAAGTATCCGACCAGTATTTCACAGCCAATAATGCACAGCTTGATATTTCATGTACATGTAATGGTTTCCTTTAATGGGCTGCGTATTGTTGTCCAAACGATATCCCGTGTTGATAAAACGCAGCCAAGTAATACACAGCCTGTATTGTCCAGCCAATAATACGGAGCCATTCCACGGAATATTGGATGCGTATAATTGCCTGGACATTATTTGGACGCGAATTATTGGCTGTACATTATAGGGACTCAAAACTAAGTGTTTTAGGTGCGTTCGTTTAGCTTATGAGGGCATTGGTGTCGTTGTCATTGATGGCTCTTTTGTTAAAGCGTTCGTAAAGTTCAAGAACGTTATTTTTGCCATTTTTCCCACACCCTATTCGAACGCTGAACTGAGCATAAGACCTTAAATCGCATGATTTAAGGTTTTATGCTCAGCTATAACGCTATAACGCTAAAAACGTTACACTTACGTTAACACTTACTAACTTGTTAGTAAGTATAAGGTCTTTTAAAAACGCTCACAAGGGGCGTTGGAATTGGAATTCTGTGGGTGAAAATGTCATTTATGCCTCTTTTTTCAGCGTTCAGAAAGCTAGAAAATAGGTATTTGTCAACAAAAAGCGCAATTTTTGACCCACGTCTGGAGCATTGTTGTTTGTGATCGTTTTTTAACAACTATGTATATGACAGCATAATCATGCAATTTTAGGTCGGTTGAGTTGAGTTGATTTATGCTCGGTTGAGCTTTCGAATAGGGTATGGGCAAAAGTGGCAAAAATAACGTTTTTGAGTTTTACGAAGGCTTTGACAAAAGAGCTGACAATGGCAACGCCACCAATGCCCTAATTGCTAAACGAATGCACTCTAGAAAAAAATATAATGCTATGATTTTGACAACTCGATACACTAGAATACCTCTGAAACCTGACGAACCTCTGAATAAGGAAACCAATGGAAATGTTGCTAAAATATATAGACACTTATTTAGTTATGAAATAGTTTAAAAGACGAAATATTAAACATATTGGCATCTCTATCATATGTATGTAATAAAAATATGCCAACCATATACACAACAGTTTTGCTATATTGACAACATTTTTCGTGTAGTCAGACGTGTGTCTTGTCCGTCATATTGTGACGCTGTTTACTTACGGTGTAATCTGTGACTTGATGTTGCAAAAAACAAACGTTTTTGTAGATATGTCTAAGATTATGCATATCTATAATTATCTACAGGCCTAGACAAAATTCAAACAGGCGTGTTTTCGCACACGCTACAGACAAAAATGTGTCTACAAACTTCGCGCGACGTCACGTGACTTTTTCACACGTAATGTCAAAGCCATACATTTTGAAGTTGTTGTTTGGGGTTAACGATAACAGAAACATCTTTTGTCTAGGCCTGCTGTTCATTTTAGCCTTGTAAAACAGTTACAATTATTAAAAGAGCATTATTCTGTGGAATATTCTTTCAATAAATGTTTTTTTTTATCAATGAGATTAACTATAGAGACGTTTTACCCCTTGAATATGGCAAATTGTATGCTACCTACCTATCATTGTAGTACACAACTCGCACAACGACATTAACTACACTGGCAAGATTAAAAGAACACTAAGATATATTAATCCTAGTTGTCAGAAAGGGATCAACATATGATTAACAACGTTCGCCTGAGGCCGACCATTTGACCGCCAATGACAGCCTCGTACTCTCTGTAGCTCGGTACTTGTCTCGTTCGTGTGGGTGCCGAAGCTGCAACGTCGCAGAAGATAATTTATATTAAAATACGATTTTAGATTTTCAATTTATGATAGATTAAATATAAAAACAGTACTTCAATGAAAAGATAAATCATTCTTGTATTTAACACTCGTCCTAGTATATGATCTGCAGTTTCTGAACACACAAGAAGGCATTTTTTCCTAATTGTTGAACACGTGCTGCATCGTTGCCAGACAGGTTGGAACTAAGTGGACTCAAGACAATTAGCCCCCCCCCCCCCCCCCCCCCGAAGGGTTCCCGCATTAACGTGGCGGGGGGGGGCTCAGAAGCCGTGGCTTGGATCACCACGGTGAAGCTAAGAGGAACCCAGGGGCCGCACCGGCGTTGGGGTGCGCTGGCTGGCTCAGGCGGGGCCGCAGACGTGAATGCAGCAGTCCAACAGAACCTTGAATTGGTGAGTAAACCCCGGTACTTACATTATTTTTTTGGAGTTCTTCATATAAACATGTAAATGGGGGGTGCAGTTAATCGTGTTAAAAGGAAATAGTAGATTAAACGAAACTGCGCTTGACGTCATTGGCGTCATGATCGCTTTACACTGTATTCGCTTTTGAATTTTAATATTGTCGATGCCAATATTGCCTATAAAAATGGTGGATAGGTAGCAAGGTGGAACTGTTCTAAATGTCCTCATTGCACTGGTGTGCGCAGTAGGGACTATAAGGGAATATTCCCCGCTCTGACGCAATGCATGTCGAAGACATAAGTACTCCTTGCTCGAAGATATCAATTTTATGCATATGTTAGGATTGGGGATTTGGACAGCTTGTACTTTGTGCGCGCTAAGCACTTCACAGTCGCTATTAAGTTTGACTCGGCTTAGATTAGTTTCGTGTCAATAGTTTTATTGATAGGTATGGTGAAATCGATATTAAGTGTAGTGTGGTAGTAACAACACTAAGCTGCCATGTTTAGCTGCGTAGGTATGCACGTTTTTATCGTACGTAGGTATGGCAATGCCATTGATTTTCTTATTCCTTGTGTGTAATGAACACGTAGTATCCTCTATTCTGTGCTAGAAACTCTCAGCGATAGAGTCGGCATGCCATCCGTCTTTGTTGTTCAGCTGACTGTACATAGGCGAGAGATTCCGACCCTCAAGTTATATAGCAAATAGAGTTGTCATTAGCGTATACTGGTAAGATACAGAAACGCAACGTACCCAACCAGTTTCATACATACATACATAAAATCACGCCTCTTTCCCGTAGGGGTAGGCAGAGACCACGGATTTCCACTTACTACGATCCTGACATATCTCTTTCGCTTCATCTATACCCATCAATCCTTTCATACATAAGCTTCGGTTTAGGGTACTTTTGACCTGGCCTTTTTTCAGAACGTCTTCAATCTGATTTCGGAACGTTCGCCTAGGTCTTCCCCTTCCAACACTTGCGTTTACTTGTCCCATGTTTACCTGTGTACGCGCTGCAAACCAGTCCAGGCGCGGGGGTGCCTCACCACCGAGAAGGGACTAATGCCGCGGGGCGGCTGCGTGCGAGCAATCGGCCACCGACCCAAACTTAAAGTGAACGCTACGCAATTTTATTATTTACCATTGTATTCAAATCTACGGAATATACAAAAACCCTAAAATATTAATGTGTTTGGACTTCTCCCGAACATAAGTGGCGACCGTGACAGGACTCCGAGGGCTTGCACTGCATCAAAGGTCATCGAAAATGAAGTAAGCCCGTTCCTTTATACACTTACATTCCTTTCAATTATCCTACCTATTTACTATGTTTCAACTTCTATTTGCTGTGATGTGTGAATGCTAATCAAAGTGTGAGAAGGTATCTAGCTTTACGCGTATCTTCCCTACCATACTTGCCTAATATTTTAACGATTATTCATGCTAACAGGCAGCTTCCATTATATGTCAAATTAAATTGCTTTGACTACATGCCCGGCCGATTCACGTTCACATTCAATTCTATTTGTCAACTTTAAATCATTACTAGAACAATTGAATGTTGGAAGTACCTACCTATCTACCGAGTAGATACTTTTCAACGCTAACTTGTGGAACCTAGCTTACCTAGCTTGCTTCTAGCTTATCTATCTTTCTTTCTATTGTTTTCTGCCTAAATATTGTTGTTAGACGTTACTCGTATCAACTTCTACTTGCGTAGGTCTTGAAACCTACTAGTAAAATTATTTCATCATTAAATTCGAATGCTTGAATTTTGTGAAGTATAAATAAAAAATACCTATCTATTCCGTTTAAATTAAATATTGCAATTTAGCAATATTATCAACATACTAGGTACCTACCTACCTACCTAAGTTGTTTCGTAATAATAACGAAATTATTCGGCAATATCTATATACCTATAATCTGTGCTATCGACCTTACGTTCGCGTTCGTGCCCGTGCGTACGCTGCGCTGGCGCCACTTCCGCGCGGTCCTAAGATTGAATTCTCTAGCGCAGCCGGTGCAGTTGGCGCGCTCGGCGCTTCGGCCTGCACTCACTAGTCGCGCCGTTGTTTTTGTATGCTGCTTCCCGTTGAGGGGCTCGGCAATTGCTGCGTGATTTGAGCTGCTGTCTATTGGATTGTTTGTAAAAAATATTTGTGTATTTTGCACCACTCATTCAACAAAATGGCTGAAAGGGAAACGACTAAAGTCAAAAGTCCACTTCCATTATTAAAAATAGATTCGACCGGTAAACCCGATGTTAAGGAATATTTAAAGTCATTAATTAAAAAACGAGCGGGATTTAGAAGTCGGCTTACCGTTTTAAAAACATTTATGGGAAAGTATAATATATCTGATGTTGCTAATATATCTAGCTTGGAGATGAAAGAAATTGTTTTGAGATTAAATCAATTAAAGGAATTAATGTCCAATTTTGATCGCATACAGGCAGAGATTGAAGAGTATTCTGAAAACTTGGATGAACAGATTTCAGAACGAGATATAACCGAAACTGAGTTTTATACACAAATAGCTTTTGCTCAAGAGTTGGTCGATTTGTTTTCAACCAAAAATAAAGAAGGTCACGCCTCTAATGGAGCAACCTCAGGTTGTTGTCATGGTCATAATAATGATGCCATTCGGCTTCCAATTATTAATCTACCAACTTTTGATGGTAATTATACGAAATGGCTCGAGTTCAGAGACACCTTTAAAACACTTATTCATGACAATGACTCGATTGCACCCATAAATAAATTTCACTATTTGAGAAATTCTTTACAATCAGGCGCCAGTGGCGTAATTAGATCTTTGGAATTTGTCGCGAGGAATTATGAGCTTGCGTGGGATACTTTGTGCAATCGATACAACAATAAAAATATTCTGATCAATAATCACTTGAGCGCGTTAGTTAATTGTAATACTATACAAAAAGAATCTTTCAAGGCGTTACGATATTTAATTGATCAAGTGTCTAAAAACTTAAACGCTTTAAATACATTGGACATTTCAACCGAGGGTTGGGACCCGCTGGTAATATTCTTGGCGTCAGGGAAGCTAGATTCCAGCACTAGTAACAAGTGGGAAGAATACAAAGGCAGATTGTCTAATCTACCATTTTAGACGATTTTAGAAGTTTCATAGAAAACAGGGCGAATGTTTTAGAAACTGCAAACTGTCGCAATTTAGAAAACAAATCCACGCAAGGTAATAATAACTACACTCGAGAGCAATGAATCCGGGTCACTTAAAGAATGTTAAAAATCTCGGAAACTAAAAATGATAGGTTAATGCAATAAATTGTATTTAATAGACAATGTAATACTCCTTAAATGAAAGTAAAAAAAATATGAGTCACCATACATTTTATTAACACAAAATTACATAAAGAAAAAAACTGCTGATCTCTCCTTAAAACAAAAATAGGAAACATGAAATTTTTGAACTTTATAACGATTTTCTTGAATTTTAACACTTCGTATTGCCTCCTCGTGCTTCCATTACTGCGTTTACACGCTTTGGCATGCTGTACACCAAGTTCCTTATACGATTTTGGGGAATATTCTCCCATTCCTCTGTGAGAGCAATTTTGAGCTCACGAAGCGTGATTGGGGGAGGGTTTCGTTGTTTTACGCATCTGCCTAGCTCGTCCCAAGCATGCTCGATCGGGTTGATATCCGGGCTGCGCGCTGGCCACTCCATACGAGTAATGTTCATCTCTTGAAGGTAGTCATTCACAATCCTACCTGTATGAGGTCGGGCATTGTCATGCATAAATATAGCATCCTCACCTAAATTGACCATAAATGGACCAACGTGATCATTGAGGATTTCTTCCACATATCTTTCGCTAGTTAAAGAGCCGTTTTCTATGATCACCAGCTCTGTGCGACTTTCAGAAGAAATTCCGGCCCACACAAGTACAGACCCACCACCGTAGGCTACTTTTTCTTCGATGCATGCTTGCTTGAATCTTTCCCCTGGTCTTCGATACACTCTGTGTCTTCCATCGTGCTTGTAGAGCATACATTTTGATTCGTCGGAGAACATAACTTTTGACCAATCTTCAATACTCCAATTTACGTGGCTCTGGGCATATCTTAGTCTTGAAATACGATGCCCACGCTCCAGTTTAGGGCCGTTTGCAGGTCTAAGGGGTTTTAAGTTAGATTCAGCAAGCCGACGTCTTACTGTCCATGCACTTGGGTTACTTCCTCCGAGGCGTCGAAACTGATTTGTGAGTTCAGTTCCTGTGAGAAAGCGATTTCGAAGCATGGTGTTCACCAAGTATCGGTCTTCTCGTGCTGTGGTACACCTGGTTCTGCCCGTTCCTGGTCTGCGTAGGTTAGAACCAGTTTCTTCGTAACGTCGGAGAACTCTTTGTACTGTTGACAGCGACACACCGACAGTCCTGGCTGTATCGCGCTGACTCCGGCTGGTTTCCAGCATTGTAAGTATTCTGGTGCATTCTTCAGGCGTAAGCGACATAATTTCAGCTTGAATAATGAATATAGAGCACTATCAACATGGTTTATGTACCCACATAAATGACAGATTACAAACAAAAGCAAAACCAAATGCTGTAATTTCGTAGTTCCATCTTCGAAAGTGGCCCTTTTTCAAATTTGATTTTTTTATGATATAACTTTACAATAACTAAGAAGTTTTAATACCTTCATTTAAGGAGTATTACATTGTCTATTAAATACAATTTATTGCATTAACCTAGCATTTTTAGTTTCCGAGATTTTTAGGATTCTTTAAGTGACCCGGATTCATTGCTCTCGAGTGTATAAAGAAAACAGAACCACTAAATCTTTTGCTACCTTCACAAATGCTAAGGGCACGCAGTCATACAAGACCTGCCCCGTTTGTGATCAGTTTCATCTCGTGCATCAGTGCAACAAGTTCAGAGCGTTAAGCGTTGAGAATAGGTTAGTCGAAGTTTCAAAACACAAGTTGTGTACAAATTGTTTGCGAAGTGGACATTCCAATTCTCAATGTGGCTTAAAGGGGTCTTGTCGTTCCTGTAAGAAGAAACATAACACATTACTACACAAAGGTGATACAAAAAAAGTACTTACCGAAAGTACTGAGCCTTCTGATCTTCCTGTCAGCTTAGCTGCGGTCTCCTCAGGGCAAGTACTCTTGTGTACTGCCAAAATAGAAGCTGTTAATAAACACAATAAAACTACTTACCTTGTGCGCGCCTTGCTTGATACTGCTAGCCAGTCGTCATTTATTACGAAGAGCCTAAAAGAAAAATTAGGCCTATCAACTGAAAATATAAATATACTACAAGTAGCTGGCATTAACGGAGTAGCATGCTCGATATCGGAGCGGTGTCAATTGGATATTAAATCATGCACTAGCTCATTTACAAGAAATATTAATTGTTTTGTCATTCCAAAGATAACTGGCAACTTACCCAACGTTCACGTTGATGTTGAGAGGTTAAATCTACCCGATAATGTAACTTTAGCCGACCCAACCTTTTTCAAACCATCGGAGATAGACAATTTGTTAGGCGCTGATCATTTTTTCGACATTGGATTAACTAACAAAATTGATCTAGGTCAAAATAAGCCCTTTTTGCTAGAAAGTGTCTTCGGATGGCTAATAGCTGGTCCAACGGGTTGTATTTCTAATAATGATAATATACAATGCAATTTTGTGCAAACTCAGGTGTCACTTCAAGACATCAATAACTCTATACACAAATTTTGGGAGGTGGAAGAGTTACCCCCAGAAGAAAGTATTTCTTCGATAGAAGATCAATTTTGTGAATCACATTTCGTAAGTAATACCCATCGCTTATCTGATGGTAGATTTGTAGTCATGCTGCCACTTAAAGAGCCTGCTGAGGAGACTCTAGGTAGTTCATTTCCTATGGCTATGAAACGATTTTTATCCCTAGAAAAGAAATTAGAAAAAAATCCAACTCTAAAACAACAATATTCAGATTTTTTGAAAGAATATGAAGACTTAGGTCACTTACAAGAAGTTGACAGGCCTCCATTTGGCTGTTACTTACCCCATCACTGCGTAGTTAGACAAAGCCATGAAACTACTAAATTGCGAGTAGTTTTTGATGCCTCTGCTAAAACTAGCACATCAAAATCTTTGAACGACATACAAGCCGTAGGTCCGGTAATACAAAGTGATTTGTTTTCAATCCTTATTCGATTTCGTGTTTACAAGTTCGTTCTGACCGCAGACATAGAGAAAATGTACCGGCAGATAAGTTTAAACGAATCGCAGCGCCATTTGCAACTTACATTGTGGCGAGAACATGCACATGAGCCTATAAAAATAAAGCAGCTTAATACAGTTACATATGGCATGGCATCTGCCCCGTTTCTGAGTACTAGGTGTCTTGTTCAACTAGCATTAGAATGTAACGATGAGATTGTGGCTGATGTCATCCGATCTCATTTTTATATTGACGATCTTAACACGGGTAGTTTCACGGTGAAAGAATTAAAATATATTTATACAAACGTGACCAAAGTTTTAGAATCAGCGGGGTTTCCGTTGAGAAAGTTCAAGACAAACTGTCCACAAATTTTTGACAATTCAAATAGCCCCCTGAATGATAAACCTAACTCATCGCCACTTGATTTTAGTACTGAAGCTAACGTGTTAGGTTTAAAATGGACACCTAATCAAGACAGTCTTCAATTCTCTAGCAACATTGAAGTTAATCCAAACATCACTAAAAGGATAATTATATCTACCACATGTAAATTGTTCGACCCCTTGGGTTTGGTGTCTTGCACTATAATAATAGTTAAAATTCTTATGCAAAGCTTATGGAATGCTAAATTAGAGTGGGATGACCCAGTTCCACAACCATATGCAAAGCAATGGCTCAAATTTTTAAACAATTTGCACCATATTTCAAAATTATCTTTACCTCGCCATGTGTTGAATGACAGCTCATATGTGAAGCCAGTAGACTTACATATATTTGTCGATGCTTCTCAAACTGCTTACGCTGCTTGTTGTTACGTGCGATCTCGCAATGCAAATAGCAGCATAAAGGTTACGTTGCTTTGTGCTAAAACAAAGGTTGCACCCATTAAAAGCCTTACAATTCCGCTTTTAGAGCTGTGTGCGGCATTGCTTGGTAGTCAACTATGCTCAAAGGTTTTACAAGCAATACCATGCAGCGTCAAAAGTACATTCTTGTGGACCGATTCCACAGTAGTGCTTTGCTGGCTAAATTCACAAAGTAAAAAGCTTCCTATTTTCGTACGCAATAGAGTAAACAAAATTAACATGCTTACTCAGGGTTTTCAATGAAAGCACACTCCTACCAATTTAAATCCAGCCGACTTAGGTTCAAGGGGAGTTGAGCCACAGCAACTGCGTTCGTGCTCGTTACGGTGGGAGGGTCCTCCCTTTTTAATAAAAGGCATTTCGGAATGGCCCACCCAACCTAATCTCAACCTTAATGACTCACCTGAAGCTGAAGTTAGAGTTAATTTGACGGTAGATGTCCATTCTAATGAACAGACAATAATAAATTTCGAAGATCACTCCAATTATCTAAAACTAAAAAGAACCTTTGCATACGTTTTCCGTTTTATCAACAACAGTTCACCAAACAAAGCCAAGCTAAGCGGTCCTCTAACAACAGATGAACTAGAATCCTCACTGACGATATTACTTAAGTTTAGTCAGTCAGCATCGCTTCCAAATGATATAGCCTATCTAAAGCAAGGTAAACCACTTCACAACAAAAGTCGACTATTACCTTTAAATCCGTTCATTGACGACAAAGACATTGTTAGGGTAGGAGGTAGGTTAGAGGAATCTGCATTCGACTACAATAAAAAACACCCAATCATACTTGATGCGAAGCATCAACTTACTAAGTTAATGCTGCATTATGAGCATAACAGACTATTTCATGCGGGTCCCCAGGTCCTCCTTTCTTCTTTTCGTGAGAAGTTTTGGCCTCTAAATGGCAGAAACTGTGTTCGCTCTATAACAAAACAGTGTACTATCTGTACCCGTATGAGGAGCAAAACAATACAGCCCATAATGGGTAACTTACCGGATGTTAGAGTCAATGAGGATTTTCCATTTAATTCCTGTGGAATTGATTTTGCGGGTCCTTTTATGATTTCTTCCAAAAAGGGAAAAGGTAATCGTATCACAAAAGCCTACTTATGTGTTTTCGTTTGTCTAGCCGTCAAAACCTTGCATCTTGAGGTCGTCAGCGACCTTTCAACCGCGGCATTTATTATGTGTCTGCGAAGGTTCATATCACGCCGCGGCAAGCCTAACAACATCTACTGCGACAATGGCAAAAACTTTGTAGGCGCAAACAATGAGTTGGGCAAAATACTACGATCCAGTTGCCAGTCCGTCTCAGATTTCGCAGCGAATGAGGGCATCAAATTTGTTTTTTCCCCGGCCTACTCGCCTCATTTTGGAGGTATTTATGAGAGTGGAGTCCGTAGCTCAAAAAACTTGTTGAAACGTGCGGCTGGCAATGCCTTTCTTACATTTGAAGAGTTGGCCACACTTTTCACACAGATAGAAGCCATACTCAATTCCCGTCCTCTCACCCCACTTTCATCCCATCCCATGGATTTAAATCCCCTCACTCCAGGGCACTTCCTGATTGGTCGACCATTGATATCGCTTCCGTCACCGCCAGTCACCACGAAGAACCCGAATAGATACCAACGCATTGAACAAATTCGGCAGCAATTCTGGGAAAGATGGCGCCGGGAGTACATGGCTGAGCTCCAAGAAAGAAGTAAATGGAGGAAGGGCTGTCCGCCTATCAAAGTAGGAGACCTTGTCGTCGTGAAGGAAGACAACCTTATGCCGCTGCAATGGAGAATGGGGAGAGTAACAAAACTTTATCCGGGACGAGACGGCATTGCCAGAGTGGCGGACGTATACGTGACCAAGGGAACTATCAGACGAGCTATAAATAAACTTTGTCTTCTGCCAACATCTGCTAACCAGCCGGATCACGACGCTTCATCTAATTAAACATCCGGCACAATCAAATTGTATTCGAATAACATATTCTATACTCTTAAAAACACTGAAGATGACAAAGAAAAGGAGAACTTGAAGATTCCTTCAACGTCGTGGAGGATGTACGCGCTGCAAACCAGTCCAGGCGCGGGGGTGCCTCACCACCGAGAAGGGACTAATGCCGCGGGGCGGCTGCGTGCGAGCAATCGGCCACCGACCCAACCTTAAAGTGAACGCTACGCAATTTTATTATTTACCATTGTATTCAAATCTACGGAATATACAAAAACCCTAAAATATTAATGTGTTTGGACTTCTCCCGAATAACCTGTTAAGTCATTCTCATTTCATTCATTCTCTCCACATGTCCAAACCATCTTAACATACCTTTCTCGATTTTTGTCACTACACCCTCATTCACACTACATCGTTCCCTTATCACACTATTCCTTATCCTGTCACTCCAATCACGCTCCTCAATGCTCTCATCTCCACAGCATTTATTCTACTTTCATGCTTTTTCTGCCACACCCAACTTTCACTACCATACATCAGTGTCGGAACCAACACTCCCCCATGAACAGCCAGACGAGCCTTTTTAGACACCTTCTGACTGTTCATAAAAGCGTGCAATGCTCCGTTTACCATGTTTCCAGCGTTCACTCTCCTTTCTATATCACTTTCACACTCACCATCTTTTGTAAACATGGATCCCAAGTATACAAACTCTTTCACTTGTTCCACTTTTTCACTCCCAATCCCAATATTGCAATCGGTCACTCTATCATCTCGTTCAAACACCATCGCTTTCGTCTTACTTACATTTATTTTCATTCCCTTTCTTTCTAAAGCCTCTTGCATAACATTTACCATCTCCTGCAACTCTTTTACCGACGACGCAAGTATCACTTGGTCATCAGCGTAGAGAAGACATTTGACGAGTAACTCGTTCATTCTTAATCCACATTCACTGTCTTTCAGGTTTGTCAAACAGTTATCCATGAATAAGTTGAACAGCCACGGTGACGCTACACATCCTTGTCTAACACCTTTTTCGATGTTAAACCAATCAGTGTATGTCCCATTTATCCTAACGCAAGCACTGGAATCCTTATAGAGGGATTTCAGCGCTTGGATCAGGTTACTATTCAGCCCATGCATAGACAACGCTGACCACAGTTCATGCCTACTCACCCTATCATAAGCCTTTTCTAAATCTACGAAAGCGCAATAGACCTTTTGGCTTTTCGCCAAGCATTTTTCGGCTATACATCGTAAAGAAAAGACCTGATCCGTACATCCCATTCCCTTTCTAAACCCTGCTTGTGCATCTCACACTTTCTCATCTGTCTCTTTTATCACTCGTTCAATCAATACTTTCGCATATAGTTTACCGACAACGCTGAGGAGGCTGATTACGCAATAATTCTTGCAGTCTTGTTGCGACCCTTTTCCTTTATAAAGCGGCACAATCACAGCCTTGCACCAGTCACCTGGTACACGGCCGCTCCTCCAACACATATTAAAAAAAAAAAAAAAAAGCACAACAAAAAAAAACAACCAGTTTCAGAAGTATTGATAATGCCTAAAGAAAAAAGTCACAACACTGAACCATTGTTTATTTTTTTACATATCACGATAACAACACAACACCGCTTTTTCATTGTAAAATCAGATTTCACTAGAACTGCAAACATCTCTTGCAACTGCTTGGCACACTTGCGAAGTGAGCCCAGCAAAAAATGTGAGACTACAAGCAGGACAAATAAAATATTCTCCATTTTTGTCACTCCTTGGTAATAGTGTATATACTCATTTCGCTCACTCAAAATTTTTTTACTACCGTAACGTTTTGATACTCACTCTGAGATTCCGACCCCATCGAAAGACCTACTTCTAAAAACGAACTAAGAAGTTTCGTTTCACGGATTATTTTTATATAATATTTTTAGGTTTTATACGAAAGAAAAAAAACTCAAATACAGTCAAGGGTGATGAAATGTAATGACATTTTTTTCATTACATTTCATCACCTTGATTGACTGTAATTGACAAGGGTGATTAATTTTATACGTGTATGTACGAATTGTATTTTATTATTAGTTTTTACGGATCGATTTACTGGTTGTTTACTAAGAACAAAGTATTTTAAATTTACTCATCTATACAGATAAATAAAATTGAAGTGTCTGTTTGTAATAGCAAATTAACAGCTGATCACTAACTGCATATGAAATTATTTAAGGTACTTACATAAAAACCTTTTTTGTCTGTTTGTTGCTGAAACGGCTGGACCGATTTTAACGGCACTTTCACTAGCAGATAACTGATGTTATAAGAAGTAGTTTATGCTACATTTATTTTAGAAAAAAAAATATACATTAAACTCTGTCTCTCTGTATGTTTGTTACCTTATCATGCATAAACGGCTAAGCGGATCGTAACCAAATTTGGCAAGGTTGCATTATATCCCGGGGAAACAAATAATATGATACCTTCTATCATCATTCACTACGTGGGTGAAACCGCGGGGCGCAGCTAGTGATCTTAAATTAAAAAGAGATGATTCGGCCTAATAATCCACTTGTATAACACGTCAAAACTCGAAGAAACAACTCTAACAAAAACTATTACAAAATTACTGGTATTATAGTGCTTTTTCCCGCCATCCTCAGATCTAAGCTTCGTATGAAGTCATGGCCAGGATAAATATGAGTATAATATGAGTTTAATTTTGCTATGGCTACACCATGTGGCGGCCATGAAGGAATAAATTCAACATGGCGCACGGTTGTTCGGAGTGTGTGTGTGTGAAAGTGCAGTGAAATTATGTTAATATTCTAGTGTTTTAGTGATAATTTTAGTTTTTAAGTGAAAAGTGTGTGCATTAATGCCGTGGTCACATTATCATGGCTTTGGATTTACGCCTGCATTCTCCGGCAGGCGCGGAACCTGTTGTTTATACATGGCCCCTCACTTCAGGTCATGGCTCGGTACGAATTATTTTGTATTTATCATACATAGGGTTTCGATGATAGTTATTTGTTTTGATAACATTCTCATCAATATGTTTGAAATTGTAAGTTTTTATATTTGTATGGTATCCTTAGGTTTATGGTGATGTAATAACACCAATGAAAGAATTAGTGGTATAGATGCAGCGCTGGAATAAGACGTGACTCTGGGCAAGTTACGCTTTGCAGGCTAAGTTCTAATGATGGCATAGGTTAGCTGCGAATGTTCGTTATTTATATTGTTCAACAGAAGTAGGTGTTCCTGCTTATAGGCTTTTGTATATGCATGTATTACAAGGTACACATTTTATTTAGATAACTCACGTCACATGGGTTCGAAGAGTGTATTGACCTCGTGTTTTGTCAAGGTGTCGGCTTTTTTTAGATATGTACACACTGTTGTGTGGTTTTCATATTCTTTTATTTACATTTCGCTAGTGCTTATGAATTAGCCTACAACTATCTTTCATTTCAATATGCATTCATTATGCATTTCCCAGAACTAGGTACCTAGCTAATTATTTATAAATAAGAACTATGTTCGTTAGGTACTCTGGAAGTTATGTATTTATTATGGTATAGATATTATATTTTTGATTTAAAATATATAAAATTTTACTGTAAAGTAATTTTATAACTTACTAGGTGAATATTCACCTATATCAGGTAAATATGTCTCCCATACCCATTATTTCGGCACAATTAACAATTCCAGATCTAGCAAATAGATAACATTTTATGTAGCATAATCTAGTTGGCCTCATTGATGTACTGCAGATTCTGTTTACACCAGCTTTGTACTTTGATCTGCACATTGCATTACCTACATAGATTTCCAACACATAGTGATGTGTGGTTTCTGATCCAACCCCACCAAAACAAATTGAAACATGTTATTAGGCTGAACGATGATCATACTAATATTATGAATGTGAAAGTTTGTATATATATGTTTGTTACTCCTTCATGCTGAAATGTGTGTCTATTTCATCTTCCACTTTAGTTGTTGGATTTTTATTGGCATGTAATGTCACTTGTATATGCTTCTGTCCATACTTCATAGGGGTTACTTTGTAGGTACTTGGCTTTTAGCAATTTTGTGAGATGAGTTGTTTATTAGTGCGCTATGCCTCATATATATATATATATATATATGATCATCCAAGACCCAATTTTGGGCCCATGATGTGCAGCAAGTTTCCCTTTGTGGCAGGTTTGGTATTGTTGAGATTCAGTGACTTTTCTATATGATTCCAAGTTAGTATGCATATAGATATCCACTTGAAAAATAACTATAGTAGATAGTGTTGGGGAACCAACACACCCCTTTATCCTTCATGAGTTAAAGTACAGTCTTGTGGAAGAGTTGTGATACTTGTGCTACAGGACAACCCTTATACATCTACTGTATATTACCTCCAAAAGGTTGGTGGTCCATGGCAGGACATAAATTTTGCAAAATGGTCCCTAATCATTAAAGTTTAAGAACCACTGTACTAAATGATCAAGATGTTGCTACCAACTCTCTGTTGCCGATGTGGTGCTTTAGGGTATGGAACTCTTTATGCCATATTCTGCAGTTCCAATTAGTGGCAGATCCCAGCCCTGGTATGGTAACTTTTGTAAAAAGGCCTCAAGTATAAAGTAAAAGTGTTATCTAGCTTGGGCCTATGCTTTGTATTTACTAAGCCTTTATTTATAGCCAACATAATATACATAATTATTAATTACCATTTCATATTTCAATAATTACCATGCACTTCGATTTCAAAATGTGAAAATTTAAGTACATAACATTAAATATTATCATTATGTAATTTTAGTATATAATTAGTAATTAAATTTAATTTATATATATATAAATTAACCTCTATTATTTCTGGTCACGCTATAACTTGAGAACGGCTCTACCTCTATTTCGTTCATCTTTTTTTTAATGTTTTCTAATACTTGTTAGAAGGTTGTTACATTTGAAAAATAATGAAAAATCGGGAGATACTATGTGAATAAAGGCGCAGGCAGTCGCTAGTATTATATATTATTAAATATGTTGTAGTTATTGGGCTTCGGCATTTCATTGCAACACGAAGGCCTCCTCCAAGCTGCGCCATTTTGTTCTTGTTGAGTTAATCTGTGCCATCTTAAACCCACATGCTTTATTATCTAATCAGAGGCCGTAGCACAATCAATTTTCGAAAAATTGATTTGTATATCAAGTGTCAACGCGTCACGATACAGCGCACAAACTATTAAAATAACACAGTTGCCCTAGATAAATGACAGTTTGTTCACATAAACGACATGTTACATTACACTTACATAGCTATTCGTGCTAGGCCCTCAGATCAGACCAACATTTTCTTTGTCTTGCTCATTGCCTTTTTGTTTGGAATCGAGGGGTACATTTTGTTATATCTTTCATTCATTTGTTTTTTAATCTCTCTCATCATGTGGCCTACCCACCTCCATTTGAGTTTTTTGGTTTTGACTACAACATCTGCAATTTTTGTAATTTGTCTTAAATCTACAGCTCGCTTTTTGTCTCTTTTTGTGTAACCCAGTATACTCCTCTTCATGGCTTTTTGGCATGTAATCAGTTTTTGGTTTTGTTTTTGTGTGTTGGCCCAGGTCTGGCACCCATAGGTAGGAAATGGTAATATATGCATGTATTGTTTACTTTCCTTTTCATTGGTATATTGACTACCTTTTAGCACTTCTATGAGGGACTAAAATCTCTTCCAGGCATTGGCTACCTGTCTTTCTATCTCTGAATCCATTAGGTTGTTGAAAGCAATAAGTTTTCTAAGAATGTAAATACCAGCAAATTCCAAAAAGAAGTATATCTTTTCCTTTAGATCCTTCAAAAGAGTATATATATATATATGTATGCAAAATCATAGCATATCGATAGAATGGGTGAGTAGACAAGCAGGATGGAAAGTGGTCACCGTCTCCTATAGACATTTGCAACTCCAAGGTTATTGCCAACGTGCTGCCGACCTCTAAGAACTTTGTCGCACTTTTTAAACCACCCCATATTGTAGCACAGAGAGAAAATCTCAGCAAAGAGCTTCATCCAGATTTTTGTTGTACACGTAATAAATATTCTTGAGAACCTTTGCGTAGATGAGCTAGGTAGCTAAAGGTCCGCCGCGAAAGGTTCCTGCATTGACGTGGCGGAGGGGGTGAAGCTAAGGGGAACCCAAGGGCCGCGCCTAGGGTTACCATAGGACCGGATAAATGTGGTCTAGACCGAGTTAAGAGTTTAGTCCAGACTCCGCCCAGATTTCATTTGAGAGCTGATTTTTCGTCATGCCGATTTGTCAATACTTTTTTAGTATGATGGCACATAACGTAAACGTGGAAAGGGTTTTCTCACTTAAGACTTCACAGTAGATGAAGGAAAAGAACAGATTATCTGTTGAGTCAATAAGAGTAATACTACTCACACAATATAACTTCAAATATTTGACATGTGAAGAATTTTACAGTGAAATTTCTACAAATAAACATTTTTTTTAAAGCCGTTGCTAGTGGACTGAAATATAAGTACAAATAATATTACTTATAATAAAGGTTAACGAGAGGTAGATAAAATCAACTGGGTTTTATTTTCAGCCCAAGACCTGATTTTTTTACAGAAATTTGGTTTTTGTAACACCTGTATCTGGCACCTTTGGATTTAACCCTTCAGGTGTGCACGATAATTAAAATTTGCGAACCAGTGTTCGCCGCGAAAACCCCGCCCCTTTGGTGCTGGCTCGAAGAGGTGGGGTCCGGGCGTTCGTTGCAGACTCGAGGTGGTGTGGTCACAGGGGGAGAGGGAAAGTCGGTGTGACAAGCACGCTGCTCTCCCTACCTTCTGTGGCTGACGTAGCAGGCGGTGGAGCTACGTATCCGACCCACCGCAGGGGACCACGGGCTTCCAGACGTAGGGAAGTCTGCCGCCCGTTGGCGGGTTTCGTCTCCGAGGCAGTTGTGGCGCGCCATGTGTTCTGTTATGCCGCGCGTGAAGGTCCGACAACGGACAGGCGCGGTGGGTTCGCCGTCGTGTGCGAAAGCTGTCCCGCGTTCCCGCCAAAACCGGCAGTGACCAAAACACCACGGGGTTTTGGTGGGTATACGGACCACCCCACATAACCACCTACCTCCCTGTGGTAGGTGGTATCCATAAAAGATATCCCACGGATAAAAAAAAAAAAGCGATGCGAGCGGTGGTGAAAGGGAGGCATTGGCATTAGATCAAACAGTTCCTCCGAACATTCGCCGTTGTACTGACGGTAGAATACGCAGAAAGATGCAAAGTCTCTCCGCGTATTCTATCGTATGCAAAGCCTGTGCAGCGGTTAGAAGTAATGCTTGGATCGTTTAGTACACTTAACATTTTAGAGGAAAGTTTGGCCTTGGTCCCCGGGTGACCCCTAAACTATAATAATAATAATAGTATTTTTATACCAAACAGGCCTCTAAGTGTTGGCTACAGCCCCACTTATGCCTTTGTAAAGGACCGGATGAAATCTGAGATTTTGTTTTAAATAAAAGAAATAATAATAATAAAAAAAATTAAAATGAGACTGAAATTGGCAGTAGTCTAGTCCACAGCCCACTATCTCCCGTACCACTAATAAGTACATATCAATAGCCATGCCATTTTACCCATTTTTGTAATAGATATACCATGTAACCATCCATCCAAAATGTTTGTGTTTTTATACTACATTGTATTTTTATACCAAACGGGCCTCTAAGTGTTGACCACAGCCCCACTTATGCCTTTGCAAAGGACCAGACCTAATCATACAGACTGAATAATAATAATAATAGTAACAATATTTATCTACCACAAAATTAACAGATGATTATGACTATAATATAATGATCTTATTTTAATACACAATTATATTAACAAGGCGAATAGATTATATTAGAGTTAAATTATTACATTAATAAAATTATAATCATTATTTATTTATGTGCGTCAGACTCCGGACAGGGTAGTCCCGATTCCCGGAGTCGAAAGTGCAGGTCACTTGTTATGTCGACGCCAAGGATCTCGATACTGCTAGAGATCTTCAAGGCGTGTCCTTGGAACAGTGGCGCAGCGCGCAGGAGTGAAAGGGGTTTTTTTTGGCAAAGAGTACACACATATATGTCTAAATTGGACAAGATTTTGTCGTCCCCATTAAGAGACTTCCTCCAAGGAGTTCTCTACTTCGGAGACAAGTCTGACCCGACTCTCTTCCACTGACGATCAGGGCAGGTATACCGTCTGGCCCGGATGAATTGACATCGAAGGAGCTGAGCTCTACGAACCGCTTTCTGTGTAAAGCGGACCTCCTTCATAGTTCATAGAGAGAGCTACCAGACCGCGGGATAGTAGGCGGCGTAGCTGCCCCTGTCGTCAAGTGTCGAATTTGATGCAAGTTATTACCTAGTTCGGCTTTATCATTTGCAGTGTGGACCAATTGATTATCGGCTGTGCTCAGAGATGGAAAGGATGACTGACAGAAGTTATGCTCGATAGCTTTGGCTAGTGACCAAAATGCCTGCTTTCCAGAAGGCAATTTAGCTAGTCGTTTCCAATTCTTCCGATGTGCTCAAACTTTGCTCTCGCAAGCCTTTTTTGAGGGATCAGGAGGTAGCCTTAAGCCTTCTTTTTAATCGGAAGTTTTAGGATCCTTACAGTTATTAAAATATTACTGTTAACCGGCACAACACTTACGTTAGGGATCGAATACGTCAACCCGGGTTTCGAGCTTGTCCGATGCTCATCCTCAGGGCAAGTGCGCAGCGGCGTCTGCGAGCTCCCGACGGGCACTGCGGAGCGCAGCGCGTGTGGCTCGGTGCGACACCAGCAGCAGCGGGGGGGGTGTGACGAGCTCGTCGACACCGGCGTCGAATGACGTGGGCCGAACATAGTCAGCCGAAGATGGTGAAACCGACAGGCTGCCAACGTTGGCAGCTCTCATCTTATGCCTATTACTTTTGGTCAGCGAACGAAAGGAAGCACGGCTATATTGGGTGCGTTCAGTTCAACACAACAGTTTTACTGACAACATTAATCGCTTACGCCACAATAAAGAGTGTACATCCGCGTACAACGCCTGTCACCATTTTCGGAAAACGATTAACTAAAAGTGAGTGGCCGACTCACCCAGTCTGCACTGCGTTACGACGCTCAGCACCCATTAATTTTGCCCAGCGCAAACCCAAAGTCTGGAAGCGCAACAGAGTCGGCGAAAAGAGGAAACCACGGATTTGCATTTGCCACTCATACTTGCAAATTGTGTGATAAGCTAGTGCGGCCCTGTTCCTCCCCGGAAAGCACTGTCGTGTCCACGTCCGGTCACTAACCGGCACGATAATGATTTTCGGGGATTATACACCAGTTCGCGGAACAGCCTCCTATTGTGTCCATTTCTAGAAGGTATTCTAGAAAATCACGTAATAATAAGGTATTATACGAGATATACCTTTTCTTACGCATCGAAGGGCGGTGATGGTAGAGTTCAAAGGTGACGCGTTGGCGGCTAGTTTGGACAAGCGAATGCCTTTCATCGAATGACTTATTTCAAAGCAAATGGATCTCAAGTTTGTTGGCAGATTATCAAAGCGTTTAAAACCTGCCAATGCTTGTGTACCGCAAGTCTGCGTATATGCATAATACCCACGTGGGACACTCAAAAAGTTTTGCGAAAATAAAAAGAAGTATTTTATAGGTAAATAATATTTTTATTTAATCGTTTAAATTACTGCCCTATACAACGTTTTATGCGTCGGAACCGTCTGTTCTGTCCGCCGCAAACACCTCGTTTACAACCTGCTCGAACGCTGACGGCGACCCTATAAGCTGATTTTTATTTTTGATGATAAAAAGAAGTCACGCGGTGCTAGGTAAGGGCTGTATAGAGGGTGACCCCTGGGTCACCTCCTGAGTTTGACCGGCGTGCTGTCCAGGAAGTCCCTCGTTTTGAGCGTGGTGTGCGCAGGCGCGTTGTGGTGGAGCAGTAGCCCGCGGAGATCTGTGTATGGTCGCTTGTTGCTCACAACAGAGTAACCATCTGCCAAGCATTTAGTAGTATAAATGCCATTCGCGCATAATCTTTGTTTGGTTCCGTAAAAGAATTGACACCAAGTAGCCAGTCAAATTGAAAAAGCTTGCGATCAAAATCTTCGGATAGGCGTAGATTCGTTTTGAACACCAAAACCGTTGACTGGCGTTCTTTTCTGGATCGTATTGATAAATCCAGGACAGTGACACCTGTAATTATGTCGTAAACCCTACGAGACGAGCCTGTTTCTAATTTGTTTATGATATGGCACGGCACCATTCTACACGGGTTGCTTCTGACACGAAGATGCACGTGTAGAATTTCGTGAAGGCTTACTGATCCAACCCGCAGTAGGTATGTGCTGAATCTCTTGATACCTAATTCGCCTATTGTCTTGGATTCAACTTTTCACTGCCGTCAAAGGGCGACCACTTCTTTCTTCATCCCCTAAAGTTAGTCAACCGCGCTTGAAATCGTTATTTATGTACAATAGTAATATACACCTTTACAATTTAATAACCAAAGGTAATTTCATTTAATTAAAAGGTTTATACCAATGATACACGGTTGCCTTAGAAGGCCCTTCATCCATGAATGCCATTTGAAGTCTATCATACGATTCGTCCGGTTTTAGGCAACAATTGAAATCGTAAAAAACCATAGCGCGAAAATGTTCCGGCACAGATACATTTTTCAATGAGACACGATATTTTAAGTTAGCACGCCAACAATTTGTTGGGAAATTTAGAAATTGTAGTTACTTATTTTTACTTATAAATAATCATATTTTCATAATAGATTATCGAACCTTATCGAACCGCATTTAACGCTGAGCCTATAATCGTCTAAAATCAAGCTCTTCGTTCGGCTCGATCTTTTGGCAGTGCGTAGAGATGTTGGACCATTCTGCAGGATTTATAAAAAACATGGTTATTGAAACAGATTTTTTATAGAGCATTATTTTAGCTAGTGTTTATTTGCTTATGTTCTTAAATTTTGTTTGCATATAAGTATAAATTACAAAGACTGTTTAAATACCATATAATCATGTACTTAGCATGCAAGCAAATAATTCATAAAAATACATATTTAACGTAATAATTATTTTACTTTTCTTTTTACACGAAGATTTCGATAAAGGCAACCAATGCATTTGAATGAAACATAAAACATGATTTAAATAAATGTTTTTTACAGAAAAATCACTTGTTTAAAATCATGATTTTTGGTAACTTTTTAACTGGTCCAAAACCCTTGAAACCCTCCCACGCATTTTTTAAGTAACAGTGTGGTTAAACGTAGAACAAACATAGTCTCAGCAGAAAACATCAATCAATTTAAGAACTTTTTACGGTATTTGTACCTCGTAGTGCCAGCTTATAGAACCAGCTGCCAACTGATATATTTCCGAACCGATATAACTTAGGAACCTTACAAAAAGAGCATTTCCGATCTCAAAGGCCGGCGGCGTATCCTCAATACTGGTTGCGGATGTCCGTGGGTGACGGCTATCACTTAACCACACACTGCAGTTCTTGGAAAAGTAGGTTGAATTCTGCGAACTCTATTGTATTGTTGGCCAAATATGGCGAATCGCGAGTCTGCGGGTTAATGGCAAATCTTTTTCCAAGATAAATACAGTACTGATGTAGTAATAAAGTCAATCTCATTTTTCGTGGAACCATCGGGACTCAGCCATGTCCATTTCCTGTGGGGTGGCTTCTGAAAGAAAGAGTTCATCATAAAGAGTCTCTTTCTCCAGGAAGTCGGCCAACCTCGGTCCCCTACGGTTCCGTTGCCCATAATCAAATTGCCCCACTTTCAACTCATCAGCGCTTCTTTTACCCAACTTTGCGTTGAAGTGCGTTTCAGAGGTATGAGTGCGTCAATAATAAAACTGAAATGAAAATAAAAAACATATCCTCCACCTCATTAGCGTGGTGCCACCTTCAGCGCATATGTTCTGGATATTTTGAGTATTAGGTATACGATCCTGTTGGAATGTCTCAATGCAACCTACTCAGATCTTCTTCCAGCTCAAAGATCTTCTCGTGTGTCCTCATCGTGCGCATGTTGTGTCTTGCCAGGGCCAGGGTATATGAACCTTTCATCCTGTAGGTAATATGTATCACAAGACATAAGATTAATATTTACTAAAAACCTATTACGTATTTCATATGTATATCACCATCACAAATAAGATACTCATATTTTGGAAAATCCTGGATTAGAGGATGCATTAAAAAATTATAAAATGGATGTGTAAGAATAGTGTTCTGATGGGACTGATCACAATATGTCTAATGACTTCTTTGGTCATGGCACTTCTCCTTATTGCAATTCTGCCAGTTCCGTTCCATAGTCGTTTCATAAACTTTTTGGAAGTCGTTTATGGTAAGCATATGATCGCTGATGAAGTCCTAGGGTGAGTCCACCAGACTTCTGGATCCAATATTATTTCCAAAAAACCCATATATTAAATGTTGAACATACAAAAAAACAATAACCTAATCAGTTCAAGTCGAGAGCGTCGGTGGGGGTGATAGCCGGGCGTCTGCCGAGGATTCTTAGCCTCCTTACCCCATCGTTACCGTGGCCGCTACCGTAACCAGGAATAGCGGGGCTGTCGGGGACTGGGGGCCTGGTTTTATTTGTATTCATCATGGGTTTGCGAATACTCGCCACGCTTGGCAGGTGGGTTGGCGAGCGCAGTTTTAGGGTGTTTTACTGGGAATCTAATTTACTGGTTATCCCTTAGCCGCCTTCTACGGCACCCACGGGAAGAGTTGGAGGGTACTATTCTAAGCCGGCACCCCACAGCGCAATTTTAAGCAATAGTGAAAATAAAATATTTGCGACGTAATATCCTTGTGCCACGCGCAATACTGTGTACAATGAGTGTAACTTTTTTTCGCCTCTGTCACTGACCACCACCTGAGACTTTTTGCTTCGAATGTCTGTCAAGAGTAAATGCGATTGGCCTCCAATCCCGTAGTTCTGCAGCTTGGAAGAGATTACTTCGAATGCTTTCAACAAGTCACAGGACAACAACGCTGTACGCGGTGAATGACCTCACGGGTAAGAGAAGTAGAGCTCCCGGCCCGGCACGGTACGCGTTTTGGCGCTCAGACAGCGCCATCAGTGCGCCATTTGATACCCATGACTGGTCATCGGTATTAAATGCTAGATGATAAAGTATATTCTTTAAACCACATTCTCACCAATTTATATAATGTGCATGCCCCTCTTCGACTTGTTAGGATGAAACTTCTCCCTGCACCTTGGCTGACTAACGATATCAAAGTTATTATTAATAAAAAGGTTGCGGCAAAGGCTAAGTTTAAACCTCGTAAAGTGTTTGCAATTTTTATGAATTCAATTTTAAGTCAGTTATCTTCTTCCTACCATCTCTATGCAGACGACCTACAAATACACACTCAGGCTCCTTTAGATGACCTGCATCTTGCTATTAATCGGATTAATGCGGACTTAAGGCAGATTTCGAATTGGATAAATCGTTTAGCCTAATCTGGCCCATTATTTTGTATGGATGTGAGGCTTGGACCATTAAAGAAGATCTTAAAAAACTTATTGAAGCTTTTGAGATGTGGACATATAGACGCATGCTGTCCATTAGCTGGACTCAGAGGGTGACTAATGTACGTATTCTTCAATGGGTGGGCCAAAAACGCAACCTCATGCTTACGGTTAAGATACGTAAAATCTCTTACCTCGGTCATGTCCTCCGTCATCAGCGATATGACATTCAGCAGTTGATAATCATGGGAAAAATTGCTGGAAACAGAAAGGTGGGGAGAAGGAAGAAGTCGTGGTTGCGGAATATCCGGGAGTGGACTGAAATATCAGGGGCGTCTGAGTTGTTCCGCCGAACCAAAAATAAGAAGGACTGTGCCACGCTGATCGCCAACCTCCACTAGCTGGAGAGGCACTTTAAGAAGAAGAAGTTTAGCCTAAGCGTAAATCCGTTGAAAAACCCGACCATTTTTAGCGTCAGTTCTAGGATGATATCCAAAATTGACTGGTTCCGTCTTCCTCAAGTTATCTTCGACCATACAAACATTGCTTTTGACGAAACAGTTACAAATTTGGAGGTTATCTTTGACAGACAATTTTCATGGGGGCCTCAACTTACTGAAATCAGCCGTAAAATATTTGCAATTGCTGGATCCCTTAAGAGGTTACGTAACTTTCTCCCACAATCTACCAAAATTACTCTAGCACTCCTCTTACTTCCTATACTAAATTATGCTGACGCATGTTATTTGGACCTAACAGAGGAACAGCTGAATAAGCTTGAAAGCTTACAAAATGTATGCATTCGAGTTGTATTTGGATTGCGTAAGTTATATGACCATGTCAGTGAATATCGCGATATGTTCAAATAGTTACCAATTCGACGTCACCGAGATGCTCATATGCTTTCTCTTCTCTACAGTATTCTCTTCATCCACACTACTCCTCTTTACCTCAAAGAGCGTTTTCAGTTCCTTCATCTTACACATGCTGTCTTTACGTCACCCAACAACCGGGGTAAACAGTAACTCTGGATATCGGTGACGCCAAGAGTATAGATTTATAGTTATATATATATTGGATGCAACCCTATCTATTACGTATAATAGGTTAGGTTGGGAAGTGAGTCATCCGCATTGACAGTGATTCTGATACAGTGGCAAACGCTCCATGATACCCAAGCATTGCCGTAAGGGCCAACACGCCTGGGATAGGAAACCAGGTACGCATACGCTGATCACCAGCCGCATGGGATAGTCAGGCCCGTCCTCACCTCTCCCACCGGCTTACACGTTAGCGAGACTCCCCGAAGGAAGCCCGCATATTAGGGGGTTTCCCCCCACAGGCCTCCACACACCCCTTACAGCCTGCCCTTCCTCCAAACACACACGTTCCCAACTAGTTTCTGGTTTCCCTGCGCCTCTACGCTGGGCAAACCTCCAACTACTGATCTCAGGGCTTAACCCTAGATCCTGGTGGAACCGCACCACCCACAGAGCAAAGCCAAGGACGTCTCCTGGCTGCATATTGGAACGTGCGCTTAGATGCCATCGATGGCCACAACGTGCATTATATTACTTCACAATGCCGGTCATCGGCTATTACTACAAATGGTCGCGATCTTACCAGTGCCTCAGATCACTCAATGTTACATAGAGGTCAGATGCAATAGAGAATAATGAACAATTGGGTTGACTCACTGAATACGGTCTCTGTACCGTATCCTTCGTCATTCGTCATTGCGCACATCGTATCATGTGCGCCACCAGTCCTCATATCGCATCCTTACACTCGAGAGCACATGCAATCGCCTCGCATCGCGCCGATACCTGTACACACTTAAAAAAGGTTAATATTGCTTATCGCACAACCGCACGCCGAAGGCGCCAAAAACGTTCTATATCAAATGTCAAACACATTGTAGAAATTGCCAGTATAAAATATTAGTAATCTTCCAACTCACCAAAAGATGGAGCTAGTCGGAACTCGCGATACGTCGCGACACATGCCCTCTCTCTTCGTTCCACAAACACAGTGCAATTGAACACACCTGTCTCTATGTATTATAGTAGGTAAGTCATTTACTAAACATGATGTCCACCTATAGAATGCGCTGCCAGTCAATATCAGGCAAGCAAAGTCCATTTCGTCTTTCAAAGATATGGTGACGAAGCAATATTTATCTAACACCTACTGAATATTATATTTTATTTTAATATAATTTATTTTATGTATTTATGTTTATATTTTAATATGATGTATGAGTTTAGGTTAGAGGGGTTTTCTTGGGAAAATATTATTATTAGTCTATTCATGTAGCCAAAAATAGGAGTATATGGCGAAACATCGTATGGGAGAGGATAATGGATGGAGGTGGTCACGACCCTCAGACACGAGGAATACGAATCGAAGAGGTATTAGTTTATCTTTATTTGTTATTTAATATTATATCTATGTATTTATTTTTAATTATCTAATAGCACTTATTTCCCAGATAATTTTTTTTAATATTATGTACCATCTACTAACCAGCGCATTAATATTAAGAATTATCTCCATACAAGGTTGCTGTAAGAGATTGCTATAGCGATAAGGCCGCCAATTGTCCGATCTACTGTAGTGCTTTTTTACTGTATTATGTTTAGTTTTCTATAAGATTGGTACTCAATAAATAATTTTCGTATTGTATTGTGATTAGAGAGCGTGTAAAGAGTTTTGTAAGAACATGTTAAATCGGTTTACGGCAACTGTAACTATAATTTGATTCAATGATGATGCACACTTCAACCGCTATTAATAAGCGGAATTGCCGCTTTTGACACTCAAAGGAGAATACCTGCGATTAAAACACCAGAAAGCCCCAGGCACATCCCGAAAGTGACCGTTCGGGCCGCTCGTTCCACCAATGATTCACACAGTAATTGGACCGATATAATATATACGGACGAATATATACCGATAGTCAATAATAATAATAATAGGCAAATAAGCAGTTCATTAATGTCAATATGATACCGCTGAAGATAACACTACTACGTCTCAAGCGAATCACAGGTCTTATACTCATAGTCTACAATGCAAACGCTAAACAAGTAATGTCTTTTTGTGTTTAATTTGCCATAGTGTGTGGATGTAGTCTGTGTATTTATTGTTTGTTGTTTTAGTTATGTATACACCTTTTCGGAAACCGGCTTGTCCGAGAAGTTTGTCATCAAACCTGCGATTGAGAAGGTTCGTAATGACATTCGAAAACAGTTTGTTAACATGGTTTAATCAAGATGATTCTGGAATCCTTAGGCAAAGTGTTTTCACCTTTTTTGAATAATAGCTCCTCCACCTAGTCAGCTTGACTCTGGGGCGAGCTGATTACAGGTTTAGCGACCAAGGTGTCTAGTTCTCTCGACCTCTCTTAACACTTATACTGTGCTTCTGCTTTCGACACTACACTGCCGTCTTCTCTCGTCAATGGGTGTTTTTACATTGGACGATAACGATAACTGCAAGATATCGTCGGACTGCTAGTTTGATACAACCACTACTAAATGCTTTCACACTTAGTCGTTGTAGTTAACGTTATCGTCGCCGACAGATTATCGTGCCGATATCGGGTGACGACACAGTGCGGCGTGAAGCAGGATAGTGGGGGAGTGGTTTGGGCAGGCACCAGCATAACACGCTGTTGGTTATATCACGGTAATATTATCTATAAGTACAGTATTCTGTCTTCATAGAAACCGGACGAAACTCGAGTTATACTTACGCTCCACGATATGCAATAGCCGTGCAGCCAGTCGCGAATGCGCCGTTGTGACAAGTCGAACGAACGGTGTGATAGTTTTGTAAGCGTGCGATTTTTGAATATGTTATTGAAATAAGACTACTTTTACAATGCAACAAATGGAGGCCATATTTTTGATGTCCAAATTGTCAGTGCAACAATTGTTGCACGTTAGTTTTACGCGCGTTTTTCTTTTGTTTATTTTTTAAAGTCATCCCAATGTTTAATCATAGAGTTTAATTCTTTAGCGTAATATATTTTCTTTCTATGGCAATACTACAAACGAACATGTACTATCTGTGAACCTTAAAGAAAAAAAATATATTTTTTATGGGTCTTTTTCATTTCCAACTTATTTATGTGCATATGTATTTTCCGTGCCAGTTGAGTGATTTTTAGATTTCCAAATTTTTAATGTAATGCATTACTACAGTTTTAATTTAAATAAGCATATTTTACAGCTGAAATTGTAACTGAAAAAGAGTTATAAAATATTTCAGGTCGAAATGTCACGCGACGTGGTGTGTGAAAATCAGTTTCGAAACGTAAATTTTATGATTTTATTTCCCGCAATAGGACTGTAGCACTCTTTTTTTAAAATGGAAGTCCATATTAAATTTCCTATTAAATATCAAATGATTATCAAGAACTGACTATGCGCTGCCGTTCTAAGGCACGTTATGTTTTGTGAAAAAAAATGCTGTCACAAACGTGGGTGGGCACAATTTTGGTTACGCTTTTCTTCTAAATTGGTTTTAAGGCACTGACAATACTTAGATTAAAAAAAAGGATCGGCCATTTCCATTTTTGTGAAGTGTGAAAGCGTGAAGCGTGTCTACAACATGGTATGTTATTTTTTTATTTTCTGCGTGTAAATGTGTTAAAGCATAACGTGTCAGAAACGTGGATGTAATAAAATAATCAAATGACTATAATTTTCAGTACACTTAAATATATTTGGTAGATAATGTTGTGAAATTGTTATGGGTTTGATGGCAAGTGAATGCTACCGAATTGAGGTAATGTCATGGCGGCACGTACGAAAAATGTCACAAACGCGGTTTGAAATTCCAGTCATTGAACGTGGAACTTTTAACCCATGTTTGTGACTTTTGTAAGTGAACAAACATTTTAGAACTGACAAACGTTATGAGGTGACAGAAAGACCGGCTGAAGACAGCTGTTTTCGGGTTTATAATACTATCTACTATGTAATTTTTTTTTCAATCTTTATATCAGAATGCTTAATTATCTGCACGTGATGGATAAGTGGTTTTTATATTAGCTTTTTCTATCTATCTTCTTGTAGATGGGTGGAAAAAAGAAAACTGCAGAACAGATAAGGAGCGATAAAAGAGAAGCTGAAAGAAATAGAGGAGCACGCATAAAAACGGATCCTGATAGAATTGCAATACATGTAAAGCACGTAAAGCCGGAGCTAAGAACCTTGTCCGCATATCGCCCGGGCTGTCAAGCCATAACGAGAGCCATCAGGCAAGTCGACATCAGGAACTGCAAAAACATCCTGCAGTCCTTTAGGCTAGAAAACGAAAGCCTTTTAAAGGTGAGACTCGAGGAGGTAGAGGCCGCCGTATACGATAACGGCACATCCCAGGTCATTAACGCGTTGACTCGCGATTCGCCATATTTGGCCAATAATACAATAGATTTCGCAGAAATCTACCAACTTTTCCAGGAACTGCAACATGTGTGGTTAAGGGAACGATGTCAGGTCAGTATATGGCGGTGTACAGTGCGACAGATGGCTTTGTGCCCCTGAACGAGGGAGAAACGGATCAAAAGGAAGACCAAAGTTTGTGACACCACAAAACGACCCGATCGTAGTCACACCAGTGCACCAAATTAATGAAAGGGACTCGGAAGTCGAAGCGTTCTGGACACACTGGGAAGTGCTGAAAATACAATGGGTCAATCGAATAGGAGACCAAGGTGTGCACTATGGCTTCTGTACTCGTGAATGGTTTCAGAAAAACTGAGAGCTACAAGCGCCTCTTGGTGGACGAAGCTCTTATGAACCATTACGGAGCTATAGTCATGACTTCCAGGCTGTCTGGAGCTAGCGAACTTGTCCTCATCGAAGATGTCAACCAGTTGCCTTACATCGACAGAGAAAATCTGTTCAATTTAAGGTACAACCGTCCAAACCTGGTAACAAACATCAGCCAGGAGTTGTGTAAACCCCATGGACGTCGCGTACGCGCTGAGGGAAATATACTCCGGCATATATTCCTCGGCTTCCCGTGTTAAGTCCTTACAGTTGGAAAGGTATACCGGTGTGAAAATCCCCAAATCCCAACCCAACACCTTATTCCTGACTCACACTCAGGAAGAAAGGAAAACCCTTATCAGCCAGGGTTACGGGGAACGAACGGGATCGCACACTCTTACCATCCACGAAGCCCAGGGACTGACATTCAGGTCGGTCATCGGCATCAAGCCGGTTTGCAGGTGTACGATAACGTTCCCCATGCAGACGTTGCAGTTTCGCGACACACCGGGACCTTTATCTACCACGCAGACGACGATAATGATGCCATTCGAAGACTCGTAAGGAAGGCGATGGTTGAAAGACGTTAATGAAGGTTAATGACATTGTGTGCATATTGCCTGAACCAACATCTACCAGACGAGGTGTGAAATAGTTTTTAACTTTGATTTTTCAAACATAGGTTATTACTTACTTAAGTAGAAAAGGTGATTGTGACAGACGAACAGTTACATTATTGATCTCAAAAATTAAAATAATATGTTCCTGATTTCATTTTTCCGGTAGATTAACATAAGTGAATTGGTTGGTTGATTTTAATAAAGAAAACTAATTTAGGTCCATTTGTTTTATTAATATCAGTGACAGATTTCCCAAATATGATCAATTACGTCACTAACGTGGCAATGTTGTCACAGACGTGGTGGCTTAATTTTTTCAGATGCGATTTGTCAGGGATCTAAAGGTTTTTAAAAGCTCTGCTACTACTATTAGCCGACACCTAAACAGACCATCTATCCATTAGAAAAAAAAACGTATTATTCATAAGTGAAGAGACAGTTACTGAAAATGACCCATATAATCAATGTTTATATTTTCATCTGTGTTTGGCGGCGAGGTTATGTTTTGTGCTATAGTTTTTAGTGAATTAATAGGGTTAAACTCATGATTTTGATACAAATTATACATGAATATGATCGTGAATGTGTAAGGAATACTGTGAATATGTGTTTTAAGTTCTGAAATCATAAAATTACACAAAAAAAATTGTCACTATTCGGCAACCCCCGGTAAGCTATTCTCATTGTTATGATTGGTTATAATTTACTTTATTTTGAATAGATTATACTTTTACATTGTAAAATATCAAAGAAATAATGTCGTCAAGTAATTATTTACTTGACGACAACTAAACACTACTCTTATTTACTTGACAAAGACTAAAAATTACTCATAATATGATAAATACGCCATATCATGTCAGGATCAATAAAAAATCGAAGTCACATGACAGTTAAATTCGCCAGTACTAAACATTCAAAATTTGTTATTTTTTTTAATATATCTTATTTATAATTATTCTTTGAAACCTAGTTTAGTTTGTAGAATTTCTAATATGAATACCAATAAAAAATAAAAACCAATAAGAATATTTCTATTTTATATATATTTTTTTTTAAATCACCATGTCTATTTCTAGAAAATGGGCCCCTAAGTTTAAAAAAATCATTATTGGCTAGATTTCAAAGTATCTCTTATTTTTTATGTAATTATTAATAACCTAAGCATATAGGTAAATATCCTATATCTGTTCTAGACATTCAAAATATTTATAAATATCAATTCAAAATCCTGTCTTGGTAAGCATTATTTATTGTTAAAACTTAAATTTTTTGGTCAGCTTGCAAATTTTTTAAAGATAATATTTCTTCTCCAAATTCAAATATTTGAATGTAATTAGTTAGATATGTGTTTTTACTATTTAATAACAGCAAAAACCCCTATAGGTATTTGTGTAAATTTTTTAAATTACAATTTTTTTCCACATCAACTCTGATTTTTGCGGCTACGTCAAGTTTGTCCTCGTGTAACATAACATTTTACTAACACATTTGTCATGAATGTTTATGTATCAGATTCCTTGGTCTTTCAACTTTCTCTAACATACATTTCGTCTCTTAACTCGCTATAGGTATGGCACAAGAGCCGTTTGTTCCCAACTCGGCGCAACATATGACGCGGGCGCAGGTCGCAACACTTACTAGGGGATCGCAGCGATTAGCACTAAATATTGATAAGTTAATTTCGATTAAATTCATACTTTGACGAATTTAATCTTGTATTTTCTTTGCTGTTAATTATCACCTTTTTCATTGTTTAAAACTCCTTCTCATAAAATATTTTTTTTTGACCAAAATTTTTTTTTTAATAACAACTTAGACCACTCATTTAAAAGCTAAAACTAACAGCTTAGAGGTGTTAAAATCAAAAATAGAATGAAAGCTTCAGATTTTTTGTTAGAGATTTAACCGTGAGCTTGCGTCCTGAGTCGATTTTTTTGCTCTCGAGTGTATATGTATTCCCACGAAATACTAGGAACAGAGACCGAATAGTAAATAATTATTCTTGCAGAACTGGTCGTTACCAAAAATGTTGTTTCTCTATGTCTATAAAAATATACAATAAATTAGGTACCTAATCATATCAAGGAAATGTCATTTGCTAAATTTTAAAAAGAGCTTAAATCCTGGCTACTACATCACAGTTTCTACTCATTGAATGACTACTTTAATAATATCTAATTTTGTAATTTATGTCATTTATATTTGAGTGTTGCATGTTGCATGATATTTCTAGTGAATTAACAATGTAATAAGATTTTGGATGCCATTAAATTGGCGAAATGTGTCAGCACCTAATCTAATATAAAAACCTATTGTACTCACATTCAAGCAAATAAAGTATATTCTATTCTATTTCTACATAATAAATGGAATTAATTATAAAATTTAAATTTATCCTAAATACAATTGCATGTTTAAGCTATGGGGTTTGGAACCCGTCGTTAAACTAGGCGTGGACTAATTAACAAAAATGTGGATAGGTACCTACCTACACTAATTCTTTAAAACTGTGACATACGTATAGTTATCATGCTTACCTACGTTCGTGTAAAACGTTTCGTACGTAGGTCTCAGGAGGCGCAAATATTTTTCAGTCTCAAATTTATATGTGTTGTTTTTTATTAAATCTACTAAGTAATCAAAAAAACACAACATTTATTTTTATTGAACTTTTCCTAATTCATTCTCAACTAGTCTTTTTAAAATAATAAATATATAATATGTATTTAAAATCACAAAATTAGAAAGAAACTCAAGTATTTTTTTGTTTGCTATGCCCAACAGTCATATCTCTTGTGCAAAAACCTTTTTCTCGCTCCATTGTCCCTAATTCTGCTAGTATTAAATGTCCGGATGTCGTGTCGCAAGGACTTTTAAATTTGTCTATTGCGCAGCCTATATGCTTCAGCGTCATCGGAAGACTGCAGTTTGAACGAACGTCGTTCAGCTTTGAGGTTAAGGGTAAGGTTGAGGAGTTATTGTCGTCTATCTGTACGTTGAGGTGAGGTACACAGCTGAATCTAAAGGAATGTAGAGAACCAAAAGCGTTGAGTTTTGACTTTATTTTAACGTTATGTGTCGACCAGATTTCTTAACTCGTCCGCATCAGGACAAAAAATAACAATATATTTATGAATGAAACTTGCCTGGAATGAGAGTTGCTGATTCGGACGGGTTAAAGCTCTGCTGGTGATGAGAAAAAATTCAAATGGTACTCATTCATACTATTATGGTTTTTAGAGAAATGTGTTGGTTTATTTTGATGCTACTTTACAGCGATTCAACTTGTATAACAGTGACAGAGGGTTACGTATTTAAATTCTTAAAGAAATTAATAAAGGTTATGGAAATTATTAACATCTGCAATTGCAGCAAAGCGCTGTGTACTTTGCTGCACTTGCACCGTCCATCCAGTACCTACATCCCTATTTACAAGTTCTCTTAATTAGTCAGGTGTTTTAATTTAACATAAAACCTACTACTGTTTACTTCACGGATAGTTTTCCGAGTTACCAACCTTTAAAAAAATATTTTCCCGTACCCGTAAACGCACACACCGTTTCGAACCCAGCTAACGCGTGAAACGCGGCTACAAGTACCTCATTTATGGAAGTCTACTAAAAACAAATTTCTGCTAATATGTTTACTCTAACAGTAAGTAAACTTAACCACACATGTCTCAGTTCCTGAAAAAGTAGTATGATTACTGCGAAATCTATTGTATTATTGGCCAAAATGGCAAATCTACGGGTTAAAAGTATTGTATTTTGGTAAGTTTGTAGTTTGTCAAAACTATAAAGATCGCACGGATCTGAGATCAATCAGGAGAATTATAATTTGGTAGATTAGAGACAGGGTGGAAAAGGTATACATAAAGGATCTTAAAGACTTTTTGTTGCAGGTCCCGAAACTTTTATATTGCTCAAAATACAAACTTTTATTAGAGTTTATCAAGCTTCTTCGTCAAGCTCTTTCATAATCACAATTTTGCGGGCCTGACATGTATTAATATACCAGCTGTTTACCAACTAACCTAAAGAGGTCATTAGTACATAAATTTAAACCATTCTGCGGGGTAAAAATTTAGGGTTGGTATTCAAATGTTTAGATTACTGGCGCCATTCTCATTATTAGGATGATTAGCTAATTAGTGCCTGAAGTAAGCCCATATGCAGTATCCTTACTGAGGGGTTTTTAAAATGTTGCCACTTGTAATAGCTATCATATCCCTTGGTCTTTCTATTAAGATAAAGTTGGCTTTTAAGCTATTTAAATTTTACTTGTTACCTTTGGCTAACATAGACTTTACTTTGTTACAGGACAAACACGACGGAGCTCTAGAAATTGTAGAAACCATACGGTAAGAATGGAAATAATTTATAACCACAAGTGAAACAGACACATTATCAGTATTTAGTACTAAACACGGAATACTTAATTTTTCAATAACAGATACGTAAATACGCAACGGAATATTTTCCTTTGATATACTTTCATGCAAACCTTTGAATATCTACCACCTTGATACACAAATTATAATACTCCTTACATGCTGGTTTTTTTTCAAATAATTATGGAAAAAACATTTTAGTCACATTCAATACCATTTCTCAAATAAGTTTTTTTTAAACTTAACGCCTAGAAACCGTTTCATTTAGAAAAGGATTGTTTCGTTAGACTCTCGCATGAATAACAAAATCGCTTTCTCTCGAAAGGCTGTTGAAGGGACAAAATGAAACGGACTCCCAGTGCATACTGTCGTTAGTGCCATAGATCATACCAACCTACTTGCATTTTTTAATGCATATATTATAAGTTTGATAATATTCTTATCTAACTACCTACGTAAGTGCACGATACCTGCACCTAGATTTCTGAACTGTTTCTCATTTGCTGCTGTACGCGTTAATGCAGTATGTAGCTACCTATGTTTTATTTACAGAGAGTACTTAGTAAAGTAATAAACAAGCACAATTTGAAAAATTTAATACTGACTTCCATTCTACTCAGTTCAGTTATTGGAGTGGAACACAAAAACTACCGGACCGAATTTGATGAAATTTAAATGGGACCACACGGGAAGCACCAGCTTTCAAACAAAAAATAATTTTGAGAATCAGTTCACTCAATCGAAAGTTATGAGGTATAAAACATGAAAAAAAACAGTCGAATTGAGTACCTCCTCCTTTTTGGAAGTCGGTAGATTGCTACATACAGTTCAGAACAAAGTTTGTGTGAATTTTTTTTTTTTCAACAACTCAAGACTCAATTCAATATGTCTGTTCAAAACTACACGATAGAATAATTAGATATTGTCAGATCTGTTATTAAAAATATAGTTTTAGGGTTAGACTCGTACGATTCTTCTTCTGTGTGGCCATTATTAAAGTCGATAAGATACAGTTTTTCGTCGAGTGTTATCGATCGATATAAGTTGCGGAGGCTAGTTTCAGGATAGGGGTGGAGAATCATTTGCAAGTTGGTAAGTTTATAACATGTATTTTTCGTAGAACTTTATTAATAGGATGGTATTATGAAGGTCAATTTTTAATGTTGATGTTATTGATGTTGATTATAAGCACATAAAATGTGTATCATTTAATCGTTCGTATTACGGGTACTGCTGAGTCGGTACTCACAGGACTATTGACTATAGGTTGGCCGTTTATCTTAGTCCTCGCCTGCGCGGTACAGGGGCGCGAGGGTATGACGACAAAGGGGACTGAGAGAGGTGCGGGTGGTGGACGCATTTTTGTTATAACTCATTTCGATCGCACGTGTTCATTGTCGCGGATGCTTTGTGAGAGATACACATGAGATTACATTCTCAAGATGAATCGAAAGATATTCTGACATAAAGTTAATAGTCATTGCAAGCAAATGACTTTTAACGTATACGAATATTAAAAAGTTACTGGACCCAAATTGAATTGAATATCAACAAGACGTAAATTTAAACAAAACCGTAGCATAAGTTACTGGACTATCGGAAAAGACTGTATCTAGAATTGTACAAGGGACATTATTGAAAGGAAAAGAAATATTCAAATCACTGATAAAATCAAAATAGGTTTGCAGAAATAGACGATTTTATAAAAGGAGTGGTTACAAGAAAAGTCACTCAGTTTTATACAATAAAAAAACCCCATCTGAAAACTATGAATGCTGAACTTTGAGAAGAGAATATATTACACTGCGAAAGGGAATATTTAAGGCTGTTGTTACATGACCTTAGTTCTAAATTTAAGAAATGCGGTTCTAAAAGGAACAATTTCGTAGAGAAGGAAGAGATATTTTATATCTTGACGAAACGTACGTAAATGCGTCTTATAACGTTTCAAAATGCTGGCAACCCAAGGATGTACATAGCGTGCTATCTCATATTGGTAAATGGGACCGTTTGATCATCGTACATTGTGGAGGTCAAACCGGATTTGTAGACGGAGCACTTGTAATATTTAAAAATCCAAATGTAAAACAGGGGATTATCACGATTCTACGAATTTCAGTAAATGGATTAATGAAAAGCTGATGCCTAATATATATATACAACCAAATTCTATCATCGTGATGGATAACGCAGCTTACCATTCGAGAAGAAAAAAAGCAGACTATGGCTTCTACCAAGGCAGTTATGCAATCGTGCTTACGACGACATGGCGTGGCTTATGATGATAAGCTTAGAAAGGACGACTTATTAAAACTGATTAAAAAGACAGAAACTGAAGATATTTACAAAATTGACGAGTCATTGAAAAGAAACGGGCATGAAGTGTTGCCTTTGCCTCCATACCACCTAGACCTGAACCCTATTGAGTTGGTTTGTGGTGATATTAAGAGCGTTTATTCTGCGCAGCGCTGCGCGAGTTTAGGTATTTTACGTAACGAGCTACTCCCTAGAGCGCCCAGCGGCAGTGGCCTCACCGCTCGAGCAAAATAGGGGCATTAATATTTTGATCTTTTTTGTGTCGACTTTGGTTTTTATGTCACAAGAAGACGTAGGTCAAAAATGTGAAATAAAATATCACGCAGAAGAACACGCAGAGAAGTTATATTTAGCACTAATATTTAGTTGTTTTTTTGTGGGTTACTTCTACTTGCAACGCGATATATTTTACATAAGCTCGGTAAACATAATAAACAATTCCTAGACATCGTCTGTGAAACTTAGTAATTTTTAAACTATCGCGATTTGTACACATATTTATATTATATCAACGGGGCTTAATCGCGTTAGTAATAGTATTTATTTACCTCGACGTTTCGATCAAGTTGCATTGATCGTGGTCATGAGCGGACTGAAGAGGCTTGAGGTGTTGCTATGGGCAGTCCTGTGGCACCAGTAATGGCTAACATCTGGATGGAGCATATTGAAGAGCTCACTGATCTACATTCAGTGCCGGTTAAGATGTGGAAACGATACGTGGACGATGTGTTTTGCGTCATGAGAGGTAATAAACTAAGCGTAGAACAATTTTTGGATCATCTGAACTCCATCCATCCAAACATAAAGTTCACTTACGAACTCGAGGTGAAAAGAAGCTTGCCTTTCCTGGACGTGAAAGTGATGGCAAAACCAGATGGCTCGTTAGGACATTCTGTTTTTAAAAAGCCCACACACACTGACGATATTTGAACGCCACATCTCATCACCACCCTCGTCACTTACAGTCAGTAGCCAGGTCCCTATTAAACAGAGCTCAGGATCTCTGTGACCCTGAACATCTAGCTTCTGAAATAACGCATGTTCAGGAGGTTTTAAAACGAAACGGTTATAAAGTAAGTAGAGAAGTGCGTTCTTCTCGCAGATTTAAAAGGAACAGAGTAGAAGTCGAGAGACAGCCGGCATTCTTACCGTATGTGAAAGGGATAACAGATAAGGTTGGAGCAATACTACGACAATTCTCCATAAAGACTGTTTTAAACCCTTATATAAGTTGGCAGGATGTGTCAGGTCACCCAAGGACAAGATACCATTCCAAACACCGGGTGTGTACAGAATTGATTACAGCTGCGGTAGTTCGTATATTGGACAAACTAAGCGAACCATTGCTGAACGAGTCAAAGAGCATATTGCAGCTGTATAGAACCGCCACATAAATAAATTTGCGATCGCTGAACATCTGCTCGAGTCAGGACCTAATCACTGGATTGAACTTCACGACCCCAAAATTCTCTCAACGGAGCGTCACTATTACTCGAGAATGGTACGTGAAGCGGTTGAAATTAAAAACACCGTAACTTCAACCGGGAGGATGGTTTCAAACTGGCGGCAACATGGAATCCAGTGATTAGAAAGTGTTCCCGTCGCGATTTATCCTCAGAAAAATCTGTCGATATCGTTAGTGTTATGTGTCGGGACAATGACTTTTTATAACAACTGTTGGGGTTATATTAAAAAGTATCTCCATACTTCAAGACAATGACACCCGCCTCTTCAGTCCGCTCGTGACCACGATCAATGCAACTTGATCGAAACGTCGAGGTAAATAAATACTATTACTAACGCGATTAAGTCCCGTTAATGTAATATAAGTCTGTGAAACTTGTTCATCAATTAATGTTCTATTACATCTGGTTAGAATAATTGACACATACAACATCAATCATTATTATATAACCCTTCAAACACTCGGCAAAAAGGCAAAATGGCGTTTCCAAAGCGTTTATGCTATTACGGGACAATTAGTATGTAGTAGTACAACAAAATAGTATGTACTCTTATTTGGACCAAAAACATATATAACAGGAATTATTTGCTGAATATTCCGTAGAGAAGTGGGAGCATTGCTTTAACCATGTAGGTAATTATAATCGAGGACGAGTACCCGACACATGATGGAATTCGGGATGATGCTGTTGATTTCATTATTAACACTCAGGACGACTGTGATGTTTCCTATGATGGCTGCTTCGAAAGTGAAGAATCAAGTTCCACCGACTTTGATATAGACGTGACTAATTTATAATTTTGATGATTATTAGTAAAATTGTTTATTACCAAATATTTTATTTACTTACCTATTAGCTTATTCATAGTTAGTTAATTCAAATATTGTACATCATCTATTAATTTTCATTTAATAAATCACTATGCTCGCCGTGGGGTGCCGGCTTAAACTAGTGCCTCCAACTCTACCCTTGGGTGCCGTAAAAGGCGGCTAACAATCAGAGGGGAGGGAGCAGCACTTTCCCAGTAAAACACCCCAAAACTGCGCTCGCAAACTCGCCTGCCAAGCGTGGCGAGTATTGGCAAAACCCTCCTAGGAATTTTAAAAACACAATCAGGCCCTCAGTTCCCGACAGCCCCGCTATTCCTGGCTACGATGGCGGCCACGGTAACGGTGGGGCAGGGGGAGCTAAGAATCCCCGGCATGTGCCCGGCTACCGCCCCAACGTCGACGACTAGCCCTGGTAACACATAACATACGCTCGATAAGGACAGACGAGAAGTTCTATGAGCTGGAGAAGAAATGAGTAGGCTACACTGGGACATTGTGCGGTTAAGTGAAGTCCGTAGAGCGGGTGAGGATACGATAACCCTGAAATCAGGTAACCTACTCTACCACCGCGAGGGCGACCGACAGTCCCAAGGTGGTGTCGGGTTTCTCGTCCACAAGTTCCTCATTAACAACATAGTCACAATTAATAGCGTTTCCAACAGGGTCGTATACCTAATACTCAGAATATCTAGAAGATATTTGCTGAAGGTCATTCAGTTATACGCACCAACAAAGTCGCACCCGGATGACGAAGTGGAATATGTTTCGGGCTATACATACCTCTGAAACGCACTTACTTGTTGTTATTACTTCAATGCGAAGTTGGGTAAAAGAAGTAATGATGAGTTGAAAGTGCGGTAATTTGGTTATGGGCATGGGAACCGTAGGGGACAGAGGTTTTCCGACTTTCTGGAGAAAGAGGGACTCTGTATGATGAACTCTCAGAAGCCACCTAACAGGAAATGGACCTGACTAAGTCCCGATGGTTCCACGTGAAATGAGATTGACTTCATTATGACCACCAAGAAACAAATATTCACTGATGTCTCCGTGATCAACAGAGTGAAAACCGGTATTGATCACCGAATGGTAAAAGGCACGTTGAATATTAATGTAATGTCAAACTTGAGAGGTCTCGTCTGGTGAAGTCTACGCTCAGCTCCGACCCACTCGTGCATATTCAAGATATTCAAGACCCCGAGAGCTTTTAACTTGAGCTGTCCAATCGCTTCGATTGCCTTCGATTGAACGTCGCTACAGTGCACTAGATAAACAACAGGTTAATAGAAACTGTCCATACAGTGAGTTCTATAAGTTCTTCAAACTCCACCGTACAGTTAGGCCACAGAAACTCTACAACGATACCCTCAAGCTTATGGCCGAACGACGCTCCTTAAAACTGCAGTCTTCAGATGGTGCTGAAGCATATAGGCTACTCAACAAACGAATATGGAAGTCCTTGCGACACGACATCCGGATCTTTAATACTAATCGGATTAAAGAGACGATCGAGCGGAAAAAGGGCTCCAAAGTGTTTGCAAGAGACTGTGTGTCTGTTGGGCAAAGCCAGTTGACGAAGATAAAGAGAGAAGATGGCAGTGTAGCGTCGACTAAAGCAGAAATGTTAGGAGAGGTAGAGGGTTTCTACAAACAGTTCTACTCGTCGGTCGCTAAACCTGTTAGCAGCTCGGCCAAAGGCCCAAGAGCCAAACTGGCACGACATTATTCCGGACATCAGCTTGTACGAGATTAGTAGCTTGTACCGGTATCAAAAATATCCTATATGTTGATCAGGGATATAAGCTACCACCATACGAAATTTCATTTAAATCGTCCCAGTCGTTTTGGAGATTAACCCGTATAACAATTTGAACTTATTTTTCACTCCTTACATCCCCTGACTCGGTTTTTAGCATAGTTTTCATTGTACAGAAATTTGACCTCTACAGTTTATAATATGTAGTAGTGTTTACATCCCCCGTTTTACCCCCCTAAGTTATCCCTGTCAATAAATATTGAATTCATCATTTTAAACTGTCCAAATGCTAATTTTCAACACTGTATGTTCGAAAACACAAAACTTTCCATACAAACTTTCACCCTCTTAAACAACCACTATAAAAAAAAATAGTCCAACATTATTTTATTTGAATGACAAATTTTCACAACTCTAAGTTCAAAAACAAAGGAGTTTCATACAAACGTTTTCACCACGTTTTGACCCCCTTAGGGGTAGAACTCTACGCATCAAGGACAATCATCATTATCAGCCGGAAGACGTCCACTGCTGAACATAGGCCTCCCCCATAGAACGCCACTTAGACCGGCTACTCGCTTCCTGCATCCAGCGATTCCCCGCGGTTTTTATGAGGTCGTCGGTCCACCTAGCGGGGGGCCGGCCTACACTACGCCTTCCGGTGCGTGGTCGCCACTCGAGAACCTTTCTTCCCCATCGGTTATCAGTTCTGCGAGCGATGTGGCCTGCCCATTGCCTATTCAACTTGCTAATTTTGAGAGCTATGTCGGTGACCTTAGTTCTACGGATCTCCTCATTTCGGATCTTATCACGCAGGGAAGCCCCAAGCATAGCCCTCTCCATTGCTCGTTGAGCGACTTCATGCTAGTTAATGAGGCCCACAGTAACGGACCACGTCTCAGTGCCATAAGTCATCACTGGCAACACACACTGGTTGAAAACCTTGGTTTTCAGGCTCTGAGGTATTGGGGACGAAAAGATGGATCGAAGCTTTCCGAACGCTGCCCATCCGAGCTGGATTCTTCGTGCGACCTCCTTGTCGAAGTTGGACCTACCTAATTGGACAGTCTGTCCCAGGTAGACGTACTCGTCTACGACTTCGAGTGTATCGTTTCCAACAATTACCGGTATAGGTGGAATATGGACATTGGACATGATTTTCGTCTTATCCATGTTCATCTTAAGACCAACCTGTTGGGAAACTCTACTGAGGTCTTTGAGCATGGTGCCGATATCTTCGAGCGACTCCGCCATTATAACTATATCATCGGCAAAACGAAGGTTAGTGATGTATTCGCCATTAATGTTGATGCCACATCCTTTCCAGTCCAAAAGTTTGAAAAAATCAAGGACAATACACCCTCCAAATTTGAAGTCTCTACGATCAGTGGTTTAGGCTGTGCGTTGTCTGTCAGTCAGTCAGGACATCTTTTATATATATAGATATTGATAATTCCGGCGTCTCATCTATCTCATGCCCAATCTCATCCAAATTCCATTTCGAAATCTTCAGACGTGACAAATCTCAAGTTTGAATCTCGTAGCACTCGTAGTAACGAGGTTTCATACAAACTATCAACCCCAAAAAAACCCCTTAGGGGTTGAATTTCCTAAAACCCCGTCTTAGTGAGCACCTACGTCTCAAAAAGAACTCGCATGCAAAATTTGAAACTCCTAGCACTTGTACTAGCACTGAGATTTCGTGATGAGTGAGTGAGTGAGTGAGTGACCTTTCGCTATTATATATATAGATAGATCATATAGATCATCAAACCTTGTGTTTGGTAGTCGATCCCAGCTCTCACTTTTCTCGTTAAATAGGTATCTACGCGATCGAATTTTTATCAGATAGGTATTATATATATTTATATATCGTCGGCTTAATAATCAAAGTTCGTATCTCCACAAAAACATGAAAATAGACTGTTGATGCCATCTTGTGTGAAATGTTGTAAGCTTTCGAATGGAATAAGTCTTATTTCCCAACAAAAAACAGAAATTGCTCTATTGACTAATAATAAAACTACCTATGTCCACGCCGCCATTTTTCGCCGCGCAAAGTACGTATCTCCTTAGACAGTGCGGCTTTGGCAACAGTAGGAGGAGGACGCGCGCACTTTTTGCTAAAAAAGTAAGTGAATCCTTGATTATTGTATTATTACTAATGTAGTTAATTGTATTGATGATTAAAAACGTTATTTACGTTTGATTAAACTGGAAACATCCACGAAAATTTGATTAATAAGACTCAAAAGATTTTGGTGGAGTTAGGACGTTTTATTTTGTGTTCATTACCTATGTTACGCTCAACGTCTATGGAGTTACGAGGTTTTATTTTACATTATGTGCGTTACTAGGCATTTAATTTCTAATAGCGTTTTTGATTTTTATTTCAGACAACTTCCTTTATTTGTTCAACATGTTTAAAAATCCTCGTGCACTAAGAATACTTCAAAATGTTGATTATGGCGAAACAGGAAAGTTCACGACGCAGAATCATCCAGAAATCAAGACTGGTTCTTACATACTTACGTATTTGGAGCCTCTTTGGACATCAAAATCGCAGCTGTATAAGGCGTACAAAGAAGATTTCTGTAAACTGGAAAAATCCAAGCCTTTGAGCATTGCAAGTTTCCATAAGGTATTTGATGAGCTTAACTTGTCACTGTTTCGACCAAAAAAGGACTTGTGTGAGACCTGCGAATCATTCAAAACTGGAAATGTTACGGAATCTGATTTTAGGATACACGATGAAAAGAAGAAGGAGGCACGAAAAGAACTGGAGAAAGATACTGCTTCAAACAATGAAGTGCTCACTATGGTTTTGCAATCGGTACTTTTGTGCCCACGGTCAAATGTGTCCGCTCTTTACTATAGAACAAAACTGATAGTACACAATTTCACCATGTTAAAAGGAACAAAGGCTATTGCTACATGTGGAACGAAAGTGAAGGAAAACTTACAAGCAATGAATTTTCTACTACAATTGTTACAGCACTTCAAAAGTTTACGACCGAACACCCCTTACGTGATGGCCAAGAATTGATTCTATACAGTGACGGATGTACATACCAAAACAGAAATTCTGTATTGGCTAATGCCTTATTGAATTTCAGCATGCAGAACAAGATAGTCGTGATTCAGAAGTATCTTGAAAAAGGTCACACGCAGATGGAATGCGATAGCATGCACTCCGTTATAGAAAGGGCAATAAGACACAGAAAGATTAACGTCCCCGCAGATTATTCGTATCTGGCGAAAATTGCCTGCAAGAAACAACCCTATGTGGTCGAATATCTTTATCATGACTTCTTTAAGGACATTGAACATGCATTATCTTTCTACAAGTCAATTAGACCTGGTAAAAAGGTAGGTGATCCTACAGTGACTAATCTGAGGGCTCTTAAGTATGCACCCGAAGGAAAGATTGTGTACAAACTGAGACATTCAAGCACAGTCTGGGAAGAGTTTCCCGTTAGAATGAAGAAAATATCCTTTATTCCATGGGATAACATACCTCAGCTCTACTCATCAAGGTTGAAAATTAAAAAGGATAAATACATGGATCTGCAGTTACTGAAGAGTAGTATGGAGAAAGATTATCATAAATATTATGATGAATTACCTCACTTTTAAAATGTCTGCACACCCCTATTTTTTAGAAGTTTTTTTTTTGTTCATTTTGACTCAAATTTTAATACGTTACGAGTATACATGCAACGAGTTACCTTCTTATAAAGTTTATTTAGTCTTAGTTACCACTGTTACCAGTACTAATATTAATAAGTAAATTTTAGAAGTTTAGAGTGATCTCAATTTTTATGCTAAGAATTATGAAAAGTAAAGTTTCAGACTGACTATAGTACCTTAAATAAATAATTGCCTAATTGCTAGTACAATAAGTTTTGATAATTGTTTTATAAAGACTGTTGATTTGAATGTTCCTAGTAGTACTTGTAGGTAGTTAAGTAGTAAAACAAATTTAACAATTCGTTTTAGTTTTTTGTGAATGGTTTATATTTTTCTGAGAATTTTATTTGAAAAGTGTCTCACAATAAGTTGTTATTTTTTTTATTTGACAAGGTTTCTATTGTTTTAAGTACATTCCTACTTACCTAACAACTATAAGTTTTTAAAAAATAACTGTAAGTTTGAATAATGTAAGTAGATTCCTAATAAATAATGTTATTATTTTTGCAATAATGTTATCTTGTTTTATTTGCCCAAATAAGGTAATAGATAGGTAGGTAATGATATTTCTTTCTACAAAGAACTGCAATTTTATTTAACATAATAAAACTTAACTCCATTTTCACTACGTAGCGCTCAAAATAGTTACATAGAAAAGTTCGTAAATCCATTTTCCCCTTAATAAATTAATTTTGTTTAAAAAATAATCGTAAAAATAGATTTCTTAGACAATTTTAGATACATTTTCATCATAACATTAATAACTTTTCTAACAAAAAATAATAATAATCAGTTTTTACTTGCTCCTGTAAAATTTACCCTGATGGAGTTACGAACTTTGATTATTAAGCCGACGATATATATCGTCTTCTCGCGGTAAAGTGTATAATAATTTACTAATTTGACAGGAGGGCGTTCTAAAGGTTTAACAATTAATAAAAAAAACCTAATCGTGGCATGAACATTTTTTATTGCTTTTTAATAGTTCGATTATCTGTCTTCGAAAATAAATTATAACAACATTTTAATTTTATTTTGGAAGACAGATAAGTAGGTATATAGTTAGTGTTTTAGTTTTTATTTAGTTAGAAGTTTTATTATATAGTATGTTAATAATAGAATAAACAGAAAAAAGTTTTGAGTTTTGATACATTTTCAGAGAAAATGTATTTATATATTTTTATTATCTAAAAGAAAACAACTTTTAACACTGAACATAAAATGGCTCCATAAGTAAGATAAATTTAAATCAAAAGTAGCATTTACTTTAATGTCAGTCTTACTGCGTTATTAAATTTTATACACTTATAAAATATTTCAAGTATTCTGAACATAACAGTGATTTTAAGTATTTTAAGTTTACAGTTTATAATGCAAATAAGCAGGATACGAGTACAATTAAGTTAAGATAAAAACTAAATACTCTCATTAAATAGACGATAATAATCCTTATTTCTGTCTGTTGTGTAATTTTTATGTATAAATAATTATTTTGGAGTGTTGTATATTATTTTGAAGGGGCAATAGTTTTAAGAACTTTTCTTGACTATACTACGTCTTATAAAAAAGCTACGATTATCCTAAAGGACTTTGATAACTCTTATGTTGTTCATTTTCACAGTTTCATTTTCTGCATTTTTAGATTCATTGCGGCTTAAATTACTGGATAGTTAGGCTCCAAAGTATACAGTTTTGAACCAAAAACCACTTTCTCACAAAAATAATCTAAAACAGTACTTATAAAGGTTTATAATAATATAGTTTCACTTTAAAATCACAGCGCAGTATTACCCAATAAATTGTATCACAAAAACTATACAATTACAAAATAACCCTATTTGTAAGAGAAAAATAATTCAAACTTTACAACATTTTTATGAGACAAAATATGTAACTTTGAAATTATATAACATTAAATGAAAGTTATTGCTGACCTCTACGTAGAAATTTCATTTTAGTATACTTTTGAAGATAAACAACGTGAGCACTGCTCGGTCGTTTAAACACTACTGAAGATTGTATTGTTTTGACGCGAAACAAATCCTAACTCGCATCAATTTAAAGCGAGGGTTTATCGAAATACGTTCTTTTGTCACCATTTAAGAGAACATTATTTCTCTATACTTAACTCAATTTCGTATTTTTTTTTTTAAGATTGTACACTTTTGATGCGAAAAGGCGATATATACTAGCTGCGTTCCGCGTTTTCACCCGCGTGGTCATGGAGGATGATGATGATGAATCAAATATAGCGTTTGTTACTCAGGCATAATGTAGATTTATATTATAATGGCGCGAGCCACTCTATTGCGGCGGTGGAAGGAGGACCTGGCTCCGCCAGTTCCTGAGCAGTGGACGGTAAAGGCCATCCGTCCGGTCCTTCAGAGGTGGGTGAAACGACCACCAAATCGCAAGACGGGAGGCGACTAGAGCCTGCCACGCGTGTGGTGCGCCGGAGGATACGGCGCACCACACGCGTGGCAGGCTGCATGGGGCCCGCAGCGGCACACGCTTTCAGTGGAAATAGGCGGAGATCTCTCCCTGCCGAGCGTGGTGTTCTCCATGCTCAGCAGCGAGAGATCGTGGCAGGCGGTGGCCACCTTCTGCGAAGCGGTGATGACGCAGAAGGAGGCCGCGGAGCGGATCAGGGAAAACGATGTCCGAGCTGACCCGCTCCGGCGCAGACGACCGGGGGAACGGAGGAGACGGTTTGCACGTCTCCTCCCTCCTCCGTAGTGGGGTTACTGGCGAATAGTCGGGGGACTCTTCGCCGGTTTGCACGGCCCTACACGTCTAGGGGGTGACCTTGGTAAGCAAGGTCATCCCTTAACAGGCGCTGAGGCCCGGTTAAGATCAATCCGGGCCTACCGCTGGGGCGAGATGGTGACTGCCAGCGCGACCCTGTCTCGCCCCACCTTGGCGGAGGACTGCTCACGGGGGGGTTTTAGTGGGGAAGTGCACAGCATTCCCCCCCCCCCCCCCAAAGAGTTTATATTTTATACTATAAATCTTTGTTGTTTTTCACGATTATTCGTGAAAGAATAGTTTAAATCGGTTAAGTAGTTTTTACGTGTATCCATTACAAACAAACAAACAATTATATATCTTTCCTCTTTAAGGTACGAATAATGTGGCCTGATTTGTACCGGCGTTACTATTGCACATTTTTAAATGTAAAAGTATTTATTGTGACATAATTATAATAATGTAGTTAGACATTTGGTATTGTGGACTTCTTTGTAAATATTCTATGTATATTATATCTCTTCTAGAAAACTGTAGTACGTCACTTTGCCCTGTCAATAGTTTCCGCAGCGTACACGATTATAAGGATTTTTTGTACATCTTGGGTTACATTATCGATGTTTTCATACGGATCCCTAACTTTTTGAAATTATTATATAGCCTATGTTACGCAGTGATAATGTAGGATTCTGACGGTGTTCTTTCACCGTTAGAATCCTACATTATCACTGCGTAATCGAATTATAACTAATTATAATGCGTAACTAAGTTTCTAATCGGTCCAATAGTTCCGGAGCCTATTCAATTCAAACAAACAAACAAATATTTCCTCGTTTTAATATATGTTTAGATTATATTTATTACTTTTATTGTTTCATAAACTCGGTTTCTACCTTCTTATTGAAATGAAACATACATGTTTTATATAATATTTTGGGGAAAAATATCGACATAAGACATTTGATCTGATTACATGCGTATGAGATGTTACGCATTGATGAAACAAGTTAATATCTCAGAGTGATGGGCGCAGTGCAAATTCGTTACTTATGACGAAATGCATGTGTTATAGACATAGGTCACCAGGTTGGCCTTTATGCTTGTTCCGTAACCTACAAAAACATCTTATAAGGCTTATCTTATACCTACGTTTTTTTTTCCGCTAATGTAACACCAGTATGATCTCACTTGATGGTCAGTGATGATGCGGTCGAAGTTGGTGTCACATTAGACCCAGAATAGAGAATAGCAACTGGCTCTCAAGGACAGTAGCTGGAACATACTGTTAGGTACTTAGCGATTGATTTTTAAATATGAGGGTGGTGCCCATGCGGACATCAGAAGTGACTTACTACCATGTAGATTTCATGTCAGATGGTGTTTGTTAAATTTACAGAATATATTTTTTTTGCAGTTTATTAGCATCCCCAATAGTTTTATACTTTCTGATAGTTATTTTCAAAAGATCAGCATTTTTCTCTACAGAAAAAATGTGACACGAACTGCGCATATCGGCACCCACCATCTCTACAATTTTCACTTATTACACCACAAATATTTGAAATAGTTTGCGTGGGATAAGGTTATAGCGAACGCGGTAACATCCCATGGAAACGGTGTGAAATGTAGCCTATGTGGTGTTCCTATCTCCTTTCCAGATTGCTTTAAAATCCGCAAGAAGATTCAGTGTGCAGAAGGAACAGACTCACTCACAAGCTTTCGCATATAATGATTGCGTGAATTAAGCCATGTTTTTTTCTTTCATTTGCTTCAATTGTTAACGTACAGTAGTGTTTAAAGCTTAGATTATTATTACTTATCCTATATTACTCGTATTAGACATGACGTGTTACCTAACACGTGCCTAACCTACTATTATTTATCCCGTGTTTATTGGTTTCCGATTATGAAAGTCGGTGAGCTTGCCCCATTCAGCGATAAACCGGTCTCCGAAATGAGATAATATTTATTTATATATGTATAAATGTTGTTCAGGTGGGTGTGCGACGACTTGCCGGAGATGAAGGCTGCTTTAGAACACAATATCATGTGCGATTACGACACGCACTCGTACGACAGTATGCGAGCCCTCTGCGACCGATTCAACCGCGCCATAGACTCCGTTGTTGCACTGGTAAGTCCGTACGGCGACGGCCGAAACACGTGCTGTATCTATTATTTTTCCTACGTTATCACTTTACGAACCTTTATTGTTATAATTAATGTTCTCACCAAATAAGAATAGAAGACGAGTAATTTCCTTCCAAATTAACAACAATGTAGTAGTATGAACTTGCAGATCAAACTCGTACGTGCATCAAGAAATCTAATGCTATTTCCAGAGAGTTGAGCACATGGCACACTCACCTAGATTTAGGCATTATGTTGCTCATTATGGAGCATAGAATCGCTATTAGGCAGCTTTTTGCAGGCTATTTTATTTAATTATAATCGAAGGAACCAACGGTCGAAATAACGTTAAAGGGCATAATGGTTCCAACTGCGAAATGATTCGTAGGTTTCATAATTTATATTTTCAAAATTGTGGAAGAATAAAGAGATTTAAAGAGCAATAAGAATTAACAGTAATCACAAATGCTGCAGTAATACTATATTTTATGTACATATTATTATTATTATATTAATAATACGTAACGATTGCAAGTGAAATGTTAGTTTGGATGTAAGAAATATTCTCCGGAACTACATGTCTAATTCTCAAAATTCATTCACAATTTATGAAGCCTTATCCCTGAATGTTATAGGCTATTTTGTATTCGGAAACGTATAAGTTTCCGATTTTAAGATAATTCACCGTGAGCGTATTTAAAATCTGACAAAACCGGCCATTTTTAGTTAGTTACACTAATTGGTTTATCTTAATAGGTTTGAAACAATTGAATAAAATAATAGAATATGACCTTTATAAGCTTATCCGTGACGTTATTTATCTGTATATTATATTAAGTTCGTGAATGATAGACCGAGCGAGCGAAGCGTCTCTACTTTTAACTGGCCAATCTGAATTTCATCTGTCCATTCCATATGTTTGTTAGGTTGTATGTTGGTCTTCCTGTACAGGACGCATTTTTCAACCAGTCTTGACGAAACTTGGTATGCATGTTCTAGTTACTTTTCATTAAAATTTATCACCCTGAACGATTTTTGGGGGAGGGGTCAGTGCCGGATTTATATTTTTCATGAGTGTAGGCCACTTTATTTGCGCCGCCCCATGTACCTGTCTAAAATAATAATTTTCATTCGTGATCGAGAGATCGTGAGTTCGATCCGAAATGGATGCATTTCACTATCGACGTGAACCTACTTCAGACTCCAGACACAAGCATATATAGCTGAGTTGGAGGGGTTAATAAGACTACTAGTAATATGCAACTCAGATTGCTAGTAATCTTAAAAAAACTTAGACAAAAAAAGGAATTTGTAGTAAGGAATGCACTAGAGTTAAATAAACGAATTAGCCCAGTCGAATGAGCGCAACAAAAGGGCATCCCTGGAAAAATTTTAAGTAGCAATTTTCCTTCAGAATTCCTTGGGAAGGTCACTGGCAGTCTAAATTTTGTTTTACATGGTAATCGATCAGTTTCACACGAAAAATAGTTACACAAAAGTTGTTAGGAATTGAATTTCGTTTTTTTTAGTTTAATTTAGTTTCCTGTCATTTTTTTCCCTAAGATCGCTGTTTTCCGAATTATAACCGAAAGAGGGGGCGAATTTTTCTTTGATTAACATCTCAAAGTCAAAGTCAATTTAGGCGTTAAAGACGCACTTATGAACGTCAATTTTTCATTGAATTTGGCAAAGTGTTTGTACCAAAAACAATATCTGTTGGTAATCGTGCTAGGTTTAGTGAATGGGCAACTCCAGGAATTTATAAAAGTAGGCAAAAGTTATATGAATTGTACCATGAAAAATCGTATAATCATAATCCTGTATTTTTGGAATATGTCAAACGTTATTCTAAGTTATTTAAACGAGCCTGTTCCTCAGCTAAATCTATTTATTTAAGAAATAAGATCAAAAATTCTGTTAATAAAATAAAAATGACGTGGAACATTATAAACAGTGAAACTGGTAGGAATACAGTGCGTAATCGAGACTTTCATTTAAAAATTAATAATAAAGATGTAAGAGCAGATTTGGAGGTAGCGGCCGAGTTTGAGAATTTCTTCACTAATATTCCTTCTTTAACAACCAAAACTCTAAAATCTTCCTCCATCTCTGCTGAGATCTTACTTAAACAAAGTGTAACTGAATGTGACACAACTTTTAAATTTTCAATAGTTAATTGCAAAGATATTGTAAGCAGTTTCAAAAGTCTAGATGCAAAAAAAACGGCAGACCTATGGGGTCTTTCTGTGAAGACCGTTTCTTCAATTATAGATGTCATTGCACCCAATCTAGCAGCTGTGTTTAATAGTTGTGTTGCAAGTGGTGTATTTCCTGACCTAATGAAGCACAGTAAAGTGGTTCCTTTATTCAAATCTGGTAGTACTACTGATCCAACAAATTTTCGGCCTATTTCTGTACTACCTACGCTAAGTAAGATTTTCGAAAAAATTATATTACATCAATTAGAAACTCATTTTAGTGCAAACAAAATTTTCCATAAGAATCAATTTGGGTTCACAAGGAATCGCTCTACTATAGACGCAGGTATAGAACTTATAAAAGATGTATTTGATGCCTGGGAGAACTCTCAAGATGCCTTAGGTGTTTTTTGTGACTTATCTAAGGCATTTGACTGCGTCCGACATGATATACTTGTCAGGAAATTACAACACTACGGTATTAGGAACATGGCTCTCAACCTTTTGACTTCATATTTAAATGATAGAATTCAAAGGGTTGACATAAATGGTAAAAAATCGCCCGGCTCTATAATCTCAATGGGCGTTCCACAAGGTTCAATACTAGGGCCGTTCTTGTTTTTAATCTATATTAATGACTTACCTTATTATGTAGAGAAGAATCACGAGATTGTATTGTTTGCAGATGACACTTCACTGTTATTTAAAATTAAAAGGCAGTTATTAAACTATGACGATGTTAACAATGCATTAGCTAAAGTTGTGAATTGGTTCAATACAAATAATCTTCTCCTCAATGAGAAGAAAACTAATTGTATAAAGTTCTCGACGCCAAATGTGAGACAAGTAAAATCCAATATACAATTGAATGGAACAGGGTTGGACCTTGTGGAGTCAACGGTCTTTTTAGGAATTACTATAGACGCTAAATTGCAATTTGGTCCCCACATAAAAAAATTGTCTAGTAGGCTCAGTTCAGCGGCTTATGCTGTTAAAAAAATTAGACTATTAACTGATGTAGACACAGCTAGAATAGTTTATTTTAGTTATTTCCATAGCGTTATGACTTATGGCATACTGCTCTGGGGATGTTCTGCAGATATTAATTCCATTTTTATACTGCAAAAAAGGGCTATACGAGCGATCTACAGTTTAGCTCCCAGAGTTTCCCTTAGACAGAAGTTTAAAGACATAAACATTCTAACTGTTGTCTCTCAGTTTATCTATGAAAATCTAATGTATGTAAAGAAAAACATTAGCAGTTTTGATAAAAGGAGTGATGCTCATTCCATCAACACGCGAAATAAGCACAAGCTATCCGTACATGTAACGCGTCTCCACAGAATAAGTCATTCTTTTATGGGACAATGTATACGATTCTATAATAAAGTTCCCAATGTTATCCGAGATTTGCCTATTAATAAGTTTAAAATTACTATTAAAACTAAACTCTGTCAAAAAGGTTATTACAAAATTTCGGATTACTTGGAGGATAAAACAGCTTGGGACTGATCACTCCAGGATCTATCTACTCGTGTACTAAGATGTCAAAGTGTAGCGTGTCTTGCCCTACTGATACCATTATTATGTTCTCTTTTGTAAGGCAACACACTGGAGCTAATATCTGTAGTACCTAAGTAAAAATATTGTAAAAACATCTATGTAAAACGAATGGCCCCGAGTTTCTTGCCGCTTCTTCTCGGTAGGCTCTATATAATTTGGAACGCGGCGGTAATCTTTAAAGTACATTAAAATGAAAAATTGACGTTCATAAGTGCGTCTTTGATGCCTAAATTGAATAAAAGATTTTGACTTTGACTTTGACTTTGACATTATAATGGAGATAGATGTTTACTATGTTAGGTACTACAAATATTACATTTTATGGGTGGCAGAGTGACAGCTTGCCAGAAGTGGAGTATTCCAAGCATCTTTATCTTCTATATAGGTAATGTCGGAGTTTATAGCTTAAGCTTAATAGCTATAAGCTTCTTTATTAAACGTTTTTTACAGTCAACTTGAATTTTCCCACTGGTGAGTTCAGTTATGTGTTTTGGGATTTTATTGTAGTTAAAAACGCACACAATTTTCTAGGAATGACTTATTAGTCTTCGCAAGTCTAAAACTAGGTACAGCTATCCTATTTGTATTTCTAGTATTAAAAGTGTGGTGATCACTATTTAACTTATATTTATGTAAATTTTTACAAACATACATTATATTTTAAATACATATAAGTTAACTCGTTAACTAACTCGTTAGTTTTCTATATTACATGAAAAATTACTATGGACAAAGTTGTTGAATTGATTAGATAATAGATGATAGAATGATGAAAAATGAGACGATGAATGATAGTGTGAATTAAATTTTCTACAAATTTGATACCTATTTACAAATTTATTCGTCGAATCGAGATTTTTCGATATACCCAGTTACCCGAAAAGATGTGGGGATTAAATCTTATCATTGACTTATCACGTTTATTTTTAATTTTACATGGAAAATAGTTACTGTCTAATTACCAAAGTTGCTTGAAATTTAATTTCCTAAAATTTTGATTCCCATAAATATTTTGGTAAGATCGATATTTTTCGATATATACCTATGCAACGGTGAGGGTAAAATCTTATCATGATATTATCACTTTTATTGCCAATTTTACGCGAAACATGGTAACAACAAAGTTGTTTAAAATATAATTTCTATCAAAATTGTAGAAAACTAAATTCTAAACAATTTGTCTGTAAAAATTTTTCATGTAAAATTTCAAATAAACGAGTTCGCCCCCTATTTTGGTTTTCAATTGGTTTGGATAATACCGATCTTAGAAAAAAACTGTGGAAATCTAAATTTTAGGAAATTTAATTCTTAACTACTTTTGTAAATACTTTTTCGTGTGAAATTAAAAATAAACGAGTTATTCAATAAACTAAAATTGACCCTTAAAATCAAGATGGCAGATGATGCAACGGTTCGATTAACACGCAAAACAAAATTTGGTCTGCCAGTGACATAATGTACCCCAACAAACCACTCACGCAGTAATATAGATCAAAGATATAATAGGTACCTACAATAACAGTAGGTACTTGGATTCATAATTTTCGATAGGGATGATTTTCTATAGGCATTTAACGTATTAGTATAAAAAAACCATGAGAAAACCAGTGAACTTGTTTAACTTTTATCATCTGAAATCGAATGAGTGAGCGTCCTCTGAAATTTACCGCCCCTAGGACGCCGCCGCCCCTAGGCCGCGGCCTATACGAACTATTGACAAATCTGGGAGGGGTACTTTTCCTAAAAAGTGGGAAAGTTTGCTGCGGCGCTATTTACGCACCGATTTTGATAAAATTTGGTAGACACATTAGGTACCTGACTTTAAAGAGAAATTTCAAATATGAGCATAATTGGTGAAGTGGTTTCCAAGATAATAGGTTGTGAAGTTTAAAAACTGGACGTACGGATGGTTATATTCGGAAATAACATTAGGTACCAACAAATTAGCAAAATTGGTCAAGTTCTTATCTATAGTATGGATCAATATTCCACCTGTAACTGCAGATAGCTGAGACTGCGAAAAATTGGCGCTGATAAGACTGTGCTCGCGAGATCTGATTCGCAGAACTTCTAGCAATTAAATACATAATATAACTAATCGGGTGCTATCTTTTCTATTTCCACCGAATTACAGGAATCACGTAGGATACGCGAGTGGATCAGCTAGTATTTTTTTTAAATGTGAAAGGCAGTAAGAAAAATGGTTTGGAACTATTGAAAAACATGGAACTGTCTAAATCTACGATTTGTGCATATGGTTTGTGTATAGGTTTACCTATACATAAGGTACATTAATATATTTGGTACGCACCGTATTATAATTATATTATTATTAATTGCAGTCATATAAAAAGAAGCCGCACATTTTTTAATGAAAATAATTTATTATTTCATGAAGTATTGGCCCTTGTCCATGCATTTAGTTCTTTCTAATGGAAGTTATTTGATACCTCTGCTAAAGAAATCCCCAACGTCCTCAGACGTAACTTTTCCCCATAAAAGTAAGCTAAATTACTAAAAAAATCAAAATCACTGAACAAGGTTTGGTTTAGTATGGTGGATGATAGAGGGTTTCAATCGTAACTTCTTTAGTGGTTGAGACCATTGCATCGGTAAGGACCTAACGAACAAATTTATATCATAAAAATTAGTAGAGCATTCGTGGTAGGTGTTTAAAAGTATTTAAATATATCTGAAAATAAACAATTTTAAGATATAAGTATTTGTTTAATTAAAACTGTAGATACGATTGTTATTAATGAAAAAGTTCAACTGTAATATTAACGCAGATAAATTAAGTAAAATATAATAAAGACCTACTGTATTTGTTCAGCTTCTTTTGTTATACCAATTTAGACAAGAGCTAAGTATTATTTTTTTGACTATGAATTAAAATGACTTTTGAAACGATGACTGCAATTAACTAAACTCATTTTAAATCTATTTAAAATGTTAGGTACGTTTGGTAAAAAACTTACTCAGATTTCTAGCTAGCTCATCATACGTACGCAACAAAGTATAAAGGTTCATAAAACAACAATGAAACTGGATAGGCAACTGAATAGGATTGCCTTATACGTTTCCTACGTAATAAACAAACACGCGGAAGAGGTAATAATATTCTCCTTGAAGATATTCTTGTACCGAGTATACGTAAGTGCTAGTTAGTAGACGCAGAATAGAGCGGACGCGCACCGCATGCCGTGTGCGAAACTGTGCGACTGCGGTGAATGTGGGGCAGTGAGGGGCTTAGCGAATAGCCGATAGGCAAGAGGGCCAAGATGGCGGCGAGGACGCAACGATCGATGTCCGCAGACGCTACCGCCGCCGGTGCCGCCGCACGAGGCTACTCTATTTATACACATATACCCAACCCATACTATTTTCATAATGAATAAGAGATTTTGGGATGCTGTTCGCCTAAGACAGAATTAGGAATGTCTACCTCCTCGGCTTGTAAAATAGAAATGATTGAGACAAATTGGAATCATTTTGAAGTGAACAGTGTATTTGTTTGGCATCTCTATTGCCTATTTAGCAGCATGTTTATAAATTATGATGCTGTTTATTCATTTAGAATTTTCTACACTCTCTATTAATATTTGTTTCAGAGTTGCATTGGTATTTGCAATGTAAGTGCGTAGTTTTTGAATAATAAAACCACGCACACGCGCTACTTAATAAGGGAGTTCTGTTTAGCGCCAAACAGGTGCGTGGCAGGTGCCACAAATATGCACCTCGCCAGTGTGTTACACTAGTGACTAGGTGATGTTTCTGTTATTAATAACCAGGCTATAACTTGTCCCCACACGGTTGTCAGTTATCCTCGATGTTAAGTTAACGTATTGTGTTGTTTTTCACACACATATATTACCATCATCTCTGTAAAGCTCTGTAAGTCGTTTGGCTAATTTTTAGATAAAGCCAATTGCAGGGATAATCATATGTATTACTTAACATAATGATTTCTTATATAGGAGCATGGATCTACCAGGAATAGCAATAGTTGTCTAGTATGGTCATTAATCTTTTGTAGTAGTAAGACCTTTGCAGTGTCCGTCTGAGGAAGTACCAAACCTTTGGCAGTTATTCACCTTTAAAGCAGTAGTGTGCAAAAGTAACTGTGTTTTTTGTTACAAGGCAATGTTTCCAGCGAAATTACAGGGCCAGAGACTTCGATCAATAATGTACTTATTGATCGAAGGCCAGAGATCTAAAATCTTGTATCCCAAGGGGACGAACGTTGTGGATTGCCATGCAGGGTTTGCACCCTTGTAGTTTAAAATTCTGAATGGCATTAACATAAGGGAGTCACTTATTCGTCTCGTAACCCATATAATAAAAAAAGTCTTGAAAGCAGGCAGCTGACCTTCCGTCTAAGTAAAGATATTGGACAGGACAGGACCAAATGCCATTGTTTTTAACACCTGCTTTACGAGAAAGGTGGCTGTTGTGTTAAGTTATATTATATGTTTGAAGCATTTGTGTTGTCTGTGCGTGTCCATCTACCGTCATTATAACTAATAGCCCGGTGCAGATATTAAAGCGAAAGCAATGGGGAGGTGTTAATTAATATTAACATATATTGATATAAAAGAGTATCTTGATTGAGATATTGTTCACATTGTGCAGTTATACACTTGATAGGTACTTCAAGGAACGTTAAGATAATTGGGCTAAGCTTTATACTTCAGTTTTTCGGGAGCTGTGTCGGTTTCACAACAACGTCCCAAAAGACTTAGGAGAACGTACAAACATATAAAACCCGAGAGCAAACATTTCTGTTCTTGACACAAATTCTTTGCTGCGCTTCGAAGGTAGAGTCACGACTACACAATACGAAACTAAACTAACGCGGCCATGTAATTAAGTATAGCTATATTTATGACGTACGATGTTGCCCTGACATAACACTGTTATAACAGTAAATATCTATACTCATTTGGGGATTGAACTAAGGGATAAATACGTAAAACAAATGTATTGTATAGTAGTACGGAAACCTCGGTGCGCCAGTCTGCCTATTTTATTTGGTGTTATTTGGGGTTCCGTACAAAACTCCGTTTACCTACCGTTTCTTTGTCGTACGTCTGTCGAACATTGAAACAGCTGTATCTCTTGACCAAGAGCGAGTTGTCTGATGAGTATTTTCCCTAGCATGTGTTACTAGCAACTTCTGCCTGCAAAATTAAGGAGCGCATAATAAACGTGTTCTTTGCATAACTGCTAACACATATTGGTGTGCAAACATTTTAAAAACGTTTACTACATTTAAACAAACTAACGATGAAACGTATTAAACCTCTTTATTAGCCCAGTCCAATAAACTGAAAAAAGAGGCAAACCCGAAAAAGAAATGTATACTGCCAATAACGTTCCCCAACGAATTCCGAAGAAAAATTGCTACATAAAATGTTTTCCCGGTCAAATCCTAATTCGACTGGGCTATAGTCAGTCAGTATATAGATAGAGTATCGTAATTGAAGGACACAAAATATCGCATGACTGGAAGCATTTTCATCGCACTATTAAATCGCATTGTTCGCTCGTATGATAGATAGTTAGTCAATTAGTACGACTTCTAAGGGGTCTTATTAAAAGTATCATTAAAAGTATGAATGAAATAAAACACTAAAAAAGAATTGACGAAACGAACTTTGTAGTTAGTACATATATAAATATATATATGTACTAACTACAAAGTTCGTTTATATATATACATGTATTATGTTTATCTATCTATACAAGCTGTGTGAATAACTGTACTGGTACTTAGGCAGGGACTATTTACACAATTTGGGTCGAATCCTCTGTGCCAAAGTTTCGAAGTGGGTCAACAGGAGACGATACAGTAAAAAAGACCAATTTCATTGTAGCCAATTTAATTACCACAACAAGCTAGGTGAAAAGGTGCATTTTATTACTTCTTTTGTTTATTTCATAGTTATGATTACAATTGCTGCCTTTAACTTATAACAGAATTCAAATCTGGCTATCTAATAATTAAGAAAATTATTTTTAATTTTATTTATAATTCAAACTAGGTATAAACTGACCCTAGTTTTTGCTGAAATAAGCGTAACTTGCTTTTTTACATTTAATACACTACTGTTCGAACACTACCTGACTTAAATAGCCAAAATTTCAACATGATGTAGTTACACCTTCTCCGAATGATAAGCCCTAAGTATGGAACCGACCTCCTGATTGCCGACTCCACTGCCACTAATCTATCATCGCTTCAAACATTTTGTCTAAGCACGAAACCTATAAATACCAGTAAAGCATAAATACAGGTGTAATTAAAAATTCATCAAAATAAAAACACGTTGGTAGGAATCTAGAGCGTTGCACAAACGAGATGGCGAGACTGGCGTGAGTGAAAGTAACGTAATAACTGTGTCATTTATTTATGACCTCTATTCGTTGGCCTCCCCGACCCCTACGTCTAGGGGGCGGCGGCGGTCGCGTCATTGACGCTCGGTAGCGGTGGGCGGGGGCGCCCCCACGCGCCCCTCTACTCTCTTGCTACCCCTTTGCAAGCGTAGTCAAATGAAGTAAACAAAACACACTAAAGAATGTAGAACGCAAATATTTCGGTTTCTCGCTCGATATACAACGCACCAAGAGCATATCGACACATATCGGGCCGTGCTTGTAACCGATAAGGTACGTAAAAAAGGCCAATCACATATTTTTTATGGTGCAGTGTAATCAAATATAAAGCCACTAAAGAACCGTTTTGCTAAAATTATTGTTATTCTAAGATCAATGACCTTTGAACAAGGACGTCTAAGTATTTTGTAGTTTTATGTCTGATATCACAGAATAATGAATAGAGAATGTAGAATTAACGAAATATTACATGACAAGTTACAATAAGGTACATTATGCTCGGAATACAATTTTAAAACTGTTTTTTTCTAAGTAAGTATTTTTTTATCTGTGGTGGTTCGCTAAGGTAGTGAATTATAAGTTTTTGCTTTGCGAACTTTTAGAAATTTACTAGGTGGTGGTAGGTCTCTCGTGTTAAGATGTTAAGGCAATTGTAGCAAGTGAAATATTTGGGCGAAAGAGATTCAAAACCCAATGTCTCGTGCTGATGAGCACAATGTAGTGCCGCGCAAAACTATAGTTGTAAGCTCTGGGTAGCACTACTACTATGGGCCGAGCACGAAAATCTGTTCAAGTGTAACGTTATCGTATCTATTACGTATTCAGTACAAAGTACGAGTTATCTGTGCCACTGTTTACTAGATAAATGATAGTTTGTACTAAATACGTTAACGATGCGACTACGTTACACTTAAACAGATTTTCGTGCTCGGCCCACTACTGTCATAGGCAAGCGTACTGCTTACCACCAGGCGCACGACTTACCCGTTTTGTCATATAATTTGTTAGTGCCTCTTTGTAATATCAAAAACAGCTACTACAACATATTAAACATATAACAGTCATATTAAATACCTGTACAGTAAATAATTAATTATAGCATTCTTTATATCAATATGGATTTCTATCCGTTTCTTTGGACTAATCTCCGAAATGACTAACCTATTTTTGACAGATTTTTCGCTGAAACATAGCTGATGTTATAAGGAATAACTTACAGCGTTGAATAAGAAAGCCATAAAAAGTAGGAGAATATCTTACATTACTGTAGTCTGGAAAACGGGGAATTCTACTTAACATGCAAGTTAATTATAAGCTTAACTATAATGTTGTTCTATCTTGACATTCTTACTTCGGTCCACGGAGATTGATTATGATATTCATAAAATTAAACGCGCGAGTATGTAGGTATATAAAAGTGAGTGGTTTAACGTGGGCCAATAATTGTGGGGGCGATGACCGCAATACTGAACGAACGCGAATGTCTCGCGTAGTGTTAATGACCTTTTTTTGGTTGCGCCAGAGTCGTCGATGATCTATACCTAGGTATATATCTATTTGGTTAGACCTTGCATGAATGCAGTAGGTAAGTAGGTCTATGATTGGTCTATTCCGCGTAAACAGGTTTCATTCATAGATATTAGGTACATTTCATAAGCATTTCTGCTATATTTATATAGGTAGGTGAGTACGGACATTGAGATCCCAGGTGAAGCTAAATCAGCTAGGTTACGAACCTGCCGACTTTTAATTAACTTATTTTTTAATTAGAGATAGGATAGGCTACTTCTTAATCATTCATCATTGACAGAACTTGTATAGGATATAAGCTGTTTCTACCTAGTTTCTGACGCTGACTATAAAACTGTAATGTTAAGTTTATAAAAACAATAAAAATCTCGTATTCAACCTGTTTACCACGGTGATTCAAACCGGAATCGAAACATTTTTCACTAATAATGTAAACAAACAATGCATGGTGTTATGTTATAGCATGCGATGCGATGCTATACAATGAATTGGTGTGTTGTGCTGTTCAGCCACTTTCTAATTCATGTGGAGGCACGACGTTCTGGGAGTAACAGCTAAGTGACGCAATCAACTAACGTCAACGAGCGCCATATGGACTGTTTGGACAAGAGCGCGGGCGTCTGCAACCACGCCAATGTGTGAACAAAACACTGGAACTGCGTTGCATGTTGCATCACCCGCCGGCCGCGCCGTATCGAAAATATTCAGAAGTACGAATCCTAACCAGTGAATATTTTCGATTCACGTACATAATTACGCGACTGAATAAACTACTCATATACAAGAACGATACGTATAACGTATGCAAAATGTACTGGATCACATTGAGCTAGCTACTAACAAATTATAGCTCAATGCTGGACCACGAGTAGGTATTAACGAGCATATATATACCTAATAGGTATACGCGAGGCGTGATCATGTCAATAATAAAATCTACATAGCCTGTACTACGTTTAATAATATCCTACACAAGTAACAAATGACAAACGGATCGTAACAATGCTGCAGCTGAATGTATTCAACAAGTTGTAGGTATTGTGCGGTATCAATAATCAACAACTTGAATTGGTAATATTGCTATCGTTCGACAACGGTGTGTACTTTCTATGTAGTGCTAGTGTGACGTGTTGACCTACACGTCAAAGGTGACAAAATGAGTTATTGAAAAATGGAGTCTTAAGGTTTTTTATGCCAAAAACACATGTAGGTAAATTTTTATCATAATCTACGGGCTGTGGAATGAAATGTGTATAAAAAATTATGAAGTATTTCTTCAAAATCAGGCTCGAAATTCCAAACAGCATTTTTCGCTATTTCTCGTAGATTTTAGATATTATGGTCAACTAATTCCACTTGAAAAATTAAGGTTCCATATTTTATTGTTGTCTAAAAATTATTGTATTTATAATAACACTGTCCAAAATAATGATGTTGATAATGTAAAGTCTACTTATACCTTGTGAACAACTATTCAAGGTTGATTTAATCGTGCAACCATTGCCACCTATTTATTTGTTATCGGTGGAAACTCGATTTGATTTAGTTTATTTTGATAATACTAAGTATGTTCGAGCATAGGTCTAGTTAGCTAGTACCTATATATAATTAACAAGACTATGATGACCATGTATAGGGTACCTATGTGTGTTGTTAATCTGTGACGTATATAATAGATACTGCGGAAGCAAACATCGACCCTTTGTTATTGGAAGCTAACGACCGAACAGATTGCATTTACCTGGCAGACGAATATGTAGGTATAAAAAGTTTCGTAGGACCTTGAATCAAGTTCAGACTGAAGGTCATCGACATTGCTCTTATATGACGCATTGCTGTATCGATCAGACATTTCTCAACGCTCGCAATGTCAAGGTTGTGAGAGATTTTCTTTATTAATTCGTTTTGTCTTGCCGTTTTACTATGTAATACTTATAAGACTTGAAGACGTGTTTTTGTACGTAAGCATATGCGGTAGCAGCTACTTAATGTTGATTGATTCGAGTTTTATTTTAATTAGTATGTATACTGACCCCCGACAAAAATTACGAGTATGTCAAGTCGTTCACCTAAAGGCAAGCGTCACGCCCTCTGTAACAGTTGCAATGCCGCCCGAAGATTTAAGTCAGGTTCTTGAACTTTCCAAGCGTTGGACGCAATTGAAGTTCATTAGTAAACATGTTATTATTTTCAATTACAGGAAAAAGGTACTTCATTACCGGCTCAGCGATACACGTACCCGTCAAAAGGACTTCTGAAACACATACTCCAGCAGACTTACAACCAAGCAGTAGCTGATCCGGACAAGCTTAATCAATATGAGCCATTCTCGCCTGAAGTGAGTCGTTTGTTATTTATTTTGTTAATATGTCACAGCTATTATGATTCTTTTTAAACTTAGGTGATGCTCCTAATCAGACGCTTATCTAACAGATATCTGTATGTTCACAGGACAACGACCGTGAGCTTTGATATCATGGTATCAATATCAATGTCTGTACTATTTTGACACAGATACTATTGACTGGAATAATAATATCATATATTCATCCCCGGACTGCAGGCTATCTGTGCCAAATAAATTAAAACCTACTTAAACTTTCAAACCGTTTAGTTGTTAAAAGATAACAAACGGACATACTCACTGATATGTAAACAAAGAGTTACTTTCGTATGTATACATGTTTAATATTAGTATGATTATAAGTTATATAATCATACTTATATTATAATTATAAATACAAACGTGTGTTTTAATACACAGTGCTGAAAAGATTATTATGAAATTTATGATATATATATTATATATTACAGAAAGTGTATAGATATACACTTTACATTCTGTAATAACTGAAGTTTTGTATTGTCTTAAATTATATATATATTGGAATAACACACATCGTGAACATGTTTTAGATTTTTTTCAGTGCGATGTGGGTGAAGATGTATAAAACGTAATTAAATAAACTTTTTCAATGTGGACATGTGGTTAAGGGTTATTATATTTTATTATTTGAGTAAAAACAATAAAAATTGAAATAAAAAGGGTTATTATTAGATTATTCTTACTGTATCGATGTTATACAAAATGTGGCATGCGTGATTTGCAAAATAAACGCGCATGAACAAAACGAGTTTTCTTGGCAAGCGAATGTATACAGTATTTTCGGGATCGACTTTTAACCTTTGGTATAATTCGTTTCTTTGTTTACATTGCTTATGTAGCTCAGACGTTGTTACCATTAGACATCTTTTAACACAATTAAATTATTTTGTAATAAGAATAGAATGGAGACTAATTTCTTTAATATACCTAAATGCAATAAGTCAAAGTCAAAATCATTTATTCAATTTAGGCATCAAAGACGCACTTATGAACGTCAACTTTTCATTATAATGTACTTTAAAGACTCTACCGCCGCGTTCCAAAATATATAGAGCCCACCGAGAAGAAGCGGCAAGAAACTCGGGGCCATTCTTTTTATATAGATGTTTACAATGTTTCTACTTAGGTACTACAAATATTACATTTTATGGGTGGCAGAGAGACAGCTTGCCAGAAGTGGAGTATTCCAAGCATCTTTATCTTCTATATAATGTCGAACTTTATAGTAAGCTTTTTTTATTAAAACGTTTTTTACAGTCAACTTGAATTTGCCCTCTGTGAGCTCAGTTATGTGCTTTGGGATTTTATTGTAAAAACGCACACAATTTCCTAGGAATGACTCTTTAGTCTTCGCAAGTCTAAAACTAGGTACAGCTATCCTATTTGTATTTCTGGTATTAAAAGTGTGGTGATCACTATTTAACTTATATTTATGTAAATTTTTACGAACATACATTATATTTTCAAATACATATAAGGAAGGCAACGTTAATATATTGATTTCTTTAAATAAATCTCTCAAAGATTCACGGGGACCCATTTCGTATATAGCCCTAATAGCACGTTTCTGAAGGATAAATATGGTCTCTATATCAGCCGCTGAACCCCAAACCGCTGAATAAATTAGCTAAGCAGGTATATGGTATATCAAATAATTTATTAACACTTTGAGGATCCTGAGTTTAAGTACGGGCTTATATATCCTTGGATCTGATAAATATTAAGTAACATTTAAGTCCTTCGTGAAACACCCAATAAAAATAATAATAATAAAATAATATTCGGCTGAATTGTATCTTCAATTATTTTACCTATCGTATCACTGAAGATGTGTTGATAATAGTTAAGGTGCTTTATTTACAATCATCGCCGTAGGACGTCCATTGTTGAACATAAGCCTGTATGAATTTCCTAAAGGCGGCCTGCATCCAACGTTGTCTTGCGACTTTTATCAGTCACATTATCGGTGGACGACCCACTAACTATACACTTCAGAACTTTCGACCCCATCGGCTATCAGTTCTGGATGCTACCTCTATGCCACTTTAACTTATTTTCTGGGCTATGCTATGTCAGTGTCTTTCGTTCGTCTATGGATCTCATCATGTCTGATTTGATCACGTAGCTGTTAGAGAAACCCCGAGCATAGCCCACAGCTCGTTGTGCTACTTTGACCTTACTAATGAGGGCCATAGTTAGAGATCACATTTCAGTGCAATAAGTCATCACAGGTAACACACACTGACCAGTCATTTGTTTTGAGACAGCGAGATATTATGGACGATTGACCTCTTTTTTGAAGTTGAAAGCAATACAGTCAAATACTCTTTGCTGCACATCTTATTCTGCTGTCGCAGAACCAGACACAATAGATAATTCATTGTTATTCTGGTTAACGACAGCGAAGGGGATAAAGGATAGCAGACGGCTTTCAAATTGTCCAGCACCACGCTATGGCATTATTATGTAAAAGTGAGTACGTCTGAGACATTGCACAAAACACAATATCCATAAACTAAATTAAATAGTATCAATAAAAGTCTTAACATGTAACAAAATCATATCTTGCTGAAACAGTTTAATGGAAGGTTGTATACAAGAGTGTCATTCTGTTTATTTGTGTAATGTTGTTTTTGAGCAGACATCATGAATAGAAAACAAACAATTAGTAAAATAAATTGATAATACCATCGGCGATCTTATAGCTATTTATTGACTTCAAACTAGAATTCTGTAATGAAAAAGAGATTTCATGCGGGCTGCGGGAACTTGCTTTATCTGACTTACTGAGAATTCACTTTTCAAACGATCTCCAAAAAGAAGGAGATTCTCAATTCGACTGTATATTTTTAATTATTTTCTTAGTGAACACATTGATGATTTTTTTATTTATTTGAAAGCTGGTGCTTCTCATGTGGTCCCATTTCAATTTGATCAAGATCTGTCCAGTAGTTTTTTATAATTATTTACCCTAAGCTTCGGGTCTTATAATTTTGAGTAGGTATTCTTCAATAATAGAATGGAAGTTGGTTTAAAAAAATCCAAATTGTATATTATATCTTACTTAGATTACTACTAGCCTACTAGACTAGCGATTTCAGTACCAATTTAGGGAATAACTTTGCGCAGGGGAAATATCTTGACCATAATGAAAGCTTGTTCAACAACCATGTGTATATTATTAATGACAAACGGTTAACAGTAGGTTATTTTGCGCCACACCAGCTCATAATGTGGTGATGATGATTATGTGCATGTAACAGTTGCCGTATTGCTCAGAATTTGAGTTATAAAGCTCAGCATGTCGCCATATTAATGTCATCCTGATAGTTCTACTTAAGATAAACTTTCATTCTCGAAGTATGTAATATCATTTTTACAATACTTAACCAAGTTACGGTTGTAATGATGCACGTTTCTGATTCGAGGCAGAATATCAAGAAGTGCCTAACCATCAACGACTGTAGGTCATCATTTATTTTCGATACTGATCAATTACTGTAATGTTTCCAGGTGTATGGTGAGACGTCCTTCGAGCTGGTGTGCCAGATGATTGAACAGATAGAGATCACGGCGGAAGATGTGTTCGTGGATCTTGGCTCGGGTGTTGGTCAGGTGGTGCTGCAGATGGCCGCCGCGACCCCGTGCCGAATCTGCCTCGGTGTTGAGAAGGCTGAAGTACCTAGCAAATATGCAGAGGTTAGCGCGTTTGTATTACTTAAAATAGACTTTGAGTAAAGAGTGTACCTCAATACATTATCACTGAACAAGAGTAGGTACTCTTGAGCATTGAGATTGCTCTTGAAAACTTACCTCAAGTTACAATATAGTAGTGAAAAATTAAAAATGTGAGAATATTATACAGTAGGAAAATAAACCATAGGTAGACACTTAGAAGTACATACAAATAAAATATTCTATCAAATGCACCTCTAAGATGGATTGAGTGTAAGAAGATTTTGTGTACGAGGGCTGCAGTAAAAGTATCGGGAATGGCATATTTCCACTGTTCCTGTCATATTAAAATCTTTTTAATTGAAAACCCCTTGGTTTTAAAAATCGAATACCATTTATTTATTTAAAAAAAGATTCTCGGTCTTGTCACAAGGTTTTGTCAAACTTGTTTAGTCGTTGAGAAAATGGAATTGTCTCGAGAATTCAAGAGCGATGATTTATTATGACTTTCGAAGTGGTTTAACACAAAAACAGTGTGTTGACCGGATGATTTCTGCATTTGGTGATGAAGCCCCATCCAAAACCACAATTTATCGCTGGTTTGCTGAATTTCAACGTGGACGTGTCAAACTCAGTGATGATCCCCGTCAAGGTCGTCCAAAAACTGCAGTCACCCAAGAAAACGTTGATGCTGTGCGTAAGCTGATTGAGGAAGATCGACATGTGATACATACCGCGAAATTCAGGCAACTTTAGACATTAGCATGAGTCAAATACAAATAATCTTGCATGAATAATTAAAAAAAGTTGTTTTCCCTATGGATATGGATTCGCTCTGTGAAGAGCAAAAAGCGGCTCGCGTTACTTGGTGCGTCAGAACTCTCGAAAGATTCCACGCAGGATCCTCAAATGCTGTATACAACAACGTATCAGGTGACGAATCCTGGATATACGCGTACGAACCCGAAACAAAAACCAGTCACGAGTTTGGGTGTTCGAAAATGAGTTAAAGCCAACAAAAATTATGGAGTGTTGCAAAAAAAATGGTGGCCACGTTTGTCTCCAAAATCGGCCATGATACGACTATTCCTTTTGAGGGACAAAGAACGGTTAATGGTATGCTAGCATTTGTTTGCCACAGGTCGTTTCTGAACTCCGTAAAGAGAACTGCAACCGCCGCATCATCCTCCATCACGACAATGCGAGTTCTCACACCGCGCTCAGAACAAAAGAGTTTTTGGAGCAAGAAAACATAGAATTATTAGACCATCCGCCGTACAGCCCCGACCTAGGCCCTAATGATTTCTATACTTTCCCTAAAATAAAGAATAAATTGCGTGGACAGAGATTTTCATCACCTGAAGAAGCTGTAGACGCCTACAAAACGGCCATTTTGGAGACCCCAACTTCCGAATGGAATGGTTGCTTCAATGATTGGTTCCATCGTATGGAAAAATGTGTCAAATTTCGCTTAGAATACTTCGAAAAGCAATAAATACATTTTTAAATAGTAATGTTGTGTCACTTCCTTGATTCCCGAAATTTTCAGTGCCGCTGTTACACGGTCAAACGCAATTGCTATAATAGTATTTTATGAATAAATTTAAACACTTAATTATATCAATTATAAACACTAACAATAAAATACAGTGCTTACGTACATACATATATAAAATTAATCACCATGGAAAAAGAGTCTGTCATTATATCAGTATTTGTGTAACATTTCATCACCCTTCACGGTCGTCGAGCACGTCTAGTGTATCGAGCTGTAAAATTTATAGATTTTGACTTGCTGTCAGAAACTGACACAAACTTTGACCGACCTTTCATTATTACGATCTTGACGTAGGCGGAGATCTTATTATTTTGTCTATGCTGTCCCCAAGAATATTACGCTTTTTAACCGGCGTGGTGATGGATGATGATGATGATGATGAAAAGTATCCTATATGTTAATCCAGCGTCTCGCCTACCTCCTTACCAAATTTCATTAAAATAAGACCCGCCGTTTGAGCGTGAACGAGTAACAAAGATCCACACATCCAAACATCTACACATTACTGCATCATCTTATTACTGCAAAATTTATTAGCTTCGTATAATTTTCGGCTGGAAAACCATGCTCTTTGCAACATGGGATAGAAATGGGTATAATAAAATGTATATTAGGTATCTATTTACGAACTTAAGTGTATTGTGAAAAAAATATTCTATTATCATTTTAGTCATGATAAAAAGAGCTAATTTTAATAATGGCATAATGGCAAAGTAGATTTCTTCTAGTGTGGTGTGTTAAATTTGAGTGGTAGAATAGTACATTGCACATCGAGGGGAGAAAACGATCTATTTCTGCATGAGTGTATGTCAGTGGAGGGCTTAAAGAAAACTTGAGAACAAATTGAACTTTGAGTGATACATAATGCTTTATATCACCTACACGGAAAATAAAATAGTTAGCTTCATTAGTAAATAATATTGTTATCTGGAACATTTTGAAAGAAATCAAAGACATCTTTTTTCTGGTGGCTTCATAATTATAAAATCATCATTTTCATTATCAGATAACATTTTGGAAAATTATTTGGAATATTTAAAATCCTACTTTTAAATTATCAATTTAGTGGAATTGCTGAGTGAGATAGGGCGGAGATTAAGAGTGAAGACAGGTGACTCTCGTTCCGGCTTGTACCTGGTGCAAAGGTTGGCCATAGCCATCCAGGGTGGCAATGCAGCCAGTGTGATGGGCACCTTTGCACCTGGTACGGTTAGGAGTGGGTTATTTGATTAAGTGTTTTATAATATTTTTTTAATTATATTTGAAAAAAAAAAATTAAAAAACAAATTTTTACAATACTAACAAGATATGGCCGCCATGTTTTTATTTCGTAGTGTAGAAAAAGATGGCTGGCTTCCTTTCATTAAAAAAATCGAGTATAATGTAATAATTCTCACCTCTTATTTCTAATTAATGGATATATTATATAATATACCTTTTTGAAATTTGTTTTATGTTCGCTGGTAAAAAACAAAATAATGTTAGCAGGGCAGAAATGGATTTTCATACATTTTTACCATGCTGCAGAAATGAAATTCCATATAAATTTTCCCGCCACACAATTTATAAGGGAGAAATAACGAACTTTGTAACTCATTTATGAACGAGTAATGAGACACTTTCTGAATGGGTGTGGTATAAAAATATTACATATTGTTGACTGTCAAATATGGCTAGTACATTGTTAACAGAAGACATTGGATGTTTAATGACTGAGTCGCGGCTATAAGTCAGGACAAATACTTAATGCATTTAAACAAGTATATGTTATTAAAGGGTAGATGAAGGCTATCTCGGCGTCGCTGTCTAAGTTATTATTCGAAGCTCTATATTTTAATAGATAATTAAGTTGAATAGTTTCTTTAAGTATTAATCGAAACCATCAACCTGACGTTTTGGCGCTGGACATACAATAATATTACTCCTCACAGATGACCCCTGTTATTTAAGCATGTCATGGCGCCGGTTCTATTAATCCAAAAGATTAGGCGAGGAATAAAAATGCTTAATTAGGTACTAAAGTGAAAATGTATTTATATTTCAGAATATGGATTCCTACTTTAGAACGTGGATGAAATGGTACGGCAAAAAGTTCGGAGAGTATAAATTAATAAAAGGCGATTTTTTACTGGATGAACACCGAGAGAAAATCAACGCAGCAACAATAGTTTTCGTCAACAACTTCGCCTTCGGTCCTCACGTGGATCACCAGCTTAAAGAAAGATTCGCCGACTTGAAAGATGGTGCGAAAATCGTGTCATCGAAGAGTTTCTGTCCCCTCAACTTCAGGATAACAGACAGAAACTTGAGCGACATCGGGACCATCATGCACGTCAGCGAGATGTCGCCGCTCAAGGGCTCGGTCTCATGGACCGGGAAGCCAGTCTCATACTATTTACATATTATAGATAGGACCAAATTGGAGAGATACTTTCAAAGACTGAAAAATCCGAAACTCAAGGTCAGCAAAAGGGTCTGTTCCAAGTTTTTTATTATAAATTTATAGCAGAGTTTCCTTCAGACATTCTTGATGTGTTGCAATTGCAAAACTGCCGTAATGAATACCAATATTTATGATTATGTAAACTTTTCAGGGTAACGGGTGCGATGATGGTGAAGGAAGCAGTAAACGGAATCTAAGCGCGCCTCCAACGCGACAATCTACTCCGGACCTATTGAATGGCAACAGTAACCACAGCACGGGATCGCTACCTGAGCGGAGACGGAAGGTCACCAGACCTAGAGCCGTCAGGTGAAATAAACTTACTATGGCAATATATTGTGCATGCTGTTGCTATGTGTGAGTAACCTACCACACTGTTCAAGGACCTGTTCACAAAAATAAAAAAAAATATTTATGAAAGATACCTTGGCTGCTATTATTCAAGGCCTTGAAGTACTTTGTTTAGACTCTGAAACCCATCTATTTGGTATAATTCTAACACTATTTTAGTTCAACTTTTAACACATACGAATTTTTTTGTCAAGTTATGTTTAATTTTCTGTTCCATTCATTACGAATTGGATGAGACCGGGTGGCGCTTTGTCCGTCGGAGTTCTGAAGTGAAAGGTTTGATCTCGTCCAGGCAACACGACAAGCCGCAACAGCGGCGCTTCACCGATGTCTACTGAGAATCAGAACATCTTTGAACAGTATCTGAAGATTCTTGGTGACGCGCCGCTGTCGCTGCATGCGGCGTTGCCTCAACGCAGTCAAACTTCAATTATTGTAATGTAACAGAGGCGAGAACGGACGCACGCGATCGAGAGCGGCGGCGGCGAAGCGACGGCAAGTGCGGCAATCCAGCGAGGAGAGTGACGAGGAGTCGAGCGAGACCGACGACGCGCCGCCCGGCCCCGAGCCTGCGCCGAGAGAGTGGGGCGCGCCGTGGGCTTCCTCCTCTGACTCCAGTGAGTAACGCAACAATACTAACTAACAATCCAGACAGGAAAGTGACGAGCGATCGAATGAGTGGCACTGACGACGCGCCGCCTGGCCCCGAAGCCGCGCCGAGAGAGTGGGGCGCGCCGTGGGCTTTCTCCTTAACTCCAGTGAGTAACGCGACAAAATTAACTAACAATCCAGACAGGAAAGTGACGAGGAATCGAGTGGGACTGACTGAGCACCGCCTCGCACAGAGGCGAAACCAGTAGGTAACGCAAAGTTTAGCGAAAAGGAGTCACGAAAAGTACAGTTGATCAGACGTCGTGCCGCCCGGTGTGGTAGGCGTATAATGTATAACTTTGAAGAAGCGACAACAGTGGCAAATATACAACAATTACTACATTATCGGTCCGCAAAATGTCACTAGAAATATTATTACAGAAGCTGATCATCTGCCAGAATACCTTTTGACCACCGATACTAGCGCCACTAGAGACAGGACAGTAATAGACAGGGAAACAAAGATTACTGTCCGCTCTGTAGCTGCCGATACATATTACAAAAGTGATGTTTGACAGCCAAAGATCACGAGATTTACACCTATTGCAAACGTGTTGTGATATTCATAATTCAGCTGGGCTGTGCTGTGACTCCAGTGAGTAACGCCACAATACTAACTAACAACGCAATGAGTAGAGTAACGAAGAGTCAAGCGGAAGCGCGAAGGGCCACCAGGCACTAAGCCTGCGCTGATAAAGTGGGCTATGCCCTGGTCTTCCTACTCCAGTGAGTAGCATAGCTATACTAACATTTTGACGATCAGAGAGTTGAAGAGTCGGGCAAAAATTACAACGTTTTGCTTGTATAGTGCAATCTGAAAATAGTTGAACATAAAAGATAACATGTGTCACGGGCGTTAGTGGAGTATCGCGGCAGGTTGGTTCGCGCAATATCTTTAGGTTTTTGCATAGGCCTATTAAAAGCACGGGGGCTTGCTCAGACTGCGATTGCGGGCCGGGTGGGTTTCTATCTGTTAATTACTTTTTCATACCACCTTCTCGAAAATATTCTATTACATGTCACGCAATCTCTACGTAAAGGAAGGCATTACATACGCGGGGTTGTAAAGTTGTATGAAACTCCCTAGGGAGTAAAATGATTTGGATTTGGACCGTTAATTGTAGGAATACTCTTAGTACGGAGACAGCATAGAGAAAAAAAAATAAAAAAAGGCGTGAAAAGGTTTAACTATAAGTAGTGCGTTCGAATAGCCCTAAGTTGGCGAAAATAACGCTAAAAATGCTCACAAGGGCGTTCAAATTGGGAATCTATGGATGAAAATGTCGTTTATGGCTCTTTTTGTTCAGTGTTTGAAAAGCTAAAAAAGAGCTATTTTTGCCACCAAAACTGAGATTGAGGAACGCTTTAACAAAAGATCCAACAATAGCAACGCCACCAATGTATGCCCTTATTGCTAAGCGAATACACGATTGTTGTGCGCCGGTTGCTATGGGTTACGCACGGCTCCTCTCTGCGCATGCGTTAGCATCTATACTAGTTTGTGTCGTGATTCAAGGTCATAGTTGAAGTCATAGATAACACTATATATTGGTTGAAATTAAGATATATTATTATTTCCAACGTGGTGCATGTAACTGTACCGAAATTTCGGGAGCTCCAAAAGTAACTAAATCGTGGTCTACATCGTGTGAGTACTAATTATAACTTAGTTAACAACCGCGAAAGTCTAGAACAGTGTTTCATAAAATGTTCCTTCCAAAAATATTACTCTGTCCCTCTATAACGGTACAAATGTGTCCATTATGAATATTAACTATTAATGTATTTTACTTTTAACTATATAACTGCTATTTTACAGCTGTGAGTTTTTATTGTCTCGCAGTAGGTATGAAAAGTAGAGTATGCACCTCGAGGATAAAGCCTGTCTTCGTCTTGGGCGGCTTTCACCCCTCGCTTCACTCAGGACTCTACATAACTCCTTCGCTACGCTCGGGAATTAAATTTTCCCATTCAGGGAAAAAAAACCCAAGAGTCCCCGTTACACTCAGGGTTCAATATACCGCCCATGACGTAAGACCCTGCTTTACTCCCTTGGTGCATAAGCTACTATTCCATCCCCCCATCTCGGAAAGAGTGTTTTTGCTATTCGATAGCCGAGTGCAAAAGCAGTTTTTATCCGCTAGAGCATAAAGTAAATTGATTATAGAACATCCACTAAGTTTGTCCAAAAATTAGAATCCTGAGTGTAAGCGAGGGAATTTTAAACATTCGTTTAAATACTTTGGTTATTTTAAAAGTGAGATTAGTGGTAAAAGCGTCAAAGCATACAAATATTTAGGTTTTCGTAACGTTTTATATTAATTTTATTAATATTCTTAGCCACAGATGTCTTATTATATTGTTTGACAATTATGACGCTTACATATAACTATATTAAATGATGATAACTATATTATATTTATAGTTATATGTAAGCGTCATCTACCATGTACACACTGCTTAATGTAATTTTAATTTATTTTTCTGAAATAATATGTTTTGTAACAGTAAACAGTAGATTACATGTATTTCCAAAAGTGTAGATACATAGAATAACGACGAAACACGCGTAGGTCAAGAGGTAGATGATAATATTGGTCCCCACGCTATTGTTCCACTACACGAACCAAACGACTGTTTTGTCCCGCGCTCTCGCTTTCACTGTGCGTTCGAGGTTAGTATCGTAAGCGATATAAGGTAACTATGCTAAATTTCAGCTTACAGTATTCATGGCCTGCAATTTAAACGACTGTGACATATAGAAGAACATGGCGATACTATACGTGTTCATTATTTGTATGCGGAACTCTAAAAGGTATCAGAGACATGTCTACACAGGACTATCGACCTAGATCATGTAAGTTTGATAGTCGTTTGTTCCTAGATAAACATATCACACGTTCTGCCAAGTCATACATATGTGTCATTGTGTTTAAGGAAGATGATCTAAATAGCAACGATGCCATATCTAGTCAACATGACGTCTGTTAATAGACATGGAGACAACCGCATTATCGGCTGAGCAACTGAGATGATTGTCACATGCACCAGTAGTCATGGACATGTACGTTCTAACACATTACTACACATAATGATTGATTGACCCACAATCGCCTTCATATTTGTAGAGTTATTGTTATGTGTTGTATGTGTAACTATGCATGCCATAAAATATATAGCATATTACTATATAGACCTCCTCATATATCTATAATATTATTGTTTGTGTATGTGAGGAGTTCTAATCATTAGACCCCATAGACACAAAAAGGTAATTTAAACCTATGGACTATTAACAATAGAGGTGTTTTATCAGGTGCAATACATTTGCATAATGTAGTAACGATAATATACTCGTAAGTGTGAATTCGTGTTTGTCCTTCTTTCACACTTAAACTAATCAAGCTATCTTGATGAAACTTGGCACAGAGATAGCTCGTAGCAAAATTTTGGGCAGAAATTACCCAAATATTAAAAATTAAAAAACTAAAACTTTGATAACGCCACTGTAGAGCATATAGAACTCTACATATCGTGGCATTGTTAAGTACTTCTTTGATATGAATGATAGCTTCTTAGCTTTTAGGACGATAGTGACGGGGACATTTCGCATTCTGATGGCGACGTAAAGAAAAATCTTTGAAGCACTCATAGACTTTATGGTTTAGCAATACCCGTTAGTATTATCTGTTTCTCGATTTGGCTTAGCGTTCTACTCAAAAACATATGGACCACAACCTAGATCGTCATACAATATGAACAGCAATATAAGGCACATTTGCTTTGAAAATGCACCAACGAGAATGCTTATCAATAGAAACTAAATGGTAACCATGTTAATTATGATTCTACAAACAACTATACAGTATGGATTCACTTGAAACTGTCCTATTTGCGGCTAAGAAAACTTTGTACTTAAACTATTTGTAGAGCTCGTATGCATACATCGCTGTGATTGTAATCTACTTGGCCGCTATGGTATTGTGGAGGTCGGCTGGGTGGACGGGAACATAGGTATGTAGGTGTAGGTTTGCGCTTGGTTACGTGTGTAGCGATAAGTGGTGAGTAGAATGCGACAGAGGTCGCTACAGTATAAATAAATAGTTACGACTCTTGTGTTGTATGATTGCAGATCGCAGCCGTCGGTCTACGAGCAAGCGCAGCGCGAGTGTAGGCGGTGGGCGGCGGAGGACGGCGGCGCGCAACAAGCGACCGCGCCGCGCTACACCCGCGGCTATAGCCGGCCTAGACCTGCTGCATTCTACGACGCTAGCCTCCACGCTGCAGAACGGCAGGGTAAGTGATCTCTGGGCTTAACTTACTACTTAGCTTAAGGTTGATAAGCAAGCTTCACTCAAAAGTGTGTAAAAGTGCAACTTGGATTTAAGCTTAAAACCAGTGCTATTCGATGAAGATACAAGATCGAGTACTTGGAGTAAACTGGGGTGCCATAAAGTTATCTGGACCGGAAGGGCTTTTGGTAGTAGGCCTCCTACCAAAAACGAACTATGAACTTTCGTTTGAAGCATTTGGAGTGTTTTACTGTGAAAGTAAAAAAGCACAAATACAGTTCTGTCCAAAAACTTCTAATTGTCCTACCTACCTACTAAAAGTCCTACCCGTCCTTGATACCGATTTCATAATTAAAAGAGGGTATCAAATTGTTTGAAACATTTCATACGATTGGGACCTACCCTTCTATAATCTTAAGTTTAAGTTTACCGAAATAATATTAGTACTGTATTGTATGTTTGGTGTGGTGTAGGTGACATCGCCGCCGCCCGGATGCGTAGAACAGCGTCTGTCGGCGCTCGGCGTAGCGCTACAACCGGCGGACGCGCTGCACTCCGAGCTGGACATCCCGCGCGCGCCGCACGCGCCCTACTCCCTGCAGTTGCTGCTAGACATGTTCCGCGACCAGTACCTAGCGCTCGTCACAAGAATGAACGAGCCCTCCTACGCTGATGAAGTCAGGCAACAGATTGATAAGGAGAAGGTATGTCCTTGTGCTCATGCTTACACGAAGCTTTATTACTTTTATATAGGGTGAGTTTTATCAAGTGAGCGTTGATGGACAGTTTTATACACTAGGTCTTCAAATCGCAAATTAGGCAGAGCCTATATACCACGATAATATTATCTACCAGTATTCTGTCTTCATAGAAACGGCCGAAACGCGTATTACTACGCACCTCGATAATGGTGAGCAATAGGCGTGCAGCCAGTCGCGTATGCGCCCCTGGGACGAACGAATTGTGTGATAGTTTTGTGAGCAATAGGCGTACGATTTGGGAATATTTGATTGAAATAAGTACAAGTATTTACTTAATTCACTTATAGGCTATGTTGTGATTTAATTGGTTGCTTCAATAATGTATCCAGAGATCATTTTTTAAATCACCTGGAAACAATAAAATATTTTTATATACTTAGGTATATTGTAGTAGGTATAGTAATTTATTTCTTATTAATATGTAGATATTTAGCTTTTTCCACCGAGTACGAGTAACATATCTGGATTAATAAACTGTTTATTGATTATAAATGTATTTATTGTAAAATAAGTACATGACAAATGGCAATAATAATAAAATGTATCCCAAATACAATTGCATGTTTAAGCAATGGGTTCTCTAAAACCCATTGCTTAAACATGCCCAAACTAAGCGCGGACTAATTAACAAAAGAAGTGGACAGGTACATACCTACATTAATAATTATTTAAAAATGTGACACACAAGGACCATACTTAAGCTATCTGGCTACGCTCGCGTAAAGCTTTTCGTACGTCTCAGGCGAGGCGGAGATATTTTCTGTCTCAAATGTATAAGGGTGTTGTTTTCTACCGACTTCCAAAAAGGACGAGGTACTCTATTCGACTGTATTTTTTTAAATCACCAATGACATATTTTTTAAATACCTCAGGGGCGTCCATAAATTACGTGAGGTGTTTTTTAAATTTTCTGTCCCTCCCTCCCCCCCTGGTGAGATGTCGTGAGATTTTATTCAACCTCCTCCCCCATCCCCCATCCCCCAATCTCATGTGAGCTTTTTCAAAATGTGGGTTTCTTACGTAAACGCGTTGGATTGTTATTGAAAAAGAAAAAAAAATGCTACGTGCTTTTATTTACGACTAGTTAAGACTAGTAATTAATATTGCTGAGAGTTTAATTATAAGTGTAATAACAAACTAATGACGATGCGTTATAAAAATCTTGGTAACTCATTTTAATAAGTAAGAGCATGCGAATCGAGTAAAACATTTACAAGAATAAACAAAGCAGGTTGGAACCTGTCCGTGTGGCGCTGCCACTGAGCTCGTACGCTCTCGTTCATCGAGTCGCGCGTTCGGCTGACAGCGGCGCGAAAACAAAGGACGGGCTACAACTGTACCGTAAATTCAGAACTCTTATCCTCATCAACTTCAACTCATCATTATACTCAAAATCAAAATGGCGGATTTCGCTTTTTTTTCGCAACCACTACAGAAATACCGATTGTTTCAAAACGGTTCATTACTTATATGTGATATAAAAAGAGATAAACAGAATAAACTATGTTTTACATTATTATCCTGCACTATTTGTATGTTTTATAAGATAACATATTGAATTTCTAGCACTAAGTTATGTTTACGAACAAAACCGTTACGTTTCATATTTGAATATAATGTCTGAGAATAAACTAAATTCTTTATAAAAGATATTGAAATTGTAAAAGTTCATATTTTATAATGATAAAAATAACAATTAGCTAACCTCCTCATTACTTTTCCACTTCCATTATTTTTTATTCAATTTATGTCAAACAATTATCTTCGCACACTGACAAGCTGCACATACTTAGGTACTCTATAGGCCGACTTGGAACACAAAATATATTTTTTTTTTCATGGTCCGGTTTGTGATTTTGGATTTTATAGGAAGAACATATATCTAGCTCTCTTCGTCTCATACATTTTACCGATCGAAAAAGCAAGACAACAACAATATAATGCAAAAACGAACCACAAGTCCTCGAGAACAGATCTGTTCACCTTATGAGCTTACTAGTACAATGTAAAATTGGACAGTATTGTTGACCTTACATGTCTGGCGGTATTGAGCTATTTGCTATAAAACAAATATGGTGGTTTGACAATCAGTAGATGTATAACGTCGAAGTATGAATGAAATTATTTTCTTTCGAACGAATTATTGAATGATCTCATTCGTATTACGATAACGCTTAAGATTAAATCTTAAGAATGTACAATCTGGATTAAATGGACCAAAATAGTATATTTCTTTTGTTTCAATCTGAAAAAAAATTGCGTGATATTTGCCGAGACCCCTATCCAACGTAAGATTAGATGAGATTTGACTCGACCCCCTCCCCCTCTTAAACATCTCACGTATTTTATGAACGTACCCTTACTTTCGACTGGGTTAACCGATTCTCAAAACTCTTTTTTGCTTGATGCTGGGGCTTCCCGTGTGGTCCCATTTAAAATTTCATCAAATTCGGTCCAGTAGTTTTGAGTAGCCACCAATAACTGAATAGAATGTAAGTCGGTATTCAATTTTTCAAATTGTACTTTAACAAGTACATTGTAATTTTGATTACTTAGTGCAATCAAAATTACATTATGTATTTTTAATGAACACTTCATATATATATAAATCACAAAAAGTTCCTTTTTTTAAATAATAAATTTAATATTTACAAATTTAGAAACTCGAGTAGGTAGTTAAAAAATAATATATATAACCTCCTACTTTTTTGAAGTCTGTTAAAAAGTACTGTTCTCGGGCAGCCCTCTCGCGTGTTTATGTACCGCGCGGCTGTAGGTACTTAAATCAAGGGCAGGCCCGAGTCACAATACTGGTTAGACAATATTACCGTGCTTGTACTATGGTAACCTGATGTCAGACACAGGTCAAACAGACATGCTCAATATGCTCATGCACACAATTGTTTGACGTGTCCGGGGATCGAACCCGGGTGCAGCGGCTCAGAAAGCTACCAACTGCGCCAACCGGTCAGTCTTTTTGTAATAATGAGGAGTAAAGTAGCTTTGGGCTACACTTGGATGGAAACTAAAAATGCAATACATTTTTGTTAACGTCAAAATTGAACCTAAATACTATTTTTGAGCAATATCGGCTGTTTGTTTCAGTTATTGATTCGGCTAAGCCATATAATACACCTGTTTTTTGGAAGGATAGAAAGGGACCACAAATTTTTACTTACTCTCAAAACGCTTCATTAACAATTAAATAGTATGTATTTAAATAAATGTTCTAGAATAAGAAGAATATGGTTTTTTCTCTTTGATGTTTGGGTAAAATCTGGCGAATGTCTGTCAATAATTCATTGTAAATAAAAAATATTATTTTGGATTTTTTTTAAATATAGTATTAATTTGCTGAAATAGTCCTGTACTTGACTTCATTATACAGGGATGAATGTTTGAGTCAGGCAGGAAAAGGCAGGTACCTAAACCGTTATAGTTATACGTAAACGCTCCTAGCGGACGATAATAACACAGTAACACAGACGATAATAACAGTAAGAAATAGGATCAATTGACTACAAAAATAGTTCAAGTTGATTTATCGTTGTTCAGTACAAAATATATGCGAAATGTTTTTCGCAATTTCTAATTCTAACAAGTCTATTAATTTCAGTTTGGCCCCATATTGTGTTTAGATGCTTATAGAATATAAGATCGATTGAACTAAACAATATTTTGGTATATAAGCATTTTTTTCGCACTACTACTTTTACTTTGTACTTTTTTACCAAAATCTGTGAATGCAGTTCAGGATATCTCAAAAAGTTATGGATGATTTTCTAGGAAAATATTTAAAAAAAAACAGAAACAATTCATCCATCTCGTTTCAAAAATCTACCCTGTATACATGTACAATACATTTTATTATAATTATTGTTGTTGAAGTACTACAACAGCATACAAAAAATACGACAGGTGGAAGTTCATTGCTATTATTGATGCTGATTTTCTTAATAACTACGAGTGTATCACACCGAAATCTGTTTTATGATAATTGTATTGATCACACAGGAGAGGAATCAAAAGCTGAAATCACGGGCGTCGCAGCTGGACAAGCAGATTAGTGTGCTGATAAGCGACAGCGTTGCGTTACTAAAGGCACGTATGAGCGAACTGGGCATTCACGCGAACAACACCGTCGACCTTCTCGCCAAGGCCAAGGAAATAGTCGGCAGGCACAAAGAGCTCCAGAGCAAGGCGAGCAAGCTGCAGGCGCAGGTATGCCACTCGCAACTACTACCGTTACTATACTCACGTTTGACGGTTTGCGTATATGTGCACGATCCTATTCCCACACAGGTATACATACGGGTACGCGAGCTTAAATATAACAGCTGGGTGGGTACCTCGGCGCGACCACCAATCTGTCTCTCTATCTCATCGGAATCAAAACTCTTTTTCGTTCGATCCAGGTGAACAATATAGAGGCCGAGCAGGCGGCGCTCGTCAAACAGCGGACTTTTGAAATTACCGAAAAGTATCGTCAGCTCGGGCACATTGGGGCGACCGCGGAGGTGACCACCCACGTGGAGTACGAGTGCGTTCTCAAAGAGATCACGCACACGCTGGCTCACAGGAAGCGGTTACATGCGCAGGTGTCGCACCTGCAGGCTGAGATCGGACACCTCGAGCGGGCCGAGCATCGCGCGCCGTCCGGCGTGCCCGTCGCCACCGTCAAGCCGCACTCCGTCAACTCCAAGCCGCGCAAGCCGCGCGACCGCGACCGGGAGCGCGACCGCGACCGCACGCCCGACTGGCCTGACGTGCCCGACGTCGCCAAGATCGAGGAGCGCAACCCGGAGCTGCTCGCGCGCAAGATCCTCGAGACCGGCCGCCAGCTCGAGGCGGCCAAGCTGCGTCCCCCCCTCCACCACTCCGCACACCCGCATCCGCATCCCGCCCGTCCGATTGACCGACGCGACCCCATCAAGCCGCAGAAGTCACTCAACGTGGTCGCGAAGGTCCAAGAGTCCCCGAAGGTGATCAACTTCGAGGACCGGCTGAAGAGCATCATCACGTCGGTGCTGAACGAGGACCAGGAGCAGCGCAAGGCGGCGCGTCCGGCGGCGCCGGTGGGGTACGCGAACGGATTCGTGCGGAGCGCCTTCCCCCCGCGTGGCCCGCCGGCACCCCTGCCGCTCCCGCTGCCGGCCGGGCCCGCCTCCGCGCCTGCGTCCCCCGGCGGGTACGCGCGCATCCGCCGCGACCGATACCCGCTCGAGCGCCGCGACCCGCGCCTCGCGCACCATGACCCGAGGCACCATCATCACCACCCGCCGGACTTTTCACAGGTAATAAGCGTTTATCTATATCGATCCTAAGAGTTTTTGTTCGTTGTGCCTGATCCCTACTATTATGTGCACTAATAAAATATTGAGACAGATTGTGACTATGAAAATGACGAATAGAATAGATAACACTTTATTGGGACACCACACTCATGATTTAATAGTAGAAAGAACAATTAAAAACTAGGTGTAACAATGGGCGGCTTATGGCTCAGAGCGATCCCTTCCATATACAAATAGTAAGATTGCAAAAGTAACGCTGATTTTTGTATTTTATATTATGAACGAATATCATTTCGTTTTGTCAATGGTAGGGCAAATTAGCTCAGCAAACATTTGTATAAGTGTAAAAAATTACGAATATCGATTAAAGAGATAGGCCAGTCGTGCACCTGAGTGCACCAAGGCGGCCCTTGATAATTGCAATGCTACTCCTGACTTTAAAATGAAGTTGCATGACACTACACACTGCCCAAAACCCTAAAAATCCCAAAACAGGGCCTTTTCAGTGTCATGTAATTTTACTTTATTTTTTCTAATATCGATCTCTATGCAATTTTATTTTAAAGTTAAATACCTAATGTTGTTGTACGCTGACGATTGACCATTTTATATATTTATTTAATAATCTGAATTGCAAAATATTACACTAACGATACATAATTATGTGCGTTTTAGAATTACAAAATAGGTCAGAATAATGTAACCCATACAGAATTCGGTCAGTATAGATTTATGATACAATGCACTGTTGTAAGATCAATAAGGTTTCTGGCAATTTCTATCCATAAAAATGGGGAATAGCTGTGTCATGGACACGGCCGTGTGTTGTACGTGTTTCTCTTAGTCAAAAGTTATACTAATTGCAAATCTCGAAGAGCAGCAAAATAATCTCAAATTGGCGGCGCTTCCCCCTTCACCCCTTGAGATGCGTCACTGTGCTCGTTTATCGTAATGAATCATTTGATCCTTTAGCTATCCAGTCGTATAATATAATTTAGGATGGATTCGAAACTACAACGCCCAACTGTATCCCCCGATTGTGTTATTATTAGGTTTTTTGGTCCGTATGGTAGCAAATTTAAAGACATTCACGTCAAAATACTACTGCTGCCCGTGGGAGGCTTGGGATGTCACTTTTATATTGTATATATTCTGACCGCGCTGTTTTATGTAGCATTATATGATGACGGTTATTCGTTACACAGCGGGTGTCTCTGCGAAGCTAGCGTTACGGCGGCAGATGTCAGGGGAGAATTTATGATACAATGCACTTTTGTAGGTGCTTCCATACGGTCCTGGTTGTTTCTAACCATAACATCTAAGTATAAATAGCTGACCGTGGGAGACATGGAATGTCGCTTTTACATTGTGCATCTGACCGCGCCGTTTTACATAGCATTATGTGAAGGAGGTTGTTTGTTACACAGATTTATTATACAATGCACTCTTGTAAGAGCATCCTTACGGTCCCTGGTTATTTCTATTCATAAACATTTCTGACCGTGGGAGGCATGGGATGTCGCTTTTACACTGTGCATCTGTACGCTTCATTTTCCGTACCAGAGTCAAACTCAAAATAATTTATTCAATTTAGGCATCAAAGACGCACTTATGAACGTCTATTATTCATTATAATATAGTGTATAGACTCTACCGCGGCGTTCCAAAATATATAGAGCTTACCGAGAAGAAGCGGCAACAAACTCGGGGCCATTCGTTTCATATAGATTTACCCTTATGTGATGTGGGTTGTTGGTTACACAGCAGGTGTCTCCGGCGAAGCTAGCGTTACGGCGACACCTGTCAGCGGAGAGGCTAGCGGCGCCGGCGGCGGGCGCGCGGACCATCGGAGACCTCGTCAACGGCGAGATAGAACGGACGCTCGAGATCTCCAACCAGAGCATCATCAACGCGGCCGTCAACATGAGCGCGAGATACCACGAGCCGCAACATCAGCCACTAGAAGGTACCTACTAAGTAGCCTTTATAAGTCGATGCATTCAAGAAACGAATCTAAAACGGCGGATCGTACTTGCGTTGACAGATAGTAGATAGATAGATAAGTTCATTATTGCAACACCACAGTACAAAATATAACAAACAAAGAAACAGGATACTATTAAAATTATTGTCTGTAAAGTCGGTTTTTACGTGATAACGTCATAAGACAAGCCGAACGCTTAGGCATCACGTGACAAAGGGTCATGCGTGTAGCCGGCGTTCATCGGTGTCTAGAGATCGTTTGCACATCATCTATCTAATGCTAAACTCTTTGTCGCAAATATCGACTATTCAAATCTCGAGGAGTTATTTGCACAAAGAGTTTGTATGTCGAGTATTCTTTGCGAAAGGATGTTGTATAATCATTGAGATCTAGTTCGAATATATTGGTGTGTTTTAAATTCAAACGCCAAAATAGTGATTAAAAGGCATTGTTATTCACTGCTTTTGCTTTAGAACACACCAATATTCGACTTCCACCTCAATGCTTATACAACCTCCTTACGCAAAAAAATACTCGTTGCAAACTCTTTGCGCAAAGAATACTCGACATACAAAATCTTTGTGCAAATAACTCCTCGAGATTTGATTAGTCGATATTTGCGACAAACATGCTACTAATAAAAAATCCTTATTGCGTTCTTATTTCATCGTTATTCTTGATATACATATACTAAGCATATGGTTGCTATAGTAACGAGATAGTTTCTTAGCAATAAATGCGTTATAATATTGACATAACTATACCATACTTATTTCGAAATAACGAAACGGCGACGTCGCAATTCATAGACAAATCTGATAAAAAAAGTTAAAAATGCCATATTTGTGACCACGTAGTTAACCTATCTGTCATGGTCACCCCACTGTGAATGACAGTTGCACATTGAAAAGTTTTACTGCATGTAGTATAATGGCTTGGACATATCAAAGTTCACCGTCAATGCCCATCATCGCCTTAAACAAAGCGCTAATTATTCCGATAATTATCGCGATAAATAGAGTCCGTCAACGTCAACGCCCATTTAATTGCCGATAATGTCACTGAATAAATAACAGCACTACGTTTCCATATTTAACAAGCGTTATCTTTATTATGTGAATATACTAATAGTGCCCCTCGGTTTCACCCACGTGGTGATGGATGATGATGATAATGAAAAATCATTCCATGTGTAAACCTACTGGCTTGGATGAAATTTCATCCAAATATTTTAAGCCGTTTTGAGTAATTGAGTAACTTACATCCAAACTTTCACATTTAGGAACTAAGAAAAAAACAATTTTTTTTTCAGGTTTTCCTAGAGTTCAATGACTTTCATTCATCCACTCCATAATTGGCTTTGTACAAAAGCGTGCAATCTCTTCGCGATCACGGTGCACAATGACAAACGTTTGTATGACCGCTTCAACAAAATAATTTTCCTTAAACGCCTTAAATCTCTATGATGTGCCAAAAATACCGCCATCTGATTCATTGCCCAACGTCAACAGTAATGTGAATGCAGTTGTTAAATAATCGAGATAAGTGGTGACTGTTTACGGTTTACTACTTTATTGACGTTTATCATCGCGAAAATCAACGGCGTTTCGTGTTGATGTAGCCGATCCATAAAAGACAGACCACCTCCTTGTTGCTCATATTCAGAGTATTGCTTAGAGTTTACAGAAAAAGAAGATATTGGTCAGTACTTACTTATTCTGTGCTAATACTAGGGTCGGGGTTGATATAGCGTTTGACAGTGAATGTATGTCGACACTATCCCGAATTTTACTTATTCTGCATTTATTAGTATTAAAATTGACTATTCAAAGGTAAATCGTAAGTATAAATATTTATATCGAGTTTATTAGTAGCACGGAAAGAGTTTAGCATTAGAATAAGAACTGTTTTGCGTTCTTTGCTGCCAATACCTGATAAATTGAAGAAAATTACCCTTAATTTTAGTATTTTTTCCAATTTTTATGTGCATTTAAATTAGTTTAAGCTTCCCTCTTTCTTCGTTTAATGTCCATTTACGCTTAATTATTTCTTTTTCTTGTAGTCATGGTATAAAGTGTATGCAACTCTTAAATAAAGTACGGATTTATATTGAGGGCCATGAATCACTCGCATCGCTCAGGCAGGATTCATCTACGGTCCTTGCTTTAAATCCGTTCTTTACTCACTAATTGCATAATATACCATTGTACTTAATGTAATTGTTTAACGTTATTCTTTACTCATATGTTAATGCGTTTACAAATTATTATTACTAAATCTACTGCACTGAGTTTCCACGACAAAGCTTTTCTTGTTTTTATCTAGACTGGTTCCGCGTATGTATTTTAATGCTTGATATACAAGTGTTTGAGTATATCTCATTTGATGGTCAGTGATGATGCAGTACTTAATGGTATATTAGATACAGATAGGCGACTAGATCTTATGGACAGCTACCGGGATATAAACGGTACAAGCACGAGGCCCACCTGACTGTTTTGTTTTGTTTTGTGTGTTATCTGCGATCAGTCTTTGGACTATGAGCCGGTTTGTTGTGTTATTTTAGGCATGTAGGAGTGATCCAATGAGCCCATTTCCTTTTCGTTAAACATCATTTCCGTCTAATCCCATGATATGTTGTCTTCGTAGCCTGTTCTTCTTCTTCTTTCGTAACCCTGAGACAATAAGTTGTTAAGTATCATAGTTAGTACAAGTAATTGAAATTGCTGCTTCTCTTAAACAGTTGCGATACTTTTTACCTATTACCACTAAAATTGCGCTTGTACAATCTCTTACTCCCTATCCTCGATTACGCTGGCGCTTCATATCTAGATATAACTCAGGACTAGCTTAATAAGCTAGAACGCTTACAAAACTTCTGTATCAGGTTCATATTTGGCTTACGGAAATATGACCACATATCTGAGTTTCGTAAAAAGCTTAAGTTTCTATTCGTCTGCGCCGTAATGCTCATATTTTATCCCTTCTCTGTAGTATCCTCATTACACCTACATCTCCTTCCTATCTCAAAGAACGATTTTCGTTTCTTCATCTGTTACACGACTTCGCTTTACGTTTCTCTAATACCCTTCAACTTCGGACACCTAGTCATACTTCTAAGTGCTATGACAAGTCGTTCACAGTTCAGGATGTACGACTATGGAATGCATTGCCTCTAGATATCAGAAGTGCTACAACTTTGACAATTTTCAAAAATAAGCTAAAGAATCACTATCTGTCAAGTATGTAACACTAGTTATTATTTTTATCCTTGATTTAGGATTATATTACATATGTATCAATATACAGTTATTAGTATTTATGTATTAGAATTTTAAATAGGACAGTATATAGAGTTATAATAACATAATATTGTGCACCACCGTCTACCGTTTCTTACGATACTCTCCATCCAAAGGTTGTCTGGAACAAAACGCTATATGCGATAAGACCGCCCATTGTACTACCCTAAATTAAGATTATATTTTGATAAGTTACTTTTTGTATGTTTGGTTATGTGCAATAAAGAATTATTGTATTGTATTGTACTGATTCACGGTACAAATAGATATTGTGGGGGCTGTGGCTGGTTCGGGCTGAAGAAAAAGGGTTCTTATTGTTCTTGCTTCGAGGCACTTTATTTTCCTTGTTCCGAGTAGACTGTATTGCACTGACTGAATGACATAGTCTACGTTCCGGAAAACGCCGAAATCACTCGCGGCATTCGCACACCCATTCCCTTAAAAGCCCACGGTCATCGTGAGCGAACTCGATACGTCATCGATGACGTCACTGAAAACGCTCACAACGCTCGCAGATCGTAGGTGGGTTTTCGCGATCGTTTAAGAGCTGTCACTGTCTAGCATCAAATGTATAGGATTCTATCGATTAATGACAGAAAAGTTGGTGCGCTTTTCGCGACCGCGTAACCGTTCCGCTTGGGTTGAACATAGCAAGCATTCATTCTGACCGGAACGCTAAACCGGGGCGCGACTGTTGTGAGCGTTGACGGCGCTTCCCGGAACGTAGCCTGAATGTTTAATGTCACTTGAAATGTAAACGTCTTTTTACTGTGCATCTATAACATTACTAAATCTAAGTAGGTGTTTTATCATTTTTATGTTTGGGCATAATGTAATTGTTGACTTATTAATTTTCTTTTTTTTCTTTTTATCTTACTAGTTGACCCGGCGTTCCAAATAGCAGATTTAGTATAAAAATAAAAGTATCGACTGTTACGCCGTACGAAGTGTCATGTTGCCGGGTCAGCTAGTTTCTTATATTATAAATCTTACGCTACGTTACTCAATATTTCAATTGAAAAATCACAATAAATTACTTATAAATTTAATTCTACGTTGCTTACACTTTCCCCGCCAGTGCACGACGGCTCGAGCTCTCCCTGCTGCAACGTCTGGTTCGCAGTCACGAAGACGAGTCTGGATACAGGGCGCCTCATCACGTCTCCCTTGGTTTTCACGTTTACAATACGGGTCCTTCCACGTCCCTCCATCCATTCCCCGCGCCGCCCCCCAATGGCTGATGTGCTCATGATGTGGTCTTGGTTGGTTTCTCTATCCTGATTCGACGCAGCGGGAATTGTTTGTCCATTTGTTGTTACCATTTATTTTATATGTTAGGAAGCTATTGCAAGAGAAGGCATAGTTAGGCAATAACTGTTTGTTTGGTAGCTCCTTGAATCGAGGACATAGTTATAGCAGTCAAAATCTTGACCCAGCATCTCTGCATACTCTAAAACCTATAAGACTTCCACAGCCAGAGTTTGCAGGTCTTTGAGGCTGGCCTGGTACGAGTACAATACAGTTTGGAAACATTAACATTTTAGTGCTCGTGACTACCATTCATGGCCTGTGTTCAGCGGACGTCCTACGGCCGAGATGATGATGGTGATGATTATAAATATGTGTGAGTGATTGAAGATGTAAGTTAGAGTGTGAGTGTGTGTACTCGATTACATTATAGTAACTCGTTCCGTATCCGTTCTGTCCAGGTCTGGCAGCGTGCTTGCAGGCGCGTGTGCTCGCGTCGGAGTACTGGCGCGGACGAGGCGGCGGCGGTGCGGGGGGTGGCGGGGAAGAGGAGGCGCGCCGCCGCTCCCCGCCCCCCGACCCGCACTCCAACTCCTCCACCCCGCTCGTCGACGAGCTACCAGACGGCGGCTCCCTACCCGGTACTACATCTTATTACTCATTATAATTATATGTAGCGGCACGTAAGTTCTGAGCGAAATGTGGTGAGGATAGCTGTGCATGGGTACAGTCGCGCACATGTGACAGAGAGAGACAGATTATCGGGGAGGGGGACGGAATACGACTGGCTAGCCAACCCAACCGACGCTACGCACAACACTCATAACAGTTGCAGTGCCACCCAAAGCTTATAAATGAAGTTTTTTGTGTCGCTGTACTGCGCTTATCATCCTGAGACATCGGTTATTGAGTCTCTTTCGCCAAGTAATTTCACTTGCTACAGTTCCCATCTCACTCTAACACAGTTATGTTTCACGGCAGAACATCTGGCACTGCGGAGGCACAAGAGATCTTCCACCTAGTAAGACTGGCTTTCTCGCCCCTTACAAGTCGCGTCCCGACGGCGGAGTTGATATTGTACTCCGTCTCCTCTCGGAGAAAAACATACTTTTTTTATTGCCCTCATCTATAATGTGCCTAATTATAGCACGAATAACTGCGTCAATGTAACGTTACTTGTCGTTCGCGTGAAACAGTACAAACTGTAATTCGGTTTTAAATTTTTTGTTGAGTAAAAAAATATTGTTTAACTAAATTCGAACCGTGTGTACCCGATATGAGACTCGCGGCTCGTCCGCGCACGTAGTGAGTAATTATTCTGCTAGGATTTTTAGGAATTGGAACAATTTGTGTGTTTGCAGAAGGCGAGGGCGGCGAGGAGGTGGACGAGAGCAAGTGGCAGGACCGCATCGCGTTTCGGTTCGATCAGATAATATCGTTCGCGTCCACCGCGATGGAGGACAAGCGGCGGCGGTCCGACGAGGCGTGCAATACGTCACCCGACTCGGGCATCGGACACGAGGCAGCGGCGGCGGCGGCGGCGGCCGCGTGCGCCGCGGGTCGCTCCAGCGCGCCGCCCGCTACCGCCTCCGAGCCGGACGCGGAAGCGGACGCGGATGCGGACCCCGAGCCGGACTCCGCACCGCACCACTTCAAGAAGCGGTTCTTTAAGCGAGAGCGATGGGGCGGCGGCGGCGGCGCGTGGACCGGCACGCCGCCGCCGCCGCCGCTCGAGTGGGACCGCCCGCCGATGTGACGCGCGCGTTTCTAGCGCTCGGCCCCCCGCCGTTCTCTCGTGCTCTGTGTAAATATCGGCGCGTCGTCGTCCCGTCCCTGTCGGCCCCGCGCCGAGCCGGGAGCGCGGTGTCTCCGAACCACCTCTCTTTGGACTTTGACGCGGTTTTTTGTTATATTTTTCGAATATATAATGTAATTATGTATATTATTGAGTTTATTTTATGTTTAAGATTTGTAATTATTTAACGGTAGTCTTATGTCGCCGCTCCGTCGCGTGGGGGTACGTTCGCGCGGCGGATTGTATTTCATGTGTTCATTTAGGTCTTAGAGTTTGGAATACATGATTTGGTGACGACGCAGTGGATAGTTCTTACGCCGGTCGTTTGAGGGATGTTTGTTGTTTTGTGTTTTAGTTTTCGATGTTACGAAATGCTCAGTCTGAATAATGTCAATCATTTCTTTGGGAAGTCTTATAGAATTGAAATATGCCTGTCGGAAACGATTTAGTATAGATTTACGAGTATAACGTAATGTAAATAAGAGAACTGATGACTCTGCTTAGTTTGCATTAGGCAGTTTTATTGAACTGGAACTGTCTACTACTCTATATGAAAGGTTTATTACATAAGAATTAACTAAAATGAGTAACATTAGCAACGTAAAATTATATTTAATCAAACAAGCAATGTATTGTCGTATATTTGTAACGGTATTGGAGACAGACTTGTCTAAGGTTAACTTATTTACATTGCAGTACATTTTAACTATCAGTGTAGCTAGCGTTGAGAGCACTGTAATATAATAAATATTTTTAAGATAACTATTCGCAGGTCAAATCTATACATATTTTTTCAAAGTAATCGTAGCCTTTTGTACTGCATTTTAAAAGGAATCCTAATGGGTATTCTATATTTTAAAGCAATCGATGAGAATTATTTGACCAGTAATGACCCAATAGACGATATTTTTGTGAAGGTTGTGCTTGAAACATTGAAATTTTAATGACAAAAAATAATCTCAAACCCTATATTTAGGACGTCTTCATTATGTCTTACTAAATATATGTTTAGCGGTAAATAAAATCAAAACATATATTATGTCTTTAATGTGAAAGCTGTTCGAGACAGAATGACGTTTTAAATTCACTCAAAGCTTATTCTATTTTGTGATTGTTGTTAAAATAGTTGAACCAGAATGTCTTAATACAGATGAAAAGTTATTTTAATGCAGAATTATGTGTACTTCCAAAATCAAGTGGATACTTTTAACTTTTTAATCACTGCCATTATATTAGTGTTCAAACTCGTTTTAGCTTCAGTGTATACAATCACTGATTGGTCGGTTGATCAGATAATATTAACGGCTACATTTAGGTGATCATACTGAATTAGCAAATTAAATTTATGTATTACTGTTTATTTAAATAAAGCAAAACTTTTTATACGTAACATTGCCAGCCGGGCGATGATAGATTTTAACTTGTAACTTGTTATTGACAACAGAAATGTACATGCATTATGATGAATGGAAAAATAAAATGAGAGTTTCGTAGCAATTGAGATAAATTCAAACCGTAGTTAGTCTGGTGCTATAATTTTATTACTGTAGTGAATCTTTAGCGAGTTTTTATACATAAATAATAAGTACAGTAATTGTAAATTAAAAAAATTGTTGAAGTGCTCTTTTACAATATTTATTTTTTCATTGCGAATTAGGCTTCGCGTTCTTGAAAGTAGATTTATAAGGACTTTCAAAATTTTACTCTTAATTTTATACATTGATGTTATGAAAATGATAACTATTTATTTTAATACCATAGGTAGACTACGGGTTCGGTTATTTTGCTCTTTTTCTTTCAGTAACTATAACTTTAGGTACTATATCTAGAAATGAATCGTTTTGATTAAAATCTCATTTCGTTTGTACGTATACCCTATTTAGAAAGTGTTAAAGGTAACAAATCGTAACGAAATTGATTCATTTATGGTACAGGAACCTACCATAAACAACATCAGTTATTTAAGATTGTGTAAAAATAAACTGACATTACGCGTGTACAATTGGTACTCTTTTTCTCATATATTTATTGTGATTCTCGGTATATTATTATACCATTATTTTGCAGTTGTTGCCGCTTGAGTTTCGTATGCAGCGCATACTACTGTGTGTGTTTTTATTTGTATTTAAAAATATATTATTTTACGAAATGAAATTTGCTGCAAAAATTTGAATACCTACTGTGATTTTGCATGATTTCACATTAATTTATACACAATCAAAATTACTAGATGCAGACCACACTTGCATGTAAATCTTGTTTAAATTACTCTTTAATGTTTGTTTACAAAAATGTATTTCAAATCATAATTTTGGTGATGACATTTGTTACATTATACGAGTATTGCACTGCTAATTGTAATTGTAAGAATTCGTCACGATTGGTATGTAAAAGTAGGATATAATAACTTAACATAGGGCTAATTAAAATATGTAATTGAGAATGTCGAATACTGACAAAAGAAACAGCATAATCATGGCATGTTTAAAATACATAAACGACCAAAAATATTCATAATATGTATGTATAGTCAGCACATGATTGTATTTTAAAACACAATTATAATTTATTTCTATGAGGCAGTGTGCTTCGGAATTGTGCGATTGATTTACCGGTAGCATGATGATTAAACGTGTGCATAAAGATGTCTCAGAAAATTATGACACATCTTCAACTGAGGAAAGGCTATACAGACCAGTAAAAAAGCGCCTGTGTATTCTATAACAAGTATTTTGCTATTATGTGCATTACTCGTAACAAATTTTGTGGAATTAAAGATAAAGTCCTAACCATCATTGGTTTGTTTTTGATCGCAGTATGTCGTCAAATCGTGCGCTTTTATACATAAAAACTTCATTTAATGTGTTACGAACTTTACCCATAACTGCACGTTATATTTTTGAGTGGTTAATGTATTTTGAATATTGGAAAGCACTGGTTTGTACGTGCCTGAAAAACTTAAATGAAAGCCGCTCCAAACCTCAAAATGTGTATTTTGTAAATTATTAGGTAAGTGTATTTCGATTCCGAAGTAGCTCTGATTAGACTTATGATACGTCGTCGTCGGCATCAAAGAAATTTGTGTCTATTTTTAGATTGACTCGAAGAGTGATTACATTATTCAGTTTTGTATCTCTCACAACTAATTTATTTTTTATGGGGAATATGAGCTGAACTGTGTGACGTTATAGTTCTAAAATAGTACAAATGAGAAGACTTATCGTCGTAAGCCTCTGACTATTCAACATTGCAAATGCTAGGTTTGAGATGTATCCCTGTGTACTAGTTTTATTTTGTACTAAAAGTTAAAAATAAATAAATAATTCTATAGAGCTCTTTTATTTATACACAGCAAGCATTTCAAGCATTTGGACACAGGGAGACATTATATCTCCGAAACTGTTCACCGCTACATTGGAACACACCTTCAAGCTTCTGGAATGGCAAGGACTTGTTATCAATATTAACGGCGAATACATCACTCATCTTCGATTTGCTGACGATATTGTAGTCATGGCAGAATCCATGGAAGACCTCAATACAATGCTCGAAGGCCTCCATTGAGTTTCCAAACATGCCCATGTTGTACCTACCCCAATATCAGTTGGGAACTCAGTTCTCGAAGTTGTTGACGAGTACATCTACCTGGGACAGACAGTCAAACTAGGCAGGTCCAACTTCGAGAAAGGTCAATCGTCGAATCCAACTCGGCTGGGCAGCGTTCCGGAAACTTCGCGAAGTCTTCTCGTCAAGGATGCCCCAGTGCCTTGAGACAAGAGTCTTCGACCAATGTGTGTTACCAGTGATGACTTATGGCACTGATACATGGTCTCTTACTATGGGCGTCATAAGTAAGCTCAAAGTCGCACAAAGAGCTATAGAGTGGGCTATGCTCGGGGTTTCTCTACGTGATCGAATCAGAAATGAGGAGATCCGTAGAAGAACGAAAGTCACCGACAGCCCAGAAGATTAGCCAGTTAAAGTGGCAGTGGGCAGGGCACATAGCACACAGAACAGATGGCCAATGGGGCCGGAAGGTTCTGGAATGGAGACCACGGACCGGCAAGCGCAGCGTAGGTCGTCCACCGACACTGGACAGCCAACCTGATAAAGGTCGCAGGAGGACGTTGGATGCTTCTAACATTGGTTTTTGGAAAATTATGGGAAAGGTCTATGTTCAGCAGTGGACGTCCTACGGCTGAGATGATGATGATGAAGCATTTGGTGAAAACAATTCTTTTGGATCTTATGAAAGTAGCATCCATTTTGAATTTTGATCCATTCTATACCTACTTAGTGCGTTCGAATACTCCAGCTGACAAAAATAACGCTAGAAGCTCTCACAAGGGCGTTCGAATTGGGAATCTGCAGGTGAAAATATCGTTTATCGCTCTTTTGTTCAGCGTTCAAAGTACAATTTGAAAAAAATTATACCTACCGACTTCCATTCTATTCAGTTATTGGAGTGTATTTCAAAAACTACTAGACCTAATTTGATGAAATTTGAATGGAAGCACCAGCTTTCGAACAAAAAAGAATTATGAGAATCAGTTTACTTCAGGTGCGTTCGCTTAGCTTTTAGTGCATTGATGGCTCTTTTGTTAAAGCGTTTGTAAAACTCAAAAACATTATTTTTGACACTTTTGCCCACATCCTGTTCGTACGCTCAACCTAAGACCTAAAATCGAATGATTATGCTGTCAAAAAACGGTCACAAACAACTATGCTCCGGACGTGGGTCAAAAATGCACTTTTTCGTGGCAAAAATACCTACCTCTTGTTTAGCTTTCCGAACGCTGAACAAAATGAGACATGAACGACATTTTCACCCACAGATTCCCAACTCGAACGCCCCTTGTGAGCGTTTTTAGCGTTATTTTCGCTAAAAACGCTTACAAGGGGTCTATTCGAACACATCAATAGTGATCGTTATTTGACGGCATAATCATGGGATTTAAGGCAAAAACCTTACAATTAAGTAATACATAAGTAAGTCAGGTAAGGTGTAAGGTCTTTGATTTTAGGTCTTATGCTTGATTTAGCGTTCGAGTCCCTATATTGTACAGCCAATAGTTCCCGACCAAAAAATGACCAGGCAATAAAACGCAGCTAATATTCCGATTTCTGTGAAATGTCTTCGAATTATTGGCTGTGCAATACTGGCTGTGCATTATTTAGCTGCGTTTTTTCTGATATTGCACTGGCAATAATACGCAGCCAATAAAAGGGAACCATTCCATGTACATGAAATATCAGACTGTCTATTATTCGCACAGAGCAATATATACTCCAAGATTCGCCGTGAAATACGGGTCGGACACTTTGTGTACATGGCGATAATTTATGTACAGCCAATAATACGTGTACATCTCAGACTAAATAGACATGGCACTGACAAAGCCTCGTTTGCACGTTCCAGTATACAGTGTAGATATATTTTGCGATATTAACAATTTTCATGTGGTCTCCAATCTTTATGTGGTCACCATTAAACCTAACGCTCCTCTTCGCTTCGCTCGTCATCACACCTACTGTTACTTTCGTTATTTTTTGAATTAGAGAGTGAATACAATTGGCCCACACACAAGCGAGCCATGAAGATGAGATTCTATATTTGTCTATGGTTGGCATCGAATTATTGGCCGTATGTAATAATACTGGCTGTGCATTATAGTCACGGCCTGATATTTCGCATCCAATAATCGGAAGCATCTACATGAATTATTGGCTGTACAATATTGGCTGTGTAATATTGGCTGTACATTATTTGGCTGTGCATTATTATGGTTGTGCATTATAGCCTCCCTAGCGTTCGAGTAGGGTGTGGACAAAAGTGGCAAAATAACGTTTTTGAGCTTTACGAACACTATAAAGTAAAATTAAATAGGTATAATTTAAAATAGAATTATTACCTATAGGTATACATGGAACAGCAGAGTTGTAAAATTATGCGCCGCAGAAGCTGGTGCTAATGTTGCAGCTAATTTTGGAGGCTAAGATGCCTATGGTGCCTATCTATCTCCAGGGGCGCGTTCAGAACCTCGGTGAGAGTGCACACTGCAAATTATCGCATTAACGCCGTTCCGCACATCAGGGTAAAGCACTCTGTTGTTCTAACTCGAGGGTTCCGAACCTCGTAGCGCCGCAACTTTTTAACCATCAAAATCGATCGGTAAACGCAACTCACACCTGACATAAGTTTGACCAATCAGACTACAATAAACTTCTTCTTCTCTCTTCTCATAGAAAATAAGCTTTGCACTCCGTGTCGCGTCAAAATCACTGTAAGCGCTGTGATTGCCATTCAAAATCAACGAAAGTGCGACAACGTAGACCCATGTGACGTCATGGATTACGTCACCAAGGACGCCATTATACGATTTAAACGACCACGTTACTAACTGACATCATCGTGAGCAGTCCGTCAAAAATGACAGTTTGTTGATGTGTGAGTGTTGCAATAGCTAGCATCTGTCTGTGTGTATTCCGTGCCGTGAGTGACATGAGCGTGATTTCAACCTATTCCGAATGGCTGACAGATCTCACCAGTCAAAAGCGCGATATTGAATTGGAATAGAAAATAGTGATAATATCGCTAAAATTAGTGTTGACGCGGCTCGGAAAGCAATGTAGGTAAGAATCAAGTGATCAGGGGCCTTACTATGAGCTCTTAAAGCAGGACTTCTAGATAACTGCCCGGTTTATTCGTACCATAACAACTTTAAAGCAGGCCTGCCCAGGCCTACTATTCAAGAACCGCAGAAAAACCGTTCACCTGTTTTTTTTGTATTGACTCTCATTAATATGTCGCTCTAAATCCACTCAACTTTTATTAGCTTCATTAGCTTACAAACGTCTAGGCGTCTGCAGTGTTGGTTATAGTAAATTGTTAAAATGCCAGAGACAATATTATCCGTTCGCTTTTGAGAAAATAATATTCAAACAGTTCACCTATATGAGGGTCATGGTATGATTTCATTCAAAACAGTTTATGTCAAATTTAAGAACAGCAAGGAACTTGCATGGTTGATAAGAAGCTGATGGTCAGGCCCCTGTCAATGTCGAATAAGTCAAAGTCTGTTTGAGGTTAGAAAACAACCGTGGCCGTTCCGTAACTCAGAGCGAGTTAGAAAACAACAAAACAACTCTCTCAAACACTCTGTAAATTACAGAAATCCTACAGCAAGCGCAACTAGCTGCGTGTTTTGAAACTTTTGTTGCCAATTTTTTTTCTTACTAACTTGTATCCAGTACCTAAACATACTCTAATTTATGGTTGTAACTATACAAAGTTTCTCTATGAGTGTAACTCTAAAATAAAAGAGTTCCTTTAATGTACAGCCAATAATACGCGACCAAATATGAATAATGTCCCGGAAATAACTTGCATCCATTATTCCGTGTTGCTTCGAATTATTGGCTGTACAATGTGGTTGCGTTTTATCAACACGGGCTTATATAGCTCGGGCAATATTACGCTGCCAAGAAAAGGAATCCATTCCATTCCAGACCCGCGCCGCGCGTAGCAGCGAGCAGTCGCGTACACAACCTGTTCCTATCGTGTGGCCAAACTCAGTGGCGCTTAAACTTTAGCCCAAGATGTATTCCTGTGGAAAGTGCAAATCGAAGATTTCGGACGGACCCTTATGTTCGTCATGCGGCCAGTACTTTGACTTTAAATGTGCTTCTATATCCGAACTAGGTTTCAATAAACTAGGAGTAGACAGGAAAACTCAATGGAAGTGTCCGGCGTGCAAGAGTGGAACCCCAGCCACGACACATTCAGCAGACTTGAAGTGCAGAGCTGAACTCGACACTGAAACCATACTGGCAGCCATCCAAAAGCTTTCCGACAGAATGAAGCCTATTGATAAACTAGTGGAGGACATGAGGGAAGTGAAATCAGACCTTAGTGACCTAAAGACGTCAGTGGAAGCAGCCCACTCCTGGATGAAGGATCTGGGCGACAAAATGAAGTCCATAGATAAAAGGCTCATTGTTGTCGAAAAGGCCTCAAGTGCGGTCTCAAGTGAGGTTTCTACGCTGCGAACATCCATTAGAGACATCGAAACTGCTCTCAACGATAAAGACCAATGGGCCCGCCTTAACAACGTCGAGATCAAGGGGGTTCCCGCAAACAAAAATGAGAATTTATTTGAAATCTTATCCATGATCGCAGAAAAGGCTGGTATATCCTTCAGGAAGGAAGACATAAATTTTATATCAAGAGTGCCCTCACGTATCGAGGGCGCCCCCAAACCAATTATTGCTTGCTTCCAAAACAGATATCTCAAAGAAAATCTAGTATCAACAATACGCTCCATGAAGGGACTAGTAGCATCAGAAATAGGATATCAACAGGACTCCAGAATATATGTGAACGATCATCTTACCGCTGCCTCCAAGCAGCTATTGTCCAAGGCGAAAAGTATTGCGAAAGAACAACACTACCAGTTCGTTTGGGTAAAGAATTGCAAGATCCTAATTCGAAAAAACACTACTTCGCCGATAATATCAGTGAGAACCGAAGAAGATTTGAAAAAAATATGTTGAACTTTGGTCAAACTATACTATCATCTTTAAGTCTCATTTCTGCATGTTGTTATAAGTTTGAGAACCATAATTGTCTAACTAGCGCTCACTGTCGGTATGCTTCTTTGCATGGAAGGTACCTATCGCTTACGGTCGGGCTTGTTCAAGTCATTATTTTTAACGCGGTATGTACACATTTGTATAAGAGCAAAACGTGTTTACAAGTCTTTCTTTTGACGTTTATTCATCGCTTATTTACTCTCAATTTGTCATTACAGTATCGATTATCAATATGTGTTAATATTTTAGCAACAAAATCATTCTCATACATAGCGTGCACTTATTGCAATACCAACTTGAATATTGTTTTGGATAACTTCAACTTATTATCTTATCCACCACCGTATAAAGGTTATAGTTCGCTTCGAATTAGCGCTGTAAATGGTAGTTATGGAATAATACTTACTACGAGTACGTTACTGTACAATAGATTAATCACGTTGAAATATAAGCAAATTCACATGATCTATGACTATTATCCAGCACCGATGGAATTCATTAGCACTGTCTATAATTTGCTTATTATTATCATACTATGCCATTCAAAATATTCAAAATATTTATTACATATACATAATATTACTATTCTAAAATCATATCAATTATTCGTTGTTTACTATGATACAATGTCTAGTAGTTGTTCAAATTTCATTGAGCAGCGTGATTATTGCAAGCAAAATCGCGAACGGAGCACACCTATTAACCTACAGCGCCATAATAAGTACGTATTTTTATTATTACTGTCTTATCCTTGTTCTCGGAATAACCTACACATTAAGCGTAGCCTTATTACATTATTTTTTCTATCTCGTATATTGACTATATATATACTTCTAAAACTTGTCAGTCATAATGGTTGAATTTACCGTTTTTTACCAAAACGTAAGAGGGCTACGCACGAAAACGGATAGATTTTTTAGGAACATACAGCTGAATAATTATTCAATTATATGCCTATCTGAAACGTGGCTTCTTCCATCTATAAGGGACGAAGAACTCTTTGATGATACGTATCTAGTATTCAGACGCGACCGTGACAGCGTGCTTACGTCACAATCGCTCGGCGGCGGTATCCTTATCGCAGTAAAGCGCCAGCTAGCGGCCGTCGCGAGACCCGAATGGCACTCGCCAGCAGAAGATTTATGGCTTACAATAACTTTGCACGGTACTCATTCACGGTTCAAAAAAATTCACATTATGTTGCATATATCTATGTAAAATCGCCAGTCGTGGTGTAAGTGCTTCCGCTCAGCTAGGATTGTTTACAGACAAACTAGAGGACATACTTACTTGTAATCCTGACGATAAGTTTATTATCGCTGGGGACTTTAACCTTCCGTTCATTCAGTGGTGCCAACAAGACAACAGCACGCAGCTGCTACCGTCAGGTGTTACTAATGAGACTGTTACAAATTTTTTCGATACTTTAGCTTTATGTAATCTATCACAATATAACTTTATCAGGAATAGTAATAACCGTACGCTTGACCTAATATTCTCTAATTTACCACTAAAGGTACTCACGGACGCGGATCCTCTAGTGTCAGAAGACATGCATCACCCGTCTGTTCTTGCTAAATTAGACTTAACAAGGCAGTTTAGTTGTCCTTGCAAACCTAGACTAAAATACTTTTATGAAACTGGTGACTATACCAATATATGCAACGAACTTGATGCGATAAATTGGTCGCAGAGCCTATGCTATAATTCAATTGATGGAGACCTTGATTTCTTTTACAAAATACTATACGACTTACGAGACCGGTTTATTTATCACAAAACTATATCAATAAACAATAAAAGTCCACCTTGGTTTAACTCACGTCTGAAAAAGATGTTAGCCGAGAAATACAAATATATACGTAAATACAGACGCTATGGTAACAGATCGGACTATGACTCGTTTGTTCTACTGCGTGATCGCGTGAAAGAGTACGAAAATGAATGCTATAATGCATATATTAATAAAGTTGAAAACACGATTGCTTCTTCGCCTAAAGCTTTCTGGTCTTACATTAAAAGTAAAAGGAAAAGTTCAACTTTTCCTTCTACTATGACTTACGGAAACGAAAGCGCTAACACTGGTGACAGTATTTGCAATCTTTTTTCTAAATTCTTTGAGACCACTTTTCTCCACTCGTCGCATAGTGAGACATCATTACCTACTAGTCAACAAAACCAACAAATGAGTCCCGTTAGTATTAGCTCAATTGAAATTTCCTTAGAGGTCTTAGAAAAAATGCTCAAATCATTAGATATCAATAAATCCGCCGGAGTGGACGACATCCCACCATTTTTCATTGTCAAATGTGCAAAAAGTTTGACACTTCCTCTCAGTATAATTTTTACCAAATCAGTTCAACATGGTGTGGTTCCTCTTATTTGGAAGTCAGCACTGGTCTCACCAATTCATAAGAAAGGATCAAAATCAGAAGTTGAAAACTACCGGCCAATTTCAAAGTTATGCGTCTTTGCTAAACTACTCGAAAAAATAGTCCATACTCAAACTTACGCTGCACTTAAATCGACCATATTGCAAGAACAGCACGGTTTTCTTAATGGACGCTCGACTACTTCTAACTTGATCCTGACAAATGAATTTGTGGTGAGCCACATGAGCCTGGGTGATCAGGTTGATGCCATCTTTACAGATTATAGCAAAGCATTCGATAAAATTGATCATTTACTGCTTCTTTTAAAGCTCCAGGCCGCTGGCATTCACGGTAACCTGTTTAGATGGTATTCTTCCTATATTGAACGCAGATCTCAAGCTATTGTTCTCAATGGCTTCAGATCTGAGTGGATTAATATATCTTCCGGTATTCCGCAGGGGTCATCGTTAGGACCTTTGATTTTTATAATATTTATTAATGACATTAGTTCTTGTTTTCTACACTCAAAGTTTTACCTTTTCGCCGACGACATGAAAATTCTCAAACCAATAAGTTGCGCCCGCGACGCGAATAACCTCCAGGACGATCTTTTTAGATTAAGTGATTATTGTAGCTTCAACAAGCTAGACCTTAATGTGGATAAATGTTTTATCTTAACATTTTCTAAAAAGTTAAGTACAACCGAATTTGATTATGTCCTAAAAGGTAAGAAAATCGAACGAGTGCGTCTTATTAGAGATCTAGGTATTTTACAAGATGGTAAACTAACATATAATGAGCATATTAATAACATAGTGACAAAAGCATCTCAAACCCTCGGCTTCATTATGCGCATATGTACTCCTTTTAACTGTATAAAAACACTTAAAATCTTGTACTGTGCCTACGTCCGCACTATTCTGGAATACTGTTCCCAGGTTTGGAACCCCATCTATAAATACAATATCGTACGCATTGAAAATGTGCAACGTAAGTTCCTAAGATTCCTGCAATATCGATGTAGATCCTTTGACGACGAATATGAGCAGCAATGTAGACGTCATCACCTGCTCCCGCTGGAAACGAGACGAACAATAGCTGATATATCATACTTTTTAAATATCATACATACAAAAGTTGACAATGCTGAACTACTCAGCAAAATACTGCTTCGAACGCCATCATTGATAAGTACAAGACATACCCCTCTTTTTGCTATCCCCTCTTTTAAGACTAATTACATAAAGAATACTTTTTTTATAAGAACTTCAACATTTGTTAACAAATATTTACAAAATAATGACTTCGACGTTTTCTTCGACAGTGTGCGATCTATGCGAAAGCACTTGGCTCTTGAATTTTTTGGTTCTCAAACTTAACTTCTCTTTTCCAATCTAAGTCTTTGTGTCTACAACTTAGTATTACACTGCTTATTATACTGCTACGCAATCATATTAGTAATGTATACCTAAATGTGAAAACTTGTAATTGGCCCAGCTTGTTCACAAGAATGTTGTTTTGACCTACAATGTACATAGGCTGTAAGTTTTCCTATGAAAATAAAAATAAAAAATAAAATAAAAATGTACATGAAATATCAGGCTGTGTATTATTGGCCACGAAATACGGGTCGGACACTTTTCGTACTGAGCGATAATTCATTTAAATCACATACTAAAAAGACATGGCACTGATAAAGCCTCTTTTGCACGTTCCAGTGTCCAGCCAGTGTAAATCTTTTTTGCGATGTTAACAATTTCCAGTACGCTGTTCCGTGTTATTTATCATAATTCACGTCACCATTAAACCTTACGTTCCTCCTCGCTTCGCTCCTCGTCGCACCTACTGTGACTTTTTTTGAATTGGACAATGAATCTCCAACTCCCCTTCACAAGTGAGGCATGAAGATGAGCTTTTATATTTGTGGATGTTTGGTGTTGAGTTTATTTCTTTAAATGGCTTGGTTTTGAAACGACCCTTTTCCCGCCGAACGAGCAATAGTACTGGCGTCTGCAATACGTGACGGCGGCATTGTCTAACATCGAGCAAGACACTGCGCGCGCGCTTCTCCAAAAATCCATGCAATTGAACGAAATTTCATGTTTGGAACCTAATAACAAGTGAAAATAAACTATACACAGTGCAAGTGCTCCATTGAATTGTGTTCTTGTCCCAGGACACGCTCTGAGTTAGGCTGTAGATTTTCGGTGAGTTTCCAACATTATCAATGCCATTTTGTGTTTACAATATTATTCTTAATTAGATATTGAATCTTACAGTTGGCATCGAATTATTGCCCCTGCAATACTGGCTGTGAATTATTGCACGTCACGGCCTGATATTCAAATATAAATTTAAAATGTTAAAACTTTTAAGAAATAAATTAAATTTAACTTTTATTTTAAGTTCTAATATTGTCCACATTATTATTTTTCCTAAATCTATTTATTTCATATTCTGGATTTTCCGCATTATTATATTAAGATCTTCTTAATTTTGCGAATTCTTAATATTCCACATTATATTTTTTCAAAGGGAAGTATAATTGTGTGTCCATGCGCGAATCCGACTCGCGCTTAGCCAGTTTTTTTAAATATTGTATGTGATTACTACAAGTACAAGTAATCCATCATTTGCAATAGCATCCGGATTTATTAATTTTGCTTTATGTATCTAATTGTACTTGCTCGGAAATGTATGAATTTGTCTAATTTACAATATTAAACCTAGATAATTGGTAAATTATAAAATTAATAATTTGGAAATTTAAGAATAAGGATTTCCAAGAAATAGGAGAATATATAATGTAGAAAACTCTGAATTTGGAACTTTTCGCTGACACAAAAAAAATAATGTTTACAATGTATGAATTATTCCCTTAAGGTGCTGTCAATGTCATAACTACGATAAAAATGAGGGTTTTTGAAGCAATTCATCTCATAAGCAGCGATTTACTTAAAATTACAAAAATAATATGACATTTCAACGGACTTTACTTTAAACATATTTTACCATACTAGAATACATTAAAAAAACTTCATACACAACACTTAATTTCACCTTTAAAACAGTTTACACGTACAGATTTTGTACAGGCTATTAAAACGCGGTCAGGAACATTGCGTACCATATATTTTAAATCCACGTAGGTACATGAATTATTGGCCGTGCATTATTGGCTGTACATTATTTGACTGTGCATTATTATGGTTGTACATTATTGCCTCCTAATTTGGGAGGCCCAACAAATATGTCGATTAATTTCGAAGGTGGCAATCTGACATTCGGCAAATTAAAAAAACTTGATTATTTGCTTCCTATAGCCCTAAGGGTAGGAAAGCTAAATTATGTACAATATTTTATTGCTAAAGAAACCAGTGAAATAGTATGTTTATTTATTATCTATAAGCTAAAAATCGCGTTACAATTTTACAAGTTGCCGGCTTTGAAGCCAATTTTTTTGGAATACCAGGTTTGAAACTGATGAAGGCGTAGAATGCCGGATTAGAAACTGACGCAGGTGCAGAATGTCGTTTCTAATTTAAAACATCCACGTCTTTATTCAGGGTTGTCACAAAGTATAACATAGTTAAATCAAGAAATTTATATCATATAATTATATGACAGTGTTGAATTCTGATTAGGCATAAAGAGAGACCAAAAAGCAAGCGCGAGGATATGTTTGATGATATAATACTTGCTACCAAGCGATCTAATACTTGATGTTAGAAGATTAAAACCCCACTCTTCTGTAGGTTCTGACGGTATTCCACCTTTCATAGTCAAAGATTGCATTAGTGTGTTTGAACTGCCACTTTTGCACATTTATAACTTTGCTTTGAGTACCGCTAATTACCCATCTAAGCGGAAAATATCTAGTCACCCCTATTCCCAAGGATGGTACCAAATCTAGAGTAGAGAATTAAAGGCCTATAGCTGTTTTGTCGGCATTCGGTAAAGTTTTTGAATCAATTCTTAACTGTCTCATCACTCGACAGGTCCATACGCAATTCACTGATGCTCTGCACGGTTTCAGGGTAGGCAGGTCTACAGCCACCAGCCATATCAATTTTGTTGATTATACAGTAACTGAAATGGACCACAAAAAGCAAGTGGATACGGCTTTTTTTGATTTCAAAAAAGCATTTGATCGCGTTTACAATGATGTCTTACTAAGAAAGTTTTCGGCCATTGGATTTACACCACATTTATTAAATTTCTTCTCCAGTTACTTTTCAAATAGAATACATTATGTGCAGCTCTCGGGTTATCGCTCTGATCCATATGTGACTTGTTCTGGGGTTGACTCACCCCAGAACAAGTCACATATATATAAGAGATATACATAAGAGGCAGCACGCTTGGCCCCACCCAATTTTTAATAATGATCAATGACTTGCCGAATGTCGTCAAATCAGCTAAATGCCTGATGTTCGCTGATGACCTGAAGCTCATAGAAAAAGTTTCAGATTGTGAAGCGTTTCAGAGGGACATCGATAGTGTATTAAAGTGGAGTGAACTTAACCAGCTAGAGTTTAACGCATCGAATCCACATATTATTATAACTGAGCTGTGTGGCAGAGCTTTCAAATCTCTCGGTTTTGTAATGAGGCAAGCTGGTAGATTTAGACATAAGAGGACAATATTAACTTTGTATCATGCATTCGTTCGAAGCAAAATTGAATACAACGCAATAATTTGGGATCAGGAGGAAAAATATAAACTTTTAGTTGAAAAGTCGTTCTAAATCAAAAAAATCGTTATCTGTACAAGAAGCTATATGGCTACTATCCATATTTGTATCCGTCCCTTTTCGTAGCAGGCATGGTGGGCATGAATTTTTGGAGCTGAGACGTAAGTGTACGTTATTAGTACATTACTATCTGACGCTTAATAACAAAGTCGATGACCCCACCACTCTGTCACGTTGCTCACTGTTAGTACCCGACCGGCTGCGGCGGCCGCGTGCGCTGGCCGCTCCTCGGCGTCTGCTCGCGCTGCCGGAGGCGGTGCGTACGCAAACAGCACAGTTTGCGTACTGCAATCTCAATGCCCTGATTGCTTCGGAACCAGAACTTGATATCTTTTGTATAAAAATGCATATGCTTGTTAAGATGTGTTTATGTTTTTTAAGTCACTAATTGTAATTTAAGTTAGCATACTGTGTGTGTTGGCTTTGAGCTGTGAGCGCAGTAAGCATTTGTAACAAATAAATAAATAAAAACTTAATCACATTCCCTGGTTCACGTGAGATATGCAAAAATAGCAAAGGAGTCATTGTAAGTTTTAAGGTCAGCTTTTGAAGAAAAAGGTCTAAACAACCGCTGCAGACGAAATATGTTCAACCAATGAGATTTGCAGTGGAAAACTCAATTATAGAGTTGACTATAGACTATGTGAAGACCAAGCTGTTACAAATGCAGGATTCATTTAGTGCAGTGCAGATCCAAGTACAAACACCAAAGATACTGCACCATTAACGGACAAACCACGCTAAGCAAGAAATCTCTACAGAAAAAGACACACATTATAGATATTTTTAATTTAATCTAGTCATAATATGATAAAATTAAAGTTAAAAAATTATAATTTATTGTAACATTTACGTAAATAAACCTTCTATTAAAAACCTTTGTATTAAGGTATTACTTGATACCTATCAGCTCAGATTTTCTTCAAAACTCTTTTATTATCACTGTAAACACTTGTTACATGAATTAAAAAACAATACTGATATCTGTTTCACATAATTATTACTATAAATATGTACGTATTTACAGTTATTTAATACATATTAATTCATAGTTAGGTACTTACCTAAATAACAAAACGAAAATGTTTAATTAGAAATTGTAATCATGCATGTTTTGAATCGTCATCTCACAAAACAAGTGCTTTCAATAACAATATGTATTACTTTTAATAAATTATAATCTTTGTTATTTTAGAATGTGTTCTTCAATAAATGAATTAAACTATTTAAAACTTGATCTTTAATTTCATAAACCCTGGTTTACATAATAAAATTATGTAATGATTAGATAGGAACGCTTATTGCTACCTCAATATCAAACAGCACATCCCTATTTATCTATATCGATACCCGCGCGCTCGTCTTCCTCGTCACTAATGCGTTCCACGTCACTTATGTCACACATGGAAGACACAGTAGATATATAGAGAACAGTACGTAAACTACCTTCAATCGTTCAAAACGGCCCACTGACATAAACATGCGCATCGACGAGACCCCTAAGCGGTTCTCGCGGTGCCGTCAGTAGTGAGTGTTACAAACTATTTCTACATCTTAACCTTTTTTTATATAATCTAAAATATGAAATGTCACACTTGACTGACTGCTATGTGTTTTAAAAATGTAATAGTGTATCATGTATGATCAATGTTATCATGTATGATCGATCATAAATCATAATAAATTCTTAAAACATAGCACAAAATACAAATCTTAGATGGTGGCTGCAATAAATTATAATATTATAATGAATATTATCATACTGGGTGTCGTTTTTATGGTTTTCGAGGGTGTCGATATCGATAGTGCTGTCAAAATAGAAATCCAATTAGGCGTCTGCGCGAAATTATCAACTTTATCGTCATGGGTCTCGTTTTCATGGTTTTCGAGGGTGTCGAAGTCGATAGTGCTGTCAAAATAGAAATCCAATTATGCGCCTGCGTGAAATTATCAACTTTATAGTTATGGGTCTCGTTTTCATGGTTTTCGAGGTCGTTGACGCCGATAGTCCTGTCAAAATAGAAATGCAAGATGACATCTGCCCGAAATTATCCATTTTTTCATCTTAGGTGTCGTTTGTATGGTTTTTGAGGGAGTTGAAGCCGATAGTGATAACTAAATTAAATTGAAATCGAAGATTGGAAGAAGGCGGCTCGGCAAAATTATCAACTTTTTTTTGGAGTCAATAATTTGTAATTTATGAGGAATAAAAGTATTTTTATGTAATGTTTTTTCAATTACAAGGTACTTACGCATTTTCGAGGTTGAAACGCAATTAAGGTTAAGCCCTTGACAAACACCCGAAAACTGAGCTGAGCCCTGCACCCGCGCCACCTGCAGCGCATACCGCGCGCCCAAACGCGGCTCACGTACGCTCCCGCCAAAACTTGTAAAAGGTTTTGCCATAATGATAAGTTAGTGCAGTAAACCAAAGTCAAAGTCAAAGTCAAAATCATTTATTCAATTTAGGCATCAAAGACGCACTTATAAACGTAAATTTTTCATTATTTACTTTAAAGACTACCGCCGCGTTCCAAAATATATATAGAGCCTCCCGAGAAGAAGCGGCGGCAAGAAACTTGGGGCCATTTTTTTATGTAGATGTTTTTACAATGTTTTTACTTAGGTACTACAAATATTAGCTCCAGTGTGTTTCCTTACAAAAGAGAACATACTAATGGTATCAGTAGGGCAAGACACGCTACACTTTGACATCTTAGTACACGAGTAGATAGATCCTTTTTTTTCCGGGGAAATCCTTTATGGATACCACCCACCACGGGGAGGTAGGTGGTTATGTGTGAGTCCGTATACCCACCAAAACCCTGGGGTGTTCCGTCACTGCCACTTTTGGCGGGAATGCGGGACAGATTTTGCACACGACTGCGAACCCGCCGCGGCTGTCCGTTGCCGGACCCTTCTCTCTCGGCACGCCAGAACACATGGCGCGCCGCAACTGCCTCGGAGACCAAACCTGCCAACAATGGGCGCCAGACTTCTCCATGTCTGGACGCCCGTGGTCTCCCTGCGTTGGGTCGGATGGTCGCCTGAGCCGGACAGCGCACCCCAACGCCGGCGCGGCCCCTGGGTTCCTCTTGGCTTCACCGTGGTGATCCACGCCACGGCTACTGAGCCCCCCCCCCGCCACGTCAATGCGAGAACCCTTCGGGGGGGACGAGTAGATAGATCTTGGAGTGATCAGTCCCAAGCTGTTTTATCCTGCAAGTAAGCCGAAATTTTGTAATAACCTTTTTGACAGAGTTTAGTTTTATTAGTAATTTTAAATTTATTAACAGGCAAATCTCGGATAACATTGGGAACTTTATTATAGAATCGTATACTTGTTCCATAAAAGAATGACTTATTCTGTGGAAACGCTTTACATGTACGGATAGCTTGTGCTGATTTCGCGTGTTGATGGAATGAGCATCACTCCTTTTATCAAAACTGCTGCCGTTGCTGCTTTAACCGACAAAAAATCCCAAGATCTACATGTGGTGTGTGTCAATACTAAACTGTTTTCTGTATTTTAAACTATCAAGATTAACCGACGCCATGATACACCTACATACATTTTACTCGTAAACTAGAAGTAACTAGATATTTTAATATCTACAGCAGAACATCGAATGTTTTATTAAAAAAAACAATACCGTAGAACATTAAAAGTGACAACCCTATGGCTTCAATGGGGCATAGATAATAATTTGATCAACTAGGCTTAGTTTCCATACTGTTGCATCTTTATACTGTGTGGAAGACGAGCGCGCGACTATGAACCGTCAAAGTGGATGGCACTGAAAAAACTAAACGTCCCGCTAACGTTCCGTTGTTTGCTTTAGTGATTGCCATATATCTTTAGATATAGTCTGATTAATCTATGATATAGTATTTATCTGTAGTCGGTCTGTGTCTGTGCCTGAAATTCCGAATAATTTTTATAATTTTTGTCCATCTATTTTCCCAGTATAGCTTTGATTTTTTCAAAGATAGTTCATGTAATCCTATCGTGTGTTTATTTTCCAGTTCAGATTTATCTGATACGATTATATATATATCAAAATGGCTAGTGTATCATATCAAATAGCAAATCTTCTGGAGAAGGTGAGTACGCCGGTGCATGACATGTCCAAAATAACGATAAGAATTGAATTGAACACAATAAACATTTTCAGATGACTTCTAATGATAAAGACTTTCGATTTATGGCCACGAATGATCTTATGACTGAGCTACAAAAGGACAGCATAAAGCTCGACGATGACTCTGAGCGGAAAGTGGTTAAAATGCTGCTTCGCCTCCTAGAAGATAAGAATGGTGAAGTTCAAAATTTAGCTGTTAAATGGTATGTATAGAATAAATTGCTGAGTAATCTGCTGCCAAATGCTTTGCTCTGTCACATGTTCAAAATGTTTTGCTGATGCTATAACCTGTGTTAAATGCTCTGCAGTGAATAAAAGAACTTGGAAAGGAGCCCTAAGTAACAATCTAAGCCTATTAAAGTTATTTGATATTTTTGCTAGCTGAGACAGAAACACATGAATACAGTTGTTGTGATCCCTCAAAAACTACCCTATGAATCTGAATAAACATTGCCTGTGTGTTAATCCTAGGTAAAAGCTATCTATATTACAAATGTAATCTATGTCTATTGAGTTGTTTCAGTGTGAATATGTAACAAACACTCTCTGGTGTTGTTCTAAAAGATTTTTTTTAAATAAAGAGTTTAAAACTTTTTAAATTTTTGTACAATAAAAATTTTAAACAAATTGTTGGTTCTTATTCTGTTGATAGTAATATTGAAATTCGTATAATGCTTGCAAATGACAGTTCAGTTCAGGTGTGGTAGGCAACATGAATGTGACAGAGTATGAGGTGAGTGCCACATGCCCGTCCCATTCTTGTCTTGATGACATATGCTCTTTCATTTATTTATTTAAAAAACCACAGATCTTAAAAATATCTTAAATATGCTTCTTAGTAGTAACTTACATCCAATTATGGATTTACTTTTTCATAAATATCACAAATAGAGCAGGTTCAGTAAGATTAAAGAGAGTTTACAATTTTGTTACATGGAATTACTTAAAGATAAAAAAATAAAATTGGTAGTCGTGATTTTTGATTTTTCATATACATTTACTATAAAACAGAAAGGAAATAAAATATGTATAATGAGGCAGTATGTTCTTAGTGACTCAAACCTGCCAAAAATGGCCGAATTTAATAAAAAAAATACTATCAAATAATATTTTCAAAATTTCCTGTCCCATCCCCTCCATATAAAACCCGTTACATATGCATCTGCCTTAAGTCATCATGTAACTTCATGCTTTAGGAACTCACTCTCTGATGATAACTGACTGATGAAAATTTGAAACAGTAAAATTAACCACAATTCAATAGATTTATCTTTGGTATGTTACACAAATGTGGATGAACAAAATAAGAACTACCATAGTTTAGAGATATTTATTGAATTCACAAAGAAATAACACCACTGACTCTGATAAGACAAATATATTAAATTAGTTATTGTTTTCTGGAATAACTATGGCACCAAATATTTTTTTACTGGTTATTGTATTAGGGCCTCAGTTAGTGTTTATTGTTTACATATGTGCCAAAAATGCATGAATTTGTTATTGAATAAAAATTTGATACTGGGCCACAAAGAAAGAAAAACTTTCACTAGAGTTCAAAATAGGTGCTGGTATGTAATAGTAAATTTTTCCACATTTTTGTATTGCCCCCGAGCCATTAATACAGCTGTTATATGGATTGACATGTCTAACAGGTTGTGGTAACATTACGAAAATGTAAAATATGTAAATATTGATAGCACATTTTTATAAACCTAGTGAATAGTGGACATTTAAATAGCAATTAAAATGTTTTACTTAATTCAACCAACCCCCTTTGCAGCCCAGAGTATTTTGCTAGTATTATCATCCTACCAATTTCAAATAATTTTATTTGACTGAAACCCATAACTCCCATCTTCATATACCTCAGCAAGTAGTATTTGCTGAAAATCTAAAACTTAATACATACCACATTTCTGTTACTTTTATAATTTTTCATTTTTCATAGTTCATTTGAATGGTTAAATGTTAAATATTTCTATACTTAATATGTTGAGACATTTTTTAGTTTACTGTTAAGTAATTTTCCTTGGTACTGCATTGTCAATATGTAAATAATATTTTATAGTTTCAGGCATATTATATATTTACATTATAGAATTCCATCCATTCTCCTGAAGTTGTTTTCAAATTTTTAAATTAGTTTAAAGATTAATAAAAAAAATACTTGTTCTATTCTGCAGCCTTGGTCCTCTTGTGAATAAGGTGAAAGAATTTCAAGTGGAAGGTATTGTGGACAGCCTATGTGCCAATATGCTCTCGGACACAGAGCAGCTGAGGGATATAAGCAGTATTGGATTGAAGACTGTCATATCCGAATTACCCCTTGGTTCCAACACATTAGCAGCTAATGTATGCAAGAAAATAACAGGCAAACTGAGCAGTGCTATTGAGAAGGTATTGTATATAAAATTGATATTGATTTGTATGCACATATTCCTTAGCCTTGCACATGTGCTACAAAAATGTTTTTATGCAATCAAGTAACAAGACGAGCTATGTGTGCACCTGATGGTAAGCACTACACTAGTCCATAATGAGCACCACCCAAGACCACGCATAAAGTGCCGCACTGAAACAGCAGGGGTGCGGAAAAGAACCAGCCTACCAAGTACCAAGTATGCTAGCCTATGACAGTGACAGATATGAATGCTTGCATACTATTGCTTCAAACATAATCTCTGTCACTGCGGTGCTTGCACAAGAAGCCGACTACATGGGTTGCTGCACTTAATGGTCCATTAATTGGAGAACCAGCTCCAATGAATGGTCATATTCTATTGATTATTGTACAACATTATAGGCCTTACTTATAAATGCTGTTTAAATTTAAATAAAGTCAATTAGCATGTCACAGAACAGTTTTTCTGTACACACTACTAAATAACGCCATTTAAAGTTAAGCAGCGTTTGTAATAAGGTCTAATATACGAGGGTCATTTGAAAAGTTCTTAGCCTAACATGGTTAAAGTCGTTGGTTTTTTATAACTACCCTCACTTTGTAGTTACATTATTTAGCAACAAGTATGCACAGCTTAGTTTATTCACAGTAACTCATTGTTCGTTTACACGTGATACCTTAAGTCAAGTCAGAGCTATTTTTAAAAATGGATAAAATTGAACATCGTGCAGTGATAAAATACCTGAATTTGAAAGGTTTAACTCCAAAAGCTATACATGAAGACATGTCTGCTACTTTGGGTGAGTCCGCTCCTTCGTATGCGACTGTTAAAAACTGGGTGGCAGAGTTTAAACGTGGTTGTGAGACCATTCAAGATGAGCCCCGTAGTGGCCGGCCTTCGACTGCTTCCACTGATCAAAACAAAGAGAAAAAATCTGTGCTTTAATTTTATCTGATCGAAGATTGACTGTCAAGGAGATAGCTAAGACTGTAGGCATCTCATCTGAGCGATCACATCATATAATTACTACTGAACTTGGATTCTCTAAGGTGTCTGCGCGGTGGGTACCGCGACTGCTTTCAGTGGAACAAAAACGCAACCGACACACAACTTCTAGCGACTGTTTAGAGTTATATGAAGCTGAACCAATAGAATTTGTTGAAAGATTTATAACCATGGATAAAACCTGGGTTCACCACGATACACCCGAGACAAAAGAACAGTCGAAACAATGGAAAAGAGCAGGATCGCCCACCCCAAAGAAGGCAAAGGTGGTTTTATCGGCGGGCAAAGTCATGGCATCCGTTTTTTGGGATGCAAAGGGTATTATTCTCGTGGATTATTTAAAAAAGGGTGAAACAATAAACTCCGATTACTATTGCAACCTGTTGCGTCGATTGAGAGAAGAAACCAAAGAAAAACGTCCAGGTTTATTGAGAAGAAAAGTCTTGTTTCATCAGGACAATCCGCGCGTTCACACCTCAGTGCAATCCATGGCAGAAATCCATCAATGTGGCTTCGAATTGTTACCTCATCCCCCATATTCACCGGATTTAGCACCGTCCGACTTTTATCTGTTCCCAAAGCATAAAAAATTTTTAGGTGGTAAACATTTTTTTACAAATGAAGAGGTCATAGCCGCCGTGGACGCTTATTTTGAGGAGTTAGACGAAGATTTTTTAAAACGGGTATCGAAGCCTTACCGGGTCGATGGAAAAAGTGTTTTGAGCTCGGAGGAGAGTATGTTGAAAAATAAAAATAAACTCAAAATCGTGTGGTTTCATTAAGTATGTTAGGCTAAGAACTTCTCAAATGACCCTCGTAGATAGCATGTCCAACACTGTTGTGTGTAAAATCTATTTGTAAAGCTGAGTTTGTTTTGTTTTAGCAAGAAGATGTGTCAGTGCAATTAGAGGCTTTGGACATATTAGCAGACTTACTGAGCAGATTTGGAGGACTTTTAATAACTTTTCATCCAATGCTCTTGAATTCACTGCTCCCACAGCTTGCATCCCCTCGGCAAGTATGTGTCACGTTTTTTATTATTATTCATTAAAGTGGGACTTATACCTGTTTTCACCAACCTTTTAGGTAACACCTAAGCCGCCAGTTAGATAACACTTATGCCAATTTTCACTAATCCTAGGAGTCACTTAAATCCGATGTTTAAATATTTAAGAATTGCCTAGAGCTAAAAATCGTTTCACCAACCTTAAGGTGCCACCTGTTAGACGATGCTAGTAAAGTAGTAGATAAAGTAGTTAGTAGCTAAAGTAATGACACCGATTCGGCGGGCGTAAACGCTACCCAACCCCTAAAATAGGTTCTAAGTATACTGACAGCCTTCGAGTTAGGTTATAAACATTCAATTAGAAGTTTTTTAACATGAGTTCTGAGGAGTTATTAGAGTTTTTGAAGATTCTAGACAACATAAATGACATGGATTTGCATATTAATACTAGACCACAAGTGATTCGATCTATGATAATTAATTTTCAAAATTTTGACAATCTTGACTTTTTCAAAAGATATAGTATGTCCAAAGACACTGTGTTGTTCATATTACATCAAATTGATGAATATTTGTAGTTTGATAGTAACAGGTTCAGTGGTCCAATTTTCATTACTACCTAATTTCTTCAGGAGGACACATAGATATGTCCTGCTGAAGAAAAGATTCCCTTCACTCAGATAATCATACCTATATTCAGAGTACCATCGTCGTTGAAATGCCTAAGTACTTAATCTTTTAAAGAGGCAGTTGTTTGATAAAGAGAATTATTACTTTTACAGAAATGAAAGTGTATAGCACTTATAACACACCAATGTAACACTTATTTAATAGCTCTCAGATTTTATGCCACTGCAACTCATCTTCAAGCCATAGCCAATGTTCATGGAGTGAGTGTGCCTACTGTGGCTGTGGCTATTACATATGAATATAAAATTATTAATAGTTATAACTACTAATAGTTATTAAATTTATTATAATAGGTAATAAAATTTACTAAAATAACACGACATTCCATGATTTCAAGTAGAAATATCAAGAAACCCAAGTTCCCAATATTATAGTCTTTATCTATGAACCCAAGTACAAATATTTATGTCTGTCAAACGCCAAAATCTCAAGCTGACAACTGAAGAAACAAATCCATAGACAAGTATCGTAAATTTAGGCAATTTATCATTTAGGAGTTGCCTTGTATGGATGCATTGGTGAAACGAAAAATTATGCTTAGGAGATTACTTACATTAAGAGTTGCCTAATTAGGCACTGCTTTACTCGTTGTTAGTGAAAATGGGCATTAGTAGTACAATAATATCACCTAAATTGACCTAGGTGTTACCTAAAATGTGTAATGTATAATTAATTCATGGTTCAAAGAGATCGCTCTGAGCGATAAGACCGCCCATTGTGGCACTTAATTTTAAGTTTTTCATTTTTTTTGTTGTAATTTATAATGTGGAGTTGTAATAAAGAGTTTATCTATCTATCTTAAATGCCCGTTTTCACCAACATTTTAGATTGTTGGTGAAAACGGGCATTTAACATTTATTTTTTAAACTAGCACCTGTAAACCTTACCCACTTAACATTAGCCTTTTGATACATCATTTTATATATTGTCAAGAGATGTAATGAAGGGTGTTGTAAGGGTGTTGTGTCCAATGCATATGGACATGCATTAAACTTTTTGCTTGCATGTATTTGTGTTGTGCTTGTGACATAATATTGTGCCCTATACATCTGTTTTCGGTTTTGGTTTAAAGAGTTTATTTCTCAACAACAGCTGTTTTTGAGTCATGAAAATAGTAAAATAGTAATATGTCACATTAAGAGTATACATGTGAAACTTAGGATGTTTGTTACTCAAACACGCAAAAATGGCTGAACGGATATTTGGAGTAGAAATGGTTTGTACCTGTTGTTGATTGAAATCTTGATAAATGGCGGCTTTGTCAGTTTTGATAGCTTCAGTAAGCAGAAATGTTAGTTATTTTTACGTTCGGCGCACTGAAAGTTTCCAGAATCAATAATAAAAAAATACCAATAATGGTCAAAGATAAATTTATTGTTTCTCAAAATATTCTCCCTTTGCGTCCATGCACTTATTCATACAATTGAACCAATTTTTAAAACATTTGTGCCACTCCTCCGTGGTGACGTCAGATACGTGTTTTTCATACTCTTCGACAGCCTCTTCTGATGCTGAAAATCGTTGATCGCGTAATTGGTTCTTGATTTTTAGGAACAGAAAAAAATCACACGGTGCTGGATCAGGACTGTATGCTGGATGACTCATAAGTTGTACGTTTTTCGCCTTCAAAAACACATTTGCCTGTCTGGCCGTGTGGGAATTTGAATTGTCGTGGTGCAAGATGATACGGCGTTTACCGTTATTTTTACGGAGTTTGCCAACAATTTCCGGTAAACACGTCGTGTACCAGTCACTATTCACGGTACGAAGATTTTCTAAAGCAACAGTAGCCACGTGTCCAGTTTTATTAAAAAGGGATGCAATCATCCGCTACGAGGCACTTTTCACGCGCGCCACTTTGGTTGGTTGCGGCTCATCTCTATTGATAGACCCATACGCTCGATTGCTTCTTCGTTTTGGGATCATAGCTGTAAATCCATGTTTCGTCACCTTTTACTATGTCCCACACCAAATTTGAAGCCCCTTCGTTGTATTTGGCAAGCATAGCATGGCACCAAGTGATGCGGTCGGTCTAATTGTGTGGAATCCATCGAGAACACAGCTTTCTCACACCCAAATGGTTGTGTAGGATTGACTGTATTTGACTCATGCCTATGTCTAAAGATGTCCGGATCTCATGGTAGGTCACATGCCTGTCTGTTTCAATCATACGGCGTACAGCATCGATGTTCTTGTTATTCACAGCGGTGCACGATGGCTACTGCCACGTGTCCAGTTTTATTAAAAAGGGACGCAATCATCCGCTACGGGGCACTTTTCACGCGCGCCACTTTAGTTTGTTTCGGCTGATCTCTATTGATAGACCCATACGCTCGATTGCTTCTTCGTTTTGGGATCATAGCTGTAAATCCATGTTTCGTCACCTTTTACTATGTCCCACACCAAATTTGAAGCCCCTTCGTTGTATTTGGCAAGCATAGCATGGCACCAACTGATGAGGTCGGTCTAATTGTGTGGAATCCATCGAGAACACAGCTTTCTCACACCCAAATGGTTGTGTAGGATTGACTGTATTTGACTCATGCCTATGTCTAAAGATGTCCGGATCTCATGGTAGGTCACATGCCTGTCTGTTTCAATCATACGGCGTACAGCATCGATGTTCTTGTTATTCACAGCGGTGCACGATGGCTACTGCCACGTGTCCAGTTTTATTAAAAAGGGACGCAATCATCCGCTACGGGGCACTTTTCACGCGCGCCACTTTAGTTTGTTTCGGCTCATCTCTATTGATAGACCCATACGCTCGATTGCTTCTTCGTTTTGGGATCATAGCTGTAAATCCATGTTTCGTCACCTTTTACTATGTCCCACACCAAATTTGAAGCCCCTTCGTTGTATTTGGCAAGCATAGCATGGCACCAACTGATGAGGTCGGTCTAATTGTGTGGAATCCATCGAGAACACAGCTTTCTCACACCCAAATGGTTGTGTAGGATTGACTGTATTTGATTCATGCCTATGTCTAAAGATGTCCGGATCTCATGGTAGGTCACATGCCTGTCTGTTTCAATCATACAGCGCACAGCATCGATGTTCTTGTTATTCACAGCGGTGCACGGGCGACCTTCATGAATGTCATCATGGAGATTGACACGACCGCGTTTGAATTCTGTAAACCAGCTATAAATGGTCGTCTTCCATTGTGCTTCTTCGCCAAAAGCACATTGAAGGCGAACTAGGCTCTGCTGAGCTGTCAAATTACACTTAAAATCGTAAAAAATCATGCAACGAAATTTTTCTCGAATTTTTTTCTTGAAAACAACTGACAATCAGATGAAACACATTTTATTCCACAGCTAAAGAGTAACATTTTCAAATGTAGTAATAACTTTTTAAATACGGTGTATGTAAGTGGCCAATTTCGGAAACTTTTAGTGTGACCTATGTAGAGTACCCAAAAAGTAAAACGGGAGCCTATTACTAAGACTCCAATTTTATCCGTTTTACAGTAGTTGTATCTAGGTAGGTTGCATCTCATGATCCGTGATATTTAGACAGTTGAAATTTTTACAAATTATGTATTTGTGTTGCCGCTATAATAAAAAATACTAAGAAACCGGCCAAGTGCGGTCGGACTCGCTTACGAAGGGTTCCCTACTATTATCTATAAAATAAAAATAAAAACAAGTATGTTGTATGGTAGATTTATAGATAACGGTACGGAACCCTTCGCATTTGGCCGGTTTTAAAGGTTTGATTGCAACTGAGTCACGTAATAGTCCTGCAGGATTAACGCTAGACTACTTTTTACCACGATTCAATGTGTAGTTCTCAAGGAATCGCGATTACGTTTATACATTTATCACTTGTATGTAAGTATACTCACTTTTCAAGCAAATAAAGAATATTCTATTCTATTTACACACACATACATACACAAACACTCCCACATACTCCCTATCCTTCTCAACACCCTTTAAACTACAATTTAATATACATTGGTTAGTTGGATATATACGATTATATAATATATATATATATATATATATATATATACACGTAATTTGTATAATTACAAAAAAAAAAATGGGCGGTACAAAAGTGTTAATACATTGTAGATATGTAGTCAAATTGTTTTATTACTTCACAGTGAAATAATTATTAATTGTTAAAGTTTTCGAAAATTCCATCTAAAAGTATGGACACCATCTTAATAAAAATACTACATGCCTATGTACAACTTATTAATGAAAACACATGATTCGCGTCAGTGAAAAAATATCTCTCTTACTCTTTCTTACACCCCCCACCCGAGCGTTCGGTGTGAAAGAGATTGTCGCCTTTCGGCTTTCGTTCGTTCGTTTTCGGAAGAAACAAAGGCCGCGCGGTGGCAGGGTGGAGGGTGCGGGGTTGGTCCGGTGGCCAGGTCTTGCGAGAATGCCCGAGCGCACAGAATGAATGCCCTATGTACTAACGAGCTAGGACGTGAGTTTGCCGAATGTTATGATTATGAATGATACATTTCTATGTAGGGTTTTATTAAGTTTCATGCAAAATCCGCGCGCATGTAGTATATCTTAATGAATAGTGGAAATGCCTAGAATAAAATTTGTAGGTGTGAATCAATCTAGACGTTTGACCAAATATTGATGATTATGTGGGATTTTTTTTTAAAAGTAGTTTTAAATATTCTTCCCATGTATGTATTAAGTACCAGCAGCATATAGTGCTGTTTTTTTTGGTAATTATACAAATTACGTGTATATATATATATAATGTAAACCCGTCATTGACCTTAAGTTAAGTTTCCTGTTATTGTTATATATTTTAATTAAATATTCATTTGCATTAGCAAATAGCAATTGATTATATTACTTATTACCGGTTTATACATTAATAAAACCGGGTGTTCTCCCAACAGGCAGTTCGCAAACGCACCATCGTCGCCCTGTCTCATCTGGTCATGTCGTGCAATGCCTCCCTTTACAACAAACTGATTGACCATCTGCTGGAAGGACTAGGCTCGTCCACCTCTTCTAGCGTTAGCCGCACACATATACAGTGCATTGCATCTGTTTGGTAAAGACATTTTATATATTATATCATATCATAATGATTACACACAGCTACTACTATACTCTGAAGGCGTGAGTGTATCGAGCGCAAACTTTTTTATTGCTGTTAATATACCTAACAATATAAAAAAGTAAGAGATGGGGAAACATAGAATTAAACAAATATTGAGTTGTATCGGACATAATAATGTCTATGCCTATCTAGTATAAAAAATATATTTTTTATGGATAAATAGTTTTTTAGATAGTTATATGTATTTATTGTATATATCGACGCGGATACAATAATTAGCCAATAATAATTAGTCTATAACAATTAGATTTGTTAAATTGATTATTTGAATTGATTTCTAAAACATAGATTCATACTTTTGAAATTGTTTACAGTAAATTATTCCAGTTAAAATTAATAATTTAATTATTCTCAAAATGATTTAAAGTTTATTACGATGTACAATTAATTATAAATCGCATGCCATCACTTTGTATTGCAATCTTAATGTTTAAAACGACCACGTGCAAGTACGCCGTAACCTATAAAAGCGGTCGCACTGGCGACGGGAGGGCATTCTTGTTCGAGCCGCCGCAGTACGGACCTCTCTGGGACGTCGTTACGCTACCGGTCGAATAATATACGAAACCTATCAGTGATTTGTGGAGTTTTATTTGGAACAGAATATAAGTGACGTCAGCAGTGCTGACTCATCACATCCTCATCGACTTCGGTTCACCCGGTCACGACTGGAACAGCGCAGGGCAGTACCAGGCTGATAGACCCTGCCTCAATGAACACCTCAGGAGTACCAGCAAACAACTTTAACACCGTGCAGCCCATCACAACGGGTCATACATTCGAGACGTGCTACAAGCGTCAACACGCACTGACATCGAATGTGAACTAGCTGGAATCAATCAAGCATCCATCACTGTTACGGTCGGTGCAATAACAATACGTGCCATCTTCGATAGTGGAGCAGAGTGCTCATTGACTCGAAGATGAAGACCATCTGTATCATTGACGCGATAAGGATTGAAATATTATTCTTCTTCCCGATCATGAAATGTCAGCTGACGTATTAATTGGTATGAATTTGATTTATGGCACCAACTTAAGCATGGTGCTAACATGAGACGGCACCAGACTGATGCATCAGCAAATGGTTCATCATGTGACAACAAAAAGTATCACCAATACAGCTGTATACAGACGCAAGCAGTCTTGGATTTGGAGCAGTCCTCGTGCAAATGTTCGACGGATGACAACATGCGATAGCTTTCATGAGCACGATGACCACTGATACTGAAAGCACTTTCGACAGTACTTATACGAACAAAAAAATTACAGTAATAACCGACTGTAATTCACTTAAGGCGCCGAAACACAAGAAGGACTTGTTAACACGGATTCGCCGCTGGTGGGCGTTACTACAAAACTATGACTTCAAGCTCGAGAATCGTAAAGGAAACCGGCTCCAGCATGCTGATTTCTTCAGCAGAAATCTCAGTGAACTGGCAGTACGTTTGGCATTGCAAAAGACTTAGAATGGTTAAAGGTCGAACAACGACGATATGACGAACTTCGGCCAATACTGAATAACCTAATTGACAACAATCCAGTGGAGGTTTTACCTTGGAAGAAGACGTACTAAAGAAGCACGTCCTAAACCCGACATTCGGCCAACAGCTGCAAACAGTAGTACCGAAATCTTTCCAATGGAGTTTAATTAACTCCTTCTACACCACACTCAAGCACCCAGGATGGGAGAATACCCTATAGAAAATCAAAGAAACCTACTGGTTCAATAAGATGAGCACCACGATCGAATAATACGTTGATATCTGCATAGTATGTAAACTTGTAAAGGCACATCTGGGTGTGCCCTACGAAATTATCAGGGTTCTTGAAAATGACTGCTACATGGTGAAAAAAGTGGTCGGCAGAGGCCGCTTCAGAAAAATCGCCCACGATCAACTTCGGCGTGCCCCACAACCGGGAAACCAAGGTGCCGTGTCGACGGGAGATGATTTCGATACACTGCAAAACAACGTTGCAACCGCCCCTGATTCAGTGTCATCCACATCTCAAGCTGGCCAGTCGGTCCAGATAGCTCACGACGACGAACATGCGTCATCGGATTAAAACCGGCGTTGGCATTGTTTCACGATATTTTCAACTAGAATCTACAAGTATAAAATGTCTGGAGAGATACCTCTGAGCTAAAACATGTGTTACTCTTGAGCTAACCACGGATCCTTGATGCGTGAACTAGTGAGAACGTAAAGTAAACTAGTGACTAAGTAACTAGTGTAAAGTGAACCCTGAGATACAGTAGGCACGCCTTGTGGAACTATGGGTAGACACGTATACACAACAGATTCTAAATTAATAAGGCAGTGCACGATGTCTTTGTGTACTGTTGTAGCAACAATAAATTTAATAAAAATAAGCAACATGGGTTGCTTACTGATACCTACTTAAAAGAAAAACGTTTTCTTTAATTCAGGCATCAAACATCACAACACAGGCAGGCGCGGAGCACGCGCCGCCTGTCAGAATGACCGTATCGGCGCGAGACGGGACAAATACTACTGCAGGCCCTTCCGATCTCTTCCGTCCGTCAACCTCACAGGAAAAACCAAAGTGTGACCCACGGAATGAAGATTCACCAAACTGAAAAGTCAACGATATTTAACAGCAGTCTGCGAGAGTTAACGAGTCAACACGGCTGGTGCAGAGCGCGCACCGCCTGTCATTATGGCCGTATCGGCGCGGATACAATAATTAGCCAATAATTAATTAGTCTATAACAATTAAATTTGTTAAGTTGATTATTTGAATTGATTTCTAAAACAGATTCGTACTTTTAAAATTGTTTACAGTAAATTATTCCAGTTAAAATTAGTATTTTAATTATTCTCAAAATGATTTATAGTAGATTATGATACTGTTGCATAATAAGGGTTCTTATAACATAGTATCACACGAGTGTTATAAGACCAAGTTATGTACAGTGTCATACACTACTTTATCTACTCTCATACTATAATACGTAAAACAATATTGCAAATAAAACGCTGAATATTACAACAAATTTATTTTTACTTGTAATAATTATTGATGTTCTGAATATTACAATTATGAAAATGAATTTGAACCGGTCAGGAAGCGTTATTGGAGGTACTCGGAGAGGGTATGTTAATGTTGACCTCATTTCTGTTATTTTCAATACTGTTAAGTATTGAATTGGATATAGCGATCTTGTTAGTCATTGAATCATCTATATAGCCTTCTGCAACTGTCGTTGACTTCCAACCACCGTGTCGCTTTAGTGCCGTTATATCTCCACCAGCGTCGACTAGCAAGGTCGCAGATGTTCGGCGAAAGCAGTGTCCTGTGTACAATTTATTGGCAATAACTTTGCCTAAAGCTCCAAATTTGTTAATGCCAACTCTCTGCGTCGTGCATTTTCCGTCAATATAGTTTAGAAAAAAACTGGGATTGCTGCACTCAGTTGGTCGTAGCTCTATGTATTTTTTGCATTGTTCATAATATTTCCCAGTAATGGTAAAAGAGCGGTCCGTCTTGGTTTTAGTTTTACTTATTTTGATCAATAGTGTAGTTTCGAAGACTTCAACATCTTTGAATTGTATGTTGTATAACTCTTACCGTCGGCTAGCACCCATTATACCAAAAATTAGTGCAATGTGTCATATACACCGTGACTGGTTGAACACTTTACATATTGATATATAGTGCTCAGTACTCGATTCTCGTTCTAATTAAGAAAAAAAAATAGGTGCCTAATATTTACCTAATTTAACTTTAATTGTCTACTCAAAACAATAAACATGGTCACTCGCGGCGCGCGTGTAGTAATAAAATTTAACGGGCGGCCGACGATCGCGGCATCCTTTGGCGGCGCGGGCGGCGCGGCCCTTTGGGTCATTAACCCCGTTCGGACGCAGCTTGATTCCTTTGAACGCGGCGCGGCGCTTTGGGTCATTAACCCCATTCGGACGGTGTCCATAATTTTCGAGTTATAGCACATTCATAGAATGAAGGTTTCCTCTGTAGTTTAACGGTATTTTTTTAATTTTATTTTTTTAAACGTTTCATGTGACCATGAATTATCATGTCCTTGTTTATGTAAAGTGTTCAACCAGTCACGGTGTATATATTACGGTAAATTAAAGCAATATTAACAAAAAAAATGTACATGGTTAACTGATAAATAACTAAAATACCTTTGTGAAGAGATATAATGTGTCTGGGGCTTCATTTAAGAACTTATTTATCTGCTCTGCTGTAAAAGTCTTGGATTTTTCACTTTATATCCTTGTGAGTTTCGTTTCAAAAGTGCAATCAGCTTGCTATATTTAGTTATGTCAACTTCGTTGTTAATATTGAGTGTACTTTTAATCATGGAGTATTTAACCCACATACTTGACACTTTATATTTTTCAGATAACTCTTGAAACACATTTTCAGAAAATGATGTAGCATTTTGATTCATTTTCCATTCCATGAATTCGTGGTAACATTTATTATAGTTGCTCCTAGATTTCGACGGGAACAGGTTCATGGTCATGTTTGACGCAGCTTCCAGAATGTCTGGTGGTGTACAATCACCACTATGCCCGCTTTCAGACATGTTTTTACACAAAAACCTATGTATTTTACAAACAAAACCAAACTTTGTTTAAATATTGAAAAGATTTTTTAAATGTCAAATGTTGGCGCAAACATCGATTGCGCATGCGTGTTGCGTCGTCGCGGACTCGTTCATTGAAACCTTTTTTTTAAAGTAGAGGTTCAACCTCCTTGGTCCAGCTGGAGGTTGTATAGGTGTATCGTTATGATTAAAAAGTTATATTATGTTACAGGTGTCCATACAAGACCTGTATCGTAATAAAACTTTTTTTTTATTATTTTTGGCCTGTACGTAATGTTTGTCATAAGAATTTTGTTTTCAGTTTTATAATATTTGTATTATAGTATCAGAGTAGATAAAGTTTATCACCATGTACAATGAATTATAAATCGCATGCCATCACTTTGTATTGCAATCTTAATGTTTAAAACTACCACGTGCAAGTACGCCGTAACCTATAAAAGCGGTCGCACTGGCGACGGGAGGGCATCCACTTCGACTAAGCTCCCCACCACTCGAATCCCCTCGTGGTCGAAGCGGCGAACTACTCCACTGACATAACCGATCCTCACTTCCTTCCCACCCGTCGCCGTCCAAGGCATATTTTGGGTGACCCGGACGACCCCATCGCAGCCGTTACTTCGGCAGCTTTAGCGTCGTCCCAAGGAAACCCCGGTAATGGTTGTAGACCCGACCAGGGCTGTGATCTCGATCGCATTGTAGGCTCCGGCCGAGATCTTCCTCGCAGCCCCTGTCGCAGTCGAGGTAATCCACACACACACACGATAGTAGTCCCAGCCACGGTGCGGGCAGGAGTATACACCGCGGCCCCGGTCGCGATTTATCTCCGGCCCAGGTAATGGCTGTGGACGAGGTAATTCAGTGACGCCGTATTTTAAAAAAACATCATGGAGGTCTCTTCTATGTCATATATATTTATAGATAGTTTACTTGTAGTTTTGTAGATTTGCTAACAACTTTGTGTTTGGTAAATAAAATCGCTTTCGAAACAGTATATTTGTGTTATTGCAGCCGCCAAGCAGGTCACAGATTCGGCGAGCAATTGTGGCGAGTGGCGCCGAAAGTGTTGGAATATTCCACCGACGCGGATGAGGAGTTGCGCGAGCATTGTCTGCAAGCGCTTGAGGCGTTCGTACTCAAGTGCCCCAAGGAAGTACAACCGCATATACCTACAGTAAGTCAACGTATAGCATTCTATTTTAATTGGTATGAGTTTAAGCTACACAAATCCTGATTTTTATTGTTTGTACTTTGTATTGGTCCATACTGAGCACCAAGCAAGGGGCAAGCCTGGGCAAACAAATACAAAAAACTGGGAAAATAGATACAAAATTAAGAGAAGCGTAGTTTTCTCGCTAAAATAATTTCTGAGCATTTTTTGTAGAAAGTCGCGAGTTAATGCATGTAACTGTGCTGCGACGGACTTTAAGGGCTATTAGTATCTCAGTTGCAATTAAATGTTCATTGACATCTAAAAAGATAGCGACTCTATGACGATTTTGTTAAGTCTTCGTCTTCGTTCGTTTCGATCTAGTCGATAATTTTTTTTTGTAAAAACTATTCAAGATTTGATTTGGTTTTTTTGTAACTGAGATAAGTATTTGCCCTGCCGATCCGGCATAGCGAATGTATTCTCTGTACGAATATTTCGGATAGTTTGCGCTCAAGCTAATCGAGCTCTCCCGCCAGATAATCGAGCTGTGTCTGAAGATGATCACATACGATCCCAATTACAACTACGAAGACGAAGAAGACGGTGGAGGCGAGGATGAGGACATGGAAGACGAATCCTTCACGCCTGATGCAGAACCCGAGTCAGACTCCGAGGAGTACTCGGATGACGATGACATGTCATGGAAGGTATTTAGAAATCGTGTAATGTACATATATATTTTAGGATTATAAGATTTTTGCCATTGGAACTCTAAACAATGTATTCAAAAGAATACAGTTAACATACAATGAACAAGCGGCTATGAGATGTATTACATATTTTGTATTGTAATTCTCTCGAGATGCCACATAAACTATTATTTAATTACCGGCAAAAGCGAGCTAAAAGGGAGTTCGCAGGCACGGCATTCGCTCTGAATATATGGATCCGATGTGTGCGAAATAACATCGAAGTTCTGGGTCACTATCGTGTATTGCTGGTAAAAACAAGCGTTTCGTATATATTACAACATACTAGCTGCGTCCCGCGGTTACACCCGCGTGTTGATTGATGATGATGAAAAAGTATCCTATATGTTATTCCAGCGCCTCATCTATCTACATACCAAATTTAATTAAAATACATTCAATAGTTTTGCGTCGAATAGTAACAAACGTCTATACACACATACATACAAACTTTCGTGTTTGTAATATTAGTAGGATTATACTCACTTACTCATACTCATTTTCAGTTACAAGTCAAATCTACTAAAACTAAAAGTAATATTTTATATTATTTATTGTAGGTGAGACGTGCCGCAGCCAAATGTTTGGAGTCAGTGATCGCTACACGCCACGAACTTCTAGCTGATATGTATCTGACCGTGTCTCCAGCCCTAATTGCCAGATTCAAAGGTATATATGATAGGTTTAATGTTTTATTTCTCTTTTGTTAATTTATTTTCATTGACCTATCGTGTATTTAAAATGTCACACACGTAAAATTCCTCATGCACAATAGAGAGTCTTGGATTGAAATTCACAGAACGTCGAGATCGTACTTCATAATGCCAAAACAAAATACGAGTCTAGACTCAAACTCTTATGACTTCCAAAGTCATAGATGAGTTCGGTCTAGAGGAGCACGAGTATATACTCAATGGAGAATAAGACGGGCTAAGTCACGAAATCTGTGACTTCATCCGTGCTCAGACACTGCCCCCTCTTTGCTTTGTAAGAATGTTTGCTTTTTACGATGAGTAAAAAGTTTGCGTTATTTTTCACGGCGTTTTGCCATGAAACTGTATGCAATATTGTTATTAGGTATTGTGTGTTTGCATGTTTTGTTTCACTTGATTACCTACCTACTTACATAAGTAATAATAGGAAATAATTCCTATCTTAATTATTCTAGGATTCAAACTTTATTGTGTATATACTTAGTATATAGGTATATGATATTAGACGAATAACAGTAATGAGGTGTTTCTCTATTTAAATATGTACAGAAATATGAATTTCGTAACACGTTATCTTTGAAGAGTCAAATAACTTGGATGTAAATAGTTTAAGCACATGTGTTTTAGAGAGAAATAGAGATGTTGATTTATAAAAATCCATCAACTCATGGAGTAATCTCATTATATTGAGTTTCTTTGGAGGTTTTGCTCTTGAGAGCAAATTAAGCCTTATGTGTTATAGAGACTATTGTCTTCATTTGTCATTAAATTTCACATCGGTCACTTTTACAAAGCGTGAAGTTTACCATAACGAAACTTAGGCACTGAAAAGACGTAAGACGAGGACGGGGCGCGGCCAGGGCGCCGTCGCGACCTTTTAAAACATAGAAAAGACGAGGCACGGACTTGACGCTGGGCGCCGTGAGGGATGACGTTAGATTACCGCAGGTACAATGACGCGCAAGTCCCGACATCCGCGCCCCGTCCGTTCTGTTTGTTTTACAAAACGTCGCAGACGAGTAGGTAAGCATCGTGTCCGCGCCCTGTCATTTTTATAGGGTTTGTATGAAAGGGACGCGTAAGAGACATATGTCCGCGCCCCGTCTGCGTCTTACGTCTATTCTTTGTGTACAGCGCCTTAGCTTAGTCTTGCCGTCTTCGTCTAAAAATGTCGGTTATCTAAATGTACGAACACTTGGACAATGGTTACAGAACGCGAAGAGAACGTGAAATGCGATATCCTGAGCGCGTACACAGCGTTACTGAGAGCGACGCGACCCCCGCCCTCCCTTCAGATGTCTATGACTCGCGATGATGACTCTCCTCAAGCACTACTTCATCAGAGGGTATGTGTACATCTTTAAACAGACTTCCAAAAAGTAGGAGGTTCTTACATGTAGTAAAAGTTAAAGTAACACTACTTCATAACTTTTTCTTAGTGAACTGATGTTTGATGATTCGTTCATATGTGAAAGCTGGTGCTTCTCATGTGGTCTCATTTAAATTTGATCAAGATCGGACCAGTACTTTTTGATAATAATTTATCATCAACATCGGGTATAGTAGATTGGAAGTCATTTTCAATTATTTCAAATTATATCCTTGTAAACTTCTATTTTCGTCCATAATTGGAAAAATATAATTAGTACGAAAATATATTATTGAACCTCTCCTTCGTTATTATTTTGTAATAATAACGAAAACTGATAAAAGCCAATTGTTTCTATTGTTTTTTCGAGTCTTAACTTTGTTGACAGTCTTACTGTTTGTTTTCCAACATTATAAATAAAATAAAATAAATAAAATAAAAATTAATAAAACGGGATTAACGTGAGACTTACGCGTTGTCGATATTACGATTGAATCGCCCGCCTCGCACGGCGCACGGTGCGAAGTGACACAACGAGTGCAACACACTCAAGATCCTGCAGAAGGCTTCCGGACGAAGAAGAAAAAATTGTCAATCGTGATATCGACAACGCGTAAGTCTCACGTTAATCCCATTTTATTATTACAAAAAAAAATGTGGAAACATTTATGTGTGTCGTCTGTGTTTTATATGCGACATAGGGAAACCTAGTGCAGGGCTGCGAGTGTGTGAACATTAGTCTCTTGTCCTACTCGGTGTGTATGTGGTCGCAGGTGTCCGGCGTGGTGCGCGGCGCACTGCGCGTGATCCGCGGGCGGAGCGTGCGCGCGCGCGGCTGTGCGCTGGCACTACTGCGGGAGCTGCTGGTCGCCGCGCCCGGCTGCCTCGCCGAGCATGTCGCGCGCGTCGTCCGAGCGCTCACACCCGCTCTCACGTCAGTAACACACCTCTATAGTCCTAATCATACATATTACACTTAACCGAATCATGCTTGACTTAACTCTTGGCCACCTAACGCGCCGTACTGGTACAGTCACGAAACTCTAGCGCTGACCGTTATTGCGCAGAAGTAAACAATTAGATATCACAGGAGGCTAGAGGGACGAAGGGGGCGCGTGCGTAGCGCCGGTGGCCTAGCCAGGCGTATTCCGCACATACCATTATAGGTACTACGTACAGACTGGAAACTCATCAGGAGAAGGGTATAACGGTACGACAGGGCTACGGGAAGGGGAATCGATACACTAGGAATCGCCATTTGTTTCTATTCTATATTGTAGTCCTTTAGCTCTTTCCTAATATGTCAAATCTTAACGTAATGGTCAATCGAATATGACATGTCGATAATGACGATGGCGTGGCGATGGATGATAATGATGAAAAGTATCGTAGGCATTCCCCGATATATATATATATACAGGGTGTTTGGTAGAGGGACCGACAAACCAAATGAGCGTGTTAGGGGGCCCACTTGGAGAATACAAGTTGGCCAAAAAAAATCCCCGACCCCCCAATTTTTTTTAACTTTTGTTTGTGCATTTTCCCGTTTTCTCCGAAATTGTACTATTTACCACCATAACATTTGTAAAATCTGTTTTAGACCGGATGTTTTTAGTTGAATTTGGTCTCTAATACACCTTCAGGCCACGCAAAGCAAAATTGGATAAAAAACAGAGCTAACTAACTGAATTTAGAGCTTATAGAGTCTAAACATCCGGTCTAAAACAGATTTTACAAATGTTAAGGTGGTAAATAAGTACAATTTCGGAGACAATCATAAAAATTTAACGGCTAGCTGCACGCTGTGGTTTCACCTACGTGGTGATGAATGATGAATGTGATGAATGATGAATGTGATGAAAAGTATCCTATGTCTTTTCTTGAGATAGTTATGACAAACCGAAAAAAAACAAATCATAAAAGTCGTTCCTGCCATTTTTTGAGTTATAAATGGTGTAACTAACACGACACGGCCTTGTTTTATATAATAAGATAATGCGACACGACATACTTGTACATAAAGGTTTGAGTGATTAATTCTTTAGCTGACATCAATGAGTTCGGTAAGCTTATTCACCCTTCCACATTTCGCTCACCGCTAAACTTTTGTGCCGTTACCTGTACAGGGGCTTTTTTCGCTATGACTATTCAAACAATAAACGCGGCGCGGTACGATGATTGTAAAGTTGTAGTGATTTCACGATCATTCCTTGAAAATATCGTACCAGTATGATTTGATTGGCCGATGGGGCCGGAAGGTTCTGGAATGGAGACCACGGTCCGGCAACCGCAACGTAGGTCGTCCACCGACACGGTGGACAGACGACTTGATAAAGGTCGCAGGACGACGTTGGATGCAGGCCGCTTCCAACCGGTCCTTTTGGAAAATTATGGGGGAGGCATATGTTCAGCAGTGGACGTCCTACGGCTGAGATGATGATGATGATGGTGATTGTTTACATTTTGCCGCCAGCAACATAATCACTGCGGCTCATTAAATCAAAAGTGGCTGAATTAATCTTATTACATCAATCACCATTATTATCTCAGCCATAGGACGTCCACTGCTGAACATATCTACGCCTCCCCACAAACTTCCAAAGGGACCGGTTGGAAGCGGCCTGCATACAACGTCGTCCTGAGACCTTTATCAGTTCGTCTGTCCACCTTGTCGGTGGACGACACGTTACGACTACGCTGCGCTAGCCAGCACGTGGTCTCCACTCCAGAACCTTTCTAAGTCACGGACATAGCTCAGAAGATAAGCCAGTTGAAGTGGCAGTGCGCAGGCCACATAGCACGCAGAACAGATGGCCGATGAGACCGAAATACCCTCTCCATAGCTCGTTGTGCTACTTTGAGCTTCCTTTGCTATCAATGCATAACTTGAATAAAATATTACACAGGGACAAAAGCACGGCATCATCAATGAAGATCGAAACCCTTGTGTTCGTCGTGTGCCTGGTACGCGGACACAGCGGCGCGACGATGCGGCCGCACGTCGCGGCTCTCATGCCGGCCGTACTGGCCTGTGTGCATGACCCCTTTTACAAGGTCACCGCAGAGGCGCTCAGGGTTCTACAGACGCTGGTCAAGGTCATGCGTCCACTAGGTGCGTATCTGCCTAATCTATTTTTAAATTTTGATCCATTCTACAAGGTCACCGCAGAGGCGCTCAAGGTTCTTCAGACGCTGGTCCAGCTCATGCGTCCACTCGGTGCGTATCTATCTAATGTTTTTTTCTAAATTATGACCCTTTCTACTAGGTCACCGTAGAGGCGCTCAGGGTTCTGCAGACGCTGGTCAAGGCCATGCGTCCACTCGGTGCGTATCTATCTAATGTATTTTTCTAAATGATGACCCTTTCTACTAGGTCACCGTAGAGGCGCTCAGGGTTCTGCAGACGCTGGTCAAGGTCATGAGTCCACTCGGTGGGTATCTGTCTAATGTTTTTCTAAATTATGACCCCTTCTACTAAGTCACCGTAGAGGCGCTCAGGGTTCTGCAGACGCTGGTCAATGTCATACGTCCACTCGGTGGGTATCTGTCTAATGTTTTTCTAAATTATGACCCCTTCTACTAAGTCACCGTAGAGGCGCTCAGGGTTCTGCAGACGCTGGTCAATGTCATACGTCCACTCGGTGGGTATCTGTCTAATGTTTTTCTAAATTATGACCCCTTCTACTAAGTCACCGTAGAGGCGCTCAGGGTTCTGCAGACGCTGGTCAAGGTCATGCGTCCACTCGGTGGGTATCTATCTAATGTATTTTTCTAAATTATGACCCTTTCTACTAGGTCAATATAGATGCGCTCAGGGTTCTGCAGACGCTGGTCAAGGTCATGAGTCCACTCGGTGGGTATCTGTCTAATGTTTTTCTAAATTATGACCCCTTCTACTAAGTCACCGTAGAGGCGCTCAGGGTTCTGCAGACGCTGGTCAAGGTCATACGTCCACTCGGTGGGTATCTGTCTAATGTTTTTCTAAATTATGACCCCTTCTACTAAGTCACCGTAGAGGCGCTCAGGGTTCTGCAGACGCTGGTCAAGTCATGCGTCCACTCGGTGGGTATCTATCTAATGTATTTTTCTAAATTATGACCCTTTCTACTAGGTCACCGTAGATGCGCTCAGGGTTCTGCAGACGCTGGTCAAGGTCATACGTCCACTCGGTGGGTATCTGTTTTTCTAAATTATGACCCCTTTTACAAGATCTCCGCAGAGGCGTTCAGGGTTCTACAGACGCTGATCAAGTTGTTGCGTCTACTAGGTGCGTACCTACCTAATATTTTTAAATTAATTTAGCCTCATACAGTTTGGAGATTTGACCGTCCATTTTTGGACCTGTAACATCAGGCAAGATTGGTGAATCTTTTTGATTCACCAATTCTTATTGTTCCTGATGTTACAGCGATGTGGTTATCATTCAACTTCACAATAAAACGTAGTGATCGAATGTAAGCGAATTTCTGGCTGACAACTACGGTTCCCATTTAATTATCCTAGTAACCACTGGAAAGAATCATGCCCTAAATTAAGATTATGTAAGTGAAAATAATAGTTATTGGAAGTGTCTCGAAGAAAATCGGTCACAGACTGACATGATGGTATGAAGCATCTCGACTGCGAAATGCTAAACAGTTGACTGGCTAAACTCTCTTTTAGAGACATAAATACCCATTCCACAAAAGTACGGGATTCAAACCCGCATCTTCCGACAATCCATATCAGACGTCTAGACCGCTAGGCCACCGAGGCGTACCGTCCGAGCATCGAACTTCAACGCTCTGTTAGATTTTAACAGTCTCGTGGGAATGGTCTAAGCAAGCGCTAGAGATTTAAAAATCATATAATAAAAAAGTTGAGTTGCTGTCGCATACGCTATTTCAATACAATAAAAAAAAAAAAAAATGTAATAAATACAATAATTCTTTATTAATAAGCAATTCTAAAAGAAAAACATAATACAATAAAAAGCGCTACATAGTTCAGTTACGCGATGTTCAGCCATTCATATGTCCCGCATAACTCTGCAAATATTTGATGGGTGCCATAAATATCTATGTTCAAATAATCAAATCAATTTCAGACAACGTAGAAGGGTCCGAGGGCGTGGTGGAAGTGAACATTGAACCGCCCGCTGAGGAGCTGCAGCCATTCATCCCTGCTATGTACGAGTGCACATTGGTGCGGCTGCGGGCCACAGATATGGACCAGGAGGTCAAAGAACGAGCCATCGCTGCCTGCGGACAGCTGCTCTGTCATTTCGGAGACTATCTACAGGTAATGTAGCAGTTATAACTGTGCCTCCTAAACTAGTAAACAAATGCCTTTGACATATCCTAAAGCCTGTTTGTTCTGAGGGAGGACTGACTGCTTAATAAGCCTTTAGAAGCAACTGTCAATTTTGCCAACATCATCAATTGATATGAATGTTTATTTATATGCACACTATAAAGTAATTCATGTAAATTAAAATACAGTACCTTATATTTTTGTTACAGAATGAGCTTCCCATCTGTTTGCCTATATTTTTAGAAAGGCTGCGCAATGAGATTACACGTCTGACTACAGTAAAGGCATTAACCAAAATTGCTTCTTCACCTTTGAGAATAGACTTGAGGCCCATATTGGTAAGCAATTTATATTCGATATTAGTTATATACTATTCGATTTTTGCAATGCAGTGTCAATGTTCAAAATTATATTATCTTAAATAAAATATGAATTTATATCTGTACCATATTTTAATTCTCTGATGTTTCTTTGTTTCAGTCTGATGTTGTGCCTATCTTAGGATCCTTTCTGAGGAAAAATCAAAGAGCCTTGAAGCTCTCTACTCTAGTTCTTTTAGATACTCTGGTGCAAAACTATAGCAATGCTATTAGCATTGAATTGTTAAGTAAGGTAAGCACTATTTTTTACTTTTACATTACTTTATCATTCTCTCTATCTTTGTTTATAAATGAAGGGATCATCGTAATATGTTTAGAATAATCGAAAACATTCATTGTTTCATGCAGAAGTCATTTGTGATAAACTAGCCTAGCATTTGGCCTAGCAGTAGTAGTCGTGGCCTACCACGAGCTCTTATAAGCAACGTGTAACGTAATCGTATCGTTGACGTATGCTGTACATACTAGTTAATCTAATACAACTGTGGCACAGATAACTTATATAATTACATCAGCTCATATATGTTACAAGAGACTAGATGTGGAATAATTTCCATATTCCAAATATTTTTCTTTGGAAATACTATTTACAAATTATAATTTAGCCTTTAGAATAATAATAACTACTTGGTTTGGACGCAGTTGAGTATAACTGAAGATATGTCCATGAACACCTTGTGTTATTGTCCTTGTTCTTATATTATATTTTAATACTGCACTAAGTTGCAGGTACAACACACAGTCATTTAAATAGTTAAATGACTGCACTCTTTTTACCCAAATACGGTGAAGCAAAAGGTTCTTGAAAGGACGTGCGTTGTGTACTATGTATGTTCATCTGTTCCCTCATAAATTCTAAACTACTTATCATAATTTAACAAATGAGGTGTTGTTGCAAGCTTCTTGTTAGTTTTCTATATCCGTGTTAGCGAGGTGCTGGAAGTTCACTGTTCAAGCGAGTATGAGGTGTTTGTTCATGAAGTTGAGTGTAGCTGTACATAGTTCATATATATAAGAATACGATTTATATTTCCCAGGTGCTAATGGAAGTGCCGGCTTTAGTGAATGAGTCTGATCTACATTGTGCGCAAACAGCGCTGACATTAGTGCGTGGCGCGTGCTTACGCTGTCCCGCCGCACTGACGGCGGAAGCGCGCGCCGCTCTCACACCCAACATACTGGCGCTCGCCAAGTCGCCGCTGCTCCAAGGTAACTGTAGCTACGCGTTGGACAAGGAGCGGAAGTCGACATAAATAACAATAACGTCGCCAGCTACCGATCGCTAATTAATGACTTGCTTGCAAATGCAACTCTCTACAGTTGAGATACAGAACAAAATCGTTTATTTACTCGACATTACACACTCCAAAACATGTCATGTAATGGTCAGTACTTCCAATTCGTAAGTACGCACTTAAGTATTGGAAGTACTTGTCGTGCTCACGATCGTACGGCGTACTTTGCGAACTGTCAAAAATGGTTGCAAATTTTACGAAAAATCGTAAAGTCAAAAAAGTAAGTAAAGTAAACATCCTTACAAATTGGATCGTTTTTCGTTAACGTACCGACATACTAATGCGAAGTAAATAAACGATTTTTCTTTTTATCTCGGCTTTATAGAGTTACATTAGTAAGCAAGTTATTAATTAGTGATCAGTAGTTTGCTATTTACATAGACATTTCCGTCTTGGAGGTCTATTCTACTATTTCACAACGTTCACCAATCTATCGCGCTGCAATTGCAGTTTTACTCCAGTTATTGTTTTATGATTACTCAAAAAGCCACTCTGCTATTTCTAGAGAGAAATTGTAACGTAACATATCTTACACTACCATATTATTTATACATTAAACGCAACTTTATATAAATGTCTTAGCGTCACGTTTATGAACTAACAAGTTAGAAGAATATAAAGTTTTAATCGATCACTGGCGTCAACCAAAACGTAACTGCAGCTGTACTGTTTTGAATTGTAGAATAAGAAAAGGTACTGAAGTCACCGCTACGGTTTGATTGCAATTTAGTTAGTGGAATTGAACCCCCAGAACTGAGCGCCGTCGGTAAACTTAGTAAGAAACTAATGTTTCGGCCCCCTTAAGTAATTCAAAATACTTTTATTTGAAATCTCTTTGAAAATGAATAGGTTTCGTGGAGGAGAGGCACATCAAACAAACATTCCTTTTTGGGCCTTCTTTTGTACAGTGCAATTATGTCGCGATCATTTTTGTATGAGTGTTTACAAAGTCTCGTGGTTAACACGCCGCGAGCCGCAGCATAGGTCTGCTAACAGAGTTGAGGGTATAGCTCTATCTATATTTTGTGAAACTTTTGTGGACTCTATAATGTTGTTTGCTTGTAGGCGGCGCGCTGAAGGCAATGCTGGGCGTTCTTAGCGCGCTGGTGTCGGCGGACGTGGCGGGGTGCTCGCGTCGCGAACTACTCGCGTTGCTTGTAGCGCCCGTGCACCGTCTGCAGGAGCACAGCGCCAACGCGCATCACATCAAACAGGTACCTACTTACACCTCAACAGTCTATACGCCACTTACACATAGTACACAAATAATATACTACATAAAAATAATATACTGGTGATGAAAACTAAATCTAGAGAATCCTTACTTTGTTTTACTTTTACTTACCGTTTAGTGAGATGACGCGACGCTTGCCAATAGCACGGTAATATTATCTATCCAGTATTCTGTCTTCATAGAAACGGCCAAAAGGCGAGTTATATTTACGAGCCAGTCGCGAATGCGCCGCTGACGGGCGGACGCTGTGATGGTTTTGTAAGCACTAAGCGTGCGATTTGTGATGTGTGAAATATTTGATTGAAATAAGTACAAGTACTTACTGCAATTATAGATTATATTGTGATTTTATTGGTTGATTGGTTTGTTTGATTCTTCAATAACGTACCCAGAGCTACAAAGAAATAATAAGTCGGAAAAAAGTAACTGCGTTAAAAAAATAACCCAACAAAAGTCGTGCTCAAGAAAGCGGGGCTTAAAAGCCATGTTCAGTACTCAGTACGTCATCATTCGGACATTTTTTTACAACAGAGCACACGTCAAATATGCTCGTTCATTTTTATCTTTATCATTGTGAACTACAGTTGTGAATCATCATGCTAGCATGCGTAGTGAAGTAGTGCAGGAGACATACAAGATTAAAATATCCCGGGATCACTTTTACTAGTAAATTGTATCAAAATTATAATTATATTCAAAGATGTTTAAATACGTAAATAAACTGATATGGTCAATACTATGCAAAATAAAGTCAGTCTATTTTTGATTTAATTTAGTTGTTAGTATGTTTTTTTTCTTCAGAACCAAACAAAGTAGTTTGCTTCTTTTGTTTTATTTTCGTTTTCTTGCCGATCTAATGCAGCAAAATAAGCCTAGCTGCACTTAAGCTAGAAAGACAAGAGTATGACTAGATGTCTGTGAAAACCAGCATAGTACTCTCCGTTCATTTGGCGAAGAAATTACAAATTAAAAAAAATATATATGTACCAGGTTACACAAAACTGCAGTACCTATCGGTTTGTACAGATGCCTGTGAAAACCAGCATAGTACACTCCGTTCATTTGGCGCAAAAATTACAAATTAAAAAAAATATATATGTTCCAGGTTACACAAAACTGCAGCACCTATCGGTTTGTACAGATGCCTGTGAAAACCAGCATAGTACACTCCGTTCATTTGGCGCAAAAATTATAAATTAAAAAAATAATATATGTACCAGGTTACACAAAACTGCAGTACATATCAGTTTGTACAGTAAGCACCTACTGTTTTTTTATACGATGTTATGATATAAAATCTCATATCTAACTTTTTATGCTGATGATTCGTCCCGAAGAAACATCAATCTTCAAGAGATACTACAGACAATTAACAATAAACAATAATAAACGGTTACCTATAGTAGGTATGTAATGTAGGCAACTATGGCATTAAAAAACAGTTCATTGTTTGGTCGATGAAAGCACGTTTCATATTTCAAGCTAATGAAAATTCCCCCTCTGCAAATTTTGTAGTGGTTTACCTGAGTTGCTCATCTGTCAGTAATATCAACACATTGCTTTTCTGAAATTATTGATAATGAAGGTATTCTGCGACCACTGAAAAACATCATCCAGGCAAATAACGACAATTTTTTTTGGTAAAATAATAAGCGTAAAATTTTTCAAAATTCTCTTCCCTACATTGCGAAAAAAGAGTCTATTCTAATTTCTTCTAGACAAAAACTTAATAAATTAATCATATTTCGCGGGACATAGAGATAATTTAATTTTAAAATGAAACCGAAATAAGAAAAGCAAATATATGATAATAAACATTGATTTATTATTGACTTGGTCCAGTCCGCTTGTTGCATAACATCGTCCACGCCGCTATGACTCAGTTGTCATAGGCTACGTTCCGGAAAGCGCCGAAATCACTCTCGGCGTCCGCACACCCATTCCCTTAGAAGGCCATGATCATCGTGAGCGATACGTCATTGATGACGTCACGTTTTTCAACCTGATCCACCGGTATGGAAAAACGTTTATTTTTCTTCTCATTCTCGAAGAACTGTAGTTAACAGTTAATATTCAACAATCAACAGTAACAAAAAACTTAACAAAACAATAATCAAAACAAAAACTATATAACAAAAACAGAAAACAAGCCAAATTTAGCAAGAAAATTGTGTATCGGTAACAAAGATGCTGACCGTACTGACACTTGCCGGGCGAGAAAAGGGAATGCGGGGGGAAGCGGGCGGGGACCCGCATTCCAGCGATGCGTCGAGTTAATGTGCCCGCGTTGTATGTACATGACAAATGGTAATAATTACAAAATTTATCCCTAATACAATTGCATGTTTAATCAATGGGGTTTGGAACCCATTGTTTAAACATGCCCAAACAAGGCGCGGACTAATTAATTAAAAAGGTGGATACATTAATTATTTAATGTATAATGTATACATTTTAAAATAATTGTATTGCGACTCTCTTGTAATTTTAATTCATTTGACATACACACTGAACTATATAGGCTGCCCTCGCGCGAGTTTACATACCGCGCGGCTGTAGGTACTGAAATCAATGAAAGGACCAAGTCACAATACTGGACAGATACATTACCGTGCCAATAGCAAGTGTTAAAATGTTTCCATGAGGTATGTGGTGTGGTTACAGGCGTTCCACTCGCTGGCGAAGTGCGTGGCGGCGGTGGTGGTGGAGGGCGGTGCGGACGCGCTGGAGGTAGTGCGCGGGTTCCTGCGCGATGCTCACCACCCCACCTCCGACGCGCACCACATGTTCGCGCTGCTCGCGCTCGCCGAGATCGGACGACATCTGTGAGCCTACCCACTAACTCTTGCGCTCCTTACACGGAGATATAACATGTTAAATATCTTGCCCTATAAATTCGCTGGAAATGCAAATGTAAATCGCGAATAAAGCGTGCGTGACGCCACTTCTCACGGTTCCAGCAGAAGATCAGCGCTGGTTGTTTACAACTGGCACTACACTTAGGGCCGATTTTGTGCCCACAGACTACCAATTTAATTTGTCTCATATTCTTTTTTCCTGTTTTTAGTTAAGCGTGATATTTTATTGTATGTTATCAAGATATTTCTAATGTTTAACAATTTAAAAATTCTTTATAAACGTAAAAATTATACTATGAAAGTAATTTTAGCAACGTTATCTATTTCCCAGAGACCTAAGCTCAATCCCGAATCTGAAAGAAGTTTTGCTAAATTCGTTCACGCCTTCCTCGGAAGAAGTTAAATCGGCCGCCAGCTACGCACTTGGCTCCGTTGCTGTCGGAAACCTTCCGGAGTTCCTGCCTTTCATACTTGGAGAAATAGAGGCGCAACCCAAACGACAGTACCTGCTGTTGCACTCACTCCGGGAAGTAAGTTATTTTTTATGATTTTAAGTGATGAAGCGTGTGTTTAATTTTATCCCAAAAAGTCGAAGTAGACTAATTGAACTCACATGAGTGCATGTGTGAGTTGATGTATCTGTATCTGTTGGTGTTTGTTTGTGTGTTTGTGTCTGAGGGTGCGTGCGTAGTACATGTGATTGTGTGTAGACGTTTTTCTCAATGTTGATAAAGTTTGGTTTGTATTAGTAACACAAAGGAAACTTAAATCCCAAAAGAAAAGTTTCGTTGGAGTACTTATTCTTTACGGATAATCTTAATATAATCGAAATATTTTCTCCTTAGATAATCTCATGCGAATCATGCACTCCAGAAGGCGTGGAAGCTCTGAGGCCATTCATACCAGAAATTTGGGTGCAGTTATCGAAACATTGCCAATGTGCGGAGGAAGGATCTCGTAATGTAGTAAGTATTTTTGAAAACCCTTACATCGCTCTACTTGACAATATGAATTTGTTTCATTTTCACTCTAATAACTGTATTCATACTCTACATTAAATTATAATCATCGTCTGCAATTGTAATCTTTATAGATAAAAATAAACCCCTATTTCTCCTGGTCACGCTATAACTTCTAGAACAATCTCGCTAATTCTTCTTTTGTTGTGTTAATTATTGTCAGGAGAAGATTCTTATGAAAGAAAAACCGAGAAAAGATGGGATACGGCGAGGCCGAAGGCTGAGCTACTACGCGAACGAAGTCGCGGGCCGTTGCTAGTAATCCTGATAAAAATGATTTTTCTCTTCTGGTATTAAAATAAATAATGGCTTTATGCAATCGCCTTATAAAGTAATATAAAATGACAATGTTCTACAATGGAATATTCAAATTACTCATAAACTTTCTTAGAATTCAGAGATTTTGTGATTATTGGGCCGCGTAATAACAGAGCGTCAGCATCATACCACACAGGAGGTGCAAAGAGCTGTAGAAATGCTCCTTATGGAAAACACTGAAGTCACAACCGGATAATTATGATTAGTATTTTACATATTTATTTTGTTTGTGTATTTATTTTATTTTTTAATTACCTCACATTATTTTTGCATATGTATTGTTTTATAAAGTGATGTGCCGATAATTTCACTTTTTAAAAGTAATTAAAAAGGTAGAGGTAATTAAAAAATAAAATAAATACACAAACAAAATAAATATGTAAAATACTAATCATAATTATCTTGTTGTTGCATAAACTTTCATGTGTAGATATTGTAAAATTACGATCTTTATCATAACATAAGCTGTAGGACATAGGGCATAATTTTCAAAGGACCAGTTGGAAGCGGCCTGCATCTAACGTAGTCCTGCGACATTTATCAGGTCGTCTGTCCACCTTGTCGGTTGACGAAATATACTACGCTTGCCGTTCCGTGGTCTGAACTCCAGAATCTTCCGGCCCCAACGGCCATCTGTTCTGAGTGCTATGTGCCCTGCCCACTGCCACTCGCTACATTTACGTTCTTTTACGGATCTCCTCATTTCTGATTCGATCACGTGGAGAGACCCCGAGCATAGCTTTCTCCATAGCTCGTAACGCGACTTTGAGCAAGGCCTATAGAGACCACGTTTCAGTGCCCTATTGGCCGTTTTCAATAACCTATCTATCGCCGGTTTACCTAACTGTAGAGATACGAGTAGATATTTGACACTATTTGTATGGACGTTATGCCAAATTTCTATCGGTAGCAACGAAAACTGTGGATAGATAGATTATTGAAAACGGCTGTAAGTCATCACTGGTAACACACTGATTATAGACTTTTGTCTTGGGAAAGTTTCTAGAACGACAATACAGTTAAATTACGGTAAATGCAATTATTTAAGATAAGCTGACATTAATGTTATTTTATTTGTTTTAGGTAGCAGAATGCTTAGGTAAATTGTGCTTATTGGAACCAAAAAGCTTATTACCGCACTTGAAGGAATTCCTCAAGTCGCCAGAGCCACTGACCAGGACAACTGCAGTCACGGCTGTTAAGTTCACCATCTCAGATCAAGTGAGTCATGTTTTATTTTTACTGTTATAACCATATAATATTTTCGATCTCTTTGATTATGTATTCAAACACTTGATTTGACGTGATAACGTCTTATATCGATGAACGCCGGCTGCACGCACGATAAAGTATGGCTCATTGTCGCGTTCCGCCTGAGCCGAGCGTGCAAGCGAGAGCGCCCAACAAGCGATACAGAGGCATGATCAACGACATTATCACGTAAAATAATCGTCCGTAAACCGACTTTCCAGAAGACGTTTTTTACTACCATATATTTAGTACCATAATTTTTTACGTTACTTTAATAAAGCTAACGCTGATGAGTGTTATAAGCCCTTATATTCCACTGTTAGGGTAAGTGCCTTCCTCTTGAGTACGGTTCATAATCCACCACGCGAGCCCAGTGCGGGTCGGCAGATAATCTAATGAACAACCCTAATGTCTGAATTCAGTAAACTTATTTTGGGTTAATTGAAACTGTGAGATTCAGATATAACAGTAAAATCGGTTTTGCGGACCTATTGTATAGAGACACAATGTGGCTCATAGTAAATAACAATATATTTTTTTACCGTTGTATAAATGTTCATAAGTCGTCCGCTGACAGTGCCTCTGCCTATAACAGTTGCAGTGTTACTCGCAGAAAATTGCATCCGCACCGCGAGATTTAGTTACCTATACATATGCGTATAAGTAGCCTAGATTTATTTGCCCAGTAATTTAGCTTAATTTAGCGACCTTTTAACCTAAGCACAGTAAGGGCCCGGACACACGAGCAGCTTGAAGCGTTCAACGTGGACTACTTCAAGCTACGATTGCACAGTCTTCTAGGCTACATACACGAAACCGCTCGAGCAGTTGCAAATGCTTCGGGCGGTTGGTAGTCAATTAGTCGCCATGCATACTCGGACTGCTCGAGCTGTCGACTGCTCTCGCGCAGGTGCCTCCACCCGCGCTTTTCATTCCGCGTTGCGCGCGCTTCCCGCCGTTGAATTGAAATTGTGACTCGTTGAGCAGTTAAAGCTCATTGTGGTGGGAAACGTGGAAGGGAAACGTTCACGAGGCCGGTCAGCGACCAGGTCTGAACAACTGAAAGAAACACCAACGTCCCGCTTTTACACCGCGGTGGAGATGGCCAGAGACCGGAGCCGATGGAGACAGTTCGTCAGAACCAAAGTGCTGCCATGATCACGATCCTCAGTCATGAGGGAACGACCGAAGAGAGAGCAGTTAATACCAAATGCTCGAGCAGTTATCAATGGCAGCTTCAAGCTGTTGAGTATGACTCCAACAGCGCAGCGGTCCGTGTATGTTGATCACTGTCTCACTGCTCGAGCAGTCCGTGTATATCGGCTCTAATACTTGCACATCTTGAATTCCATCAACATGATAGCTGTAAAATATTAATAAACTAATAATAAGAGTAATAAAAAAAGAAGATTTAAATCTTCAATTGTTTTATTTTGTACTGAAATATCATTTGTTTATGTGATTCCGTCCGATTCTAAAAATTCTAGCACTCTACATTATACTCGAGTATTTCATGCTCTTTTGAGTCATTTCTGCCCTTAGCTACGCTCATGTTATATTTAGTACCACTAAACTCCGTTAAGGTATTACTTTGCTTGGATATACGAGTATCTTAGCAACTAGCAGCTTCTGTCGCCGCTTCGTACGTTTCGTATTGGGATAAAAATAGCCTATGTATGTATCCACACAATAAATTAACGGAAACTCGCTCAAATGTTAGCAGGCGCTAGTGCCATAAAAATTATGAAGGGTTACGACATCAATACGAGAGTTAAGTGTTTGAAGAAACTCTTCTATCGGTTGGATAATGATGACAAGCTGTTCAATAGATATCGCTCCGTCCCTGTACGACGGTTAAAATCAAATATAGAGTTAAAATTCGATGCTCGAACGGTATGCCTCTCATGGCGCCTGACAGGGATTGTCAGAAGACGCGGCTTCAAATCCTGTCCGATGATGTGTATTGTAACTTGTACATTTTGTGTAGTAATAGACAGCAGAAGTGTGGCGTTACAAAATGGCGGTATTTGACATAAATGGTAATGGGTAAAAAGAAACCTCTGTGTCAAGGTATCGTTTTTTGGATTTAGCACGTTCTTAAAATCGTTAGTTTATTTCTGTGTTTAAGAAAAATGAAAAAAAAAACGTGAGAATAGGAGAAACCTGGTTTCTCTTGATACATGGTTGCACGCGGGTGCAAAACAATACGACATTTTATTTATTTTTAAAACGATATGAATAAGTGTGCAATAATTAATTATGCTAAAATCGCATACGTTTTCGTCGTTGTTTTTACCCAAACCACAATTTTGTGAGGTTACAGCTTCCACAGTCTATACCCAACCAATTACAAAGTAGTGTTGTAATTATGTATGTGTTAGCCGCAAGCGATCGACCCGTTGCTGCGCGAGTGCATGTCCGAGCTGCTTGTGCCACTGCGCGACCCCGAGCTCGGCGTGCGCCGCGTCGCGCTCGTCGCCTTCAACTCAGCCGCCCACAACAAGCCCTCGCTCATACGGGACCTCCTGCCCCATCTGCTACCCACCATCTATGCAGAGACTAAAGTCAAGGTAATCTTTTGAACATTATATATTTTAGTCAATGAAAGAAGATGATGACAACCGCTGGGCTATTATGTATCTCAGTTGCTAACAAATGTGGATTGAAATCAGAAAAAATGGCCGCTCTATGTCACTTTTGTCAACTTCAGTGATCAAATTACTAACATTTTTGCTTACTGGAGTTGCTTAAACTCACATAGGGTCGCCATTTTTCAAGATTTCAATCTACATTTGTCAGCAACTGAGATATATAATAGCGCTGCATATCTAATAGATAAATTATTTGTGAAGAAGAGTGTTAATTTGTCGTCAAAGTTGACACCGTTACAGAAAGGTACAGTAGCCTGTAACTGTACAGTCGTTTCAACTTAGTTATCCTAAACATAGCCATGATTAATGGCATTCATCCCAGGATGTAAGATTCATAAGCTACTTAAATAGTAGGGGAGTGCAAGATGGTAAATAGAGATTTACTCGAGCGTCGTGTGGACCTACATACCTATATTAGAATGTGAAGGTTAGATGAAAAGAAGAAAAAAAAGTTAATTTGAAATATACGTTTCACTGGTAGGAGGAGCGTGTACAAGTTTTTAAAAATTAAAAAAAAAACTGTCGGTTAGCATGGTGGGGGTGGTCCTACAAAGGGGTAAAAAAAAAACTAGTGCGTCATACATTGATAATGGATGTTAAGAGGATTGCATAGCTAGTACTTTCCGTACTAAAAGAGAAAACTCTTTTCTACCTCTTCACATTGTCCGATTTCAGTATTTTTTTTTTCATGGAATCATCTCATTACTATGCCGTTCTATGCCGTACGTTTTAATTTTTTCAGTATTTCAAAGTAATATAAATTTCCCACGGACTCAAATGAATAACTCTACTAAATGTTGCATATATACAGCGTGTAACAAAAAGGTGTAGTAATTGTTATACTGAAAGGTGTGCATATGTACCTAATCAGGTTTAACACTGTAAAGTATCAAAGTTTAAATCGCCTATATTTCTTCAAAGAAAGTTAAATAAATTAGAAGCCCACATTTTTTTGGATAGCCCTATTAGACATGCCAATTCTTGGATTTCGCTGAGTCAATGCGCCTAAAATCCCCACATCATTCAGTTGCCCTACCTTACATGCGCCCTCTCCTTGCGCCCCACCCCAGCCCAGGCCCCGCTTAGGTCGCCCTTGTTTACGTGGTCTACGTTCTGGAGGCCATTGCCGTCTTTGGTCTAGTTTTTCAGGGATGAACCTGCTTTAGTAGGTATTAGAAAAACTTTGATTACTCATTACTCGGAATTTTTACTACTTCCTGGGACGCAATAGGTCCCAATTGTATACTAGCCTCTGCGTGTGTGGTTTTAGTATTATTACATATTTTTGTTACGCGCCGTATATCTAGCATATTTTAGCTACTAAACATCCATAATGTTTTTTTTTACAGAAAGAGTTGATACGCGAAGTAGAGATGGGTCCGTTTAAGCACTCAGTGGACGACGGCCTGGACCTGCGCAAGGCTGCGTTCGAGTGCATGTATACACTGCTCGGCACGTGTCTCGACCGTCTCGACGTGTTCGAGTTTCTGCGGCACGTAGAAGATGGCCTGCGCGACCATTACGATATCAAGATGCTTACCTATCTCATGTGTGCAAGGCTCGCGCAGCTCTGCCCCACTGTTGTTCTACAGAGTGAGTATTGTGTTTAAGGAATTTTTAAGCCGGTTACAAATATTTTTTTATCTGGGTGTTTATCATGAAAATAATGGATGAAAGTACTTACCATTGGCGACTAGAGGTAGTTTTTTCTGGCCTTTCGCTGGCCGCATCTCGGCGCGCTCGCTTCGCACCTGTGATGCTTTTGCTCTGACTACTTAATATGATAGTTGAGAAGTGATTTTTCACTCTTCTTTTTAATAGCCCACTTTACTTCGTTTAATTTCTTAGTCACCGATAATATGATTCATAATAAGATATTTTATAACCCGCATTCGTAACTCATCGTTCAACTAGGTTAAGTACACCCTGCTGTGGGCACTACTTGGATGGGTGACGGCTAAAGCTACTTTGGCTGAGCACATTAGGCTGACACAATGCTATATACTACTCGTATATGCCAACAAAGCGATTTGTAAATGCTGTCCACACATGCCATTTTACTCACACTAGCACTTATCTAATGCTATCTCTAGTATGAGTGAGGTTCAATGTACACAGAGAAGACATGGCATAGATTAGACGTGATATGGATATGGCACCAATGCACACATAGAAGACAGACAATACGACTATATTTTGACTGCTATCCCTGTCTTCTTCATTAAGATAACTGTTTTGACTTTCACAATTTGAAAAAAAAACAATATTCAGACACCATACTTATTACGATTAATATAGACTTTCGAGACCTATATTCTAACCTACATTTCGCGACTAAGTATTATAAGTTGCTCCAGAGCATAAATGTAATGAGTTGTATATATATTTTGTTTCTAGGGCTAGAAAGCTTAGTTGAGCCACTTAGAGCGACATGTACAATGAAAGTGAAAGCAAACTCTGTGAAACAAGAGTATGAAAAACAAGACGAACTAAAACGATCTGCATTACGGGCCGCCGCCGCTCTCCTACAAATACCAGAAGCAGGTTTGTGATATTTAATTATTATTGGTTTTATAAATAATATCATACTAAATGCAGTAAAACTCTTTGTGAATGAGTTCGTCCGGGCAACTACTGCCTCCGTATCTATTCCTACCGCGAAACAGTAATTATATCAATATTATGTTCTGGTTGAAGGGTATTGGTGCCGGTTAAATAACAGGCACAAGAGCTTTGAAATCTTAACGCCTCAGGGTCACGGGCACAGTGCAGTTCGTCCTTCATTACTCTATATCTACTACAACCACAACTCTACAATCTTCCTCCATTTCTGCTGAGATCTTACTTAAACAAAGTGTAACTGAATGTGACACAACTTTTAGATTTCCAGTAGTTAATTGCAAAGAAATTGTAAGCAATTTCAAAAGACTTGAAGAAGCAAAAAAACCGGCCGAACTATGGGGTCTTTCTGTGAAGACCGTTTCTTCAATTATAGATATCATTGCACCCAATCTAGCAGCTGTGTTTAAGTTGTGTTGCAAGTGGTATATTTCCTGACCTAATGAAGCACAGTAAAGTGGTTCCTTTATTCAAATCAGGTAATACTACTGATCCAACATTTTTTATACGTTTACTGTACTACCTACTAAGTAAGATTTTCGAAAAAAATATATTACATCAATTAGAAACTCATTTTAGTGCTAACCAAATTTTCCATAAAAATCAATTTGGGTTTACAAGGAATCGCTCTACTATAGACGCAGGTATAGAACTTATAAAATGTGTGTTTGGTGCCTGAGAGAATTCTCAGGATGCCTCAGGTGTTTTTTGTGACTTGTCTAAGGCATTTGACTGCGTCCGACATGATATACTTGTCAGGTTATTACAACACTATGGTATTAGGAACATGGCTCTCAACCTTTTGACTTCATATTTAAACGATAAAATTCAAAGGCTTGACATAAATGGTAAAAATTCGCCCGGCTCTCTAATCTCAATGGGTGTTCCACAAGGTTCAATACGAGGGCCGTTCTTGTTTTTAATCTATATTAATGACTTACCTTATTATGTAGGGAAGAATCACGAGATTGTATTGTTTGCAGATGACACTTCACTGTTATTTAAAATAAAAAGGCAGTTCTTAAACTATGACGATGTTAACAATGCATTAGCTAAAGTTGTGAATTGGTTCAATACAAATAATCTTCTCCTCAATAAGAAGAAAACTAATTGTATAAAGTTCTCGACACCAAATGTGAGACAAGTATATAGACAACCAATATACAATTGAATGGAACAGGGTTGGACCTTGTGGAGTGAACGGTCTTTTTAGGAATTACTATAGACGCTAAATTGTAATGGGGTCCCCACATTAAAAAATTGTCATTAAGATTCAGTTCAACGGCTTATGCTGTTAAAAAATTAGACTATTAACTGATGTAGACACAGCTAGAATAGTTTATTTTAGTTATTACCATAGCGTTATGACTTATGGCATACTGCTCTGGGGATGATCTGCAGATCTTAATTCTATTTTCATATTGCAAAAAGCAGGGCAATACGAGCTATCTACAGTTTCGCTCCCAGAGTTTCCTTTAGACAGAAGTTTAATGATATAAACATTCTAACTGTTGTCTCTCAGTTTATCTATGAAAATGTATGTCAAGAAAAACATGAATAGTTTTGAAAAAGGAGTGATGCTCATTTCATCAACACGCGGAATAAGCACAAGCTATCTTCATGTCCACATGTAACTCGTCTCCACAGAATAAGTCATTATTTTATGGGACAATGTATACGATCCTATAATAAAGTTCCCTGTTATCCGAGATTTGCCTATTAATAAGTTTAAAATTACTATTAAAACTAAACTCTGTCAAAAAGGCTATTACAAAATTTCGGATTACTTGGAGGATAAAACAGCTTGGGACTGATCACTCCAAGATCCACCTACTCGTGTATTACCATGTCAAAGTGTAGCGTGTCTTGCCCTACTGATACCATTATTATGGTCTCTTTTGTAAGGCAACACACTGGAGCTAAATATAAACGAACATTTGTTAATTATATATTAAGAAATTGGCGATAAAAAAAATGTTAAAAGACAAGCCCGCTGAGTTTCTTGCCGGATCTTCTCAGTCGTGGTCGCGTTCCGATCCGATTGTCGATTTAAGAAATAATAAATGTAATATGACAATTTGTAAGTCTGCCCCCATGGGCCTATACAGAATAAACGATTTCATTTCTTGTGACGAAATGCATCGTTCTAGGCAGAAGTTACCACTTTGCGCCCTTGTATAGTCTCCTAACTTAACTCCTAACTAACATTTTGTCTAAAAGAAAATAAGCGAATTTTTATTTTTTATGTAATTTCATGAAACTGGTAGAAAAGGAAGTTGTCAAAAAGTGAATTAATCTATTTCGTTGTAAACTTTCAGAAAAGAATCCCCACCTAATGGACTTTGTGACGCAAATAAAGTCATTCCCCGACCTGCAGCCCATCTTCGAATCCATCCTGAAAGACTCAAGCGGGACTGGCGCAGTCGACTCCAACCTCATGGATCAGAGCTAACCCGGCTAGGCCTGCGTCCTTCCACCCATGTCTCAACAACACGCCTTTACCCAGGTTTCATTTCTTTTTTCGTTTGTTATTTGCATTTTATGAACTGATATTTTGTATGTAAAGAGATGTTTAAATTGATGTTTAGTAAAATACACAGTGACACTTTGATTGAACATTTTATTATAAAATTACAAGTACTTAGCTAAATAACACAAGCACGGGTTGTCGAGGGACTAAAGACGAAGGAATAGGGCGTCACGTACACGTTATAACACCGTGACGGGAGGCGGATGTTCCTCTATAACTCACAATCGCTCGCTACACGTTGTATATACAGTTCACGATTATTTATACATATGGTATCGTGCTATCGAAAGTTATGCGGAGTAAACACGATTGATATGTATTGTGATATTACATGCTATGTGGAAACGGTAGGAATATTAATAAATAAACTATAGTGAAGCGATGTAGTTAGTGTCAGTTATTTCCCTTTCCTCTTGGTGGCTGGCGTGGTGCTGGACGCTCGCGAACTGGGGATATCATTCTGCAAAATGAATATACATTGGACATAAATTACATTTTACATTAAAATTCAGATAGATATAAATAAACTTAAGTTACTTTTTATTAATTTTAGCATTATTACAAGATAATGCCAAATGATATCATTTCGCTTGTTCAGAACAGAAAATTAAACTTATCTTTTAGTATACTATGGTAAGTTTTCAGTTTATGCTAAAATCCAAATTAGATGGAAGCTTAACCTCAAATTTGTGAGGTCGCCACCTTTGTCCCCCGGCCGCCATCTTGGTAAGAGGGGTGAAAACACTTTTTTCGCGATATCTTGGAAACTATGCGTCTTACAAAAAAATTTGTTAAGTCATAATTTGTAGCAAACTGCCTACATATATGTTTAAAGCTTCTATTGACCCCCCACACATGTCCCAGAAATAAAACTGCGTCCTCTAAAAAATGCAATATTCGGTCCTTAAATTGTAACATTACAATGAACTAAATATTTTTTTTAGAATTAGTAATCTATGTGTTACAGGAATGTGGCTTTTAGTTTGCACAAAGTAAAAACATCCTTAATTTAGATAATTTTAAATGTCACTAGTTTAGTTTAGTGTTCTGAACAAGCGAAATGCTACCATATTTATGTGAAAACTTTGGCTAGATGATGCTTGCCTTTTTGGCGGAGGAAGGTACAGTCAAGTTGGTATTGCTTGAGTTTCTGAGCATGGAACTTCGAGATCCGCTACTACTGGTGCCTATCGCGCTCGCCGGTCTTTCTGGCGATAACTCTTTGCTGAAAAATAAAAATAATGTACATATATATGCATACACTTCTCAATATAATGCCACATACTAGTCTGACCGCAACCGTCGTACCGCGCCTTAGGTATGTGCGCGGTGAGGCGCGTATTCGCTGACACGGGCTGCCACGGATTACACCATAGTTACCGAGGGTTTTCCTCTCCAAGTTTGTCACACATTAGACGCAGTACAGCGGCTGTGATCGACTATAGACGGTGCGTTCATAAATAATGCTTCGCCATTATAAACAAAGGGAATGGAGAAAATGTAAAATTGATCAACTATGACATGGCATACTTTGTTGTATTACCTGTTCCCTCGAGAAAGCGTGCCCTTTCTACTGAACATGTCTGAGAGACGACCTCTTAAATCTCGTTTGCTGCCAGCTGCACTCATATCTGAATCTGATCCCTGCAAACAATACGTAATTGAATGGCAGAATATCCTAATCTATAATTTTCAGAAATTGTCTCATTCCTTGTTCATGAACAGGTTACAAAGTTTTCCCGTCGCACATTTATAAGGATGTGTCGTCACGTCCTTATAAATGTGCGACTTATGAAAACTAATATGGAATTTCATTCCTGCTCTCTGCAACAGATAAGATGTAACAAAATCACTTTCTGTCCTGTTAGCGGTCTTTTGTTTTTTTTGTAGCGAACATTAAAAATATACAAACGTCAAATCTCAAAAAGGTGCAAATAATTAGAAAAAAAGAGATTTTTTTCTTTTTACTCAATTTTCGATTCAATGAAAGGAGGCTGGGAACCTTTTTCTGCAGTGTGTAAACAAACAAGCGCCGTAATTTGTTTTGTTTTATTAATATTAATATAATTTTGAAATAATAATAATTTTGTAACACACTGATTTAGACTTACGCGGTTGTTAACTACGTTATAATTAGTACTCACGGGATGTACACCACGATTAGGCGGGTATATTTACCCGCCTAATCGTGGTAAAACGTGGTTAATAAAGTGATAATTTTACAGTACGCTTTAATAATTATTAAAAGTATTAACTTTGTTTACTAAGCGGAAAGCTTAAAAATACTACATACAACAAACAAAAAAAGAGTGTTTTCTCCCCTCAGTGTACAATGTGCAATAGTAATAAAGAAAAACATGTATCTACCTGAGAAACAGTACCAATTGGTCTGAAGTCGACTGTAGTTTCTTGATCAACGTGATCATCAATGGAGCGCGATTTCGTCAACTTTTTGAGTTTTCCGAATATGCTTTTCTTTTTCTTCTTTTCAGTAGGTAATATGTCACTTTGGGCAGATCCTCCTGATAACCGACTGGGGAGAAAAAAGGAAAGACAATTTATCAGCAGTCTTGTGTAATAACAGGTATATATGAAGGTCAAATAACATTAACATATTTTTGTTTATGAATATTATAGTTACGTCATTTTAGAGTCAGTCAGGGATACTTATATAAAATGTACACCGATTTACCCATGTAATCAGTCTACGTTATCAACCTAAGTTTTGGTCATATCCAATGCTTAACCTGGGGAACTTTGAGAGATTTATTTAAAGAAATCAATATATGTATTAACTTTGCCTTCCTTATATCTATTTGCTAATATAATGTATGTTCGTAAAAAATACATAAATATGTAAGTTAAATAATTATCACCACCCTTTTGATAGTAGGAACAAGAATAGGATAGCTGTACCTAGTAATAGACTTGCGAAGACTGATAGTTCGTTCCTAGGAAATTATGTGCGTATTTTACAATAAAATCCCAAAACACATAACTGAGCTCACAGAGGGATAATTCTAGTTGACTGTAAAAAAACGTTATTTTAAAGAAGACAAAGATGCTTGGAATACTACACTTCTAGCAGGTTATCACCTGCCACCCCTAAAATGTAATGATAAGTAGTACCTAAGTAGAAACATTGTAAAAATCTATATGAAAAGAATGGTCCCGAAAAGCCGCTTCTTCTCGGTAGGCTCTATATACGAGTATTTCGGAACGCGGCGGTAGTCTTTAAAGTACATTCAAATGAATAATTGACGTTCACAAGTGCGTCATTGATGCCAAAATTGAATAAATGATTTTGACTTTGACCCCAAATAAAATATTGTGGCGTAATATTAAGCCATCTTATCTAAGTCACTCAATAGGTAGTAATATTGAACGCGAAGATAGGCATTGAGAATTTCTGAAACCTAGGTATATATGATACTGTAGGCTAATTACGTACGCAAAGTCAGTTTTGATATAAATATGTTTGTGGTATCCAATTTGAAAATTCCATGGAGTGAACAAACAAATATACCTATCAAGACTAGTGTCGCGTTGCATAGTGGCGAACAGTCGCGCCTCCGCGTCGCCATCCAGGGATTGCATTGAAGAAACACTGCTATCGTCCACAGACTTCCAAATTATACTCTGCATGATAAAAACACAAATGTATTACTATGTCTAATAAATCGGACAATATTTATACTAAAACAACCTCGTAAATTGTCGCCCCGACGGTCCGAGCATGGAGATAGGATAAAATGATCGAAAATCATCGGTAAAAGACAGCCGTCGCATTTACTTCCTTACTAGAGACAAGGTAAGATAGCTGTAAACGTCAGTTTATCGACTCGACAAGTTTATCGTGAGAGCCACACTCGCACGGCAGGTTGGTAGGTGGCTCTCTTGAGCAAGAGTCGCTCAGATATTCTGTGAAGTATCTGGTACAAAGGTTTGAAGGTCACCACTGAAGGAAGTGACGACACGGGCAAGTCGTGCGCCTGATGGTAAGCACTACGCTTGCCCATGATAGGTGGAATGCGACGCAGAGCTTACAACTATGGTTTTGTGTGACCTTGGCTATGAGTTAGGACTATTTCGTACCTACTTGCATGGTAATGAAAAGAAAGTCTCCTAATATTATAAATACGAATTTGTATGTATATTTGTTACTCTTTCACGCTCAAACGGCTGGACCAATTTAGATACTATAGTAATACATAGGATACTTTTCATCATCATCCATCATCACGCGGGTGAAACCGCGGGGCGCAACTAGTAAACATAATTATAATTAATTCACTGTAGTAAAGTAGTACATTAATGTATCCAGAGATAAAAGCTATGTAACTTGCCTGTTCTTTGGTAGTTTGTTCTAAAGAAACCGATCGATTCTTGAGCGAAGGCGCACGCGATGGCGTTCTTGTCGCCGGCGTAACAGATAACGTGTCTCGTGGTTCTGTCGACATTGCTCTGCAAAATCATTATTAAAAAATCAGCCGTGTGATTCTCTAAGAGCAAACATCGTTGCATCCTTGACAACATCCGTGAAACAAATGAGATGACAAGAAACGTTAGAAAAACAACATGTACAAGGGCGATATCTCAAAGTATTTGACATCGGCTCATCGACGAATCATTAGAGAATCGCAGGGCTGGGCGGATGTCTACATAAATAGCAATGTAGGATGTCTACATAAATAGGAGTTTGTATGTCGAGTATTCTGTGCACAAGGAGTTTGTATCGAGGATTTTTTGTGCAAGGTGATTGTATAACATTCAGATGGAGGTCGAATATATGGATGTGTTCTAAATTTGAACAGAAATAGTCATCAAAAGTGCTTTTTATTATAAATTAAGCTTTTTCGAGGGGGCATTTTATAAATGTTCTAAACAATTGCCATAATTAAAAATAAAGACATAAAATATCGTGCATACAGGGAACCGCTATGTATTAGTTGCAGGCATTTGTGCTATTTGCTACATAACATCATAATCATCATATTACTTACCCAACGCTGAACTATACATATCACACAAATCCGCGACTGTATTTTACAGACATCCTGGCCATCTTGGGCTCTGCCGCGCGAGATTCTCGCACGTGAATTGATTATAACTATATTGATACAAATCTGACGACATGCAACTATACTTCACAACTGGCAAATGTACAAACCATACGAGCCCCATATGTGCTTTATACGAGGTCTATTTATGTCTTATATACATTATAAGAAGGAACAATTTGTATGTAAGTTTGTTTGTTTTGGCTCAAAAAGTACTGGACCGATTTCAAAAATTAATGTACCATTGGAAAGCTACATTCACCCTGTGTAACATAGGCTATATAAGATTTATCATCATCATCATCCACCACCGCGCGGGTGAAACCGCGGAGAGCACCTAGTTATATTTAGGCCGTCGTATGGTTCGTCGGAAAATACAGAAAAATAAGAAAAATGATACCTTCTGGCGCTGGCCTGTTGCCTCCTCGTGCGCTCGGCGATGCGTGACGCGCGCAGCTCGTCTGTGAGCCGGCGAAGGCGCGCCGCAGTGGCGGCCGCATCCCCCGCGCTACCCGCCTCGCCCGCGCTCTCCGGCGTCGCAGACCGGGACCGGGATTTTGATGACTGGACAAACAAATTGTTGAGGTATGTACGAGTAATATATAATTAAGGTAATAATCCAAGCCAATGATGCTTACTTACCCGTAGACTAGCCGTTGGTAATATTTAAATTATTTACGTCCAATAACATAATAGAATTCCAAGAAAACATACTACAATTCCAATTAATGCAACGCAGTAAGCAAAAACATTTTTTTAGCCTAATTAATTTTAGCAAATTGATTTCAATGTTTCCTCCGATATTTGCATCAGCCCGCATTAAACTACTCAGTCGAACTTATAAGCCTTATTGCAATGACAAGCCCACAGACTTGTCAGCTATAAGTCCGGAATAACCCCATAAGCACGAACAGGCTACACTACGGAGCAAACATTTAAGCCTATATTGGATGTTTCTTATGGCAGCATTATTTCCAATCCTTTTTGGCTGTGTATATTGGCTGAACATATTTCTATTAAATACAGCTTTGATTATTTTTTTATATTTCTCCTTACCCTATTTCTTCGCGGTGGAGTGGGAGTCATCAAGTTCTTCTCAGGCTTGACAGGCGGCGCGTTGCGGAACAAGTCAGGGCTCTGCTTCATGAGGTCTTCAATCGTTTCCAGCAGTTGAGTAATAATTCTGTCGTCCTCCTGTATAACAGGAAAATGTGGCCACGTATAAAAATTAGGTCTCTGATACTGACCTTCCTTTACAGCTCAACTACTTTTACAGTTATATGTAAGTGTATAAAAGTTGTTAGAATCATTTTAAAAATAATTCAACTTCGTAGTTATACACATTCGGGGTTTCACTCATATTATATGTGAAATGACGAAGAATATTTGTTTTACTACACCATCTCGTGTATCACTGAATAGGGATAATCAAATTAAGGTAATGATTGATACAATCACTCTTATCTTATTTGTACCGCATGCAAAAAAATAACCGGCCGAAACATTCGTGTAAAATTTATATAATACTAGCTGCGCCCCGCGGTTTCACCCGCGTGGTGATGGATGATGATGATGATGATGATGAAAAGTATCCTATGTGTTAATCCAGCGCCTCATCTACCCCCATACCAAATTTCATCAACATTAGCCCCCCCGTTTGTGCGTGAAAGAGTAACAAACATCCATACATCCATACATACAAACTTTCACGTTTATAATATTAATAGGATTTATTATATTGAGTACTTATAATAGTAACTGCAAAATACTTGAACGACTTCATCTGTCATTTTGAAAGCTGTCACTTTACAACCATCTATGAGATGCTACAGTATAATAAAACCATTGCGTGTAACAAACATCAACACGGAACCCTATAAACGAGTTGAATATTTATGAAATAATGTTTGGTAGTGCAGCGGGGAACGGCTATGTATACAGATTCGAAATTCCTCACGGCACTACCAGCTGGTAGTGCCGTGGGGAATAAAGATTTCCTTATGCACTACCAGTAGTGCAGCGGGGAATGACTGCGTTTTTCAAGATAGTTCACGTTTACGTTTATATTTTGACTTTTGTTTAATGTACCTATATGAATTTTAGTTACTACACTTCATATAAATAACGGATATCTATTATAATAAAAACTTAAGTGACCTATGAACAATAACAATGCATAAACAATAAAACTTTCTTAAAGGCAAAAGTGAGATGTAAAAATCATTGTTTACTTGTTGCGCGCGCTTGAGCGATGCGACGAGTAGTTTGTTCTGGTCGCGGTCGCGATCGTGGCGCTCCTTGTCGCGACGCAACTTCTCGTTCGCAGTACGCAACTTTGCGTGCGCGTCCCGTAACTCTAACAAGTCGCACTGGAGTTCTGTCACCTGATAAACAAACAATATGATTATATGCTACAGCACACGCTTGCTTATTCGAATTATATACTCGATTCGACTAATGATTTCGGATAGAAAGGCTTAAAAAGCAGAAAGTTTGACTTCGGAACTATGGCCTATGAGGGGACCACGCAAATAAATCGTTGCGTTGTGGGAAATGTTATACTATACAATTAAAGCTGATACATGCTATGCAACTTCTTTCTAGCTATGTGCTTATCTTATATAACATCTATGTCTAGCTATATGCTTCGATAAACGGTCTATTTTTAAAAATGTGTTTACTTCAGGTTTTTTTCCTATATATACATTGATTAATAACTTTAAAACAGTTCTGCTGTCGGCACGGGTTTCGAGAATCTCATTTGCTCGAACCCTACCGAGAGTGATTTACCCCGTTTCAATGCAAATGCAATGTATGCAAAGGAATAGTTTGATATGCAAAGGAATTGTTACGAAAGGGTTTGCTCACCTTTTTCTTAGCCTCTTCGGTTTCCTCTTCTGTGGTTCTCTTTAGTTGTTCTATTCTTCTCTTCATATCTAAACGCTCCTTATCCCGTTCGCGCTCCACCTGATAAATAAAATATCGTGTGCTTAGAACGAAACAAAACTTAGTGAGTAATGAGAGCTTTGATGAACAATTAGTACTGTTGATCGAAGGTGAGAGTGAATCAAATTCGTTATAGCAGTATGACATGAACAACAAGGATATTACGAGTATTTTGCAAAGCGAAGGTAATCTTGTGCGAACAGCTAATAGGAATCGGTTGTAATGATGTTTTAATTCCATAAGTAAAGAAAGTATAACTAATTTGTTAGGTAACGTTCCATTGTCTATGGGTCCGGTTTGTTAGACTATGGCTCATCATCATCATCTCAGCCGTAGGACGTCCACTGCTGAACATATGCCTCCCCCATAATTTTACAAAAGGACCGGTTGGAAGCGGCCTGCATCCAACGTCGTCCTGCGACCTTTATCAGGTCTTCACCGTGTCGGTGGACGACCTACGCTGCGCTTGCCGGTCCGTGGTCTCCACTCCAGAACCTTTCGGCCCCATCGGCAATCTGTTCTGCGTGTATGTGCCCTGCCTACTGCCACTTCAACTGGCTAATCTTCTGGGCTATGTCGGTGACTTTCGTTCTTCTACGGATCTCCTGATTTCTGATTCGATCACGTGTCGTAGAGACAGACAACGTTAGACATAATTTTCGTCTTGTCCATATTCATGATGAACATGGACAAGACTATGGCTCGTGGATATATAAATATAGGATTTTTGACTAGCCTTAAATAGTTACCTCTAGGTGTGAAGACATGTTATTAATAATATATTATCTCCATACTTTATTATCACAGGAATCTAATAGTCTAAATATAGCATTCACAATTAATCTATGTTGAACTAGAACCTCAGAATTTAAGTTTTTCACATTCCAAATTAGAGAACAATTCCACCTCGGACGGAATTGGAACTTGCATCTGATTTTGCCATAACTAAAAAGTAACTTAACATGGATACTTTCTAACTGCAATACTCTTTATGAAGACTTTTATATATTTGAAAACAAAAAAAATACACGAACTTCTAGACCTCTAGGCATGTTGGTGATGTTGGCTATATTTACATTCATGTGAATCTTGTATGTAATAGTGTGTAAAAAGAAAACAAATAGAAGAAACCCCAGACTAAAATTACAATCATAGAACACTAGGGACGCGTTCCGGTAAGCGCCGTCAACGCTCACAACTGTGATGCCCCGGTTTGCCGTTCCCTAAAGCCCGGGTGACACGAGGCCAGTTTTTCAAGCCAGGATAGCATGCCAGTTTTCTATTAAACTGTCCTGGCTTGCTGACCTGGCTTGGAACAGGCTAGTTCAGTTTACACGAGGCTTCATTAATTTAAGCTAGTAATATTGCAGTGACTAAGGTGACCACGCGTCCAACATGAATTGCATGCGAAAAAAACACATTATTCGTCTGAAGTACTTACTTCGAATACTGCCAATTCGCAATAGACAGTAGAAGATGAATTACAAAAACGGTACGGGACAATAACCACGTTATTTAATTTGCCACACATTTTTTGTACCTGAACCACGTTTATAAATGTCTTTATAACTTGGGAGGGTGGCGTTCTACAGACTTTTATGGTCTTGGTACAGTTGTACAAACTTTAAATTAATCTCCGTACTTAGCATTAATTTATATATTTTAATATTAGCATTTAAGCATCTTAATATCTCAAAAACACTTCAGAAAATCAACGAAACGCATGGATCCTGCTTACTATCCAACTGAGAACTAGCTTCAACGGCCACATGAAGCTAGTACACAAGCCAGGATAGTAAAAGCAGTGGTGTGGGGCGGAACTAGCCTAAAAATAGAACTACTTCCTATTAAAAACTGTCCTGGCTTACTGGCTAACTAGCTTAGAAATGAAGCTAGTTATGTCTACGCGAAGCCAGAAGTACTAGCTTGCTAGCTTACTGACACTAGCTTGCTGTCCTGGCTTGAAAAACAGGCCTCGTGTCACCCGGGCATTAGGTTCCAGTGCACATAATGCCCACCGAATGGTACCTACACTCGCGCGGTCTCGAAATTCGCGCCATATTTTCTGTCAAAAAACGAATCCTATAATTTGATGTTTTGACAGTGACACCTCGCAGCGATTGCAAAAGCACACCTCCAATCCGCGAGCGTTGTGGTCGCGACGTGAGCGTTATCAGTGACGTCATCGATGACGAGCTCGCTCACGCTGATCGTGGGCTTGTAAAGGAACGTGTGTGTGAACGATGCGATTGTTTTTGGAACATGACATAGAAAGTACCTCGAAAAGAGTCTGGCGCAGGTCTCTGGCGAGCGTAGAGGTCTCTTGCAGCAGCCGCTGTTGTTCGTCTCGCTCTTTGTGCCACGCGAGTTCCATACGCGTCGCCATACCCGCCACGCGAGCGCGCCCGGAAGATAGAAGACGCTCCTCTTCGTACTGAAAAATAACAGGTGTATTTGTATTTAAAGTGCCTACACATTTATGAATCATGAGCACACCAAAACATCTATCCGTTCCAAAAAGATAAACTTTGGATGCCCGAGTAAACCCATGCCGTCGGGACATTCACTTCGGCGAAGCCCGACACGCTTGGTGGGTGATGACAATTAGTCGACCTTATATATAGTAGAACTCTTCTGCAAGTAGGCGTCTTGGTAGGTAGAAACATCGTGCCGGGTCTTCTGACTTCAAGGATTTGTATGCATCTGTAGGGAACTGTATCAACTGGAATCACTCGGCGAATATAGGTCTAACTACTCTGTAGTATCTGAACAAAACTAGGAGAGATCTCATAGAAAACGTTTAGTCATACAAACTCAGCTCTCCACTAAGCTACGGACGGGGTGAAGATTGCGGGGCTGATTGGCCCGCGCACAAAGACTAAGTACCTACATTAATACAGTTGCGATAAATTAGTAAACTGCATACGTTTGGCGAGAGGAGAGTAGCGGTTTGCGCTTTCAAGTGTTTTATTGGACTGTGCTACACATAGATTGCGATCGAACAATCAATGTAACTCGCACTGAACTCCCAAAGCCAGCTATGTGGGTTGGGTGCGGATACCTCTAGACACGCCAACCGCTGTTCCAGTGTCGCCATCTAGTGTCTGAGTAGTATGGGTGTAGTAGTATTGAGAAGTACCTCATTGAGCCGCGAGTGCATCTCGGCGAAGCGCACCTCTGCGGCGGAGCGCTCGCTGACGAGCTCGGTGTTCAGTTTGGAGGACAACAAGCGCGCTTCACATAGCTCATCCTCCAAACAAGCTACTTGCTGCTCCAGTGTCGCCACCTTGTTACGGTACTCCTCCTGAACAAATTGTCAATAAAAATATAGGAAAATCAGTTTATGGTCAGCCCGCATTTAAAAATGCGTTTTAAACGGGATATAAAAAGTATGTAGTTATTTACATAAAAGAAAAAAAATGGAGTATTATAAATTTATAATATGAATGTATTTTTTTAAAACGGAGCGACCCATAATTAATTGCGATGTTTTATCGTAAAATGTCCAAAATCTTAGGCGATAATGCTAAATGCTTATTCGTCACTTTAACTAACACAGGCACGTAAGTACCTATATTATAAAAACGGCTCTTGCATCACTAATTACTAAAGACTATCAGTTAAAATGAAAAAAAAAACAAGTTATAGGCGATGGTCAGTAAGAGTGGCAAAAGACGTATTAACCCTTCATATACCGTGATAATTACAACAAAAGATTTATGAATGAAATGAACGTATAGTTCGCTATTGGTACTCAAATGATTAAACAGGAAGGCGAATCGTAACAAGTGTGTCAAAATTTATAAAAGTATGCTTCATTTTACAGGAGCCAACGTAAATTAGGGAATAACCGTATTTAGCGCGCGATTTACGATAGTAGGTATCGTTTTCTTATCATTCAAATAAATATAATTTTGAACAACTCAGATATATAGTACAAGTTCATGTTTACCTCGTCCGTACTGGATATGGAGTTCCTTTGTATTCTTGCACTTTTATCTCCGCTTTTAATTTCAGCAATTGTTTTTTGAGCCGCATCCAACATTTGTTTGTAATTGTCTCTCTCCCGTTTGAATCTTGATACCTGGAAAGATGTTTAAGTAACACTATTATACTTTTCTAGCAATCTTTGAATTTGGATGTTTGGATGTTTCCAGGTTTCATTTATCTGCCATGTAATGGAAGAAAATCGAACTTGGTCTAAAGAACAATATTATACATCTTTTGGAACCGGAGGTAACAGATTCCTCTCATTTTATCTTTGTCTCTGCCTTTAGTATAACCGATTCAGGTTCAAATCTAAATCATCATTACTTGAACGTATATTTTTTTTTCATCATTCATCGTAACAACTTTTTCAACAAGAAAGAGTTAGTGTGCTGCCTAAATTTTTAAACGACTTTTCTCTTGCTGTCGTGATGCTACTACAATTGTGTAAAAAATAGTAATTTAAATATTTGTATTCCAATTATAACGAATTTTGAGCATTAACCCACTTTTCCGAGCATGAGAAGCAATGAATCACCTGGTTGTGCAGAGACTTGAGTTCATCGCGCATAGTATTCAGCTGGCCGTCGTACCGTGTCTTTGTGTCGGCAACCTCGCTCTTCCTCGCTTTCTCTGCCTGGTCGAGTCGGGAGTGCAATGCTGCTAGTTCTCGCTCTAAGTCTGCGTTCTCGGTTGTAAGATTACGGTGGATCTTAGATACTCGCTCGTAGTCTTCTAATTTCTGTTTTAATTCGTCCAACTGAAAAGAAAACCAGTTTATTCTGGTTATTACAGTTCGCCCAGAAATTTATTAAGGACTGTCCCCTTCTCTTGGTACGGTACCCACTCTCTTTACTATTACATTACAAAGTGTTTGAGCTGACTGTAAGCTTCAAGTCTGTCTATAACAATTATAGTGCCCCCTATATCTTCAAGCTGTAAATCTGCATTTAAGCTTCGATATCTTGTTCGCTCAGTAATTGTCTTTGATATAGTAGAAATCTAAACACCGTAGTTCTATTTCTTACACATTGTTTGGAGGAAACTATCTAACAGTGCTGCCAACACGGACTCTTTCTGAAGACGAGCCTTAGCACCTATATGCGACAGTTTAATGACACGCCAATATTGGTTCATTACTATCAAAGCCTGAAATAAATAAATTGATGGCCGAGGCGAAACCGAGCGTTTCCAAAGTACCTACTTTTAAAATTTGTTCTCGTTTAAATCACCTTTTAAAAAAACGAGACGGCCGAAAATAATATAGCTAATCGTATTTTAATATTGGAGTGTTGGAATTGCTGGCATATACCTACCAAAAATAATCGAATGGCGATTTGATTTTTTAGTAATGGAGCCATTCCTGAGCAAGTAGGAATTGAACCAAAAACTTTTACATATATAAACCTGGAATCGCTCAAACAGAGCTGGTTAACCGTTTCATTTAGTTCGCACCGCTGCCAAACTTATACGTCATGCGGTCTTGATACAAAACATAAGAAAGTGTCATTTGCCACCTTTGTTATTCTTGTTGTCGGCATATTATTACCATCGCAAATTATCTTACTTAAACCATTTTCATTTGTGTGTGTAATGTTGTATTTTGAGGATTGATTTTAGAATTAACATTCCTTGAGCGAACCACATCTACCTCAGTTTTAAGAAGTCTTTGATTTTAACCTGAACCTTACCTCTTTCTTAGCTTGATCGTGATGATGCTCTAGCACTTTCCGCTGATCCTGCACGGCACGGAGATCCTTCTGGCACTGGTCAAGCTTCGCGGTTAATCGCGCTTTCTCTACCTCCCAGCCGCCACCGCACAGGCGGTCTTGCAGTGATGATATTGAAGTCTGAAATTGTAATTGTGCTTATGTGAGTGTGTAACTATGGAGTGTGTTATACATCGTCACCCCCTGAGCAGAAAAGAAGCCCAAGTTTGTACAGGGGTACGGGTTAACAATGTTTTTATGTAATAAAGTGTCGATTACCATTTAGTATTGTAATTATAAAATACATCTATTTTTCATGTAATTGATCTATGACAATGAAACCAGATGCATCAATACCTTTTAACCATGATTAGAAACTCTAACCTCTAACTATGATAAGATAGATAACTTGTGTATAGCGTAATGTTGCCCGTTTAGTATTAGACAATAAAATACTTTTACATTTCTCATATTCGGTAAGTAGGTCCTTATTACCCCCAAATGGGGCTTGTAGGTGACCAATCAGCGCTCTAGGGTAATAATGTAGCTAGAAAAGCCATAGGGCGGTAAGTAATTTAAAAAAAACATCTTCATGCTTTCAAAAAGTTCGCGTACATCTAACCATCATAATGGCAATAGGCATCATGCATTCAGCCCAATGACAAAGGTCGCTTCGCTACTCAGCCTTGTCTTCGTACGAGTATAATAGTCATCAATTTTATTTTTGTAATCCCGGTTTTTTCCACTTACCTCACAATCGAGATGTAAAGCAGAGTACTTAGCTCGGGTGTAAGCATCAATTGCACCCTCGAACTATAGGCGGCCTCGCTGCGCTCGAGCGCCTAAATATCTCGGGCTGCAATTGATGCCTTACAGCCCTTGGCTACTAATCTACTATTAATTGGTCAGAACAATATTGTACACTAACTACTAGTTTTGAGAATACATATAACCTTTTGGTAAAAGATAAGAAAATGCCAAACTTACCTGTAACTCAGACTTCTCCTTTTCCCACGCTGAAGATTGAGTCTCGCAAGCTTTAGTAACATTTTTAACTTCAGCTAGTGCTTCGCTTAGCTCTTTCTGCACATGTGCCAGTTCCCTGCAAAAACGTTTAGTAGACCAGTTTAGTAGATACCTGATCGTATTAAAATTAAACACAGTTTATTTGTTCCCAACTTTATTGTATGCTTACTTTTGAGCTTGTTCCTTTTCCACTGTAAGTCTGGCTTTGGTAACTACGTGTTCTTCTTCCAAAATCTCATATTTACCAGTCAATTCTTCATATTCAGCTTTTTCTACAGCCAAAGAATGTTCCAGCTCTGCAAATACAAATTTTTCAAAAACGTCGCTGTCAAGTCGCTATATAACTCTACTTTAGGTCTGTTTTGTTTTTATAAAATAATAATTATGAAGAAAGTAAAAAGTAAACTTTCATACCCCGCACTAGGATTCCCTGTGTGTAGGCACGCAGACACTTGTTAACATATCACAAACATTCAAGATACGAGAACAAACATTTATTTTTATTACAAGAAATACATGCCCCGGCTAGGTTTCGCACTTGGGACTAAGAACTTCAAAGGCATAGTAACTACCAACTAAATTAACGGGGTCGTCCTATTAGTGAGTTTTAATTTTTGTTTTTTTTCAAGATAAGGCAGAATGTATTTTAATCAACTTACTTTTAACAGTTTCCTCATACTCTTGTTTGAGATCCGCTATTCTCTTAGCGCCAGCTCCTGAACTTTGTTCTAGGACTTTTAGTTTGCCCTTGAGCGTTGCTAATTCCGCTTCTTTGTTCTTTATGTCCTTATCATGTGCTATCCTCATACGTTCTAATTTTTTACGTTCTGCCTGTAAACATCGCAAAGTACATTGTATAAATTCTCTACAACAGGATGATTAAGACAAACTCGTTAGTTTTTCTTTTACAGTATATAATTACCTGAAGATCGGTTTCAAACTCTGAAGCTTTGCTCTCCCAATAACTAGATTCCTTTTTCTCAGTCTGAAGTCTATTTTCCAAATCTTTCTTTTCATTTTGTAATTTAGATATATCAGATTTCAGTTGCATCGTCTCAGCTTTTAATGTTGCTAGTTCTTTCTCAGTCTTTTCAAGATCGCTCTTAGCTTTTTCTAATTCATCTTGTTTCGCTTGGAGGTCTCTGCTAATCTTGTCAAGTTTTTCTTTGATTTGTGCCATTTCTACGGATGAGATTGTTTCATCATATTTCTGGTTGGATGTCTCTCGTAAAGCATCCTCCTATAATATAAACCATTGTTAAGATTTCAGAACATGCCATAATAATATATTAAAGAAATAGGACACAATTGTAGAACTATATAAGTTGGGTGTTGAGTGTTGTGCGTTGGATAACTAACTAGATTTAAAAAATCAGGAGAGGTACACGCACATGCGGATTGTTTACGTGTAAATTTTTTTGGCATTTAAGTTTTAACTCAGACTAAAGGTTCTACCAAAGATATCTATCTACTCAGGCTTACATCATGGTGCTGATTATTTTCTACTAAAGGGAAAAGCTTGGGGCACAAATGAAATAGCCGTGCATGTCTCCACTTCAAACTTAAATACCAGTTGTTTGATATGAGTTTCTTTGGCTGCTAAGTCTGACTCCAAATGCGTAATTTTTCTTTCGTTTTCGGCTTTCAACTCCTTCATGTCTATTTCTAAAGTCATGAGTTTGCTCTCGCTTTTAAATAGTTGCGCTTGTAAACTGTCTTTTTCACTTATGAATTCTACTGAGAGTCGTCTGTTACTACTGGCTAGAGTTTCAGATTGGCCTTTCTCTTCAGAGAGCTAAATATCAATTAACAAAGAAGGATCAATTAATTGTAATTTAAAAAATTTAATTGAACACAAAGCATGACTTACCTCTTTTTCTAATTTAGATACCTTCTCTTTTTTAGTAGAAAGCAACTTTTCTGTTCGCTTTATTTTTTCTTCAGATTCTTTTAGTTTTTTTTCTAATTCGCCGATTTTCTTCGCTTTGTCTCCAACCTATAAAAGCACCCAAAATTATCAATAACTATGAGCATGATAATATAACCCTTGATATACAAGAAATCCACGTTGGACAAGACAGCTTTCAGGATGAATATCGCACGATCACGAGACGACTGTTTACTTACCTCTTTGAGCAGTTTACTCTTGTCCTGTTCTAGCTTGTTAATATTGTCAATTTGTTTTTTCAGTTTATCTATTTCTTTATCTTTGGTGTCCATTTCCTTCTTTAGCTCTTCGATTTTTTTCATACAGTCTGACATTGTTGTTTGAAGGGAAGTAGCATTTTCTGTGAAATTGTTTGAAACGTATACACATTATTAAAATGATAGTTTTCGCAGAACTCTATTACCAATAGACTACTTATCATCAATACAGGTACTTACTAAGGTCAGTATTAAGTTTACTAATTTGGGATTCCAAGTTTTTCTTGTCATCCTTGAGCGTTTTACACTGTCCTGTTACATTGGTATAATCTGTTTCTAGTGTCTTTTTATCTACTTCTAACTTTGAATTGAGATCCTTTAATTTAGCTATTTCTGTTTGTAGCCTATTCTTTTCGTTAGTGAATTCTGAATCATTTCTAGACAACATTAATCTAACTTCTTCAATGTCTTTTTCCATTTGCTTTTTGTTGTTTATTTCATTGGTCGACATGCCAGCGTTTTTCATTATGACGTACATTTCACCTGTAAGCAAACAGATTTAAGTTTTGTGAATTAAGCTATAATTTTAGATAATATTCAGATTTATTATAATGCACGTTATTGTGCAGGTGTTCTTGCCTATTTCATTTTCTAATTCTTCCACCATCTTCTTCATTTGTAATTTAGTGGTTAGTTCTGTGGGTTTCTTAGGAGTACGTGGCTTAAACGATTTTATAGCCTCTTCTTTTAGTGCCTTCAATGTCGCTTGTAATCTTGCGTTTTCTTTTTCTAACTGAAAGTAAATATTTGTACATAAACTCCATATCTAACGATCGAGTATGTTAGAAAATAATATTATAAATGTAAAATAGGGTTTGTAAATCGTAATATGTTATGGAATTACTTACTCGACTATGTGCTAATTTTAATTTATCTAATTCATCTTGTTTACTCTTTAGTAGTTCTGCATCTTTTTTGTTTAAGTCCCCACCAAATCTTACTTTCTTTTCCGTTTTATCTTCCTTACTATTATCAAACTCTTTTAATTTATCTAATGCTTCTTTAAGCTCGTTTTCTAGCTGGCTAATTTTATTTGTGCTTTGTTCAAGAGACTTGTCGGATTTCAATAACTTGGCGTTTTTCAGTAGCTAAAAATTAAGAAAATTATTAATAAATAAAACACTACACAACTCAAAAATATTGAAAATGCAAAATTTAATTAAATGAAAGTCAAAATACAATAGTTGGTTTACTAGAATATATTCTTTAAAACGCAAGCGATGTATAAATAATGTAATTATTGTAAAATATTACCCTGTTTAGATACTAAGTATATTCTATAAATACAAGTGGAATGCTAATTTGAAGCTACTTTGTAAAATGATAAAAATGGAAATTGAACTATATTTCTTTACCTGTAATTTTTTATTTTCTGCTTGTAGTTTCTCATTATCAGCTTCTAAACTTTGAGTTTTGCTTCGTAAGACACTTGCTTCTTGTTCTATTACTTGAAGTTGTCTTTTTAAATCAACATTTTGCAAGTCACCATCAAGAGATCTGAAATTAGTAATTTACTACATTTCGGAGTAAAAATTATATTTTCTTTTTGTTTGTATGAATATAGTAATTGACAACTTACTTGGCTTTCATGAGCGTTTTAGGTTTTTTCTGGGCAAGACTTAATTCAGCATGTAACCTTTCACAATCACGCTCTTTCTCTATTAATTTCTTTCTGAGTTCATCTATTTCATCTTCAAGTACCTACAAAAACAATGTCATATACATATAGTACAAAAAATAACTCGCTATAACAGAAAAAAATAATTATAACCTTAATAATGTATTTTTATAGCATTACTTTTTTAAAGCACTAACGCCTGCTTAGCGATAGCAAATATTGAAATTTATAAAGACAAAAATTTACATCCTCGGACAGGATTCGAACCCGCGTCTTCCGACAATCCGTGTCAGACGCCAAGACCATCTAGGCCACCGAGGCTCATGATTCGAGAGGGTTCTAATCCCGTCCGAGGATGTGATTTTTTCTCTCTATAAATTTCAATGCTTAATAATGTAAATAATTGTTTATAATTATTAACAAAATAAATTAATACCTTTATTTTCTCCTCTGCTAAGTTGCTACCTTTAGTATTTACATTTCTACGCAGTGAGTTTGTTGCATTAGCATTTGTTTTAATCGCAGCAGCAGTCAATTTTTCACTTAGATCCTTCACTTGCTTTGTTAACGAGTCTTTCTCTTGTTCCAATTCTTCCACTTTACGTCGCAAAACTCCTGCTTCCTTCAAACACAACATTTTATTAAGATTTTCAAAAGAGTAATGTAGTAATAAAAAGAAAAGGTTTTGTAATACCTGTTCATTAAGTTCAAAAAGGAGACGTAATTCAGATGGATCTTCTTCGTCTGATTTTTCGTTTTTGTTATTGGCTGTTTCGGTACTAAGTCTTTTAGCTGGAGGCGTCGGGGAGAGTTTTCGACCTAAAATAGAACCGTTATATTAATATTTTTGTTGCTCATAATGCCCAGCGAAGTCATTTTGAATTAGGTTTGTTACTAATATGTTGATTGGTGTTATTTTTGTTTTGTTACTTTATGAAGTAAAAAATATAATGATTAATTAACTATTAACTAAAAGAAAACTCGAAATGGATATGATACAAATATGTTACGATTCAGATGCAAAAGGTTCAAATAGATTCAAGGTGGTGAAACCGTACTGGAGAAAATGGCTACCGTCTATACGCCTTTCTATCCGAATATTTACAAAAGCGTGTTAGTCAACGAAATATACAGTGGGAGTAAATGTAGGGTATTGATTTGTTGTTACTTTAGGAGAAAAAAATAGGTAAATTGGCGAAATGAGTGTTACGTTAGGCAAACACAGCAGATTTTCTACAACATTTGACGTACTTTTGGCTTTAGTAGCCATTTTCTTCAGCTGAAGTAGCAAGGACTCATTGTCCTCCTCCACGCGAGATGCTGTTTTACGCAAGTTATTTGCCTGGAAAATTTCGATAGATAATAATTAACAAATTAATTTTGCGCTATATACGGAGTTCGGTTATATACAAATTATTATACAAAAATACAACACGACATAGTTAGGGGGATATTTTATAAGTACCTATATTCGGTAACCTTACAGCCATTGGACTAAATATTGAAACCAAGGGGAACGAGTAGTGGCTTTGAGATTCAGTTGTTTCTTTATCAGAAGAAAGAGGAGGACTGTCTGATTTCTCTTTAGATCTTTCAAGTTCGTCTTTTGTATATTTTCTAGCAAGATTATCTTCGTTAATTACGATAATCGTTTCTTTTTCAGTTTCAATTTCTTTATCACACATAATTTGTCGTTCCATTTCTGTGCTTGTATCAACGGAATCAGTGTCATTTTTCGCAATTTGCACACACTTGTCGTTCTTGCTTTTTGCAGGCGTTTGAACATATGCGTTTCTAGTTTTCGTTTTATGAGTTTGTGTGAAATTGTTGGCATTCATGAAAATAGTTTGCAAATATTTATTTTTCTTAAATACTGCCTCTGTTTGAGTATACATTTCTAAAATATCAGACGTACATTGTACGCTGGAATCTAAATTGCTTTTCATTGTGTCTGTTGCGACGTCATGAACCATAATAATATCTGTTTGACAGCCTTCCGAGTAGCTCAGGATGTGATCTTGTGGAGACTGAGTGGCTTGATTTATGCCTATAGAGATATGACTCGTGTCTAGAGATGACAAACTTCTGTCCAAAGTTAATTGCATCTCAATCATTCTTTGTATTGTATTCGGTTCGAGGTTTTGCAAAGCATTTTGGGCTAAGGAGTTTTGAGATGCTATAAGATCAGGTTGAGGTGGACGCGAAAGAATCATTGGGTGAGGTATCCTTCTGCCATCGTAGCGTCGCCGATACCGACTAGCCTGTCATGAAGATAATACCTTTACTATATGATTAGAAATATATTATTACAGTCGTTAACGTAGTCAAAGCAATAATGTTTATGAATTGTGTATGCGTATCGTGGGTTTGGTACAACCACGTGTTTGGCAATATGCCAAAAATTGGCTGTAGACATAGAGCTAATGCCCTATTGAACTCTTTGTTACCTCGTAATCCTGAGTATATGATTACATTACTGCGCATAATTAAATGAGCTTTAGCCGGATATACGTTGAGAAGTTAACGGAGTTTTAAGTTTACTATCAATGATTCGCACATATAGTAAGTCCTTACATATGAAATCGTCGTTTTACATATAAAAACACAAATATTTTTAATAATGAGATAAATGTATTTCACTTATCGAAGTATTGTCAATACGGTTGCTAGTCTCCTGTAGTTGTAAGTGTACTGTACTCTTGTTCACACAGCGCACAATGGGCCATCCATTGTGCGATGTGTGAACGAGGTTTTTCGTGAAGAAGGAATAGACTAGCTAGTGTAATTGACGTTTCTCGGTTGTAGCACGGCTAGATAAATTCTAAATGTATCTCCTTCACAATATGTCTCTGCAGTAATTGTCATGCCAAGTCTCCAGATGCTGTCTGTAATCGGACAATGCCGGTACATTTTCACCATACACTCACAAGCAGCTTCTATTGACTCAATTTGCGTTTGAAACATGGTCTGACCTGCCTCCTGTGTCCTACCAGTGCGACGGAAGTTTTCGATTGCCATAGAACACCCACTTGTTACCAAAAGTGACAATCCGACTCAGAATCTGATCATCTCTGTACCTATGCAAGAAGTGCAGGCAAGCTTAACTTCTTGCATATGTAAGGCACGAGTAGATAAAGTAATTTCATAGGTAAGGACCGTAGCATCAGTATTCGTGAAGTTTCCGCAAGCTAAAGCTATAGTAGTTATATATTTAGTGTCATTTTGCGTATGTATTGAATATGGAAACATAATCAGGGATTTGTGATAAACGTACGACGTAGAAAACAAATATCGAAGGAGAGTTTTGGTTCACGAGCTTTTGGCTTGTAGTTCAGGTGCCAAAGGAATTTGAGTACGCAAAATGTGAGGACCCGCAACTATGATCCAATTCTTTTACCTGAGACACCTAACAAAAGAAAGACTCGTGTTGCCGAGAGCTGTGCTGGTGCCATTCTCTTCTCCCTACCCTGTGCGTCGATTCAACATAGCGCTTGTCGGTCGAAAATAAGCGAGTTGTACTAATAAGCAAAACCAGTTATCAGATACTATTAAAAATATATTTTACAATTTTGTAACTACTTCTGACTCAGGAATGACATAGCCCTTAAGTAATTTAACTTAAAAATCTTATGTCCCCTAATTAAGTACGTATGTATTGTTGTCTCTTTTTTAAATTATTATATTCAGATGTGTCAACAAAGGCCCGTATTAAATTACAACTAAATTGTGTTTCGTTTGCAAATGTAAAAATAATAATGATTAATTATTTACTGTCAAAATAACAAATAAAAATATATTAGTCATTTTAGGTCTGCCCTTTTCGTTTTCATATCACTTGCTAGATATTTAAAGAAGAAACATTTGGATATTGTCACTAGAACAATCATTAAAATAGTTCCAAAGCTTTTGCACCAGTCCATTTACTTGATATCTAATGGAGGATTCCAATAATCTATCTATCCACAGTTTTCCTTACTACCGATAAAAATTTGACATAACGTCCATACAAATAGTGTCAAATCTATCTCTAGTAGGGTAAACCGGCGATAGATAGATTATTGGCACCGGCCGTAAGGATAGGGTAGGTACCTACACAAAATAAATGGACCAACAAACTTCCTGGCAAGAATCATAATCTGCAAACTTATCTGAGTTCAAAACTACATAAATAATTTGGTCCTTATATTTTGCACACTGAACTTTATCGAGCTCTCGGTCTATCTTTGATAGAGTTTTTTGTGTTGGTTTTTAGATGTTACGTCTGATGACTAGAGCAGTAGAGCAGGATCAATAAAGTTTAGTAAAGCGTTACCTCTTCCTCCGCGTTACGTAATTGTTCCCGCAGGTCAGCCTCCCTCTCCAGAGAATCCTGTAAGTCTCGGAGCAACTGCGCTGGGTCTTCTTGGCTGCCGCCGCGGGTCAGGGAGGAACGGGAAACTTTCTGCTGGTAAGAAGTTGTTACATCTTTATATTTTTATCTATATAATATATATTTTAGTTGTTACATCTTTATCTTCGGTTTAAAGAGTTTATTTCTCAACAAGAAATTAACAATTCACTGAAGTGAGAAATTAAGCTAAGGTACATATTGTAATGCTTTGACATTCGACGGACTTAGTAACTTAAATAAACTAGGTAGGTACATGATATATACATATGGGGAAAAAAGAACCACTATAGATATTCCAATAATAAAATTATAACTTAAATAAACAAAAATTTATGAATTGTTCCATTGCAACTCGACCTTATCCGCTTTGTAGTAAGCTAGTGTAGAGCGGCCGAGCGCTGTCATAGAACAATAGAACTGCGGCCTTATTGTCTATCTTTACGGAGAATGGGAATGGGCTTCATTTTGACATTTGAATCCCATTCTAGGCGAAATCCTGCAAGCCTATTGGCTGGAACCATTAATGAGCATGAGAATGAAGTGACATTTCATTCTCATTCAAGTTAGACAATAAGGCGGCCGGTCGGCAGATAACGCAGCAGCGCGCCACAGTGAATGATCTTACCTATATTCTTTATATTTAAGATTATTGCTTAGAAAGTATGAGGCTTATAATTGTGTTATATTTTAGAAACTAGAAGTAACATACAAGATACTCAATTTAAAAGGTTAAAAATTAAAAATATATGTAAACAATTCGTTTCTCATTAGGTATATAATATATTGTGTGTGAGTTTTTTTAAAATAGAGCGGCACATATTTTTTCTAATACTCATAATATATTATAGTATACTAGTGTTCCTTGTACTACTTTATGTAAGAAAAATTATAAAAGTTGCCCATAAAATTGGAAAACCCTAGATAACTTAAAGTGTAGAAACGTTAAGTGATTTAAACCTAACATTTTAAACGTTCTGAAGTAGTCTTTAAATTATTGATTTCAGTGCAATAGCTGTAATCGTGCAAGATTTAGGATAAAAAAATAAGATAAACTTTGACTCCAACCGAATAGATATTTTGTCGTAAAGGTTCTCGGTTAAACTAGCTTCCAAACCTCTTAGATTGCAAGTGGACGAAGTGATTTGAAACTTACCCCGTCCCCAATGTGATGTTTATTGAGATTAGCCGGTGGACCTCCTGAGGCGGCGGCAAGCTTGGCGTTGGCTTCTGCGAGGTCCTTCTGTAACCTTAGCGAGACTTCAGTGGAGCGCGCCACTTCCTGTTCTAACTCCTTGATGCGTTTCTCGCGTTGCATTCCGTCTTGTCCCCCAACTATCTGCAATGTTTCATTATATAAATATAAATAAATACGTTCACACACTCATACCCCCCACTACAAATCCCTTTGTAACGGGAGCATGCACACTCATCATAACATCCATGAATCAACAAGAATAGTATATTATGCAACTAGTGAATAAAGGACGGATTTAATGCGAGGGCCATAGATGAATCACGAGTGAGTGAAGGATTTTAACGACTGAATCACGACCGCAGGGAGTGAGTCGTGACGATTTAATCACGAGCGTAGCGAGTTATTCAAGTGTTAGAATCCTGAGCGATGCGAGTGATTCATGGCCCTCGATATAAATCCGTTTTATTCAAGAGTTGCATACTATACTTTATACCTTGACTACGAGAAAAAGAAACAATTTAAGCGAAAATAGACATTTAATGAAGAAAACAGGAAGGTTAAATTAATTAAAATTACTAAAACAAAAAAAAACAATTACTAAACATAAGAGTAATTTATTTATTATTATTATATATTTTTTTTCTATAATAGCAGGAAAGAACACAATACAGTTTTTATTCTAATGCTAAACTCCTTGTCGCAAATATCGACCAATCAAATCTCGAGGAGTTACTTGCACAAAGAGTTTGTATGTCGACTATTATTTGCGTAAGGAAGATGTATAAGCACTGAGATGGAGATTGAATATATTGGTGTGTTCGAAGTTCAAACACCAAAACAGTGATTAAAAGGCCTTTTTATTCACTGTTTTCAGTGAATAAAATAATCTTTTTAGAGTAGGAATGGTATAAACCTATTTTTTTCATTCCGGGTGTGCATTCCCAATCCCATTTTTAGGCGGCCTGCACGTTTGGTAAAAAGCCCTATGTTTATAAGAAAAGAGATCAACGGTAGGCCGTGTCATTGCTCCAAAAAACGAAACATATTTTAACATGAGCCAAATGGTGTTGTTTTTAGGCTTTTATTCATTACATCGTTTGCTTCAGTTTTGTTTTGTTTGGAAGAAATATCAGCAATTAATTATTTACAATACTTTAAAATTTTTTTATACTGAATTATATTTTACGTTTGAGAAAATTGGGCGTGAAAGATTAAAAGCGATTACTCATATTCCCTTGGTCCTACTAGGTCGAATTTAGTATCTACGTGATTCGTATTGTGAAGGCGGAGAGGCATGACAACATGACTTAGACAGTACAGTGATTTAATGACAGACTTATTTATGTGACTGTCACTTGACTCTGACTACCTTCTTAAATAAAATTCCCACTTAATGGAACTCGTAAAAATACATCACAAGTGCACGGCAAATGTACAAACGCACGAGTCCACGTATAATGAAGAAAAAAAACGTTAGTTTTTATCGCGTGTGCGACGGTAGCATCCTCAGTTATAATGCTTTTTGTAGTGAGGGATTCAAGACACCAGCGGCCTTACTATGAGCTCTTAAAGCAGGACTTCTAAACAACTGCCCGTTTTATTCGTACCATGACAACTTTAAAACAGGCCTTACCCAGGCCTTCTATTCAAGAACCGCAGAAATTTTTGTATGGACTCTCGTTAACATGTCGCTCTAAATCCACTCGTTTATTAGCTTACAAACGTCTACGCGTCTGCAATGTTGGTTATAATAAATCGTAAGAGGGACAATATTATCCGTTCACATTGATTAACTGCAATAAGACTAATAAAATTATTTCTATATGGTGAAAAGGTTTAGCATACCTCTAATAGTTTCTTCTCTTGGTCAGCCTTTTCCGATTCGAGTTGTTCAGCTCTCCTTTCAGTCTTTTTCAGTTTAAATGATAAAACTCGACAGTTTTTGATCGTCTGCTCCAACTCCCTTCTAAGTGACGTGTATTCATCTGCCTGGTCCTCTCTAAAACAGTTTTTTGATATTAATTATTCAATATCCAGTACTTTTGTCATGCAATCAGGTAATGACACGGGCAATCACCACGTTTGCCCATGACAGTTGCAGTACCAACCAGCGCTGTAGTTATGTGCGGCATTGTACAGCGCTCGTCACTTTAAGACGTAGGTTAAGTTTTTTTTCGTCTAGTAATTTTGCTTGCTACTGTATACTTCGCACCCTAATACACTTTTGGTTTGCGGCAGAATACATTGCGGTGGTTGGTACCAAGACAGCCTTTTGCACAAGAGACCTAGGGGAAACCGAACTCGAGTTTTCTCGTCTCTCTCGCGAAGGGAATTCTTTAACTCTCTTCATAGACTTTATGAAACATGACTTTAGCTGAACCCATTTTAGAGGCGCAGTAGGTTTCCTGTATAGCTATTTTGTTGTCAACATAAATACGTCTGTGGTTAAAATATATAATATTCACTTACAACTCGCGTAGATTAACGGCTGGTCCAATTTTTACATATAATATTTCGGTATTAGACAAATTAATGGTTGCTAATTTCCACTTAGGTATTACTAGCGTTTATGAAAATGCATATCATATACCTTCGTCTTCTGGCCACTATTATTTTTATTTAAGTATACTACCCCGTCATTGACCACTAATGTCGTATGGCGAATCTGTGTGCTGGCGACGTTGTATTAAATGAAGCATGGAGAAAGTAATGTGGTAGAGGAATAAGAAACGAAAAAGACTTGCGGGGCTATTATGTATCTCAGTTGCAAGATCTAAAAAAAATGGCAGCTTTATGTCACTTTGTCAGCTCCAGTCATAACTTACTAACTATAGTTTGCTTACTGGAGTTGCTAAAAGTCCGCCATTTGTCAAGATTTCATTTAACATTTGATTGCAACTCAGATACATAATAGTCCTGCGGGTCATGAGAAGTGGTTATAATATCGTTGCCCAAAATCGGAAAAGTTCTATAATAACGTTGTCTGTAAATTATAGACAGGAAGATAACAACAGAAGGACTAGTAAAAAAGTAAAAAGCAAAGTAATGGGCAAGTAGACGTCCTATATTACTACCAGCCACCTTACCTAACGGAGTGGTAGTGTAAGACATACGGCGATTGGAGCTGTGGGCGCACCCTGGCTCCGGCCACTCCACACAACGAAAGTGATTTTAATTCGTGGCGTTATGTGATCTTTTCTCACAACAATAACGCTGCGATAACGTCATCGCGTACCAACTGAACGATGCGATCCAGCAATGCAACTCAAACAGAACTGATGCTACGAGTACGACTCACGCTGCGGGATGAGGGGGAGGATTTTCTACGTAGTAGGTATACTAATTCTGTCCCTTACGTTAGCTCGATGGCCAAAAATCTCACCTGAAGTTGTCCTGCATCTCCTCGATCTCTTCCTCTAAGTCTCGCAGCTCTTTCTTCATGTCTTCGTTCTCGTCCATCAGCTCCTCGCACAGTGTCTCTGCAGCTATTAATTTGGCTCGTAGAGCTTCTATCTGCCGCGTTTGGGTTTCTACTGACGGTCGGGACTGGAAGTTTGATAAAAATATATAGTGATTTTAAGGTTCATTTACATTGTATTGGCCACCTTCGTTAACAAACTGACTGCGCTCACTGACTAGGTGGTTAAAAAAGACTTTTTAATTATGAAACGTAATTAATTTTTTTAAATGTATCTATATGCTATGCTATGCCCAAGGTTTACCAAAGTGATCGAATTTGAAATTAGGAGATCCGTAGACGAATGAAGCCTACAGAAGAGAAGCCAGTTAAAGTGGCAGAGGGTTGGGCACATAGCACGCAGAATCGATGGCTGATGGGGCCGAAAAGTTCTGGAGTGGAAACTACGGAGTACAGCGTAAGTCGTCTATCGACAAGCTGGACAGACGACCAGCATGATTACGTATCTCAGTTGTAATCTTGAAATAATTGTAATCTTGAAAAATGGCTGAAATTGTAATTTTTGACCAATTCGGTAGCCGCCATTTTTTTTTAGGTTTTAATTAAGATTTTTATTGCAACTGAGATACGTGATTGCCCTGCTGATAGCAAGCCGCTTTCGTAAGCGATGTTTTTGGAAATATACACGGAGAACATAGAGTGAAGAGAGCTAATATATATCGATATATCGGCTATCGGCACAACGATACGCTCGAAGTTGTAGACATGCCTACGTCTTCCTGGGACATACTGTCCAGTAAGGTAGGTTCAATTTTGACAAAGACGTCGCACGAGAATCGACATTGAAATCCAGCGCGGATCAGGCAGCCATCGGACAGCTTGTAGATTTAAGAAAAAATAATAGTAAAATAATTTGTAAGTAGGCCTATACAGAATAAATGATTTGATTTTGATTTTGGGTTACCCTGCGTGATAAAATTCTAAATGAAGAAATCCGTAGTAGAACTAAGGTCACCGACATAGCTCTCATAATTAGTAAGTGGCAATGGGCCACATCGCTCGCAGAATTGATAACCGATGGGGAAGAAAGGTTCTCGCACCGGAAGACGTAGTGTAGGACGACCCTCCGCTAAGTGAACCGACGACCTCTCGTCAAAACCGTAGAGAATCGCTGGATGCAGGAAGCATGTATAGCCGTTCAAGTGGCGTTCTATGGGGGAGGCATATGTTCAGTAGTGGACATCCTACGGCTGAAATGTAGATGATGATAATGATAATGATTATATTTTTTTTTAATTTCAATATGAACTTACCTCAAGCTCTGATTCAAGCTCTTTCACCCTCAACGTAACATGTTTCTTCTCGTCTCTCAGGTCTTCGTTCTGCGCAGTGAGTTCGTTGACCTTCTGCTGCAGTTTAAGGACCTCCGAAGATCTTCCACTTGTGTATTTATTCGCCGTGTCAATATTTGCCAACCTCCGAAGTAATATGTCACTTTTCTCTTTCTCCACTCTCTCGCATCGTTTCTTCAGTGTATCCACTTCTTGTTTCAGACTATCGACTTGCTCCTAAAAACACTTCCAATTAATGACTGTCCTAATTGGTTCGTAGGTAGTTCGGTTTTTATCTGACCTAGATTTTTTGTTGACAAGATTTTGAATGGTTGGGCGTCCCTATTGAGCAACGGCGGCATCTTCTCCAGCGATGACACATAAAACGACTGTTGGTAACTGACTAAATTTCACAATCCAAAATATTCTATTCTGAAGAAGTCAAAAATACATCTAAGAACATATATTAGCGCACTAGTGTATGTAGGTAACCATTATGTGCCTATTAGGGTTTGGTTTGAAGGGCTATAGAGCAAGTGAAATTACTACGGGACAAGAGCGAAACCAGAATGTTTCAGGTAGGAGCTCAGTGTTATTCAAAACTACAGCTTTAAGCACTGTAATTGTTATGGGCAGGCGTAATGCTTACCACTATGCACACGACTTCGCCGTCTCGTCATTTGGTAGAATTTAAAAAAAAGTTTACAATAGGTATTCTAAAAGCTCAAGAAGCTACCTACTGATCTTTAGGTAGGAACATGTGGTAACTTTTAATTACTGTCGTCTTTTAAAGTTTGGTAGAAACAATGCAACAAATATGGTAAACATAAAACGTTGTGTACGCATAGATTGTAATAGTGACCTTTAATGTAGATGTGCGTAAATTGCTCTACAGAGTAAAGACCCCGTAAATTATAATTATTACCTTATTATTAGGTATTGAATTCGGCATAACACATGAGTGAAGATGCAGGTTAACAAGGCCACACACGCGGATACGTAAAACGTGCGACCTATAAATAGTTTTCATTTCTTTGCATCTGGAGCAAGTTCAGATATACAGCTCCGTCGAACGCTCGCGCTGTTTCAGAGTCCGTTTATCACAAACAAATAGACATACTAAAGTAAAGTTATGTCTGTTACTATAGAAATATTCGATAGACTTAAATCTATTATTGATTCTTTGTTTAACCTGTCCGCATCAGGTTTACACTATAACAAAAGATTTATAAATGGACCGGAGGCTTGCTGATTCGGACGCATTAAGCATTCACACTGGATTTCATAAACATTTATCAATTTTTATCTATTAAAACGAGTAGATATATTTAACTGTAATACACGTACGTATCATAAATACTGAATGGAATCAATTGTTTTATTATTACAAGTCCGGTGAGCCTATAAACCTATCCATAGCTTTGATCGCCTTGCTCGATTTGAAATGGAATGACGAACATTTCCTGGCGCTCTGATATAAACATTAACAGTTTGCATTGTTACACGTAGGAAGGGAACTGGAAGCAGTAGAAAATAGACTGAACATTGCGTGAACGGCTTTATTATAGTGCAAATCATTAGTATTAGTAGGGCATCACGAAGATTTATGATAGTACTTGAGTTTTGAATTCAAAATTATATGGCAGGGAAAGCGACCTACAAAGCGGACAGCTTTACCTACAACTTATTGCTATACATAAAAATAAAAAAGTGTTATGCGGCAATCCATATTACTAAACATCCGAACATATGCACCAACAAAATCCCATTATTTGCATGCAAATATGCATTAAAAAGTCTCAAATATGCACAAAATATGCACTATAAAAATAATAATTCTTTAATCGTTTTTTACACCTAAGATTAATAATAAAATATATAATAATAAAATCATACAAAGTCATGTAACAGACAATAGTTGCCAACGAAATGAACGCATATAATTAAGAATCCAATGATAGAATTGTGTTTTTAACAGTTAAAAAATTTAACCATGTGCGTTTAACAACTGTTGGTTATAAATGTTGTGATTTTTGCAAGTATGAGTTTGTAGTTTCTACATGTTGAGATTTTTTCACATTATTATATAGATATTCTGACAATTTTTACATTGTTAATAAGGATATTTATCAACTTGTGTTCTTACTAATGTTATAAAATAGCATCGTGATTTTAACAAGCTAGAATTGCGGAAGCCAAAATCGAAATACAAATAGTACCTAACTATCTACCAGACTTCTACATAGAATTTCACCAACTGTTTCGGATTTTATTCACATGATCATTTATTCGATGATCTTTTCCATGTATAGCTATTCTCAACACTAAACAATTTTTTTTTCTGTCTGTCCGTATGTATAGTATACACCAATCTCCAAAACCACTGAACAGACTTTATTGCATTATAATAATATCAGCTTAAGGAAACATTTAGGCTTTGTTTCATTTTAATCAGATAGATGAGTGTAGACGATAAACAACGTATAACCGCATCCAAATATTTTTTTCGCTATGGTAGGTATAACTGAACACATGCGTTTTTTTTAATTTATTTTTGTCTGTATGTGCACGCTACGCTCCGAAATTACTGAAGGGATTTTCTCGCGGTTTCCATAAGGAGATTAACTTGGAGCAACATTTTTGGTTTTGTTTTCTCTTGAAATCCGATAACAGTGAAAAACTTATCCAAACTAACTGAAACCATGTGAATCACGCAAGTTACTACAATAATAGTTTTATTTAAGTATTTAAATGTTGCTCATGCTGCAACAAAGTACATGTTCAGCTTATATTGTAAAACTACGCAAATTTAACTATGTAAAATACGCAGAATACCTAAGTCCGACTTAACCACAGAAACTAAACGTTGTTGATTTCACAACATACAAAGTCAATATTTCTCTAACATTGTAAATCGTTAGCGTTAATAGCGTTATAACGCTCGGCGAGTCAACGTCTCCTATGAGAATGCCCGTGTAGAGGCGAAACAAGGTGTTGAAGAGTTTTGGTTGAGAGAGTTGTACGCGTGTCGCTTATTCTTCTTATTATTATAGTGTATTATATGCATTTTATGCGAGATAGAAGATAGTGCACACTGCATCACTGCGATAACCATTTTTTCATCGGATGTATCTCTAAACATACCTTATATCATATCAAGGATAATAATGAATTACCTGGTATTCTTTAACATTGGCGTCGACCAGCGTGCCCTCCGTGGTGGTGGTACTCATCGTTTCGTCATCAGACTCTTCCTTGTCCTTCGAGGGTCCGCCCCGTGCCGGAGGCTTCGAGTTTGTGGAATTCCGTGAACTTTTTACCTAGATACAAGCATATCAATCGCACATTTTTCGCATCAATACTTTTTGAAAGTAATTTGTGAGTAAACTGGCACACTTTATGTGTTGGCATAGTTATGTACATAAGTCAGTTTTCTGGATGCCACTGCAATCGTCATGGGCAGGCGTGCTGCTTACCAAAGCCAGTTTAAAGTTTTGATTTTTTATCCCCAAATGGGTCCGATAAAAAATCATGCACTAAACTTGGCGGACTTTTTGTTTGCATAATTCCTTCTAACGTCAGAGGACCCTACGGAATAATTATACTCTGCCTTAAATTAAGATGACATTTGTTTTAGAAGAAAATATCGACCAAACACCGAAATTTCAATTTCAGATATCCTAAACTAAGGTTTATATTAAGGTATTTAGATAGGTACACCATTGCAGTAGAATACGACAATTCTTATATACATATATTAGTGTAACTAAAAACTAACTATACTAACTACTACTAACTAACTAAAAATGATAAAAATATATTAAGTAATTATGTGAAATTCATATTGATTAGCTCTGTCATAAAAATTGATTAGCTCTCTTAATTTTAGTTTTATTACTTATTAATGCGTCTCGTAATACTTATTAATTGCGAGCTACGCTCGAGATATGAGATATAAAATAGAACAGAGATAATGAATATAGGGTTGTTCTCTTTACGTCGACTTCTCTTTAGGAGTATACTCGTTAGTGAATATCTCAAAGCCGAATCCCTCTATGTAAATTCACGGTTCGTCAAAGTACATTACACAGTTAAGACGCGGTCCAACCCCAATTTTAAAATAATTTACAATGCTTTACGTAAGGTTGAAAATCGCTTGTTAGATTGGACGATGTAATGCGAAAGTGCGTTAATTTTGTACGTTTTCTTTATATTTTTCGATATATACTAACACAATTGAAAAAACTGCTGGTTACTACTTTAGTACTATACGTTGGCTATGTATTACCTAAAAAATAATATAGTGTTATCGCTGAAAATTCTGAGAGTTTGGACGTGAAAGTTTATTTTTATGCACCTATTTAGGATTTTTTTCTGCAGAGAGCGAGTAACATTTATGAATTCTGTTCGGTTATTACTCTTTGCCTGTTCCTTTTCTAACCTAAGTTTTTTTTTCATAGATTATTATCGAACTGTTTCGTTACACTCGATGTTTAAAGATTCTGCTTTTTACTATTATCAGGATACGACCGCGCCTTAAAATTGAAACCATCCATCATAATATTTTTTTAAAGTAGTTACCTGTCTGGCCGTTTACCTGTATCATAAAATTTACGTCTTCCTTAGCAGATCGTTCTTCTTTTTCTTTTAATGATCGCGCAGTCTTTTCTTCTTCTTTACTTTTGGACAAACTTCTACGCTCCCTTTCCTTTTCTATACTTGATTCCTTTTCAAAACTATTTTGGGATTTTATAAGCTGCATCTGTAAAACAAACACGTGTTAAATTGCCTTTTATTCTTTGACACGTGTAGGTACACTCCGCCGTGACTTTTGTTTCTTCGAAGTGTTTAAAAATAGTTACTTTTAGCGAATCTATTTTGATGGCTAAATGGCACGATGGATGTGCATCGTCCTACGCTTCAATTATCGAGAGACAGCGAATAATTCGCCGCGATATGGCTCGTATTGTATTGTATTACCCGATTGGTACCTACCTAATACAAACACACGAGATAAACAAACACGCCCGATATTACTTAACGTGTTTTAAACGGTGCGTCGAATGCAGGCGCGAACACGTTTACGATGATAATTTTGTTCATCGACGAGTACTTAACAGAAGTAATGTCTGTACGAACAACTTTACAATATGTTTCATATTTACTGTATATGAAGACTTTAAATGCCCACTTAAGCATTAGGTACAGGGTAAAATATACAATGTGCCACGGTAAAATATGTATACAATGCCATATTTCAGTAGAGTGAAAACAGATAATAGGTCATTTCCTCAATTAATGATATGCACTGCGCGTGCGCATTGCCAAGCACTAAGTTCGATAGCGACCTTTTACGTTTATTTCGAGCGGCGCATCGCGAACGGAGCGAGCTGAAAGCAACAGACAGCTCTATTGGCTTGACCTATTTAAATTCACTTCACAGTTTTCAAGAGGATTTCAAGGTGACCATTTTGTTACAATTTCGTTTAGCTTACAGTTCATAAAATACAATAAATACCCTTAAACACACTCCGTTTTAGGGTTCTGTACCTGAAAAGAAAAAATAATCCCTTATCCCTTTGTTGTCTATCTGTCAAGACCCATTTTCTCAGAAACGCGTGGAGATATTAAAATGCAATTAATTATATGACATAAATATTTTGTGACGCAATGATGATGGAACCCTCGATGCACGAGGCCGATTCGCACTTGGCCGGTTTCCTTAGCACTGTTGCCACTTTACAAAATTAAAAGTCCCTAGTAATATAAAATATTCCGCAATGATGATGGAACCCTCGATGCACGAGGCCCATTCGCACTTGGCCGGTTTCCTTAGCACTGTTGCCACTTTACAAAATTAAAAGTCCCTAGTAATATAAAATATTCCGCGAGATAATAGTTTTTTTTTAAATCAGCAAGAAGTCGCTTAATCGTATCGCTGCGCTCAAGTCTAATCTTGAAGTCCGCGCCTCATAACTTGGGGGTTTTAGAGGGCGCCGATCGTTTAATTTTGGCAAATATTTTCACTTTTCGCAAAAACTAACAAAAAACAAAATCTACATACTTATTTATTAAAAAAATCACAACAAATGTTCTGGATGATAAAAAATCTGAAACTGTTAGGTTTTCCACCTATATTTCAAAATCAAAACATTGGCAACCAGATATTCAGTATCACTGGCACTGGAAGCTTCTCCAATGCCCACACCAGCTACTTTGGGCATTGGTTCTCCGACTTGATTAATTACTTCATCTGGCAGATCGTAACTCGAGTAATCGTTATTTTTATTTTTTAATCGGTTTCTAATGAGTCGAATGGAGATCAAGGTTTTTTCTGAAATGTTATTTCGTAATTTGCTCTTTACAATATTCATGGTGCTAAAAACTCTTTCTATTTCTGCATTTGAGCGTGGAAGTGACAATATTGTGATAACAAAATCACATAAATCCTTAAATGAATTTTCCTATAGCATTTTTGTATGAAAAAAAAGAAAAAAAAGTCGCATATGCGACGTCTAAAAATCAGCTAGAAGTTTCTAAATATTTTTTTGTCGCTAACTCAATTTTTTTGCCGCTAACCACTCATGAATTCCGCTAGATCTATCGACAGTCTCTAGAACGGCAACACCTTAGACACCAGTGCCGTTTTAATTCATTTCATCATAATCATTGATCTAATGTTTTACAAGGTGATTGTGCCTAAAAGTGTAATAGGTACCTGGTACATAACAGCAAAGTCCTTATGTCCAATAAGAGGACTTGGTCCATTTGAGGACATAATAATATAAAGGTAGGGAGACCCCATTCACCATAAGTAGGTACAGCAATTTTATTCTCTCACACATTATCTAAATCTTTAATTTCGTCTTATTAGAACTGACCCATTTTGTAACCTGTTTAAATTAAGTCAACATCCATAAATCAATGGAAATCATTTAATATATGACTTCGTAATCATTACTCTCTTTGCATTTGTATGTCATATAATTAAAGCGGCTAGGTATTTCGCTTTTAATAGGGGTTTTTAATTTTCGTAATACTCTCTTAGTTTTGTTTAATCCCCACCATATCGTTCTATCAAAATGCATAAAAACAATATGAAGCAATATATCTGTTTTTTTATTGTCTTAGAACCAATAGCGCGGTATGAAAAGTAGAGTATGCACCTCGATGAAAAGCCTGTCTTCGTCTTGGGTGGCTTGAACCCCTCGCTTCACTCAGTTAAATTAAATTTTAATACCCTCGCTCCGCTCAGGGATTAACTCAAAAATACCCGTTACAGTCAGGATTCAATATGCCGCCCGTAACGTATGACACTGTTTTACTCCCTAGGTGCATAATATATTATTAAAATAAGGAATTTAGATCAATAATTTGAAAAAAGTATATATTTTGTTCCGAAATATAATTAAGAATTGCATGTTTTTATATTGTACCTAGCTTATTATTGCATATACGGTCAAATAGCTGGGCGTAACGTAACTACGTAACAGACACTTTGTAACGAGCGCGAATATTGACAGTCGGCCCGCGAAAAAAACATATCGGTTGGCGATGACATTCGCCTTAAATCGTAAACTGTACTATAAATGAAAACACTAGAATATTTAAAAATAAGAGACATATATACTAAACATATATATGTATATTAAGTTGATTTGTCTGATCTAAACTTAATTCTAAGTTTAATGATTATGTTTATATTTTTTCTTGTTGACCTGTAACAATATTGCTATCAATAAAGTACCTACTATGACTATGACTATGAATAATAGATCTCGGTGTAATTGGGTCGTATCTTTTAATCGGGCATGTCTGAACCACGATCGCCTCGACGCATCAGTATAAAGAAACTCAAAATACTTACAAGAAGCTCAATTAATTTTACGAAACTATGGATTATCTACGTAAACCAAGGGGTAATTTTTACTTAGTTACATAATCCATCAAAGGTCACTGGTCATCATGCGGCCAGACACAATAGAAATTTCATTGTTATAATATAACGACTCTTGAAGGGTTAGCTTATGTTAGACTAGCTGACCCGCCAGCGGTTTCGCTCGCTTCACCCCCTTAACGGTGGAATTTAAAAACCTTACTGGATGTTTACAACATAACAGGCAACAACTGTCAAATTTGCAGCAAAGCATACGAGTAAACCGCCAAACAGTCGGACAGACTGTAGAGAATCCTGGATAAGTTTTATCTGAAGAGACCTATAATATTTTTTTTATCACTTATAGAGGCTTTAACATTACAGTTGTCTTATTTTATAGACAGTCCCACAAGGGAATGGGGTAGTCTGTTTGTAAACAAAAGCGTCATAACTTGTCTTCAGATAAGTTGTCCCACATTTACGGGTTATTGAGCTAAAGTCTCAATTATAGAGGTAAACACCGAAAAAAACTAATAAATCAACATTGTCTCAAAAAAGAATGGAATCTTAGTTACAAAGTCTGATGGGACTGTCATAAAAGCTATGTTTAAAAATCCTTAAATTAAAAAAGATTTAAATAAGTTACAAAGGTAACAGATAAGATATTTCAATGCAAAAGGGCCAGGATCTCATTTTCATTACTTATTGATAACAGAGGTTTATAACCTATTTAGGGCCCACTTATCCAGGTTTCACTGTATATAGGTATAGGCATAAGATTTGGATAAGGCCTAGCACGCACTGTGTTGCGTTTTTATAATACGTATATTCTGTTAGGTACGGAGAGTCATAGTAGAGCGCGCACTGCGGTGAAATAAACGGGCATGCCGTAAAGTCACCGCTGCAGCGGTGAGTCTGCCGCACAAAATTTTGCATCGCATAGATGTTTGTAGAAGCACCCAATAAATACCGTTTAAGTACCCTTTTTTACGTAATACCTAATAAATATATGCAGATAGCGACTCTTGTATGGTAGCCTATAACGATGTGGTATAGGGCCCACAGCTGTAACTCACATACCAAAACGTGCGTCAAAAATTTCGCCGCAGTGCGCGGACTCCTGACTATATACAGTAGGTACCGTATGGTATTATAAACCCACCGCAAGTCAGTGGGCTCATTTTAATTATTAATTACAGAGGTTTGTCGTATATAGGGCCCACTTATCCAGGTTTCACTGTATATGTATAGGAACAAGATTTGGATAGACGAGTTACTGTAATATTCCAGAGTTGCTTGTTCAGTTTACGATACGGACTACAAAATTATTCGGTTTAATTTAATGTCGTTACAGTTAGTTCGTTACCTCTGTACACCATGTAACGTGCTAACGTGACCGAACTACGGGTGTAGGTGCGGTATACGTACCTTCCTCACGCGTTCAGCCAGTGAGTCATTCTTGTTGATGGTAATCGGCGTCTGTGTAGCCGCGGCTGGGGGCGGTGACGGCGACGGCCGACGCAGGGTCACTGTGTCTGCAGTACGTTCATAAACATTACTATAGGTACTTATTCTTATTTTTAATGCACTAACGTCTTCTTAGCTAAGAACAAACTCTACATAAAGAGAGGGTATAGTAATTCCGCGGACAGGACTAAAGGGGGTATTATACCTTCCTAAATTTAGGATCCGATATTTAGGATGTCCCGAATTCAGAAAAGTTTAATCGCATTATCCTGAATAGCATCCTAATTAGGACACGATTTCGGACAAGGATGGTTTCCGACGTCCTAATTGGCTAAATCGGATGGGTGTAATCACATTTCCTAAATTCAGGACGCTCAGACGGCTCAGTCGCCGCTCGCCTACCGTCAAGAGCGCATGTTCGTCTTTTGCTCCCAATAGTGCAACAAAATGGCCACAGAAAAGGAGACAATCCAAAATGTCTTGGAATTATATAAGGATATGCCTTATTTATGGAACAAAAGTGATCCAAATTACATGAACAAAAACATAAGAAACGAAGGGTACAGTGTCTTATTAGGTGTTTATAAAAATTATGATAAAATTGCAACAATTAAAACACTTAAAAAAAAGATTGATAACTTGAGGACTAATTATGTAAAGGAATCAAAAAAGGTAAGTTTTTTTTTTAAATATGTACTGATTTTTGATTATTAAAATGCAAAAGCTAGTTTAGTTATTAAAAATATTGTTATGTCAATTTGATTTTTACACCGTGCTAGAAGCAGTGGCGAGTCAGTGTATATTCATTTAAAAATTAATTTCATTTCTAGATTATTACGTTTAAATGATCATTTATATTCTTACTTAAGGGTTATTTTAGGCAGGGTTATTTCTAAATGATCAAAAAACTCTGAGAAGTGAATAACCTACCGCATACACGACAACATTTTGTTTTTATTTTGCTCCCAGACCAGCATGAAAGTAATGTAGGTACATATTTGTAAAATCAAACTTTTTTTCAAGGTCAAAGCGTCCAGACAGTCTGGCGCCGGGACAGACGAAATATACCAGCCTACAATATGGTACTATGACTATTTAAGTTTCCTGGAGTCGACCACAACGCCCTGTCGTCCAGTCCGGGACACTTTGGAGGATGATGAGGTATGATTAGGTATAAATTAAAAATAAAACATGAACTACTTTTACGTATTTTTTTTATTATTTAGGTAGGTGTAATATTAACCATTTTATCTTGAAAACTGACTCGACCCTCTTTAGAGTTGAAATATTTCATAAATGTGTCACGAACTTGCTTTCCTTCTTCATTACGTTGACGTTTACCTGTGTTCTTTAATGAAGACAATCCATCAGTATAATTACGCCAGTGTCCTCTTGTAAACGAACCTTTGGAAGTATTTTCTAGATCAATCCATTTTGTGGTTATGTAACGTGGCGACCGTTTTCTTAGATAATTGTGTAAGGCACAGCATGCCAAAACAACAGCATCTACATTTTCAAGATCTAGATTGATAGGTCTTCGTAGAACTCTAAAGCGTGAAGCTAATATTCCGAAGGCATTCTCTACTATCCTGCGGGCCCGACTTAAGCGATAGTTAAATATTCGTTGCTCCTTGTTAATATCTTTAAATGGAAAGGGTTTCATAAAATGCTTGTTTATGGGAAAAGCACTATCCCCTACTAAAACGTACGGTACAGAAATTTGTGTGCCTGGAAGGGGAGACGGTTCCGGCAAATTCAAATCACCGTTCATAAATTTTTGATAAAACTTTGTTGTTTCAAATACACCAGAATCGTTAACAGCTCCATTAGTGCCAGTTTGAACATATAGAAATTCGTAGTTGGCATTGACGATAGCAAATAGTATAATGCTATAAAACCCTTTATAATTGTAAAATAGAGATCCGCTGCCAGGTGGTTTTTCAATAGTAATGTGCTTGCCATCCACTGCTCCAATGCAATGACTAAAATTCCACTTTTCATCGAAATCCTTTGCTATTTCTTCCCATTCTGGTTCTGATTGTGGTAGCTGAAAATAAATAAAACAATCAAATTTATTTCAGAATTCAGAAGCAGAAGCAGAAGCTGATCCACAGCCAATAACTTCAACTGCGGGTACTTCGAATCGCTTTAAGAAAAAGAAAAATGAAACATCAAGTCAAAAGGAGATATTGGAAAAGGCTTCCGAGTTATTAAACAGTACAGAACAAAATTGGGAAATTGAAGGAAAATCCATCGGTCTTCAACTAAAAGACATAACCAATACACATCAACATGCCATTGCCCGAAAATTGATCTCTGATATAATTTTTTATGGCATTATGAACAAACTGTCTGAAAATACAGTTATTGATTTAAGAACCCTTTCAACAGCTACAACCAGAAGTTCAATCTCGCCGTCTCTACCTTCAAGATCATCTTCTCATAATGAATTTTACTCTCGATCTCCACTTCCTTTCTTGCCGTCCCCGCACCACATACAATCACCGCATCCTTCTCCAATACATTCAAAACAATATCAAAGGCAAATCTCAAGATCTTCACTAACTACACAGGCTTCACCTCTTTATCACGTCGAATCCACAAGCACTTCACATCAACCCACACCATCTACACACCAACAAGACTTGCACTCTTCACCACAATATCTCGTCCAGTCACCAGAGCCTCCACATTATCTCACATCATCCGCACACCAACTATCCTCGCAGGCTTCACCTCAATATCACGTCGAATCCACAAGCACTTCACATCAACCCACACCATCTACACACCAACAAGACTTGCACTCTTCACCACAATATCTCGTCCAGTCACCAGAGCCTCCACATTATCTCACATCATCCGCACACCAACTATCCTCGCAGGCTTCAGCTCAATATCACGTCGAATCCACAGGCACTTCACATCAACCCACACCATCTACACACCAACAAGACTTGCTCTCTTTATCACAATATCAGGTCCAATCTGATGGAGTAGTAGAGATGCATATTTCATCTCCAAATCCTTCAATCCAAAATCAAAATGTGATTGAAGGTACGGCAAATGTGATGAAAGAGTTTCTATTATTTGGTAAGAAAACAATTAATAAATAAGTGTAATAAATACTTCATATTACTAAAAATAATGTTTTATTTTACTTACCTTTATATAATGTTCAAGACATCTGTAAATAGCTAAGCATGTTTCAGGTATTATTTTTGTCAGTGAGGGTTGGGATATTAAATCAGTAAATTTTAAATCGGAATACGAGTTTCCCGTTGCGAGAAAACGCAGCGTTACAACTAATCTCTGCTTTGCACTAATACTTTCTCGAAAAAAAGTATCTTTCTTTTGTATAAACGGTGTCACAAGATTTAGTAACATATCAAATTGTTTTGAATCCATTCGAACATAATTTCTGAAGTCATCTGGTTCTAAGACCCTCATTATGTTCATGCTTGCTAGTTTTTGACGCAATAAGAAGTAGTCCTTCACCCATTTCGTTCTTTTCTTCTTTTTTTTTATATGCATGGAGCCAACCGCAAGGGCTACGGCAATACCAATTTTTTGGTTTTTTGATAAAATTGGGGCCATTTTGTCACACCTCACTCGACACGTTCGTCACTTGTCGCTCGCCTTCAAATCTGATTTAGAACTCTAAACTAGTGCACGTGTAATCACGAGCTCCGGCGACTGAATTTCTTTTCCTAAATCGTATCCTAAATATCGGATCCTAAATTTAGGAAGGTATAATACCCCCTTAAAACCCACGTCTTCTGGCTCGCTTATCAGACGCTTTCACTACTCGGACACCGATTTTTCCGATTTGCGATTAATTATTTATGCGGTATATAATGTAGCACGGAAACCTAGAAAAAACCTACCTAGACCGTAGCAGAAACATTTGCAAATAAGTATTTGTATCGCAAACGTCAATGAGTTAAGCTTCGGCGTACAAACTATGAGTTATCTGCGTCACCGTTGCCATAGATAAATGACAGTTTGTACTGTTTCACGTGAACGATACGTTAGGTACGTTACATTTATGCAGTTATTCGTCCTAGGCCCATAAGTTTACAAGCCGTGTGAAATCTCAAGATTGGGAAACACTGATTTAGGCAATGACTTTCACTCCTTGGCAGCCCACATTATGAAAGAAGCAAAATGTGTCGCGCAATAATGTATATCTACCATATAGTTATGGCGTATTGCTGAAGGTACGTATTGTTGACCGATGATGAAAGTGCAATAATAAGTAACAATAAGTACAATTAAACTATGTACCTATAGGTACCTAATTCCAATGAAAACCGCCGGATAGATTATATAGATAGAAACATGACTGGCAGTTAGTGCCTTAGCATTTCAACCAATCCCGTGCTGGTAGCACGATTATAATCCTCTTAGCTCGCCTTTCAATAGCATCTAAAGCTTTCAGGTGGTACCTAATTAGCACACCCACAAATGAGAACAGTACTCCACGCACTAAAGCACTTCTGCTTGATAAAAGTGATATGGCGGGGCTTGAATTCCTGTCTCACCTTAACCAATATACCCAACTTTTTGATAGCCATTGCAATTGAATCTTTGACTCTATGTTCTTTGCCAAAGTTCAAACTTGATGTCAAAGTGCCTATACAATGCCAAGAAATACCGGTGATCGGCATGTTAACAATCAAAAAGTAGAAGATAGTATAAAAATTGACTCCACTTGGGAGAGAGAAGATACTTCTGGGGCCTTAATGGCACTGAAGTTGATTGATTATCTAATTAAATAAACCAAAATGACCTAAATGGTACTCCGGAACCGCACGTTCCAAGAGGATACAGAGCTGTTCGTGAAAAGATTACATTATTCAGTACCCCGAGTATTTTACCTACTTCAGTAAATATAACTCTTCAGAATGATATGCATCGCCCCAATCGGAGACAAGGGATTCAGTGACAAGTTTAATATTATATAAACGGTCAACGATGGCTTTATGTATTTATGCTGTACTAGTTCGAACAATGTACTACAATTAATAGACTAGGTACATCTGCTAATCCAAAAATACCGGGTTTCAGCCAGTCTATTAATGACTGCCTAAATTTTTGGGTCGAAGTTTTTTTGCGTTTCCAGTCGAAATACTGTCTTACTAAGTACCGACAGAGGGACAATGGTTTTAATAGTCAATTGATCGGATGAGAAGCAAAAACTTGGGCACTCCCAGTTTAATTACATCATAAATAGTCACTTACCACGGATTTAGCCGTGTCACTTACCAACATTATTCTGTCCCGTGTCTAACGAAGGAAGAGGCCCGGTATTTCTTCGCTTCGGCAGCTTAAAACTGACGGTGACAGCGGTGGTGTTGTCGGAGTCCGCCCCCAGATCTGGCGTCGACGTCCACGACGCACTAGATCTACTGAACTCTGTGGAATTAACCAGAAAGGAGAAAAAGGGGAAAACAGTACACTTTTAACTTTTAACAGTAGGACTGTTGCTGAGTCCACAGTTTCCCGCGTGGAGAAGTACCACAACTATGTCGGTTTTTCAACCGCAGAGCACTAGTGTGCAACTTAACTGTGTTTCGGTTTGGAGAGCAATGTTTACAGCGAAATCACAGGGCCAGAGACTTAAAATCTTAGGTATACTCAAGAAGACGTGCGCAGTGGATCATGCGGGGTTTTGAGCTCTTGTAGTTTAATATTCTTAATGGCACTGAACTGTTATGAGCAAAGTCAAAGTATATTTATTGCAGAATTACATGTGTAAAAAGATGTTGTAGTTATATTATAGATCCAATGCAATCTACCTTTTAAGGGCGTGCAATATTTATCTAAACAAATCATAAAATGAGATAATTACACAATAAAATTAAATCGAATCAATATGTCAAATTATAGATAAAATTAAAATTACAATTAAATTACGTCAAACGTGACGCTTAACATCAGGCGAGTGTCTTATTCGTCTAGTCACCGATTGTAGTAACAAAAAAAAAACCTAAATGGGCTACGCGCGGAAACGAACCCGCGGACCACGGCTAGTAATAAATAAGTACGAGTACCAATTTCTCTGCCTTATATTTCCACCAAAATACCCAATATCTAATCATTCAATACCGCATACCGGTAACCGAATTGATGCTGTTTATTTATCCACCTGTACCTATATCATGCGAAGAGACGAGCAAGTCGTACGCTTAAAGGTAAGCGCTTGGCTATGATATTTGCAGTGCAGTCTTTTAGGCTATAATCGTCATCTCAAGACATTGGTTTTGAGTCTCATTTGCCCGATATTTCCACTTGCTGACCCTAACACAGTCATATAATCAGCCCATTTGGTTCCCACTGCTGGGACTCGAGCCTTTCTTTCAGAGAGATGGGTTGAGTCATAATCTACCACGCGGGCCCAGTGCGGCTTGGTGGATAGGTTAGTGGCCAACCCATGTCGAAGGTTTCAGCCGCCCGAAGGCCTTCGACATAACCTAACGACTGTTGTCTTAAGACAAACAACCGGGACCGACGGCTTAACGTGCTCTCCGAAGCACGGAAGCGCTCAGTTGAATAATGCCACTAGCGGTCACCATCCAATTCCTGACCTCAGCAAGTGTTGCTTAACTTATTGATCGATTAATATCGCCCAAGTCAAGCTCCGCTACGAGCGCTTCTAACACAGTATCGCGTTCGAATGTTTAGTACAATGGTACCAACCAAGATGATATCTTGCACAAGCAGCTAGCACCTAGTACATCGGATGTTCTTGTCTCTTACGATTTGATTCTCAACCGCGAAAAAGTAACAATATATAGCAGTTGTATTCAACAAGAATCATCCCACTCGTATAATTTTACAAAAAAAGGTAATATTGACGTTTACGACATGCTTACAAGTTCTAAGAGCTATGTAGGTAAGTAGGTAGGTACCTACTATGTTTACCTACCGGCGGAGATGGCGTCTTTTTTAGCTGTGTCAAGGGAACTGAGGTTTGTACTGGAAGCCCAGCCCCGACTCGTCTTCCCACTGTCTGCACCATTGTCTCCATCACGACTTCTAGTAAATTAATATAAGTACTTAGGTCGGTATTCTAGAACTACGGTCAGGTCAGTTGTGAACTCGATTTGAGAGGATTTGAAAGTAAATGCCAAAATTGCTTTAGATCTCTACTCAAGTCGAGATTCCAAACTGAGCGTCTGGGTAGAATACCGGCCGTGTTAATCTATAATCAGTATCATATCAGTCATCAAAGTCGGTTTTCTAAACTAAAAATCTCTAAATTACGGGAGTTCTTATTCTGTTTAGGCAAAAATCCAAATTAGTATAACACTTCCGAAAAACAGCAATAAAATTAGATATTTTTCTTCAATTGTGGGTTTAGAGAACACGTAACTACCAAGTTACGCTCGCTAAAGTAACGTAACAATACTCATAAAATAATAGAATAATAGTAGAGAAAAACTGCGCCCACGTATGCAACTCATCACATCTAGACTCTTGAATTTATTTGTATGAAAACAGTTAAGAAACATAATTATCACACGCAACGTTGCGTACCTATGATAAGTAGATAATTATGTTTCTGATTCAACTGTTTTCATACAAATTCAAGAGTCTAGATGTCATGATGCGCTGCATACGTCATACGTTCCATAGGTCGGCTTAGTTTGTCTTTACTTTAATCCTATTTTGAGAAAACGTCATTTTAAGTGTTGGGTACCTGAATTTGGATTTTAGTGTTAACAGAATAAGGACTATCATAACTAAATTTTAGTTCACTAGTTTAGTTTTTTGCACAAGTGAATCGCTACCATCGTCTTACACCTTATACCGTTTTAATGGAGGATCCCAATAATTATCTATCCACGGTTTTCCTTACTACTGATAGAAATGTGACATAACTTCCATATAAATAGTGTCAAATATCTATCTTTAGTAAGGTAAACCGGCGATAGATAGATTATTGGGACCGGCCATAACTCTAGGAAGGTAAACCGGCGATAGATAGATTATTGGGACCGGCCGTTAGGCGATACCTACTTACCATTATTTGCATATTTTTTTCAATAATAAGATAACACTGACAAATACAACTGTCTACACTAGTCCTTGAACTAAGCATCCAAACCTAACCTGGGCGTTATTCGCTACCGCGAGCGATAGAGAAATCCGAAAGGTTATGCGTTAATTTCACTGTTCACACAAAAGCGGATATCTCTACCGCGCGCGGTAGAGATATTCGTTGGCAACGGTTAGCGAGGCGGCGGAACTAGTTTCGCCAAACAAAAGAAAATACCGCCTCACTAGGCGGTACAAGTTTCGCTGCAGTTATGGAACTTCAAACTATATACCCATCGAGTTCCGCTTGGTATTTTTCGCTACCCACAGCAGTAGCGAATAACGCTCAGTTCTGAATAGGCCTTTAATTTCTGCTGTAGACAGTTGTGTTTCACACATCAAGGTTAAAACTCTAATAAGTAGATAGACGTCACCCCTTCCATAACAATGGAATGAACAACAATCAACAAAATTGCACTGTAACCGGAAGTACTAAACCAATTATAACAGATTGTATTGATGAGATTGCTCTCTTGTGACCTATGTTTGTGAGTAATGTTTTAGAATTTGTATATAAAGTACTAGAATAAGAGCATATGATAGAACTATATTTTCTACTGACTTCCAAACAGGAGGAGGTACTCAATTCGATTGTATTTTTTTATGTTTGTTACCTCATAACTCATGATTGGGTGAACCGATTCTCAAAATTATTTTTTGTTTGAAAGCTGGTGCTTTCCGTGTGGTCCCGTTTAAATTTCACCAAATTCGGTCCAGTAGTTTTTGAGTTACACTCTAATAACTGTATAAAATGGAAGTCGGTATAAAATTTTTCAAATTGTACTTGTTAATTTTTACCATCAGTGTAATGACGGACGTCAATGGTATTTTCTTATATTTAGAAATATGCAACAAAATATACTCAGATCTGTACTCAAATAAGTTTCGCTACTGAGCGTACTTGTGGCATACCTAATATCTTAAGAATACCTTCGTTTTGTCTTGTCAACACTTTACTACATATTAAGTACAATTTTAGAGTTCAGTAAATAGGGCGAATTCTGTGTAAGTACCTACTTGCAAGTATACCTACAACACATGCTTAGTATCTACGCTTTTCAATTATAACTTTAGCGTTTAGGTAATAATTTTGTTAAGGATGTATTTAGGATCCCGTCACATTAGATATGCATCACACAGGCACGTTAGGTAGGAAGGTATATCTTCTTTATATTAGAAAACATTGTCTATTTTGAAGAGACGAGGAATACGCGTGTTTGAAAGTTGGTGTTAATTAAGTCTATTTCTTATTTCACCAGGAACACTATTTTCGAAGCACTCAACTTTGCTTATATTCAAAAAAGTTTGTTCCTAAGAACAAACTTCAACTTCTTACAAAAAAATATCTACCCTTAATGCCCATTATTTTGTTCCAACCTTTATAGACTCTATGCTTATTTCAGAAAAGTAATCAGTACAATTGAACAGGAAGTTATCTTAAGTGTAACATATTTCATACGTAAAGAACAACGACGTATTATTTGAAGCCAAATATAGTCAAATTAGAGTAATATTAGCACTCAATACGTAGATAACTCACGTAACGTACACATGGAAGAGTTCATTGCGTCAAACGTCAGAGTTACCGGGCTCAATACAAACAATCTGCAAAACGTTCAGGAATTTGGAATTGTGCCACTGTACACTTTTGTTTCTATTTTATTTATAGATTCCAGATGATTGTGGACAATCAATTATTGGACGTATTTATGCATGTGTATTCTCAATACAACATTATTGCATATGGTCCGAATATTATTGCGTTACAATGAAGACGTATTATTTTTGTTTACCAACTTGCGTTAAGGTATTTCATAAGTTCAGATTTGGTGAAAGCAGGCGCTCTTTGACGATGTTTATGAGACTTTGAACATAATGTATGTATGTTTGGTATAAGTAGTTCAAAAGAGTAACAAGTAACAACCAACCAAAAGATTAGCCGCTGCAGCTCAAATCGGCAATGCCGGTTACTATCATCATAATGAATGCCATTGTAATGCGGTTATTTTCTGTTTAGTTTGCATGTTCTTACGAGTACTGGCAAATATAAAAAAATATCAAGTGTCAATTTCAACAGCCTGTATTTTGTGATTGTGATAGACAATATTACTACCCACGCGTGCTACTACTATGCTGCTTATCTAGTTCCTTGCGTATTGACAAGTCGCTGGAAAAATTGTGGTTAGTTATCCTGGTTGTTTGGCGACACTAACCGTGGCGCTGGCGAGTCGCGCGAGCTCCAAGTGGAGAGAGTGGGCGTGGAGGCTGTGAAGTCATCTTGTCTCCGAGTGCCGCTGCTAGCGCCGCCGCCATGCTCCTTGTAATCGCGGAAACAGCGCTTGCAGCGCATCGGCCAGCGCACCTGCGGGTGGAACCCCAGCGGGCACAGCGGGTCGCCCTTCGCCAGCGGATACAAGTGATGCATCCTCACACTCACACAAAATGCACTTTACAAATGTCAACGTTCCAACCTAAATGCTACTGCAGATCACCATTCACTTCCCTTCGCCCTCGCCGAAATCCAACCGAGGAAACTACGGCTATACGCAACAGTATTATGGAATGAACTTTACGATAATGGGTACTCTATAAATAATAAATTTATTAAGCCGGCAACGTGGTCGAGTGTTCGTACGTCTGCACCCAACAGTGGCAATAAAAATATCCCGCTGCCAGCACAGAACCGGGCGACCTAAATCGGCGGCTGAAGTCGCTATTTCTCCGGCTTTCTAGCCGCGGATGTACGGGTTGAAGTGAAAGTGGCTCGTGAGGCACCCCGCCGTCCTCGAGGCGGTGGTGCGGGAACTTGCGGCAGATCGCGCGCGCGCGGGGTATACCGGGGTGCGTTTGGGCTCAGACGCAGGTGCGCTCGGGACGGCTGCGAGCGGCGCAGGCGGCGGACGGGCCGGCGCTCCGGGGACTGACAGCGGCGCGGGCACCGAGCCAACACTCAGCGCGCCCGCTGCGCCACTTATGCTCTATTACACCACACAGCCAATGAACCGCCTTTTTATCTCATCTCATCCCCATCCTCAATAAAACGTAAACGACAGGGTAATAAAATGATCTCGGTGCATCTCGGCCGCTGCGTTTAGTCCAGTTCGTGACTAGGACGCACAGCTCCCTGTACTCGATTAGGTACTAATTGACACAACTCCACGCTTATCAAAATAATAGCTTCGATGATTTGTGCGGAAAAACAAGCCGTTCATATAACCGTTTCAAAATATAAAGTTGGCACGACGAATGTTTAATAATATCTTTATGAATGAGGGTTGACGTCAAAGCGAGTAAAATACTTTTTGTGAAAGTGTAAATTATGGTTAGGCGTTTATTTATAAGAAAGATCAAAATAATACAGTAGTTAGGTCAGGGATATCTAATTTTAATACAAAAATATATTGATACAAACTATTATTATTACAATTAAGGGACCTAAAGTTTACAAAATTAATTATTTTTCTATACTTACATAACTTATTGTTTAATATTATACAGTTCCGATATGTAGTAATATAAATTCGATTACAATTTGTTTATTATGCGTATTATTATTATAAGATGTGAGTGGCCTAGTAGCAAGTTTGCTTCCGTTTAGTGTAAAAAGTTTTAATTGTGTATATTGCTTCTTTAGCATTAGATATAGGTTTATTCTTAGTTCATAATCAATGGTCTGACTGCTGACAGATGTTAGTATACATTTACATTCATGAAATTAAGACTAAATAAAGTACACATATTTTTTAAGGTTAAAATATTCTCTACTGTAGAAATTCAGAAAGATGGGAATGGCGTTTAAAACGCCAAGGCGAATATCTTGCACGCAGTGATCATACTCAATGCACAGGGATCATATGAAATGTAGAGTTTATTCTTGTAATATTGCTTACTTATATATTTTTGTACATGCTTTTTCACTGATTAATGTTCAATTTTTTAATAAAATGCCGTTAGACAACTAAAATTTACGTGAAAACGTAAACTTTTATAATCGAAGTATTAACAAATTGTGACCATAACCTACCTTCATATTCTTCTTTGTCTTAGGTGAAGCTTTATCATTATCACACATTGCCATTTCATCAGATAAAATCTTTGAGCAGACAGATTTTTTTAATAATATCTTAAATTTACTTATTAATATAAAATTGAGCACATTTAGCAAAAGTCGCCCTGATTCAAGGGCTCGTCTTCCTTCTTGTCATAGACCAATGTTTTGTAGATGACCTCCTCGAAATGCAGCGCGTTCAGGCCCTTGGGTTCTGCGACCTTGATTTTCACATCGCCAGGGTACAGGATTTCGCCTTTGTTCTTTGTGCAACCCATTACTAGAGACTTTTGTAACTTGTCTATGCACGGGATTTCTGTAAAGATAATTTTAATGTTAGATATAATCAAACTACTTGATCTTATAATCTAACTTTCTGTCGGTCTAGCGCTCGACGAGTCTACATCTCCTGAGGATGCCTCGTGTAGAGACGAAACACGTGTCGAATCGTTTTTGGTTGATTGGGTTGTTTTGTGTGTTGTTTATTCTGTATACTTTGTGTTTGCAGTTTGTGCGGGAAGGAGGCTGGTGCACACCGCAACTCGGCCGTAAGCATTGTTTTTAGCGGAAGTGTCACTAATATTTCTTCTAATATCGTTTCTAATTTTGATAATCGAACTAGATGGTGGTAAAAATGCCCAACAATCAAATGGCTATCATTGATTTTGTTTAATTCTCTTAGATATGTGTTTCTTCGAGTTTTGACGTATAATACTGGTGGATTATTAACCGTTAAGTGGAAGTAATGGTGCATGAATGTCGACAAAGTGAACAAAATCATGCAACGTTGTTTTGTGTTTTCCCCGTTAAGCGCCGTAGAAAGTTTTAGTAATGCATCCACCGCATTACTAGAACGGACTTATTAGAGTGACTAATCTATGTAACTGTGACTTGTCTCTGACTGCTTGAATGAAAATCTAACTTGATGCAACTGTAAACACAATACATAAATAACTTGAGGAATGGCTAACGTACAGATATACGAGACCAATCACTATCAGCATCATCGTCATCTCAGCCGTAGGACATCCACTGCTGAACATAATCCTCTCCCATAAATTTCCAAAATGACCGGTCCGAAGCGGCATGCCTCTAACGTCGTCCGGCTTTACCTTTATCAGGTCGTCTGTCCACTTTTTTAAATGACGACCTACGCTGCGCTTGCCGGTCCGTGGTCTCCAATCCAGAACCTTCAGGCCTCATCGGCCATCTGTTCTGCATGCTATTCCGGGCTACGTCGGTGATTTTAGTTCATCTACGGATGTCCTCTTTTCTGATTCGATCAGGTAGAGAAACCCCGAGCATAGCCCTCTCCTTAGCTCGTTGTGCGACTGAACTTGCTTATGAAGCCCACGTTTCAGTGCCATATGTCATCACTAGTAACACACGTTGGTCAAAGACTCTTTGTCTTGAGGCACTGAGGTATTATTAACGAAAAGACTTCGTGAAGTTTCCGAAACGCTGCCCAGCCGAGTTGGATTCGACGATATACCTCTTTCTCGAAGTTGGACCTGCCTAGAGACCTGCGGTAGATGTATTCGTCAACAACTTCGAGAACTGAGTTCCCGACTGATTTTGGGGTATGAGCATTAGATATAACTTTCGTCTTGTCCATGTTCATCTTAACCTACCCGTTGGGAAACTCGATGGAGGACTTCGAGCAAATATAAAGAAAAAAATATAATAATAGAATTTATATATAAAAATTGCCATTTTATCGCACTAGCCACTTAGAATTAAAATTAAACCTTCATAGTGTCAGATTTCAGACTGAAACTTTTATGAAATAAAAACTATAACGGATTCGGATACGAGTTCCGACGTGGGGATAAAGCAGTAGAAACTGTTCGAAATAGCAATGCTGTGTTTGGAGAGAATATGGCCATAGATTAGAGTATGTATACTGGATTACGGCTAGCGAACGCAACATGCGTTTTTGGTTTAACCGCTTTCTAGTGGAAACTTCAAATTAAAGAATGAACCAGGAGGAAGACCAGCCAATAAGGTAAACAACGATGAATTGAAGAAAATGGTGGAAGCCGATCCGTATGAAACTACCAAAGAATTAGTGGAATGGTTTGATGTTAGCATACATGATGCCTTGCCTTACCTTATGTTAAACCAATACAGAGATGAAGGGATTTTGAACCAAATTGTGATGTGTGATAAAATGGACTATTTAGGATAAAAGCTAGCGAATAACGCAATGGTTAACCCCATGTCAAACGCCAGAATAATGCCCTAAAGCTACAAGCTTATCCATATAGAAAGGTGATGGTACCGGTTTGGTGGTCAGTCATGGTGTAATTCACTATAGCATCCTCAGATCCGGTCAGACAAAAAGAGCAGATGTCTACTGTGCAGAACTCGGAACAATGATGGTTAAACTCACAATAAAAAAAACCCTACTTGTCAATCGGTCTTCATCATTTATTGCTTCATGATAACACACGACCTCACACTGCTCGACAATCAGTAACACTACATGACCTGCAGTTAGAAACCATCGTCTCAGTCGTGGTCGCGTTCCGATCCGGTTGTAGATTTAAAAAATAATAAATGTAATATTACAATTTGTAAGTAGGCCGTAGGCCTATACAGAATAAATGATTTGACTTTGACTTTGAAGATCCGTCATCCTCCGCATACTCGCCGGATCTCGCCCCAAAAGACTACTATATTTCCGCGATTTGGACAGTTTTGTGCACGGAAAAATCTCTTACTAGCGTGCAGTACAAAATGGTACAGGCCAATCGCTATACTGTCATACACAGGAAAAGCCTTCGAATAAGTTACCCATAAAGAGATCTACAGCCAAGTTGAGCAGTATAAGTGCGATGAGCAACACGGCTTCAGGAGGAAAAGATCACTGACTTATATCCCAGTCCGGTTAGATCGAAGTAGTCAAATCGACGTTCGTTACTTTGATTTTCGTAAATCCTTCGACAGAGTAAATAATGACGACTTACTCGTCAAGCTAAACAAGTCAATTTTTGCTCCCGGGCTGCTGAGATTTGTTGCTGACTACCTCAGAGACCGGTAACAGTTCGTAAGGGTGGGTTTGAATGACTGTACTCTTTATCATACACGATCTGGAGTCAGCCAGGGATCCATATTCGGTCCTCTCCTTTTGTTACTTATGATCAACGATCTTCCCGCTGTAGTAATGGGCATTCTAAAGCCGACTATATGCAGACGACTTAAAATTGATTATGGAAATAAAGGCCGTGCAATATTGCATAGATCACCAACGTGATGTGGACGCAATCTGCAAATGGGAGGTAGCAAATAATATAGACTTTGATCCATCGAAACATCCGTGCAATGACATTAACTCCATCGATTGCAAGTACCAGCTGAACTCATATGAGATTGCTAAATCCACTACTACGAAAGATTTAAGTATCACTTTCGATCAAAAATTAACCTTCAACAACCACATCCTCACACTTGCCAAGGAATATAATTATGAGATTGGGGTTTGTGTTGAATTACAAAGACCATCAGACTTTCAGGGTGCTTACGTTAATCAGGCGATCTATGACGCTCTACTACATAGCAAACTAGAGGCTAACTCAACAGTATGGCATCCTCATGTCCTTTCTCTCGGAAAGGTGCAAAATGCCTTTGTTCTGTTTCTATATAAGCGGTTCTACGGCTATTACCCGTTAACCCTTATTACTCGTATCCTGGTTAACGAAAGCTGAGGGATATGTACACATCTAACTTTCTTCTAGGATGTATGCTATATTACAACTCATTGGAAGTTCGGCGAGCGCTTCCAAATGAAGGTAATGTGTAATATGCTGTCTCGGCTCCGAGTCCCTGACGACAACCGTACAATGGGAAAACAAAAAAACAACTTCTCATGATTGTGTACACTTTGCCTCACTCGTGCACCATTACGAACGCTTAACTATTAATAATTCACCATTATAACCAAAATAATTGCTCGAATAAGTGCACATTAATTCATATGACCACGATGTGTGATGAAAAGATAAAGACAAAGCTGCCATTTGAATCTTTGACAAAAATTTTACCTGATGTGACCACTTTCTTGATAGGTGTACCGAGGGATGCCTCAATGACTCTTACGTCTCGTACCAACTGCTGGAACTCCGCGGGAGTCAGCGAGCATACGTGGTCAGTGCCCTTCATAGACTTGTCCAGTGTTATGTGCTTCTCTAACACCTGGAATAGGAATGGATTTGATGTTTAGTATGAAACTGATGTGGAAAATTATTAATATTAGTAGTAGTAGTTACGTCTTGTACTTTGGATAACTGTACTAAATTATTACTATAACTAGCTGATCCGCCAGCTGGCCTTGGTGTAGTGATGGAAGCGCCACTTCAGAATATCGGGGTCGTGGGTTCGATCCCCGGGTTGGATAGTTATTGACATTTTCTGCCAAAGAAATTCTCAATAGCAGTCCGGAGTCTGGAACAATGTCCCTTAGATGCCAGTAGGCTCACCCCCTATTACATGGGACCAAACACCGCTGCTCACCTCTACGAGGATATATACAGGTGTTAGTTTCTTATGACATGTTGTTTTTTAAAAATAACATGTATTGCATTATTTTCGTTAAAGTTTATTTTTACCGAGTTTTAAGTTAATTGAACCAGAAATATATTTTACTTATAATAATTTCTGAAATTTGCTGCAAACCTATGGGTATATTTGTAACAATTAAAAAAATACGTGTTACATTCTTAATTATTACGGGTTTTAGCCGTACCATAGATGTTCATGTGCACCGACCAGTCAATCGAGACCCCAGTTTTATATGAAACCGTGTAGAATAGAGAGATCAAGTTGCCATCTTAGTTAGTAAAAAGTTTTTTTTGAAAGTTTAGTTGAGAGCTATTCTTTCCATATACAAAAATTTCATCCAAATCTGTGCGGTAGTTTTTATGTTATGCGTGAGCATACAGACAGGCATTTTTTTCAAAAACGTCATATTCTTGTTCAGTGGGACATTTTACGTCTTCTGAGGTCTGACCCACTTGTTTATTTTTGTTCCAAGTACAGACTTTTTGACCTCTACTCCTATATTATAAGTATAGGTAAGATGGCTTGGCCAGAGAGAATGGCAAAGGATCGCGGCGAATGGTCGATTCAGCCAAAAATCTCTCTAAAGGTGATGTGGTGAGTGTGGAGCTGCACGAGTCTTAAACAAGTGACTAACGCAAAACTGCATAAAACAGGAACCCTTTGGGTCACTGAGCCAGCGGAGTAAGTACTTGTTAGGAAACTTACTTTACTGTAAACTTACTTTGTAGAATTCGCAATCTGATCTAACTGGAAAAGTCAGTTAATAAAGGTACGAAAGCTTGGAAACCGAAATAGTTTGAACATATGCTAGGGCTTCATTCTAATGAAACTAACCCGCCTGTCCGTACACATATAAAATGTTTGTAAATAAAGTATAAACATCAAATCATCAACAAAATTAACTATAAATATTCCGCCAAAGATATGGAAATAATACATTTACGGCAGGTTTATTATTTCAATCAAATGAATTTATAAACCTATTTCAGGTTTAAGTACAAAAATATATAAAAGCCAAGCCTAAGTATTGAACAAAGGGTAAAAATGGTGTTACAAACGTCGTTCTTTATGTTGTAAAAACAAGAAAATACTGCACCTCTCATGATGCTGGGAAGTATTGGAAATTTATAAAATTAGGGGAAGTTTTTCATTCAAGGCCAAACTTGTACATCAAACTACAAGATAACTAATTTAATTCACATAATTTTTCACTAGGTATACATAAAGGCCTTTATTAATAAACGTTGCGTAAACATAGATTAGGCGTAACATGCTTTGTCTTGCTTTCACGCGTGACATTTACTGCAAGCGAAAAATTGACAGATAGATGTTTTAACTACTCCGGGTGTAGCCAAGTTTATTAATAAGGCCGATATATTATATGCATCGAATATAAAATCAAATGACTCTGTAGAAACAGTCGCCGGATAAGGCATCATATCTGAAAGTCACCTACCAATCGTTATTTACGGAGTAATCTTTACTTTATCATCTCACCACTGAGTACTGTTTGTTTATCACTTGAAAGATATCAACACGACAAATTAAAGTTAGTTTCGTTATTGTACAAATAAAAGACGTAACGTTGGCTGTTATATCTTCGTAAATAACATTGTGAAGTATTTGTTATTTAAGTGATAGCTACAATGCATTATTATTAGTAAGGGCAAAGGTTAAGTTATTTGTGTTATGTCTACACAGATTAAAATTACCTAAATTAGTACTTAGGTACGTATTTTTAATTTACCTTAGCACCTAACGCGACAGCACCTAAAGCCACGGCTGTTCCCACTTCTTGTCCGGAGTATCCCACAGGAATATCGAACGTGTTTTTATAATCTTGCAGTACGGTCAAATTGCAATCTTCAAAAGGCACCGGATACGCAGACACACAATGCAGCAAGCAGAACTGCTTATGCTGAGCAGATATGATGTCATATATCGTCTTCACAGCTGTTTTGTCCACCATCCCAGTAGAAATTATGAGAGGAACCTTCTTGGAAGCTGCGTATTTGAGGAACAGAAGGTTGTTCGAGTCCCCGGAACCAATTTTGACGAATGGCGCTTTGTTGTTCACGAGAAAGTCGAACGATACCTGAAAGTATTGTTTTTATAATCAAATATTGTTTCAAAACGGGTTACCACAGCGTTACCTTTCCACCATACTGATCAACGCGAAATATTCGTTGAATGAGGGTGGGTCATTTTGTTATCAAACAGCTTTAGTTAATATACCAATAGGATACTCGTAATAAAGTAAATATAAAGTGCGTATGACAAATTTTAAGATTTAACGCATAATTCATGTTACTATGCTTGACGAATTTAGTTTCCGTATTTAGTTAAATATTCACGCCATTAAGAGCAAAAAGGGGATGTTTATTCAAGAGTATACGAATATGGAAAATAATTATTAGATATTAATTATTAGAATATTATGAACAATTTCAAGTAGGATATCTGATTTATGTATTGTATTACAGCCGTATTTATAAACAAGTAATTACTGGTTGCTAAGTCATTTCTCAATGAAGTAATTACTTGACGATAGAATACTTCAACATAAAATGTTATTCTATATCGAACACTGAACGTTACTTACTAAAGTAAATGCAATAACCCTATCAAAATTGGATGTATCTATTTACACTTGTATTAGGTTGTTGTCATGGGATTTTAATTATTACAGCATAATAGATCCTTCACAGTTCAGACTTGTTTGCGAAATGCAACTTCACTTTTGTAATAAAAACGAAAAACTGACATGTTCTCATTGCTTGTAAGCAAAGGAAATTATGACTAATACTCGGCTAAGAATTCTAGCTAATAGTTCTAACTTCAGGCAAATGCTAGTCTATAGAATTAAAATCGTTGCTTAAATTATTACTTTTACTTCTTTATAAATACGACAGTTAGAGTCGTGATCCATCCCCTGGTTGCATCTACTATTTTTCACTAGACATTTACTATTATTTATTTACTATACGTCCCTATGGGGTTCAGCGGCTGATATAGATACCATCTTTATTCTACAAAAACGTGCTATTCGGGCTATATACGAAATGGGTCCCCGTGAATCTTTGAGAGATTTATTTAAAGAAATCAATATATTAGCTTTGCCTTCCTTATATGTATTTGGAAATATAATGTATGTTCGTAAAAATTTATATAAATATAAGTTAAATAGTGATCACCACACTTTTAATACTAGAAATACAAATAGGATAGCTGTAACTAGTTATAGACTTGCGAAGACTAATAAGTCACTCCTAGGAAATTGTGTGCGTTTTTACAATTAAATCCCAAAACACATAACTGAGCTCACAGGGGCAAATTCAAGTTGACTGTAAAAACGTTTTAATAAAAAAGCTTATTATAAAGTCCGACATTATATAGAAGACAAAGATGCTTGGAATACTCCACTTCTGGCAAGCTGTCACTCTGCCACCCATAAAATGTAATATTTGTAGTACCTAAGTAGAAACATTATAAACATATATATAAAAAGAATGGCTCCGAGTTTCTTGCCGTTTCTTCTCGGTAGGCTTTATATATTTTGGAACGCGGCGGTAGAGTCTTTAAAGTACATTATATAATGAAATATTGACGTTCCTAAGTGCGTTTTGATGCCTATATTGAATAAATTATTTTGACTTTGACTTTATACATTTACTAAGTTTAACCATCACGACGAGATTATGAAATGTAATAATTCAAGTAAATCATGATGCGCGATTCAACTGTTACAAAAGGTAAATATTAATTATAATCTGTAAGGTGAGTGCTCCAGCTTTTAGTGGGAAATTATACGATTCGCGACATTTAAAGAATATTATTTACTCAAGTAGGTTAAAAAAATACTGATATAAGTATACAACTAATCATGTAATTATCAGAGATACGTCATTTGCTACAGCATTTGCATGATGTTCAAAAATTTTAAATGCGTTTTGCCGACATGTGTCGATGTCATATCTTCAATTTCGAATTTCCAGATAAAACCATTTAAGTTATTCGAATATTGTTTACCGTCGTTAAAACAGGTGCATAAGTTACATAGATATTATACACAGCTAGGTAAGTTTTAACGAATAGAAATGCACGTTTTCAGAAAACAATAGAACAAAAGCATTACATGCAGCAACAATTCTGAAAATTAGGTAACTTAATATTGCTCGAGTAAGGTGAACTCAAAGTTTTACTAGCCCCGACATAGTGAGTCTGCTTTTTGAACTTCTAGCTTTATGTATTAATAAAAGTACCTCATAAAATAGGAAATAACATTTGGTTCCAGGAGTTTAAATAATTTGTGATAGGCCGGGTTTTTTTAACAGAAGACATCGGTCGTTTATTCATAATATGTTCAGTTTTCACGTATTCGTTTTCAACATATAAATACTCGTAATACATTGCAACTATAAGAATAAATATGTATGCATAATGTCGTACTTCTATTGGAAAACAAGAACACTAGGGGAAGCTTAAACCGAACCAAAGGGGATGATGTACGGAATAAAAGTATATCAAAAAGAATGTTAGTAGTACCTATATAATATACCTACATATTTGCAAAAAGCAAAGTAATATTTTAGTCAACTTACATGGATTTTAATATATAGGTAGGTCTACATACAAAAAAACCTCTCCATACCTAACAGGCATGGTTCATCAAAATATTATATACAGAAAAGATATGTTCTTAAGTTTAAAAAATACGATATATTATATAAGAGAGTAATAGAACTCGAGAAATAGTAGGTACAGTCGCCTGCAATAAGCTATGCCTAATGCGCAAAATTTTCAAAAATATGATACAGTTACTACATTTTATAACAATGTAGATAAGAAATAGTTTAAGCAGTCAAATAACATAATTAAATTCATTTTAGGTTATTTATTTATGTAATTGAATGCTGAGGCACTTTTGAAAATTATGAAATGTATACATCTTATTGCAGGCGACTGTACATACGAGTATGTAGATTAAACACCTAGATTCCTAGATGGATGCCTAGACTAACCTTAGACGCATTGCATGGTTACCTATACTTATACGTAAAGTTATGCACTTACCATATCCATTGCCGAAGCCGTACACAATATGCCAACCTCATTTGCATACTTGAATATTTCTCTATACTGGCTCTCGGTAAACTCCAAATATCTTTTGTGATCGCCATAAGTCTTCCCCCAAGAGTTTGCGCTGTCATACGGACGCTCTAAATATTTCTTTGTGAACTTTTCGTTGAGACATGTCTTTTGAAATTTAACGCAGCTGGCTCCTGCATCCTGCAAGTATGTAATCTTTTAGATATGTAGGTATAAATGAAATAACATTGTGCAAAATATTTTACAGTATTTCTGTTAATAAATTCTCTAAATTCCATCCATAATTGCATAGGAACGTTTCCAGATAAACAATTTATATATAGATGCCGATAGGTTATCGCGTCAAGTTGATGCGCTTTTGTTTTGTTTGATAAATTACAAAACGTATTAAAAAGGTAGGTTTCATAATGTTGCATCGCGTCGTCTGAATAGTTAATTGCCTATTTGACACAGTTTATTTTAAATAAAGCCACAAAACTACGTTTTATTGACTGTATTTTAAGGTTTAATTTTTAAGTCGACTCTAACTCAGAACAGGAGACCAATTTCATTGTTTCTTATTGAGCTATGTATAAAGAAATTGTTTCCTTTGTTTTCCTTCCTATTTGCAACACAAAGAACAACGAAACGTAAAAAGTACTTACCTTAGCTGCTTTTATTAACTTTTTTGCTATATCGATGTCACCTTGGTGGTTTTGGCCCACTTCCGCGATTATAAAACACGGGTTGTTCTCTCCGATCCTGATTTCGTCGGTTATCTTGACTTCGACCATTTTGACAGTTGCAGCGCGTGTTCCATAAAAACAAACAAAACGAAACCGGCTCTGGGCAGAGACTGGACGACGAATAACGCTGGCACTCCCAGTGAAAGGTTTATTCACCTCCCGCTCAAGATCAAATCGGGTATGTAAGGTCAATTTAATATAAAAGCGAGCAGCTCGTTGCGCACTCACTGCCGCACTAGTGCGAGCGAGCGCACTCCAACGCCAGCCCACCCCGCATGATAATTGATAAAAACCGGTAGTTATCGAACGTCCATGACCACAATCGCGCACTCACAACAGTGCAAATGAAACAAACACAGTCTTATTTAATGATTATTTATTATTGATTGCACATAACTCTTGTAAAGTACTTACAGTCTTTGTTTATAAACATTTACCCTGTTCAAATATTGCACGAAGCGATATTGATAATATCTCTATGATTCTTATACTTATCACCAATTGCTCGGTTTACTTTTGATTCCGTCGGTTTCCCTAAGAAGTTGGAGATGTACCGGCCGGCCTCGATGAGCTTGACGAGGTCCACGTCAGTATTTACCCCGAGGCCGTAGAGGAAGTATACTAAGTCCTCTGTCGCCAGGTTGCCGCTTGCACCGCGGGCGTAAGGGCACCCGCCGAGTCCGGACACCGATGAATCCACAGTTTTTATTCCAAACTGCAAAAACAACTAACGCTAAATATATCTCGATGACGTAAGCGGCAGGCACCTCGCGGGTGTGTACATTATATATGTGCCACTATTTATATACATTGTTGGGTAGTGTTTGTTTGAATATTCATATCTTATTTGCTGATAGCGAATATGTTTTTTATCATTAAAATGTACGAGTACTTATGGCTTACTTCACAAAATAGGTTCCATTTCGCATTTGCATAACAACACCAGCTGTGTAATAGTTATTGCCTGAGCGAGCGAAACGTCTCTGCGTTAACTGGCCAAATTGACTTTTATCTAAGCTGTCCACCGCGTATGTTTGTTATGTAGGTTGTATGTAAGTACGTCTTTCTATACAGTTCACATTTTTCAACCAATCATGACGAAAATTGGTATTAATGTCTCGAAACACAGTTTATAACTAGTTCGAGAGCCTATGGATTCAACAACCTTATATGTAAAGTTTTATGCCAAATAAATAAACTATTATAATGTTCTACTATTTAATAAACTTTTCCAATCGTCGGCCATTTTGAGGGGGGGTGCTTTATCTAAAAAGGGGGAAGTTTGCTGCGGCACTATTTACCGGCTTATTTTGATAACATTTATTTAGTACACATAATAGGTACCTAACTTTAAAGACGAATTTCGAATTTGAGCATAATTATTGGTCAAGTGGTTTCCGAGTTATATAATAGGTTGTGAAGTACTTACTGCTAAAATTGCCGCTGACAGTAGTATGTGCTCGCGTTACTACTACTAAATATGTAATTGAATGGGCGATTTCTAAAACCCCACATGTGTTGACTGTCGCTCTAGATACTTGCCATTACAATTAGTTTAAATAAAATATAACACTATTAACTTGCATAATCATAAAGTAATACAAAAAAATGAAAAATCTATACTTTTACTGTTATTTATGCAAAAGTTTATTTATTATAGTTTACATAAATAAATGGTCTGTATAACATGTGGGGTTTAAAAATTAACGATTTAATTATGTTCTTACTACCTAGGTGTCCTAAAAATAAGGTACAGAATAAAGATGAGAAACATGAAAACCCTGAGGTTGGTGAGTATTCCACGATTTTTAACAGTTTTGAAAGCTACTTGACAAACTAAGTATACGTTTCATCACAAAACTAGTTATAGCCTAACCATACTAACAGCTTATACTGCTTAGCAAAATGAGAATAAATTAATAGTGGTCATCTTACAATACTTAAGTATCGTCGTGTGTTCTTTGTGGAAGAGAGTAATTTCTTAATTTATATCTGAAAGATGCTGACCAGACAAACGGTGTCCCTATCCAACTAATGTCATAAATGTGAAAGTTTAGATGGATGGATGTTTGTTGCTCTTTCACGACAATTTTAATGAAAGTTGGTATGGAGGTAGATGAAGCTTTGGATTGACACATAGGATACTTTTCATCACCATCATCATCCAACACCACGCGGGTAAAACCGCGGATTGCAGCTAGAATACAATAGTGAAAAAAATAGATTTTCAGTTTTTTCAATACTTTACATTTTATCCTGGTATTTATAGTTTTCAAATTAATTTTACTAAAAATCTGGTTATTGTCACGAACATTATTAAATTAATTACCGACTTATTTAGATATTATTACTATTATATTACTATTGTAGAGAGAAGTAAAGTAGTTTACTTTTATATTAATTTGAAATAAATCAAATAAAATATTAAGCTAACTTTATGGTATCATGGCTTAACGACTAATTTAAATATTCGCGCGTGCTACATTAGAGCAAAGAAAGCTGTAAAACACTGAAAGTTCAGAACATGTTCGAATCAGATTTTTGACACAGGTGACCTAAAATAGCGTAAGACGCAGCTAGCAAATTTCAATCCCGTCGCTTAGTTGGTAACCCTTCAAAGCGCCAGAAGTCAACATTTTTAAAGAAATGTTAGTTTTAGGTTTCCCTACGAGACTACGGGCCTCAGACCAAATAAAAAAGTCAAGACAGAATGTTGTGAACAGAAAAGTGAAGCCGGTAAAACTACGCCTCGCCGTGTACATACACAATTACACACACACACGCACAACGAAACTACGCCTTGACTCGTCAGTCGAACTATCGCTGCGCGTGGAAGCAATACGTAAAGTAAATCAACAAATTTACCAGTCAAAATGCCGAATTGTGTCGTGAAACGGTGTTAAAACAAACATTAAAATATAAAAAGAAGGATGGAATCACATTTCACACGTAAGTAACTTGGAAAGCAATATCTTAAATAAATAAAAATAAAGGCTATTGCTTGGAACATAGAAAGTGTTGCCATGGTAAAGCCTGTAAGGTTTACCCTATTATTGGGTAATCTCAATATTTAGTATATATGTTACGTTAATACGGGTACGTTTTTATAATAGTTTATCAACGTGTTTTAACCGACTTCAAAAAAGAAGTAGGTTCTCAATTAGACTTTTCTTTAAATATAATATTGACACTCGACGCAATATCTTTATACAAAACCGGTTCCGTCGTTTGAAAGCAAATTAAAAAAAATAGGCAATTCTTTTTTTTTATTTTTAGTTTATTTTCAACCGACATCTAAAAGGAGTAGGTTCGCAATTAGGTTCTATTGTTTTAAATACTTGTTACATCATAAGTCCGTTATTTATAAACCGATTTGAACAATTATTTTTTTGTTGGAAACCTGATACCTTTAATATGGACTCGCATTAATTTCACACTGGATTTTCAATTTCGTACATATTGAAGGCGGTTATGTATTTTTGTAAAAATAAACCATATTTCTATTGAAGTCTTTTGTTATTAGGGTGTATCTATATTGAATGTTGTTGTGTGTAGTTAGTATGCGGAAAGTTATACGAGATGGTCGACCAGTCTTTGTCATCACGCGATTTTATAAACCAGTCGTAGAAGAAAAATGCAAAGCAGGATTCATAGGTACATTAATAAATATTGAAAGTTTTAAAGCGCTTTATACGAAGTACATAGAATATGAAAAAAGGCTGTTTTTTTATCTACTTATAAATTAAGCCAGGATCATTTGGAGATTCTATTTACGTCTATTAGGATGCATGGAGGGTTCAACGATAACCCTAACGTAAGACAGTTTACAAGCAAGCTACAAAAAATACTATGTCATTTAGAATTAAAATGTCTTGCAAAAAGTAATTGTGTTCCTTTAGAACACATAGCAATACTTAATTGCACTTCAACAACTAAAATTATAAATAGCACTTCATCGTCGTATAGAAACGAAGAAGAAGAAGAAACCATTGAAAATTTTTCGTTGCAACTTCTTAATGAAACTGTTAATGAATCATTTGATTGGGCCAGTTGTTTACATGACAATTCATATTATGGTGACTACAGAAAAATGATAATTGGTTACATATCTGGAAGTACAGTGCACTATCTTGTTAAAACCATAAAATGCTCTAAATGTTAAGATGCCTTGCAGACTGATGAGAAACTTTATTTTCTCAAGCTCATTAGTTTAAAAAACAAAGGCGGTTTTCGCTTCCCGTCTAAGGATCTTTTTGACATTTGTGTCACTTGTGAAGCAGTTGTTCGAAAATTATTGAATGAAAATATTGCAATAACCGCAGAAAATCAACACCAAACTATAGTCTTGAACATATTAAAGAAATTCATAGGAAACAATCAGATTTTTATCAATTTAGAGTCAAAACATGAATATGTTGGGCAGGAACATAAACTTAATTTAATACGGTGTGTAATTGAGAAATACTTAAACATTAGATTCCACCATATTGCTAAATTAGAAAGTATTTCTAAATCAGTGCAAAGTAAACGACAAGCGTACAAAAAATAATTCAGCATAAATGTTTTTAAATAAAACTAGCAGTTACACTGAGTAATTTTATTTCTGAAACTCTTTGTCTTTTCTCTTTCACTACCCAATGCCACTACTTTTTACCGACACCTAATGTAGGAACCCTATTATTATATTAAAACTAATAACGTTATAACTTTATTAAATTTATAACGTTAATAATTTGATAACGTTATTTTTATGGGGTAATTTAAATTATTATGGCAGCACCGATTCACGCACTACATGCATAGAAAACCGGCCTCACTGCTCTGTTCACAACATTCTGTCTTGACTTTTTTATTTTGTCTGAGCTACGGGCATAGTAAATTACTGTGGGACCCAATTACTAACTGTCTACGCTGTGTGTCTTTCCGTCTTTATATCTTGCTTACCTTTAAAAGTAACTTTTTAATCGTAACACTAATTCTAATTCGCTAAAAATCCTAATGAATATAATAATATATACCTACTAGCTGACCTGCCCGCGGCTTCGCTCGATTGTTCTCGGTCAAGTAGTGGAAGCGCGGTGTTTTGGAATCTCGGGGAATTGGGTTCGATCCCCGGGTTGGACATACCTATATTGGGATTTTCTGACAAAGAAATTCTCAATAGCAGTCCGGAGTGTGGAACAGTGTCCCTTAGATGAAAATAAGCTCGCTCCCCTACTACATGGGATCAAAAATATATCCGGCGAAACGCAGGTGACATCAGGTTAACATCGCTGCTTACCCCTTCGAAGAAATATAGTGCGACGATGGAGCTGACCCGCCAGCGGCTTCACTTACGTGGTCGTGGCGCTGCTTTGAGTTTTCGAGGTCCTGGGTTTAATACCGGGTCGGACCGTTATCAGGTGTTTTCTGACATAGAAATTCTCAATAGCAATCTGGAGTCTGGAACAGTGCTCCGTAAATGGCAATACGCTTGCCTTCTATGACACGGGACCAAAAAATTTTTATCCCTCTGGCAAAAGGTAGGTGTTTCAAACACCGTAGCCTACCCCTTCAAATATGTAGGGCGTGGCGATTTGTTATGTTGGATTTGAAAACAACATGTATTTCATGATGTATAGTATAAAGTACTCTAAAGTACTCTACTTACATTCTTAATTATTAGTAGATTATGCACCGAGGTAGTAAAGCAGTGTCTAACGTCACGGGCGGTATATTGAACCCTGAGTGCAACGGGGACTCTTGAGTTAATCCCTGAGCGTAGCAAGGGCATTCAAATTTTATTCCCGAACGAAGCGAGGGAGTTATGTAGAGTCCTGAGTGAAGCGTGGGGTTAAAGTTAAAGCCGCCTAAGACGAAGACAGGCTTTATCCTCGAGGTGCTCACTCTACTTTTCATACCTACTGCGTGACAATCAAAACTCAGAGCTTTAAAAAAACAGTTATTTAGTTAAAAGTAAAATAAATTAATAGATAATATTCAAATTGGATACATTTGTCCCGTTATAGAAGACAGAGTAATATTTTTGGTAGGAACATTTTATGGAAACAAGTTTTAGATTTTCGCGGTTGTTAACTAAGTTATAATTAGTATCTGCTCACGAGATATAGATCATGATTTAGTTACTTTTGGAGCTCCCGATATTTCGGTACAGTTAGATACATGCACCACGTTCAAAATTATAACATATTGTGGTTCATCATCATCATCATCATCTCAGCCGTAGGACGTCCACTGCTGAACATAGGCCTCCCCCATGATTTTCCAAAAGGGCCGGTTGGAAGCGGCCTGCATCCAACGTCGTCCTGCGACCTTCCTCAGGTCGTCTGTCCACCGTGTCGGTGGACGACCTACGCTGCGCTTGCCGGTACGTGGTCTCCACTCCAGAACCTTTCGGCCCCATCGGCCATCTGTTCTGCGTGCTATGTGCCCTGCCCACTGCCACTTCAACTGGCTAATCTTCTGGGCTATGTCGGTGACTTTCGTTCTTCTACGGATCTCCTCATTTCTGATTCGATCACGTAGAGAAACCCCGAGCATAGCCCTCCCCATAGCTCGTTGTGCGACTTTGAGCTTTTCTATGAGGCCCATAGTAAGAGACCACGTTTCAGTGCCATAAGTCATCACTGGTAACACACATTGGTCGAAGACTCTTGTCTTGAGGCACTGAGGTATTTTTGACGAGAAGACTTCGCGAAGTTCCCGGAACGCTGCCCAGCCGAGTTGGATTCGACGATTGACCTATTTCTCGAAGTTGGACCTGCCTAGTTTGACTGTCTGTCCCAGGTAGATGTACTCGTCAACAACTTCAAGAACTAAGTTCCCAACTGATATTGGGGTAGGTACAACATGGGCATTAGACATAATTTTCGTCTTGTCCATGTTCATCTTAAGACCTACCCGTTGGGAAACTCGATGGAGGCCTTCAAGCATTGTACTGAGGTCTTCCATGGATTCTGCCATGACTACAATATCGTCGGCAAATCGAAGGTGAGTGATGTATTCGCCGTTAATATTGATGCCAAGTCCTTGCCATTCCAGAAGCTTGAAGGCGTCTTCCAATGTAGCGGTGAACAGTTTCGGAGATATAACGTCTCCCTGTCTCACGCCTCTTTGCAATGGAATTGCCTTCGAACTCTGCTCCTGTACTCGGACTGACATGTAGGCGTTTTTGTACAAACACTTCAGCACTTCAATATACCGATAGTCAATACGGCACCGCTGGAGAGACTCAAGCACTGCCCACGTCTCGATCGAATCAAAGGCTTTCTCACAGTCCACAAACGCTAGACAAAGAGGCAAGTTATACTCTTCGGTCTTCTGTATAACTTGCCGTAGCGTGTGGATGTGGTCTATGGTACTATAGCCTTTTCGGAAACCGGCTTGTTCCGGAGGCTGGAATTCATCAAACCTGCGACTGAGACGGTTCGTTATGACCTTCGAAAACAGCTTATAAACATGGCTCAAAAGCAAGATGGGTCTGTAATTTTTAAGTAAAGTGTTGTCACCTTTCTTAAAGAACAGCACCACCACGCTTTTGTTCCATGCTTCTGGCGTTGAACCTTCGAGTAAGACGGTATTAAAGAGCTTCTGAAGGACTTTAAGTACCGGTGTTCCACCCGCTCTCAGAAGCTCAGATGTGACACCGTCGTCACCAGGCGCCTTGTTGTTCTTAAGCTGTTTCAAGGCCATTCTAATCTCGTACAGGCTGATGTCCGGGATATCTTCGGTATAATGTCGGGTCAGCTTGGCTCTTGGGTCTTTGACCGACCTGCTAACAGGTTTAGCGACCGAGGTGTATAACTGTCCGTAGAAACTCTCGACCTCTCTTAACACTTCCGCTTTGGTCGACGCTACACTGCCGTCTCCTCTCTTCAGCTTCGTCAACTGGCTTTGCCCAATAGACATGTCTCTTGCAAACACTTTGGAGCCTTTTTTCCGCTCTATCGTCTCTTTAATACGGTTTGTATTAAAGATCCGGATGTCGTGTCGCAAGGACTTCCATATTCGTCTATTGAGCAGCCTATATGCTTCAGCATCATCCGAAGACTGCAGTTTCAATGAGCGTCGTTCAGCCATGAGGTTGAGGGTATCGTTGGAGAGTTTCTGTGGCCTATCTGTACGGTGGGGTTTAAAGTACTTGGAACCCACTGTATGGACAGTTTCTACTAACCTGTTATTGATCTCGTCCACTGAAGCGATGTTCTCAAGGCAATCGAAGCGATTGGATAGCTCAAGTTGAAAGCTCTCGGGGTCTTGAATACGGGCACGAGTGGGTCGGAGCGTAGACTTCATCAGACGAGACCTCTCCAGTTTGACATTAATATTCACCGTGCCTCTTACCATTCGGTGATCACTACCGGTTTTAACCCTGTTGATCACGGAGACATCAGTGAATATTTGCCTTTTGGTGGTCATAATGAAGTCAATCTCATTTCTCGTGGAACCATCGGGACTCAGCCAGGTCCATTTCCTGTGAGGTGGCTTCTGAAAGAAAGAGTTCATCATATAGAGTCCCTCTTTCTCCAAAAAGTCGGCCAACCTCTGTCCCCTACGGTTCCGTTGTCCATAGCCAAATTGCCCCACTTTCGACTCATCCTCGCTTCTCTTACCCAACTTCGCGTTGAAGTCCCCCATAACAACTAGAAAGTGCGTTTCAGAGGTATGTATGGCCCGACTAATGTCCTCATACATATCCTCCACCTCATCATCCGGGTGCGACTTCGTCGGTGCGTATACCTGATTGACCTTCAGCGAATATCGTTTGGATACTCTGAGTATTAGGTATACGACCCTATTGGAAACGCTATCGATCTTAACTATGTTGTTAGTAAGGGACTTGTGGACGAGAAACCCGACACCACCTTGGGACTGTTGGTCGCCCTCCCGGTGGTAGAGTAGGTTACCTGATTTTAGGGTTATCGTGTTCTCACCCGCTCTACGGACTTCAGATAATCCCACAATGTCCCAGTGTAGCTTACTCATTTCTTCTTCCAGCTCATATATCTTCTCGTCTGTCCTCATCGTGCGTATGTTGTGTGTTACCAGGGCCAGTCGTCGTCGTTGGGGGTGGTAGCCGGGCGTCTCCCGGGGATTCTTAGCACCCCCTGCCCCACCGTTACCGTGGCCGCTACCGTAGCCGGGAATAGCGGGGCTGCCGGGGACTGGGGGCCTGGTTCTTTTTGTCCAATCCATAAGGGGTTTTTGCCAATACTCGCCACGCTTGGCAGGCGGGTTGGCGAGCGCAGTTTGTGTGTGTTTGACTGGGAAGGTGCTGCTGCCCACCTTCTGATTTGTTATCCCTTAGCCGCTTTCTACGGCACCCACGGGTAGAGTTGGGGGGGGTGCTATTCTAAGCCTGCACCGCCACGGCAATCTAAGCCGGCACCGCCACGGCAAAATATTGTGGTTAGTTGTTAAAATAACACCAAACACGAGGGGCCTTATTCGCTATGACCATTCTACAAGTAACGCGCCGCGTTACGATATCTTGGATTGATCGCAAGATTGTATTGATTTCACGGCCATTCCTTGAAGATATCGTAACGCTGTGCGTTATTTATTTGAATGGTCATAGCGAATATAATATCATAGCCCAGGGGCCGATTCCACTAATTAAATTGCAATCGAACCGTAGCTGAACGGCGACTTTTATGCGTTTTCTTATTCTGCTATCTGAAAAACAGTCTAGCTGCAGTTACGTTTCTATTGACGCAGAGATCGATCAAAACTTTACGTTGTGCTAACTCGATAGATCATGAACGCGTTGTTAACTCATATTCGTATATATTAGTATCAATTATATATTTATTAAAAAGTAGCGTTTATGTTATTTTTATGTGACCCTACGATCCAATTTGTCTATAGAAATAGTAGAATGGCTTTTTGCCAAAATAACGAACGACAACCGGAGTTGAACTGCAGTTGCAGCGGTATAGATTGTTGAACGTTGTGAAATAACAGAATTGACCTCCTGATCGCGGTACGTAACTTGAACTATGACTTTGAATGCGCAGAGAGGGGCCGTGTGTAACCCATAGCAACGCGGTGCACAACAATCACACTCTCTATAGTACAATCCCGCCGTTTTTCTTTTTTTTCTGTATGCTGTCCCGTATTCAGAGGTTTCCTACAACTCACGTTCCCAATCTAAATCACTTTACACCCATGGGAGTTTCATACAACATTACAGCCCCGGGGATGTAATGCCTTGCTTTACGTTGATATTGCGTTATATGTTATTGGACATTTTCGAGCAGGTGATATGAAAAAATATTTATACACCTCTATCCCCTACCCCTAGTAATATAGCGTAGATTTTAGGCGTGCCACAGAAGTTTATGCGCGCCGACCAGCTAATCGGGACCCTAGTTTTATATGAGGCCGTGTAGCATAGAGAGATCAAGCTGCCTTCTTTGATTTATGTAACGGATCAAGAAAAAAATTATTGCCAAAAAATGGAACCATCACCAAAGTGTGAAATAACTTGTTGAAGTCGGTACCACGATAGTTCAAAAGTACCTTGTGCGTTATTAGTTATTTCACACTTTTTGGTGCAGAGGTCGGTTCATTACTCGCAAAAATATCTTTTTGCCAATTTTAGTGATCCTTGCTAATTCGTGATCGATTGTCATTCATCGTCAATGATGATATCATCCAAATAGGCGAAATAATTTTCAGTTATTGGAGTGTAACTTAAAAACTGCTGGACTTTATAACCCATATGGGTGCAAAGTTTACATCAACGGAAATGAATTAAGTACAAACACAAAGTAGCTACTGTAAAACGTTGAGGAGTTCCCTTGACTGTTCTTCGTCTTGATGACAGTCACTACCCATCTAAGTCTAAAGTTGTCATCAATACAAATTAATCACCTTAACCAATCGCCCAAACACCAGGTAATTGCTGTAAATCGTTGCGGAGTCTTTCGCCTTCATTATCAGATCGGCTCCAGACCTTCATTAAATAGTAGTGCTTTAATATTCTAAATAAAAAAATAATCACTTTAGTCGCCACTACAATTTTCTAAGATTCCCCTCGATTCTCTGGGACGCCGTCAACAGATCCTGGTTTCTTATCATGTTACCAACCTTGAGATATCTCCTTTCCAACTAACAAAGAACCATCAAAATCGGTTCATAAACGACGAAGTTATCCGCAAACACACATAAAAAAATATCATCATCTCATCATCTCAGCCGTAGGACATCCACTGCTGAACATACGCCTCCTCCAAAAAATATATATATGCACAGAAAAATTGAGAAATCTCCTCCTTTTTATTGAAGTCGGTTAGTAAAACTTTTATAGTTGAGTTCTCTGGGCTCTTTTCTATCCATATACCAAGTTTCATCGAAATCTGTGCAGTTTTTAAGTTATGCGTGAGCATACAGACAGATTTCTTTTTGAAAAATGTCATATTCTTGTTTAGTAGGTAATTTTCAGTCATTAGACTCGCATTTTTTTTTATTTGTCTTCCAAGTACAAACATTTTGGCTTACTCCTTTATTATAAGTACTCGTATAGAAGATAGATTATAACATGGTACGGAAATACGAGATTAACCTCGGTGTGCCAGTATTATTCGCATTAGGCCGGTGTTACGTTCTAAAATCAATCACTTTGTTATTAGCAATTTTGCTGAGTTTCAAGGAAGACACAAGGAGGTATAATAACTCTAATAGAGGAATTAAGCACAGAGAATTTTAGTGCGGGGTATGAACATGTAAACGTTATTTTTAAACGATTATTTCACATTGGCTGAATGCATTACATCAAAACAAATTTAACATCAGCGAAAAAAAGAGCATTAAGAATATTTTCAAGTCTCGTGATCGTAAAGTTCTCGTCCTATGTAAGCGGACTCAAACGGATATTTATGCTTTGTCTAGTCTAGCGTATAAAAGTCTGCTTTATAAGCGGGCATAAAAATGATCAATTTATTTAAAACTGTTGAAATAGGTTCAGTTTGTAGGTTATTTCATGTAGGGATTAAATCAAATATTAAATTATATATTATATTAAATTAAATATAAAGACTAGGTTAAATATCAAAATATCAATAGTATAGGATATATTATGCAGATATTATTAAAGACTCAGACTTAACTTTGCCGAATATTGCGGTACCATTATGTGGTTTCCGTTTTTAAACTGGCAGGTAAATGCACCTGTATCCAAAACCTAATTTAATAGTATATTATGCAACTAGTGAATAAAGGACGGATTTAATGCGAGGGTCATAGATGAATCACGAGTAAGTGAAGGATTCTAACGATTCTAATCATGACCGCAGGGAGTGATTCGTGATGATTGAATCACGAGCGTAGCGAGTTATTCAAGTGTTAGAATCCTGAGCGATGCGAGTGATTCATGGCCCTCGATATAAATCCGTTTTATTCAAGAGTTGCATACTATACTTTATACCTTAACTACGAGAAAAAGAACTAATTTAAGCGAAAATAGACATTTAATGAAGAAAAAAGGAAGGTTAAATTAATTAAAATGCACATTAAAATTAGAACAATTACTAAACATAAGAGTAATTTATTTATTATTATTCACATTATTTATTTCTTTTTCTTAAAATTACATTTTTTACAATATTTCTATATAAAATAAAAACATTATAAAAAACCTAATCCTAGATTGCCATCGGCAGTGGAGCATGACCCAAACTACCGGTGGTTAGGGCTGCAGACTGAGGAACCTCCTGACAATACGTGCCGTGTCAAGGATTACTGCCTTCTGTATCTGGCTCTTGATCCAACCGTCTAGCGAGAGCCTCTTAAGATGTTGGTCGAGGCTTTTTGCTATAAGGCCGTTTGCTGAAACCACTATCGGAACAATGATCGTCTCGTCAACATCCCACATGGCGGTCACCTCGTGAGCTAAGTCAAGGTACTTCCTGAGCTTGTCCTTCTCGGCCTTCACGAGATTCTCATCATGAGGAATGGTGACGTCAACAAGCATTACCCGGCGCTGAGATCGATCGATCACCACGATGTCAGGGTTATTAGCAACAACAGTCCTGTCCGTGATTATAGATCGATCCCAATAGAGCGTAGCACGACCGTTTTCAAGAACAGGCGTAGGTGCGTACTTATAGTACGGCACCTCAGACTCAATAAGGCCGTATTGAAGTGCAAGTTGCTGGTGAATAATCCTGGCTACTTGGTTATGTCTGTGCAAGTACTCTCCATTAGCAAGATGAGAACAACCGGAAATAATATGTCTGAGTGACTCTCCAGGACGGCGGCATGCCCGACAAATGTCGACCGTACCGTCTTTCAGAATATATTTCCGGTAGTTATTCGTCTTGATAACTTCGTCAGCAATTGCACAGACAAAACCCTCGGTTTCACCAAACAGATCACCGAAACGTAGCCAGTTCACTGACGCGAGCTGGTCTACATCAGGTCCTGTTAGGGCCTTGTAGAATCGTCCGTGCAGCTCTATGCCCTTCCATACGTCTCTTCGGTCTTCGATGCTTAGCACCACTGGTTTACGCTAGTTCTCGTTTGCCAAGGAGAGAGGCGTGAGGCTCCTATCAACTGCTATGACATCGCGATGTATCCCACACTCGGTGTTACGGAAATACTCTCTGAGACTGGACACCTCACAGTTATGGAGGTTCTTGGCATTGAGGAAGCCACGACCTCCCCCTTTCCGTGGGATGTACAGCCTCATAACAGACGAGCGTGGATGTAGCATGCGATGTTTTGTAAGCATTTGACGGACCCTCCTATCCAGGGCGTCAAGTTCGGTCTGAGTCCATCTTAGTATGCCAAAGGAGTATATGAGTAGGGGCATCACCCAACCATTGAAGGCGCGCGTCTTGTTGCCGCCCGACAAAAGACTATTAAGAACTTTTGTTAAGCGGTAGAAGAAACGCTCCTTCACTGTCTGCTTAATGTCTCTATCCATGATACCCAATGACTCTGACATACCAAGAACCTATAGGTTTCAACTTCATTATTTTTATTCAAAATAAATCACGGATTTCATCCGGTCCTTTACAAAAGCATAAGTGGGGCTGTAGCCAACACTTAGAGGCCTGTTTGGTATAAAAAATACAAAGTAGTATAAAAAAACCAGAAACTTTTGGATAGATGGTGACATGATAAATCTATTATATAAATGGGTAAAATGACAAGGCTATGGAAGAGACTACGGCACCTGCCAAATTCAGTCCCATTTAAAAATTTTTGGGCAGGTGGTTACTTGCCACCCACTAAACGGGCCCCCCATAAAGGCCACCATGAATGGTGACAGAAAGGGCAACGTTGGTGTGGCTGGCTAAAGGGTGTCGAGAGGTGTGCTGCGGTTTCACTGAAGCGCTACTACCGGCGTTATGCACTTTAACACTTCCACCCTTGGAGATTTTTATTATTATTATTATATTTTTTTTCTATAATCGCAGCAAAGAACACAATACAGTTTTTATTCTGATGCTAAACTCCTTAAATTCAAAATTCCAAGTCAGGTACCTACTTAATGTGTGTACTTACGAAATTTTATCAAAATCGGTCAGTAAATAGCGCCGGAGCAAACTTCCCCCTTTTGAGAAAAAGTACCCACGCTAAAAATCGCGAACGACAAATAAAATATATTAAATAGTAGAACTTGCATACCCAGTTTACAATATTAGTTGAAAAATGTGACCTGTACAAGAAGACGTACATATAACCTAACAAACATATGGACAACGAATGTCAATTTGGCCAGTTAAAGCCGAGACGCTTCACTTGCTCGTTCAAGTAAGTAGTGAAACTTATTATCTAGGTACTTAATATTTTAGACCACTGGGCCAACTCTCAAAAAAATATAATGCATGAAAGTAAGATGTTTAATTTAATCCTAAGTCATCTTCAGTCAACAAAATTGGTCCTCTCATAAAACATCAGTTTATGGAATCAAAATCACATTTTCGTAATTATGCAGAAAAACTTACCTCCAATCCTGCTACCAAATTGGCTAACCCCTGCCCATAAGTATCATGGAAATGCAATGCCAGCTGATCCGGATTAGCCACAGTAAGGACTTCCTTAAGTAGACGTCGGACCGAGCCAGGAGTACCGACTCCGATGGTGTCCCCCAGGGACACTTCATAGCACCCCATCAATAAAAGTTCTTCAGTTATCTGTAGGTAAGTAGTTAACTGTAGTTGAGTTCTATAGTACCATTCCATCCAATCTTATGATAAAATTAGTTACGTCAAGAAGGGGATTTTGGAAAGCATGGAACCAAATGAGTAGTGAAAGTGACATAATGGAATAAAGTAAGGAAATGTCAAGTGGAGAATAGAAGATTGGGACAGTGTTGAAAGATTCATTAAGAGTATCAGTTAAGCGTCTTTAGCACAACACAGGAGCATAATATCAGTCTTAATATTGTGTCTGATCATACTTAAGAACAGCCTATTTAATTGGGTTGATACTTAATACTCTTTACTACCCCATTCTTCTCACAGCCTCACATAGACTAATTGATATTATTCAATTTTACCAATGCATCTATATATAAGGCTGTTAGTTGTAAAAGATGTAAAATATACCTTGGCGATAGCTCTTGGGCTAACTGGTCCATCATAAGGACAACCAACAACACATGACACATAGCCTCGCACACGCAGACCATCTTTAAGAGCTTGGTCAGCTACTAGTTTAAACCTCTTCAGGCCTTCTTCCACTGAACAGTTTAGGTTTTTCTGGGAAAACCCCTCAGATCCTGCTGGAAATATCGCCACTTCTTCTATGTTGCATTGCATCTGGTAACAAATAAGGGTAGTCACTAAGTTCTCAGTATTGGAGTGAATAAATAGTACTACCTATTTCAGGGGCACAGAAGTTGGTTATGGAAATTCCTACTGAGACTTATATAGTGTCTTTTAAATCTTTTTATGATAATTATTGCTGATAAGATGTTTGTTGCATGGCAATGGCATGTATAGTATTCACTTAAAATATTTGCTCTACCTTAAAAAGACAGTACAAGTTTAGTGTCAAACAATGCTTATAGCTCTAGCAACAAAATATTTATTATAGTATTACTTTTCAAAGCACTAACGACTGCTTTAGCGATCTCAAACATTGAAATTTATTATTATTCCTTTTATTCCAGTTTTTTCACGGATTTAATCCGGTCCTTTACAAAAGCATAAGTAGGGCTGTAGCTAACACTTATAGGCTTATATAAAAATAAAAAACACAAAGTAGTATTAAAATCAGAAACATTTTGGATGGATGGTGACATGGTATATCACAAAAATGGGTAAAATGGCAAGGCTATTGATATGAACTTATTAGTGATAAGAGTGATAGTGAGTTATGGACTACAGCACTTGCCAATTTCAGTCTCATCTTAAAATATTTGGTGACTTGTCATCTATTAAACAGCCCCCCATAGTATCCACCATCAATGGTGACATAAGGGGCAACATTGGTGTGGATAGCTAAAGGGTGTTGAGAGGTGTGCTGTGGTTTCAATAGGGCACTACTACCGGTACTCATGTTAAAAATATGAGTTTGAAACATTCTTAAACAGGTGAATTATTATTCTTGGTTTGGTTTTAGATGTATTTTGGATGATATAATTACAGGGAATTGTCATAAGCACACAAATGAAAGAATGTAAAACCAGCTTCCAAAAAAAGAAGGAGGTTCTCAATTCAATTTGTGTTACCTGATAATGTTAAGTTTACTCAGTAATCCGATTCTGATGATTATTTTTATTTGAAAGCTTCGTTTTTATGTGGTTCATACACCTCATTCTAACCAGCTTCCATTCTATTACACCCAATTGTTGATGATAAATTATTATTAAAAAAAACTACTGGTCTGATCTTGATCTAATGGAACTCCATGAAAAGCACAAACTTTCAAATAAAAAATGAATCAACAAAATTGACTTGGAAAAAAGTTCACATAAAAAATACAGCTGAATTGAAAATCTCCTCCGGAAGTTGGTTGATGAAATACACATTGTAATAAGGTTTCTTGTGAATCTCCATATGATTAAACTATATATTAAACCATTAATTCAGCTGAATTGAGACAATTAATTAAAATAAAATATTCTTCATGATGATGATGTTCCCAGTGTCTGTCATTGATAATCAATAAAATATTGGCTAAGTTAATTGGCCCATTGATATAATGACACCACTTTAACTTACACTTAGACATTGAAATGAAATCTGTCCAGTTACAGTAAATGATAGTGTAATGTGCCCAGGTTTGCAAACACTTGAGAAACTACTTACAGCTGTCTCATAGCCTTTAAGGTTTGGTATTAGAACTGGATAGTTAACACCGGGTGTTCTCGGAATATTCTTCATAACTTCTACACCATCACTCATTTGTTTTACCCATTTGGGACTAACAAAACTGAAAATTATTTTTAAGATTGTATAATTCACATAATTCAAAGAAAACCTGCCGAATGCGAGTCAGATCCGCGCACGAAGGGCTCCGTACCATAATCTATAAATAAACCTCCCATTCGACGGACATGGTTTTTTTGCTATTATATTATATTATAATAAGAATAAAATAAACCTTTGTGCGCCAGTCTGACTTACACTTGGCCGGTTTTTAGTATTGGTTGTTATAGCAGCAACAGAAATACATCATTTGTGAAAATTTCAACTGTCTAACTATCACAGTACATGAGATACAGCCTGGTGACAGATGGACAGACAGCGAAAGTCTTAGTAATAGGGTCCAGTTTTTACCCTTTGGGTATGTAATCCGAAAAAGGAATATTGCAAAAAAGTAAGGAAAGTATACCATACCAACTGCTTGAAGTAGTTGAGACATTGCTAGATGATATATAGGTATACATTTTAGTAAGTAGAAAAGTAGACATAAAATAGAATGTTCACCTGGCAGATTCAATGTGTTTTATTCCAGCAGCTGCAAGTTTATTTATTAGTTCAATTTTTATGTCTGTTGGAACAAACTTAGATTCATTCTGTAGGCCATCTCTTGGTCCCACTTCGTAAATTCTCACATCTGACAAAGAGGTGCACTAGAAATAATAGTTAAGAAATGAATATTTTGCTTGTCTACCATCACTTATATTACATGTAAGTATAATAGACTAAGGAACACTTACTAAACTGCGGTATTTAAGCGAGCCCACAAAAATAAACCGTCTCGCTAACATGTTCATTTTGTCCTTTAAATCATTAATTTGCCGGTACTAGTGGAAACAACCCACCAAAGTTAATAACTCTATTTTTCATTGTTAGCCATTCTCTTTAATTTGACGTCATTGTGCTTATCATAGTGCTTATCACAACAGACAATTATATGTACCTTATCACCGTGTAGTAACTAGTAATATTCTCTGTGCCTATCACAAAATTAATTTAATTCGGTTAGTCCGTAGTATTTTTCACGCGTTTTGTCATGTATTTGGTTTTTGTCACAAACGACTTATACGAAGGGTATGTATGCAAAGAGTACATAATATTGGAGATATATAATTGATGTATTGTAGTATAATTAATTAGTTTGTTGTTTGATTAAATTGGACATTGAAAATAATATTTTGTTTGTTGCATGTCGTCTTCGTCTTCTTCTTCTTTGGTTTTTTAACGTTGGAAATGTCTGCCAGTGTCAAGTTCTAGGTTATGTCAAAGTTTTTTTCTTGTATGGCCACGACCTAAAAGCAGCAAATCGCACTAAAAAAACAGCAGAAAACAGTAAATTGGAAATTTCTTAACATTATACTACTTATTGATCGATCTCGATGCGCAGCGGAGAGCTTTAAGGAAACTCAAGAACAGAAATGGAAATTTCTCCCGAATGACACATAATGCTTTATACTACACCTACGATGAAAATTAAATAGTTACCTTCATTAATTCTTAAATAATATTGTAAGAATTCAACATCTTTTTCTGGTGGCTTCATCATTATAAAATCGTCACTTTCTGTATCAGATGACATTTGAGCTGTCCGCTGCGCATCGGGCTTAAACATACTCTTGATAAGATATAGATCATTTTCTGCCCTCGGTGTACAATTTACTATTCTCAAAAATTTAAAGAGTGATTGCGGATTCTTACCTCTCACTGCCACTTTTGCAAAGAACTACACGACACCGCACCATTACTAGCTTCTGGGTGTGTAGTGAATATCATTATATTTTCCAAAACAGTAATTAAAATATTTTGAGCAACTAAAATTATATAAATAAAATTTTACCCTGATATTTCAAACTGTTGAACTAGCAAAGTAAAGTGAATAAAGTCATAGATACAATTTGCATACTGGAGATGGGCCAGTAAAAATAGCCTTGCATCAAATTTCCGATCCAATTTTTAGTTTTCTTAAGGTTTATGGGCATAAAATCACATGATGCTGACAGATCCAGGTGGAGCTACAAGCGCCATATTGAAAAAATGTTTTAGGCCGATATCCCGGAAAACTATGCACTTTACGGCAAACATTATTGAGAACACTATTGTAAAAAATTAAATTTCGCATCTGTTATTACTTATAAACTTTTTTATATAACTTACCGTTTATGATTTATGGCCCATTTAAAGAACCGGTTTTTCTGTCTTTTTAGTATAACTTATAAAACTTATAAAATACACCTATAATTTATTAAAGATCAGGTTAATCTCTACAACTTTTGTTTGTTAACTTTTTTTTCTAATGTCCATATTTATTAAGTTAGGTATACAAGTTAGGCTACATTTAATGTAGAAATACTGACACCGAAAGTCATTTCTAATAAAAGATTTTTAAATAGAAGAGGGGATGGGAAGGACGTGTGAAGGAATTTTTTCGTCGACATTTAGAAGACCTATCTAAGAAAAACATACTTAATTATCAAAATCGGTTGATCCAGTGGAAAATTACATTTGGTCATATATAAAAATACGTACATAAACATGTCGATTTGAAGACTTAAAAATAAAATATACTTACCCTAAATATTCTTACTTTATAATAAAATTTTCGACTTTACGCTCGGTAGTCCAAGATTAAACATCATATAACTCAAAAAGCATGGACATTATAAAAAAAGTTTCAAAACAAAAATTGTAGCAAATAAACTATTTTAACTTTACTAACTTTAAAAATGGTTAATTGCATTTTATTGATTAAATCCAACATTTTAGGTGTGAGTTACCGGCCGAGATAGAAAAACCATAAATCATAAAGTAAGTTTCACAAAATAAGTTTACAGTAAATAAAAGATCTCCAATAATAGTTTCAATATTTTTGCCGTAAAGTGCATATTTTCCGAGATGTCCGCCAAAAACTTTTTTCAAGATGGCGCTTGAAGCTCCATCTGGATCTGTCAGTATTTTTCGATTTGTAACAAAAGTTGAATCGGAAATTCAGTGCGCAGTTAAATTCTATTTTTATCGGCATAAGAGAAGAAACCTTTGTTGCTTCTACCGGAGAATTAATCTATGACGCTGCCGTGCCGGTGTGGTCCATTCCCTTAGAAAATCTAATCCATTTCATGGAAAATCTAGTCCATTCCATATTGATTAGATACTGTACCTTCGTCTGAGTTATTAGCAGCGTTGCCAGATTGTTACTTTGGTAATATTTTACGTTACCTTTGACCCTCTCATGTTATGTCCATGTTATAAGACTTAAAATATTACTTTTACGTTACTTTTAGGATTTAATAAAAATTGTGTGACTTTGAGGAATAGAGTTAGGATACTAACACCGTGTCTCAAAGTCAACACCACACACTTCTCAAAGCTCTCATCTCGACTTTTTTAAACTCCTAAGATATATAATTATTTATTAAGAAATAAAAATAGCCCGTACTGTTACTGTTATTGTTATCGATATTATTGGAATTGGTCGTAATACAATACGCAATAGGCGCTCGATTCGGGTCACGTATGTATACCGAACGAGGAAGTAATGTAATAATTAAGAATGTAACACGTTTGTTTTTATTTTACAAAGTGTAAAGTTCAGAAATATATTAAGTCTATCTATTTTCCTTAATAGTTTAATATTATAGCCAATCAAAATATTTCTGGTGAGATTCACTCAAAACTTTGAGAAAATAAACTTAAACCTAATTAATGATATAGGTGGTTATTTTTAAACACATCATTACGCAATAAATCGTTACGCGTTAATCAAAACAGTGGAACTTCCACCACTTTTCGCAGACCAAGCAAGCGAAGCCGCTGGCGGGTCAGCTAGTAGTTTAATACGAGGTATAGTATTATGTGAAAAATGTTACTTTTTGAGCCGTCTCATGTAAAATTTTACTATCACCAACTGGCAACACTTGTTATTAGTTAGTTATTCTATGGATCATTCAAATTTTTAGAGGTGTAAAAGTAACGAAAAAACACGTACCCGTACTCGTTACTTCAACAATTAGTACTCGCTACTATCGTATCGTTACTCGTTACTTCTGATACCTGATAACATGATGTGTTATGTTAAAGTAACGTATCGAGTCGTATTGCGTACGCGTGTGACGTCGCAGCGTCGCAGCAACATTCGTAATTTGTAGAAAACATACTAACATTACATACCAATTTGCGTAAGGTGCTTTTTCTCACTTTTAACAGTAAAAAACTTAAACGAAAAATTTACAAGTAAACAAAACAAACATCGTTCTTGGTATTTGTAACATCCGTTTTCAAGAAATAAGCTCACATGCGTAAAACATACGATCACCAAACGTTTTAATACACGCATCGACGGTACTTGCGTGAACGAAATACTGTAGGTACCCATACTATACGAAAAGTACGAGTAACGAAACGTTACTCTCGAATGCATTTCGCATTCAAGAGTAACGTTTCCTTACTCGTTACTAGATGGCGCACCCGTTACCTAGTAACGAATACATACAGTTTGCTTGCACAGCTCTCTCTTTTCAGCGGATAGATCTGATGTTACATATCTCAGACTACTTCACGGGAGTTTCACTTACTTACTGTCCTGTGGGACTTAGAACCAGAACTCCGCTAGGAGTAAATTTATTCTATGCTTAGAACAGCCTTAGAAAGATTTTATCTATGGTTGTGCCACCACGCATTATTCACCACGGTTATGTTCTATTAAACGGTGGCTTCGTTCTCTTCATTTCTATTAGAGCAAAGAGTTTGCGTAATCTCATATCGTTGTCTAATCATGATTTGTTTGTGAGTTGTCATTGATTAACGGACTATGTTAAAAGTGAAAATCACTATGAGCTAAATTATAATTAATTAGGTACCATGGTTCTATTCCTATAATATATAGATAAAGATACATTTATTACATAAAACATGGGTAGATGATACATAACTAAATGATATGCACATAGTTGTTGACTTAAAAATTCTGTTCCACCATGTTTTGCCTTCGCAGGCGTACAATTTTCTGAGATGGAGCAACTAGTCGTTCTTGTGAATACTAAAATTATAATTATTATTAAACATTTGGACTAATAACAAAATTAAACTTTTGTCATATTAAATCAAAATTTATCATTAAAAAGGTCCTGGATATTATAATAACATTTACCAACCAACATTTTTTTTAAAATTAATTTTAACTGAATTAGCATTTTATTGCCTAAGGGGCTTAGGGATTTTATTATAAATGCCTGGTGCCCTAACGATTATTTTTTTCACAGAAGAGCGGTTTTGCCTGTCGGATTACAAAGAATATGATCACGTCGTCGGCTTCTTTCTACACTGCCGGACAATTTTGGAAAGAAATCTGAATTATTCTTAACAAACAAAGCTACGAGTATCACTAATATATATATTATGATGGAATTGTTAAAATTCTATGCATCACAAAATATGGCTTGCAATTATCAGGTGTTTGAAGCCCAAACATGGCCCTAATACAGAGTTTTTGCATCAAACAAATAACTTCTTTGTTAGTTGAGTTTCCCCAAAAGATTATTCCATATCTCAGGACAGACTCAACCAGGGGCCTTACTATGAGCTCTTAAAGCAGGACCTCTACACAACTGCCCGGTTTATTCTTACCATAACAACTTTAAAGCAGGCCTGCCCAGGCCTACTATTCAAAAACCGCAGATAAACCGTTCACCTGTTTTTTTTTGTATGGACTCTCGTTAACATGTCGCTCTAAATCAACTCAGTTTATTAGCTTACAAACGTCTAGGCGTCTGCAATGTTGGTTATAGTAAATTATTGGATTGCCAGAGACAATATTATCCGTTCGCCTTTGAGAAAACAATATTCAAACAGTTCACCTAAATGAGCATCATGGTATGTGGTGAGGCAATATGCCACCATAGGCTCGATGATAGGGGGGGGGGTAATTGTGGTTGAGCAGTTTCCTGCAACCAGAGAATAGGTAAGGAATAAGAGGATAAATACCTGTACACGTGGGAGGTGTCGAGGAGCTCTGGGTCTGATGAGGGCTGGTGACCGTAAGTCCTAGGTGGAGGCGTCTTGCTGTCGACGGCGTGCTGAATGAGCTGAAGAACTATTGTCAGTTGGTTCTAATGTTTGTATTGTCCCTTTGGGTCGTGCACTGGTTTACGCGGCGGGCTGAATGCGTGTGTACACACGTGCTGATTTTGGAGTGGTGTGTGGTCGGGCCGAACACACCCTGAAGGTCACTCGCGGCGAAGTCATTCGCGGTGACTCGTGCTGATAATAATGGCGGTGCCATGCGGTCGCTGCGCGGAACGCAGCGGTACACGTCCGCCGGTTACGAGTATAAAAAGGTGACTATATCCGCTTCCTTTTGCTGCTTGCTTGTCGCCTGACAGCTGCAGGACAGCGGCGGGGAAACGCGGGGCGCGGGCCTTGAGGTGACGTCACGCTTTCGCGTGAACAGTATGATTTCATTCAAAACTGTTTATGTCAGGTTTAAGAACTGCACGGAACTTGCATGGTTTTTACGAAGCTGATAGTAAGGCCCCAGGCCATAGTAGGCGTCAAGTAATGCATCCATATTCAACGTTGCAGAGAGTTTATATAAAGCGTACGCCAAACTACTAACTCTTCTACTAAGCTCTTCTATATGTAATTTCCAATTAAACTTCTTGTCTATAACTATTCCTAAAAAATTTGCGTTGTCTACTGCATATTATGTTTATACACAAATGTTGTGTAACTTCATTGTACGTTGTCGGTGAGCAAATATACTCAATCCCACTTAGGTTCTGTGTCAATTTGATGTTTCATGAAGAACGGTTGTAAAGAGTATTATGGCTACAGAAGGTAAAGTTGCAAGCACAACTTCGAGCGGCGAACGACTGGAGAGATCGCAGCTGGCACACAATACGGATATGAGTTTAACATACATAGAGAAATTAGATGGAAACTCATTTTAAAATACACTGAAATTCATGATCGAGTTGTATCTTATCCATGGCGACCTGTGGGAGTACATTTATACGACACTGGTGAATTCTGATAAGGCATAAAGAGAGACCAAAAAGCAAGAACGAGGATAATGTTTGATGATATAATCACATTGCCTGGTTCACGTGAGATATGCAAAAATGTAAGTAGTAAGTTTTATGGTCAGCTTTTGAAGATAAAGGTCTAAACAACCGCTGCAGACTTTTGTCAAAGCTACAAGGCTTAACGAAATATGTGACTTGCAATGGAAAACTCAAATATGGACTATAGACTATGCGAAGACCAAGCTGTTACAAATTCAGGATTCATACAGTGCAGTGCAGAACCAAGTAGGTACAAACACCAAAGATACTGCACTATTAACGGATAAAACAAAGAAAGAAATCTCTACAGAAAAAGGCACTCGTTATTGAATATCTTAATGAAATATAGTTATGATATGCTAAAATTAAAGTTAAGAAATGATAATTTATTGTATTTTATTATTTTTTTTCATTTACGCAAATAATTCTTCTATTAAAAACCTTAGTATTAAGGTATTACGTGACACCTATCAACCCGCATTTTCTTCAAAAACCTTTTATTATCAATGTAAACAACTAGTTCCATGCGTTAAAAACATTACTAATATTTGTTTCAAATAATTATAACTAATATGTACGATATTACAGTTATTTAATGCATATTAATTTAATGTAGATACTTACCTAAATAACAAAACGAAAATGTTTAGTTAGAAATTGTAACTATGCAAGTTTTGAATAGTCATCTCACAAAACATAAGTGCTTTCAATATGTAAGGTAAACAATATGTAATACTCTTAATAAATTACAATCTTTTCTATTTTAGAATATGTTCTTCAATAAATGAATTTTAAACTTGATTTTTATTTCATAAACCCTGGTTTACATAACTATATTTTGATAGATTAGATAGGAACGCTTCTTGCTACCTCGATATCAAACAGCACATCCCTATTTATCGATATCGATAGCGATACCAGCGCGCTCGTCTTCCACGTCACTAATGCGTTCCACGTCACCAATGTCACAAATGGGAGACGAGCGTGCGACTATAGGTGCGTTCGTTTAGATTACGAGGGCATTGGTGGCGTTTTCATTGATGGCTCTTTTGTTAAAGCGTTCGTAAAGCTCACAAACGTTATTTTTGTTACTTTTGCCCATACCCTATTCGAACGCTCAACTGAGCATAAGACCTAAAATCGCATGATTATGCTGTCAAATAACAATCACAAACAACCATGCTCCGCACGTGGGTCAAAAATTGCATATTTGGTGGCAAAAATACCTCTTTTTTAGCTTTCCGAACGCTGAACAAAAGGAGGCTTGAAAAGAAAGACCTTTTCACCCACAGATTCTCAATTCGAACGCCCCTTCTGAGCGTTTTTAGCGTTATTTTCGCTAAAAACGATCAGAAGTGATCTATTCGAATGCACTATAATGCCGTGGTCCGTTTTGGGATAATTTTGCTCACAGTGCTATCGTCTACCAAAGCTGGTCCGAGACAAATATCGCGATTTTGACAGCTCGTGGCACTGTAAGCGTGTTGTTAATTCGGACCAGAGTTGTAGCAATAACGAACCATTTGCGCCCGAAAAACAAATTCATAAAAATATCATAGTGCAAAGTGTGAAGCTTAACTATGTAGTGTGTGGATTAAAAAGAAATAATGGAATGGATGGACCGACTTTTACAACTTTTACATCAAAAAGAAGGGACCCCAGTAAATACATTGTAGAAATAAACAAACACCTGTCATTTTTGACAGAACGCTCACGACGATTATGGTGTAGAGCTAGAGCATGGTTCATGTAATCGTCAATATGGCGGCAGTTAAGACGTCATCGATGACGTAGCGTGGGCCATCTTAATCACGCTCACGGTGAAAGGGACCGACTTTTATCGCGTTAATATCGATTATGGCCAATTGGGACCGCAGTGTAAGATCCGTCAAAGTGGATGGCACATAAAAAAATAAACTTCCCGCTAACGTCCCGTTCTTTGCTTTAGTGATTTCCAGTGGAAATTTTCCACCCATCTATCTTTAGATATATTCTGAATTCTGATTAATCTATGATTTCAGCGGGCGGGCTGTAGATAAAATAATTAATAGCAAATCGTTGTAAAACTCGATTTACACACTTTCACGGATAATCACATTCTGTTTGGTTCTTCCAAAAGTAATTGTATTCACATTGCAATGGGTTGAGTACAATTTTATGTTATAGTTATGTTTCAACTTACACCCAATACCTATTTGAAATAATTCAAAGGTTTGTTTTCTGTTTCAGCGGTTAATAGTGCCACGTCTTTCGTGATATCGTCAATTTTGACCCTGCTGATATTCTCTGGGATGCAAATGTACAAGCCATTGTTGGTTAAGTCTCCAGTAACTATTATTTTCGGTGGTTACCTTGGATCTGTGATGTTCCTGTTCTTTACAACTGTATCCTTTTCAGAAACTTTGAGCTTAAAATACCGCTAATACGTTTCCCTGGTAACATAACTCATCAAAAGCTATAAAAACACAAAACAGTATGTAGGTACTGTTTTGTTTTTTCACTGTTGTCAATGAACAGTACTTATCTGTCAATGAACAGTACTTAGGCACTTTATGGGGGTAATTTACAATATTGATTGCATTTGGTGTATTTAAATTTAACTAAATTACTTCAGGTTGGTGGCCAAGTGCAATGCTTGCGTTTATTACAATTACAAAAAAACAAACATTGGTTGTTAGTGTAAATGTGAAATGAAATTAAATGAATGTGGTATATAAAAAAACACACTAGGGCAGTAGGCGAAATTATCGAACCTAATATTAGTTTACATTAGTCAGTGAAAACAAAAAGGGTTATGACTGAGTAACAATTTCACACAGTCAGTAACTTTAAAAAGGCTTACTTTTAACTTTTGAATCCAAAATGAGCAATAGTATTCATGTTAGGCCTAATCTGGAATGATTCTTATGTTTCCTTGACCATTTACTCCAGGCTGTCGGCAATTTAGAAGCATCACTATTTGGCAAAAACTTCCAGCTGAAGCTTCCAGAAATTGCTATTTCCATGTTAGTCTCTTTGATTGCTGCTGGAATGGTGCACAGGATCTGCTTCACTACATGGTCTGTATGGTTTTCAAATAAACTTTTCTGAAGTAATATAACTTAATACTATTGTATTCCTAATATTATTACAAGTTCGAAGCATTCTTCTATTCATTATCATTTTCAGTAACAGATATTCAAGAGGAAGTTGGCTTACAATTGATGATTGTTAAACCAGTAAGGATAATTATTTTCATGGAATTAAGTGACAACACAGGCAAGTTGTGAATTTGATGTTAAACACCACAAATGGACATGACAGTTGCAGTAACACTAATAATGTGTTCGATTAGCAATGAGGGTATTGCTGTCGCTATCATTTTTGTCATTCTAGTAGAAGCGTATGTAAAGCTCAAAAACGTTAAATTGTAAAAACACTGTACTTGAACAATAAACTGAACATAAGACCTATAATCAAATGATTCTGCTGTCAAATAGTGTCTTTATTAGCTTTGCAAACAGTGAACAAAAAGAGCCAACTAACAATTAACATTTTCGTCCACAGATTCCCTGTTAAAACACCCTTGTGAGCATTTTTAGCGTTATTTTCGCCAACTTGGGGCTATTCGAACATACCTTAAGACCTTAGAGCTGTAATTTTGTACACTGGATAGCAGTTGTCATCCGAAACATTGGTTTTGAGTTTCTTGCCCAGTGATTTCACTTGCTACAGTGCCCTTAACACTCTAATTATTAATTATATAAAGTGATGGGAATAGCTATTATAATAAGTGGAAATCTAGGTTCCCTACTCTCTCTTTTGTATCACTTATTTCCATAGCGTTATGACTTATGGCATAATGCTCTGGGGATGTTCTGCAGATATTAATTCTATTTTTATACTGCAAAAAAAGGCTATACGAAACAGACAGAAATTTAAAGACATAAACATTCTAACTGTTGTCTCTCAGTTTATCTATGAAAATCTAATGTATGTAAAGAAAAACATTAGCAGTTTTGATAAAAGGAGTGATGCCCATTCCATCAACACGCGAAATAAGCACAAGCTATCCGTACATGTAACGCGTCTCCACAGAATAAGTCATTCTTTTATGGGACAATGTATACGATTCTATAATAAAGTTCCCAATGTTATCCGAGATTTGCCTATTAATAAGTTTAAAATTACTATTAAAACTAAACTCTGTCAAAAAGGTTATTACAAAATTTCGGATTACTTGGAGGATAAAACAGCTCGGGACTGATCACTCCAGGATCTATCTACTCGTGTACTAAGATGTCAAAGTGTAGCGTGTCTTGCCCTACTGATACCATTATTATGTTCTCTTTTGTAAGGCAAAACACTGGAGCTAATATTTGTAGTACCTAAGTAAAAACATCTATATAAAAAGAATGGCCCCGAGTTTCTTGCCGCTTCTTCTCGGTTGGCTCTATGTATTTTGGAACGCGGCGGTAGGCTTTAAAGTACATTATAATGAAAAATTGACGTTCATAAGAGCGTCTTTGATGCCTAAATTGAATAAATGATTTTGACTTTGACTCCTATAATAAAACAATAAATAAAACAGGTGTGATTGCTTGTATTATTACATGCTTATTATGTAAAATTAGTAAAATGTCCCCTAAAAAAAGGCCTCCGTCCACTTGGATCCACAGCTTGGCTCCACATGTGGATCCGCGGATACCTTTATCTCCTTTTAATCCACCATTGAGGGGATCCAAAAATACTAATATTTTTGTATGCCACTTGAATCCCCAAATGAGGGGATCAAAAAATACTAATATTTTTATATGCCACTTGAATCCACAAATGAGAGGATCCAAAAATAATAATACTTTTACAATCCGCTATCAAGGCCATTTTAGGACTTGGCTTCTTTTTCTCTGAAATATTAATCTGAATACCCCTTACTGAAAAATGTTTGTCAGTTAGTTTTACTATTAAACAGTGTACAAGCATGACAATGACGGGATCTCCATTTGAGATAGGTACATATGTAGCAATTGTATAAAATATAGGTTCATATTGTTTTAACAACAGATTTAATCAATGATTTATTATGTTAAAAAAGGTGACGAAACAAAATAGGAAGCCGATGCGCTCGTAGCGGATCTTGACTTGGCGATCTTAACCGATCAACAAGTTAATCAACAACGCTTGCTGCGGTTAGGACTTGGATGGGTGACCGCTAGTGCCTCTATTCAACTGAGCGCTTCCGTGCTTCGGAGGGCACGTTAAGCCGTCGGTCCCGGTTGTTTGTCTTAGGACAACAGTCGTTAGGCTATGTCCAAGGCCTTCGGGCGGCCTGAAAACTTCGACATGGGTTGGCCACTAACCTATCCAACAAGTCGGACTGGGCCCGCATGGTGGATTATTGCCCAACTTCTTTCTCTGAGAGGAAAGCTAGAGTCCCAGCAGTGGGAACAAGAAGATTAGGATGATGATGATTCGGTCTGAATCAACAAGCCTCCGCTTCATTCCTAAATCTTTTGTTATAGCGTAGACCTGATTAAGTAGGTAGATTGAAAAGGAATCAAAATATTCACATATCCATCTGTGGATTTAAGAGGAAAAAGTAGTATCCACGGATCCACCTGTGGATTTAAGAGGAAAAAGAAGTATCCACAGATCCACCTGTGTATTTTAGAGGAAAAAAGAGTATCCACAGATCCACTTGTGGATTAAAGAGGAGATAAAGGTATCTGCGGATCCACATGTGGAGCCAAGCTGTGGATCCAAGTGGACGGAGGGAAAAAAAGAACAAAAAAATAAAATGATTAATAAATAAAATTTTGTATACAACACACCTACAGTTTGTGGAGCACTGCACATGGATATGATCTTTATTAGGCTTTTATCTGATCAGGTAAAAGTTCTGTTCCCACATAACTTTTAAAGTAATAATTATATAAATAAAGTAATAATTTTCCATGCAGGCAGAACCACAGGGCACAGTTACTGTAGGAGTATACTAGAATTTACCCTTGGGTGTAATATGCTTTTTCTTTACTTTCAGTTTGATATTCTCCTTGATAACCATATACTACATGAACAAGCTGTCACAAAAGGCATATGGAACCACAGCACCTGCCCCCGTGCCAGTGAAGAATCGTCGTCATAAATAACCATAATTATATCTATATCTTATGTGTGTAAGCTAAATGTATCATTAATAAACATTTTTACCTTTTATTTAAATATTACTTATATTATATAGGACATGCAACTTATTAATGGCTGCACCCTGTAGTTTCACCTGCCTGGTGAATGAATGATGATCAAGATGAAAAGTATCCCATGTGTTATTCTAGCTTCTTATCTATATACATACCAAATTTCATCGAAATCCGTTCAACTATTGATGTTAATTATTTCAATGTGATTAACAAACATGCATTCACATTTATCTATCTTCTATAGATATAAAAATGAACCCCTACTTCTCCTGGTCTTGCTATATTTTAAGAATGGATGGAACAATCGCGCTAATTTAGTTTTTTTTTGTGTTAATTATTGTCTGGAAAAGGTTCTCATAAAATAAATACCAGGAAAAGATGGGAGGTCATGGCGAGGCCGAACTACTATGCGTATGAAGTCGCGGGCAGTCGCTAGTAATATTAATATAAGTAAGAGTACCTACCCAAGAAGTGAAATTAATCGGTCACATTAACTAGACGCTTGACCATGTGACGTCATTTTGGCGCTCAAGTACGGTGTGCAAAAAATCGGCCAAGTAGCCTTTATTAAGATCGAGTAAAAATTAATTAAAAATTAAGTTTGTTAAATGAATAAAAAATATTTATTTATTTTGAAATAATATACAACTACATATTCTGTGAAAATTGAAGGTGTCTTCCTGTAACTGTTATTAATATTGAGTATTATTGAATATTATATCGGTAACAAAGATGCTGACTGTATTGACACTTGCCGGGCGAGAAAAGGGAATGCGGGGGGAAGCGGGCGGGGACCCGCATTCCAGCGATGCGTCGAGTTAATGTGACCGCGTTGTACCTATCTATATATATATCCCACTAATATTATAAATGTGAAAGTTTGGATGTATGGATGGATGTTCGTTACTCTTTTACGCTCATACGGCGGGGCCAATAATAATGAAATTTGGTATGGATATAGATGAGGCGCTGGGTTAATAGGTAGGTACATAGGATACTTTTCATTATCATTCATCACCACGCGGATGAAATGAATCTCTATTTCCCTTGGTCATTGCATCACGCGTGCACGGTTGGAACAATTTTGCTGATGATAAATCAAACAAGAAAAGATGGGAGGTTATGGCGAGGCCGAAGGAAGACGAAGTCGTGGGCAGTCGCTACGCTAGTTAACAATAATTTCCATGTATGTTTAGCGAGAATATACGTCAAAAGTGACAAGTATCCTAAAGAGAGAGTATCGTACACTACGAATAATAATTATTATTCGTAGATCGTACATTAATGTAAGAAAAAAAAAGAAAAACCGACTTCTAGACTAGGCTATGGCCCTACTTGCCCTTATAAATTCTTATTTGGCTGAGTAATCGCGTAACTGACAGTCGAATTGAGAACCTCCTACTTCTAAAGACCTAAGTATTTGTTGACATCATTATCACTGGCCACTGCTATCACATGGTAGGTGCATGTGATTCTACACAAAGGCATAATAGAAAATCATTTGATGCAGGCGATATAATTTCCGAATGTCTTAGACAATCTTTAGAAATTTATTTTAATACATCATCCTCCACTTCTTGGTTCCGTCCTAATTTAATACCTTAGATAAGTACCTTTTTGTAGCGGAAGGACTTTTGCAGTCTGCCAGTCGAAGTACGAGTATACCACACCTTTGCCATGTATTCAATCAAGTACGCATGAAGCAGTAAGTGTGTAAACACTAGCGTTTCATTGAAGGGGCAATGTTTCCAGCGACATTACAAGGCAAGAGAATTATCATTTTATATTTCAGGGTCAATCTCTTTTGGCAAAGTACTCAACGCTAGTAGGGAAGACGTAAGATATTAACTTACATTGGTTTTGAACTCTTGTACTTAGTTTTAAAGTTTTGAATGGTACTCGTAGGTATACTGTTATGGGCAAGCGTCACGCTTTATATCAGGCGAGCGACTTGCTCGTCGCGTCACCGATTGTTATCGGTGACGAAAAACCTTCGTAGCATAGATCTATGGTAGGTACCTATATAGTACTAACCTACAAAAAGTTGACGCCAACACCAATCTTATAATTACGTCGGTAGTAAACTAAAAAAACGGCTCCTTTAGTAGTAAAAAAGTAAGAGCCATTTTGTGCTCCTACAACTCCCTACTCTCGTCGACTCCCGACGGACGTCAGAAGTGGCATGTTGTTCAATTAGCGCATTTTCAAGTCTGCTCCTACATTATTCATTCTTTTTACTTAACTTTTTTATGTCGACAATAGCTTCGCCGTTTATTAAATGAGGTAGGTAATTCTTGAGTTGTGTAATCTTTTATTGAAACTGCTGACCATCAATCTCTCTCGGTTTTCACATTGATGGACACAAAAGCATTCGTTACCTATTTGGAGATATATACATTTTATGGTCACACTAGCTGTGCTACGCGGTTTCACCCGCGCGGTGATGGATGATGATGAATTAAACAGTTTATAACGTATGTTACTTGTGCATAATATTTTTTATCGGGTAGGCTAGGTAGTTTTTGCGTTTATCCAATACTAACAAACTATCAAATCTTTCCTTTTTATTATTAGATATGTGGCCAAGTTTGTACCGGCGTTAATATTGCATATTTGAACTCGGAAAAGTAGTTATTGTGACATAGCTGTAATTAGTAGTTAGACATATGGTATCGCATACTTTTTTGTAGACATTGATGTCCTCTATAAAACTATAGCAGGTAGGTATAATGTACATACTGCTCTATTGACAATTATTTCCGTAGTGTACCTACGCGATAAAAATAAGGATTTTTCAGCTTTACTAGTTCATAAGTATTTTAAAATGATAGTAGATACAAATTGAAAAATTTTACACCGACTTCCATTATATTCAGTTATTGGAGTGTATCTCAAAAACTACTGGATCGAATTTGATGAAATTAAATGGGACCACGCGAGAAGCACCAGCTTTCAAACAAAAAAATATTTTGAGAATCGGTTTACTCTATTGTCAATAGCTTCCGCAGAGTACGCGATTTAAGGATATTTTTCGTCTTTTTTTAAACGTTGGGTTGCATTATCGAAGTTTCCATACGGATCCCTAACTTTTTTGAAAATATTACATGTATAACCTACTATATCGCCCCGCGGTGTTACTCGCGCATAAAAACTATAAAAAGTCTTTAAAAACTGTAAAATGTCCTTTTCTGTACCACTTGTATGCAAAACTTCATAATGAACGGTTGATCAGTGAAAGCGTTACATTCAAACAAACAAACGAAGAAACAATGTAACTAGACTATCAAAATATATTATATATTAGCAAACACACTCTAGGTGACCCGACACCGGCTTCGCTCGCTTGGTCTTGGTGTAGTGGTGGCCCTTTAGGAACCTCGAGATCCTCGGTTCGATCCCCAGTTTAGACAGTAAAATAATTCTGAGAATGAAAGATATTTTTTAATAAAAAACCGGAGTCTTGAACAGTGCCCCGTATACATGGCAATAGGCTCGCCCCTGCCCACAAAAACATATCTGTTGAAACGTAGGCGTAAAAACACCGCTACGTATCCCTTCGAGGATATATAGGCAAAACTATTAATTACGTTGTGTTTAATAACATGTAAGTATTGCAGGCGATTCACTCAAGACCAGACTGATGTTTCACCTCCGTGGTGATGGATGATGATGATTATACTTAGTATAATTCATCACTATGGAACAAAATTGTTACTACATTCATCACCCTTGACTATATTTGTGCTTTTACACTTTCGTAGAAAACCCGAAATACGTCAAACCAAATTTCGTAGTTCGTTTTTGGTAGTAGTGGTAGGCCTTCAGTGTACTTCTATGGTGCGGTCGGAATTAATCGACTAGTCAGCTGAAAAAAAAAGGATGGACATGCCGACTCTATCCCCCAGTAGGTATCTACGTCTAGTCTAGTGTATTGAGCTGTCAAAATTATAGCGTGCTTTTGACTAAGCTATCAGAAACAGATACTTCTTTGACAAAAATCTATTGATACAAAAGTCATTATTACGATCTTGACGTCGGAGTTTGTTATTTTGTCTATGCCAAAGAGAATATAACGCTACGCTAGATCTATGCTGTGCCCAAGAATATTACAACTAGTATTACCTATATGCTCTTTGAATATTACGTGTTTTCATTCGCGTGGTGGTGGATGATGAAAAGATGAAAAGTATCCTATTCAGCACCTCATCTACCTCCATACCAACTTTCATCGAAAATGGCCCAGCCATTTGAGCGTGAAAGAGCAACAAACATCCATCCATCTCAACTTTCACATTTATAATATTAGTGGGAAGTGGGATGTTACTCATTGATAGTGTAGCTTTCTAACGGCAAAAGATTTTTTTAAATCGGTCCAGCAGTTTTAAGTTTACTTATTTGTAACATATAAGGATCCAAAAATACAAATATTTCCTCCTATAATATTAGTATATATAAAACCATAAAGTATATTTTTAATGTATTTATTATATTTATCATATCGAAAAAACATGAAACTGACATAAACATACTGATCTCTTAACTTTTTTATATAAAACAAATTTAAGAGGAAGTAGCTTAGTCTGCTTTTAGTAAAAATAATTTAGCATTAAATAATCTGTTTATTATCATTTAGAATATGTGATTATAGTACCAAGTTTGTGTGTTACTTTTTAACATAATGTAAGGTACTATTATATAGTATGTATTTATAAACTCCCTTTAATATTACTTTGTTCCTCACAATTTATAATAATTTCTATCAACTAAGATAATATTTTAACATAACACTTTACATATTGTTTGATAGACAATTTTAAATAACCAACAGAAACTATTAGCTTAATGCAATTATTTGTAAACAAACCAATATAGAGCAAACCTTTATCATATATTGCACAAAAGCAAAATCTTAACATATGGTTCCTAAAAGTCTACAAACAACATTTTGACAAGAGTTGTAAGACAAAAATAAAAGAAAGAATTGTTAAAAATTCATAACCATTAGGTCCCTATGTATATTATATTCATATATGTTACATTTTGTTCACATCTTAACATGAGAAATAAATAGGGGTATAATAAACCTAATGTTCATAAATAGCTAAATAGACTTAACATTTTTTTTTAGATTACTTTTGTGTTGTATTGAACAGAGTGGCTCTGTTCATACACTAATAATAAATCTTACGGACAATCTTCAGAAAGGAGCATAGCTTATAGTTAAGTGCCTTTACTAATAAACCTTGCATAAACATTATACTAGGCGTAACATCCGTTGTCTTGCTTTCACGCATGACATTTAATGTAAGCAAAAAATTGACTAATGGATTATTTAACTATTCCGGGTATAGCCAAGTTTCGTTTATTAGTAAGGCCGTGTGTACGTAAATAAATCTAAAACAATAATAAAAATATAAATCTCTCAATTACGGATGGATTCCTTAGCTTCTTATCCTAAAATGGACGTTCAAGGTACTTATCTTGGATGGATAGGTACTAACTTACTGAGCTGTGATATCTATAAACATGCACACAACTATATTCACTATCATTCTTTTATATACCTACATACAATCATGTATTGTTAAAGATTGTGAATCACTGACATCATAGGATGTTTCAAGATTGAGTCATCATGGGTGGCAATTCAGAATGTCAATATCCTCTTTTGATGATGGAACTTACTCATAGTAATATTAAAAATAAACACTATACTTTTAAATAATGCAGATACAACTGTAAAATATAGGTACAAAGTTTGGCACTAAGTTATATACTATATTTATTATGAGGAAAATAAACTGAAGTAGATATAAAGAGTATAAATACAGCCAGTAGTTTTTTGTACAGTACATTTGAATTGGTTTGAATATTGTAAAGTCTAGTGACCTGGAAATAGGAAGTGATGGAGACATTGTTTAAATCAATGGCAGACTTTTGGGCAAATTGTTTACATTACTTTTTATTGTTATCAGGGATCTGTGTGATAAGTTCTTATCAGATTCTTTATTCCTTTATATCACAGATTTGTTTTAAAATATTTTAAGGCACATACAAGTTACATAACCTGTTTCAAAAATACAGCTTTCATTTCAGCTACAAGATATTGTAGGAGTGGTAGAAAATACAATATTTATGTACAAGCTCAATCTTTACAACCTACAAAAAAAAATAACACAAAGAAACTAGTTTGAAAAAGTCTCACTCTGTGAAAATAGGTACACAACACTAATAGTAACAAAATGAAGAAAGTTGTAACACTTGGAATAATATTACACAAACATCAAAATATAATGGCATGCTACATTAATTTTATGCAATCATGCAATAGATGAAACACTGGGTTGTAAATACCTAGCCAGTTTTTTTTACTTATTTCTAATATGCATGCTATTGTTTCTCATATAAGGATTTTGAAGGATTCTTGGAGTTGTTTCCATAACTCTCAGTAGAAGCTCATCTAGATAATTCTCCAAGTCTTTGTTCTTTTTCTTTTCACTTTCAGCATCTTTTTGCATATTGTAAATCATCACTATCAGATCTTCCCGGGATTTTCCATCAAACTGCTGTAACACTGTTTTGGGTATGTTATTGTAGGCTGGATTCACAGCATCTTCTTCAACAATATTTTCTTCCCCAACAATTATTCGCTCTTCCAGCAATTTCTTAGCCTTGTTATTATTTCCAAATTTTTTAAAGAACTTAGGACTTGGTTTCTCCTTTAGTGAACTAGGACTATCCAATTTTTTGTTTCGTTCAAGGCTTGCAGATTTTTCCTTATCAATCATAGTTTGACTTACAGATTTACGGGAGTTGGAGTAGAGCTTCTGCTGCCATTCATCATTTTTGTCAATAACTTGAGTTGGAAGCTGAGGTGCAGTGAATGTGTCAAGACTAAGCCGAACAGGCTTTTGTGGTGCTGATTTATCAGGTACTGCCAAAGTGCTACTTGTGGATCTCCTAAGAAACTCTCCTCCTCCCAAATTTTCAAGCGAGGCATTTACAGGTGATGGAGTATAAATACTGTTTCGAGGAGCAAACACATTAGCAGACTGAACATTGAGAGAACTACCAGAGCTTTTGTGTGAGAGGTCATCAAATGCAAATTCATCATCATCTTCACTGATCACTCCAGGATCTGCCTCTCCCTGTATCCTCTTTGGTGTTGAATGATCAGGAGTTAACAAGGCAGAGCTTTTTAGATTGCCAATACTACCACCTAGTGAAGAAGAGTCACTCTTTTTATCTTTCTTAGTCAAATTCATTTTTGATCCAAGATTCTTAGCAAGTTTTTTGATACTTTTGCGTTTTTCTATGCTTCCTATGCTCATGAGACTTCCACTTACGTTATGGGCGAGGCTTGATAATGATGACCTGTGTTTATCTTTTTTGCTAAGATCAGTCAGACTGCCTTCTTTTACAGTGAAGGATACTTTCACCTCCAACTCGCCTCTGTTTTTGTCGTTCTCTTTACCAGATTTTCCCTGCAAAGGATACCAACGGCTTCGTGGCCGCTCGTAAACATCGAGGTCTTTTAACGGAATCGATACTTGACCTAGTAAATGATCTTTTACGAAATCTTCATCGTAAACTTTAAGGACGATTTCGGCAGTATTTCCTTGAGAAGGTATATGTAACTCACATTCTTCTACCCATTCTACATTCTGTGTGGCTTTGTGTTTGACGGAAGTTTGGAATTTTTCTTTGCCGAGGGCGATGGTAACAAAACAGTTATTTGTACCATTTTTACCTTTGATCAACAGTCCACGAGCTCTTTGAACTGTAACTTGGACGTGAGTTGGGTCCCACATCTTAATGTTTATAATCAGAATTCAACGCTCGTTTTCTCTTAGATAATAAAAAATAAAAAACAACAAACAAATTATCGATACTGAACCGAACCAACCAAACTGAACTGAAGTGAAGTGAGTCAAGTGAGTGAAGTAAGTCAATGTTACCAGTGCGCCTTGGTCAAAAGTTACCCGAGAGCGACCAAAAGTAATAATATTTTGTTGAAAATGGACTAGATGCGTCCCGTGGTTTCATCCGCGTGGTTATGAATGATGATGAAAAGTACTTTACGACCTACTGAATATCTACACAAAATTTCATTAGAATTGGTCAACCCATTTCGGGGAGTTTTGTTATCAACACTGTGACATGAAAACTTTATATTATTAAATGTTACCTGTCATATCGTCGCTGCAAGGGAAATGGATGTCGCAGTTATAATTATGATTTTTAAGCTATTGCATAGCTTCTATCGCGGACCTTGAGCGTGGAGACCGAATCCAGAAATTCCGTAACGAAAATAACCTAACACCCTCCACTCCGACTCAATCTATCGATGAATAGCAGAACTTTTAATGACTTTTTGAAATATCACGCTTGTCTCTTTAGTTCAGCAACTCGCCTCTAGATGGCATTGGTTAAATAATTATAATTGCATAAGTTGATTTGGCATCTATCGATGAATAGCAGTACTTTTAATGACTTTTTGAAATATCACGCTTGTCTCTTTAGTTCAGCAACTCTCCTCTAGATGGCATTGGTTAAATAATTATAATTGCATAAGTTGATAAAAACAGCTATGCAATAGCTTTACCGCGGCAGTCTCCAAGTGCCACACGTCTTTTTATATTGGTTTATCCCGGAATCATAATTTTATTGCTCGTCGGTTTTTCGGGTACCTACTCTTGATCTGTATTATTTTCAGCAGTTTACTAATTTTACCACTATATGATAATGCTCTTCTCAAAAACATTTTTCATAACCTCATTTAATGTTGAAAACTAGCCTAGAGTTACGTTATGTCATGTTATCTGGGGCCTTACTATCAGCTTCATAAAAGCCATGCAAGTTCTGTGCAGTTCTTAAACCTGCCATAAACAGTTTTGATTGAAATCACACCATGATTCTCATTTAGGTGAACTGTTTGAATATTGTTTTCTCAAAAAATAACGGATAATATTGTCTCTGGCATTTTAAAAATTCACTTTAACCAACATTGCAGACGCCTAGATGTTTATAAGTTGATAAACTGAGTGGATATGGAGCGTGATGTTAACGAGAGTCCATACAAAAACAGGTGTACCGTTTTTCTTCAGTTCTTGAATAGTAGGCCTGGGCAAGTCCGCTTTAACGTTGTAATTGTAGGAATAAACTGGGCAGTTTTCTAGAAGTCCTGCTTTAAGAGCTCATAGCAAGGCCCCCGGGGTAACGAATGTAATATTTAACCTAAAAGATTCCTTATGTAGCATTCTGGCAGCACTGGTAGAACCTACGGTGAGGTGAGGTGTCGTCACAGATCACAAACGATATATTAATATTTTCGTCTGTGGGAGTTGTGATTTTTTTTGTAGATACTGGCCAGCTGAGACATTACCAGCTCCACCCAATTTATACGTCTGTCGCAACTACGTAGCGTGAAAACGATGTATGAAACGGGGCAGAACTTTAAATGGCACTCTCTCACTCACGCAATATTTGTCTCCATATATTTAGTTTACTCTATGATTTGGCTTTCTTTCCCTCATTGTCAATATCAAGGGGAGGTATCCTGTATGTACGAGATTTTACCATTGCACACACGAGCAAAATTTAGATGTGTGTAGCGGAATTAAATGTACTGCTATAGCGATAAAATTTAGACATTTATAGGGAAGCAAATTCGTTCCATAAAATTTATTCCGTACTATTTTTAATAAAATACATATTTTACTGCCACCAAACGTTTCATAATATGTTTTATTCTTTTACCATTTTTTGGTGTACAAAATACATAAAAGTAGCTAACATTTTTGTTAAAAACAATATTATAAAACTTGCTCCAATTTTGAAATCATCTTGCAACACTCGAATTGTAGGTATGTCAGCAAGTTGATCAAATTCAATTTGAACATTTACGTTATAAATTAGTTTTAAATTGCTGATATTTCGTATTTTCGTGGATATTTCATGTTATTATAGTGACCCTCCTATAATGTAAGCTTCCGCAGAACTATCCAAGTATTAGTAACATTAGAAACGGGATATTTACCGTTTAATCCATGTTGTCGGGAATATAAATCGCGAACTCAAATAAAATGGATTACACGGTAAATATCCCTTTTCTAATGTTGTCTCTTGCAAAAGTGATCGTGATAGTTTAAAAACTTATAAAATCTAAGTACCTATGTCAACGGACATGTACAGAAGATGTGCAAAATGTGGAGCAACTCCTGTTCAAGATGGTGTGGTCTCATTTCACCGTTTCCCTAAGCCTGGTAAAACGAATGTTGAACGGTATGTTAATCATATATATTTTTATGCTCATATATGCTTTACCTTGCTTATATTGAAAAACTAATAGCATAGTTAGGTACCTACTCTCGTTTTCAATTCTACAGTAGGTATTATTATTACAGTTAGTTAAAACATGTAATTTAACTTTGATCTCCATGATCCTATAATAAGATCATATAGGTACTATGTGCCTGTACCTTTGTCTACCATATTTCCTGTCTTTCTCTAGTCAGATTTTAGTAATGTAATTACTATTGCTTGTCGGCTGATGGATGACACAACGGGGCCTACTTCCACCTTTTACGAAACTATCATAAATCAGGAGCGTCTTGTAATAAGCTTAAAATAATCATACTTACTATCGTACCAACACAAAATGGTTGAACAATATTACTTCAATATTATTTACGGCGTGTTCCTTTTTAAGCCGAAATCGACCCTAATGGTGCATTCCAGTAAACAACGCCAATACATACGACTGTCGTGCCCCGGTTTCGTGTTTCCTTTAGGATGAATACCTATAATGCCCAACCCAAATAGAACACTCACACAGTCGCAAAAAGCGCGTCATATTTTCTCTCAATTAAATCGAATGAATCATAAACCTATTTGATATTTTGACAGTAACAGCTCACAACGACCGCAAGTCCAAAACCTTCCATCCGCGAGTATTGTAGTCGTGGCGTGAGCGTGAGCTGTGACGTAATCGATGATGTACCGAGCTCAGTTATGATAATTTTATAACGATAACGAGTTTGAAAGATAACGGTTGGGCGGCTATGCGAACGACGCGATCGATTTTGGCTCTCAAAGGAACACGACCAGATGTAAGTGAAGTGAAAGAACGAAACAACGACAGAATATTCTAATAAGGGTTTGAGATTTTAAAACTCTATGGTGGAGGCACAGAAGAATAAATATAGCTTTTATACTTATTTGTAACAGATATTGCACATTCATTTTTCCTTTATAAGTGTAGTCGTACGTGTTGAACATTTGCCATTTCACAAGCTAATTTAATATGTATATGTAAATATTTATAGTTTCAATGATGCATGATTTTTATTGACATAGTGGTGAGTAAAGACTTAGTCACGTACACAAATTTATCAATAAGTCACTGTCCTGCCTAAATTACGTTTTAGTAAAGCAATAGTAGTAGATATGTGTTTAAAATAAAACAATAAAAAATCAAAACTATGTGAATATTTTATAAATAATAACGCAAATATACTTAATAAGTAATATACTTAAGTAGTAAATATACGTAATAACATAATATGTTACATGAATTACCTCATTTATTACCTCAAAAGTTGCTAGAACGAAATTCATAAAATTATTGAGACATTCCATTACCAAACCAACTTAAAACAATGTAAATAAATAGTTAGTTTGCTAATATCAAATTTAAGTTTGTAACGGAACAGGCTCTGGATGAGGATTCCGTCACGATTCACAAATATAGAGACATAAAAAGTATCTTGGTATGAGCAAATATTGATGAAATTTAGACAATCAAAAGTAGAAGAAACCGTTAATGTGTGATATTGAGATTAAGATGTTTAGTCGGGTGTTTCTTATAGCAAGACTATACTTATTGAAAATGATAAGCAGCATAGAATATTTAAACTAACAAGATATATGTATTAACCATATAAATCGATTGTTCAGATAGAACTGATAAGTTACTTCAAGTTAAAGGAAATGTTGAGTAATCCTTTAAATACATAAAAGTTACAAGCAAAATTAATAAAATTACCATGAAAATAAGCAGCATTGATATTTCTAACCATACAAAGTTATGTGAGGAACACATTTTCGTTGTGTGTCCGAGTATTTGAGTTTGCTTCATCAAAATGAACCCTAAAACAAATGAGTATTGACGCCGATCTGAAGCCGATAGAAAGGGCTTTGATTGGATCTACGTACCTCTGATCGGCGTCATACGAAATTCAAAATATGTGTTGTCATGAGCGGATTTTGATGAGAATTTGAAATTAGAATCGGAATGCGCTGGAGGGCAGAGATTGGCTGAGGTGGATCTGAAGCCGTTTTGACGCCGATAGAAAGGGCATTGATTGGATACCTATCGGCCTCAAATCGGCGTCACTGTCAAGTTTGAGAAAGTATATAAGCAGTAGAAAGACCGAGAAAATGCTTATTAAATTCTCGAACTTCCGTGATGTAATATATTCTGCTACGGACATGGTTCCGGACGTGGGTTGGATACCTCACGGTGACAACTAAGATCCACCTCGATAGGGAACGCCCAATCCTTAGAGTTGGACACTTTTGGGAGCGAGCCAACAATCGCTTTAACCTATTGCAATGGGTACGATTAACTGCTCCTCACTTCGATTGGAAAGAATATTCCAGTGGAAGTGTCTTCTATGTATTATATGTATTTATTTCCTCTCATACTAGAACGTCGCTCTGCAGCCTTCCATAGCTTCGGCTATAGCGGTATAGTCGCGCGACTATTTCCGTGCGTGGAGTTGGACACCCTAGGGGCCATAGGTTCGGTTCTCGGCTTGGCACCGAACTTTAGAGGCTAGTTAGGGATCAAACTTGAACCATCCTATCAGGGGGATGAAAGCTCATGCGCAATTAACTTTGGGGGGTTTGTTGGGGACTTACACACACTTTAGCAGACTATGAATTTATTTAGGACCGAAGTAGGTCTAGGTCTAGTATTTTTGTTTACCGGGTTATACATTAACTTCGTGATGGTTCAATCGGGAGCAAATAAGTAAATTCACGCGCTAGTGGTGTCTACCACTAGAGACGTAGGTTTCAATAATGAATTCGTCATATCAATACAATCTATTGGTATGCTAGACTTAGAAACTAAAGACTAACTACGAAATAAAAATGTCAAAATAAATATATATTTAATCAGTATAAAGTAAGGAATACAGAAATATTTGCCTGCAAAGGAATATAGAAATATTAGTTCAAACGAAATGTAATGTATTTGTTGCAACAATATGTTATATATTTGCTAATGAATCGAGTTTGGGCTAGATTGTCTACCCTGATCCTAGCATGAGAATGCGGTAATACATTATAGAAATTGAATTATTTGCTGAAAGTATCAAATGTAATATTTAGAATCAAATGATAATTCGTAATGATAAATAATAATATTAAGAAGAGATAAATAAGATTATAATCGCTTATAGACGCAAACTCTACATTTGGAAAACTACCAAACGGACTTAGTAAGGCCTTACTAATTTTGGGGTAAATAGAAGAGGTTCTTGGCATGATGGAGAACATTTGTGTCACAGTAAAGAGCAGCTCTTAATCCAGCATTCGAGTTGTAAGCCTTGAACATGCCAAGAATCCTACTTCCTAAATCATAATAAATCTAGAATTCTACGGCAAATCTAAAAAAAATCAAACTAATTACTTACAATATGAAAATTAATAAAAATATATTATATCTTTAAATTGTAGAGATATCTATCAATAATTTACTCGGCAAAGTAAAGCTAACTATTATAATAATCATCATAATAAATATATGGCTGCTAGTATTGAGCTAACCAATACAACAAAGATTCTGCTAATACTTAAGTATTTAAAATAATTGCTTTTCCTACAATGGTTCAATAGATGGCATGTCATGTAAAACACTAGTAATCTAAGTATAGCAATCTCGTATAAAAAGGAGATTTATGTATGTGGTAAATCTTATCAAACTTGGTCAAGCAATGCAGCACCTTGAGAATTCTTGTAAACCACAAACAAGGGTCTAGAGATTTCTCTAAGTCACTGATATTATTTCCCATATATTGCTTCAGTAAACAAGTAAATGATTAAACTTGAACAATTGAACTATTCAGGGAATAGTGGCTGATAATATTTATCTAAAGGAATTGGATAATCAGCGTAGTAGCTACTGATCACAAAAGATTTCTAAAGCGCATATAAAGCGAGGTTTTACTTTACTTTTGTTATTTATTTCCTAGCAGTTTTCATAAACGAAACAAATAGTATATATTATAGAGACATTTAGTCTGTAAGAGATTATATCAATCTTATCAACAGCTAAATGTTCATAGCAACAAACATAAATCTATAAAGAAAGTTAGTTATATAATTAACAGGTTTATAACTGTTATTAATAATAACGAATATCATGCAAATATCTGATATTATTTAATGGAGTTGTTTATATATTATTTCACTAATCAAAACTGATTTATCAGATATAACAGGTAGTTTTGCAAGCTAATAATTATATAGAAAACTTACAAATAACCTACTATTTCTATGGTCAAATAACATAGACCTTAAATTCAGAAACTTATATTGATGATTAATATCTTCCACGATTAGAAGTCAAATCAAGTACATAAGCTATAAATCTAGGATCAGCTCAGTCAGTCAGTCTGTAAGAACTAAGTATTGGCAATCTAGTATGTTCATCGCAATTTTTCGTTATCAGCTATCAGTTCAGTAATGTAGTAGTAGGTTATCCATCGTAATATCAGAATACCTAGGCGTTGCTTTTGGTTTCTCTAGGCATCTATAGTTCTGAATAGTTTTCTCTGTTTCAATTCTTTCCGAAAAGAGCAAGGTTACAGCAGCGGTACACAGTGTTAGGGTCCTCCTAGACTAGACGATCATTGGCCAAAACAAAACGAATTATTAGTATAAAAATAAAACAATTGGGGGGGGGGGGGGGGGGGGTTGTTACAATTGGTAGTGCCGTTACCAGGATTGGAATAACGTTACTACGGAAGTTTTACTAGGAATTAGTTGCGGTCAACCGCACAATATTGAAACAGAGATGTTATTGCAATAGGTGATTTTTAAAGGGCTAAATAGGTAGTCAACGGATACTATAATGAGGTGATGATGTTGTTGTTCTAGGCTACAGTAGTAGATTTTCTATATTAATTTATATTATTATTCTTCTACAATAAACTAAGAAATAAACAAGCCGGATATGCAATTTTAGGAATATTACTAAAATACTAAAATACTAATAACTACGAAGCGCTTAAATGATATTCAAGGAAAGATGAGTTGTATGCAAGTTTGATGTATGTAAAGTCTGCAACTACCTTTGTCATTTACGTGTACCCCATAGTCGATCTCTAGAATCCAGAAGTACACTTATCATTCGAAAGGCAGATTGCGTGTTGTGTTTACGACTAAGATACTCTCCTGGAAGCACACGGTAAATAGTCAGTATCGAACTCTACTCAAAGTGACCCGAAGGTTTTAAGAACACTTTAAGTATTGAACGACTTATGAAACTCACTTGGGAGCCAAGAATTGCGTTACAGAGTACTGAAAGAGTTATTGTAGAGTGTTAGGAAAGGAAGAGAGTTTCTACATGTTGAAGTGCCGTCGCTGCATTCACATCACAAGGATTACATTTGTAACCAGCAAAATACAGCGCAGATAGTGGACATGTCTGTATATAATCGGTGTTTGTTATGTTCGGAAGTATTAAGAATATAAAAATGTGTGAATATTAATAATGGCTTACCTTTTTGTTCGATGAAATTTATGGTAATTAAATGGTAGTAAAGTCAACTACACAACAGGTAATAAAGTCTACATACGTAATTACTTCTATTGCATTTGCGAAGGAAATAAATAGGATTACAATAAAATGCAAAGTTGCGCAACTTTAATTGAGCGATGATAAGTCTTGTTAGAAGTTTTGTTGAAATATGTTTAGTCGTAACATTGGGGGGTTGAATTTCCCATTCAGATGCTTAGCGTTGTGAAAATTCTTATAGACAAGTCAAATGGTTGTATAGTTATTCGTAAAGGTTAAATAAATCAACGATATGCAGATTTAATAGACAAACATAGTAAGCGCCGAATTTAAGTATAAAAAACTAATATTATAGCTAGGTAGTGATGAGTCTTCGGAATGAAGCTGGTAAAGTTTTGACAATGTAGGCAGGCTGAAGAGGAGCGCCGGATATCAGAAGCTTTGGGGCGAAGCGGCTGGTCGAGTAGTGCGTCTTGACGAGATCTGCAAATATAATAGGGAAAATTAGGGAATAGTGAGCAAAGCCGGGTTATCTATCTAAACTTAAAATATTGGGGAAAAAAAACAAACATTATGTAAATCAAAGTGAATAAGGAAACTTTTGTTTAGGGCACAATAATAATTGTTTGAATGTTAATAGTTATGTATGTATATATGTTATTATGTAACATAAATGTCATGTAAGTAGTACGCGCAAAGTATATACACAACCTTAAATTTTAATCTGAACTCAGTATACATCGTGAATTTCGGTTGCTGAATAATAGTAGAAACTATGTAAGAGTTTATGCCATTTAACATTAAATATAAAAAACCGGTTCCATGCCATGAAAATCGTAGGAATCGTGGAACTCATTTAATCAAGTAAGAGTTAATCAAGTATTGCAGAACAACAGAGCAACAAGTGATTATCAAGTATTGCAGAACAACAGACAAATATACAAATGATCATTTTATATATTACTAGTTGCGGTCGTGGATGTACCCGCATGGAGATAGCTGATGATGGTGGTGATGATAAAAGTTATCCATGCGTAAATCTAGTATCATCTATTTTTATACCAAATCTCATCAAAATTAGTCCAGCTAGGACTGATGTAATAAACATTCATTCAGACATACCAGCATTTGCGTTTATAATACTAGTACCTAGGTACCTTTTTAGGATAATGATGAGGAAGAGTATCTTATAATATGTAAATTCAAAGCTTCATCTACTTCCGTATCAAATTTCATTAAAATTGGCGCAGCCGTTTAAGTGGGATGGTGAAGCAAACATTAACTCTTACATACGAACGTCGTGTTTGTAATATTAGTACCTAGGGAATATTATTAGGATACTAAGTAAATAGCGAAACTTACATACCTATCAATCAATCATGAGTAGGTTACGTGAGTTGCAGAGCTTGTCAAGTTTCACTGTGGTCTATAACAACACCACAGTCGGTAGGCAGGGATCTAGAATTCATGGAAAACTATAAAATATACATAAACATATAACGAGTAAAATCTAGAATCAGTTATTTCATCAATAATCTAAATCTGACCGAAGGTTGTATATATATCAGGGCACGTAGTAATATGCGAAAACAATGGTAGCTTTGTGCACAGCAATTAGGTACATATCTTAATATTGCTATTGAATAAATAAACAAAGGTAGAAAAAGAAATATGTTAGCAATAATAAAATCAATCAAAATGACATGACAATCAACATTTAGGTTACCTAGGCTACAGAACTTTACAGAAAGGTAAACACAAAAGAGTTCTTTCTAAAAGCAAAGAAACTTTTTGATTATGGCACTGAGGGCTTTCTGTCATCGTGTAAAGAGAATATAAACACTACGTTTTACTATAATATCACGTAAAGAAGAGTTCTGGTGATGAATGCCTAGGTATTTTATAGATGTTTATTGGAATCTATATAAAAGGGAGGTGTTTATGGTATATGGTGGGTATGCAACTAGGAAATCAATGTTAGTCATGTTGTTTGGATTATTTGCCTGCAAAGAGTTTGACGACATAGCTAGGTAATGTAATATGAAATGTTCAGTTGTAACAAAATACGATACGTGACATGGTAATTTCTATGTAGGTATAATCTGTAGGAGGGTTGTAGATATGAACAGGGAAAAAGGATGTTTGGTTTGAGCAAAGCAGAGATGAACAAGTCCAAATAGCACTATACATACATACCTTGCCAGATAGCTGGAGTGTAGTTTCGTAGGAATATATACACCTATGTATATAATAGTATGTAGGTATAACTAGTTGTTGAATATCAATCGGAGTTGTTAGCAAATGTATCGTGCATGCGCTGCCTGCATTTGTTCGCAAATTGAAGTGATTTCGTCATGGACACTGCAAAGATAAACGTAAATAAATAGAGTTACAGTATAATTGCAATTAGAGTACAGCGAACGTGCATAGAATTTGCGAAAATCATATTTTTGACGTGAACTTTATTTCCTTTATTTTGACAGCGACATATTTAACTATCTGTCATAAGCACATACGTGTATATCCAAAGAGTTCGTAACAAATAGAAATCATGTTCAAGGTTTAATATACCTATAATTTAAATGTTAAAGTTATATACTCGTATTATTATAGATATAATAAACAACAACAAAAAAGAATAAGAACTTACCTGTGTCAATAAATGTCCATAGCTTTTTAGATTCTGTGATCAAGATGTCTATAAAAGCGCAAACGTAATAACAATACTTTGTAGATATTTGAGGTTTATATTTTATTTAGTGAACAAAAAAACGAAGTATTAAAAGATAATCACAAATTTAGGGTCGTTATATAGTAGTGAAATTTGGGTAGTGGTAATAAAAAAAAAACTTAAAAGTTTAGTTCTTGTAATGCGACCGCAAAGTGGTTGTAAAATAGCACGGAGCGTCTTCGTTAAGACTTAAAATTTCGTACTGGGATACTTTGAGTGATATCTTTCCGTAATGCGTTACAAAGACATTGGCAGATATAGTGTAGTTATGATAATGACGTGATGATTATAAATTTTAAACAAAGTCAAACACATTATCACACATGACAAAGTTTAAGGATTTCTGTACATTAATAGCCGAGACGCATACATTAGAGCAGGGATATTCGAGGACCGGAAAAACAGTCGTGTTGATTTTTGCTTTGAAATTCATGGAAGATGTAGCTAGGGAAATGACATGGAGATTTGGAGAAATTTGAGTAACCACGCAGTGACAGCACAGCGTACACATGATCTCGTAATAGCAAATATGTGGATAGAGAAACAGAAATAGAAATAGAAGAGATCTTCGGAATATTACAAAAGATATGAAAAATAAATTTAAACTGCGGTTCACTAATTAATTATTTGCAAGTAACCAAGGTTTGATGCAAATGAATTACGAAGGTTGTAGAAGATGGGGGTTGGAAATGACAAAAATAAAATGGAAATAAACATAACTATGTTTTTTGCTTGTACATTTGAAATTAAAGTAAATATAAATTCCGTTTAGAGTCTTCAGTTTATTATGTACAGATCAAACTATAAAAAATAACTTTTTAGTTATAGACCGTTATCAATCTAGTTATATTTCAGCAAACGTCGAGCATAGAAATATTCAAAATATCTTGTTTGTTTCATTTGTTGGTTTATAGAAACATAAATAAAATTCTATTTTATATCCTTGTAATCGGTAGGATTTCGGAAATTTAATAGGTATTACATCTATATCTTTCTAATCGATAACTTTCGGGAAAAAATAATAGGTAGCAAATTACATTAATACTCAGTATACCTACATCGCAAGTTCTAGTTACGGGATACCACAAGTTTACTAGTTCCTCTGTTGCACAGACAAAACCCTCGCTTTCATCAAACAGATCACCGAAACGTATCCAGTTCACTGACGCGAGCTGGTCTACATCAGGTCCTGTTAGGGCCTTGTAGAATCGTCCGTGCAGCTCTTTGCCCTTCCATACGTCTCTGAGACCTAAACCTATTAAAAACCTATTATTACCTAAACCTATTATTAGTCTTCACCTATTGTATGAGTGTTCTAATTCACGGCGTGTCGTTAGTTTGGTTGATAGATAACTATAGTCCGAAGAAAGGGGAAAATGGGGAAAGCTGAGCACAGGGGTGTGTTGGACTGTTTATTATATTGTAGTGACTATGGAGCTGCTAGTATTAGAGTGTTATTATTGATTAGCGTAATAAATTGTAATTTATGGATTACATTAAAGAAAAGACCAAATAGTTATCGGTAGTAGAGATCAGGAAATGGAATAAAAAAGAGAGAGATATTCGTGTGTTTGACGTTTGCGTATAATATTGACAACAAGCGATAGGTGGCAATAATAAAAGCAAAAGAAAAGGTAAATAGAATATTGTTTATGTTTATAGGGCGTTTCCCTGCTAACTAAATAAACAGTCGTAACGAGTTTCATTTATATAGTTATGAGTAGCATGTAGAGGAAGAAGTTATAGGGCTATTGTAGGTATATCTTGTTGGAACGAAGTATCTATAATTGACAGATTACCTTCATAATTAGTCGGGTTTAATTTGTATCGAACAGGAAAGGGGTGATGCAATTGTTCATGGAAAGGAATAATGTCAGAAATTTAGGAAGGTACCTATCATAGGGATACATTATTAATAACCTAGTTTCAAAACCGAAAATCAAAAGTTATAGCAGAAGGAAAATACTGTGCAGCTATTTCTAGAGTCACGTTTTTGAGCAGTTACCTTTGAGTAAAAATTTTGGTACATATATAACTAAAAAAAAATTATGTAAGGAGGTACATAGTTATGTAGACCACAATGGAGATGACATGAAAACATGTTTGGAGGATTGCGGTAGACAGTACATGTAAAAGCGAATGATTTGATTAGAGTTAGGTTTGTCGAGTTGTTATTTTATTCAGACTGATCTACTGAGCTGATTTTGAAGATGCTCTGTGCGCCAATGAAGATTAATGATAGAAAGACACAATGTTATCTTAGGTGAATACGTTGGTTAAATAAGTTATAGAAAGGATTTGTAAAAACAGGATTGTTATTGTCGTTGATATATTATAATAATATAAGATATAATAGTAATCAGATAGTTAAGAGTTTTATAAAAATCGGTTTCAGGAATTGATTGATAATTAAATGATATTTAACATTATTATTAAAAAATTATTAGTTAATAAAAAGTACTGCATTTTGCAACTGTGAAATTGAATGAATTAAGTTACAGAATAACAAATACAAGGAAAACAAAAATAATGGTAATATTAGGAATCACAATTTTAAGGATTCTTTTCAAATGAAGTGGGTACATGGAAAGCGTTAGGAAAATAAAAAAATAAAAAAATACCAAGGTACAGCAATATTTAATAAAGCTTTATTACAATATTTAATAAAACTGTATTATAATTTAACAAAGATGTTACAATCATTTGTTATAAAGCGGGCGTAGTCCTCATCGGGGCGGGTTTTTGTTGCAGCTTTATCTATTTCTTTTTAACATAGAATTTTAAAAAAATATGGTATTGAAAATAGGGATTATAAAAATAAAAGTCTGAAGTTTCATTTGGTAAATACTATTTATTGTGAGAACTTATTCGTAGACTCCAGACAAAAGGATTGAAGGTTTATTTAGGCAGTATGCAGGGCAATGTAAGAGAAGAAAGATTTAAGCTATAATTAAAGGGATGGGAAGAGATGAAAGAAGTAAGGGCCCAGGGAGAGATGTGAGTGAAAGAGTTTAGCATATTATCATGTTGAGGGCCTCTATGAATCGACAATACCGACTGGAGTCGATTTGTTAAGTTTTGTTTTCAGACAGACACACACTATTCAACGAATGATTTATGGAGTACAAATTGGAGATAGGTTTAGGTCAGAAGACACCACATCAGTATTCACAACTGAATTATTCCATAAAGAGTTCGTACTTTACAGGTAGCCAATGTTTAGCCATTACACTTACATTCACCGAGTTATTAGGCGGTTGCTTGTTTGGTTTGATTTGAAGAGGAATGTATCAGCCATGGAGAATTATTGCTTGTTAGCTATTAACGAGATCTGGAGTAATAAAGGGTGGCGTAGGTTCTACTCCACATACTCGATCCCAAACGAAAAATTGGTTTGGGTGGTAGCACGTACGCTGAATTATTCGAATTGATTAGGTGCACAATTTGGCACAATACTAGTTCCCTTTCGTTATTTCAGATTGTCCTTGTGAGAAGTCATTTTTACTCATGGAGGAGACATTAAGATCGGATATATCAACCCTTACAGTAAATTTATTTTTAACTCGGTCTTTTAAATACACTCCACTAGTGAGTTCACGTACTCACAATCTTGTTTGAAAACGAATTTTAACAAATTAGAATAAGCACACGTTCAGTTTTGGTGGGACTATATTTGTGAAGTTGAATATATGGAGGATGGGAAAATTTCCTTCGGTAAATTATGAGAACCTGCGTAAATTTTGGGGGTTGGCTGTAACGGAACAGGCTCTGGATGAGGATTCCGTCACGATTCACAAATATAGAGACATAAAAAGTATCTTGGTATGAGCAAATATTGATGAAATTTAGACAATCAAAAGTAGAAGAAACCGTTAATGTGTGATATTGAGATTAAGATGTTTAGTCGGGTGTTTCTTATAGCAAGACTATACTTATTGAAAATGATAAGCAGCATAGAATATTTAAACTAACAAGATATATGTATTAACCATATAAATCGATTGTTCAGATAGAACTGATAAGTTACTTCAAGTTAAAGGAAATGTTGAGTAATCCTTTAAATACATAAAAGTTACAAGCAAAATTAATAAAATTACCATGAAAATAAGCAGCATTGATATTTCTAACCATACAAAGTTATGTGAGGAACACATTTTCGTTGTGTGTCCGAGTATTTGAGTTTGCTTCATCAAAATGAACCCTAAAACAAATGAGTATTGACGCCGATCTGAAGCCGATAGAAAGGGCTTTGATTGGATCTACGTACCTCTGATCGGCGTCATACGAAATTCAAAATATGTGTTGTCATGAGCGGATTTTGATGAGAATTTGAAATTAGAATCGGAATGCGCTGGAGGGCAGAGATTGGCTGAGGTGGATCTGAAGCCGTTTTGACGCCGATAGAAAGGGCATTGATTGGATACCTATCGGCCTCAAATCGGCGTCACTGTCAAGTTTGAGAAAGTATATAAGCAGTAGAAAGACCGAGAAAATGCTTATTAAATTCTCGAACTTCCGTGATGTAATATATTCTGCTACGGACATGGTTCCGGACGTGGGTTGGATACCTCACGGTGACAACTAAGATCCACCTCGATAGGGAACGCCCAATCCTTAGAGTTGGACACTTTTGGGAGCGAGCCAACAATCGCTTTAACCTATTGCAATGGGTACGATTAACTGCTCCTCACTTCGATTGGAAAGAATATTCCAGTGGAAGTGTCTTCTATGTATTATATGTATTTATTTCCTCTCATACTAGAACGTCGCTCTGCAGCCTTCCATAGCTTCGGCTATAGCGGTATAGTCGCGCGACTATTTCCGTGCGTGGAGTTGGACACCCTAGGGGCCATAGGTTCGGTTCTCGGCTTGGCACCGAACTTTAGAGGCTAGTTAGGGATCAAACTTGAACCATCCTATCAGGGGGATGAAAGCTCATGCGCAATTAACTTTGGGGGGTTTGTTGGGGACTTACACACACTTTAGCAGACTATGAATTTATTTAGGACCGAAGTAGGTCTAGGTCTAGTATTTTTGTTTACCGGGTTATACATTAACTTCGTGATGGTTCAATCGGGAGCAAATAAGTAAATTCACGCGCTAGTGGTGTCTACCACTAGAGATGTAGGTTTCAATAATGAATTCGTCATATCAATACAATCTATTGGTATGCTAGACTTAGAAACTAAAGACTAACTACGAAATAAAAATGTCAAAATAAATATATATTTAATCAGTATAAAGTAAGGAATACAGAAATATTTGCCTGCAAAGGAATATAGAAATATTAGTTCAAACGAAATGTAATGTATTTGTTGCAACAATATGTTATATATTTGCTAATGAATCGAGTTTGGGCTAGATTGTCTACCCTGATCCTAGCATGAGAATGCGGTAATACATTATAGAAATTGAATTATTTGCTGAAAGTATCAAATGTAATATTTAGAATCAAATGATAATTCGTAATGATAAATAATAATATTAAGAAGAGATAAATAAGATTATAATCGCTTATAGACGCAAACTCTACATTTGGAAAACTACCAAACGGACTTAGTAAGGCCTTACTAATTTTGGGGTAAATAGAAGAGGTTCTTGGCATGATGGAGAACATTTGTGTCACAGTAAAGAGCAGCTCTTAATCCAGCATTCGAGTTGTAAGCCTTGAACATGCCAAGAATCCTACTTCCTAAATCATAATAAATCTAGAATTCTACGGCAAATCTAAAAAAAATCAAACTAATTACTTACAATATGAAAATTAATAAAAATATATTATATCTTTAAATTGTAGAGATATCTATCAATAATTTACTCGGCAAAGTAAAGCTAACTATTATAATAATCATCATAATAAATATATGGCTGCTAGTATTGAGCTAACCAATACAACAAAGATTCTGCTAATACTTAAGTATTTAAAATAATTGCTTTTCCTACAATGGTTCAATAGATGGCATGTCATGTAAAACACTAGTAATCTAAGTATAGCAATCTCGTATAAAAAGGAGATTTATGTATGTGGTAAATCTTATCAAACTTGGTCAAGCAATGCAGCACCTTGAGAATTCTTGTAAACCACAAACAAGGGTCTAGAGATTTCTCTAAGTCACTGATATTATTTCCCATATATTGCTTCAGTAAACAAGTAAATGATTAAACTTGAACAATTGAACTATTCAGGGAATAGTGGCTGATAATATTTATCTAAAGGAATTGGATAATCAGCGTAGTAGCTACTGATCACAAAAGATTTCTAAAGCGCATATAAAGCGAGGTTTTACTTTACTTTTGTTATTTATTTCCTAGCAGTTTTCATAAACGAAACAAATAGTATATATTATAGAGACATTTAGTCTGTAAGAGATTATATCAATCTTATCAACAGCTAAATGTTCATAGCAACAAACATAAATCTATAAAGAAAGTTAGTTATATAATTAACAGGTTTATAACTGTTATTAATAATAACGAATATCATGCAAATATCTGATATTATTTAATGGAGTTGTTTATATATTATTTCACTAATCAAAACTGATTTATCAGATATAACAGGTAGTTTTGCAAGCTAATAATTATATAGAAAACTTACAAATAACCTACTATTTCTATGGTCAAATAACATAGACCTTAAATTCAGAAACTTATATTGATGATTAATATCTTCCACGATTAGAAGTCAAATCAAGTACATAAGCTAGAAATCTAGGATCAGCTCAGTCAGTCAGTCTGTAAGAACTAAGTATTGGCAATCTAGTATGTTCATCGCAATTTTTCGTTATCAGCTAGCAGTTCAGTAATGTAGTAGTAGGTTATCCATCGTAATATCAGAATACCTAGGCGTTGCTTTTGGTTTCTCTAGGCATCTATAGTTCTGAATAGTTTTCTCTGTTTCAATTCTTTCCGAAAAGAGCAAGGTTACAGCAGCGGTACACAGTGTTAGGGTCCTCCTAGACTAGACGATCATTGGCTAAAACAAAACGAATTATTAGTATAAAAATAAAACAATTGGGGGGGGGGGGGGGGGGGGGGGGTTGTTACAAGTTCCAAAAATAAACTTAAACTCGATTACACTATGGCGTTTTTGTTTTGATGAAGTTCTGTAGGTTCACTGTCGGTCTAGCGCACGACGAGTCAACATCATCCTGAGGCGAAACATGTGTCGAATCGTTTTTGGTTTATTTGGGTTTTCTTGTGTGTTTTTTATTTCTTATTCTTCCTATTAACATTTTATGCGGGAGCACACCCCCAAATAAGCCAAAATCATTGTTTTTTTCAGCGGAAGTGTCACTAAATATTTTTTAATATCGTTTTTTGGTAATGGATTTCCGCAAAGTAACGCCTGAATCAATAAATTTTCTGTTGGCCTTTTACTTTCTGCAGCCCTCTCATCTACACTTTTCAATTTTTTTTGCATAGCCATGTTTCTATAAGAAAAAAAAAGTGTATACTGCAGAATGTTATGGGCCTCATTGCCTCCTTGAGTAGTTATGGAGTCGATATCGATAAATTTCGAAATTACACTTTTTATTGTCTATGATGTCCCGTCTCTTCTCTATTGTATTCTCTGATTATACTTCTAATAGATCACTTCTGAGCGTGCGAAAATAACGCTAAAAACGCTCACAAGGGGCGTTCGAATTGGGAATCTGTGGGTGAAAATGTCGTTCATGCCTCTTTTTGTTCCGCGTTCGGAAAGCTAAAAAAGAGGTATTTTGCCACCAAAAAGTGCAATTTTGACACACGTCCGGAGCATAGTTGTTTGTGATCGTTATTTGATAGCATAATCATGCGATTTTAGGTCTTATGCTCAGTTGAGCGTTCGAATAGGGTGTGGGCAAAAGTAGCAAAAATAACCTTTTTGAGCTTTACGAACGCTTTAACAAAAGATCCATCAATGACAACCCCACCAATGCCCTCATAAGCTAAACGAATGCACCGCGAACTGACAGATTTTGCCACATTAAATTTAATCCGCGCTGCCTTAACATAAAGTCTTCCTTCATTGCTGTGATGTATTGAAACGGTCCTGGTGAGAGGTTCGTCGAGTTGCGCGTGTCCATGCCTAACAACCTGCCAAAGCAAATAACACTTGAGTTTTGTGAAATTGGTGATGATGATCAATGATGTTATGTATAAACGGAGGTAGATACGCCTTACTGCCCTCGGCTTGGCGACATCAACACAAGCTTTCACGCAAGACACAAGTCTTGCGTGAAGTTAGTTCCAACCTGTCTGGCAACGACGCAGCGCGTATGTTGGATACGCGCTGCGTCGTTGCCAGACAGGTTGGATGCATTTAGGAAAAAATGCCTTATGTGTTCAGAAACTGCAGAACATAATACTGGAACGAGTGAAAATGATGTATCTTTTCATTTGTAAGTATTGTTTTTCTGTTTTATCCATGGAAAATAAAAATATTATTTTAATTTCAATTAACTCTTGCGACGTTGCTGCTTCGCCACCGACACGAACGAGACATAGCGAGCGACAGAGAGAACGAGGCTGTCTTTGACGGTCGAATGGTCAGCCACAGGCGAACGTTGTTAACCGACAACTAGAATTCATATTATATCTTCGCTTCGTGTTCTTTTAATCTTGTCAGTGTGTAGTTTATGTCGTTGTGCGAGTTGTGTAGGTAGGTACTATAGCTATAGGTAGGTATAGCATAACATTTGCCATGTTTAAACTTCATATTCAAGGAGTTAAACGTCTCTATAGTTAATCTCATTGATGATGACGATTTTGAGCGGACTTGTGGAATAGAAAATGATTGAATAGAAAGTTCGAATAAAAAAATAACCTAAAAGGTTATGAGCTAATGAGCAGCTAATGAGCTGGCGCATAATTGCACTCTATTTTTACCTAGACTTTGAATTATAAACAAAATCTTTAAAAAAAGGTTATGAAGTATAAATAATATTATTAATTTGGTCCAAATTACCTGCTTACTTATACTCTTGCTCTGTACTCATACTTACGTAAGTATTTTTGGTATTGTTAAAAAAGTTTTCATGTTGGACTGTGCATATCACATGCACATGACAGTGTCAACTCTGGACAAATTTCACACAGAAGACGGACAACGCGATACGTGTGGCCTACAATAAAGTTTTCAGGCGCCTGATGGGCTTGAAATGGTATTGTAGAGCTTCACAAATGTATACTGACTGCCTCGCGAGTAGATTCTTTCAACGCTATACACCGCAAGCGAATAGCGTCGTTTATGTCAAAAGTTGACACGTGTAAAAATGCAATCATAAAGAGTCTTGCAGACAGCTTAATGTTAACCGGAACCTATAGACGATGGGGGGCTATTGCCACTTAATTTATTATTATTTATTATGTTTTAATTCTTTTAAAATGTATATCGCAACGTGAATGACTGAAGCTTAATGTACTTTTCGACTTATATACCTACCTGTGTTGGTTATTTTATTGTGCTCGTATATGGATCGTGTGTCTGAAATAAAGATTATTATTAAATTATTATTATTATTATAAGAATTATTCCACCTGTTGAATTCAATGTATATATACCTACCCACCATTGAACAAAACGCTTACGGTTTCAACCATATTCTATTTTTCTCTACTTTAATAATAATAATAACCTAATTCTCTTAGAATTACAATATTTTACTCAGTCTGCAGGTCCATTTCACAATATTTTAGCTGCTATTTATTACATACTTCCTTGCGTTCTCAGCATTATCTTTTTCTCTACAAGAAAATATTTTCATACCGAATTTTGTGGTCACCGTTGTAGAAAAGGGTAAACTGCGTGCTTGTGGTTTCTCACTCGAGACTGTCTTTTCGACACAGCGCGCCGTACCAAAGACCATACACCAGCACCCCTAACACGCGGCGGAGAGTGGGTAATAGTCTTTCCACCGTTTTTATCCACCTGTCAGTGGAAATAATTGTCTTCTACACCTTACAAAGCACGGCAACTTGGAAAAGAGATAAAATGTTTCCTTTTGACGTATCTCGTAGACAGTATGTCCCGCTACTCCCGCTATAGAGCACGGACTCATCGAAACGTGGATATAATTCTCTCCGATTGACATAACACTGGGAAAGGTTATCACCTTCTTTGAAGGTGATGGATAAAAGTTTATTTTCATCCAAAAAGGTCTCGCGCATATTATAATAACATTTTGTAGCGGGAAATGGAAACAATGGAAAGAAAATTACACCGAAGGTACATCCGAAATGTCACAACCCCTTCGATTATTCAGATAATTAATTCAGGCGCATATTTCGGGTCAATAAAAAATGGCTTTGTAATGCATTGCAGCCTCGAAATCATACGAATGGTTTGCCGGTGCATATCAAGGTTACTTTCCTATCTCATTCTGTGACACCTAAGTTAAATAATTAGTATTTGTTTTTACTCTACAATAGGCAACACTTCTATACGCATAATGAGTCTTAGTAAACGAAATAGGATACTACATATGGATAGCACACGCTACTCAGAGACTTTTGTTATATTTGCTTTAAATGGAGTACAAACCCTACGGAGTACAAACCATAGGAATCACTACTCCCGCCGTCTATCGACGTGGATAAACTATCCTCTGGCGTTGCCGTACTCGCAAGGGAGTTAAAAATGACATGGTGGATAAGATTTCTTTCCTTTCCACGGGGATAAATAGTCCACTGCCCGTGCTAGCCCTGCTGAGGAGTCAGAGGAGGTATACGGTCGATCGAGAGAGGTTTTAAGGTTGATCGCCGAGGATCGGTGAAATTATCAGTTATCGACCTTTAAACTGTAGCTTTTTGCTAATGAAAAAAATAATGTCCAGAAACATGAAGTGAATATAATAATGAGAATGAAATGTGAAATGAGTGAAGTAGGTACCTGAAATGAATGCTAAACTACGAATATTTTGCGGAAGACCACCAATGTCACGCTTCCACATCAATATCATGATTTTTAGTATTGTGTCATTAATATTTAAATGTCTTTTTTTAATATTGTATGATTAAAAATAATATATAATACAGATTTGACACTTTACACTCGAACCCGATGTACCTAAGTAGTTTTACTTATGCAAAATTATTTTCTTGGTAAATATTTGGCAGGGTATATGGTTAACATGATCGATGTCTTGGTCATTTATTTTTGCTAGGTCGATCTCCTTAAGAAAAAGTATGAGCAACGCTGCCTTACACTGTAAGGTCTTTGGTAATCCCACACCTTTAGATAACTTTCGTTGAAGGTATATCAAGTCACTAGTCTATGCTGATGTTGGACCATTTGAAAGTCTAAATTCGCTGTGTTATTGCTGATATATGACCCCAGATTGCCGATAAAGTTGTCGAAAATTAGACTTCACGATTGCGCTTCGTTCGACCTAGCCGTGGCGCTCATATGGCCGAAATCATGCTTATACAGTAAAAGCATAAAATTACCTTTTAATTAAACCCAATATCACACACATTATACTTATTTAAATTTGCTTTATTTCATTTTGAAAGTGTATACCTCTAAAAACATCCTTTATAAAGTTATATAATAGTACATTACTGCAGAATCCATTAAGTAACCCTTCCTGGCAAAGAATGAGTTCCGGTTATATACGAGGCCAGGATGGCTTTCTTCCTGGTTGAGGCTTGTATAATGCTTTTCTCAAAAATGGTATTTTCAGACCAACTGTTGGCTTGTTTTTCTGCCTTCCACTTCATATATTTTTCATAAGTTTTCATATATCGCTCCTTGTATTTTGGAGGAAGTAAATTGTTTTTTGCTATTTCGGCCTCGGCTTTTAAATCCGGAGGAGTGCCATCTATTTCCGAATCAGATTCGCTTGAACTCAGTTTTTAGGATTATCTATGTTCACACGGTAAATTAAAACACAATTGTCGCAATTGCATGTGAAATCCCGCCAGTCGTTTTTTTTAATAAATAGATTGCGTTTAATTTTGAACAATGTTCTATTTTTAGATTACATGAATGTTTTACTAAAAAAATGTAAATTAGTGTTTTTGAATCCCCATGTTGATTTTAGAATGGAAAGTTATAATCCAACATGATTTATAAACTGAAATTACTAAATACAAACATAAAATCCCACACTATACTTAATATTCTCAGCATATAGCAGCGGATCTCCCTAGTTACAATTTGTGGGTTATCGTACCGGATGTAGTGGTTGGGCTTGGGTATATTTGTGTTTGCAAGATATATCCCGTCAAAGTCATGAAAACTAATCTTGTAACTTATGTTTAAGTAGCCAAAATAAAAGTAATGAATTCCAGAAAATCTTGACGTGTTGCTGGTCTCGCTTTTCCACCATGGTTTGTTGCAGTGGCAATTGTTGACAATATAAAAATACAAATCTGCCGTAATCGTCTGACCAGAAGCTGTAGTGTATGATACCAGCACTGGTCACTGAGTAAACTTTCACATTTTTCTGAGTAAACTTTCGCTTGGGACAGGATTTAGCCGGTTCTCCTGGGTACAACCAGAGTGATGAGCGCCCCGTTTCCGATTGTCTTACAGGACCCTTTTATCATCAGAAGTAACAGTACGATTCAAAATTCCCTAGTTATTATGACAATTGAGCAATATAACGCAGCACTCAATGCGGTTTAATGGTGTGCTTCGCTTAATTCACGCGGTAACCATTTCTCGAGCCTTCTCATTTTTCAAATTTGTTTCAAGTGTTTTTTAAACATGTTTTGTCACAAACACCGAAGACTGTCGCTAACTCTGGCGTCGTTTGCGATGGATCTGCTTCCACGACAAGGGCGTACCCAGGATTTCAGCTAGGAGGGGGCAGGGGGGCTGCTTATACCTGTTTCGAAAAGATCGTCTGTCGGGTATATTGAAACAAAAAATCATGAAAATTGACTTTTATTCATTAATTTTGATGATGACACAAAACAAAATATTATACATAATTATACCATACATTATGTATAATATATATTATTATATTATGTATGTATATATTAATTTAACAGTAATCTTCTCGGATTTGCCACAAATTTGTCTATGACAGTCTTTTCAATAAACTCACTGTTGTCTTTTAAATAGTTGCGATGTACGCTCATCAGACATAAACCCGTAAGCCTTTCTTCACCCATGGTGCTTCTAAGCCACGTTTTAACTCTTCGCAGCGTACTGAAGGATCGTTCTACGGTCGCCGTGGTGCATGGGATAGTGCTTAAAATAATTAATGCCTTTCTGACAGCAGGGTAAAAAATGTTGGCTTCGTTGAACAGATCAATTACTTCTATGTTCCTTAATTGATCATCTGATAAAGCCTTCGTCACCCATAAATTATGCCAAAGGTTCAGTTCTCCGGTGATATCCAGGTTATAAAATTCTTGGAATGATTCTGCGTTTTTGTGTCGGTCTGTAATGCTGGTTTTTGTCATATACAAGGGATGTAGCCTGCTTAAAGCAAACGCCGGAGTATTTTCTTGGGAGAATCGAATATTCAGTGATGAAATGAGTGAATCAATGTATGGGATTATCAGGGAACGCCGCCAATATTCGTTATCATTGTCTGATGGCGGATTACTTCTATGTGTTTGCTTATGAGCAAGACGTGGAACCGAAATTTCTATGTTCAAATCCATTGCAACAGCTCGTGCTTTTTGAAGTATTTCATTACTTATTCTATCAGGAAACTCGCGGTCATTTCTGAGAATGTCCTTGATATTTTTGATGTGTTCCCCTACCGAGATCATGTCGATCGATTTAGCTTGCAGTGCGTTAACTACTGGTTCTAAAACTGCTGAATATTTGGCTATTGTTTGTAGAGTAACAATAAACACTGGTTTTGTAACGGCTGAATGCAACTGATTTGCAGATTTTCTGGTGGCATAATTTCCTTCTACGGATAACGTTTCTAGAGATTTCACAAGCTCTGAAAAATGTTGAGAAAACTTTCTGATTGATTTATATTTTTCTGACCATCTCGTCTCACATAATCGTGATAGGTTTGGAGCGTAGTTTCGACGTGTAGTCGATTCCCTGAAAAACGTTATAACATCCTTTACAGTGGCGACAGTATTTCTAATTTCTGGCACTGCGTTCGCATCATTCACAACAAGGTTGAGTTTGTGACTTGAGCAATGAAAATATAAAGCACGAGGATATTTTTTTCTCAAAATGGCTTGTACGCCACCCTCTTTCCCTGCCATTGTAGAACAGCCATCGAATCCAAAACCTACGCAATCTTCGGTTGAGAGGTTAGAACTAATTAAGAAATTGTCAATTGCTTCGGCAATTGCGGAAGCATTTTGTGCTTTTAGTTCAACGAACCCTACAAATTCTTCTCTGATTTTCCTTTTGCTTTCGTCGTAGAACCGCACGCCTATTGACAGCTGTTCTTTCCCAGATACGTCTGCTGTTTCATCAGCTAAGACTGCGTAAGCCATGGTCTTCTGAACCTCACTAATTATATTCTCCTTAATAACTTCGCCACATAAATTTATCAATTCGTTTTGTATTTTTGATGATGTGTAAACTGCATTGCGACGGCACTTTTCCAGGTGACTCTTTAATCTGTCGTCCCCTGAATTGATTCTCAACTTCAATAAATCTAATAAAACACCCTCATCTGCTTGTTTGCCCCTAAGAGGCATATCATGTGTGCCGCAAAATACTATACAAGAAATAATTGATGACAATATTTGTCTGTTTTCATCGATTTCTTTTTGGTGTCCACTTTGCAGTTGGATGTCTACAGGAACATTTTCAAGAAAATTTTTCGCTGCATTTGTCGCCGTTTGGTGAAGGTTGGTCGTTGCATGCTTTCGGCAGTCTTCATGCATATTTTTGAACTTTAAATATGGCCTGACCATAAACGATCCCAAAATTCCTCTCACAGTGCTAATGGGCGGAGGGAACAAAACACAATGCTTACAAAGAGCACCTTTTAGTCGCTTGGAATATACTAGCCATGGTGAATATTGATCCAACCAAGCATGGTTAAATTTTCTTTTTAAATGGCTTGCATCACTTTCAAAATCGTAATTTCTGGGCGGGATCCAAGGATTTTGTAACAACTCCCTCTTCTTTTCCGTCGATAGCTGGGTAGCCAACCCAACATAACGTCCCAGATCATTTTCATGACAGCCATCGTCCACTATAATTTCAGGATCGACGTTGACGTCATAAGTTTGTTGGGATGTCGATGGAGAAGAATAGTCGGCAACAGATATATTAACAGGTTCTACAGGAGAATTTGACGCTTGTCCAATGTTAGCATGCAATGATCTTGGCATTACATGAGTGGTTTTATCATGGTTGTCATTTTCATCGCTTCCACTGCTACTTTCCCGACCTTTTTTTCTTTTTTCGCGTGTCCTCCCTAAAAAATGGATACACAAAAATACTCTTACAGTGTTTAGGCGGGTTGTATAAGACAAAAATAAAGATCAAGTTTCACATTCTAATATATATGGTTTGAACGCCAAATAAGCATAACTAGGTAATTTGAAATAATACACTTGTTGTGACGTTAGAGAAAAGGGACTTTGTTGTCGGTATGGACTTATTAATAAATCCAAAATATTGCAAGGATCTTTCTTTTATGTTTTTTTTTTACTTTTTAATCACAAAATATTCACAAATGTTATTTTAGCTATTATAACAAAACCACGTCTTGTAATTAATAAATTTAAATATTGTAAGTAATGCTTAAGATATACACTTACAAGAGAGTCAAAGCCCCCCATTAAATCAAATAATCATATTAAGTACCTACCTACTTAAGTGTTTTGTTTTGACTCACCTCTTTCAAAGAATTTCCTGATATCCATTTGACGGAGTAATATTTCCAGTTGTTGCACAGTAAACGTAAATCTCGTGTCGCCGCAACGAAACTATAAGACACTATGTCGTATGAAATATTCGCTCGTATTACACTCCGAACTGAATTGTATTCGAACTAAATTGACGTGCTCTGCCTCACGCTTCCGCTTATATATTGAAATATTCTTGCTCCCGAAATATGTAGAAAATACTCGACTCTATTTCCATCCTTGTCTTATACTTGCTATCACTGTCTTTTCTTTCCAGAATAGTCCATGCTAGAACGTTCTTCGCGGTATTGCTATTCAATACAAGATGTCGCTATTGACCGTATAAATTGATCCTATTTCTTTTTACTGGAAAAAGTACTGCCGTCCGAAACTAGATGGCGCTAGATATTGTTTTCTCCCAATTATATTCGGCTTTAATCCTAGATGGCTCTCTGATTGTCTCGGCGGAACCGGAAACTACGAGATGCGACGGTTTTGCGGGAGATTTAAATTATATTGCATCGCTAACAGTATACTAGAATTACTAGAGTCTGTCTAGTGAGCCGCGGCACAGATAAAACCGCAGCAAAAATCTTTTAGTTGTAAACACTGAATATACTATGAAATTTTAATTTGATACTTTACTATTTTATTTTATAAACACTAAGAATCTTAAACTAAATCTGTACAGATATATACTACTTAAAATAATATGCAACATATTGAATATTATTTTATTGTAGCATTGAAAACAAATTAATATAATAAATAAAACCAAACTTGCATCAAAACCTTACTTAGTTTTTATTAATTCTGTCGCGTAATCAAAATCAGATTCCAGAAATTAAATTCTCGACTATGAATCGTTACTGTCACTTTCATTATCACTAAAAAATAATAAAAACGAAATAAAGAAATAAATAAAGTGTATCAAAACTTGATCAAAACATTTTGCGTTTCGTTTGACGGCGGCTGAAAGTCACTATATAAAATATTCTAATAAATACGTTGCGGCACGACCGACACGACTCACTATACATAGACTCTATATCGAATATTGTAGAATATTTAACTATAGAAAAAAAAATCTGGCTGAAAAGATATTTTGTTTCCAACCCTTCATTTTGCGCAGAGTAGGTAATACGTTTTTAATTTCTATTTGCCAAAAAAAAATTACATTTATTTAATCTTCTAGGGGGGGGGGGCAGTCGCCCCCCCCTGCCCCTACCTGGGTACGCCCTTGTTCCACGATCACTTTTAATTCTTCGTTGTCAACTAGGGTCTCCGGTCGTCCACGATGTTTGTTCTGTAGAACATTATATCCAGAATGAAAACGAAATTAATTAGTTTTTGTAATTCCTCGCCAAACATCAAATATTTGAGATCAAAATAGCCAGCCCGACAAAACGCCAATTTAATATATAAGGAGCTAAGCTAAGCTTCTCAAAGCATACTGTCTCAAGTAGGGGCCCAGCCATTTCAAATGGGATTCTTTAGGCTAATCTTTAGTTTAGCTATTCACAAAGGCATATCGTCCCTGGAATCTCAACTTAATATTTGGTACCTAGACGAGGGCACCATCGGTGGAAGCCCGGAGACGGTGGAAAATGACGTCAGGTCCCTTTTCCCAGCTCTTAGAGAGTTGGGCTTGGAAGTTAACTCCAGTAAGTGTGAGTTGTTTGCCTGCGGCTCGATGGCTGCGGAAACGGGGCCTATACATTCTCGGCGTTCATCCCAGGGTTAAAAATCGTGGATAGGAGCACGCCCCCATCATCTCCGAAGGAGTTCCGGATAATATGCAATCCAAAAAGAAATTTCTTCATCCTTGAGTGGTCATTTCAAGCAACTACCAGCACATGTTCGCTAACACTTCTGAGGAGTTTGCTTCGCGTTCGGTTATTGGAAGAGATCCTCGACGTCTCCCTTAGTGAGTCCATTAGGACTGCTAAAATTTGCGGTTGCCAGTCTTCCGGTGCGTCATGGCGGTTTAGGAGTGCGCCTGCTGCAGGAGTTGGGCCCAGCTACTTTTTGTCCTCCTCATCGTATGTAGCGAAATTTGTCCCTCAAATGTTGCCCGGCAACGGTGACACGGTGCGCATCCCTTTTGCTGCAGAGATCCCTTAGCGTGTGGTCATCCTTTAACTTGGGTACTGATCTTCCAGAGAACTTCTTTTTCTTCTTTATTATTACCTATTTAATTCCTTGACAATGTTTATAATGAAAATGTGCTTAATTTCATATTACATATGTACCGTTATTAGTTTTAGCATGTATTATTTTATTTGTCAATTCAGAATAATTATAATCAGTAACAAATTATAAAATTAAAATGTATATTCAATATTGCTCACCATCTCGGTTATACTTTTAACCTGTGACAATGCAATAAAGTTATTTGATTTGATTTGATTTGATTTGATTTGCTACAGTGCCCTTCAACCTTTACACAGCAGTGCTTTACACACTAAGCTTCCAGGAATAATATCTGGCACTGCGGTGGTACACTTACATTATTATTCTACCATTTAGTTCGTATGCGCAATTTTTCTAGCAGTAGGTTCTAGCGGTAGGTATTTGTGAACGAGTTCGCCTGGGCTACTATTGCTACGCCAAGCACTAATGTTCGTATTAATGTGTTTGGGTTTGAAGGGTATTATGGGTACCGCTGTAATTATAGCTACTCGTACATGAGATTTGTTTGTTGTAAATGTCGCAGGGTTATAAGCGCAGTTCGTCACAATGCAAAGGTATTCATGTTATGGGCACAGGTAAGAGGTTTAACACCAGGTGAACCTCGCGCTTGTTCCGTCACCTAATCACATAAAAAAATCATGCAGGGCAGTCTTCGGGGACTGCCGCTAGAAATGAAAACTCTGTATTCAAATTATTTTTAAGACACACAATCAACAACAAGTGAAGCAAAACCATTATTGCGCCTAAAGAAGTTTTCCCTTTAAAACTACATTATCTATGACAAAGCGTTCGGTGACGGTGACGATGACGCGAGTTCATTGATTTTTCTTCACCCAAAAATCCGATGATGATGCCGCGAGTTCCACGATTTTAACGCGCATAAAGAAGTTTTCACTTCAAAAAAAATTATAGGAAAATAGTAAATTATGCACCGAGGGAGTAAAACAGTGTCTTACGTCACGGGCGGCATATTGGACCCTTAGCGTAACGTAACGGGGACTCTAGAGGCAATCACTGAGCGCAGCGAGGGGAATTTAATTAAACTCCCTAGCGAAGCGAGGCCGCCAAAGACGAAGACAGGCTTTATCATCGAGGTGAATATATAGGTACTATAATTTTCATACCTACGTACAGCGAGACAATAAAAACTCAGACCTTCTGGACTCAGGCGTTTAAAAAAAACATTTATTTAAAAGTAAAATAAATTGAAAGTTAAAATAATATTGTATACATTTGTCCAGTTAAGAAACGACAGAGTAATATTTTGGTTAGAAACATTATATGGAAGTTGTTTAAATAACACCAAACACCGCCAAAATCACAAATACGTGATATGTAATTAGACATTGTCGAGGTGGTATGAATACTATTTACATGTTACATTATAATAGAATAATTCATTATTATTATTTAATTACCATTTAAATTTTAATTACCATTATTTTTACCGTTGTATCCGACTTCTGCCTCATAACATAACAAATATTCCATAGATTCTTTGAAATTATGAATCGCCGATGCTGCAAAATTTAATTTATTTCGAACATTTTAATACTTTGCGAAACATGAAGGGTTAATTAAATAAAGCTAAAGTTAGTCGGCCAAGGACGGTTGAATATTTTATTAATACGATGAAATTTTAAAGTATAACCCATTACATAGGTTTGATTAATATTTGAGAAAAATCATATTAATTAAAACTTAAAGTTTGTTACATAGGTGTTGCCTTCTGTACTTGAGAAATATTAAAGTGTGTTAATTTAAAGTACTTAAAAGTTTATTAATTGGATTAACTGTTCGTACCTACTTCCCTAACTATGTAGGGTAAGTAGGTACAAAATTTCATTAAAATCTACCGGGATACTGTTCTTTTTGTCTGTGGATTTCAGTGCTGAGTACTGAGTGTGAGGTGTGAGTTAGTGGTAGCAATTCACTTGCGCGAACACGCTAAACTAAACTAGCGAATTTAAACTATGGTAGTTCTTATTCCGTTTAAACTTAAAAAAAATACAATTTTTAGTGACCCTGCTACGGAATCGATTGACAATGATGATAACATCAAGATAGATCAACACTTTTCAGTTTTTGGAGTGTAACTCAAACATTGCTTGACCGAATTTGATGAAATTTAAATGGGACCACCTCGAAAGCTTACTCTACCAAATAAAGAATTTTGAGAATCGGTCCACAAATGGGGGAGTAATCTGCTAATATACACATAAATAACACGAAACAATACACACAAATATATATAACCTCCTTCTTTTTAAAATTCGGTTAAAAATCTGCATTCATATAACACTTAGAATGATAATTCTAAAAATATTATTATTCCATTAAATTGCGGGTATAGTTTAGATCCGTTTAGAGAACACGAAGTTACATGACTAATAAGTTAGCGTTAACAGACCCACAATTGAACAGAAATGTCAAATTTAAGGACTGCCATTCGCAACGATCGCAACCGTTATGTGAATTTTGATTTAGTGTTAATAGAATAAGAACTACCATAATTTACTAATAATTAAATTTTAGTCGCAAGTTTAGTTTTGTGTTTACACAAGCAAATTGATACCATTGTGTACTTGCAATACAATTAGTGTCTCCACGTGTCATACAGAACGGACAATCCTTGTATGAAAATGTTTAAACCAGCTCGGAAGTCTTAAAGCAGACTGTTTATTCCGTGCGTTACTCGAATGCGATTGTGGCGTTATCGGACGTGATAAAACCATTATGATTATGACCAAAAACTTTTTCCTCTTCACGATCTCATATACATAGATAAGTACCTACTTTAGGTAAAAAACTATAAATTACCTAGCTTCTTCTGTTATGGTTCCATACCTCTTGATATCATATACAGGCTGTCCCGAAACTCGACGATAAACCACATAATTAATAATTTTTTTACTCGCTGCTATCTTAAACAAGTACAATTTGGAAAATTTGTCATCGACTTCCATTCTATTCAGTTATTGGATTGTCACTCAAAAACTATTGGACCGAATTTGATGAAATTTAAATGGGACTACACGGAAAGCACCAGCTTTCAAATAAATATAATTTTGAGAATCGGTTCACCCAGTCGAAAGTTATGAGGTAACAAACATAAAAAAGAGAATATACAGTCGAATTGAGTTACCTTCTCCCTTTTGAAAGTCGGTTGAAAAATAAAACTATGTATTATTTCTTCTTACAACATAAGAGTTGACGAACTTAGACAAATATTTTAATTACCCTTATAAACGTGCACTAAATAAAAATATATGTCACACCCAGTTATAATGAAATTTTAAAAGTAAAAACGATTTATTTTTCTTGAACGCGTATTGTTGAATTGTTATTTTTCCAGCGCGTGCCCAATTTCTGATTTCATTTAAAAATAATATTCAATAGGTCTTATAAATAGATAAGGGGCCAGTGCCTCAAGAGCAGTTGAGCAGTAGGTTACCTATGTTAGATTTTATAACAGGATGACCTCATCAACTAAGTTAGGCAAAAAATAATTGAGTTATAGAGCATAAAATGTTCGGTAATACAAACTATGTCCGACTAATCAACTACATAGTTGAGCAATATTGTTGAACTGTGTGTAAGAAGTGGTAGTTGAGCAAACTAGTTGAACAGTGGGGAAGGTTCAGGTGAACCTGGTACCGGGCGAGATGCCAACCTATACCATTTAAAAAAGAAAATAAGAAAAGAAATCCGTGTCACTTAGCCAAGCGATAATAGACATTTTTAGAACAAGTTGAAAATTTGACGGCCTTGGTCGCATTTTTATGTAGTTTTTACTTTTAAGTGACATGTTTTTTTTTCTTATTTATTCAAATAAGATTATTTTTTCACTGGTATACCTTGGCCTCTTGTCCAGTACCAGGTTATCGTTGAGTTTCGGAACACCTGTATATGATATCAAGACGGGCCACTTGTTCCCCTGATGCTTACGCACCACGTTTACCCATAACAGTAACGGTGTCACCCAATGCTATACTTAAGCTGTATAGTTTCTTCGTGTCCGTCTACCTGTCCCCGTCCCAGCCCACACTTGTGGTTTGACCACTATCTTAGTCAGTGATGATGCGGGCGACATAAAATGGCAACTAACTCTCTCAACAATCTCCAGGACAGCTGCTGGAATACACCGATTAGTGATTCATATTTTCAAGAATCAAACCTCTCCTAACATGTGTTCTTGCATAGTTATATTATATTAACGGGGCTTAATCGCGTTAGTAATAGTATTTATTTACCTCGACTTTTCGATCAAGTTGCATTGATCGTGGTCACGAGCGGACTGAAGAGGCGGGTGTCATTGTCTTGAAGTATGGAGATACTTTTTAATATACCCCCAACAGTTGTTATAAAAAGTCATTGTCCCGACACACAACACTAACGATATCGACAGATTTTTCTGAGGATAAATCGCGACGGGAACACTTTTTAATCACTGGATTCCATGTTGCCGCCAGTTTGAAACCATCCTCCCGGTTGAAGTTACGGTGTTTTTTAATCTCAACAGCTTCACGTACCATTCTCGAGTAATAGTGACGCTCCGTAGAGAGGATTTTGGGGTCGTGAAGTTCAATCCAGTGATTAGGTCCTGACTCGAGCAGATGTTCAGCGATCGCAGATTTATTTATTTGGCGGTTCTTTACAGCTGCAATATGCTCTTTGACTCGTTCAGCAATGGTTCGCTTAGTTTGTCCAATATACGAACTACCGCAGCTGCAATCAATTCTGTACACACCCGGTGTTTGGAATGGTATCTTGTCCTTGGGTGACCTGACACATCCTGCCAACTTATATAAGGGTTTAAAAACAGTCTTTATGGAGAATTGCCGTAGTATTGCTCCAACCTTATCTGTTATCCCTTTCACATACGGTAAGAATGCCGGCTGTCTCTCGACTTCTACTCTGTTACTTTTAAATCTGCGAAATGAACGCACTTCTCTACTTACTTTATAGCCGTTCCGTTTTAAAACCGTTAATATAATATAACTATGTGTTCAAATCGCGAAAGTTTAAAAATTACTATGTGTTCTTGCATACGGACAGATATAATTCTGTATAAGTTTAGAAAATATTAATGTTACAAAATGCTGGAAACATTGTGACGCACAAGATATACAGCTCCAAAGTGGCGTTTTTCAAGCGGTCTTTGTTCCTTGTTTTAACAACTTTCATTCTGTTTTCGTAGCACTTGCTACGACTACAAGAGAGTGTACATAATAAGCATACATAGGTAGCTAGTAACTTACTAAAATATTTTATAAACGAACAAGGAAACGTACATAAAGTTTCCTTGTTCGTTTATAAAATATTTTTACCCTGTAGTAACATCAGTTCACACCATAATTTTAGTAGCAGTAGGTAGCTATTTGAGAATGAGTTCGTCGGGTATTGCCACTATACCTAAGTATTTCTAACGCAAAGCCAGTTGAAATGTTCACATTACTGTGTCTCGGTTTGTAGGGTATGGGTGTTGGTGACAGTACTAATAACTTTATGTGATGACTTTAGGACATGAGCGCAGTGCAGTTCAGTGGACCTAGCACGAATAATTGCGTAAGTGTAACGTAACGTGTCGTTCATATCCAACAGTACAAACTGTAATTAATCTAGAACATCTGTGACACAGATAACTCATAGTTTGTCCGCCGAAGTGCGACACGTTGACACTTACGATATGAACACTTTTTCGCAAATTGTTTGTGCTATAGTCTCTGTAAAAAATCTGATAGAGATAGAGGTTAGGTACCGCTTCACACACATAGACATCGTGTTTGTTCTGTTGCCTTATCTACCTATATATTTAAATTTAAACTCTATTTCTCTTGGTCACGCAATAACTTGAGAACGGATGGAACAATCTCGCTAATTCTTTTTTGTTGTGTTAATTATTTTCAGGAGAAGGTTCTTATGAAAGAAAAACCACGAAAAGATTGGAGGTAATGACGAGGTCGAAAGACCGAGCCTATTACACGAACGAAGTAGCGGGCAATCACGAGCCTATATATATAAAAATGAACTCCTATTTCTCCTATTCACGCTATAACTTGAGATCGGATGGATCAATCTCGCTAATATTTTTTTGTTACACAGGCTATACACACGATAACTTGAGAACTTTGAGAACGGCTTTACCGATTTATTTAAATCTTTTTTTGTTGTGTTAATTATTGTCAGGAGAATGTTCTTATGAAAGAAAAACCAAGAAAAGGAGAGAGGTTATGGCGAGGCCAAAGACCGAGCCTACTACGCGTGCGAAGTCGCGGGCAGTCGCTAGTTTATATATATACAGACATATAAAAAGCACACCATTTTTCCTTCTTAATTAGAAAAAGAAGTTATTTACACGTGTAGCCAAGGGCATACGAGTATTATAGTATAGTAACGATTTGATTATGTTTCAAATCGATATGAATTATCGTAGAGTTTAAAAAAAAAGTCTAGTCAATTAAGGTCCTGTCGTTGCGTTTTTGCGGTATACCGATTCAAACTTGTACAAAGAAATAAGTTTAGATATTTTTTCATATCGGATTATGGCCGGTCAAAATTATTTTTCAAAACTAAAAAAATCCACGGGGCAGGCAAAACCCAGGACATCCAGGGCTAACTATCCACTCCACTAGTAAAAATATAAATAAAGGTCTACTAAGTCATTATACATTTTATAGTTCTCTTGGCATCCATTGGATACAACATGCCTCCCTGAATACGACAAAAATTCTTAGACATTTCGCTCACATATTTTGAACTGCTAATGAAATTGAGAGAAAGCAGGAGTACTGCCAAAAAAATAAATAAATATATATTTTTTATACATATATAATGTATGAATTATTATTAATATTATTTTAAGTAAATATCTCTATTATATATAGCATGCGCGCATATTTATAGCGCACTCTTTTTTAACCAACACTTGAAATTCTGCCTATTGAGAGCGCCGTGTTTTTATCCGCCCTAACTTTAGAAGCGATCTGTAGCATATCTTATGTTACAATATCGCTATTGGTAATGTACCTTTATGAACAAATTATGTAGGAGTTATCATCGCCAAACCAGTTGTTCGGTAGAAGACCAAATCAAGTGGTTCTGCAGACTACTACGCGCAGTGGAAGGAAGAATAGTATTTGTCTGCGGAACGGTTGACTATCAAGAGTTCTACTATGTCATCGTTATCAAGGAGCTTAAACCAAACAATATGCCTAACTTAACATACAACATGACTTGCCAACAATTCCAAGGTGCGTCGCACGGAGCAGCATCAGCTCTTTAAGTTTGTTCTGTTAGTTACAGAGGGGGGCAGGAAGGATAGGGAACCAATCTAACACTTAGCACTCAACAGTGAACTACAGTGATTACCGAATTTAACCCAATAAATATTACATTTTACAATTATATATTTCCTAAAAGCCATTTTTTAAAGAGACGTAGTATCTCTCTGATCTCTCTGCCCAAAGTGGCATTACAAAGTCAATACAAAATCCAAGTGACGTTACGAGCGGCGCCATCTAGTGTTAGAGTTCGGGTCCAAACAAGTAATAAGTGACTAATTAGCAACATCTACCTTAGGAGCAGGCAGAGAAGGTCGGGTTTTGTACAATAAGTTTAAAGATGAATAATAAGGCTAAAGATGCAGGATCACTTCGCCATTTAAGTTTTTCGATGAATCCGGAGAATTTTCGTAAAGCTATTCTTTCATGACTTGGGGAGAAAATGTAATTTATTAAAAAAATACATACACTAGAGTAGCAGGGTTAAAAAAATATTTTATTAATCCAGGAACTATATATCCTACTAAGAGAACATCAGGACTATTTCACGCACAGATAAAACATAATAATTATGTAAACATAATTTTGACTGACTTCGACGTTTTGATCGAGATATTATTATATTGGTGGTAGGGCCACGCTGTAACCCCACAGCCGAATGTGCCGGCACGACCGGGAAAGTAGGTACCGCACTCCCACATAACACCGAGATGAAGTAACACGGGAAAAGCTTTTTGCAATCTGTGACTTTTTGAGTACTCCAACGATGGTTATGGTGGATCGATTGGCATCAAAAAATGTTTTTGTGTAAAATGGCTATTTTCTAGCTATCTGTATTTTTTTAAAATCTGTGAATGGGGATCAAATTTCCACAAAATTCCATAAAATAATATGGATAGAAGACCCAAGACCATTTTCGAGTAGCTGAAACGGATAAAGTACTTGCCCTTACTGTCTCGCTGGAAGTTTCCACCCTGTATATATTGACACGTTAAATATACGCCGAATCGTGAGGATACCCTGCCTCGCTCGTTTATCTAGTTTACCAATGGTACCCTAGCCTAGATCGATTCCTCACCCCCAATTTGGTATATGGAAGCTTATTTTCCTTTTGTGATATTGTTGATTAACGTTGCATACCACATTACTTAACGTGCCTTTGAGTTTATGTACCTAATAGGTAGGTAATCTACCTCTTCTTTGTTTTGCATTGAAGGATTGGTTTAGTAACTTTCGACCCTCAGAAGAGCCTATTATAGCGTAGAAACTACGCAAGAACCGGCACGATGTCGGCGCCACGCTGAACTAGTTTGATTGATGAGCTCAGCGCTTAAGGAATAATTATACAAGCTTTTCGCACCTAATCTGGACGCTACAATCAAGCCTTTCAGCCTAGATTGATTGGGATGTACAAGAAACCCCGAGTCTCCCATGATAAGATTACCTTCTGGTCGTGTGATATTGTACGAATTAATCTCCGTACTTATATGTTAAGAGCTTCGGTACGTTTTTAAACGTCAACATCACATTATACAACTTTATTGTAAGAATCTTATCTTCGAGCAACTGCAGCTAGTCACTAAAACAATTGACGCTTTCGATTTATTTTCACCCTTATTACATGATTCAAAGTAGGCTTCTGAGTTGTATACCTATTTGTACGCGCATACCCGTACGCGGCACACGATGCCTCCATTAATATAAGCAAGTTTGTACAACTTTAATCAACTGTCAATCTGTTACAGAAGATAACTTGTTTGGAGTCTCGTTACATTGCTGTAGCGACGTCGTCTTATCGACACTGAACTAAAGGGGTAATTGTCAATATTTCAGTAAGCTAATGATGGTAGGGTGGAACTAACTTTCACGATAAACAACTTTAGATAGATAAAGGACGTGAATGTGTTTTATACGATAACAATAGTATGTGTAACCTGCATAACCACTGGTAATCGCTCTAGCGTATACGATTTAATTTATTGCATATATTCACTACTGTTATTACACTACTGACATATTGAAACGTTATGCACACCCTGAGCATTTCAAAAAAAGTTGATCTTTATAGGGTCTATTAAGCAAGTTAAGAAACAAGTTTTCTTTATCGTCATCATCATTATCGTAATTAGTCTTTCAATCCACTGCTGAACATGGGCTTTTTGTTTAGATGTGTTCACTTTGGTATCTGAGGATCGTAAGGAGGTACTTACGGATGGATGTCCTGTCCTACGGTAAACGTGCTATAAGGCAGTTAATAATACATTAAATCATCGTATTCTCTAACTGAGATTAGTTTACCTGGTTTAAAAGAACTTCTATCAGATGTCATATGTAATTTAGATTTTTTTCGTACTGGTATCTTTAAATATCAAACACGCAATTGCTTAAACCAGCTCAACTTTTAACAGAATATATTGAAATGGGTCTCTTAGGGTATTTTCGGGGCAGGCTCGTCCACCGCGGATAAAATACCTGCCTACTGAACCGGATAAGTATTTTAATTGCAAGCCTTATACGGATTATTCCGAGAGTCGCGCGTTATACCCCGCTTTGTGGCCGAAGCCTGTCTTTGTGGTTCTCTGTAAACTTAACATTAACAATTTCGCTTTAGCCTTTATTGTCGTTGAACATTTATGATGAATTAGGTGTTATAGTGTCACTTTAAAATTTAATAGCGATGAACTGAGAAGGGTAAACGACAAACGAGGGTCATTAAGCTGGGTTTTGAGTATTTTTAAGTAAAATTCAACGTTTTTGGTATAGACGACATACGTCATTTTATTGAGAACGTTGCTATTAAATTAAACATTCGTTATCATAACAGTAAACATACTATGGTACGGTATTAAGACATCGTATAAATTATATGAGGCACCCTAGACGAGACTAAGAGACGACCTAGCGTATAAATTTGCTATAAGAATGGAACGGCAAATAAACGAAACAATCTTTATTCATACCAACGTACTTATCTATATAAATAATATTTTAGTTAAACTTAAATTTCAGGATAACTGAAAGTCACATTGATAAATTAATCTTCTTTATTCACATCGAACATTACAAAAGTATTAAGTAGAGCGGCGCATGAGGCAGTTTGTGATTTTGGATAGGACCTATCTCATTGTCCTCGTGCCTACGGCTCGGTTAGTCTACCTCGCACACTTTCACAGCATAATATAGGTATGATACGGATTATTGCTGTGGGGTTCATACATTTATATAATCATATTTATTTATGTATCAATCCCGCGCATCATCTTATAAACATCCATAAGAAATAAATATAATAGTTTTTCCTATCTTGTACACATTTGAAAATGTGATGTATGTTCGTAAAAACTTATATATAAATTTAAGTTGCACAGTAATTTATCACTTGTATAACAAGTAGAATTAAGAGCTAGTAATAAAGATAGGGTAGCAGTGCCTACATTCAGACCAGCGAATTCAAGAAAACACAGTATGAAAACCTCACAGAAGAAAAGGCATGTTTGCTGTAAAAAATATTTTTATTAAAATGTATAAGTACGTTACTGTGTACTAAAACATTATTTCAAAGACAAAGATGCTTTGACTACTCCACTTTTACCAAGTCGACATCACTGCAATCCATGTAAGTATAAAAAGAAATATTTTATAATACAGAACTGCCTCAATTTTCTTACCCCTTCTTCTCGATAGTAAATATTTATAAAGCGCGGCTGCGAAAAAGTATATCAATTAATAATTGCCTTCCACAAGCGCGTCATTAATAACCTAAGTTAGTTAAATATGTTTACTTTTGACTTCATGCATTTAGTACTTACCCATTAAATATTTTAATATAATATGTATATCCATGATAGGATTAAGATGAATTATTTAGTTGAAAGTTATTCTAAAAATAAGTTAGTTAATAATTATCACCTAAAACTTATTAGTGAATATTAGCGTAGTTACAGCATAAGGGCATAGTACATGTTTATCGTTCAGGGGCCGAAATTTCATCTTGATAATGGCCCGTGCGGCAAACATCACAGCATAACTTGAATTCCTGTAAAAAACAATACCATATAATTATATAGGGGAATTATCCTCGTATGTATGTGTGTGTTCTCAGGATCCTCTTATAGTCTAGACGGCTTGATGGGTTTTGATAAATGAAGCATCGCAAAATATCGTCTATGCCATGTGAGCGTGATATGATTACATGATCTATCAATAAATATAGAGGTTCAAACTTTTACCAAATACTATCGAGCGGGGTATCAATATGAAGGTATTTAAAATACTATTTCAAAAATGTATAACTTATATACTGAAGAATTAGTCATTTCAAATACATACATACCTACACCATAAATGATAACCCTCTGGCCGAGTAAGAAAATAGCAAATGTTTGCCAGATATACAACCTTTAAGGAGTAGTGTACAAACATAACTGTGTTTCGGTTTCGGTTTGTAGGGCAATGTTTCCATTGAAATTACGCGGCTACAGATTCAACATCTTCCATATGAGGATGACGAGGGTAGCCTTGCCATTTTGAACTGTTGTCTTTTAAAATTCTGATTTGTACTGAACTGTTATGTCCAAATGGAGCGGCATGCATGCCTCATCCCAGAGTTTCATAAAAATTAAAAAATCTCACCATTTTAAACACTTGTCTGATCCGATTCATGGCAGTTTGTCGTAGAATGTCCTTTGTTTGTGCTGTACTCGTAGAGTGGTGAGTATAAATATGATTGGCGACTGTATCGGCAACTGCCTCTAAATCCAGCAATCGAATTGGGTGCATCAATCTCGTACTATGCTCTACATGGTATCGATACACCCACTCTCTAATGTCCTGAAGGTGATATTCAACGTTTTCCACTGGCAGCTTCACCATATTTTATAGACACTGTTCAACAATTATGGACCTACTTCTTAAATAACAAAATGAGACTGGACTTGGTTATGCGTGTTCTTACCTGAGGTGTTCATAATAAGTTAAAAGTGGGGAAAAGGAATTCTTGAAAGAACGCATAGGTTACTATTGTCTAACAATTTCTATGGTAGTTTAATAGGTAAACTACCTGAATGAGCATTGTTATATTCTTCACTTGTTATTATTGGTGTGGGTAATGGAATGTGAATCATTTTCGATCGACGTAACCTTTTTGTAAAGTACTTATGGGTCACCTCATTACCAAATGTGTTTACTACTTTTATAAGTAGTTAATGTAAGTACGAGTATGTGATTAGTCATTTTGTTGTTATTTGGTGAATATAAATAACCCTTTGACCAAAGGACGATTATTCATTCAGTGTCTGTTGTCATAGAAAAGATTCAGATTTTTAGTATAAATGGTGAAAATAAAGGAGCCCTTTGAGCAGGCGGGTAGAGCAGTGGGTGAGCGTGGTAGTGCGCGGACGGCGCCTAGAACCCATCACAACTGGGGAGCAAGGTTTGGGAGACAACGAGAAGAAATTGCATCGAGGACTGAACCAAGAGGGCTCTCGGAACTCGAGGAGATGGCACAGAGAACTGTAAAGCTTATGGAAAAACATTCCTCCAAATCAGACCACTATTACGAAAAAGCTATGGATCTTTTAAGACTGCAGTATAATATGGTAATTTGTTTTAATACCTACACATATTTCAGTACCTAGTGAAAAGTGGAGTTCCCACTGAACACTTGAACATTGTTAATTTTCGATCGTATTCTTTCACTGTTACTCTACTCTACTGTTAATGTATCCGCCAATGCGCACCAGGCCAGCGTGGTGGTTTATGGCCCATACTAGTCTCTCTGATTATGATACTCGAGTCCCAGCAGTGGGAATATAACGGGCTGATAATATATAATATAACTATAATATATATATAAAAGTATTAAACAGTTATTTTTAAATGTTACCCACTACTTACTAACTAGAAAAATCTTTTATTTAAAGCGCAAAATCATGATAGAAATGTTACTACGAGTATAATACAATTTTAAGTAACAGTTAGAATGAAAGATAATTCATTATACCATCGCAGCAGCAGTTCAACATTTTTATGTTATTAGAAGATGGTACAAGCACGAGGCCCACCGCCTCCGCCTTTAACAGATGCATTTCATCACAAGTGATGATTTGCACGAGCCAATTACCCTGAGACGTTATGAGCGTTACTCAGAAACGCTGCCCTAAATGATGGTATAAGTAGTGCGCACAGCAAAATTGTTCTGCGCCGTACCGAACGACGCCAATCAAATACAAGTAGGTACAATTTGAAAAAATGTACATTCTGACTCACATTGTATTCAGTTATTTGTAATTTGTAATTCAAAAACTACTATCGGGATCACACGGGATTTTTTTTAAATATCTGAATTTAGTTTAGGGACTTTTGTCTTTTGACATGTCAGTCCCATCGTACCCTGTACATATATAACATAACAAAACATATTCATAACAATAACATATTCATCTTACTACACATTTTATACAACTTTACTGCATCCTCTGATGCTGGGAGCACTCGGGAAGCACCAGCTTTCAAACAAAAATAATTTTGAGAATCGGTTCACCTAGTCGAAGTTATGAGGTAACACAAAAAAAATACGGTTGAATTGAGTATCTCCTCCTTTTTGGAAGTCGGTAGAAAAGTAAGGCCGTAAGTTGTTAAGTCTTATGTACTTGTAATTTCGTCGGCAACCATATTCCTTCAACTAGAATGCAGTATGGCGAACATTACTGTTTCAACGTAGAAAAAGTAGTAGTACTTCCCCGGACAAACTCATTCACGAAGAGTTCTACTGCACTATATACCATACTTTGCATCCCTGAAGGGTTCAGCAGGGGTATTAATACTTACATTTTGCCAGTCATGTCCTTGTTCACTTCATAGAAAATCAGAAATATTTCATATAATAGAGGGCCAGTCTATTTTCATCCTAGTTCAGTCGGCTTTTATAATATCCTTGTGAAAAGATGTGGAACAGTCCGATTCTTATAATTATACTATTGTATTTTATTTCAATCAAAAAACACTCATGCATATAATATACTTCAATACTTTTCTTTCACAGAATTTCTTAGTGGTTTGCGAGAAATGCCGCGGACCGCACGTCAACGATGAAATTTTAGCACCTGAGCGGTGACGAAAAGACAATATTTCGCGACGTGTGAATTTAATTAAATAATAACTGTATTCAGCTCAGGATCTTTATAATTAACTAGTTGCACTCCCGCGGAGTGATGGATGATGATGTTTATAAATCCAAATAATATATAGCCTATGTTACTCAGGGATAATTTATCATTCTAACGGTGTAATAATTTTGTAATCAGTCCATTAGATTTTCAGTTTATTCGTTACAAACATGCAAAAGTAGAAAAATCTCTTTGTAATATTAGTTATATACAGTTAGTACATATACACAAAAATACTGCCGTGCGATTCTTTAAGAGCAAACATTGTTGGATCCTTGACAACATCCGTGAAGTAAATGAAGAGATGACAAGAAACGTTGGAAAAACAACCTTGTGTACAAGGGCGATATCGCATAAAGTATATATTTGACATCGGTGAGCACGTCGACGATAGCAACGACGAATCATTAGAGAATCGCACGGCTGATCAAAATAGTAGGTGTAGATACCTTTCTATGGAGTTTAGACTTCAAAATATATGTATTTAGAATTTCGAATTTTATTACTGACACACATTACACATTACAAAAAGGTAAATACAGGACTTAAGGCGCGGTCCAACCCCAATTTTAAAATAATTTACGATACTTTGCGTAAGGTTGAAAATCGCTTGTTAGATTGGACGATGTGATGCGAAAACGCATTAATTTTGCACGTTTTCTTAATATACTTCGATATATACTAGCACAATTGAAAAAACTGCTGGTTACTTTAATATTGGCTATGTATTACCTAAAAAAAAATAACGTGTTATCGCTGAAAATTCTGAGAGTTTAGAGGTGAAAATTATTTTTTATGGACTTATTCAGAATTTTTTCCTGCATAGAGCGAGTACTATTTAGGAATTTTGTTCGGTTATAACTCTTTGCCTGTTCCTTTTTTAACCTGAGTGTTATTTTTCATACAGTATTATCGATCTGTTTCTTTACACTAGATGTTTAAACATTCTGCTTTTTACTATAATCAGGATACGAGCGCGTCTTAATTAGCACTAGGACATTATTATAATTTTTTTATTGGACGTTACATACTAGTTGCGCCTCGCGGTTTAACCTGTGTGGTGATGGTTGATGTGGATGATGTTTTTTTATTTCCTAAACTACCCATGAGTTAAAGAGAACAAAACAATCTAATTGGTGAAGCCGTTTTTGTGTTTTAGTGAGACTAACGATCGGCAATTGATTTTCTCATTTCATTTTCGATTTTCTCGATTCATTTTATATATAAGAATATTTGTATTTATTTTTGAGCGTTAGTTATAATGAAGAGAATATGCTTTTAATGTGATATAATTTGAGTATAAATCAAACAATAAAAAAAACATTAACCTTATTGTTACATATTTTTTTATTCAAGGACATCAAGGACAAGTGTACCTACCTGTATAACTACTGTAATAATAATTAAGTGATTAGTTATTATAAGGTAAGTAGTAAGTACCTGAATAAGCTAATTCTTTTTTAAAACTATGATTTCGATATGTTTAGAGGATTCACACGGCCTATATGCCGCGGTCCGTTATTCGCTTCCATCGCTTACGGTGCTGAGGTCTATGTCCACTGGTCCAATACTAAAAATCGCGATTTCGTCACTCACAGCGCTGTTAGCGTGCTAATGAAATCGGATCGGTAGGTAAAAACCAAACAAAACCTGACCTGTCTGACATAAACAAATGTCATATTCGACATTAAGCCCACGACGCTCACGATAATTTCATTCAAGAGCAAATAGTACTGTTAGTCCGTAAATTAAGCCATTTGCGATGTCACATAAGCCTACCATTTGCCCGATCACACAATTTCAGGTCACTTTTGAGCACACTAATAGCGCTCATGGCCTTGATTCGGTCCACAACAATAGTAATAAATTGTCAAAAAACGATATTAAAAAAAAATTTATTTCCGCAAAGTAACGCCTTAATCAATAAATTATTGTAATAAATTGTATTAAAAAGTTAGTCTCGTTGTTAAAAGTTGGTAAAACTCATACTAACTTTCGTACATCTACTGTACCTATGTAGTGCTAGGCCAACAGGGGGCTTAGCTCAAACATCTGCGTGAGTGTAACGTAACGTGTCGTTGACGTGAAACGTCACAAACTGCCCTTTATCTAGGGCAACATTGACACAGACACCTCAAAGTTTATACGGCAAAGCGTGGCGTATGCTCGCTATCGACTGCCGCTAAAAATATATGGAAAAAATACCAGGGCCATTGTAGAATTAAAATTGACAGCGAGTACGCTAATCACAAGCTTTATAGGTAGGCGAGATCGAGGATCCACTGTAGATGACATTTATGTTGCTAACTCATGGTAGAGCCACTGGACTATGATAAAAGGAGAATGGTCATCTGGGTATCCCACTGAGAAAAAAAAACCACGGAGAATGAAACTATGCCAAATGTATTTATTATTAGTAGATGCAAAAAAATCATATATTTAATTAGCAGTTGGGAATAATGAGAAAACCTAAATGTAAAGCAATACAATTATTACGCAGAAGATGCTTGTGGGCAATAACGAAACGCTATTCAGTTCATAGACTATAGGATACTATACAACTTTCTTGATACTACGTATATTCTGCCAAAATGGTGTGACATGTGACATGACAAAGTGACACCAATAGTTTTTCCTTTGTTGTTGGATTCGTACGTGTTGTACACTTGCCATTTCTCAAGTAAGTTTTATCATTATCACATAAAATATAAGTAGTTGCATCCATATCTACGATAAAAATACCTAATGCCAAGCACCCGTTTCTCTATAACGATACATTTCTTTTGAAAACCCCAGTCAGATACGAGTATTTTAAGCTAACGAATTCTGCCTATCCTAATCTGACCTAGAAAAATATAAATGCTAATAACTGTTAAACCCCAACTTAAAAATATATGGTACAATTTTATAATATCTTAGTCTTACTAAGGACTACTGGTTTTGCGTGGTTTCCTTTCTCGTGGGTCCTTCTATGTAGGGTACCCAAAAACACAGAGGTTTGCCATTCTTCTTTGTTTAGGAGGAACAAACTAAACCCACGCGATACCAGAAAAGTGAATCTTACGTTCGTCTTGACAGCCCATTTATTGCCTTATTATCCGGTGTATTGATACAATCACCTGATGTGGCTTATAACAGAAGGTTTATTATTAGCCAATACCATTAGGGGTATATCGCCACGGATCATGGAAATATTATTAATAGGTATACTACTATACATACTAGGTAGTTAACCATTTTTTGTGGACTCGCACGGTTGTACATTTGCTATACCTAAAATAATTACGTAAATAGTTCGTTACGTATTATGTTAACAAGGAGGGACAGAACGACCTTATAAAGGTTCGTTGTAGTGACACTAGAACCCCTATAGAAGTTTAATACGACGCATACTTATCCATATTTTAACCCACTATATGAGTCCCCGTCTTATAATTACTATTTAAGTTTGTTACTTGAAATAATTAAACTAAATCCTCTTTAAGAATAACCTAATCTAGAATTATATATACTTAGAATACTTAGATATATATATGAGTTATTAATATATATATATTATATGAGTAATTAATATACCCGGATTTCCATTCCGTATATTAAAAATTATACAATGCAATTCCTATACAATATTTTACCCTCCATTTCATTATCCTAATCCAAAAAAAAATTGTAAATTCTTTCCAAAGGGGCTTTTTGGGATGATATTCAGAAATTTCGCAGTTAAGAAGGGATTTTCCATAATATATAATTTAAAAAAATTGGGTTAAATTATCTGTGAAATTTCTACAATTAAACACACCTACATAAATATCCCTTCAAGGGTCGATGTCATTATAACAATGAAATTTCTATTGTGTCTGGCCGTGCGTCCTTTGATGCAATAAGCGTGTTTTTAAATGGAAATATAGGTATAAAATTTTTATAAGTTATTAGCAAAGAACAGAAACCTGTTCATTAGAACATGGTAGGTACTTAATAATAAAATTAGCATATAACTCTATTGTGCACACAATTTTTTGTGCTATTCGCATGTTTAATTTATTCAGCACTGAAATCAGTTTTGTTTGTTTTGCCTAGTTCAAATACGAAAACACTTCTGTTTCAACGGTAAACGCACGGGAGTGTATCTAATAGGTATGGATGGTAGAATGACAAGGTCGAGGTCTACACCTCTACACCTACTCCTACACCATCAACGACTTTTGCACCTGGTTTGTACATCACAAAATCACATTAAAATTCTAATACTTACTGAATGCAGTCACTGACGGCGGACCACAGACCAGTGGATATATTGGTTTGTGCGACGGACACATGTAACTATGATTCGAATAATTTGCGTCAAAAATGCGATTACTTCATAACATAATCGCACTATCTAAAAATCGTAAGAGCTCAATAGCGCCTCTGGTGGACGACTTTTGAGATTGCATGCAAACTTTGCAAGTTTAGAGATCATAAATACACATTCTAGGACGGAATTCGAACCCGCGTCTTCCAATAATCCGTGTCAGCCGCCATGACCGCTACTGCTAAGAAGCCATTAGATTTAAAAATCATAAAATAAAAATAGAAGTAGAACTGGGTTTATTGTATTTGATTTGTTTTTCATGGTTCATCAAAGTGACCTCTCGAAAGCGAAGAATCAAGAAGCGATGACCATTAGTGCAGCCGTAAGCTGCACGAATCGCCACCTCTATAATGACCTGAGAGATGCTTTTTCACGCCCCGCTTGAAAGACCCAGGGTCATAGCTGCAAGGAAATACGAACGCCGGTAGAGCATTCCAAAATTTGCTTAGACGACAGAGGTAGAAACTGCCAAACTTTTTGGTTCGTTGTAAGAAGTTTTGAACAGTAAATGGATGCAATGCTAGGCCGGAACGAGTAGATTGGATCTGAATGGTGAGGAAGGAATAAGATTAAAGAGCTCTTCAAATCAAAACCATGAAATAAACGGTAAAAAACGCTTAAAGTAGCTATAGTTTTTTATATTACTTACAATTGCAAGGGTTCTATAGCTGTTGAGTGGTCGATACAAGGGCTCTCCTGAGTTTTATACAGAACGCAACGCTGATCAGGAGTAAAGAAACGCCTCGCTCTGTTCAGGACTCCGAGTTTGCGGGAAGATAACTTGATAATATAGTATCGATGTAGTCACGGTGATTCAGGTTACTACCGATTTTCAACATTTACACGATCGACCATCGTCGCATTTCCCAGTCGATTTTTATAGATAATACCCCTGCCGTCCTGGTAGTTGAAATATGTTATACTTAGAAATATCTCATTCTTCCATCTTATGCAATTTTCACTTTTCATTATGTAAAGCTAGATTACTTACCATATGTAGTACCATAGGTTAATGTACGGAGGAGTCTTATGTCTGTTATTTATCTCTGCTCTTTTTATACGCTAAATGGGGAAACTGAAGTAGAATTTGTGCTCAATTATTACCACAATATTAGGTTTGTCTTATTTTCGGGGATCGTGTCATTTACATAATATCCGTAGGGTACGCTTCAGCGAATCCCTGTAGGGGTGACATAATAGGTATACTAGAGTGCAGGTAGGCCTACTCCACTTCCATTTCCTTAGTTTTTGTTTATTGATTTTTTAAGTAATTCATTTGCAGCTATGTATTTTCAGAAATGTAATGCGGGTGCTAATGCTTACATGAACTACATTATGATTGTAGTATCCAAACAAAAATATCCGCCATCCGCCGTGTGGTCCTGCAATAAGAATAGGACCTCCCCATCTCTTCCCGTGGATGCCTTAAGAAGCGACAAAAGGTATATCCAGGAAAAAGGCAGCAGTATTTCTGGGTTGTCCTTCATGGTTGAAGGTACATAAAATCGCTATTGAAAAGTACGTAAAAACGGCTAAAATAATATGACTTGTGTAGTGTATAGTACTACATTAAATAAGTAGATACCTAAAACATATCCTGTTGTTTCGAAGTGACGTAGACGCAGACGGCGCGGGTCGACACTCTGGGCATAGAGCACATTATATATATACGGTCTGGGTGCGACCGCGGCTGACGAGAGACGTTGCGTGCACCAGCGAACCAATATTGAAATCACGTGCTTATTCCTTCATTTAAAACGGTATTAAAGTGTACAACACAACTTGCATTTGACTGGTTCTTCTAACTGCATACCTACAACATTACCACAAATTGGCTAAGTCAATTAACCAGATTCGTAATTAAAAAAAGGACAACGAAAAAAAAAAATAATTAATATTACCTACATACTTTTATACAGTTTAGTTATACGGAAAACTGTTCAAGTGGATGTACCTACTGAACTTATGTTTTTCGGAATTTATGTGAGTAAATTTATTATGTATTGTTTGTTGTGAAGATCTTATTTAGTGAAATAGTGACGAAAATACATACCTAATAATTTACTTTGAATTTGTTGAAAATCTTAGAAATGTACCTGCTATTAAGTCTATTCTGTACATTAATAGTGACTGCACTTTCGCTTGTTTATTATGTCACAACAAAGAAGTTCACCTACTGGACGAATAAGAACGTTGCTTTTGCAAAACCCATTGCCCTGTTCAGTAACTACTTAGAATATATTCTTATGATAAAGTGCCAAGCTAAAGTGACCCAAGAACTATGCCAACAATTTCGTAAAGAACCTTATTTTGGAACCTTCTTCGGCACAGAACCAGCATTAATGATTCAAAATCCTGAGATAATAAAATTGATCTTTACAAAACATTTTTATTACTTCAACAGTCGCGAGCTCATGGATCATATTCACAAGGAAGTAATTACTCAGAGCCTGTTCTTCCAGTATGGAGAGATAAATGGAAAGTCATACGTAGTAATCTTACTCCGCTTTTCACTACTGCGAAAATGAAGAACATGTTCCATTTGGTGCAAGAGTGCGCTTACTTGTTTGAGGACATGCTCGACTATGAGACTAATGTGTCACGACCAGGAATTTTATCTGCGCTTGTTGTTTCGGAATAGAAACTGGTACGATGGATACAGATGCAGAGAAAAATCCATTCACAATCATGGGCCGCCTGGTTATAGGCAGCTCATACTACAGAGGATTCAAAACAGTAACCAGACAGATATGGCCTACACTATTCTACGGTATTGGCATAAAGACATTCCCTACAAAAATAGACCGCTTCTTCCACATGTTGGTGACAGATGTCTTCAAAAATCGAGGATACAATTCAAGTCAAAGAAACGATTTCGTCGACCTCTTGTTGACTTTAAAGAAAAATAAAAACATAGTAGGTGACAGCTTGAGTAACTTGAAGACGTGGGTCAAAGAAAGTCACATTAGAGGTGGATGACGATTTGATGGTATCTCAATGTGTAATTTTATTTGCTGCTGGATTTGAGACGTCCGCTCAAACTATGAGCCTTACTATTTTCGAATTAGCAAAGAACGTACAAGCGCAGCGACGAGCTCAAAAAGAAATAGACGATTATCTTCTAAAGCATAATAATAAGCTGAACTTTGATTGCATAAAGGACCTGCCGTTTTTGGAAGCTTGTGTGTCTGAAACTCTTCGTATGTACCCACCACTACCGATTATTACCCGAGAAGTTGCAGAAGGGTACACATTCCCGTCAGGCCTACAACTGGAAAAAGGTTTAAGGGTGCACCTTCCGGTGTACCACCTTCATCATGACCCAGATAACTTCCCAGACCCTGAGGAGTATAAACCCGAGAGATTTCTGACTGAAAATGTGGATGTGATCAATCCATACACGTATTTTCCATTCGGAGAAGGACCTAGAACATGCCTCGGTAGGTATCCTTTCCCTGATCGGGATAAAAGAGTTATAATTTTGTTATTATAATCATTCTTCTGCATACATATGCCCGCTTAAACAGATACAGTACTGAATATCGTGAAATTATCGTGTTTAAAAGTTTTGTCATATTTAGTATGTCGAGATAAGTAGTTATTCAGTTATTTATTTCTAGGCATGCGTTTCGCCAAGATGATGATGATGCCTGGTCTGATCACCTTCCTGAAGGCATACGACGTAGAACTAGCTGCTGACACCCCTAGAATCCTGAACTTTGAAACTACAACTCTGCTGCTCCAGCCAACTAGCGGACTTCAGATGAAAGTGACGAAGAGAGAGGGATGGGAAAATCGGGTCTATACTACGAGTAGATGAAGTGTTTTTATCCATAAGTGGTTTAGATGAATATATTGTTTTAAATATGTTAAAATAGGAAATTTAAAATTATAGTACTTAAGTATGAAATATGTAGAAGCCTGAGAACTAAAGAAGGGTTCATACATCATCAGTTTTGCCTGGTGCTTATGTGACAATCTATTATTATGTCAATACTAGCTGGTGCCCGCGACTTCGTGCGCAGGATTAGTACTTTAAGAAGCTTATTATCTTCTCCAAGGCCTTAACTGTCTTTATACCAAAATGTCATAAAATATTTAAATTGCAATTTTTTAAAGAGAAAAATTCCCGTCTTGGACGGGATTCAAAGCCGCGTCTTTCGACAGTCCGTGAGAGACGCCATGGCCACTAGGCGACCGAGGCACGAGCATCGACTTTTAGCTATTTGATTTTAACCGTCGTATGGGGACGGAGCGACATTTATTGGATAGCTCAAGCTATTCGGTTGAACAATGCTGTCAACAGCATTGTTCAACCGAAACAAGAATTCTTTCAAATACTTAACTTTCGTATTGATGTCGCAGTTCTTCATAATTTTTTATTAGTATGTATTTGAAACAATAAGATGTTGCTCCGTCCCCATATAACGGACGCGGGTTCGAATTCCATCCAAGGATTGAAACTTTCTCTCTGGAAATCGCAATGTTTTGTAAAATTAATCACCATGGAAAAAAACTGTCATAACATTTCATCGCCCTGGACGTTATTTGTGTTACATTTTATCACCTTATTTATACCTTATATATTTTATACCTTATTTTATCACTGAGCACGTCTAGTGCATCGAGCTGTCAAAATGATAGCGTGCTTTTGACTAAGCTATCAGAAACTAACACAAACTATTACAGAACTACAGAACATAGGCGGAGAATTTGTTATTTTGTCTATGCTGTGCACAAGAATATTACGCTTTTTCATCCGCATGGTGATGAATGATGATGACGAAAAGTAGCCTATGTGTTAATCCAGCGCCTCATCTACCTCCATATCTAATTGGCTGCGCCATTTCAGCGTGAAAGAGTAACAAACATCCATACATCTATACTCACAAACCTTCGCGTTTATAATATTAGTAGGAAGTAGGATTTACTAATAAGTATATCAAATATATTTTGAAAATTATTTGAAATCAATTGAAAAATATTTTAATTGGATTTTTTGTCTGCCTGTCTGTCTGTCTATCGTACGCGCATCACTCTAAACCTACGAGGCAGATTTTGATGGAACTTGATACAGTGATAACTAATATTGTGGTGTAACATAATTATAAGATATTTTTTTCCCATAAACCGAAAGGGTTCCGAAATAGTGGATGAAAGTTAAAGTTTTGTAGTTACTAACTGGGTTATTAATGAGTAATTACTTAAGTTCTTGACTTATGTTTATGTAATTTTCTCTGTTTTGTAGCTGAAAAGTAAACTTACTGATAGTAAACTGTGCTTCATTTCTATATGATATTGGGCTGCAAGGTTTTTAAACAGTATTATAACGTCAGGAACTCTTTATTAGGATATGGCAAGGGAAGCTTATTTCGCCGCATTTGCTCACCGTTCGGGTAGCGCAGGCTACGAGCAAGAGCGTCAGAAGGGTGCCGCATACGAAGCTAACGGCCCGTGGTTCAAATCCCATATGCCATGTGATCTGTTTATGCTTTTTAAACTTTCAGTTTGTTTTAATTTCTTATGAGCTAGTAAAAATATTTAGACCATACATTTTTATGTTAATATCAAAAATTTGTAGTGAATTAAGTACTTGACGAATTTTTATACACTTTTCACTGTTTAGTAGATGAAAAGTAAATTTAAATTTTATGAGCTGTTTAATATCTCTGTGGTATCGGAGCGGATGAAGCAGGTTATGAGTGAACGCGTCATACATTCTAAGGGTCCGTGGTGCAATGCAGTGCAATTATGTTTGTTTGGCTTATACTTCCAAATCCCATCCAATTTTGATTAAATTTTGGTGGAAAGTTATATAAGACACTGGAATAACACAGGACACTTTCATCATCATCCATCACGACGTGGGTGAAACCGAAGAGCGGAACTAGTTTGCTATAAAATACATTTCAGAGATATTGCGAACCTTTATAAAATATATATAGCTCTTTTCTATATACTTATTATTTCATAAATTTTACTTGTGTAGGTATATACTCGTATATTAGGTATATGTCTTTAGTTTAATATATTCTCATTTAAATGCAAGTGTTATAATTGAATGATTGTGCTAAGTAAATTAGTTTCCATTTATAATTTTAGTGGTAGACCTTAATTAATCGTAACTGAATAGAGTTTGTTTTCTAAACTCTAGAAGTTATTTTCTTATTTTTAGTTTTTTATAAATGAATATAACTAAAGTCATTTGGTTTTTGTTAATGCTGAGCTATGCTGAGCCTTCATTAGCTTCATAGCTTAGGATAAACATTCTCCCAAATTTTCAATGTAATGCCAATTGAGTCGACGTCGTTTTAGTCTTGTAATTAATTGATATTCGCTCGGAGGAATAAGCAAGGCTGTAATGACGCGGTATTTCCACTGGCTAAGCGTCGACAAATGACCTCCTCTGGCTTAAACATTTCTTAATGATAATCGTAATGGCACCGTCGCACTCGCAGTATATTTGGATGGATATTTCGTAAATGGCACCTCCAGAATTGAAGGCAGGAAATTAACTGGAAGCTGGGTGTTAATCTGAGGGAGCGAAGGAGCAATAGTCACAGGGTTGACATAATTTTTTTGTCAAATAGTGGATTACATGTCCAACACATATTTAGGGTTCCATACATAATATCCTATTACTAGCCTACACCATAGGCCCCACCGTTCGTCTGTTCTACATAAGTATAAAGGGCTATCTATCTTTTGAATCAATAGATATTTGTTAAAATACGAGTAACTATTGATTCAAAAGTAAAATAGGTGTTTTTTTAGGCCGTGTGGTTTTATTGAAAACATACGAGTACATAGATAAACTTCTTATTGCAACACCACATTATAATTATAACAACAAAGAAATAGGATTATAAAAGGAAGGAAGGAGAAGTAGGAATATAAAATAAATATTATTAAAAAACCATTACACAACAAAGAAAAGCTTAAAATTAGGTGTCACAATGGACGGTTTTATCGCTCAGAGCGATCTCTTCCAGCCAACCATGTACGGAAAGAAATATATATTAGTAAACTTATGTGTTAATAAAATGGATACCCTAGTAAAAAATACAAACGAGAAATGTAGAGAATAAAGGAGTGGTCTTCATACAAAACCGTATTGTTACATACATAGTAAATATATACATACTTTCACATTTTGTAATTCTGTTATTAATATAAAATATATTACTACCAGCTAAAGTTATAAGTATAACTCTTCTGATTTACTACCACAAGTTGTAAAATAAGATACTTAGTCTAAAATTGAGAAGTTAGCAAGAGCCAATTGCCAGCCTTGAATACTTATATGGGGGATGAGGGGAGAGGGGAGACGACTTCTTAATTAGTGCAAATCCAATCCTACGCAACTCAACTCTTGATTAAACTACTTCCGAACAAATTAAGTGCTTCGAAAACGTTCTCTTGACCGATTTAAACCTTGTAAAGTTGTTTTGAAATAGCATTCGTCGATGCGAGTCGAGTTCCGAAGATTAAATCGAGGAGTGGTTATTAACTTGTTTGAATGTTTTTTGATTAGAACATAATAATTTCGAAAGTAGTGAGCATATAAAAATGAAACAGATTTGTTCAAATTCAGTGTTACCTAAATGTATCAAATTACAGAAAAAATATGATGCACCTATGATTATGACGAAGTGAAGTCACGGTGAACAGTGAAACAAATTCAGACTCGGACATCTAAACCCGACTCGAGATGGTCTGGGAAATATCAAAGGACAGCTCGTCAGTAATAAGCTTGACTGCAATTTGCACCATAAAAAATGCACTATGGACTCATTCTTCGCCGAATCGTCCGTGGAAAAATTGTGATAACATTTATAATAATATTAAACATTGTTAACATGATCAAATACTCGACGTAGTTATATGGTAGTTTACAAGAAGACTCAAGAGTCTGCGGTAAAGTTCAGAAATATATATTGTGGAAATAGTAGATTATGCACCAAGGGAGTAAAGTAGTGTCTTACGTCATGGGCGGTATATTGAACCTTGAGTGTAACGGGGACGCTTGGATTTTCCGTGAAAAATTTAATTCCCGAGCGAAGCGAGGGAGTTATGTAGAGTCCTGACTGAAGCGAGGGGTTAAAGCCGCCCAAGACAAAGACAGGCTTTATCCTCGAGGTGCATACTCTACTTTTCATACTTACTGCGAGACAATAAAAACTCAGAGCTGTAAAATAGCAGTTATATAGTTAAAAGTAAAATACAATAATAGTTAATATTCATATTGGACACATTTGTACCGATATATATATAGAGTATAGAGGGACAGAGTAATATTTTTGGAAGGAACATTTTATGAAAAACACTTTCGCGGTTGATAACTAAGTTATAATTGAGGTGTATTTTGTTACCGATATACAGGTCAAAAATACATTTCTTACAGTTTTTGTCTGCCTGTTGTGTCTTGTACACGGATCACTCTGAAACTGCGAGACAGATTTTAACGAAACTTGACACTGGTAACTAATATTATGGTGTAACTTATAGAATATTTGTATCCCTAAAACGAAAGGGTTCTTCTGAAATAGAGGATTCAAGTAAAAAAAAATAATTAACTACTTTGACGGAATTTCATGCAATTTTCTCTGTTCAGTCGCTGAAAGGTTAACATGAATTCTAAGCCAGGATTCATCTCTCTATGTTATTAGAGTGCTACAAAAGACCGTATTGATGACTATGTTTTATGAGTATAATCACAACGTCGAACACTCTATAATGTTTAAAAGCAAGGATAAGCTTCTTCCCCTTCCATGTAAGTAGGTATCGGTGGCTTAGTGCGCGTCAGGCACTAACGGACCATGATTAGAGACCCAGCTAAATCTTTTTTTTTTAAACTTTGCTTTTGTTTTTGTTTTCTAATATGAGTCACAATTTTTTTTAAACCGTAAAATAGATAGTAGGTACTGTTATATAGCTGGAATCAATGAGCAAAAAGGTGATACGCGCCCAATTCAAATCACCTAGGCTTTCTTAACGAGAAAATAGTTTTTAATAGTTAAGAATGTAACATGTATTTTTATTATTTAAATTCTAGCCCTAGAGGGTGTGCCCTATAGTTTAAAAATTTTAAATATAAAAAACGTATTTCTAGTGCGATTCACTTAACACTTGGTAATAATAGACTTTAACGTAAATAATGCAATAGATGTTATTTTTAAATACAACATAAGAAATCATCATGCTTATGTATCCTTGCAGGGGTAGGCAGTGGTGTTTTAATAACCTACCTTTCGCCAGAGGGACATGTTTTTGGTCTATTAGGGGGCGAGCCTATTGGCATCCACGGGGCACTGCTCTCGGCAAACGTAGTGTAGGACGTCCTGAGGCACGGTGGAGTGACGATCTGCGCAAGACGGCTGGCAAAAACTGGATGCGAGAAGCCCAAGATAGACCTAAGTGGCGTGCAATTGGAGAGGCCTATGTCCAGCAGTGGACTGCTACAGGCTGATGATGATGATGATGATGATGATGGGCACTGCTCTAGATTCCGGGCTGCTTGAAAATTGAGTATTTGTTTGAAAAGCGGTCCGTCCGACCCGGTTATCGAATGCAGAAGAATTAACCTCGAGATTACAAAGCAGCTCGTCCACCACTACACCAAAACCAAGCAAGTGAAGCCGCTGACGGGACCGCTAGCTTACAATATTTATGATTAAATATCGTATATGTAACCCGCAACTCTAATAGCACTCGAACAACATCTTACTTCGAGAAAAGGAGTATGCTGAAAATCAACCTTGCATAGACTTAATTGTCTACGCAGCTATGCGCTGAGCATACCCCTTATTGCCCTATTGTTTCAAATATTAGATAAATTGTTTGTTATTATTGTATCTTTTATGGCAATAAAAAAAATATTTCTTTCTTTCTTTCTTTCTTTCTTTCAATAGAGCAAATAGAGAGGATCAAGTAATAATGTTTCTTAGTTAAGTACGCACCGATATCCGCCCCTACCTACGAAGCCATCACCACGCAGATTTTCAAATAAGGATTGTATGCAGCTGATAAACCTACCTGGACCTGGAAATATAACAATCACAAAACAAGTGAAAATAAGCGAGTTGTATGAAACACAAGAAACCTTGTTTTATTTATGCAAAAAGATTGTACCAATAGCGCCGGTCTCATGTCTCGGTACTGCAGTGTTGAATAATTCCGTCTACCGTACGGTATTTCTAGTCCTGCTGTTCATACTGTATAATAATTTAGAAGGCATTCCTGGTGCTAGCTGTTTACTATAGAATTTATGAATGTCAATCATTCATGCATCTCAGCCGTGCGATTTTCTAATGATTTGTCGATGAGCTCGTCGACGAGCTCACCGATGTCAAATACTTTTAGAGATATCGCCCTTGTACACAAGGTTGTTTTTCCAATGTTTCTTGGCATCTCGTCATTTGTTCGGATGGATGGATGGACACGGATGTTGTCAAAGATGCAATGATGTTTTCTCTTAGAGATCAAAACATTCTGACGTTTGGACTGATGTTTGACTACCACGTCAGTATGTAAAAAGAATATAAATTTATAACTATATTATTTTTTTATAATTATGAATGAATTTATCTTGTCGTCGGTTTTTATAAGGTAAATATATTTTTGTAAGTCTTTTCAAAAATATTTGTAACGAAATGGGACATTAGGCTTCGAGGGCCTCATCTATTGCAGTAAGTTCGCGTAAACATACGATCCAAACCATGCGAAATAAATTTCGCCTGTTTTTCCTTCATACCAATCTTTTTCGTATATAACGTATTGAACGTTCACACAATGTTGTAGTGGTTGATTTCTTTGGTGATTGGAACATTCACTAGGAACAATAGGTATCCACATTCCAAATTCAAATCACTTTTTTTTTACATTGACAATGGTTCAGTGCCCGTGTGTGGTATATGTGCGTGCGCGTGACAGGTTGTGTGTGTTATGCTGAGGTATGTATATGTGTGTATAATAAAACTGTAGAGGCTTAAAAGTCCGTACTAAAATTGGAAATATTTTCAAATAACCAAAGGTGTTATGTAGGTTAAACAATAGATCAAGAATACTAGCTAGAATTGAGTCACGATTTTACGGTGACTTTATTTTTTTCGGGCACGAGGTAGAGTATATTTCATTTCATTGTGACGTCAGACCGCGTTAAAAAGCAAAAAAAATGCGGTAAAATATGTATTTTTATCTCAAAGTCAAAGTCAAAATCATTTATTCAATTTAGGCATCAAAGACGCACTTATGAACGCCAACTTTTCATTATAATGTACTTTAAAGACTCTACCGTCGCGTTCCAAAATATATAGAGCCCACCGAGAAGAAGCGGCAAGAAACTCGGGACCATCTCTCTCTCTCTCTCTCTCTCTCTGTGGTCGTTTCCTCATCTTCGTTTCGTGGCCATCGGTGGATGGTGTACACCGAGATCGTTTGATCTGCTTCCATCGGTGCCTATCCATCGCGTCTCTGACAGCTAAGCAAAACTCGATTGAGGAAGGATGTTTTAATTGGTCGCTCTATCTGGTTGGGGATCACCCGCGGGGTCTTTTGTTTTCCGTATTCTATCCTACGATAAGTCTTTCAAGGCTACATTTTTTATGTAAATATACATTTTGAATGATTGAATAGAATTGATGTTTTATATAGTCTCAATACCTTTTGCCGTAAAGTGCATATTATCCGAGATATCGGTTTAAAACTTCTTTACAAGATGGCGCTTGAAGCTCCACCTGGATCTGTCAGCATTTCGTGGTTTTATGCTTAGTAAGTGACCCTATACTTTATAAAAAAACAATTGGACCGCAAAATTTAGTGCGAGGTAGAACCAAGAAAAAAACGGCTTTTTAGTGCAAATAATTTTTTTACTTGCCAACATAGTTTTAGCGTTATTAGATATGGAACCCATACTATATATACATCACATGGTAACATACGCCATGGATTCGAATTCATATCTTTAAAGCTTTAGGAATCGGTTGTAGTCAAAATTATCTCTCAATCAAATTGTGAACGGTTGAATTAATTTTGCTAATGTTACTATTGTTGATGTTTGGCTGCCGTTAAGGAGATAAACGACAAGCTATGAATATAGCACTACTATTAGCTATTCTGTGATATAGAGTCATTAAATGATCTATTAAAATTGCTTCGAGTATGATGGTGTAGAGTTCATACATAGAGTTGAGGATAGACTTTGATTGATGTTAATATATTTCTACTCATTTTAATATGTTTTACTATAATATCTAGTGACATCCATGATCGTAGTGCAGCTACTTTATACTGAATAGCTCCATGTAGTTCGAGGCGAAATTCCGAGTACTATACTGAAAGGCTGTTACGCTCGCACTTCGACTGAAAATGCCAATTTAGGCATTATACTTTAAAAAAATTAAACAAACACTGTAAACAGTTTGAAATAACAACAAAACAACAAAAGTTGAAAAACCCGGCTACGTAAATAATTAGCCCACACATAAGCATAAAATCCTCCAATCATCAATGACGTACTACGAAGAAATAATAGAGTTTCTTCGTAGATGACGTACCTACTCTTTATCATTTACCGAAATCGGTCGAGCCGTTAAGTAGTGAGCGGATACGGGAACAGACATACAAACATTCATACATACAGGTAAGCACATAACCCTCCATTTGGACTTCATCACAATCAGGTTGTGCACGTGTTATATCGAAATGGTTTTTGCATCATACTTTATGCCGACACGTATTATCAATGATGTTATATATAAACGGAGGCATTGCGAATTATATATCATGTATATAGGTGTCATTTTAACAAGACAGTGCCATTTTAACCAGAATAAGAAACACATGCCTCTACTTCCTTTCAACGAAAATAGCGCTGCGGTGCACTGAGAAAAATCGAATTCTAAGCTAAGGTGAATTAGTTCGTACACGGGTAAATTGTAATTAGGTGAGTTTAGGGTGTAAGGTTTACATTTAATTTTGCTTTCTCAGGCGAAAATGTACAAATGGTTTATTAGATTTTATTAGATACATGTTGAATGTAACGTATTATAAGGCACTTTCTGAATAGACCTTACTCCTGTTAAATAAGCAGCCAACACTGTTAAAATCACCTTACGTTGACGCTGAATATTCGCCGAAAATCATAGTAATTACGGCAATGTAAGCCTTATGAAAAGGATTATTATTATTTAGTAAGATGAAATTCGCTCGCAATAAAAACTAAACAAACGTATATAACATATGCGGCATTTACTAACGGCGCAAAATAATTTTCATGTTATAGCAAGGAGTAAAGTACTACTACTAATATGCGAACATTCTAATGTAAGACCATCGTGAGAGGGCAAAAGCTAATTTTGCCTCAAGCGTCTTTATTGTTGTCGTACGAATCGCACGTGAGAGCGACGCACTACTCATAATTATTCGGTGATTACTTGCTTTTCCCCGTAAGTATTTACCTAAATTCAATGTTGCAAGTGCAACATACTACTAGATTGCTAACGTATACTGCTAACTTAAACCTAGGCTTTCAACACTACTTAGTTAGCGTACCATAAACAACTTCATGTTCGCGTTCAGTGTCGAGTGAAAACTGAAAAGACTGAATGATTGCGTCACAAAATATGCTCATGGTATTATAATGGCATGACGGACGAATGCACAGTTAATGGGCCCCGCTGCACATTCTTGATTTATTCATTCTTTATAGTGAGTTTACAAACATGTGCATTGTGTAAGTCTGCTTACCTATCTAAATAACAATAAAAGTTATTATTACAACGAATAGCAAAAAGTTTTACGGCTAAATCATAAGTAGAAAGCAATAATTCACTTTGTAAAAAGAATAAATCTATATTATTTAAAGTTTTGTTTCATCTTAACAACCCTTAACACCTATTATAGAAGAAAATAGAAATACACCGCATGGTGATGGATGATAATGATGAAAAGTATTCTATGTGTTAATCGTCTGCCTCCGTAACAAATTTCATCAAAATTGGCCCAGCCGTTTGATCGTGAAAGAGTAACATACATAAAAACTTTTGCGTCTGTAATATTACTATTAGTAGGAAGCAGGATTCACATGTAAACTGTTCGGAAACAATACAAGACAGTTTTTTGTACTGAAATATTCGTGAGTTTGACACATATTAATCTATTATTATTATTTACTATTACTATTATTAACCGGCAAAAAACTCACGTTGGGTATCGAATACGTCAACCGCGCTGCGCTCCGCAGTGCCCGCTGGGAGCTCGCAGACGCCACTGCGCCACTCGCCCTGAAGATGAGCATCGGACATGCTCGAAACCTGGGTCGACGTATTCGATCCCTAACATGACTGTTTTGCCGAATATTAAAAGTAGGTAATCAGAGTCAGATAGTAGAATCAAGTAGAATACAACGCTGGACGGATCTTATGAAGACGGCAACCAAGGCTTCCATGACAGAGTGCTCTCGAAATGCGACGAACCGAGTAAAATGTAAAGAAATCGCAAAATCTGTAATCGCTACTGCCGGGGGGACTGACGACGTTGAAGACCTACCGTGTGCCACCATCTTACCAACCACGACCACTCTGCCAAGAGTGCCCGACTAAGAAGAAGAGAATAGTAATCGAAATACAAGACAGTATTTGCTTCGAATATTATAGTGCAGGCTACTGGAAGTGATTGAATTGAAATCCTGGAGATCAATGGAAGTAACCCCTCTAATACGAAACTCCGAGACAGCGTCTCTCATACAGTGGTGGCAGTGTCACGACACTCAGGCAGCTGCACGTATTTTGCCGACGACAGCTCGGACGCGATTGGCGATTTCGTCAGGCGGGCGATTAAAGCATCCGAATATCGAATAATAGAGTATAATCTCAAAATGGCGATAAAAGACCGAAATGAAGAGATCGTGAAGGCTATGTTAAAAAGGATACGGCAAAGGCGTGAACCTGAGGCCAGTACTGCTGGCCAATAGCGTACACATAAGTATAAATTTTGGAAATATTGTTCACTAGCAATAGATTTATGTATTTACAACAAAAAAAAATGGACTCACTTTAGTTTTTAAGCAATTTCCAACATAGCTTAAGAATGTTTATTGTGATGTTTGGAGAACGAATCTCCATGAAAATGTAATATTTAAAAAAAAAAACCAAATCTAAAAAAGGTACGGACCAAAAAATCTGTAGTGTGGAAGAATAATTTTAAAAAAAACACCTCTAATACCTCTGAACCGCTACGGAACGGGTGAAACAATTTCGCTAATTGTTTTTAGTGGTAATTATTGCCAGGAGAGGGTTCTTATGAAAGAAATCAAGAAAAGCTGGGAGATTTTGGCGAGGCCGAAAGCCGAGCCTACTACGCGAAAGAAGTCACGGGCAGACGCTACTTTATTATAAACATCAATGAGCATCTACCTATATGTTTTAGACTAGCGTGTTGTATAATTAGAAAAACAGTTAGATTATTAGAAACAAAGTTTATAAAATTTAATCCAATAGAGACCTAAAGATTTGAAGAGAATGTGAATTTGAGATAAAGCAAATACAAACAAAAGAAACCATGCCAGTCGGCAATTATTTGCTCGAGTATTGATTTCAGCGTCTCTATAATTAATTGTAGCGTTTGTAGCCAACTTTTTCATGGCAAAAGCATTTAGTTAAAATTACCATATACCCATAAACATTCACGCAAGGGGTTACAAGGTACGTTCATCTCTTGCCCTATTTCACTTTGCATACAAAAATGCTACAGCCTTTGATAGGTTGACTTCAGCTGTATATATAAAATGACAAAATTTTATGGCGTACAAAATTGAGCTGTGAATAAAGAAATTACTTTATTCACCTACGAGATCCCTCATTTACTATGCTTTACCGCTTTAATTAACAAAACGAAGGCGCAAGGTCAGTATACGTGAATCATTTCATTTCCGTCATTTTTTATATTGCATACTAGTGACTGCCCGCCTTCTACACCGCCGAAGTGAAACATGAATGCAGATACTTTGGAAGTATTGATGAAACTTGTAATATTTATAAAATACCTTCGAAGCATAGAATAACCTACCTATAGAAGTAAGGTTTCCTTAAAACATCTTCTCAAAACGTGCGCTACAAATTCGCTATGTGTGCTGTATTTACTTGCCTCGTCACGCACACAGATGCGAAAATAATATGCCCAGATAAAACTGTTTTACCTTAAAACTTGGGTATTTGGGTAATTGGCTGACTGGTAAAATATTTTTGTAAAACATGTTTGAACAATATTTTTTATAATAAATATAATTTAAAAGTTAAGATTTGCCCATACTTTATACTTAAAGCGCATATTTTAATTTATCTATGTACAGTGGAATCTGTTTATAATGTCATCGCAGGGATATAACAAACACGTCTTACTAAGCGGACGTCATACAAAGCATTTTGTAGAAAATAAACAATCTCCTGTTTTGTTAGTAGGTAAATATTTTATGATGGTATCTAAAGTAAAAAGCAAGAAACAAAATAGATAATAACCAAAATAAAAATTCTAAGTATTATATACCTGAGACTCAAAACAAAAAAAGCCATGCACGCGCCGAAAGACGTCGTGTGACTCTCCCAAACACTGTGTTATGAGTCATGTCGGTCACTATAACAGGGCAGAATTAAAAAATGGGTCACAATAAGCGATATGTCACTATAAGCGAAGTCATTATATCCGACGTAGCTATAAACAATTTGTACCGTGGCAGAATATTTGTCATTGCGGTGGTACACACCAAGACAAGTGTGAATTCGAAAATTATTCAAATACTTACAACGCCTTCAAACCTTAATACAATATACGTGCACAGCGCACACTACTACTTCGATTAAAAGTACCTGGCATTGCGGTGGTACCCAACAAGACGGGTATTGCGGTGGTACTATTTGGAAATGATTTAGTTACAATGCCTTCAAGCCTTAAAATATGTAACATATAACGTGAACTCAAGAACTATTCGTATTAACTATTACTATTATTAACTATCATTATTCTATTCGTATTTTACATCTTTCTCATGTAGAAGACGTAATCGAGTACGTAAGTAGAGGAATTGGTTCAGTTAGTCAGCGTGAAGAAATTCATTTACTTGTAGTACATGCAAACTGGTAAGCCCATTATGGCATATCTAGAGAGATGCCAATCTGTGCGCTCAGTACAAAACCTGGTGTCACAAGCAGCGACCGTACTCCGTGATTCAACGTATTCTCGCGCTTCAATAAGTTCATTAACCACTGCGGCATTAAAACTTACTGTTTGAATATTGGTAAGTAGAGAGCAAGCATTGTAAATTGTAAACATGCAATATCGCGACAGGCGTTCAGTCAGATAATACAAAAGTTGCAAACCGCAGCGAGCAATATGTTCTATTTTTGAGCATATTGCTGCGACAGCGGCCCCCGCTTTCATATCTTTCTTCTTTCTGTTATCTATGGGTAAGCCTTTGTGGTTCATTGCAGACACCTGGGCCTTTATTAATAAACGTTGCGTAAACCTATATTAGGCGTAACATTATTTGTCTTGCTTTCACGCGTGACATTTACTGCAAGCGAAAAATTGACAGATAGATGTTTTAACTACTCCGAGTGTAAGCCAAGTTTATTAATAAGGCCGCTGGGGTTTCAACACAAGAATCTGGTTCTTATGAAGAGTATTTTTATTGTATTGGAGAATAATTACCATTACCAATGACTTTGTTAACATTAAATTGATTCTGTTATTTGTTGAATTTCTTGTACTATTTTTATTGTTTATACTAATTAATGAGACCGGCTATTTTTTTTACCTGGAGGCATAGGTATTTTTCGTTCCTGGCCATGAAATCAGTGCCTTATCTGTGCAGCACTGCAAAGCAGTGGCTTTCGTTGCCCCGAAACAAAACTGTTCCGTCCTAATCAACCAGTAACTCTACTTGCTACAGTGCCATTCACCCAATGCAGCCTCGAGTTGTAACCACCAATACTAACTGAGTCCTACCTTTTTCTGTGTCTTTACAAGCCGATAATTCATTTAAGCCATTCATTCAAGCAATTCATCTTCTTCATAACACTTTCCTCTGTCACCGTTGCATTCATAATGCCTTCCAGTATATCTTTTATGTGGTATAATATGCACTTTACAATTTATTTCTTCTTCATAATACACATAGTTCTCTCTAGTGAACAATGTGGTTTTTCTTATTTAATTTTGCAACGCTGTCTGCTTCGTGAAATGAAAGAACGGAATTTAAGTGAATGCCAACCTTTTGAGAAAAGGCCTGGAGTAACATATTAATGTCGACGGAGTGCATTGTGTGTGCTTGTATATTTTATACAATAAGCATCTTTTCTAGTCTCAGAAATAAAATAAAGCATGAATTATTTTATAGAGGTAAAATGTATATTGTATTTTTTGCGCAGATACCTATTATAAAAGTAAGCACTCTTGTTCCAATTAAAAAGGCAATTATACACTTAATTAGGTTCGAGGACTTTCATAGCAGATTCTGTGTTGACCAGTGAATCATTTTGAATATATATTTATATTTTAGATTTTCATGTTGTTTTGAAATAGTTTTAATTATTGGGCTTATTCTTTCTGCATCAGGTTTACGCTATAACAAAATATTTATGAACGAACCAGGGGCTTGCTGATTCGGACGGGTTAATAATGGGGAATATTATGTTTTATACTCCCCATTATTTTGCCGGAGATTTACACATTAAAAAAAATTAACAATGGGAATGGGAATCTCAGCATGTAGCTCCTCACACCGGTGAAGCTTGTGCTTGTAATGTCACTTGGCATTTAGCTATACAGATTTTGTCAGGGTTTAACCCGTCTGTTCGCTTTGGTCTCGATCATCTTCACGAAATGGAGGAATTCATGAAAGTTGTATTGTGTTGTCAGTCGTAAGAGCCTTTAGCGTTCAGAAGGACAACGCATATAGATGAGAGTATCGTGGGGGAATTGTTTTTTTTTATAACAGTTCATCAAAGTGACTCCCTCTCGCCTAAAGCTAAGATGGAATCAAGAAGCAATTACCATTAGTGCAGCCGTAAGCTGCACTAAACGCCACCCCTATGATGACCTGAGAGATGCTTTTTCTCGCCCACTTGAAAGACCCAGGTACATAGCTGCAAGGAAATACGTACGCCGGCAGAGCATTCACAATTTACTTACATGACAGAGGTAGGTACTTTTTGGTTCGTGGTAAGAAGTTTTGATCAGTATATGGATGCAATGCTAGGCCGGAACGAGCAGTTCGGGATTGGAATGGTGAGGAAGGAATAAGATTAAAAAGCTCTTCAGAACATTCGCCATGAAACAACCGGTAAAAAACGAAGAAGATATAGTTCTAAACAATTCCAAGAGTTCTAGCTATTGAGTGACTCCAATGTCTCCAATAATACGGAAAGCGCGACGTTGCACTCTGTTTAGAGCATCCAAAAGATACTTAGCGGATCCATCCCAGAGGTGGCAACAATATTCAATACATTGGCGCACCTGAGTTTTATAAAGAAGGCAACGCTGATCAGGAGTAAAGAAACGCCTCACTCTCTGCGGGAAGCTAACTTGATAATACTCTCGATGTAGTCACGCTGGTTCAGGTCACTACGGATATCCATGCCAAGGATGTTAAGATTACACTGTATAGGTAAGGTGATATTCTGAAGAGAAGAAAGAGGATGAAATAGAGATGTTTTTGTTGAGAACGCGCACACTTGAGTCTTGTTGGGGTTGAACTCAACCAAGTTACCCGTACCCCAACTAGAGATGTTGTCGATGATGATTATGTTGATACGTTGATTCATTCGATTGGATTCGATTCGATTGGATTATCCATGTCCTAACGTTGGTTTTTTGTAGCAACTCAATAAATATGCAGTGTAGGTTACTGTAACGGCTTTGATTGGAGTATTTATTTTTGTTTAAACGCATGCCTTTATTCGTGATGTAAATGCTTATACATAAACTTCACTAAACTGACATTTCCTCTGCGGCTGCGTGCTTCATCTAATTGTAGTAGCAGCCCACTGCAGAAGCAGTACCGCCACCCATACAACACTGCTACCTACCTACCCACCCTTGCCGTGCCAACTTGACGGCTTTGCCTCCAATCCCACGTTCTGTCGTGCTGCAGTGGATCTGTCGCGGCCACCAGCTACGCTATGTCCCTGGGTTCACAGCTTCACCGTAACCTAGCCATGGCTACTAATTATTCCAATTGATGCGATCCTTACATACATATACAAGGTCTTGTTTTTCAATCAACAGATATTGAATAAATATAAATTCAACCAATATAAAAAGAGCGAATCTTGGTGGTTTAAAAGAAAAGTTCATTTGTTTTAAATTTGGTCTGCTAACATTTCATCAGTCTGATATGTTTCATCTGATGATTGATAAACCAGGCCTTAACATATGAATGTATGACATAACATGACTCTATAATATAATAATGTATATGAATGAAATTCTAGGTTAAGGTAGGTTATTGCTCCGTCCGCATGGAGCAATACAAAAGGCGCTCCGCTATCATGGGGTGCCCTTGTATCTGCGGAGGCTGTTGGCTGACTACCTCCAGGACCGCGAGGTCCTGGTGGAAGGTCGCGACGGTTTGCGGCGCCGTCGTGTCTCCTGCGGGGTTCCACAGGGATCAGTGCTGGGACCACTCCTGTGGAACGTAGGCTACGACTGGGTGCTGCGTGGTACGCTACCTGCAAGCATGCGGGTCGCGTGCTACGCCGACGATACTCTAGTCATAGTCAGGGGGAGGGACCTAAGAGAGACGGTGCGGTTGGCCACGGTGGGTACAACTCTCGTAATTGATCGCATTCGCACCCTGGGGCTGGAGGTTGCCCTCTCCAAAACCGAGGCCCTGTTGTTCCACGGACCCCCTCCGGGAATGCGGGTTATTTTGGATGGGGTCCTGGTCCCGGTTGGAGCCCAGATGAAATATCTGGGCCTCAACCTGGACGGACAGTGGGCTTTTGGGAGCCATTTTTCACGACTGGCCCCAAGAGTTGTAGGAGCTGCAGCTGCTTTGGGTAGGCTGCTGCCCAATGTGGGTGGCCCGAACGCCAACTGCCGTCGGTTATACTCCGGAGTGATCCGGATTATGGCTCTTTACGGAGCACCAGTCTGGGTGGACGCCCTCAGTCGCGACAACAAGACTCTACTGTGACGTCCGCAGCGGGTTATCGCGACAAGGGCGATACGCGGGTACCGGACGGTTTCCTGGAAGGCAGCATTCGTGCTGGCCGGTGATCCCCCCTGGGAGCTCCAAGCGGAGATCCTCGCCGAAGTATATCACTCGTGGCGGCGAGGAGATCCCGTGGAGACGCTCCAGTGTGGGAGGAGGTTACACGTATGCGGTTGAAGGCGCGGGCTGCCTTGTTGCGGCGGTGGACGGAGGACCTGGCTCCACCAGTCCCTGGGCAGTGGACGGTGGAGGCCACCCGCCCAGTCCTCCAGAGGTGGGTGAGGCGGTGATTCGATTCGCTGACCTTCCGATTGGTGCAGGTGCTTTCCGGACATGGATGTTTCGGAAAGTACGTGCACCAAATCGCGAGACGGGAGGCAACCCCAGCCTGCCACGAGTATGGGGCGCCGGAGGATACGGCGCAACACACGTTGGTAGTGTGTGCTGCATGGGGCCCACAGCAGCTCACGCTTTCGGCGGAAATAGGTGGAGATCTCTCCCTGCCGAGCGTGGTGATCTCCATGCTCAGCAGCGAGAGAGCGTGGTAGGCGGTGGCCAACTTCTGCAAAGCGGTGATGACGCAGAAGGAGGCCACGGAGCGGATCAGGGAGAACGATGTCCGAGCTGACCCGCTCCGGCGCAGACAACCGGGGGAACGGAGGAGACGGTATTCTCGTCTCCTCCCTCCTCCGTAGTGGGGTCACTGGCGAATAGTCGGGGGACTCTTCGCCGGTTTGCACGGCCCTACACGTCTAGGGGGTGACCTTGGTGAGCAAGGTCATCACTTCACAGGCGCTGAGGCCCGGTTAAGATCAATCCGGGCCTACCGCTGGGGCGAGATGGTGACTGCCAGCGCGACCCTGTCTTCCCTCCACCTTGGCGGAGGACTGCTCACTGGGGGGTTTTAGTGGGTCTGAGCTCCACACGCCCCCTTCCGTCACCCCCGTGGCGGAAGGGAAGTGCACAGCATTTCCCCCCGCAAAAAAAAAAGTGTTTGCTCCGTGAGGATATGAATTTAAAATATTCTGCCTTAAAAGCGATGCTGCGAGGAAACATGACTAACTAGGTGGTAAGATATTGTGCCACGAAGCAGTATTGCGCGAGATTTACAACAAGTTCACAACTAACTCTATATTTGAAACGCGGTGGTAGAGTATTTAAAGAAGATTATAATTGACGATCATAAATGCGTCTTTGATGCCTAAATCGAATATCTTATTTTGACTTTGGCTTTAACTTAACAAAGTAAAGTAGCCAAAATATCGTACTAAGAACAAAATATCGTACAAATGATTTTGTAACAACTGAAGTTGACAATTGATTCGGCTTCGTAAGAAGAAACAATTTTATTGTCGATCGTGATATCGACAACGCATAAGTCTCACATTAATCCCGTTTTATTATCACAAGACTATAATTAACGTAAGCTCAAAGTAAGCTCAAACACTTAATGTCACAAAAACCAAATTTATTACATTTACTAAATCGCTAGTTAGTCAACCACCACCAAATGCTATACAAATCAGATCTCATACATGTAGCTATCCCCTATGTAACAGATGTAACTGTAGCCCTCTTCAAAGAGAAAACCATGTGAGATATTTGGGAGTGGATCAATTACTTAGTTGGCAAGAACATATAAGACAACTTAGGTACTGGTAGAGTGCGCAAACTGATTAGAGTTTTTAAACGTCTTAGACATTTCTCGGATATCAATCTATTAAAGACTATATATTTTGCCCTTTGTCATTCTCTCCTAGCTTACTGCGTTACAATATGGGGTGGAGCATACAAAACATACCTGTTGCGATTGGAAAGATCTCAGAGAGCCGTTTTAAAAGTTATGCTCTCGAAGCCGTTTAGGTACCCGACAGAAACGCTTTATGCTGAAACTAAAATACTAACCGTAAGACAGCTATACGTTCGAAAACAGTGCTATAAGGACTCATTCCTGTACTTACTACGTAAAAAGTCATGAAGGGAGAAGATGCAATAATGGATATACCTAATCGGCGGCCATATTTTCGTCAATGTTTGCACAAAGACAATTCTGCTCCTTCATAAATAGGAAAATAAATAGGCGACTCTATATTTATCCTCTCACTCACCTTAAGTGCAAAATAACCTTGTACACCTTTCTTATCGGACTAGATTATGAGAAAGCTGAAGGCATTTTGTGTCATAATATTTGAGACCAACTTTATATCTTACGGCGCCATCTAGACTTACACGCCCAAGTAATGTTTGATTATAATAAGTAATATTTTAGTAAGCGCTATCTGAGGACATGACAATGTGTTGTATGTGTATATCGTTAGGTTCGTACTAAGTGGCGTGGTGAGGTGCAGCTCTAACGCACATCGTGTGTTGTCGCTTGACGACCGGGTGTCCTTATTGCTAGATACCTACATCTGCGTTCATGTTCATGATACATATTTTTTAAAAGTACTTTCATTTATTAATCTGTTTTGTTACGTTCTTCTGGTTTATATATATATATAAATAAAATATATTGTATAAGATAAGAGGATTGCATAGCTAGTACCAATCTACACATTGTTTGCTATGCCCGTACGTTTTGATTTTTTCAGTATTTCAAAGTAATATAAATTTATAATATTATAATATTTTTTTTAAACTTAAAATTCACTGAAATCGGACAATGTTAAGAGGTAGAAAAGAGTTTTTTCTTTTAGTATTGACAAGTATTAGCTGTGCAATCCTCTTAAGGAAGGCGCTTAGCAGTCGTAACACAGGTTAACCTAGCACGACTGCTAATGTCTTAAAATACTGGTTATGTAGTATAAGAAATTGTACAATAATTATTAAGAACCGCTGTATGTGTTTCACTGAGACTTACTATTTTGAGATGAAATAAGTAAATAAAAAATAAATGAATAAATAAAGTCGCACAACCAGCTCGAATCACAAATGAGGCGAGTAAGAAAGATAGCCCTGAAGATTAGCTAGATGAAGTGTCAGTGGGCAGGACACATAGCAAGCAGAACAGATGGCCGAAGGGACCGGAAGTTTCTAGAGTGGAGACCACGGACCGGCAAGCGCAGCGTGGTTCGTCCACCGACACGGTGGAGAGACTACCTGATAAAGGTCGCAGGACGACGTTGGATTCAGGCCGCTTCCAACTGGTCCTTTTGGAAAACTATGTTCAGCAGTGGACGTCCTACGGCTGAGATGATGATGATCATGATGATAATAATAAACGCGAGTTTCAATAACATTATTGTACAAATGCTTTAAAACTAATGCATGTGCCTGTAATTAAAGAATCCATAGCATCGTATATCGTTGACGTGTAAAGCACAAACTATTATTTATCTGGTACAACTGTGGCACAGATAACTCATAGTTTGATACGATGGTGTTACACAAATTTTCGTGCTTTGCCCACATATCTATAAATCACTGTATACAATCATTTTTCTTATATTTATGTCTATAAATGCCGAAGTATATTGACCTATATTTAAAAAAAAAGTTTTTGTTGTGTACACCAATCAAACAACGAAAAACTTGAAAATGTATGTCTATATACTCATTATTAATTTATATCCAATTTATTTATGTGGCTTAGTATCCTGTAGACCAAGGAGCAAATAGTGAATAACATATAAAAGTTACAAATAGCACAAATAAAAATTCAAACACTGCTATGTAAACGTCGAAACACAACTTTGCCTCAGTTATTTGAAACAAGCTGGAACATAAATCGCGTGGCATTTTTAGTGCTACTTACATTGGTAGCGAGAATATAAAAACAAAATTTCACAATATGATAAGCGAAAATTAAATCTTAAAATTGCCATGAAAAACTCAGTTCACCGTTGTGATAACATCCGAAACGTATTTTACGAGGCGTGTTTCTCATGAACACGCTTGAAAATGTTAGGTACCGTGATTCTTTTAACAGGTTTGTACAAAGACGCTTTCTCAATAGGTAAGAAAAATTCACTATATGAGAAATATTAATTTATTTTTCTTTTTATTTTATTTACAGTATCGTTATCAACTCTACATCTTATTAACAGTGCCCCGCTACATGATCGCGATCTTGACGCAATTCTAGACCTTTTGGAAAAACGCGTTCATAAAGGAAAACCTTCAAAAGAGACTACATCTTCTAGTTCTTCAAGCGAGAGTGATAATGGCCCAAGTTTCATGGAATATTTAAAAAATATCGACGTAATAGATCTAATTCAGAAAACCAGTAAGAAAAATGATAGAGTGGCACAAAATGATAAAAAAAGGTTTAGGTATAGGGCTAGCCCGACCTCGGTAAATCATCAATATTATTCAAATCATCAACACGAACCTAACCGAGATGAGAAAAGTAATAACAGGCTAAAAGATCATATCTTAAAACTTTTCCAAGAAGGAAAAGGTCCGCTGAAAAAGAATGATCGTCCACGCTTGACCCCGAACCGATTGGTTAGTCCCTTGAAATTAAATGATGATGAAGATCAAGACCAAGTAGACGGTCTGCAAAAGTATTCAAAAATATTTGTAGTTTTGGATCCGGCAGCGCTAAAAAATTCAAAAAACAAGGATAATCTCCCAAGTTTGTGAGTGACATTATTGATATAGTGCATTTTATACGCGAATAACTTTTATCCTCCTTTGATGGTGAGCGACGATGTGACTGAGGTCCATTAAACATTTCAATTAACTCTATTACACTATTACTGACAACACAGATACAATTTATTTATGCTTAAATCTCCACAGGATTTCCAGAATTCTTGCAGAATCATCATCCACCATTGATAAGACACGTCAAGACAGAAATAAGAAATATCGTTATAAAGGTTTCGCGGTAAAAGATAGCTTATCCCACAGGCGATTCAGACGAGACTCCAAGGAAAGTGAGTACGGTTCATCTGAATACCTAATAGTGCATTTACATAGTCGGCTTGGCCGTATTCGACACTAGCTCATAACTGGTCACTGTCAAGTGTAATTTTATATATCTATATGGCGGTACTTAATCGTGAAAAAACATAATTTGTTTCATGTAAATATGTTTTCACTCCTCTTGCTCATAAAGTCAATCATTGTAGCGTACCAGAGCGAGGAATATTTCCCTTTAGGAGAAAATAGTTTATTATGCAACTAGTGAATAAAGGACGGATTTAAAGCGAGGGCCATAGATGAATGAAGAATGATGAATCACGAGTAAGCGAAGGATTCTAACGACTGAATCACGACCGCAGGGAGTGATTCGTTATGATTGAATCACGAGCGTAGCGAGAATTCTGAGCGATGCCAGTGATTCATGACCCTCGATATAAATCCGTTTTATTCAAGAGTTGCATACTATACTTTATACCATGACTACGAGAAAAAGAAATAACTTATGCGAAAAAAGACATTTAAAAACAGAAAAAGGAAGGTAAAATAATTAATATGCACATTAAAATTGGAACAATTTAAATATAAAAGTAATTTCTAAATATTAATATTATATATTTTTTCTGTAATGGCAGCAAAGAACACAATACAGTTTTTATTCTATTCCTAAACTCCTTGTCACAAATATCGACCAATCAAACCTCGAGGAGTTCAGTATTTGCACAAAGAGTTTGTAGGTCAAATATTCTTTGCGCAAGGAGTTTTGTTTCGAGTATTCAAGCAAGCAAGTTGTATAAGCATTGAGATGGAGATCGAATGTATTGGTATGTTCTAATTTCAAACTCCAAAATAGTGATTAAAAGGCCTTTTTATTCACTGTTTTCAGTGAATAAAATAAGCTTTTTTAGAGGGGGAATGGTATAATGTATTTTTTTTGTTACCATGGAGGCTATAAAAACGAAAAATATTTATTCATAAGTAGAATAATAGAATAATCATAAATAAAGACTGGACTTATTACTGTTTTATAAAAAAATACATTTTATTATTGAAAATGAAACTAGTAGCGGCGATCTTTTCGGTAGAATGCGTGCGTTGCGTTGCGCTACAAAAGAAATTTAAAATGGGCTTTGGCGCGATGTCATTACAACTTTTTTCGAATTAGAATTTGAATCGGAGACCCCCATTTATTTTTAATTTTGTATTGGAATATTGTATTTTCTCGGAATCGTAGTGAAAAGTAAAGTGTGAAGTCGCCGAAACCTATTTATAACTCGGTTTCTATTTACTCTCTCGTTAATAAACAAACTCTCGGGTGTAATTTACTTCGTATAATTATGAGTATTTTTAAAAGTTAGTATTGGGCTGTCTGCATTCGGTATTCCAGATGTGTCAACCGTAAATACTCGGTCATTGATAAATGGATGTATTCCCATTACCAAGTGGCAAGGGTGACTAATTGCGATAATTTTAACCCCCACATGCCTTATGCATAAGTAAACCATTTTGAGCTAAAAAAATGGAAAGAAAATACTTTACGTTTTTTGAAATAATCTGCAAGCCAAGTTTCATAACGGTTCTTTATACTTTTAAGGCAGGTTTTTTATATTTAGTGGGTCAAAATCTGAATAAATATTACAATAACTTTTATTTTTTTAATATTCGTTTATCGCTCCAATTTTTTAATTTGGACCGTTAGTTGTATTTGTTTAATGTTATTGATAAATAACCAATGTTTAATCGTTTCTATAAATCAGAAGAAAAAATGAGATTTAAACTGATCCTTTTTTTAAATAAATTTTGATGTTGCATTTTTGACTTATTTGGAAATAAGCTAAAACATGATAATTTAAAAAATGATTCACTTTTGCATAATGCATACGGGGGTTGATATTATTGCAAATAGTCACCCCTATCACCTTCTAACGGGAATAGGTCAAATTACCGGTAGCCCTGATATACGTTTGACACACTTGGTTACCGCTCTAATGAAAACGTACATATTTCGTTAACGAATTTGGTTAACCATGCGGTTGACAAATTCGGTTACCAACCAGCGCCATCAGGCTCGTCAGTTTTATTTTGCACTTTTAGTTTTTTACGGTGGTTTTTTTCAGCGCTCGTATTATTTTGTAATCATATCAACGTAGTTAGGTAGGTGTTTATCTTTGATTAAGAATCAAAGATGTTTATATACGAAAATTAATACCGTTTTTTATACTATTCATAATAGGAACATAACGTTTGGGACCCACTGGGGATCTCTTTCTTTAATTACTTACCTATTTAAATAGTGTACGGAGGAGGCGGTGGTGGTGGGGGCGGCGGTGGTGGGGGCATGGACTTAGAAGATGACTACAGGCCGAAGCGACCGAGGAACGATCACGGCGGTGGTGGTGGTGGTGGTGGTGGCGGACGTACTGCCATCCCCTACATCAGGCACAGAGGCAACATCTACGAGAGAGATCATTGAGCATGCAAATAAAATAGTGATGCTACAACATTTGTTTTACTCACAGGCTGTATTCAAACTATACGGACATACTAGATGGAATATATTTGGGATTAGGGATTCACGGAAGGCTACATTCTGGACAGTGCGCATATGGTTCAAGTTTAGAAGCTTTTAAAAGATTACCTTTTATCACTACTAACCTACATTGTTAGCTTTGTAAAAAGTGTTAAAACTAGCAATTAACCTTTGGCTCATCGCATTGCAGTAAATTGAAATAGACATTCAATTTATATGTACTTCTTAATATGTGCTCTCGTTACAATGAATTTCGTATTGGCCGTAAAATTGCATCTTTTGTTTAATTTTCTGAAGACCTTGTTTTCCCTTGAGCTTACTCTAAAGGGTTGAGAGACATTGTTGTTTCTAATGTATAATAGTAATATATAAGTATGTTTAATAAACTTTGCACTCTGTTAGTCGAAATTTTATATTTGCCGTATAAAGGACAAACGAGGTTAATTGACGAAAAAACAAGGTAAAATATATAAAATATATATTATATAACATTGTTTTTCTAGCAACCAACTCAGAAATTTGGATATCATCTGTGTATAGGTAAGTATTTTATATAAATAATGATACCGAACTAAATTTCGAAATATTGCTGATCGTCTTACATAAAATTATCATTTCTTAATGTATTAACAATCCTACTTTATTCATCATCATCATCATCATCAGCCTGTAGCAGTCCACTGCTGGACATAGGCCTTGGAGAGGCCTTTTTTTGCACGCCACTTAGGTCTATCTTGGGCTTCTCGCATCCAGTTTTTGCCAGCCGTCTTGCGCAGATCGTCACTCCACCGTGCCTCAGGACGTCTTACACTACGTTTGCCGAGACGCGGTCTCCACTCTAGAACTCGTTCCTACTTTATTAGTCACTTACCAATTTGAATATTAGAGGAAGGGTTTGATGGTGGCGGTAGTGGCATGGACTTAGAAGATGATTACAGGTCGAAGGGGTCAATGAATGACTACGATGGTGGTGGCGATTGTAATGCGGTCCCCAACAATAGGCATCGATGCGACATATACTAGAGACATCACTGAATTTATAAAGAACTATATGCAATATAGTTTCAAATTTATACCGGTTTTTCCCAAACTCTTATAGCTTCAATCAAATATTGACACAGGTTTACAATGGGATACAGGTGGAATTTTACAAATGGGCGTGGTTGGCCATCTAACCTTACCTCGGAAACTATGAGAAATAGCAAAGAGTACTCAATGGAGTCCCGGCCGCTATTTTGATGAAAACTGTAACTGCTATATCGTATTTACAAAATATCTAAATCCCTAGCCAGGAATCGTACCCGTAGATTTAATTTATTTATTTATATGGAAAACCAACAGCTAAACATAATCGGCCTTACTTATAAACGTTGCTTAAATTTAAATAACGTCACATAGTACGGCGCTGAACATTTTTTCTTTGCGCATTACTAAATTACGTCATTTAAAGTTAAGCAGCGTTTATAAGTAAGGCAGAATGAGAATAATTACTTAATTAGATACAGAATGTCAATTATAGGTCTTCACGGATAGACTTACAATAATTAAAATTATAAACGTGAACACTAATGCGAACACCCTGATCTAACTTAACTGCAAATAGAAAATAAAAAATAACTAGAAAGTAAAAATAAATTAATTCTGGATGTTAAAAAAACTATCGCTTACGGTGCGTCTTGCCTTGGAAACACTACTTGAGAAAGGGTCCACATTATATAAACTACTGAATTTATAGAAGGTTCTACTCGCTTTTTTGAATAACAAATAATTTTGAAAAACAAAACCTCGAAACCTCGGGTATTGCGGATGTCCGAAGGCGACGGTATCACTAACCATTAGGTGAGCCTGCTCGTTTGCCAACCTTCCCAATAAAATAAAAAAAACCTACGACTATCATGACTAAACGCCTATCTCTAACCATCTGACCAAACCGTGTGTAGCAGCTACTTTTAACATCGCTGACGACAGTCGTGTAATACCCATGTACTATACCAATGTAACCCTTCTGGTAATACAAACTAGAAGCGAGATAGAAATAAAACTTCATTTGAGATTCATTATCATTTTATTTAACTTATACATATATTATAATCTTTTATTATATATTATGAGTATATCACAGTCATCACTTTAGTAAGTGGATTTATTTTAGGAAGATATATTATTTATTTACATGAAATATTTAAATCTCTAATTAAATAAAATGACTAAAAAAGGCATATTCCTTAGACACCACTAAAATTATACAAAAATTATTGACTAGGTGCGCTATCTAGGCATATCGTATGTATAAATATATGTTCTAAATTTTATGTGTATGTAAATATTATTTAATAATGTGTGAATATATCAAATTTTATTATATTAGTACTAGTACCTACATGAGAATCGATTTTATCCTTATATAATAATATAAGTACAGTCGCCTGCAATAATTATGTATACAACTTGATTGAAACTTTCGTAAGTACTCGTAAACCCGCGTGATGATAAGTAATGATAATGATGATGAAAGAAAAGATCCAATGTGCTAATCCAGACTACCATCTATCTTCATACCAAATTTTATTAAAAGTGATCCAGCAGTTTCATCGTGAAGAAGTAACAAACATACAAACATACTCACAAACTTTCTCCGGTAAAAGTGAAGTCTGTTTAGTTTGGTATTACACATTTTAATGTTATTTTGACGGTTTAACTTACGCAGTACGTATAGTCGAGTATCTCGTCCAGTTTCGTGACCGTCCGGGCCACTTCTTCATGGAGTAATTGCGCATCCGGCTACGTTCGCGTTAGTACTGGCGACCGCGGTAGCGTCAAAATAACATTAAAATATATATACATTCAATAACATTCAAAGCTGTGATATAGTACTACATTTTATAACAGTGTAGATAAGGATTATGTATTTTAAGCAGTAAAATAGTATTAATACGTGCATGTTAAAATATTGATTATTTTATTTTTTTTAATTGCTGAAGCACTTTTGATAATTGTGAAATGTATACATCTTATTGCAGGCGACTGAACGTAGGCATGTTAAATATAAAACCTGAAGGTGCACAATTTTATGCTATAATAATTTCGAACGGTCTACTTAACTTCTACTAATTTCGAACCCTTGCTTAAAAATCGACCCAGTCCATAGTATGCTGTCTAGATTTATAAACAAGCTACGAGTATGTAACTTGTTATAATGTAATACGCGAATGACTTATGTAGAGATCTGGATTATTTAACTTTACAAGAATTTATTACAAAACTTAAATTGAAATGCTCACTTTAGTCGAAATGTTACACAGCGTATTATACTAAGTGTTTCGGAACTTATCACTTAAGAGGATTGCATAGCTACTACTTTCCATGCTAAAAGAGAAAACTCTTTTCTACCTCTCAACATTGTCCGATTTCAGTGATTTTTTTTTCATTTTTTCAGTATTTCAAAGTACTATCAATTTCCTTTTTTAAAACATCAAAAAACTGAAAAAATTCAAAACGTACGGGCATAGTAAACAATGTCATGACTGCATGAAAAAAAATCACTGAAATTGGACAATGTTAAGATGTAGAAAAGAGTTGTCTCTTTTAGCATGGAAAGTACTAGCTATGCAATCCTCTAGCTGTTTTAATTTAAAAATGAATAAACACATATCAATTGAGCTATTGTTTATCTTAGTTGCTAACAAATATTGATTGAATTCTTGTTAAATGGCGGCTTTATGTTCTTTTGTCAGCTCCAGTCATCAAGTTGCTAACATTTTTGCTTACGGGAGTTGTCAAAACTGAATAAGAGCCGCCATTATTCAAGATTTCAATCAACATTTGTTAGCAACTGAGATACATAATAGCCCTGCGTGTTAGAATTATTTTTCTGTCTTCCATACAATACTTCTCAGCATGTATAATATACACAGTCCAGTTAGCTTGAAATTGCATAACAAATAAACAATACAATCTCTATAGTACTGATCCATATTTCTATATTTTCGGATGTAGGTAATAATCCTACAAAAATTGACAATATCGTCAATTACATATTTCAAGACAACTGGGGCCTTACTATCAGCTTTGTAAAAACCATGCAAGATCCATGCAGTTCTTAAACCTGTCATAAACAGTTTTGCATGAAATCATACCATGACGCTTATTTAGGTGAACTGTTTGAATATTGTTTTCTCAAAGGTGAACGGATATTTTGTCTCTGGCATTCTAATAATTTATTATAACCAACATTGCAGACGCCTAGACGTTTGTAAGATTATAAACTGAGTGGATTTAGAGCGACATGTTAACGAGAGTCCATACTAAAAAAACAGGTGAACGGTTTTTCTGCGGTTCTTGAATAGTAGGCCTGCTTTAAAGTTGTCATGGTACCAATAAACCGTGCAGTTGTCTAGAAGGCCTGCTTTAAGAGCTCATAGTAAGGCCCCTGAGCTGTTATTTTAAGATTTATCGTGAATCGATAATGTAGCTTATGAATGAGATCAAATCTCCGTTTTCATCATTTCCCTGCAAAATATATATTTATTATATATTTTATTATATGTTCAGCGTAATAATTTTGTTGAGAGTTAAGATAATTATATGTTACAGGGAATATAATAAAACTAAAACAAAAGGCAGAGTACTAAAACCATATGTACATATGGTACCTACTATAATGTTGCAAGAAAGATATTTGTATTTGTATTTAATAATGTAATTAATATTATAACTGCGAAAGTGAGTTTGTTTGTTACGCTTTCACGCAGAAACGGCTGACGGTGATAAAATTTAGAAGATAGATTATATCCCGAGGAAATACATTATACTTCATATACACATCATCAACATCCTTTTCATCATCATCATCATCATCATCATCCTTATCATTACAATCCATCACCCCACGGATGTACAGCGGGGCGCAGCTAGTATTGAAATAATAAATCTTGAAACATAAGTTTTAACCTTTTAATTTACAAGCTGATCAATTTACCAACATAAGACGCAAACATAGAGACTGGCAATTTAAAAGTTAAGTTAAATGGAGTTGTCAAACTTAATTTGCAACTTTGATTGGTGAATCTCAATTCATGTTCTTAACGGAAATTAAATTTTGGGCGACACGACACAGAGCCCTTAGATAAGAATATATAATTGCTTTATGTTCATTTTAAGGTAACAGATCTGAATCTGATGTAGTTAGTACCAAAGTCATCGTTGTACTACTTCTGTGAGTGTACTACTAAGTGAACTATGCAAAATTGTGTGGACAATTTTGCATAGTTCATTAATTCCTTTATATAGTTTTACCTATTATAGACAAATGCATATACAAATGTTATCCTCTAAGCAGTAACCTCACTCAGGCCCGTTATTTCTTAGATTACATTATAATACATCATTAACATGTTTACTATAGCATTCAATAAATATTCTAAGGTGTAATGATAATTGACTAGAATATTCGACTATGCTATCAAATTTTACGCGTACATTTTGACAAGGCTTTGCATTATTGACCACATTTCTGTAATACTTTCAAATGTCCTGATGGAATTAGCTCGCGGTGATTTTTAGATGAAATTTGTAGCCTGTCTAATAGAAGTTTTTTAACATTGTTATACTAAATCTCCAAGAATATTGTGTGCAGGTTCATAATAGTAGTACGTTAGGTTATTTTTTGTTTTTGGGTCTTGTATCATAAGCTATTCAAATACTGTGTAATGTAATACTAACTATTAATAAATTAATATAAATGTAACATTAATGTTTTGAGATCAAAAGTATTCATCATATAATTTTAAATGAAATATAAGATCACTAATATTAAAATAATACTAACACGTATGTTATACTATACAGCGTGTAACAAAAAGGTGTATTAAATGAATAGGTGGCGTGGAGATTGCAGAGCGCATTGACCCCAACGAACTCCAAGAATATGCATGTCTAATAGGGCTGACTAAAAGACTTTCGGATAATATTTTTTTAAACATTGAAATTTATAGAGAGAAAAATTCCATCCTCGGACGGGATTCGAACCCGCGTCTTCTGACCCTCCGTGTCAGACGCCATTTTTTTTATTTTAATTAAATAAAAAATATTTAAAAATTAAATTAACGACACAGAATTTTTCTCTCTATAAATTTCAATGTTTGAGATCGCTTAAGCAGGCGTTAGTGCTTTAAAAAGTAATACTATAAAAATATATAAGTTATTTAAATTTTGATACATGTGAATTCTAACTAGGTACATATGCACACCTTTCAGAATTACTACCCTTTTTATAAGCTGTATGTATGCAACTAATTTGGTAACGTTATAGTGAAAGTTTATCTATTTATCGTACGTCTAAGCGTTTATAAAATAATTGCTTTCCAGATATATTCGCTTAAATTAGTAACATTACAGTATTAAATGCTTGACAGGAATCTAGTTTTATTTTCCTTATATACTGATCTCTATTGCAATAAATGCTATTGAAAAATTGTGACCCTAAGAATAATATCTGAAAATACATCATGGTGTTTACTTCGGACGTTACTTGGTATACCCATCTCACACTTGTCTGTTTTATACTGAGTTCAGACTCAGCTTTTCCGTGGTGTATGTCATAATAGCTAGGGAGCTGCGAGCATTTCGGCATACATATCATTTACTCGTGTTTCATATCGATGGAAGTAGAGTTCACCGCATATATCACGGGGAGTGTTCCGTGGAAATGTTCGGTTAATACCTGCAATATTATTCAAATCATCAACACGAACCTAACCGAGATGAGAAAAGTAATAACAGGCTAAAAGATCATATCTTAAAACTTTTCCAAGAAGGAAAAGGTCCGCTGAAAAAGAATGATCGTCCACGCTTGACCCCGAACCGATTGGTTAGTCCCTTGAAATTAAATGATGATGAAGATCAAGACCAAGTAGATGGTCTGCAAAAGTATTCAAAAATATTTGTAGTTTTGGATCCGGCAGCGCTAAAAAATTCTAAAAACAAGGATGATCTCCCAAGTTTGTGAGTGACATTATTGATATAGTGCATTTTATACGCGAATTACTTTTATCCTCCTTTGATGGTGAGCGACGATGTGACTGAGGTCCATTAAACATTTTAATTAACTCTATTACACTATTACTGACAACACAGATACAATTTATTTATGCTTAAATCTCCACAGGATTTCCAGAATTCTTGCAGAATCATCATCCACCATTGATAAGACACGTCAAGACAGAAATAAGAAATATCGTTATAAAGGTTTCGCGGTAAAAGATAGCTTATCCTACAGGCGATTCAGACGAGACTCCAAGGAAAGTGAGTACGGTTCATCTGAATACTTAATAGTGCATTTACATAGTCGGCTTGGCCGTATTCGACACTAGCTCATAACTGGTCACTGTTTAGTGTAATTTTATTTTATTTTATTTTTATTTTTTTTATTTTTATTTTACTAGGAAAACAAACGGCTGCTTAGATTATAATAATGTAAACAATGAAGTAAACAATGAATGGATACGCAAAAGCCTAACAGTTTCCGCTTATGGGAACAGTTAAAATGTCATAGGTGAATAAAACCTAACTTAAAGTAACATTATTTATGCGCTAACTTAAAAATAATAATAATAAGAGTTTAAATGTGTATACAAAAGATTAATTCGAAGATAATAAATTGCTACAAGCCATGTAAAATAAAACAATGACATATAAATAATTTAGTCTGCATAGAATTGTTCGTTGATTATAAGTTTAAAAGTATTTTGCTTCATCGAAAAGAGATCAACATATTTTGAGTATTTCGAATTGAAAATATTGACAGTTCGCGGGAAGAAAGAATTTTGACGATAATTAGAGATGAAGGGAGGAGTATACAACTGTAAATAACTCCTACGACTGAGTGATCTGTAGGGTGCTTTTAGTTTAACCTCCGACAGTAATGTCGACGAATCAATTATATTAAGGGTTATATTATGAAGATTATATATGTATGGCGGTACTTAATCGTGAAAAAACACAATTTGTTTAATGTAAATATGTTTTCACTCCTCTTGCTCATAAAGTCAATCATTGTAGCGTACCAGAGCGAGGAATATTTGATGAATGAAGAATGATGAATCACGAGTAAGCGAAGGATTCTAACGACTGAATCACGACCGCAGGGAGTGATTCATTATGATTGAATCACGAGCGTAGCGAGAATCCTGAGCGTTGCCAGTGATTCATGACCCTCGATATAAATCCGTTTTATTCAAGAGTTGCATACTATACTTTATACCATGACTACGAGAAAAAGAAATAACTTATGCGAAAAAAGACATTTAAAAACAGAAAAAGGAAGGTTAAATTAATTAATATGCACATTAAAATTGGAACAATTTAAATATAAAAGTAATTTCTAAATATTAATATTATATATTTTTTCTGTAATGGCAGCAAAGAACACAATACAGTTTTTATTCTATTCCTAAACTCCTTCTCACCAATCAAACCTCGAGGAGTTCAGTATTTGCACAAAGAGTTTGTAGGTCAAATATTCTTTGCGCAAGGAGTTTTGTGTCGAGTATTCAAGCAAGCAAGTTGTATAAGCATTGAGATGGAGATCGAATGTATTGGTATGTTCTAATTTCAAACTCCAAAATAGTGATTAAAAGGCCTTTTTATTCACTGTTTTCAGTTAATAAAATAAGCTTTTTTAGAGGGGGAATGGTGTAATGTATTTTTTTCTGTTACCATGGAGGCTATAAATACGAAAAATATTTATTCATAAGTAGAATAATAGAATAATCATAAATAAAGACTGGACTTATTACTGTTTTATAAAAAAATACATTTTATTATTGAAAATGAAACTAGTAGCGGCGATCTTTTCGGTAGAATGCGTGCGTTGCGTTGCGCTACAAAAGAAATTTAAAATGGGCTTTGGCGCGATGTCATTACAACTTTTTTCGAATTAGAATTTGAATCCATTTATTTTTAATTTTGTATTGGAATATTGTATTTTCTCGGAATCGTAGTGAAAAGTAAAGTGTGAAGTCGCCGAAACCTATTTATAACTCGGTTTCTATTTACTCTCTCGTTAATAAACAAACTCTCGGGTGTAATTTACTTCGTATAATTGTGAGTATTTTTAAAAGTTAGTATTGGGCTGTCTGCATTCGGTATTCCAGATGTGTCAACCGTAAATACTCGGTCATTGGTAAATCGATGTATTCCCATTAGCAAGTGGCAAGGGTGACTAATTGCGATAATTTTAACCCCCACATGCCTTATGCATAAGTAAACCATTTTGAGCTAAAAAAATGGAAAGAAAATACTTTACGTTTTTTGAAATAATCTGCAAGCCAAGTTTCATAACGGTTCTTTATACTTTTAAGGCAGGTTTTTTATATTTAGTGGGTCAAAATCTGAATAAATATTACAATAACTTTTATTTTTTTAATATTCGTTTATCGCTCCAATTTTTTAATTTGGACCGTTAGTTGTATTTGTTTAATGTTATTGATAAATAACCAATGTTTAATCGTTTCTATAAATCAGAAGAAAAAATGAGATTTAAACTGATCCTTTTTTTAAATAAATTTTGATGTTGCATTTTTGACTTATTTGGAAATAAGCTAAAACATGATAATTTAAAAAATGATTCACTTTTGCATAATGCATACGGGGGTTATTATTGCAAATAGTCACCCCTATCACCTTCTAACGGGAATAGGTCAAATTACCGGTAGCCCTGATATACGTTTGACACACTTGGTTACCGCTCTAATGAAAACGTACATATTTCGTTAACGAATTTGGTTAACCATACGGTCGACAAATTCGGTTACCAACCAGCGCCATCAGGCTCGTCAGTTTTATTTTGCACTTTTAGTTTTTTACGGTGGTTTTTTTCAGCGCTCGTATTATTTTGTAATCATATCAACGTAGTTAGGTAGGTGTTTATCTTTGATTAAGAATCAAAGATGTTTATATACGAAAATTAATACCGTTTTTTATACTATTCATAATAGGAACATAACGTTTGGGACCCACTGGGGATCTCTTTCTTTAATTACTTACCTATTTAAATAGTGTACGGAGGAGGCGGTGGTGGTGGCGGCGGCGGCGGTGGGGGCATGGACTTAGAAGATGACTACAGGCCAAAGCGACCGAGGAACGATCACGGCGGTGGTGGTGGTGGTGGTGGTGGCGGACGTACTGCCATCCCCTACATCAGGCACAGAGGCAACATCTACGAGAGAGATCATTGAGCATGCAAATAAAAATAGTGATGCTACAACATTTGTTTTACTCACAGGCTGTATTCAAACTATACGGACATACTAGATGGAATATATTTGGGATTAGGGATTCACGGAAGGTTACATTCTGGACAGTGCGCATATGGTTCAAGTTTAGAAGCTTTTAAAAGATTACCTTTTATCACTACTAACCTACATTGTTAGCTTTGTAAAAAGTGTTAAAGCTGGCAATTAACCTTTGGCTCATCGCATTGCAGTAAATTGAAATAGACATTCAATTTATATGTACTTCTTAATATGTGCTCTCGTTACAATGAATTTCGTATTGGCAGTAAAATTGCATCTTTTGTTTAATTTTCTGAAGACCTTGTTTTCCCTTGAGCTTACTCTAAAGGGTTGAGAGACATTGTTGTTTCTAATGTATAATAGTAATATATAAGTATGTTTAATAAACTTTGCACTCTGTTAGTCGAAATTTTATATTTGCCGTATAAAGGACAAACGAGGTTAATTGACGAAAAAACAAGGTAAAATATATAAAATATATATTATATAACATTGTTTTTCTAGCAACCAACTCAGAAATTTGGATATCATCTGTGTATAGGTAAGTATTTTATATAAATAATGATACCGAACTAAATTTCGAAATATTGCTGATCGTCTTACATAAAATTATCATTTCTTAATGTATTAACAATCCTACTTTATTCATCATCATCATCATCAGCCTGTAGCAGTCCTTTGCTGGACATAGTCCTCTCCAATTGCACGCCACTTAGGTCTATCTTGGGCTTTTCGTATCCAGTTTTTGCCAGCCGTCTTGCGCAGATCGTCACTCCACCGTGCCTCAGGATGTCTTACACTACGTTTGCCGAGACGCGGTCTCCACTCTAGAACTCGTTCCTACTTTATTAGTCACTTACCAATTTGAATATTAGAGTAAGGGTTTGATGGTGGCGGTAGTGGCATGGACTTAGAAGATGATTACAGGTCGAAGGGGTCAAGGAATGACTACGATGGTGGTGGCGATTGTAATGCGGTCCCCAACAATAGGCATCGATGCGACATCTACTAGAGACATCACTGAATTTATAAAGAACTATATGCAATATAGTTTCAAATTTATACCGGTTTTTCCCAAACTCTTATAGCTTCAATCAAATATTGACACAGGTTTACATTGGGATACAGGTGGAATTTTACAAATGGGCGTGGTTGGCCATCTAACCTTACCTCGGAAACTATGAGAAATAGCAAAGAGTACACAAAGAATTTTGATTTTTTTGGCCGCTATTTTGATGAAAACTGTAACTGCTATATCGTATTTACAAAATATCTAAATCCCTAGCCAGGAATCGTACCCGTAGATTTGATTTATTTATTTATATGGAAAACCAACAGCTAAACATAATCGGCCTTACTTATAAACGTTGCTTAAATTTAAATAACGTCACATAGTACGGCGCAGAACATTTTTCCTTTGCGCAGTAATAAAAAACGTAATTTAAAGTTAAGCAGCGTTTATAAATAAGGCCGAATGAGAATAATTACTTAATTAGATACAGAATGTCAATTATAGGTCTTCACGGATAGACTTACAATAATTAAAATTATAAATGTGAACACTAATGCGAACACCCTGATCTAACTTAACTGCAAACAGAAAATAAAAAATAACTAGAAAGTAAAAATAATTTAATTCTGGATGTTAAAAAAACTATCGCTTACGGTGCGTCTTGCCTTGGAAACACTACTTGAGAAAGGGTCCACATTATATAAACTACTGAATTTATAGAAGGTTCTACTCGCTTTTTTGAATAACAAATAATTTTGAAAAACAAAACCTCGAAACCTCGGGTATTGCGGATGTCCGAAGGCGACGGTATCACTAACCATTAGGTGAGCCTGCTCGTTTGCCAACCTTCCCAATAAAATAAAAAAAACCTACGACTATCATGACTAAACGCCTATCTCTAACCATCTGACCAAACCGTGTGTAGCAGCATGGACTAACTATACACAACTATACTTATATAGTTAGTCCATGGTAGCAGCTACTTTTAACATCGCTGACGACAGTCGTGTAATACCCATGTACTATACCAATGTAACCCTTCAGGTGATACAAACTAGAAGCGAGATAGAAATAAAACTTCATTTGAGATTCATTATCATTTTATTTAACTTATACATATATTATAATCTTTTATTATATATTACGAGTATATCACAGTCATCACTTTAGTAAGTGGATTTATTTTAGGAAGATATATTATTTATTTACATGAAATATTTAAATCTCTAATTAAATAAAATGACTAGAAAAGGCATATTCCTTAGACACCACTAAAATTATACAAAAATGATTGACTAGGTGCGCTATCTAGGCATATCGTATGTATAAATATATGTTCTAAATTTTATGTGTATGTAAATATTATTTAATAATGTGTGAATATATCAAATTTTATTATATGAGTACTAGTCCTACATGAGAATCGATTTTATCCTCATATAATAATATAAGTACAGTCGCCTGTAATAATTATGTATACAACTTGATTGAAACTTTCGTAAGTACTCGTAAACCCGCGTGATGATAATGATGATGAAAGAAAAGATTCAATGTGCTAATCCAGACTATCTTCATACCAAATTTTATTAAAAGTGATCCAACAGTTTCATCGTGAAGAAGTAACAAACATACAAACATACTCACAAACTTTCTCCGGTAAGTGTGAAGTCTGTTTAGTTTGGTATTACACATTTTAATGTTATTTTGACGGTTTAACTTACGCAGTACGTATAGTCGAGTATCTCGTCCAGTTTCGTGACCGTCCGGGCCACTTCTTCATGCAGTACTTGCGCACCCGGCTGCGTTCGCGCTAGTACTGGCGACCGCGGTGGCGTCAAAGTAACATTAAAATATGTATACATTCAATAACATTCAAAGCTGTGATACAGTACTACATTTTATAACAGTGTAGATAAGGATTATGTATTTTAAGCAGTAAAATAGTATTAATACATGCATGTTAAAATATTTTTTATTTTATTTTTTTTAATTGCTAAAGCACTTTTGATAATTGTGAAATGTATACATCTTATTGCAGGCGACTGAACGTAGGCATGTAAAATATAAAAACTGAAGGTGCACAATTTTATGCTATAATAATTTCGAACGGTCTACTTACTAATTTTCTAACCCTTGCTTAAAAATCGACCCAGTCCATAGTATGCTGTCTAGATTTATAAACAAGCTACGAGTATGTAACTTGTTATAATGTAATACGCGAATGACTTATATAGAGATCTGGATTATTTAACTTTACAAGAATTTATTACAAAACTTAAATTGAAATGCTCACTTTCGTCGAAATGTTACACAGCGTATTATACTAAGTGTTTCGGAACTTATCACTTAAGAGGATTGCATAGCTACTACTTTCCATGCTAAAAGAGAAAACTCTTTTCTACCTCTTAACATTGTCCGATTTCAGTGTTTTTTTTTTCATTTTTTCAGTATTTCAAAGTACTATCAATTTCCTTTTTTAACACATCAAAAAACTGAAAAAATCAAAACGTACGGGCATAGTAAACAATGTCATGACTGCATGAAAAAAAAATCACTGAAATTGGACAATGTTAAGAGGTAGAAAAGAGTTGTGTCTTTTAGCATGGAAAGTACTAGCTATGCAATCCTCTAGCTGTTTTAATTTAAAAATGAATAAACACATATCAGTTGAGCTATTATTTATCTTAGTTGCTAACAAATATTGATTGAATTCTTGTTAAATGGCGGCTTTATGTTCTTTTGTCAGCTCCAGTCATCAAGTTGCTAACATTTTTGCTTACTGGAGTTGTCAAAACTGAATAAGAGCCGCCATTATTCAAGATTTCAATTAACATTTGTTAGCAACTGAGATACATAATAGCCTTGCGTGTTATAATTATTTTTCTGTCTTCCATACAACACTTCTCAGCATGTATAATGTACACAGTCCAGTTAGCTTGAAATTGCAGAGCAAATAAACAATACAATCTCTATAGTACTGACCCATATTTCTATATTTTCGGATGTAGGTAATAATCCTACAAAAATTGACAATATCGTCAATTACATATTTCAAGACAACTGGGACTATCAGCTTCGTAAAAACCATGCAAGTTCCATGCAGTTCTTAAACCTGTCATAAACAGTTTTGAATGAAATCATACCATGACGCTTATTTAGGTGAACTGTTTGAATATTGTTTTCTCAAAGGTGAAACAACTAAAAGGTGCAAACAACTCTTTTCTACCTCTTAACATTGTCCAATTTCAGTGTTTTTTTTTTCATGCAGTCATGACATTGTTTACTATGCCCGTACGTTTTGATTTTTTCAGTTTTTTGATGTTTTAAAAAAGGAAATTGATAGTACTTTGAAATACTGAAAAAATGAAAAAAATAAAACACTGAAATCGGACAATGTTAAGAGGTAGAAAAGAGTTGTCTCTTTTAGCATGGAAAGTACTAGCTATGCAATCCTCTAGCTGTTTTAATTTAAAAATGAATAAACACATATCAGTTGAGCTATTATTTATCTCAGTTGCTAACAAATATTGATTGAATTCTTGTTAAATGGCGGCTTTATGTTCTTTTGTCAGCTCCAGTCATCAAGTTGCTAACATTTTTGCTTACTGGAGTTGTCAAAACTGAATAAGAGCCGCCATTATTCAAGATTTCAATCAACATTTGTTAGCAACTGAGATACATAATAGCCTTGCGTGTTATAATTATTTTTCTGTCTTCCATACAATACTTCTCAGCATGTATAATGTACACAGTCCAGTTAGCTTGATATTGCATAACAAATAAACAATACAATCTCTATAGTACTGATCCATATTTCTATATTTTCGGATGTAGGTAATAATCCTACAAAAATTGACAATATCGTCAATTACATATTTCAAGACAACTGGGACTATCAGCTTCGTAAAAACCATGCAAGTTCCATGCAGTTCTTAAACCTGTCATAAACAGTTTTGAATGAAATCATACCATGACGCTTATTTAGGTGAACTGTTTGAATATTGATTTCTCAAAGGTGAACGGATATTTTGTCTCTGGCATTCTAATAATTTATTATAACCAACATTGCAGACGCCTAGACGTTTGTAAGATAATAAACTGAGTGGATTTAGAGCGACATGTTAACGAGAGTCCATACTAAAAAAACAGGTGAACGGTTTTTCTGCGGTTCTTGAATAGTAGGCCTGCTTTAAAGTTGTCATGGTACCAATAAACCGTGCAGTTGTCTAGAAGGCCTGCTTTAAGAGCTCATAGTAAGGCCTGAGCTGTTATTTTAAGATTTATCGTGAATCGATAATGTAGCTTATGAATGAGATCAAATCTCCGTTTTCATCATTTCCCTGCAAAATATATATTTATTATATATTTTATTATATGTAATAATTTTGTTGAGAGTTAAGATAATTATATGTTACAGGGAATATAATAAAACTAAAACAAAAGGCAGAGTACTAAAACCATATGTACATATGGTACCTACTATAATGTTGCAAGAAAGATATTTGTATTTGTATTTAATAATGTAATTAATATTATAACTGCGAAAGTGAGTTTGTTTGTTACGCTTTCACGCAGAAACGGCTGACGGTGATAAAATTTAGAAGATAGATTATATCCCGAGGAAAGACATTATACTTCAATACACATCATCAACATCCTTTTCATCATCATCATCATCATCATCATCATCCTTATCATTACAATCCATCACCCCACGGATGTAGCGGGGCGCAGCTAGTATTGAAATAATAAATTTTGAAACATAAGTTTTAACCTTTTAATTTACAAGCTGATCAATTTACCAACGCATAATACGCAAACATAGACTGGCAATTTAAAAGTTAAGTTAAATGGAGTTGTCAAACTAAATTTGCAACTTTGATTGGTGAATCTCAATTCATGTTCTTAACGGAAATTAAATTTTGGGCGACACGACACAGAGCCCTTAGATAAGAATATATAATTGCTTTATGTTCATTTTAAGGTAACAGATCTGAATCTGATGTAGTTAGTACCAAAGTCATCGTTGTACTAAAAGTTGTGTGGACAATTTTGCATAGTTCATTAATTCCTTAATATAGTTTTACCTACTATAGACAAATGCATATACAAATGTTATCCTCTAAGCAGTAACCTCACTCAGGCCCGTTATTTCTTAGATTACATTATAATACATCATTAACATGTTTACTATAGCATTCAATAAATATTCTAAGGTGTAATGATAATTGACTAGAATATTCGACTATGCTATCAAATTTTACGCGTACATTTTGACAAGGCTTTGCATTATTGACCACATTTCTGTAATACTTTTAGATATCCTATGGAATTAGCTCGCGGTGATTTTTAGATGAAATTTGTAGCCTGTAAAATAGAAGTTTTTTAACATTGTTATACTAAATCTCCAAGAAATTTGTGTGCAGGTTCATAATAGTAGTACGTTAGGTTATTTTATCATAAGTTATTCAAATACTGTGTAATGTAATACTAACTATTAATAAATTAATATAAATGTAACATTAATGTTTTGAGATCTAAAGTATTCATCATATAATTTTAAATGAAATAAAAGATCACTAATATTAAAATAATACTAACACGTATGTTATACTATACAGCGTGTAACAAAAAGGTGTATGAAATGAATAGGTGGCGTGGAGATTGCAGAGCGCATTGACCCCAAGGAACTCCAAGAATATGCATGTCTAATAGGGCTGACTAAAAAACTTTCGAATAATATTTCTCTAAACATTGAAATTTATAGAGAGAAAAATTCCATCCTCGGACGGGATTCGAACCCGCGTCTTCTGACTCTCCGTGTCAGACGCCATTTTTTTATTTAAATTAAAATAAAAAATATTTAAAAATTAAATTAACGACACAGAATTGTCTCTATAAATTTCAATGTTTGAGATCGCTTAAGCAGGCGTTAGTGCTTTAAAAATTAATACTATAAAAATATATAAGTTATTTAAATTTTGATACATGGCCATGTGAATTCTAAATAGGTACATATGCACACCTTTCAGAATTACTACCCTTTTTATAAGCTGTATGTATGCAACTAATTTGGTAACGTTATAGTGAAAGTTTATCTATTTATCGTACGTCTAAGCGTTTATAAAATAATTGCTTTCCAGATATATTCGCTTAAATTAGTAACATTACAGTATTAAATGCTTGACAGGAACCTAGTTTTATTTTCCTTATATACTGATCTCTATTGCAATAAATGCTATTGAAAAATTGTGACCCTAAGAGTAATATCTGAAAATACATCATGGTGTTTACTTCGGACGTTACTTGGTATACCCATCTCACACTTGTCTGTTTTATACCGAGTTCAGACTCAGCTTTTCTGTGGTGTATGTCATAATAGCTAGGGAGCTGCGAGCATTTCGGCATACATATCATTTACTCGTGTTTCATATCGATGGAAGTAGAGTTCACCGCATATATCACGGGGAGTGTTCCGTGGAAATGTTCGGTTAATACCTGCAGCTAAATTTCGTCATTTGACGTCACGATAGAATAAGAAATATCATAAAAATTATGTTGAAGTCTGGGAGTCCACAACCGTGCGACAGCACTTTCTGCCTCACACTACCACTATGTAGTACAAGCGGCCATTTGAGGTATTTCCGAACGAATACGACTTGGGAGCTTTCAAGAAAAGAGCATATTCCTTCCTCAAAGGCCGGCAACGCATCCCCGAGACCTCTGGTATTGCGGTTGTCCATGTGCGACGGTGATCACTTACCATCATGTAAGCCGCCTGCTCGTTTATCAACCTATCTAATAAAAATAAAGTTCACATCGTAACCAATTGATCTGGTCTAGCGTAATCAAGGTCCGAGGTTACTTTTTGCGATACCTATTTGTCTATAGCGATTAAAATTTGCAACAAAGGTACGAAATAATGTTTGCATGTCTGACTTTGAGGCGAATGGTCAAAATAATGCTAAAAATGTAAAAATCCATGAGGCAGAATCACGACTGGTTTTTATTATTTCATGTCTGCTTTAGTTTCCATGACTGGCTTTTCATCGAATCGTTGTCAGATGACAATGCAGCGTTATCACGGTGGCAGACGATCACGCACGCCACTGCGAAAACTTTAACATTTCTTATAGTATATTTATCGCTATTAATGTCGGCCACATGATAAAAACATAATGAAATTTTGCTCACCAGCTCCTAGCTGTAAATATATTTTTATACACATCAAGTGATTTGCTAATATGATTGACGAATCGATACATTTTGTCAAATGTTCCATGCTCGCACTGAATAAGTTACAACATAAAACATTGACCTAAGTTGCTCGAAGATTTTCAGTTAAACTGATGACATTTTTGGCGAATCAAAAGGGACAATAAAATAATTAAATACATTCTAAAATCGTTACAAAATAATACTACGACATACTCTACTTAAACTGAATTGATCCCTCTCCAGGCAATATGATGATATTACATTTCAACATCCATAAACTATTCACTACAATTTAATTGATCTAATGAATTTAAACGTCTACGATATTCATACCGTCAAAGTTACATCATAAACGATATAGTGGACCCATTCATTTGCTTTGCACATTGTTTGTGACACTTCATTGCACTGAACACTTCGATCACTGATAGCCGCTTGTGTCTCATTAGTTTGTCATTGAGTCTGTAGACATTTCTGGAGTGTTTCGCCTCGTGGGCGAGACTCGTCACCCTCAGAGGTAGTTCGGCCGTGATACACAACAGAGGACTCCCATGCCTTTGTAAAGGGATCCTCTGCGCTTATTTCGCCAAAGGCCGTTCACGTCGTCACCCTTGAGGGCTATGTTGCTCTCTGAAACAATTTTACCTGTTAAATAAACTTTGTTATTATAGGTTATTTTACATACCTAATATTTGAAGCACGAACGCGTGCTTACCCAAAGTTTGGCAAACTTTATCTGTGGGCCTAGCACGAATAACGGATAAGTGCACTTAACGTAACGTGCCGTAGGTACACGTGAAACAGTAAACTGTCATTTATCTAGGGTAACTGTGACACTACGTAATTATTATTATATGATTATAGAAGCAGTAGCGCCTGCTATATACATATAACGCCTAATCAAATTTCTCGATTATGCGTCTTCGAATCCCGTCCGACGGTGGGAAATTTCCCAATCTAAATCTAACATTAAAAAACAGATATTGAATGTTTGAAAATCTTGTTTGTTTGGCGATTTACAAACGTACAAAGAAATATCTATATGTATTGTGAAGAGATTAATGAAAATATATTTTATTATTCTTTAACTATTCTTAAATGACTGAAGTGGTGATATTTATGTTTGAAAACATATAAATTTGGACACATTTTAATTTAAAAAACAATAGTTTAATAATTTTAAGTGTCTTTTAAGCTTTGACTATTTTTTCATTATATAATGGTATACTCGTACTATAAAAATACAATACAAAACTGAATTTATGAATGTGTGAAGATATTGCATAGATAAAATATAACCATTCCAACAACAAAAATATATCTACATATCGAATTTAAATAAATAACACCACAGCTTTACCAGTCAGAGCTTGATATAATTTTGATAGAGCACGTTTGAAATTATAACAGCAACCATTTATCAACCGGAGATTTACAATTAGATTTCGTTTTGGGCACGATTGAAATAATTACATATACCTTACCAAACTTTTCTGCGTATTAACATGTTGTATTAATAGATATATACAACAGATTATCTTACTCGCCTAAAGTATTTTAAAGACTTACTCAGTTACCTACAGTTCACATAATAGAAACAAAACAAAAACGGCTACATTCATTTTGTTATTTATTTTGATAGTCAGTTATATTACCGTGTGTAGTATGTAGTAGAACCAGGAGAAGCCTAACTATACCTATGTGTGTATAATTATAATTAAATATAACTTTCATCTAAATCACGACATAAAAACATATTTATGATAATCTTCCAATAATATCCAAAGACACCACTTGAATAAATTGCTAAAATACTTCCATTTATACAAAAATAATTTTATTGTCGAAGGGTACATCGACAATTATTTTTGATTCTTATATACCTATTTGTTTATTGGTAAAGACGACGGTCAACGGTAACAAATACAAATTTAGTGCCAAATTGCATCCCTGTAATAATTTGAACACTTAATAAAAACAGCTGTGATGTGACAAACCAAGATTGATAACTTTATCATAGCGTATAGGTATTTGGTAAGGTGTTTTTTTATAATTAAATCCCAAAAAATGGAACAGTCATCACAAAAAACTAGTACCTATCTATGCAAAAAACGTTTCAACAAAAAAGCGTACCTACCATCAATTTTATAGTAGGTGTATATTTATTGATATATATGTGTCTACGCGTACTAAGACAGAACTTCAGCAATTTTAACCCTTAAAGGGGTGAAATGGGGTAATAAAACTTTGTAACAAAGTAAGCACATATAATTTTCATAATTAATATAGCTGTTTAAATACACTGTTCCAGGATTTTTCCGAGTCGCGCTACTTAAGGTAGAAATGGTGAGCATAAATAATTTTACTGCCTTTTAACCATCTGTAGATCTGTTCAACAACTACGAGTAACATTATTGATTCAAAACGATTGAAAAAAATAGCCTCTGATTTTTTAAGGAGTGTATTGGGACGTGGCGTTAGTCTGCAAAAAACTCAACATGTTATTTGACTTGGTTTTGTTGTCTGGGAATAAAGGCACCTGTAATATTATGTTACTTAAAATAGAGATTTAATCAACATGTACACTAATATTATAAAAAGGAATAATATGTATTTGTGTGTGTGTGTGTGTGTGTGTGTGTGTGTTTTGTGTACGTTTGCAATAAATAAACTCAAGAACTATTGTGCCCATTTCAAAAACTCTTTGACCATTGGAAAGCTACATTCACCCTGAGTAACATAGGCTATATATTTTAATTCATCATCATCATCATTCATCACCAAGCGGGTGAAACCGCAGAAAGCAGCTAGTTAATTAAACTTAAATGAACACATTTTAAATCGAATGATCGAATCTTTGTATACATGTAGATAATATCCTCAAGGGTTGAATATAAAACAACACTTTATCCCAGATTGTCGAGAAGCGTTTGTAATGTCTATAGAGAATAAAGATGAGAATCTTCGTACTTTAAGATACAGTATTTGATCTTTGTTCTTGGACAATACCTCTTCTGAAAGCACTTCAGACTACCTCGACTCCAGTCCAGTCTGCAGATTTTTTGGCAGGTTGGTAGAGTACTGTGGAGTAGTAAAGCTAGCATTTTTTTGTCGCAATGAAATCTTTTATGGATACCAGCGGCTCCGGGGGAAGCACGGTGATTATTTGGGAGTCTCCGTAGCATACCCACTAAAACACAGCGGGGTTCATCACAGCCGCTTATGGCGGGAATGCGGGATCGCTTTCGCACACGACCGCGAACCCGCCGAGGCTGTCTGATGCCGGAACCCTCTCCCTTGCAGCAAGTCAGAACACATTGCGTGCCGCAACCGCATCGGAGGACCAAACCGCAAAAGGACGCCATGCCCCCCCGAGTCTGGGCACCCGAGGACCCACTACGAGCTTGACCGCTTTCTCTTTTTCCACAACTCTATTCTACTAGGTATTTCTCTAACGCTACTATACCAATATATATTTATATACAGTTAATAGAGTATTTAGATTGCTTTTTACCCAAATAAAAAATCTGTGTGCAGTGGTCGCCGCGATCGGACATGCCTGTAACCTAGGTCGATAGCGTCGGCTAATTACGTGAGTAAGTCGGTTTTGATATTAATTAAATAAAAAAAATTACAAGAAACCTATTAAGCTGAATTGCTATATCTATTTTCATAACGTTAAAGAGAAGTGGTTTCTGTCTTTCGACAGGCGACATTTCCATTGTCGCTGTTACTTTTAAAGACTGCTTTTAAGGAATTCGTAGGTCGCACTACAACTGCATTATAACTGGCTCCTAAGGAATGCCCACGAAACACACTGATTGTGCTTAGTGTCAGTTTTTTACATAGATTAAGACTTGAGGGTGATAGATAGCTGGGATAACTTCAGTTACGGCCGGTGCCAATACTATCTATCTATAGTCGGTTTACCTTACTAGAGATAGATATTTGTCACTATTTGTATGGACGTTATGTCAAATTTCTATCGGTAGTTAGGGAAACTGTGGATAGATGATTATTGGGATCCCTCATTAGTGTCATATCACCATGTCGTAGATTTCTTCAAGATGTTAACTACATAGGAAGCTTAAGCCCGAAGTAGAATTTAAACCTGCGACTACCAGATCGGAGTTTTCTCTATCTCCCTATCTCTATCTCCTATCTCTATCCCTCTTTACTCCTGTTTTATCAGCTTAAACTATGTATGATTATTTTGTGAAAACACTGCCGCCCGCAGGGCTAAGTGAGAAGTCTTCGGCGCGGACGTCCCGAACACTCCTTAAAAAAGACCACCGAATGTGGTCGAAACTATAGTCGGACCTATCCGATAAATATTACGTGAGTAATCCCGTATTTCTAGGTAAAAATATGTATGGTGGTTAGAGTAGTATGCAAGTTAACTTTAGCACATTTCTCTGTATACGTCGAGCTTTGTGATGAGCTCTTGGTTACATGAACAGCCTAGTACCTACCTGTAAGGTTACAGCAATATGCAACTAAAGTGGTTGACAGTGTGAGATTCGGCTCTGGTTTTAAGTTACTGTCTTCCATTGTATTTACGAGATGTGGCGTAAAGCACATAATCCCTTTATGCAAATGGAGCGTTATCTTCCACATTTCTTTCGCCAAGTCTTCGCGAAATAAGATTGTGTAATGATTTACATACCTACTTGTTGTTCACGGACAATAGAGTTCAGCTGTTCTTGTTGTTTTAGGCATGAGATCACCTTGCTCTTCTTTAGCTTTTTACTGTATGTTAAATAAGAGGGACGAGATTAGGTAACATAAATGTGTAGTATAGGTATTCTCAAGAAATATACGAACTTCTATAGTGTTTAAGCAGCTGATACACAAATATTGTTGCTTAGGCAGTACAGCTCTAAGCTTTTTATTAATTTCAAGGTCTGATGATGAATAGATCAGAAGTATATGGACTCTGAGATAGCAAATCTTTGTGATATGATAAAGCGTGTGTATTATGTGACCTAAATTGTAATCATTGCATACTTTTAAAATTGTAGTTTTCGTTTTTAATAATATTCTTCTTCGACGAACGTCTGCAAAAATATAAATTGATTAAAAACAAGAATAAATTAAAAATTGTAACAATTTAATCACACATACCTAAATGATTCAAGTTTTCATGCTGTGGCAGTAGCTCTTGTATATCAGTGACTATCCTGTTTATCTCCTGGGTGTCTTTGACGATGCTGCAAAGCTCCTCTTGGTTGAAGTCGGGAGTGATCTGCTTGCAGAGCAGAATCTGGCTGATCACGTTGCCGAAGTTAGATGGACCAGCGCGGTTTTCTAGAGAATAAGTTATGTTTCACTAGGCGGTAGGTCTCTTGTGCCAAATATCTACATGTAACAAGTATAATTTGGAAAAAAATAATACCCACTTCCATTCTGTTCAGTTATTGAAGTGTAACTCAAAAAATACAGGACCGAATTTGATGAAATTTTAATGGGACCACACGGAAAGCACCAGCTTTCAAACCAAAATAATAAGAATTTTGAGAATCGATTCACCCTTTCGAAAGTTATGAGGTAACAAACATACAAAAAAATAGTCGATTAAGTACCTCCTCCTTTTTGGACGTCGGTAGAAAAAACTGACTTAGACTTAGAATATGAAGACCTTTGGTTAGTGCTTAGCAGGAGTAAGTGCTTTAAATAATTCTATTTCAAATTCCAATATATATATTAGAACTCAAACACACAGCTTACGTTCATATTAAAATGCTGAATTGTACATTTGTTAAGTTGTACTAGTAGGAGTACTAGGAGTAATGAATCTACGATATTGAAAGTATTTTATTCAGAAATTCATACCTATATTGGTTCTCTAGATTCGCAAATACTTTGGCAACTAGCCATACACAAAAAAAATTATTGAAAAAAACCGCAAAGTAAGCAATTCTTTTTTAGTTCGCAGTGGTAGTTTTTCTCTGTTTGTAGTATTAATAACTAGCTCGACCTCGTGAAAAATCCAATCATTCCGGAATAAAAAGTCTACGTATTATTTTTAGAAAAAACTTTAGTAGTTTTGGCGCACAAAAGTAATAAACATCTATTCGAAAGATTATGTTATTCACGGAATACTCGTAGTTACCATGCTTGCCATTTGATTTGAGTTTCCAACATTTTGCAACAGAGCTGAATTAGCGGACACTCAAATCAAATATACATGGTATGGTAGCTATTTCTTAAATAATGTTTACATTATTTTGTAATGTACGTGATAATTTTACAATTACTTATAAATACCTATCCATTTATCTAAACAGACATACTTTCGCATATAAATACTTGTCATTGGTACTCGGTATTCTTTGAGCCCGCTACCCTTCTTTCTGATGAGGAAAGAGACACAAAAGGGCATATTATATGTCTGGTGTTTATTCTCATGGTTGTCTAAAAGAGATTACTCTGAGCGATATAACCACCGATTGGAAGCCTTTAGTGGTCGTGAAATATTGTGCATGCATATTATAACACTTTATTGTACAAATACACCATATAAATATCAACAATTACATTAACAATTATAAAAATAACTGTACGGTAAAACTGTACAATGGGCGGTCTTATCGCTAACAAGCGATCTCTTCCAGACAACCAATCGATTATCTTAAGATTATCTATGTTAAGACTATAATATTAGTATTATATGGTATTAAAATGGTGTTATTTATGAGCATTTACTAAAATACACACCCAAGAAATATGTTTTAGCATACCGTAATATGAGGTCATGTCCATTGGCACGAGTTGGACTAGTCTGTGGCACTTAGCAAGCTCCCGCAGTAGGAGCTGAGACATGAAGTAAAGAAGCACTAGTTGCGGTTGCTCCGTACACGAATCGCTCGATGACCTGTGTAAAACAAATAAACAACTTATCACCGAATGGGGTACATTATATAGACATGTATATACTCGTAGAATGAACATGCAGGATCATCCTACATCCAGCTAGTCGGATTTTAATCAAATAAGCATCACGGATTTTTTCGCTTAAATCTCACAAGGCTGCTATACACAAATATCTTTTTACTTAGCATTTCTAATCAACCAATATCAACGGACTGAGTATTGTTTCGTCAAACCTAGCGATTGGTTTCAAAGATATTCGTACAGCCAATAGGAATATACGTTGTCCATCTATTTACCCTTCGTGTCACAGAATGATTTATAGTCACCTCTATTTCTGTCAGCCATACCCTGAGAAGGGTGGACGGAAGAATCAAGAGAGTAACCTTGGTCAAGTAAATTAAACTTGAATTATTAAGGGGATCACTGTGTCACTTTGGTATTGGAATGAAAATTTAACACAGTGATTTAGGACGCTTGTGTAAAAATATGTGCAACTGTTATTTTCAGGTACTGGCACTTAGTCAGTTTTATGTAGTTTACCCTTTACTTTAGAACAATTACGTATATTGAAAATAGGAGAGACATAACACCTATCAAGACGGGATTTTTCGCCTTTTACAAATCACTTTCCGACGGCAAAGGAAATATTCTTTAACCCCACTCCCTCATGGAGTAAAAATCAGCCAGTGAAAAAAACCTGCTTTATGTTTAGAACTCGGTATAAAAGCAAAACCGTGTTTCAGCTTTCAAATGCTTCTACAAAATTATTCGGTTTATCGTCATTGATCACGAGGCTTTGTTATGGTCAGCTTGAAACTCGCTGCTTATTCACATATGAATCAGGATTATGTCCCTAAAACTATAACAGCAAATTCATTGTTTATTTACTGCGATACTATAGGCATTAAAGCATGAACATGAATTGATATGAATTTACATAAGTCTTCATTCTAATATAGTAGTCAGGGTAACATTTACATATTTATATACACTGGAATAATTTGTTATTCTCAACTTCATTCTTAGTTATGAATTAGACTACATAAATAGATAATTGAAAAATTTTAAAATTTAAAAACGATTGATTGGTTTTAAAGGATATATTACAGTTTATTCGAATGATTGATTTTTTATATGTATATATCTAAATGTATATATAAAAAAGTTATGATGTTCGTTGGTAAGCGCAAAGATAACTTGAGAACGGTTGAACCGATTTGGATACTATGTACTTTTGATGTTCGTAAAAGTGCGAAGAAGACTTCTAGGAAAAACATAGAATAGCTGGAACGAAAATATATTAAAATTCGGGAAAAACCGAAAGCGCTTTTTGCTATGAAACTAGACCAGTGGGCCGACCACGAAAATCTGTTCAAGTGTAACGTAATCGCATCGTTAACGTATTTAGTACAAACTCTCTATTATCTAGTACAATATTGGCACAGAAAACTCATAGTTTGTACTGAATACGTCAACGGTACGATAACGTTACAGTTAAGCAGATTTTCGTGCTCGGCCCAACGGTCTCTTGGATCAGTCGGCAGCTGTAGAAAATTACTTTTTAGAGTTAGTGCAGTTTTATCGGATCAACAACCAAACGCCTGGTTGCTAGTATTGAAAAAAAAACGTACAATTTCAACTTACTTTATTTTAATGTTAATGTTTAATTCATAAGTTGATTCTGTTAATTTGTTGGGAGCAATTTGTGGTGGATATTTCAGCCAACACCAAAATATGACCAGCTCTGCAGAATATTAAAATTCACAACAGCAATGGAATATTAAATGATCTTGATGAATATTTAAACAGAATTTATTTGTACGTGCTGTTTCAGTCGCTACCCACATCAAAAGCCATTTGAGAGGGCCATAATACAAAGAATATTTATTTAGTTTTGTATAGTACATAAACAGCCTTGCCAGAAAGTACTTTTTGTAAAATTTTGGTAATTTAAGACAAGTTACGCTTAGAATAATTTATTTCGCTGAGAGTAGACATTAATCTAACCTCCGACCGATCTGACCTCCCGAGAGACTATGATCAGGAGTTACCATTGTTGGAAACCACACCATTGTACTTTACCCTGTCTTGCTTAATATTTACGATCTAGTATTAGAAGGTTAAGCATCCGTTCAATATTGATTTACATTGCCAATTTCGTCTAATATAAATTGTTTGAGGAAAATTAAATTGGGCTCCTTTGTACGCGGCTATCATTCAGTATAAATACACATTCTAATTTTGATCCGATAATAATAATTGGAATACTTCACTGAACCAATTTTGTGTTAGTCACGTTATTCGAACGGTGTCGAGGCAGGGTCGGGCTGACACGGAATGTGGTTTAGTTACCTGCCCCTTTACCTTAGCCCTTATCTTAATAATTACAACTTATAGTAACGTATGTTAAGACTACGAGTAAAACGTATTTAAACTAACAAACAAAATTGCTAGCCTCAGAAAAAAAACTTTTTGATGGTGACTATGTTTCAGTAATTTTCATAAAACATCAGAACAATTTTATTTGAAACGGAAATAGGTTCTATTTCACTTTTATGACGAATATTTTTAGTGTCACCATCATCGGCATTCAGCAATCAATTGCTGGACATATGCCTCACCAAATGAACGCCACTGTGATAACCTTTACTCCTCGCTTGTCATTACTTTGAGGTGTGGCATAAAATATTCATATGACATGTGTATTGGTGTTCACAGGGCGTAGTTGTTCGAACCAGTGACACTGCTGCTAGTCATCGGGCTGTGGAATTTTAGGTGTCTGTTTTGTGATAGTTATAAGCCCATCCATCGGTCGTCATAGCCTCACGAGCAGGTGTGATTGTCTTGAAATACAAAGGTATTTTTGAACTCTCTTAGATCTCATAGAAAAATCAGTACCTACCTTCTCTAGACCGCTACCAAAACAACAACAGTTGCATAATCAACATATCATTGCCGGAATGTTGGTAGTATGTCCAGATGGTTGAAATAGATCCAAAAATATTCAGCCCACGGAGTGATAATTTTGGTTCGCGTATAAGGTATATAGTGTTCAGCATTTGTACCAAAGTAAAGCGTCAGATAAATTCAGAGCGGTATTCGGGGTGGCTGTAATCAATAAGTATGAATTGCTCAGTGCAATCTATCAGTGACAGTCCACTGCATCGCAACCTCGCTGGTGTCACTAGTTCTAGATAAATGATCAAGTCGACTTAGTATCTTTAAGAAAGATTTCTTTTTTCTTCGCAGTCGCAACGTCTGAATCTCAGAATGATATTTTTATTTAACTAGTATAGCATAACAATAAATTATAATAATTACAAAAATTTTACTAGTCTACTTACTTTTTAGAATTAGGTAAAACCAGCTGGCCAGTCTGCTTGGTTGCCTCTACGCAGGCTCGCCTCAGTCTGCGGACCCTCTCCCTTAGTTCGGGGCAATCGTGAGGTTGCCCGATGTGAATGAGCAGATCACGGAATAGCGCGAGCTGCACGTTGATCTCCGTCAGCAACTGGGGAGGAAACAACCCGATTAAATGATTTTCTTAGGGTTCCGCTATACTATGGGCTTGCGGCAAACGTTTTTCCATCTGTTCGTCTTTCTGAAAATACCACTAGATATTTTATTTATACAACTTTCAGGTGCACTCCACAGAACGCCACTATATACGGAGATTGATAGGGGATGCAGGTGTAATTACCAAATACCCAGACATAGACAGGGATGATTGCTTTCAACTGTCGAGGTCCTGGAACCTAGTAGTTAGGCTATGCACGCCAAAGATGGGTTAAAAAAGTTCACAAATGGACACTATGAAGTAATTTTCGTGGACTATTATTTATTCTGTGGTTTCGTAAGTGGTTAACAGAACATAATTTCGAATGATTTGTGTGACAGCGGTTAGGGGCGTTGTGTGCATAAAACGCAAACGAAAGTCGGTAGGTCGTTTCGCTTACTCTTAGTGTCACTTACCAGCATAGACTTCAGCCTCGCGATTCTCTAAGAGCAAACTTCGCTGCATCTTTGACACCATCCGAGAAACAAAGGACGAGATGACAAGAAACGTTGGAGAAACAATCTTATGTACAAGGGTGATATCTCATAAATTATTTGACATCGGAGAGCTCGTCAACGAACTCGTCGATGAATCATTAGAGAATCGCACGGCAGTTTACTAGTGCTCATGGCACTTGCAATAGTGTCGAAATATAGCGATTTGTTGGACAGTGGTAGGGGCGTTATACGCATAAAACGCAACAGAAAGAGGGTAGATCGTTTTGTTTGGTCTTAGTGTCCCTGACCCGCATAGACTTCAGTTTACTCGGCTTACCGCATATATCGGGGAGATGTATGGAATGGGGTTCACTTAAGCGAGAATCTAAATAAAACCAAATCTATTATTCAACTATTGTTGGTTTGCTCTTATAATAAACTTTACTCATTTATTTATTAATTGAGATCAACTTTAATTACTTAGGCTTATCTTAATTTTACGTTAATAAAGATTTAAAAAAATCAGGATCGACCACCATTGTCAACATCGGGTGGCAATGGTGATCAGCATGTGGACAATGGTGATCAACACATAATTGCGAGCAGAGTCTCATCAAGTACAGTTGGCATGAGCCCAAAGCCCGCAAGAAGTGCACCGATACCATATTTCGTGATTTCGTCCGAATTTGCCACAAAGAAGGTAATATGGGCAATGCGGGTCACTATGTAGGTAATTAGAATCACGATGGAGTCACTTGACTCCGATTAGCCTACATGGGCAAAATCGTAAGTTAATCGTAATAAGTATCGTAACACATTTTAAAGCGATTAGTAAACCGATTTTAACTAACGCAATACGTCGAGTATGTAGGACTCGACCGAAAACCGGTCGGATCCTACTTCTAGTCGCTTTAAGATAAAAAAATCTCACGAGAAAGTTGAAGATATAATCACAATCTGAGTTGTAAATAAAGTAAAAATTCATTAACCGAAAATAATTAAAAGTATGTATTTAATTAGCTATAGGTACGTAAGTACGTATATGAGTAGGTACGTATATACTTGGCTCATTCGGAATCATTAATGGTTTGATCATGGTATTTTTATGGTTTATATTTAATATTATTTTAACTGTTGGATCAAGTACGTAAATTAGGTTTTTTTACTTTGAATTTTTTATTGAAAGTACATGGCTAAGTCCTAACTCCTAACTAGGTTTCCCTGTGTTTAGGATATCAGTGCCCTTCGGTCTTCGTTAAAACACGCTACATATGAGGTACAGCATTAGTTTAGTTTATTAAGTTAAGATCCGCGTTCCGGAAACTCTGCGAAGTCTTCTCGTCAAAAATACCTCAGTGCCTCAATGCAAGAGTCTTCGACCAATGTGTGTTACCAGTGATGACTTATGGCACTGAAACGTGGTCTCTTACTATGGGCCTCATAAGTAAGCTCAAAGTCGCACAACGAGCTATGGAGAGGGCTATGCTCGGGGTTTCTCTACGTGATCGAATCAGAAATGAGAAGATCCGTAGAAGAACGAAAGTCACCGACATAGCCCAGAAGATTAACCAGTTAAAGTGGCAGTGGGCAGGGCACATAGCACGAAGAACAGATGGCCGATGGGACCGGAAGGTTCTGGAGTGGAGACCACGGACCTGCAAGCGCATGATAGGTCGTCCACCGACACGGTGCACAGACGACCTGATAAAGGTCGCAGGACGACGTTGGATGCAGGCCGCTTCCAACCGGTCCTTTTGGAAAGTTATGGGATGTTCAGCAGTGGACGTTCTACGGCTGAGATGATGATGATGATGATGATTACGTTAAATATTCAGTAAAGTTAACGTTGCTGTTTGTACATGAAATGGAATATAGGCTCTATATTTGGTAACGGATAATGCGCCACAGTAATATTTATTTATTTTGCTGGTTGTGTACATTTTCATTTAAACTGTGTTTATGTAGGTTGATAAACAGCAATTTATACTCTTAGGTGGAAAATATATAATATACTTTTATACAATGAGAGTAAATGAGTGAAATTATAATTTTAAATGTGAATTACTTATGTGTCCACTTACAGTTGCATTAGATATTTTACTTTTGATTCCCCTAGCAACTAAAACAACACGTAGGTACACTTGCTTATCTTATGTTATGCTAGGAATTCACTCAGAGCAAAAAAACCACTTCACTTCACTTGTCATAGCTATGTAATTATGTCACCGAAAAATATACACACTAATTGACATTAAACACTTAAAAGTAAATCTATTTAGAATATATAAATGATCACCTTACTTAGTGCAATATGTTGACAAAACAAAAATTTGTGCAGAATTTTAGCAGATACCTTCCTGAACTATATATTCGAATACCGATACTATAATTTAGTAAAAGCACTGTTGTTAATCTTTACTTATAATAAATCCGTAGAAGTGAAAATTCTGTATATTGAAAATATCAAAAAAATAAATGACTGTTACTAGACCGACACCGAACCCAAAAATGTGATTAAAAATGTTTTGTCTGTCTGTCTATTTGTTCAGACATCACGCAAAAACTACCAGTTCGATTACGGTGAAACTTGGTATAACTGTTCTTTAATATCCTGGGCACCACACTAGGTACTTTTATCCCGGAAAAGTATATTACTACAATAAAAACAAACTTAATTTTGCGGTTCGATCCCTAGACCCGATAACTGTAACAAAGGTTATTTTATAACACTATTAGGTAGGATTAGTCATTCTTATAGATATTAGTTTTTAGGAATTTTGCTTTACACGATGCCGATGTATGTAATAATACTGTAGAGCTCGAATTTCAGTACATTGAAAAAAAATGCTAAGAACCGAGTCAGGGGATATAAGGAGTGGTGTCGAACATTTTTTTTATTAATTCGTTTCTCTGTTTGTCTCTCTGTTTGTACGGGCTAATCTCAGAAACGACTGGACCGATTTAAATGAAATTTCGTATGGTGGTAGCTTATATCCCTGGTCAACATATAGGATACTTTTGATCTCGGTAAATTAAAGAGTTCCCGTGTGTTAGTTAAAAACTGTAATTAACCGTATCCCGCGAGGCCACGCGAGCGAAACCGCTGTCTGGTCAGCTAGTATAAAATAATTTAGTATAAAAGCATTGTTATTTTGACGTTACAAAATAGACAATTAAATTATAATTATATGTGTGTAGTATTATATTTATAGGTATATAATGTACAGATAGCAAGACTTCAGACTAGTGTACTCAGTTGTATTCATATTACACAGGATAGCATCTCGGATCACTTCGCACGTCAGATACAAAGACAGTCTCTGATAACATAAACTCGAATGCTTAGATGTAGAACATGTAGAGAAACAAAGCGCTTGGCTGTCTTAATTGTAAATATGTAAATTGCTTATGTTAAGTTAATGTTGAGTTCTAAGATCCAAATTACAATCTAGTGCAAAATTAGCCAACCAAAGAGAACCGCACTAATATTCTTAAGGCGCGGTCCAATCTTAATTTTAAAACAATTTATGATGCAATTGAATACGTGCTCATACTTTTTACATTTATTTCGTACAATCAAATGATTAAATTTTAATGATAAATGAGTCCATAATTCACTAGTAAATTTCAGTGGGAATTCGAATATGAGACATTCATTGAAATATAATTGCCCATAATTGAATACTTTTTTCCACGAAGCACGTACGAAAAATTTGCTAAATTTAAGGGAATGTTGCCGATTTTTTTCTATCGAGCCAAGTTTGTTGTGTATTGGCTCCCATACTTCATAAGAACGTATATTCAATTTACACTAGGTTTTTTCAAATTTCGGTTATTAGGTAAGTTTAAGTATCGAAAAATAAAGTTTTCGCGAAGACGAATCATGAAAGGGGTTTTTTTTCCATTTTGTTTTTTTTTTCAACGTTTTCGCGCACGCTGTAAGTAGTATATATATGTGTAGGGGACACTTATACACACAATAAATATTCCGTACTATACCCTAAATTTTCACGTGAAATATTTGTATGTAAAGATCGCTGTACGAGAACTATGAAAATCACTAAAAATGCAGTAATTACGTGTGTATACCCATTCCATAGAATTCAAATAATAGGTTCTAGGTTGATTAATCAAATATGTGCTAAATATCATCATCATCAGCCAGCTATAGCCTACTGCTGAGCATAGGTCTCTCTTTTTTTTTGTGCTTTATTTCTATGCATTTTGTATGTAATTTGAATGGAACAGGAAACAGCCCGTGCCATGTCCACGCCAGACAACAACAAACAAACAAAACAAAATTTATTTATTTGGAACCATAACATTATTAAGCTACTATGAGAATCGATGACATCTGCAGAAGTGTATAATTATAAGACGCCATTTGTGTGCGGCTTGCGCCCAGTGTCGAGCTCAGGCAAAAAATAATAAGGTATTGGTGGTACCTACACTATCAACAGATACTTCGCATTAGGCTGAACAACCCGATGGTGTTGGATGCACTTGCAATATTTTTTGCCAGTGATAGTTACCGCAGGCGCCATCTGCGTCAGTTGTTTCTACGCCCCGTTTCGTGAAAGCGCCACGACAGTAATGCTTCAACGCAGTGGGTAATGTAAGCACCACATTTGTACATTAGATGACCTGGGACGACGAAAATAATGATGCTATTGAATAATAATAATAATAATATTGAAAATAGTGATTAGCTGATATCGAAAGCGCGCTTTTTTAATATCTATCGTAAAATACAATTTTTGTTTGTTGAATCGACATTGATCCACCCAAATATAAGATATGCGCGTTAACCTCAAAGAAAAGAAGAAGAGAAACATGCTTCGGGCACACATTTTTGGCCATAGATTAAGTAATATGTAGTTCATACTTACCAGAATGTATTTATAGACACTTATTATGATATTATCTATGTATATATTATATAAACATAATTTATTTCTGGACACAGATTATTTATTAAGAATTCAATATAGATAGGTGTTAATCCAGAAAAGATTATGTGTAACTTAAGCACCAGGTAGAGAGAAGAGAGATCTATATGAGAGCTTTTAACTGTGAGCTTTTTGGAGCTAGCGCTTAGCACTAAAAAGTTTACAGATTATCAAGTAATTAATATAGTGTCTACAATATTGTTACTGTACGTTTTTTAAGTGGAACAAAATTTAATAAAATCATCTGCACCTACTGGAAAAACTAAAATTGCCCTACTACTACTGCCCTACTACCTACGACTACTACTCAACGATTTTAAAAATGTCAACCTGTATGTTATATAATATCATAATGTAGTAAAATTACGTATCTGTAGGAAAAATAATTAACTGCCCATCATTTATTTTTACTACACGTAAAACGTTTTAATGCGAGCTCTTATAAGTGTCAGGGATCATTTGTCGTTGGATAAAATAATATTTTACATAGACACTTTTCTACCTATTGAACAGGGGCTGTGTTGCTAGCCCTATATACTAACATAGTACCAATCTCTGTTAAAGTGATGGACTAATAGGCAGTTAATTAAAAATACGGTTGTATGCTGTGGCTATAGGGCAGTGGTGGCCAACCGGTCGATCGCGATCGACCAGTAGATCGCGGCTATTGGTCCGGTCGATCAAGGCAAAGTAAAACTAATATAAGTTTAATATACAATAAACAACTAAGAAACAAACACATTTCTCGCCTGTCAGATGCTCAAACATTGGATTCTTGCTCACACATTGGATCCTTTAAAGTTATTTCGACAAACCTGACCTGGCTAATCTACAGGAAAGTGCTTCGACGCAATGCTCACACTTGAATATAGATAAGTAGACATATTAAAAAAGCAAATTTATGTTTTCTCTCCTATTAAAATAAAAATATTAAACATTTAATTAAGTAGGTATGGGTAAGGTAGGTCGCAAAGGATTTCTTCAAGAACAGTAGATCTTGATTGCAATCAAGTTGGCCACCTCTGCTGTAGGGTATTATTATATCTATACAGACAACAAAGTAAGCGAACTTCGAAGAACCTTCTGCAGTGTTAATTCACTCAATCTATTTCAAAGCTTAGTCTGCTAGCTATATCGATAAAGTATAAATCACTGACCTGACCTCTGGCGGAGACACAAAGAAAACACGTTCGTTCAATCAACGAAGCCACGGATGACTGATCGTGGACTTAGTTATCATTTTCATTTGTTCAGAGAACAATAAAACAAGAGAGTGATCAAGCTTTTTTTGCTCAAGGTATAGATTGATATTCTCTGTTCTTTATAGCTAAAAGAATTTTTTGTTCCACTGTGCGAGTCTGCAATGTGTACATGAAGTTAACGTTATGGTGCACTAATTTCACCAGTAATAAATACAGATCATGTGTGTGTAAGCCTAAGAATGCGAGTACACATTTCAGTTTATATTTCTGCACCAAAATACAGAGAGAACCTGAAATACTACGCCACACGCAACGGCTATGGCCCCACTTATGCCATTGTAGGACCGGACATCAACCCAGTAAAATAAATGAATCATGGCAATACTAGTCCGACGTTTTACGCGATGTTTTCATCGCGCTGGGCGATGTTTTGTTTGTTATTCTTTTTGAAGTAAAAACTTCTTAAGGCGCTTTGAGCACTTTTTGGGTGAACAAAAATCATGGAACTCACATCATCGTCACGTAACGCTTTGTCATAGATAATGTAGTTATGAAGTGAAAACGTCATTATGCGCTATAATGGTTTCCATGATTGTTGTTGATTGTGTGTCTTAAAAATAATTCGATTAGTTTTTACTTCTATCGGCAGTCCCCTGCAACTGCCCCGCATGATGTTTTTCTTCACACATAAACTATGCTACACATACACGATTCCCTGTGTCATGGAGGCATACACTATATCTGGGTGGCACTGCAACTTTCATGAACAAGCGTAGAGCTTAAGATTGGAACATGACTTGTCCGTCTTCTCAATAAATAACAAAAAAAAAACCTTTTCAACCTAGTCACGTCACGGGTAGCAAGGAATAAACCAATCATGTAGAAGTACCCTTCTTTGACTCAAAATGGAACTTGTCGCTAGTTGTAATCAAATTAAAAGAAACCACATTCACTGGTAGTTCAGAATACGCCTGTGAAAATATTATCTCCATTGCATACAGAGAGATATTTGAGTGCGACTGCAAAATTGCCAGAGACTCTGGCCAACTCAACCCAACAGATATGAGAGGAGTTGGAATTTGGTATTTAGAAATGTCAATGACAAAGCTGCGCGTAATACAAACGATGTTTTCAAATAGAACAGCAAAATAAATACCATATTTGAATAAAATATTCCGTGTATTTGTCTGAATAACGTGAATAAAGTCGACACACAATAATTATATTATGCATTAGGTACATAATCAAAACTTTTACAGCGCTGATAATTATAATGTAAAAATCATCATCATCATAACTCGATGACGCAAGTTCCTTGATTTTTCTGCAGCCAAAAAGCGTCACGTGCCCATGACGCGAGTTTCTCGATTTTGTCCACCTAAAAAGTCGATGATGATGACGCGAGTTCCATGATTTTTGTTCACCCAAAAAGTGCTCAACGCGCTTAAAGAAGTTTTCACTTCAAAAACTGATTGACCTAATTTAAAACTTTCTTTTCTTTTACAACCCCAAAATAATCAACCCCCACGCAATTTGGTTACACGCTCTTATACTACGTAAAAAAATTATATTGTTTCGAATTAATCTTCTTGCGTTTATTAAAGATCCACAATTGTATGTGTTGTCGAGCCAACAATAAACAAATGCCAATTTGCCAAAGTTACCACTAAAATCTCGATTTGCTTGACCTTTGTTCTGAGCCTTTACTCTGAGTTTTTCGTGACCAACGGGATCGCGGTCTCGAACTCTGTTTTTGAGTTTCGATAAGTATTAGTCGCACTGTAGTTGCAGAGCAAAGTGAATGCGTACACCAACGATTGAACTCACCGTGTGGTGTCACAATTTGGTTTTTGTAACAATTTGAAAATAGACATAATATTATGGCTGAATCGTGAATATTCTTTATTAGGATTTCTCCATACTACTAAATTCGCATATCATCCACCAGGGACACTTTTTGACGGAATCCTAAATCCTGTTAGTTTTGTTTTTTACTGCAGAACCTATTTGAATTTCGATAAAGATACAGTGAACAGTGAAACACACTCAGACTAGGCCTTGGCTTGACAAGGCCTTCCTGAGGTGTTATCTCAGACAAAATAAAAAAGTCAAGACAGAATGTTGTGAACAGAGAAGTGAGGCCGGTTTTCTAAACTAAATGTGCGTGACTCGGTACTGTCATGGTAATTCAAATTAAATTAAAATTATTAAAAATTTATCAATAATTAATAAATTTAAATTAAATTATTAAAACTTTACGTTTTGTTTTCACACGCCGAGATAGTTCATCTCACGAGCCAAGGTGTAGTTTCGTTGTAGATTTTGTATGTAAATATGTATGGACACGCCGAGGCGTAGATTTACTCGGCCTCACTTCTCTGTTCACAACATTCTGAAATTGAAATTGAAATTGTTTTTTATTGTCCAACAATATACAGTTAGTACTCATGCTTAACTCTAATTAATATATTATACTTACCCATATGTACCTAATAGTATCCACACTAGGCTCTAGGCCTGTGTTGATAGATATGGATAGATACTACTAGGTTGATTTTATTCAACAAACTGTCCAAAGGACTTATACTAGGATTCCCTGTCTTGAATTTTTTATTTTGTCTAAGGGTGTTATGCACTGCGGAGGTTAATGTTACTTACTATATTTTTGTCCACATTTTTGTTTTCGGCACATTTTCTAAAAACTATAATAGTTTTAGGATTCTTGTTTTGCTAATTTATGACAGGTTATTGTTTTTGTTTCAAGGTCACTTCTTCGCATAAAATGTAAAATTTAAAGTTGTTACTCACTGCATGTAATGTTTTAAATTGATTTAAACATTCGTTATACAATTTTAGGTTAGACTTTTTGTTAGAATATAGGTTTCTGTGCGGTTATGCTAAACTATAATATACGGTTTTATAACAAACGACACACTTTGTTTCAATCAGAAATCCACAAGTTTAACGGCAAAAAATATGACCAATGCTCCAGTGATAAACACTTACTTGCATTTTATGTGCCGACAAAAATATGAGCAAGCTCAGCTTATCGACTTCTTTAAGGGTAATTTGTACTCTCCCGATTTCCGGAAGCTTTCTTTATCTTTAGGTGTGTTGTTTAATGTACGTTTGGTTTTACTATTTCTAGACAAAAAAATTGTACTAATTGTAGTTATTACAACTTGCGTACACAAGCATGCGTTGTTATGCATCGTATTAGTAAAATGATCTTGTTTACGGTCGAAGTCAATTTGCTAGTTTTTATTAATATGGCAGTTATAAAATCCGTGTTGACCTGACACGGATACGGAACACAGTAGTAAAATACTAAAAGTCTGTGTTACTAGATATTCTTATAATATAATATTATGTAAACAATATTAAGTATGACTTTATAATCATGAGTCGACAATCAAACATTCGCGGATAATGTTAAACATGAAAAAAGGACTACCAAAAAATTTAATCAACTTCAACACTAAACGAGTAACATAAGTCCGTACCACAATTTTTAGTGTCGAAGTTGGTTCCATTTTTTTACCCTTTTTATTAACTCTTGCTACTTACGGGATCGAATGTCATTCACCGTCAATTACAATATCAAGATTGGCGAAACACTTTTCAGTTACTGGATTGTAACTTAAAAACCGCTTAAACAAATTTAATGAAATTTAAATAAGACCACCTCGGATGTATACTCTAACAAAAAATCAATGATTTATCGAAATCGAAATACTTTGTAAAAAGTTGTGCGGGTTCACATAAATAAAAAAAAAAATTGCGTCAAGTTAAGAACCTCCTCCGTTTTTTGGAAGGCGGTTGAAAATTAGTTGGTTTAGTAAATTACTTTTAAACTACATAAATTATTTTCAAAAGACATCTTGGATTCTTAACAAACAATAAGTAGTACTAGATCACGCAGTTCAGATAATAAACTCGCTCATACGTTACACATTATGTTATTAATTTGCGAGTTGTTACATTTTTATATAAACTAGGGTTTATTAGGTTTAGCATGTTTAACAGCTCGTGGTGACAATACAAAATACAAAAATGTGTAAAAATATTTCAAAAGAATTATAAGGTTACTCCTTCCCAAATTTTAATGTCATAAACTTTCATTGAGTTTCGAATGAAATGAGTTTGAATGAAAAATTACATATTTTAATTGTTTTCTCATTTTTTATAACCGATTCTTAACCAACCAGCAGGGCTATTCCGTAACTCAGTTACAAATAAATGTTGATTAAAATTTTGAAAAATGGTGGCCTTATAAGTCAGTTTTGACAGCTTCAATAATCATTAATGATAGTAGCTTACTCGAGCCAAACCAAAGAAACCTATAGGCGGAATTTAAAGTTTCAATCAACATTTGATTGCAGTTGAGATACATAATAGCCCTGCAGGTTTCTTTGCGGCCAAATGTACCTACTCGTATGTTCACCGCCGAAGCTTGAGTTATACAGTCAGTACTTATGTTACTTTTTACTACGCTAGTAGGTTCTTAGGTACTGTGGAGTTATATGTGATTAGACATTCACATGACAGTAAACGAAATATAAACGTATCATAAATAATACAAAATGTAAAAAACGTAACAAACTTGAATGTTGAGTGGGCCCTGGCCCGTTTTCCTGAGTGTCTGTGACAATCAGCGCTGTTTTCAGCCGAGACCCTGTAGGAAAACGAGGATATAATTTTTAATTTAGCTACACATTTTTGTTTAATTTATATTGCCATGTTAATAAAAAAAAAAACTTACATTTTAAAAAAAAATCGGTTCAGTGCGGGTTGGATTCGCGCACCGAGGGTTCCGTACATTAAGAATGTTTCTAACATTATTGCTCTAAGTAAAGGGAAAACATAATTTTGCCGTTCGATCCCTAGACTACTATTGCACCAACCGCAGATAATAAGTGTGTAATAGTAAATTCCCTCTTATTATTAAAGTGCATATTTACAGGTTTCAGATGTTTTCCTTTAACCCATCCAGTGTCTCCTTCTATCGGTGTCTTTCCGAACTACGCATGAAAGTTCAGATAAAAAATACTACACAAAGCAAGTTCATACCGAGTGCATTTGATCTGATAAAATTAGTTACAAACCAGAGGTACAAAAATGTGTATACATTAGGTGTATGCGCAACATGGCTTAGCACTTTTTTGTGCGTGCACATGGTGTACGCGCAACACGCAACGTTTAATGTGTTGTAAGACATTGTTTGAATGTGGAGTACTCTTCACTTACTTTGTAACAACTTTTGTGTTCATTCATATTCTGGCAAATAAATACATTTGATTTGTTTTTCGCCAAATTTTGTGATTCAAGGTCAACGGAAAGTACTTACCCTATAGGTGCTGGTTGGATTCCCTTGGGTAATTGCAAAATAATCTAAAATGTGCGATATAAACGGTCGCGTTAACAGGTTATATATATATATATATATATACACATATATATATACAGTCCCCTTCGATAGATTCAAAGGACGAGACAGGCCAGCCGTGCGCATACTGAGACGGGTCCACACAATAACTATCATGGGCAGGCGTGACGCTTACCAGCAGGTGAACAACTTGCTGACTTGTCATTTACTACTAATGTAAGTTTTAATAAGTGATACGCTTTTTGTGCCATCTTGGTTAGTACGTACAGTAAGAATAACTGTATTACCGTGTGAAGGGCACTGTAGTAAGTGAGATTGTTGGGTGAAACTGACTCAAAAACGAATGTCCCGGGATGACGAGCGCAGTAGTAACACATACCTAACAAAAATTTTAAGCTGTTCCGTGCGATTATTGACAACATCCGTGAAACAAATGCAAGATGACAAGAAACGTTGGAAAAACAACCTTATGTACAAGGCCGATATCTCATAAAGTATTTGACATCGGTGAGCTCGTCGAAGAGTCATTAGAGAATAGCACGGCTGCCGTGCGATTCTCTAAGAGCAAACATCGTTGTATGTTTCAAGCAACATCCGTGAAACAAATGACGGAATGACAAGAAACGTTGGAAAAACAACCTTATGTACAAGGGCGATATCTCATAAAGTATTTGACATCGGTGAGCTCGTCGAAGAATCATTAGAGAATAGCGCGGTTGCCGTGCGATTCTCTAAGAGCAAACATCGTTGCATCTTCCAAGCAACATCCGTGAAACAAATGACGGAATGACAAGAAACGTTGGAATAACCTTAAAAAACAACCTTATGTACAAGGGCGAAGTATTTGACATCGGTGAGCTCATCGACGAGCTCGTCGATGAATCATTACAGAATCGCACGGATGGGTGGCACTGTCACCGTGTGTAGAGTCTTGTCAAGTGATTGCATAAAAAGAATATAATATTATCCTTGAGAAATAAATGGATTTATGTACAAACCGTTTAGTTGAATATAATGGTTTGCACCTGTATAAAAATCATGTCACACATAAAGCGGAAAATTCTAGCAATAAAAGTCGCATGATTGCTATCTATCGCGCTCGTTCTCGGTATATTGTAGCCACATTTATTACCCTGACATGGCTCGCGGCTCTAAATAAATAAACCTAATATACTTTCGGGTTGTTATTTTAACCACTGTGTGAGGATTGTTACGGACTTCATAGGGCAATATTGGTTCGTTAAAGTAGCTTTATTTAGCCAATGCAACCTAAGGAATAAGGGGAAGTCCAGTTCAGCATTAAACGTTATCCGGCTGAAGACAATGAAACTGATGAAAGTAGTAACACTTTTTGCATAAAATTAATAATAATAATAATAATGTTAATAATAATAAAACCGCAGGGCGGTTTTGTGGCGAGCCGTCGGTGAGTGGCGACAACATTCTCCTTGGGGCTAAATGAGACCCCCTGACCCCCGGGTTGCCTTAATCTGTCCGCATCAGGACAAAAAATAACAATAGATTTATGAATGAAACTTGCCTCGAATGAGGCTTGCTGATTCGGACAGATTAATTGGCTGTCTGGGGGTGGAGACGCAAGAGCAAGTACCAAGTCTCATCCATAGCAACCTATCTTCCTTACATGTATAAGTTCATATCAATAGCCTTGCCATTTAACACATTTTTGTAATAAATAATCCATGTCACCGTCATCTTAAATTCTGTTTTTATACACTTTTGTATATTTTATACCAAACAGGCCTCTAAGTGTTGGCTATAGCCCCCACTCATGCCTTTGTAAAGGACCGGATAACAAAGCGGTGAAAAAGTTTAAATATAATAATAATAATAATGTTGTAACGAGGCAAAAAGTGCGTTTCGGAACGTACCCATACCGCTTATCCCATCATGCATATTGCCCACCAGGGAGCGGTGAGGTTAGTCCGTTCCATCTTTCTTGTGCAAAAGGGCGCCTTCGCACGTTCGAGAGGGCGTTGAATCAGGGGGGAGATTATTGGCATCATACACTGTATTGTCACCCGTACACTGTGCTGGCATCCGTTAGGCTAGGCTGGCCGTAAGTTCATCAGCGGTTTCCCACTGGGCTGTACGCACTCGAACTCTATAGGTTTAGCCTTTCATTAGAAACTTCTTGCCGCAGGCTGCAATATCAGCAAGAATTCTGGTACTAACCGTTTTGCTAAGTAACAGAGAGCCCAGATCAGATCTAGCGCTCTGTACTACAATTCCTACCGGCAAACCCAGGGCTTCGCTGTGCCACCACGTACCATATAGTTTGCTCTCTACCACTGTACAGTAACTTGATAAGCATAGACTCCCACCTCTTGGTAAGGCAAATAGGTAGGTACAGGGTACTGTAATTTCTGCCTGTGTTGGCAAAGGAGTAACCGCTCGGTTCTTTCAGAAGCCTAGCTAGATCAATCTATAATTGTATTACTGTAACCTTGTAGTAGGACCACTGTGTTTGCAAAGGATAACCGCTCGCTTCCTTCAGAAGCCTAGCTTGATCAATGTATAATTGAATCATTGTAACCTTGTAGTAGTCCAAACCTGTAGGAGAGAACTCTCAAATTCTCAAAAGTGTATGAGTAAATAAAACCAAACAGCAACCATCTGTATCGTATTTTATTCAATTAGATTTATTAAAATCCTTGTGAGACTTTACCTCTAGCCGAGTATCGTCACCCCGCTCTGCCGCACCCCTAAGGCACGCCACTATTGAATGTTACCGAAAGGGCGGCTTTGTGGAGAGCCGTCGGTGAGTGGTGACACCGTGGACCCTGATTCTGTCTGGGGCTAAATGAGACCCCTGACCCCTGGCTTGCCTTAATTGGCCGTCTTGGGGTAGAAACGCAAGAGCAAGTACCAAAAAGTTCCAAGGGTATAAGTATAAAAAGACATTACGAGCGCCATAGTGAAACTGCAATAATAAAAACCGTGGCACACCACTCGACAACCTTTAGCCATCTACATCAATGGTGCCCCTTTTGTCACCAATGATGGTGGTCCTTATGAGGAGCCCGTTTTGTGAGTGGCAATCGACCACCTGCACCAATATTTTAACATGGGACTAAAATTAGCTGGTGCCGTAGTGTCGCTCGTAGCTATTTCCCTTGTCACTTTGAATAGATCTAATATATAATCTTCATCCTAAATGTTTCTGTTTTTATACACCTTTGTATATTTTTTTAAAAGTCTCTAAGCGTTGGCTACAGCCCCACTTATGCCTTTGTAAAGGACCGGATGAAATTTGTGAGAAAATAGAAATAAATAATAATATTGTATTTATTTGCCAAACGATTTGTACAAAATGTTCACATTTCAGAGTCTACTTTACAAGTTTACTTCTAATGTACACAGTACACAAAAAACAATAACCATGGGCCCAAACTAGATGACCTAACAAAAAACAAACTCACTTTGGCATTTTTAATATTCATCATCATCAGCCGTAGGACTGCTGAACAGCAGTGGACGTCCTGCCTCCCCCATGATTTTCCAATAGGACCGGTTGGAAGCGGCCTGCATCCAATTTCGTCCTACGACCTTTATCAGGTCGTCTGTCCACCGTGTTGGTGGACGACCTACGCTGCGCTTGCCGGTCCGTGGTCTCCATTCCAGAACCTTTCATAATATTAGTTAGGATATAATATACTCATTTATATATATATATATATATATATATATATATATATGTATGTAGTCCCATACTATGTATATATACATAGTATGAGAAGCCATAGCCCGTTATTTTATAAATTTATATATATATATATATTTTGTGTGTCTTAGGTAAACACATTGTAAACTATAAGTATGATAAGTATATAAGCTCTAAATTTTACAAGTATTCTAATACAAATGCAATCCATTTTACTTTTTAAGCTAGCGTTATTATAAAGATTTAGAAAAATGAATAATTTACTTGGTTAAAATGTTTTAGCTTTTATTTTATGAATTCTCATTCCGCTGAATACTTGCTGAAATTTGCCGTGTAAAACAACAATAGAAACTTTATGTATAATTCATAATTTTATAATTATGTAGATTGTTAAGTAGGAGATGAAAACGGTCACATTACGCATTACCCATGAAATATAATGGCGCATGTCGTACCAAGGGCGATAACCATTGAAGAGTATTTTGAGTTTGTAACTTTGGTGTTGAACTCGGTTCCATATTTTGATTAAAAACAATTCCCCATTTTTAGTGACTCTTGCTAGGTACTTGCGGGATCGATTGTCGTTCATCGTGAATGATAATACCTATTATTCAGGTAGGCGTAAGACTTATTGGTTTTTGGAGTGTAACTCAAAACAACCGAATTTGCTGAAATTTAAATGGGCTTGGCAGTATACTGCACCAAACAAGTTTTTTTTAATAATTTGAGAATTGGTCCACAAATATGGGAGAAATCCGCTAACATACACAAAATACTTATTACATACAATCGAACATATAACCGCTTAAACTTATGCATCACAGACACACTTATGAACGTTAATTATTCAGTACTAGCTGACCCGCCAGCGGATTCGCTCGAGTGGTCTCGCGGGATACGTATAATCACAGTTTTTTAAGTATCCCACGCGAACTCTTTGATTTACCGGGATCAAAAGTATCCTATATGATGACCAGCGATATATGCTACCACCATACAACATTTCATTTAAATCGGTCCATTCATTTTGGAGTTTAGCCCGTACAAACAGACAGACAAACAGAGAAAAAAAAATAGTTCGATTTCACACCTTACATCTCCCTGACTCGGTTTTTAGCATTTTTTTTCATTGTACAGAAATTTGACATGTACAGTTTTATTATAATATGTAGTGATAATGTACTCTAAAGACCGTACCGCCGCGTTCCCAAATATATAGAGCTTACCAAAAAGTAGCGGCAAGAAACTCGGGGCCATTCTTTTCATATGGATTTTTACAATTTCTAGGTAGGTACTTATGTAGTACTATTATTACATCATATTGGTGGCAGTTCGCAACTTGCCAGAAGTGGTGTATTTCACATTAATTCGTAACATATATTTTTCATATTTCGTTTCGTGCTCAGAATGATGGTCATTGCGATATATGTAAGACTAAAAGTTTCAAATTGGTCTTATTAAAACAATAATCCACGTTAATGGGGAAATCTAATGGGGATTTTGACAGTTACATGGGAAAAACATACTATTTATTTGGGATGTACGAATAACATGTGATAACACGGGAAGGGTTACCGGTATAAAATCAAGTCCATTTTTTATTTACAAAGTCAAAGTAAAAATCATTTATTAAATTTAGGCATCAAAGACGCACTCATGAACGTCAATTTTTCATTATAATGTACTTTAAAGCCTACCGCCGCGTTCCAAAATACATAGAGCCAACCGAGAAGAAGCGGCAAGAAACTCGGGGCCATTCTTTTTATATAGATGTTTTTACAATGTTTTTACTTAGGTACTACAAATATTAGCTCCAGTGTGTTGCCTTACAAAAGAGAACATAATAATGGTATCAGTAGGGCAAGACACGCTACACTTTGACATCTTAGTACACGAGTAGATAGATCCTGGAGTGATCAGTCCCAAGCTGTTTTATCCTCCAAGTAATCCGAAATTTTGTAATAAACTTTTTGACAGAGTTTAGTTTTAATTGTAATTTTAAACTTATTAATAGGCAAATCTCGGATAACATTGGGAACTTTATTATAGAATCGTCGTACAACGTATTTGAGCAACTTTATACTACATCAAAGTTCTCTTCAAAACCTTAGTTCAGGCGAATAAGGTTCAAGTACACTACATAGCCGCGAATTCTCATCCTGAGTATTAACAGAAAATTGCCTTCATAAATATTAACTTCATAGTTTGTCAGTAATGCGGCACAAACTGTACAAATTGAGAGAGCTCACGAGGCTTTGCGTTCTGTCCGGCTGACGAAGATATATGACCTCTTTACTGAAACATGGGAATGCTCGCTGTGGATTGAAAATATTATTTTGTGAATCATGGGGACTTTAAACATTTATGTATTTTTTCACGCCGAGGATCTTCTATACTACCATACATATGGAGTAAGCGTTACAAATTAATGTTGCGGTGTATTGCTAAGAATATAGCTCTTTTACACATTTCAGTTTTCCTATACATCACTGTGCCCTTCACCTCGAGATATCGCTTTTCTTTGCTACACGTCTTTCAAACCCTAATACAGAAGTAGTGGTTCCATAGTAATGCTTGCAGGAAGATTATCTATGGCACTACGCGGTCGTACTAAGACGGGCTTATGTTGTACAACTCTACAGCGTATACTTCATACGTATCTACTAGTATGTAGACAAGCCGCATGAACGAATAACATAATGTTTCAACCTGTTTCTGTTTATATACAAACAACACAAACAGTAAAAAATTTATTATTTAAATCAGAGTTGTAGAGTACAGTGTAAATGTACTCGTACGTATGCTTAATTAATAATTAACTCTGCGGTAATTTTACATGTTAATGTGTATAAGAACATCTACTTCCTATTTTGAAAGGTCACTTGTCTCTTACTCGTATAACATTAAATTGACGTATAAATTAGAAAGAAAGAAAGAAAGAAAGAAAAATATATTTGTTGATGAAAAACAATATGACATTTTGCCTAAAATATACTTAAAATTAATGAATAATTTTCTACACTACACAATCTATACGAACGAATATTAAGTTTTTTTAAGCATCGCTATGTTCTCAAGAAAGTGACTAAGTGTCTTATTTGAGAATAAAATTCTTTAAACCTAAACCTAACCTAACCTATCTATTGTTTCACTACAACACAGCCCTTATTAGCTACTATTGTTACTTATTCTAGAAACGTTGACGTATGCTGACCAAGTTTCAAACCACTTCAAATAAAACAGATAAATTCGTGGACAGGATTCAAATTCTCTCTGGCTCTACCGAATGATATAACCGATGAAGCTATTTAAATAACATATTTAGTTAACCGAGAACAGTTTTTTTAACTGTTACGCACTAACGCCTGTTAAGAGAAAATCAACCATCGCCAAAGTAGATTATTATCTAAGCCGATACGTTACGTGGTAGGTATTCGTTGCCATTGTTTGACATCCTTTAAAATCATTTATAGAAAGTAAATAAACAACATAAAGTAGGTTATTCCACTAAATTGACTGAAATTCAATCGAGCAACAATATTACGGCGGAATTAGCTCTTAATAGAATTAAGATCAGTCAGCTACTTTACATGTGCTAGATCGTCTAATACCGACGCTTGTGTCGATGTACTTTAGTTTAAGAAATCTGATAGCGTATAATTACAGTACAATAGTTGTTACGTAGTGTATTACTTAGTGAAACAACAGCCTGTTTTTTTTTAAAAACGTGGGTAAATTTTTACCCGCCAAAAAGAGTGAAGTTTGTAAATTTACTATATCAACCACCTGCCCGTAAGGATTTATATAAAAGGAATGTGTACAATATGTGCATAACTCTATATAATTATTTACCAGATGAAATTAAGGCCTTGGATGGAAATCTGTTAAAAAGTAAACTATCAGATTGGCTTCTTTCGAATTGTTTTTATAATGTACAGTACCCCTGGCACGGGGCGGAGAGAAATAGTCTCTCCACCCTTTTTATCCACCTATCAGGGGAAATAATTGTCTTCTCCACCTTACAGAGCACGGCAACCGGGGAAAGAGATACAATGTTTCCTTTTGACGTATCTTGTAGACAGTATGTCCCGCTACTTCCGCTTTAGAGCACGGACTCGTCGAAACGTGGATATAATTATCTCCGATTGACATAACACGGAGAAAGGTTTATCACCTTCTTCAAAATTGGTGGAAAAAAGTTTCTTTTCATTTATATATGCCTCGCGCATATTATTATAATAATATTTTGTTACGTTTCTTTAAATGGCACCTACGAAGTGTAAACCACAGAGAACGCTGCTCTTGCCGTCTATCCACGTGGATAAACTATCCTCTGACGTTGCCGTGTTCGCAAGGGAGATAAAAATTACATGGTGGAAAAGGAACGGGGACGGCTTAAACTACGTCTTCCGTTTAATATATCAGTAATTTGAATAGTTGGGTAAATAAAATCAGCAGCGCTGTAGCATATTAAATTGACCCACATTTTTAAATACATTACTTAATTAAAGTCCCGGGGACAACAAGGCTGTATGACATGTTTTATGGCATTGCACTTTTACGAATTTCAACATTACTATACTTAACTTGTGAATTCTCAATAACTGGATGTAATTGATAGTAAATATTCAGAGATGTAAGCAATATTTAATTTAAATACAATCTGTGTCATAATATCAGGTGGCGCATTTTGTATTACAGGTTTACTAAGCCTAGCTTTAAAGAACTGAAGTTCTACACATAATTAAACATTTATGCGTAGAATAATTTGCAGAAACGAAACGTTCACTTAGGCAAATATTTTGTGACTATAAAGGTTTATCATTATACTGTCACTAGCTGGTTGCTATAATGTTTTATTTGAGTACATTTAGATACTTAGTCATTACAATCAACCCTTGGCGGTATTTGTGTTACATTTCATCACCCTTGACAGTCAACGAGTGCGTCTAGTGTACCGAGCTATCAAATTGACTTGCCTTTTGACTAAGCTATCAGAAACTGACACAAACTTTGACAGAACTGTCATCATTACGATCTTGACGTAGGCGGAGATCTTATTATTTTATCTATGCTGTGCCCAAGCATATTACGCTTTTTCACCCGCTTGGTGATGGATGATGATGATGTTGGTACACTAGTATACCAGTGCCTCATCTACCTCCATACCAAATTTCATCAAAATTGCCCCAGCCGCTTGTGCGTTAATGAGTAACAAAGATCCACACGTCTACACATCTATACTCACAAAATTTCGCGTTTATAATATTAGTAGGAAGTAGGATTTATTACGGACATACTACCAGTTTAAAAACCCAACCTCTAAAAAACTTTTCCGTTATATCTGAACTTTACTTTTCTAGTATTTTCGGCTAGTCATTTTACAAACATAATAAGATTTTCATTGCTAATTTGTTAAATTTGTTTAACTCGTCGTTTTCTTAAAATTGTTTGGCTTCGTTCTTGATTTTCAAGTGGTTAGATATGCCGTATGAGAAAATACTTCACTACCATTTGTGGCCCATTATTTATGCAAGGTTTAATTTTGTTCAGGTAATAAAAGACACAGTAAAATGAGACATCAAAACGCTGCTCCTTGAAATTTTACTGTTATAAAACCAAATTAAAAAAGTAGGTACGTACCAAGAATACATATCGAAGACGGAACCAGAAAGATATTTTTTGTCTACCGACTTTCAAAAAAGGAGGAGGTACTCAATTCTACTTTTTTTATGTTTTGTTACCTTAAAACTTTCGATAGGGTGAACAAAATTATTTTTTGTTTCAAAGCTGGTGCTTCCCGTGTGGTCCCATTTAAATATCATTAAACTCGTTCCAGTAGTTTTTGAGTTACACTCCAATAACTGAATAGAATGGAAGTCGTTATTAAATTTTTCAAATTGTACATGTTTATCCTTCCTTTTCGTAATGAGTAGATGAGTAAATAAATGCTTTCCAGAACAGCAAATAAGCTGGTGCAGGTTTAATAGAGCAAATGTCATTGTTGCCGTGGCTGTGTGGCTGACAATGCACGATATTTTTCTATGCGAATACTATAACGAAACCCTGTTAGTATTACTTACCGAATTAGCGGAGGGCTCCGTCTCACGATGGTAAGTGGAGAGATGCCTGATTGGTCCCGCCATACCTTCTTTCGAGACTACATGCCTTCAGCTCATATGTCTCTAACGCAGCTCTGTTTGTTATTTACAGGACAGAGGTTAATGTTCACTGAGTCGAATGATCATGATTATATACACTCCTAAACATAAATTAATTTGTAAATATAATTTGTAAATGTAAATATTTTTTAATTGATTTACAATTAAAAAATACACGGTTATTGTTGGAATACATTTTTATTTTTAGTGTTGTCATTTTTGGGGTTTTCCCTTTAATTTACTTGGAATTCAAGGCTTAAATTTGATTAAGGTCGTATTTATGACATACATAAACAAAAATAATGCGATTTGAGAGCTGTGTAAATGTCATGCTAAATTTAGGTGATTTTCTGTTTTATCTATACATATGCATTATTGCCAAGTTTCCATTTCTTGGTATAGAAAATTATCACAAAATCTAAAAGCATTACGAGTTGAGAACAACCACTTAATATAATACGAAATAGGACGCACATTTGTGTAGGCGGCTTATTCCAGAATTGTTCGATCGACGTTTGTGAGGAGTTTGTATTGAAAAGGCGATATTTAATACCAATTGAATCGTATCAGATGTTTTAAGTCTAGCTGAGAACTTGAAAGGAAGCGACGTAGGTGGGATTTAAATTATTATTTGCTATTTATGGTAAAATAGAGCTTATAATTGGTAATAGGCTCTGTGCCAAAGGTTTATAAAAGCATGCACGAATAAAGAATGTTGAATGTATAAACAAATTACAATTTATTTTATCAGACGGTAGACTCTTCAATAATACCTGTCTACTGTGTTATAACCACCATACTATATATTCTGCTCCAAGCAAAAACGTGCAAGCCTTGGTCAAAAAAATGAAGTCTGAATGAAGTAAAATTTCAAGAAGCAAACTAAATTAAATGGCTAATATTTTAAGGAGTGTCGAGCTCAGTGAAATGCCACCTAAAACTTCACTTCGTGTTATGAGCAGAAGTGAAGCTTTCCAGCAGGTAAACGACTTGATCATTCCCATACTTGACATCAACATAAAAAACACCATTATTGTCTTTAAAAAAGCTGCTGGCTTAAATACGAGTAGTGTATAAAATATTACTGTGTCATTATTACAAACTTGGAAAACCGTTAAGCGGCTCGTATAACATATTTTAACTACAATAAAACTAACAATGGACCGAGGCGTGGGTTTTGCAGTATTTCTATCTGGAATTCAATTTAATAGGATTAACAATTTGTTTCTCCTTTATGAATATCATGAAATATGAAAAATTGACCCATTTTAACATTGCCATCCGGAGAGATTAATTGCCAACGTTGTGAGGGAATGAGGGAACAGGCTGGGCTAAAAATGAGATGAAATATGATTAACAGTAATGCATAAAATTTTGTGAGCTTGTGAGAGTTTTATGCATGCCTCAAAGTGGGAAGTAGGCAAGGGGTTCATGGGAGGTGGTACTATTGTAATTATTATAAGTTACCTCACCCGTAAATGATTATTATTAGTTTACTGTTCGTCTGTTGTAATATAATTTTAGTCTGAACCCGACGTGTGTAGAATATGATATTTTTTTCAGTGCTTCCCGTTGCGTGTCTCCGCATATGTGACATGTTATTAAGTAAGTCAATGCAATAAAGGTTTCATAAACCTATTTTTATTAGGTTTACCGTTTTGCAAAATATGGACCGCTAAAGTAGCTTCAGACTGCCATTTATGACATAGAAACCTATACAATTTGATAGAGCTTAGCAAAGTTTCTTTCGAGCGTATTGTGGCTTTATCATTTGAAGAGAAAATCGCAAAATGATTAAGATGTCCTAGTTCGATGATTTTTTTTATTTTTTTTTATTAAACATTGTTCCTTTAACAGTCTTCTATTTGATTCCATTATAAAAAGTATATGTTATGTTGACATGACACAAATACAGCAAATTAGTTTCTTAAAACCACACGTACTCATAGTTTACGGTTGTCTTTACAAAATCATATTTTAAGAATGTTTTTGGAAAGTTAATTTTTGATTTGTCTGAACATGTACGCTATAGTGTTATATTAGCAAGGTCGATAAAAAATTAAATTAAACCAAATTTCAAATTCGATATTAAATTTTAGTCTTAGTTATTTTTTACTAAAAAGTTGTTATAATTATTTTTAAAAGTGTTAAGCATTTAAAAGTTTGAAATTTATACAAATGACATATAAAGTGTTAGCTTGGGATAGTTTGTACAATATGTTTTTAAAGTATTAGGGCTCCATGAGTAAAGGTATAAAGGTAAAACGTTATTTAGCTTTTAAAAACATAAATATGGATTAAGAAAAACTGAATAAATTGGGCTTAGTACAGCTCAATTATTATTGGTATTATTGGTTTTATTGCTTATTATTGGTTTCCTTGTTATCTTAATTAATAATAACAATGCGCATATAAACAAATAAAATTAAGCAGATTAAGCGCTTTAAGCCTTTATATATTTTAATGCGCGAATGTTGTTATACTACATATTTCAGTCACGTTTGTTTAAGTGTAACGATTCTGCTCGACCTTGTTAATAAATCTCAATTATACCATTACCCTTGTAGCAGACGCGCAATTTTAATAGAAATTTAATGGAACAATAATGTGAAGCCTTTGACCAACCAATTTTTTTAAATATTACTATCAAATCAAAAGTATTTTTCATTTTCATAGATATCGTGTTTGCAACTTTTAACATAACTAAAACTAATACAACGCGGCGGTTTATGATCGCAACAAAACTAACTTTTTCAATACTTAAATCTCCCGAAATGAATAGATTATATGTTTGAAATGTGTTAACAATTACTAACACTACTTTCAGACACGTATGATAGGTGCGCTCGCGCGTTCTACACTCGTAGCAACTACGAGGTTACGATGTAACGGCGCTACGGGCTACGAGCGGCGGGTCGCAACGGCCGCTAGCGCGCGACTGCCGCAGCGTAGACAATCCGCGTCGGACTCAACAGCCGGAGTGCGGAGTGCGCACCGTAATCATTGACTTAATACTTCACCTGTTTTTTTCTTAGAGTACATATGTGGATAAACATATTAACAGATGAATTATGCTAACATAAACAACCTGAAACTTTGTAGAAACGACCTAGTGACCTTTCGACAGAACACTGAAGTTTTAAGATGTGTACGTAGGTTTGTTATCAAAGAAGTATAACAAACAACTTTCAGTAATAAAGGTAAATTAATAATCTAATTAATATAAATAATTAATTAATAGGGTTATTTACACCATTTATAACACAAGATCGACTGGACCGATTTTTATGATATTTTAATTTTCAACAAGACATTTTCTTACACATTTGTTTCATTTTCTCATACTACTTTATATAAACTCTAATTTATGATTAAACTGATACGCACATGATCAGCCGTGCAATTCTCTAATAGCAAACATCGTTGCATCTTTGACAACATCCGTGAAACAAAGACGAGATGACAAGAAACGTTGGTAAATTGAACCTTGTGTACAATAGCGATATCTCATAAAGTATTTGACATCGGTGAGCTCGTCGACGAGCACATCGATGAATCATTAGAGAATCGCACGGCAGTTTATATCAACATATATGAATTAATATTCGCAGAAATATATTTATCTTACCTTTGCTCCACAGAATAACATTAGTGCATCAACGTAATTTGCATAATCCTTATCGATGTACAGTGTTTTAGAGTGAAGCTCGGATCTACTTAATTACTGCACTAAAAGCTTCCGTAGCAATCTCGAGTCGACTAACTTTAACGTTTAAGCTCAAGCGGAAATGCGCAGGTCATGGAATTGAAAGGTCCCATAAAAAATCAATCAAATTGATGTAACATATTACTCAGTTTTCTAATGTACTTATTATTATTACTTATTACTTAGTTGTAAAAGTACTCGTAAACTTATTGAATTTTTTTAAATATAGTTATGATAGTTTAGTAACTTTTAATATGATTGTAGTTATTGGTCTACTTTTATCAAAACACTAAATTAGAACAAGTACAATTTGAAAAATGTAATACCGACTTCCTTTCTATTTAGTCATTGGAGTGTAACTCAAAAAGTACTGAACCGAATTCGATGAAATTTAAATGGGACCACACGGGCAGAACCAGCTTTCAAACAAACATTTTGACAATCGGTTCACCCAGTCCAAAGTTATGAGGTAACAAACATTAAAAAAAACAGTTGAAATGAGTAACTCCTCCTTTTTGGAAGTCGGTAGAAGAATACCTTTTTATGTAGCTTTGTTAGAAGAAATTGAATTATTTTCGCAAATATCACAACCCTTCAAATATGACAGCTTGACTTTTTTTTAAGGATTTATGAAAGACTATCAGACCCGCGGTAATAAAAAGGTAAAATAGTTAACTCATTAGATTTAAGCTTCATTCCTGCTGATTTGAATACGAACCTGCTGTCTAGATTAGGTATGCAATATTCTCTGTTTAGATCACAGTATATAAAACTTTATTTATAGACGATTTACATACCTTGGTCCTTGAATAGAATCCTACTCTTCCTGATAAACTGATAGATGTTAGTAACACAGGCGTGAAGATGCCATTTATATGACAGTTAGAATTTGGATGATGATACGCCTCTAACGGCCATTTAAAAAATGTTAATGAATTATGTATCTAACGAAACCAACACAACTGTTATTTATCTATTTAATTTTTGGAAATTTTAAACATTACGTGTTACTTAAAGCTAGTTAAGTCTGATGATGGGTGAAGTAATTTATGGACTATGGTAAGGAATCACTAGTTTACAAATCAATCTGGCTGATTTACTAGGAGTTGGACATAAATACTTAATATAGAAATATTACGTTGGACATGACAAAACACTGACCAACTTACCCAAATCCGTTGTTTCACAACATAACTAATATTATATAAATTATTATCTATTCTTAAAACCACCTGCCGTGCGATTCTCTAATGATTCGTCGTGGCGTTCGTCGATGAGCTCACCGATTTCAAATACTTTATGAGATATCGCCCTTGTACTCGTACATAAGGTTGTTTTTCCAACGTTTCTTGTCATCTCGTCATTTGTTTCACGGATGTTTTCAAAGATGCAACGATGTTTGCTCTTTGAGAATCGCACGGCTGGGAAACCCATCTCCATACATTACAGTCTTCATTTTTTACCATCATTTAACGCTTCCGTTAAAATCAAAAGGTGTTCACAACTAATTTCCGTCGTCATCAGTCATTCAGTCACAAAGTAATTTTCGATATATTGTACAAACATTCTATAGACACAACTAATTCAAGCGTATGTTTTCAGGAAATGTACGTTAGAGACCGTTTTGCTAAAAGCAACACTTAGTATAGGGGTATTGATATAATTTACACTAATAAGGCCTGTGTTCACCAACACATGTTTAAACTGTAAACGGACGTTTAATTCTTAAACGACCGTTTAGCAATATTTTGCTGTTCACCAAGCAGTAACCATTGATTTAGTTCCGTAACCGGCTGTTTAAGTTAAACGATGTCTTCGACCTTGTTTAACCATTGGTTATTGTTTATTTACGTGGAAATGTCAGATGCTCTGAATTATATCTTTGAAGAAAATAACGTGTTCGATGACTTTGAAGATATTGAGCGAATGTTACGGGCACCCCGTATTTTACAAAGTGGACACAATTATTTAGAAGAAACTGACGTAAAAGAATTCGTTACAAGATTTCGTTTATACAAACATAGTGCCTTGAAATTACTTGATTTAATTGAAAGAAAGTTGTAATATAATGTAATCCATAATCACTTCAATAAAACTCACATGAATTTTAGATTTAAATTACCACGAAACAACTCTGACGCCAACAATACAAACACATGGAACTTCGAATCAAACTTTGATATTACCATAAAAAAGGTGCTGAATTAGAAATACATACAACTTGGGAACATACCATTGACTTGTCACGCATTACATTTTGTGGTATATTAATATTACCTTACCATATTTGAATGTAGCTCGGGTAAATGTAAATGGTACAAGATACACTACCATCTTTTCAAAGTAGTATTATACCATTCATTCATTTACGACTCATTCGTCCAAAAACGCTCGATTAGTAAAACGTTCGCTTTAAAAAGATGGTGAACACCAAAAAAACGTGACACGTTTAAACAACTGTTTAAGTTTAAGGGGGCGATTAGGTAATCAATGGTTAAGTTCTAGTTGGTGAACTCCAGCCTAAGTATTGACAAGAGGGTTGGCGGCTAAGAGCCCAAATGAACAGTGATTTTATAATAGCTCTTTACCTATGTAAATGGAGATTATATAACTAGCATTATAAAACTTAATTACCTCTGGATACACAATTCAAAATTCAAATTAATTTTATTTTTAGCCGTGTTATTTTAATTTCAAATTAAGACATTTGTTTTAGATAGTGTTTTGTTTTTGTGAATTTGTGTTAGTTTTTGAAGCCTGAACTGAAAATTCGTACAATTTTCAAATACGCGCAAATAACACGAACCATTAACAACGTGCACGGGCCAACACTGCTTGCATAAAACTCGGTTCATTATTGGTTCAATCGATTTAAATCTTTGTTTAAATTGACAAGTGCAATTTGAAAAATTTAATACTTACTTCCAATTTGTTTATAAATCAGTTATTGGTCTGTAACTCAAAAACTACTGTACCGAATTTGATAAAATTTACATGGGACGATATGGGAAGCACCAGCTTTCAAAAAAAGATTTTTGGAAATCGGTTCACCCAGTCGAAAGTTATGAGGTAACAAACATAAAAAAATACAGTCGAATTGAGTACCTCCTCCTTTTTGGAAGTCGGTAGATAAAACGGCCGGTAACCATTGTTGACATCGTCGAATTAAAGGCGACAGTGAAAATGAATCCAACTTAATCTACGGCTGAGCTTGTTGCGGGCCTTGGAGTCAGTGTCAAATCGAAATGATAAAAAAGTTAGTTAAGTGGGTGCGACGAACTTAGCGAGACTTACGCGTCGAAGTATGCATAGCACTACTAAACCGGCATAGAAACCAGGGAATTCTTAATATAATAATACCTGCGATAAAAAGTTGATCCTGTACAACAGCCGTAAGCGTTCGTCTCAGTGGGCGGACCCAGGTACAGCACCTATCGGTGACCTAAAAAATATCACTCATAGGTAGCATGCATAGTATTAACAAGCATGTTAAGAATTAATTTTAGATGCTTGATGTTTTTACCTCACGCTAGGAACATGTAAGTCTATAGAATGTCATGTATAAAAAGGACAGAAATATCATGATCCTAATATTTTGTAGTTAGGTCACAAGGATACTATAGGCTATTGTTATTTGGGCATCAATTTAGAATAATATGACCGGTGAATTGTGGGTCACTTCGCTGCCGAACTTTAGAATATCTGGCACTGGAGCTGACTCTGTAGAAGTGTCAGTATCACATGATTGGCACCACCACGGGACCACATCTAGGAATTCCCACTAGCGTACCCTCCTACAAACGCGGGTAACTCAGCTTCAAATGGACATGCTTACGTTCGTATCTTTCATATTAAACATTCATGACACAAGTTTCATGATATACCTAATGATAGAAGAATGAGTACAAAAATTCCTTGAGTGTAATTGCTGAAAGCTCAATAATGGCAATACAAATAATATACATTAGATAATATTATAAATCAGAAGTATTTTATGTATTATTGGATGTGATAATATATGATTATTTTACGGCACTCACCAGTAGTAAGCCGTCATACAACTCGTCAGGTCATCACCTATATTTTACATCTTTGTAGCAGCACACATGAAGTGTATTTGCAAATTTTGTAGTAGAATTTAAATTGCCTTATTGCCATGACATACCTACCTACAAAAAGAGTTTTAAGCAGTTTCAGATCATTGTGCCCAAATAGGATGAAAAAGCTAAATATATCTATAACCGACTGCATATCATCCAGCAGCATGTTTGTGAGAATATAGACGAAGACGTACAAAAACAGTCATTATCAACGATGATAATCTTATTATCAAGCTACATACTCTATAAAACTAATATATAATATATCTTTTTATATACTTGTATTGTGTAAAATATGTTTTGTTCAATCACTCGCGTTTTATCTTTGTTCCCAATACATTTCAAAAGGCGGATTGCTTATGCCCGACTGAGCGTCTAAGTAGGTCGAGATGTGTCGTATTGTCAAGAATTTTTAATGATGCTTTTGAATGCATGTTATATTTTTTATGTAGTTGCCTATTCAGAGATGTTGAAACGTGAAATTATATTGCTTCTATACACAATAAATATCCAAAGTGCGGTATATAACATATAGAAAGATTTAATAAAAAATAATTCTACATAATGTTGTAAATACACGACTTCCGTTTGCTCCAGCCTACCAAACTAAGATAATATTTTTCATAGATATCATAATATCGTGTATCTCTTTCAGGCCTCAGGCTATGCCTGTGCGAAAGTAAGTAAATATCTATAAGTAGAACGTCTTCCTTACTAGCGTTGATTGACACAGGTTTGGTGCGACACGCATGCAGGGATGTGAACATCGCCACAAAACAAGTACACATTGCATCTACGTTTTGTTGAAGCATACATAGAAGGCGTTTCCGAGTTCCAGATTATAAATACATCGTTTTTTGCATTAGATTAAAATATCACTTAAAGGTATATTTATACATAATTATGTTGTTAGACAATTTTTTGTTGTGTTTTAGCAGATTCGTCTTACTCTTCTTCAGACTTCTATTACGTCAGTATACTGAAATGTAAAAATTCCGGAAAACTGTAATTCTGTATTTAGGGACGGTAAATTTACTCGTATATATAAGATATATGGATATTCGATAAGCTTATGGTTAATGTAAGTTATGAGTGTCTCCGAAGTTGAGGCAATAATGTATCAAGCTTAGCACAGTACAGCCTGTACAGTCCCAACAAATGATCAAATATTTGTACGTAGAGCTCATGACGTCTCCGGGGAAATCTCAAGTTGTCCTGTTGGAGTGAAACGTAGACCGCCAAAAACAACGTAAACACACGTAGGCACACGGTACGTACATCGCAATCTCAATACGCCATGTTTTTATTTAATACCTAAAGGAAGGCAATCCATGTCATCTGATATGCAGTTTGTTGGCTCGTATTTGTCTAAAAGCACAGCTTTTGGATATTTTTGGTTAGGTTTTTATTTACTTGCCAACAGTAGACACATAATACTCAATACTCAATTATTTATTGCAATCATATGTATAGATGTTACAGTTATGGTAGCAAACATAAGACCATATTAGAGGAGTCGCAATATTAGGTATAATATACTATGAGCGGGCCCATGCATTCAGGTTAGTCAAAATTAAATACTACATTCGCAAAAACAGTGCTAAGGCAGTTGTATGGGGCGGTCAAAACTTATATTATTACATACTTATATTACTTATACTATTCGTAGAGGAAAAGTTACAGACAAGATTCCGAAAGTAAGCAAACAACGTACGAATGTCAGTACAACTACAATATACACCTACTTGAGAAAATATACGCACTTAAAATGTGCTTAGAGAGAAGTACAAGTAAGGAGACTTGGTACAAAGGTGGCTTTAAAGTAATATTAGAAAGTCAAGCTGTTCAACTGTTAAGTTCCATGAGTTTCTAAAATACAATCCTTTCAATATTCACACAAAAAACCGTTATAAAAAGGTTATGTCAGTCCACTCGACGTATAACGACGTATCGGTCCGTCGTAATCTATGCATGATTATTTTGTTGATTCTCTAGCTATAAAAAGAAAAAAAAACGGATTAAGTACTCTCAGAAAGCGAGAGCAATAGGTGCATATTGTTATAAATCAAATCCAAAATGTTACAAATTGGTCTATGATATCGATAATGTAATATGTAGATAGTCAGTTTCATTTCCACAATAAGACTCTTGATATACAGTCAGCAGTTAACAAGTAAAAGCTTTCTTGGGAAAATCCCAAAACAGTCAGCAAATCCGATTTTCCTAATTTATTTCCATCATAATCAACGTATAAAAGCGGAAAAAGAAAACTCTGTATCAACAAAAGGTAAACAATCAGGTAAAATTTTTACATTACTTATTTGTTAACGTTTTGTTTGGTTATGTTAATGGCGGTTGGTCCTTATACCGTAGAAATTATTGGATATCTGACTATAAATACAATGATTATTGCCAGTTTACCAAATACACATACATTAAATTAATAAATATACTGTTACGTTATGGTAATAGAATAGGTGGTATTATGCCTTATAGCGATTTAATTAACTCCTGTCTTTAAAATCTACTTACGAAGCGTCTGCGTAATCGAGTATAGAGCGTAAAAGTATTCTCAATCGACGCTGGCAACTTTTTCAGAAGGGCCTGGGTATAATTAATAATCCGCTAAAAGGTGGAACGTGCTAAAAGGAAAAAAATAAGGTGGATAGGAACATATCTTGCAAACACCGCCATTGGGATACCCGCAGATATAATGAAATCAACGATTTCATCAATTCGTATATACTGTCGGTGTCTATGTTAGTGACTGCGCAATGGATAAATTTTTCTAAGTTAAGATGTGAAAAGTTGGCCTACATGACGTTATCTTTTTGAAAACTAGGGTCGAATGGAAATAGAACTGTAGTCGGAAAATGAGCAAGAATTACATTTTAAGGAGAGTGCAATGGGCTTTTCCCATACACAAAAAAGGGGGTGGCACATGTCTTCATTGAATTGCGCAAAACATTGTCGGTACACGACGATAGCATCTACATAAGATGTTGTGAATATGGAAAGAAAAAAAATAAAGGAGCTATTCTTATTTCGTGTTTGATTTTTGGTGAGAAAAAATACATTACTAGCCGTATTATATTATGTAAGAAAAGACTTCGTACAAATGTTTCAATGAAGGTTATTTCAATTATTATTACCGAAGTCGGTAGCTGCAGATGATTTGAGAACCACTAGTGGCGAGATTTGTTGGTGAGAGTATCCTTTATCTTTGTATCGATTTGAATTGTTCCCGCATAACTACTATTCAATACAAACCTCAAGAGTCCCTGTTGCCATCGACATTGCACCGACATCGAACCCCAAAGGAAATAGAAACTGAACGTCCGCCATAGACTTTCAGAGCTTCGTTTGCCTGGAACGCTGTCTGTACAGTAAACATACATACCTACAGTCTATAATAGAAGCGGAAACCGTTTCAAATCATCTCTATTTGCATGTTTGTGATATCAAAGCTTGTATCTGGCTTACGTATAAGACATAAATATTCAGTAGCTTGTGATGACATTTATACATTTGGGATTTGTTTTGTAATAGGTTTTAATATTACGTACGAGATTAGATGTTGAAGAAATCTCTAACTATTCCTAATTATTTTTGAACAAAAGAGGATATTATACTAGCTGCGGCTCGTGGATCTGTATCCGAGTGGATAATGTGTTTCCTAAATAATATAAACTACTCACACGCCCTCTCATACACACACTTTAATACCCACACCCTTAAATTTTATAGTATGTTTTGTATTTATTTTAATGTATGTGATATCACTTAGGATGAAATTGGGGTTATACAACATATCATTTCTGTATGTTGGATGTTTTTCCGATAGCTATATTATAGATTAGAATAAATATTCATAGTAACAATATATAATCGATGCTTGTCGTTAGTACTTCTTCACCTAATGTACTCGTGTTGTTGAGTTTATTAGATCGTTTACTATCGAACAAGAAGTCTAACTACTATTCGTTATCGTTACCTTGCGTTTATCATGCGTATCACCAAGGTATTTAACTCCTTGCTTGAGCGTGCGTCTAGCGAGTGAATTTAAGAGTCTTTAAGTGTATGATTGAATAGGTACTTATCTCCAAGCTCAAACCCCCATCATCGACGGCAAAGTCACTTGACATCAGGTGAGGTACTGGTCAAACAAAAGCCAATGGAGCATTAAAAATATTTGCACTCTATGATAAAACGCAATACATTATTTTGTATTTGAATTCGAATGACTCCGAAATATGAACATTGGTAAACCGTCTGCTGACTCCTTCAGGGATGTAAATGGGTAATGTACAAATATTATACTAAGCAACAGTTTTTGAAACATTTCACCTTTATTCATACATTCCGTTTCCGTCGTGTTATCAGTTCAGAAAAGGGTGAAAGAATCTCGATACCGATGTTATCGCGGAATCTAAAGGTATGCGACAATAGAACTACGTAGCGCTACCTGGCTCTACCTGTTGCAGGTTAGAAGGGGCGAGCTTCCGCCGCCTTCGTCCACCGCACTATGATAAATAATAGCTTTGATGTTATCATAAAAGTCGTTTTAGCCGCTTCACATAACATGTTTGACAAGCAATAGAGGTTATACGGTACCGAATAGTATAACTTATTCCTGTTATACTATTCGGTACTTGTAAAGATGTTACTAGAATACTTTCGCATTATCGCATTTTTTGAATCCATATATACAGGGTGTTTGGTAGAGGGACCGACAAACCAAATGAGCGTGTTCGGGGGTCCACTTGGAGAATACAAGTTGGCCAAAAAAAATCCCCGACACGCCAATTTTTTTTAAACTAAATTAGTTCTGTTTTGTATCCAATTTTGCTTTGCGTGTCCTGAAGGTGTATTAGAGACCAAATTCAACTAAAAACATCCGGTCTAAAACAGATTTTACAAATGTTATGGTGGTAAATAGGTACAATTTCGGAGAAAAAGGGAAAAATCACAAAAAAAAGTTAAACATATTGGGGGGTCGGGGATTTTTTTTGGCCAACTTGTATTCTCCAAGTGGTCCCCCGAACACGCTCATTTGGTTTGTCGGTCCCTCTACCAAACACCCTATATAAAAATGAGCCCCTATTTCTCCTAGTCACGCTATAACTTGATAACGGATGGAACAATTTCGATACTTCTTTTTTTGTTGTGTTAATTATTATCAAGAGAAGGTTCTCATAAAGAAAACTTCGAGCCTACTACGCGAACGCAGACGCGGGCAGTCACTAGTATTGTTATAATTTAAGACTTAATACAATAGTTATTACAAAATTTATAGATTTGGTTAAAAAATCAAAAACGGAATGTCTCTAATATCAGAATTAGATTTTAATATAGGTTTAAAATATCAATTATGCTAGTTTTTTTTATTTTAGGGGAGCTCTCTATACGGAGAATTCGTGTTACGTTAAATTCTCCTATTATTGAGTTTCTTTAGCATCTGTTGTAATTTTACTATACGTGAAGTTAAATAAATTTTAGTTATGTGTGAATAAGTATGTATATGTGATGTAAAAATATGATTAAGATGTGTATAACATTTTATTGAGCTCGTAATGATAATCTCCGGTCAACCATTTTGGAAACCGCAATTTATTAATAATAATTAATTTATATTATTAGAATTCAATGAACAGTGAATTATAATTTTGCAATTTTTGAGAGTTATAATACATCCTCGGACGTGGTTTAAACCCATGAACTCTGACCACCTGTGTCAGACGCAATGACTAGGCCACTGCGGCATGCATCCAAGTATTGAAATTATCTCAGTTGATTTTACCCGTAGTACGGATTTTTTTTATATTGCAAGTTTTTTTTATACTAAATACGAGTTATCACAAAAATTGGTCTCTGCACTTATATTATTACAATTGGTACAATGTTTCACATTATAAAACTTTACACATACATATATAAGTACCTAAATACACAAACTAAGTTATGTTAAAATCATTGTTATAATGTGAGGAAGGCTCGAGTCCCAGCAGTGGGAACATAATGGGCTGATTATGTATGTTATTTTTTATAAGATAGGTTGGCAAACGAGCAGGTGGCTCACCTGATGGTATAAGTGATCACCGTCGCCCACGCACCTTCGCAATACGAGGTATCGAGGATGCAATGCCGGTCAATGTAATTAAGAACAAAAATATTAGTTTTTTTATTAACTAAATAATATATTAATAGATGTAGGTGTATGGACACCAGCAAAAAGCTTGACAGTATATATCTAGACCTACAGGTGACGCCGCTTAGATAAGTTATTAATAGTATTAAAATGAAGTTAAGTGACTAAGTTAAAACTAATTTTAAACACTCCTGTAAGATATTGTAAGAAAAGGTTCCAACATTAGTATCGGTACTACTTTAGTTTATTGGTAGAAAATGTGACAGAACGGTAACGGAACGGAAAGATTGTGGAGTCGTGGGTCCAAACCCCATAAATTAACATGCCAACTACAATAAACAATGATCTTTTTTCAGAAGTAGCCTTGTGTTCACTTAACGGAAGTTACACATTACATTTGTTCAGGTGGACTGGATTACAGTCCTACATAAACATCTCAGAATAAATAGCCACAAACAAACAAAACAAGAGTTATGTTGGCATTTGTGTGAAGAAACTTTGGGACTCTTTGGGCTTTACAGGTGGGATGTTGTTTTATTGCGTCGCCGTCGTGTTGCCTTTTCAGAGATTTAATGTAAGTAGTTTTCTTTCTTTTATTTTGGACACTTCTACTAGTAATACCACTTTAGTTAAAATTAATCAAAACCCGTACATACATATAACACGTATAACAGTTACGGGTGCTGTCCAGGTGAATGTCCTGGTCGTTATAGGTAATATCCTCAAGTTACTTTTTTATTTTTACAGCAGGGAACTATGCATTTGAACTCTATCATCAAATATTCACCTTCGTTTTGCTTAACGGTTGAGATCGACGTAGTACTGACTATTATAATCATAGACTTTCAAAACCATTAATAGAATGTGAGAGTTGCACCAAGAAATTATAAACAATTGTCAATTTTTAACTGATAGCACTTGAAGTTTCTAGCCGCAGCAGTACCTCAGATCTGTTGTAAGATATATCAGATATATCGTCTTTGGTTTTAACGTATCTACATAAAGTATGATTGTAGATGAAAAAACCAATATTATCAAATAATAGTAAGGACATCTCGCAATAACACTCTATGAAAAACAGCTTCGAATTTGCATCATTTTTCAGAGCTACAATGGCACAGAATTATATACAGATACAGAAGTTGAACGACTGAGTCGACGTATAACTTATGTTTAATCCTTACAAGATATAACAACAATTAAGAGTATTTTTATAATTATATACAAAATATATGTATCTCAATGCTTTCATCAAGTCATCCTACTAATATTATAAATGTGAATGTTTGTGAGTATGGATGTGTGGATCTTCGTTACTCTTTCACACTCAAACGGCGGGGCCAATTTTGATGAAATTTGGGATGAAAGTAGTTGAGGAACACTGGATTAACATATATGATACTTTTCATCATTATCATCATCATCCATCACCACGCGGGTGAAAGATCTTAATATTCTTGGGCACATCATAGACAAAATAATACGATCTCCGCCTACGTCAAGATCGTACTGATGACAGTTCAGTCAAAATTTTGTCAGTTTCTGATAGCTAAGTCAAAAGTACGCTATTATTTTGACAGCTCGATACACTAGACGTGCTCGGCGATCGTCAAGGGTGATGAAATTGATAAATAAAAAAATAAAAAATAATGACAGTTTTTCCATGGTGATTAATTTTATATTTGTATGTACGTAAGTACTGTATTTTATTATTAGTGTTTACTGCTTGATATATTAAGTAGTATTTAAATTTACTCAGATAAGCAATTGCGTTTGACCATGTAAATGTTTTATGATTTCTTGGTATAAAGATAGATATGGCCTTGGAGAAGATAATAAGCTAGTCGAATGACTAATCCTTAGCAGACGAAGTCGCGGACACCAGCTAGTATTGTTATGTTTTTAAATCTATTCACGTACTTGATGTTAAATTAAGCGTATGTCGGAAGTTATTTACCGTCATTGGCACGGACATAAATTGCGACAGTGTATAAACTAAATTAAATAAATAAAACCAACCACGTTTGTCTTAACATATTGGTCCAGATGTATATTCTCATAACAAATATACAAGCAGTCTCGTCACTTCTATAAGAATGCTATGCGGTAACACACGAAGTAGATACTGCATGACAGATGCCTTATTTCAGTGTAACAGCTTCCGACCAATGCATTCCTACTTTATGTAAACAATACTTGTAAAACAAAACAAATGCGTCGTCTTTGCATTTGTGGCATGTTTTTCCTCCAATCTGTATATTTTGTATTTTTCGTCTGGATCAAAGTTTAATAAGTAAGTACTATTCATTATTAAGTAATTATTATTTAGTTTCAATGATGTTATATTGCTCGGGGTTAAGTTGAATAATAAGTTTTTCGAGAATATTAATCTCGTAAAAACCAATTTTTTTTATTCATAACTGTTTTATGTAATATTTCAGACACAACACAGATATTTGTAAAATATCGTTATGTGATGGGTTTAAGTGTGTATCTATACCTCTAGCAAAAGCAGGAATTCCTAATACAGGAGTGTGAGCGTGTAATCATTTTTATTTATTAACCTAGAAATCATTCAAACGAATTCCTACCTTTTTTACAATCCTGTTGAATACCTACTAAAGTAAAATTCAACACTTTCACAGTGTTCAATTCTGTACATAAAGTAACACAGTTTCTTTTGTATTGTTTTTACGTACACGAGCATTCAACTTATCTGAAATAGAAAGCTTTTAGTCCACGCCCGTCACGAAGACCAGATGCTCTAATTACAGGTGCAATAGGATCCCGTAAGAATTGTTATTAAATAGCTTGAACTTATGAGTTGTAAGGTAATAAAGCTAAATTATATTTATCTAGCTTTTATACAAAATAATCAAAAGAAAATAGCATGATGGTTATGTGACTTAAAGTGAATTAAATCTCTGAGAGCCTAGACCTACTTAGCATCTTCAATTTCCTATAATCAAATTACTGAACCGACCTCATAATAAATATTGCCAAAGCTAAGTTAATTTCCTGAACCACACTGGCGATATTACATAATTTGACAAGCAGTATCAATAAAATTATGGTAGGTACGAGTGAATCTCCAATCAATATTATAAATGTGAAAATTTGCAGGTATGGATGTTTGTTCCGAAATCACGTACGTGTCAACGGATTTAGATGAAGTACGGTAGGTAGATAGATAAGGCACTGGGTTAACCCATATGATACTTATCATCATTATACATCATCACGCGGGAGAACCCGCGGGGCGCAGCTAGTAAATAATAGTAAATAATTAAAAAGTACCACTACTACGTAAACTATATATATACGTAAATATATAATACTATAACTATAATGTAAATATATAAGATAATATAATTAAGTAGTGAAGACATGATTATGGTTTATTCGAAAATTCTGTTCCTGATGAGGGCGTTGCCACATCATTGATATTTCTTTTCAGGTGTGGAAACGTAAACATTACTAGGTAGGTATATCGAAAGTAGAAGAAACTTTTGTAGTGTAATTTATCCATTGTTTAATTGCTTGGGAGCTCCCAACGTATATGTTTTAGGCAGTGAGAATTTTCTTACTGTAAATTAAGACTTAATTTTCGTCTAAACCTACCAATGACTCCAATTGACTCAAAATGTGAATACTTCATAGTGCCTCATCTAATCACCAGAGTCTACCTATATTGCAGTGAGTAAGAAAAGCAGTGTTTTGCTTAAAACTGAACGGCCTATGATGCCAAATTTTGGCCTTATTGGTAATATATTTGGTAATGGGGTGGGGTGATCTTTTCTCGGACTCAGAGATCAAGTGGATCACAGATTTAGAAATAACTGTAGTTTTCTCATTATGGAACAGTTTCATAAGCTACTATTGGTACTACACACTTCTACTTCGTGGCAGAATATCTTGTTAAACAAACAAGACGGCTTTAATCCTACACAGTGAGTAAAGGTAAATATCACAGAACAATAATCCACTCTATGAAACTATGAAACGTGATCTACTGGTACGTGTCTTTACTATTTTTATGAAACGCTGGCAAATTGGCAACAGTTAATTGCTTTTGCGGCTTGCACGTGACTTTTTAAGCTATTGCTCTTTCAGAATCAACAACTGCTGTTAATAAACTTGGGTCACGTAATATACCTAAATGTAAAGAAAAGCTGATAAACTTTTGTTTACATTTAGGTCTTAACCATTACTGACATGTAACTCAGCTTGCCTTGAAAATTTAACATAATTACGCTTTAAAACCGGCTAGGACTTGCGTAATATTTACCGGCAATATTCTTCGATCAGTTTCGAACTTATTTGAAGTTCTTCTGGGAGTCACTCTTGTGCACGCTGCACAAGAGTGGCCTAGCCGGTTTTAAAGCGTAATTATGAACATAACTCTCGATAGTTTTCTATCTCAGATTTAACATAGACAATAAACGGTGTTAGGTTTTGTAAAATAAACATAAACGCGATCAGCATTAATTATTTAGTCGTAGCTTGTTATATAGAGCTACTAGCTGTGCCGCGCGGTTTCACCCGCGTGGTTATGGATGATGATGATGATGAAAGGTATCCTATGTCCTTCCTCGAGATACGACAAATCGAAAAACACAAAAACCATAAAAAATAACGGCTAGCTGAGCCCCTCGGTTTCGCCTTCGTGGTGATGTGTGATGATAAAAAGGATCCTATGTCCTTCCAAAAAAATGGTGCAGTCGTTCTTGAGGCATAAATGTTGTAACAAATACGACTTTGCTTTATATTTTTATCAGCTGGGGCCCGCGACAACATCTGCGCAGGAATAATACTTCGAGTAGCTTATTATGTTCTCCAAGGGCATATTTTTCTTTATACCAAAATGTCATAAAATATGTACATGGTCAAACGCAATTGCTATAATAGTATTTTATGAGTAAATTTAAATACTTAGTATATCAATCAGTAAACATTAATATTAAAATACAGGACTTACGTAAGCAAGCAACACAATATACTTACAATACAAATGTACGAGTATAAATATAAAATTATTCACCATGGAAGAAAAACTGTCATTGTCAACACCCTTGATGGTATTTGTGTAACATTTCATCACCCTTGACGGTCGCCGAGCACGTCTAGTGTATAGAGCTGTCAAATTGACTTGGATTTTGACTAAACTATCAGAAACTGACACAAACTTTGACAGATCTTTATAATTACGATCTTGACGTAGGCGGCGATCTTATTATTTTGTCTTTGCTGTGCCCAAGCATATTACGCTTTTTCACCTGCGCGGTGATGGATGATTATGATGATGATGATGAATAGTACCCTATGTGTTAATCGAGCGCTTCATACCACCTCCATACCAAATTTCATCAAAATTGCCCCGCCGTTTGATCGTGAAAGAGTAACAAAGATCCACACATCCATACATCCATACATCAAAACTCACAAACTTTTGCTTTTATAATATTAGTAGGATAGTAATACCGTTTTAGCTAGCACCCGTGTCACGACGTTACAGAGGGAACGTCACATTAAGTAATAACGTTCCTTAGAGGATAGTTACAGAGGTAACTATCCTCTGAATCGGGACACTAACTAGCCTACGTTTACCCCAATTATAGTTATAATAAGTAGAAGTAATTCTTTACTTTGCCAGGGCTAAATGGGTATAGGTGTAATTTTAAACAGTGATAGCTTATAGCCAGGATTAATATATAAGCCGCTTCTTATCCTATCAACGGGTAGTTCTGAAGAGATTGCGATAAGATTTTTTCACGCGAACGAAGCTAGTAGAAGTAGTTAGTAGCTGTTTAAATATAAGGTTCAAAGCATAGAATATATGTTGGGATACTGTTGCCTCGATAGCTCAGTGGTTGTATTATATTGAAAAACAAGGAAATTCCCCCAAAAAGATAACTGTTGCCCGCACTCACCGCTTGTAGTAATATGGATGTTTCAGATTATCCCGGGATTCCAATGGAAATGTTAGTTCCATCCACTTGGTCACACAGACGCACACACAGTATTTTATATAGTTATTTTATATGGTTTTACGTAGATTTTTGGAAATTAACAGCCGCCGGCGTTCTCATCTTTTATTTGGAGTGTGTCCCTGCCAGATCGCAGAGGGAGCGCACAAGATGGCGGTTTTGGCGGGCAATTTGAACGTACTCGTACGTGTCGTGTCCCTACAGATACCAATTAGGCCTAACACACACTATGACAGGCTGATATTTGATTTGAAAAAACTGAATAAAAAAACGTAATTATATTCCTACATAAAATTGTAATTAGAATTATATTTCTGTTATTTACGCTATATCCTAGCTAAGTCTAGCCCGCAGCTCCATCCACGCATTAAGTGACCATCACACAGTGTGTCCGAAACAACAGTATAATTTCATGTATCCTGAAATAGCCTGAAGCCATATCCCGAGCTACTGACTATCTTTGTGTAATTTTTTATCAAACTTAGTTTAGTGTGGGCGTTGAATGAAGGACACACCAAATGAAGGACATACCTACATCTAGTGAAAAAAATATATAATATGTTTTGTTACAAGTATATTTTTTCACTTCTTATAGATGTAGGTATAGGCAAACACGTACGTGTATACGTAAACAGTCCACCCAATAAAACCACAAAATGAGATCCTCATCAAATATATTATTTTATCACAACCTAACGCGTGAAGTGGCCCATTCGCACCGTAAATTTAATATTAGCGGCCGAATTATGTGGGTAAATGAACATTTTGAGCCCGGAAGAGAACAAACTCCTGACTGAACATTACGTTTCCATAATGAAAAGAGGGCAAACTAACAGTAAAGAGGTATGTAGCGACGTATAAACATGGAGGCAGCGAAGTGTAACGTAACAACCAGGTCGGGAAAATCAAACAACATGCCGATTGCCGTGTGTGGTCTCTCGGACCTACTCATCCGAAAGTAAAACTTGTGGTATTCGTTTCGCACGATACAATAACACAGTTTTGGTATGATTGTGTCCAGTTGCAAACAAAGATGAAATCAATGCATTAAGCTTAAAATCAAAACGCTGATAACAGTAAAAATACATTACCTATATAATAAAGATAAAGCTTCAAACTCGTATACGTACTTATTTTCAAACTCTGATATCAACTCTTTGGTTTAGTTTCGTCTATTAGAACACAAAGTAGCAACTCGGTAAAGAATCTATTTGAACACAAAGTAGCAACTCGGTACAGAATCTATTAGAATTCAAAGTAGCAGCTCAGTTTTCGTATTTTAAAACTACGTCTATGTGTCTTAAAAACTAGCACTTTTTTGTAACCTTATTTTATTGAATGTTTGAAGACTGAATTAGGATCCTACGAGTAGAAACCTACGCGAAACAAACTCGTAATTAAACTGCGAAGTAACGCATTGTGTTCGCGGATTCACTGAATATTTTGGTATTCCGAAACACAATGCACGGCGAATACAATTTAATTCCTTCGCTGCCTGAAAATGTAATAATAATGATATTAAACTAGAATAAAACCCAGCAACGACGGCCTGCCGAGTCGAGCAATAAATTCAGTGTTCATTTTTCACCATCTTATACAGAATGCAATAAAAGATGTTGAAATTATGAGACGAACGATGATTTTGAATCATATCGTATTTTACGAGTTTAGATTTTCAGTAGTACCAGTAGGGCTACGAGTATTATGTATCTCAGTTGCTAATAAATGTTAATCGATATCGAATAGCGGCTCTTTGTCACTTTTGTCAGCCCCAGTCATCAACTTACTAATATTTTTGCTTACTAGAGTTGTCGAAACCGCCATAAACCCGCCATTTTTCAAGATTTAAATCAACATCTGTTAGCAACTGAGATACATAATAGTTCTGCAGCTCGCCAACGTAGTTTCAATCAGCTGGGCTATTATAGTATCACAGTTGCTAATAAATGTTGATTGAAATCGAATAAAATGGCAGCTCTATGTCACTTTTGTGAGCTCCAGTCATCAACTTTTTTACTTACTGGAGTTGTAAAAAATGACATAGAGCCGCCATTTTTCAAGATTACAATCAACATTTGATAGCAACTGAGATACTTATTAGCCGTGCAGGTGACAAACTAGGTGGTAGAACGTACATTTGGAAATGTTTTTTTCTATCACTACAATACAAGATATTCTTTTCCGAAGCCATTTAAATTGCACTTCACCAAATGAAATTTGGCTCACGCTACAACTGATGGGCAAAAGAGACGCGAAAGCCCTCACTTTAGTAGTTTTTTTACATTATTAAGTGACAAAACGGGTAAGTCGCATGTCAAACGATTACATCAATGTATAAAAATTCGTTCTTCACTGGTTTTATTTATCCAAGTTTAATAGGTAGTCATATTATATAGAAGACAAAAAGTACTTACGTTATCTTATATTTGCTTATGTATATATACCTAAATCTGCTAAGCTTACTCTAGTTGTCATACAAAATTAGGTTGGTACTAAAACATCAGTAATATTGTGAACCGCAACAAGAGGGTTTAGTCTGAGATTTTTTCACAGTTTTCTATGATTATAAAAATATAATAGCACTAATTGTCACGGAAAGCGCCCCTGGCGGGTATTTTTGGAATATTTCCTGAAACCATACAAAATCTGCGCTATACGAATTTTAATAGTCACGGAAAAAGGTGAAATAAAGTTTGACTCTACCTTCTGCTTGCAGTTCACAATGCTACTGATGTTTAGTACCAACCTATTTTTAATTACCAATAGAGTAAGGACAGCACATTTATATGCATACTTGAATAAAAATCTCATTTATTCAACCATAAATGTTTACCTAAAAACATGAGAAAGGCAATTATATAAACATAAATATGAGTCTACATATAAAGGGGGAAAATATACTCACTCGTGTACTTACGCAAGCACCACTCGTTCAGAACCATTTAGCAATTTATATGTAGATTTAAAGCACTAACACCTTATAATGCGCCGTTATAACGATAAAGTCAAACTATGATTGATTGATTGTACCCAGACCTAGGCGTGGTTCTATAAATAACTCAAAGAACAAAAGATTTTTAAATTAAATTTATAGGTAACGATAGTAAAATCAGTATTTTAAGTCACGCGATCATGGCACGCGTTGCATGCTTTCCATTTCAAACTTTTAGTTTGAGAGGTTCTTTTAAATTTAAATATAATAAAAGTTTATTAAATTAAAATGTTTATCGTTTATAGCGAAGTTATGTAATAAGGAATATTGTTGTCCTATTAATAGCACATAGCCTGACTCAAAGCGTAGAGAATTAACAATTTCAATTTACTAAAAAAATAATTCCATAACTATGCTTTGTGATTTATTAAAATAGTTTTTATGATAGAGGTTTGCCGAATGGCAATAGAGATTTGAATTAAACACAAAATGGGCCAATTCAGTCTTTTGCTATGATCAGACATAGGCCTACGTATTATTAACAAGTATCGTATAGTTTCATGGCCAAATTGTATTTTTAATACAATACAGTACGTACAACACGAATCGTCTGTTAAAAAAAATGTAATAGTAAATTAATTATTAATTCAGGACAAACTATCATAGGATATGTGTTTTATGAAACGACTGCGTAGTAATGACACGGCGAGCCAGCAACTACTACATGAATAAAAAAACCCTGATTTTTTATTCATGTGGCTCAGCGCCGTCCATACGCCACATGATCAGTAATACAAAATGTTTATTTCTTGTTCATACACAAATAAACTTATTTACTATAGTTGGAACCCTGCCTACTGCTTTAGTATATTACTGTGTTGCAAAAGGCAGTGTCTTTCTCTAATTACTTTGACAATTTCATATGGATGACAATATTTAATATGAAAACTTATGTATAAGTAATGTATTAATCTTTATACTGCAGCCATTCAATAATTAATGGTTTTAGTTTGTAAAAATTACGCTTCTGATTTTTATTTCTGTTGTCGTTTAAAGTATTATAAATCATTGGACCAAATGGTTATAGTGTCACCAGGCAATGAGGCACTTGTATTTAGGGACTGGGCATATGTAAAGCCTTTTTTTGATGTCAGGTAGGAACGGAACAGTATTCGCATGATACCTTCTTATACTCTGATAAATGAACAGCTTCCTAACGGTGAGCACTTTGAATTTCTCATACAGATCTGTTGTAGTAATACCACGGTAATCTCATTACCGTGATAATGATTCCCGCTTGTGTTTTTTTAATCTATATTAGTTTAGCAATTGTAATTAATATGCTAAATTTAGAGAGTAAAATACACATCCTCGAACGGAATTCGAGTCCGCGTCTTCTGACAATGCGTGACAGACGCCATGACCACTAGGCCACCAACGCATACCGTCCGAGTTTACTTTTTTTTAAGTATGATCACGCTTAATTTTTTATAAAGTACTTAGTCCGATTTTTTATTTTTGTTTTGTTTTGTATATTATCCAAGGTGGTCCTATCAATTTCAAATTCATCAAATTCGGTCAAGCGGTTTTTGAGTGACAATCCAATAACTGAAAAGTGTTTTACCTATCTCGATGATATCGTCTTTGACGCTGAATGGCATTCGATCCCTTAAGCAGCAAGCAAGGGTCACTAAAAAGGGATAATTTATTTTTACCAAAGTTGGAACCGACTTCAATACTAAAAGTGTGAAATAACTTATTGATTCGGTACCATGCGTAATAGATTACTTAATAATTGTGAAAGATAAATTATTGTGATAATAGATAATTTTGAACTATCATGGTACCGACTTCAACAAGGTATTTCACACTTTTTAGTGTTGAAGTCGGTTCCAATATTTTAGGTAATTTTTTTTATATTACGATGAATAACGTACTTAAATCTTAACCAGACATGTCCAATAATTTCTGTCGCTTCGTCTCTCTTAGGCCAAGCGAATGAATCGGCAGCTGATCAGTTGCCGATTCGAACCGAGGCATATGCCATAATATTTAACATGGCTCTCATTTCACATTTATGTGTTTGATGGGGTAATAATGATACTGCGGCTTTGTGGTGAACCGACGGCTAGTGCAACACCGTGGACCCTAATTCTCCCGGAGGCTAAACGAGATCCCCGTCCCTGGATTGCCTTAATTAGCCGTCTGCGAGTGGATACGCAAGAGCGTGTACCAAAAAGCTTCATGAGCAATTGGCAGCAGATGTAGTCTCTACCATAGCCCAAGTATGCACCACTAATGTATTCAAAGTCAATAGCCCAATTCTCGATAACTTCTAACAATAGTAAAATGTTATACCCTCCCCTTTTCATAATACATTTTTACATCAAAAGGGCCTGGGGCCCTACTCCCACCCCTTAAAGTAGTCATGTTTCAACCTTACCATTGAATTTGGTACCACCACGTTAATGTAACAAGCATAAAATAATAATGGATTGCGATAGACGTTTTGATGAAGTAGTATGAAATATTTCACTCAATTCGCGTACTTTTACGTGACTTTTGACACAAATTTCATTCTTCCAATGTAAAATTTTTGAAGATCCGTACTCCCATCTCTTAAAGTAGTCATTATTGCAACCTTACCAATTAATTTGGATGAACGTTTTGTGTCGGTGGGAGTACGATAGTAAGTATGGTTATTCTAAGCTTATTACAAAACGCTCCTGATTTATGATAGTTTAGTAAAAGGTGGGAGTAGGCCCCCTGATGTTGGTTTCTGCTGCACTAATGCCTATCAAAGGACCGGGTTTAAAGTATAGTTATACTGCGATATTTATACTCTTGCCTTGTTTTAACGCTCCTAATTATATGCAAAGGATATTTGTGATTATGAATATATAATAATAAAAATATAATAATAAATATTTATTGTAAATAAGAATATATGCTTATTTACTTGTAATACTACTTTACATCCTATTCGTTCAATCACTATTACGTATTCATACTTCTTTCATATTCCGTCAGTGAAAGGACTGAATACAGACAGACAGCACCTTTTAGTTAAACACACAAGAACTGCGCTCGCTAACCCGCCTGCCAAGAGTGGCGAGTATCGGCATGCAGCCCCCCAAATGGGGACGGCATATGTTCAGCAGTGGACGTCCTACGGCTGAGATGATGATGATGATGATATTCATTTTATTACGTCACTGTGTTAGAAATCAAAATAAAGCTATAACGACCTTGTTTTGTCCCATTTCTTGTAAAGTTTAATCATGAGTAATCTCCGAGATTTCACCAGCTGTGTCGTTATTAGAACTGTCACATCGATTGCGGTCTCAAAATGTTTCACACAATAGAAACCTATATTACTTTGTGTCGTTGCCAACAGTGCCGCGCAAGAAAAATGTGTAATTTATCCTTAATTACATACCAACAACCGAGAAAAATATTTGTAACGAACATTCTTGCTATTTCTTAATTTGTTACATTTTTCTGTCGGTGTTAATCAAGATATTTTTGTAATGAAGTGTCTTATAGAGCGGTGTCCGGTGTCATTTACAGAATTGGACAATTACAGAATTCAATCTTGTGAACCTGAAGGTGACCTATAAGCCTACAAGATAAATAAATCTAATATTGAATATGAAATATTTAGGTCTCAGCTCGCATTAAGTCTGACCAGCCTCTATTATGTGCCTTGAAAAGTCTGAACCATATCATACATGACATACGGTTGTTTATGTTTAGATTATTAGAATACCACTCCGACTTCGATTAGTCAGCTCGGGCATCCATTTATATAACAAGTACAATTTGAAAAATTTAATACCGACTTCCATTCTATTCAGTTATTGGAGTGTAACTCTAAAACTACTGGACCGAATGTGATGAAATTTAAATGGGACCACACGGGATACCAGCTTTCATACAAAAATAGAATTTTGAGAATCTGTTCACCCTATCGAAAGTTATGAGGTAACAAACACAAAAAAAATACAGTCGAATTGAGTCCCTCCTCCTTTTTGGAAGTCGATAGAAAATGAATCTATTTCCCTTGGTCATCGCATCTCGCGTGAACGGATGGAATAATTTCGCTTATTTTTTTGTTGTTGTGTTATTATTGTCTGGAGAAGGTTTATATGAAAGAAAAATCTAGAAAAGATGGGCGGTTATGGCGAGGCTGAAGGCCGATCCAACTACGCGAACAAAGTCGCGGGCAGTCGCTAGTTCGTAATAAAAATGGATTTTGGAGTTATTTTAGGCATAGGTACTTCGTTTTGAGTTTTTTTTTTTTTTTTTTTTTTTTCATTTATTGGGTAAACAAACAGTTACACAAGTTTATTAATAAATAAGGTATTAACTAAGAGTACAGTAATAAATGTGAAACCAACACCGTTTACCACAGGTTATGTATATACGCATTATATATGTGGCAGTTGAAAAGTAGGTAGTATTATTCTATTATGAAAGCAATTTACGAATCTTATCTTTAAATATACTAGGACGCGTTGCCGCAATATCTATAGAATTAAAGTTTTTATTATATGAATCCACCAGTCTATGAAGTGGAGAGCGTTTACCAGCGTTAGTGCGGCAGCGAGAAGTAGCAAACAATTGACAAGGGTTACGGCAGTGCGTTCTAGAAGGTACTCTATAACACAGCTTATTAATTATAGAAATACAATCATATCTATTATGGCACAGGTCATATAACAAAACTGATTCAATCTGCTTGCGTCTTGATTCCAGATTTACAAGTTCATATTTATTAAGTAATTGTTCATAGGATAGTCGATTATGATAACATTTGTATTGCATACAGGCTAAAAATTTTTTTTTAACTCTTTCAAGAGCTACATTGTATTTGTCATAATATGGATTCCAAATGGACACAGCATAGTCTAATTGAGAGCGAATCAAAGTTTTATAAAGATAAAGATAGGTCGAGGGGCGTTTAAATTTTGCTGATGTTCTTATAACCATTCCATACATTTTAAATGCTTTATTAATTATATTATCTATGTGTATGTCAAGATGTAGTTTACTATCTAATGTGACTCCAAGGTCTCTAATAAATTCAGTAGTATCTAGCTGTACACCAGATAGATTATACAGAAAGTCACTTTTATATCTCTTTTTTGTAAAGGTAATGGCCTTACATTTATTAATACTTAAATTTAGCTTGTTATTGATGCAGTAAGTAGTAAAACGATCAAGGTCACTTTGGAATTTATAGTGATCACTAGTAACATCGATACTATGAAAGATTTTTAAGTCATCTGCATAAAGTAAGAAGTCGCAAAATTCGAAACATGTATGTATATCGTTAATAAATAGTACGAACAATAAAGGACCCATGATTGAGCCTTGCGGAACACCAGAGCTTATAGGTACGAACTCTGACTCATGCCCATTAAATGCTACCTTTTGTGTGCGATTGGTTACGTAAGACTTAAACCAGCGCCACAAGTTTCCACGTATACCGTTATATGCCAGTTTATCAAGTAATATTTTATGATCCACTCTGTCGAATGCTTTCCGGAAGTCAGTATATACGCTATCTATTTGTTTATTGTTGTCTATACCTTCGAAGAGATAGGATGTGTAAATTAAAAGGTTAGTTATGGTAGACCTTCGTTTCACGAAACCATGTTGCTGTGGTATAATAATATTATGTATCGAGGGATATATGCTGTTGTGAACTAATCTTTCGAAAAGCTTCGACAGAGTGGACAAAATCGAGATCGGTCTATAATTTTCAACTTCAGCTTTATCCCCACTTAAATATTGGCACAATGCGTGCAGATTTCCAAATAGCTGGAAACGTTCCTTCACGTAAACATAAGTTGAATATGTGCTGTAAAGGCTGGTAAATTGTTTGAGCAGTTGACCTAAGAAACGTAGGTGGAATATTGTCCACTCCAGGTCCTTTAGTAATGTCTAGCGCACGTAATTCCCTAAGAACAGCATTATGAGAAATTTGTATATTACTTAAAACGAGATCAGAGCCATGGTTAGTATCAAGTATATTATCAATATCATAGTCTTCTTTAATAGTCGACGGTTCAAAAACAGATTTAAAGAATAGTGAGAAGAGATGGCATATATCATCTGGATTATTCGCTGTAAGATTTTTATATGTTACACTATCAGGAATATCAGAGGTCTTTCTTATATTTTTTATATATGTCCAGAAATATTTAATATTTTTATGAATACCATCTTCGACTGATTTTATATACCTGTTATAACAGTTGCGTGCCTCTGTTTTAAAACGGACCCTATACACTGTAAAAATTTCATAGTCTGACTTATTTTGATATTTTTTCCATTTTATCCAATACCTATTTTTGTTTTTAAAAATATGAATTAATGCAGGCGAAAACCATATTGGAAATTGAGAAGATTTTATTATTTTAGTGGGTACATATTTTTTAATAATACAATAAATTTTTTCATAGAATGTAGAAACAGCACACTCAGCAGTACGGTTAAAAAATAGCTCGTCCCAATTTGTACTAGAAATTTCATTATTTATTAAACAGTAGTCAGCTTTATTAAAATTGAATTCAGTTCTAGGTTTACTGATGATGGGCACAAAACTATTTCTGATTGGTAACAGGGCAAAGAATGGTGGGTGATATATATCTGGTTTAATAAGAGGTACTGGCGAAAGAGACGTTGTACTGTTATCTATATTAGTGAGCAGTAGGTCTAATATTCTGCCCTTAAAATTTTTGTATTTATTTATTTGACAACAGTCGTGTAAACTCATGAAGTTAATTAAATTCTTATTCGCCAAACAATTATTATTGTATATTACTGGATCCAAGTGTGTAGTACGGTCATACCATTGCATTGTAGGTAAATTATAGTCACCTGCTATAATGAACTTATCTACATCAGTAGACTGAAGGATAGACGTTAGTAGATCAAAGCGTGACAAGTATATATCTGGAGCCGAGTTAGGAGGAATATAAACAGCGCAAATAACACAAGAAGTGTGACTTGTTCTTATATCGACGACTAGATAATCAACTATCGCATAACATGAGACGCGCCTGGGCTTATAAGGGCCCGCGGCGGCCGAGTGCTGACCAGCATGCACGGCTTGCACCAGCGGCGTCCGCGTCACCCGCTCTGTCGCTGCCAGCTCACGGCGCACCGCTATCAGCACGCCGCCGCCGTCACCCCGCCCGCTGCTGTCACGATCCCGGTCAGCTCGAAACACGCGGTAGCGTGAATCTAGTAACTCATTATCTGATATACCACTATGTAACCAGGTCTCCGTTAGGATAATTACATCTTAATTATGTGCTAAAATATTCATATAAAGGGTATTTAATTTTGTTCTTAATCCCCGACAGTTTTGATAGTACACTGATAGGATGTGTCTATCCATTTAAATGTTTCCGGCTATAAATACATTTTAGTAGAAAATATTGTATATATAGGTATTTATATATTTTATATTTAATACTTATGAGCGGAATTTGTTTAGTGAGATAAATATTTTTTAATTTGTACAAAAGGCACGCACTTAGATACCTATACTTAGTAGCTGTGTCCAAATGGAAATGTTTTTTTATAACAATAACAGTATATATTGACAATAATACAGATATCAACATCACCTGTTGTAACATGTATGTTGTTATAGTATTAATACTCTTATTATAGCAGCATTTATATTTACTTTTTACAGTACTATAGCGCCCATGATTACATTTACTTACTTTTTTGACAATTACGCAGTAGCTGATGCCGATGGATTGCTTAAAAGTAACACGAATCCAAGCCATAATTAAATAATAATGTTTATACATACATAGCAGCAGACGACTTTCACACCTGAAATATGTACGCATACTTATATATATATAATATGTATACATACATACTCCACTATATAGGCAAGTGCTACCACATACGTAACAATAATAATAACTTATGTTTACCTGAACACAAGATGTAATTAACTTAGTATCGTGTAGAGTTACAAACTAGATATATTTCAGTTTCACTGGTCGATTGGAATTTTATTTTATTAAGCTCACATTTTCAAGTGTGTACGCTTACAGCCGCACAATAATTGAATACTTTGCTTACAGTTTAATTTCAAATTTCAACTAAACCACCTGCAATAGAAGAATGAAGGATGGTCTCAAACGAACTAAAGGTACAGTCGCCTGATCTTCCACAAAGTTCCCAACTACGATACATTACTTTAATTCTTAAAATGTACACAAGAAGGATGTTGAGCAGTAAGATAATATTAATAACATTATTTTAGAGTAATATTGTCGGTCATTTATATGAAATTGACTACTGAGACACTTTTAAAACTTATAGAGTGTATACATCTTATTGCAGGCTTCATTTTATCGAGTTTTCGTTTGTTTATAGTGTTTGACTAGGTACCTACTATCACACTGGATTGTAAGTGATGATGCGGTCGAATGTGGTATAACACTAGATCTAGAATGGTGATTGGGACAGCTGCCGAAACACACCGTTAGGTGCTAGCCGGGCGGACACTAGAAAGTGCTCTACCGCCATGCTGTGGATTTCATCAGGATGTTACTTTCACCGGAAGCTCAAGCCGGGGGTAGCGATCGATTCAGCAGATGTCGAATTTGTATCTATATCTATCTATATATATATATATATATATATATATATATATATATATATATATATATATATATATATATATATAAATGAACCCCTTTCTCTCCTGGTCACGCTATAACCTGAGAACGGCTTTGCCGATTTCATCCATCTTTTTTTAAATATTTTCTTATAATTCGTGAATGGTTCTTGCAATAAAAAAGTCAAGAAAAGACGGGAGGTTATGGTGAGGCCGAAGGCCGAGCCTACTACGCGAACGATGTTGCGGGTAGTCGTTAGTATATAATTAATATCTAGACTACGATAACCCACTTAAATTTTATAGTAAGTTTTAAATTTATGAATCATACAATATAGGTTAAATCTATCTTTCCTCTTGCAAATTTTGCCAAGTTATATTCAATGTGTAACAGCTTAATCTTGCAAATATATAAACTACATATCGCATTAACCAGTCGAGCCACGCCTTCAGGAATTGTATTGCTCTTCGAAAGTAAAGATTGGCGCCGAAATAATTAATGAAGCAAGAGCATTATGATAAATACGTATCACTGTGGATTTGACGATTGAAGAAGAAGAACTAAATTCAATTACATACCTATTCAGCTTATGTCAAAATCTTGTAGCCATATCAATTAATATTATGACCTATATAAACCAAGTCCACGTTTTATTGATTAGAAATTGCACGTGCAGTCGGAGTTAAAGACCTTCGTTACCGGAGTCGCCATTAATAATTTCTACACCCGCTATTGACATTTTGTGGAATTGGTAATTGAAGTCATGCGTACAAAGCCTTTTGTGCCAACGACGTACATGCTTACAATAAATACGACTCACATACAGGGAAAGGTATATTACCTACAGTTTAGAGTGAATAGTTTCAAAGCAATTGATTTTGTGAAATGTTTACAACTTTACAAAGATAAGTAAATCGTCCAGATTAATGCAGAATAAGGACTAATGTATTACTTTTATCTATAGAATCTTACTGCAGGATATCATTACGTTCCCACATTTGGGGCACGGCCCTTTATATCAGAGAGATGTGTGATCTACCATTAAACGTGTGTCGAAGGCAGTTGACAGACATACCAATGGTTATCCCTACAGAACTTTCAAGTCGCTTTTAATCAGTCACAGGTTCAATGATTCTGACAGGACTGTTGTATTAAGGCTACCATCGAGACCTAGGGTTTAACGTGCAGCGCTCATTTGAATATGCCACTATCGGTCACCCATCTAAGTCTACAGCAAGGTTTGCCTAATCCAATTGAAGAGTTAATGACTGGTAAGCTACCCATGAACGAATTATCCATTCGTTCGTGAAATTACGTACATATCCTATACAAACTACTTATTTTACTTCTTCTACGTCGTTGCCTCGTTCATGGCTGAGAGTCATGGTCATCACAAGTGATTCTTCCCACTAAGATCTTCCAGGCTTCTCTGTTTTGAGAAAGTTGGATGGATGCGTGAATGGTGGATTTACACGCCTGTTTTACAGTAGGTATTGGTCCATCGGGTCGTTGATCTTCCTCTACTTCTCTTTCCTTGCACGTGGCCGACCTCTGTAAACTTTTTTAAATTGTCCCGCTTCCGCCGTGTCACGTGACCAAAGTACTTGAGAACCCTACGCACACATCTAGTCGAGAGACGAGTTCAGGGGCCTTACTATCAGCTTCGTAAAAACCATACAAGTTCCGTGCAGTTCTTAAACCTGACATAAACAATTTTGAAAGAAATCATACCATGACGCTCATTTAGGTGAACTGTTTAAATATTGTTTTCTCAAAGGTGATCGGATAATATTGGCACTGGCATTCTAACAATTTAATATAACCAACATTGCATACGCCTAGACGTTTGAAAGCTAATAAACTGAGTGGATTTAGAGCGACATGTTAACGAGAAACCATACAAAAAAAACAGGTGAACGGTTTTTCTGCGGCTCTTGAATAGTAGGCCTGGGCAGGCCTGCTTTAAAGTTGTCATGTACGAATAAACCGGGCAGTTGTCTAGAGGTCCTGCTTTAAGAGCTCATAGTAAGGCCCCTGATCTTGAGTTCATTCAGTTGTCACGTTGGTGCAATGCGCTGTCAATGGAATTCCCAACATTTTGCGCCAACACCACATCTCAAACGCGTTTATCCTGTTCCGTACCCTTAAGAGTCCATATTTCGGAAGCATAAAGAAGTATAGAGAAGACAAGGGTGCGCATAAGCTTTGTTTTAACGCTTTTGCTGATACATCTATTCTTCCATATCCTCTCCAACAGTTTTACTGCAGCCTTTGACATCTGCGCTCTACGTATGACTTCTCGTTCACAGTCCCCATCACTGGTGAGCAGTGTGGTAGGTACATTATATTACTACATATGAGTCATAAGCAATAACTCCGTACTGACTGTTATTTTATATGTGCTCGGGGTCGCATGTTAATTAGTGCTGGTTTACAGAAATATGAGTTAATTTTATTTATAATATGTGCAAATGCTTCAATATGGTTCTGCCAGTAAAGTACAAAGGTCATAGCTGTATGTACCAAATTAGGTCAAATATTATACGCGTGCTTTTGAGGTTGTTAGTACGATACGTGGATATATATTGTTTATTAGTAATGATTAATTGAGGTAAGTTATACGACTTATACGCTCACAATTAATATCGATACCTACTCATAGTTAAGTATGTTATAGAGGATATCAGATTGCTATGTTTTCTTCAGATTTAATACAATTACGTATTTTTTTAAATTACCTTTTAACACAGAGTGTGTTGAAATCTCATTTAAGGATAGTAGTGAGCTTTTATTTACAAAAGTAATGAGAAGTAAAAGTGGTTCGCCAGACAGTACGCCTTTTGTCTGCCCCTGACATGCGGTCCCAAGTTGAGAAAGGAAATAACTGTAAGTTTTTTATACATCCGTGTGGCAATCCACAGCGCTGCGCTAGCCACTCCGAGATGGATAATTATGTTCAGTTACAAAACGTATTCCTCTCTCTATGAGAATGGTTTATGTACTATGGTGCGGTTCTTTCTAAACGTTTGTTCTTTGCTCACTATTCATATACTTATGTTCCTTGGAGGTAGAAAAATATGCCACGGTTGTGTTTCCCATCAAAATTCAATTACGGTGTAAGTTTTATTGATCATGATTGAATTAAAACGGCCAATTACGAGTTGGATTCACGCACAAAGGGTTCCTTACCATTATCTATAAAAACGATAAAAATATAATTTCTGTTCAACAGACTTTTTGCCGTTTTATAGATAATGGTAAGGAACCCTTTGTGCGCGAATCCGACTCGCACTTGGCCGGTTCTTTAGTATTTGTTGATAAAGCTGAAACAGAAATCTGTGAAAATTTGCTATCACGCTTCATGAAATACCTACAGCCAGATGCTGCCTGCTAATTTATTGTTTTATAGTTATGAAGTCAAAGACTTCGGGTCGTAGTTCCCACTTGACAGTTGCGTCATGGACAGTCGTGCGATTATCTAATGATTCGTTGTTGCGCTCGTCGACGAGCTCACCGATGTCAAATACTGAGATATTGCCCTTGTACACAAGGTTGTTTTTCCAACGTTTCTTGTCATCTCGTCATTAGTTTCACGGATGTTGTCAAAGATGCAACGATGTTTGCTCTTAGAGAATCCCACGGCAGCTATTATCTGCTATCTCATAAAGTATTCGACATCGGTGAGCTCGTCGACGAGCGCATCGACGAATCATTAGAGAATCGCACGGCTGGATTAGACTGTCCTGTAAAAATCTAAAAGTTAGTTCACCTTAACGATAGCAACCACCTTTTGCCGTTGTTAATCTAATCTGGTTCATTTTCAATATTTTACCAATAGGATGGTGTAATAAGATTCCGGTCCAATATGATGGGCAGGTGTTGTTAAAAAATTAATAGACAACTGTTCTAAGTAAGGGTTAGTTAGGTTAATTAAGGGTTAACTAACCCTATCTACCCGAGGCCACAACCATTGCAAAGTATTCGAAAGCTAATTAACGTTATTACACAGTTAGTAGGTGAGTGTTTTGCCGGTTAACATTAATAGTTTAATATGAAAAAAATCCACGAGAATTACAATACAAAAAATTTTAAAACCCTTTTGAAACACTGCAAGTACTTAACGATACTTAATGTAATAAAGTCTCACGCTATTCATGTGTTAACGAACTTGCCTGTACATAATTTAAGCGCTTCAGTTCCCTAGCGAGCCCATAATTAAGTACCTTTGGATTAAAATCTTACATTAGCTTCTGCAAACGAGTGTTTTGGGAAGAGAAGTAGCGAAATCATGGATGAAGGAATCAATGGTATATCATGCGTGGATACGTAATCTTTTTAATGTATTACATTTAACTGGATAATCTGATTTAGGTATAGCTACTTACGATTATTTTTTATTGGATATGTTATTGTTCCAAGTTGCTACCATTCAAATTTCGTCACCGACGGTTGATTTTGTTTGATTGAATGTTGTTTTCAGTAGCAGTAGAACTCTTTGTGAACGAGCTCGTCCGGAAGTACTGCCACCATATGTATTTCTACCTTAAAGCAGTAATGTTCGCATTACTGTGTTCCAGTTTTAAGGATATGGGTGCTGGTGAAATTGCAGGCACTTAACATCTTAATTTCTCAGGGTGCGCAATGCAGTTCTTCACTTGTGACAAAATGTTACAGGAAAAGGTTGCCGATTAACACGGGCTTATTCCGTAATTTACGATACAAAAAGGCTCAATAATGGAAAAATGTATTTGCTCATCTGGATGACACTTTTATTATATTTATTATTATTGATTAGTCCAGTCAAATTAGGTGTTATTTTGCAAAAGAGTGGAAATCATTCACAACAGGGTTTTTATTTTATTTTATTAAGGTTTAATATGATTTAAGAATCATGCCTAACTCAATCCCTACGAAACTTAACCTCCGGAAGAGGGTTAAATCGAGTAAAAACTTTGAAATTGCACAACTTCATTAATTTAACTGAACTTGAACTGATGCTTAAAAATACCTAATTTTAAGATTGCACCTTTGTCGGATTTTCCTAGAGCCGCAAATAAAAAAAATGACAAATATTCTGTATGTTGCACGCCTTTTTTTACATAAATTAACACAACATAAAGGAAGCCTATATTCATAAATATTATTTATATAATATTCATAATTAAACTATTCATACTTCTTTTAATTCTTCTAATTAACGGCCTGTTAAAGTTTATACCTAATATTTAACATGGTTCCGTAGATGCTAGAAACGGTGCAAACCGGGGAGATACTTCTAGCTGTGTTTCCTAACGATTCCAGAAGAATTTACTACTGTCAGAATTATTTCCATACTTTATCCTAATTTGACTGGACTATATAGTTTAATCTTTGGATTAAACGTATGTACGAAAAGTAAGTATTTGATGCGATTTTCCCTTTCTTTTTTTCTTTTATTGAAACTTTTTTCTTGCCCGAATGCTATAGGCACAAGAATAGAAAACTAATCTTGTGTTGTAGGAATGGCCTATAACTGAGCTAAAACTACCCTTTATTATTTATGAGGTACCATTCGTACTCTATTTATTTAATAAGTTTACGTACTAATACAGACTTTGTTACTTAACCTTTTTATAGGTGGAGGTAGTCCTAATTTGTTTTAAAAAATATCACCATAAAAAAAACGAACATAGTAGTAGGATGAGTGTCTTATGGCGCGTTACGAAACATTTTGCCCTAATACCCAAAGTTTTCGTTCATAAATCTTACAAAATAAAATCTGCGGCCGAATCTTCCGTAATTCCCGGTAAGTAGATAAATTATGACTAAATTATGCTGCTTGGTAATGTTTAAGAGATTTCATGTTTTAAAATAAATATTAGTGTAATAAGATTGTGTTTTTTATGTGGTAGTTTAACAGCATGGTAATTCGCAATCATTAATAATGTGTAATTAAATATACTCAAAATATTAAAGTGCTCGCAGCGGAGCTTGACTTTGCAATCTTAACTGATCAACAGGTTAAGCCTCGCTTGCTGCGTTCAGGAGCTGGATGGGTGACCGCTATTGGCATTATTCAACTAAGCTTCCGTGCTTCGGAGGGCATGTAAAGCCGTCTGTCCCAGTTGTTTGTCCTAGGACAACTAGGATAGGCTATGTCGAAGGTCTTCGGGCGGCCTGAAAACTTCGACATGGGTTGGCGACTAGCCTATTCTCCAAGCCGCAGAGGGCCTGCGTGGTGGATTTTGCCCTAAATCCTTTCTCTGAGAAGAAGGGTCGAGTCCTGGCAATGGGAAAATAATGGGCTGATTATGTATTATGTTAAATATAATATTCTTTAGTTTTTATACAATTACAAAAAACAACCTAAAACGTGTGCACCTACCGTTTTGGTGGAAACTACATTTTTTTGTACCGCTATTATATACAGGATTTATAACTAAAAATAAAATAGGTGGATTTATCGCTTAAAGCGAGCTAAACGAGAGATCGGCGTAAGCAAACCTCAAGTATGTAAATATCCACTTAAAATATCTATATCAATTAAATATCGCACACCAAATAACAATAGAATGTACCAAGGATTCAAATGTACTAAACTACAACTTTATTTTTGATACAATAGATATTCATAATAAATAACAAACCTATAAAATTAGAAACTTATGACAGGAAAATAATATAATTTTCAACGAGATTATGATGGTAAATTGTTTTAAGTATTTTCAAAGTACAAACAAAACGACTGGTACTATGTCGTCTATACATAAAATACGTAATATCGAATGTGCAACGTAGATAAATGTATGTCATGTCACAGATTATTAAAAATTATGTTATCAATTTAAAACTGCATAGTAAGTCTGTTATGTATTTAAATATATGTTATTTTTAATCTTTTGATAAGTATATGCACTCGTTTGATATCATAAAAACTAACTTGTTACTTATATAAGTACAATTTCTCTCAAACCTAATCATAACAAAATTACGCAAGCTGGATATTTGGTACCCATAAAGACGAGTTAGTTACTTAGAAACAATATAATTTGTTAGGGCTCTTCATGCCTAGATACAACTATGCGTGCAAAATATATTTAGCACAGTGCACATAGTTCCATAAAGCTGGATAACTGACACTGCGGTGGTACAAAGAAGCTTTCTTATTTACCCATTTCATTACCTAATTGGTTATGCATGCACACTATTACTTCGGGCTTTACCGAAATCTGCCTAAACTGAATGCAATCTCAAGAGTGTTGAACTTATATATACTCAAGAATGGAGGATACTTCAGTAATGACTGATGACAAATTGGATGATAATCGAAACAGAAGTAAAAATGACGAGTAACCTTATCGATGTTAGCTTATCGTTTTCCATTCTGTATATTGTACCACATGCCTAATAAATAATAGTACCAATATACTCATTCAAAAATGTTGCGTTTATTTGTTTACTATCAGCTAAATCGAATAATTTTTTAACAGCGCCATCTAGCGAAATGGCAAAAAATAAGGTGAAAAACATTTTCCCAACGAAACCTGCCTGTGAGAAAGAAATGCTCCTACTAAAGTCTGCGTTTCTCAATGTACCCGCTAGGTGGTGTCAAAAAAGCAGTATCCATGGGTCTCAATAAAATATAATGTATATTTTATTGACTGCGAATACGATATGGTATTTACAGTCTATTCAACACATACCTATTTTTTATACTATCTAGTAAAGAAACAGGAAGGTGGTGAGCTTGATAGTAAGCTGTTGAGTTTTGCCTGGTAGGTACTGTACTGCCCTCGTCACTGGTTTTTGAGTCTCACACGCGCTCTTTCTTTCTCTTGCTACCTACAACTTTATACAGTAAGTCCTCGCACAATAATCCTTCGAGGCAGAATACCAAACTGTGGAACTTACTGCCGATGTCTCTGTTTCCTGATAAATATAATCTACGTGTCTTTAAGTCGAGAGTGAATCGGTATCTTCTAGGTAAGCGCGCTCCATCGTAGATCACAACTACACTTAACATCAGGCGAGTTGTGGTCAAGCGCTAACCTATTGTACATAAAAAAAAAATAAAAAAAAAAAAACCCGCTACTGCGTTTTGTACAAACGCAAACGGGTTATTGCACAAATGGCCTGGTAAATCCGGGTACTGTGCCTCTTTTCCTTGGCCATTGTGGGGGAATTCTTTAATTACGCCCCCCATTACCTTACATATTTTTATATAATTTTAGAAGTATCACAAAGCTATTCAGAAATAGACCAAGTATTATTGAATATATGCATTTGTTTAATTTCACTAATATTCACTAAACTTGGTTAAAGGGTTAACCTCTCTAGACAACATGTCTTATGTTTTTATAGATGTGCTACGATGTTTTTAATAAGTATTTTCGTTTCTTAATGAAAACATATTGAAAATAAATTACAAAGACGTTCAGTAGGACATTAAAAGGTTCTTGGGGTCCCAATCAATCTTTGAATGTAATGCCTTCTTAATCCTAAAATCAGACTCGCATTGACTTGCTCTGTTCCGTGGTAAATTTCGTCGAACACAATTCTCATGATCCTTCACTGGCGTATGTATATGTCTATCGCAACCTCCCAAAATGTAAACTACCAGATCGATATACAGTAGTGTGTACAGTAGTGTAGTTGAAACAAAGCTCGTTATGACCCCCTGCCAGATTTGAATAATTATATCAGGTATAAATTACGGATACATTATTCAGATAATATAGAATACTAATATCCTAGAATACTTATCATATTTTACGGACTATATTATTTTACTATTTTATACTTTACCTAATTTATAGTGACCTGAGACTCGGTTGTTGATAAGAGTAACGAGAAATTAAACGTTGACAGATATATGACTCCGACCAGAATCGCACGGCTGCCGTGCGCTTCTCTAAGAGCAAACATCGTTGCATCTTTTACAACATCCGTGAAACAAATGACGAGATGACAAGAAACGTTGGAAAAACAACCTTATGTACAAGGACGATATCTCATATAGTATTTGACATCGATGAGCTCGTCGACGAGCGCATCGACGAATCATTAGAGAATTGCACGGCCGGTTAGCGCAGTGGTGTCTAACGGCCGTTTTCAATAACCTATCTATCGCCGGTTTACCTTACTAGAGATAGATATTTGACACTACTTGTATGGACATTATGTCAAATTTCTATCGGTAGTAAGGAAAACTGTGGATAGATAGATAATTGAAAACGGCCGGGTCTTTATGCCTCCTCCGACACATGGAATACTAATGCTCTATATGAGTGTGCGAATGTTTTATATCTATGCTAGCTGCACCCCGCTGTTTCACCATAGTGGTGATGGACGACGATGGTTAAAAAAGGTATACTTTGTCCTTCCCCGAGATATGACGAATTCAAAAATACAATAATCATTAAAATTGAACGACTAGCTGCGCTCTGCGGTTTCACCCTCATGGTAATGGATGACGATGATTATGAAAATGTCCATCCATCCCCGAGATATGACAAATCGAAAAACACAAAAATCATAAAAATTGCTCCAGCCGTTCTTGAGTTATAAATGGTCTAACTAATACGACTTTGTTTTATATATATAGAAGAGTATGTAAAAAATCTTTGAAATAAAATACCTACGTAGTATTAGGTTACTTTCCAATAGTTTTTCTGTTCAGTGACACAAATCGGCCCAGAACTTTATTTAATAATCCTAGAGCGACTAAGTTGGCGCGGAGAGTATACAATATCAACGTTTTTGTTGTAAAGCTACGGCACAAAAAGTTCGCAGTATTAGTCGAAACGACTAACATTAGTATTCTTAGCGCATCTGTTCTCTTTTTGCTGTACCTTTTTACTGCCGGGTGCCGTATTTTCTATTTAGTGACACGCAGCTCAGGTATAAACCTTCGTAAAGACTATTAGATAAAAGCTCTATTAATTAAGTTCATGTTCCTATATTTATTGTGTTAATTTTACTTACGTGACATGCGATTATGGAAAAATAAACAAAACCATCACACTAATACAGCACAGAAAACATACATAAAATATAATAAAACATACATACACAAAACAAGTCTTCTGGCCGAGGGAACAAAGCGAACGAAATCTCTACAACGAATCGACTTTGCTTTCATCCGTCCGGGTGTTGGTAGTCGCGTACAGGTCGTGTTTTTCCACTAAACTTGACGAAAATTGCTATGCCGTGCCAACGAACCCTAGACATTTTTAATTACCCCCGTTTTTTAATCAAAGGAGATATTTTTTTTCCTAAAAAGGTTTTTTTTTATATATGTTACAGTGATAGCTATGTTTAAAAATAATAAGTACAAGAAACCAGCTATTTGTATGAGATTCAATTAATTTTAATACAATGGAATATTATTGATGACAATATTAAAATCTACATTGGCAAAATCTATAAAAACATTTGAAGACGGAATATACCTACAGAAATAAAATAATAAGAAAATGGTGCACATTTATATTTGATCAACTTTGATTTAATTTTAAAGGTATATAACATAGAATCAAATAAAAAGAAACTAATCATTAAAATTAGATTATTAAGTACAAAAATACGCGTGGTCAAAAAAGAGCTACGGGTTGTATGTAAAATGGAAACGTGAGTAATATAAAATTTTGTATTTAACCGATCAAAACACAATTACAATTTGAAATATTTAACACCGACTTCCATTCTATTCAGTTAATTGAGTGTAACTCAAAAACTACTGAACCGAATTTGATAAAATTTAAATGCACAGGATGCACCAGCTTTCAAACAAAATAATTTTGAGAATCGTTTCACCCAGTCGAAAGCTATGAGGTAACAAACATAAAAATAAAGTTCAAGTACTTCCTCCTTTTTGGCATTCGGAAGAAAATAACCAGCAGCAATATAAAGCTGGGTGGTACAAATAACGAACGTGACTTTCTTGATATGATGATGTGATAACGCAAGCAGAAGCTGCTCCGAGGCAATTGCAACACACACACACACAAGTGAATCTCATTGTACAGACCAAAATAACAAAACGGCTTTCGTTTTTAGCGGATAATTCTAAATCTAATATTATTTATTATTGATAGCTGAGGTTAATAATAATAAATCTAATAATTAATAATAATTTATTATTAATAATTATTAATAATAAATCTAATCTAATCTTATCATACCTTTATATAAACGTTTTATTTTAACTTACAAATTATTTTAATAAACAATTATTGTATATATGTATAATAATCTAAATCTTGGAAACGGTACCAACGATTTTCATGAAGTTTAGTATGCAGGGGGTTTCGGGGGCAATAAATTGAACTAGCTAGGTTTCATTTTTAGAAAACGTCATATATACCATTCCTACTCTAAAAAGCTTATTTTATTCACTTAAAACAGTGAAGTCCTTTTAATCACTGTTTTGGTGTTTGAATTTAGAACACACCAATATATTTGATCTCCCTCTCGATGCTTATACATCTTCCTTACGCAAAGAATAGTCGACATACAGACTCTTTGAGCAAGTAACTCCTCGAGATTTGATTGGTCGTTATTTGCGACAAGGAGATTAGCATTAGAATAAAAACTTTTTTGTGTTCTTTGCTGCGATTATAGAAAAAAAAATATAATAATAATAAATAAATAATCTTATGTTTAGTAATTGGTATAATTTTAATGTGCATTTTAATTAATTTAACTTTCCTTTTTTCTTCATTAAATGTCTATTTTCGCTCAAATTATTTTTTTTTCTCGCGGTCATGGTATAAAGTGTAGTATGCAACTCTTGAATAAAACGGATTTATATCGAGGGCCATGAATCACTCAAACCGCTCAGGATTATAACACTTGAATAACTCGCTACGCTCGTGATTCAATAGTCACGAATCACTCCTTGCGGTCGTGATTCAGTCGTTAGAATCTTTAACTTACTCGTGATTCATCTATGGCCCTCGCTTTAAATCCGTCTTTTATTCACTAGTTGCATAATATACTATTTATCCGTGTTTTCAGGCGATGATAAACAATCCAACAACATTAAAGCTATATTTAATTGACAATAGATGGCGTTGTTAAGCAACACTAAGCCAATGAGTATTTGGTTTGAGGTTAGGTTAGAGAAGAATCAATTGTTGACTTACGAGCAACTATTCATAAAATCGCGAGAATCAGATTATTTATTACCCAGTCAATGTCCAAAAGCATAAAAATATATTAAAAAAATTCAATTACCCGCCATAACAAGAGCATTTATCAACTTTTAATCAGAACATATTCAAAATATTTAATCAATGTGACTACATATATTGTGAATACTTAGGTTAAAGCCGATTATTTATATAAATTATTTCACAAACCGCATTCAGCTTAAAGCAAGAGTTAATAAAATAAATGCTTTGGGCTTCGCGTCTTACTAAACAATACATCAAGTAAAATAGATGTGGATACCACCGTCCCAGCGTACTAGTGTTAACTCTAAATATATCGACATTCAATTAGGAAAGGTTTTTTAATTCTTTATTTAATACCTACCTAACGCTAACCAAGGGCATGTTGTTCATATTTGCTACAGCATCATCAAGCACCAAGATTAAATATACTAAATAACAGCGTTTAGATGGGGATGCGAAGGATTGGAATTAAGTAAGGCAAACATATTTTTAGCTGGAAAGTTTTAGAAATCCCAATACCCATGAGTTGATGTTGTATTGCATTTATTTAAATGTTATTGTTTGTTTTATGTATTGGTTCATACTTTAGTTTATTTAAGTATTTAATTTGTTTATTGAAATAAAAGCATACATGTTATACTCGTAGTCAGTATTTTTAGTACGAAAGATAAGCTGAATACTTCACGAAACACCGTAAAATGTATATAGGTATTATTTACAAACCACCTGTAGAGGTAATGTCTCGTTCGTAACCGACTACTTTAAGCAAAACTTTCTGTGGTCACTGCATGCATGGGTGCCCGCTAGTGATATTTTGAACTGAGCGTCCGTATTTACGGAGGGCACGTTAAGCTGTTGGCTTCTCTTGTCCTAGCTAAAAGTCGTAAAGACCCACTTTCGTGCTTCCGATGGTACATTCAGAGGTGGTCCTGTTGGGTTAGGACAACTGAGGGCTTCAGGCGGTCTGAATACTCCGACACAAGTGCCGGTTGCTCGCCTGTGTACCAACACCATCTGGGTCCGCGTGGTAGATTATGGCCTTATGGATCAGTGGCCTCAAGTCTTTACTCTGAGAAGAAGGCCGGTGACTCTGCAGTGAGAACGTTAATAATCACATTGTACTTTATCATACTGGCGTACAAAACTCACTTTTTTTTAAATCAAACGAATAACATTTTTCATGTAGAAACAACTACTATACCTTCTCTCGTCATTGTCTACATTTACAATTCAAAAATTGAACGCGAATAATTCTAAAGATTTTAAAACATAATTTTTTTAAGCTGAGGCGAAATTTGTAACGCGAATAAAAGAAATATACGAAAATGAATTATTTATAGGGGTCGTGGAGTTTTTCGAGTTAGAAGTCACTATTTTAACACCCGCGAGGGTTGGCCAGGTGTTCATGACAAGTTAATACGGCAAAGTAAAATAGCCAATTCGTATTTATCACCTTACTAGGATTTTCAAATAAGAAACTTGAACTTGTTAATCGACTACGTTTTTTAGAAGGTCGATCGACCGTTGGTACTTTATTATATAATCTTACTTACATATAAATGCGAATTATTGGATGGATGGAGTTTTGTTACTCAATCATGGCTGCGGATTTGGATAAAAGTTGATTTAAAGATATAAAATATGAGGCACTGGAGTAACATATTATTGTGATTTTAACTTTTCATCGTCATCCATCACCACGCGAGTAAAACCGTGGAGCGCAGGTAGTGTATATATTTTTTTTAATTATCTAAACTTCAACACCACGTCGTACGACTAAAGTAGTCAATCTCAGGACCTGCGAAAATATCCTGCAGTCCTTCAGGTTAGAAAACGAAGGCCTCTTAAAGGTGAGGGTCGAGGAGGCTGATGCAGCCATATACAATAACGACACCTGCCTGGTCATGAAGGGAACGATGAAAGGTCGGTATATGGTAGCATACAGTTCTGAGCGTGGTTTCGTGGCCCTAGACGAAGATGAGACGGAGCGGCTCGGAAAGCCTAAGTACGAAACACCACCGAACGACCCCATCGTGGTTGTCGCCCGCTGTACCAGGATAATGCTAGACGATAGGATCCTAGAAATGGCTAAAACCGTGGAAGCCCTGGAGTCGAGGTAAAGTCCTGGGAAAGCTGGGAGGTACCGGAGATCCGATGGGCCAACGGGGTTTCGGGGTGTGGTAAAACAACATGGGTGGTTAGAAACTTCAATGTGGACAAGAACGTGGTTTTCACCACGACAACCGAAGCAGCAAAAGACCTGAGGGAGAAGCTAGCGCACCGCATAGGCGACTTGGTGAAAACCAAAGTGCGCACCATGGCTTCTGTACTCGTGAATGGCATCCGAAGTGGTAAGAGCGTCGTTCGCCTTATGGTAGACGAAGCTCTCATGAACCACTTCAGAGCCATTGTCATGGCAGCGGGGCTGGCAGGTGCTCGCGAAATTGTCCTCATCGGAGACGTCAACCAACTGCCTTATATCGATAGAGAGAACCTCTTCGAGCTAAGGTACTGTCACCCGAACCTGATAGCTACCATCAATCAGGAGTTGTTGTGCACACACCACGTATTAGGTCCCTGGAGCAGAGAACTGCTTATTTTGCCTCGAAAGGAATTTTTCCACATGTAGGTCTAATAGAGAAGGTACAGAGATGCGCACATACCCAGCACCCTTCCCAACACCCTCTTCCTAGTACACACTCAGGAAGAAAAGGAGACCCTGACCAACCAGGGTTATGTGGAGGCACGGGGACAGGAACTGACATACGAGTCGGTCATCGCCATTAAAACCAAGGGCAACATGAATCTGCACGAGAGCGTCCCGCACGCAGTGGTTGCAGTCTCGCGGCACACCAGGACCTTCACCTACTACGCCGACGACGAAGAAGACGCCATCAGCCGTTTCGTGCGGCGTGCGGTATCTGCGTCACCAAATGCTATCCGCTACTACAAGTTGCAGATAGCCATAAAAGATCGGAATGTGGATGTGACGGAGACCCTGGGCCGGGTAGAGAAAGCCGACTTAAATAAAAATTAGTTATAAAAAAAAAATAGACAAGCTTAGGCTTTTGTATTATGTATACGTGTATACCTTGAGCATTCACGCACACTAATAGGCTTCTTCTCGCGGCGGCGTCGTGTGGCGGGTCGTCCTCTTCCCTCAAATATGGTTGAGGAGGGCGATGGCTGGCACACGTGTCAAGCTCGTGAGCGAGCGCTGCTTGCGGGAGCCGGTATGCTCTCTATTTGTGTACAAAAAAAAAAGCAAAAATGCCTCTCTGGGCTCTTCTAAAATTGTATGTGCCCCTCAGGCTAAGAAATAAAAAAAAAAAAGTTTTGAGCCCTTCATGCTCTTATCGTAATGAAGTGACATTTCATTCTCATTCAAGATAGACAATAAGGCGGCAGGTCTATATTTATCAGCTTAGATACAAATACATCTTGCGTAGGCTTTTCTATGAGCAATTTTAATGTGTACCTAATTAGTTTAGATTACCATAAAGTACAAGCCGTTTTTACTATCGCTCAACTCATGAATAAAATGACTACTAATTTCGTACAAGCTTTACGAGCGGCGTGTGGATGTAATTAAAGCGATGTTTATCACATAATTCTATGGAACGTTTTGGGGTTGGAGCATACAATTATTTTACTAATATACATAATACTAATATAGCTACTAATGTAGCTCGAATCGAAAAGATTCAAAACAAATTCTTAAAAGTGTTAGATTACCGAACAGGGAACCTATTTATCAGCTATACTGAGTCTGCCACGCGTCACAAAGTTGCCTCACTCCAGCATCGGCGTGAGTACCTGGATGCGCTTTTCCTTACATAATTAATAATGTTACTGACTCCTCAAATTTACTTAGCAACATCAATTTCAGTATACCTCACGGAATAGAAACCTATTTACTTACACGACATGTCGAACCAAAAACGCTAATAATTCGTTTTTTAGGCGCACTCTAAATCTGTTTAATAAGAACCTATGTGATATTGATGTGTTTTCGGTTTCGTTGAACTGTTTTAAGTGCGAGAGCAGTAAGATTCTAATAACTTAATCTTACCTTATTTTTTACTCATGCTAATTTATTTTTTTCTGATCTTAAATGCCTACCACTGTTTAGAGAATTATGAAATAATGTAAATATCCTATCTGGTCATAGCCCATTATTCTCTGACTTTTTCTTTTCTTTCCGAACGCATGTGTAACAATAATTATATTGTTTGTATATTAGACTATGGAACTCCTTTGTCTACTATTATATAATAATGAGAAATACATATAAGTAAGAGACTTGTTTGTTCCTTATATATAAATATATAAATAAAATAAAATAAAATAATATATATAATATACAGTCACGTCTGTTTTTCGGAGGGTTAGGCGGATATTACTAATTTCCAAATTCTGCGATCATGTTAACTAACACTTTTTATGTTATTTAAAAACCGGTCAAATGCGAGTCAGGCACACGCACCGAGAGTGCCGTATTTCCACGCAATATATCTGTTTCTGTATTTATCCTTATCTTTGTCTCAAGACAAGAGTCTTCAACCAATGTGTGTTACCAGTGATGACTTATGGCACTGAAACGTAGTCTCTTACTATGGGCCTCATAACTAAGCTCAAAGTCGCACAACGAGCTATGGAGAGGGCTATGCTCGGGGTTTCTCTACTCTACGTGATCGAATCAGAAATGAGGAGATCGGTAGGAGAACGAAAGTCACCGACATCGCCCAGAAGATTAGTCAGTTAAAGTGGCAGTGGGCAGGGCACATAGCACGCAGAACAGATGACCGATGGGGCCAGATGGTGCTGGAATGGAGGCCACGGACCGGCAAGTGCAGCGTAGGTCGTCCACCGACACGGTGGACAGACGACCTGATAAAGGTCGCAGGACGACTTTGGATGCAGGCCGCTTCCAACCGGTCCTTTTGGAAAATTATGGGGGAGGTCTATGTTCAGCAGTGGACGTCCTAGGGCTAAGATGATGATGATGATGATTTATCCTTAGCGCATGCCCGACTCGTAGTTGATAAATTTTTCATTTATCACACACACATTTTAACTAGTAATTCATTATCTTCATCATCAAGTACAATTCATCCATACATTGGTATTATTCTTTCAGAGTATTTTATTATAGACTAGCTGCGCTCCGGGGTTTCATTCATGATGATGATGAATCATATATAGCGTATTTAACTCAGGCGTAATATAGCTTTCTACTGGTGAAAGTTTTTTTTCGTATTTGCGTTTATACGTTACAAACGAACTATCAAATCTTTCCTCATTATTATTAGAGTAGATAAGGATTATCACCAAAGTACGAATAAAGTGGCCTAATTTGTACAGGCATTAATATTGCATATTTTAACACGGAAAAGTAGTTATCGTGACATAACTGTAATAGTAAGACATATGGTATCAGAAACGTTAATGTAGATATTGATGTTTTCTATAAAACTGCACACATCACTTTGCCCTAATGTCAATAATTTCCGCAGCGCACGCGATATAACGATGCTTTTTGGTATTTTTTCACAACATTGGGTTACATTATCGAAGTTGTCATATCTCTAGCTATTTTGTAAATATTATATAGCCTATGTTAAAAAATAATAGTTGCAGAATAAATAGACTCTTATCAAAACATACCGGCTAGAAGCTCAGCGGTATTCTTTTAGTTGTTCATTAATAATAAGTAATAATAAGCCTTATTAAAACCTACATAGTACAGAGGTTGTCGTAGGTCTGCTTTTTGTTTTAGTAAAATATTGTGCGCATGTTATTTCTTCGACAAGTTATTTCACACTTTTTGGCGTTGAAGTCAGTTCCATTTTTAGTAAAAATATTTTTAATACCTACAGTTTTTTTTAAAACAAAAGGCAGACCTAAGACAACCTCTGTACTATGTACAGATTATATACTATGTATATATAGTGTTATTATTAATGAACAACTAAAGAAATACCGCCGAGTTTCTAACTGGTATTTCTTGATAGTGGGTCTTTTTATTTTGGACCGCAGCAGCAGAGTTCTTTAGAGTACATCAATTAAGAAATATCGTTCATAATTGCGTGTTTGATGCCTGAATTGAAGTAGTAATTTTGATTTAATTAAATAAAAATGTGACAATTGTTTGTAGCCAACAAAATGCAGAGTCCTATCACCTGTGATCACATGTACAGAATCACAGGACCCTCTTACCAATATAGACTTTATACTACGGAAATAGCTTGGCCTCTACATATCTGAAAATCTGTACCAAATTTTAGAATTGTAAATGAAATGACTTAAATATATGGTTGTAATAGACAGACTCGCATAACGACAATATAGAGTTCAAGTAACCACAAAATTCAAAATATTTTTTGTTCAATGACTGAGCTTATGCAATATGATACAAGACTACCTAATTTCAAAAAGAATATCTCATTTTCTCTTCACACCATAATTTTACATACGCCAAGAAAATTGCTGTAAAAGCTAATTTTAGATTGTTCCCCAACCTATAAATTGTGGCTCCGAGACGTGACGACCGCTACCTTATTTTTCCGCTCCGTTCGGTACAGCACAATCTGCTGTAGCACTGTAAGAGGCTGTATATTCGTCAACGTCCGAGAAAGTTTAATTATGTCTTTAATTTATTGTCTCATATACGACAGACCTTCCTATAGCTACCCGTTTATAATGCTTCTGGTGCGCAGGATGACAGCATGGCATGAAGCTTAAAGTCTAATGATTTTCAGTTGGACACACACCTCACAACTTTTAATTGCACTACCTTTTATGTCAGACGGTGCTGTCATAAAAAAAGCTGACTATATCCTCGCCACTGGCTTTTCACACCTTACAAGCCTATCCACCAACTCGTACTTGGCCTGTGTGGGGAATCTATAACCCATATTCAACACACTGAGCGGAAGGCTCTTGTCTCAGATGTGCGAACGCAATGGGCTGATATTGGTAAAGCTTTTAATTTTATTTTATTATTATTCAGTTATTTCTGTATACATTCGAAAGGTTCTGTTAGGTACTCATTTTAGTTACTTGTTTTAATATACGACATACACTTTTAAAATATATAATAATTGTTTCTTTTTAATTTTAAATTATAGAACACTAACTAAGCAACAAGAAACTAAAAAAAGTAAATATTTTAAATATAATTTGAGATTCCATGTGCTTGGTATACCTAATATTATATGCTTGTCAACCGTCGATCACGAAAGCACATCTATATATTATACTTCTGTTAGTCTTCGCAACCAACAAAACGATAAATCACTCATTATTACGACGCTCACATTTATTTTTAGGAAGATATTGTATGAAGCGTTGAAACGTAGCCCCTAATACTTACAGATTGGATCCGTCTGGATTGGTTCACATCTCACACATCATCGTTATCGACGTTACCACCTCATCAATCTATCCCCGAGCTTTGTTTACGGACGTCCTTGACTTTCATCTCTTACGATAACTGCCGAAACAATTTCATATAACTCACTCGGTTATTTCAATAAAACCGAACAAACATAATCAGCTTCAAAAGATTCACTCTTTTATATTAGCTATAAAATCAAGATGAGACGAGGATACTTATTGTTTCTAAACTATACACGATTCTAATATGTTTCCCAAACCTTAATATGCGTCGTGTAAACCGGATTGTGTTCAAATATTCAAATATTTATTCAGGAAGGGTGTGAACCATTCATTCATTAATAAATTTTACATCCTTTATCCGCTAATGGAACGCTGTACCCATTAAGACTTACAGCGACCCAACATTCGTCCCAAACAACAACCTAATGAGTAGCAAACTTTAAATGGATATATATTTCTAAATTAAAATCCTCAAATCATGTGGTGTGTCACGAACTGATACCTACTTAATTTGGCTCCTACTGTCGTCTGTGCCGTTAGATACACAATATTTGAACAGTAAGCCATTTTGGTAACTTATAACGTTACCGCGTACTTCTCGTAGTGTAATAATCCTCAGAAGAGTTAGGCATGTGTTGTGATCTAATGGCATTATGAAAGTGGAACGACGTCGGAGACAATCCCGACAAATGTAAGTATTACGAGTACGTGGCTCGTCCGCCGAAGTGATTGATTGCAAATTTATCACGTTCGATGTTCACAAAATGGACAATTCCGCCCACCCGTTTGCGGGCTACATCGTGTCATCGACAGAACATAATTTGCGAGGTTCGGAGAGCATTGTTGACGTTAAAAAATTGGGAAGAAGTCAATTTATCGAGTGTTAAATGAAATTGAGTTTCAATATTGCTGAGAGAAGCCGTAAATCGAGTTTAATTAAAAAGCTTCTTCGCTTAAAAAGGGGATTGTAAAAGCAATAAGCGTAGTCCAGCTATGTAGCTCTGTCTGAATAAACAGAAGTGGGTACGAGATCCAACAAAGCCGACACAATCCGCCAGTATTGAGTTGACACGTAGGGAAACAGTGCTCTCGCGTTCGAAGAAAAGTTTGTGCTTTTATTGTTATTTAGTTTAAAATCTCGGGTCTACGCCCAGTCCTTTGATAGGCATTGGTGAAGCCGAACCACAGTAGCAAGCCATTTTTATTTAAAAAATAAGTATAGAAAGAGGAGTGTAGAAAATTTTACTATTGCTAGATATTATCAAAAAATGGGTAGACTTTGAATTTGAATATCTTGGTAGTACATCTCCGGGCTAGAGTAGAGACTGGTCTGATTTGGTGCTGTGGTGCAAGAACTCTACATTCTTACTACTACTACTTAAGCAAAACTAGTAATTTAATCACAATATACTGATATATTCGCATTTACCAAGAATACAACATTGATCAATAACATTATTATGAACTTGTCTTATAATGAATATTTTAAGTAAATATAACACGGTGGATTATATGTAGATTATGACTGAATAAGATACAGGACACTGTAACGTAATAAATGAATCACGTTTTGTATGTGACTGGTTTCCACGACACAAGCAATCCTAGTGTAGAGACCAGGGCAAATAACAGTATGTACTAGTATATAGAAAATTAGTGTTATATCCAACACCTAGAAGCCTGTTTGGTATAAAATATACAAAAGTATATAAAAACAGAATTAGAAATGACGAGAATACGAGTAGAATACGAGTATATCTATTAACTAAAATGGATTAAATGGCAAGTCAATTGATATGAACTTATAATTTTGTAAGTGATAGACGGATATGGGCGAACTACGGCACCTGCCAATTTTAGACTCTACTTAAAATATTAAGGCAGGTGTTGACTTGCCACCCGCTAAACGGGCCACTATCAATGGTTACAAAAGTTGCCCACAAACCAACGTTGCCCGTTGGTATGAACGGCTAAAGGGTGTCGAGAGGTGTGCTGTAGTTTCACTAGAGCGCTACTACCGGCGTTATGCTCTCTAACACTTCCACCCTCGGAGCTTTTTGGTACTTGCTCTTGCGTCTCCACCTCCAGACGGCCAATTAAGGCAAGCCGCAGGCCAGGGGTCTTATTAAACCCCAGGGAGAATCGGGATTTTACTTTAATCCCAAAAGCAAAATATACAAATGTAAATAACGATTAACCTTTAAACATTGTTTGGTTCATAAATGCTGAAATCATTAAATAACTCATCAATCATCTAATATAAAATATTTAATAACGTTTTAAAATGCTAAGCGTGCACCGCAGCTCTGCCTGCGCGAAATATATTTTATCCGGGACCAAAACTGCCTTTATGTTGCAATCTTTTATTGCATTATTAAAAAGTGTTATACACATATATAGTGTTAGTATAATATATGATACCGTTATATAGTATAAATTATTTATTATTATTATTATTAGTAAAATTTATACTATAATGCTATATATATATATTCATAGTATTCATAGAGAAGACTTCAATTAACGTTGTAGCAATTATCAACTAATAGAAGGCGAGGCATTCCTGCGCCAACACCGCGGCTGCAAAACTTCTGAACGCTTTCATTGAAAGTTGCGGTTGAATCGCCATCAAGGCGGATGGCACAGTTGTCTACAACTTTGTCGATTTAACTCCTCGGCCGTCTGTTCAGAAGCTGATTCTACTCGGAAAAATCTGCCTCTACCAGTTCTTTCATTTCTTAATGAAGTTTTAATTATTCAGATCAGTGAATACGCTAATAGAACGATGGGTTTGACAGTTGAATTAAAATTAATATTGATGATTGCATATACCATCTTTAATTAACTTTTTCACACCGTGATAAACAGTTGAATATCAAACTTTTAAGTTACCTTAAAACATTATTTTTTAAATTACCTTAGAACTTTGTTCTAAGTAAACCGATTTTGTTGATACTTTTTTGATTTGAATCTCATGTGGTCTTATTAAAATCTTATCTATAGCTGAGCGGTAGTTTTCTTTGATAATTAACTTAACATTTATGGTCTTAACATTTTGAGTGGGTACCTTTAATAATCGAATGGAAAACGTTTTAAAAATTTTCAAATGATATATTATGTATTTAGGGATTGTAATAATTATGCAAAACAAGCAATTGCAAAAGTTTCTTTATATTTATATGCGGTTAAAATGTTGGGCTTGTTTCAACTACGTTATTAGCACAGGTAAACTGTGTTATGTTCAACCTAACGCACCTAATGAACGCGTACCAATATGTAAAAAGTTTGTCTCGTTGTTCATTATGAACAAATATTTAAACAGGTATGCCTACAATTTGAATGTCACAAACATCAAGTACTTTTCGAAAACTTTTCTTTTGTCTAAATATCTATATTGCTACCATTGCTATCTACTAGTTCGATCATTCAAATAAACGCTATTATATAAATAGAAGTTTTACATCATGCTCACAGGAATACCGCCAGCTCCAACAAGTTATTTCTTTGTACTGGAAATACGAAAGGAATTACATTCGTATGTGGTATCAAAACTTTTGTCATAACCGCAGAAAGTACTTTTTGCAATCAGGCCCAGAAAGTTAAATGAATAGGCACGTTCGACCAATCGCTATATATGTCTGTTTGAATAGACGTACACCTACATTATATAACATGCTTACCTCAGGCAATGCTATAAAAGCCAACCTCCGTATTAAATAGAGATTCAAGAAATAAGACAAGTTTTCTTCGTGTGGTCAAACGTGGGATGAAAGATTTTACTACAGATTCATATACGTCACGTACCTTTATCTAATACTTTAAGCGAGCAATTATTGTATATATATCTGTCTACTTATATATAATCTGGATCTCGGAAACAGCGTGTTACCAGTGATGGCTTTTGCCACAGAAACGTGGTCTCTTACTATGGGCTTCATAAGTAAGCTCAAAATAGGACAACGAGCTATGGAGAGGGCTATGCTCGGGGTTTCTCTACGTGATCGAATCAGAAAAGAGGAGATCCGTAGAAGAACGAAAGTCACTGACAATTATAGCCAAGAAGATTAGCCAGTTAACGTGGCAGTGGGCGGGGCACATAGCACGCAGAACAGATGGCCGATGGGGCCGGAAGGTTCTGGAGTGGAAACCACGGACTGGCAAGCGTAGCGTAGGTCGGAAAACGACGTTAGATGCAGGCCGCTTTCAACCGGTTCTTTTGTAAAATGATGGGGGAGGCATATGTTCAGCAGTGGACGTCCTACGGCTGAGATGATGATGATGACCTAAGATAATAAATCAAAGTTTAAGTAATTTAAAAAAAAATGCTCAGTTTAAAAATTACCCGCACGTTGTAAATAATGCACGGTAATGCATAAGTATATTATTTAATAAAGAAAAATACTTCTTCATAACTTGGTACACCGTATACTTTTAGTTCTCTCCTCCATGGTAAAATCTACTATTAGTTATTCATTGGTAAAACCTAGTTAGATACTTATGAAGTTGCGTTCGTTTATATTATCAATTTTCCTATTCACTCTTCCACAATAACGTATCAGAGTACAACCCTGTACGTATAAGTGAGTGTCGGTAGAATCGTGTCATCGTATCACGAAGCACAAAGCCACGTCTGCTGCACATCGATAAGTGAAGTAGTTTCTCCGTGATATGTTGCAGCAATATCTACATCCTTGTACGCTTTTGAAATGTTCAACTTTCCACTGAATAATAAAATTTATCACAACATACCTGTGTAGTGTAAAGTGAAATTATTTATTATGTCTAAGATACTTGAAGTACACGGTTTCTGCCAAGTCGTTATCTGCCACTCATAAACTAATAATATACTAATACTAGCTGACCCGCCAGCAGCTACGCTCGCATGGCATCGCGGGATACTGTAATTACAGATTTCAATGGGTCAGATTTCAATTAGGGGTCGAATTTCACAAAATCCCGTCTTATAAGTACATAGGTCCAAAAAAGAACCCCCATGCAAAATTTTTTACTTTTAGCACTCGCAGTAACTAAGTTTCATACAAACTATCAACCCCCAAAAAAACCCTTTAAGGGTTGATTTTCATAAAATCCCGTCTTAATGAGCACCTACGTCCTAAAAAGAACCCGCATGCAAAATTTTAAACTCCTAGCACTTGTAGTTTCTGAGATTTCGTGATGAGTGAGTGACCTTTCGCTTTTATATATATAGATTATAGAGAGGAAAGATTTGTATGTAAGTATGTTTGTAACGTACTAGACCGATTTCAAAAAATCTTTCACCATTCAACCCTGAGTAACATAGGCTATATAAGATTTATCATCATCATCATCATCATCATCTATCACCGCGCGGGTGAAACCGCGGAGAGCAGCTAGTATTGTAATTAAAATAATACAATGAGCCAAGCATTTAAAGCATGTAAAGATGTGCTAATTTTGTTAGCAGTTTGTTCTCAATAGTGTATCTATTTGGAATGTGGCAGTAGAGATTTATAATATTACCTGGATGATCGAGCTTTGCCTGTAAGTAAATAATTGTTTTTTTGGTCTAACCTCAAACAAACACTCATTGGCTTAGTGTTGCTAAGCAACGCCATCTATTGTCAAGTAGCATTAGTGTTTCTGTGTCGGTTTTTCTTTCCTAAAAACACGGATAAAACGACGTTTAATGAAAATGAAAACTAATTAGATCAATTTATCGCCCCCGAAACCCACTACCACATACAAAGTTTCATGAAATCGTTGGAGCCGTTTCGAAAATTCGGATTATAATATATATACATATACCGGGTTACTAGTAATCAATTAGCATCATGTTAAGGGCATATTCTGTACATCAAAACAAGCAACTTTTGTTCTTGAACTTGTCCCAATACTAAACAAATATTCCAAAAAAAAATTTTTCTTTTTTGTGATTCACTCTTACACTTCATAACTCTACATCGCATCCACTTCATTCATCTACGTGTAGCCATGCATGTAGTTAACAGCGCGTCGCATCGTAGCACAGCTACGACGATTTTGACTTGCCGCGTCTCAACCCCTTTCTTACCCTGCCGCCACCGCCCGACCGCCGCCGGCCGGGGCTTGTCGGCATCGTGTTAATTATGTTTAGACCGGTCAAATTGATTTTTTTACTTTTGTATGGAAGAAAAATATACGAATTTTTGAAAGTCGTAGAACAAAAGATGTTTGTTTTGATGTACAGAATATGATCTTAAAAGGATGTTAATTGATTACCAGTACCCCTGTATACGAGCGTATTAGATTAATTCGCAATTATTGACGATTATAAAAGCATCCTTCATTAGCATTAATATTGAATAAATTATTTTGAGTTCGTAATGCGTGAGAAGAACGAATTAGTTTAGGCAAATATAGTCAGTTTACTTGAGAAAATCATAATGTAAATAGCTAAGTAAGATACACTTCAATTACGTAATAATCCAAGTGAGAGTTGTGAGATCAAGCGGTGTGGCACAAACATTTGTGTAAGTGTTTACTTAACTTAATTAACTTAATCATATCGTTGATATATGAGTATCGTATAGGGAAAAGTTTTTACCAAAAATGGAACCGACTTCATTACCAAAAGTGTGAAATAACTTGTCGAAATCGGTACCATGATAATTCAAAATTCTATTTTTTGGTAAAAAAAATTACCATTGTAAGTGACCCTTGCAACTTACGGGATAGATTGTCGTTCAACGTCAATGATGAATGAATGCGTAACATTTTTCAGTTTTTTGAGTGTAACTTAAAAAAAACTGCTTGACCAAATTTGATGAAATTAGATATGACAAAAATAATTTTCATAGTCGGTCCACAAATGGGGGAGAAATCGGCTAACATACACAATACACATCTACATCTACACTAATATTATAAAGAGGGGAAATTTGTTTATTTGTTTGTGTGTTTGTTTGAATTGAATAGGCTCCAAAACTACTGATTAGAAAAATTTAGCGGGTGAAATTACAATTTCAATTGCGGAGCGCAGCATGAAAAACAATACATACATACACACGAACATATAACCTCCTTTTTTGAAGTCGGTTAGAAAACTCTGAGAGTGAGTGATTAGTAACATTTTTTACGGAACCACAAACAACGATGGGCAGCTCATTATATTCAATAGTAGTAATATTGTTTAATTTATTTTCATTGGACTCAAACATTTCACGTGTCAAACTCCTTCGCGTAGGTATAGGTAAATCTTTTTAGTGAGACTGAGGTACTTGAATATGAATTATAAAAAAATAAAAGTAATGAACTATTATTTATTCTGTGGTAAAATACTCTGCAGAATAAATTATTTCCCAATTTATTTAACTTATCAGCAGTTCATTAAGTACAATAGTAGTAGGTATTATTATTGAGTTTATTTTTATTGGACTCAAACATTTGACCCATCACCGAACGGCGCCACACCAGATTACGATACTCTTGATTCATTCCTTGAACGAATATCACGTCAATTAGTTGTGTATGTATATTTATAATTATATAATACTAGCGACTGCCTGCGACTTCGTTCCCGTAGTAGGCTCGGGCTTCGACCTCGCCATAGCCTCCCATCTTTTCGTGAGTTTTTCCTTAAACCTTATCTTGACTATAATTATCACAACAAAAAATAAATAGCGAGATTGTTCCAGGCGTTCTCAAGTCATAGCATGTCCAGGAGAAATAGTCAATAAATCGTTTATGTAGAAGAAGATTGCGATTTCTATTTAAGTAAAAGATATTTTATATTATATTTTGTATTTATTTAACCTTCGGCAATCTTCTTAAGAGGATTGCATAGCTAGTACTTTCCATGCTAAAAGTTTACTATGCCCGTACGTTTTGATTTTTTCAGTTATTTGAAGTTCTAAAAAAGGAAATTTATAGTACTTTGAAATACTGAAAAAATCAAAACGTACTGGCATATTAAACAATGTCATCACTCCATGAAAAAAAAAACACTGAAATCGGACAATGTTAAAAGGTAGAAAAGAGTTTTCTCTTTTAGCATGGAAAATACTAGAGCTATGCCATCCTCTTAATTGTGATGTAGATATCGATGTAGTGTGTTCGAATTCGAATCAATTACAAGAACCATTATTGCTCAAACAATAGGTATTTGGCCGAGATTACGATATTGGTCGCTGATAAATTACCATCAATTACTGTTAATATCAATTAATTAATATTCATGTAATTATTTAACTTACAACGTACCGATAAACATGACTTATAGCGACTGGGCGATGTACGTCAGTGGCAAAGCTTTTTCTGTTATTTTGATCAAGTGAGAAAAACAAGTGTGTTTGTGAACGAGAGGGGAATCCCGGAACTTGGATTCAATATCCGTACCAGGACAAATATTTGACTAACCCCACTAGCTGACCGAAGTTGATCTTAAGGAAATTAAAGTGAGCCATAACGCGGGATATTGTCGTAATATCAATTAGCGAAGTATTTAATAAGTGTGGTTTCGTCAACATATGGATGGGTAATAAATAAATTGTTAAAAGCGGTTTCAATTTTGTAAAATGGCTGGTCCGTACAAAGAGTATTTTCCATTTCATACCACTTGTTTACTTGGTAGTATATGTATTGATAAATGTTTTTTATTGAGATGGTTACCTTGGGAATACCCAAATCCTTGGGAATCGTTTTATGAAAGTATTTCTTTCCGTGTGATCAAGGTACCTGACATGGCATGCCATTATATATATATATCTTATACCTCAATATACATATTTTACCATTGGTCTAAAAGTGTCCAGGCCCGCGCTTTATGAAACTGAAATTACAAAATAAATTGATAAATAATTTATTCTGCGATGAGTTTTATCACATAATAAACAATAGTTCATTACTTTAAATTTTTTATAATTCATGTTCAAGTAGGTACCTCCATAGAATAATCAGGGTATCTCAATCTCACTAAAAAGAGGTAGGTACCTATATCTACGCGCACGGAGATTGACACATAATTCCACGGTGACGACTTAGGCTACATTCCAGAAAGTGCCGAAATCATTCGCAGCGTTCGCACACCCATTCCCTTATCCCTTATCCTATTCCCAAGCCCACGATCATCGTGTTCGAACGAATTCGATACGTCATCAACGACGTCACCGAAAATGCTCACACCGCAACCAACGCTCGCGGATCGAAGATGGTCTTTGCGAGCTGTCACTGTCAACCAAAGGGAACGGCAACACGGGCGCGACAGTTGTGAGCGCTGACGCTGCATTCCGGAACGTACCCTTATTAGGTACTTATAAAAGTTACCATTAATAAAAATATTTAATTACATAAAATCATGATGATCTTGTTGCTTGAATCATGATTTATTTACTTAAGCGTGCACGCCCTGAGCGCGAACACCACGCACTTCTTAGCGAGATGGCGGCATTTTGAAATTTTCTTAGTATTAATTTTCACATTCCAAAACTTCTAGGCGATTATTTGCTTGTTATCTTCGGTGTAAACGTCTTTGCTTTTCATGTAGTTATGTTTTAATTCCTTAAATATCACTTTTATTATCTTATTTTCTCATAAACATATTGCAAAAGTTGTGTAACTCACCCGCGTGAAGGTATTGTAAATTCGGGACTATGACTTAAACATTGAGGCAAACATTGTCCTCTTATTTACAATACAATTTCCTTCGGAAGAAGGTTATTGTAAATTCCATCTATACTTGTATCACAACGTATACATTTATATATAGGGATCGTTCTTGCATTTCACAATGTTCAAAATAGTGAAACTAGTGAAGTCAAAACATGTACGTGCGACTACAATATGCAGAAAACTTTAAGCATAGCTAAGTTTAATATTATTATTTAATATTAAATATATGAAAATATATTTTCATTTCGATATAGGTACTATTGAAGTTTTAACTAAATTAAGTCCCAAGGACATCGTTAACCCAAAATGGTCATAAGGCAGTGAAATCAAAATGATCTGTTATCGCAAACCTTATCTCAAAGTTAATAAATAACGGCTTTGCATTAGTTTCCAATACGACCGAGATAAATCATAACTTTCGCGAGCCATTCTGGTTAATTAATACAGAATACATAACGACATTTTGCCTTCGTTGTATATGCTCAGTAACTTCCCTTATCCTGTGAGCCTAGCACGAATAACTGTGTAAGTGTAACGTAACTTGTCGTTCACGTGAAACAGTACTGTCATTTGTCTAGAGCAAATGTGACGCAGAGAAATAATAGTTTGAACGCTGAAGCGTGACACGTTAAAGCTTACGATACGAATACGTTTTTGCAAATTGTTTGTGCTACGGCCTCTGAAGGCAAGTCGTGCACCTGATGGTGAGCGTCGCGGCTCATGACAACTCAAACGTCACCTAGAATCGACAAGTAAAGTTTCACTTGGTTACTTACTGCACTAGCACGCTCAGATATTAGTGTTTCGAGTTTCGTTCGCTTAGTAAGTTCACTTTTTGCCTGCAAGTCCTAATACAGAAATGCTTTCACACTTCCGTTTCTTCAAGAACAAGATTTGACACTGGTAACTACTGGTATATGGTGCAAGGACGCATACGTGTACAAGAGGTTCACCGCATCAAAGTTCTTTACATACACATGTTGTGGACAGCTTTCACACACATTACACGTTAGTCTCTAGCTAGATGGTAACACTTTTTTATACTGTAACTTTTTAATAGCTGTTTTAACCAAATTCTACACAAGCAGAAAGTCCCATAATCGACACGTTTATGCACGTATTTTTATGTTTTTTCACGTACGTATGTTCAAGCATAACATTTTATTGTAATAACCGATTTTGATATTTTTTTAGATAAGTCTTCTAAATTAGTTCCATTAAAATTAAACTTTGTACAATTGAATACATTATCCTCAGATCACTAATCCAAATGGCTCATTTATTATTTGAAATCAGAGCACTTACTTGTACCTACGTTAAAAATTGATTATTCACCCTTATAAACTGTGATTATGATTTATCCCACTCACATCAGAAACTTTGTGCTTGTTACGAACAAAGTTGTTATTTATTGGCCTTTTACATTATGAGTAATAAATAACATTGTGCTATTTTCGCATGTTTATATATTATTCTCATGTTTGTGTCCAAATCCATAGTAAATTAATTTGGGATACAATCTAATCCCACCAATATTATAAATGTGAAAGTTTAGATGGATGGATGTTTGTTACTCAATCACGGCAGAACGGCTGAACAGATCTCGTTGAAATTTGGCATAGCAATAGATTATAGCCTGGAATAGCATGGGTGAAAAAGTGTAATATTCTTGGGCATAACATAGACAAAATAAAAAGATCTCCGCCTACGACAAGATCGTAATTATGACAGTTCTGTTAAAGTTCGTGTCAGTTTCTGATAGTTTAGTCAAAAGCACGCAATCATTTTGACAGCTCGATACACTAGAAGTGCTTTATTACCGTCAAGATGAAATGTAATGACAGTTTTTTTTCCATTGTGATTAATTTTATATTTGTATGTACGTAGGTACTGAATTTTATTATTAGTGTTTACTGATTGATTTACTAAGTATTTAAATTTTCTAACACTATTATAGCAATTGCGTTTGACCATGTATATATTTAATGACCTTTGGGTATAAAGATAGTTATGGCCGTGGAGAAGATAAAACGCTTCACGAAGTACTAATCCTGCGCAGACGAAGTCGCGGGCACCAGCTAGTGGTGAATATATTGGTGCAGTGGAACGTGACACTGACACATGAATTATTAACGAATGCGAAGCGAATGTGCAAGTTAATGACGAAGGCCGTGTCTCGTGAACCGACGGGACTGCGGGAAACGGCCAATTATGTACAAAGCCAGCACACCTAATTAGCAATACCTACCTAGTAATAAAACGTATGTACCTACTTAGAAGTTGTATTTATTTAACTGGTTACAAACTATAATATTAACAGTACAAGACATTAGCAAATTCACAGTAAATTTTTCGTGTTGTGTTGTTGTGATTTATCCCAGTGCAGAAATGGTTTGAATAGACGGGCTAAGGAGTTCAGACTTCATCATCATCATAATCAGCCTATTTTGTTCTCACTGTTGAGACTCGAGCCTTCATCTCAGAGAGGGGAGTTGGGCCATAATCCACCACGCGGTCCCAGTGCGGCTTGGTGGATAGGTTAGTGGCCAAGCCATGTCGAAGTTTTCAGGCTGCCTGAAGGCCTTCGACATAGCCTAACGACTGTTGTCCTAAGACAAACCGGGACCGACGGCTTAACGTGCCCTCCGAAGCACGTTAGCGCTCAGTTGAATAATGCCATTAGCGGTCACCCATCCAAGTCCTGACCGCGGTAAGCGTTGCTTAACTTGTTGATCGGTTAAAATCGCCAAGTCAAGCTCCGCTACGAGCGCTTCAGATTCAGTTCAGACTTATTTTACATTATTTTAATAGTTTTTTTGCAAAGGGCATTAGATATACTCCTAGCTGATTTATCAACAAACTCAACCACTTTATTTTATGCCCCGGCAAAGGTGTTATAAAGTATTATAAAGTATGTGTCCCTTTAAAATAAATTCGTAGGAGTAAGAATAAGTATAATTAATGCGCAATTGTGTTTGTCGGTTTGTTGTTAATGGTTTTATTAGTTAGAATACGTAATCATCTTAGAGTGCTCTAGGTATTAATAATAATTTAAAAAAAGATAACAGTGGAATATCTATAACTCGAATGTCAAGGGAAATGCAAAAAAGTAGTTAACAGGTTTTCAACTTAACAAGAACTTCGAGATATGATTTAACTGCTGAAATATCGACTTACAAAGGCGCGATTTCTAACTATGTTTTTGGATTTGTAAAATTTAAATAATAATTCAACTTAAGTTTTATAATAGGTATATATTTTTTAAAACAATTTACATATGAGTGAAGTACTTGAAAAATGGGAACTTGTTTACACTTCGTTTGTTCTAAGGTTTTTTGCGTATTTTTGTGTTTATTTTTTTGTATTTTATTTATCACTGCTTCACTTGGCCTTTTAATGATTTGTTGATATAGTTTTAACACTCACAAGTCACTATGAAGGTTTTCTTGAATATTTTTATGCGGAGCTTGTTTGAGGATTTACTGTTGCACCGTAGCGCCCTCTCTCCATCACTAAAAAGTGTAAATTAACTTGTCGAAGTCGGTACCATACGCACAATATTGTGATATTAGGTACTTTTGAACTATCATGTTACCAAATTCAACAAATTATTTTCCACTTTTTAGTGTTGAAGTCGGTTCCATTTTTGGTACCCTAATTTTTTACCTTTTTTTGTGACCTTCCTACTTACGGGATCGATTGTCATTCACCGTCAATAAGAATATTATCAAGATTCAAGATAGGCGAAACACTTTTTAGTTATTGGAGTGTAACTCGAAAACTGCTTGAATGAAATTTAAATGGGATCACCTCAGAAGTAAGTATACTATACCAAACAAAAAAAGTGTAAATTACAGATTATTCTGTAAAAAGTTTGCGTGATCATTCTTAAAAAATATACGCATAAACTTGAGATCCTCCTTCTTTTTTTAGAAGTCGGTTGAAAAAATAAGTAAGTACTCACATTTTATTTTATGTCACACTCTCAATTTTTTTAGTTTATAAACTACATTAAAAAAACGACTTTTATATTCAAATATATCAAAAACGGATGGTTTATGTAGTGGCAAAAGGCATTTTAAATGCTTAAGGCGTTAATAATATTGTATAATAATTTAACCACTTCCAAATTTCTTCTGTTCCATTCATCACAATGATATAATCCAAGCTAAGTAACCTACGTTCAAACTCAATCGATCAAAACAGCTCAAATACATATATATACGAGTATATATGAATGATCCTTCATTATATGTATCTGTAGACCACTATCTGTGATATCACTAAACTTGTACAATGGGGCTTGTGGCAGATAGCGCGTAATAATTATGCGCGTTTGAACTTCCTTTCGTTTATGTATTATTGTATCTGAAAGGATTACGTTTGCAGATTAACTAAAAGTTGCGTTCATATACATGTAAAGCGTCTGGTTTTCTCGTCACGATTTTCATTATTTTATTGGGTAACAACTTATAGGTTTATAATAAGTTTTGAGTAATGCACTGTGTCCTGAAATGATTATGATCTTTGGAGATATTGCACACAAATGCTCCCGTTCTTTACGTATTGTTAGCATTCTGGTACCTATTTGTATATTATCGAAAGACGAGATTAGTCTGGTAATCCAGTAATTTTCACTAGCATAGATACTATACCTACTTATATAATATTATATACTTAGAGGAAAGATTTGTTTGTTTGAATGGAATAGGCTTCAAAACTACTGTACTGATTTGAAAATTTCTATATTATCCTATAATAAACCATTGGAATCCTACATTATCCCTGATGAACATAGGCTATATATTTTGATTCGTCATCATCATCATCCATCACCACGTGGGTGAAAGCGCAGCTAGTAATTCAAACAATGGTATGGGGAGAAAGGCGTTTTAATAAGTGCGTATTACGCTAATTGTAATTAGTTAATGTCATGCAAGTACGCATATCTATAGTAGGTATTATAAGTGCTGTCCGTGACGCGTGGAATATGGTCATCGTGGTCCCTCGGGAACTACCCGTTGATTAACAAGCGCCTATGTATATAAACATATAAACTATCTGCATTCCAAATCTCATTCAATTCGTCCAGTCATTTCATCGTGAAGAAATATTGTAAGTGCTTCACGATTACATTATGATGTTTGTGTGATGTGATTTTGATGTTATTCATACAGACTCACTCACAATCTTTTGCATGTATAGGTAACATTAGTTTCATTTGTAAGGCCGCCTTTCAAGGCATACGTAATGCACCTTGCGACCACAGTAGGGGCACAACCGAACCGTGTCTGATACATGAACCTAACTCTTGGGTATTGAATTGTGTTAATAAGGTAATTAAGACAAAGAAGGCATTGGATACTAGCTAAATAATAATGAAATAGGTACTACCTAAGTTATTTCTCAAAAAGCGTGTACACAGTACATACAGTCATCTAACACAAACTATCAAACGATTATCTCTCATAATAGTAACTCCAACTTCCATATTCATTACAAAATATGCCAAAACGTAATATGTCCTTAGTTAATAACTATTTATTAACATAACATAATATTATTATTATGTTATGTTAATATTACTAATATAATTAATTAATGTAATTAGTTATATAAATTATTAATTCATATTACGTACCAAGGACGTACTAAGGACATAGTACCTACTATTTAATTTATTCCCGAGTTTTACTTTTGCTATTCAGTAAAACTATTATTGCAAAGTGATTTCTGATAACGTTCAATAACATTTAGTCACGAAATTTCAAATGTTTGGTTGACTCCACTATCTCGTGATTTCCCAATTTATAATTGAACCCTAAACTGCACACCTACCAGTAGTCACAAATAATGCCGGTACGATAAAAATGGTTGAATTGTGACGCATTAATGTTTACAATATTATTATGTAGTCCGTTCTAGTGGGCGTTTATAAGGGATTTAGATTATGAAGTAATGATCGATGAATGGGTTTTTCTGATAATGATATAATACATGTGTCACACATTCTCACAAAACAAACATATGTTTGTAAATGTTTGCTATGATTATTTACAATAAATAGAGAGGGAGAAAGAGAGAGAGAGAGAGAGAGAGATTGCTCTATATCTATCTAATATATAAAAATGAACCCCTATTTCTCCTGGTCACGTTATAATTTGAGAATGGATGGAACAATCTCGCTAATTCTTTTTTTGTTGTTTTAATTATTGTCTTGAGAAGGTTCTTATCAAAGAAAAACCAAGAAAAGGTGGGAGGTTGTGGCGAGGCCGAAGGCCAAGCTTACTACGCGAACAAAGTCGCGGGCAGTTGCTAGCCTATTTATATAAAAATGGACGCCTATATGTCCTTCCGTGCGATTCTCTAATGATTTGCCGATGCCCTCGTCGACGAGCTCACCGATGTCAAATCCTTTATGAGATATCGCACTTGTAAATAAGGTTATTTTTCCAACGTTTCTTGTCATCTCGTCATTTGTTTCACGGATGTTGTCAAAAATGCAACGATGTTTTCTCTTTGAGAATCGCACGGCTCACGCTATAACCTAAAAACGGATGAAACAATCTCGCTAATCCTTTTTGTTGTGTTAATTATTGTCAGGAGCAGTGGCCTGACCACGAACATTTGCTAAAGTGTAACGTTATCGTATCGTTGAGGTATACAGTACAAACTATGAGTTATCTGTGCCACAGCTATACTAGATAAATGATAGTTTGTACTGTATACTTCAACGATACGATTACGTTACACTTTAGCAAATGTTCGTGATCGGGCCACTGGTTCTTATGAATGAAAACCCAAGAAAATAAGGGAGGTTATGGCGAGGACGATGGCCGATCCTGCTACGCGAACGATGTCGGGGCAGTCGCTAGTATCAATATAATTTGAGTAAGATCATACGAATCCATATTAACATATTATTACATTTAAAATAATGTTCTACCAACATGCTGCCAAGTGTATGGTATGGTTGTTTAATTTCCCATACGCAACTCAAAATAAGACATTGTATTTTGCATGAATGGAAGAATGGAGGCGCAAAAGCTGGCGCCGAAGCGTGCTTGTATTACAGCTAAACAAATATTGTACTATGTATTCGTACCCACATCGGCTCGTTATAAGGGATACCGTCGTCAACAAAAGATTCTCGCAACGGAAACCCGTCAGATAAAGTCAGTGGTGAAAGAGAGTCATATTACCTACATACCATAGTACGATATTATATTATACTGTTATTGCTTATACAGCATTGTACCTAACATCATAGTATATAATAAAAGGTATAAAGACATTACAGAATCAAAAAAACGTGCGATTAAAATTATTAATTTCAACGTTACGCTTGATGGAGTTAAACTCGTAATGGACAAGGAAACAGTCTTCCTAGGCATTAAAATTGACGCAAAATTACAATGGGGTCCTCATATAAATGCCCTGTCTGGGAGACTCAGTTCTGCTGCATATGCAGTACGTAAAATAAGAGAGCTAACAGATGCTTCTACGGCGCGGTTAGTGTATTTTGCATATTTCCACAGCGTAATGTCATATGGGATATTGCTATGGGGTTCAGCGGCTGATATAGAGACCATATTTATTCTTCAGAAACGTGCTTTTAAAGCTATATACGAAATGGGTCCCCGAGAATCTTTGAGAGATTTATTTACAGAAATCAATATATTAACGTTGTCTTCCTTATATGTATTTGAAAATATAATGTATGTTCGTAAAAATTTACATAAATATAAGTTAAATAGTGATCACCACACTTTTAATACAAGAAATACAAATAGGATAGCTGTACCTAGTTTTAGACTTGCGAAGACTAATAAGTCATTCCTAGGAAATTGTGTGCGTTTTTACAATAAAATCCCAAAGCACATAACTGAGCTCACAGAGGGCAAATTCAAGTTGACTGTAAAAAACGTTTTAATAAAAAAAGCTTACTATAAAGTTCGACATTATATAGAAGATAAAGATGCTTGGAATACTCCACTTCTGGCAAGCTGTCTCTCTGCCACCCATAAAATGTAATATTTGTAGTACCTAAGTAGAAACATTGTAAACATCCATATAAAAAGAATGGCCCCGAGTTTCTTGCCGCTTCTTCTCGGTGGGTTCTATATATTTTGGAACGCGGCGGTAGAGTCTTTAAAGAACATTATAATGAAAAGTTGACGTTCATAAGTGCGTCTTTGATGCCTAAATTGAATAAATGATTTTGACTTTGACTTTGACTTTAATATATAAGCGTTTGTTTAATTGTACAACCTTTTTCCACCACAAAAAAGCAGAGAACGTCCTACGACTGAGATGATAATGATGATGTGATTTGAGTATGCAACATTGATTATTTCTTATAGTTATTAATTTATGTATGTACTAGCTGCACCCTGAGGTTTCACCGGCTTGGTGATGATTGTGAAATTGGATACTTCCATCCATTGGATACATCCAGCATCTCAGCCGTTCAGCCGTGCCCGTATGATTGAGTGATAAACCTTCATCCATACAAACATTCGCATTTATAATGTAAGTAGGATATTAGATATTAGCTGTGCTCCGCGGTTTCACCCGCGTCACATAAGTAAATAAGCGGAACAGAGGCAAAGCTTCTTAAGAACGTGCAAATTTGCTACCTATTCTTCTAGGGCTGTCACAATACGTGAAAAGAAATTAAACAAAACATTTGTTAAATAGTGTTATTATTAACTAAGTATGATAGAATACTCTACAAATTACGTACTCTAATATTTTTTGTTTTTTAGTAATTTATTGTTTCTTTTAATGTTGTGGTAAATTCTGAATCTATCATAAAGTTTTTCCCCGTACCTACTTAATCTAACGAGAAACACTTCTATGGCATCTTAGACAAAATAAAAAGTCAAAACAGAATGTTGTGAACAGAGAAGTGAGGCCGGTAGGTAAAACTACGCCTATCCGTACATACAAAATTACACACATTACAACGAAACTACGCCTTGCCTCGTCAGTCGATCTTTCGCGGCGCGTGGAAGCAACACGTAAAATTTGGATTATCATTTAATTTATAAGTTAATAATATTATTAATTAATTGTTACAAATTTTTAATATAATTTAAATTATCATGGCAGTACCGATGCACGCATGTAGTTTAGAAAAGCGGCCTCACTTCTCTGTTCGCAACATTCCGTCTTGACTTTTTTATTTTGTCTGAGCATGGCATATTAAATTTACAATCCTAAATAAATTTGAGTATTTCGTTACCAATATTGACAATATTTATTTCAAGGTATATATATATATATATATATATACTTGTATATTCGCAAAATTTCCAGATCAAGCTAATATAGCTGTTGCGGAGTTCCCTCGAGAGGAGACTATCCTGTGTGCAGCAGCAGTTAATGGCGAAGATCATGTTTAGCAAACACAATTAATTTTAAATACAAAGTTTCGAGTCCATGCCACTAACCGGTAAAGAGTTCCCTCGTAAGGAGACAATGCTGGCTGCAGCAGCGGTTCATGATAAAAAACGTGTACCTTCTATTAAAATTAAACTAACATACAAAATTTGTGACCGTGTTACTACCCGTTGAAGAGTGAGGAGACAATCCTGGCTGCAGCATCAGGTTCTAACTATAATATTATTACATTGTCACTAAAGTTACGCTATATACCAACCCACACACATACCTACAAATGTTTAGTAAAAAGCTTCTGATAACAATAAAATATGTACACCGTGTAGTAAGTACCTACTCTCTTCTTTAAAAAAAATATTATTCAATAAAATACCTAAATATAAATATATTTGAATAAGTATTACATTTTTATAAGTTCTTACTTAAAAAGAAATAAACAAATATTTACTTATCTATTGTACTCATTGGGACAGTTAAAGTTTGACGTATTTTTTTCTAGAATTATTCATACACACAGTACAATAAGTGACCATTATGAATAATAAAATATCACGTTTTTACTTTAAAATATTCAAACTTGCAACTAACAAAACAAACGAGATGCGTCGCCTACTCTAAGATTTTCCACTGGTTCTGTCCGTGTAAAACGTTCTTTTAGTCTCGCCGCGCACGCAACATGCGGCCAGTGGTCGCACACATGCACCGCGTAGTGTTCACATGCACCGATTAGCGCTTGTATGAAGCTTTGTCTCTGTTCTGTTTATTTACTCATGTGCTCGCGGGCCCAACCCCAAAAGCTCCAGACCTAAAAACATATGGCGAAATGTAGGCGTTGAAAACACCGCTGCTTACTCCTTCTAGGATATATAGGCAAAATCGCTCGACTACACTCGGCTGAACAACAAAGATGGATGATATGCCGACTCTATCGCCGAGCACGTCTAGGGTGTGTTCCGGGAAACGCCGTCAACGCTCACAACTGCTTTCGCTGCTCGCGCCCCGGTTTGCCGTTCCCTTTGGTTGACAGTGACAGCTCGCAATGATCACGTAGACCCACCTAAGATCCGCGAGCGGTGTGAGCGCGGCGTTAGCGTTTTCGGTGACGTGATTGATGACGTATGGACTGCCGCGAGTGATTTCGGTCCTTCCCGGAAAGTAGCCCTAGCGTTTCCTAGTATATATTTTGGTCTATGGTCTAGTGTATCGAGCTGTCAATCATTACGTGCTTTTGAGTAAGCTATCAGAAACTCACAGAATTCGCCCTATTAACAGAGACTATATATCTATGCAGAAACTGACATATCTTTGACAAACCATTATTGAGAGAAAATAAGTCATCATTACGATCTTGTTATTTTGTCTATACTGTGCCCAAGAATATTAGGCCGTTTCACCCGCGTGGTGATAGATTATGATGATGATGAAAAGTAGCCTACGTGCTATTCCAGACTATAATCTATCTCTGTACCAAATTTCAACCAGATCCGTTCAGCCGTTTTGCCGTTATTGAGAACAAACATCCGTTTATCCATCCATCCATCTATCCATCCAAACTTTCACATTTATAATATTAGGGGGAAATTATAATACATAATATTAGGTTATTGTATTTATTGATAAATGTAACTTTGCCTTTTTGAACACAAGTTATATGCATTGTAATAAAAATATATAAAGAAGATAACTGAAAATGAAGATTACTGAATAAATAAGCATTTTCGCATGGGGATATATGTTTAGTTTTAGCAACGTGTTCTTAGTGCATATTTTCGGTTAATAAATACATCTTACGCAGATGTTAGCGCCGTCTGTCCTCTGATCAAAATATTTTTCACAGATAATTTTGGCAGAAACCGCTAACAATATCGTGACAACAGATGTGGGAAGGGAAATTCGGCGGTTCTAAGGCCGCTTCCTGATTTGGCGGTACAGTATCGGTGCACTTAGGCTCGGTATTTTTTCACCAATTCGTTACCGAGCTTCTGTATTTGAATGAATGCTTCCTGATTGCCACGTGCTGCGCGATAGCGGAGCGGTGAGCGTGCGGCATGCCGATTACCGCGTCGAGTTACGGGCAGTCAGTAAAAATCCTGCATACTGAGCGCTACCGCTTGTGATGCGTGAACAAAATGTGAAGATGCTACTGTTTTGTACCGAAATCTTACTGACAGTATACCGCCTAGTGAAGAGATCTGGCTGACGTTAGTAAGCTTGCGGTAACGTATAAAATACCGCATACCGATGCCGTACCGCAAAATCAGGAAGCGGCTTAATCTGTCCGAATCAGCAAGCCTCATTCGAGGCAAGTTTCATTCATAAGTCTATTGTTATTTTTTGTCCTGATGCGGACAGATTAACTCACATGAGACGGCAAAGCGATATTATTTGAACTTAGAAAAATATTTCTACCAACTTCAATCTGTACATTTAGCTCATGCACCAGCATATTTTTCATGTTGTAGAAATGTCCGTAACAATTACAATAGTACTTTTGCTTTTAACTGTACGTCATGGCAGGCAACTTTGTTACATATCACCTATATTTCTTTATTTTATGGGTGTACACTAGATGTACATAAGCACCGGCATGTTTGGAAATTGCTTGCGTGCGCTACTTTATGGTAAGGTGCGTTTCATGTTGTGTAGGGACGTTTATTAATAGTTTTACTGTTTACGAAATCGATCTTAGGATCTATAACAGAATACAGTCAGAAAAATATTGTAAATTGTCAAAAATGTACTTAAATTTGTCATCCTAAGTCCTAAGTAAGACATCGTCTAAGAAGGTACTCGTATATATTATGATTAATTGTTATGTTAGCATAACAATTACCAAAATGTCAAACGTTTTCGCTGATCTAGCAGCATCTGCAATAGTTCTATAGATCCTGATAGTTATTTGATAAGTTCACTAATTTTTGACAAAAAAAAACGATATATATAAAATAGACATAGACATAGAGTTATACATAAATTTTTTAATCAATTTTTTTCTCATAAAACAGGTTACAAGAAAAGCATGATTAAAAAATACGGTGGATTTTCGTCAAACATACACAAATCGGTCCCAACTCTGCATAGTGTCGGTACACGACCAACGCTGGTCTTCCGCTGGGAACGGCAGGGGACATCACGCACAGATATAATATTATTAAAAAAAAAAGACGTGTGGCACTCGGAGACTGCCGCGGTAATGCTATTGCATAGCTGTTTTTATCAACTTATGCAATTATAATTATTTAACCAATGCCATCTAGAGGCGAGTTGCTGAACTAAAGAGACAAGCGTGAATTTCAAAAAGTCATTAAAAGTTCGGCTATTCATCGATAGATAGATGGAGTCGGAGTGGGGGGTGTTAGGTTATTTTCGTTACGGAATTTCTGGATTCGGTCTCCACGCTCAAGGCCCGCGATAGAAGCTATGCAATAGCTTAATAATGAATTAAATCGTCGGCACCCAGAATCTCAACAATTTGCAATAATAAGACCACATAATATGATTGAAAATACAGAGTTCTATCGACTGCCGACGTTACAGCAATAGTTCTAGCAAAAAACTATCAAACTCTTGCAAGAGTTTGATATACTCGTGATCATGGCCCTTGCAACAGTGCTAAAATATCGGGAACTCAAACATAATGGATTTCACGGTAAATATCCCATTTCTGATGTTAATTCTTGCAAAATTTACCATGATCGTATAAAAGCATATATCAAAAACACTCTTCTTTTAATTATATGCTAACTTTATACACCGGGAAAGTAATATACCAAATTTACTTAATTATAAGCGAGTTTGGTAATCTCTAATTAAGGTTTACATGGGTACCTTTTGTTTTCACGTAACCATTGATTGGTACCGAAAAAACACAAATGTAAATATTTCATTTTTATACCATCGGCGTATTTTTGTCAATATTAGGAAATCCACTAAAATGGTGCCATCACAATCAGCGATATCTTTTATTTACTTCATTAACATTGGTTAACAAAAGGGTTTAATTCAGAACAACGGTATATATTTACACATTTAGATAAACATACTTTTTGTATTTTTCTTGCCTAACCCCAATATCAACAGCCGTGCGATTCTCTAAGAGCAAACATCGTTGCATCTTTGGCAACATCCATGAAACAAATGACGAGATGACAAGAAACGTTGGAAAAACCTTATGTACGAGGGCGATATCTCATAAAGTATTTGACATCGGTGAGCTCGTCGACGAGTGCATCGACGAATCATTAGAGAATCGCACGGCAGGTTACTTTTAGAATACATTACGGGTGCATGAAGAAAAAACTTGTCGAATGTAAATACTAAACTCGAGAGTGTCTTTCTGATTAAATGTTTATTCATAGCTGTCATAAAAAACAGCACATTGAGGATAAGAAGGCATCCGAGGTCGTTTATCCAACATTATGACAAAGTAAATCCATCAAAGAAAATAAAGGCAACAGTTATACTTTTTATGTTTTCGTGTTTTAGCCACGGATTCGGGTTACCTTCGGCGAGTTCCCTTCAGAAGTTCCCTTTAGCGAATACGTAAACGGCGAATTTCGTTGATGCTGTTTTTCTTTTGTCTTGGATGTATATATGGGTCTATAAATATTTAAAATCACACTTATTTTATCAACTTGAAAGAATTATTTTGTGTTTATTGTAACAGCTAAACAGATGAACGGAATACTTAAGTGACACATAATATTATTTTATTTCGGCATTTAAATCCTAAATATGATACCAGTTCGTTATGTAAGGTTTCTGAGGCTGTAGTACAAATAACTTCCGTAAAAGTATTCGTATCGTAAGCGTCAACGCGTCACGCGGCGTACAAGTAGCCCACTGTAGACAACATAGTCCTGTGGGCCTAGCACGAACTGCGTAACTGCAACGTAATGTGTACAAACTGCCATTGATCTAGGGCCTAGTTTGTACTGTTTTACGTGAACGATAGGGCAACTGTGACACAAACAACTCATAGTTTGCACGCCGAAGCGTTGGCGCTTACGGTACGAATACTTTTTCGCAAATGTTTGTGCTACGGCCTCCAACCAAACTTTCAATTGTTTACTTCCTGTTACGGTAGTATTTAATAATTCACCATTACCCCGCTCCCCGGAACGAAATGAGAACATATAATTATCTCTCTCAAGACAAAATCAATCATTCTAAAACCCTGCCTAATTCAGGGCAATATTGAAATCAAGAGAAGCGTTTACGAAACAATAACATTGGGCCTGGCAGGTAATTACAAGGCGTCTACGGCAGTGCCATTAAGTGGCAATTGTAATCCGGATTGATAATCGTCTCGCGCTAATTGACTTATGTTCGCGAATACCGCCCATATCCGACAGTAATAAATGATATATAATGCAAATCTGTTTCAGCTGTTACCATAATACATTTGACGGTACAGCCAACCGGAGGCCACATCTCAAACTGAATTTTTTTTTTCTTCTATGCGGCTTTAAATACGTCACTCCTATTTTAAGACGAGTCATTTTGTCTGACGCTTACTAAAAGAATAGAACCATTGTGTTACTATATTAGGTACTTACGTGAGGAACCTGAAGTATTCTGAAAGCCTATTAGACATGTGTTGGAGAAAGATTGAAAACAACAGAAAAGTAGCAAATTAAGAAAAAATAAACTATATTAAGAGATAACTGCAGGGCTATTATGTATCTCAGTTGCTAACAAATTTTGATTGAAATCTTGAAAAATGGCGGCTCTATGTCAGTTTTGGCAATTACAGTAAGCAAAAATGTTAGTAAGTTGATGACTGGAGCTGACAAAAGTGACATAGAGCCGCCATTTTTCAAGATTTCAATCAACATTTGTTACCAACTGAGATACATAATAGCCCTGCAGTTCAAATTTATCTAATATAAGAAAATATAGATGATAGGCCGTTATTTATTGTAATTTTAAAATTTTTAAGTTTATTTGTAATACGTAAGTAATTAGAATTATTTAAGTATAGTTTGAAATTATGTGTTTTAATACATTTATATTATTATAAATTATCAATACGATACTAAGGTTCAAGAAATAATGCATTACTGCGATGATATAATTATCAAGAAATAAATAACTGAGTCGTATTTTTATCATGTGCAAATAACTTACGAACAGTAACAACATTTAAAAAATACATTACCTACATAAAAACATGTACAAACATTAAATAATATACGTACTATGTTTTCTATTGTCTTGATGAATTCATATTGACGATAGTGAATGCTTGCAATTAGAAAATTTTGGCGGGGACCTTGTCACTAGCAATAAAAATCTTCAAATTATATTTTATTCGTTATAACAAGATTCGATCGAACCATGTGCCTGAAACGATGTGTTAGCGAATTGCCCCCTTTGCTTATTTCATATAGAGTAAGTCATACGAATGGTAAATATAAGCTAAATATTTAATGTAATTAAGAAAATCATCTAAGACCACTAATTAATTACCTTTGCAGGATCTTGGTGGTTGCTAGTAACGTAGACAGAAGCACGGCGTCCAAGCAGAGTGCGGCTCACGATCGAGCTGCTTCGCCGACCTGATAAACGGTCTTGCGGTACTGGCAACATTATTGTATCTTTTCACAATTCCTTTATTACTTTATCACTTATATTAACTCACTAAGCTTTTAATTTACACAGATCAACACTTTGCTTACACTTAATGGTGTTATTGTTTACATTCTTAGGCACAATATTATTATCCTACGTATTTTATTGTAAATAATTATTTATGATTATTAGCTAAGCTACTATATACTTAGTTGTTTTATTAAACTTGATTTTAATAATATTATGGACAAATACTACATAATTATTTGAGATTGTTGCGTTTCTCGAGTAATTTGGACCTGAAACAATAAAATAAATAGATTAATTTCAAAGTAAATGTTGTATACATATAAAGGTTTCACATGATGTGGGTGAAAATATCGAAACGCATTTTGTGTGTCCTCCAACTGAGCTCAAGAATGATATGGGTTCTTTTAAATCCTTGCTAACACAGAATCTGTGGAGATACATCGGGGATAAACAAGAGTTGACATTCATTTATGTCTGGAGTTTTGTGTGTGTAGTTGAACTTCATTTCATCGTGATATGGTATTTAGAATTCAAACCGCGCCTTCACTAAAAAGCTAAATACTTACGTCCTTATTAATAAACTTGGTTTAGACCTGGAATAGTTAAAACATCTATCTGTCAATTTTTCGCTTGCAGTAAATGTCACGCGTGAAAGCAAGACAAAGCATGTTACGCCTAATATAGATTTACGCAACGTTTATTAGTAAAGGCCTTAGAGTTTTGGTTTGTCACAAATTGACACCAGAACCACGACCGAATATACACGAATATCCTTCTTTTATTCTGAAACGGTGCAATTGTGTTCAATTATTAAAAACAGTACCTATATGTATCTATCATTAGGATAAAAGGTGTGTAGAATTTATAGTACCTAAATTTTGTTTATCTTTTATCATTGTCCATATTCCAATTTAAAGAATTTGATTATATAAAATCAATCTATAACTTATATCCAAATTCAGCAATTTTATACACGTACCATACCATGTGATCTTTAAAATTAAAAATCTAAGCGTTTGGATGGAAATTTAGGCAATCACATTACAGCGGCTAAACGGATTTTGATGTAATTTGGTGTGTAACTAGATGAGGCGCTGGGAGAACACATACGATACTCTTTATCATCATCATCATTATCCATCACCACGCGGGGAAGTCACGGGACGCAGACAGTAACAATAATAAAACCCTGTTTCGGAAGGAGGTCGTTGAGGAGTCATACTCATGAATAGTATGTTATTCCTATGATTTACTTCTCACAGGATCACTACCAGCTGAGCTAATGGAGCCGTCAAAATGTATAATTATGTATACATATTATACCAACTTACATGTAGAATATAGCGTGTTCAGCGTATATTTATGTGTGAAAAGGGAGTGTAGATAATTATTTCCTTCTTAGATTTGCGGCTCGAGAAATGGGATTGGAAAGCTTCCGCGCGGCTCATTTGGTTTGGTGTAGGTGTATGGTCGGATGTTGCGGGCACGTGTAATGAGTGCCAAAAAACTGATGCATAAGCTGATTTTTGTCTTTTTACCTTATTCAAAAATCAATAGTAATTCTCATACTTTTCAGAGTGATTTAACTATTCAAGAAGTGAGAACGTTGTAAAATCTATGATGACTGTCAATATGTTTGCGGCACGGAGTTCCGTTATGAACATGCCTTTTACGCTAAACTTTATTTTATAATTATTTGAAAGCGTATTTTGTTAAAAATAATAATTGATAATAGTCTCAATTGTTAGTCATTAGTCGCAGGTTTGATGAATTCCAGCCTCCGGAACAAGCCGGTTTCCGAAAAGGCTATAGTACCATAGACCACATCCACACGCTACGGCAAGTTATACAGAAGACCGAAGAGTATAACTTGCCTCTTTGTTTAGCCTTTGTGGGCTATGAGAAGGCCTTTGATTCGATCGAGACGGGGCAGTGCTTGAGTCTCTCCAGCGGTGCCGTATTGACTATCGGCATATTGAAGTGCTAAAGTGTTTGTACAAAAACGCCAACATGTCAGTCCGAGTACAGGAGCAGAGTTCGAAGGCAATTCCATTGCAAAGAGGCGTGAGACAGGGATACGTTATATCTCCGAAACTGTACACCGCTGCATTGGAAGACGCCTTCAAGCTCTTGGAATGGCAAGGACTTGGCATCAATATCAACGGCGAGTACATCACTCACCTTCGATTTGTCGACGATATTGTATTCATGGCAGAGTCCATGGAAGACCTCAGTACAATGCTCGAAGGCCTCCATTGAGTTTCCCATAACGGGTAGGGCTTAAGATGAACATGGACAAGACGAAAATTATGTCTAATGCCCATGTTGTGCCTACCCCAATATCAGGAGGGAACTCAATTCTCGAAGTTGTTGACGAATACACCTACCTGGGACAGACAGTTAAACTAGGTAGATCCAAATTCGAGAAAGAGGTCAATCGTCGAATCCAACTCGGCTGGGCAGCGTTCCGTAAAATTTCGCGAAGTCATCTCGTCTAAAATACCTCAGCACCTCAAGACAAGAGTCTTCGACCAATGTGTGTTACCAGTGATGACTTATGGCACTGAAACGTGGACTCTTACTATGGGCCTCATAACTAAGCTCATAGTAGCACAACGAGCTATGGAGAGGGCTATGCTCGGGGTTTCTCTACGTGATCGAATCAGAAATGAGGAAACCCTTAGAAGAACGAAAGTCACCGACATAGCCTAGAAGATAAGCCAGTTGAAGTGGCAGTGGGCAGGGCACATAGCACGCAGAACAGGTGGCCGATGGGGCCGAAAGGTTCTGGAGTGGAGACCACGGACCGGCAAGTGCAGCGTAGGTCGTCCACCGACACGGTCAGACGATCTGATAAAGGTCGCAGGACGACGTTGGATGCAGGCCGCTTCCAACCGGTCCTTTTGGAAAATTATGGGGGAGGCATATGTTCAGCAGTGGATGTCCTACGGCTGAGATGATGATGATGATGAATAATTTATTAATTTCTTTAACCATGATATATTTAAATGTAGTTTCTATATGTTTTAAAAGACGGAATATTCTTACAAATAGCGATGCAAAACTGATCAGAGCACTACACTAATTTTAGGTATAACTTAATTTAAACAGCATACACGCCAACTAGGAAGTATAGTAAATCGGAACAACGAAAACGGAACATAAATAAAAAAATGCTGCATTGAGAACCTCCGCCTATTACAAAAGTAGGTTATTTTCTAGAGTGCCATTATTATGAACATGTAGTGTACAGTCTTCATTTAGACGAGCACGATGTCCGTAACCATGAACACAGATTAAAAGATCTACTTCGGATTAGTCCAACTATTTTCTTGGGACAATAAAGAGGTAAAATGTGACGGAAAAAAGCTCTTACTATTCGAAACACATTATGCAACATATAATTGTTGTATTGGATATAAAGCGAATACAACAAAAAAAGTAACTATAAGTCACTTGAATTTACTTACAATTTTCAAGTTATACTACATAAATGTGAAATAACTTGCCATATCCAAAGACAATATAATTATTACACGGCCATATCAATCTTTATTACGTATTTGTATGGTTTTGCTACCTTCATATTATCTCCATGAATTTGACGAGAAAAAATATGTTTAACTCTTGGTAAACGTACATTTATGATTAAAAATGTTTCCTAGGTTTACAAACACAATACAAATAAAACTTTTTCGCAGACAAGACACGGTCTAGGGTATCGTGTAAAATCAACTAACAATAAATTCGAAATCTATACATTCAAGAACTTCCTTACCTGTAGTACACAATGCACACAATTTGAGGAAGCCATATAGTATACATAAACTATATAACGCGCCTTAGTAGGTAGGTATGAAGCGAGAGCACAAGTATGAGTATGAACAGCACAGTCGCTCAAAAGGTTTTAGGAAATGGAAAATAGAAATTGAGTATAGATTGAAACACATGAAACAACATGACACATGAAAAAACATAGAAATGATATAAATATATGATTAGACTAATTTTGTGCAGCTCAATGAGGAGCTGAACACATATCGGATACAAAAGCTTGCATAATATTTCAAGAGTTTCTGCAAATTACTTCACATACTTATCATTAGCCGTTGACGAGTTCTCTTTCCAGTTTATTTCGTAGTACAGCCGGTCAAACAAAATGTACTCGTAATATATATCATTCGATTTTTTTTAATCGAGGTAAAGTTGTTTGTGTTTATTTTAACAAAAGCTAAGGTGTTCTTGTTTTAGCAGTTTATAATCGGCAAAGTTATAAAGTAGCTTGCCCTTGGAAAACCCAGTATAGAACACCTTGGTGATCTACAGATATATTTTTTGTCTTGTAATTTTTGGAGAGACTCAATTCAACAACAAAAAACCGGCCGTGCGCGTGTCATACTTACACGCCGGGGGTGTCGTACCACAATATACCATTTTACTACATATTTGTGTTTTGTATGTATCCTTATTGTACTTGGCCGGTGTTGTAGTAATTTTATTGTTATTTTACATTAAAGTTTGACCATAAACGCACTAGGCTACACACATGCAACAAGTGTGCGAAGTTGTTTATTACAATCGAGACGGGTTTTAGGCCTGAGATCGAAGATCCAAGTCCTAAATGGAGTAGAAATTGTAATAAACAACGCGCACGAGTTTCATACGACGTTTTTCAACATGCTTACTTGCTTGAAAAAAGCTTCAGTTCATAGTATTTTTTATTTTATTTAAACAATTTATTGCTAGTACAATTGGTAAAATTATAGGTTAACGCTTTGCTATTAAAAACATCATTATTTTGCTCTTGGGTAACTTGAGTAAATGTTGGAGATTGCGGATTGTTCTCGTAGGGAGTAAGAAAAAGTGTTTCATCATTATTATAAGTAGCAGATACTAAATCGGTCTTGACATCGAAGGACGTTGAAGGAAGCGGTTCTGGACATATTTTTTTTGGTTTTGGTTCAAATTGATATCCTGGGTTATCCTGGCGCTTATGTTGGCTTTATTTTGTATAGAGTCTTCTACATACGATTCTGCCACTGCATTGGGCCACCCACCAAGGTACTTAAAATAAATAAAGCAAATTAAATAAAAAAAAGTAAGCAAATCAGCTCCTGAATCAGCCAATAATGTGGCTGACGTTCGTCTAAAGCTAAGTATGTCCTCTATATGATTCTGCATCTGGTAAACCTAGAAACTTTGCGATTTCTTTCGGCATGGCACCAAATTTATTTATTCCAATGCATTGACTTGTACATTTACCTTTTTCATAGTTTTGAAAAAATCTGTCACTCTTTTCTGTCTCAAAATCTGTCTCATCTTCGCACTCGTGCGGGAATGAGCACGCGTTCGAAATACTGCATTTTGATTCTAATTACCGTTCAATAAGAGTCCCTTTTATAGTAGGTGTGTTGAAAATAGTATTATTACATGTGTATTATAGGTAGGTCGTCCACCGACAAGGTTGACTGACGACCTGATAAAGGTAGCAGGACGATGTTGGATGCAGGCCGCTTCCAACCGGTCCTTTTGGAAATTTGTGGGGGAGGCGTATGTTCAGCAGTGGACGTCCTACGGCTGAGATGATGATGATGTGTATTATATGTACTTTGTACAAAATGTATTATATGTACATTTGCTTACGATTGACACAAACGGGCCGAAGCGATACGCCCGCTCTATAGTTTATGTATACTCTACGGAGGAAGCCGATTAATAGAAGTTAAAAGTTCACACATAAGCTAGATTATTCTACCCACAACCACAGCCACAACTAAGGAGACTTTTCACGTGCCACCGTCCGCGGACTAAACATTTATGTACGAAATCAGTGCCATTAGTGCAAAAGAAAAGCTGAAAACTGTCGTCTTTAGCTCTGAGCTCGTTAGACTCGCCGGCAGACCGTGGACAGTGAATTAAACACAAATACCGGTGCAGACTACTAAGAATGTTTCAGAGCTTGAGAGAGTGGAAGAAAGACTAATTTGTAAGTACTTAGAAGGCTAGCACTCATTTATTTCGTATGTATTTTAAAAAAGCAAATGTATTCGCATATACATATATAAGATCATTGTTAATTAGTGCAGTATGGAATGGGTTAGTCTGGAATCGATAACTGGTTATTATAGTGAAGGAAAAAAATGCATGTTTTTTATTATTATTATGAACCCATATTCATTGCTCCGCAGCTAATAACTAATAACCATTACGCGACTGAACACACGCCGCTATATCACAGATTAGACAACAGTGACTACGGGAGACATACCTACCCACTTAGAATAGGTACACCGACGTAAGAACCTACCTACACGCGAATGTTCACGCAGCTGATGTCTATACTTAAACGACTGCGGGCCCGGGCGGGTCATCGTCCGCACGTTGTACCTATTCTAAGCGGGTAGGTATGTCTCGCGTATTTAATACTATCTATTCGCTCAAGAGAACCTGACCCTACGCGCAATCGTCTAAGCTCCGCGATACGTCCGGAACTCGACGATAGCAAGAGACTTGAAGACAGAGAGCATACAACAATTCATAGAACGCCTCACCACTATGATGTTCGCCACGGCGGACGTCTCGCGAGTACCTCACCCCAGAGGCACACGCAAGACCTCCCGACGGTCGCGGGATTAGGAGATTGAAGCCCACATCCCGAGAACTCATCCCATTAGGGATTGATGAAGATATAGAAGAAGACGACGCGAGGGTGGATCCGCCGGTGGTCGCCATCGTGGTCGCCGATCGGTTCGCTGGGCTTCCCCTAGGGCCACTAGGGGTCTCATTCGGTGTGCCTGATTCGCCCCGACTTCTGTGACCACCGGTTCATGGAGAAACCCGTGAAGCCTGAACCAAGTGACCCGTCTACCGCTGTGGACGGAGACGAGCCAGGGGCAGAGGGCATAGCCCTGACCCCCTTTCCCCGTTCAACACAACAGTTGAACGAGACGAAGACCCGAATGATACCATATATTCTGCGATAAAGCGGCGCGTCAGGTTACGGTAATATTTAGATAACCGTGGTCGGATCGTGCGTTCAGTCGCATTATGGCTCTTAACCGTGGAGCGGCGAATACAGGTTCATAATAATAAAAAATATATGTAGTTTTTTTCTTTTACTTTTATAACCAGCTATAGATCGATTCCAGACCACCCCGTTCAATATTGTGCACTAATTAATAAATATCTTATATATATAGAACAATAGACACAAAAAGTTACCTATTATTGAAGTGAAATGGGTCACGGACACATACGAGTAACTTTGTTTCTTAGGTTTTCTTAGATTTGATTATGCTCGCTTACTTAAAGAATGTACCCTCGATATCGAATTCGGTTATTGAATTAATTATCCTTTATTGAAAATACAGTAGTTCATTATTCTTAAACATAGTTCACAGTAGTTCAGCTGTATTGGCTATTTGGCATTTAAAAAAACATAGTATGTAAAAATATGAAAAATTTGTATAGTTTCAGATACCCACAGAGATGTTTTAAATAAATTATAGCAGAATAACAGATGCCATCAGATGACATGTTCGGAATGAAATGAATTCTGAAATACCGAATGCCTAAGAAATTTTATAATTAAGGTTTATCTAATAGAAACTTAGGTGCTGACACCTTAATACGCTATAGTCAGTAAAACTTTATTAATTTAAACTATTAAAATAATTATTATAATTTTATTATTGAAGTACTTTGAAGCAAACTTGCTGGTAAATTATTAAATATTCGAGGAGCTTAGCTGAACATGTTATTGTTGTATTAGGCAGGCTTTAAATAAATAAACCTTATAAACAAATTAACTTATTAATTAACTATTAATTAACAATGAAAACACGAACACTGAAACCCTCGTAATGTATACAGAAGGAAATTTAGGAACATTGAAATTATAAAGCACGGTTTATATGTGCTATCTTGATGCAGTTTACAAACCGCTCTCTTTGTTTACCTAGTTCCTGCAAAAAATTATGCCACAACGCAAGACAGACTCTACATGTCTATGATATGATAATATAACATATATAACGGGAGGCTGGTTCCCAACATTAGCGAGCATGAAGAGACTATCACAAAATGTGTTAAGTCTACCGCAAACGTATTCCACATGATACTTCCAGCTTAACATACAATAAAGCTACAGACCTATATTGCACTCTAACTAACATTTTTTTATCTAATGTGGGACTTCCTTGTCAGCCAAATAAATTACTCGGTATCGAAATATCATAAAATTAGTTTTTCCTTATCCTTTATTAACGACCCAATTGAAATGTAATGAATTTCATGTTTTTTTCTGTATCTGGAGTATTGAACTAGAGTTCCCCGTCGCGCTGCGAACGGCCGTGAATTAAATACAGGCAAATACTATAAGGGACCGATGTCCCTTCACACTGACTTGTTGACTTGTTGGAATAGAGAATTGTAAAACAAGTACAATTTGAAAAAAATAATACCGACTTCCATTCTATTCAGTTATTGGAGTGTAACTCAAAAACTACTAGACCGAATCTGATGAAATTTAAATGAAATTACACGGGAAGCACCAGCTTTCAAACAAAAAAGAATTTTAAGAATCGGTTCACCCTATCGAAAGTTATGAGGTAAGAAACATAAAAAAAAAAACAGAAAAGACAGTCGAATTGTGTACCTCCTCATTTTTTGGAAGTCGGTAGATAACTTGACAAGAGCATGCCAGGCCATGCTTAAAATAGGGTTTTGTGTCTGTTACAAACAACAATGTAAACTACTAGTCTAAGAGCGGTTTATGGAACTTATTCAACTTTACAATATTCTGAAGTTTGTCATGCCAACATATCGCATATTTTATGGAGTCAAATAGATGGGTACTAAAGGAACCTTATCTCTGATATGTATATATATAGTTTTTTGCCAATTTCTCACAATTACTCGTTAAATTATCATCACAGTATGCTCGATATTTTTGAGGACGAGTAACTGAAGTCCCAAGAATTATGTCGAAAGCTATTCCTAAGAGATCATTATAACCTATATAACCTATATATGCGAATGAAAGTGCGGGTGGATGCTAGTTACTTCAAATGTAACTTGCTAACGTATTTTTATAAGTATTGACTTATACAGGTATATATTTCGGCAACAATTTCCACAAGTGTATATACTAGTGCAAAGGATTCGCGGGGTCTACCCCGGCAATATTGGTGTTTGTTGCTGTGCTTTTTTTGCGACAAAATATTTTGAAACATTCACTATCATGATAAATGCAGCTTAAGTTTTGTCTACAACTATCACTAAGCCTGTTAAAAATATAAAAACCAACTATTGTTTTCGCTACTTCACCAACTAGCAATCTTAGAGGATAGATTTCTTGTGACTTATTAAAATAAGTCATATTACATTAATTTATAATAAACATAATATGAAGTGTAGATTACATTAATTTTTACCATTACACCTTGTGAAAGTAGTGCATGCAAATCTTCTACCCTCGACACTACAAAACTTGTCGCCTGAATCGAATTCTTTGTCACAGGGGAGATCGCAGGTGACATTAATATGTCGCATAACAGGTCGCTTGCTATCGCTCATGGGGCATCGACACGAGCGAAACTGTATTTCTCGACAGTCAGATATTCTTTGCGCAGCGATGATGCCGGTTTTTTATTTTCCTCTATTTTTTAACTACATTTACACAAACAATCAGCAAGTGTTAGTTGTACCAAGAATCATCATATTCTTGGGTGTACTCGTTACGTACAAACGTGTACGTAAAGTATCTGTACTGTGAAAATATAAGTTCAATAGTTCGACAATCGAAGACTTTTCCAATAAACCGTTCGATCTCTAAGCACGGTTATTGCACGAAACCGCAGATAATAGGTTTGTTATTGTTAATTAGCTTTTTTTTGTTATTCAACTACATATTTACGATTTTAAATTTTTTCTTTTACTATGCTGAACATGTTTACGTTGCTTCTTGCCAAATTTAATAATTCTAAGTCAACGGGAAGTACCATAAGAGTTTTGACTCCCTTGTGAAATCGTTGATTGTGACCTTGAAGTATATATAAAATACTCGGGTCTGCCTTGGAGACGCTGTATGGAGTCGTTGTTTCGCCTAGAAACGTGTCCAAAGAAAGCGAGTATGCGGGATTGGACAGTGGCCGGCAGACGTTGCTTAATACCGAGTTCTTGGAGTATCGAGAAGCTTGTGCGAAACTCAGTCCACTCCACCAAGCATTATCCTCCATGCATCGCTTCACTTCTTCTATGCAGCCTCCGTCGTTCGAGATCCCCAAGGTATGTGTAGAACTGTACTACTTTGCAGCTAGCAATCTGAGTCGCTTTCGGCGAGTTGTTGTTTGCGCGGACTACTACCATCATTTTAGTTTTGCTACGATAGCCTCTAGTCCGAATTTGAACTCACACTTTCCATTTTAAGAAGCAGCTCTTCCACGTAAGGTACAAGGTTTTTTTGGAGTTGGTACGAGTACAATGATCGTGTCTAGGGATCGAACGGCAAAACTAAAATTGTCCTATAACGTAGTTTGTGTGTTGGTTAATAATGTTACATGCTTTCTTAATGTACGGAACCCTCTATGCACGAGTCCAACTCACAATTAGTTGTTTGGTTTTTTTTCTTATTTCTTTACATTTATGTATTATCAAGTAACGAAACAACCAGCCGTCCACCTAATAGCATATGTTCAAACATACTTGACATTTCAAGATAAAGTTATGGTACCAAGACCTTTAAGACGACTACCTAAATCAACAAATTCTAATACAAAATTAAACAGACGCAACAAAAGGGCTAACTATAAAGTTCGTTGAACAAATAGAAGAACCGCTCTGGCTGGGCCGTCTGTCTCAGATCTTGAAAATCCAGTAAAATAATATTGGCAGATACTAATAGACTCTCTACTATTATCTTTCGTAAACCATTACTTACTGAATTAAAATGAGAACCCAATAAATTGCAGTGTGACACAAAAATTTTAAAATAAAAATCTTTTCAGTCGACTTTCAAAACAGTACCTAATAGGTTCTTAAGTCAACGCGTATTTTTTTTATGATTGATCACGCATAACTTTTTACAGAGTAGTCCGTAATATTCCATTTTTTTATTTGATAGAGTATACTCTCAAGGTTGTCCCATTTAAATTTCATAAAACTCGGTCATGCTGTTCTTGAGTTACACTCCAATAACTAAAAAGTGTTTCGCTTATCTTGATGTTATAGTATTGACGGTGAATGACAATCGATTCTGTAAGTAGCGAGAGTCTCAAAAAGAATAAAAAAATATTGTACCATAAAACGGCGGTTCCGTTTACTGATACCTTGATACTTCACAAGAACTTATTATCACAATATTGTGCGTATGGTACTGACTTCAACGAGTTATTTCACACTTTTTAGTGTTGCAGTCGGTTCCAACTTTTCGTAAAAAATAATTTCACAAATCAACTAAAATGATTAAAGCCAGATATTAATAGATTACTTATCAATATTCATTAAATTGTATCATAGACACAATTTAATGAATACATTTTAAATTATTTCGTTTAAAATGATTAAATTAATGAATCGGCATTCTGTTATCATTTTTCTGTTTTCATTCATCAAAAGATTTGTGATTTAATTTACGTCGAATAATTAATTAATTATAATCAATACCGCCATCCCACTAATATAGAGTTGGCAGGGAGTTAATTTTGTCAACAATCACACTATACATAATGCGATATTATAAATGCGAGAGGGTGTGAGTGAGAGAGGGTGTGTATGTGTGTTAATTCTTCACACTGAAACGAATCAAAATTAAATTTGTTTTGGCGGTATCCAGGAATAAAATAAAGGCTACCTGTATCCGTTTTCAACGAGTACATGCCAACCCATTGCGCAAGAGTTCGTTTTAGTTTTGTAGACGGCATCCCCCTTAGAAATATTTTTTGTGAGATTTAATTCCGCTATCAATCGGTCACGTTGCAGTTTTCAAGTCACGGTTGAAAGGGTATCTTTTTAATGTACGTGGTACATCTTGAATGTGACACAGACGCATTCTTTTTCGTAATTAATAAGTCATATTTTAACTTTTTTCCTACGGTCTGGTAAGCATATTAAACTATTATGTATTCTATGCTACTTTAACTGTGAAGTAACCAATGTCAAGATCCTTCAGGGATTTCTAAACACTGCTCTGAGGACCATTTAAAGCGCACACTGGTTTGTAAGAAACACAGAAGTACATTAATACCAACCTTGGAGATACCAACTGTAAAGCAAGAAGTTGGCAACAAAAGCAAAAGCTACAACGAACGACTAAACGAGCACACAAATGTACTGGCAAGAAACGTACTAAATAGAAATGAAATAGTTGGCAAATACTAGATCTTGACCAAAGAAACTAAATTTCTATCTAGAGAATGGGTGTTTCCCACTATTTCTATTGCGGCAAAAGGCAAAGTCATATATACGAGTAGGTACGATGACGAAAGAAGTATGGAGCGTGCCGCGGCAGCGGTCGGCGATGCGCCAGATGAAGTGTGTTAGAGCAGTTAGTTTGTTAGCAATGGAAAAAAGGGGATTATTTCTATCAATAGAAATATACAATTATAAAATCCATATACAAATCTATACTTGCATATACATATAATAAAGCTGTAGAGGTCAAATTTCTGTACAATGAAAAACGGTGCTAAAAAACCGAGTCAGGGGGATGTAATGAGTGAATTCGAACTAATTTAGTTTTTTTTTGTTTCTTTGTTTGTCTGTTTGTCTGTCTGTTTGTACGGGCTAATCTCCTAAACGACTGGACCGATCAAAATGAAATTTTGTATGGTGGTAGCTTATATCCCTGGTCAACATATAGGATACTTTTGATACGTTTAAATTATTAAGTTCCCAGATAGAGGATAGTTAAAAACTGTAATTAACCGTATCCGCGAGGCCTCGCGAGCGAAGCCGCTGGCGAGTCAGCTAGTACTCCATATAGAAATAGTGGGATACACCCCAAAATAACGGTGTTATTCAATCAAATGTCTCCCACACCGCTTATGACTAAATAGCCGATTACAGATAAAAGGGGGAAAAATCTTATACTGCGAAGCGTGAGTTAGCTTATTCAATTCCTGGCCCGGGTAAAATATTTGTGTGCTGATGTATATCTCTCGTAACGCTGGGAATGCTATTCACGGATGATTGAGTGATGTATCGTAACGTTTATACGCTGTAGCGTTACTCTTCCTAAAATAAAATTAAGAGAATCCATAGGTCGCTTTTTCAAATCCGGCTCGAAGGACCTTTATGTACGGGATTGTTAGTCCGTGCATAAAATTATGATATTATGATAAATGAAACAACATGATGGACCGATCGCTGCTTGCAGACTGATTTATTTTACTGAAACACACAATGAAAGGCGTGAACGCAGTCGCGCTAAGTTAGCAGTTTACAAGTAAATGTACGTAACCCGTACAGAGTGTAATAACTAAAAGGAAAGTGCAATAAAGAAGTTAGATTGCGCGGACAACGAATCTCAATTGGAGAGTCGACACCAATCTTATGCAAATTCCCTCTTAAGTTCGGGGGAAAGGAGTATATAATGCTAATGATGAAAGTTATTCGTGCTTGTGAATAGACTTTACAAGCGCTTCCGTGAGTTTCTTGTTGTAACAGTTTCGTGAGCGGTATGCTAAACTGTAAGAAAATATAATGTGCAAGAATAATAGTAATGAGTATATCTAATAATCTACTATTATCATTATATGCTTAAATAGTGATGAATTCAAAATCAATTCACTCGCTAAAAAGTTCAGTTTATCATATCTTTATCAAATACTCCGCGGTTTCACCCGCGTGGTGATGGATGATGATGAATCAAATATAGCGTATGTTACTTAGGCACTATGTAGCTTTCTACTGATGAACGAATTGTTTGAATCCAGTAGTGTTTTTGCGTTTATCCATTACAAACAAACAATCAAATCTTTCCTCTTTATTAGTAGAGGAGATAAGGATTAATACCAAGGTACGAATGGGGCCTAGATTGTACCGGCGTTACTATTGCACATTTTAACATCAAATGTAGTTATTATGTCATAACTGTACTAGTCAGACATATGATTTAGTGGATTTTTAGTAGACATTGATGTCCTCTATAAAAGTTTAGTACATCACTTTGGTCTACTGTCAATAGTTTCCGCAGCGTACACGTTATAAGGATTTTTCGGCGTTAATATTGCATATTTTAACATGTAAAAGTAGTTATTGTGACATACCTAACTGTAATATTGTAAAAATAAAACTGGACTTACGCGTAGCCGATATCAAGATCGACAATTTGTTACGCCTTCGTCCGGAAGCCTTCTCCAGGATCTTGAGTGCGGTGCGCTCGTCATTGCGTCCCAACTGCAGGGGCCTAACTAAAGAAACTAAAAACCTAAAAAAAGCAGTAGCGACGAAGACAGTACTTTCCAGCCTGATGACGGAATAATTACCGCCTCACATTTCACCACCGCCCGCACCGACCTCCCGAGCACAACGGGCTGCTGCCCGTAGCGGGTTGCAACGATGAACGCACCGCACCAAGATCCTGAAGAAGGCTTCCGGACTAAGCCGAAACCTTTGTCAATAGTGATATCAACAACGCGTAATTCTCACGTTAATCCCGTTTTATCATTACAATATTGTAATGAACGTAAGTTTCAATAACATTATACTTTAATAGTAAGACATATGGTACGCTGGGATTTTTTGTAGATATTGATGTCCTCTACATACTCTTTTAACATCACTTTGCTCTATTGTCAATAGTTTCCGCAGCGTACGCGATATAAACTTTTTTTGGTATTTTTCACACCTTGGGTCCGTATTATCGAAATTTTCATAAGGATCCCTAACTTTTTTGAATAATTCTATAGCGTTCATTAGAGAAAGAGTTTTATAAATCGGTTAAATAGTTTCGGAGTCTGTTCAATTCAAACAAATCTTTCCTCGTTATAATATTAGTGTAGAAATAAAATTGAAGTATCAATTTGTAATGTCAAAATACCAGCTTTTTACTAAATGCATATTAAAGTCTTTTTACTTTTTTTAGTGACCCTTGCTACTTACGGGATCGAGTCATTCACCGTCAATGATGATATTAGCAAAATATGCGAAATATTTTACAGTGATTGGAGTGCAACTCAAAAATTGCTTCACCGAATTTGATAAAATTTAAATGGGATGACCTCGTAACAAAAAAGAATCCTCAACTCGGTTCATAAAATACGAAGTTATCTAACACATAAAAATATACGAAAGGAGAAACCTCCTCCATTTATATCATAACCTCATAATTTATGAACGGTACCTGTTAAATCTGTGTCTCAATAAATAAATAACTACCTATATTATTATTTAGAAAAGTACATACACATCATCATTTAAGCCGTAACACTGCTGAACAAAAGTCTCCCCTATACATTTCTAAAAGGCCGATTTGAAGCGGCCTGCGTCCAACGACGATCTTTACAGGTCGTTTGTCCACCTTATCGGGGGGTAACCTGTGGGTGACTGACGCTGCGCTTGTCGATCCGTGGTCTCCACCCCAGACTCTTTTAGCCAAATGGCCCGGCCATTTGTTCTGCATGCTATGTCTACTGCCCATTGCTACTTCAACAGTTATAGGTATATCTACGGGCTATGTTAGTGACTTTCATTATTCTACGGATCTTCGCTGATTTCATCACGTAGACAGACCCCGAGCATAGCACTCGCCATAGCTCGTTGCGAAACTTTGAGCTTACACAATAAGGCTCATAGTGAATACACCACGTAATTAAAATCGAGAACAAATACTGCAAACAAGATGCGACAACAAATGATGCCGTTCATTTCATTATTAATATGTAATGCAAGATGCTGATGATTGATATTGATTCATTGACGTGATATTGATATATGATTGAGTTATAATTTTTATTATTTATTAAAATAAGCCATCAATTAATTTTCAAATAAAAACTACCACGACCACTATGACGTCTAAATCTTCAATGCACATTTTGTCTCTTGTGTACCACGTTACGCGCGCCCGCCGCCTACACATCTCTCATTCCCCTTCATCGTCCTACCCCTACACCCCTGTACTCTGTGGACGAGGACTCATTAAAACGGTCTGCCTATAGTGTTTGACCGCTATCTCACTTGATCAGTGAGGATGCGGTCGAAAGTGCCTCACGAGACCTAAAACAGCGACTGGGTCTCAATTAAGGACAGCTGCTGGAACACATTGTTAAGTGCTTAGCGACAAGAAGCGTGTATTTTATAGTATTACTTTTTAAAGCTCTAACGCCTGCTTAAGCGATCTCAAACATTGAAAGCGTGTTTTTGTTGCACTTGTGTTTGTTTGCCTTTATACGCGTAAATTATTACTTATATAAATCAGCTGTGAACATTGTTTTTTAAATATATACTCAACTTCTGATAATATGATGGTAAAGTCGTGCAAGTCGTCAAGATAAAAACTGGGAGCAAAACTAATTTGCTCGGAAAATAAAAACAGTCTGACAACACGCGACGATTGAGTGACAGAACTTAATCTCAAATCCACTTCACAGCGAATGTGGGAAGTAGGTCAAACAATAACACCCCCAAGTAATGTGAAGCGCACCGGGCAGCTAGAGGATGGATTATTTTATACAGAACCAATTGAGTTTATATCGCTTTATTCACTATCGCATCGGCAATAGACATCTGCAAAGTTTAATGAAACACTTAACAGCTCGAATTTGCCGCTGTTAATGATTACAATTAGGAACAATAGCCCTTTTAATGTTAAAGGATTAATTACTCCGCCCCAACTACCTGCTTTATGTCTGAAGTTTTAGGCTGTAGACGGACCTTTAGATGAAATTCTAAAGGTAAAATTATACATAATATCAATTGTTTTAGCAGAAATTACTGCAATATAAAAACACGTTATTTATATTTTTTTAAACATATTTTTAAAGCACTGCTTAACGATACCCAACATTGCAGTTTTAAAGAGAAAAAAATCACATCCGTGGTCGGCATTCGAACCCGCGTGTTCCGACAATCCTTGTCAGACGCCATGACCACTAGGCCACCGAGTTACGAGGTCCGAGCATCGAATTTTAACACTCTATCTGATTTATAGATATTTACTTACTTTGCCGAAACTCTGACACTACAGTGTCTACAGCCGTGCGATCCTGTAATAGCTGTAATCCTGTAATAAAGCTCACCGATGTCAAATACTTCGCCCTTGTACATAAGGTTGCTTTTCCAACGTTTCTAGTCATCTCTTCATTTGTTTCACGGATGTTGTCAAAGATGCAACGATGTTTGTTTTTAGAGAATTGAATTAGATTTAGAATCGATCGATCTGTTATAGGATCCCAGAGAGATTGGTTTTTAAAAAAAAGGATATATTGAAGGACACTAACTTTATTGAGATTCTACTCTAAGGGACCCTTTGGCAACCGTTCCCGACTGTGGTTCAAAACAGACTGACTTTAATCTACAAGCAAAGTTCCAACTTACTATTATATTGCATGTTAAGCAATATATGGGATGTCACTGCATTAGAGGGTGCATTGATGGGGTATAACACCTCCCCGCGGTAGAAAATAACCTTCGAGTAACAAATCGGAGATTATTTGCAATAGATGTAAAGTTAAATGTTTCGTCTGATAGGTGGAGGTGTAAGCTCAATCACTACATCGTCGTTTACGTTATGATCTACTGTGACCGTAGGGTTTTTAGAAAATAATTGTGGTAAAACTAATAGTGGTTTGCGGTTGCTGCCAGGTTTACAATAAAGATACATCTTAAAAGTAAAATATAAAAATATGGCTAAAATTATTACAATAGTCATTATAGAATAATGTGTCCCATACTTAACTATGTGCGGACTGTTTATAATTTTGTTAGTGTTATCTAAAAGAGATTTTAAAACATTTTCATTATTCTTTATACTGAGATCGTCCAGATCTATATTTTCCAATATGTTTGAGGCAGGAGACACAGTATCTATAAAGTTATATAATCTAGCTAAGCTACAACATGAATCATTTAAAATGTTAAAATCTAACTTATAAGTAGGAGAACTGACATTCGCAACAACATGTCGAGTTATAAATTTCATGTTTTTAGTAAAGGCGGTGCACTCATTGGGAATATTGAGTACGCCTGTACCTAATACATTCACATCGTACAGTTCCCGGCTGGGACAATCAACAGAAACTTTAGTTGGTTTTGACTGAACGTAAATCCACTTGTTGTTCGATAGGGGTTTCCATAAACTAACATTACCTAAGATAAATTTGGTTTCACACTGCACTGGGATAACACTTATCACTTTCGTCATTAGTTCTATTTCGCATGTAGGGTTGACACTGCTCGAATACACGTTAGGGATGTCACAGATAAACGTTTGTGTGTATAGTACTTTACATTCGTCTAGACTGTCTAAAACGCAATAATATGACTGGTCTCTGGTCATTGCTATATACTTATTTCTAGGTATTATCATACTGTAGGTGTTCGGGTCTTGAGTTTTGTGTGGGGTCGGTAAGGCTAATACATGATGTAAATTGTATTCTATTGGAGACACTAAAGGAATTTTCACAACAAACACGATTCTCTCATTATTATAATAACAGGTTATAGTAGAGACATTCAAAATTAAATGCATCGAATTAGTTTCCAATCGGATTGGTAATTCTTGGTTACTGTTTAGGTGTCTGATGTTGCCAGCTAGTTCTTGGTATAACTGGTGAGGTGTTATTGTAGCGGGATGTAGTAAGTTTTGACTACTGAACAATATCGAAGTTACTATATCTTCGAGTTGAAAAGATAAAGTTAATATACTCGTCTCTAAATAGTTTAAAATTTGATTTGTATAAGATCTAAGGTACTGTTCGTGTGACATATTTCTTACAATCATAGTTAGTTTGTCAATGGCTATGTTCAAATTAGCTTCATTAATTTTAACTTTGTTTATGGTGCTATTGAATGCAGAAATGACAGAAGTAGTGACCATTATATTTTCTTTAATTAATGTAGCTAATTCTTTTTGGTTATTCTGTATTGATTCTATTGCTTCGTCGTATTTAATACCATCATCTTCGTCTAAATTACCAAATATGTGTTTTATGCCAGTCCCTATTCCTCCAATCCAGGCACTGCGTTTAGTTTTACCATTGAATAGTTCAGATATGGAAGTAAATTCTCTAACAATATCTTGATAACGAGTTATCAAGGGCTGTAATATACTATGGCATTCAAGAGTTCCTATTATTTTACTTTCAGTACACAAGTGCAGGGCTGTATTAAGAGCGTGTTCGAGGTTGCCAATATATTGCTTTAAATGTGAGACATCCAGTGGGATTAAAACATTCAGTTGGCCATTACTTATTTTAATGCGCCCAAGGTAATCAAAATATAGTCCTGGACTCGAATCAATTTGTTGTATATGTGCTCGTTGTCCTTGAACTTCGGCCGTTACGCTGAAAACAATGACTATATTTAAAATCTAATTCTTAACCTATACCTATCTAGTTTTATGACTATCTTTATTAAGGTTCCTATGTATTTTGAATCAAAGAGATTTTATAGCACGTGTCTTCACTTCAGGTAAGTATAATTCTATTGGTTACATTACAGATTAACAATAACTAATACATGTATTTTTTTTTCAGGGTATTTACGAAATTTCTGCGAGTTTAACTTCATATCATAATGGTGTTGGTAAGTATAATTTATTGTTCATATTTCCGATTAATAATAACTAATATATTTTCTTTTTACAGGGCTTCCGGGATTTCTGCATGTTTAACCTCATCGTAATGGTGTCGGACGTGACGGCGATTGATAAGAAGAGACAGAGTATTGTTGCCGTGTATCTTTACTACCTTATAAGGTCCCTTCCAAATGGGTGATAAGGCTTTCCTCAGTCTTAGGTGATTCTTTAGATATACCATGTCACCGGTTTTATACTCCGTGGAACGAGTTCGAGAATCATAATATGTTTTAGAGTTTTGCTTAGATTTTGTGATATGATCTATAGCTTTTTCTCGGGAATACTTCAAACGGTTTTGAAGCATTCTAACATATTCAGGATACGTTGCTCCAGAAATTTCATCAAAAACCGTATTTGGTATGTATGGCTTTTTCCCAAACATCAGCTCGTATGGTGAGAAGTTAGTAGTAGAGTGTACTGTTGTGTTGTACGTGAGCATAGCTGTATAGACGTATCGAGGCCAGTTTGTCTGTTCCTCGTTGATGTAAGATTTAAGGTATTCCTTTAGGGTTGAGTGACTTCTCTCCAGGGCTCCCTGGGTTTGAGGATGATAGGGTGAAGCCCAAAGATTTTTGATTTTAAGAAATTCGCATGTCTTTTTGAAGAGGTCTGCGGTGAAATTGGTGCCTTGATCTGTAAGGATAATTTTTGGAATGCCAAATATCGATATATAATGTATAAGACATTCACTCGTTTCTTCTGCGGTGGTGCTACGGATGGGATAGGCCGAGGAAAATTTTGTGAGGTCGTCTTGAATTGTTAGAATAAATTTCAATTTTGCAGGACCTGCTTCAGAAAGTGGCCCAACTATATCCATCGAAATTCGCTGACCGGGTTCAGTAGAAGTGCTGGTAATTTGCATAGGTGCACGATTTATTTTCCTAAGTGCTTTATTCTCTTGACACGACTTACATCGTTTTACATACGACTCAATGTCTCCACGCATCCCTTTCCAATAGTATGTTTGTTTAATTCGATTATACATTCTTACAGAGCCTAAATGGCCTGCTATAGGGATGTTGTGGTTATCATATAGTATTTTGTTGATTTCATTGGGAGCTGGATATGTGATGTTATTGTGGTAAATTTTAATCTTAATTCCCGTGTTGTGGAAGAGGTATGTTAGAATATTATAAATTTTGACAAAGGAGTGTTTGTCAAAAGGGGTTTTCAGGTCAGAAATACCAATTTCATTAACATCCCCGAATATTAATAATTCATTTCTTATATTTTTTAATGTTTCAAATATTTCAGGATATGAGGCTTCATCAAAATGATGGACCTTGAAAAACAGCAAGAAAAATGTCTTATGGTTATTATTAAGTTTTTGGAAAGAGAAAAGTTCTTTTTCAGAGTTTGATACCGTGCTGGTTAATTCCGGGGTGCCCAAGATTTCTTGAATATAGGGATTGGATTCATCTAGATCAATAGATGTAGGGATGAGGATGACGCTTGCAGGACATTTTAGTAGGCTCTCATTGTTTTCTTCGATTTCAGTGTTAAAAGATTTATCTTTACTAGCCATTGATTTAAAGAACGTTGAGTAATCATCCACAGGCACTTCCGGGTTTGCGCTGGTAGACGGAATGGGATCCGGACTAGGTTGTGAATCAGGGAGTGTTGGTTGCGCAGGTGATTGTTCAAATGTGGTAAGTTGTACGTCAGGGTTGCATTCCAGAGAAGGAGCAGGAGGTAAGGAGGACGTTTGATGAGCAGGTAACTCGTTTTCTATTCCTTCCGTTAGTGTATCGGGAGCATTAGAAGGTAAGTTTATATAGGGAGGACGTAGGATTTCTTCATTTGATTCAAGAGGATGTGGCGATGGGAGGATATCTTCGTCAAAATTAAACGAAGGTGGAGAGATAAGCAAATCCATTAAGTCTCTGTCAAGTTCTTGCGAGACTTCTTCGACTGCAGGCTCTGATGTTACAGGAGATGAGGGTTGGATAGGGTTTACAGGGAAACGAGATAGAGCATCTGCATTGGCATTAATTTTCCCTTTTTTATATTGAATATCATATTCAAACTCCTCTAATTTTAGGCGCCAACGAACCAACCTTGATCCAGGGTCTTTGCAATTGAACAACCATTGTAATGGTTTGTGGTCAGTAAGGATTTTAAAACGATGACCATAAAGGTATGGTCTGAAAACTTTAGTTCCAAATATTATAGCAAGGCACTCCTTCTCAGTGACACTATAATTACACTCAGCCTTATTGAGTGTACGGGACGCATAAGCAATTGGGCGATCATGACCGACAGGTCCTTGAGACAGGATTGCGGATATAGCGTAGTTAGAGGCATCACATGTAAGAAGAAACGGTTGTGTAAAATCAGGGTAGGCGAGTATTGGCGCAGAGACAAGTTTATTCTTTAAGGTTTCGAATGCGAGCTGCTGCTCGTTTTTCCATTCAAAGAGGATGTCCTTTTTTAGAAGGGATGTGAGTGGTTTCGCCAACCTGGCGAAATCAGGTATAAATCTTCTATAATATGAGACCAATCCCAGAAATGACTTGATGTCTTTTGGAGACCTAGGGAGAGGAAACTCGGTGACGGCCTTAGTCTTGTCGGGATTAGGTCGGACGCCTTTTTCGCTGATGATGTGCCCTAGATAAGTTACTTCTTTACGAAGAAATTCACATTTTTCGGGTTCTAACTTCAGATTGAATTGGCGGAGTCTATCAAAAACGGTTTTCAAGTTATCGATGTGGGACATAAGATCAAACGAGTATATTACAATGTCATCTAAATAGACGAAGCAGCGCGTGCCCTGCAGACCGGAGAGACAGTTATTCATCAATTTTTGGAAGGTTGAAGGGGCGTTCTTGAGCTCAAATGGCATCCTATTAAACTGGAAATGCCCTTGAGGCACAGAGAAAGCTGTTTTAGGTGCGTCGTCAGCAGAAATTAAAAGCTGATGGAAACCGGAAGTAAGGTCAAGCGTTGAAAAGTATTTGCTTTTACCCAACTGATCCAGGATTTCGGATATTTGTGGGATTGGATAAGTTTCGCCAATTGTGATATCATTAAGCTTGCGGTAGTCAATGACTATTCTCCACTTGCGCCGGCCTTGAGAATCTGCTTTTTTGGGCACTACCCAAATGGGCGAGCTCCAAGGAGAAGACGATGCTTCTATAATGTTTTGTGAGAGCATTTTGTCAATCTGGGTTTTCACTTCTTCTTTATGACACTCTGGAAATCTGTACGATTTTGTATGGATAGGGACATCACTACTGGTCTTAATCTGATGATTTAGAGCAGTTGTGTAAGTTAATTGGTCATTAGGCAGGTGGAAAATATCAGAGTATTGTGAACATAGTTCAAGAAGAGCATTAGATTCTTCTAGATTTAAATGGTCTGTTCTCAATAAATCTATGACTTCGTTGGTTCTGTTGGTTGCTTCATGGGTATTATGTCTAATCTGTAGCGATGTAGAATGTAAAGGCTCGAGTTTCAGCTTAAGATTCGGATTGATAGTTGCAAAGGATTCGGAAGTATTGGCGATTGTGAGATTAACGCGATGATTATCCTTCATTTTAACTATACAATTAGATATCAGTAGATTGTCTGAGAGATGTTGATCCAAGATAACACCTTCTTTTAGGTCAGTGTTACGGACAGTACATTCAATAACGGTCTCCGTACGAGGAGGAATAATGTAGAAAGGATCAAAGAACTGAAGAGTTATATTAAGGTTTCCCATTTTTAAGGTGTCAGTGTTATAGTCGATATTACAACCAAATGCTGTAAGGAGGTCGGTACCTATGATGCCATCGTAAGGTAGGTTTATATCTGATATGACGTGAAACTTGTGAGAAATTGTTTTGTTATGCGATAATTTTAATTTTAATCGGAAATGACCCAGTGTTGGGGTAGGTTCTTCACCAGGATCTATTCCCTTGATGTTTATTGGTTCCTTTGTTAAGTTAGGTTTGTGTAACATGCAGGACTGTTTGATCAAACAGATAGCGGAACCAGAATCTACTAAAAGTGTCAAAGGAATATCAGATACTTGGGAATCGAGGAGAACGTGTGGCAAAATTCTCTTAGTTGTGTCTATATTAATTTCGTACACGTTTTGATTTTGGACAGAGTCATTAACTTGGGTTGTATTTGACGGATATTTGAGAGCGCTTCCGATTTGGGGCTGATTACCCTGTTGTGTAGCGCGTTGGATTTTTAGTTTTAATGAGGAAGTGTTTCCGGTTTGGGGCTGGTTACCCTGTTGTGTAACACGTTTAATGGAAGATATTAACGTGCTTCCAATTTGGGGCTCATTACCCTGTTGTATAGCACGTTCAATATTTAATTTAGATAAGGAAGTGTTTCCGGTTTGGGGCTGGTTACCCTGCTGTGTAACACGTTCGGATTTTTGTGTATTGTGGGTGCCGCCTTCAATGCGCCGTCCCGTGCGACACCGAGCCGAGACGCCTACTCGTTTAAAGAATTCTTTAAGGAATTTTCAATATCATCAACTTCGTCATAACCTTGGTCTTCATTTTCTTCGGTTACGTCTTGGATGTGATTGATCGTTTTATACGATTGATTGTTTTGGTTCAACCCTGATGGCCTACTAGATGGTTGTTGATTGCGATAACGATTATTGTAAAATTCACGTTTTTTACAATCTTTTATGTCGTGGCCTGTGGCTTTACAATATCTGCAAAATAGCCCAGGCGACTGTGGGGAACTTCTCGGTTGTTGGAATTGTCCATTATTCCTAGATTGTTAGGAATGCTGAGGATGTTGAGGATTGGAAGGCCCTGACCTTGGTTGAAAACGCTTATTAAAGTTTGTACTGATATTTGGCCTTGAATCAGGTTGTTGGATATTCCTTTTATAAAGTGACTGCTGAATCCTTTCTTCAGAAATTGCAAGATTCGTGGCCTCATTCAAATTTTTGGGATTACGACACCTAATTATGTTAGAAAGACGGGGGTGAAGGCCCATTAAGAAGTGATGAAGGGCTAGGTCTTCCATAGCGGCGGTGCGCCCAGGAATTTCACCTTTCCTAGTGTTACTGAGAGATATCTCCGTGAGAAGCTGTGAAAGACAAGTTTCGACGCGCAACGAGTACTGATTTACATTCTCTTGCGGGCCCTGCCTGCTCTCTTGTAGGTCGGTAAGTAGGTGGGCATAATGTTTCCTCTCGGAAAATTGGGTTTTTAAAAATTCTTTTAATTGTTCCCACGAACTGAAATCCTTGATAGAGCAGGCAAGCTCCGCTTTTCCTTGCAATTGGCTTAGGATGTACTTGAATAAAATTGGTTTTTGTATTTCTGTGGCTAGCTCATACGCATTATTGCAATTTATTATAAAGGAATTCACTGTTTCTCGACTGCCATCATATGATTTAATAAATTTAAAGAGAGTATTTAAATCCATATCTATTAGTACTGAAGCTGTTGCTGATCTAGTCTGCCTCGGCGACAAAGGTGCCGTTTTTTCGGATACTGTAGGTGAGACAGGTAACTCAGGAAGTTCAATTGTCAATTTATTATCTTCTTTGATTCCTTTAGGCATTACGAGAAAATTCGCTATTTAAAATATTTTATAGAATCAACACAGAATACGTTCATTACAAAACACTATGTAACACTATACGGATACAACAATTTTAAACTAAAGTAATATTACTTAGCCAGTTCGATATTAAATAAAGTTACGGATCCCTAATTTTATTCTTACTTCAAAACAATGACCAGAGACTTACAAGTAAGCTGCGTAGGCGGCGATAAGGATGAGCGGGAGCCGGAGACGCATTCCGCAGCGATAAGACGATGCCTCGGACACAACGATCGACTGGTGACACGGCCCAAGGTTACACCTCGGCCGAAACAGCAGGTACACAGGAGCAGGAAATATGTTGATGATGATCACCGTCGATGATGAAGTAATCTATCCGGGATCTCGGTGTTGATAATTTCTTTCAGGATAATTTTCAGGTAAATTCAGCTCGTCGAAGTTTGCAGGATGCTCAGGGTAAGTATGCAGGTAAGTACAGTTTATAATTTCAGGGATGACATAACACTCAGGATGCACGATATTCACTTTCAGTTAAGTTTCAGGATATTATCACTTCACAGGTAATGCACAGTCCGGGTTTTCGGTAAGTTTTTATTCAGTAGTTTACACTAATATTTTATACGAGATGCGGTAGCTCAGAGTCTGCTTTAGATTTTATATTTTGGCGAACTGGGGATTTCCGCATCCCACCGCTGCCACCAAATGTTATAGGATCCCAGAGAGATTGGTTTTTAAAAAAAAGGATATATTGAAGGACACTAACTTTATTGAGATTCTACTCTAAGGGACCCTTTGGCAACCGTTCCCGACTGTGGTTCAAAACAGACTGACTTTAATCTACAAGCAAAGTTCCAACTTACTATTATATTGCATGTTAAGCAATATATGGGATGTCACTGCATTAGAGGGTGCATTGATGGGGTATAACAGATCGAAAGATCGATTAGAATTAGAGAACGGCTGTACAGTTCTGAAGCAGAATATCTGACACTGCGATGAATCGCACCAAGAGCCCTGAAGAGGAATAGTAAGGTGGCAATATAACATACTAAAATGTGTAAAAATTTGCATATACTCGTATTTATGATACCATTGAATAACTATGTCATCAGAAACAAAACAAAAACCACAAATGTCACACTGAAAATTAGAAGACTCAAGTGGAGATGGGCTGGTCACATGATCAGAGGCCACGATAAATGGAGCAAGAGAGTGACAGGTTGGTACCCGAGGGAAGGTAAAAGGAAGAGGGGTAGACCACAGAAACGATGGGACGATGACATCAAAGAAGTAGCAGGAGTGACGTGGAACCGAGTGGCTCAGGAAAGAAGTGAATGGAAAAGGTTGGAGGAGGCCTTTGCCGATTGGCAAACAGATCTGCAGAGAACAAGCAAACAACAACTACTAGATTAAATTGTATTATTACAGTATGTTTATTTTGTGTTTATATTGTAATATATACTATCAATATTGTGACTAGATTAAGTTGATCTGAATAAAAGGCTATTTTATTTATTTTATTTTATATTATGATACCATGACAAAATTTCGAAATCTAGTTTAGATGATAAATTATGAAGTAGCGACTACACTGTTTAAACTTTCCGTCTTTTACATAATTATCTAAGTGATTTCTATCTGTGACCTTAACAAACAATTAAAGCACATACTTGTAACGCAACTAGTTTTAAAATCAATTTGTGAGGAACTGATCTCCACGACAGGGAATCCTAGTGTGGATCAGGGTTAATAAAATATAACCCAAATTATTACATATTATGTAAATTTACTAGTTTTAAGAATGTTAAAATTATTTGTGGTTGATATAAATAATTCTCATTCTTATTAAATGTAAAATAGTGGGTAGGTGCAAAAACAACAATGAATGGATCTTTAGGTACCTACAACGAATTTTAGAGAACCTAGGTGAAAAATAGTAATTTTAAAAAGAAATAAAAAGGTTTATACTTATTCAGAAAAAAAAAATACTTATTCTTTTAATAAGATGATATAAACTTTAATTATGTTTTACGTTAAAAGGATTGCTCCAATATTTTAAAATTTATCGCATTTTTATAACCCTCCCGTTTTTTTTGCGGCCCAGTTTGCAATATCATATCATTTCATAAGTTCTTAGAATGTGAATTGCACAAACATAAGCTAACACTAGGCAGTTTATATACCTAATGTGTTTACTTACCATCAGATGCATGAGTTGCCCCCTCGTCACTTGGTTGCCTATGTACCAAAAAGGTGTAGTATAGCCACATTGGATGCGGTCTGCGGTCAGGTCAAATAGAACGCAGCCCGCACTATGTGTAAACAACATTGTCGGTCTCTATATATTATCTTATAGATCCAGTGCGAGCACACGGAAGGAACGGAAGGAGGCGTACGGGCAGGTATGTGGGTAACGGGCTGATACGATTGTATTGCGTCGACCGCTGACCGATTGCCTGACCGACAATGTTGTTCATACATAATGCGGGCTGCGTTCAATTTGACCTGACCGTAGACCACAGACCGCATGCAGTGTGGCAAGTCCTATTACTCAAACCACACACTCAGAAACTTGCATACAATTCAGACCTAACTACTGCGTCCCAGGAAGTAGTAAAAATTCCTAGCTATGAGTAACCAATGTGTTTCTAGTATTCTAGCAGGCTTATCAAATTCGAATGAAAAAATTGCTAACCGATTTAAATTTTGATAATTTGTCACGTGTTTTGATAATTTGTCAATATTTATAGTTGGTTTTATTATGCAATACATAATAAATAAGAGCAAGTGTGTGCAGTGTAGCAAGATATTAATTATTAAGTGTACTTTAACCCTTAGCTTCCCAGAGACGTACATATACTTCAGTTTTATTCATAAATCTTTTGTTTTAATTTTCACGGTATAGGAAGTATTAAAGTAACTATATATATATAAAATATATGTAGGTGAGTGTAGAAGATAATGTGAGCATAGTGTGTAGTATGTAAGTTGATTGGCATTACCCATAAGGACCATGTGTAGGAATTCACTGAATCTAACATCATCATACAAACATGGGTTACTGGACCAAAGAAAATTGCCATCCAATTATGAGTCACTAATTAAGGCTCAGTAATTAGGATAGTAACCATGTGTGTAAGATCCCTCGACTATTATAATATAAGGCGGAAAATTGAGAAGCTTTCTCACTATTCGTGGATTCAAGCTCTTTAGCATATTTAACCTATTACGAGGTTAATGGGCAATGAGTGAGGCGCTTTCGCGCGAGCGACGCAGGACGGCAGGGGCCTTAATTTTCCGCCAGTTCGTAACGAGATGGGATTCAGGCTGCCACTTTCGTACGTCAAGATTCATTGTGAAAATAATGGCTGTGTGCTAAATCACATCAATATTGTAACAACAGCCGCGCTCCACTGGCTGCGACTGAGCGTGTTCGTAAATGAAAATATCACAATATAAAGCTGGGAACTTGTGAAAACAGGCTTCTTTCTATTTACGTGTGCTTCGCTATTTACTGACTTACTTTTTTATTTTCTATAAGTACTCTTAACAAAAGCAATGCGCGGTTGAGACGCGTCGAGCTGCTTTGTGCGCTGGCTCGTAAGTTTGTCGGTAGAAATCAGGGTATAACTATTGTTTATAGATTTTTATGTTGTCAGGTAAATTAAACAATGGGTTGGTTTATTGAGTTCCCATAGCTTGGGTCCTCCTCTAAAGGAGAAGTGAATATGCCATAATTCCACCACCCAAGCCGAGTGCGGGTAGAAATAGTAGTTTTCATTAACTATGATTATCAACCCGCTCTAAATCATAATTAATTATATCATTAAGTTGTTCTAGTCTAAAGGGCTTAATTTACAAAACTGGCTCTTAATAAGTGAGATAATATAGGAATAATATGTGAAGAAAAGTATTTTTAAACTTGATCCTTACATAAGCAATCCAATATTTTGATAAAATATAACCTAAGTAATCAGTTCCGAAAATACGATTATAGTTGTGATTTATTAAGGCGCGCTCGTATCTTGATAATAGTAAAAAGCAGATGGTTTAAACACCTAATGTAACGAAACAGATCGATAACATATTATGAAAAAAATACTAAGGTTAGAAAAGAAATAGGAAAAGAGTAATAACCGAATAGAATTCATAAATATAACTCTCTTTCAGCAGAAAAATATCCTAAATAGGTCCACAAAAATAAACTTTCACGTCCAAACTCTCAGAATTTTCAGCGATAATACTATATTTTTTTTAGGTAATACTTAGCCAACGTATAGTACTATAGTACATATACATATACAATAACCAGCAGTTTTTACAATAGTATTAGTATATATCGAAAAATATAAAGAAAACGTACAAAATTAACGCATGTTCGCATTACATCGTCCAATCTAACAAGCGATTTTGAACCATACGTAATACGTAAATTATTTTAAAATTGGGGTAGGACCGCGTCTTAATATACTCGTACGTACTTGTTGTTATTAAAAATTGAGATAAGATAATTGATCGTCATAATTTCATAATTGACCGAGTGAGCGAAGCGTCTCTGCTATAACTGGCCAAATTTACTTTCATCTTTACGTATCTTTGTAGGTTGTATGTTGGTCCTTTTGTAGGTACTTATACCATTTTTCAACCTAATCTTGGTACGCATGTTCTACTATTCAATATAATTTTGCTGGCAACGACTTTTGAGTAGAGAGAGGGAACTTTTCCTAAAAAGGGGGGAAGATTACGTGACTTTAAAGAGTAATTTCGAATATGAGCGTCATTGATCAAGTGGTGCCACGATTGTAAAGTTTAAAAACTGGACAATTTTGGTAATATTCGGCCAGTACATGGTTGTCTGGAAGAGATCGCTCTGGGCGATAAGACCGCCCATTGTAACACTTAATTTTAAGTTTTTTATTTGTTTGTTGTATTTTATAATGTGATGTGGCAAATTTTTCAGTATTTCTATAAGACCTGATGATGATAGCTCAGACTTCGATAAATTATCTGATAAGACTGGGCTCGCTACTGTTTGCAGAACTACTAGTAGGTATATACCTTAGATTAATCATTGGTCTCGCTCTCGCTTCGACTAGATACTCAGCACTCTAGACTAACAACAGCTCCGTGAATGCCTGACCGTGATGACCTGCATCCGACGTTATCCTGCGACCTTTATCAGGTCGTCTGTCCACCGTGTCGGTAGATGACCTACGCTGCGCTTGCCGGTCCGTGGTCTCCATTCCAGAACCTTCCGGCTCCATCGGCCATCTGTTCTGCGTGCTATGTGTCCTGCCCACTGCCTCTTTTACTGGCCAATATTCTGGGCTTTGTCGATGACTTTCGTTCTTCTACGGATCTCCTCATATCTGATTCAATCACGTAGAGAAACCCCGAGCATAGCCCTCTCCATAGCTCGTTGTGCGACTTTGAGCTTAGTTATGAGGCCCATAGCAAGAGACCACGATTCAGTGCCATAAGTCATCACTGGTAACACACATTGGTCGAAGACTATTGTCTTGAGGCACTGAGGTATTTTAGACGAGAATACTTCGCGAAATTCCGGAACGTTGCCCAGCCGATTTGGAACATTATTGTTATTAATTAAATATCACATTCAACTAACTTGTACTACTTTACGATACATTTACCTTTGGAATTTAAACTTTTCTGCAAATTTTCTCTATTCTCCTTATATCTCTATATTTCTATCTCTATTATAATAGTATATATGTGAAGAATATCGAAAAGAGAATTTGATTCAGCTAGTGGTTGAGAAGTGAATACTTGGATAGCCGAATCATTTAATTTTATGTATAGCACCGTTGTTTACTCCTCACGTAATTATATGCAGCTAGAGAGTAAAAGTTTAAAGTTAAACAGAATTTCTTGAGTTCGTTAGTATATTTTGGGTTGGTATATTTAGTAGTAAACTATAATAACACTTAATTCACATTATAAAAATCTAAGCCATAGGTACTTGATTCTTATATTATACGGCAACACTGAATGGCGTTTAAGGTTAATGTTATTTTATGTTGAAATTTTGAAATTATATGGTATTTACTGATCTACTGATGAGTATGTGATCCCAGTGTATTTCTTATTTCTTGTAGTATTATTTTTACACATTTACACACTTTGCAAACAGGCATTTTACTTTGGATTACGACCAAAATTACAAAAAAACACTCGGTAAGTTAACACCACGCTGTTTGAGACGTGACTGGCTCGAGCGGGCTCGAGTACGCCGTATTCGGCGTAGTATTAGTTGCCGCATTTTGCAAGCACGCCGGCGGTATCTAGTCGAAGCGCGCGCGCGGAGACTAATCATTAATCTAAGGTAGGTATATACATATAACAGAGATACAAATACTGTCACCATAAATCTTTGATACGGAACCCTATTATACGGACAGACTAAAATGTACTACTACGAGTACCTATATACAGTACAAAATAACCATATAAGTAAGAAATAGGTCGTTATACATAGTACAATAGCTAGTACCTACATAGTAGTCACATAATTATTGTTACTAGTACGCGTACCTAGTTAAAGTATTTTCATAGTACCTACATTATAGCTATAGTGTTTCTAAGTAGTACAGCTACCATGATCATAAAAATAAAAGCATAAAATCGGTTTACCAAACGTTTTACTACCCCGACGGTCAGATTAATCGGTTTTAAGTAAAATTTTACTACGTAATAGTCCACTTATATAGATTGGATATTACTTGTACAGCTTATATTCAACATATCGTGCACGTACACTAACGAATAGGTACTTTGCGTTCCACTCAGTTCACAGACATGGTATAGAGTAAATAATTTACGTAAATACGAACAGGTGATTTTTATTATTATTGACAATAAATCATGCAATGTAGGTACAATACAAGGTGGCCCAATTCCAAACAATTTGAACATCAAACATTATTATCTTAAATACTTTAAAATTGGAACGAAATATAAATAATAGTTGACTGGATAAGAAACATTAAATTTCGAAGACGCAGACTGTAATTGGTCCGAGCGACCTCACTATGGCTTCATTCCAAATTTGAATGCATAATGATTGTTTTAAGATACGAAAATTGGTATTCTTTAAAAGTAAACTTAGAGGGTACCAACATCAACAATAAGATTATAAAATATATTCCTTACATTTGTTAGGAAACAAAATCTTGGCATAATATTATAGAACCTCACGTTCATTATTATTTTGTAATAATAAAACTGGATTAACGTGTGACTTACGCGTTGTCCAAATCACGATCGACAATTGTTTCGCATTCGTCCGGAAACACTCTCGCATGTGCGAGGCGGGACGCAACGACGAGCGCACCACACTCAAGATCAATCGCACGGTAGGCCGTGCGATTCTCTAATGATTCGTGGATGCGCTCGTCGACGAGCTCACCAATGTCACGAAACAATTGTCGATCTCGATATCGACAACACGTAAGTCTCACGTTAATCCTGTTTTATTATTACAAAAATATCTCAGCATTGAATCTGTATTATGATTAGCGACAGGTAGCCAAAGTAGGCCGGGATGGGATCTGGTGTTGAAGGGGAAATCCTCACCTCCAACACGTACCAATATATACAAAAAGTACATACTATAAAGGAGTCCCTTAAGCTTGCTCTCTGAGTTGTATGCTCCAGTATGACTGATCACTCCAGGATCTATCTACTCGTGTACTAAGATGTCAAAGTGTAGCGTGTCTTAACCTACTGATACCATTATTATGTTCTCTTTTGTAAAGCAACACACTGGAGCTAATATTTGTAGTACCTAAGTAAAAACATTGTAAAAACATCTATATAAAAAGAATGGCCCCGAGTTTCTTGCCGCTTCTCCTCGGTAGGCTCTATATATTTTGGAACGCGGCGGTAGTCTTCAAAGTACATTATAATGAAAAATTGACGTTCATAAGTGCGTCTTTGATGCCTAAATTGAATAAATGATTTTGACTTTGACTTTTGACTTTGACTTTGACCAGAGGACCCCGGGTTCCTCCCTCTAAAATACGGTAAACTCGGTTTACTCAGCAAATGAGATCGATCTAATGTAAAATCTTTAAGAAATTAGGTGCAGTTAAAATAACAAAAAGCGCCTTAACTGACCAATCACCTTTACCATTTCCTTTTTACTTTAATATCACAAAGTTACCATTGCAATTACGTTTACTTACTAGCAATAAATAACTATTTAAAACAATAAACGAATGAAATAAGTTACAACAAAATGTATAAATAGTTACAGAACTATATGAAGTTATGTACTGTTCCAGTATTCAAGTAACTTGCTTGTATACGTAAAACAATATGGTACAAATGACTATCATTTTGAATCGACTATGCTAGGTTTTTTCCCGTTTGTAATTGGTCTCGTACTTATTCTGTAGATTTGCCATTCCTCAAGTTATGTAGTAAATAAAGGGTGTTTTATTGAGGTATACACTTTCAAAATGAAATAAATTAAATTAAAATAATGATAATGCGTTTATTAGTTTTATTTACAAGTACAATTTGAAAAAAATTAATACCGACTTCCATTCAGTTATTGGAGTGTATCTCAAAACTATTGGACCGAATTTGATGAAATGGGACCACACGGGAAGTACCAGCTTAAAACAAAAAAGAAAAAAAGTCGAATTGAGTACCTCCTCCTTTTTTTGGAAATCGGTAGAAAAGGTAATACAATGGCATTATTGTTTAAATATGAATTCGGGCATATGAGCGCCACGGCTAGGTCGAATGAAGCGCAATCGTGAAGTCTAATGTTTCACAAGTTTTTCGAGAAACTGGGCCCATATATCAGCGATAACACAGCGAATGTAGACTTTCAAATGGTCCAACATCAGCATAGACTAATATCTATCTATCTACTACTATACTAACTCTTCATTATTATTGGCCTATGACATCGAGCCAGTTCTTCTCAAGTCTAATGGCTTCTTGTATGGGAACATACGACCATAGTAATAAGTGTTTTATTATTGTTGGCCTTATAGCCAATCTTCAAAATAATAATCCGTTTACTTTTTCAGAAATCCATCCTCTTTCTTAAAATCCCAAAAACAAAATCGTTTTTTCTGGGACGTCTCCTCTGTGTCATTACATCATTTACTTTAATTTTTATATTTCCCATATTGTTGGTCAGTATCGTCATAGTTTTTAAATATACAATCAAATAAGGATTTATGCAATGAAATATGATCATATATGAAATTATATTACAGTGTATGTATTGCAATATCGTGCCGTTTCTTGCAGTATAAAATTTTTGTGATACGCAGGTAAGCACTTAACATCGGTAAATAGCTTGGCCTTATTATGTAATATTTCAATTATACCTATTTATCATTGAAATACCGTATATCAATTCGTATACCGTATTTGCTCGCGATTTACTATAGTTAAAACGTACTTCGCACAAAAGCCCCCGTTAAACGTGTCGAGGTACCAGACGTTTCTTATGAAAATACAATAATTCCGAAATAATACAGAGAATGAAATGTTTTTACGTATGAGGTCGTTAATCAAACAAAGAACTTGATTTACTTTATACGTATTAAGTTATGTACGGTAGGTTCGTACGGTGTAGGTTCGTAGGTATAACAATGAGTTGGTTTACACACGCCAGAAATTAATTTACTAACCTACCTACATTAGCCTAGGAATTCATTTCTAATTACAAGCACATAAGCCGTTTATAAACGTGGTTTCTTACTATGGGCCTCATAAGCAAGCTCAGTCGCACAATCAGGGCTATGTTCGGGGTTTCTCTACGTGATCGAATCAGAAAAGAGGAGATCCGTAGACAAACTAAAGTCACCGACATAGCCCAGAAAATAAGCTAGTTGAAGTGGCAATGGGCAGGCCACATAGCACGCAGAACGGATGGCCGAAAACGCAGGATGGTTCTGGAGTGGAGACCACGGACCGTAAAGCGCAGCGTAGGTCGTCCACCGATAAGGTGGACTGACGACCTGATAACGGTAGCAGGAAGACGTTGAATGCAGGTCGCTTCCAATCGGTCCTTTTGGAAACTTGTGGGGGAACTGCTGAACATAGGCCATGTTCAGCAGTGGACGTCCTACGGCTGAGATGATGATGAAGCTGTTTAGCCCTATTCGCCTATTAACTATAGGTACGTACTACAGATCGTAATGCGCTTACTACGGCTTCGAGGAAAAATACCTTTAGCACTGCGGTGGTACATACCTTGCGATGGACACTTCCAGAAGTGCCCTACGACCAAGTGAACGAAGCCACTGGCGGGGCAGCTGTTATAAACAAAACCACGTCTTACCACTCATACCGACATCGTCACACATGCAGTGTTTTGCAAAAATCATAATTTTAGTTTAATTGATTTCTGTCTTTTGTTTGGATAAGTTATGTGTTATTCTAGCGTCACATTTATCCGACCAAATATCACCCAAATCCGTTTAGTCGTTCTGACGTGATTGAGTAACAAACCTCCATCCATTAGAAACATTCGTACGTAATACTTATATATATCCATTATATGGTTTGATATCAAAGCGATGATCCCACTTCCTACTAATCCTACTAATATTATAAACGCGAAAGTTTGTGAGTATGGATGTGTGGTGTGGATGTGTGGATCTTTGTCACTCAACGCACAAACGGCTGGGGCAACTCTGATGAAATTTGGTATGGAGATAGATGAGGCACTGGTTTAACACATAGGATACTTTTCATCATCATCATCATCCATCACCAAGCGGGTGAAAAAGCGTAATATGCTTGGGCACAGCATAGACAAAATAATAACATCTGCGCCTACGTCAAGATCGTAATGATGACAGTTCTGTCAAAGTTTGTGTCAGTTTCTGATAGTTTAGTCAAAAGCCAAGTCAATTTGACAGCTCGATACACTAGACTTATTCGGCGACCGTCAAGGGTGATAAAATGTAACACAAATACCGCCAAGGGTGATGAAATGTAATGACATTTTTTTCTATGGTTATTAATTTTCTTTAATTATTATTGTTTACTGCATGATATACTAAGTATTTAAATGTACTCCAATAATACTATTATAGCAATTGCGTTTGACTATGTACATATTTTTGACATTTTGGTATACAGATAGATTTGCTGGTGGAGAAATAAAAATATACTAAAAAAGACTCGATGTACTAATCCTGCGCAGACGTAGTCGCGGGGACCAGCTAGTAGGCCATATGGGTAAAGGGTTGTGAGATCAGTCGTCGCTAGCAACTACCTGGCTAGATTGACCTACCTGGATTTTTTGTGGGATAGGTTGGCAAACGAGCAGGCGGATCACTTGATGGTCTCGAGGATGCGTTGCTGGCCTTTGAAGAAGGAATAGGCTCTTTTCTTGAAGGCCCAAGTCGCAAGTCGTATCTGTTCGGAAATGCCTCAAATGCGGCAGCAGGCAGCACATAGTAGTAGTGTGCGGGAGAAAGTGCCGTCGGAATCGCACAGTTATGGACTCCCATACGTCAACATCATTCGGTGAAGGAAGGAATTCACAACACGTCGGTAGGATAGACCTACGTTCTTGTACGAGAAAATATGAACATTTAAAATTACCTGAAAGGCGCGGTCCAATCCTATTTTAAAACAATTTACGATGCTTTAAATAAGGCTAAGAGTTGCTTATCAGATTGGACGATGTAATGCGAAGATGCAATTGAATACTTGCTGATAATTTTTATATTTATTTCGTACAATTATATGATTAAATTTTAATGGAAAAGGAGTCCATAGTTTACTAGTAAATTTTATTGGGAATTCGAATATGATACATTCATTTAAATATATTTGCCCATGATTGAATAAAAAGAGCACTTAAAAAAAATTGCAAAATTTAGGGAATTTTTCCGATTTTTTTCTCCGATCGAGCTAGGTTTACTCAATCGTCTATTGGCTCCCATGCTTCATAAGAACGTACCTATATTCGTATTATATTAGGTTTAAGCGTCAAAAACTAAGTTTTCGCGAAGACAAATCATGAAATTTGGTCGTAATCTACTACTTTCTACTCATTTTGCCTTAACCCTTTGCGTCCCAGTGACGTTAATATACGTCAGTTTCATTCATACATTTTTGGTTTTAATTATCACGGTATAGGAAGGATTAAGACGAAAAAACTGTCACTAATCACTCTGATAATTTTATCTGGCTCGTACTTTTAACGGTCATTCTACATTAGTGCGTTACCTCCTTTGACCACCTCATCGCTAACTATTAAGTAAAATAGTGTTTAACTGCTAGCCTAAATATGTTTACTGTTTATTTTACCTGTACTATTATATCATTGTTTTACGAGCCTAAAGGTGCAAGTTGATAGCCGGCTACACACACTATGCCGAAGGTACGCGACCGAAGTTCCGTGGCTGATTTTACTTTCCGACGTATTCTGCTGATATGACACACCATAGTGCGGAACTTACAGAACAAGTTACAGAATAAGTTGCCGCTGAACTTACGCCCAACCGAAGTTAGGCTGTACGCTATAACGCAACATAATTTTGGCATAGTGTGTCGTCAATGATTCAAATAGCATTGCAGGCGTAATCATGCCGAACTTCTGCATCGGTCCGAGTTTGGATATCTTTAAACTACCTACCAATAGAGTACAGTTTCCATCGTAATAAGTACCTAATCTAGGTTTTTTTTCAAATGACATGAAAAAATGAAACATAAAAGACGACTTATAAAACTAAGAACATGACTGATAAGATGTGGGTATATGTATACCTCTGATGTCTGTACTGACGGATGTAAATATGTACTTATTATATATGTTTGAAAAATAAGCTCTCCTGAATCTCCTTTCTTTTAGTAGATTTAGAGTTTCGACACCAAAATATATTAATTTCAATATACAGGGTTATTGTTTAAGTCGACCTATTCCCGTTAAGAGCGTGTAGTTTACATCGTTTCTGACTGACTTGACTACGAAACACCCTATCCTAAATCCGACCGTTTTCAGGCTATTTCAATTTTATTGTTTTATTATTTATTCCTATTTTAAAAGTTTTAATCGTCTGCAACGACTTATTTTTTAATTTTACGTATAATATTGGTTATTGAGGTCATAAAGCATATTTTATTACATGTAAAAATCAAATAATAAAAAGACTTACACATTTCAATAAAATTTAAATATATAGGGTAGATTTTGGATAGGGTGTTACATAGTCGAATCAGTCAGAAACGATGTAAACAGCACGCTCTTAACGGGAATAGGTCGACTTAACCAATAACCCTTTATACAAAACCCGTTCTTAACACCGTAAGGCTGAAGAAAACTATCAAGCCGATGTGTTACGGGTTCTACTACGACTATATATCGAAATCCAGATGCCGTAACCTTATCGCAACTACAAATGGCTCCCAAATGCGGGGATATGACGCCGGACCGGACGTTATACGGGTTATGGCGTCAAAGCTATCAATTGGGAATGAGCTCCATTCTAGGTTATACCTAATAACCGATTCAACCTTCAATACATGTATGATAACAATGGCTTTTTATTTCTAGACATGCCATAACCCTACTTCCTTGTGCTTAAAATTCTTTTCAACCGACTTCCAAAGTAAAAGGAAGGAGGTTCTCAAGTCGAGGCATAACTTTTAACAGAGTAGTCTGACTTTGATAATATACTTCGATATATATACTTCATAGGTGCGTACCATTAAAATTTCTCAAATTTAGTTATGCGGTTTTTGAGTTACAATCCAATAACTGAAAAGTGTTTCGCATTTGATGATATCGTAATTGACGGCGAATGACAGTCGATCCCGTAAGTAGCAAGGATCACTCAAAAGGGAGGTAATTTTTGTTAGCAAAAAATGGAACCGACTTTAACACAAGTGTGAAATAACTTCTTGCAGACGGTGCCATGCGCACAATATTGTGATAACAGTTACTTTTACACGAAAATGGTACTATTTTTTTTAAAAAACATCTAATACAAAATGTTAGAAATGTAAACCTCTACCTGTAAAACTACGTTACCTACTTGTCATGTTCCAAGATGCGCAAGTAAGATAAATATGTATATAACTATTTATTTTACTCGTCTTTCGATTGTAATAATCATTGCGCTTATGTAAGCCTCAGAAACTTCGCGCACGACTCGTGGTTGTGAAAATGAATGATTGAAATACGTCCCAATAGGTATAATTTGAGGCCTGTTTTATATGGCATATCTATGCTCTCAAATAATCCCCTTGAGCAAGGACTTACACAACTTACATTTAAGTTGTCCATTAAATCCGTGATTTATAGCCTTCTTAGAGTAACTTTAAAAGTAAGTATTCCTTTTATTTGGCAACGCTTTCTCGACCACAAGTCACCACTTTAAAAGTTACAAGTAAGTCTTTAGAGGTGTAAAAACTGTACGTAAATAATGGAACTGCAAGTTAATATCTAATTCCTAACTCATTTCAAACCATTGTGTTGCTAACTACTCGTACTTCCTAATCCTAACTACGTAAAATTAGACACAGGTAATCATCTCATCTTGAAATTCTGGCATCTCCCATCTACATAACAATATCACATTGCTGCATCTGTAATCTACACATTATAGTGCTCTCTTTAGTTTCGTAGGTCCCCACTAAAATCTGCGTACATATAAATATCATCCGCCAGATTAAAAAATTTGGTAGATTACCCATATAGTCGTCAGGATGTTGTATATATTTTTTTGTGGACGATAATTGTAATAAGTTGTTCAGATGGACGATAATTGTGCCTGGCCATCATGAATAACGTGTCCATTGACAAAGCTTTGGTTTCTTATCATTACTTAATTCTGCCTTTGTAACACATATACAGAAAACTATGAAAATCTAGACACCTCCAGAAAGATCCAAGCTTGCTAAATTTGTATTCCAAAGGCAGGTCATTTGACAATGAACCTTCATTGTCCTATAAGAGTCCTATAAACAGAAGTTTAATGAGTCCGATGACTCATTCAATTTCTCCCTGGACTCTCTACAGTACAGTAAAAAAACCATTTAAGTACAATTTGAAAAATTTAATACCGACTTCCATTCTATTCTTATTAGAGTATATCTCAAAAAGTACTGGACAGAATGGATTTGATGAAATTTAAATGGGACCACACGGGAAGCACCAGCTTTCAAACAAATAAGAATTTTGAGAATCGGTTCACCTAGTGGAAAGTTATGAGGTAACAAACATAAATTAAATATATTAAATAAATAAATAAATAAAATAAATAAAAACAGTGGATTTGAGTAACTCCTCCTTTTTTTGGAAGTCGATAGAAAAGAGACACGTACTTCGTCGTCCATCCATGTATATATTTCTAGAGATATATCTCAGGAACTCGTTAAAGTATCAAGTTTAAATCAATATGAAATATTTAATAATTAACCAATATATTTTTAACTTCCCTACTCTAAGAACTACTAAACATTGTACTCAATCAGTCTCATCTCAAATTCAGTGAGCTAAATGTCTGCCAAATGTTATTTGTATTCAGGGTTCATGATGAATCAAATGGATGTTTACTAGAACTACGGACATTAGTTATTATCATTAGACAAGCCCAAATCGATTAATCTAAACTTGATGGACTGAAACATGAGAAAATCATATATCGAATTAAGGTACAAAGTTCGTTTGAAATGCTCTCAGCAGTATATCGCTGAGTTTATTTTACGGGTTTATGCGACTGCATCAAAACCGCGAATATCACTTTTTGTATAGTGTCACTGTGCTTCCGGATATCATCCGCCAGGGGCGCTTTTCGTGAATCTTTGCATGAAGCTATACAATAACGCGCACTTCAATAAAGTCACAAAAATTAATGTATAAACTAAGACTTAGGCTTGGGGAGTTTTCGTTGTCTGTTTCAACTGATAAACGATGTTAAGCAAACCTTGATGCGGAGCGACTACTTGGCTAACTGAATTCTATAGTGAAATTTCAACTTGTCCCAGTTGTTTATGGATGGCAGTCTTTATGTTCCCTAATTAAATCGAAAATATCTTATTTAATTATATAAACATACCTCCTGACAAAAGGCTTGAAAAAATATTCTCCTTGTTTCTTATATACCAAAATCAAATACTGTTTGTTAGTCTCGCAAAAACTCGAAAACGGTTAGACCGATTTGAATAATACCTTTATTATTTTATTCGTATCAATACAGGGGGTGGTATGAGAAAGAAGATATACATCATTGACCCATCAGTACGCTGGTGAAATCGCGGTCCGTAGCTCTTTTCGGTCGTTCCCTCATGACTGAGGATCGTGATCATCACGGCAGCACTTTAGACCTGTCGAACTGTCTTCATCGGCTCCGGTCTGTGGCCATCTCCACCGCGGCGTAAAATCGGGACGTTGGTGTTTCTTTCAGTTGGTCAGACCTCGTGAACGTTTCCTTTCCATGTTTCCCACCACAGTGAGCTTTTCCAAGCTTCTGTCGCCACGTCTGTTGATGTGTCCAAAATAGCTCATTATACGACGATGACATACGGTACACAATTGGTCCTTAATTTTTAATTGTGACAGAATTGAGACGTTTGTGCGTTTGGCTGTCCATGGTCCGTAGTTAGTAAAATATAAATCATTATTGGTATATAGGAGGTTTTCGGGCAGTCGGAAAATTCGACACTAAGACTGGCCATTATTTTATTTATTATTACAGTATAGATCGGAGGGTTAAATAGGGGCAGTTGCTGGGCTCGCGTGATGAATTATATGTATGCAATCTACACTTCTCACCCTAACAAGAAAGCTTTGGAAAAATAATGGGTTATAGACAACCATTTTAGTAGACCATCTTATTGATAGCGTGTCATTTCTGATTGCGTCATCATAACATACATCAGGCTTATCGTGTCAGGTGGATACGAGTGGTCTTGTCAAATTATGCTGAGTCAAATCATGCTCGGTGATTGATTAATTCATGTATGACGAGAGTGTAGCTTTCCTGCAACTTCAATCACTTATCTAATAATTATTATCAATGGAGGTCATCGCGTTAGGTGAATTTCGATGAGCTGATTAAGCTATATGATGACAAGAAGCGCTCCCTATTACATTTTTGATATAACAGAGCTTACGGAGAGAAAATTCAATTGGGGAGAAATAAAGCAGTATATTATTACCTACTATATACATATTATTATGTATATATGGGAATGGAATTGCTCACGTAAAGTTGGATCTTTCCAACTATAGTTTCAGTCAAGTAGGTATTTTGCAAGGAAAGTGCATCAAATCGAATGTTATCACAACAATGAATGCACTGTAAGAACATGATAAAATAATGACCCCAAGTTCCTTGCAGATTCTTGTCTGCTCTATTTATTTTGAAACGTAGCTGTACCGTATTTAAAATACGTAATAATTAAGATAAACTTTTATTAAATATTAGCGTTTATAACAGCGTCTTTGATGCCTAAATTAAATAAACGATTTTAATTTCAAATGATTGAAATGACTGGTGATATGCATTTCGCATACTTGAAAATGTCTATGTCACCCATCCAAACAGTGAGCGTTACAAGTTTTAAAATGTGTCAAGCATCAAAGCTCCACTTTGAGTTCACTCAGTATGCGATTGTTATAAGATTGATTGATTGATCCAAGTGTATGCCAATAAAACGAATCTAAGATAGGATATCTGTTGGCATAAGTTATGGCATTCACAAATTCAGTCAAGTTGTACTATAACTCGTCGTTATGGTATGCATCATTCGCCCCAAATCGTGTAACACACCTAATCCAAATTGATAACGGGCGAGGCCTTGTCGAAATCCGCTGAGAGCTGAGTTCAAGCTCACTGATTATTTAGTCGACGACTCGACTAAATTTGCCTCTAGGCTAGACTAATTACACCTCCCTATGAGTCTGCGGTGCGTAATCCAATCTAGTCAACTATAGGATAGATGTACGTAAGATATATGTAGTATGTAAAATGTGGCATCACTTTATGATTATACTACGTGGTATTTTATGCAAAGTCTTTTACACTCGACGATTTACTTGATAGATAAAGCTTTAGTAGTAGATACTTTTTTTTAGTTACCTAGTCATTTATTAGTATGCCTACTTATGGTGATCTAATCACAATTTGTCTTTGAACAAGTACAATTTGAAAAATTTAATACCGACTTCTATTCCTTCTATTCAGTTCTATTCAGTTATTGGAGTGTATCTCAAAAACTACTGGACCGAAATTGATGAAATTTAAATGGGACTATACGGGAATCATCAGTTTTCAAACAAAAAAAAGAATTTTGAGAATCGGTTAACTCAGTCAAAAGTATGAGGTAACAAAAATAAAAAAACAGTAAAAATACAGTACAATACAATAACTCTGTATAGCATAACCAAACACACAAAAAGTAACTTATCAAAATGTAATCATAATTTAGTGTAGTACAATGGGCGGTCTTATCGCATATAGCGATTTCTTCCAGACAACCTTTGGTTGGAGAGTATCATAAGAAGCGGTAGACGGTGGTGCACAATATTATGTTATTTTAATGCTATATTATTCTATTTAAAATTCTAATACTTAAATACTAATAACTATATACTAATACATACGCAATATATAAACATTATAAATCAAGGATAAAAATAATAACTAGTGTTATATACTTGACAGATAGGGATTATTAAGCTTGTTCACGCGAAAGCGTGACGTCACCTCAAGGCGCGCACTCGCGCCCGCGCGCCCCACCGCCGCTGTCCTGCAGCTGTCATAACTAGAAGCAAGCGGCTGAAGGGAAGCGGAAATAGTCAACCTTTTTGAGTCGAAGCTGGCGGACGTGTACCGCTGCGCTTCCTCATAGCGACCGCATGGCAACCGCCATTATCAGCACGAGTCACCGCGATTGACTTCGCCGCAAGTGACCTTTAGGGTGTGTTTGGCACGGCCACACACCACCTCCTAAATCAGCCCGTGTTTACACGTAAATCCGCTCTGCACCGCCGCCGTTTCGCCACGAGTCGGATACGCCCCCAAATTTTACCGACGTAAAATACGCGTACGCGAGTGCGTGAACAGTGCATCAATAAGACACTACAAATTATACCTACAAGTGAACAACAGTTCTTCAGCCCCTTCAGCAGCCTCCAACGAGGACTCACGGTCACCAGCTCTCACCAGTTCCAGAGTCTCCCGACATAACCCACGGAACCCAGGTACCAATAATTCTTCCCTACCTATTGTATGGTTGCAGGAAACTGCTCAACCATATTTCCTTCGAGCCGGATATCCGGATAACCGGATACCCGGATTAACCACATGTCCTACGAGCGCGGATATCCGGCAACATTTTTTCTTTCGCTGCCGGATAAACCAGTGCTATCACCCCCTAAATACAGTCCACATTTCACCCCCCTATCAGCCCTATTTAATTTCCAGTTGTTTGAAAACTTCATTTTATTAATTTAATTTAAATCCCTTTCCGTCATACAAATCACTTAGAAGCTTCTAGCAAAAAATTCCACTCGGCAGGAACACACATATTGCCAAGCGAAATCGACCCGTCTAATTAGGTGACGACATCGTATGACACAAGCGCGCCACAGAATACATGAGAGTTGTTTCACATTCCTGACGGATTAACCTAGCGCTACGATACGATTGTTATTGATGTTGCTTGCAAGAAAGATTTGTAATTAAGAATTCTTAAGGCCAGTACTTACGACATTAAGTTTATTTTCTAAGTTATAATACTGATTATACTGAGTACGGTTAAAAGATCTACTTCATTAGGTTACAGGCTAGGTACTAGTAACTACCTACGCCAGGTACTTTGTTGATTTTAATTATAAAATTATACTAAGTACTGTTAAACGGGTTTGCTTGTGTTCTTGAGATTAAATAATCATAATTCGTCCATAGTCGAACGTTTTGAATTCAGCCCAATTTATTTCAAGAACTTTATTCTTACCTAAGAGATTAGCCCAAACGTCTTAGGGTTCCGTACAGAATCTACGTAAATAACATAACGAAATTTACGGAATATAATTAATTAATTAAGTAATTAAACCATCAGCTCACATAAGGTTTCGTACACGCGTTATTAATTTAGGCGTTATTTTAACCGACTTCCGAAAAAGGAGGTGCGGAATTTCACCTACGATTAAATACTTTAATATTTTTATTTCCTTTTAATTTTGCTTGCGTCCTTGTGCCTGACTTCGCCTTCGACGTTAACGATGCCTTCAAAATCACAGGTAGCCAGATTTAGGGAGGAACAGATCGCTATTCTTAAGCTTAATTTGGAAGCGTTATCATTGAAATCCAGCAAATCAAAGCATTATAGCCCAGAATTCACTGCCAGAGCAGCTGGCGTAAGATTGACTCGCGATAAATTTGACGCAGCGTACTATATAATATTAGACACCGTAGGTTTATCAGACGACGAGGAGGAATTCTACAACGAGCAGTATGAAAGGACAATAGACGCCTACTACGTGATTCTCGTTGTAGAATTGGAACAAAAAACATGGTCATCAACTGCCAATGACGATGTAAAAACTGCGCCACATACGGTAAACTCGGTCATCCCCCTAACTGAGTTACCAAGGTTTACCTCACAACCCGCGCCCCCTCCGTCATCAGCTCAGCAGGTATCGAACCTGCAGCCACAGTGCTATGCGCAGGTTTCGAACCTGCACCCTCTCAGCTCCGCGCCTATACCCGCGCGCTCCTCATTATCAGCTCAGCAGGTATCGAACCTGCAGCCTCAGTGCTATGCGCAGGATTCGAACCTGCACCCTCTCAGCTCCGCGCCTATGCCAGCGCGCTTTTCGCCATCAGCTCAGCCGGTATCGAACCTGCAGCCTCAGTGCTATGCGCAGGATTCGGACCTGCAACCTCTCAGCTCCGCGCCTATACCCGCGCGCTTCTCAACATCAGCTCAGCAGCTATCGAACCTGCAGCCTCCGTGCTAAACGCAGGTTTCGAACTTGCAACCTATCAGCTCCGCGCCTATACCCGCGCGCTTCTCACCATCAGCTCAGCAGGTATCGAACCTACAACCCGTGCGCTTCTCGCCCTCACTTCAGCAGGTTTCGAACCCGCAACCTCCACGCCACGAGTCGGATACGCCCCCAAATTTTACCGACGTAAAATACGCGTACGCGAGTGCGTGAACAGTGCATCAATAAGACACTACAAATTATAACTACAAGTGAACAACAGTTCTTCAGCCCCTTCAGCAGCCTCCAACGAGGACTCACGGTCACCAGCTCTCACCAGTTCCAGAGTCTCCCGACATAACCCACGGAACCCAGGTACCAATAATTCTTCCCTACCTATTGTATGGTTGCAGGAAACTGCTCAACCAAAGCTTATTTTTGAAAATTGTCAAAGTTGTAGCACTTCTGATATCTAGAGGCAATGCATTCCATAGTCGTACAGCCTGAACTGTGAACGACTTGTCATAGCACTTGGAAGTATGACTAGGTGTCCGAAGTTGAAGGGAATTAGAGGAACGTAAAGTGAAGTCGTGTGAAAAATGAAAAAATGAAAATCGCTCTGTGAGATAGGAAGGAGATCTAGGTGTAAATAGAATAATAATAGAGAAGGGATAAAGTATGAACATTATGGCGCAGACGAATAGGTAACCACTTAAGCTTTTTACGAAACTCAAATATATAGTCATATTTCCGTAAGCCAAATATGAACCTGATACAGAAGTTCTGGAAGCGTTCTAGCTTATTAAGCTGGTCCTGAGTTATATCTGGATATGAAGCGTCAGCGTAATCAAGGATTGGGAGTAAAAGAGATTGTACAAAGCGCAAATTTAGTGGTAATAGGTAGAAAGTATCGCAACCGTTTAAGAGAAGCAGCAGAAGCAAAGATTATCTGACTAGTTTCAGCTATTTGCGGCACCCAGGATAATTTCCGGTCTATAATAATACCCAAATTCTTGCAAGTGTCACTAATTTCAATTACTTGTCCATCAAAGATGACTTGCGGAAGGTGGAACCAATCAATGAGAGAGATCATTCTAGAACTACCAACGACGACAATTTGTGTTTTCTCAGGATTAACTTTGATACCATAGGAGTTACTCCAATCAGAAATCCGTTGAAGATCAGAGTTAATATGTTCAATTGCCGCTGGCAACTCTATTATAGGAACCTGGGTGTAGATTTGTAAATCATCTGCATAAAGGTGGTAGAAAGAAGTGAGTCTATTTGAAATTAAATTGATAAAAATTGAAAAAAGAAGGGGTGATAGAACGCCGCCCTGAGGAACACCTGCAGTCGTGTTACACCATGATGAGAATGACTCATCAACTCGTCCACGCTGTCTGCGTCCATACAGTGAGTACCTCCTCCTTTTTTTGGTATTCGATAGAAAATAATATACTTTCCACTTGTTATCCATTTTTTGTGTATTTTTCATCTCATATGTTCTACTGTGGTTCTCAAGTATAGAGTTTTCTATGTATCTGTCTAACTATTTTCATTGTAGATTATGTACGCTTGCAATTTTAGTTAGAAAAGTCCTTAGTTATCCCTGCACGGGATGATGAACTAGATTGTATACTTACTAAGGCCCATGTTAAGTAAAATGGATTTCAATATTTTTCCGTACAAATTCTCTCGCACCACGTTTAGAATTTTGCGCAAATTTTTTTCTTGATTTTCATTATTGAAACTCAGTTGCTATTTGTAAAAATATGCAAAACTAAAGCTTTATTTTTGAAATTGTTTATAAGTAAAAGGTACGCATGTATTGGTTTAAGAAAGAACCATATTCTTAATAGTTTATATGAGCCGTGCCTTAAAATCAAAAGCACATTTTCATTGCAATTGTTTCACAAAACATGCATGAAATGTACATAAAAGAGAGTTCTGAGTTGTGTGAAATAAAAAAAAATGTGTAGTAGAAAAACCTTCTACAAAGTTAAAGTGTTAGTTTTAGATCGTCTCATCAATCTGTAAAGATGTCAAGTAAAAAACTATAATGAATAAAATGGTGCAACTTTTCCTTGAAGCTATTTCCTGTCGAGAAAGACAACTTTTGCAGTCTATAATCTTTGTAATAGAATTATTTATCTTGAGCATGATATTTCATAATAACTTTGCTTAAGCGTGTATAATATTTTATATAAATACTCGTATACTTAATTTCGATTCGGTATTATGTATAGTTTACCGACGTTTTTACACGTCAAATTTATATTTGCGAGAGCAAATTCAAAGAAACATGTTCTCTTTACAAATCGCAATGTTTTAATTTAGTGGAAAAATCGGGGTTAAACATTTCGACACAAATTCTTTTAGTAACTTTCAATATTGCATTGCCAACTCCTGTATGAAGCAACTTAACAATTATTGATGAAGTTATTTTCTTCTTACTTTCTGAGTTAATCCATGAGCCATAGAACTGGATATAAAACGTATGATTAACACTATCTTGTACTTTTACTAAAGTTTGTTACCAAATCGTTTAATGATACTTTAAGAAGTGTTACTAGGGAAAAAGTCATACCAGTACCAGGAAAAATAAAATAAAAATTCTACATCAGTTGGTTAAATTATAATTGGCAAATTTATGAAAAAGAGGAATATCGACACCTTTATTCATATCTTTAGTAGTGTTATATCGTCATTAATCAAGAGGTCATTTTTAAAAAGATGTAGAGCCTGCATTGATGCAGGCGGCAAACATTTCGAACATTTGATTTAATAAATTATTATCGATCACATACAACAGTTTGTTTTATTGTTAAATTTATTGCTTAATTTAAGTCAAACAATTAAAACAATAGTCACAACACTTGAGTTTTTTAATTACAAGCCGTTATTTGTTTCGTTTCGAAGCATCTGTGTTAGCATCCATCTCGCTTACTCATGTTGTAGACCTATCTATCTCGCTCTATCATAGCCCTTTATCGCGGTGTATTTTGTCGGTGACCACCGCACACTATTCATTGTTCTATTTCTCCGAATTTTCTATGGAAAACAAGTATTGTGATGACCTAATTTGATTTTTAAAATGAGTATGTTTTGCGATAAAAATTGGCAATAAATGCTATAGGTAGAAAAGTTAAAATTATTGTATCATTTTGAAATCTTGACTAAATGGGCCATCTTTTGAAGTAACTTGCCTAGGGTAGTACCATATTATTTTTTTACTGAACCATCAAAGTTAGTTGATATTATTTTTTCAACCACAACGTTCCACGCGAAATTGTTCCATACGTTCTCAAGTTATAGCGTGACCAAGAGAAATAAGGGTTCATTTTTATATATAATTATACAGATAATTATTTAATGAAATCCACCGAATAGTGTACTTACGTCTTTACATAACTTTGGTACGCTTGCCTGTCTCGTAATAGTAATTGTTAGTATAAAAACTGTATGAAATTGCTTCTTACAAAATTTAATGATATTTTCATTGAATTTCTAGGTCAACGGGAAGTTTATGAACATATATATAACATACAAATGCAATATGCGCGGTCATATCTTTTGATGGTGTTCATAACTGAAAGAGAAACTTTAGTCTTGGTACATCTACGGGTTCCTAAGAAAAAGGGTCTTGACAGACAATCGAACTTACGGACAGACGGACAACAAAGTGATCCTATAAGGGTTCCTTTTTCATTTTTGAGTACGGAACTCTAAAAATATGAACATATATACAACAATATTACCAAATACCATTTCGTTGTGACGCTCTTTCGTAACTGCGATCCACTTTCCGCAATCTTTTCATGCTTAGGACCAACTTTTTGTGTTTCGAATTTAGGGACCGGGCGCAAATCTTGTACGCTCGAGTGACGAATCAAATCTATAAAAAAATCTGAAAATATAACCTTCTGGGGTATACCTACTATGCCGTTCTATTTTGTGTTCCCGTTTCCAAGAGAGATTTCCCAAGCGACGACGACCAATGTACCTTTTAGAAGTTTACTACTACTTTAGGAGTAGGTCCTACTTACTTTTTACTTGAGTTTGAAACCTGTGTTCTTTAGAATGTTATATTAAAAACTTACTATCTAGGGAGACATTTAGTTTTTAACTACAAAATATATATAAATAAATAAATAAATATTATACAAATAAGCCAGCAACCCGTTTGATGGTTTGGTTAGCCTTTGGTAGGTGTCCTTCTAGCTATATCAAATAAATATTTTCATGATATAATATGCATGTACGCTTTTCTCGTATAAATTTCATGCTGATTTGTTTATGTTTTACTGTTTGTAAATTCTTTTCGCACTCATACCCCACAGATTGCTCGTGTCACACGCAATAAAACATCACAACATAAAAAATCCGAAAAGAAACACTTCTGCACAAAAATTACCCGGCCAGGAAACGAACATAATAGGAACCACTGAACTAACTTTTTTAACGGAGACGTGAAACATAGCTATTAAACGACTTAAATCACATATATTTTAAAATAGCGGGGCGAGGAATATGACTATTTCACAGAATTTATATTTCAGGGTAAAAAGTAGCTTATCTGTTCAATTCATTTATCTATATCGTTAAACTATGATTATTCTCTTTGGATACTCAGCTAAATCGGTCCAGTAGTTTAGGACTGAAAAAAATATTAATATCAATAGACATATATTCTCATAAATGTTAATATGATTCTTAAATACATACATGATTAATTTATTATTTTTATTAATTAAAATTATATATTTATTTGTGAAGATTATAAGAAACAATCACATAAACAATTTCGTAAAAAAGAGCTTTACCCACACGCCGCCTGGAAAGTACACCGCATCGTGAAAATCCCTTTATAAATTCTGATTTCATTTTAGAAGCGTCAGCTTGCGATTCAAGATACGATAAGTTAGTTTTACCGCTCATAATAATATTTTACAAAATTTGGGACCGGCTATAACGGCAGCAATTTATTTAGGGTGGTTGCTGTTTACTTATGATTTTGTTATAAAAGTCTGATCAAATCACCTTAGTAAATATAAGCTATGTATCAGCGTATCATGCACCACGTATCGTTTAAATACGTATCGAACATGTATCTTAAATCACATTGAAGTTTTAACTCATAAGTAGTTTTTTTCATCATCTATGGATGATGAAAAAAGTTACTTATGGCATCGTCATTATTCGCGATAGCGGAACCGCGCGGCGCAACTAGTTGTTCATATATCTAAAGTCAAAGTTCTTTTCCTTCGTAGAATGTTCTCAGAAATTTTTTGCCCTTTAATTAATGTGATCTGGAACCTGATTTCCCAGCTAATTTATCTATTTCACCTCGCACGTCTTTTGGGACTCGATCTAATTAATGTGTGTTTACGAACTATCGAAAAGTTCTTTTAGTACGTTAGTAGTCGTAGTTAATAGTCAAGATATGCCCATAGATACAAGATGTAAAGTGAGATAGTAATCTTCTTTTTTCACGCAATTATGCTGTAGTATTTTTCACTCCTTATTATAATGTTAATGTTTTGTGAAAAGAACATGTACTTATAGACGTCAAATTCGTCTGTCTTCAATTTAAAGTCGTCCATCATTGTTGTTCCGTTCGAAGATGTGTTCGCAATTCAGTCGGTCAGGTGATCCTCCGCAGATTAGGACCGAGCACTCGAGATTTGTTACACAAATATATATTGCATTAAGGGTGACTATCCAATATTTTTCACTAAGCCGAGCAATAAGTGCTAAGGGGCGATGGAATTTCCACCGAAGTCATACACACAGCGACCCCACTGATTGTTGTCAGATACTGAACTGGCATTCGGTTAAGGTAGGATGAAAATACGACGGGGGACGGACAAAACATAAACGTTATTATAAACAAGTCAAAATTCATATACAGACGTTACTACGATGCAAACTCCTTCGATATTTTACTAGCATAATATCCTTTCGATGTGGATCTGGCATAAGGACATTCACATCTACTGGTATAGGTACTTCCTTCGACATTTTCTCTCTTAATATCTCTTTGACTTTAATTAGGACTATGAGCATTCACATATAAACACGCAATCTAAACAAGCGAATCGTCTAGTTACCAAACATAATACCACAACATTCAAAATATTGTTTCTAATATAGAGAGTAAAACGTATGGAATAAAATTCCTCCAATTATTATATTAACTACTTAAATGTCCAATCATTACATTGAAACGCACACAAGCACCATATAAGGTGTAATTTTTTATTTGTTTCTTACGGTAAAGTATAAATGAACTTCTACCCAGAAAATACGATTCATGTCGGTAAGCATGCTATCCCTACATACTTTTACAGCTTCATCTTTCGTTCCATACAATAAGTACCGACCCCGTCGAAGAAATACTTACGTGACAATGTTTGCAGACAGATCGTAAACTTTTTATATTCTTTCTATTTTACGTCAGTCGAAGACACAGTATATACGCATGATGTAATAATTACGGAAATGAGTCGTTATCGTTTAAGCACGAAAGGCTTAATTACAAAAGCTACGTCGTCATATTCCATTGGTGCAATCACGTGTAGTCCATTAACTAATGGAGGCCTTAACAAGACTTACACAAAATTGACCATAAAGCAAATTTTGCCTGCTATGACGTATCGGCTATCATCATCATCTCAGCCGTAGGACGTCCACTGCTGAACAAATGCCTCCCCCATGATTTTCCAAAAGGACCGGTTGGAAGCGGCCTGCATCCAACGTCGTCCTGCGACCTTCATCAGGTCGTCTGTCCACCGTGTCGGTGGACGACCTACTCTGCGCTTGCCGGTCCGTGGTCTCCACTCCAGTATCGGCTATACTAACACGCTCATATTATAAATGCGAAATATTGTGAATGTGTGAGTGAATGAGTCATAGAGTATGTTTGAAAGTTCTACACGCTGGAACGGATGAATGAAATTGTATTACATTTGGAATGGAAATACCAAGATTAACAATATAAACAATGGCTTAAGCATTAACACGACTTAACTTATTTGTTCCTAAAAGAACGCGATAATGTTGTTATACGTGGAGGGAGGGTTTATTTTTATAAATGCACAAAGGCTAGATTTTTTTAAATGTGTCAGCTATGAATAGCAATAAGCAACAATATCTAACTATTTTACAAAATCATTGCCAATAGTAATACCTAACACTTACAAAAACATCTACCTTGTACTTCGTGACTGAACTAACGACCATTTTCTAATTAACATGCGAGATTCATTAAAAAAACACATAATCTCACAAGTAAATTAGAAAACTGGAGTTGGTTAGTCCCTTGTATAATTAGAAACAAACTACACAAATTTGGTTCATTCGCTTTTTATTTAGGTACAACTTTAAACCTTGTTACCTATAGCACCTACTTAATATCTATATGCATTTATAATGCGTAGAAAATTAATTAATTTGAATACTGCAGAATATCTCAGTGGTAAAACTGTTATTGTGTAGAGATTGTTGTAGATGTGTTCAGAATATATAAAGTGAGTCTAGAAAAACTGTAACCATCACTATCATCATCGCCATCAATCAACTGTTAATAAATGCGAATGAGTGTTTGTTGGTTTGTTAATTTGTCATTTCTTTTCTCAGCAACACAGCTCGACGAAGTTGTAGCAATTGTTTTAAAAATTGTTTGGGCTCACCATTATACTTTTTATTTAATGTAACTATTACATAGTCCTAAGTAAAAACAATCATAACAATATTAATGAACTAATTAAATTAATCATGTACTGGTATATATAAACCATGGTTTAAGCAAATTTCAATTATGAATATTCTTTAACCGTGGTTTAAACTTGGGTATATTTATTCCACGTTTTATAATAAGTCGGATTGGAGGGGGGTACTATAAGTACGCACCTGCGCCCATTCTTTAAAACGATCATGCGACTCTCTATTGGGATCGATCTATTATATCAGCACATAGGAATATTGTCGTTAATAAGCCGTAGCGTGATGTCGTAGTGATGATGGATCCTAACGCCAGATAATGCTCATCTACTAATGCCCATCACCCATGACGAAAAACTCAGGAAGGCCCGTGGGATGTTGAATCGACAATCATTCCCCTGATAGTTGTTTTGGAAAATGGCCTGATAACGAATAGCCTTGATCACCGTTGACTCGCGATTCGCCATATTAGGACAATAATACAATAGATTTCGCAGATATCAACCTACTTTTCCAGAAACTGCAACGTGTGTGTGTGTTAAGAGGATTCCACAAGACAGCCGGTGGCACAGTAGTAGCACAGTCACAATAGGCAGTGCTTTTAACACAGCACGCAACGGCAGAAAGTTCCTGAAGATAATTGGTAACTGCTTAAACCTTTGCGTACCAGAGACGTAAATTTACGTGAGTTTCATTCATAAATCTTTTGTTTTAATTATCACGGTTTAGTAAGGGTAAAGCAAGCCTTGCTGAGGATATTACTTGAAAGGGTGAGCTATAGCGGCATTTACAACTAACCGTTTGACGGTTCCTGTTGTTCTATTGCGACTGATGTGGTTTTACTATGTCAGAGAATATAAAAATAATAATACAAGCGGTCTTTAAAACCCGACTCAGCTGGCCACTCATCTATCCACCAACACACGCTGAGCGTACGTGTTAGATTGGGGCTATACTCTATACATACTTGCACCTACAGTGAGGACATAGCGCGCTGATTATACTTATACATAGTTTTCCATCAAATTTAAGTGTAATCATACACTACTCATACAAGCGTAAAATATAAACTTAGGAAACATGTGAAAATAACACGTATTTCCCTTGCTACATAGAGAAAAATAGGTACGTATTATTACACCTACACTGAAACATCAGAACAACTAGTTAACGAGGTTGAAGAGTGGCCTGTATTTTTCTGACGCCTTTGTAAAAGTATAAGGAAATGATGCCTAATCACCTCTTTAGCCTGTTTTTCTTCAAAAAACCTCTTCGTCACTTTTCTTTCAGTATCAGTCATAATGCTTTGTTGGATTGAATCGGTAATTTTGATGTTCAAAGTGAAATGATTTTTCAGGAGTTAGACGAAATTATATGAACAAAATTCATATCTTTATATAAAGTACTATTCTGTTAATAGTGATGTTTTCTATACTAGTAAGTGACGAGACAGGACAAGTCGTTTGCCTGATTGTGCGTGCATGTACTCCAGTGGTGTCTAACAGAACTTTTTAACGTATAAAGCTATAAGGAAATTGGTACCTTCCTAACTCAAAGATTTTTTTTATGGAATAGGTTGGCAAACCAGCAGGGGGCTGATGGTAAGTAACATCGCACATGGACATTCGCAATACCAGAGGTCTAGAGGATGGGTCTCCGACCTTTGAGGAAGGAATAGAAGCGATGAGGGGGATGTGGGATGAGGAGGAGAGTGGAGGCGAAAAAGGAAGGAATAGGGGAAGGGGAGATTGGGCCTCCAGAACCTCACACAGACCGACTGAAACGCAATAGCAAGCTATATTACTTCACGTCGGTGCACCGACCGGGGAAGTACCATATGTGGTGCTGGCCCATTTGGATGTAACCCATAGGCTTACAACGTGGCACTACCACCAGCGAGTTTCGTTAGTACGAATATACTATACCACTTATGAAATAAACTAAAAAAGAACTGCGTTTATCCGTTATCTCTCCAGATGCTAACGAAAATATAGGCTAGATGGTACCGTCTCGTATGTATATCGAGGAACTCAGGCAATGAAATTATGAAAGTTGAATCAAAGCGCTTCGTGCATGAATGTGGTATGAGTACCATAGCGGTGTCGTATTAACGTGCGTCTGTTCATCCGACGATAAAATGTTGTAAGTAATTCCTATGCTTACTTTGCCAAATTGTATCAGATACAAACAGTTTTTACACTAGTAACTATGCGCTGGTGTTCAAAGCTCCGAAGCAAAGTTTCAGTTAGTAAGTAACTGAAACAGATTTGGAAGCTTCCGTTTGATACTTACTTTCGCGTGCGGCTGCCATAGCTCTCGCCCTGTATTTTTAATTAGAGTTAGTCGTTAAGAGTGAATCACTAATATATATCAAACCTATAGTAGTTATTTGAGCGCGGTATAGGTAGTTCATTCCATTTCCAAACGTTCGGGTTGGATATTGACCGACAAATAAAAAGCGGTCCCAATTTGTGCTCTTAAAAGTTTTGCAGTAACAAACAACATCTCGATTCGAGTTTCCCGGTATCATGATTATAAAAGTACGACAAAATTCAGCGGTGTGGAGTCATTTGAGAATTATTACGTCAACCGTACATAATTTTGGCTCAAAATAAATTTCGCTTGCAGAAGTACATTTTTTTCGCCTATATAGGTAATGTCAAATGTAACCCACTGCAAAATTTTTTCTAAGTTAATTGCTCGTAACTACTTAGAGCGGATCGATTTTGATAAATCGAAAAAATATAACTCGCCAGACATGGTACTTAGCGAACATCTGACACCACGGTGGAACCAAACAAGGCGGCCTCCTGCACAAAAAGCCTACCACCTAAAAAGTGTGTTTCATCACCTTTTACGATTCGCTCCCGACGGCGCGGCGGTGAGAACATTATTTAAGTCTCCTTACGAAGTGACACCTGAGCGGAGGATACCTGTTTGGGTTGGTTAGTTTTAACACGATTAATCTGGTTTGACCACAGATTATGTACCGTTCCTCGAGTGCGTTGCGTGCCTTGACTTGTTACGTGTACTTTATCGGAGTCTACGTCTTTAAGGTGCTGTCATATCATGATGTCGATAAAAATGAGGGTTTTTATATTGTATTTGTCATGAAATACATATCATAAAATAGCAATTTTGAATACACATACATTACGGATTTATTTATTTAAGAGTGCACATTATTTTTGTATGAATTTTGTACGTTTTTACGAGATGCGATTGCTTGATTTTAAGTAAAGGCAAATGAACGTAGCCAAGCGTTGAGCTGACAGCGCCTTAACTTTCCGTTCACAGTTGCTCCGTTCCTTCACGGAGCAGTTTTGTGAGCGATAACGATGCACAAGCCGAATTACTAGCGACTGCCCGCAACTTCCTTCGGGTAGGCGTGAGCAGGCTCGGCATTTGGCCGCGCCATGTAAAAACTTTCTACGAAGTATTATAAAACATTATTAAAAAGATGAATGAAATCGGTAAAGCTGTTCTCAAGTTATAGCGTGACCCGGAGACAATTTTATGTATATATAAGATAATGTACATTAAAGATTCTACCGCCGCGTTCCGAAATATATAGAGCCTATAAAACCATAAGAGCAGACCGATAATTTTCGTCTTGTCACTCTTCGTCGATGACGATCATTACGAAATATAGGCAGGTTCTACGCGTAGTAATCAACGGGGTAAGGCCAAGTAGTTTTGCCGGTAACGCGGCACGCGGTACACTGACTGTAGTTATAATTACAATAGTTACGTGTACGTGTAAACACACCAAAGATACATAAAAATGAAAAACATATATATCACCTAGATATAACTAAATATGTATGACCAAGTCAATCGTACACAATTTTTTCGAAAATCTTAAATGTACACTTCTAAAACTTTAAATTTGGCACAGTGAAGTATGTTTGTCTAAGTGAAGTTTTATTATTATATCACTTTGCCAGTATTGTAAATAAAACTTTAGAATAAATTTTATGGAATCGGTGTTCCTTTTAGCTTCAAGGTTCGAGTTTTAAATACAATATAATAATATTTTAATATATAATAAAATATAGGCTAGTTCTTCCTAGAACTGATAGTTTTTTTAAACTGCTATTAGTTGCTGGAGCGTATAACATTGTCGTACAACTAGAATGTAATACTTGTTGTAATATTACAGAATTGTTTGCACAACTCCAACTGTTTCCTAGCTACACATATATAACAAAGCAAATAAAACAGGCAGCAACCTATCTATAATATTTGCTTCATTATACTCATACGGCCTTATTAACAAACTTGGCTTACACCCGGAGTAGTTAAAACATCTATCTGTCAAGTTTTCGCTTGCAGTAAATGTCACGCGTGAAAGCAAGACAAAGCATGTTACGCCTAATATAGGTTTACGCAACGTTTATTAATAAAGGCCATAGAAAATAATATCTGGCTTAATATTAAAACGAAAGATGGTACGTACAGCCAGCGACGAAAGTAGAAAATACAATTTTCATAAGGTGATATATGGCTACAACTTGAAAATTTTGACCGCTTCCCGGAGGTTTCATGATTGTTCTTGAATGATCTAAGAAAATAACAAAGACGTGAAAAAACACGTCAACAAACCCATTGGGTATATTTTAGGCGGTTTTATAATTTTGTAAGAATATAAAAACTTCATCTCATACGTAATATTATGTTATAAATGTTATCTAAGATGATAAGTGGGGGAGGCATATGTTCAGCAGTGGGCGTCCTACAGCTGAGATGATGATGAAGATGATAAAACTGCATCTTTCCTATATAATCGATTTGTTCATGATAAAATGCAAAGAATAACAAGAAAAATGGCTACGATGTAATATAACACTTTTGAATCCCGTAGCTAACTCTTAGACTCACCATTGGCTATACTTAGCCAATAACATAACAGAATTTAAAACATACTACGATTACAAGAAATGAAACGTAGGGGGTAAATCACGGACAGATTTTAAACCATAAGTATGAAAGTTTATACCGCAGATTAAGATGTTGAAATTTCATCTAAACAGAGGCAGATCACTTCGCTGCTCTGTATTTCGAAACTCCTCTTGTACGTACCCAGCTCCTACGGCGCGGGTAGTCGGTTATAGCTGCAGTCTTGCCTCACCGCGCTCGGGTAAGCCTCTTATTGCCCCAACACAGTTTGTCATTTACGCGCGCAGAGAACACGCTACATTTCGCAGTGTTTATTGCCACGGGCGGCTTTCAAGGTGTGGACGTGGTTGGGCGGTTGGGAAGGTATAAGGAAAATAGAAGGTATGCTCCTCTTAACCTTACCCTAGGAGTTTTGTTTATTGCGAGAAAATAAGCAATAACACTTAGCTAAGGTCCGTTTGTACTTAGCTACTTCCATAAACTAAATAAGTCTAAGATAAAAATAAGGATGTTTTTATTTGTTTTTATTGTATCGGCTGTTATATGGTTAGGATTTCAACCGTTAATCTACATAATATGCTTGTAGATTGAATTTTAAGTGCGTTACAGGGTACTTTAGCATGTTTGTTACAACTGTTAAATGACTTTTTAATAAAGTCACAGTCAGGACTGTGCTTGTTTAGAAATATATTATGCAATTAGGTACTAAGTAAGAAGATCATTGAATTTTTACATCTACAGTAACATTTTAATTTATACTCCCCTCGAAACATATTTCGGCGAACCGGTTTTAATAATTCCGTGTCAATTAATATATGATTAAAAGCTCTTGTGCTCAGCAAAATGATAACAGTTTAAAACTCAACGTTGAATATTTTATCTTGTGACATGTCACAGTGTGGAGTATGCATAACCGATTCCTGCCAACAGTTTGATAAATTACGCGCCGTCTATAAATGTGAATACTCATACTCTCTTCCCCTTTCCAGCGTGAAGGTACTGAAAATATAAATGTTTATACATACATACGTTATTTAAACCGCTTTAGCTACGTATAATTTTATATACATACATACGAATAATGTATGTGGTTATATTTCATTACTGAATTATTCGGTAATATTCGGACCATGGTGGAAAAGTGGACAAGCAGCTTGTCTGAGGAGTTAAAAAGAACCGCAGTGTACTTTACTGAACATAATTATGCTATAATTATTTCTTGGGCTTTCGCGATTCTTATACATTGAAATGAAACACTATTTCAGTCAAAATGCAAAATGCAAATACCCGTGACCATGTTCACTGAAAAGTGATCGAAACGTCGGGATGAAATTATACGCGATTTAATCGCGTTTAAATTTGTTTAATTTCAAAATAATAATGTTATTTTTTAAATATTGATAGACCAGTATTTAACATATATCACTTAATGGTTAGTAATGATGAGATTGAAGATAGCACAATGATACACGCATTTTGCGTCTTAGCTATTTCACATGTTAGGCAATATGAGAATAATGTATTAATATCAGGTATATTACTTCAGTGAGAGACATTCGTGTTAGCCATTTTTCCACAAAGGCTAAAAGCGTTTTAGATGACTCGCTCATGAGGGGTATTTTTGAACGTCATCAAAGGAAGTAATTTTTATTATATCTGACGTAATTTTTATTATGTGTTTACGTTGCCCATCCTCCAAAAATATAATTTAGCTCAACTTTGACCCGATGAATTCTTGTCCCAAAAAATATGAACCTTTCAATTCCTGCCCTATAAATATGATCACTCCTCACCTCTACACTCACACATTTCTTGCAATCTTTCGCATTTACTATGTGTGATGTGTATGAGTGTGAGATGTACCTCCCTGAAACTGATATCAAAACCCTCTTTTCAGCTGAGTTTGACTACAATAAATAAATAGGTCGTAAATTTTTAAGACCTGGAGCACATAAATTGGTGGCCTGAACGTAGGTAGGCATTATGTCAAATCACAGTAATCTATATATAAATATTACCTAGACTGTTTTAGCCTGCGTATAAAAGTCTTTCAACTTATATGAGAGTTACAAAAACCAATTTTAAGTTTCGACTGATTGAAATATAAGGAACTAGCTGATGCCCGCGACTACGTCTGTGTAGGGTTAGTACTTCGAGTAGCTTATTATTTCTCCAAGGGTATATCTATCTTATGAGTGCATATACTTAGTATATCATTCAGTGAACATCAATAATAAAACACAGGACTTACGTATAGTACATACAAATATAAAATTTATCACCATGGAAAAAAAACTGTCATTACATTTCATCACCCTTGACGGTCGCCGAACCCGTCTAGTGTATCGAGCTGTCAAATTGACTTGACTTTTGACTAAGCTATCATAAACTGCCACAAAATTTGAAAGAACTGTCATCATTACGATATTGACGCAGTAGGAGATCTTATTACTTTGTCTATGCTGTGCCCAAGCATATTACGCTTTTTCATCCGCTTGGTGATGGATGATGATGAAAATTAATTATAGATGGATAATAATGATGAAAAATATAATATTAGGATTGTTTCATCATGACAAATAATCGTCTAAAAGTCGTTACCTAAACTGATTTTCACTGAAAGAGTTGTTTTTATACAAAAAAATGTTATGAAACCTTAATTAACGAAGATATTTATTAAAGTTGTTTCGAAATCACGTTTTTAACTCTAACTTCACAATACAAACCTTACAGAAATTCTATCTACCTACACACTAAAGTTTCGGAGAATTTCTGTCTATCAACTCGGCAAAGTAATTGCCCTGTCTGAAACATGCTCCTACAATATCTTCTTGATTACAATAGACAGGAATTATGTCATTATCATAAGTTTAGAGACTTCCGGCTAAAAACTTGAGCACTCCATCGAGTACAGTAGGAGGCCTACTACCAAAAACAAACTACTAAGTTTCGTTTGACGGATTTCATGATTTCTACTGTGAAAGTGATCAAGCAAAGGTGATGAAATGCAATGACAGATAAAGTGATTAGTGTTTTATGTTAAAGTGGTGATGATATATGAAACATAAACACCATAATGTGTAATTTGATGAAGTTTAATTCTGTGCAAGTACGTAAACCGTCTTTAATATTATTTTCACACTGTCGTACCTACTCATGTCACAACATACTACTTATGTAGAACATATATACAACACAATAACAAGTGAATATTGGCATGCTTGAATTATAACAATTGCTACACAGTAATACGAGTGAATACTTTGTTCATAGTAGATCAAAAGATCAATCAGCAACTGCTTTTAATAAAGTCTATTAAATACAGATAATTTATTGATTCAGGCGTTACTTTGCGGAAATCCATTATCAAAAAAACGATATTAAAAAATATTTAGTGACACTTCCGCTGAAAAGAAAACAATGATTTTGGCCTATTTGGGGGGCGTGCACCACTCTCCCTCCCGCATAAAATGCTAATAGGAAGAATACAAAATAAAAAACACAAGAAACCCCAAATAAACCAAAACCGATTCGACACGTGTTTCGCCTCTACACGAGGCATCCTCAGGAGATGTTGACTCGTCGAGCGCTAGACCGACAGATGTCTGTCTAGCGACCGACTGTCGGTCTAGCGCTCGACGAGTCAACAGGCGAAACACGTGTCGAATCGGTTTTGGTTTATTTGGGGTTTCTTGTGTTTTTTATTTTGTATTCTTCCTATTAGCATTTTATGCGGGAGGGAGAGTGGTGCACGCCCCCCAAATAGGCCAAAATCATTGTTTTCTTTTCAGCGGAAGTGTCACTAAATATTTTTTAATATCGTTTTTTCTATTAAATACAAATATAATAAATGATTATGAAAAAAATATCATTAAATTTCATAACCCTTGACTTTATTTGTGCTTTTTCACTTTCACAGTAGAAATTGTGAAATCCGTCAACTGAAATTTCGTAGTTCATTTTTTGTAGTAAATATTTCATCACGATTAACGTGATGAAATCCACACTATGGTGGTAAGGCGATTTCTGATGCCTTCTTGCCTAGCTAACACCGTCAAAATTGAAAACCTGTCTAGAAGCATTAATGATGTGTTCCAGCAGTTACTGAGATACAGTAATACTTCTTGAACTGTGTAACGTAACAGGTACTTACACTTGGAAGATTACCTAGTAGAAGGTCTAGCTAGTTAACCAATGAATCGAAAGGAACATTAGAAATAAATAAAGTTATATTAATAAAGAATATATGACCTGGCCGTATCACATTTCACTATAAGTCCATACACACACGTTCCACCAAAGGTTCCAGTTAGCTTCTGGCTTTGTTGGAGGCTTCAGTTCTAGGTTCAGAGAACACGGGGTACTTTTAAAAGCTAGTTTTGTATACTACGGCGAGAGTACTCGTCAAACCAATACCCTCGATTTGTTATTAATTAACACAAATTAAAATATCATATCCAAGTCCTTACTTCAGGAATGTTATTGACGATATCGTGAGTGATTCCTCGGGTGCAAATCACTATTTCATCAACTTCCAACACCTCACCTTCAACTAGGGTTTCTAGGGAATATAAATACTTCGTGTATCGACACGCCAAATTGGAATCTTCCTCTAATATTTTGTAAATCGGACGAAATCGGTGATCGGAATCTTCTCTCTTCAAAATTAATCCAAAATTGTCTGTCCCCTACGTCTTCTGTGTCATTCCCTAATTTTATTTTAAATTTTTGAAATCTCCCATATTGCTGGTCTATCAAACCAGTTTTTAATATAATATACAAATAACGATTTATGAAATGAGATATGATGTCATATGAAATTATATTACAACTGGTTTGTACCAGCTTTGTAGTTTTTTGTAGATTGTATGTGTCGTGGTATGACACATCATTGATCGCATCATTACTGAACATCGAGTGAGAATGTTGTGCGTGTGCCATCACAGCCAATCAAGTCATTCAATTATAAGAAAAACTACTTAGTTAATTATATATAAAGTCATATATGATTGGATATTTAAAAATAACCTGGCTAAATTTATTGATAAAGCAGTTGTAGAGTCTTTCGTAAGTAAATACTATCAATTCAATTTCAGGCAAATTCTCTGCCATTTATGGGCAAATTTAAATTTAAACGTTTTTCTATTCTGTGGCTAACCTTGGTATTTATTAGATTAATCATATAACTTTTAAGAAACGTAAAAATCTTTAAAGTAACAAATAGCATGACTTCGTTTGAGCAAGGTAGTGTTATAGTTGAAACTGATCTCGCCCAATACAACATCGTAGTGGAATAATACTACATTATATTACAAGTGTCTAATGTTGGTGATTACTGCTGAGGCGCGTCTCAAGAGAGCCGAGGACGGTAACCCAATACATACGTGTATCATACGACGTTTTTCAATACACTTGTAAAGAAAATAATACAAATGAAATTACAAATTTAGTAGTCAGATATTGGTTATCTGGAGCATCTTTTGTGAATTTTTCAATATCGTCAGACGATAAAACCTTTGATTTCTTGCTTCTAAATCCATCGGATAGTCTCTTTAGATAAGCTGACAAATTAGAGTATGTTTTTAAGTTCACTCCATTCTTTGTTCGGACTGTACTTTTTAACATTGAGTATATACAACACAAAGAGCTTGGTTTGTACTTAGAAGGTAATTGTTTAAAGTACGCCAAGACACATTTTCTGAAAAAGACTGCGTATTCTTGATGTTTTGTCATTGTATGAAATATTGGTACGCTCATTTTTCCTTGGAGTTTTCAGGTAGTAAACTTCCCATAACTTTAAGGGCTTCATATCTAATTTCAGGCGGTGTACAACATACGAGTAAATGTTTTTTTTTTCACAATTGGTACATGTAGACATTTTAATTAATAAATAAATGTAACTTCACCAGTGAGTTGTGAAAAAATTTTCGCAATGGCGGGAAAAATTATTCAGTTTTCCTATGTGCGCGCATCAAACAATGGCCGGCCATAGACTAAAAGGTTTTTAGCTTTCCGCAGCTAGCGTTTTGGCCACGTACAAAATGGCTCAAAAAAAAAAGTTTTCTTTGTTACAAAGAAAACAAAAGTTATATTAGAGTGAAAGTTTTATTTATTAATCACGTACAAGTTGAGTTTATCTATTTAAATACGAAGTTACATAAAATGAGCAAGCAATAGGTATATTTATTTATTATTGAACATTTTTTGTATCGAAACATTTTTAAGAACAAAGCAAATCAACGAATAAAACAAATAAAAAACTCTATAACTCACTTGTGAATAATAGCAATGAAAAAGTCACAGTTTAATTACAGGTGTCATTATTTGCCTAATTGCGGTGAAATTAGAGCCACTTTATGAGCAAGTGTGTTGAAAAAATATAAATATACCAGCTGCGGCTTGCTGCAGTGTTCGTGTGGAAATTTACTTTCGCACTAGAAGATCTTTGGTCGTCTGGAAGGGATCAGAGCGATCGCCCATTGTGACACTATACATTTTAAGCTTTTAATTTTAATAAAATATGTTTGTATGCAATTGTTTCGTAATTATTCATTTGTACTGTGGTGTTTCTATCTATCTATCTATCTACCTTTCTGAGACTTGATATGCGTTGGTCAATCCAGGGCATAATATACTTATAAAGAATTACAATTTTCTTATATTTACATCCGTTATTTTGTTGTAAAAAAATAATAAAACTGAACCCATACATCCAAACATACATACTTTAGCATTTATATTTTAAGTGTGATTAATGTGCCATGGTACAACTTTCAATGCAGCTGTTTAACAGAAACTGTCGAACGGAACTGTTCAAGTGTTTCGCGGAAATACAATTCAAAGCTTTTCATATCCATCCGGATGTCCCGTATTATTCGAGCTTTCACTGCATTGGGAGAGCCATGAACCGTGAATATATGTACCCGTAATGCTGCTGAATCTCGGAAAAGGAAATCTTATGACATTTGGCTGGCTTGCGGTAAATGGGCTACGTGATAAGACGCCGTTGCTTTTAGATATTCTAAAGTTTATTTAGGAAATATCCAGGATTTTTCAAATCTTCCATCAGATCTGAGGTAATTATGCTTTGGTTTGATATATTATAGCTAAGTTCCTATTGATTGTACATTATTAATTCATATGTGTGTTTTATTGTGCATAACTCAGGCTAAACTACTGTAACCCACGGCATTTTATTTTATCAATATTAATGACTTAAAAAGTTGAAGGCTATAATTTTAAGGTACCATATTTTAGAACCAGTAAGTACCATTAATATTACTATGCTTTGTTTGTGACCGCCCTCAGGATCAGTCATACTATAATCTACCGAAAAGAGTTTAATGTTCAGGGGTTGGTCAACCGTGGATAGTTCAATGGATCCCTTTTTTTCGCATAACTTTTTTGTTCTAACTGATTTGGCATAACGAGTTGCGCATATTTTTTTGTCATAATCGTAGTTTGACATAATAAACTTATTTTTGGCATACTATATCAGTAAGCATAAATATAGTTAAGGCTAATAGTTTTTGCCCTAATTTTTTATTTGATTTGCATTAAGTTGTAAAGCATATTGTTTATTCGTCTAATAGTAATTAGGTCTAAAAAATCCCGTATCGCTCTGAAATTCGACAAGTTCAATACAGTAATAATTCGACAGTTGCTTACATAGAAAAAACATAGTTCGACAAGTCGTTGCTTCGAGAGAACAAATATTCGAAAAGAATTACTTTCAAATAATAAGGTTTAAAGACATTTATTCTCAAAAAATACATTACATATCACTTACTTGAGAACAATTTGAAACATGTACATAATTATAACATCGTCATTTCGTATCTATCAAGCTACCTACCCACCCAACTAATTCATTTGCTTAAGAGGCTGTAATCTGCGATTAAATATTGAGCGACCTAATGTAGCGGAGTATCTAGTAAGAGCAAAGCCACGATAGGTGGGACAAGCAAAGCGAGGAGGAGCGTTAGGTTGAATGGTGACCACACAACGCCAGAATTAGGCTATACATCCATATGGATATAACGCAGCACTTTCGGGATAAAATACTTTTCGAAAATATGTCCTGTCGAACCAATGACTTGTATTGTAGATATATATTTTTTCGTAATAAGCCACTTGTTAAAAATATTGAAATTCAAATGTACACCCACAAAATTTCCAAAACATTACTTTCCCTTATTATGCTCAATTATCATTATGCGTAAGTATATTATTATTCAGAATAGTATGCTTAACAATTATTATGCTTAAAATAGTTATGCTTAAAAATTGTGCTCCAAAAAGTTATGCCAAGTGAATATGGTGCGTAACTACGAGTATAATTAGGATAAGTGAATGTATGCTACGTTATGGCATAACATTTTATGCAAAAAATTTAAACAAGTTCAATATATGAATAGGCCTAACCTGGGCCACTGTTGTTATTTGGCGTATCATTCAAAATGCATTGCATTGCATGTAACTTCAAATGCATATTTTGCCAGTATGTCTTTGCACAAACTAGTAAGGACCTACAGAGCATATCGTCTGCAAAACATGACTATTTCCATCACTGACCGTAGAAAGAGCGGGTAGAAGTTTTTGGTAGATTATTCTACTATCCCACTATTAATGTTAATATTAATCTATATATATAAAAGCGAAAGGTCACTCACTCACTCATCACGAAACCTCAGAAACTACAAGTGCTAGGAGTTTCAAATTTTGCATGCGGGTTCTTTTTAGGACGTAGGTGCTCACTAAGACGGGATTTTATGAAATTCAACCCCTAAGGGGGTCCAAAGGGGTGAAAACGTTTGTATGAAACTGTTTTGTTTTTGAACTTATTGTTGTGAAAATTTGTATTTAGATAGGGCATTTAAAATAAAAAATGTTTGCCTAATTTTTTTTAGATTGTGGTGGTTTAAGAGGGTGAATGGCGGGGTGAAAGTTTATATGGAAAGTTTTGTGTTTTCGAACATACAGTGTTGAAATTAGCATTTGGACAGTTTAAAATGATGATTTCAATATTAATTGACAGTGATGACTTAGGGGGGTAAAACGGGGGATATTTTTTTTTCAAAAGTTCTTTGTTTTTGGAGCTACAGTGATGCAAATTGATAACTGGATAGGTAATTTAAAATAAATAGTGATGCTTTCAATATTTTGTCAGGGATGACTTAAGGGGGTAAAGCGAAGGATGTAAAAACTACTACATATTATAAACAGTAGAGGTCAAATTTCTGTACAATGAAAACTATGCTAAAAACCGAGTCTGAGGATGTAAGAAGTGAAAAAGAAGTTAAAATTGTTATACGGGTCGTTGTACGGGCTAATCTCCGAAACGATTGGACCGGTTTAAATGAAATTTCGTATGGTGGTAGCTTATATCCCTGATCAACATATAGGATATTTTTGATCCCGGTAAATTAAAGAGTTTCCCGTGGGATAATTAAAAATCTGTAATTACCGTATCCCGCGAGGCCATGCAAGCATAGCCGCTGGCGGGTCAGCTAGTAATACTCGTATTATAAATGTGAAAGTTTGGATGGATGGATGGATGATTTTAATGGATGTTTGTTACTCAATAACGGCAGAACGGCTAAATGGATCTGGTTGTAATTTGGCACAGAGATAGATTATAGTCTGGAATAACACATATACCAATTTTCATCATAATCATCATCATTACCATCTATCACCACGCGGGTGAAACAGCCTAATATTCTTGGGTACAGCATAGTCAAAATAACAAGATCTCCGCCTACGCCAAGATCGTAATGATGACTTACTTTTTGTCAATAGAGTTATGTCAAAGATGTGTCAGCTAACGTCTAATAACGCTAAAAACGCTCACAAGGGCGTTCGAATTGGGAATCTGTGGGTAAAAATGTCGTTTAGGGCTATTTTTTTATCGTTCGCAAAGCTAAAAAAGAGTTATTTATGCCACCAAAAAGTCCAATTTTTGACCCACGTCCGTAGAATGGTTGTTTTTTGACATCTATCTATTTGACAACATAATCGTGCGATTTTAGGTCTTAAGCTCGGTTTAGCGTTAGAGTAGTGTGGGAAAAGTGGCAAAAATAACGTTTTTGAGCTTTACGAACGCTTTAGCAAAAGAGCCGACAATGGCAACGCCACCAATGCCATCATATCTAAACGAACGCACCTCAAGTCAAAAGCACGCAATAATTTTTACAGCTCGATCCACTAGACGTGCTCGGCGATAGAGTCGGCATGTCATCCGTCTTTGTTGTTCAGCCGACTGAAGTCGAGCGATTCCGCCATCACCACGGAGATGAAACATCAGTCTTTCTTTGTATATATTTTAGTCTATGCATCAGTCTAGCGGTCTTGAAGAATCGCCCGCATTACTTACATATTATTTGATCACAACATAACAAATAGTTTCGCTTATATATCCTCGAAGGGGTAAGCCATCGGTATTTTAATAGGATATATTTCCTCATCATGACCATCCATCACCACGGAAGAGAAACCGCGGGACGGTAACATCAGTCTAGCGGTCTTGAGTGAATCGATACTTTGGCCTATAGGTATATCCTCGAAGGGTGTAAGCAGCGCTGTTTTCAACGCCTACGTTTCGCCATATATGTTTTTGGTCATGCGATTATGTAATAGGAGGCGAGCCTATTGCCATCTATGAGGCACTGTTCCAGGCTCCGGACTGCTATTGAGAGTATCTTTCTTTCTCAGAAAAACCCATGAACTCGAGGTTCCAAAACGGCACTTCCACCACTACACCAAATAAAGCGAGCGAAGCCGCTGGCGGGTCAGCCAGTATTATATAAGAATAAACGAACTTGGAAATAACTAAATAATTTTACTTCTTCCAAAAGAGTTTTATAGGACTTTTTGTATCTGATTAGGTCAAGGTACAAGCACGAGGTCCACCTGGTGTTAAACGGTAACCTTTGCCTAGAACAGATGCATTACATCATAAGTGACTACTACGTCCATAACCCTGAGATATAAAGTGTTTAAAACTCATGTGCATGTATTTGCACCCGCTTCCATATATACCTTTTAAACTGGAATACAGTAATGCGAACATGACTGTTTCGTGGCAGGAATATTTCACCGGATGAACTCGTTCAAAAACAGTCCTACTGCTACAAATGCTGATCACATTTTCCAATAACTCTTATTGTCTGAAGGTAAATTCAAAGTTAATAGTTTATTTTAGAAATTGTATGATTGAACTACGATTGATATGATGTAGTATGGGTATTAAGAAATCAACATTCTTAACGTGCCTTTAGATAATATAGTATACTTTCAAGGCAGAGTACTCGTAGTATTTCTATAGTCGTGGTTCAAATCCTGTTAGATACTAATTTTAATATTAGAAATTTTACTCGAATTTCACGTATAATGTATTTTTATAAAGTTATAGTAGACTTAAATTAATAATACTTTAATTTTAAACTAGAGATTGCCCGCAACTTCGTTCACATAGTAGCCCATCTTATCCTGGTTTTTCTTTCATAAGAACCTTCTCCTGACAATAATTAACACAAAAAAAAAAGAATTAGCGAGATTTTTCCATCCGTCAAGTTATAGCGTGACAAGGAAAAATAAAAGTTCCTTTAGTAGAAACTTTTGATGATGTTTGCAATCCTTTTAGTTTCAAAAATTTGATACATACATAGTAATTTTTTTCACTTAACTTATCATACAAAAATAGAAGATGTTGTTCTCTTACGAATGGCTGATGGGTTTGATCCCCGGACAGTTCACACAATTATTTGTATGTCTGTTTGACCTGCTCTGCGAGTGTATAAGTAAGTAATGTCCAAAACACACTTGAGCATTGATTACATTGCATTACTGTTGTGAGCGTGTTTATTAGAGTTTGAAAACTATCGTGATTATCACACATTATACGGCTTCACTCACTTGGCATTATGTCGGTTTAAGTCCGACGACGTTTCGAACGTGTAAGACGTTCTTCTTCAGGGAGTGTTCACGCTTGGAGATCGCGTCGCGCGTCAGTATGCGACGCGATCTCCTTAAACCGACATAATACCAAGTGAGTGAAGCCGGTATCTTTATATTAGTATAAAGCGTGATTATTATTCATTGCACCATGGATATCTTTGATAAAATATTATTGTCCCTGATAACGGGTAGATGTCGGAATCAATGGATTCATACATATATTTTGTACAAAAATCTATGTGAAATAAACTTATTTGTATATTTGTATGTAAATATTGGCGTATCAATGCGACACACAGGCTCTGGCTAGTTTGAGATCTTGTGTAGACGTTATCCTATAGTATCATTAGTTTTATTATATACTGGTTGACCCGTCAGTGGCTTCGCTCGCATGGCCTCGCGGGACACGGTTAATTTAAGTTTTTTAACCATCCCAAGGGAACTCTTTAATTTACTGAGTTCAAAAGTATACTATATATTGACCAGGGATATAAGCTACCACCATTCAAATTTTTATTTAAATCGGTCCAGTCGTTTTGGAGATTTGCCCGTACAATCCGAAAGACAAACAAAAAATTTGAAATAAAATTTAATTAGTCCGATTTCACTCCTTAAATGGCCCTGACTCGGTTTTAACATTTTTTTTCATTGTACAGAAATTCAACATCTACAGTTTTATTATATGTAGTGATGTTGTTTTGATCCTAAATCGTCTTGCATTTTCGCGGACACAATAATGAGGATAGCCATGAGCATAAAGCAGCTACTTTTACATAATTCTGCGTTAGTACACAGTAAGATAGCAACGTTTGTACAGTACCAAAGATTATCCAGCCGTAAAGGGAGCCAGGGGTTCGATTTACATATTTTCACGCGGTACGTTAATTCCGAGTTTCCTTCCGCTTTGGTTGGGCGCGTGTTGACCTCGCATCTGTTTTCAACATTTTTCACATACATTATTCAGTTTTGTGATAATCGGAGCAAACATATAAATATTTTTTTAATAACCCACAATGTTTGGATTAGTGTTATTTTTCATATGATGAAACAAATACAATATGACACAAGAGACTTTGATCAATGTGTGTTACCAGTGATGACACGTGGCACTGAAACGTGGTCTCTTACTATGGGCCTCATAAGCAAGCTCAAAGTCGCACGAGTTATGGATAGGGCTATGCTCGGGGTTTCTCTACGTGATCGAATCAGAAATGAGGAGATCCGTAGACGAACTAAAATCACGGACATAGCCCAGAAGATAAGCCAGTTGAAGTGGCAGTGCGTAGACAACATAGCACGTAGAACAGATGGCCGATGGAGCCGGAAGGTTCTGGAGTGGAGACCACGGACAGGCAAGCGCAGCGTAGGTCCACTGACAAGGTGGACAGATGACCTGACAAAGGTTGGCTGGACGACGTTGGATGCAGACCGCTTCCAACCGGTCCTTTTGGAAATTTCTGGGGGAGGCATATTTTCAGCTGTGGACTTCCTACGGCTGAGAGGATGATGATGATATTTTATGACTTAATTAGTTAATATTTATGTATTATATTTATTTATATATCTTAATTTCTCTGAAATTTCACATTCTGTATTTTACTTAATAATTATCTGAGTTATTATAAACGATGCTTAAATATATATTTAAGGGTTAATTGTTTTACTAAATTTTAGTTAAACGTATACGTACATTGACAGTTACGTTAGGCCATTCATTTAGCGAACAGTATATTTTTATACTAACCATACAATATAGGTACATATATATTGCATGGTGTATCTATAGTTTTTGTGCTCTGTGGCAGGTACTTTATCTACGGGAAAGACGGAAACAAAAGTATACTTTGCTGCAAACGCTATATATAAATTAACATACATTTATAAATAATGCTGTATACTCTAGCACATATTATATATAAATAAATAATATATTAGTAATACCTACAAAATTCTATTATACATGCTTTCCAGTTTATACAACCAAATATGTGATAACTTAGATTGTTCATCTTAGATTTAGCATCTGATAGTGTGTTTACGGACTTCCGAAAAGGGTTAACAGAGCGCATCATAAAATTGGGTGTTACGCAGATTCATACTAGTAAACTGTTACTCCCTTCCATTAAACGGGGGCGTTCGGCGTAACGTGTAAAACTTAAACGTAATCGTCATGATACGTACAGCTAATACTTTATAAGACATAAAATAAAAGTATAGTAATACCATATCAGTATCAGGTGAGCAGGCAGATCAGCAAAACTCATATATTATTAACTCAAAGTCATAAATAATAACCTTATTTTAAACTTTTAGTTCTTATTTACCTAGACTATTACTAAAGATCATAATTTTTGTTACAAAACAGATAAAAAGTAAAAATAAATTCAAATAACATAAGTAAATTTTCTATCGAAACTTAGTTTCAACTCAATATACTTTTAATAAATAAGGAAGAAACATAACCAAATTATTTTACAAAGTACTCACGCGGAAGCACGCTGCTTTCCCTTTATGTGTTGATCACTTTAAAAGTGAACTTAAAGTCATTTAACCATCGGTATAGGAATGTACTCGATAATAATTTTGTAAGACGCGCGGCGTGCGGCCGCCGCTTTCGGACCGCGCTCGCTGACTGGTGGCTACGCGCTACGAGACATGCGAGCTACGCTGCTACGATCTACCAGATATTGGAAGCTACGCCAGATAGCTATTGGTAGGAGGTATTTCACGTATAAAACATATAACTACTATTCTACTCTGTATATAAAGCAGATGGATATCCTCATTGGTGTCTGACAGAATAATGGAGGTATTAACAAAGTAACTGTCGAAAAAAATACTTAAATTCTTCATGTGTCTGTGGTAAAAAGGTTAAGAAAATGCACCCATTTAACTTCGACGACGCCGTAGCACATATTGTATTGACAATTCCAACTTAGTTTGAGATTTGTGCTTATATTAAGGAGTATGTATTATTATTTTAGTGAGGTCTTAAATATATTATATACGAGCCTTTCATCAGCCTTTTACATCCACGAAGGGGTCCGAAGAAATGTAACATCACAGTCAAAAGTAGAGCTGCAGTGGCAGTGTAGCAGTTACCTAAAACAGTACAATTTAATTCTCATTAAATTGTACATGCGTTTTGATTAAGAAGCACGCACATTCCTGTACCGACCACAGCTTCTATATAACAGTTTATAGTAGACATAACATCAAAAGGCTTGTTGACAGTGGTTGACTAATGAGAGTCTAAGGTATGCCGAACACATGTTAATGAGCTCGAGTCTGAAAACTGATTGAAAACATTATAATGTTTTTAGAATGATTAAGATTATTTTAAGTACATAAATATATTTAAATACAGTCCGTTTAATCATCACACAAATAAATGCGTAAGTCTGTGTAATATAGTTTTGTACAACTGAGAACGGTGGTGAATACGTGTTTTACCTTTAAAATATTCCTCTGGTAAATTATTTTTCCAGGCAGGTGGAGCTACAGGCCGCAATTAGTATTTACATAACACTCCATGTTTGCCTTTTCTTGGTACTATATTTTCAATTAATTATGTGATTATATTCGATACATTTTGTTTTGGTACCATTACTTTGTTTCTACAAAATCAAAAAAATATTCCAAAATATGTAGCAAAATGCCGTAGCAAAACAATATTTGTATCGCAAACGTCAATGCGTCACGCATCGGCGACAAACAGCCGTGCGGTTCTCTGGAGCAAACATTGTTGCATCTTTGACAACATCCGTGAAACAAATGACGAGATGACAAGAAACGTTGGAAAAACAACCTTATGTACAAGGGCAATATCTCATAAAGTATTTTACATCGGTGAGCTCGTCGACGAATCATTAGAGAATCGCACGGCTGCAAGTTAACAGCAGCGTCACAGTGTAATAGTCTGCATATCTCGCGCTGCAGAGAGAATATAATAGTGCGGGGACATAAGTGTAATGTTAAATATTCACGTGTTGGTGATTCTCCTAATATTCTTAATAATAATTAGTTTTGTTGGCAAACCACATATACATAGACAGCTGTCACATACAATAACTAGTAAACAGAATACTTGTATGACATTATTAGTTACCTTCCCATTAACGGCCCGTCCCAATAATCTGCCTATCGTCGGTTTACCTTACTAGAGATAGATATATATATATAGAGATAGAGATAGATATTTGACACTTTTTGTATAGACGTTATGTCAAATTTCTATCGATAGTAAGGAAAACCGTGGATAGATAGATTATTGGGATCCTCCATAAGTACGACTGATACACTGCCCATACACGAACCTTTCTCTTCAAAGAAGTAAGTAATTATCTTCTTCCTTCATGCGTTCTCGCCAAATTTGTGTTCATATCTTGTTCATATCTACTCTTTTATAACAATGATAGATTATATATTATTTGTGGTAGCTCGGCTAACGCATCCTCGAGACCTCTGGAATGCCCGTGGGCGACGGTGATCACTTCCCATAAGGTGAGCCGCCTGCTCGTTTGCCAACATATCCATAAAAAAAATTACATCTGAAGAATTCTAAGGAATACAAAATGACTGCCACATAATGGAAGAAATTTGATATTTCAAACTGTAGAAATAAGATCTAAGGCATTGTTTCCTATCTGCATCAGAGCAAGCCTATTTATGTTACACCTTAATCTAATCTGTCGTGCGGTAGAAAGGAAATTAAAGTAGGTAAAAGCCGCGACTGAAGCAAACCCTAATACCACACACCATCTACTTAATAGGCACTTCGGCCGAGATTTCGTCGTTTTCGTAATAGAGTCTGTTGCGAAGTTTGACTACCTTGTCGGAATATGAATATATGAGGTACTGAGGTAATTTGTAGCGTATTATAAAAAGTGTTAAAATTTAATTTAAAAGTTTTAATTTGACAGGCCGGTTGGCGCAGTTGGTAGCACCCCTGCCTTCTGAGCCGCTGGTCCCGGGTTCGATCCCCGGACTGGTCAAACATTTGTGTGCATGAACATGTCTGTTTGATCTGTGTCTGGGTGTGTATATGTATTTAAGTATGTATATCAGTCATCAGGTCACCATAGTACAGGCTATGCTTAGTTTGGGACCTGAAGACCTCTGTGTGGATGTTGTCACATATTATTATTATTATTATAGTTATACCGTTAGACAAGGTAGACGCAAAGGTGAGGAGTTTAAACAGTAAAGGATCTAAAAATCTCTTGTAATATACCTCAACACAAGTGATTCGGCAGTTTGATTAATGCCAGATGTTTTTAAAGCAAATAGTAAAGTAAATTTGTATATGAATATTAAAATAATTAAACAAATGATGTAATCATGGATACGTTAGATTATAAGCTCAAACTTCCAGAACTTCTGCCGGATGAAACTAAGTACAAACTTGTAAAAAGCGATCCATTAGCTAAAATAGTTACTAAAACGAAAGAAATTATATCTACACACTCTGACACACTCATCCTTTCATATTGTGAGAAACCACCAAAACTGTATGGGTTGCCAAAATTACACAAAAATTACGTTACTTTGTGCCTCATTATAATCCAGGATGACTCGCCGACCTACAACCAACTGGCCAAACATCTAGCGAAAGTACTGTCACACCTTATTCGTAGTCAAACTAATGCGTACGTGAGGGATTCTTACCAGTTCATCAGCTAAATAAAACATATAATATATATTTCATATGGAAAGAGAACCTACAATTACCTTCTACCTAAATTAATTAACACTTTACCTAAAGACATACAGGACATATACCTCCACACTCCAGGCCCTTTCAACATACTTAAAAAGAAACTTATATTATTAAATAGCTCTGATTATGTACTTTAAATACCTATTTCGCATGTAAGTAAATTGTTAAATTATAATTTATATAGATACATAATATTATAAGTTACCGAACTAATTGACTGCTCATAAGCCCTTCAGGCTTCCGCAGTCTTTAATGTTAAGTACAATTTATGTTTTTTTGTAAAAATTTTGGACAATAAATAAAAAAAACAAGAATAAAAAATATCTGAAGATGAAGTAATGGTAATTTATATTACAATCCTTGTTCACTAGCATACCTGCGCACGATTGTTGCGATAGTCAAAAGAAAGTTAAATCAGTACGGCCTGCCTCCGGAAAATGCAGAACTACTAGAACATTGCCTTATGTCTGTCTATTTATTCTTGCAGAAAATACATTTTACATCCAAATCGTCGATGGGCTCCGACGTCTCACCTGTTGTCGCTGATATTTTCATGGAGGACTTCGAGGAGTGGGCTCTCTCTACCACTGTGGCTATGCCGAAGATCTACAAAACGGTATGTTAACGATACTTTTGCCGTCTTCCCCAAAAACAAAGTAATTGCATTCTTAAACCACTTAAATTCTATAAAAAATAAAATTATATGTAGGCTATGGAGCCAGATATAAATAACTCTTTAGACTTTATGGACATTAAAATCATCCGCAATCCTGACATAATTATCTTACTCATATAGTGTATAAGATACCCACTCATACAGATAAATATCTCAATGGTAACTCCCATCAACCACCATGTCCGTTGGCTACCGTTAGTAAATCTTTGTTTCAGAGGGCACTTGCCATCTGTGAAACTGACCACCTAGCAGAGGAGCACATAAAACATATCCTTAAAAGCAATAACCACAAACTCCCAAAGTTGAGGTCACAAAAGCCGCCCCAAGCTCATTACAGTTGAGCGTCAGCCTGCTATCTTATATACATCAAGGGTGTCACTTACAAAATTGGTAATATCTAAAGGTGATCTTAAACAAAAACATACTTCAAGCCACACAAGGCGACTAGTCAATAACTAAGACCTATTAATACCCCTTACAGGATGTAGATGTTTACAAGTTGAATTGTGAGTGTGGTTTATCATACATTGGGCAAACAAAGAGAAGCATTGGTGTCCGCAAGAACACATAGCTGACAAGAAGAATTGATGCTCGACCAAGTCGCCAGTATATAATATATGGATATGTATATCCAGAACATGTTCCCAAAGCCCAACACTACATCCGTTCGATAACCTACAAATTCTAGCTAGGGAAGGCGAGAATATTAAAAAAGGCCATAGAAATTATACTGCAGTCAAATTAGGATAAAGTATGGAAATAATTCTGACAGAAGTAAATTCTTCTAGAATCGTTAGGAAACACAGCTAGAAGTATCTAGCATCTACGGAACCATGTTAAATATTAGGTATAAACTTTAACAGGCCGTTAATTAGAAGAATTCAAAGAAGTTTGAATAGTTTATTGTATTTTATGAATATACGTGCTTTATGTATAGTGACTAAATGTAGATGAAGACACTCTATGTAGAGTGAAAAAAGTCGTGCGACATACAGAATATTTGTCATTCTTTTTTTTATATGCAGCCCTAGGAAAACTCCGACATACGTGCAAATTTAAAACTAATTATAGGCATCATAAACGTTCAAATACAGTTGCACCAATGTCCAAGTAACGGATCATATCTTTTCAGCCAACTTCCAAAAACAGGAGTATTTTATAAAATCGAAGTGCAGTTTTTATGTAGTTCGATTTTGATAATTCTTTTTTTTGTTCGGTAGAGTATACGTCCAAGGTGGTTCGGACAAACCTACCTCGATGATATCGTAATTGATATAATCGAGACAGCGAAACTTTTCAGTTATTAGATTGTAACTCAATAATCGATGGACTGAATTTTATTAAATTTATATGACACTATCTCAGACGTATACTCTACCAAACAAAAAAAGAATGATTAAAACCGGACTAATCTGCAAAAAGATTTTCGTGATTATACATAAAAAAATATACACCTCGACTTGATAAAATTCTCCTATTTTTGGAAGTTGGTTGATAATACTTAGTTACAACGTAGATTATAATACTTTAAGTATAGTATAAAAATATAGCGATCACCACTTTTTCCTGAATAAAGTTATGCAATTTCAAAGTTTTTACTCGATTTAGGTATTCATCTTCCGGAGGTTAAGTTTCGTAGTGATTGAGTAAGGCATGATTCTTAAAGCATATTAAATCATAATAACATAAAAAACCCAATGTCGCGAATTATTTCTCCTCATTTGCAAAATATCGCCTTACTTGACTGGACTATAAATAACAGCCTAATTTCAATAGAGATGATATTTGTCAAGTACCACCTGTGGGTTTTGCACGAATATTTGCAAATGTGTAACGTAACGTGTCGTTTACGTGAAACAGTACAAACTGTTATTTATCTAGAGCAATTGTGACACAGCTAACTCATATTTGTATGCCGAAGCGTGACGCATTGACGCTTACGATACGAATACTTTTTTGTAAATTGTTTGTGCTACGGCCTCTGCTTGGGATCCAGTGATCAAACTAATAAAATCCCATAGCTAGTACAATACTTCAAGATTTCTGGACATTGCGAGTGACTACTGCGTGCATAGGAAACGTTTTAATTAAAATATGATACCTAATCGGTACATAAAAATAATTTCCATAATTTTAGACTTCACAGACAACTGTCATCCTGTCTGGGTAGACTTCCAGACACATATTTCAGTGAACATGGACACGGGTGTGACCATGTTCACTGAAAAATTTTAAAAGATCTAGATATAATAATATAAATTACTCGTATATGCGATTTAATCCGATTAAAGTTGTTTAATTTTATTAAACGAATTACTTTACATTGACCGATTCGGTGTAATGAGGTCAACCGACATGAAGCAGCATGGCGTTTTCATAGAGCAGTTCTCTTTTAGGTAAAATCATTATAAGTCATATTTCTCGACAGATAGTCTAAATGCAACTTAAGACAAAGGAGCCTGGTTCGAATCATGCCCAAAGCTGATTTGTATCTAAGATTTCTTGAAATGCTCGTAGTGGTAATAGCCTTGTCATTTTCAACAAGGTTAAGCAAAATGGGCTGCGGAAAAAACCATCACTAGCACCATCTAAAGTTAACGTTAAAACTACCGTCAAATCGACAGAACTAAGAAAGTTATATACGTTAATTTTAGATGGTGCAACTCAGCCTTAGATTAATGACCGCTAGAGTCATTTCAACTGAGCGCTTCTTTGCTTCAGAGGGAAAAGTTAGTCTGGTTATTTTTTTAAGACAACATTCGTAAGCCTATGTCAGAGGTTTTCGGGTGGCCTTAAAACTTCGGTACTAAGGCTCGTCACTTTTACGCAAACCGCACTTAACCTGCGTGGTAAATGAAATGAATGAAATGAAATGCATTTATTTGACACACACACACACACACACACAAATAGAGACAAACACAATAATTAGTAAGACTAGAGTTAATAATACAACTTAAACACAGACTCGTGGTACATTATGGTCCATACTCTTCTCTTTAAGTGGATAGTTCTAGTCCCAGTAATGAGAACTATTGGGCTCATAATGCTATAATATTCTTTAGTATTCTACGAATCCCAGTAATATTCCATTAACAGCACAGCAACTTATTTCCATAAAAGCGCATGCAACAATGATTTCCAATCAAAAGTTTTTCGATCTCCTCGTATTATTACACTCATAAATAGAAACCCTCGAGTTGTTTATAGATAAATGTTTGAAATTAAAGAAAGTAAGTCTCAACTTAACTCAAGCGAGATTTAACTTACACAATAAACTTAACCTTCCTTCGGTGTTAAACCGCTGATTAAGTAATCTCTACCTCCGTGAGCTTTCTTTAGAAAAACGCAAAACGTAATTTGTTATTATGCGGCTCTTTGTGTTGGGAAAGTTTCATTGGCTTAGGTAACGCTACGAAGTGGTAACTGCTTGTATATTCAGTGACGTTACGATAAATTACGTCACGATTTGTTGTAACTGCTGTCTTCATTTTGGTAAACGACGTGTTGCAAAAACGTACTTATAAAAATGACGCAGAAATGCTTAAAATATTTTAGTTGAGCTGCCTTACGATCAGCGGGTATTGTTGAATACGCCTGACGTAATGAAGTGGCAATGGTTACCATAGAGTAACTTTTTATACTAGAAATAGAGACCAATATCGGCGTCAATTAGTGATAACCGTATTTTCAGCACATTAGTGCCATCTGTAATTTCTAGAAGACATTACTTCTATTCCCACACATACGTATGGCGTTTGTGTTTGTATGTGTAGTAGATTATATCTATATTATTATACCTATATATAAAAATAAGTCGGGTTTTCCTTCCTGACGCTATAACTCCAGAACGCACGAACCGATTTCCACGGTTTTGCATTCGTTGGAAAGGTCTCGGGCTCCGTGAGGTTTATAGTAAAGAAAATTCAGGAAAAATATAAAAAGAAAAGTGGGAAAATCTTTTTTCACATACAGCGCCATCTCTGATACATAGCATGTACTACAAACCAATATTTTAAGTAGATGGCGCCAAACAAAATGTTACATAAAACTAAGCCATCTGGTGGCGAAACGGAGTTCGCAGGGTTTGCTAGTACCTATATAGGTATCTTTATACTAATACCTATCTTATTCATGTAGGTATTTGTACTTTTATGTGTACATGATTTTATTACCTATTTAAATTATTCCTTCCAAGGTTGATCAATTTAGCTGTAATATAAATTAGTATAACATTGGTATACAACAAACACTTAAACTGCCTTTAAATTGCTAAAACCAGGTGGTACATCCGTAATAAGTAATAAATGATATGCTTTATGTAATTAATGCAATCTTTAATGGTATTATTAAGTATTCTAAGTATCCACAAACGTCCAAAACATCCATCCGGCACAAAAACTAGAATCATCACAGAAAAAGTCAAAATATTAGTCCCGCACAGCAAATCCTTAAAATTGTATACTATACGTTAAGTATACGTATTATATATACGGATAATAATTTGTATTGTACAAATAAACACTCTTTAAAATTAAAAATAATCCAAAAAACAACCCACGGCAACCGGTGACATTCTTATCTATGATTTTAAGAAATTGTTCCAACAAGTTAAGTGTAACCGAAAATATTAGAGATTATAAAACATAATAATAGTAATCTTACACTATTGAATGACTAAACCAACAGGGTTTCATCTCCATTATTGCGTATATTTTCCCAAAATACGTCACCAACAACAATATAGCAGCGGCCGGCGCGTGTGCAGTGAGTCACAAGGTGGCGGAGTCTGCTTGCTATATAAGCGGGCGATTTTGCGTTGTTCTCTCTTCGTCCGATCATGTAACGTTCGGTCATGCTTCAGATAGGCACATTCATAGACTTCAAGTGATTCAAAATCGCTTTACCCGCAAGGCAGTAGGCGCACCGTGGTACTTACGGAACGCTGACCTCCACTGCGACCTAGAACTCCCCTCTATCGTACAGTTCATGAAAGACTGTTCTCGCCGCTACTTCGATGCGGCCCCACACCATCCCAACCCACTAGTGGTGCAAACCGCTAACTACTCAACACACACATCAGATCCATACTTCACCCCGCCACGCCGCCGCCCACGACACCTCCTGGATGACCCGGACGACCCCATCACGACAGCTTTGGCGTCGATCAGTCAGCCTCCTGGTAATATTGGCATTTCAGGTATTTCAGGGTCTACTCGCCGAGCCACGAGAGGTAATATGTCTGATTTTGGATTTCCAGTCTTCACAGTTAGACATCGAAGTCGTCGTAAGCGACTTCGAAATAATCCCAAATCAGACACAAGGTAATCTGTATTATATTTTGGTAATCTGTATTAAGGTAAAGGTAACGTATCGATCTTCGATTGAAAGTTTATACGTATCATCAATATTAACCTGTGTTTTATTTCATTAACCTGTGTTTTGTTTTCTTTCAGACAGTGCTGGCGGCTACCGGCACCTCTATTCCCTAGTAGGCAAGGGTTCGCCCTTGTCGTTGTCTAGCGCTTTATGCGCCCTTGTTACTCGGTTGAGTGCTGCGTGCACTCACCAACAGTCCTGTGTCGCTTTTAATGCCCGTAGTGGCAAAAAGCTCTACGTCCTTCCTAAAAAAAAAAAAAAAAAAAACGTTCTCTCACTGTCGGTCTAGCGCTCGACGAGTCAACATCTCCTGAGGATGCCTCGTGTAGAGGCGAAACACGTGTCGAATCGGTTTTGGTTGATTTGGGGTTTCTTGTGTTTTTTATTTTGTATTCTTCCTATTAGCATTTTATGCGGGAGGGAGGGTGGTGCACGCCCCCAAATAGGCCAAAATCATTGTTTTCTTTTCAGCGGAAGTGTCACTAAATATTTTTTAATATCGTTTTTTTGATAATGGATTTCCGCAAAGTAACGCCTGAATCAAAAAATTATTAATATATAGTTGAAATAAGTACGAGTAGATAATGCTTATTTTCGCACCAGAAATAAAACTATCGAAATAACGTACTACAAGCCCCTTATCTTATTTATATATATGTATTATTTTTCCTGAAACATTAATAATAACTATTTTTACTGATTTCTGTTCATTCCTTTATAACTCTTTATAATTTTAATATTTATTGTACTAAAGTACAGTTCGGTGAAAAAAAACTACCATTTTTCATAATTCTTTCGGTTAGGAACACAATCTAGTTTGATAACAGCGCTATCTGTAATTTCTAGATGACCCTAAATTATAGTGCTATGTGTATCATATCAATATCAAAAGTCAGTTACGAAAACTATCATAGAACAGACAATTGACACTTTAAATTATTTGGGTTATTGCTCCTTACTTTTTCACTAAGATTGTAGCCACTGATGGTTACCCATCGTCATAGTATTTCAAAGTACTATAAATTTCTATTTTTAAAAATAAAAAAAAAATAAAAACATACGGGCATAGTAAACAATGTCATGATTTCATGAAAAAAAATCACTGAAATCGGACAATGTTAAGAGGTAGAAAAGAGTTTTCTCTTTTAGCATGGAAAGTACTAGCTATGCAATCCTCTTAAGTTGTAAGTGTTGTGAGAACTGGGCAGCAGCATTTCTTAAAACATTTCACAGCATTTACGTGCATCGGAGGGCACATGTATATTCATGATGGTATGGGTATTTATAATATGTAGAAATTTCCCTTAAATCTATTGAGATGTTTTCCGTGAAGAAGTAACAGACATAGACTGACCTACTCACTCATTTACTCACTCACTCCCTCACACACTTTATATTAGTGACCTACTCGCTCAATCACTCACGTAAGGCCTCTCTAAGGCCTTCGACCGTGTATGGCACGAGGGCCTCTTGCTCAAACTGTCGAAGAGCCCGATGCCTAAGAAGACCGTCGAAATCATAAAGTCCTTCCTGACGGACCGACACATCGTCGTACGAATCGAGGACGCTACATCATCGCAGAAGCCAGTCAAAGCAGGAGTACCACAGGGGAGTTGTCTCTCTCCAATGCTCTACGCGTGGTACACCAACGTTGGTGGGCCGCGCAAAACTCGCCCTCCACGCCGACGACGCCGCATATTACGTCTCCTCGATTCGGACGGAAGCTGCCGTCAGGACAATCCAGGAGAATTTGAACGCCCTTCCGTTGGCGAAGTGGAGGATGAGAATGAACGTAGGCAAGACTCAGGGCCTTGTCACGGGCAGATCTAACCTCCCCACAAACCTCAAGATTCAAGACCAAGAGATCCCATGGGCCCCGGTGGTGAAATACCTCGGGGTCGAAATCGACAGAAATTTAACCTTCGCCCAGCACGTGAACACGAAGGTGAATGAAGGCGAAAGGCGCCAGAGCACGCCTTATGCCGGTCCTACGCTCCAAGCTACCACTCCGGGTGAAACTGCTTGTCTACAAGACATATATCCGGCCGATTATCACGTACGCCGCCCCGGCGTGGTACGCACAAACGGCCACCCATATACGTTCGAGACTGCAAGCGCAAGAAAACCTGACATTACGCACCATTGTCGAAGCCCCGCGATACGTCCGGAACGCGACAATTACAAGAGACCTTAAGCAAGAGAACATCAAACAGTTTGTAGAACGCCTCACCACAAAGATGTTCGACGCGGCGGACGCATCGAGAATTCCCCACCTCAGGGGCATCGCGTTCCTCCACGCTAGACCTCCCGACGCTCGCGGGATCAGGGAAACGAAACCAACGTCAAGAGAGCTCATTCCATTAGAAACCGACTACAACGAAGAAGAAGAAGATGCGAGGGTGGATCCGCCGGTGGTTACTATCGCGGTCGCCGATCAGCTCGCTAGGCTTCCCCTAGGGCCACTAGGGGTCTCACCCGGTGTGCTTGACTCGCCCCGACATCAGTTCATCGCAATGGACGGAGACGAGCCAGGGGCAGAGGGCATAGCCCGGACCCCTTTTCCCCGCCCAACCGCACATTGGGCGAGAAGAAGACCCAACGCAATCACTCACTCACTCCCTCACGATCTCACGAGTGTGATGGAACAAAACATTGTTTATTTTCTGTAGCACATATATTGTACTTCTATGTATCCAATTTTTTACAACATTATTATCGAACAAAACATGTTTAAACCTTCACTAACCGTTCAGTAACGGTTCACTCATTTCTACAAGACGTGCTTTCTCACACCCGGGGCTTGTCTACAAACTTTATTGTTCGACAAACTACAATGAAAGTGCACAAGCGACTTCACACGGGGGACTATGCTGCTTTTGGCCACATAAAGTTGCGAAACTGATTCATATTTATTGAAGGGTAAAGCAATTTTTTATGGGCGAGCTGCATGTAAAATGTGTTCTTATGTTTGCTCTTACTATCTGTTATACTGTTAAGTGTGTTTGTTACTAATCAGCAATGACAGTAAGCAAAGCGAGTAAAATATAATTTAGTATATACAAAAGCTTTTTTTTTTGAAGGGGGGAAATGTTGTCCACTTCCCTTCCGCCGCGAGGGTGACGGAAGGGGGTATGTGGGGCTCAGACCCACTAACCCCCCCCCCCTCGCCCCGTTAGCAGTCCTCCACCATGGTGGGGCGCGGGGTCGCGCTGGCATTCACTATCTCGCCCCAGCGGTAGGCCCGGATAGTATATACAAAAGCTACCTTAACTGTAAACTAGATTTTCACGACATTAAATATTAGGCTATTATTTTACCATAGGCCGCGCGGCCTAATGAAAAAAAGCTTTAACTTTAGACGCCATATTGTTAAATAAATACTCAAACTCTACTGAATTCATTTGCATATATTTCTTTAGACACACAATGAACAACTTCAGTTTATTCTATTACTTCTCTACGTTTGTAAATAATCAACATTTCAGTGCTGATTCAGTAGCTTTAACAAAGTTTGTCCATTTCAAATGAATATTGTAACACATCTAGTGAAACTGAGTACAACACTACTGGAATAAATTATTATGAGAGCTGCGTACCCCCGAATTGTTATATATCTCACGACAAGCTAACGATACGCGTAAATTTCATGAGCTTTGTTTTTAAATGAAAAAGTAATATAAAGAATCAGCATGGAATTCTTATGTACTACCATAGTGAGTACCGGTATTCCATAAATATAATAGTAGTATTAGACAGTTTTTTGTAGTTTGTCAGACTATGTAATTCACAGTTTACCCTCGGCAGGACATCTTTAAAGAAAAAAGAATCATGTCCATTTTCAATAATATTTTTGAGAAGATCTAAACCAGATATGTGACACATCAGTTTAAAAATGCTACTAACATTGTTTAGGTAGGTATTCTGTAAAACCTCATTCTCGTCTTAACTGAATTCGGTTTGAGAAAGCCATATTGTTGACGGTCACTGACACAGCCATTCGAGCATTTTAGCGTCTGGTAAGATTCGCGTGTGAAGCAAAGTAATGCAACCTAGATTCGAGATGCGGAGACTTCGAAACTTTGTAAGTAAAATGTTATACTTTAGAGGTTTCCGCAAAGCCTAATAAAATTGAAGAGACAAAATATAATAACGGTCCATTGTCTTTGTTCAGTTTCCGTATTTTACATTTCGAACCAGCATTGAGACAATACAAATCCTTACAAATGTAAACGCTCTATACGTGTCTGAAAACGAATATGTGCTGCTATAAATCTATATTGTCACCTCCTGGTATTGAAATTTAAATGGTAAGGACAGTTTTTACTACTCTTTGCTTGTTATAGGGATTTTAATGTTTACGAAAAAAGTCTAAAATACTATGGAGAAAGTTTTACAAATTTCTTTATGCTGTAACAGTCGGTTCCTATGATATATTATTTTTAGATAAATGGGTGAAAATTTGATCGCTATCTATATTTAGAAAACCATCATAGAAATAATATAAATGCAAATATTTGCTAGCGGTGTAGATGCTCGTTACCTACATACAGCGCTCATACGGCTGAATGAGTTTTGATGAACTTTTGTACCTGATTACTTTCAGTTTTGATATAAACTGTGTATGTGTTTGTATACTCGACACAAACACGCGCACCAGTCGACCGAAGCTTACATATTTTCACATTTCTTCAGTTTTTTTTTGTCTCATGTAATAGTAAGTAAGGCTATACCTGAATCTTTTCTTAGTCTTTCAGACATGGGAGGAAATGGAATAGTCCAATTCTTAGGCTATTATTATTTATTAAGGGCTTCGATTGTGAGTTATTTTACTTACAATGTTGCTCATTAATAAAATTCCATCTTGGTTGATACCACAGCGTTGTGACAAATATGTCTATACAAATATACTATACAAGAGCAGTAGTATAGCAGTAGTATATACTACTAGTTGTACGTATTTAAGGCAATTCAAGCCCTTATAAGACGATTTTTTGTAGGTTGATGCAAGCACTTTTAGGTATCAAACTGAACCAAATTTGTGACTGCACACTATTCGTTGTGGCAAGTTCACTGGGTAAGCAGGACCCAGATAGCAATGTTTGGTGAGGAGCACGCTGCAGTATCACCCAAAACTTTAACTTATAGTCTGGGTTGCACTGTAACTGACATAGACAGGTATGGTGATTTCAGAAAAGAACATCTTCTCGCTTAATTGTAAAGCTACCCTTATATCTATATTGACATAAGGCATCTCTAAAACTTCGTTGGTAATATGTACACGTAATATGTGTTTCACAGGAAGTATTCAGAGCTTGCGCTCCGCAACTATGCCATAACTTATGCAGCGCCGACAAAAGCCCCTGTGACAACTTCATTTCAGTTCAGCTATTTAGTTTCAGAAAGTGCATGACAAATTTACTGCCATGCACTGGTGTCAGACCGTCATCACGTTTCGCCTGTATGGTCTACCTACTGTACTGCATGCATATTGTACAATCAGTGCTTTACGCTTCTACTGCTGGGATGAAATGAGGATAATACATAACCTAACAGTGCCCAGTTTGGCTTGGTGGATAAGGCAGGCTCAGTGTTTTCAGACGGGCTTAAAGTCTTCTAGGTGACCTAATATAATATGTGTTATTATAATACAACGTCCGGAACTGACGCGTAACATACCTTCTGCCGGCGACCCTCCGCAACATATTATAGAAGCACGATTTAGATGGTAAGTAAATTTCCCCTCTTATCTGCTACATGCTTACCGTCATTCTTTGGTGCATGAGTCTGGGCACCTTACCCTGCCTGAGAACTCGGGTAGAATACAGGAAGAACACAAATACGTGGTTATATTTAAGTTACATGTAGGGTAGTATTAAATTACATTAATTCAATTGTATTAGATTACTTAAATAAGATTTCTTTGGGTGAATGAAATAAAGATTGTATGATCTCCAAAAATAAATAGGTTTATTCGCGGGTCGGAGCAGTGCCCACAAGGTGAGTCAAAACATTTTTAATAATATAAAACATAATAATAGTTACTTAGTTTAACTTAATTAACCCATACATAACGATTAGGTAAGTCCGGGTACGAATGCTTTTCGGTCCCGTATTATTTTTTTCTTTAAAGGTGGGTAAGAATTAACTGCGGATAAGGAAAGAGAGTACTTTGTCACAAATTTTTACATATCTGTCATCCGTACAATGCTGGTGCAGGTAGGCATAAAACAGCTCAAAATGATAATGAAAAATCGAGCATTTAGATCCCGGTACTTCAGGCAAGGCAAATCGGAAAATGGCGGGTAAATCCTTGTGACCATCTTTCTTATATGTTACAAGCGGCTGTTTATTTTGTCCACTCCTTCCAATCACAGAGCAGTATATCCTTAAGTAAACCCCATATGATGAACGAGCTTTCGGGCTTGAATTTCATCCAACATCTTCAATGTCCGGTGTGGCTACCGAAAGGATCAATAAATCAGACGTCGTCGTAGCGCACTTCCGGCCATCCGTCCTGTGATATATCTTGAGTCGGAACTGCCTCACTGAGCCAAAATCCCTGACTACTGACGCATCTTGACAACGCAATTTTAACCTTATACGACTTAAGTAACATTACTGAACTATTACTACTATCACTACTACATTGAATTTAAAGCTGTCTTCCTTTAAAGTTGCTTTCTTTAGTAGTTTTGCATTTTATCTTTGCCATTCCTTTTTTATGTAGTTACTGACCAATCCTACCACCAGGAGCAACCGGATTACACTTTATAACAGTTTTTAACTTTAACTGAAATGCGTAGTCACGATGAAATTTCGTGACTTTGGTCTCTCAATAGTAGAACAATACATTTTTTAAAGTTATTTTCGGACAGCTCTATAGATATTGATATGAACATATACACTTTACGTTTTATAAATCCATATCTAATTTACACATTCGCCAATAAAATTTCGAAATTATCTTTGAAAATGCAACAAGTTAGAACAAAGCCCATTTCAGATTCCAGGAAGCTACTGATTTTTTGTACTGATAGGTATATACCATGTCACATTTCCATGTGATTACACCATTTGTATTTGCCCGCAACAAAAAATACTATATTAGTTGAGCTTATCAAATAAACATGTTTTAATTTAAAGTTTTCACATGACATTATACCCGAGGCGGTAGTACAGGAAACATTTTCAGTCCCTACCCAACTAAGCATATTTTCTAAAATTTATCGTGTAATCAAACGCCTTTTGCCCACTAAATCCCAAAACATTAGCTGAGTCTATAACTAAGTCAATTAATCTTAACAATCTGTATACCTATTGCTCTAGTTTCTTACATTAATTCCATCCATGGTTTACTAAGTTTAGTATAATATGCGCAGTGTAGTTTACAATATTATTCATATATATAAATAATATTGTAAACTAAACTTCGCAAGAGTCTTTCACGTTTCATCGATTATTGTTGTAAACGAAAATCTTTGTTGACTACAGTAAGTACCTTCGATAAATAAAACATTACTGAGGCGACCTGCAAAACAGGTATATTGATGGCCGAACGTGACAATGTGGCCTGCCGTGCGATTCTCTAAGAGCAAACATCGTTGCATCTTTGACAACACCCGTGAAACAAATGACGAGATGACAAGAAACGTTGGAAAACCAACTATGTGTACTAGGGCGATATCTCATAAAGTATTTGACATCGGTGAGCTCGTCGGCATTCATCGTTAGAGAATCGCACGGGTCGCTCACCGTCATCCCTTAATATTCCACTCGGCTCCAGTGTATTAATTATTATAAATTCTAGAGTCGATTATAATCCATATTGTTTCAAGAACGACAACATACAGTAATTTTTGTTACATGTGTATCTTGGTATGCCAAATTATCTAATTTAACTAATTTGGGGTAAATACTTGGTTTCATATTTAGATACCAGAACAGTTATAGTTACAGTTATAGACTATATATTTCACACTATTTAACGTCCATTTTTTGGTAAAAAAAAAAATTCACTCTTTTTAGTGAACCTTGCTATACCGGGATCAATTATTGTCTTTCACGGTTAATTACGATATCATCGGTAGAAAATACTTTTCAGTGTAATGTGACGATGAGTGTAACTCAAAACCCGCTTGACCAAATTTGATGAAATTATAATGGGATCACTTCGGAGTATACTCTACCAAACAAAAAAATAAGTATCAAAATTGGACTACTCTGCAAAAAGTTATGCATGATCATACATAAAACAAAAAAATATATACGCGACGACATGTGAACCTCCACCTTTTTTGGCGTTGGTTGAAAATGTATTAAGCTTTAATATAAAAATTGCTTTTTAAAATAAAATAAATTGATATCATAATAAGTAATCAAAAACTACATAAAAATATGCACAACATAACATCTGAACTTTTAAATCATGCACATGCTGTGGACGTTATTCGTGGTTATTCGTGCCTTAAGTCACACTCAACCTCTGTCTATAAAATTACCGTATGAATGGGAAAAGTAATAAAAATACTTACATCGCGCATTGATCACGCGTTAATTTGAAACAACTTCAATTATTAGCATTGCGCTTATAAAAAAATATAATATTTAAATGATTGAGATTGACTTCACTGTACACTGTGATCTTTTTATAGCCATGGAGGTTCCTGCTTTATTACATATCAAGACATGGTATTATGGTCTAGACATAACATTTCATTTTATTATTTAATGGATTACTTGAATTTCACAAGATACGCATCAGTTAAACATCTGCGGCCTTATTAATAAACTTGTAATAAACCCGGAGTAGTTAAAACATCTATCTGTAAATTTTTCGCTTGCAGTAAATGTCACGCGTGAAAGCAAGACAAAGCATGTTACGCCTAATCTATGTTTACGCAACGTTTATTAATAAAGGCCTCAGAGCATTAGTTAGTAAAAAATAAGAATTATTTATAAATGCAATACACTTTTCAAAGAAACTGGGGCAATGAATGCTACGTGAACTGTGTGCATTCGACTCTGACCAGCGGGCATTGAAAAGGTCACTGGTTATAGCTACGTTTAAACTACTAAAAACTTTTAAATAAGCAATAAAAATGTGTCATTTAGGATATTCAGCCGCTAATTACTCACGTCACGCGTACCTAAACTAAGCGATCTAAGACTTTATTATCATATAGATATTTTTTTTTGTAACTGCTGGTAAACTGCTTGACAATCGAGTCTAAGATGTTATTAGGTACACTAAACCTAGAATGGTAACTGGCTTGTAGGGACACTTACTGAAAAACAGCGTTCGGTGCTTGGCGATAGTTCTTACAACTTGAGAGCGGTAGCTAAGCAGACAAGTACTAGAAAGTGGTCTACCACATTGCAGTGGGTTTCCGTGGTTGGCTTCAAGCTGGTAGTAGCATTCAAGCCCGATGTAGTATTATCGCTTCGTGGAGCGCAGAATTATAATAGATATATAGAAACACAATAAGTTTGATCAGTACGTGACACATTCGCAGTTGTCTGTTTTGAGGCAAAGTAAGTAAAAATCTATAAAATTATTATATTGTATTAATCTATTTTTACTCGGGCCGTGCGCTCCAACTCGGGGCCGTGCGCTCCAAGTACTTTGTTAGAGGTATGTCATTATGATACACTCTGACACTGATTACGCCAAGGTACACTAACTCGTATGTACCTACATATTGCTTAAGCTGAATTTATGTTTATATTATGCAGATATAAAAACTAAGTAAGCTGGCACGAGAATGATAGAACACATTTGCATATTAATTGAAGAACTATCATCGGGGTAGCAGAGATAATGGAGTTCTGATTTCTTATGCTCGAATACTGAAAGTAAACAACAATAAACTCTTTAAATCACGTATAATATTTAATTTTATGTTTATCCCGACGTGACCGTGTTCACTGAAAAGTTTTCGAAACGTAGGGATAAAAATAATATAAAATATACATACCTTGACGTTTTCTCCGTTTGAAGTTGTTTAATTTAGAAGCCGAAAATACAACTGATAAATATTAGATAAAATTGAAATAGGACGTTTTAATTCTTACTATACCATCTAACATTTCCATAAATTAGACGTACAGTTCTTATCTCTAAATCCGTACGTGAGGGCCGCAGCAGTCACAAAAGGCGATTAAACACAGAAATGTTCACTACATATAACTTCTTAGTATATACAGATTACGAATACCTAGAGATTAGACCACCAGACACAGCACGTACTAACTTTTAATGTAACTTTTAAAACTCCACTCAGCTTCAATTGTGGTTTGAATGCTCCAAAGCACGAGATGTGTTTTGTTTTTACTTACACAATATAAGTTACTTAAATGGTCAATATATTATTTAGACTTACTCCGCCTTATTATAAAACGTGGACTAAAGATATTCCTGAGATTAAACCGTGGTTTAAGGGAATTTTATATAAGAAATTTGCTTACACCAGGGTATGAACTCTAGACTTAACCCATTGCGTCACAGAGACGTGATGATAATACGTCAGTTTCATTCATAAATCTTTTGTTTTAATTATCACGGTATAGGAAGGATTAATCCGTCTTATTATACAGCGTGGATTTAAAATAGTTCCGAGATTAAACCGTGGTTTAATTAGTATCAACAATCCATACATTCATACAAACTATCTCGCTTATAATATAAGTAGGATTTACTGAAGGTAAAATTTTAATAAAAGTCTATAATCACTAGAGCTTGTACATATCATGCCTTTATTCATATTCTTAAGGCACGTCCCAATTATCTATCTATCCATGGTTTACCTTACTACCGATAGCAATTTGACATAACGTCCATACAAATAGTGCAAACATCTATCTCTAGTAAGGTAAACCGGCGATAGATAGATTATTGGGACCGGCCGTTACTGTGATTATTACCATGATTGAACCGATGTCACGAATTTTTTGCAAACACCATAACAACGGAAGCACTGCGAGTGGGCTATGAGGATGTGTAGTGATCAAAACAGGTTGTAGTGTTATAGATTACCTACACTGATTAGATTACCTAGAAGAAGGCCTAGCTACGAGTAGTTAACTATTAAATAAATTAGAAATAAAAAAAGTTAAAATAATAAAGAATACATGACCTGGCCAAATCGCATTTCACTATAAGTCCTGAAAAGTCAGTTCGTTCAACACGTTACACACATAAAGGTTCTAGTCAACGTCTGGCTCTGAAGGATAGTTGAGTTCTGCATTAAGAGCTCGTGGGATACCATCAATGTCTTGTTCTGAATTCAGAGTTCACTGAATGCTTTCTTTTAATAGGAGTTTCCGCTTTGCTCCATCTAATTTATATCATCATGCTCAAATCGAATTCTTGATATCTAGTCTCATGTAAATAGGGCGAAATCTTTTATCGGAATCTCTGCTCCAATATCCATCTCTTCTCTTAAATAATCTATTAAGGAATACATCTACTCTCCTCAAAATCAAATCCAAAATTTGTCTCCTTCTACGACATAATTTTATTTTAGAAATTTTTAAATTTCCCTTATAGCTGGTCAATATCAAAACAGTTTTTAAGTAATATAAAATACAAATAAGGATTTATGAAATGAGATTATGATGTCATATGAAATTATATTACAAGGTATATTGATGGCCTAACATGACAATGTGGCCTGCCGTGCGATTCTCTAAGAGCAAACATCGTTGCATATTTGACAACATCAGTGCAACTAATGAAGAGATGACAAGAAACGTTGGAAAAACAATCTTATTTACTAGGGCGATATCTCATAAAGTATGTGACATCGGTGAGCTCGTCGACGAATCATTACAGAATCGCACCGCTGTTCTCGAGCATGGAAATTTTGCTGTGTCTGGATTAGTCTGATACTGGAAACCTTAAAAGTCAAGGAAAAATTCCGGTTATAATTTAAATAATGGTTTTAGTGACAGTTAACATAGTGCACCCCATGCACGGTTTCACCAAAGTGACAAAAGTGATTATTACATAATTTATAAGTCCTAGCTGCGCCCCGCGGTTTTACCTGCATGTTGATTGATGATGATGATGAACACATAATACAAATCTTAGATGGCGGCTGCAAAAGATTATAATATTATTATGAACTATATCGTACTGGGTGTCGTTTTATGGTTTTCGAAGGTGTCATACATTTTATTTGGTAACTAGAATTAACTAGATTTAATGTCTACAGCAGAACAACGAATGTTTTATTAAAAAAAATACCTTAAACATTAAAAGTGACAACTATGGCTTCAATGGGGCATAGATAATTATTTAATTTTAATCAACTAGGCTTAGTTTCCATACTGTTGCATCTTTATACTGTGACAGAGGTTAGTAGCAATGCAATCGCAACTCAATAGTTTACAGAATACCATTTATGTCAAAAATTATCGATCGCAAGCCGCTGGACCGCGATCGAACCTAAATAGCGAGCAGAATACCAACACTGTCAAGAACGACAATTTTCGTGCAATTGAGTTGCTATATCGCGGTTCAATAGCTAAGAGAATAGGAACTTAGGCTGATCGTGCGTTCTCGCGCGGTACAAACGATAGAGAGGCACGATCGGCCTAAGCGTTCGGCTTGTCTTATGACGTTAAATTATCGTCCGTATAGCGACTTTAGAGACAACCATTTTTCTGAAATATAAGTAGCCTAAGTTACTCCTTATAATATCAGCTATTTGCCAGTGAAAGTCACATAAAATCGGTCCAGTCGTTTCAGAGATTAGCCGGAACAAACAGACGAAATTTTTTTTTTTTTTTGTGAAAGTACCTTGTGAATGTGCACTTGGTAATAACTGTTAATTTTGAATTATTAACAGACAGTTTTATTTATCTTTACGTGTATCGATATAAATAGATATCATATATCCTATTTCAGTACCTAAAGTAAAACTATTTTAACAAAATCCGTAAGCCCACGTTAGTCACTAATATATACGGAGAGAAATACTTTTGCATTTCATAAATTATAATGTGGTAAGTAGTTTACTTAGACAAAAACTCTTTTAAAATCATCAACGATATCATCTGCAGCTGGTTGTAGAATTTCTATCTTTGTGTGTGTTATACAAATATATCATGCTTATGATCAAATTAACAATATCCATTCCCGATAAAACAAACCCTTATAAAAGCACTGGAAATAGAAAAACGTGAGTAGACAATAAAATCGGTGCTTACTCGAACGTATAATGTAAGTACAGTCGCGGAACAACGGCTCTACAATGTTGTCAAAGCAATAAAACGTGTATTCGATACTGTAAGGTGCCAATTCAGTGTACCCAACTACTTGTGTGAGAAAGTGATGTACATTTCGGACCGCTAAATGAATTCACACTTACTGTGGCACATGTAGTAAAGGATGTGCGTTTAAAACTACTTAGTTAATCTAAAAACTTGGTTAATACAAAAAATAACTTAGTAAGTCTAAAAAAAACATAATATGATCCAATAATCATATTACGCATAGTTCTGTAGCTGCAGTAAGTGTGTATCTGTTTCAAATCTAGGTGTTAACATTCCCTAGACACAGGAACATATTTAAGAAAAAAAGAGCAGCAAGGAAATGGATATCAGATAGAAGTTTATTATATTTTGTCACATTTAATAGTTTATCCTTGTCAAAACAAAGCAACCGTTGAGTAACTCGTTTACTTAAAAGGTCTAATTTAGACAATACTCCTCTACCTTCAGTACTATTTAGGTTACAGGAGTATTGGAAAACAACCGGTTGCTATTTTTAACTGTCATGAGAACTTTAATTTGGTTGGCGACGACGGTGGCTAGTTGAGATCCTTTACGACCATCCCCGCCATATTATTATTCCAATGTGCTAACACACATTTCCGCTCTAGACACAATTTTTTTATGTAACCAGAGATCAAACCTGAGACACTGCGCTTCGAAGACAGATTCACTATTAACTGAGCTAACGGAGCCGTCTAACTAAACTGACAAATGAATAGTCAAATCTACACATATTTTAATACAACCGTGCGATTCTCTAATGATTCGTCGACTAGCTCACCAATGTAAAGTGATTTATGAGAGGTCGGCCTTGTGCACAAGGTTGTTTTTCCAACGTTTCTTTTCATCTCGTCATTTGTTCGCGGATGTTTTCAAAGATGCAACGATGTTTGCTCTTAGAGAATCGCTCGGCAGAATCGCACGGCTGATTCGTTTTTTGATATGCGATTTATCGAATATAGAAGATGTATTTACCTAGCCCAGGCGAATCGGTCAGAAGGTGAAGAACTCTAAAACATTTTCTGAAAGTACAAAATAATATTATAAATGTAATATTAAAGTTTTAACGAGAACAGAGCGAAAAGTTCAAGGAAGTCATAATTTTCTTGCCTCGGTCGTACTTTTTCCACGTTTTGTTGGTCATTATAAGTTTATGCATGTAATAAAGGACCTATATATTTTACTTATTATTGTCAGGTACAGTTACGGTGTAGGATGTTATTGACAGCCATTTGAAGACATTTTATGGTAAATGGGTAAAGCACGCCCACATTTTGTTGAAACAAATGAAAAGCGGCAGTGGAATAACTTCTGTCTTCATAAAGAATCTCAAAAGAGGTGAAAATATTATGACTTTCAAAATCGTGCAGAAGTTATAACATTTCCTCGTATATATTTTTTATTTATCATACAACACCAAGGAAGTTACATATACATTAAATTGTTTTTTTTATTTTATTTTATGGATTGAAATGAACATTCGTGTTAAAAAAACGCTATTACAACGAATTATTTTTCATCCTAGTAATAGACGAATAACAATGTAATAGTTGCAATTAATAGGTCAATAACATAAACATAAATAAAAAATCAAGAAAATAATATTATCAACAATCCAGTTGCTAGGTCCCTCACCGTTGTGTCTGCAGTGAAATGGCGGGTCGGTTCGGCCATCATGCACCGTCAATGCGTAAAGAGCGTGGGGCCAGCTTGAATGATGTCATCCCTCGGGCCTTTGTCAGTTCCGGTGTTCCGTCAGTTTTAGAACCCAATGGACTGATTCGGGGCGACAGCAAGAGACCAGACGGGATGATTATCGTCCCGTAGAAGATCGGACAGCCCGCCTGGTTTGGGGTGCTACATGTGTAGTGTAGACACACGTGCGCCGACTCATCTCGCAGGGACGATTGATTGGGTTGGCGCTGCCCTACCTAAAGCCAGAAGAAGTTAGACAGAATGTACATGTTTGTGCCGTTTGAAGTCGAGACTTTAGGCCCGTGGGGGACATCAGCTCTCAACTTGATCCATAGGACGGGTGACCGAAATGCTTATGCCTGCTTTGCGCAAAAAGCGTCTCCATGCTGCCTGCATTTTGGCACCTTTCCGCCCACCATGGGGCTTATTTATTAGTTTTTATTTTTAAGATTTATAATTTCTGTAAATATCTGTATCTATAAAGTACTTAAAGCTATTTTTTGTACATAAATTACCAACATTTACCGTAGCAGACATAAATAAATATGCTACAGTAAATAAGAATGAATAAAAATGTGCTGTGACTTTTTTACCTAACAAGGACTATTGACACCTATTGTACGAAAAGTGCTACATTACTTCTAAACCCTTTCTACCCTCACATAACACCTTAGTTCTCCTTACACAAAGACTTTCTATTAAACTTGTCTATAGTTCTGACTAAAGGTACCGGCCCTTTCACTGCACTATTTAAGCACCTAAGCCCATTGGCAATAGACTTTATTGCAAATAAAACGTGCTCCAACTCACAACGTTTCGGATCTCGATTTTGTAGACGTACATTTTCTTTAACACAAAAAACAATTTACCTTACGACGGGACCCCGGCTGCGTTTACCTCTTTAAAAATGATTATGGGTTATTTCTCGCCGTTTCAAAATACCTATTGCCTACCTACGCCGAATGAAGAAGTAAATTACGTCATTATACTCTGTTCACACGTACAAATACGTGAGTTTAAATACAACATGTATTTTATGTTAAATCGAATTGTAACCATGTGTTTGTGGTGCTGTTTGTATGTTAATTATTATCATTATCACTAATTGCTGAAATTCAAATCGACAAAGAGATAAGAGTATATATATTCTCTAGTTTTAATATGTGAAACGGAAATCACTCACGTAAATAAATCAGATCTTTTCAATGATTGTTTTGTATAGGTCGTTTTTAATGAGAGGGCAGAACGCTCGCGGTAAAGCACTGAGGCGTAATACATTACAGGGTAGTAAAAAATGTTCGCGTCTTTGGATGATACTTTACTTTCAGGCATAGATGCAGCTAGACGTTAGTGGTATAAATTCGGTTACGTAATTTTTAAATCCTTAATTACGAGTAATTGTAATCCTGGCGGTTCGAATATTTCTCAGTAGTTGTGGTAAAGGCGACCACGGCACGCTCCTCAAAACCCTCGATCTGTAAAAAGTGCTTCAATTTACTCTTGATATACATAGTTGGGCTCTATTTCAAAAAGGATAATAATACCACACACGCAGAAACTTGTATGCAACTGGATACTGCGGATACCTATTGATACTACATCCCGCAGGAAGTAGAAAAAAGTTCGGATTAAGAGTAAAAGTGTCTAATACTCAAGCAGGTTCCACTGAAAACGTAGGCCAAAGACGGCAATGACCTCCAGAACGTAGACCAGGTAGACAAGGGGCCTGGGTTGTGATGCAGCGCGGGGAGAGGGCACATGCAGGGTAGGAAATGAATGAATAGGTAGCGTGGGAATTGCAGAGCGCATTGACTCCAACGAGTTCCAAGAATAGACCTGTCTAATTTGGCTGTCAAAAAAAAACCCGGATAATAATTGTTTAATTTTGTAAGAAAAAAATTACAAGCGATTTAAATTTTGATACATTGCCTTGTGAATCTTCACTAGGAACATAATCACACTACTGTGTGTATTACTACATTTTTCACCATTCGCTGTATACTTAGTAACGAATTTGGCAAGTTGTTATCCCAATTTTAAACGGTTGGCCTGTTTGTGACGTAGTTGCATTGCCACCGATAACCGGTACGTACAAAATGAAATTAAAAAAGTAGGCCTGGAATACCTCTACATAACAATCGGTAATATACCTGAACGTGAGCCAGCAAAACAGTCAAATATCATAGAGATATTGGCATGTAGGTTTCGCGTCCGCTACGAACAAATTGGACGGTCGCTGGCACGCGCTTTAACGTGCCCTAATAAAAACGGACACCCTCTGGGAAATCTGTATGATGTGACGCAGCGTGTGATTTTATGCTTTAACACTTTTGAACTGAAGTTAGTCGTTATAGCTTCGGCACTTGCACGTAAAAACATTAATTGTTTATAACATTATATAAACTGGATTTTTATTCATGAATGTTTAGCCTGAATTTAAAACGTTGCTTATTATTTGCTTATTATGTAAAGATTTTCTTTTAAAAGATAAATTCAATAAAATCATATTTGTTTTTTTAAAGTCTTTTAACGGTTTCATAAAGTTTCGCAATCAACCCCGATTTAAAAAAAAAAGTTGCATGTAGGTACGTTTTATGTAAGCTCAAGCATGAGCACCGTGATGCGAGTGGAGTTTCTGGAGTCCTATAAAAAACTACTTACATGGTATATAGGAAGTGAAGGAAGTATAGGGAAAAAAGCAGTAAAGCACACCACGGGCTTCTTGGCGGAAGTTAAGGATGCAACCGAGAAATTGCTAGGATGATGATGGTATATATGAAGTGAAGGAAGTATAGGGAAAAAAGCAGTAAAGCACACCACGGGCTTCTTGGCGGAAGTTAAGGATGCAACCGAGAAATTGCTAGGATGATGATGGTATATATGAAGTGAAGGAAGTAGAGGGAAAAAAGCAGTAAAGCACACCACGGGCTTCTTGGCGGAAGTTAAGGATGCAACCGAGAAATTGCTAGGATGATGATGCTATATAGGAAGTGAAGGAAGTAAGGGAAAAAAGCAGTAAAGCACACCACGGGCTTCTTGGCAGAAGTTAAGGATGCAAACGAGAAATTGCTAGAATGATGATGGTATATAGGAAGTGACATGGATTTGCTTAAATTTTTGCGCTAAATAATAAATAACTTGCCAAGAGCATGTGAAGCCTGACTTCTGAGAATATGAGCGAATTAAAATTAAGGGCACTGTTACAGATGGTTATATATTACAACCCGGTCAGAATATCTGTGCACCTCGCTGGAATGCGGCGCCTCTCCCGCTTCCCCTGTCACCTCTCCGCGCACTCCCTGGTGCGACAGTATGGTTAGCATCTTCGTTGCCGATACACGTCCCGATAATTTTGATATTTTCGCTTTGTTCTTGTTTTGTTTTTTAATATTTATTGTTAAGTTTAGGCTGTTTACTGTTAAGTTTGGACTGGTTTGGTTGTTATTAAAATTGTTGTAGCTGATAAACTCATGTCATGGAAAAAACCATACACAGCGAATCAAGAAATTTAATCTTGAAAGTGCTCAAGTTTTTTGAATCAGAGAAAGCAAATAAACAGTACACCATACCTGTTGTAGACCAAGTGGTGAAACGAACCTGTGCTGCAACTGGGATATCAAAGAGAACTCTAATGAAAATTAAAAAATTAAAGGCATAGAGTCAATAATTTATAGTGACTGAGTTTAATAATAAATGATTTCTAATCAAAATTATTGTTTTTTAATAACAAACCTTTCATCAATAATAAATTGATTTGAAAAGGATAGTAATTTTTTTTACCTCCACATTTCTCGAAAAAACTTTTTTCACACCGTACCCAGACCGCCGATATGACGTCACGAGGTCAGGTGCACATATATTGTGACCGGGTTGTATGTCAGTGAGTTTAAGACACTTTAGTGAACTTTTATAAACCTCTATTATAACTACGAGTACCTATTCTAAAGTTATCTTCTTATTATTCGATAATTTTAATCACATTAGATCATAATCATAATCAGCCCATTTTTCCCACTGTTGGGACTCGAGCCTCCCTTTCAGAGGAGTTGGGCCATAATCCACCACGCGGGCCCAGTGCGGCTTGGTAGACGGGTTAGTTGCCAACCCATGTCGGAGTTTTTAGGCCACCCGAATGCCTTCGACCTTGCCTAACGACTGCTGTCCTAAGACAAACAACCGGGACCGACGGCTTAACGTGAACTCACGGAAGCGCTCAGTTGAATAATACCATTAGCGGTTGGTTACCCATCCAAGTCCTGACCGCAGGAAACGTTGCTTAACTTGTTGATCGGTTAAGACCGCCAAGTCGAGCTCCGCTACGAGTGCTTCTCACCCATTCACATTAGTTTTTTTTTTTTTAGGAAGGACATAGAGCTTTTTGCCACTACGGGCATTAAAAGCGACACAGGACTGTTGGTGAGTGCACGCAGCACTCAACCGAGTGACAACAAGGGCGCATAAAGCGCTAGACAACGACAAGGGGGAACCGTTGCCTAGTAGGGAATAGAGGTGCCGTTAGCCGCCAGCACTGTCTGAAAGAAAACAAAACACAGGTTAATGAAATAAAACACAGGTTAATATTGATGATACTTATAAACTTTCAATCGAAAATCTGGCTGAACGACGCTCATTGAACCTGCATTCTTCGGATGATGCTGAAGCCTATAGGCTGCTCAATAGACGAATATGGAAGTCCTTGCGACACGACATCCAGATCTTTAATACAAACCGTATTAAAGAGACTATGGGCATGTCTATTGGGCAAAGCCAGTTGACAAAGCTGAAGAGAGAAGACGGCAGTGTAGCGTCGACCAATGCAGAAGTATTAGGAGAGGTAGTGAGTTTCTACGGACAGCTATAAACCTCGTTCGCTAAACCTGTTAGCAGCTCGGTCAAAGACCCAAGAGCCAAACTGACCCGACATTATACCGAAGATATCCCGGACATCAGCCTGTACGAGATTAGAATGGTCTTGAAACAGCTTAAGAACCACAAGGCGCCTGGTGACGACGGTATCACATCTGAGCTTCTGAAAGCAGGTGGAACACCGGTACTTAAAGTCCTTCAGAAGCTCTTTAATACCGTCTTACTCGAAGGTTCAACGCCAGAAGCATGGAACAAAAGCGTAGTGGTGCTGTTCGTCAAGAAAGGTGACAACACTTTACTTAAAAATTACAGACCCATCTCGCTTTTGAGCCATGTTTATAAGCTGTTCTCGAAGTTCATAATGAACCGTCTCAGTCGCAGGTTTGATGAATTCCAGCCTCCGGAACAAGCCGGTTTCCGAAAAGGCTATAGTACCATAGATCACATCCACACACTACGGCAAGTTATACAGAAGACCGAAGAGTATAACTTGCCTCTTTGTTTAGCGTTTGTGGACTACGAGAAAGCCTTTGATTCGATCGAGACGTGGGCAGTGCTTGAGTCTCTCCAGCGGTGCCGTATAGACTATCGGTATATTGAAGTGCTGAAGTGTTTGTACCAAAACGCCTACATGTCAGTCCGAGTATAGGAGCAGAGCTCGAAGGCAATTCCATTGCAAAGAGGCGTGAGACAGGGAGACGTTATATCTCCGAAACTGTTCACCGCTACATTGGAAGACGCCTTCAAGCTTCTGGAATGGCAAGGACTTGGCATCAATATTAACGGCGAATACATCACTCACCTTCGATTCGCCGACGATATTGTAGTCATGGCAGAATCCATGGAAGACCTCAGTACAATGCTAGAAGGCCTCCATCGAGTTTCCCAACGGGTAGGTCTTAAGATGAACATGGATAAGACGAAAATTATGTCTAATGCCCATGTTGTACCTACCCCAATATCAGTTGGGAACTCAGTCCTCGAAGTTATTGACGAGTACATCTACCTGGGACAGACAGTCTAACTAGGCAGGTCCAACTTTGAGAAAGAGTTCAATCGTCGAATCCAACTCGGCTGGGCAACGTTCCGGAAACTTCGCAAAGTCTTCTCGTCAAAAATACCTCAGTGCCTCAAGACAAGAGTCTTCGACCAATGTGTGTTATCAGTGATGACTTATGGCACTGAAACGTGGTCTCTTATTATGGGCCTCATAGATAAGCTCAAAGTCGCACAACGAGCTATGGAGAGGGCTATGCTCGGGGTTTCTCTACGTGATCGAAACAGAAATGGGGAGATCCGTAGAAGAACGAAAGTCACCGACATAGCTCAGAAGATTAGCCAGTTGAATTGGCAGTGGGCAGGGCACATAGCACGCAGAACAGATGGCCGATAGGGCCGAAAGGTTCTGGAGTGGAGACCACGGACCGGCAAGCGCAGCGTAGGTCGTCCACCGACACGGTGGACAGACGACCTGAGGAAGGTCGCAGGACGACGTTGGATGCAGGCCGCTTCCAACCGGTCCTTTTGGAAAATCATGGGGGAGGCCTATGTTCAGCAGTGGACGTCCTACGGCTGAGATGATGATGATGATGAATCGAAAATCGATACGTTACCTTTACCTTAATACACATTACCAAAATATAATACAGATTACTTTGTACTTATCTGATTTAGGATAATTTCGAGTTCGCTTACGACGACCTCGATGTCTAACTGTGAAGACTGGAAATCCAAAATCAGACATATTACCTCTCGTGGCTCGGCGAGTAGACCCTGAAATACCTGAAATACCAATATTACCAGGAGGCTGACTGATCGACGCCAGAGCTGTCGTGATGGTGTCGTCCGGGTCATCCACGAGGTGTCGTGGGCGGCGGCATGGCGGGGTGAAGTATGGATCTGATGTGTGTGTTGAGTAGTTAGCGGTTTGCACCACTAGTGGGTTGGGATGGTGTGGAACCGCATCGAAGTAGCGGCGAGAACAGTCTTTCATGAACTGTACGATAGAGGGGAGTTCTAGGTCGCAGTGGAGGTCAGCGTTCCGTAAGTACCACGGTGCGCCTACTGCCTTGCGGCTTAAGCGATTTTGAATCACTTGAAGTCTATGAATGTGCCTATCTGAAGCATGACCGAACGTTACAGACGCGCAGGTCATGATCGGACGAATCACATTAGATACATACACATTATCTATTTATACTTACGATAGAAAACTTTATTCTTGTTGCTACGAATTCTCAAAATGTTTTTTTTTCTATATTTACCTTTATAATAAAATAGTTAATTCGAACAATGTTATTGGCTTGATTGAAATAAGCCTTAACTTTAGTAAGAGGCCGCAGCTGTCCTCGATTTCAGACTTGACGTTCTAACAACAAAAATATGGTAATTTTTAAGAACGTTGGCAGAGGCGACCTTTTATATTTATTCAAAGCCTGTTTCGCACCAAGAGAGGTACTAACGTATAATGAATTGAAACCACATTGCTATCATGGTAGTATATTATGTTACTCTTGAGTAACAATACTGCCTTTCAATATATAGAACTATGTGCGCTGTGGAAACTGGGACGTGACATTTACAATGCGCATCCCTATGGAAATATTACACCTAGTGCGATAAAAGCCAGTGGCGAACGATAAAATGTCGGTGCAATTTAACTGTCCCTCTGGTGACCAGTATGTGGGAGACATTTAAATAAAAGACTTATAATAAAAGACGTAGAGCACCAGCCTTACTTTTTACATCTTCAAGTGGTATACATTTGTCTACCTATATACGATGTCACGTGGTAACCATGTGACCAACCCCTAAATGGCTACAACGGTGAGACCGCTGGCGCGGTGACTATTATACTTTCTTTTACTTGCTACGTTATAATCTACGCTTTAACTGTATATAATTAGAATCATTTTGTGCTCGGCGAGTTTGAAGGCAGGTGGATTCGCCCATAGGGAAGCATAACTATAGTGCGGTCCAAATCACGCCCTAAGCACTATTAGCGTGCTAAACTGTCCCGAAATTGTGTGAGAGGGCAAATGATAGACGAATGTAAATTCATAAGTGACGTCATTTCCGGATTTACAGTGCTATTACTCTTGCAAGAAATTGTCGTAAGCTTTGTGGGCTTTATGTCAAATTTGACATTTGTCTATGTCACCGAGATCAGATTTGCTTGCTTCGTTTACTGGTACTATTTCATTAACACGCTGCGCTAAGTACCAAATACTCTCTTTTGAAAATTGGTACCAGTAGAGATAGACGTCAGCACCGTAAACTATGAAAGCGAATTACGGACAACAACACTAGTCGTTCATAATTGATTAGCTTGATTAGGCTTAGAATAGGTGACCGCTTGTGCTATTTACTACTGAGCGCTTCCGTGCTTCGGATGGCACTGTCTTGGTTATTGTCTAAAGCCATAAAGATAACATTGATTAATCTAAACCCACGAGTAAATTAATGCTCTAATGACCGTTGCATCGTAATAATAAAATTAATATTTCTGGCAAATAAAATAGTCTTTAATTACATAATTTGAAGTAGATGTAGGCAAAATAAATACTTATTTTATCTATTTATGTTTATTAATAATAACACTTGTTCATTTCTGGGAATTAAAAAGATTACCTACTGTCTCAAACTACTTTGTTCCAATGTCTCCATTCCAACATAATCTACATTCAGAAACACATACACTGCATACATTACAAAATACACAATATTATTCATAATAAATAAACACACAATATATATACTATACACCACACATTACGTGCTTATAACACTTAAGTATATACACATACAATGGAATATGGAATGGAATGGAAACATAGTTAGATTATATAACCTTATGCTAATCATTAATGTATATCTAAACTAAGTGTAAACAAATGTCTAATATTAAATGTATAACCTAAAAGTTTATATATCTTATAGTCATTAATACTTTATATATTAGACTAACCACAATTTATTTAATATTGATTGTTGTTTTCTGTCATAAGTTTTTAAAATTATATTAACATGGTCAAAAAAAACTGTTAACTGATTGATCTAGTAACCGCGCATATACTGTGTGTGAATAATAACGTGTTTTGTGGACGATGAATGCTCTGCCCTGCCGTCGTACAGTGCAAACTAGTGCGGAGGATAGATGTGAATCTTAGATTTAATTTCGTTGTTTATCTATAGCATATAGTTGTGTTATATATGCTGTTTGTACATTTGTGCTAACTTAAATCTAATTATATGCATATGCATACTAAATCGAATTATATGCATATAATTCACTTTCAAACCACTATCGCAAATATCGCAATTTCAGAGAGAATAAAATACTTAACCATATTTAAAAATGTTAAATTTCAAGCAATGAAAACTCAAAGCATGGGTATTGATATAAAGTTATTATAATTTGTAGACCTACAGTGTTAAAATAGAATAGTTAATTTTAGATTAGTTGATAGTTTATTAAGTTAATAAACTATTATTAAAGTTAATAAACTATTAATGAATACTTACCTATCCTGCGCAACTGTACAATTGACTTAGTTTTTAAATAGTTCCATATATATTGTAAGGTAGAACGCTTCTCCACTGGTTACCGTCACACAAATTGATCGAATCACCTAATATTGCTCTCATATAGCTGCATATACCTTATTGCTGTTTCCACTTTGTCGAGACCTCTTACGCCACTGTCGCCGTCTATACTCGAATATATGGAGTTCTACATTCAAGTCGATTTCGAAAATGTATCCATTAATCAAACTACATACGAGTGAGTACATCTCTGAAAGCCATCTGGCCAGCCTCTATTGTGTATTTGTATCATTAATTTTCACACATGACTATATATATCGAGCCCAGTGGTTTAGGTAAAGTTATGTGTAGGTGTATGAATATATCGGGTGTCCCGGAACTCAAGGATAACCTGGTACCGGGCGTGAGGCCATGGGTATACCAGTTGTAAAAAAAAAAAAAAAATCCAACTAGCTTAGCCAAGCGATACAAAACATATTTCGAAAAGGTCGAAATTTTTTTACAGTTATTTTTTAATAATGTAATCTCAAATGACAGTGCTATTAACCGCGACCACAAATCAAAGTAATAAACATTGGTAACTAAGTAAAGTAAATTAAGTTTTGACGAGTTTATCGTACGAGGTTATCGTTGAGTTTCGGGACACCTGTATATTATATAGGACATCTCAAGCAATCCTCCTCCGATGGATAATAAAAAAACCAGTCATTATTTATTCGTATGTAGCTAGGTACTACTTTTACCTCGTACGTTAAATAATGACGATTTTGTAAGACGACACTATAATAATAGGAGGAAGAAGTTATCGATTCTCATGGCGACACTCTTTAAATAAATAAAGAATGTTTAAACAGATACTTACACCCCACAGACCAGTGTATGGTCTGTGTTACACCCCGTACTAGGATTCCCTGTGTCGTAACACACACAATAACACATCACACCATGCAAGAACCAAGAACAATCCTTTCTGCTTCTCATACATATATTTGCCTCGGCCAGGGATTGAACCCAGGACCCCACGCTTCGAAGGCAGAGTCGCTACCAACGGAGCTAACGGTGAATTTTATAGTACTCAACAGAAAGACGTCTCTGTCGAGTAGGTACAAAATGGCAGACTATTAACAAATGATATTTTTAATAGTAAATTTGTTTCAATATTTCATGTCATTTTAATTACGTTCATATTAAATATGTTAACTTACTTCATACGAGTATCGTTGATTATTTACTTGTCTAAATAATCAAAGGTAGTGTAAGGTAGGTAAGTACATAAAAAAAATTAAACATGTACTGGATTCGTTTTTTGTCAAATATTGTATTGTTATGTTTCAACTGTAGATATAAAATAATTTTATTGGGCATGTATCTACACGTGAAAAATTGTTGTCAATATGTCATGGGAAGCTCACCGGAATCTATGTAATTGTCTAAAACGTGAAATGACTGCACATAGCCAAAAACAAAAAAACAAAGCTATAATGCATGGTGTCAAAATATACGGCTTTACTTATAAACGGTGCTTAAATTTAAAAATAAGGTCACTACGGTGCAGAACATTTTACTTTTGCTCACTACTAAATAACGCCATTTAAATTTAAGTAAGGCCCATAATTTTTAATAAATATCACAGTTTCTAATATCACCTTTTTCAGTTTTAGTGTCAGTTAATAAACCTCGGTGTAAGTGGCCAGTGTCGGTCAGATATTAAACTTATAATAAATTTTATAGTATACGTTAACCAACACTCTCGAGTATTGAAGCAGTTAGTTAATTTTGCTTTATATGTGTATTGTATATTAATAGGAGTGTAAATAATATATAATACTAGCTACGCCGGTTTTAGCCGCATGCTAATTGATGATAAAGATGATGATGATGATGATGATGAAATGTCCTAAGTGTTATTCTAGGCCCTCATCTATATATTTATATACCAAAACTCATTCAAATCACCGTTCTTACGTGATTGAGTAACAAACCTCCATCTATCTATATATAACATATTTTATATATAATATTAAGTACTAGTTTACTCGATCGTATATAACATTTTAGTTTTTATGTTCTTTATAGAAATCTCCAAGGAGTAGTTATTGAATTCAGATCATAAACTCGAGGGGATTTCTCACCTACGTATGTATAGTATTCCTATAATAGGTGCGGAGAGTATTGGAATAAGTCTCCTTAATTAACTCGGCTGGCTGCCGGTTTCTATTATTTCATTAACTGACTTTTATTCCTTCATTGGGTGGCAGGAAAGAAAACGATCGAAGATAATTGAGTTGAAAAAGGTCGATTGGGAACGCCAGAACACATTTTCGTCTCCCGTAATTGTAGGCTTCAAACCAGTAATTGCTTATGGGGGATTGGATACTGTTTCGAGGTCTATCTGTAATTTAATATACAAAATGGGAAGTGATCAAAAATATACAATTAACGTTGAGACTGTTTAAGGGTTGTTTGCTTTACGACGTATCCGCAATGTTCCTGGAATTTTCAGGAATAATCCCTAATGCGGCACAGGTAAAGAGCGCAATGTATTTTGTGTATGTTGTGGCTACACAACAATAGCTTAAAAAGTAAAATATAAAGTACTATGTCTCAATATTTATACTTCTTACTATTTTACTATAATAATAATAATATACATTTACGATCGAGCGGTTTAGTAACAGAATTTCAACACGTCAGAACGGCGGAACGGAATTGGATAAGTTTTAGTATGTAGATAGATGAGGCACTCGAATAACACATATGTCGTTTTATCATCATCGTCATTATCATCATCATCCAACACTGCGCGGGTGAAACCGCCAGTCGTATATAAAATAAACATTTTGTCGGCTTGGAAGTGTGGTGCTCGGCTTGGTGTGGTCGTCGTTTGTCGTTGCACCTATCGTGACTGCTCTGACTAGAAACTCCGCTACGTTCCGTGGGAGTAATTCTTTTCGAATAAATGTTCTGTCGACGCATAACTTGTCGAACTATGTTTTTCGAAGAAAGCGATTGTTGAAGTATTGAACTTGTCGAAATTCAGTTGTACACCGCTTTTGATCTCTATGTTTATAAGAAATAACTATTGGACGAATAAAGAAATATGCCTTCTAACTTTATGCAAATCAAAATTAGGGCAAAAACAATTAGCCAAAATTTTTTTTTTGGCATACTACATATGTATGTAGTATGCCAAAAAAAATGATGACAAAATATTATTTCAGAAAATGCTTAACTCGTCATGCCAACTTAAGTTAGGACAAAAAATAGTCCAAAAAAGGGATCCAGTTATTTTATACTCGAGAGTGATAACGTATACGTACCATAAAATATATCTATTTTAATATTATAATAAGGTAAAATTTGTATTTTTGTATGTTTGTAACGAATAAACTCAAAAACTACCGGAACGATGTAAATACTATTTCACGATTTAGTGACGATTAGATTTAGACGATTAGAATGCTACCATTATCTCTAAGTAACTTGATTCATCATCATCATTTATCAATCCACCGCGGAGCGCAGCTAATCTATACTAATATTACAAAGAGGAAATATGTGTATGTAAGTATGTTTGTAACGAATTGACTCATAAAGTACTGGACCGATTTCATAAATTCTTTTACCATTGGAAAGCTACATTCACCTTGAGTAGCATAGGCTATATAAGATTTATCATCATCATCATCATCCATCACCGCGCGGGTGAAACCGTGGAGCGCAGTTAATATTTTATATCTTAATACTGGTACTAATACTAAGACCACAAAATTGTTGAAATTTTCATACACAAACCAGACAATTCGATAAAGAAAAATTTCGGTAAGCCGACAGACATAATAATTTTATTCAGGTCTTCGCGTCGTGTGCCTAATGAACCCTTACTAAATATACTCATCAAATAAGAGGAATGAAATGCTGAACTTTGTGATCTGAGAGGCCAATAACCCTGAAAAAACATTGATATTATAATGATATGCATAAGTTCATAATGATATCTACTTATCAGTTGTGTACAACTGATAAATAAAGTTTACATGTTACTGCCCATAATTTGACCGTGAAATGAGGTAATTTGTTATCCCTTGGGAACTACCACGTTGAATTAGTACAAAAAGTAGCTCATATGTTATTGCTATGGGTTAACACAATACGGCGCAGACGACCGGGAGAACGGAGGAGACGGTTCGCACGTCTCCTCCCTCCTCCGTAGTGGGGTCACTAGCAAAGAGTCGGGGGACTCTTCGCCGGCTTGCACGGCCCTACACGTCTAGGGGATGACCTTGGTGAGCAAGAGATCATCCCTTCACAGGCGCTGAGGCCCGGTTTAGATCAATCCGGGCCTACCGCTGGGACGAGATGGTGAATGCCAGCGGGACCCTGTCTCGCAACACCTTGGCGGAGGACTGCTCACGGGGGGGTTTTAGTGGGTCTGAGCCCCACATACCCCTTTTCATCACCCCCGCGGCGGAAGGGAAGTGGACAGCATTTCCAACCCTCAAAAAAAAAATTAAAAAAAAAAAAGTACGTATGGATATCCTACGGGGTTCCACAGGGGTCAGTGCTGGGACCACTCCTGTGGAACGTAGGCTACGACTGGGTGCTACGTAACATGCTACCTGCAAACATGCGGGTCGCGTGCTACACAGGTGGTACTCTAGCTAGACGCGTATTCAGGGGTCGTAACAACAAGACCCTGTTGCTACGTCCGCAGCGGGCACAGTATATGGCATGATAATACTCTGCATAATAATATGCATTTTTCCAGCGAAAGTGTCACTAAGTATTTCTTTTAATACTGTTTTATAATGGATTTTGGCAAAGTAAATTATAATTTAAATTAACACGAAAACTCTTTACCCCGCTGCAACGAAGCGTAAAGCATGGTTATGTGTTTGACCGCTCGTATCTACTCAACAGCTCAACCGATTCTGATTAAATATGATACCTCATTAAATTCATCTTGACGGGGTATGTGTATTCATAAAATGCTTAAAAAAACAACGATCAACAAAAAATTTGAATTTGAATTTGAATCTTTTGTTTTAATTATCACGTCCTAGAATCATCACCTTTAGCTCATTATGCAAATTTTTCGAGAAAATCCGGCACTCGTTATCAAGAGACGTAATCATTTGGACCTATCCGCCCAATTAATTAACATGTTATATTGTCATTCAAACCAAATCCACTTCCCTTGAAGAAGTAGAAAATAATATATATTTCATATGACAGTGCGGTGGTCGAACTTATATAGAAGAATCTTACCACCTATTAATGTAACCCGATTGGTTCCCAACTGCATGATTTCACTTTACAAGGGCCACCCTGCGGAAGTGACAAGGCTCGTCTCGTTCTGTAGGTAATTATGTTTATTCACTAATGATACTAGATTATTTTATATACCTATGTCTTCCATATACTACGAGTATAGGCACTAATTCTGCAATAACAGTAAGACAAACTTAGAAAGGCCTTGCAGCTGCAATTAAATATATTTTTAACCCCGAGATATAGGGGTATTTTTCTACGGGGTATTGTGTACCGGACTGTTACCTCTAACTGCTACACTGTCCCATGCTGCCAGACAACAACCCTGAACCCGTGCACCTCAACTCTGACAGAGACTGATCAACTCATCCATCTTCACTGCCCGACCACCACTCTCCGGGGGACGACTCCGCGGCCTATACCTGAGACAGAATAACACGTCGCACCTACCTGAGAATGTTTATAGAATATAGAAGTACGCTGGTTGCAATGAGCCCTAACTTCTATTTCTTACCTCAGTAGGTTAGCACAGGCAACCGGGCGCTATATCAGATTATCACTAGGCCGGATATGAAGTAGCCTAGCACTCGCATTTTTTAATCTCAATGGATTGTTTATGTCGTATCTAGTCTAGTGGGACCTCCATTTATATGACGTTTGAGGAAGCAAATGGATATTCAATAAAAAATATTAGTTAGAACCACGAACATCTAGTAAAATCTTTTACACAACTCTTCAGCATTAAACATTTTGAAAAAATACCTACGCAACAAAAAGATCAAGAGGCGAAGGAGATAAGACTTGCGATCATTTCAAACGATCGTGACAAAGACGTCGTAAGTTATTTACCCATAATATAAGTAGGATTTTATTAGTAACTAACAACACTAGCAATTCCTTCCTTTGATTGTAAACGTCTCTTCTACCTCCGTTTAGGTAAATGGCATACCTGTACATGACAGTAGCGTACCATCCATGGTTTTCAATTTTAAAGTTCTGCGTGAGACAGCACTACCGACTAGCTTGTTAAGGAGCCCTGTGGCGCCCTCGTGATTGCTCCCGAGTGTTACGACCTGCGCCCGCGTCAAAAGTTTGCGCCGAGTTGGGAATAAATGGCTCTTACGCCATACCTATAGCGAGTTAAGAGACGAAATTTTGTCAGAGATAGTTGAATAACCAAGGAATCTGATACATAAAAAATCATGTCAAATGTATTAGTAAAATGTTATGTTACACGAGGACAAACTTGACGTAGCCGAAAAAATCTGAGTTGATGTGGTAAAATTTGTAATTTAAAAATTTTACATAAATACCTATAGGTTTTTTGCGGTAATTAAATAGTAAAAATACATATCTAACTAATTACATTCAAATATTTGAATTCGTAGAAGAAGTATTATCATAAAAAAACTTATATTTGACCACAAAAATTAAGTTTTAACAATAAATAATGCTTACCAAGACAAGAATTTAATTTTATTGAATGTCTAGAACAGAAATATTATTTTTACCTAGTAACATATGCTTAGGTTATTAATAGTTACATAAAAAATAAGAGCTACTTTGAAATTTCGGACAATAATAAAATTTTTTTCAATTTGGGGGCCCATTTTCTAGACTTAGACATGGTGAATTCGAATTTTTTTTTTAAATAAGATGTAAACTTTCTTGTTGGTTTTTTTTATTGAAATTCTTATTAGAAATTCTACAAACCATAGATATCAAAGAATAATTATAAATCAGAAATATTAAAAAAAAATTACGAATTTTGAATTTTTAGTACTAACGAATTTAACTGTCACGTGACTTTGATTTTTTATCGATCCTGACATTATATGGGGTATTTATCATATTCTGAGTGGGTATGATTACTTGACGACATTATTTCTTTGATATTTTACAATGTAAAAGTATAATCTAATCAAAATAAAGCAAATTATAACCAATTATAACAATGAGAATTAGCATACCGGGAGTTGTCGATCCGTGACAAATGTTTTTCGTGTAAATTTTGATGTCAGAACTTAAATCACATATTCACAGTACTCCTTACACATTCACGATCATATTCATGTATAATTTGTATCAAAATCATGAGTTTAATTCACTAAAAACTATAGCACAAAACATAACTTCACCGCCAAACACAGATGAAAATATAAACATTGATAATATTTTTTTTTAAAGTTCACAGATAGAACATGTTTGTTTGTAGTGTTGCCATAGAAAGAAAATATATTACGCTTAGGAATCAAACTCTATGGTTAAACATTGGGATGCCTATAAAAAATAAACAAAAGAAAAACGCGCGTGACACTTACTCGCAACAATTGTTGCGCCGACAATTTGGACCTCAAAAATCCTTGCAATTTTGTGGCGCGTGCAAAGTAATCGCTACGCTTATTTCCCCAAGAGATAGAAATTAAATTCTATCAGCCCAGTCAGCCCAAGCCAAAGGTGCCCTTCTAACCTTAGACTCACAAATTGTTAATTCAATAATAAGTAGAGCAATTGTGCCCAGCAAGACATCAGGCTACCTAGTAATCGCTGATTTAAAATATTCTACAAATCCCTCTGTCGGTTACTATTATTTGTCACCACCACAGATCTCTAGATACCTTACATCATCCTATACATATACCTATATAGTAGTTATTATCCACATTAATCCTATATATTATGAATGAATAGGAACAGTAGGGAACAGTCGGCTAGAAACAATCCGAGGCAGCTGTTGGCGGGCGATACAGCCGTGTGCCGCGACCCGTCACTAACGCAATATATTGAACACGACGGGAAATAATACACAGTTATGAAAAAATATCGCCACCTGACACTTATAAAACCGAGCTCTCTGTTGGTATAACATTTTCCGGCTAATCTTTTTTTCATACGAGAAAGGTTTCTACAGTTTCTTGTATCACCCTCATGCTTCACTATCAGTTAAGTCAATATGACTCTCAGTATACTAAAGGTCTGTAGTATACTGAGAGTGAGATTGGGTATTGAAAACCTGTAGGTTATACCTGTGTATTACAACTACATGTTACATATTACATGTAAATTACAAAAAAAGTATTAGTAACACTACAGGTTTTCAATACCCAACAATATGTGTCAGAGCATTTAGGAGATAGTACACACCTAGCTTCATAATGATTCTGAAAACCCTCCGGACCAGAAAAAGACACACAATAAACACTTATAATCACCATGCTGAAAGGCAGGAGTCGCTTAACCTTGCTATGAATTCACGGCGTATTGTACATATCTTATATATTCATTCACTTTATAAAGTAAAAAAGACAGATAAAAATAACCACACTATTACTTACAGAGCTATTTAATTAGGAATTCCGAAGTCGTTTCGCCCCTAAGCATCACACTCGTCAGCTTAGGTCGTTCCTCGCGAAAGTATGTAACTGTTACTTTTTGTGAGACTCGCAGAACTATTTATCTTCATACTAAAGGACAAAACGGCGAGATGGCCGCTCGTTTATCAAAGCCCAAACAAACATTTCAAATCTCCCTGCCACAGTGATAATGCAAAATAAAAAGAACAAAACTACTTTCCAAAATGGAGAGAAGTAATAAGTGATTCTAAGCACGTTTTAAAGGTCTAATCTACCTAGAGTGGGGCAGAGATAAATTTTGGGGATTTTTAAACAAGCATATCGTTTCGCTTGAACTATCTATTAATGGACACATAAATTGTAGTAGGTAATTTGTTGTCTCTAACTAAATTTAAAATTTTATTTGTGGTTTATATTTATCTAATACTAACTGCGCCCACGTCTCCGCCTGCGCGAATATTACTTACCCACTAAAACACAGTCATGCTGGGATAAGGTATATACTATAAGTGCGTTCGAATAGGCCCTTCGTGACCGTTTTTAGCGAAAATAACGCTAAAAACGCTCACAAGGCGTTCGAATTGGGAATCTGTGGGTGAAAATGTCGTTCATGTCTCTTTTTGTTCAGCGTTCGGAAAGCTAAAAAAGAGGAATTTTTGCCACCAAAAAGTGTAATTTTTGACCCACGTCCGGAGCATGGTTGTTTGTGATCGTTTTTTGACACCTATGTATTTGACAGCATAATCATTCGATTTTAGGTCTTATGCTCAGTTGAGCGTTCGAATCGGGTGTGGGCAAAAGTGTCAAAAATAACGTTTTTGACCTTTACGAACGCTATAACAAAAGAGCCATCAATGACAACGCCACCAATGCCCTCATAAGCTAAACGAACGTACCTTTGTACTTTTCTAGCTAGAAGTCAAATTTTTAGCTCTGTTGTTCTTGCCTATGATAGTTTCGAATACTTACATGATTCCATCCATTCATCCTTCCCATCCAAACAGACATGCCCATTTTCGCATATTTATATTATATTACCTACATACTAGCGACTAGCAGGCTCGGCCTTCGGCCTTGCCATAACCTCCAATCTTTTCTTGATTTTAGGCAATAATTAAGTCAACAAAAAAAAATCGAGATTGTTCCATCTGTTCTTAAGTTATAGCGTGACCAGGAGCAGTAGGGGTTCATTTATATATATATATATATATAATATGATAATGAAATGGTGGACGCCGTAAGTCGGTGTTTCAGTATGGACGCAATTACTATACCGTGATGTATGTATATGCATATATATGTGTATATATATATATATATATATATATAGATTTAGGTATGTAATGATTAAACGGTACAGTGATGTGAGTTTATAATTATTTTTTAAACTATCAAGGTCACAAACAATAAGAATGAGAACATCTAGCGTAGTAGCACTTCACTCTGACACGATTACATGAATTTGAATTCAATTAAGAATGCAAATAACTGATACTCAGGAATACCATATCTCATTTCTTATCTCAATTCAACGTATACTTTTCGAAGGATCCCCTTGGCAGGTGATAGTATAGTGGCTAGTTATCAATATAAATTGTGTACCTATCTACAGTGATATAGCCTTAACAAAATTAATACATCATCCGTCATTTTAAATAATTTGTGTTAAGTACTAAATATTAACCAAAAAGTGAATTACCATGATTTAGTCTATAAAAGTGTAACGAGAAAGAACAACATTTAATAAAATGGAAATTGAGTTTTCAACCGCACTCGAGCAGATTGTTCGAGTAACAAATGAGTCAATTTCAAGCGTTCGGTAAACGTATAATAAACTGGTACTCCGCATGAAACCCTTTATAACAAGCTCGTCTACTGTCAGACCTAAGTAATAAAACACAGATATTATTATTTACAATATTTCATTCAAAAACATTTGATTTTAACCGACTTCAAAAAAAGGAGGAGGTTTCTCAATTTGACCGTATTTAAATATATATTTTTTATTTGTGTTCGCGGATAACTTTGTCGTTTATGAGCGGATATTGATGATTCTTTTTTGTTTGATAAAGTATACTTCCGTTGTGGTCCCATATAAATTCGTTCAAGCAGTTTTTGAGTTGCACTCCAAAATCTGAAAAGTGTTGATTTATCTTGATGACATCATCATTGACGGTGTATCCCGTAAGTAGGAGGTCAATTAAAAGGATAAAAAAAAACATTTCAAAAAAAGAACCGACATGCATGCAATATTGTGATAATAGGTACTTTCGAACTATCATGGTACCGACTTATTAAGTTATTTCACACTTTTTAGTGTAGAAGTCGGTTCTATTATTTGATAAATGTTTTATTGTGAAAACTAACGTGGTTTGTACACATTTTTAATATGAAAAACGGGATTTACTCACGTAAAAAAGTCAGATCTTTCCGACTATAGTTTCAACCACATCCGGTGGTCTTTTTCAAGGAGAATGCAGAACGCTCGCGATTGCGTCTCGCCTCGCACTGCGGGCAGCAGCACGTAGCGCGCGCGATGACATCATGTCGTGCGGGGGCTTTTTTACGTGAGTAAATCCCGTTTTTCATAATAAAAATGATAAATGTTTTTTGTTTCTCTTTTTTTGTATGGGATGTATACTCACACTTGACACTAATGTTATAAAGGCGAAAGTTTGTCGTGTATGTATGTTTGTTGCTTCGTCACGCTGAAATGACTAGACCAATTTTGAAAAAAATTGATATAGAAGTAGACGAGGCGCTGGATAAACACATAGGATACTTTTTATCTTCATTGCCATCATTGCAGCTAGTAGTATTACCTATAAATGCGAAAGTTTGTAAGTGAATGAGGCTGTAAGTGAGTGAATGTGTATGTGTTACTTCTTTATGCAAAGATGGCTTAACAGACTTCGATGATATTTAGGATGGAAGCTAACCAGGACCAGGATTACTTTTCAGTTTGGTTTTCTAGTTCCTTAGGGATCGCGATAAACTTATTCCGACGGAAAAAAACCACGGTCAATTAGTTTTGCGGCTGAGACAACCATGTTCGTAGATGATCACATTGCTGCGAATCGCTTGACGGGGTTCCCGAGTGAGGCTACTCAAGTAACATACATCTAGTATGTGAATCGGGTGGGACACTTATACGACTATTTATATAATATACTTAAGGCGCGGTCGTATCCTGATAATAGTAAAAAGCAGAATCTTTAAACATCGAGTGTAACGAAACAGTTCGATAATAATCTATGAAAAAAAAACGTAGGTTAGAAAAGGAACAGGCAAAGAGTAATAACCGAACAGAATTCATAAATGTTACTCGCTTTCTGCAGAAAAAAATCCTAAATAGGTGCATAAAAATAAACTTTCACGTCCAAACTCTCAGAATTTTCAGCGATAACACTATATTATTTTTTAGGTAATACATAGCCAACATATAGTACTAAAGTAGTAACCAGCAGTTTTTTCAATTGTGTTAGTATATATCGAAAAATATAAAGAAAACGTACAAAATTAACGCATTTATTTTGTTTATTTTACATTATATTACATTACATCGTCCAATCTAACAAGCGATTTTCAACCTTACGTAAAGCATCGTAAATTATTTTAAAATTGGGGTTGGACCGCGTCTTAATATATAATATGGGACAACATCCACACAAAGGTCTTCAGGTCCCAAACTAGGCAGAGATATGGTAACCTGATGACTGATACATAGGTACTTATATACATATACACACCCAGACACAGATCAAACACAAACGTTCATGCTCACAAATGTTTGACCTGTATGGGGATCGAACCCGGGACCAGCGGCTCAGAAAGCAGGGGTGCCAACTGCGCCAACCGGCCTGTAAAATTTGTCTTCATGAGTACCATATGGCTAGTTATTTAGAAACAAAGCTGAAAGAGGTTGAAGAGTACTGTGCCATGTGAAATAACTGAGCGTATGGAGCAAAACTGTGTCGTATCGGAGTAACGAGCGCTTTGGAATGCCATGCAGTACTTTGAAACTGATCTCATCTTCAAGGGAACCACTTGCCCGTCCAGCTACTTTAATAATAAAAATAGCGATCCATCCGTGACTTCCCTCGCGTGGGCTCGCGGAATAATGGCTTCTACTTTTTTGCGCTGTATGTAAATTAAAGGTAACCTAAGTCCTGTAAAATCGGTTGAACCGTTTCAGAGTAACCGGAGCAAACAGACAGGCAGACAGACAAAATTGTAAAAGTTGCTTTATCTGATAGAATGGTGATTTGAAGAAACGAAATATTTATGCAGTTGTTATCTTATAAATCATATCATCATCAAATCAAATTTCATTACGTTTCCCTAACTTTCGTAGTTTTGGACATGGCCGCTCTTCTCTAAACCCACCTGTTTCATATTAATTTAGTAAAGTTAGTTGACAAATTACAAACAGACAACTCATTTTTGTTTATTTGTATAAACTATAGACATAGACATGTTTAGACAGTTTTGTAAATACCATAGAATACTAAATTTCGTTATAAAAACTAACGTGTTTTTTATAAATTTTAACTAGAAATACGGGATTACTCAGTGCTAAGCGAGACGTCATCGTCGCGGGCGTCCCGAACACTCCTTGAAAAAGACCACCGAATGTGGTCGAAACTACAGTCGGACCTATCCGATAAATATTACGTGAGTAATCCCGTATTTCTAATTAAAAATACTAAATTTCGTTGAACGTACTACGGTATCTAATAGTTTTTTAAATCTTTCAGTATACATACCTTATATACGTAAACATAGTATTACATTTCAGCCCGTGGTTATCACGGGCTGTCAAACATGCCAAACTACATAACAGACGTATGAACAGCTCCGCAATACAAACCAATACAAAATACTAAAATATTTCGCGAAAGCAACAGTGATCTATAAAATAATTATGTAAGAATCGCTTACATTATTTTTACTGAAAAATAAAACTCTCAGACAACGAGATAAGCAAACTGATGTAATAAAAGATCCCAAAGCATTTGAATATTGCGATTCGCAGCATACTTTTAATTTTTTTTTCTCATTCCAGCAGGCATCAAGCGACACCACGACACGCCACCTTAACCGAGAGAAAGGTACGGAGATTAAATATTTAGCCGGCATTCCTTGTCTTCGCAGCTCGCATACAATTCGTAGCTCACGGTATATATTATGTTATTCAACACCCCGCCACTACGCATATTTCGTTTTGGCTTTTCAATCAGCTCCACTATCGTATATGTGGCAGGAACTTTAACATTACTCGGGTACCTTTTAGCCCTTTTACGCGCGGGATAAGAGAAAAAATCTACCTCTAATGGACACATAAACAAGTATAATGCCGCGAAGTTTTACTAAAAGCACTATCTACCAAAATAAGTTCATGTAGTTGTCGCGTACTTATCTCCAAAACAAAACTAAAAGAGCGGTCATAGTCATCCCAAATTGGGATAAATTCACTAACCTTTTTTGTATTAATGTTGAAGTAGAACATTTATTAACAGTGATAAAACTGCAACTATTCAGTTAAATACAATAACTATATCGGTGACAACTTGTATATGAATGAATATAGGATAAGTTTCATATATTTATGATTGTATATAGCGTAAAATATTATAATAAGTTCGTTGTATTTTATGCTAATGAACGCGGGTCTGTTGCGGTACGCCGCACCAAAGTTATTCAGAGTTTGAGTGTGTTCTAAAAATTTTGTAAACTGAAAACGAATAATAGAGCAGAGAAGCAATGCGGGTTAACATTGACTTGCAAAGCAGGCCTTGTCGTGTCGTCCTCTGACGAAGTGCCTTGTTGCGTACCCTTCTACAGTTATAGATACTTATATATATATATAGAAGTATAATATAACCCTATCTATCACAGTGTTGGAAAGTGTATTCTGCAGTAATATCTTAAGTGATATATATCATGACGACCCGTGACGACAAACCACTGCTGTTGCCTGAAAAATATGGTAAAAATTTTTTGGTTTTTGTTTCGTTAAATTACAGTAAACCTATAACAATCGTAAAAATCTTAGTAATAAGTGTCAAAACTCGCATAGATGTGTCTTTTAGAACATCACCCACACCTTATGACTATCAATCAGTCAGTCACTATATAATAAGATAATCATAGTTTATATTTCATCGGCGCGTCCAAAGACGTTTTGCTTGTTATCCAGCCAATGATAATTGCACTGCTCACCAAGATACGTTCTCGCAATTCTGAGAACTTTTTATTGATAATGATATTAATACTTTATTCCTATAGCTATAGCCAGAGTTTATAAAAACAATATTATATAATATATTACTAGCAAACTCAATCATAAGCAAATAACATGTGTCCCACCCACTACAAAACTAGTCAAACTAAACAAATAACAGATCCATGCAATGTATGTACAATAATCATATTATTGGCGTGAAAACTGGACAAATAGAAAAGTTGGCCGTAGTTACGTCCCTCAAGGGATCCAAGAAACTCAACGCTGTGTTTGTGTTGTGTTCAGAAAATAAACATTGCATCGCCTAGGACAAAATTAATGATTGATCGAACTGGGTAAGCGATTAGAGTTTCAGAGGGTACAGTAAATGAGATGAGTATACGTGTTTAACTCACAAGCTCGACTTTTATTAGTTTTGATTGAGAAAGTAGGTAATCGAGGGTGTATTTAATCATTTTTAAAATACAAGTAGATCATGTAGAGATATGAAATTCAATATAAATTAAATATTCATTTTCAATATTATTTATAATTGTATCTAAACTACATACCGTATTGCCTATCATATAGTCGATTATGCTAAATGACTTGAATTTTATTCGTCTTACAGACCTTCATTGCAAGGTAAATTGAATTACTATACGAGATGAAATAATATGACATAAGATATAGTGAAGGCTACTGAGTAAAGTGAAAAAAACACAGAAGGAAACTGATGGACTACTTAAACACAGACGAGCAAAAACGGTGCTGGTATGGCGAATGACATAGAGCTACTTTCATGATTGATTAGAAACACTATATAGTGAAGGGTCTTTTAAAGCTTTCGCAATAATATTTCAGCTTTTAAGTTCATTTAGTTTTAATTACTTAAAATAATAAATAAGAATAAGACTTAAAGTGAACCTTGAAAATTTTCATTATTTTGAACAATCGCAAAGAAATATATCATGAGTTTTTTCTTGTACATACATAAATGTTTATACATAAATATACTGGCACGACAAATAGCATAAACAAATTGGCAAAAACAGGTATGAGTGAAACGTAGTAAAGCTTGCCAAAAAAACCTTATTTATTTCGAAAATTCATTTAAAACATGTTCTTCTTCTCTATATATTTGAAGCAATCCAGACTCTAATTTAGGTAACACGTTGGGGTATTGTTTGTTATTATTATTGTTGTTGGGTAGTCTTTCAATAAAATAAATATTTAGAAAAGTTTATCAACGTCATAAGCAGTTAGGTTCGAAATTTGCCCGTATTTGCTGTAGAATTTGAACCGGATAAGATTTTTGACCGTTTGACTATAAGAAATAGTGACCCCATTGAAAACCACTCGCGGCAATCTGTCTCAGTTAAATGCAGAGATAGATAAGTCGCTGCACCCCGCGGTTTTACACGCGCGGTGATGGACGTTGATGATGACAATGATGATGATGATGGCGATGAAAGTATCATATGTGATAATCCACCTCATCTACCTCCATACCAAATTTCATCAAAATTGGTCCAACCGTGCGAGTGTCAAAGAGTAACAAACATCCACACATACAAACTTTCGCGTTTGTAATATTAGTAGGATACACATGAACCTCAACTCCTTGCATAGCTATCATTTTTGATGAAGCTTTTACTTATGCTGACTGACGGTGTTTTTATGCATAATTTATGTTCAACTATCATTTGCTCCCTGCGTATGGCAACATGTAGCAATGATAATTGTGATAATTAACACCACCACCTAAAAATTAATTAATACCATACAACTGCCAAGCTTTGACCTTGGAACCTCACCCATCAGGTAAGGGGAAGCAGTGAAAGTTTCAGACTGATGATCATCATCATCATCATCTCAGCCGTAGGATGTCCACTGCTGAACGTATGCCTTCATATACGTCATTGAACAAAGTATGGGACCTTTCCAAAACGACCAGTTGGAAGCAGCCTGCATCCAACACAGCTGATGATATAATAATCTTATTGATATCAGAATATTCATAAAGTACATGACCCCGTACTTAAATACGGCCCTTGAGTCTTTAACCGGGGCATCCGAGTTTGCCCGCTCTGACGCTGGTGAATAATTTCGGCACCCTTTCAGCAGTTTTTCCCTGTCCATTGCGCACAAATGGAATATTGCGATTTGGCAGAGCAGCCATATTTTTGGAATCGTTTGTAGCTCTCAAAATATTTCTTGAGTCTTCGTGATCGTTGTATTTATTTAGATGGAACGTGAAGTGACGGATCCCGTCCGTGATTACTTCGAGTAGCAACGGACGCTTAAATATTGTGCGTGTGGTACCGTGATCCGTGTGACTGCTTGAAAATCACACTAATATTTATAAAAGGCGAAAGTTTCTGACTGCGTTCGTATGTATATTTTTAACGCTCAAAGCGCATGGATTAACATATAGGATACTTTTCTTTATCATTACCATTATTAACCCTCACCACGTGGGTGTAACCGCGGGGCGCAACTAGTTTATCATTCTAAACAAGAACTGGAAGTAGCTTCCTGCTGTCGTGTCGCGTCCGCAGTCAAACTTTATTATTGTTTTGCAACTGTATGTACATGATATTCAGAATGCAATTATAGGTATTAAACTATTACAATTAAACGGCAAAACACTTACGTTAGGGATCGAATAAGTCGACCCGGGTTTAGGTATAGGTATAAAGTATAGATTTTTGTCCGATAACGGTAACTTGAATTAAATTACTTTCAATGTATTACACATGTAAGTATTTAAAGCGTTAACGTTGCTTCCGTTGCCAACACTTTCCATAAGAAAAAGAAAGCGTTACGGGCGCAGTGCAGCTCGTCACTTGTGTCTAAATGTTCTAAGCAGAGATTACCACTAATTGATTTGAGAGATTGTCATATAACATAAAAAGTATGCAGCGGTGTGAAGTAAAGTTATTTAATTATAGGATATCATATATATCAAATCGACAGTCCCCGTTACACTCGGGATACAATATACCGCCCATGACGTAAGACACTGCTTTACTCCCTCGGTGCATAATCTAATATTATTCATGTCACATCATGTTACAAATAAAGATATTAAATAAATTAGAAAGACTAAATTAACCTTACTAGTCAATATTAAATAACCCCCCTGTCCGCTCCCAGTGGAAAGGTGCCCATTATTTCGCTGCGTTCCAACGCTAAATACCTATGGCCAGCCTTTGCACCAGGAACGAACCGGAGCGGGAGTCACCGCCCACTGGTAATGTCACCGAGCCTACGCCCTAACTCTTAGCGTTATATAAAGCTCTTAGCCTCAGCCCCCCAACTGCCCATGGTATACACGGCCACGGGCACAAAATGGTAAAGCAGCTCCAAATTCAAATTCAAATTCAAATTGTTTATTGTTCTTAGACATCGTACATATAAATATAGGTTACCCTGCCTGCTGCTTTAGCGTAAGCTGTGTTGCAGCAGTCAGTGTCTTCCCCAAATAAGTAGATTTAACAATAAGCAAATATATAAACTAAATATAACTTAAATAAAATAAAACAAGAAACAAATCTGAGATAATAAAACAATAAAAATACACATAACAATTGCACAGGCCTGACAACACCTGTGCAAAGTGTTACCAAATAAGTTTGTACATGTGTAAAGTGTGGGTGTGTGATAGTTTGAATTTCAACCAGTTTTTACGAACATATTTTCAAGGAGATCATAATCAAACTCTTGTAGCCAGTCTTTTAAAATATTTTTTAATTTGTGTGAGGGGACGTTTTTTATTTTTATTTTAGAGTTCAGCATATTATATAAAATAGGTCCGATGTGATTATAATGCCTCCATGCCAAAGCACACTTGTAACTCGGAATAGGACATTTCACAATCCTCTTTTTATTGACAGGTAGAAGTGGAATTGTGACTTTGTGGTATCTTTTGATGCTTTGGTCAACAAAGTGTTTTCTAACCGAAAAGACATTGCACTTTTTATATAAGTCAGTTGTGGAGTGTCTGAATGGCAAAAACATTATTACCTTAAGCAGAGCGCGTTGAGCACGCTCTACCTCTAACATGTGAGTCTTAACAGCGCTTCCCCATGAACAGATACAGTAACTAATAATGGATTCACCAAGTGCTTTGTAAGTCTGTAGCAAGAGGTTTTTGTCCGCAACATTGCGAAGTAGCTTAAATGCATATATAAGTCTTCTTATTCGAGTAGAGACTAAATGTATATGCGGTTTCCAAGTCATTTTATCATCAACCGTTACTCCCAAGTATTTGTAGATATCTACGCGAGCAAGAGTGCTACACGTGCAATTGGAACGAGTTGTGTTGAAACGATTACATGGAAATGTGTGCGCAACGATTTTAATATTAGTGGAGATTATGTCTCTTTCAGTTTTTCTAAAACACATAAATTTTGTTTTGGCCGTATTTAACGACAGAAGATTGTCTTCCAACCAAGAAGTAACAAAAGCCAAACCATCTTCTGCCAGCTTATGTACCTCTGTCCAAGACGAACCATGAAATAAGAGGACTGTATCGTCAGCAAACATAAGAATAAGAGCAAGGCAGCGTACTTAAGCTTTAAGCGTCTTCTTAACACTGGCGTCTTCCCCAGCGGCCGACAGGAAGTTGACGATGCGACTCAGGTGGCTGGGGTAAACAGTGCTGACGCAAGTAGTGTCCCTAATTAGGCACTTGCCGTTCCTCCATGGCACGGTTAAAAGTATATTTTGATTGCAGTGATTTACAAATTTACTTAATGAATTTATATAATTATTATTAATAATTAATTAAGCATTTAATTCAATTTTGTCGTAGCTCACAGATACTGTGGACCCAAGGGTTTCTAATAAATTCAACTTTATTCCCTACGCCTATTTGAGAAAAAGGGGCTTGACGGAATGACAGACAAACAGAAAAGTGATAATATAATGGTTCCTTATTTCTTTTTGAGGTACGGAACCCTAGAAATAATGCTCAAACTATCATAAATATATAAAAAAATGAATATGTGTTAGGTACTCCCGTCACGAACATGGTATGACTTTAGAGAAGCGGTTAAGAATAAAGTTCTACGTGAAATTAATTAAGTGTGTCGTTCTCCTTTTTTAATACTACCTTACTAGTTTAATGAACGTGAAGTATATAACATTATAAGTATCTATATTAAGTAAGTACATCATCAACATGACAAGCAATAATTTGAAAGCTTGGAAGAGCCGATTTCGCGTTAACCGCCCATTAAAAAGTAATCATGGAGTAAATTACATTTATAGCTATTAAAGAGATTTAAAGATTTAAATTACATATCTTAATATGCACGATATTTTATAACTTTAAGTACGGTTAGAAATGTGTATGTTTATATTAGGAAAATAATAAAGAGTATATATTTAAGTATTTTATAAAACACGTTTACATTTACAACATAAAAATTATATTACCTAGGACTATTTCGTCTGTATGGAGTGACCGGAGAGGTTCACTATGTCCACCTTTGCAGGCTCATATAGAGAACCTAGTGCAGAGAGCAGATATATTCACGAGGGTACCTGTGGCTGAAGAACTGTTTGTATAATTTGTTACTATATTTAATTCGTCGCTGTAACTAATATAGAATATATGATTACTTAGTCCACGTTTATCTTAATTTGACTTGAAAGAAAGACAAAAAGAAAATATAAAAATAATGACGTACCAAATTGTTTCACCAAAGTTCTTGAATATAAAACCATACGCAATAAACGTGACGTAACAAAGCACTATTTCCAATGAGCCAAAAGAATAAAAACAAAATCCATGTTCATTCAAGAGTAACCGCCTTTGTTACCTATACCAGCCCCGAATTTGGTCGGATTTTCCGTTCAAAATCACGTTCACTGGAAATTCTATTGGAACCCAAAAAATGGTCAATATGGTAACAGCTTGCAAAAATAACCCAACGATGACAGGCCTACGCTGCGATCACGGTGGCTAAAGCTAAGCGTACGAATGGCAGCTGAACTTTTAAATAATCCGCTCACGTAGTAGGCCCAATGCGACCTTGATTCCACTCGATTTAAACGACAAACGCAATTTTTTATCCACTAAAGGTATCAACAGACAAGATGCTGAACTGTTTTCCTGGAACCTAAATCATATATACAAGTAAAGTAAATATATTCAATAACATAGTAAAAACGATGAAACTCCGGCGAAAAATTCTGAATAACTATTTCTCTGTAGCTATTCAAAGTAGTCTCTTTGTGTTAAAAGTGCATTTTTAACTGTTGCTACGTCTCGACCTTAATAAGAGTGCAGCAATTAGCGCCGAGAGAGAGACAACGGGGTACGATCGCAAGGTTCATTACCGCGAGCTTTCGCCTTCCGACAGCTTTAATGATCCTCACTGGGGACTTAAGCATTATGCATAATGATATCCTTAATATGTCACCTTGCGATTCATCTATAATGGAACATTTTGTGTTCAACTAAGGCCGACAGCCTAATCCATCCCATGGGTCGACTCATCAATGTCGCGCCGCTTAAATGTACCGAACAAAAAAGCTTCCATAAAACCAGCGTAAACGTCACTCCGTGTTTTATTGCTTGAAAGCCGTTGTGTCACTGAAACAGCCGTTCTTGCGAATAAGCCATTCGTTAAAACAGCTTTTACGAGCTCGTTGCTAGCTTCAATAACTGCGTGAGCTACCTTTACTGAACTTGTGGTGAGTAGTGGGTATATTTTTTGCTCTAAAACTGTGTCAAAAATAGAATAATCACCCAAATGCGTTCCTACTGTTGGTATTCGGGCCTTCCTCACAGGGAGATTAGTATGGGCGATAGCACACCACATGAGTCCAATAGTTAGGACAATAGTTTGAGTAAGAGTAAAATAATAACACAGATCACGTAATAGGCCATTTTTACATAATTTGTAGCACTACCTAGTATTTATTCTGTGGCAGCATCCATTGTAAAATTATCTAAGGCACGTTCCAAAAAAGCACACACATGTCCCTACTCATTGTAAATTATAAATAAATAAATAAGGTGCATCTGTTTGGGCCACAGATCACAGAAAAAACGGAGATATAAAAAAGAGGCCGGCCGGTGTCGCAGCAATATGCCCAAAAACAGAACACAGTGCTCGCGGCGGGTCGCTTTGGTATTTTGTGACTGAACGCCGGTCGCGATATTGCATGTAAACAGATTACAATGCTTGCTGTGTACTTACGAATAATCAAACGTTAAGTTTTAATACCGCAGTGGATAATGAAGTTATTGAAGCTAACAGAATACGTTTAAGCGCGGAATACGGCCGCTGTTTGCGACACCAAATTTTGTACTCAGCGCACGGATCGGCATCTCTGTAGATATCTATATGGTTTGGGCAGATGTGTTTTTGTTATGATTACACACCAAAACTACCGAACGACTTGTTAATGTAGATCATATACCAAATTGTCTTTTTAAATAGATAAAAGTTAAACACCTCAAATATCACATAGGCTTTTGTTCCAGAAAATCTACCATCCGCGTAGAGCCGCGGGTAGTAACTAGTACATTACAAATTATATTCTCATACTTCCTGTCATAACAAACACAAACTTGTAACAAAAACCGCTATTTATCCAGGAACGAGAGCCCACTTATACATTCTATCCACGCGGATAAATAGCGCACGACACTCGTCGACAAAAATCTTCTACAGTTTTATTTGAAAGAGCATAAAAAGTTTCAAAGCGAGGGCGTGGATTTATTCTTGTATTGCCGGATTAAGCCATGCTTATGTTAAGCTGTGCTCGCTGCTTCTCTAGCTCTGATTGAATCCTTAGTTTTTTATTACTTCCAATATTAGAATTCCTCTCCCAACCGTCTAAGGCCCGTATTGCATTTGGCTTCTTTAAAACAGATACATTTTAATCATCTTTTTTACCAAAGATGTGTTTGTATAAGAGTGGCCATAGTCTTTTATTTATGCGATTATATTCAATTTAGAAATAACTCCACTATTATGAAAATATGAGAAATGCTCACTGAAACATTGAAATCGACAATGGAGTACCTAAAACATCAAGGCCAGAAGGTTAAGTTGCACACATAGTTCTTGTAAAATCGTAGTTTAATTCTACTTACTTTTTATTCACTAGGTACTGCATTCATTCTAATGCATTTGAAGCACATTAAACTTGAAGCATAAAATCCTGCATTAGTTTCGTATCAGAGTAATTAACTTATAATTATTGTTGTGTTTCGTTTATTTCGGCGAAAAACGCCTGTTCGATAGTTAAAGTCGAACATCAATCATCCCTCTTGAATATATCGCGTAATCCGATCACGTCAGCGTTTCATGAACGTAAACAAACCGGAGCTTTTGGAGGCTGCAAGTTTGAGAAAGCACGATAAGTTGAAGCCTGAAAAATGAGCTCGGCGTCGTAAGGACCATTACAAAATCACATTTTATATTTTCTGACAAAGTTTACTACACTGTGGTTGTAGGGTTTCATGGTATACGAAACTCATATAATATCGTGCTGTCAGTCTATCTCTCTGTCTAAATCCTTTACAGCCGGGGTATATGTTATCATTATATAGCTATAAATATATATACTAATATAAAGATACCGACTTCACTCACTTGGTATTATGTCGGTTTAAGTCCGACGACGTTTCGAACGTGTAAGACGTTCTTCTTCAGGGAGTGTTCTCGCTTGGAGATCGCGTCGCGCTCGGCGCGTCTCGGCCCTCAGCTGCCGGTGCGTACGCGTTCGCTCGGGTGATTTCGGCGGAGATCGTCTGCGCTCGCTCAACAGCCCAAACGGATCAAAAGTATCCGAAGAAGTATAAATATACACAACCTTTGTTAATAAAGTCGCCTGCAATAAGATGTAAACATTCCACAATTTTCAAAACTATAATACAGTACTACATTTTATAACAATGTAGATAAGGACTATTTTAAACAGTAAAATAATATAAATTACTTCCTTTTAGAATAATTTTGATGTCCATTTTATGAAATTATGTGCTGAGTCACTTTTAAAAATTGTTAATTGTATGCATTTTATTGCAGGCTGATGTTCCTAAAGGTACTAATCCTCGGAAATAAAAATCTTAATTCTTCATATACTTTATGCTTATTGCCATAATGTGGTTTGACAATATGTTGTTATATAATTTAACAACAAATAGGTAACGATCCGACGCTGAGAGCGTCTGCCGTGGCAAAGGCCGATGTCCGCGTTCGGCTGGAACGGCGTAGAGATGTGACGCAATGTCTCTCGACGCATCTCGATCAATCTTTGAGCAAGGATTAAAGGACGTAGTAGTGTTGCCCGCCCATCAGGCGGTCATCGGTTCGATCCCTACCTCCAGCTTGAGCTTTTAGTGCAAACTAGCTTTTCCGAGTAAGTAGACTATTTTTTTAAATGACTATCTAAATACACATTTTTACAGCAATAAGTTAACAGCTTATGAACAACAATGCGCTGGGTGACGACGGTATCACATCGGAGCTTCTGATAGCGAGTGGAACACCGGTACTTAAAGTCCTTCAGAAGCTCTAAAGAGCTTTTATTAAAATACCGTCTTACTCGAACGTTTAACGCCAGAAGCGTGCCATGGAACAAAAGCGTGGTGGTGCTGTTCTTCAAGACGGGTGATAACACTTACAGACCCATCTCGCTTTTGAGCTGTTTTCGAAGGTCATAACGAACCGTCTCAGTCGCTGGTTTGATGAATTCCAGCCTCCGGAACAAGCCGGTTTCCGAAAAGGCTGTAGTAACATAGACCACATCCACACGCTACGGCAAGTTATACAGAAGACCGAAGAGTATAACTTGCCTCTTTGTTTAGCGTTTGTAGACTATGAGTTGATTCGATGTTGTATGATTCGATCGAGACGTGGGCAGTGCTTGAGTCTCTCCAGCGGTGCCGTATTGAATATCGGTATATTGAAGTGCTGAAGTGTTTGTACAAAAACGCCAACATGTCAGTCCGAGTACAGGAGCAGAGTTAAAAGGCAATTCCAGTGCAAAGAGGCGTGAGACAGGGAGACGTTATATCTCCGAAACTGTTAACCGCTGCATTGGAAGATGCCTTCAAGCTCTTGGAATGGAACGGACTTGGCATCAATATTAACGGCGAGTACACCTCACTCACCTTCGATTTGCCGACGATATTGTAGTGAACATGGCAGAACTCACGGAAGACCTCAGTACAATGCTCGAAGGCCTCCATCGAGTTTTCCAACGGGTAGGCCTTAAGATGAACATGGACAAGACGAAAATTATGTCTAATGCCCATGTTGTGCCTACCCCAATATCAGTTGGGAACTCAGTTCTCGAAGTTGTTGACGAATACATCTATCTGGGACAGACAGTCAAATTAGGCAGATCCAAATTCGAGAAAGAGGTCAATCGTCGAATCCAACTCGGCTGGGCAGCGTTCCGGAAATTTCGCGAAGTCTTCTCGTCTACTTCAGTGCCTCAAGACAAGATTCTTCGACCAATGTGTGTTACCAGTGATGACTTATGGCACTGAAACGTGGTCTCTTACTATGGGTCTCATATATAAGCTCAAAGTCACAACGAGCTATGGAGAGGGCTATGCTCGGGGTTTCTCTACGTGATCGAATCAGAAATAAGGAGATCCGTAGAAGAACGAAAGTGACCGACATAGCCCAGAAGACTAGCCAGTTAAAGTGGCAGTGGGCAGGGCACATAGCACGCAGACCGATGGGGCCGGAAGGTTCTGGAATGGAGACCATGGACCAGCAAGCGCAGTTTAGGTCGTCCACCAACACGGTGGACAGACGACCTGATAAAGGTCGCAGGATGACGTTGGATGCAGGCCGCTTCCAACCGTTCTTTTTGGAAATTTATGGGGGAGGCATATGTTCAGCAGTGGACGTTCTACGGCTTGCCAAAAACAAAGAATTTTCCATTCAAAGTTTTATTCTCCATTTCACCCTCTAAGTCTAAGTCATCCCTATGAAAAAATATTAAAAACATTTTTAACTTTAAATTAACTATCTAATTAAAAATTTTCACACCTATAAGCAAAGTACTTTCTATAAAAACGGATTCATCTATCGAGTGACCCTTAGGGGTTACATATTGAAAAAAAAAACCTTTCTTAGTACACACCTACCCTTTAGGCTGTGCGTTGTCTCAGTCAGTCAGTAGTCAATCAGGACTTAGATTCTTATTTATATTAATTGATAACATTGTCAATAATAAGCATAATGGTGGTAGGGTACTTCACTAATTAGGTGCTTTTACCATCAAGACAATAAAAAAACCACTTTGCCAAGAAGCACTTTAGGTGTGCTCTGCCGTGCGATTCTCTAAGAGCAAACGTCGTTGGTTGGCGAAACGTTGGAAAAACAGCCTTATGTACCAGGGCGATATATCATAAATTTGACATCTGTGAGCTCGTCATCGGCACGCAGTTAGCCAGTCTCCGTTATATGTATTATGTGATAGCACTTTCCACCGCATCATCAATGACGATCAAATGAGATACAAGCAAGAGAGAAATGCTAGCTTATATGTTATATAAAAACATTGCTAGATGAATTTGACCTGATAACCTTAGTAAATTGATTAAAACGAGAAAATCAGCAAATAATGGACATAGAAAAAATGGTCTTTAGGAGTTTTAACAAATTTTGCTACAACTCAAAAAATCGGCGGTTTTGCAGATGAGTGAAATATACACCGCCTCGGCAAGTCTTTTAAGTTTTAATTTAATTTTTAGAAGTATATACACAGTACAGACCATTAAAAAAAGGAAATTATAGAATTGTTGGTTTATTTAGAAGCATTTAGGCGCATGCTAGGCGAATAGCGCTAGTATAACATATCTATAAAAAAAGCTGAATATGACGTATAGTATACACCATATAATACCTAAATACCGCTAGAATCAGCCCACGATTTTGTCTGCTTATGCTATATTATATATGATGATCGTGATCGAGATAAGAAATGGAAATCCATTTCAAGTTTCATACAAGTCTGTTGAGCCGTATCACAAACTTTCGCATTTTTAAGTGTGATAAGTATATTTCATGTAATAGTTTGCTTCAATCAAATCACCTTCGAATTTTAATTTCGAGCTTATATAATATAATTATCGCTTTATTCTGTTAATGAATTTATGGGCATGCGTCTTACAGAACCCTTATTTTTGTAAAATAGTATAGTTAGAATCAACTTCTTTGTTTACTTTTTATAATTTACTGTTTATTTAATATATTGTTAGATATTTAGTTTCTTTGACTGTACTGTGATGAATCCCGAGACATTTGTCTTGACATTTATTGTATATAGCTTCTATTAATAAGTATATAACACGTTAGATGTTTAATTGCATCGAGATTCTCAATACAATTAAATCAATTATTATTGAGAGTGGACGGTATAAATGTCATGGGTGAGATTCACATTCACATATATACTGATTTAAGATATCGTTTAAGAAATGTAAACGTAAATTATATGACGTGCCTAGTATAACGAACACTGTTATAAGGTCAATAAATAATTCTATTTCTAATTCTAATTCTTATACCAATTAAGATTACTTTTTGTCGCAGCTTTATAGACACCACCGGCCCCGGGGTGAGCACGGTGGTTATGTGGGAATCTAGCATGGGAAAGCTTTCGCACATGACCCGCGAACCCGCCGCAGCTGTCCGTTGTCATTCAGGGGTCTGACATCCGCGAAGCCTGGCCGGTGAACTACACTGCGTCACATCCCTACGCCGATCCAGCTAGACGCGGACATCAGCGGACAAAGTGAGAGGGCTCCCTTGCGGTACTCCAGAACACATGGCGCGCCGCAACCGCCTGGGGGGACCAAACCCGCAAATGTACGCCAGACTCCCCCGAGTCTGGGCGGACGAGATCCTCCTACGATAAGTCAGGTGAGCAGCCCTACCGCCTGCTACTTCGACCGTAAAGGATAGAGACAGCGGCACATTTCGATACCGACAGTTTTCTTATCGCGTCCGCCATCTAACGGTGGCGGCCCCGTCAAGTCCGCAGACGACACAGCAGCCCGCCTCAGTTGAACAACCTACAGTGACCGCTCCCATGTCGACTTGGAGGACAAAACCCATAGAAGCAGTCCCTTCTCGGGCCCGCCAGCTATCTTCTATCACTGACAGGCACATTGGTTTATCTTACCGTGGTGACCCAACCACGGCTACTGAGCCCCCCTGCTACGGCAAGGAAGGAACCCTTCGGGGGATACCTATTAAGGTTATTGTATCCGAATAAAATGCTTAGTACATTTGTGCAAAGCTACCCTAACTAAGAGGTAGGTTTAATTTTTTTCTTAATATAGGAGAGCATAACAATATTTTTTGCTCTATTTAATAAATAGTGCGCTTTGCTTTGTTTCTTTTGTTATCATTTGAAACAACTTTAAATTAATAGATATATGAAACAAAATGTATAAAGTGCATTGTTTTTATGTAGTTCTAGCTGCGCGCCGCGGTTACACTCGCGTGATGATGATGATGAAAGGAAACGTATCCTGGAGTCATTTCAGTGCCTCATTCCAATTTTCATCTAAACAACAAACTGGTTACTAAGTCTTGACTACACAGAAACAGAAAACTTTCTTTCCATTTCAGCCTAATGCAAATGTTGGATATAAAAGTACTACTCTTACAAATCTCAAAAAAGATAAAACAACATCATTATAATAAAGTACTCTATTTTCCCGAACCGTAATGGCAACATTAAAAAAATACTGTAGATTAATTAAATTTCGCTAATTTGTTCGTACCGACACAAACGTATTGTTGCACGTATGTTATCTTAATATTATTAGATTGTTTCGAGAACTAGTCCTCATGACACAGGGAATCCAACAAATGATGAATGATACAGACTATACATATATGATAATGACAAACACCTTTTGTCTATATCATATTAGTATGATAACTTTTCCCCGTGAATTCGCCCTCTGTGAATAAGGTTATCGCGAACTACTTACCCGTTTAATCGGAATAAAAAGTAGAAGCCCACATACTAATTCTGGGTATAACCTATCTATCCTAATTTCATCCAAATCTGTATAACCGTTTCAATTCAAAGAAGTAACAAACTTAAACACACAATTATTATTTTTTGGAAAAGTAAAACCTAATCAGGAAGTAAAACCTAATCAGGAAGTTCTTATAATTTAGTATTATCAGAGCCAAACTATAGTTTTCGGAATACTATATATACCTACCATAAGGAAGAACACTTTTTGGTCTCTGTCTCTTCAGTTTTTACTTTTCAAAGGTCTTGAAATAGCCGACCGTTTCTTTTCGATTAGGAAGAGACATTATCTCTCAGGGACTATCGCCGACCTAAGGCTTAAGTGGATCTAAAATTGGCCACCTATAATAAAAAAAAATAGGGTAGACGGGCGTCGCGTGAACGCTCATGGGACAGGCCGCTCCCTGTTTCATTAGCACATAGATGACTCAGGACTCGAACTCCAATCCCTTGGCTCCAGAACTAATGAGTATACGATAATCATGTGTCAGCTACCATCATTGATTTTACGATATCTTTAATTTTCGAATATGGTACATATTCATTGAGTTCTTTGCTAAAACCAACAATACCTAGTAGTATGACTTGAACCCTTACTCGTGAACTCTAAACTTATTCGTTCTGTGAAGCTTTCGAGGTTGGCAGTGCCAACTCACCTAACACGTGATTTTCACTCAGTTGCTAACGCTAAATAATAATATGGGACAACATCCGCACAAAGTCTTCAGGTCGCAAACTAAGCAGAGCTCGTTGAATGGTAACCTGATGACTCTTATTCGTTCTGTGAAGCTTTCGAGGTTGGCAGTGCCAACTCACCTAACACGTGATTTTCACTCAGTTGCTAACGCTAAATAATAATATGGGACAACATCCGCACAAAGTCTTCAGGTCGCAAACTAAGCAGAGCCCGTTGAATGGTAACCTGATGACTGATATATATATCATCATCATCATCATCTCAGCCGTAGGACGTCCACTGCTGAACATAGGCCTCCCCCATGATTTTCCAAAAGGACCGGTTGGAAGCGGCCTGCATCCAACGTCGTCCTGCGACCTTCCTCAGGTCGTCTGTCCACCGTGTCGGTGGACGACCTACGCTGCGCTTGCCGGTCCGTGGTCTCCACTCCAGAACCTTTCGGCCCCAACGGCCATCTGTTCTGCGTGCTATGTGCCCTGCCCACTGCCACTTCAACTGGCTAATCTTCTGGGCTATGTCGGTGACTTTCGTTCTTCTACGGATCTCCTCATTTCTGATTCGATCACGTAGAGAAACCCCGAGCATAGCCCTCTCCATAGCTCGTTGTGCGACTTTGAGCTTTTCTATGAGGCCCATAGTAAGAGACCACGTTTCAGTGCCATAAGTCATCACTGGTAACACACATTGGTCGAAGACTCTTGTCTTGAGGCACTGAGGTATTTTTGACGAGAAGACTTCGCGAAGTTTCCGGAACGCTGCCCAGCCGAGTTGGATTCGACGATTGACCTCTTTCTCGAAGTTGGACCTGCCTAGTTTGACTGTCTGTCCCAGGTAGATGTACTCGTCAACAACTTCGAGAACTGAGTTCCCAACTGATATTGGGGTAGGTACAACATGGGCATTAGACATAATTTTCGTCTTGTCCATGTTCATCTTAAGACCTACCCGTTGGGAAACTCGATGGAGGCCTTCGAGCATTGTACTGAGGTCTTCCATGGATTCTGCCATGACTACAATATCGTCGGCAAATCGAAGGTGAGTGATGTATTCGCCGTTAATATTAATGCCAAGTCCTTGCCATTCCAGGAGCTTGAAGGCGTCTTCCAATGTAGCGGTGAACAGTTTCGGAGATATAACGTCTCCCTGTCTCACGCCTCTTTGCAATGGAATTGCCTTCGAACTCTGCTCCTGTACTCGGACTGACATGTAGGCGTTTTTGTACAAACACTTCAGCACTTCAATATACCGATAGTCAATACGGCACCGCTGGAGAGACTCAAGCACTGCCCACGTCTCGATCGAATCAAAGGCTTTCTCATAGTCCACAAACGCTAGACAAAGAGGCAAGTTATACTCTTCGGTCTTCTGTATAACTTGCCGTAGCGTGTGGATGTGGTCTATGGTACTATAGCCTTTTCGGAAACCGGCTTGTTCCGGAGGCTGGAATTCATCAAACCTGCGACTGAGACGGTTCGTTATGACCTTCGAAAACAGCTTATAAACATGGCTCAAAAGCGAGATGGGTCTGTAATTTTTAAGTAAAGTGTTGTCACCTTTCTTGAAGAACAGCACCACCACGCTTTTGTTCCATGCTTCTGGCGTTGAACCTTCGAGTAAGACGGTATTAAAAAGCTTCTGAAGGACTTTAAGTACCGGTGTTCCACCCGCTCTCAGAAGCTCAGATGTGATACCGTCGTCACCAGGCGCCTTGTTATTCTTAAGCTGTTTCAAGGCCATTCTAATCTCGTACAGGCTGATGTCCGGGATATCTTCGGTATAATGTCGGGTCAGCTTGGCTCTTGGGTCTTTGACCGAGCTGCTAACAGGTTTAGCGACCGAGGTGTATAACTGTCCGTAGAAACTCTCGACCTCTCCTAACACTTCCGCTTTGGTCGACGCTACACTGCCGTCTCCTCTCTTCAGCTTCGTCAACTGGCTTTGCCCAATAGACATGTCTCTTGCAAACACTTTGGAGCCTTTTTTCCGCTCTATCGTCTCTTTAATACGGTTTGTATTAAAGATCCGGATGTCGTGTCGCAAGGACTTCCATATTCGTCTATTGAGCAGCCTATATGCTTCAGCATCATTCGAAGACTGCAGTTTCAATGAACGTCGTTCAGCCATGAGGTTGAGGGTATCGTTGGAGAGTTTCTGTGGCCTATCTGTACGGTGGGGTTTAAAGTACTTGGAACCCACTGTATGGACAGTTTCTACTAACCTGTTATTGATCTCGTCCACTGAAGCGATGTTCTCAAGGCAATCGAAGCGATTGGATAGCTCAAGTTGAAAGCTCTCGGGGTCTTGAATACGGGCACGAGTGGGTCGGAGCGTAGACTTCATCAGACGAGACCTCTCCAGTTTGACATTAATATTCACCGTGCCTCTTACCATTCGGTGATCACTACCGGTTTTAACCCTGTTGATCACGGAGACATCAGTGAATATTTGCCTTTTGGTTGTCATAATGAAGTCAATCTCATTTCTCGTGGAATCATCGGGACTCAGCCAGGTCCATTTCCTGTGAGGTGGCTTCTGAAAGAAAGAGTTCATCATAAAGAGTCCCTCTTTCTCCAGGAAGTCGGCCAACCTCTGTCCCCTACGGTTCCGTTGTCCATAGCCAAATTGCCCCACTTTCGACTCATCCTCGCTTCTCTTACCCAACTTCGCGTTGAAGTCCCCCATAACAACTAGAAAGTGCGTTTCAGAGGTATGTATGGCCCGACTAATGTCCTCATACATATCCTCCACCTCATCATCCGGGTGCGACTTCGTCGGTGCGTATACCTGAATGACCTTCAGCGAATATCGTTTGGATACTCTGAGTATTAGGTATACGACCCTATTGGAAACGCTATCGATCTTAACTATGTTGTTAGTAAGGGACTTGTGGACGAGAAACCCGACACCACCTTGGGACTGTTGGTCGCCCTCCCGGTGGTAGAGTAGGTTACCTGATTTTAGGGTTATCGTGTCCTCACCCGCTCTACGGACTTCAGATAACCCCACAATGTCCCAGTGTAGCTTACTCATTTCTTCTTCCAGCTCATATATCTTCTCGTCTGTCCTCATCGTGCGTATGTTGTGTGTTACCAGGGCCAGTCGTCGTCGTTGGGGGTGGTAGCCGGGCGTCTGCCGGGGATTCTTAGCACCCCCTGCCCCACCGTTACCGTGGCCGCTACCGTAGCCAGGAATAGCAGGGCTGCCGGGGACTGGGGGCCTGGTTCTTTTTGTCCAATCCATAAGGGGGTTTTTGCCAATACTCGCCACGCTTGGCAGGCGGGTTGGCGAGCGCAGTTTTTGTGTGTTTGACTGGGAAGGTGCTGCTGCCCACCTTCTGATTTGTTATCCCTTAGCCGCTTTCTACGGCACCCACGGGTAGAGTTGGGGGGGTGCTATTCTAAGCCGGCACCGCCACGGCATAGCCGGCACCGCCACGGCATACGGATATATATATATATATATATATATATATATATACTACTATATATTACGCTCGAACCCCGAGTTGACTAGTTGAATAGATGTATATATATATATATATATATACATCTATTCCTTTCATATTAATCTGTCCGAATCAGCAAGCCTATTTCGAGTTAAGTTTCATTCATAAATCTATTGTTATTTTTTGCGCTGATGCGGACGGGTTAAACTATCATTTAGAGGCAAAACAATCAATCAAGTTGGGGATCGGATACGTCAACTCGGGGTTCGAGCGTAATAGACAAATCTTCAAGATCGGATGCTCATTCTTTTTCTATTTTTTTTAATATAAATATATAAATTAATAAAAAAACACAAAATAATAATCAATTATTTCGTTAATACAAAAAAGTCTATTCTCTTCTAGGAATCGACGTTTCGTCATATCCTTTTACTGTCACATATTATTCAACATGGTTAGGTACGTAGAGCTCTAGAGACGCGCCACCTCTGGAGGTAGAGCAAGAAATAAACACGCTTTGCTTGAGAATGCTCTCTGTACGATTACATTTGTTAATTATCGAAATTATTTATAAATAAAATTATAAATATAGAAAAAAGTTACATTTGAATAAAGTTCAAACTCGCGCAAGTAAAAACATTGCTGCTTTGCATAGCACCTCAGCGTAAATTAAGCACATTATAATATACCTACTAAATTATAGAACTTATACATTTTAAAAATAAATGTGCGACCCAAATTTATACATTAAATATATCTCCCTTGCTTCGTTTTCCTCAATGTTGGTCGTGACCCTCCACGGAATATCTTCTCTTTGATGACGATACGCCATCTGGTTCTTTTCTCAGCGTCGTGAATAGCTTCGTGTACTTTTCTGTGAGTGTAGTACGAATTTGATCAGACCACCGCACTGGACTTCGCCCTCTTGGTCTATTTCCCTCGACTTTACCAATGATGACAAGTTTGTCAAGATTATCACTACTCTTCCTAGCAACGTAGCCGAAATACTCAAGAACTCGCTGAAGGCAGATGTATGATAGCCTCGTGGTTATTGTGAGCTCTTTGAGTTCACAATAACCACACACATTCATTTTACTGGCTGTCCTTGGGATACGTAACATTCTCCTCCAGCACCACATATCAAAGGCATCCGCACGCTTACGGTCACTTGCTTTGAGCACATTAGACTTCTAACCAGTCTTATCTTAGTTTTCATTGTGATGTTTATATCTTTCCATATTCCTTTCAGCCGACTCATCGCATTTTTAGCCATTCCGATTCGTCTTCGCACTTCATATTCGCATATACTAGTGTTCGTGATACAGGAGCCCATATATCTACTTCATACTATTTTAAAGAATATTGAATAAGAACTTTTGAAAATTTTGATGGATTTGAAAGAAGTATAATTTTTTTCGTTCAAGATTCTAGTCATATAATTTGATAAAAAAATGCATCAGTAGTACAGTCAGATAAAAGTTTTAAACTACTTACGTTTTTTCTTTATAATAAAGTGCGTAAGGTACGTATGTAAAACAATGGTATTTTTTTATTCAGAACGGGGTCTTAGGCTGCTAAACCTAGCGGGTGAATTATTTAACAATAGGTAATATTTTATAAACCTTTGGTGTAACCCAAAATAGCGCAAATCAAAAGTAGCCATTGAAATGGAAGTTGAGATTTGGCTTAGTCAACTCTATAACAAACATTTCGTTTTGACACATTAAAATGTAGGTAATGGCTATGTGGTCCTTATACAATAAAGAATAGAAACATGAGTGTTTTATGCGGCCATATACTGTCAGATAAGTGCTGGATACGCCACGAGACGCCTGACTCAAATTACGCTTTTTTATTTCCGCAGATTTTATTATAGCAATAACGTGAAAAGAGCCATGAATAATGTTCTTATTCTATAGATATTGTGAGCTGTACGAACAAACCATTAAATTTGCTTTTCGTTTGTTTTTGTGGGAGTGCGAGTGGGTAGAATTGTATACATCGACGACACGGTAATGATAAATAACATTACCGTGTCGACGACGCATGTTTTTGTTTTACATAACGGTACGACAACGAGTGGAACTAAATGACGGGAAGAAATTATTTATGTATAAAACAAAATTGAATTAAATCTCGCTCTGCTTACCGTTGTTCCAACCGGTTACTAGGGTTGGTAACTAGCCGCAGGTCAAACAAGTCAAAATGACTAATATGGAAGCGTGTGAAGACATATTTGTCTAAGGAAGTTTAAATTAGAATGTGAAGCAACCGCGAAAGGAATCTACACTATTATGCTATCCTTAATACAACGGTACGCGGTTGCGATGAAGTATTAATAAGTGCTTAATATAAGAGAAAAAATATAGCTCCTTAATATAAGTTATAGAACAATATCCAGTGCAAGCAAGTAATTAAGAACAATATAATAAAACAATTTAGATTATAAGTAAGATTAAAAATTACAAAGTTAATGACATGTACAAACACTCGCTTTTCTTCATGCCGTCAAACCTCACGGAAAGCAGGCTTGCTGATTTACTTGTAGATGTAGATAACCTATGCGTTAGAAAAGAAAAAAAATATAATTTGCATATGAGTAGGCATCGTACTCAAAAAACACTGAATAAGTTATCATGGTGACACACGCGGCGTCCGCCAACGTCCCTACTTATTACTCAACGAACGGTATTTCCCATATTTATGATTCACTTCACTGTACTGCCAATTAAGGGCCCCAACAAAACATCTGTAATTCAGACCATTACACAATCAAATCAAAACAAAGTCAATGAATTTATCAATTAGGTACAAGATCAAGAGGCATGAAGTGACCAATCATATAATAGGATCCCTTTTTTCGCATAATTTTTTGTCCTAACTGATTTGGCATAACGAGTTACGCAATTTTTTTGTCATAGTCATAGTTTGACGTAATAGTTTTTTGGCATACCGTTTCAGTAAACATAAATATAGATTCGGTTAATAGTTTTTGCCCTAACTATTAATATAATGTATATGTAGTATAGATATAGTAAAATATGCAGCATATACTTATCAGGTATATTTTTAATTCGTCTAATAGTTATTAGGCATAAAGATCCGGTGTACCCCTGAATTTCTTGAAGTTGGTGTCTTAGAAAACGTAAACATATATTAGACATATAATAGATGCACTTATAAACTTCAAATATTCATTATAATGTACTTTAAAGACTCTACCGTCACGTTCCAAAATATATAGAGAAGACGCAGCAAGAAACACGGGGCCATTCATTTCATATAGGTGTTTCTAGGTATATATAATAGGAGAACTACCTATTATATATATTACTACAACCGAGACAGAGTACGTAGGTGCTACAAAACACAAGCAGGCTTTTGATTGTAAACAATTTCGATGTTCATCCATTTTAGGTGCCCTAATATTTACTTAAATTATTTTTACTAAGGTGTCAGTATAATTTTAACACGTAAGTATCGTGAAATTGTTAACAGAAAATGAATTCTTAAAAACACCTGAGCCCATCCTAAGACATTACAATTTCGCCCCTGTAAGATATGAGAAGATTAAAGTGCCCAAACCCAACTCGTTTGTTTTTATTATACCCCCAGTTTGCGTCTCCATAAACAGGCAAAATTTTATTACCTTTTCCTAAACATAAATAGGGTATTTAGCATAATTGCTACTTATTGTAAAAAATTAATTACTAGATAATCCACAATCAACCATCAGCATCCCTATATAATTGAAGTACCTACCTTCCTCGTATAGTAGGTAGTTGGTTATTAAGTTTATACTATGAAAGGTACCTCTGTATTTGTTTTACACGTGACTGTTACGATTTCCACGGTGCGTGTGGCCCACATTTCAATATTTCCTGGAAGTACGGCTCGAGAAGTTACAACACAGAAAACTCTCTCACATGGAGTTACAATGAATCTTTGAATCAATGAACTGATCGTGCTAGCTGGGGAGAAACTGACAAAACACTAAAAATTTGAGTTCCCTAATGATTCACCGACATACTTATGACAAAATATTACATTACAACTTAAGTTTCGTATACAGTTATCTTCTAAAACATGTTATTTCAAAAAATATTTATTTTACAAACAACGCTTCGAATACAGCTCGTTTCAAAAACGTCTAATTTCATGAATGTTTTGTTTTCCTAACAATCACATTACAAGCAACATATTTTGCACAAGTAAATTTTGTAAAATGTTTCAAATTATATTTTGTTATTTGTTAATTTTTTATTTCGTACTTAGCTTCTTTTATACTATATTCACATTTTACAAAGTTTCACGCTCACAAGAAGAACTTACCTATATATAAAGAGTACCTACGTGAAGTGTGGGTACGTAATATTTGTTGTGCACTACTCTATACAACTACCTACAAAAATAACCTAACCTACGAGTAGGCACGGTATAGCCTTATATTATCAAGAGTGAAGCGAGCGTGCCGCGGTAGCGACCGGCGAAGCGCTCAAAACTAAGTAATGAATGATTGTGGCTCCAACCACGGTAATATTGAAGATAATATTACCGTTTTGTCGCAGTTCAAACCTAACCTAGGCTAGGGTTAGAGACACCTACTTGCATTTAAAAGCCGTTTGAGATATGACGTTTGTATTTTTTATGTTCGCTGCAAAAAAACAAAAGGGCGCCTGCAGGGCAGAAATTAATTTCCATATGACTTTTCCCGCCGCACATTTATAAGGGAGACATGACGAACTTTGTAACCCGTTTATGAACGAGTAATGAGACAATTTCCGAGTGGGTGTGGTAAAAAATATTAACCTTCATTAGTAAATAATTGTTGTCTGGAGCATTTTGTAAGAAATCAAAGACAACTTAACATCTTGAGCTGTTTTTATTTTATTTCTGATGGTTTCATCAATATATCAACATATATCAATCGTCACTTTCACTATCAGATGACATTTTGGAAATTATGTAGAATAAGTAAGCGTACCGTTAAATTATAAATTTAGTAAAAAAACACAATTTAACAATACAAAACAAATTGCAGCCCATGGTTTTCGTAGTGCAGAAAAGTGTATTTCATTGAAAATCGAGTACAAAATAGTAGATTGTATCATAAGGGAGCAAAATAATATTTTTACGGCGAGGGCGTTTTTTGAATCCAGAGCGAAGTGAGGGATTCTAGAGTAGAATCCCGAGCGTAGCGAGGGATTCTTTAGTAGAATCCTGAACGTAGCGAGGGATTCAAAGTACGTCGCCCGAGCCAAAAATATATTTTGCGCCCGAGTGATACACTCTACTTTTCATCACCCACTATGAGAAAATAAAAGCGCCTCATATTTTATTGTAATATTATTATTTAATAAAACATAGAGTAACAACTAAATTGAAATTAAATAGTATCTTTATTAAAACAACTAAAAACTTATATTTACATTTCAGATATTTTCGCAATTATGAAAATTTATTGTTACAGTTTTATTAGGAATAGAGATTGTTGTAGATTTTATATTCTGCGTGTTTGAAATGTCCGAATCTGGATCATTTTGAGGAAAATGTGACGGTGAATCTCGTTGTTTGGATGTAGATAGGCGCGGCGACAGTGGTATGGATGGATTAACTGAAGGTTACAATTTAATGTTTTCCACGATGCGTTCAGATGTTTTCGCCTTGTTCTCAATGGAATCTTCTATATACCCTTCTGCTACAGCACTCGATTTCCATCCTCCATGTCGCTTGAGAACAGTTAAGTCCGCTCCAGTATCTGCCAAAAGGGTAGCAGAAGTACGACGAAAACAATGTCCTGTATACAGTTTGATATCTGGTAACTTCAAATAAGTAGCAATTTCTTATGGCATGTTAGAAATTTTATTTTTTCCCATCACTTGTTTGAAGCACTTGCCATTTTGATAACGGATGAAAAACCGATTGGTCTTCATAGCAGCAGGACGCAGGTCCAGGTATTTCTGTACAATAGTTTTGTATTCTCCTCGTATTACGAAGGATCGGTCAATTTTGGTTTTTGTATCGGTCAGCTTTACTAACAGTAAATCATCCGATTGATTTTCGACATCATCAACAGTTATTTTTAAAAGTTCATTGCCACGACAAGCTCCATGTAATCCGAAAATTAAAGCCACCTGTAACAAAACCGAATGTGAATAAGACAAGTATCTATCAAAGTACAGGTTACAATAAAATGTGCATTTTTATACACTATGATTATATTTTACTAATCCACCGTAAACATAGTTACCTACTTACTTTTACGGCAAGAAAGACTTTGTCGGGTGCCTCATTAAGGAAAGTCTCCACGTTTTTGACTGAGAACACTTTGGATTTTTTAGGTTTAAATCCATCAGACATCCTCTTCAGGTACGCTATTAATTTCGAATATGTGTCCAGTTTTACATCGTTATTAGAACTGACTGTTGATTTTAGCATTGAGTATGTACTCCAAAGAGTAGAATGTTGTTTAGTTTTGGCTAAGTACTGGAAGCAGGCCAAAAACACAGATTCTGAAAAATTCTTGGCGCTTCTTGCATTTCTCCATTCAATAAAATTACCATAGGCTTTCATATATTTCTCCCGGGATTTTGCAGGTAATAGATTATCCATCACATTTCTTGCGTCAGTTCTAATGCTTTCAGGAGTTAATTCTATACTTTCACTGTCACTTGAAGAACTCATTTTTCAAAACAAAACAAAACAATGAATTTCTAACAATCCGTGAAAAATTACGAAAACGCGGGCTGTAGTTCGCGCTTTTTTAATTTGTTTTTTTTTTTCATTCATCCGGCGGCGTGACTATGGGCCGTCGTACCAGCCAGTCTTTATTCAAACAATATTTGCGTTCGATTTCTTTGGTGCTGAACACTAAGATGTTCCAAATTCAAAAAGTGCGCGGCAAAGATAATTGCGGCGCACTTATAAAGAGGATTAAAAACTCATTACTGCCCGCTAAAACTTTCTTATAGAAAACACCACCTTTGGGTGCACATAAAGGCGAACCAAGTCGTCCTTTTCGAATAGATGGGATGAAAACAAAATTCCCGCATCTTTTTCTTCTTATTGGATATAATACCTTTTTGAGATTTGACGTACGTATTTTTTTATATTTTTTTTTATTTTTTATTTTCTGGGCAGAAAATTAATTTCATTCAACATTTCTGCCCTGCTACAGAAGAAATTCTCTTTGGGGCAGAAATTAAATTCCATATAACTTTTCCCGCCGCAAGGTAGAAATGACGAACTTTTGTAATCCGATAATTAACGAGTAACTTCGACATTTCTTCTTCAGAAGCGTTCGTAGTGGAGCTCGACTTGGCGATCTTAATTGATCAACAAGTTAAGCAACACTTGCTGCGGTCAGGACTTGGATGGGTGACCGCTAGTGGCATTATTCAACTGAGCGCTTTCGTGCTTCGAAAGGCACGTTAAGCCGTCGGGTCCCGGTTGTTTATCTTAGGACAACAGTCGTTAGGATATGTCGAAGGCCTTCGGGCGGCCTAAGAACATCGACATGGGTTGACCGCTAAACTATCCACCAAGCCGAACTGGGCCCGCGTGGTGGATTATGGCCCAACTCCTCTCTCTGAGAGGAAGGCTGTCCCGACAGTGGGAACAAAATAGGCTGATTATGATTATGAATAAGACACTTTCTGAGTGGGTGTGGTAAAGAATTTATTCTGTGACCAAGTCAGTAAAAATAATGGTTATTAAAAACCTGTAGGTACATCAAAACATTGAAGTAAGTTTTATTGCATGCTACCTGACAAGCGCGTGCTACACCCGCGCGCCTACGTTCGTGTAAAAAGTGAAAAATAGCAACCTACTACTTTCCCATAGGGACTCTAGATTTCCGGTCAGAGTGAGAAGGGTCAAGGTGATAAGGGGTAAAGTTAGGTATACGGATTTTAATTAATATATCGACTCTCTGAATTCTGAATGAATCATATGACGTTTATTTTCAATATGAATCATATTGACAATAAACGTACCTGGTAAAACCCCATATAATGATGTTCAATCCTTTCCGAGTTTAAAAGTAACAAACGAATAGATAGATAGATAAATATTAGGTACCTATAATAAGAGATACTTATAATAGCTCATTCTTGTGTTGCTTGTTTCGAACACCTAAGATCTATGGTAGTATATATATTGTCTAAAACTATATAGTTTTCGACTACTATTAGGTACAGTTTAAATATTATAGTAGGTACACATCAGTATAGTATGATGTAGTTATATAACGGTAGTTAGATTACAACTAAATGATCCCGCTAAAGCATCCCACTGGCGGTTTGCCAAACTTATGTCCAACACAGTATGTTGTATGCAATGTCGTAGGTTTTTGCCAGATTTTGGAACAAAATAATGTGTAGGAAGTTGTGGCTGTACCTGTTCGCTATCGTATTATAAGAAATGACGGACGATGTTATCTCACAAAGAACTCAGAATAAGCCTAGTCATACCTCAACTCGAACTGCCCTCTTTATTTGTGGCAAACTTTCCGCTGAATCATTTGAATTCGAACTTCAGTTTGGCAGAAGTTTTATGAGCTCCTTTTCGTGGAGTAAATACGATTGCCATAATCAGAGAGAGTTCAGACATTAAGGTCAAGGCATCGATTTGTTGAGATGAGCCTTAATGATGAGCATATTAGGTATATCATATGAGTAGTAAAATTAGAGTTAAGTATACTTTGTATTGGCCAAGTAGAAAGTAATATTGTATTAAAATTGCGTACCTAAATAGTAAGTACCTACTCAATAGGAAAATGCCTACTAAGACTAATATAAGAGACATCCTTAAAAAAATGAAAATGCAAGTAGATATTAATATAGGAGCGCTAGAAGCAACGCTTGCCTTGTCGTTGATACGTGTAAGTTCACAAATGTTGCGTTGGTTACAATACAACATGGAAGGGTGACTGATAGTGTAATTTTAAGGGCTTTGGAGGGCACGGCGTTTCCGCAGTTGCTTTATTAGGACAACATAACTTCCTACGTTTGGCCATATCGGAGACATTCTAGCGGTATTCAAGTATATTTGAACACTGACACGAGCGTATCTGCCGGCACCCAATGCGGGTTCACGTGGACACCATAATATTCCGTGACGTCGGCCATCCATGCGCCTTTTTCTCCCTTAGTCACGTGTTCCAGCTCCGGAATGAAATGATAATAAAATAAGTAAGTATCTGTAATAGGTATATATACTACTTGTGCTAATGCAAAGAAGAATCCTGTTACGCGTGTTATACGACCAGTCTTACTATATAAATATAACTACGTAAGTACCTACATTTACTTAAATGGTTTTACTTAAAATACAGGTACGAAAAAGTTAGTAGGTAGTTATTCTGTATGTAGGTATCAAGAAACTAGTAAAAGTTTTAGTACATAATTAAGCCTTGGTACCGAGATACCTACGTTACGTAGGTACAACTATAGTCAGGAGATATGAAACGTTTAGACGGAATACGTGGGTTCGAATCCCATCTGAGAAAACATTTTGTCAGAAATTTATATTACTTATTTATTAATATAAACGCACTTGCAATAACATATATAATAATAATAATAATAATAAGCCTTTTTATTTCCATGACATTACAAAAATATATAAAAAACTATGTTTAACAATTATTGTATTATATATTAGATATTTCAGATCGATATATGTATATGTCATGGCCCCTTTCGGGTATAGGCCTCCTCCAGTTGCCCCCATTTTTCCCTGTCGTTAGCTGTTTTTATCCAGTCTCTTCCTGCCAATTGAAGTATGTCGTCTACCCAGCGAGCTTTTGGTCTACCTCTTTGTCTTTTGCCTCTCGGACCTGTCCATTTTGTTACTCGTTTTGACCATCTTTCTTCCGAAGAACGGGCGATGTGTCCTGCCCATTTCCACTTTAGACGCTGTGCGTGTTGTAATGCGTCTATCACTTTGGTTTTGTACTAACATATTGTAATATCTTGTAATAACATATACTTATATATAAATTGTTATTAAAACGAAATTTTAACAAATGTTGTTATTTGAAATGGAATTATCTATTTATTTTCAAAATGCAAATAATAATTCTTAATAAAATTCCAATTAAATATCATTCATTAAAGCATTTAATTTACAATACTAGGCCAACTATCGTTTAAGATGTCACAATCCGGAAACGTACTGAGGGACGCGTTAAAGTCTATGGATATATTACAATAATATAAATAGTTACTTATTATTTTGTAAGGGTAAGAACCAAATCAACATACATATGTAATATTTTATCAATTGAATACCGACCGAATATAGGACCGAAGAATATCTATTTTAGATTTTTAGAATCCACATTTTATGATAGGGTGCATGACGGGCAGGATTTTATGGCGAACCAAGACCTTGAATACAGAATTGAATTTGAATTCTGTTATTCAACCCCTGTCCGAGTTTTACTGATTTAGTGCCGAAATAGACTACTATTGAGAACTGAACCGTGAACGTGATAAATGATACCTAGCAAGTGTGTATAATAAGTTACTTCACCTCTTTATCTGAATCCACATATTCCTGAAATTCTAGTACTAAGTATTTAATCTTCGGTAAGGATTATATGATGATATATGCTATTAATTATTTTATGGGGTTTTTATGGTATGAAAAATCCAGCCTCGTCAGATAGACCTTAGTGTTCGTTCATCATCATCATCATCTCAGTCCCGTTAGATGCGGCCTGCATCCAGCGTCGACCTGCGACCTATATTAGGTTATCTGTCCACCTCATGATCATGACACATCCGGAGATCACGGACCAGTAAGCGCTGTGTATAGATAGATAGATAGAAAATTCTTTATTGAACAAAACTAAAAGTACATAGGCGAACTTAATGCTAATTAGCATTTTCTTCCAGCTAACCTTTGTGTAATATGGAAGTGTGTTTGGTAGTGCTTTATTTAGAACTTGAGCGTTTCTATAGAACAGATATTTAAGGTGCCTAGACTATCAATAAATAACCAACTATTTATATACTGTAACTTTACATATACATATATACACATATAAATATCATATTGTATATAAACTTCGCACTCACTCATACACTAGGTGTACGAGTATATGCATGTACAATGCGCTTACCGATCCGTGGTCTCCATTCCAGAACCTTCGCCCCCCAATCTATTAAAAATAAGAATAAGCATTCCGTAGGTAGGCCATCTATCTGTACAAAAACTGTAATAAAATCACAGATGTCTATACCTACATATGAGATAATTGGGAAAAATCTCTTTAGTTGGTACCAATATAGGAAGGTGTTAGAACCTAAAACTTTTTTTAATGTCTTGTCTGCCTCTCTGTTCGCGCACCAGGTAATAAACTGGATAAATTTGGATACCGTTTACAGCAATATAGTCACTGGTGCTACTTTGCAGAATTTATTGTTTTGTTACAGTATAGTACATATTATATAGTGGCATACGACCAACGCAAGGCCATAATTACTATATAAAGTATAGTATACATAATTACTATAGTATGTAATATATACTATAGTATACAATATATACTGTGGGTAGACTGAATAATAAAACCCAGAAAACGAGTATAAAAAGGCGGTACGAGCGCGTCAACGGTCATTATTAGTCGAGACTTCGTGCGGAGCGGACCTCTTGTCAAATTACGTATAGATGTTATTATCTTGTTGAAACTTTGATTGTTGTTATTTTAATAATATGTGTAAAGTTTAAATTCAGTTTAGATTAATCATCAAGTGTATTTTTTTAAGTAAAACCACTTCTGGTAGCTTATATCAGAAGTGGGATTGCTCACTACGTCCACTCAAAAGCAGTTTGTTTTCGTTTACTTCGTTTGAGTGTCCGTGAAGTACAAGGTTGTGATTAATAATTCCTGGTAAGGTAATTTTTATTACTCTGGTACCTTTTTGCATGTTTTGTTATCTAGTATCCTTCAAAACGAGTAGCAAATGGGCCGATCTCGATCTCGTGACCGGCATTATTCTTCTACTCACCGCCCGCGTGGCGAACGCTCTGCGAGTAATAGTACCCGCAGTTCGAGTAGAGGATATACGCCTCCGGTAAGAAAACGGCATTTTACCCGTAGTCGCAGCTGTAGCCGTAACCGCAGCGAACGTCATGATGTACGTCACACGCGCCGTAATTATTATCGCGGTCGCAGCCGCGATCGTAGCTGGAGTCGTGACTACCGACGGAGTCGTAGCCGCGATCGTAGCCGGAGTCGTAGCCGCGACCGTTACCGCCATGACCGCAGTCGTCGAAACGACAATGGTGAGTTTAGTGGTCATGAATCCTGGCACACTATCATGTCGCGTCTTCAGGCTTTGGAGTCGCAAGCGTCTGCTTCGCATCTATCAGGTCAATTAGCCTCTGCTGAACCGCCCTACGTTAATGGAACGGAGCAGATCGTCGAAGCCATTCAATCATTGAAATCGGTAAGTACACAAAGCTACTATGTGTCTAATTTTGACCCTAGCATACACGACGTGGATTCTTGGTTCGAGGAAGTTGATAGGGCCAAGATTACAAACCGGTGGGATGAACGCGAATGCCTCGCTCGTGTTGGTAAATGTTTGAAAGGTGATGCGAGAACGTGGCTGGATGAGTGGGTTTGCAATGACCGCTCGTGGTCCAATTTTAAAAGGGACTTCAAATGCTTGTGCGCTAAAAAGGTAGACCGGGCGAAAATTTTGTACGAGGTAATGTCCACTAATTCTAATAGTTTTCGCACTTATGCTGAATACGCACGCAAATCATTACTCCGGTTGCGGATCGTTAAGGGCCTTAGTGATGATTTGATCACCGATATTGTGCTACGAGGCGTCACTGATCCTCAAGTAAAAGCGGCGGCTATAAACGCGAATTTATCCCCCCAAGATTTGGTAGGCTATTTGACTACTTTCTCGAAACCGGAAAGTGCAGATAGTCGTGTCGCACGCCGTCCGGTCGCACCAAGTAGCAGGCATAAAACATCGATTACCAAGCGACCGATTTCGGGCTCTAATAACAGTACGAAATGCTATTTATGTGGCGAGCTGGGACATAAGCAGTTGAATTGTCCCAAGAAGCCGAAACCCGCTGCTGCAGGTTCTGCAAACGATCCGGTCCCAAAATCGAATGCTGCTAAGGTCGAGCGCCCCATCCCATGTGCGTATTGCAAAAAACAAGGCCATCACATACGAGATTGCTTTGCAAAGCACCGTGCGGATTCTGGTAAGGTCAATTTCTGCTCAGTAGCCTCCGTCGAAAAACAGAACGACGTCGTTGTTGGTGTCATTAATGGGATTCCCGTTGACATACTTATAGATAGTGGTGCCATAGGTGTGTCGCTTATCTCTTCTGCAGTAGTAAATCACCTTTCCTGCGCTAAGAAACCTACCAATCAACAAATAAAAGGAGTAGGTAAGTCCATAACACACGTTAATTCGTACGTCTCTCTGATTGTTCAGCTGGAAGACATTTCACTAGATGTGGACTTCTTGGTTGTTCCTAACGAGTGCATGAATGCCCCTGTCATAATTGGCACTGATGTGCTGAATCGGGAGGGGGTTACGTACGTACGAACCAAAGACTCGCAGCGAATCATACGAGCCCCTAAACGCGCTGTTTCTTCTGTGAACAATAACAACCAACAACGCATTTGTAATACCTCTTTGGACGGTCCACTTTTAGCCCATCTAAATAAGATCCTGGACGAGTTCTCCGAACACATGATTTCAGGTACGGCCTCTTCAACTGTTACAACAGGTGCTATGAGTATTCGTCTAAAGGACGATACCCCAGTTCATTACCGGCCGTACAAAATGTCTCAGGACGAAAAGCTGAAGGTACGTAGTATCACACAAGATTTACTTTCAAAGGGTATCATCCGTGAGTCAGAGTCGCCTTATGCAAGTCCGGTGTTACTCGTTAAGAAAAAGGACGGCTCTGACCGGATGTGTGTGGATTTCCGCGCATTAAATGCACGAACAGTAAAAGATCGATTCCCACTACCACTCATTGATGACCACATCGACCGCTTGGGTAAAAGCACATATTTTACAACCTTGGACATGGCGACTGGGTTCCATCAAATAAAGCTTGATGAAGCGTCCATACCACTCACCGGCTTCGTAACACCAGAAGCCCATTATGAGTATGTAAAGATGCCATATGGATTGGCCAATGCGCCGATCGTATACCAGCGCATTATTAGTAAAACATTGCAGAAATTCATTACCGAGGGGAAAGTTCTGGTATACATCGACGATTGTCTAATCTTGTCCTCCTCTGTCGAAGAGGGATTGCAAACCCTGCGGGAAGTACTGCAGACCTTAACGGAAGCGGGGTTTTCGTTAAACTTGAACAAATGTTCTTTCTTATGCAAAGAAGTAGAGTACCTGGGGCGAGTAATATCTAACGGGGAAGTGCGACCCGCTCCTGGTAAGGTTCAGGCTCTTGCAGATTCCACAGCACCACAGAATGTCAAACAGGTTAGACAGTTCCTTGGATTGGCGGGGTATTTCCGAAAATACATCCCAGATTATTCCACCAGGACTGCTTGCATTGCGCGCCTGACTCGTAAAGACGTACAATTTCAATGGACTACGGAACATGAAACTGTACGCCAAGGAATTATTAAGATTTTAACCAGTGCACCGGTGCTCGAGATATTTGATCCAAGTCTACCTACGGAAGTGCACACTGATGCAAGCAGCCTTGGGTATGGCGCGATCTTACAGCAAGTTCATAAGGATGGTACTCGGCGTGTGGTGGCCTACTATAGCCAGGTCACTAAGGGCGCTGAACCGAAATACCATTCTTATGAACTAGAAACTCTTGCGGTAGTAAAAGCCTTGAGGCATTTCAGGCACTACCTCATTGGTATTCAATTCCACGTAGTAACGGATTGTAATGCCTTGAAATCCACTCAAAGTAAAAAAGACTTGTTACCGCGTGTGGCAAGATGGTGGATTTACCTACAAGATTTTAATTTCACCATTCTTTACCGAAAAGGCGCCATGATGCCACACGCGGACTATTTGAGTAGAAACCCTTGTAATGTAAACAATATTGAACGTCCACGTAACTGGGCTCAAATCGCTCAAGCGGGTGATGAGGAGACTCAAACTATGATTCGTTCCATTGAACAAGGTCAATTGGATACGTCCAGATACGAAGTACACAACGACATATTGTATTACCGGTATACACCGACAGGTGCAGAGCCGAGGCTACTTTGCTTCATTCCTAAAGGTCACCGTTTGAGTCTCCTCCGAATTTTCCATGATGAGCATAGTCACATAGGTGCAGATAAGGTGGTGGACCTAATACTAAGACATTTTTGGTTTCCTAGTCTTAGGAGATTTGTTACTAAATACACTTCCCATTGTTTAACGTGTATCGCCCACAAACGTGTACCACGAGCACCTTTACAGCCTATTACATCTTGGGACAAATCTGAAATCCCCTTTCAAACTTTACATGTAGATGTTCTAGGTCCCCTCCCTGTGTCTAAGGGTTATAAATTTGTCATGCTTGTGGTCGATGCATTTACAAAATACTGTTTACTGAAACCCATATGTCGCCAAGATTTCGATGAACTGAAACAAGTGTTTCAACATGTATTGTCGTTGTTCGGTACTCCTAATTTAATTGTATCAGATAGAGGACGTATGTTCGAATCAACGGGCTTCACTTCATGGATGAAGGTCCTTGGTGTACAGCTCCATTACATAACTCCTGAGATGCACCACGCAAATGGACAAGTGGAACGCTACATCCGTACAGTCCTGAACATGCTCCGCATTGCAGTGAATCATCGTAAAGCTGAGTGGGCCGAAGAACTGTGGCAATTACAGCTTATTCTAAACCTGACAAAGCAGAAAACCACACAGACTTCTGCCCTAAATCTCTTAATTGGCCACGAAAGCGCAACTCCTGCAATCCGAATGTTAGTGCGAGATGTTGCTTTGAATCTGACCGAGGGTAACCGGGAAACGAGACGAGAAATGCTTAGGCAAAGGACGGCCGAACGGTTGAGAAAGAACCAGGATCGTCAGGACACTATCGTCAATGAGCATCGGAAGCCTCCTCGTGTGTTTCAGATTAACGACATGGTGTTTGTTGTCAAGTATGCCCAATCTCAGGGTAAACTGGATCCTGGCATGCGGGGACCCTATAGGGTAGTGAAGACCCTTCCTAACCACCGATACGAATTGAAGTTACTTACTGGATCTTATGGAAAGTCTACTTATGCAGCTGCTCAGTTTATGATCCCATGGAAAGGTGAATGGACCCCGGAGACATGTGCAGTGTTTTTTGAAGGTGCGTGTTCACCCTTTTTGACCCGTCTTAAAGTGAAGACGGTACCTTGCCCTGTTCTTTTAAAGCTTTTTGCGTTGCGAAGAGTTGTCGAGGGAGTACAACCTCCTTTCCCCTCGACCTGAAAGCTTTTCGCGTTGCGAAGAGTCTTCGAGGGAGTACAAACTCCTTTTCCCTCGATGTGAAAGCTTTTCGCGCTGCGAAAAGTCGTCGAGGGAGTACAACCTCCTTTTCCCTCGACGTGAAAGCTTTTCGCGTTGCGAAGAGTCATCGAGGGAGTACAACCTCCTTTTCCCTCGATGCAAAAGCTTTCCGTATGGAGAGTCACCGGGGGGTTTCATGCGCCTTGCCCCCTGGTGTAGATTTAGTATTTCCTCGGTAGGGGCCCCTACCGAGGAACCTGTGTAACTTTTACATTATTCTGAGTTGATGTGAATGTTCAGTTTGTTTACTTCTTTAAAGTGCTTAACTTTTATAACAACCCTAACAAACTAACCTTGTTTACCAGCGACATGGAGTCTAGAAATAACTTAAGTTTTTTTTTTTTTCCAGACGTCGATGACGACGTTAATGACGAATGCCTGGATCCAAACCCAGGAATGATGGACTCCAATACGGCTGGGCCATCCTCAGCACCTGACGAGACAACTGGACCTCAACCACGTTCGATGCCCATATCCTCGGAAGATAGAGAACTCAACGAGGGTGTTATCGAAGTAGCAGCCCCACCACTGCAATCACTCCCCCGGTTGATTCCTACATCCTCGGAAGACGACGACTAGGCCTGTCGGGACGCCAGGATGTCAGGAGAGGCCGTGTGGGTAGACTGAATAATAAAACCCAGAAAACGAGTATAAAAAGGCGGTACGAGCGCGTCAACGGTCATTATTAGTCGAGACTTCGTGCGGAGCGGACCTCTTGTCAAATTACGTATAGATGTTATTATCTTGTTGAAACTTTGATTGTTGTTATTTTAATAATATGTGTAAAGTTTAAATTCAGTTTAGATTAATCATCAAGTGTATTTTTTTAAGTAAAACCACTTCTGGTAGCTTATAATACTATATATACTAGTATATAATATATACTGTAGTAATGATGAATATTCATGAAATACAAGAAAATATTACACATGTAAGTTGTTTATTTAATACACAATACATAACGAATAGTTATGAATTAGAATTCAACAATTCAATTCTGCTGTAACGTTTCGGTGGTGTTTCCAAAGTTTCTCGTTGTTCATCAACGTTGTGCTCAGTTGGTGGAACTGGTGATAATGACCTGTTGTTGAACCGTTCTTTTTTCTTGTAGTTCCTCAGTTAAATTAGAAGAAAGAAGGCAGTAATGGCGGCGTTGCAACTTCCGATCAATTTGTGTTTAATGTAGAAACAACTGCAGACTCAGTTGTATTTTGTACATTAGGCCTATCCGTTACCTCAGCTGTATCTTTTGGATTAGGTATATCCGTCACGTCAAAATCGTGCTTTTCGTAGTGAATTTCCAGCTTTTACCTCCTCATATATGCATCTTAATAACTCCACATGTCAATCTGCCCTCTGAAAGTTTTCTGGAACTCCTGGCATCGAGAAAACAAGAAATAAATAAATAGTAGCTCACGAAGAGTGCACAGAAGGTGGTCTTAGCTATGTTTGACACAATTGCGAATCAGATTAATCCTGAATTCTGATCCTGATTGAAAGCTGATTATTATTGTCAGACAGTGCTATAATTAGAAGTTTCGACAAATAAAACATGTTCCAATATTATATTTTGTATTATTAGCATGCGTTTTAACCGACTCCAATCACTGTTTCAACCGCCCCTGTCATGGGGACGATTGAAACAAATCGGTTTTTTTTATTTAACATCGCATAGGTACTTCTAAAAATAGCAACATATGATCTAAAATTGTATTGCTGTTTTTTTACCCGTTGTCATCGTCGCTTGGTTCATAAACAACAATACTATGAACGATATAAGCAAAATTATTTCAACTGTACCCAGTCTACCCTATTCGGGTATTCTTTATAGGGTCGATCTTTTAAGACTGCTTATAAGCAGGGAAGTTACGTGCAATCTAATGGAATGACCTGATGATAGTAGTTTTGACTTTATAACGTAGGTGTTATTCTAAAACTAGATTCCTCTAGCAAGTGCTTTTAAAATACAATGTTGTAAATATGGCCTTGATGCCGATGGCCGTGTCCGTATAAAAAAGTGATCTCATTTAAAGATCTGTGTTCGATAAGTTTCCTATATTTATATTTCAACCATTAGATACCGAAGTAATTTGTCTCGTTAAAGGGATAGGGAAGCGTTAAAGGGGTTTTATTCTTGCAGTTAAATGATTAACGTAAATCTTAAAAACATATGTCCACCAATGTCCATCAATGTCAATGTCCACCAATCTCAGCGGTTTCCTCTCCCGTAAACCACGAGAGCGAAGCCGCGGGTGGACCAGCTATTGTATAGGTAATAAGTAGATTTTATCCGATGATGACGAAAATACCTATATCCACGAAATCCTTTTGCTACTAATCAGCTGCTGATGACGGCTTATTGATAAACATTGACTTGCAGCTCAAAGATGCGAGCACAATATTTTCGCAAACCGCTAATTTACGAGTCCCATTTATTGATTTAGGGCGGCTTAACGTCTATAGCCCAATTAAACTGATTGAGAGATCTTTAACAATATTTGCTATTCATCCAGCATTACTGCCGTTTTACGACCGGCCCTTTATTAATATTCTATCTGCGTTTAAATGGAAGAAATAGACCTTTTACGATTTGTAAATATGCATTAAACTTTTACTGGGTTTCTTACTGTCAATGTAATGATAGTAATTCATAACTTACTTGTATCTATAAATAGACTTAGGGCTATATTTCACCGGGACACCACGGCGGCGCAACCAGTCGTCGCTACCAACAAAATGTATACAGCTCTATAGAGAGTTACTCACCTGGTGTCCGTTAGGTTGCGCAACCAATTTGGTGGCGCGACCGACTCGGACGATGCACAGATTGTTACTGGTCGCGCCACCACGCTGGTCGCGCCACCACTAATTACTATAGCGCTGTATGGTGTCTCACTCACTCGGCCGCCAGTTCGGCCGCCTACTCGCCCGCCATCCTCATTACATGCAACACGTGTGCATTTTTGTGTTGTATTTTGTCATTGCAAACGATGGATAATTTTGATACAGAAAGGTTTATTATCGAAATTTAAAGTAGACCATCAATTTGGGATAGTTCCTCATCAGATTATTCCGATAGAGATTTAAAAAAGAAATGTTGGGAGGAAGTTGGAGATTTGTTTGGAGAACAGGAGCAAACCGTTGAGCAAAAAAAGAGCTTTGGTAAGTAAACAACATATTTTTATTATCAATCAATGTCATAATGATTCTGGTGAAAAATGACAGCCAAAAGCCCGTTGTGAATGTAGAATGTATATAACTTTGATAGTTGTAAGTTCTGTACTTTTTGAGAAAATCGTAATTAGAATTCCAATGAATCTGGTGACTCGGATTCATTGCTGTCGAGTGTAGTTTTGTATGTATTTATTAATGAATATAATTATTTTGCCATGGAAGTGGGTTTTCGTTTATAAAATAATGTGTTAAATTATCTCGAGTTGTAGTAGCAGCCCGCCCTCCTCTAGTGATATTTTGCTGTGTTCTAGTTTGAAACCCCGTTATTGTCAGAGTATCATCATATGAATATCCATCTCTAGAACGTACAAAATTGTGTAACACACAACATGTTCTCACAATGGATTTTGCTAATTCTGTGTGGACATTTAATGGTCTGTGGAAAATTCTCCATTTGTTCGTTAAGATGCCGAATGTGCATTCGATGTAACGGCGAGCTCTCGATAGTCTGTAGTTAAAAATCTTCTTTTCAGTGCTGAGGTTGTTTCCTCCGTATGGACGCATAATATTTGTGCTCAACCCGAATGCTTCATCGCCTATAAATACGTAAGGGAAAAGCGTTGGGTTATTTTCTGAAATTTGGAGGGGCTCTGGAATACCTAAAGTATTACTTATGAGTTTCTTATACAATTCAGTTTCTTGAAAAATTGCTGAATCGCTACTTTTCCCATAGGCACCGACGTCTAATTATAATTAGAAAAAAGAAATTATAATTAGCGTCACATACAGCCATCAACACCAACGAAAAAAAGTGTTTATAGTTATAATACATCGAACCAGAATCAGCAGGTTGAATCAGTCTAATGTGCTTTCCATCGACGCTACCGATGCAGTGTGGAAAGTTGGCATGTTTTTCAAAACCATCTGCTATTTTCATCCAGTCATTTGCAGTAGCCGGAAGTGATAAACTTGTTTGCAACTTATCCCAAATCACGGCACACACATCTCTTATTATTGTACTTAATGTTGTTTGACCTAGACGAAAGTTATAATGCAACTCCCTCATCGTACATCCACTTGCGAGGTACCTGTAATTAACAAAAATAAATAAATAATATCATTTAATTTTCAGGGTTAGTGTTGCAAAAAAGATGGAAAAGCATCAGATCATGCTACGCGCGGGAAGTTAAACGCCAAAAAAATGTAAAGTCAGGATCTGGAGCCACTAACCGAAAAAGCGAATACATATATTTTAAGCAGTTACAGTTTCTACAAAGAGTAGTAGCTATCAGAGAAGAAAGTGTAGAAGAAGAAAATTCGGAGAGCACTGAAGTAGGCGAGCTACCTAAGCAAAATGTTACAAAGAAACGAAAAGTAACAGTAGTCGATGATCCCTTTGTTCAAGCTCTAAATAATTCAATTGCGCAAAGGCACCGTGAGACAACGGAGCAAAGACTACGGGAAACAGCTGAGGTTGACGAAGATCGTCTATTCCTGCTTTCACTGTTGGGCACATTAAAAAATCTATCTCCTCAAGTTAAAATGGCTACCAAAATAAAGATGCTAACTTTGTTGAGCGACGCATCAGATTTTTCTGGTAACAGGACGTTTGATTATGCTGATCGGTCATTTCGGCATACTCCAGAAATTAATCCAGGTGGCAGGATGGTGAGTCATGAGAACTACCATCCTGGTTATTCGACGCAACGGCAAGTGATTGCTACTGAACAACCTGGACCGAGTTATAGGACAAATACGAATCATCCCAACGAAACTAATTCTCCATATAACTCTATGACAATATATGCAAGTTCTCCAAGCGACACACATGATTCGTTAGACTCAGAACCACTTATGGATCTGTATTAACCCTTAAGTGTTTATAGCTTGTTTGTCTACAATTTTTAATAAAACTTACTTTCCAAATGTTCATAGTTTGTTTTGACTTACCTTAATGTTACAAACAACTTTTCTTTAGGACTGACTGATTTTCTTAATATGGTGTCTTGTTTCAACAAATCATTTTCACATAAAGTCAGTAACTCATCAAAGGATTTCACGGACATCCTCACATAGCTAAAGAACATAATAAAAACTTGTCCGGATATCTTCTTAAGTCGTCGTAAATGTTGACGAATTGTCCTTTCTTACAGCGATCAACTAAATAAGGATGAACCCACCACTGTTTCTTTTTTCTCGTGAACTCCCTTTTCCTTCGTATATACAACAGTAGTGCTATCTCTTCGACGTCCATTTTGATACTGTCTCGACTCTGGTGTCTGTATTGGTGTTCTAGTTTGGTAGCTTACGGACACCATGGTGGCGCAACATGGTGTCCCGGTGAAATATAGCCCTTAGGTTTTAGATTATTTATATCATGTATTTACTAACATATCCCTTAAACCGCACCAGCCACTCGTGTAAAATTACGATCCATCCTCCTCACCCTGAGAGATAGGCACGTGGCCACGAAGCATCCATAGTGGTCTGTGCCCGTGCCCCACGGTTGGATCACTTTTGTGCCAGAGACACGCCGTTTTCATAAAGTTTTATCATTTAATCACAGTGCCATAATCTCATATAGGTAGAATAATGTTTAATCATCATCATCATCATCATCCATCACCATCATTATCGGCGAAGATGTCCACTGCAGTAGGTCTACCATGAGTTTACAACGTCGACACAAATCGAAGCTCGCTATCGACTACCGCGAAAACTGTATGAAAAAAAGAACAGCGCCACCTTGCGGTCAATTGTAGACCTAAAATTGACAGCGAGTACGCCAATCACAAGCTTAATATGTAGGCGAGATCGAGTATCGACTATAGATGACATTTATGTTGCCAACTCATGGTAGAGCTACAGAACATATTCCTCCCCCATAGAGCGCCATTTGGAACAACCACTCGCCTCCTGCAGCTAGCGGTTTCCCGCGTTTTTGACGAGCTCTTCGTTCCACCTAACGGGGGGCTGGCTTACACTACGTCTTGTGCGGGTCGTTCAAGAACCTTTCGGCCCCCTCGGTTGTCAGTTCTGCGAGCGATATGGCCTGCCCATTGCCACTTGAAACTTTGAGCGAATTTTGAGAGCTACGTCGCAGTCGCGTAGCTCATGTCTTTACGACGCGGCGGGAGTCGGTAGTTGTAGCACTGCTCGTGCTGGCCGTACTTCCAGGTTGATTTCCGCCTGGTACTGGCTGCTTCGTCTTATTTGTTGTTAATTAGTGACGACAAATTTCCGAAACATTACAGTTCGTGTGGCGAATTTGAAAATATATCCTCACGAATATTTAAAACTAGACCTTTGAAAATGAGCTCAACTTTTGTGTAAAGGCGTAAGTTTCTTTTCTTAGAAAATAATATAACACAAATATTGTAAAAATTTGAAAGAGTGCACGCTGATTATTTCATATAACCTCACAGCTTCGCTACCATTTCGCTTTAACGTTAGCTCGTACTTTTCGTTTCTAATAACAAGGTTTGCGATGGTGCTACTAATCTTGCATTATATAGCAGAGACAATTTAGTATGGAAATATTTGATCAATGTTTCCAATTATGTTTCAGCTCTCGATAACATTTCCTCCTCGATCTACAAAATCAGTTGACCGAGTGCGGAATACGTAGTGATCATCCCACCTTCTCGTGGAACCTCTAAGTATATTATTATCGTCTAAGTAACTATTAGGTACCGTGTTACTACTGAACAATAACGTATTAATGTATGCATGTACCTGTGTATGTGTGTGAGAAACGCTAGGGTTTCTCGCTAACGATGTAACTAAAAGATTATTTGAATTTAGGTAATTCTGTTGTATTTTTATGACCCTTGTCAACAATCTCTTATAAACCCGTTTATAATAATTTCCGTTTTACCTACCTACAACAAAGAATTTGTCAAAGCAGCGATGACTTGTAGTGTAGATGCTAAGTAGTGTATATTATATATTGTACCTATATACAATAGAGTTAAGACAAAACAATTCATCGTTGATCTTTAAATTACTAAAGCCAGGTAGCGTGATCAATGCATTTAAACCTTTTTTATACCGAACCATAGATAAATTAATGGAAGATTAATTTATCTATGACCGAAATTGTAGCCATGTAGGTCAATTAAAATATTGGGAAGTCAATTAGGTACCTAATTGTTCTCCTCAAAATCAGTTTTAAACGTGTCTAGTCCCAATAATTTTGACTTTGTTGCTGAAGGATTTGTCTGAATTTCCCTATGAACACAATATTTTTGACAGTAGCGAAACAATTTTCGCTATTGTCTGTTCTTAGACATTTTATACATTATACAATGGATGGACAGTGTATAATGTATAATCTTATGAATTATATAATGTATAAGAACACTGATCTGTAGGTCTACCATGAGTTTACAACATTGACACCAATCGATGCTCAATATCGACTGCCGCGAAAAAGTTTATGTAAAAAGTACAGTGCCACCACGCGGTCAATTGTAGAACTAGAACTGTCAGCGAGTAGAGATGGGTTGTAGGTACTAGGTAAATTCGTAGGTGCACCTGTTCCTAGTCCATGCAAATACGTGATCCAAATACCTGTTCCACATAGTCTTACCTAGTATCGCCTACAATTTGCGTATTGTATTTTAGTCTTCACATAATTCATGAGAGATTTTTGAATTATAAAATAGTAGACTAGAACAAATAGAGTATAGGTACCTACTACTTATATACTACTATTATTTGCTGTATGTTCAACTGATATCTTCCCTTCATACTTTTACAGGATTAGGACTGTCAACATATTATACTTTTAATTTATTCAACGCGTAGGCTTTGGAAGATAGCGTATTTATGAGATTTGAATTCACTAAATCTACTTTTATAAAAATGTAATCATATAAATAAAAGAAAAGTTTGTTCTAATACCTACATAGGGAAATATAACAAGCACTGCACAAACTACACTTTAAATAAGTATACAATTACTTTTTACTTTCACAAGAATACTAGTCTGATACTCAACTCTACATGTAACAAGACGATGTATGCATGTATTGCGTCGTCTCACTTCACCGGACTTCAAACTCAAATGATTTATTGCTTATGTGCCAAGTTAACATACAATGCAGGTGTTGTTGCATAAGGTTTACAGTAAGTACATGTCACATGTTACCCCCCTAGGTGTTGCAATTGTGCAGAGAGGGCCAGTCTATTTTAACGTAATTTTAACGTGTTAACTTCAGCTTCGGCTTCAGCGTATGAGAGAGAGATAGACTTAGTATTGCGAAGATTGGAATAGGTGCCACCTAGTCTCGTAAAATACCTGTTCCTTTGATTTGCTCTAGTAAATACGACTCACCTCTATCAGCGAGTACGCTAATCACAAGCTTAATAGGTAGGCGAGATCGAGTATCGATTTTAGATGACATTTATGTTGCCAACTCATGGTAGAGGTACAGCAGGCCTAGACAACATTCAAACAGGCGTTTTTTCGCACAAGCTACAGACAGAACGTTCCCGGGTCCCGTCTACGAACTTAGCGTGACGTCACGTGACTTTTCAACAGGTAATGTCAACGCCATACATTTTGGAGTTGTCGTTTGGCGTTAACGTTAACAGAAACATCTTTTGTCTAGGCCTGCTGGTCAAACGCGTCGCTGCGAGGATCGACAGTTAGGTACCATTGAATCTTGTCTTATTTGTTTACGGGAAGGATCCTCTTGTTCTTCTTTTTCCTATGATGAAGTGCTGCTAGAACACGTGGTGTCATCCTTAGCTGAAGAATCCCTCTCGGTCGTTTCAAAATTATAATCACCCGTAGATAGTTATCGACATCAGGAGTAGGAATTTATAACAACCGAATATTTGCTTTATAAATCGCTAACAAGCAATAATTCCTTTTTTTATAATTAAAAAATTTCTGATGCGCAATGTACTTACATCATTTTAGCAAAAAAAAAATTAAAACTGTCTCCGGCACGCCTCCGCCTCCGGTATCTGTGAGTTTTTATCTAGACATTTTAGAATTTTCAACCACATGTGGCTAAAGTAGTTCACAACGCTATGAATTGAATTCATAGTATTTAACTATACTATGAACTTATAAGTTGGCTGCGCTTCCAGCGCTTTTGCTGGCGACATCTAGCTGCTACGCATGGAACTACATTAATTACTGTCTATGATTCGACCATAAACTAAGGCTAAGAGCACACCTTCATAACAATACTGAATGCTTTCCAGGGGCACATATAACATACAAGACATTTCTGTTATAGTGCCACCAACTTATCTGTTCAGGTGGGCAAAATTGGAACTAAAATATACATAATATGTATACAACAAACTTTCGCGTTTATAATGTTAGTAGGATTATAATTGCAGAATTTGCAAATTAAAGAGTAGCTTGAAAGACTGCCCTATGTTTTGATTCTCCTTTTTCTTGGTGAATTTCTTAGGCTGCAATACCAAATTATCCACTAGCGACGCTGTCACCTGAACAGATAAGATGGTGGGACTGTACTAGCGTTTTTGGACTTTTTGTTCATAATCATAATCAGCCCATTTTGTTCCCACTGCTGGGACTCGAGCCTTCCTCTCAGAGAGAGAGGAGTTGGGCCTTTTGTTCATTCTGACCTAAATTGGCAATAAACACCGAATCCGTATGCAGCCTAAACTAAGCAGACATTCATACACCTTGCCTTATTAGCGAAGGTGGTAAATCAACCAGCACTCCTGACATTACTATGGAATCGAAGACAGTAGCTATGTTTAAAATTTAATTGACTTATTATCGAAGGCTTATTATGACATTGACGAATATCTTAAGGATACTATTTGAATAATATTGTGTAATCTAATTTAATATAAATACGGTAACATTTGACTACAATAACATAATTATTGATTTTCTTGTATTAGCTGTAGCTCTACCATGAGTTGGCAACATAAATGTCATCTATAGTCGATACTCGATCTCGACTACGTATTAAGCTTGTGATTGGCGTACTCGCTGTCTATTTTAGTTCTTCAATTGACCACAAGATGGCACTGTTCATTTTTCATACATTTTTTCGCGACAGTCAATAGCGAGCATCGATTGGTATTAATGTTGTACTCATGGTAGACCTACTGGTACTTTTTTCCAAGGTCTTCAGGTCCCAAACTAGGCAGAGCCTGGGCTATGGTAACCTGATGACTGATATAGGTACATACTTATATACATATACACACCCAGGCACAGCTCAAACAGACTTGTTCATGGACACCAATGTTGGATCGAACCCGGGACCAGCGGCTCAGAAGGCAGAGGTGCTACCAACTGCGCCAACTGGCCTGTCATTTTATTATTTTAGTGACCGAGCGATTGTGAAGCACAAGCGAAGCTTCTCTGAAATAGCTCGGGCAATAATGCTTTCTTAAGTCCAGATATCTGGCTGTTCTCTGCAGGTCGCATTTCTCAACAGACTGTCGTGAAATTTTGTGAGCAGGTCCGATAATTATAATTTAAAAAAAATTATCAGTATTTGGATTTTTTTCGATTTCAAGTTTAATGGATTTTGTTTTAGGGTGCGCGGTGAACTTTTGTTCAGTTTAAGCTATGCAAAGACATACTCGCAAGGCCTACAGCTCACATACCCACTAGTCCTAAAGGAGTCATTGTAATTTATAATAACTAATTTAAAACAGATATTGTACCTATGTTCGAAAAAGAAGAAACTCTTGAGATAATCTTATCTATAGATCTAAATAACATACACAGTGTGAAAATAAAACGATTTATTTATCTATTTAATCTGGTAGGAAAAATAAGGTCCAGAGGTAAACATTCCACTATTATTATAAAAAACACATCCACTACGAAACAACTGTTACTACTAGAGAGTTCAATTTTATATTAGTCTGGACTATTGTAAGCATGAACATTTACTAAAAGTGTGTATGTAGATAATACATTCGTAACGCTTACGAGCGTTCTAATACATAGATCAGAGGCCATAGCACGAATAATAACAATTTTTTAACATTTAATTTATAATAATACCTATTTTATATTAATAATTAAATGCAACTTCATTTCTATTATAACCGATGTTGATGATAAATTATCATCAAAATGAATACTGGTCAGATCTAATCAAATTGGACCACACGAGAAGCACCAGCTTTCATCATTAGATAAAAAGTAAAGACTCAAACAAAGAAATTACAAAACACAGACGAACTGAGAACCTCCTGAAAGTCGGTTGAAAAGTGTTCGTATCGTAAACAATTAAAAATTCGCCGCGCTCCATTATAACTATGAGATGTCTGTGCCACAGAAAACTAGATAATGTGATACGTTTCTTCGAACGACGAAGTACGAACTTCAATTGTTTTACGATACGATTATATGTTACAATTACGCAAATATTCGCGCTAGGCTTACTGAATAATATTTACAAACATTTATCCTAGTTATTGGGCCATCCCATAAAACATTCCAGTAGTGGACATACTACTGAAATATGAATTAAGATCATGTTTTATGTTATGGAGTCATGGAGTAAATGCAAATGGACGCCTGTGACTGTGGCGAATGCAACATAAAGAAATGACAAATAATTATAAATAATATTTCTTAAGAATTATATTAATGAAAATTATATATGGTACTTATTTAACATTACCAGTGTTTTATGTCTACAGTAATATTGACACAATGAATTTTATTTACGGATGTCAGAAGGGTTGGATAAGGTCAGAGAGTGGCTTCAGGCACAGCGACTTATAAGGTCTACTAGATTTGTATACCGACTCTATTCACAATCTGAACAACATACTCGTATGTGAGAATCAAGTATTTTGATCGGTACGTTATACGGTATTCTGCATGCACGACGTTGCGTGGTAAAGGTCGTAGCACCCTTAGGCGACTCGCCTCCCACCCGGCAAAACAGAATATTATTCGCATATGGGCTTTAATTATTGCTGACTGATATATTTTACAATGGCAACAAGCAAGCAAGCTTGCTGACAGCGAGCTGTCTGCTAATTTTATGTTGCCAATGTAACCTAATAATCGTTCGACCGATTAAACTTTCTCATGGTTTAAACTCACATTCATAGATTAACTGCCATTTATATTACGAAAAAAACGATAAAGATGGTTTAAATTAAGAGTCATGGATTAAACTGAGGATGATAATACAGGCCTAAGTTCGCTGATTTTAATAAGTGCAACTTGCGTTACCGTTAAAATACTCGTAAATCCTCCCATCCCCAATCGATTCCTTCCATGATCCGTGATTTTACTTATAACTGTATAATTCAAGTTGACATCAATCCATCCTAATTTATGTAAGAGCTATCTACACCCGAGAGCAAAGAAATCGCACACCCCCTACTGTTCACTTTGACCCTAGTTATATTTACAATACAAATTTAATTAAATAAATATTTAGGGTCAAAGTGAAAATGTAGGGGGTGTGCGATTTGTTTGCTCTCGAGTGTATCTGTAAATATCACAAGATCTAGAACATATTTATCGACGTTTTATTTAAACATTATTATTGTGTGACATAACTACGTACCTATGGGATGTCTATTATTTCACCATTATGTTGAGCTGGCAAATAATGTGGCCACATTGAAATGAAGACAATAAACTGAACTGAACATTGATAGAGACTCATTAATTAATTTGACTAGGTATCGAAATTAACATAATTATAACAATGATTCTTATACATTGATGAAACTACACAAGTTAAAACTGATAAAATCGCACGAACACTTTTCAGTGAACATGATCACGGGAAGACTGTGTTCGAAACGTCGTCGGGATCAAAATAATCTATACTTACTTATATAATAATATAAAGAAGAAAGATTTGGATGGATTTATGTATGTTTTAACGAATAAACTCAAACGACTGGACCAATCTTCTCGCCATTAGAATGCTACATTATATCATCATCATCCATCACCAAAATCTACGGATCCACGGAGCGCAGCTAGTATAAAATATACGCGATATAATCCGTTTAAAGTTATTTAATCAATTTTTATTCTAGTTATATAACCATAATAAATCAATAAATATTATCGACAACAAAATATTATATTATATTATTATATTATATTATAGTTATTATCGACAACAAAAACATACGTAATCATAAAAAACAAAGACAACCTCAACAAAAAATACTTAAACGAAGATTTCGACTAGACCTAACCTTCCACTAAGCTTGACCCGTGCAATTTTATTACAAGTTAAAATACTTTTACTAGACTTAATCATAAAATAGGAATGAACGCGCCAGCGCGAATAACTTATCTAACCTATACTAAGTAAAACATAACAATTTTTTACAGACTCCAGGCTTGGTTATATAATCTGAAGTAGGTAAGGTTCCTTAGTATTGAAATATAAAATATTTTTTTCACACATGCATGTACAATAAAGCACGTCCTTCAGGCATAATGCTGTGATGGATTTTGATAAAAGAGGCGGTAATCGATTCGTATATACCATGCGATTTACATAAGCTAATCAAGTGAAGTCTCCTTGTAGTAAAGATATCTCTATCAAAATGAATCTAAAAGGTCTTTCTAAAAATATATAAACACATACCTAAATAACAAGAAAATAATACAAATCAATTATTTATATTTTAAAAAAACAACACTCGATGGCAAACAAAACTGAGTGTAGTCAAGAACTTAGCGACGTGAAATGCAGTCTGAAAGTATACTATTAGGAATTATAATTATTTATTTTATAATTTAAGGAATTAATAAGAAACTCAAGGATCCAAAGTGTATGTACTGCTTGTATTTTCAGTTCTTATATTGAAGTCGGATTTGTGTAGGAGTTTTCGAAATCATTTGTGACACATATATATATACATATATGAAACATAATTCTTTGCAACTTTTAATTTTTTCTCTTTAAGCTATTAAAACCCGATTGAAAAATAAACAACGAAGTAAAATTCGTGTGTTGTTTATTTTATAAATACATTATTTCAAGAACAAACAGATGGCGAGTAAATTTGCAGCCAGTGGTCCAAAAAATATATCCAGAAATTAAATTAAAAGCTGAGACTAGATTTGAAGTGTTGTCTACATTTCACGTCGCTAAGCCACGAGTTTGGTATGTCCTAGCAACTACCGCCCGGGGCGCGCAGCTGACGGTCGATCGTTTGGTATATTCGTAGCAAGCATGCGACATGGACGCTATATCATCTCCATTATTAAAAGGCAGCAAATGCCTTACTGGACCAGTCTTTTAACAAATATACTATACTAACGCAACGCACGAAAACTGGCTATCCCATGGACCCTTTTACCGGGATACCTAAATTGCATATAACAAACTTCACCAATATACATTCAGCGATTTGAGCGCTAAATGGTAACACACACACTAATATCATTTATTTCCTACACATGTAAATATACTACTATAAAACTTACCCCTTCTTTAAACCGAGCCATCACAGATTTTATTATACCTACCTCAGTCACTTTCCAAAAAACTTTACTTCTTTCCTCGTAAATAGGGAAAAGACGAAGGCCGACTACGTTCACAAAATATAGACCCAATATACAAAAGGTGTCTATTACAATATATCCGAGTAGTTAATTACCAACGCGTCCAAGACTTATTGTATGCGCCGGCTTATAAAGCCCTTCATTAGAATAACAAAGAGACTCCTTTTATACAGGGTTATTTGTTAATTCGACTTATTCTCTTTATGGACGTGTAGTTTACATCGTTTCTAACCGATTTGACTATGAAACACACTATCCTAAATCTAACCGATTTCGAGATATTTGAATGTAATTGTTTTTTATTGAAAAGTGTAAGTCTTATTGTTACTATTATTTGACATTTACATGTAAAATGAGAGGCTTTATTACCTCAATAACGAATACTGTACGGAAAATGATAAGTCGTAATTTTTAAAACATTTACAATTATATTCATATATCTCGAAAGCGGTTATATGATTAGGTCAGGTCAGTAGGTCAGGGGGTCATAAACCTCAATAACTAATATTGTACGGTAAATAAATAAATAAGTCGTTGTAGACGATAGAAATTTTTAAAACATAATATAACAATATTATTAAAATAACTCGAAAACAGTTAGATTTAGGATAGGGTGTTCAAGTCAAAAGAGTCAGAAACGATGTAAACTACACGCCCTTAACGATAAAAGGTAGACTTAAACCAATAACCCTGTACAAGAGCCCTTTTTATTTTTAGTAATAGAATCGATTTTTATAAAGGCTTCATCAGCAGATTCAGCATTGACTGGCTGGTGCGTCAATGGTGGTTCCAGCGTTCATTGCGGCTGCTGCAGTCATGGCGATTTCTGCACAAAGCGCTAACACATTATCTGGAGTATTTTCGTCAGTGACTTCAGGCCCAGCATCAGCACACATAGACTCTGCAGACTCCGGCTGGGATTCCTCAGGTTGGGTCGGGAGTGATGTCATCAAGTTACATTCCATCCCCGTCGCCTGGAATAGTCAGTAAAACCCTCTAGAACGATTCGGAAGAATTAAGCAAAAACGCGTCTTAAGCGAGAGAGCAAATCAAAGAAAGGAAAAAAAAAGAAATATATACAAGCTGGGAAGTGCTCGTAGCGGAGCTTGACTAGGCGATCTTAACCGATCAACAAGTTGAGCAACACTTGCTGTGGTCAGGACTTGGATGGGTGACCGCTAGTGGCATTATTCAACTGAGCGCTTCCGTGCTTCGGAGGGCACGTTAAGCCGTCGGTCCAGGTTGTTTGTCTTAGGACAACAGTCGTTAGGCTATGTCGAAGGCCTTCGGGCGGCCTGAAAACTTCGACATGGGTTGGCCACTAACCTATCCACCAAGCCGCACTGGGCGTGCGTGGTGGATTATGGCCCAACTCCTCTCTCTGAGGTAAGGCTCGAGTCCCAGCAGTGGGAACAAAATGGGCTGATTATGATATAAATATACAAAATGCGTATCTATTATGCCTTTATTAAATTATGTTATAAAGATCGTATATTTTAAATGGATCAACAGATTGTGATTTGCGATTTTGTGACACAAGTGAGGATGTTTTTGTTTAATGGTTGTCATCTATATGTGTGCAAGTAAAGAAATAATCTATCAACAACAGCTATTGCATCTCCAATCGGTAATGAAATGTTAGAACGACCCCGTAACGGTGGTCAATGGTGGAAAGGCGAAACGAAAGTGTGACAAGGTATATGAACATGTTGCTAAGAACGACCTAAACTTGTGTATTTTGCGGAAAACTCTATTAACCGTGACGGTATTTAGAGGGTTTTTCTTTATTTGTTTTAAGTCTTTCTGACAATGTTCCTCATAGTTTCTGTAATAGGAATCCATAACTAGCATTGTGGAATCGTTGGGAGTAAACGAAAATAATTTAATAACATCTTATTACTGAAATGATCTATGGAGAAGGCCATGCTTGGGATTTCTCTACGTGATCGAACCAAAAATTGGGAGATCCGTAGACTAACGAAAGTCACCGACATAGCCCAGATTATAAGCCAGTGATTATAAGAAGTGGCATTGGGCAGGGAACATAGTACGTAGAACGTATGGCTGATGAGGCCGGAAGGTTCTGGAGTGACCACGGATCGGCAAGCACGGCGTATAGGTCGTCCGCCGACAAGGTGGACAGACCTATTTAGAAAGTCAGTTAAATTCCACAGTTTATACCTCAAAAAAAGGTGTAAGTACCTCAGTTTGCCCGATATCGGAAGTATCCATTTCACTAACGTGTTTCTTTTTCCAACTGTTTTTCTTTTTCATTTTCTCGTTGAATTCGATTATATAATCTGATTGATTCGTATACTTCTCAGGCATCTGAATCATGTACGCAGAGTTTACGGTGATATCTGAAATTATAATAACAAATTGGAGTTTAATCACGGTTCTAAAAGTTATATTCTTAAGAAGTAAGCGCGGGCCACTTTACAGAGGGATTTCTAGAAATTGAAGGCTATAAGACAAATATAATTAATGTTAAGGAAAGTGATAAAACACGACAAATGACGACTACGAAATAATATCAGGAAGAGTAACTGCCTTAAAAAAATTACCCAATAAAAGTCGTGCTAAATCAATAACACCGTTCAACACGCTATGACTCAGCTGTCATGCAGCACGCGCGTGGACTAATCCCAGCTTTCCTTCTGAAATTTAAACCAATCATCGAACATGTCTATTTGTAACCTCGGAAGCAATTCGTATTTGGAATCATACGTCGTTTTGGTTTGAAGAACCACTTTTTGTGTAGTATTTGTTCTGAGTTATGCTTCCTGACATTATTTCTTCGTAGAATGACGCTCAGAGACCTTATACGCTATGTTCATTCAACAAGTAACGCGGCGCGTTAGGTTACCTTCAAGGAAAGATCGCAAAATTGTAATGATTTTACGACCATTCCTTGAAGATGTCATAGCGCGTCGCGTTGGTTGTTTTAGTGATTTCTTTGTTTTAATGGTCATAGCGAATAACTGTCCAGGGTCATTCAATGTACTCTAAAACCGTCGGTGGATTTTGGATTAGGTACCTGAACCGCCCAGGTAATATATGTATTGTCTTTACACACATATACATAATATATATAAAATACTAGCCGGCCCGCTAGCGGCTTCACTCGCATCAAGAAGATCAGTGACATACCGACAGCAGCTCTACCTACCAGGTACAAATGTGTTTTCAAAACATCCGGGAACCTATTGATATTGACACACAAAATTTCATCTAAATCTGTAGAGGCGTTACGGAGGAGTTAGGTGACAAACACATACAGAAGAGTTTGAAAACTATCGTGAGTATCACACATTATACTAATATAAAGATACCGGCTTCACTTCACCGCGCAGTGCGCGACGCGATCTCCAAGCGTGAACACTCCCTGAAGAAGAACGTCTCACACGTTCGAAAAGTCGTCGGACTCAAACCGACATAATACCAAGTGAGTGAAGCCGGTATCTTTATATTAGTATAACATACAGAAGAATTATATATATTAGTGTATAAGTGTATAACAATATGAATGAATTTAGGATTATCTCTTTATATATTGTGTAACATGATTGAATTTAGGATTATCTTATGCGAAAATCTAATACCGAGTGTTTTAAAACAGACCCAAAAATTTTAAAAATTACTTTGGCATAACTGAGTGATCATTTTTTTGATTGTAAATTTTTAGTACATAAATGTTTCAATGTTTTGCAGCTCGTGGTCACAAGCCGGAAAGTAGAAAGGACACAGGATACTATTTATCCCGAAAGACATAACAGTAGTTATAATGAGATAGTGTTAATCGTTTCATTTCATTTTCCGTAAGTATTATAACAATACTTTCTTTTAAATAATAATCGGCTTTAAAATGTATTTCGTTTATAAAGTTAAATTGTTAACTTACTACGTCCTAGAACTTCGGGCACCATGAATGGAAACAGCCAGCCCACCAGAGGAGTCTCCCCAGAGATGTATTTTGCCTTTTTGTGGTAGAATAACAATCCATCTAAAGTAGTGACGTCGCCAGCCGTGGGTTTGAAATGCACTTTCATCATGAAGCTGAAAAACAGTTTTAATAACCATTAACGATTCGAATACATAAAGTTGTTTCGTGTGTATATAGCAGAACGCGAAAACTCCGAAAATAGGAAAGAAAAAGTATTTTTTTAATGGTTAGAGTTATAGTCCAGCAACGGCGTGTGCGACTAGGGTCGCCATATCTCAAGATTTGTCCTGAGATATCAGGATTTTTGGACTCATCGCAGGCTTGCGGCCATATTTCGGAAATCTCAGGATTTCTAGAATAATTTAATATGTAAATTTAATATGTAAGACGCCGGTAAAACCTAGTGTTCAACCAACTAGGGGAAGTCAAAAAGTGGGTTATTGAATTAGGATATTTGTTCAGCTCATCTACTTTTCCCACGTATTTGCCAAGCTACCTAACTCAATTTGACGATTTAATTATTTTTTTATTCGAATGAGGTTGAAAGTAGAGTCCTGGGTGCGTAGATGGTACAGTTGAAAGGTTAGCCATTGAACACACAAGATAGTGTTCAAGAAGTGATATGGGACATAACTTAGAATTACTGACTTTCAAGGACAGCTGGCGGACCATCCATATGGTGAGATGCTTGGCGAAAGATTTAATACTTTTAGTTATTTGTTTTCTTTTATAAGCTTGTGGTTCAATAAAGTATTATTGTATTATATTGTAGTTACAGAGCTAGGCGGACATTCGGAAAATGTCATACCACAATGCAGTGAAGCTCATCCCGGGAACCTGTTGATTGGAGTCGATAGTATAACGGCTATCATTGTTTCTAATTATGACAATGCACGTGAGAAGAGAGACCTTTTCACTTGATGTTTTCATTATTATATATCTTTTTTATTGAACATTTTTCATTTCGGTCATTTTTATTTTTGGATATTTTTATTATTGAACAATTTCTACCGTCTTCAAAAAAGGAAGAGGTATCGACTGTATGTTTGTTACCTCATAACTTTCGATAGGGTGAACCGATTCCCAAAATTCTTTTTTTGTTTGAAAGCTGGTGCTTCCCGTGTGGTCCCATTTAAACTTCATCAAATTCGGTCCAGTAGGTTTTGAGTTACACTCTAATAACTGAATAGAATGGAAGTCGGTATAAAAATTTAAAAATTGTACTCATTGTGGCTCATTTATTTTTGGCCATTGGCTTTGGACATTATTCGTGCAACTCATTTTACGACTTTCATTGGTATAGTTCAATCGCGCAGTGTGTATGCGTCGGTCACAGATTAGTGTCTTACCAATCTTATGGAATCGTACTCTTGAGTTTGATGAGCAAAATTCGTGATGTTTGATTTAACTATTTTACATAAAATGGTATAACCCTCTTACGGGCGCAAACAATTTAAATAATAATGTTAAAACTAAACACTCACGTGTTAAAGTATTCCGGGGCGCATGACACCTTCGGGAGAATGGAGAAGATCAACTGATTGTTTTTGTTGAGAGCTCTCAGCGAATCCAACTCAAATAATTGCGACCTCAGCCAGTAGTCCCTGAACTCCAACTGTAAATATATAAATAGTTTAGTTATTTTATTTAGTTATAGAAAAAAATGGTTGTCTGTAAAGTCGGTTTGTGGACGATAGCGGCATAAGACAAGCCGAGCGCTTAGACCAATCGTGCCTCTCTATCGCTTGTTCCGCGCTTTCGATTGCACTCTCGGCTCAGGCGAAACGTGAAAATGAGTCATACTTTTTCGTGCGTGCAGCCGGCGTTCATCGATTTATAAGACGTTATCACGTCAAAATCAATCAATTACTTTGGTTTTTCTTTATATGTGGACTAGTACGTCTGTATATTTGCCAGTCCTCAAGATACGTATGAATAATATGTACGAGTATGTTGTATCAACTGACATTTTCATTCAAATAGTCAGAGTCAAGTCACTATCACTTAAATAAGTCTTTCATTATGTCACAGTATGGTCTAAGTCACGTTTTTGTAAAGCGGCGGATGCATTACTAAATCCTTTTAAGAGCATTGACGAGGAAAATACAAAAACCTTTTATGATGTTGTACACTTTGGCCAAAACTCGAGCACCATTATGAGCACATCACTAATACACGTTAAAACCCGAAGGAACACAAATCTTCGAAAATTAAACAAAATCAACGATAGACATTGTTGGGTATCTTCTCGCCATCCAATCTATTCATCATCATCATCATCATCATATCAGCCGTAGGACGTCCACTGCTGAACATATGCCTCCCCCATGATTTTCCAAAAGGACCGGTTGGAAGCCAATCCACCAATCTATTACTTATGATAAAACTGTGCCCATACCGCCTTATTATGGTTGCAGGTTTAAACCAACTCTAGCGATAAACTCGACAATAAACCCGAAAACGTTATTAGCGTCACAGGTTTATTTCATAAACCAGACTTTTCTATAGCAACATCGCCAAACCAGGCCCCAGCCTAGTTTAAACTGTGGTTTATTACCGCCATTTCGACTTTGACGTAAAATTGACAGCGAGAGTTGAGTGAGGTTATGTTTGTGTATTTATTTCATTTCGTGTTGCATTGTATTGATCGAAATTCTTTACTGGTTTGAAAATGGATATATATAATATATAATGAAATAAACGAAGACATTACAATTATTATTTTACTGCGACGTTACGTGATATATCTACCGCCCGGATTAGCATAACATTAATGCATTTGTTGAGAAAATAACTTGACGAAGAGGAGTTTCCTTACAAAATTTACAGACAGAACCACACGCCAAAAGATTGTAAATTTCTTAAAAGGCGACCTGAGCAGCCCCTAGGTAAATAAGGTATGTAAATAGGGTGAATTCTGTGGTTTTCATTTCATTCAACAATGTCTAAAGTTGTTGTATTTTACTTATCCACTCAAGATCTATTAGGTATTGTTTTCATCCGAGTAAAAAACATAGAAATGGATATCTACACAGTGCATTGTATGTAGGTATACCAACAAAATGTTTCTTACATCCTTACCTATATCCATAGCTCCATACCATGTATAAAGATACAATGTGATACTAGTAATCTATATGGTATTTCCAGCTATCTATAAACCAATACTGCAAAAAGACTAGGACTAGATATTAGGATAGCTACTTGAGCTACTTCGCTTTGACAAGAAATTGGATGAAACACCATTTCTATTTATTGAAGAAAGTGCTAGACAGCAATGCAACACATTACTAGAGTTGCTGCTGTCTTACTTGATTATTTTTTGTGTAATGAATTGCTGCTGCACTCACTGTGTATTCATATTCATCGAACCTGGCTCAATGATAACAACATTTTTCTTACAAGATTAGTGACTTACTCATACTAACAATAATTCCATACCATGTACCTATAAAACATTATTTTGATTTCAGATACAATGTGATACTAGAATCTGTATGGTATTATGCAGCTATCTATAAATAATTACTGCAAAAAGACTATGGGACAATAATAGAAGGCTTGACTAAGATTTGGGCTACTTTGCTATGACAAGAAATTTGGAGATAGATACTATTTTGTGAAGAAGAAAGTGGTAGAAAACAATTGAACACATTCATACAGTAATTGTTGCTGTCATACAGGATGAATTAATGTGTTATGAACCTACTGCTGCTGCATGTATTAACATTTATCTAACCTGGCTCAATAATCATTGAGGCAGATTATAGGAGAGCCCAATTCCAATTTTGTAAATGTGTTAAAAGTTCCAGTGACCTTGGGAGATGTGTTTATGCCTACAAGTAGACTAAGTTGAGAAATAATTAATTACTTACTCAGGTTCTTTTGGTTCAGTTTGAAATAAATAAATAAAGACATGACTGTTTTCTTGTGTTTACTCATTTGTGAAGGTTAGAAAACCCAGTTCTCATCTTAATTAGTTCATAATTAATAAATAATATTAATAAGTATAGTTAACTTAACATTTAAGATCTTATTAATCTTCTTAGGAGCAACAGAAAATTACACACAATGATTATTTGCTTCATTTATCTACATACTTTAAACCTAATTACAAGTTTTAGCCAGTTTGAATATGAAATAAAAACAGGAAACTGTAGTGATACCCTTAAGTTAGGCCTCAAATGCCCAAGCTAGATGCCTATAATAGCTTAATAAGCATTGATTAAATCTTGACCATTTAACAGGTGAAAGGGAATCTGCACTCCCACATGTAATAAATCATGTTTGCATCTTAATAGAAGAGCATAAGAAATTAATGAGATCTCTATATTTAATAATAAACATGTAGCATAAATTGTACTAGACATATTTTAATATTTATAGTTGTGAGCTTAGCCAAAACAAATTATATGGTAAATAACAGAAACAAAATACACTTTTTTATAATAATTGTTTATTATAATAAACACTACAGTCTTAAAATTAGTAACCATAATAAATATTTAAGTGAAAAATATGTACACAAATAAAGTAAATATTGTAATTCTATTAGGTATCAATGTTCTATTAGATACTCTTCTTCTACATGAGTCAAAGTAGGTACTTTGGCCACTTCAATCACACTTTAGGTGGCCTCATTGAGGTCAACCTTTCCTATATAGTACCTGTACTATAGTGTTCTGCATTAGGTAGGAGCACTGAAATCACATTCAATGGGATTAGGATCTTAGACACCCATATACCTTCACAGGTTTGATCTGCAGCGACCAACTGTAGGTAAGTGAGAAGCTGGAACATCCATGCATGGTTGTGCCCTGTTGATATATTATTCCAATATGATAACATATTCATCTTTTACTATTTCAACTAGTATTATATGCTCTTTGATTTCAACTTCGGAAACGCTTCATGCCTGTTGTAATTTTCCAAGTTATAAGAGAAAGTCTGCCATCTCATTTCACTAGTTCTGGTTTTTTTATTTCTGCCCGAGTTGAGCTTTCATCTTATTCTCAATAGAACTCAACTCTCAACAGAAAAGATAAGTCTGTCCTTCGTCCTCTAATTAGTGATATTAGACTGCGCTGCTAGCATTACAAGTTGTCGCATATGAATCGAGTGGATTACAGCAGACATTTTACTTTCGTCAATGTTTAAACGATGTGTTTATTGACTCACTTTTTCTTCCTCTCCTCAATTCTCGCACCTTTTCTTTTTTACATTTCTTTGCAGAATTTGAAAAATCAACAAACCAAGAGATATATTTATATGCCGATAGAAAAGTTTACATAACTTCATAGATAAATCAAAAATTTTGTTAAGGAAAACGTATACGTTCCGTTACATTTAGTTCGTAGCTTCGTAGATACTAGTTTAGGTATATCGCTTAAACTTCCTTGATATTTTAAGGTATTTATAGCCTGCTAAGTACCAAGCTAGAATTTATTTGCGATTATTTATCCGGATTGTCGTTTAGGAATTATGTATTGTTTCATACTTTCTCTTTATTTATTTTTTAACTTTAAGTACATGTAAAAAGTATGGATGAGTAAATAGGATCGTTTTGAATGAATAGTAATGAAAATGAATGAACAAAATATCTTATCTGTGGAAAACTCGAGACTATGTGATCCTTCGATAGTCCGGCGACCATAATACGGATGTTTCTCAGACCGAGTCTAAACCAAAAGTTTCCTTAGATCGAGACTTAGTAAACTGAGGTTTAAACCTTCAACCATAATAAGACGGATAGAGTTTAGGACATAAGTAAGTAGATAGACTCACCTCTCCATCAGCCATGATTTGAGTGTTCCAGGCCAATATGTCTAAAACATGCATTATGTTCTCCTTTTTTTGATAGAAGCAATCTAATACACAGCAACGCCGGTATTTTGATTTTCGATCGGTAGGGTTGCCTCCAGGTAGTGCGGTACGGCATGCAAACATGAAGTAGCCATGCTTATTGTAGACTCTTGTAGTACCCTAAAATAGAAAATTAATTCAATAACATGCACCAATATGAGCAAGGAGATTTAATCAGAAAACTAAAGAGGAGAAAGCTCCCGAAATCGATATGAAAAAACTGTAGCTGAATTAAAAGCAAGGAAAAAAGTGCTGGAAGACAAGGAACTAAGCATCGCATCTTCAGAGGAGCTGTTCGACCGAGCGTAGGTGGAAGAACTCATCAAGAGAAAGTTCTTCTATGACCAATCGTTCGCCGTCTATGGGGGTATCACTGGCCAATTCGATTTCGGGCCTATGGGATGCCCGTTCAAGAGCAACGTGAGCCACCTGTACAGAAAGTATTTCACCCTACAAGAACAGATGTTGGAAGTAGACTGACCCTTGAACCTGTACTTAAAGCTTCTGGCCAGAGATTTTCTGAACTCATTACAAAAGATGTGAAATCTGGATAATGCTTCCGGTTAGATCTAAGTGATCTTACCTGAAGCAAAGCACATCTGTATCTTATTATTATGAAAAGATAGACATAAAATCATATAGCCCGGTTCATTAATGAAACGAATCTATAATGGCGGTCCTTATCATGTTCTCTCGCTTGCACACTAGTGCCGTCTATACTCGCTCACGCGCGTTCCGTAGGCAAAAAAATCAGCCTTGACGCAATCTCATACTGTCTTGACGCGCTCAGTGCAAAGATTAGTAATAAGGAGGCTCAGTGATCAAATTCCTTTTTATATTTTACTGATATTTTTCACTTGTTGGGTATAGTTGTTAAGTTTTGTTTTATTGTTAATAATGTCTCCTCGAAAGTGATGGATGATTATACATACAGATGCACGTCAAAATAGCCATAATGCCAACAAGTATTTTGAAGAAGAAACAAATCTGCAGGGTTATCATCCATTCGAGCATAATCATTCTCGAGCTTCCATGGCCACGGGATCATCAGTTTGCACAATAGTGCAGATTAAAAAGCTATGTTTGTATGAAGCTTTGATGCAATTTTTTTTCATTTTTGATTTTATTTTCTATATATGATATTGTATAAATACCTATATTCGATTTTTAACCGCCCATCTAATAAAAAACTGTGACATGAGGTGGACGCGGTGCGAACTATCACATCACACTTCACACTATAATTTTATAAAGGCGAAAGTTTGTGAGTATATTTGTATATTTGTTGCATATTCGCAACAAATATACGTTGGACCAATTTTGATAATACATATTTGGTAGAGGTAGATCAGACGCTGGATACATAGAATACATTTTATCATCATCATCCCTCAACATGCGGGTTAAATTATTTATTTTAACTAAGTATGACGGCCGCTTGTTGTAGTTGGAAGATCACTAGGTCGTCCCGGGTTCGATTCCCTGTCGGGACAGATGTTTGAATTAATGTTGAGTGTGATACGTTATTATTTATTTAAACATATTTGAGCTAAAATAGTTTCTTTGTCCATGTTTATACATGATACAAAGCCTAATTTACATCTATACTTTTATTAAAGAGTAGACGCCAAAAGACTGTATTTGGAAGAAAAATAACAAAAATGTAGGTCAGAAGACGTACAATTACCTACTGAACAAATACTCGTAAATGAACGTTTTAAAAAAAAATGTCAGTCTGTTTGTCTATCTGTATGCTCACACATAACTTAAAAATTACCGCACAGATTTCGATGGCATTTGGTATATAGATAGAATAGAACGCGGAGCTCTCACCTATAAACCTTTTATCTTGATCTGTCACATAAATCCAAGATGACAGCGTGACCGAGAGGTCCCAGTTTTATATGAGGTCGTGTAGCATAGAGATATGCTACACGACCTCATATAAAACTGGGGTCTCGATTGACTGGTCGGCGCGCACATACTTCTATGTTACGACTAATAACCGTAGTAATTGAGAATGTTCACGTCTTTTTTTTTTATTTCTGCAAATATACCTATATAAGGTGTGGTACTTATAGAATTCCAACTATAGTTTGTTCCCAAACCAAAAGTACGATTTTGGTGGTACAGGAAATCGAATGACTAGTCTAATTGCGACAACGAACGTGATACCTATTCGATTGTATCTGTTGTACCTACTCTGTATAGAGAAGCGAATTGTTCATCACTTGGTTTAATAAAAAATACGATTTGTTTAACAAACGACAAAGAAGGATATATTAATTTCCAAAATTAAAAAAAATGGGCGCATTACTTACATGTTTAGCTATTATCAACACCCTGGCTGCCTTTGGACTAGCTACCACAACCCAGTTCTCCTCGAAGTCAGATGGTCTCTCAACCATCCACTCGGACATCATAAGCACGTTTTTATAAGAATGTTTGATGGTAAATCCATCCACATACGCGTTTGGTCTGTAGTATGTCTGGAAAAAAGCATTTTGAAATGAAATCGAAATCCTTTATTCTGTATAGGCCTACGGGGGCACTTACAAATTGTCATATTACATTTATTATTTCTTAAATCGACAACCGGATCGGAACACGACCACGACTTAGAAGATCCGGCAAGAAACTGAGCGGCCTTGTCTTTTTAAATATTTTTTAACACAATTTCTTAATGTATATAAAAATGTCCGTTTATTTTTAGCTCCAGTGCCTTACAAAAGAGACCATAATAACGACAGTAGGGCAAGACACTACATTTTGACATGGTAATACACGAGTAGGTAGATCCTGGAGTGATCAGTCTCAAGCTGTTTTATCCTCCAAGTAATCCAAAATTGTATAATAGAGATTTTTGACAGAGTTTAGTTTTAATAGTAATTTTAAACTTATTAAAAGGCAAATCTCGGATAACATATGGAAGTTTATTATAGAACCATATACATTGTCCCATAAAAGAATGAAGCTTGTGCTTATTACGCGTGTTGATGAAATGAGCATCACTCCTTTTATCAAAACTGCTAATGTTTTCTTTACATACGTTAGATTTTCATGGATTGACTGAGAGACAACAGTTAGAATGTTTATGTCTTTAAACTTCTGTCTAAGGGAAACTCTGGGAGTTAAACTGTAGATAGCTCGTCTTGTCCTTTTTTGCAGTATGAAAATAAAATTAAGATCTGCATAACATCCCCAGAGCAGTATGCCATAAGTCATAACGCTATGGAAATAACTAAAATAATTATTCTAGTTGTGTCTACATTAGTTAATAGTCAATTTTTTTAACAGCAAAGCCGCTGTTCTGAATCTACTAGATTTTTTTAGTGTCCATTGCAATTTAGTATTTATAGTAATTCCTAAAAAGACCGTTTACTTGTCTCATATTTGGTGTCGAGAACTTTATACAATTAGTGTTCTTCTCATTGAGGAGAAGATTATTTGTATTGAACCAATTCACAGTTTTAGCTAGTGTATTGTTAACATCGTCATAGTTTAATAACTGCCTTTTAATTTTAAATAACAGTGAAGTGTCATCTCCAAACAATACAATCTCGTGATTCTTCTCTACATAATAAGGTAAGTAATATAGATTAAAAACAAGAACGGTCCCAGTATTAAACCTTTTGGAACGCCCATTGAAATTAGAGCCGGGCGATTTTTTACCATTTATGTCAACCCTTTGAATTCTTTGTAATCCCAAATAGATTTTTATGGAAAATTTTCTTAGCACTAAAATGAATTTGTAATTGATGTAATATATTTTTTTCGAAAATCTTACTTAGCGTAGGTAGTAGAGAAATAGCCCGAAAATTTGTTGGATCAGTAGTACTACCTGATTTAAATAAAGGAACCACTTTACTGTGCTTCATTAGGCCAGGAAATACATCACTTGCAACACAACTATTAAACACAGCTGGTAGATTGGGTGCAATGATATCTATAATTGAAGAAACGGTCTTCACAGAAAGACCCCATAGGTCTGCCGTTTTTTTTAAGCCTCTCTTAATAACTACTTTTACGTGGTAAAATATGCTATAACTGTAGGCCACATTATTCGTACCTTGGTGTCAATCTTTGTCTACTCTAATAATAAAGAGAAAGACTTGATAGTTTGTTTTAAGGGATAAGCGCAAAAACTACATAACCGGTTCAAAAAATTGTTTCACCAGTAGAAAGCTATAGTATGCATGAGTAACATACGCTATATTTGATATATCGTCATCGTCACCGCACGGGTGAAACTGCGGAGCGCTGCCAGTAACTAATATACCTCATATTAAAACATTACAACTTACCTTATTGTGAGACTTAAAATAATCAGTCTCCTCACACGCATCCAAATCCAATATCCCTCTGAATTTATCCAAGATAAAATTGCGGTTACTGAAAAATACAGTTTATATTTAATTAAAATGCCACAGAATAAATAACAGTATGCCGATTCTTTCTATCAAATCTCACATCACACTATTTCATATACGTATTATATATATATATATATATTAATGTGGACATGTGTGGACTTGTGAATGAGTCGTGTGTGTAATGAATGTAAGTATAATATTTCTTCACTCTGAAACGGCTCAATAGTTTAGATTTAGAATGAACTACAAATAGTTCCCGAGAGTTCGCTATAATTTACTCTACGTGGATAAATGACTGTCCTGACAATTGAACATCATATAAACTAAAACTGGACCATCATACTATTTTATGAGGGCTGTCATCATCCCAAGACATAGTTCATCAGTGTATTCAGTATGTTCACTTCCCTTAGCATAGTATAATCCTACACTGGGGTCACTGGTGAAGAGTCGGGGGACTCTTCGTCGGCTTGCACGACCCCACACGTCTGAGGAGTGCCCTTGGTGAGCAAGGGCACCCCTTCACAGGCGTTGAGGCCCGGTTAAGACCAATCCGGGCCTACCGCTGGGGCGAGATTGTGAATGCCAGCGCAACCCAATCTCGCACCATCTGGCGGAGGACTGCTCACGGGGGGGTTTTAGTGGGTCTGAGCCCCACATACCCCCTTCCGTCTACCCCCGTAGCGGAAGGGAAGTGGACAGCATTTCCCCCACTCAAAAAAAAAAAGTATAATCCTACACGCGATAATACTTAGACTACTTCTTTGCAGTAAAATATCTGAGACTGCAGCCACAAAGGTAGACTAGCTGAGTACCACATGGTACAGGGTACAGTTTAAGCAAATGTATCAATACTATGAAAAACAAAGTCAATTTTATCATTTCTATTCAATGTTGCACATGATAATTTGAGGTCTATTACCGTTTCTGCACTTCCAAAAGTTCCTGGCGTCTCTCTTCCTGATTATCTAGTTTGCCCCAGTTTTTGTACAGGGATTGCAAACTTGTAGAAGAGTTTGTGCTGATAGAAGCAGCCTCTAGTTTTTCCACCACCGCATCCATGGCTGAGGCTGGTTGAACTATAACAAAACGAAAATAAATTTATTCAAGACACGATATCATATTACATAAGTACGCAAGACACTAGGAAAACAAAATACATATGAAAGACACGACAAGACATGCAAACCAAACAGCATGATGCTGTGCATGTCATGAACATGGGTCCCAATGCAGAATCCTTATTCGCTGATTTTCAGTCATCGCCATAGTCATAAACTCACGAACCACAGGACAAAAAGTTCCCCCACCCTACGACGCGACACCTCGCTGTCCGATTCTGTAAGGTATTGCTACCACAAAATGTTAGTACATACTTGTAAATTTTTATGATTTCAATTTTTTTTACAATTAAAATGTTGACGACCCCAAAAGCTTAGAAGTAGCCCGGCCTTCAGCGAGAAGTGTGCTGATCCAGGTTCGATCCCTGACCGTAGCAGATATATGTGTGTTGAGCTAGAAATGTTTGCTCACGGGTTTTGGATGTGTGTGATGTGTTAAGGCGAACTGGTATCATGATAATAGTAAAAAGCAGATTCTTATGCATCTCTCTAGTTTAACGAAACAAATCGATAATATTCTATGAAAAAAAATACTTTGATCAAAAATAGAAAAAGGAAAATAATGTGAACCAAATAGAATTCACAATTATTCTCGGTTTTCGCAGAATATAAACCCAAAGAAATTAAAAAAAAATAGGACCACAAAAGTAATTTTCACGTCCAACTCAAAGTACTCAGACCGCGCGACCCTGATACTTACATAGCCCAAACTATCTGAATTTTCAGCGATAAAAACTAACTTTTTTAAATACATAGCACAATATATATATATTATCTGTGGTATAGTATACAAATGTTAACCAGTACTTTTTTAAATTGTTTAAGTGTATATCGAATTTTCGAAGTGAATTTACGCATTACATCGAATCTGATAAGCAATTTTCAACCTTACGTAATGCATCGTAAATTATTTAATTGGACCAAGCTTGATTATGTGTTATGTTAGAACCTTCCACAACACAGTAGGCTTGTTATAAAATATCGATATATCAATATATTTTGTTCGATATATCGATATATTTTGATTCGATACATCGATATGAAATATTCAATATCGGAAATAGTATCAAACACGATATTTTTTTTCAAATTTTTGAATGAATAGCCAAGATATGATAAAAAGTCTATGATTTTGATTAGTATAATATGTGTGCTGCGGCTATCATGCGCGGTTGACCGCAGTGATGCTAATTGGAGTATTTTTACGCCCTGCTGGCGAAAATTTTTGTTCTTGGCGAGAATTTTGAGAATTTAATGACTTTGTGAAATAGTTGGCGAAAATAAATTTCAAAGGCAGAGTTTTCTACTATCGCAACTGAACAAATACTGGTTTGCCTGAAAATTATACAATGATTTTAATAATATAGTTTGTATAGTAAGCTGCTGTAGTAACTAAGATATTTGTTCTCAAAAATATTAACTTTTTAGTTTTTGATGTTTTCAGATAATGCCTAATAAAAAAATGATTAAATTAAAATACTCTCGTTTTTATTAGAATTGTTATACATTAAAGTTATGTCCATTTTGTATAAAAAATAATATATCCTATTATTGGGCAAATTCTCTGAAAATTTGACCGATATATCGATATTTTTTCCTCAAAATATCGAGGTCTATATTGATATTTATATATATTTCTTTTCATTTGCGACATCCCTACAACACAGCGAATCCTAATGCGAGGGCATGAGCACATGAATAAAAAACGAGGCCGTATGAAACCTTCCTTCCTTCAGACTTCAAAATTCTTATGGCGCGTCTACACGCTCGTCGAGACACCCTTATACAGGCCGAGTACGAGCGTGTAGATGGTTCGCTCATCGCATCGCGTCACCAACGGTGCTCGTTGGCTCTCGAAGCGTGTCGGTTTTTTGCGCCTGAGTCAAATGGTCTCGGTCGCGACGGCAACGAGAACGCCCGTGTACACACTCGTTCGTTTAGTTGCCCGCCCGTCAACAGCGTTCGTGTAAAAAGACGTACATGCTTTTTTTTCCGTATGAAAATAAACAATTACTTACGTTAAAACATTATTTTATTATAACATTACATTTTAATTATTAACATAACTTTATATTATAATATTAAAACATTCTACTACAAGTTGTTATTAATTATGAGTACTTAATTAAGAGTACTTCAGTACATACTTACGACTTGGTTATAATAAAAGACTAGCGACTGTCCGCGACTACGTTCGCGTAGTAGGCTCAGCATTGGGCCTCGCCATAACCTCCCATATATTCTTAGTTTTTCTTTCATAAGATTCTCTTGACAATAATGAACACAAAAAAAAGAATTAGCAAGATTGTTCCATCCCTTCCCAACCTATAGTGTGACCAGGAGAAATAAGGGTTCATTTTATTTAAATAGACATCAATTGTACTTAAATTTGAAAAATTTAATACCAGTCGGTATTACATTATTCAAATTGATTCCATTCTATTCAGTTATTGGAGTAACTCAAAAACTACTGGACCGAATTTGATGAAAAATTCCTCAATCCTGTTTAATACACCAAATAAATTGGAACTTGATTTATAACTAATCCTTATCACCTTCTTCATGTATTGTTTTTTTGTCCGCCCGATAGTTAATACTGCTAGACAAAAAAAATAAAGTAAAATGGACGAATACAAAACACCCCAAGCAGGACGTCAGTGCGGGACGTCAGTGCAGGAGTTAGTACCCCAATTTTGCTACACTTTGGAATTGACAAAGATTCCCCTATTAACCTATACCTATTTATTAGGTAGGCATTGCTCACGATAAATAAATGCCATCCCTCAGGATGGCATTTATTTATCGACACATAATAGCAGTCATCTGATAGTGATGTTGGATCAGCAGTATGGATCACTGCAACTAAGATAAGCCTTATGTTAAAAAGCTATAGCATATTCTTCAGTACTCACTGAAGAATTGATTGCTCTTCTAGAAGCCATACTAAATACAAATACAAATCTAATTTACTGACATAAAATAATTCCACAATATGTTATGAATCCATAGGAACTAAGTAGTTTAATCTGTGTTTCAGGAGTCAAATATATATCCATACGCATCATAAAGTCACATTACTTTAATAATTCCATAACCTTTACCGATTCCAGAAAATTCTTCAAGCTCTTCCTTCCAACCCTTTTCACTCCATATTATGATTCTGTGCAATTCTCAAGATTAAAACAATCTCTCTTTGAATGTCATAATTTTGGTCTCAACATTTTCCTTGCCTGTATTCCAGGTCACACAAGTATACCATTCGCAGAAAACCAGTAACCAGGTCAAGAATGATAGCTGAATGTCACGAGCCTCAACAAAACTTTTCAAATAGATACAGGATTCTAATAGCATGAACAAAAGGCCATGGCTTATGCCCAGAAAATAGGAAGGCTACCCTAGCCAAAACTGTAACAAATAAACAAATAAGTGGAGACTTAAATGATCTCTGCAAGCTCTCAGGGATGGAAGTACAGAATCTACTTTGTTGTTACACTGAAAAACAACAACAAAACATGTGAAATAACAACGACAAACAAAAATCAATGTTTCCAAGCCTGAACCAAAACAACCAATCGTTTTAGAAACTTCAACGACAGGACCTACTCTTACTGGGAGGCCTTATCACCAGGTCACTGCAACCTCAACTGTCATCTGTACAATGTGTGCAATGGATAGTTTACTGTACAGAGGATGTTTGCAACAGGGCAAGACCGTGAGTCACATGTTGTTGTAGAGCACAGCTATGGAAGTTATATGGAACACAACCAGACTACTAGAGGATCACTAAGTTTTTAGGTTATTATCGGCCAACACACCACAATTATCACTGGAACAGTTCTACCAGCGACCCAGGGTCGTACTCCGTTACATTATGGAGTTGGGATGGTTCAAGTAAAGGCTGGTGGGATAAATACACAATACACCCCAAGCAGGACGTCAGTGTAGGAGCTAGCACCCCTAATCAGAATAAGAATCATAGAGTGCAGAGATTGTAAGAAGTTTTGTATGAAACAAGGCAACATTTACAATGTTTATATACTCTTGACATAATGGTGCAAATGCATGATTGGTTTTAACTTAAAATGGCGGATGGCTGTATTTCATACTGTTATTAAATATTTTTTATTGAACAGATTATCAATTTCACCATAAATATCAAGGTAAATACATTATTCAAAATCTATGATGGTATCTCATTTGATAAACATTACTTTAGTGATTCTTAGTTACTGTCATCATGCCTATTATGCAATGGGGCATGTCACACCCCCCTACATACCTACAAAAATTAACTTTTATCCACCAAATTCTCACCAGGTTACGACCAACAACAAAAATATATAATCCATGAAAGTTGCTTAAAACACCACTTGTTCTGCATATTTACATTATCACATTTGCTTACCAATGACATTACAATCGCAGTAAGCAAAAACAGCTAAGCAGGTCTTCAAAATAATGCACAAGCACAAATGTATAGTGTTTCAATATCATTAATATTTAAGAAGGGATAACTTGCCTGTTGCTTTCATAAAACATCATTGGCAGTGATACATTTCTTAAATGAAAACCTAAAAGATATGATACTGAAGTAACATGTATATCAGAAAGACAGAAAATTATGTTGCTTTAGAGCTTTAATTAAAGGCTATTTCTCAAACATTAAAACACGTAAAAAGGAGCCAGATTGCCATAACACAAGCACTGATCTAAACAGAAAATAGACCCAATCAAATGAAAAAATTATGTCATTTCAGCCCAAATTTCGTATTTTATTTAAATAAACTAACAATAATCATCCATAAAATAACTATGCAAGCAGGCCGGTTATCCTTGCAGAAGGCCAAGGCCTGTCTAAGTTTCTCTTCCAATCAGGACAGTTTCTTGTACAAGAAGCCTCTTGTATAGGTTGAATATTCGCTATATAAGGTGCATTTGTTTAGCAATAAGGGCATTAATGGCATTGCCATTGTTGGCTCTTTTTTTAAAGCGTTTGTAAAGCTCAAAAACATTATTTTTGCTACTTTTGCCCACACCCTACTCGAATGCTATACAGAGCATAAAATCACATGATTATGCTGTCAAATAGATAGTTGTCAGGAAACGACCATGCTCTGAATGTTGGTCAAAAATTGCACTTTTTGGTGGCAAAACTAACTCTTTTTTAGCTTTCTGAATGCTGAATAAAAAGAGCCATAAACATTTTCACCCACAGATACCCAATTCGAACGCTCTTGTGAGCGTTATTTTCGCCAACTTAGAGCTATTCAAACGCACTATTACTGTGAAGTAACACACATTTATTGTTAGATGTATATAGTCAGTCACATCATATGGAATTTTGTTAAGTTGCAACAGTTGAAATCCGTAAAGTAATACAAACTTCAACTGTTGGGGGCACACACATCACCAGCAGCTTTGAAGGCACGAAATTTGCTACACTAAGCTATTAATTAATATTATAAGTAGGTAAGGTAGTTTTACCTGTGTTCGTAGTCTCGCTATTACCTGTAGGTAAAAGGCGTATCGATCTACTAGCCTAGTACATAAATGAATGTGCAGAGAGCCTATGCACAGCAATACTGAGCAGCTGGAACCTTTTATAAAAATAAGGTTTCGGTACAATCCATCTAAAATGAACTCTTATTTCTCCTGGTCTATAACTTGAAAAGGGCTTTACCGATTTCATTCATCTTTTTTAAATGATTTCTAATACTTTGCAACCGCCTCAATATCCAGCCGGCATACAAAATTTAAAAGACGGGAGGTTATGGCGGGGCCGAAGACCAAACCTACTACGCGAACGAAAGCGCGGGCATTCGCTAGTACAAGATATAAATACAAACGGTGTACTCACCTCCTTGTTCGGTGGTATTTGCAAGGGTGGGTTGTGATGATATGAAACCAAGCTAATTAATATTTTAGTTTAAATTCAGGATACAATTTCGGACTAACAAACAAGTAAAAGATAAGAAAAGATAATATCACAGACTATAAGATACTACGTATGATAATATCATAGATTAATCAGTATATATCGAAAGAAAGATGAAAATAACTAAAGCAAAGAACGGGACGTTGGCTGGAAGTTAATTTTTTTAAGTGCCATCTACTTTGATGGATCATAGTCGCACTCTCGGCTTCCATATTGTGTGACATTAGGTGCGTTCGTTTAGCTTATAAGGGCTTGGTGGCGTTGTCGTTGATGGCTCTTTTGTTATAGCGTTCGTAAAGCTCAAAAACGTTATTTTTGCCATTTTTTCCCACACCCTATTCGAACGCTCAACTGAAAATAAGACCTGAAATCGCATGATTATGCTGTCAAATACATAGCTGTAAAAAAACGATCACAAACAACTATGCTCCGGACGTGGGTCAAAAACTAAACTTTTAAGTGGCGAAAAATCCTCTTTTTTAGCTTTCCGAATGATGAACAAAAAGAGACATGAATGACATTTTCACCCACAGATACCCAATTCGAACGCCCCTTGTGAGCGTTCGAAGCGCGCGAAGGAAGGTTCCTATCTAATTTAACTATTAAAATTATTGTTATGTAAACCAGGGTTTATGAAATTAAAAATCAAGTTTAAGATAATTTAATCCATTTATTAAAGAACACATTCGAAAATAACAAAGATCGTAATTTGTTAAGAGTAATACATATTGTTTATCTTACATATTGTAAGATGACATAGAATAGAATAATATTACAATAGAAAGTTTATTCACGTAAATGTTACAATAAATTATCATTTTTTAACCTTAATTTTATCACATCACAACTATATGGAATTAAAATTTTTAATAACGAGTGCCTTTTTCTGTAGAGATTTCTAGCTTTGTATTGTTTATCCGTTAATAGTGCAGTATCAGTATACTTGGTTCTGCACTGCACTGTATGAATCCTGAATTTGTAACAGCTTGGTCTTCACAAACGTAGTTTAAAAACTCGAGCTCAAAAAGAGTTTTCCATTGCAAGTCTCATTGGTTGAACATATTTCGTTAAGTCTTGTAGCTTTGACAAAAGTCTGCAGCGGTTGTTTTGTTCTTCGAAGTTGAATCTTCCAATTGAGTGTCGCAGTTGAACCTAGGGTGCTTAACGGGTGTAATGTCGGCGCTTATAAAGACAAGTAATCCGGTATCGCCCGGTTTAGATAATACATGATAAAACTGTTACCTTTATCAGGTCGTCAGTCCATCTTGTCGGTGGACGACCTACGCTGCGCTTGCCGGTCCGTGGTCTCTACTCTTGAACCTTTCGGCCCCATCGGCCATCTGTTCTGCGTGCTATGTGGCCTGCCCACTGCCACTCCAAATGGCTTATCTTCTGAGCTATGTCGGTGACTTTAGTTCGTCTACGAATCTCCTCATTTCTGATTCGTTCACGTAGAGAAACCCCGAGCATAGCCCTCTTCATAGCTCGTTGTGTGACTTTGAGCTTGAATTTTTTTTAGAACGGACTAATGCTGTTTGCCTCTACCGGCATTTACAGCGTCACCGAACGGTTGGCGAGCGCAGATGGCACTCAGCCAGGAACTTTGAGCTTGCTTATGAGGCCCATGGTAAGAGACCACGTTTCAGTGCCATATGTCATCACTGGTAACACACATTGGCCAAAGACTCTTGTCTTGAGGCACTGAGGTATTTTTGACGCTGCTCAGCCGAGTTGGATTCGACGATTGAATTTAAGTACAAGTATATGTCTCAATATCTTATTTATTTAAACAAGATGACTTAGGTGTAACTAACACGACAGGGCGTGTTAGTTACACCATTTATAACTCAAGAACATAGATTAATCAGACAATATCTAAAGACTCAAGAACGGCGGGACTATAGAATTATTACCTATAGAAGAAGGGTTTTCTTAAAGCCCATCACACACGATGAAGGTACTATAAAATGTATATTATCTTAGAGCAGATTCGGACGTATCGCTCGCCATATAATTTAATAAACAACCACACACGGTGAATATACTATAATATTTTACCTTAGAGTACCTTAAGATGCTACCGATATTCGAACGGCATGTTAAGATACGCTAAGACTACTGCAGATAATAAAGACATCTTAAGATAGTGTGCGGTACTGAACTTAAGATCAAATACAGACTGTTGACAAAACTGTTGCAGTAAACGGACGTCTGATCTTCAGTTACCGAACAAATTTATATTTTCACAACAAAAACTAATAAAGCTATATAGTTAACCTTTAATTGTATTCGTTATCTTAGGTACCTATTTTATTTCGATCGCGTAGACATATTATTTGTAAATTTAAATGAAACTAACGACTGATTTTCACGAATCAACTTGGTCAAAGGGAATCATCGAAAAAGTGAGACTCTCTATCTACTAACCGAACTACCGGTATGACGAAGTTATATTTTTAGATCTTTTAAAAATATTGTATGAGCTCAACCTCATAGCTTTTTCTAGATTGTAGTACCTAACTGTACAATCAAACTATAGGTAATTACTAAAATCGATGTTAGTATTCTAGATGTAATTAGGCCATGTTATATTATTAGTCTAGCTGCAGCCGCGACTTCGTTCGCGTGGCCCTTTAATTAATGCTTTGAGTATGAACCCCCTCAAAATTGGCCAGCCTTTTCAGAGATTACCAGGATTATAGAGACAGACAGACAAACATTTAAAAAACTGCTAGGTATCGTGCAAATAACCACATAAATGTAAGAAAAGGCAGTTTTTTTTTTCTGAAAGATTTTTGTAAAGTATAAATTCACCACGGTGTTTCCTGTATTTTATGTGATCTTCTATCCAGATTCTTCGTTTTTTAATTTTAGCTAATTTGACTTATCAAATTCACAGTTCCATCATCGCAAAATCAAAAATTTTTTTTTTTATAATAAATATAGTTCATAAGTTAAGATATGCACATACTCTATACTATACTAATAAATAATAAGTCAGGAAGCAAGTCAGAACACGTTCCACACAAAAAGTGGCACTTCAAACCAAAACGACGTATGATTCCAAATACGAATTACTTCCGAGGTTACAAATAGAGATGTTTAGTGATTGGTTTAAATTTAGAAGGAAATCAGGGATTGGTTCACGCACGTGCTAAAACGTCTACTACGAGAGCTCAGTCATAGCGGCTCGGACGATGTAATGCAACAAATTGATTGGACCAAGTCAATAATATAAACAATGTTTTTATTTGTGATTTTTATATCAGTTACTTTTTAAAATTCAATGAACTTTATGTCCCGCGAAATATATATCAATTTATTAAGTTTTCGTCTAGAAGTAATTAGAAGAGTCTTTTTCTTCGCAATGTAGTGAAATGAGATTTAAAAAAAACGCTTATATTAGTATTCGTTATTTGCCTGGCACCGCTGGAGAGACTCAAGCACTGCCCACGTCTCGATCGAATCAAAGGCTTTCTCGTAGTCTACAAACGCTAAATTAACAGGCAAGTTATATTCTTCGGCCTTCTGTATAACTTGGCGTAGCGTGTGGATGTGGTCTATGGTACTATAGCCTTTTCGGAAACCGGCTTGTTCCGGAGGCTGGAATTCATCAAACCTGCGACAGAGACGATTTGTGATGAGCTTCGAAAACAGCTTATAAACATGGCTCAAAAGCGAGATAGGTCGGTAATTTTTCAATAAGGTGTTGTGTGTTTTTGAAGACAAACACCACCGCACCCTTGTTCCATGCTTTTGGCGTTGATCCTTTGAGTAAGACAGTGTTAAAGAGCTTCTGAAGGACTTTAAGTACTGGTATTCCACCCGCTTTCAGAAGCTCAGATGTGATACCGTCATCACCCGGCGCCTTGTTGTTCTTATGCTGTTTCAAGGCCATACTAATCTCGTACAGTCTGATGTCCGGGATATCTTCATGGCGCTTGCATTGCAACAGTGTCGAAATATCGGGAGCTCATTAAAAATAAATACGAGTTGTATAATAAGTGTTAATCCCGTAAGTACCTACCAATATGTTTATACTACACCTGCTCGGAAAGTACCTTGATACTTTATCAAATTTACGGTAGAAAGTACGTCATTGCATATCGAACAAATATGCGGCGAGAAAACGCATCTGAGCGGGAGAGAAAAGTGTATGAAAATCCATTTCTTACGTGGTTTTTCTTTTTTAATTTTGGGTAAGAGTATGCGCTGGTAACCTAAATATCAAAAGCCAAAAAGTTTTTACAGTGAGTTTTTATCTCCAAGTTCGCAAAATGACACTGGCCACTAGCTGTGTGTTGGATGGTGTCAAACAATTTGAAAAAAGAACATGTGAAAATTGCAGACGCCATTGGCGCCATTTTCAATTTGTGTGTTGTTTGAGGATTCAGTTTTCGTAGAAAAGTAAAATAAAACTATCAAAATGATAAGTAGTGATAGTGATGATGAAGATTTTTTAACTCCGCCGCAGTTGAAGGAAACAGCAAAAATACTGATTGATAACCTTTTACCACAGAAATCAATTAAAAAATATAATAAAACTTATGACGATTTTTTGCAATGGAAAAGTGAAAAAAATGCGGCATCTTTTTCTGAAACTGTTTTGCTAGCTTATTTCTTATATAGCTTATAGCTTATATAGTGGTAATCGGTCACTTTCTCCTCTCGGTGAACAATGTACTATTACTGCTACTATGGACTAAAAGGTTATTATTCTTTACTTGGTCCCAGGTCTGGACAACATAATACATAAAAATGCCCCTTAGAGCAGCGGAGAAACAAAAAGGATAAAAAAACTGTAACAAAAATATAGAAAAATAGGAAGAGGCAAAAGGTAAGCACCGAGAACGATATCATAAGATTAAGAGATTAGTAAAAGATTTGACTCATAAAGAAAAGTATCTCATTAATAGAATCTATTTATTATTCGTGTGTTTGATCTCATTTTGATTTAAGTTCTTTTCCGATAAGTAAAGCTGGGAACAAATTATCGGACGCGGCTGACGGACGCGGCTCACAGCCGCGACTTATAGGTATCTAGATAATGAATATACACTGAACTGTGCAAACTATCGGAGGTAAGCCGTGGACGTAACCTTGCGTTCGGACATCCGACAGAAATCTGGCGCGCTGGATGTTTTTGTCAGCCGAAAACGTCCGCGGACGGTATGCACGGGGTGCGGGACGCGTCAGCGCGCCAGAAAGACGCGGACTATGCGAGAGCTAGCACGTGCGTACCGTAAAAATGGAGGAACGAATTATCGAGTGTGTTCGCAACAAGGAATTACTTTATAATATTAAATTAAAGGATTACAAAATAGCTTCAAAAAAACAAGAAGCCTGGGAGCAAATAGCCACCGAATTAAATATAACGGGAAAGAATATCTATTCAATTTCCGAACGCTCGTAGATACTGATATTTTTTTACTGCGGCGAAGTTCTGTTCTACGGCTCAACCGATTTCGATAAATGATACGTCATCTACATTCGTCTTGATGACGCGAGTGTGATACATGAAGTTCTTGGAAAAACGCATTATTACACCACAGTCGGGATCTTTTTAAATGTTCACTTGTTACAGAATGTAATGCTTGGGTTTCCTTGGATAGCGATGCCGTCATGTAGTGACCGTTTAGTTTTTCAAGTTAGAAGTATAGATATTTTTCAAATAAAATGACACAAGTTTATTACTTATTTAATAAAATTTAATTCCTGTGTACATAAGGCCAAGGCAGAAGCCCATTTTCAGAAATAAAGTAGTCACTAAATTTATCACGCACAGCAAATGCTTCTTGTGTTGAATTTTGACGAATACCTTCCAATGGCATACAGTTTTCTGGTATACCATTAGGTTGTTCCTCTTGCATAAAAAAACTATCCTCTTCGTCGCTACGTAGCATGTTGTGTAAACAACAGCAAGCTAAAATAATGTTATCGACCAATTCGGGTTGAACTTCAATATCAGTATGAAAAATCCGCCATCTTGCTGCCAAAATGCCAAATGCGTTTTCCACGGTCCTTCTAGCACGAGATAATCTATAATTAAAAGGTTTCTTCTTTACGTCGGCGGAGGCAGATTCTTTACTATATGGTCTCATTAAATATCGTTTTAACGGAAAGGCTTGGTCTCCTACAATAACATGTGGCATGGGTCGTCCACAATTTTCCAGTAGAATTTCTTCTGGCACATCTGCAGTGTTTGTGGCTAAAGAAATTCCTAGTGTTGATTGAGCGAATAGACCTCCGTCACTGTTACGTCCAAATGCGCCAACATCAACATAAATGAATTTGTAATTGGCGTCGACCAGTGCTAAAAGAACCACGGAATGCCTTTGTTTATAATTGTAGAATGATGATCCTGCATTTTTTGGGCAAAATAACATAACGTGCTTGCCATCTAAACTTCCTATACAATTAGGGAACTGCCATTTATCATTGTATGCCTTAGCAATTTGCTTCCACTTTTCTTTAGTGGGTTTTGGCAAAAATATATCTTTTAAATTTTTCCAAATAGCCATACTGACATCCTGAACAATACTTCTCACTGTGCTGAATCCCATTCTGTATCTAAATCCTAGTGATCGAAATGATTCTCCGGTTGCAAAAAACCTGAAATTTTTTAAACGATACAAATTAATAGATATTATAAGCTGGTCTCGGACCACTGAGAATGTCGTACATTGCCCTGTTAACATTTGCCTCTGTCGTACCCGACAGAACAGGTCAATCTAAGAAATTCTTCGTGCTTCACGGCAGACTTTTAGCTATCAATCTTATTAAAAAAAAAATTCCAGCTACGGATTGCAAAACAAAGTGAAACCTTCTTCGCAATGCGTTCATCCATGCCATGTCTAGGAGAAAGACAGTAACCGGCCAAGGAGTGAAGAATTTCAAAAAATGGAAATTTGAAGAGGAAATGGCCTTTTTGTTACCATTTATGGCCAATAGGAACACCATTGCAACACCAGTTGGAGAGTTCTCGCTTGAATCTACTGAATCATCTGGCGCAGATATAGTCGAAGAACCCCTTAATACAAATAACACCCAACAAAAAAAACGGCACTTAGATAACTATCACGAAGATATGCTTAATCTGATGAAAGCAAGATCTCAGAGGAGATCTGAAAAAAATGATATCGACCTGTTTTTTGACAGTATCGCTGAGACTGTCAAGAAGTTTCCCAAATTAGAGCAGGTTAGATTAAAGTTTAATATTATGAAAATGGTCCACGAGATAGAGATGAAGATGTGTTTGGAAAACGACGGAGCTTCTAATTCAACATCTTCACCTTCCAATCATCATACATTTTCTCCCCGTTCATTATACTCACCTTCACCTCAGAGTTTTGACACTCATTTCCTTTCTCCGCCTGTCACTCAGCAAGATTCTCCCGCACAATTCATACCTCAGTCTTCACCTTCGCCCCAGATTGCATACTCACCTGCTCCTCCTGTCACTCAGCAAGATTCTCCCGCACAATTCATACCTCAGTCTTCACCTTCGCCCCAGATTGCATACTCACCTGCTCCTCCTGTCACTCAGCAAGATTCTCCCGCACAATTCATACCTCAGTCTTCACCTTCGCCCCAGATTGCATACTCACCTGCTCCTCCTGTCACTCAGCAAGATTCTCCCGCACAATTCATACCTCAGTCTTCACCTTCGCCCCAAATTGCATACTCACCTGCTCCTTCTGTCAGTCGGCAAGTTTCCTTTCCTCGATTCATACCTCATTCTTCACTTTCACCACAGATGGCATACTACACAGCTCCTCAGAACATTCAACCTTCCACTTCACAAATTTCTCAGTCACTTTTAACATCTAACACGCAAAATGGTGTCGTGGAAACTTTGATCCCGGAATTTAATTCACAGCAATCAAGTAAGAAGACATCCGCGCGCGGGCAGGGCCTTCACATAGGGCCAGCACATACTGTTCTTAAAGAATTTTTAATTGTGAAAAAAAATAAATAAATATTGAAAAGAATGATTCTAACTAAATAATTGTAAACTTATTTAATATAGATTACCGTATAATTTTACCGTATTATTATTTACTTACCTCAAAGCAACCACCAAGCGTTCTTTTGCTGATATAGGAGTACGAAACTGTGTAAATTCTTTTTCAATGTCATTTTCGATAAGATTTAGCAAAAAATTAAATTGATCCTCATTCATTCTCAAATAAAGTTTATATCGACGTTCATCTCTCAATAAATGTGGATACAAAGTGTGGAATTCACCACACTCTGCTCTGTCTTTATTTATGTCATGGACCCAAACACTTCTTTTTATTTTCTTTCTGGGTGGACAACATAAAGCAGCCGCCGCTAATTCGAGAAAATCGTCCTCACTTTCACTACTCGACATGTTCCTTCGTCTACAGTTCTTTGTGGAATGCGTTGTTGCGCGTCCGCAAGCCACGTCCCGGTCGACTGTGCATACTTATCAGTCGGGGCTGTGAGCCGCGTCCGTCAGCCGCGTCCGATAATTTGTTCCCAGCTTTATCGTGTTCTTCGTTTTTCAAAATTTAGTTTTCAGTCGTGCGATGCTAATGATTCGTCGTTGTTTCCTAGTACATATTTTAGTCTATGGTTGCGTTTGTCGACGAGCTCGAGTTATAAAATGTTACTTAGGTATTAAAAGTAGTACATTTTTGAACTAAATTAATATCATGAGGATCTATTTGATGGTTTATTTGATCTCTATTTTCGTTTAGAAAATAATGTAAAAATAATAACAATGTACTTACCTAACTCGTTTTTGAAATATAGTTTTCCTAAAATAAACTTTAAATTTTTAGTCTGACTTAGTTGAAGTTTATAAGTATTATTTACCAATAACTAATATTAATGTATAAGCAATTGATAGACTTTTTCTTTATTTATTATGTTATCATGTGTTACCGATTTTCTCTGGCGTTACAAGTGTGTCCCCTTAACCTTTTGCGTACCAGAGACGTAAATTTACGAGAGTTTCTTTCATAAATATTTTGTTTTAAGTATTACGGTATATTAATTTTGTTATGTTTTCCGATGATAGTTACTTTATTCTTGTATTTAATTGCGAATAACCATTCCCTTCCCAAGATACCCCTGAAGGATACCCCTGGGGGTGTCACGGGAACATGGATTAGGATCCGTGGCACCCCCAGGGCCTGATATACATACATCTGTATACCAGTGGTATCACGGGTCCTGTTTACTAGTTCCCGTGACTCCACCAATCGAATAGTGATGGGACAGATGTAGACCAGTACAAAATAGTTTCAATAATACCTATAAATTGAATATGAATTTAACGCAATTTCTCCAATGCATTCCCTCGTGTTATTTCTCTTTTCAGAAATTGAAATTGAATGTGCACTATTAAACATACATACACCGACACCGTATTATATAGTATATTAATTAATCAATTTGTTTAATTTGGAATTCTATTTAGCCGATTTCAAAAAAAGGAGGAGGTTTCTTGATTCGACCGTATACATTTTTTTCTTATGTGTGTTCGCAGATAACTTCGTTGTTTATGAACTGGTTTTGATGATTCTTTTTCGTTTGGTAGAGTATACTTCCGAGGTCCCGTGTATATTTTATCACACTCGGTACAGCAGTTTTTTAGTTACACTCCAATAATTGAAAATTCACCTATTTTGATGATCTCATAATATTATCGTTGACGGTGGATGACATCGATCTTGTAAATAGCAAGGGTCTCTAAAATGGTGAAAAAAAAGTTATTACTAAAAAATTTAACCGACTTCAACACTAAAAAGGGTGAAAGAGCTTGTCGAAGTCGGTGTCATGCGCTTAATATTGTGGCACTTTTGAACTATCATGGCACCGACTTCGACAAGTTACGAGTATTTCACCCTTTTTAGTATTGAAGTCGGGTTGGATCTTAAAACCAGTCGCCTGAATTTGAGGAGCCACTGCTGAAGGGTCAAGGGGGTTCATCTCATGCGCTCCCATGCAATTTTAGCTGCCGGAGCTGCGCCGAAATATTTTATTAAATATCGAAAGTTAATAATATCAATTAATAATTAGCAAATAACTACCCAATGCGTAAAATGGAACGTAAATTCAACCAAATACACTTACGTTTTCTAAGTTGCGTCTGTCAAAATGCGTATAATGAAACGCTTGGGCGTCATTTTGTTGACATTGACAGCTAATCTGTCAGTGTAAACAACAGATATTATATATAAATAATATTGACAAGTCATTGCTTCGACAGAAAAAACATTCGATAAGGATTACTCCCACAGAACGTACGCGGAGTATCTAGTCAGAGCAAAGTCACGATAGGTGCGACGACGAGCGAAGCGAGGAGGAGCGTTAGGTTGAATGGTGAGTCACCATTGGTGACCACGCGACGCGCGAGCCGAGCGAGCATGCCAGCCGCGGCAGTGGGCGGCCATGCGCCAGAATCAGGCTTTACCTCGATAAGGATATAACACAGCAATTTTAAGATAAACTATTTGTCGAATGTATGGCCTGTCGAAGCAATGACTTGTCGATATTTATTTTTTGGTTTGAAAGCTTTGGTGATGTTATAGTGGAGTATTTGTGGCGACGAAACAATAATATATATAAAAAAGGGCCATTGTTGGAAGTGGTCCACCACTTCCAAGCCATTCAATATGTGTACAAATTAAAGACATTTTATTAGATGATATTTTTGGTGTTTTATTGTTAGCGCCTTTGCTGTCGTTGAGAAGTCGGCGACTGTTCGAAATGACAGTAGACTTTTATAAAAAAATATAACAACCTAGAATCTTGAAACCCACTTCCCCTCCCCCTCTATTAAAGCGATTTGTCCCTAAAAAATTTAAACTTTAAAAATGAATTTAGAAAAACTACGCACCTCCTTTTGTGGGAGGTGGGGGTGACTCTATCCCTGATGAACATAGGCTATACAATTTCATTTATCATCATCATCATCCATTCACACGCGGGTGAAACCGCGGAGCGCATTTAGTTAGAAATAAAAACGAAATCATATATTAGTAAGAAGGAATGCATACTTTTATTATCATGTGTATTGTATACATTCAAAAGCACTTCACTAATTGACCTGGGGGTGCCACAAGTCCTAATCCAAGTTCCCGTGGCACCCCCAGGGGTATCTTCCAGGGGTATCTTGGGTACGGAACGCGAATAACGATAGATTTATGACAACAAACATTGTACCTGCATTAGAACTAAAGTCTATGTAAAAATGATTAAAAAATGCTGTTTATCTCATGTAATTGTTTTTGTTAACGCATGTCCGGTATAATAATAATAATAAATTTATTCGGCAACTAAACTTATGTGTTATAACTTAAATAACATTTTCATATCTCATATACAAAGTAATTTTTTATATTATTGCACTTTGGTCCCCACACTAGGATTCCCTGTATCGTGGGGACCGACATTTTCTGTTTCGTTTCTAGTAAGTATAGCGGTATCTTCGCATCTAAATCAATTAAGTTAGTATTTAGTTGTGTGTTATGTAATATATTAATTAAATAAATATAGTGTTATATAGAATATAATTAGAAGGTGTTTGTGTATGCTAAGTAATTTCAATTACATATGAACAAAGGGGGTACAGCATCTCAACACAAGTCGCAAGTTTCAACATCAATTAAAATCATGGTCTATTGTTAATTGATAAAATACTGCATTTTAACTGAAATAAATGTTTCTCTATAAAAAAAACCCAACAGTTGTTATAGTTTTTTAAATCGTTTTCTTAGTCGTAAAATGTAAAGCAAAGGATAGCTTTTTACAACGATGATTATACTCATCATCCTTGGTTTCGACACTCTCTCTGAAACTCACTCTGAAAACCTGATGTTTTCACAAAAATCTCATAAATTTGAAAGTAGATGTCGTTGCACAATATGTAAACTAAATTTTAGATGTATAATACAATATAAAAACAAAAAATTATCTACAAATTCCAATACGTTTTTATTGTAATCTTTCGCAATCCGTTTACAAAGGAGTGTGATTCACCCAGATACCTCTAAGCGTAACCACAATCTAAAATGTATACTGTGGCGTTACTGAGAAAAAAGGCAGGTATGTAGGTATGTTATGTAAGTACCTACTTATAATATTGGATTATGCACCGAGGGAGTAAAGCAGTGTCTTACGTCAAGGGCGGTATATTAAACCCTGAGTGTAACTGGGACTCTAGAGTTCTGGGACTAGAGAAAATTTATTTCCGAGCGAAGCGAGTGAGTTCTGTAGAGCCCTGAGTGTAGCGAGGGCTTAAAGCCGCCCAAGACGAAGACAGGCTTTATCCTCGAGGTGCATATTCAACTTTTCATACTTACTGCGCGACAATAAAAAGTCAGAGCTTTAAAAAGCTGTAAATTAGTCAAAAGTAAAATAAATTAATGGTTAATATTCAAATTGGACACATTTGTCCCGTTATAGAGGGACAGAGTAATTTTTTGGATGGAACATTATAAGGAAAAACCATTTTACACTTTCGTGGTTGTTAACTTAGTTATAATTAGTAGGTACTCACGAGATGTAGACCACGATTTAGTTGCTTTTGGAGCTCCCGATATTTCGGTACACTTACATGCACCATATTCAAAACTATAACATTTCATGGAAGTTCTCCGTACTAAGAGTTTTCCTAGAACTAGCGTTCCAAATCCAAATCACTTTACGTTTAAGTCCATGGAAGTTTCATACAACATTACAGCCCCGGGGTTGTAATGCCTTGCTTTACATCGATATTGCATGATATGTAATTGGACATTTTCGAGCAGGAGCAGGTTATATGAAAAATTATGAGCGTCCCTATAAAAAACGTGTTTTAGAACGTTTCAATTTTATGTTGCTTATATTTCCGTTGTATAGGGATATCTACGAACGATGAACTTGGTATTACTGTAGTTCAAAGTTTATTGTACTAAATAAAAACTAAATATACCGTGTGTCGGATTAGCACAGCATAAGCATATCTTATAAGAGAATACTCTCAACTTACGTCTAAGTTCGGTCAGTCATGTATAAACATTGCTGTTTATGCAGCAGAGCGCTGAGGATCAAACCAAATCAAATCCAATAATTTATTCTCTTTATACCTATTCGGCCTATGGGGGCACTTACAAATTGTCATTTTACATATAGGTAGGTATTTGCCTATTGCCCTTAAATAATGCTCTAGTTATCTGTGCTTTTAACACTTTATGAGTTTTGTTTGACAATAAACATATTTTCGATTCTATTCTATCCTAATATTATGCTGCGCTATTAACTATTACTACTACAGACAATCTAGGTAGGTATAACGAGATTGCAGGTTGTTAATAGATGTATAACAAAGTTTGGTTCTAGGACTTCCAGGGGGGTATCCAAATGAACTATATGCCGTGCCGTGTTCCCTACCCACCCCTGCACCACCCACCGGGTTCGCGCATGCGACATGCATTTTTTAATAGTTAACTGCCTTACTACATTGGATGCGGTTAATGATTTGTGTGAAGGGAAACCCTGAGTTCTAAAATTGTTATCTCAGCCAATAGACATCGCGTCATGTCTATACGTACACTTTTAAGCTAAGCGAAACTTTATTTTTCAAATGTCGGTATAAAAACATAACATCTAGGGAACAACTATTTTTTTATACACGTAATTAGCCTACATTTTGTGAAGATGTATGAGCCAGTTGTTCACTTTGTAGAAAGGACTGTGACTGCCCATGACATGCATAAACTGCTGACTGCAGTGTGATTGCACCATAACCTAACCGTTATATTAAGTTCGCGACCCGTGCACCCTCGCTGGCTTCACCCACCGGTGGGTGTAGGGGTAGGTAATTCCTGTTTACCCGTTTCCGTGTACCCACTGCGTCAAGGTTGGAATTAATTATAATAATATCGATTAATTTTGTCGATGATGTTAAAATAAAAAAATATACGATATTAAACCTAACGTGAACAAACTTACACGACTTTTTTTCACTCATTCTTTATTTAGTACTGCGCGCTTCGGTGACGTCTCGCTTAGCACTAAGCTAAGCGTGCTAAGCGAGACCTCATCGGCGGCGCGGGCTTCCCGAACACTTCTTGAAAAAGACCACCGAATGTGGTCGAAACTATAGTCGGACCTATCCGATAAACATAGTGTTTCTATCTCTAAAATTTGACAAGCATTACAGGATGCGTGAAAACCCCGGATTTTTGGGGCCTGAACACGGACATATCAAACGATTTTTTAAACATAGTCAGTGTAATAAAAATGTCATAAATCACCTTTTTATTTATTTTCAGAACTTAAAATTACATTTGGTCATCTTTTATCATCATTTTAAATGTACATAACAAAACAGAATCTTATTACAGTTCGTAACAAAATGTGTTAATATTATCAGTTGGATTTTTTTAAATTAAGACTTTAAATTTTTAAACCCGGACTTCAAATGAAACCCCGCCCGGACGCTCCCCGGACGCCCTCTAAACTAGGACAAATCCGGGGAAATCCGGACGGATGGCAACTCTAGATAAACATTACGTGAGTAATCCCTTATATCTGAGTAAAAATTGAATGATTTTAATGATTATTCTATGTGTTATTCCGGAAAATAAACTGTATAAACTATAAACTAACCTATTAATAAATTTCATCAAAATCAATTTAGTAGTTAAGTAGTCAAGGAGGTACGTGGTAACAAACCTAACCAAACTTTCGCATGTTTAATGTTATTAGGATTTGGAATACACACAGATCACAGATACAAGATAGATATGAAAAGGGGGCGGGGCCGGTATCGCAGCAATATGCCCAAAAACAGAACACATTAAGTTATTGAAGCTAACAGAATACGTTGAAGCGCCGAATACGGCCGCTGCTTGCGATACCAGGTTTTGTACTCAGCGCACGGATTGGCATCTCTGTAGATCTCTAGGGCCTTCATTAATAAACGTTTCGTAAACCTATATTAAGCGTAACATGCTTTGCTCTTGCTTTCACGCCTGACATTAACTGCAAGCGAAAAATTGACAGATAGATGTTTTAACTACTCCGGGTGTAAGCCAAGTTTATTAATAAGGCCGTATGGGAATACATACCTAATCCCAAAGAGTAAATTGATGCATACATACAATCACGTCTGTAAAATAGGTATCTATATGATACCTTAGAAATACTCACATTTTGAACGGGATTGCGACGATGCTGTATATTTTTTGTTATTTTGAGTTACCAAATTATACATGATAACTATCCCGATAGTAATGTGCATATTTCTTACCATGATAATTTAAAAACATAAATTATCTTCTTTATTCTATGTTTCACCTAGTTTTCCTACCTAAAGAATTCCAGTGATTCACCCCTCTGCTGTCCCCGCACCGTAATACGGCTCCGTGCTATTTTCGCGCATAGGTACCCTAGCCATAATACGGCTCTTTTTGTGCTGGTTTAATGTAGGTAACCGTTTTTAAAAAGAACTGGTATTAAAAGAAAAGAATGGCCCCGAGTTTCTTGCCGCTTCTTCTCGGTGGGTTCTATATATTTTGGAACGCGGCGGTAGTCTTTAAAGTACATTATAATGAAAAGTTGACGTTCATAAGTGCGTCTTTGATGCCTAAATTGAATAAATGATTTTGACTTTGACTTTGACTTTGAATGAATAGGAGTACTTATAATGTAAGAAATTCGAAATGACATGTAGATACCTAGTTATTTATTTTTTGAGCTATTGATATAGCTTGATTTAACACATTGGGTTATAAAATACGTTATGTTTCTCAAGTAATAACTAAGGTAATTAACTAATTGTACTAGATACGTTATAGGAACTCGGCCGGATAATGCAATAAGTGGCAATATTTAATTTCCGGCCGAGTTGTTCTGCATCTCTAACAGCCACTCTATAGCACGCATCAGTTATGTACTTAGTAAAGGTATTTTCATTGAAGGCACTATTTCAATACTCTTTCCTTCGATATTTGTATCAGCCTTCATAAAACTGTCGGTTGGCGACGATCAAAGGCTTAATTTGGTATTAGTTAGGTACGCTGATCGGCGGAAGTGATTTGATATAATTTTTGTTATATGACCTGTGCCATAATAGATATAATTCTATTTATTTATAAGCTGTGTTATAATAGGTATTATAGAGTACCTTCTAGAACCCACTGCCGTAACCCTTATTAATTGTTTGTACGTCTCGCTGCCGCATAACACGTCTCCCCTTCATAGACTAGTGGATTAATACAATAACAATATTTTGTAAGGCAACACACTGGAGCTAATATTTGTAGTACCTAAATAAAAACATTGTAAAACATCTATATAAAAAGAATGGCCCCGAGTTTCTTGCCTCTTCTTCTCGGTAGGCTCTATATATTTTGGAACGCGGCGGTAGTCTTTAAAGTACATTATAATGAAAAATTGACATTCATAAGTGCGTCTTTGATGCCTAAATTGAATAAATGATTTTGACTTTGACTTTGACTTTGAATAAAAACTTTAATTCTATAGATATTACGGCAACGCTTCCTAGTATCTTTGAAAATATAATTCGTGAACCTCTTTCATAGTAGATTAGTACTACCACATGTAACGGACTCGATGAGTGCTCTTCAAGGAAGGATTCCCTATCATATCAAAGATCCATAAGCCTATGGTCATAAATGCAAGAGATAAGCTTTATTAATGCTCTCAAAACAGTTACCTAATATCGTTTATTTGGGTTCCCAGTCATAGGTAGTGGCATAAAAGGAAACGAGAAAGCTGACATACTTGCTCATAAGCCGTGACATGTGGAGACTTCTTATAACTATTGTCACTGAGCTTCTTTGGCTAGGCTCTATCTCCAGGACTCCTGGAATGACAATTGGGCAAAAACTTCACAGCTCAAAGGCAAATATAATTTCCTCATTCAGCCTAAGTCAATATAAATCTTGTTCTCAAATATAAATTTTGGAAGATTGCTATAACGACTCTAATAAGATTAATGTTGGGCATGTTTGTAGCCCTGCTCATCTTGCAAGATTTCAAATTGTGGACAATCCAAAATGTGAGTTTGGTTATGTTGGCGATGTGAATCATATTTTACTATCTTGCCCTTTATGATCGTTCCATCCTTCTTTGAAACCCTCGAGTCTCTAGATATTCCATTTGCTGTAAATATTCCGTTCTTGCTAGTTTCTAAAAGCACTCTAGTTTTAAGGCCATGTCTAATTTCATGGCTTTAAACAATATAAAATTGTAATATATTAAGTACTTATGCATTATATTTTAATTATTCTGGTACCTACTATATTATTTTAGTAGTTATATTAAATTCATCTCTTCCTCGATAATTATTATGTCACCCAATAAATAACCTTTCGCACTTTCCTTATCCTGCTTTCCTTCCATTTCTAAATTATCCGCAATTATTCCGCGTAATTTTATTTTATAAATACCTAGTTTCCCCGCTTTTACTTCAAAGTATAAAAATATAGAAATGTAAGCATACCATAGAATTCGCCCTGTTTACATAGGACATATCTATCAAGTTTACGTCATGTTTTATCAATCCAATAAAAATGAATCTAGAAGAACTCATTCCAGACCCAAGATACCCCTGGTAGCACCCCTGCCTTCTGAGCCGCTGGTCCCGGGTTCGATCCCCGGACAGAGCAAACATTTGTGTGCATGAACATGTGTGTTTGATCTGTGTCTGGGTGTGTATATGTATATAAGTACCTATGTATCAGTCATCAGGTTACCATAGTACAGGCTCTGCCTAGTTTGGGACCTGAAGACCTTTGTGTGGATGTTGTCCCATATTATATTATATTAAGTACCTATACTAAGCTGTGGTAAACAGTGTTGGTGTAACATATAATATTAATGTACCTACTCATAGTTCATACCTACTTATTCATTAATAAACTTGTCTGTTTATTTACCCAAATAAAAAATAAATCACAGGGGAGCAGTCTTTGGGGACTGCTGACAAAGAGTAGATTAATATCGATAGAAGGAAAACTATTCTAATCATTTTTTAATTTAGTCATGGAAACCATTATCGCGCCTAAAGAAAATTTCACTTCAAAACCGCATTATCTAAGACAAAGCCTTCGGTGACGGTGAAGCGAGTTCCGTGATTTTTCTTCACACGTAGGTAATTATTTTTAAGACCCACAAGCAACAACAATAGGTAGTCTTGGAAACCATTATCGCTCATAAAGAAGTTTTCATTTCAAAAGTAGGTACCTACATTGTATTTGTATATGACAAAGCGATGGTGACGATGACGATGACGCGAGTTCCTTGATTTGATTTTTCTTCATCCAAAAAGCCGATGACGATGATTCCATAACTTTGGTTCACCCAAAAGTGCTCAAAGACGAAATTTTCACTTCAAAAAGTGCCTAGTGGGCTGGATCCCCCCCGGTTTGTCGCGTTCGGACAGCAAACCAAAACCAACGAGACAAAGCGGCGAGTATACTGGGCATATTTGGTCCGAGAAAAAAGTCACGGACTGTTTGACTAAAATTGCATCTCGTAAGGCCAGTTGGGGCAAGTGCCTCTACGGGGCAAGTGGCTCTACAATCAAAATGTGATATAATAATGACATAATAATTTTGCATTGCACAACAGCTTTTTAAGTTAACATTAAGGCACGCGTGCTGAGTCGACTATAAAAATCATAAACATATTTCGAACTGGTCATCTAGCCCGGGGGCTGAGTTAGATTTGGGCTAAGTTAATATTTTCATAGTGGTCTTTCTAAGCTAAGCTGACTATAAGAAAATGTAAATAAATTTTGTAGTGGGCATTTCGGCCCGCGGGCTGAGTGAGGTGCGGGCTAAGCTAATATTTTCATATTGGTCGTTCCGGCCCACGGGCTAAGCTGACTATAAGAATATATAAATAAATTTCGTAGTGGGCATTTCGGCCCGCGGGCTGAGTGAGGTGTGGGCTGAGTTGACCAATGAATCACATCTACCGTGAAAATTTAAACTAATTTTGGTATATAATACAAGTTGCTTATGGTAACACTCATCAGAGCGCGGCATAAGACACGACACCATTTTAATAAAAGTGTCATTCGTACTTGAATGTAGAGTCGACAGCTGTCCAGTTAACTGTCGGAAAATATTGGTTTTTGAATGTGCTACGTGTTAAAAACTAATAGGTAATATGATTTCACGAATATTAAATTTTAGATATCAATACTTCTTTTGCTGGTATAAAGAAAAATACTGTTTGATTCAGTGATTACAAATTATCGGCGTGAAGATTTTGTAAAGGTTTAATTAAGTGCGTCTAGCCTTGATAAAGCAAGTGCATTAGTATGTAGCACTTACCCCAACTAATAGATTGTCTACCTTTTTAAACGACTTCAAAGAGGAGGTTATGAATTCGACATGTTTGTATGTAATATTATTCAAATTGCATTTTATTTAAAAATTGAGACCTATCAACTTAATAACGCATCAAAGGTGTACGTATGTATGTATTCAATGCATTTCTCCGAAACAATTATCGAATTGTGACTAATAGACGGCCTGGCTCCTTGATCTTACTCCTACGAGCAAGGGGTGTGGTGTCAATAGAAATACGGGTAAGTAATATATGTTCGATTCATAAAATACATATAGACAAAAGAAATATAAACTTTTGACATACCATTTATTTCGTATATAATACATATAAACTTTTGATCGAAATTCAATACAAATAACAACAAAAGAAAAACAACTATAAATTCATGTGATATATACTTAACAATTGAAATAACTATTATAAAAATATAATCACGGCACATACTTCTTATTTAGTCGAATATTAATAAACTTATATAATGAAACGTTGAAATCTATTAATATATTTCAAAAGTAAACAAAAATGCCTGACTAAGATTGATAACCTAATTCTGGTGCTTCGCCGGCCCCTGCCGCAGCACGCTCGCTGCGCTCGCTCGGCTCGCGCGTTGTGTGGTCCCCATTCAACCTAAAGCTCCTCCTCGCTTCGCTCGTCGTCGCACCTATAGTGACTTTGCCTTAAACTAATCATGACAACTGAATACCATTAAACATACATCATTTTGTTAACGGAATTATACCAAAATGTCTAGTATGTCATATCATTGTTATGTCGAAAAAAAATATACTTGAAGATTATGTAATATTAGCAGTATATAAAATAATAGTATTACAGTTGATTGATATATCAAGTGCTGGTATAGATTCTAAATTATATAACAACTATAACGTAGGTACCTATATCTAACAAAATTATATCAACTGTCCGTTACGTCAAAAGTCTTTTATATCTAGTGAAGGGTATTCCAATAAAAATCTGTAAAATGAATTTCGAACTACAGTCTCGCACCCATAGCAATAATTTCAAAACCCTGGCAAATTCTATTCCATGTAGTACAAAAGCAACAATAATCGCTAAATAATGGGTGTTTTAAACTCTTTGCCTACTGTCGACGCGAATTTACTTCATGAATCAAATCTTTTGTTCTAAGTACATAACGGTAGGCGATGAATTGATAACAAAGAAGCAAGCTAACAAAACTAAGCGTATGCTTTCTCAAACATAATGTTTCAATTATATTTTAAGCAAACAACACATATTTGATAATATATTTTGTTGGGTTAAATTGATTCCAATTAAGAAAAACTGTAATATAATGACTGCTACACTACTTATTAAATATAGAGGCATATAAGCACTTAAGTGACAACATAAACGAAATAAAGTCTTCAATTACGTTATGCATGTATTTCAATGCCGCGGTTGGGTAAGACTAGTTAAAGTTAAATAGTTGGGTAGTTAATAATATAAAATATTATTTCATAAAATTCTGACAGAAGTATTTTTGCTATATCTAGATAGAATATACAGTGAATAAAGCATATTAATTGATGGATACTAATGATTAGAAGGTTTTTTTCTTTATTTTGACGCCAAATCTGCCATCGTTAACATGCTAATCGTCTACAAAACATAATCTGTTATTTATTGATATGTTAACCTACAGTTGATTTCTTAGACTTCTCGATTCTTAAACTGTTTTTTAAGTCCTTTATTGAAACCAATTTTTGTCATATTCTTTAAAAAATTGAATATTTGCATAAATAGAGGTTTGCCATAAATAGCTTATTATACTGGGTTAAGGTTATCTGCTACTGGCCCGTAAAGTTATGGCGCATTTTCCCCATTTATTTTCCGTCACTCGATATTGGACTAGTGAAGTAAATTCGTTTTTTACGTATTGTATTATTTAGCTCACTTACGGCTATTACCCAAATTTTATCTAAATTTATGTATCATAAATTACGCGTTGTATGGACGTACGCCGCGCTTGCCCCATTTTGGGGGAAAGTGCGTCTACAGGTAATATTTACTAAAAGGTTATTAAGAAGTAATTTAATTTATTGTTTACTAAAAAATTCATATATTCCACAAACGCTTTCCAATTTAACAATGTGTAGCTACACATGTTGTCAGTAAGTTACACCACCTTGTAACACGTATTTTGATCGAAAGTTTATAAAAATAAAAATATTTACTACACAATACAACTTTGTGAAAAGTATAACACGCTTGCCGAGACGGACCTTAACATAATATAAGTTTTATTGTTAGGTAGGTAGGTATAATTTTATATTGTTACTAACTGTGCCCCGTGATTTCCTCGCGTGGTGATGTTGATTATTACTTATTACCTACTTAGGGTGCGTTCCGGTAAGCGCAGTCAACGCTCACGATTTCAAAAATCGAACGAATCAGAGTGGAATCAACGATTTTAGCGATATTATCACTGTTTTCCATTCCGATTCAATATCGCGCTTTTGACAAGTGAGACCTTTCAGCCATTCGGCATGGGGTGAAATCACGCTCACGTTGCTCACGGCATGGATGACAGGGCAGCGATTCGTTAATGCTTCAAGAACAAGATATTTAATGATACTGTATGGAAACAAAATATTATACTTACCATGAAAATATGTTTCAAACAGGCCACAATATCTTTTCTTCTCGAGACCTCTGGTATTGCGGATGTTCGTGGGCGACGGTGATCACTTACTATCAGGTGAGCCGCCTGCTCGTTTGTCAACCTATACCATAAAAAAAGTGTATATATCACGACTTTGTTTTCATACTTATAATATTATAAAGAGGAAAGATTTTTATGTATGTTTGTAACGAATTGGCTCAAAAAGTACTACTTAGACCGATTTCAAAAATTCTTTTACCATTGGAAAGCTACATTCACCCTGAGTAACATAAGCTATATAAGATTCATCATCATCATCATCCATCACCGCGCGGTTGAAACCGCGGAGAGCAGCTACTATTTAATATAAAGGTAGATTACTAGCTATGCTCCGCGGTTTCATCCGCGTAGTGATGGATGATGATGAGGATGAATCAACTATATAGCGTATGTTACTCAGACATAATGTATCTTTATACTCGTGAAAGAATTGTTTGAATCGGTTAAGTAGTTTTTGGTGTATCCATTACAAACAAACAAACAAACACTCATATAGCTCATTATTATTAGAGTAGATAAAGGTTATACCAAGGTACGAATAATGTGTCTCGGTTTGTACCGGCGTTACTATTGCATATTTCAAAATTAAAAAGTATTTATTGCGACACAACTGTAATACTTAAATAATGGTAATGTAGACTGATTTTTAAATATTGACGTCTTACCTACGAATAAGCGTCTTACTAAAACTGTAGTACGTCACTTTGCTTTATTGTCAATAGCATAGACTAATAGGTATTGATTATCAATAGTTTTTGCAGCGTACGCGATATGAAGAGTTGAGGACCTTATTTGGTATTTATTCCACACCTTAGGTTTCATTGCCGAAATTATAATACGGATCCCTAACTTTTTTGAAAATATTAATAGCCTATGTTCATCAAGGAAAATATAGGATTCTCATGGAGAAAGAATTTTTCTAATCAATCCAGTAGTTTCGGAGCCTATTCAGTTCAATTTGAACTGAATAGGCTCCGAAATAGAGAAAAGATGTTTGTTTGAACTTCAAACAAACACATCTTTCCTCTTTATAATATCACTGTAGATTGATTGAATAAAGTTACTATAGATACAAGAATTTTAACATACACGAGAGGTGTTAAGTTTGACGCTGGTCTGGTGTACCTATAATGTTTGTCTATTTGTATGTGTGTTTCGATTTGTGACATTGCAGCTTTGATTCCGATGGGTTATTTTTTATTTCATGTTTTACAAAATTTCTAGCCATGTATAACTGAGGGTTAAGCCATCTCCGAGTTATTCAGCTGCACGCGGTGAGAGAGAGATTAAATAAAAATTAATGTAAGTTTAAGTAGTACCTTCTAAAAATTTTAATAAAAATACTTATTTCGTGTAAATAGTGAGCTTTGTTCGAGAATTATATAATTTATAAAAAAAAGTATTAAAGCATAGTGTAATAAACAAAAACCGAAATTACTATCAAAAACTTATTATTTTGACTTGTTGCAACAACCGTGTACAGATCGCGCGGCGAGAGTTTGGCTTTGACCTTCGGGTGGAGGGGATTACTGCGCATGGGTACTGTCGCGCCATGTGACAGAGAGAGACAAGAGTCCCTCGTCTTCGATGTGACAGAGAGAGACAAGAGTCCTTCGTCCCTCTAGCCACCCTGTGATACCCAATTTTTGACTTCTGCGCAATAACGGTCAAAGCCAAACTCTCGCCGCGCGATCTGTATAGAGATCGAAAGGCAAAGTAAAGTTTGTCGGGAAAAGTCTTCGAAGGGCGAACTATTGAACTTATGTACCAACTTAGATACCTTATCTACAAGTTTGTACGGAACCCTCGGTGTGCGAGTCCATTTTTCACTTGACCGGTATTTTTTCAGTACCTACACAGTACAGTGACAGTCCAAGCTGACAGACAGACAGATCAATTCACACTTAGACCGCGCAGATCTGCATAGATACTTATAGGGAAGTTTGGGGAAGGATATAGAAGCGGAAATTATTAGCTTCACACTTTAGCAAAATTTCCTTGCTTTGTTTTAACTTCCTTGGTGAGCTGAACAGGCGCGGATCCAGCTTGATGTTAAGCGTCACGCTTGCTCATAACAGTCCAGTGCTAATCAGATTTTTTTAACTGGGTACAATGGCAAAGCACTGCGCTTTTTACTATGATAGTTAAGATGTTCTTGCTGTGTAATTTCGCTGGAAACAACTAAGTACGAAGGATATCAAATGATGTCAAACTGAATTTAAAAGCTTTCTATTTTGTAATTTCTTCAATGGATATCCAAGTCTTGTATATTTTTATAAAACGTCATACCATCGGCCTGTCGAATATGAAAGTGTGACGTCTGATGTCGCAAGTCTTTTAGGGTTGTGGGCATGCCCATCGTGCCCACAACGGTGCATCCGCGCATGGTGCTGAACCATCTTACTATATAATATTATAAATACGAATGTTTAGATGGAGATATGTTACTCGAATCACGCTAGACCGGTTGAACGGATTTGGATGAAAACTATAAAAAAAATACAAATAGGTAAAAGGCCAAGAGGACGAAGCCCTAAGCAATGGACGGATCAGAGGTATCGGAACAGCTGGAGATACCTTTCAGCACAGCTCTACATCAGGCTAGCAACAGGACTCGATGGAGAGAAACAGTAAACAAACTGCATTAGAGGAGTCACGATCCTCAGTAATAAGGGAACGAGTATGGAAGGAGAAATGGAAAAAAAATATTCCTTAGTTCGATTGACTTAAAATTCTGTACGAGTACAAGCATAACTTTAAAATAAATAATAATATACGTTTTTTTAATTAATTCTAAACTACCTAGAAGGTGCAAGTCAGTTTGTAAGGTTGCAAATTTCACCCCTAAGCGGTTGAATCAATTATTCAGCGAGCGAAGCTGCTTGCAGGTCGCGTATTTATAATTTTTTTTACCAAAAAATGGAACGTCACTAAAAATTGTGAAATTGTGTTGAAGTCTGTACCACGGCAATATTAAGTATTTGCCGTGGTTTTAATATTACCAAAGACATTAAAAGAGATCTCATTTCGTTCTTCTTTTTCGTCTGAATATTACCGTGTCGTTACCATTATAATTCAAAAGTAATATCGCAATATTGTGCGCATGGTACCTACCGTCTTCGAAAAGTTATTTCACACTTTTTAGTGTAGAAGTCGGTTCCATTATTTGTAAAAAAATATTCGCCTTATAAGTGACCTGCTACTGCTATATACTCCGTCAATGATGATATCATCAAGATAGGTGAAGCACTTTTTAGTTATTGGAGTGTAACTCAAAAACTGCTTGACCGAATTTCATGAAATTTAAATGGGACCACCTAAGTATACTCTCTGTCAAACAAAAATCATCAAAATCAATACATAAACGACGAAGATATCCGCGAAAAAATATAAACAAAAATTAAAAAAATATACGGTCGAATTGAGAAACTACCTTTTTTGAAATCGTTTGAAAAACCATACCTATTGTTAATACCTATGACCGTTCACCACACACGGTCATATACCTACGAGCACAATCCATCTCTTTCGTGCTCTCATAATATGCTCTGTGGTATCACTACTTTTTGAACTAATTATGTAGGTTAGGTACGAAATATCTGCCAAAGTGTACATGCTCTGTATTGCAAATAGTTATTCTGTGACAGTATTTGGTAGCGGTTGTAGCGTTTGTATAAGCACAGGTACAGAGTACCTAGGTATAATGATTTTATGATAGCTTTTATTTTAGTTGCGTTCCGCGGTTTCACCCGCGTGCTTATGAATGATAATGAAGATGAATCTAAATTGGTATATAGCTTATTTATGATGCTTAGGGTAAAAGAGTTTTTGAAATAAGTCCCGTAGTTTTTGAGTTTATTCTTTACAATCATACAATTATTTCCTCTTTATAATAATACTAGCTGCGCTACGCGGTTTCACTCGCGTGGTGATGGATAAAGAATCCTACATTACCTAACCCTGATGCACTTGGCTATATTATTTTGCCCCATGAGCATCGTCCATTACCATTAGAATGGTGAAAGAATTTTCTAAGTCGGTCCAGTAGTGGTAGTGTCGGAGCCTATTCATTTGAAAGAAATAACAAATCTTTTCTCTCATTTAAAGAATTTATACTTAGAAGTATAGGTAGGTTTCTAGCACTACATTACATACACGTTACAGAAAATAAGTTTTTAGATTATGTATGCATCAGATCTATCTAGACATACAACACAGCATTATATTATAATATCAGTACAATTCTTTATTTAAATTTCCCGCCTGAAATTAATCAGGAGCTTTCAATTAATTTACTCTACAAATACGCATTAATGACTTACTAAACATAATGACATAATTATAAATATGTTTATTTCGGAACAAATATGAATCCAAACCATGTTTGTTTGTCATTTAATATAATAGTTGTTATTATTATAAAGTTTTCGATTACACCTTGAATTTGAAGTTGCCAGGGTAGCATGTTCTACGCTTACGTATGGGTAAAATGATATCGTAATGATTGTGATATTTTGTGTCCTTCAATTTAGTAACTTATTATTATAGTATTCTCAAGACTGATTATTTATGCTCTTAGTTAAAGAAATATTATTTACTCTTTTTATTCCTGTACTCATTGTCTCAACGTGCTGCCATTGTGCATATGGAGTGTAATATTATATTTTGTTGTACTACCAACCTGCCTCGGCTTCGCACGGGCGTAACGGTTCTAGAAGTTAGAGATGAAAATATGAAGTTTTTTTGCATATATAAAACTTAATATTTTTTTATTATTTACAAGAAATAGCGTTTATATCTGAGTGTGCAACGTGGTGGTTACTCGTTCTGTTCCGTCCGTAACCCACATGAATTATGGTATTTACACGTGTACGACAAAACAATAATAAAGTTAGTATTATAAAAGTAAGAGATCTGATGTATTAATATAAATTAATATACCGTGTTTTGTATGATGAAATCACGTGTGAGATGCTTTGAATACTAGAACATATTTAGTTTAATATATTGGATAATTAATTCTGAAATTACATATAATTGAAAATAAATATTTTTGTTAAGTATAGATAAATGCATGGAACCCCGTTTCTTCAACATATTTTGTATAAAGCATTTACATTACATCCTAACTATATGGCATATTTATTTTAAAGTAAATTGTTTAGTTTACTGAGAGTCATTCGGGTCAAGCCATGTAAGGTAGTCTGGGATCTTTTAAATATCCATATCACCTTACAACTCATAATACAGCAATGTTATATGAGTATGTTTACGATAATAACTGTGTATTCAGCCTAAACAGCTTGATTTGTTTTGATAACTGTAGGGGTTTTAGCCTATATACACGACTCTGCTCAAACACCGCTCCCAACCAACACCACCGTAAACTACGGCGAATGGTGGTAGGCACCCAGCTGTCCACGTGCCGCTGACCACTTTTGCTTTTCGCGATAGACACAGTTCATGATCAGTTTCCATTGAAACATCGCGGTGGTCAGCACGCGGTCTCCTCGCAGACCGCTTGCTTGCAACGTGTGGTAAGCGAGGCGTCAGAGAGCTGACGGCTAATTATATGCTGCTCATGTAAAGTATATGTAAACAGCAATAATTAAAGACCATATTGGATTAATTTGCCGGGTGGGAGCGGAATCGTTTAAGTGGGCCCTAAGGTGAAATGAGATGTGGTTCTAATACATGCAAGTAATATTAAACATATCACGTAGGAACTAGTTACCAATTTATCTTGTGCAAAATTGATAGGGTGGCCATAAATCGTATCAAAATTAAGGTATTTAGCAGCCGTCTTAAAACTATTAATATTAGCTAAAACGTATTGACACAAATCAAAACTCAAAAGAAAATAACTCAGTAAAAGAAAAACAAAGAATGTGATTCGAGGCAATAGGTTTAAGGCTTGCCTGAGCTTATAGTTATAGTCTGTTCAGTAGCAGTACGTTCAATTTCCCTAAATATTCAAAGTTATTTAAAAAAGTCACAACAGACAGAATAATTGAATTATGAGACTTACGTAGGTTTTCGTTCGGTATTCACAGTCGAATTTTAATACTGGTTTTGTGATATTTCAGGTTATTAAATCATAGATTACAAGCGCAACCAGCTGCATCTACCTTTACCTTGATTGCACCTACCACGTTAATTAAAACTTCAAAATAATAATAAATATTCAGAAACAGTAGGGCTACTATGTATCTCAGTTGCTAACAAAAAATGTTGATAGAAATCGAAAAATATGGCGGCTCTATGTCACTTTTGTCAGCTCCAATCATCAACTTACTAACATTTTTGCTTACTGGAGTTGTTAATACTGACATAGAGCCGCTATTTTACAAGGCTTCAAGCAACATTTGTTAACAACTGAGATACATAATAGCCCTGCTGATTTCAGATGGGTGTGTTCAGACTTTAAACTACGAAATAAATTTTAATATAGCTTTTAACGCATTTGTTCCAAGTTGAACATTTTAATATGAATGGTTTTACAATAAAATCATTTGAACGTATAAACAGTTTTGTTTCTCTGAAGCTAAAATAGTTCAGTTACAATAAAAATACTACGGCACATGCACCGCTTGACATACTATTACTATTAGTATGTTGTTTACTTTAGTTCATGCATTTATAAAATAGTCACATATGAAATTAAACGGCGTTAAATTGATTAAATCGCGTATAATTTTATCACAACGTTTCGAAATGCACTGAAAAGTATTCGAAGCAGTATAAGACTCGTGAGAGCCCAAGAAATCGTTACTTAGTCACATATTTTATACCATACATACAACTACTGTGTGTATGAAAAAATCAACTTTAACTTCATTCACGAAATTACGTATTAGCAACAATAATGATTACTGTTTTAGTTTTAGTAAAAACAAATGTATTGGACATTTTTATCTTTTACTGGTAACACTATTGCTGCAGGCGAATATAGCCGAACGTTTTTCTATTGGCGACCGACAAGACCCGAACGTCTGATTAGGTCACGTGGTACTTTTGGAGTCTTCGTGGCGTAGCTTGTTCAGCTGCTCGTCGAAGCGGCTGTCGGGTGGTCGCTTCTTAGCGAGTCTGCGTACAATGTAGCGGCCATATTTGTTCTTTAGTTCATAATAGCGTGCGCATATATTAATGTATTTTCAAGGACATTTAGCCAATTTTCACGATGACTATCATAGTTTTCCTAATAGACACATCTGCTTCTATGAACCAAAGAGCTTATTTGGGCGGACGCCCAATGTTACTCGATGTAGCCAAGGGCGCTGTGGAAACGTTCGTAAAGGTACGTGCAGTGTCATCGACTCGTCAAACGTTCGTTTTTGTGATCGATTTGTTTATTTCGTGTAAATGTGTGGGACTCAAGGATTTCGTTTTGTAGATTCGCCAGCGTTCTCCAGAGAGCAGAGGCGACAGGTATATGCTTCTAACTTTCGAAGAGCCACCCGCGAACATCAAGGTTAGTATATCATAGTGAACACGTTAGCCAATATTTAATCGTTATTATTGCATGAATGAGCATAGCTATGCCGGTGAGACGGATTCCATACATAGAGCACTGAAATCTGCAATCCATGAACATACACATAATTTGAAAGTGCGGATGGAATTACTGAAATAGACAGCACGACATAAACAGCACAGGACGAACCGCCCGTTGCTGCCTTCGCGATAGCGGATAGCGCTCGCTCCGCGTTCGCTACTGCGCGGTGCGGCACTGCGCGTTCGTCGCTCCTTCTCATTGGTGGAGCTTATCCACAACGAAATGGCGATTTGGGAGGGAAGTTCAAACTGCTTCACTTAGCAGGAAGCTTGTTCATTGTAATAATATAAAATATTATATACAATTTTGTAATCTAGCATTATTCTAATGTGCTAATAGATTTCTTATTGGTGTAGAGTAAAGTCTCTTTTTATACCAACTGATCCAGAACATTGCAGTGAAATGCACTACAAGTCTTATTTCCACTTGTAAACCTGTGAGCTTAATAAATTTCTTTCATTTCTCTTGTGTTATTTAGTTATTTTATCTTGTATTATTCCAGGCTGGATGGAAAGAGAATTTGACTACATTTACGAATGAGTTGAAAAATTTGCAATGTTCTGGTTTGACAACTATGGGGGCAGCTTTGAAGCATGCCTTCGATGTATTGAACATAAACCGAATGCAAACAGGCATAGATACTTATGGTCAGGGAAGGTGTCCCTTCTACCTAGAACCCTCTGTTATTGTGGTTATCACAGATGGAGGCAAGCTGACAAGCAATGCTGGCATTCAAGAGGAAGTGAGTATGATATTATCAATTAATAATTTTTTTTGGTAGAACCTACATAATGTTAAAAATGCCAAACAAAACACTATTTCTGTTTCTGTTTGATTATATATCTATCAGTAAACAACTGATTTTCATGATTTGGTACATAATAGTACCCACAAAGGACGCTACTACATACATAAAACTTAACATCCAGATTTTATATACATATTCCTCAATGGGCTGATTTAACTAAATCCATTCAGATCCAATCACCAGCAGTTGCTCGTACTTAAATAAATGGATATTTAATTAAAATTAATGGTTTTTTTCTCTTTACAATTTCTATTAAGTCTGGTGGAAGACTTCATGGCATCTTATGTCCATGTTGGTAGCTATACTACAGCACTTGCATATTTTGTCAGCTTATTTACATACTTGGAACTTGTACTATTAGTGTTCACCAACTTACAACTTCAAGGCTGTATAATCATAACATATGCTGGCTTGGACGAACTGGGGTGTGGTTTTCATATGAAAGAAATACATTTAGAGCCAACCATATGTCCGAACATGTATGGAATGTACTTGTACCTATATCTTTTGTCATTGGATTGCCTGCATCAAATTTTTTTATGTCACAAAAAATTATATGTCACAATATATTATGTGAGTTAGTAAGTTCGAAATATGTGGCAGTCATCCATGTATGTTATTCAGTTGGAGGTGGCAAACCAGGTTTAAAAGGTGATAGGTATTGATATATACCCATCAGCCACCTCATTACCAAGCTGATGCTTAGTTTTCAAAGTTTAATTGAGTGGGACTTTTCAATGATATAAAAAGCAAATTACTTACTATGTTATTTATTTATAAATTACAATTATATTATATACAACTATATTAATTTAATTATTTATAAATTATATATTTTACAAATTACATATATAATTGTAAATTACTTATTATTTCATTGGGTGACAGAGGCTTACAAAGTTTAATGTTTTGGTATGATCGGTGACTAGCTGATTAATCATCACCATGTCATTACAAAAAAATTGCCTTCTGTTTATAATAAGCAACCTGTGACAATATTTACCAGTTATTGTTGTTAGTAACTTGTGTATCTGGTAAGCACCACACCTGCCCATGATAGTGCAGTGCCATCCAAAGCTTTAAACTGAAACTTCACATGGTACTGTACTCTGATCGTCACTATATGACATTACTAGTGTACTACAATCCTTGGCACAGTGCTTGCACACTCACTGCAGTGATATCAAACAAGACAACCTCTTGCACAAGATGCTTACGGTCATCTAGTATAATAACTATATACAAAACACAGTCTTGAGATTCTAAACTACGCAGACCCTGTACTATGGTAACCTGATGACTGATTCATATACATATTCATATATGTTTGGTCGTTTAGAGATTGAACCTGGGACCAGCGGCTTAGGACGCAGGGTTGCTACGAACTGCAATAACTGGCCAGTACAGTATAATGTTGACAATATTGCATGTACAGTGATGAAGGACTGAGGTTATGTAGATACATAATTATATGTTGAGGGACCTGTAAGGGATTAATTAGTCCGAATCAGCATACCTCCGCTTCATTCATAAATCTTTTGTTATAGCGTAAACCTCATGTGGACATGATGAATCAAATATAGCGAGGAAACATTCCTGAGTAATATGTTACCCAGGTTTGAGTAACATATTAAACCGGAATAATGTAGCTTTTACACTGGAGAAAGATTTTATATAAGTTGTCGAGTTTCTCCATTACAAATAATCAAATCTTTCCTTATTATTATTAGTGTAAAAGATACGCCATCTGAATATTATGTATGGTATGTTTTGTAATTTAAATATTAGTATTAGACTGGTCTGCACTGTTGCCATGGTAATTTTATGACATGCATAATTAAAATTCAGCATTTAACATTCGTAAAATTGAATATTTATGTAATGCAAAATCATCTGTTTGTTATAATTCTTCTAAATGGTGATGTATGTACATTCATGTTATAATGAAATTGTGTCAGCATTGAGATCTAGGTCAAACGATAGAGCTGATAGAAACTTGGGCTGGAATGAATCATATACACATGCATTTATGCATATGGCTAATTAGTAGAGCTTATAAGGTTAGGGACCTATTAATATATTATGTACCTATCTATCTAATTACATAATATAATAATTGTACTGCTAAATAAAGTTAAATAAACATATATTTTTGTTATACTCATACCAGACTCAGTTGTGAGACTTATTATAGACTGTTAATTTGTCAAACCTATATAAAAGTACAAACGCTATAAATTCAAATGGCCTTATTAGCGATCTCTTCCAGTTAACCTTTGGATGGAGCGGAAATAAATATATAATTGTATGACGTCCCGCGGTTTCGCCCGCGCCCCTTTTTTTGTGATAGATGATGATGAAGAGTATTCTATATGTCCTTTAATATAATACTAGCCTGTCTCCGCGGTTTCACCCGCGCAGTGATGGATGATTATATAGCCTTATATAGCCTATGCTACTCAGGGTGAATGTAGCTTTCCAATGGTGAAAGAATTTTTGAAATCGGTCCAGTACTTTTTGAGCCAATTCGTTACAAACATACATACAAATCTGTCCTCTATATAATATTTGTATAGATATGTCTTTCGCTGGTATATGATATTTACAGAGGGGAAGGAGTAGAATATTCCCTTCGCCGTCGGGATGCGAATCGTAAAAGGAGAGGAAAGCCTACCTACTAGGTGGTAGGCCTCTTGTGCAAGAGGCCGTCTTGATCGGTACCACAGTAGTGCCAGATATTTTTCCGTGAAGCAACAGTGCGCAAGCATTACTGTGTAAGGCAATTCGGCAATTGAAATTACTGAGCGAAATACTCAAAAATCAATTTATCGGGGCCACGAGCACAGTAACTACAGTGATACGCAAAACTACAGTGCTTTGGGTGGCACTGCAAATGTCATGGGCAAGCGTAGTTTTAGTAAATTTCAATACGTACCGTTCAGCCGTTTAGTTTTGAAAAGGTAGCAAACAGAGTTACTTTCGCATTTATATTACTAGTATTAATTATAGCCTCCGCCAAAATAAGAGGTGTATTAGTTGGTGTATGTGTGCACTTGTTTGCATGCCTTTGGCATACCGCCGGAACGAGTGGATTTCGATAAGCTTTTTAAAACTATTTAACAGTTTTTCGGGCTTAGTCACGTTGGATTGAAACCGGTTCAGCCAATTCCAAAATTTTTGGCTTAACCCTTTGCGTACCATTGACGTTAATTTACGTGCGCTTCATTCATAAATCTTTTCTACCGACTTCCAAAAAAAGGAGGAGCTACTCAATTCGACTGCATTTTTTTTTATGTTTTATACCTCACATAACTTTCTATAGGGTGAACAGATTCTCAAAATTATTTTTTGTTTGAAAG